>CM035842.1:31086605-34034359 GCA_020510985.1 Pholidichthys leucotaenia | reverse complement strand
AAAATGGCTATCTATGTTAGTAGGAAAAAGAAAAATTGAACAAATGCTGGATTGTAATGTAAAAGACATGCTGTTTGGCATGATTAAGGCTCGAATAATGATTGATTACAATTACTATCATCTGATGCAGAATGTTGAAACCTTTGAGGCTATGTGGTGCTTTAAGCACATCCTGTGTTGTGTTAAGGAGGGGAAAATTACCTATGGTATAATCCTGATGTAAGAAGCAAGTTTTTTGTTTTAGTTTTCCTGGTTTGGTTACTTGTGTCTTTGATTTCTTGTCAGAGAGACATTTTTCTTTTCCATTGCTTCTTTTAGTTGTTTTAGTTGTTGTGTTTTTCTGTTGAATTTGTGACAATAAAGGTGTGTTGAAAAATCAAATCTCTCTCTCTCTCTCTCTCTCTCTCTCTCTCTCTCTCTCTCTCTCTCTCTCTCTCTCTCTCTCTCTCTCTCTCTCTCTCGTGCGCATGCGTGGGCGTTTGTGGGAGCAGGGGTGTGGAGTGGTGTCGAGTGAGTACTTTAAACTTTGTATTTTCTAACTTTTTCTCTATCTTGTGTGTTTGAGGTGTGTGTGTTTAATATAGTGGGTTGAGTGTGTGTGTGCTGGGGTGTGAGTGTTGGAGTGGGTGTGTTGGGGAACGGTAGCTTCTGCTGCCGGTTTTTCCCGGCCGGCATCATGCCGGTGATTGATGGTGGTGTGGAGTTTGAGCGCTTAACCCGGCGTCATGGTGTGAGAATCCTCCCGACAGTTCCCTGTTCTGTGGAGGAGGCCAGCCTCGCTGTAGGACAGGTTTTTGGGCATGGCAGCATAAAATCAGCATCGAGGATGAACAGCGCAATTGTGATCTTTCTGGATTCGACTGAGAAAGCTGATCAGGTGGTGGCACAGGGAGTGGTCATAGGTGACACTTTTACTCCCGTTTTACCACTGGCGAATCTGTCTAGGAGGATCACCATCTCAAACGCTCCTCCTTTCGTTAAAAATGATCAGCTGATTAGAGAGTTGTCCCGTTTTGGCCAGGTTGTGTCCCCTATCAGAATGGTCTCTCTGGGTAGTAAATCACCCCTGCTGAAGCATGTTGTATGTCATAGGAGGCAGTGTTTCATGGTGTTGAAAGACAGCTCTGCTGAACTGAACGCGTCTTTTAATTTCAGGATTGACGGCTTTAGCTACTTGGTGTTTGCAACATCTGAAACCATGAAGTGTTTTGCGTGTGGCGCAGAAGGCCATCTTATTAGGTCATGTCCTGAAAAGGCGAACACAAAGAGCACTGGCGGTAAGAAAGGTGACGCCGCTGTTTCTGGTGGTCCGGAGGGTAGCGCTACATGTGGTGCGGCGGATGCCGCTGCGGCGCCCGCTTCTGCTGGGGCGGTCGCGGACGCGGCCGCGTCCGCGTCCGCTTGTGCTGGGGCGGGCGCGGCGGGCGCGGTAGTTGTCTCCCCAAACAGTGATGGTGGGGAATTTCTGTCTGGCGGCAGCTCTGATCATTGTGACGAGCCTGTCGCCCGGGGTAAACAGGTGGAGGTGTAAGTAAAAGTGCAGTTAAACGAAGGAACGTGAATGAACAGACTTTGCAGACGGGGGAGGAGCGGTTTGAGGCTGTAGCGGACACACAGAGCAAACACTGCATGACAAACGTTGCGTTTCATGAAGAAATGCAGGAATGTAGTTTTGTTGAAGAGGATCCTTTTAAAGCTGCACAAAAAAGGAAAAGTGCGGAAAACTTGCAGAGCTCTGCTAAATCTAGTAGGGTTGGGAATTTAGATTTACTGAATGAGAGCGCTTCTGACGAAAGTGGAGATGAGTCTGAACTGATGCAGACGCAGACGCAGGAGGAGCAAAGCTCCTATTGTTTTACTAAAATTAGGCAATTTCTCCAGGTGACTAAGGGGAGCAGAGCTGTGAAAGTGGAAAATTACTTTCCAGATCTGGAGTTATTCGTGGCATCAGCTCGCAAATTTATGAAACTGAATGATGGGAATGAGACTTTCACTGATCAGGAAATTTATCGTTTAAAGAAACTGGTTGCTAAACTGAAATTGCAAATTACTAACAGTCATGTTGACTCTTAGTTTGTTTCTTCCCTTTTATGCTATGTGTGTGTTTTTTTACTGTACCCTATTTTTATCCTTTTTAATGCCCCACCTTAGAATTGGCACTCTCAATATTAATGGGGCCAGGGATGATGTAAAAAGGGCCTCTTTATACAAGCTTTTTAATTTAAAGAAACTTGACGTGCTGATGGTCCAGGAGACTCACAGCACTGTGGACATTGAGAGCCATTGGAGAAAAGAGTGGGATGGCTGCATTTTTTTTAGCCACAAATCCAGTAGCAGTGGGGGGGTGGCTGTACTTTTCTCTAGGGGTTGTGTGCCTGTCTCTTATGAGGTAGAAGAGGTGGTGAGAGGTCATTTCCTCTTATTAAAGGTACAGTTTGAAAACGTGAACTTCGTTTTTATAAACGTGTATGTGCCAACACAGAGAGCAGAGAGGATCAGGGTCTTTGACGTGCTTTCGGATACGGTTAAGTCCTGTGATCCAAATAGTTTTTTATTTCTGGGGGGTGATTTTAACTGTACATTAAACCACAGACTAGACAGGAACCATCAGGAGCCTCACCCTGCTTCTGCCAATAGGCTGAGAGAACTGGTGAAAACACATGAAATGGCCGATGTGTGGAGATCACATCATGGGGACCAGAGGCAGTACACCTGGAGCCATGTCAAAGATAACCTTTTATCTATGGCTAGGTTAGACCGTTTTTATGGTTTTAAACATCAAATGAGTGTTTTTAAAAATAGTTGTATCTGTCCTGTTGGTTTCACTGATCACTGCCTGCTGTTTTGTTCTGTGTTTATTGAAAATGTAAAGTGTAAGAGTGCTTTTTGGCATTTTAACAATACACTTTTAAATGATGTGTTTTTTAAAGAGGTTTTTCATGATGTTTGGAAGTCACACAGGGAACAAAAACCCTCTTTTAGTTCTCTCCAATTGTGGTGGGATTTTGGTAAGGCCCAGATAAAACAACTCTGCCAACAGTACACTCAAAATGTCACTCGTAGCTTGACCCAATCCTTGAAAGTTCTGGAGACTGAGGTGGTAGAACTAGAGGAGTTGCTCAGTTCTACAGGAAAACAGGAGCACTTAGAGGCTCTCAAGTCAAAAAGGTCAGCCTTGGCTAGCTTGTTAGGGGTCACCGCACAGGGTGCTCTGGTCCGCTCACGCTACATGGATGTAGCTCTGATGGACTCGCCCTCCCAGTACTTTTTTGGACTGGAGGGGAAAAATGGACAGAGAAAGCTCATTCACTCCTTGTTGGGCGATGACGGGAGAACAATCTCCACAGCAGCAGAGATCAGGAAACACGCTGCTAGCTTTTACAGTGAATTGTTTAGAGCAGAGTGGAGGGAGGACACGTCACTGGGCCAGGTTTTCCTTGATGGTCTTCCAGTGCTCTCAGAGGACCTTGTTGCCGGCTTGGATGCTCCACTGTCTCTGTCTGAGCTGCATACGGCGCTAATGAGCCTCCAGAATGGAAAATCACCAGGCATAGATGGTCTCTCTGTGGACTTTTTTAAGGAATTCTGGCCCCTGCTTGGTCCAGACCTGCTGGAGGTTCTCCAAGATAGCTTGGAAAGGGGGACCCTACCCACGACCTGCAGGAGGGCCATCATCACACTGTTGCCGAAAAAGGGGGACCTCCAGAGCCTAAAGAACTGGAGGCCAGTCTCTCTGCTCTGCACAGACTACAAGATTCTCTCAAAAGCTCTGGCCCGAAGACTGAGAAAGGTGATGAGCGAGCTCATTCATGTAGACCAGACTTACTGTGTGCCTGGCAGGCTGATTAGTGACAACGTCACTTTAATTCGGGATATTTTGGAGGTCTCTGGTTCATTGGCGGTAGAAACTGGTTTGATTTCAATTGACCAGGAAAAGGCGTTTGATCGGGTTGAACACCAATATTTATGGACAGTTTTAACAGCTTTTGGGTTCAGCCCAGGCTTCATAGCCAGGATACGGGTCTTGTACAGTGACATTGAGAGTGTGCTGAAGATAAATGGGGGCCTGTCTGCCCCTTTAAAAGTCCAGAGGGGGGTTCGGCAGCGCTGCCCTCTCTCAGGGATGCTGTACTCCCTCGCCATAGAGCCTTTGCTTCACTGCCTGAGAAGGGATCTATCAGGAGTTACTTTTCCTGGCTGTGACACCACGTTCAAGCTGTCGGCCTATGCAGATGATGTAGTCATTCTGCTAAACAAGCAGAGTGACATTGACGTTCTGGTTAGGAGTGTCAATCTTTTTGGCCAACTTTCCTCTGCAAAGATAAACTGGGGAAAAAGCGAGGCTCTGATGGTTGGGGAGAAACTAGAAAATCAGCTTACGCTGCCGGGTGGGTTGATTTGGAAAAAAGGAGGTTTTAAGTATCTTGGTGTCTTTATTGGAAATCAGCAGTTTGAGCAAAAAAATTGGGATGGGGTCATAGAGAAGATTAACGGGAGACTAAACAAGTGGAAGTGGCTAATGTCAAGAATATCTTTTAGAGGAAGAGTGCTCATTTTAAATAATCTTGTTTCCTCATCCCTGTGGCACCGCCTCATGTGCATGGACCCCCCTGCTGGTTTGTTGTCCAAAATTCAGTCTGTTTTGGTGGACTTTTTTTGGGGGGGTGGACTCCACTGGGTTCCTCAAGCCCTGTTATTTCTTCCCAAAGAGGAGGGGGGGGCAAGGAGTGATTCATTTAGCTAGTAGAGGTGCTGCTTTTAGACTGACTTTCATACAGAGACTGCTGACGGGCCCCCAGGACCTGGTATGGAGGCCTTTGGCCTGTGTTATTTTACAGAGAGTCCTTGGGCTTGGGCTAGACCTCCCTGTGTTTTTAATGGATTTTAAGAACTCTAATGCACTGTCTTTACCCAGTTTTTACCGCAGTCTCTTTTCAGTGTGGACTCTTTTTAAAAAACAAAGAGGGCCATGCGATTCCCTCTACTGGTTGTTGAGGGAGCCGCTGGTTTTTGGTGGTCGCCTTGGTGTCCTGCCGGGAGTTGGAAGGACCTTCCTTGATAGGCTGTGTTCCAGGAACATTCTCACTCTGAAGCAAGTGGTGGAACTGGCTGGTCCTGGCCTCAACAACGCCTCAGCTTTAGCAGCTCATCTTGGTGTCAGGTCGAATCGTTTCATCGATGGTCTTCTTGCACACTGGAAACAGGAGCTTCATGGACTTGAGCACTCCCTACTCTTGGACTTTAGCAATGGCACGCTGCAGCCAGAAAGCACTGACCCCTTTCCCTCTCTCACGCTCTATATGGACTTTGACGTCGCTCCTTGCTCCTTACTGGCATTCTGTGCTCCCACTGGTGTGGACTTTGGAGGAGCCAGTGGTAAGGCACTCTACAGACTGGTGGTGATGGCACTCAACAAGGACCGATTGAACACCTGTGTGGACACTCCTTGGAGAGCCTATTTTAAACTAGGAAAAGGGCATCGGCCTGCCTGGAGGGCTCTTTACAAAGCCCCTCTCCCTAAGAGGCATGGAGACTTACAGTGGAGGGTCCTGCATGGTATTATAGCTGTCAATGTTTTTGTTTCTGTGATTAACAGCAGTGTCAGTGATCAGTGTGTTTTTTGTTCCTCTAGGGAGACTGTTTTTCATTGTTTTATTGAATGTCAGCGCCTGAGTGGCCTCTTTGAACTTCTCACAAAACTTTTTCATATTTTTAAGGAAGTTTTCTCTAAGCAGGTTTTCATTTGTGGTTTTATGTACAATCGTCGTTTTAAGCAGAAGTGTCAACTACTGAACTTTGTTTTAGGACAGGCAAAGTTGGCTATCTATGTAAGCCGGAGAAGAAAACTTGAAAATGTTGAGAATGATGTTGATGTCAAAATTTTATTTGTGAGGCTACTTAAAGCCAGAATCAGGCTGGACTTTCAGTTTTTTATGGGGAATGGGGATGTGGAAGGTTTCAGGACCCTCTCGTCCCTGGAGAATGATCTCTGTTCAGTTCATGATGGACAGCTTTTTTTGGGGCGTTTTTTGGGGGATTAATTTTCTGTGTAACATAGCATGATATAGAAATTGTATTGACTGATGGACAAGTGTGTTTATTAAAGATCTTTTAAAAATCAAAAATCTCTCTCTCGTGCGCATGCGTGGGCGTTTGTGGGAGCAGGGGTGTGGAGTGGTGTCGAGTGAGTACTTTAAACTTTGTATTTTCTAACTTTTTCTCTATCTTGTGTGTTTGAGGTGTGTGTGTTTAATATAGTGGGTTGAGTGTGGGTGTGCTGGGGTGTGAGTGTTGGAGTGAGTGTGTCGGGGATCGGTAGCTTCTGCTGCCGGTTTTTCCCGGCCGGCATCATGCCGGTGATTGATGGTGGTGTGGAGTTTGAGCGCTTGACCCGGCGTCATGGTGTGAGAATCCTCCCGACAGTTCCCTGTTCTGTGGAGGAGGCCAGCCTCGCTGTAGGACAGGTGGTTGGGCATGGCAGCATAAAATCAGCATCGAGGATGAACAGTGCAATTGTGATCTTTCTGGATTCGACTGAAAAAGCTGATCAGGTGGTGGCACAGGGAGTGGTCATAGGTGACACTTTTACTCCCGTTTTACCGCTGGCGAACCCGTCTAGGAGGATCACCATCTCAAACGCTCCTCCTTTCGTTAAAAATGATCAGCTGATTAGAGAGTTGTCCCGTTTTGGCCAGGTTGTGTCCCCTATCAGAATGGTTTCTCTGGGTAGTAAATCACCCCTGCTGAAGCATGTTGTATGTCACAGGAGGCAGTGTTTCGTGGTGTTGAAAGACAGCTCTGCTGAACTGAACGCGTCTTTTAATTTCAGGATTGACGGCTTTAGCTACTTGGTGTTTGCAACATCTGAAACCATGAAGTGTTTTGCGTGTGGCGCAGAAGGCCATCTTATTAGGTCATGTCCTGAAAAGGCGAACACAAAGAGCACTGGCGGTAAGAAAGGTGACGCCGCTGTTTCTGGTGGTCCGGAGGGTAGTGCTACATGTGGTGCGGTGGATGCCGCTGCGGTGCCCGCTTCTGCTGGGGCGGTCGTGGCCGCGGTCCACTTCTACTTCTGCGGGGGCGTCCGCGTCCGCGTCCGTGTCCACGTCCGCTTATGCTGGGGCGGCCGCGGCCGCCTCTGCTGGGGTGGCCGCGGCGGGCGCGGTAGTTGCCCCCCCAAACAGTGATGGTGGGGAATTTCTGTCTGGCGGCAGCTCTGATCATTGTGACGAGCCTGTCGCCCGGGGTAAAGAGGTGGAGGGTGTAAGTAAAAGTGCAGTTAAACGAAGGAACGTGAATGAACAGACTTTGCAGGTGGGGGAGGAGCGGTTTGAGGCTGTAGCGGACACACAGAGCAAACACTGCATGACAAACGTTGCAGTTCATGAAGAAATGCAGGAATGTAGTTTTGTTGAAGAGGATCCTTTTAAAGCTGCACAAAAAAGGAAAAGTGCGGAAAACTTGCAGAGCTCTGCTAAATCTAGTAGGGTTGGGAATTTAGATTTACTGAATGAGAGCGCTTCTGACGAAAGTGGAGATGAGTCTGAACTGATGCAGACGCAGGAGGAGCAAAGCTCCTATTGTTTTACTAAAATTAGACAATTTCTCCAGGTGACTAAGGGGAGCAGAGCTGTGAAAGTGGAAAATTACTTTCCAGATCTGGAGTTATTCGTGGCATCAGCTCGCAAATTTATGAAACTGAATGATGGGAATGAGACTTTCACTGATCAGGAAATTTATCGTTTAAAGAAACTGGTTGCTAAACTGAAATCGCAAATTACTAACAGTCATGTTGACTCTTAGTTTTTTTTCTTCCCTTTTATGCTATGTGTGTGTTTTTTTACTGTACCCTATTTTTATCCTTTTTAATGCCCCACCTTAGAATTGGCACTCTCAATATTAATGGGGCCAGGGATGATGTAAAAAGGGCCTCTTTATACAAGCTTTTTAATTTAAAGAAACTTGACGTGCTGATGGTCCAGGAGACTCACAGCACTGTGGACATTGAGAGCCATTGGAGAAAAGAGTGGGATGGCTGCATTTTTTTTAGCCACAAATCCAGTAGCAGTGGGGGGGTGGCTGTACTTTTCTCTAGGGGTTGTGTGCCTGTCTCTTATGAGGTAGAAGAGGTGGTGAGAGGTCATTTCCTCTTATTAAAGGTACAGTTTGAAAACGTGAACTTCGTTTTTATAAACGTGTATGTGCCAACACAGAGAGCAGAGAGGATCAGGGTCTTTGACGTGCTTTCGGATACGGTTAGGTCCTGTGATCCAAATAGTTTTAAATTAAAAAATTAAATTAAATTAAATTAAATTAAATTAATTAAAAAATTTAATTAAAAAATTCAAATTGCTTTATCCGGCTGAGGCCTAAAAACTGATTTTCTCAGATTGTTGTCCAAGTAAGAGCGGTGAGCCTTGTCTTTATTTGGCAGTTCAGACTTCTATCTACAACAGCTAGCAAGAATAGCGTCAACTTTCTGTTTTTTGCTTAAGGACACACGTGACATGAGTGATGGGGACTCTGTGGGAGTAGTTGAGGTTAGCTCAGGTGGCACGGGCTTTGTGGGACCACCTGAGGGGAGTTTATCCTCTGAAAGAGCAGGTGCAAGTACAGAATCAGCCAAGTTCATCTCCTCCATCTTATGAGCCTGGGAACTGGCAAGGACACTGACAGCAGACACATCAAGATGGCTGTTCAAGATTTCATTGGCATCAGGTGATAGCCGAATGTCAGCCACATCTGAGTCAGGCAATACCTTTTCTCCAGCCAAATCATTGCCCATGATGAAGTCAACCCTTTGAACAGCAAATGAGTGGCAAACAGCAACATTAAAGAATCCTGACACCAATCTTGACTGCACATGTATGTGATGTAGTGGGACTGGAACACGTTGCATACCAATGCCACGAACAAGATACTGGCATGACAAGCAGACTCAGCACCAATAGGCACAACATTAGCAAGAAGCAGAGACTGAGAACTACCTGTGTCTTTCAGTATTTTCACTGGCCTCTGGTCTTTAGCAAGTCCTGTCAGTGACACAGCTCCAGCACAAATGAAAGGCTTAAAACATTGATTGGGCTCATTCTTAGCTGAAGGTTGTAGAGAGCTCACAGTTTTCACCAGGTTAATACCCTTAGCTTCCTTTTCTTCTTCCGGCTCTGAGAGAGAGCAGTCGCATTTTTTTTCCCTCCTCCTGTCTGCCTTCCTGACCTATTCCCAGCTTTGCAATGTTGCGTTTTTGTCTGTGTTTAGTCGCTCTTCTTCTGCTGAATCTTAATCTAAACGGAAATTATGGATTTGGAAGCGGCTTAAATGTGCTATTGTCACTATTTTTCAACAAGAATCGGGCCAAGGGGGAGCCCAAGAATTGGAACTTGCTGAGTGTATGATTCGACTGGAGATGCAGAAGACATCTATTGGCTACGACACAGGATTCTATTTTTGGCTCTGGAGTTTCCTGGTGTTTCAGAAATTGAGGAAGGTGGAGAGCTGTTCAAAATGCGGATCCAGGCAAGCTCCTTCACCAATTCAACCAGTTGGGGAGTGCACGAGGCGGCATGGTGAACTGAATGGAGATTCAGATGGTGGAATACATCTTGAAGTCGCCAGTGCTCTCTAGAGAATGTTAAAGTTTAAGCCTGCACATGGAAATTATGAAAGCACAGAATTGCACGGGTGAGGAAAAATCTATTCTCTGAGTGCACTGTGCAGATCTGACCTTGTCTTTGGTGCCCTGTATTTACATTCCTCCTGATGAAGATAAGCGGAAGGAGCGGCTCTGCCTGCTAACCCAAACAATCGACACAATTGTTGTTGTTTCAGCAGATGAACGCTCAAGGGCAGTGCACCATGTGACAATTTACCATCTGCAAGCAAGAGCGAGAGACTCTGGACTGCTTAGATCACATGACTTTAACATCTATCCACTGCCAGGAGGCGCCCTCTGCTGTTCACTAGCAATTGACACACCTACACTACTGCTTTCAACATTACACTACTGATACAATTACTGAAATATATTCACAATACACTGACTCTGTCAACTACTGCTTTGTCATTGTGTGATCTATTGTCTGCTAATTGTGCATTTGAGTTTTTTTTCTTGTAATGAAAATTTTGGTCATAAAATGAGCTCTATTTTGATCAACAATGCTTTTTTCTCTCTCCTATTGTGTTTTTCCCTATCCTTCCCCCTCCCC
Organism: Pholidichthys leucotaenia; assembly: GCA_020510985.1. NCBI lineage: Eukaryota > Metazoa > Chordata > Actinopteri > Cichliformes > Pholidichthyidae > Pholidichthys > Pholidichthys leucotaenia. The sequence continues at coordinate 34,024,154 of CM035842.1, read as the reverse complement.
CCTTTACCCCCCCTATATGACAGGCGCCTCATCATGGCTGCCGCATCATTGGGATGCGCCTTTCGTGCGCACCCAATGTCAAGTCAAATTCCTCGTATGTTTACTTGTTTACTTGTAAATGTGCTTGGCAATAAATCTGATTCTGATTCCTCTTCAAGATTAAGCAATCAGCAACAGCATGACCATTTTCATGACAGTAGAAACACTCCTTATGTAGGTTTGGGTTAGGAGGAGCATTTCTATGGCCATCAGAATTTTGCAGTTGTGAATTAACAGTCTGGGTATGATTAGGGATAGACATTTCTTGTTTACTCACAAAGGTGCTTTTGTGTGTCAAGGTGAACTCATCTGCCAGGATTGCAGCTTCCTGTAGGGTGGACACTTTTTGTTCATTAAGGTAAAGTGCAGTTTGGTCTGGCAGACAGTTCTTAAAATCCTCCACCAACATTATCTCCCTTAGTGAAGCAAAATCACAAGCTTTGGTTGAAGAGCACCATCAAAAAGCATTTACTTTTCTCATGCAAACTCAGCAAAACTTTGAGAGAAAGATTTCTTTTTATTGTGAAAGTGCTGCCTGTATGCTTCAAGAACCAATTCATATGCTATGTGAATTGTGCCTTTAAGAGGTTCATAGTTGAGACCATCCTCAATAGAAAGAGATGCACAAGCTTTTTGTGCCTTACCAACCAGTTTGCATTGGAGGAGAACAGCCCAGGCATCCTTAGGCCACTGTAAGGGAATAGCAACCTGTTCAAAGTTGTTGAAGTAGGGTTCCACCTCAGTCTCCTGAAACGGACTGACCAGAGCAATGCACTTGCTAATATTGAATGCTAGAGGAATTGAGGCTGAGGGAAGAGATGAGGAAATATTAACATCAGGTTTTAAAGACACAAAAGAGGGCTCAGTAGCTCCTTTTTGAGATTCTTACTCAAGCTGCTTGAGCCTGATGGCTGTCTCTACTTCAAGCCTGCGACAGTTCAGCTGGAACTCATTCCTCTTTTCTATCCTTATCCTTAGCCTTAATATCAAGGTGAGCAAGACGTACCTTTAACTGGGCACCCTCAGCAGACATGTTGGAGGACTCCAAAGAAAATGGCTCAAACCTTGACAGGGTAACAAGTGGTTTTTTGTCACCTTCCTTTGCAGTGGTAGGAGTACTTGCCCCCTTCTCGGAGGCCTGGGGGAGAACTTCAGTGCCAGACACATCCACTTCTATAGTCAAAACCCTTTTATCCACCAAACCCTTTAACACATACTTCAATTCCCATTTAATGAGGGATTTAACAACAGGGGGGTCATAATGAGCAGCAATTGCAAACAAATCATCCTTTCTCCAGTAATCAAGCTGCTCATGAGTGGGACCATTCACAAAAGTTTCTAACCTAAACTGGGCCATTTTTTTTTAATTTTTCAAAACCTACTAACAGAAACAGTGTAACCAAAAACTATCCTGGGTAATTAATTGATTAATTGATTTTGGACAGGCCCCCACTTATGTTACGACCTTATTAAACAAAAATGCTAGGGGTAATAAAAGTAAGTAGCATAACACTTGGCTGCAGCACAAAACCCATTCACAATTAAACAAAGAGACTGATGGTTGCCAAATAATAAGTGAAAATTTATTTACAAGTACAAAAAAAAATTAATAGAAAATATAACTCAACTAAGGAGGACGACAAAAGCATCAGGGTTCTCCCAGGCCAAAATAACAAACAAAACCATCACATTTTCTAGAAAAGAAAAGAAAACTGCCCTAGTGAAACTCAAAGTACAAAAACTTGCCTATCTGGCTCATCACAAAACAGGAGAAAAGTGAAGCAAAAGAAAAAGCAGAGAACCTTAGTGATGGACAAAGGAAGCTTTCTGAGGCACTGAAGCTTGTATCTAAAAAGGGTTCATTACTTGAAGCTTTTCAACACAGTCCTCTTTGGTGCTATCTGGTGGCCAAAAGTGAACTGCTTTATGGTTTCCCACTCTATAGTTATGAGCTTCTTTTTATTATTACATGACAATTCTGTCTGATATTGAGCTATCCTCATGGTACTTTGAACAGGTTTTCCTTTTTTTTGGTTTAGAAATAATGGTTAATAATTTTGATGAATAAACTTTCCTTGGTTAAACATGTGGCATGGTGTGAGCTCCCTTTGATGTTTGTAAACATAATAAAAAATGTCATAAATTGGACTGGACTGCAGTTTGTGAAATTTATTGAAAAGACAAAACACAAAGTCCAAACAGTGCTCCAACACAAAAGTCAAACTGACATACAAAGCAAACTCACCAGACCATGGACTTCTCCCACTGATGCATTTTTCACAGATAGTGGATATTTATTGTAACTGAAGTGATGTCTTATAGGTGAGGTATCTGCCCTGCAACTGGGAGGTTGGGGTTCAAGTCCCAGCTAGGCCATTCTTGTAATTTTATTTTTATTTGCAAGGTGAAGTATCGTATCTGTTGTGTATCAAAGAGCTTGGATCATTATGCTGAGGCACTATTGCACCCTGCATGACAATTAGGACTGAGGTGAATGTACTGGGAAAGACAGAAATGTGTCTATCCTTCACTGTACAAACTTGCAGTAGCCTTCCTTTGCACACCTGCATCCTCTGTGCTCTGAGCAAGTATTCTCCAAAGCTGGAGAAATAATCTAAAAAAAAAAAAAAAAAAAAAAAATCGCCCTAGTCCAAGGACTGTTGAAAAGTTATTATTTCTTGATAAAAATGGGTAAGTAGCACAAGCTCTTTCACTGTAGTCACCTCAGTTTTATTATTTCTTTTTTCCCTTATGATCATTGATAATTTTTAAAAGCCAGTGCATTTATTGAAATGAAAAATACATATTAAACCAGGGGTTACCAGCTACAACTGCAAAAGGTCCAATAAGTCGGTCCTCCTCCCCAGTCAAAGTCCGAAATAAGTGTGGGAATTTTTAGGCAACTCATGATTCTATTATGTTTCAGAACTCCGACTTGATTCTAAAACAATTCTCAATGCATCTTGACATATTTTTTTCTATTCAAAATTTTTCCCTCCCACTGTGTGACAACTTGGATCTTTTAAAGCAAAGTATTTGCAAATGATACATGAATTTACTTCCAGCGTCTTTTATTAAAACAAATGGAAGAGAAATCTGACACATGGTGGGCCATGGTGGCCTAATGCTTAGGGATGTGGACTGGTGAGCAGAGGGTCACAGATTCGATCCCTAGACCAGCAGGATTAGATCTGAGTGGGACAGATAACATAGCAGTGTTTGCCCCACCCTCCTTAACCCCACTGTGGTGCCCTTGAGTAAGGCCCTTATTCCCAACTGCTCCAGTGGAGCTACTCAGTGGCCATAGGTCAGTCTGTGGTTGTACTGGGCAGTTTCATGGTCTGAATGTGAACAGGACGTCCTTGGAAAAAAGAGAGGTTTCCTCTCAGTGGAACTACCCTGTATAAATAAAAGTTAAATAAAAAAATAAAATAAACATGGACGAATTTATCTCAAAATGTGCTTTTCGGAACTGTCATCCTTTCATTGACATTCTTTCAGAAGACCACAGCTATCTCCAGACAGGTCAGTATCATTTAACTTGCTTTCACACATTATTTTATTAAGCTCATGTTTTAGCTGCTTTTAGCTCTATATTAATTTTTAAACAAAAAATATTAAAGTGAATTCTTTGTTCAATTATAAACAAAACATAATATACAATTTTATAATACAGGAGAACACTAAATGTGTTTGTTGACTCCAAATAAATAGGTCTAAAATTCTAAAATGTACAATTAAAATCCTAAAAATGTTTCCCAGGAGAACACAAATTAAATTGTATTGTATTAAAAAAAGATTAATATTTTTTAAAAAAAAACACAGTTTCATAAAAAGTCCACTTCTATATAATATTTTCAGTGCAGGAAAAAAACAGTTTCAAACTGGAAGACAAAAAAACGGACACAAAATATAACTCCAGGACAGAATTCCTCGACATTTTTTTCAGTCTCAACCGTAAAGTCTGTTACAGCATGGAGGGAGAGGGGAGATGGAAGTTTCTATGTTCAGTAACACACGGAGCTTTTACATGATAACCAGCGACCTCACCTCTGCATCCCAGCATGGACTACTCTCAGCTCACAACAGCACTTCTTTTTGTGGGTACAGACCGGTCTGTCTGGGGTGGATATCGACCTTGTGTGTGTATGTGTGTGCGTGTGTGTGTGTGTGGGGGGGGGCAGCGAACCTGATTTTGTGACCCACTGCCTACTCTCTGGAGCACTTAGAACCACATTCGTGGTACAGCGAAGAGGGCAGTCTGCAGCAGGAGAGTGCCCAAGGGCTCCTGCCATAATCTGATGGGCAGTCGCTGATGCAGTAGTTCAGTTCAGCTTTTTTCCCCACCAAAATAAAACAGTCTCCCTTTTCCCCAAATTGTATCAAAAGGCTTCAGGGTCCAGATGGAGGACTCTCGGGGTCCGCATCCAGACTGGAGTCTGCAGTTTGGTGACCCCTGCATTAAATCAGTAATGTCCTTGAAAAATCTGCATGTTGTATACGTTTTGTCCACTAGATGGCCTAGTAGAGAAAATGAAGTGTCACATGAGGCCTTGTCTATATGAACCATTTTGATGAAAAGCCTCAAGTCCTCCAGAAAGCCTCATCTGGCCATCACTAGTCCCTGCCTCCCACATGCTTATGTAGTCAGTGGACAGATACATACGTGATATACCAGATACACCATATAATGTTAATATACATTAACTTATAGTTAGAGTGTGTGTTTTTTTGACCTGGGGGTAGAAGTGCTTGTGAACTGGGAAAGTGCTTAGGAATTGGGCAGTGTAAATGCTTATGAACTGATAACATTGACACATAATGCAGATATGGTTATTTATATTATTTATGTATTATTTATTTATTTATTTATATTATGGTTAAGTTTTTTGCTCATAGCACTGGTGCTACAGAGGTTCATAGTCATGTAGCACAATAACATCTGCTACTTCTCTAAAACTAACTGCAAGGAGATAAGGACCTGTACTTATTTAGCACTTTTCTAGTCTCAAAGACCACTCAAAGGGCTCCACTAGTACTAGCCCTCTATTCTAAGAGCCTATCAGAGGCTATACCTAGAGACCATTTAGAATCACCAATTAACCTAACATGCATGTCTTCGGATTGTGGGGAGAAACCAGACCATCTGGACTAAACCCACACAGCACAGGGAGAACATGTAAACTCCACACAGAAAGGTTCCTACATCTGCTAGCCTGGGGATTCAAATCTGGAACCTTCTATCGTTTAGGCAACAGTGCTAACCCATGCACCACTTTCCAAGTAGTGCAGTTTAATCATTAAAAAATATAGTATTTCACTTTATAATTAAAAAGAATTGATCAAGATCTAGCAAGATCTAGAAATTATTTTAAATTTACATACAGCGATGTGAAAATGTGTTTGCCCCTTTCCAGATTTCTCATTTTTTTGTATGTTTGTCACACTTAAATGTTTCAGATCAAACAAATTTAAATGTTACACAAAGATAACACAAGTAAACACAAAATGCAGTTTTTAAGGTGTTTATTATTAAAGGAAAAAAAAATCCAAACCTACATGGCCCTGTGTGAAAAAGTGATTGCCCCCTAAACCTAATACAATAACTGGTTGGGCCACCCTTAGCTGCAACAACTGCAATCAGGAGTTTGTAAGAACTGGCAATGAGTCTTTTACAGCGCTGTGGAGGAATTTTGGCCCACTCATCTTTGCAGAATTGTTATAATTCAGCCACATTGGAGGGTTTTTGAGCATGAACCACCTTTTAAAGATCATGCCACAGCATCTCAATCAGATTCAGGTCAGGACTTTTACTAGCTCACTCCAAAGTCTTCATTTTGTTTTTCTTAAGCCATTCAGAGGCGGACTTGCTGGTGTCTTTTGGTTCATTGTCCTGCTGCAGAACCCAACTGTGCTTCAGCTTGAGGTCACAAACAGATGGCCGGACAGTGTCCTTCAGGATTTTTTGGTAGACAGCAGAGTTCATGGCTCCATTTACCACAGCAAGTCTTCTGGGTCCTGAAGCAGCAAAACAGCCCCAGATCATCACACTACCACCACCATATGTTATTGTTGGTATGATGTTCTTTTTCTGAAATGCTGTTACTTTTATGTCGGATGTAATGGGACACACACCTTCCAAAAAGTACAACTTTTGTCTCGTCAGTCCACAGACTATTTTTCCAAAAGTCTTGGGGATCATCAAGATGTTTTCTGGCAAAACTGAGATGAGCCTTTATGTTCGTTTTGCTCAGCAGTGTCACGCGCGGGGTTGTTTTCAACCCCGCCCATGATCTGTGGCTGTAGGTCTTTGATTGTGCTTATTATTTTCAGCTGGCAGATTATTTGAGCCTGGCGCTCTGCTAGTCCTACGGCCACACCTCCTCCTCTCGTTCTCCCTCACCAGACATTCACCGGTTGCCTCATCACCACATGCACATACATGCATACATGCACGTGCGCGCACACACACACACACACACACACACACACACACTTTCAATCAGTCATGCACTTGCTAGCCACACTGCTGTGTCCACTTGCCTTCATTAGTGATCTGTGTACTTATATGAGGCAGTGTGATCAGTCAGTGTGGCGGCTTAGTCAACTTTGGACTTCCTGGCTCGCGGATTGTTGGCCCTCTTTCTTTGGACTGTACAGTGTTGTTACCCCAGAGCCTTCTCGCTCCAACGCATATGTAAGTCTTCTTTTGTTAATGCCTTCCTCTCTGCTCCTGCTCTGTCTGGAGCGCGTTTGGCATCTCATCCTCGCCAACGAAGCTAGTAGCCGGTCGTGTCATTATTCATCAGTGACTGTTACATGGACATTTTTGTGTTTTTTTTCCTTTCTGTCAATAAACATGTTACATTACTGCACTTTGGGCTTCAACTAATTCATTCGTTCACTGCGCAATTACGCAGTGGATATGACAGGCAGTGGTTTTTGTCTTGGAACTCTGCTATGCAGGTCATTTTTGCCCAGTCTATTTCTTATGGTGGAGTCATGAACACTGACCTTAACTGAGGCAAGTGAAGCCTGCAGTTCTTTGGATTTTGTGGGGTGTTTTGTGACCTCTTTGATGAGTCATCGCTGCGCTCTAATTTTGGTTGGCCGGCCATTCCTGGGAAGGTTTACCACTGTTCCGTTTTCACCATTTGTGGATAATGGCTCTCACTGAGGTTCACTGGAGTCCCACAGCTTTAGAAATAGCTTTATAACCTTTACCAGACTGATAGATCTCAATTATTTTGTTTCTCATTTGTTCCTGAATTTCTTGGATTGCAACATGATGTCTAGCTTTTGAGGATCTTTTGGTCTACTTCACTTTGTCAGACAGGTCCTATTTAAGTGATTTCTTGATTGAGAACAGGTGTGGCAGTAATCAGGCCTGGGTGTGGCTAGAAAATTTGAACTCAGCTTTCCAAAGACGTGATAAACCACAGTTAATGTATGTTTTAACAGGGAGGGGGGCAGTCACTTTTTCAGACAGGGCCATATAGGTTTAGATTTTTTTTTTTACCCTTAATAATAAACACCTTCATTTAAAAACTGTATTTTGTGTTTATTTGTGTTATCTTTGTCTAATATTTAAATTTGTTTGATGATCTGAAGCATTTGTGTGACAAACATAAAAAAAATTGAGAAATCGGGAAAGGGGCAAACACTTTTTCACACCACTCTACATTTCCACATCAGTCATCAGTCCTAACCACCTAAACATACTCACCACACCATACAAACTAACGGGCCAGTTTTGGCCCGTGGGCTCTATCTGTGACACCGCTAGACTAGACCGTAAAAAACAGCCTCTGTCATGGAGCTTCACCGCATTCCTCCTCCATAGACCCATGCAAAATGAACCCGCTGTTGGCTCAGCAAAAATGGAAGAAACTGAAAAAAAAAAAATCTTTCTTTTACAACAGCATTTTTCAGTCACTCCCAGAGCCTTTAGTAGTGGAGAAGAGAGCCGTCTGTCCTGTTGGTAAGGCGCAAGCTATGCACCTCGGCTCACCTCATGTCTGCTCTTTTTTTTGTGACAGTCTCCTCCGAAATAAAACATGTCCTGCTTTTCGTGGCGCTAAATACGACACTCAAAAGTGCAGCCTGCACACACAAACACAGTAAAATTGTGTGTTTGTAAATATGAAAGCTGTTCAGGGCTGATGGGTTAGAAGAGTTCATTATGAAGCATAAAATACTGTATGACCAACATTGTTTGAAATAAATAAAAGAAAAAAGAGGAAAAATATGAAAAAGAATGTCGAGTGCATTTTGCAGTTCTATCCGTTGTAACAGAAGACAAAGTGTAGCAGCCGCTGAACTATCTGCACACGTGGACAAAATTGTTGGTACCCCTCTGTTAATGAAAGAAAAACCCACAATGGTCACAGAAATATCTTGAATCTGACAAAAATGGTAATAAATAAAAATTCTATGAAAATTAACCAATGAAAATCAGACAATGCTTTTGAATTGTGGTTCAATAGAATTATTTTAAAAAACAAACTCCTGAAACAGGCCTGCACAAAAATGATGGTACCCCTAGAAAAGATTGAAAATAATGTGACCATAGGGACATGTTCAACCAAGATGTGTCCTCTAATTAACATCACAGGTGTCTACAAACTTGTAATCAATCAGTCGGCCTATTTAAGGGGTGACAAGTAGTCACTGTGCTGTTTGGTGACATGGTGTGTACCACACTAAACATGGACCAGAGGAAGCAAAGGAGAGATTTGTCTCAGGAGATTAGAAAGAAAATTAGAGACAAGCATGTTAAAGGTAAAAGCTATAAGACCATCTCCAAGCAGCTTGATGTTCCTGTGACTACAGTTGCACATATTATTCAGAAATTTAAGATCCACGGGACTGTAGCCAACCTTCCTGGACGTGGCCGCAGGGGGAGACGGATAATACGAATGGTAACAAAAGAGCCCAGAACAACCTCTAAACACATTCATGGTGAACTCCAAGGTCAAGGTACATCAGTGTCAGATCGCACCATCCGTCGTTGTTTGAGCCAAAGTGGACTTCATGGGAGACGGCCAAGGAGGACGCCACTGTTGAAAACAAATCATAAAAAAGCCAGACTGGAATTTGCCAAGCTGCATGTTGACAAGCCACAAAGCTTCTGGGAGAATGTCTTATGGACAGACGAGACAAAACTGCAACTTTTTGGCAAGGCACATCAGCACTATGTTCACAGACGCAAAAATGAAGCATACCAAGAAAAGAACACTGTCCCTACTGTGAAACATGGAGGAGGTTCTGTTATGTTCTGGGGCTGCTTTGCTGCATCTGTCTTGAATCTGTGCAGGGTACAATGAAATCTCAAGACTATCAAGGTATTCTAGAGAGAAATGTGCTGCCCAGTGTCAGACAGCTTGGTCTCAGTCGCAGGTCATGGGTCTTGCAACAGGATAATGACCCAAAACACACAGCTAAAAACACCCAAGAATGGCTAAGAACAAAACATTGGACTATTCTAAAGTGGCCTTCTATGAGCCCTGATCTAAATCCTATTGAACATCTGTGGAAGGAGCTGAAACATGCCGTCTGGAGAAGGCACCCTTCAAACCTGAGACACCTGGAGCAGTTTGCTCATGAGGAGTGGGCCAAAATACCTGCTGAGAGGTGCAGAAGTCTCATTGACAGTTACAGAAATCGTTTGATTGCAGTGATTGCCTCAAAAGGTTGTGCAACAAAATATTAAGTTAAGGGTACCATCATTTTTGTCCAGGCCTGTTTCATGAGTTTGTTTTTTAAAATAATTCTGTTGAACCACAATTCAAAAGCATTGTCTGATTTTCATTGGTTAATTTTCATCCATCCATCCATCCATCCATCTTCTACCGCTTTTCCGGAGGTCCGGGTCGCGGAGGCAGCAGTTCAAGCAGAGAAGCCCAGACTTCCCTCTCCCCAGCCACCTGCTCCAGCTCTTCAGAGGGGATACCAAGGCGTTCCCAGACTAGCTGGGAGACATAGTCTCTCCACCGAGTCCTGGGTCTGCCCCGGGGTCTCCTCCCAGTGGGACGTGCCTGAAACACCTCAAGTGGGAGGCGTCCAGGAGGCATCCTAATCAGATGCCCATACCACCTCAACTGACTCCTTTCAATGTGGAGGAGCAGCGGTTCTACTCTGAGCCTCTCCCGGATGACTGAGCTCCTCACCCTATCTCTGAGGGTGAGTCCAGCAATCCTACGGAGAAAGCTCATTTCAGCCGCTTGTATCCGCGATCTCGTTCTTTCGGTCATTACCCAAAGCTCGTGACCATAGGTGAGAGTAGGAACGTAGATTGACTGGTAAATCGACAGCTTTGCCTTAGAACTAAGCTCCCTCTTCACCACAACAGACCGGTACAACGTCCGCATCACTGCAGATGCTGCTCCAATCCGTCTGTCGATCTCTCGCTCCATTTTCCCCTCACTCGTGAACAAGACCCCAAGATACTTAAACTCCTCCACTTGGGGCAGGAGCCTGTCCCCAACCCGGAGAGGACAATCCACCTTTTTCCGGCTGAGGACCATGGACTCGGACTTGGAGGTGCTGATTCTCATCCCAGCCGCTTCACACTCAGCGGCAAACCGTCCCAGCAAGAGCTGTAGGTCATTGCTGGATGAAGCCAACAGGACAACATCATCTGCAAACAACAGAGATGAGATCCTGTGGTCACCAAGCATGACACCCTCCATTCCCTGGCTGCGCCTAGAAATCCTGTCCATAAAAATTATGAACAGGACCGGTGACAAAGGGCAGCCCTGGCGGAGTCCAACTCTCACTGGGAATGACTCCGACCGAGTGTTGGCAATGCGAACTAAACTCTCACAACGGTCGTACAGAGACCGAATAGCTCGTAACAACAAGCCCGATACCCCATACTCCCGAAGCACCCCCCACAAAAATCCACGAGGGACGCGGTCAAATGCCTTCTCCAAGTCCACAAAACACATGTAAACTGGTTGGGCAAACTCCCACGAACCCTCAAGAATTCTCGAGAGGGTAAAGAGCTGGTCCGATGTGCCACGGCCAGGACGAAAACCACATTGCTCCTCCTGAATCCGAGGTTCGACCAACGGCCGGACTCTCCTCTCCAGTACCTTGGCATAGACCTTCCCAGGGAGGCTGAGGAGTGTGATCCCTCTAAAGTTGGAGCACACCCTCCGGTCCCCTTTTTTGAAGAGAGGAACCACCACCCCGGTTTGCCATGCCAAAGGCACTGCCCCCGACCTCCACGCAATGTTGCAGAGGCGTGTCAACCATGACAACCCAACAACATCCAGGGCCTTGAGGTACTCGGGGCGAATCTCGTCCACCCCCGGGGCCCGGCCACCAAGGAGATTTTTAACCACCTTGGCGACCTCAGCCCCTGTGATAGGCGAGTCATCCCCCTCGTCCCCAAACCCTGCTTCCTCTGTGGAAGGCGTATCAGTGGGATTGAGGAGATCCTCGAAGTATTCCTTCCACCGCCCGACGATATCCCCAGTTGAAGTCAACAGTGTCCCATCCACACCATACACAGTGTGGACGGGGAGCTGCTTTCCCCTCCTGAGCCGCCGAACAGTTTGCCAGAATCTCTTTGAAGCCGACCGAAAGTCTTGTTCCATGGCCTCACCGAACTCCTCCCATACCCGGGTTTTTGCTTCAGCAACCACCCGAGCTGCACTCCGCTTGGCCTGCCGGTACACCTCAGCTGCTTCGGGAGTCCCACAAGCCAACCAAGCTTGATAGGACTCCTTCTTCAGCTTAATGGCCCCCCTCACCACTGGTGTCCACCACTTGGTTCGGGGGTTGCCACCACGAGATGCACCGACCACCTTGCGGCCGCAGCTCTGGGCTGCCGCTTCAACAACAGAGGTGGAGAACATGGCCCATTCAGACTCCATGTCTCCAGACTCCCTCGGAATGTGGTTGAAGTTCTTCCGGAGGTGGGAGTTGAAGACCTCCCGGACAGGGGCCTCAGCCAGACGCTCCCAGCACACCCTCACTATACGTTTGGGTCTACCAGGTCTGAATGGCTTCCTCCCCTGCCATCGGATCCAACTCACCACCAGGTGGTGATCAGTTGACAGCTCTGCACCTCTCTTTACTCGGGTGTCCAAGACATACGGTCGCAGGTCTGATGATACGATAACAAAATCGATCATCGACCTGCGGCCTAGGGTGTCCTGGTGCCAGGTGCACATATGGACACCCTTATGCTTGAACATGGTGTTCGTTATAGACAGACTGTGCTTAGCACAGAAGTCCAATAACTGAACACCACTCGGGTTCAGATCGGGCAGGCCGTTCCTCCCAATCACCCCCCTCCAGGTTTCACTGTCGTTGCCCACGTGCGCATTGAAGTCCCCCAGTAGGACAATGGAGTCTCCAGGAGGAGCACCCTCCAGCACCCCAGTCACAGACTCCAAAAAGGGTGGGTACTCTGAAACATCATTTGGTGCATAGGCACAAATGATGGTCAGGACCCGTTTCCCAACCCGAAGGCGCAGGGAAGCAACCCTTTCGTCCACCGGGGAAAACTCCAATATAGAGGCAGCAAGGTGGGGCGATACAAGAAAACCTACCCCTGCTCGTCGCCTCTCGCCCGGGGCAACTCCAGAAAAGGCCAAGCTCCAGCCCCTCTCCAGGAGACTGGTTCCGGAACCGGAGCTGTGTGTTGAGGTGAGGCCGACTATATCTAGCCGGTATCGCTCAATCTCGTACACCAGCTCAGGCTCCTTCCCCACCAGAGAGGTGACATTCCACGTACCAAAAGCCAGTTTAGAAAGCTTGGGATCAGTCCGCCAAGGTCTCCGCCTTTGACTGCCACCTAATCCACATAGCACCGGACTTCCATGATCCCTCCTGCAGGTGGTGAACCTACTGGAGGGCGGACCCATGTAACTCCTTCGGGCTGAGCCCGGCCGGGTCCCATGGGTGGAAACCCGGCCACCAGACGCTAGCCTTCGAGCCCCTCCCCCAGGCCTGGCTCCAGGGTGGGGCCCCGGTAACCCCATACCGGGCGGGGTACACTGAATCCTTGATATACAATTTATCATGAGAGTCTGTTGGATCGTTCTTCGTCTGGCCCTTCACCCAGGACCAGTTTGTCTTGGGAGACCCTATCAGAGGCAAATTGCCCCGGACAACATAGCTCCTGGGATCACTGGGGCACGCAAATTTTTAATTTTCATAGAATTATTATTTATTACCACTTTTGTCAGATTCAAGTTATTTCTGTGACCATTGTGGGTTTTTCTTTCATTAACAGAGGGGTACCAACAATTTTGTCCATGGCTGTATGTATCGATGTATTCCACCTAGTGATGTTATGCTCGACACCGCCCACTCGACACTGACTTGAGCAATATAACGCGGAAATGTCGTGAGCAGAGTGTCGAGCACTGTGTTAACATGCCCACAGTCACGTGACTGTAGCAAACGAGGACTCGTTATGTCGGTCACATCACGTGACTTGAGGGTTTGCGGTAAGTTTGAGAGGGAATTGTTTTGTTTTTTTGTTTGCTTTGTATTGTTTGTTCCTGCCATCCAATTTTGAATAGACATCGTATGGCCAAATGCTCAATAAAAAGTATTGAGATTTTTTTCAGGTTTTTCAACTTTGATGCAGTTCTGACAGTCAGTCACCAGATGGGAGTCTTTATTAGACATTTCATAACACTGTGCCGCTCATTATTTTTTTTTTTTTTTTTTTTTTTTTTTGTTACTTATTTGTACCCATAGGTAGATTTGGTTTGCAGTCTGGTGACAAGCCACCGGCTGCTGGTCGCTGCGTGCGCCCTAAACCTACATGTTTTTGGTATGCGGGAGGAAACCGGAGAAATCCCGGTGTAAACCCGCGCAACACGGGGAGAACATGCAAACTCCACACAGCTCACTGTTGGTCGGGGGCTGGGATCAAATCCACGATCTCCGCGATCCCCCGGCCGAGGGTAAACTGTGCTGCCACAGTGCTAAACCACTGCGCCACCGTGCAGCTATTGTCTCAAAGTTGCTTGTTGTTTCATGATGCCTCAGTTTTAACATCACTAATTTCGCCACTGACTTGCGCTGAGTTTGACATGGGTGACCAAATTAAGACATACAAATGCCAGTAACTCTCCATAGTTTCTCTTTGCACCTGTGCTACGTCAGTTCATTCATTCTTGGCACAAAGCTACCAAACTTTCCTGGTTGACCGAAATTCAATTCAAAATATTGCCACACAGAAGAATGTCCTCTCTTCCTTGCTGGCTTCATGTCTTTCAAACAAAATCTCCACCAAAACACACCACAACTCCTGCCAATACTTCACTTTCTGAAAACCATTAAGTCATTGGTCACGTGACTCTGGCCAAACAAATCAAGCCTCAAAGCAGTGTTTCTGATCACCTGTGCCGTTCTTTTTTTGGACACATGCTCCAAAAGGCCTGAAAATATTTAAGCCTAATACACTGGTCAAAAACAGCACTACACCAAAACACAGTCCACACACACTAAAGCCCAGCGGCCAAATGGCCAAGAACACTGGGTTGAGGGATCTTGAGTGTGACTGTTGCCAATCTGCGACATAACCCCTAGTGGTCAACAGTGGTATAGATTTTTTTCAAGAAACGAGTCAGATCAGATGTCAGAACTTTCCAAGGCTATAACTTTAAAGTGGTAAGAGATAATGGCTTGCTGTCAGTTAGAAAGATGTAGAATATGATCCAAAGTTTCAGATAGTAGTAAATTTATGCATCTAATTTGCATAATTTCACGGCAGCCATATCAAATTCATATCTGGTCAAAAGTGGACTTTGGCCATATTTACGCAAAGGATGGTTCTGCTTTATGTCATCATTTCTTGTTTGAGTTTTTTTTTCTTATCTTTAAAGTATTTAAAGTATATGAACCAGAAATTCAGTAGAATGTACACAAACCATAATACAATCAGACTTACCACTGGTGGCGTGTTCATTTGTCCACTCTCGTCATCTACGGTCCTTATTTTGTCTTCTGCCAGGCGATTTTGCTTTCTCTTCCACATCCAGAAAGTCTCACATGAATCTTGTTTTTTTATTCCACCGCAATTTCCGTCATAAATGCCATGATTGTTTGCAATTTCATTCATAAACACCGCTATTGTCCCACCGGCAACCGGCCATATTTAACTGTGGAGGTCTTCTTCTTCTTCTCCGTTTCTCAAATAAGAAGATTCTTCTTCTGTGGTGTATCCTGTGTCCTCCAACGCGTGTCTGCCATCTTGGGTATGGGCATGATAAGCACAAATGGTCCATAGAGCCGGCAGTGTTTTTGGCAGGTGATTACAACTTGACAGACGGAGTGCTGCGCTGTGCCACTAGGGGTGCGTGATATAGCCACAGTGAAAGGGTTAAGTAGGCTGCTCTGTAACGAGGTGAAGCAGAACAGCTGTAGAATCCCAGGTGCGGTTCAGGGTCCCTTCAAGGGTGTGGGAGAAAACTGCAAAGGGGAAAAAGGAGAAAAAAAGGGGGCCGCTCTTCTAGGAAGAAAGGCACAGAGTCAGCGCACGTCACAGTTTTCCTTTGACAGCTGTCCACTACTGTGTGCTGCTGAGAACCGGGGTTGAGCAGGCACTTGGTCTGGTCGGTAATGCAGGCCAGATGTTCACATTACAGATCTCACCCAGCTGGCTCTGTTGCTCGTTCTTCCTTTACCCTGTAGCGGATTTATGGGTTTATAGGAATTTTAATGTTGGTACAGGTATTAATGTAAATTTGAATGTGAGTAGCAATGAAGATTTATTTTTTATTACACTCAGATCCTCATAGGGCACCATTCCAGATAATGGACAATTTTATTAACAATTCTTTATTTGTACCAATTATGAATTAGTCTATAAAACAAAAAAAACAAAAACCTTGTGCGTTCTTTTCTGCTGATAATCAAGAAGATGGACATGAAATCAAACAATAACTCCCATATGTCTTTCAATAGTTTAACCTCTTGCACTCCGGTGTACCGCGGGCAGACACATCTCTGCGTCCTAGAGCGCACGAGGGCGCACGAGGGCGCTGCGTCCTAGAGCGCACTGAAAAAAAAAGCTGCATTTCCATTCTTCCACTACAGACACAGCCGCGAACAGAAAGCCAAAGGAGTGCTTTGATTGGTTTAGATGTGATTGACCTCTCATTCGACTAATAAGAGCCTTGAATTGGGTTTCTGAAACCTTGAAGAACCAATGACTGAAAACCTGGCAAGAAGGACCCGCCTACCAACGGCTGCAAATACAGCCAGCCAATTGAAGCACAGAAGTTCGAAAGCTGTTTTGTGTAAGGCTGGGTGACACACAGGTGTTCGCCAGTCTTTTTTTCTTACTACTGTTGTTATTTGTTTTGAAAAATCGTTCGCCAAAGCCGCAATCATGGAAGCGCAACACCGCAATAATGGAATTATGGTTTGACCGGGTGGCGTGACCAGAACCACGAGTCCGTAACAAGCGGACCAGCGTCATGTTCGTCTGACAATGAGGAAGAGAAGTTCGCCAGCGACTTTGCTGTTGTGGACAGGTAAGTGTTACAAGCTAAATTATTCTTTACCCCTGAAAATTGTAATCCAAATTACTTTTGACCAATCGGTAAATTCCAACTGTGCGTTATTGCAACATGACGGATCCGTCATGTTGCGAACCCCCCCCCCCCCCGGTACCCTTCTGTAGCGGATTGCAGATATATTGCAGATATTTTAGTCCAACCGTGCGTAGTAGACCGTGGCGCACCGTCACCGCTTTCCGTCATGTAACGATGGCTGATGTCCGTCCTCTGTAGTGGGGGGTGGGGAGTTGTTATCTTCTACATTACAAATATTTTAGTATAATTTTTAGTGCACTGTAGGATATTTTTTCTTGTAAAAAAAAAAAGCCACACATTTTTTACATGGCATGCTTCTTTGTGTGTGGGGGCTTGTTCGTTCATTCATTCATTCATGAATGAATAAACAACCCCCCCCACACACACACACACAGCCCTTCACCTTTCATTAGAGCCCAAGATGAAGCTTCTATATTGAATCATTCAAAAGTTACAGATGTTTTTCCAAACTGTGCCATTTGGCACAATTTGGCACAGTTCAAAAATGCCTGGGAACAACCTCAGAAAAAAGCTGTGTAATATATTCATTTTTTGTGGTATTGTTACAAAATTTTGACCTCAGCTGGATAACACTTGGTTCTACATTTCTGTTGCATTTTCCAGCCAGTATCTGAAGCTGTGTGTTATTTGCAAGCATTTGTATCCAAAAAAACACCCAGGCGAAATTTATTTTCTTCAAGTTCAGTATGTTTAGATGACTGTTACTCAGTGGCAGGAGCACTTAGAGAGATTATGACTGTTTTGCCAAAAAAATTCAAAGTGTTTTCTTTTAAATGAGACCAACCCCATGAAGATGCTGCAAGGGTTGAAGAACAGCTTTCGATTTACTTTGGGTACGTTATTTTTTGGCGTTTTTAGGGAAATTGACCAGAGTGCAAGGGGTTAATAAGAAATGTCAGAATAGGTTTACACATTTGCATAACTATAAAACAGAGAATTCAACATGTATCATGGGCATCATAGACTGAGTTACATGATGAATAGATACATCCATGGATGCGCCGGGACACATCATCAGTGATGCTTCCTGATGTCATCGGGTGTTTCGGGTCTCACAACATCAGACACCCTCAATCAAGCCACCCAGCCAGGGTTGATCAGACCCTGACTTGTGTCCCGGCAGCATTGGCCCACGATTCGGACCTCTTAATCCATAGCCACCAAGAAGCTCTTTCTGCAGCCTCAGTGGCAGATTTGATGGCCTTCCTTTTAGCAACTCCTTTGATACCAAGGAGAGTGTAAATTTTGCACAGGGAGCGGGCAGCAAAGCCTCGACACCCCACCTCTATGGGCTCACAGTGTGCTCTCCAACCATTCCTCTGGCATTGTTCTACCAGTTCTTGGTATTTGAGCCGTTTGCATTCATTGGCCTCTTCTATGCACTCCTCCCAGGGAACTGTGAGCTCCACTAACAGAACCTGCCTGGAAGAGGAAGATGTAAGTACCACATCTGGCCTAAGAGATGTTGATGTTACATAGTCGGGGAACTTAAGCTGCTTTCCCAAGTCAATTCGCAGGTCCCAGTCTGATGCTGAAGAGAGCAAACTGGCTGATGGTCTAAGCTGTGGTCGGGGCCTCTCTCCAGCTTTAATGAATGTAATTTTCCTTTGACTACCGACCTGCTTACTGTTTGCCATGGCGCTGGAGATGGTCTCCGCTACACACTTTAGCACTTGGTCATGGCGCCAGCAATATCGGCCCTCTCCAAGAGCTGTTGGGCAACTGCTAAGGATGTGTTCAAGCGTGCCCTTTCCTGAGCAAAGAGGACATGTTGGCAGCTCGTTCTTACCCCAAGTATGTAGGTTTGCCGGACTGGGTAGCACATCATATACTGCTCGGAGCATAAATTGGATGCGCTGAGGCTCTACATGCCAGATGTCATTCCAGGTCAGCTTCTTGTCCACTACTCTCTCCCATTTTGTCCATGCCCCCTGCTGCCGCATGCCTACCATCCTACCAGTCCTCACTTCTTCAACACCTGCTCTCACCTCCTGCAGGATTAACTTGCGTTTGTCCTTTCCCTGGACTTTATCATAGCGCGGCTGTGGGATGGAGCCCAGCCCTGCATGTCCTATAGCCACTGTGCCCACCAGAGCTTTGTGTCTCAACCGAGATTCTGCAAGCTCCAACCCCTCTTGAGCTCTCCACTTCAAACCTGCCCTCACCACAATGTCTGCTGCTGCCACTCTTGAGTTTCTAGAGTCACAATAGGCTAGTGCCTCTCTTGTGCGGGAAACCTTGAACTCCTCTTCCAAACTACTAATAGGAAGCTGGAGTTTGTTGCTCCTGCCATAAAGCACTGCACTACTGAAGCTATGTGGTAAACCCAACCATCTTCGAAGGTAGCTGCCGATCTTCCTTTCCAAGGTCTCCACTGTAGACAGAGGCACCTTGTACACCAGCAGAGGCCAAAGAATACGGGGCAAAATGCCATGTTGGTACACCCAAGTCTCGAAGCTCCCGGGAAGGCCAGACTTATCCACAGTCAACAGCCATGTTTCCAGTTTCCTGATGGTAGTTCGGATGGATGCTGTATCCCTGAGACTACAGTCAAAGATCTTCCCTAGGCTTGTAACTGGTTTCTCTGTGATAGATGGTATCACAATGCCATCCAAATGGAAACGGAACTTATCCACCACTTTCCCTCTTTTCAGGACCATAGATCTAGACTTTGAAGGCTTAAAGTTCATTCTTGCCCAGGAAATAAGTTTTTCCAGGCCTTGAAGAATCCACCTACTGCCAGGCACTGATGTAGTAGTAACTGTCAGGTCATCCATGAAAGCTCTAATGGGGGGCTGCCGGATTCCTGACCTTGAAAGGGGTCCTCTACATTCTACCTCCGCTGCTTTAACCAGCATGTTCATGGACTGGGTAAAAAGGATAACAGAAATGGTACAACCTATTATAATCCCTTTCTCCAACTGGTACCAATCTGAGGTCAAGCTACCAGAGGTGACTCTGAGTCTGAATTGACCATAATAGTTCAGAATGAGAGCCTTGATCTTACTGGGTATGTGGTGTTGGTCCAGAGTGATATCGACCAGCTTATGGGGGATTGACCCATAAGCATTAGCAAGGTCCAGCCAAAGCACCACTAGATCTTCATTTCCCTCCCGTGCCTCTCTGATCAGCTGAGTGACCACCCCAATGTGTTCCAAACACCCTGGTACACCTGGGATTCCACCCTTCTGTACTGATGTATCAATATAATTGTTCTTCAGAAGGAAGTTGGTCATTCTCCTAGACAGGACACTAAAGAAGATCTTGCCTTCCACGCTGAGGAGTGAGATAGACCTGAACTGCTCCAGTTTAGATGACCTCTCTTCCTTGGGAATCCACACTCCCTCTGCCCATCTCCACTGCTCTGCTACAGTTCCTCTTCGCCAGATCACTGTCAGTATTTTCCATAGGATTCTCGGGAGCTCTGGGTAACGCTTGTATACTTTATAAGGTACTCCACTGGGGCCTGGAGCAGAGCTGGCTCTCGCCGCTGTCACCACTTCCTGAACTTCCTTCCAGGTGGGTTCTGAGGTGTTGAACTCCACCAGAGGGGCTGGAATGTCCAAAAGAGCTCTCTGAGGTCCCAGATCCTGCTCTCTAAAGGGGTCACTTAGGGTGTTGTGCAAGAAATGGTCAACTTCCTCCTTAGAACACTCTGCGCTTCTGCCCTAGCATCTTCCTCATAAAGCCAAATGGATCTGCCAAGAATGCAGTTCGTCTCCTGGCTCTCTCAATCCTCCTCCTCCAATGCCATTCAGCTCTATGCAGGATCATAAGCTTCTTCCTGATGGCATGTCGAAGCTCAGCAAGTGGTGGCTTCTCCTCTTCTGCTGCTGCTTGAAACTGTCTTGTCAGCATCCTCAGCTCTTTCCGCAGCTGATGAATCCTGCCAGCCCTACGGTTCTTTGTGTAGATAAACCTGCCAGCTCTGTGCTCCATAATGCCAAACCTCTCTACCCCAAAACTCGTAATGATAGTCGTCATGCTTCGAAGTTGACTATCCACATCTCCCTTTGCTATTGTTCTGATGATCTCTGCTGTATCTTCATCAAACTGTTGCCACAATTGATGCTGCTTTGCTGCAGGCCACTTGATCCGATGTTGCTTGACTACTGTGCTTGGAACTGGGGCACTGGACACTTGGAGGTTCTGGGCACTGTGGGGTGACTCCGGGCCGGGCTCCTCCTGCTTCTCACCAGGTGTAATTCCTGTGCATTGTGCCACAGCCCCCTGAACCAAATATTTCATCCGGGCCTGATGGATTTTAAGCCCTCGTTCGCTTTTACAGACTTTCAATTCAATTCAATTCAATTCAACTTTATTTATATAGCGCCATTTCACAACAACAGTCATCTCATAACACTATCAACTGTAGGGGGGACCCCCACAGTTGCAGAAAGACCCCAGCAATCAGGCGATCCCCTGTGAGCAAGCACTTGGCGACGGTGGAGAGGAAAAACTCCCTTTTAACAGGAAGAAACCTCCAGCAGAACCAGGCTCAGGGAGGGGCAGTCATCTGCTGCGACTGGCTGGGGGGTGAGGGGATAGAGAAGAAGAAAAGAACAGACATGTAGAGAGCAAACAGCACGATGGGGACTCAATCTATGGGAGAGAACAAACAAATGTTAATGACCAGCAAAAAAAAAAAAAATATATTTCATAGAGAGTGAGGAAAGGAGTGAGGCCCAGTGCATTACTGGAGGTCCCCCGGCTGACTAAACCTATTAGCAGCATAACTAAGGGAGGGTTCAGAAACACATGATCCCTCCCTAATTGTAGGCTAGATCAAAAAGGTAGGTTTTAGCCCTATTCTTAAAAACAGAGATCGAGTCTGACTCCCGAATCCAGATTGGCAGCTGATTCCACAGGAGAGGAGCTTGATAACTGAAGGCTCTGCCTCCCATTGTACTTTTGGAGATTCTAGGTATTACAAGTAATCCTGCATTTTGAGAGCGTAGTGCTCTGTTAGGATAATACGGTAGTATCAGATCTTTTAAATAAAAAGGAGCCTGATTGTTTAGAGCTTTGTAAGTGAGAAGAAGGATTTTAAACTTAATTCTAAACTCTATGGGAAGCCAATGAAGGGAGGCCAGAACCGGAGAGATATGATCTCTCTTTCTAGTACCTGTTAAAACTCTTGCTGCAGCATTTTGGATCAGCTGAAGACTTTTTAAAGATGTTTTAGGACAGCCTGATAATAAAGAATTACAATAATCTAATCTCGAGCTAACAAAAGCGTGGATCAGCTTCTCAGCATCACTCTGAGACAAGATGCTCCTAATCTTGGCAATATTACGCAAATGATAGAAGGCAGTCTTAGAAACAAATTTAATATGTGAATTGAAGGACAAATCCTGATCAAAAATAACTCCAAGGTTCCTCACAGAGCTATTAAGAGAAAGAGTAACTGCGTCCAAACTGAAAGTTTGATTTGGAAAGGAATTTCTAAGGTTTTTTGGACCAACAAGAATGACTTCAGTCTTATCTGAATTTAATAGCAGGAAATTACAAGTCATCCAAGCTTTGATTTCCTTAAGACAGGCTTCTAACTTGGCTAATTGATTAGTATCATCTGGCTTCATTGACAGGTATAATTGTGTGTCATCTGCATAACAATGAAAATGTATACAGTGCTTTCTAATAATGTTGCCTAACGGAAGCATATATAAACTAAAAAGAGTAGGGCCTAGCACAGATCCCTGTGGAACTCCATGACTAAGCTTTGAGCTGAAAGAAAACTCATCATTTACATGAACAAACTGGAACCTATCAGATAAATAAGATCTAAACCACTGCAACGAAGTTCCATTAAGTCCAACATAGTGTTCTAATCTATCAAGTAGAATATTATGATCAATAGTATCAAAAGCTGCACTAAGATCTAAAAGGACAAGTACAGAAACTAGTCCATTATCAGATGCAATGAGGAGGTCATTAGTGACCTTCGCTAAGGCTGTTTCAGTACTATGATGGATTCTAAACCCAGATTGAAACTCTTCAAGTAAACCATTTCCCTGCAGGTGGTCAAATAATTGCGTAGTAACAACTCTTTCTAAGATTTTTGAAATGAAAGGGAGATTAGAGATTGGTCTATAGTTAGCTAAAGCTCCTGGATCTAGCGTTGGCTTTTTGAGTAAGGGTTTAATTACAGCCGTTTTAAAAGCCTGCGGTACATGGCCTAAAGTTATTGAAGAATTGATTATATGAAGAATAAAGCTACCAATAAGTGGGAAGACTTCTTTAAATAACCTGGTAGGAATAGGATCTAAAAGACAAGTTGAAGGTTTGGATGAGGAAACTACTTTGTCTAACTCACAAAGGTCGATTGGAGTAAACTCATCAAGACAGACATCAATAGAAGGAGTTGTAGTAGTTACAGTATTTAAGTTAACTGTGGGAAGAATCTGATTGATTTTATCTCTGATGGATGAAATTTTATTATTGAAAAAGTTCATAAAGTCCTGACTAGTAAGCTCTAAGGGGATGCTAGGATTGACAGAGTCCTGACTCTTTGTCAACCTGGCTACAGTACTGAAAAGAAACCTGGGATTATTCTTGTTCTCTTCTATTAATGCAGAGTAATAACTCGTTCTAGCTTTTCTAAGAGATTTTTTATAAATTAAAAGATGATTTCTCCAAGCTAAATAGATTTCATCTAAATTAGTAGAGCGCCATTTTCTTTCTAATTGACGAGTCTTCTGTTTTAAGCTACGAGTTTCTGTGTTGAACCAAGGAGTTAAAAATCTCTGATTAGACTTTTTCTTTTTTAAGGGGGCCACCAAGTCTAGAGCCTGATGCAGAGAAGCTGAAACACTATCCACCATGTTATCAATTACAGAAGGAGCAAGCTGTCTATAGCTTATTTCCGTTGTGTTGACACATGGCATAGAGGAAACAATCTGCATAAATTTGGAAACAGCATCATCTGAGAGGCGAAAACAGCATCAACTGAGAGGCAGATGCATCTACTTGTCGTACTTCCTTTGACAGCTGTTCACTACTGTGTGCTGCTGAGAACCGGGGTTGAGCAGGCACTTGGTCTGGTCGGTAATGCAGGCCAGATGTTCATATTACAGATCTCACCCAGCTGGCTCTGTTGCTCGTTCTTCCTTTACCCTGTAGCGGATTTATGGGTTTATAGAAATTTTAATGTTGGTACAGGTATTAATGTAAATATGAATGGACAATTTTATTAACAATTCTTTATTTGTACCAATTATGAATTAGTCTAAAAAAATACCTTGTGAGTTCTTTTCTGCTGATAATCAAGAAGATGGACATGAAATCAAACAATAACTCCCATATGTCTTTCAATAGTTTAATAAGAAATGTCAGAATAGGTTTACACATTTGGATAACTTTAAAACAGAGAATTCAACTTGTATCATGGGCATCATAGACTGAGTTACAGAGTATCGCATGTGACTCAAACATCTGTGGAACCAAAGAAACCGTAGTTTAATTTGTCAGTATGCTGGAAATTGGAAAACCATAAAATAGCATTGGCTAACCCTTTGAGTGTGTATGGTGCCAAACTGCAACATACCGCCTAGTGGTCAAGAGTGGGAAATATTTTTTGTTGGTAAAATAGTTCAGATTTCCAAGGCTATAACTTAAAAGTGGCAAGAGATAATGGCTTACTGTCAATTAGAAAGATGTAAAATATGATCCAAAGATCAGATTTCAGATAGGAATAAATTTACACATATAATTTGCATAATGTCACGACACCGCTTTAAATTCCATAACTCAGTCAAAACTGGACTTTGGATGTATTTACACAAAAAAATGGTTCCGTCTTTTGACATTGTTTTTTGTACAGAGGTACCTCATCATCTTATCTTCAAAGTATATGAACAAGAAATCAGTACATTTAAAAAAAAAACAAAAAAACAGCAATTTCTCACTTACTTTTGACAAAGTCAGAGTGAGAAGGCAGGCACAGTGCTGCGCTCTGCCACTAGGGGCACACAAATTCTCACACTCAAAGGGTTAAGAAAAGTGGATGCAATTTTATGAAGAAAATGATGAGTAAACTATCTAGAAAAATGGAAAATTTGTGTTACTCTGAAAAAGAACGTAAATTAATGAAAGGACAAAATGCATTTTGAAATTCTGATGGGGGTTGGCATGAAATTAAGTTTAAAGAACTTATACCAGGAATATTCTGAAAAAAATAAATTTAAATTAAACAACAGACCATCAGCCAAGCAGAATCATTGCATCCCAGTAGGTAGCAGGCGGTCCACTTGATGATTCTGTTTCAACTGGACCAACGTGGGTTCGGTTGGAAGACTGACAGACAGGCTCCTTACCACGGTTATGGCCTACTCCTGAGATTGCAATCGGGCTGTTCTTCAGCAAGCTGGGTGAGGTCTTCTCTTATGCACTGAAGAAGGAATTGGTTTATTGTACAAAGTCCCATCAGAAATTCAATCTGAGGCAAAAACACATCACAAATCCATTTCTTCCAATGTTGGTGGTTTAAATGAGTTGGTTTAGCTTAGAAAAATCAAACAAAATCTTCTTGCACTGTGATTTAAAGGAAAGGATTAACATAAGGAAAAAATGAACTTTAAAGAAAAGAAAAAGAATTTTCGCAGAGCATGACGGGCTCTGGGCCTTACTCGGAAGATAGAAAAAAAAAAAAAACTGGGAGAGCAGAAAAGGCTCCTTACAGCTTGACCAACGGCCCAAAACTGAAACAAAGGAAACGAAAAACAAGTTTTTCTTGGGTGTGGCAGTATGGTACTAATTTTCATGAAACCTGAGCTGGCCCAATTACATTGCTTCTTTTTCCAGCAGAAGTCATAAACTCGACCTAAAAAGGGAAATGTAAGGGAGCCTGGAGCTCTATTGGTCAATTAAAGTCCAGCTATGGTCTCCTAAAGAGCAGAGAGAGAAGGGGGAAGAGACATTTGATATGAGAAGTGAGACCCCCCTAAAGTATGTGTGCTGAATAAAGCATAGATTCCTTCAACTTTAGTGACTAAGATATTTTACTCAATAATAAGGGAACATGCAATGTCTCTACATTGTAACTGTAATTAATTTGTAATAGTAAGCATGCAAAAATTATTTTTTTCCAGAAAATAAAGCAACACATATCAAATCATCTCAATAAAAGCATTTGAAACCACATTGTCCATCCCAAGAGTTCAACCATGTCTTCAGTAGCAGATACTGTCTTGAGAGAAAGAATATGAATTAATTTATTTGTCCATAATGCATAAATTCCACTGCAAAGAGAAAAAATATATCCCTGATTCATCCGCCAGATGGCACTGTGAAACTGTCTGTTTTTTTTACTGGGGAATTTTGACTCCCACGTCTTGATTATATCAACCATAAACCTGTCGATTGAAACATTCAATTTTCCTTTTTGAGAAAGGAAAATTTCAATTTTCCCATTCGCCCTTTCCATTTCAATTTTCCATTTGCCCTTTTCTGCCAAAGAGCAGAAAAGGGCGAATGACTAAGTCTTGGAGAAGGGATTAACTTCCATTTTATGGCCAATGGATAGTGTTACAGCTCTGGTTCTTGGGTGATAGAAGCAGTTCATGACCAGACTTTTAAGTTGAAACAATTTTTCTTCAGCAAATAATGATTTTATAGATTGGAACGCAAGGTCAACGCTACAACCCTGTGAGATGATTTATTCTTGGGCTTTGCACTAAGGGTGTTCCAGGGAGGACTATCACTTGAGGATTTATTACCATGTGCACAATCCTCACATTTCCTATTAGCAGGGCTTGATATTAACACCCGCCCACCGGCCACTGGTGGGTAGATTTTGATTGTGGCGGGAAAGACAGCCACTCCCACTAGCTACTTTGACGGGTTGCAGTTTTCTCGAGCAACATCTAAATAATAAACCTATCTACAGTGCATCCGAAAAGTATTCACAGTGCTTCACTTTTTCCACATTTTGTTATGTTACAGCCTTATTCCAAAATGGAATAAATTCATTTTTTCCTCAAAATTCTCCACACATTACAACATAATGACTGTTACATCCATAAATCAGCAGTAATATGGTGGCCTGGGATTTACCGGGGTTTAGAGAGGGCTGGTGAACCACACTTCCGGTAGTGACACTGGCCGGGATATAAAAGGCCAGGGGCGGAAGAGGTAGCTCTCTTTTGTCATAGACGCCTGGACCTTGGGCGCTGTAGCCCACTGCTGTGTGACTGGTGTATTGTTTGTAAGTTATTAATAAAAGACATAAACTGCCTTCCACCCTGCTCTTCACTTTATTAATTATGGACACAACACTTGGCGACGAGGAGAACCTCTCCCGGAGTTTGTTGTGCACAGCTGCAGCAGGCAGGTTGTCTTCCCTCTTCATGTCAAGCAAAAAACATGTTATAATTCCTTTGAGGGCCTGGTCCTCAGTGTTGGGCACTTTAGCAATTCCAGGTTAAACCCAATTTTATTTGCCATAGTTTATCGTCCCCCATCAACCTATTCAGAATTTTTATCCGAATTTCCTGATTTCTTAGCTGATTTAGTGCTGAAATCTGATAGAATAATTATAGTAGGGGACTTTAATATACATGTGGATGTAGATAGTGACTGCCTTAATGTGGCTTTTAATTCAATATTAGACTCGATTGGATTTTCTCAGAAAGTAGGAAATTCTACTCATTACCTCCACCATACATTGGACCTTGTTCTGACATATGGCATAGAAATAGAAAATCTTGTAGTGTCTCCTCGTAACCCTGTACTGTCAGACCATTGTCTGTTAACCTTTGATTTTACTATTTCTGACTATTTGGCTCCTAAAGAAAAATATTATCACAGTAGATACCTCTCAGATGATGCTGTTTCCAAATTTATGCAGATTGTTTCCTCTATGCCATGTGTCAACACAACGGAAATAAGCTATAGACAGCTTGCTCCTTCTGTAATTGATAACATGGTGGATAGTGTTTCAGCTTCTCTGCATCAGGCTCTAGACTTGGTGGCCCCCTTAAAAAAGAAAAAGTCTAATCAGAGATTTTTAACTCCTTGGTTCAACACAGAAACTCGTAGCTTAAAACAGAAGACTCGTCAATTAGAAAGAAAATGGCGCTCTACTAATTTAGATGAAATCTATTTAGCTTGGAGAAATCATCTTTTAATTTATAAAAAATCTCTTAGAAAAGCTAGAACGAGTTATTACTCTGCATTAATAGAAGAGAACAAGAATAATCCCAGGTTTCTTTTCAGTACTGTAGCCAGGTTGACAAAGAGTCAGGACTCTGTCAATCCTAGCACCCCCTTAGAGCTTACTAGTCAGGACTTTATGAACTTTTTCAATAATAAAATTTCATCCATCAGAGATAAAATCAATCAGATTCTTCCCACAGTTAACTTAAATACTGTAACTACTACAACTCCTTCTATTGATGTCTGTCTTGATGAGTTTACTCCAATCAACCTTTGTGAGTTAGACAAAATAGTTTCCTCATCCAAACCTTCAACTTGTCTTTTAGACCCTATTCCTACCAGGTTATTTAAAGAAGTCTTCCCACTTATTGGTAGCTTTATTCTTCATATAATCAATTCTTCATTAACTTTAGGCCATGTACCACAGGCTTTTAAAACGGCTGTAATTAAACCCTTACTCAAAAAGCCAACGCTAGATCCAGGAGATTTAGCTAACTATAGACCAATCTCTAATCTCCCTTTCATTTCAAAAATCTTAGAAAGAGTTGTTGCTACGCAATTATTTGACCACCTGCAGGGAAATGGTTTATTTGAGGAGTTTCAATCTGGGTTTAGAATCCATCATAGCACTGAAACAGCCTTAGCGAAGGTCACTAACGACCTCCTCATTGCATCTGATAATGGACTAGTTTCTGTACTTGTCCTTTTAGATCTTAGTGCAGCTTTTGATACTATTGATCATAATATTCTACTTGATAGATTAGAACACTATGTTGGACTTAATGGAACTTCGTTGCAGTGGTTTAGATCTTATTTATCTGATAGGTTCCAGTTTGTTCATGTAAATGATGAGTTTTCTCTCAGCTCAAAGCTTAGTCATGGAGTTCCACAGGGATCTGTGCTTGGCCCTACTCTTTTTAGTTTATATATGCTTCCGTTAGGCAAC
Source organism: Pholidichthys leucotaenia (assembly GCA_020510985.1). Lineage (NCBI taxonomy): Eukaryota > Metazoa > Chordata > Actinopteri > Cichliformes > Pholidichthyidae > Pholidichthys > Pholidichthys leucotaenia. The sequence goes on along the minus strand of CM035842.1, from coordinate 33,995,426 downwards.
ATTATTAGAAAGCACTGTATACATTTTCACTGTTATGCAGATGACACACAATTATACCTGTCAATGAAGCCAGATGATACTAATCAATTAGCCAAGTTAGAAGCCTGTCTTAAGGAAATCAAAGTTTGGATGACTTGTAATTTCCTGCTATTAAATTCAGATAAGACTGAAGTCATTCTTGTTGGTCCAAAAAACCTTAGAAATTCCTTTCCAAATCAAACTTTCAGTTTGGATGCAGTTACTCTTTCTCTTAATAGCTCTGTGAGGAACCTTGGAGTTATTTTTGATCAGGATTTGTCCTTCAATTCACATATTAAATTTGTTTCTAAGACTGCCTTCTATCATTTGCGTAATATTGCCAAGATTAGGAGCATCTTGTCTCAGAGTGATGCTGAGAAGCTGATCCACGCTTTTGTTAGCTCGAGATTAGATTATTGTAATTCTTTATTATCAGGCTGTCCTAAAACATCTTTAAAAAGTCTTCAGCTGATCCAAAATGCTGCAGCAAGAGTTTTAACAGGTACTAGAAAGAGACATCATATCTCTCCGGTTCTGGCCTCTCTTCATTGGCTTCCCATAGAGTTTAGAATTAAGTTTAAAATCCTTCTTCTTACTTACAAAGCTCTAAACAATCAGGCTCCTTTTTATTTAAAAGATCTGATACTACCGTATCATCCTAACAGAGCACTACGCTCCCAAAATGCAGGTTTACTTGTAATACCTAGAATCTCCAAAAGTACAATGGGAGGCAGAGCCTTTAGTTATCAAGCTCCTCTCCTGTGGAATCAGCTGCCAATCTGGATTCGGGAGTCAGACTCGATCTCTGTTTTTAAGAATAGGGCTAAAACCTACCTTTTTGATATAGCCTACAATTAGGGAGGGATCATGTGTTTCTGAACCCTCCCTTAGTTATGCTGCTAATAGGTTTAGTCAGCCGGGGGACCTTCAGTAATGCACTGGGCCTCACTCCTTTCCTCACTCTCTATGAAATATTTTTTTTTTTTTGCTGGTCATTAACATTTGTTTGTTCTCTCCCATAGATTGAGTCCCCATCGTGCTGTTTGCTCTCTACATGTCTGTTCTTTTCTTCTTCTCTGTCCCCTCACCCCCCAGCCAGTCGCAGCAGATGACTGCCCCTCCCTGAGCCTGGTTCTGCTGGAGGTTTCTTCCTGTTAAAAGGGAGTTTTTCCTCTCCACCGTCGCCAAGTGCTTGCTCACAGGGGATCGCCTGATTGCTGGGGTCTTTCTGCAACTGTGGGGGTCCTCCCTACAGTTGATAGTGCTATGAGATGACTGTTGTTGTGAAATGGCGCTATATAAATAAAGTTGAATTGAATTGAATTGAATGTCCATGGTGATCTTGGCCCCTTCTGAAGATTGAGGAGGAGCCATCTCCCTGGCGACAGAGGTGGGCATTCCTGGGGCGGACCCGGCAGGCTTCCCGGCAGCTGAAGGAAAGATGGCTGCTGTGGACGTGGAGGGCCTCTCCCGACGCTTCCACGCAGGACGACGCTGTCCTCTGTTGACTGGCGGAGACCGTGCCGGAGCGGGAGGAGGGTCGGGCGAAGCGTCACGGAGGATGGAGGTCTGCTGGTAACCGGGCCTCCATCTCGACGCCGTGGGAAACACCAAACTGGGGAAGGAGCACTGGAGCGAGCAGACTGGGGCCAGCAGGTCGGCGTACTGGGGATAGTTCCATAACCCGGGGTGCGCCTCCAGGATTACCACTTCTCCAACATTCCAGTGTTTTCTTCAGTCCCCGGGCGGTGAGGGATTATCCATGAAGCCCTGGATTTTCTCGGCGGCCCATTCCACCGCCACCGTAGGAGTCCCCGCTGCCGTTTCTCCTCCGCTACGACGAGGCCGGTGAACCTGGGGCATAGTGGCTCCAAATGACAGGTGAGTCCAAGACACAGTTCAAAAAGGGAAGAGAAAAAAGGATGTTTGGTTGTACCCGGTAAATCCTCCTTCTTTGGCTGGGTCTTTCTGTCATAAACCCTGCCGTGTGCTTTTACTCAGCGCACGGAGAGGGGAGGAATAACAAGGATTTATGTGCAAGGGTACACCAACACACATTTATTAACATAAAGACTAATGACAAACAGTTCCTAAAGGTGAAGACTTGGTACAAAAACACACTTACAGTTGGCATTCGGGGGCCGGCATAGCCCCACGAATGCATGAGGAGAGACATGTACCCATGCTGGCGTCCCACAGCCGGAATCACTACACGTTGTAATGGAGCTGACAGTTCACTGATACAACACACAATCAGTCAGTCAAAGACCCAACAGTACGTGAGTGGCAAAAGGCTGCTTAAGTACACATATCGCTGGTGATGATGTGATTGTGGGCACCTGGGTGAGAGCGGAGAGATGGCACAGGGAGTGGGAACAGCTGGTGATAATGAGTAAGGGGGGCGTGGTCCGACCGGCCCCCGGTCAGCCAGCGCTCACAGGACAGTGAGCCAAAGAGAGCTGGCTCACAGCTGCCGGCCAGAGAGCAGAGACTATGGTAAAGGATGCACACTGAAATACATAGTAAACACACATAAACAGTGGCACCTAAACCCACAGGGAGGTCAAGACCGAGCCAGGGAAGCCAAGCCAGCTTGGGTCCTGACAGATTTGAGTGTCTAATTGACTGTATTTGACGAATCCATTTAAAAAAAAAGAAAGAAAGAAAAGAGAGAAGAGTTGAAATTGCTGAACTGGGTTTTGAATTTTCTTCTGTGAAGTATTGGTTTATGATAATTAACAAGCATTGAGATAAAACCTGTTTAATAATTGGAATAAGGTTAAGGGGTGCTCTGAGGCTCGACCTGGTGTGTTAATTTGAAATGTATAGTGATAAATTGTATACCTCAACACTGTTTTCTTTTGTGTGCTCATGTATGGGGTGTGTTGGGGTGGGAAGCCTCCAGTACAGTGGGGGTTAAGTGGAGAATGAAAATGTTTATTGTTTAAGACTATGGTATGTGAACGCGTTGTTGGACTGTTCTGGGATTAGTTTTTTTCATTGGAAACACAGCTTATTTTACTTTCTAGACTGATAGAGGAAGGCGGCAGAATAATCCACCTAGCTGTGTAGGGGGCGCCGGTAGTCTACCCGGCCCCCCAGCCTTAGTTGTATGACTGGATAGATTATTTGTTTGTTTTTATATATACTGTTTCCCTTGTTAGTGCGTGAGTCGGGTTATAAAGTTGGGTGGGTTAATCTGTGGGCCTGCAATTTTTTTGAAGGAGGGGGGAATGTTACATCCGTAAATCAGCAGAAATTGGCGGCCTGGGATTTACCGGGGTTTAGAGAGGGCTGGCGAACCACACTTCCAGTGGTGATGCTGGCCAGGATATAAAAGGCCAGGGGTGGAAGAGGTAGTGACATGGTTTAGACCCAAGAAGCAGACACGACTAAGGAAACACAATTAACCTTTTATTTATAATTATGTAAGTGCGTGGGTGCATGTATGAATGTCTGTAGTGAGTGTACTGCGTGGATCAGGTTCAGCTTGGGGCGAGCAGAGCACCGTACAACCTGGCAACCCTAAGGACAGAGCAGAGAGACAATTAGGGGCAATCCCAGCAGGAGAAGCACCAGATAATTCAGTCCTTACTGTTTGCTGCATAGGAGAAGCACTCAGGTTAGCACAACGGCTCAGGCCAGGTAGACAGTGCCAGTCGCCCCATAGGAGATGTAGCAGGCAGGTGAACAGAGCAGGGAGGACTGCCGCCAGGTGGGAGAGAGTCCGCTGCCAAGGTTACACCACCTGTGCATAGGAGAAGGCGAAGGGTGAGAGGAAAAGTTGCAGGCTTACTTGGCTGCCGGATGGTGAGGAGTCCAAAGTCAAGAAGTAGCGCTGGAATAAAGATGAAGATGGAAGCTCAGCATAGAGTTGGCGAGTTCAGGTTCCTCGGGAAGGAAGCAGACGACTCCGCGCTGATCTCTGGGTCTCACAGAATAAATAGGCAGAGCCAGATAGCAGACAGGTGTGTGCGCAGGTGCCCCTAATTGGCAGCCATGACAATACTCCCCCGCAACAACACACCTCTCGGCGGTTGATCCATCCTACCTGGGTGCGCCTGATGGAAGTCCCTGTTGAGTTGCTTGTCCAGCACGAAGAAGGGACACACCAAGATCTCCAATCTAGCCCATAGCCCTCCCAGTCCACCAGGTACTGCAGACCACGACCCCGGCGTTGGACGTCCAGAATGGCGTTGACTTTCCAAGCCGAGTCGCCCTTGATTATCATCGGTGGCAGTGGGTAACTGAGAGGAGGACACAAGGGGCTGGAGCAGACAGGCTTGACCTGGGAGAAGTGGAAAGAAAGACAGATGCAGAGGGAGGGGGGAGAGCTAGTCTTACACACACTGGGTTAATAATTTGGGTGATGGGAAAGGATCCAATAAACCTTTGGGACATCTTCATCCTCTCACCCTTTAAATCAATATGGTTGGTGGACAGCCATACCTGTTGGTCCACCTGGTAGGCGGGAGCTGGAGCCCTGTGATGGTTGGCTACTGATGTGTTGCACTCAGCTGTGCATTGCAGCGCCTCCTGGGTAGCCCTCCAGACGACAGCACTGCAGGTGTGCTCGAACAGAGGGAACCGCAATGTCTCCCTCCTCCTCCGGGAACAGTGGGGGACTGTAACCCAGCGAGGCCTGGAAGGGAGACATGCCTATGGCTGATGAGATGATGGTGTTGTGAGCATACTCAATCCAAGGGAGGTGGGAGCTCCAAGACGAGGGGTTGGTGGTGGCGACAAACCGCAGTGTGGCATCCAATTCCTGGTTTGCTCGTTCACACTGCCCATTGGTTTGAGGATGGTAGTCTGAAGATAGACTCGCCGTGGCCCCCAAGGCACTGCAAAACGATCTCCAGACTTGGGACACAAACTGGGGACCCCTAGTCCGAGACGATGTCCAATGGGATGCCATGTAGCCGAACCACATGCTGGACCAGAAGATCTGCCGTCTCCTTGGCCGTGGGCAGCGACTGCAGGGGGACGGAGTGGGCAGCCTTGGAGAACCTGTCGACCAATGTAAGGATTACTATGTTGTGGTTGGATGATGGGAGGCTGGTAATGAAATCCAGAGCCACGTGGGACCACGGTCTGCCGGGGATGGGGAGGGGATGGAGTCGCCCAGCTGGAGGAGAAGAAGACACTTTTCCGGTGGCACACTGAGGACAGGCCTGGATGTACTCCCTGACGTTCTTCTGCAGCGACGGCCACCAAAATGTCCTACAAATCAGCTCCACTGTGTGTCCCTGCCCTGGGTGACACGAGAACTTAGATGAGTGGCCCCAATGAATAATCTCCCCCCGGATGGCCGATAGAACAAACAGTTTACCCGCTGGCCCCCCACCCGGGTCGGGCTCGTCCTCCAGAGCCTTCAAAACCTTTTCCTTGATACCCCAGGAGATGGCGCCCATGACACACGATGGGGGTAGGATAGGGTGCTCGGGTGTCTCATTCGTCTCCGAGGCAAACTGGCGGGACAAGGCGTCAGGCTTTGTGTTCTTCGACCTGGGACGATAGGTAATGGTGAAGTCAAATCTTCCAAAAAACAAGGACCAGCGGGCCTGGCGGGAGTTCAGGCGCTTGGCAGTCTGAAGGTATTCCAAGTTCTTGAGGTCAGTCCATACAATGAACGGGTGGGAGGCCCCCTCCAACCAATGACGCCACTCCTCCAAGGTGAGCTTGACGGCCAGCAGTTCCCTGTCACCGATGTCGTAATTGCGCTCAGCTGACGATAGGCACTGGGAGAAAAACGTACAGGGTCGAATCTTGCAATCCACAGGAGATCTCTGGGAAAGGACCGCCCCCACCCCTGAGTCCGAGGCATCCACCTCCACCAAACACTGGAGAGCGGGGTCCACCTGCATCAGGATGGGAGAGGACAAGAACCTGGTCTTTAGTTTGGCAAAGGCCGCCGCTGCTTCCTCAGTCTACCGAAACAGAACCTTGGGAGAGGTCAAACAGGTTAGGGGGAGAGCAATCCGGCTGTAATTCTGAATGAAGCGGCGGTAAAAGTAAGCAAATCCCAGAAACTGTTGGAGCTGCTTTCTGGATGATGGAGTGGGCCACTCTACCACTGCTTTAATCTTATCCGGGTCGGGGATGACCTCATTGTGAGAGATGATAAACCCCAGGAGCAACGTCCAGTTGATGTAAAACTCACACTTTTCGGCCTTCACAAAAAGTTTATTTTCCAAAAGTTGATGCAGTACCCGCCTCACGTGTACTCAGTGCTCCTCCAGTGACTGTGAAAAAATAAGAATGTCATCCAGATACACAAACACAAATGTGCCCAAAAAATCCCTGAACACATCATTAATTAGCCTCTGGAAGATGGCAGGGGCGTTAGTCAGTCCGAATGGCATGACTAGATACTCAAAATGTCCACTAGGGGTCTGGAATGCCGTCTTCCAATCATCGCTCTCCCGGATCCGCACCAGATCATAGGCGTTGCACAGGTCCAATTTGGAAAACCAGGAGGCACCTTGGAGGGAATCAAAGGCTGAATTAATGAGTGGAAGAGTGTACTTATCCTTGATGGTTTTGTTGTTTAATTCCCGAAAGTCTATACATGGCCTCAGTGAGCCATGTATAGACTTTCGCCCCCACCGCTGATGACGATGGCCAGATTATGCCTGAGCACAAAGACTCCTTGATGTACGTCTCCATTGCTTCCCGCTCCGGGGCAGACAGATTGTAGAGTCTGCTGGATGGCAGTGGAGCTCCAGCGTGAAGATTAATAATAATAATAATAATAATAATAATAATTCGTCGGCCTCCGTCGGTCTATGATGACCATGGAAGAGAATCCTAAACGTCTACTCTGCTGGAACAGCACCGCCTGTGGCTGAACAGGCCGATGCGCGAATGACAGTCCCTGTCACACAGGTCACACTTGTGGGTGGTCTCCGTGCTGCTGGGTCTGTGGCGGTTCTTCCTGCGGGTCCTTTTTTCATCTGCTGCAGCAGTCAGTCTCTCTTCACCCGCCTTGAGCTGTCTGGTCAGGGTGCCTCTCCATTTGGAGCGGTCCGTTGCAAGGTCCTCCCAGCGCTCTGTGTTGATATCCAGGGCCTTCATGTCTCTCTTGCAGACGTCTCTAAAGCGCAGCTGTGGGCGGCCAACGTCTCTCCTGCCAGTTGCCAGTTCTCCATAGAGGACGTCTTTGGGGATTCTGCCATCCTCCATACGGTGAACGTGGCCTAGCCAGCGGAGCCTGCGCTGCCTGAGTAGAGTGAACATGGAGGGAAGGCCGGCGCGGGACAGAACTTCTGTGTTGGGCACTTTGTCCTGCCAGGATATGTCCAGGATGTGGCGAATGCAGCGCAAGTGGAAGGAGTTCAGTCTCTTTTCCTGCCGGGCGTATGTTGTCCACGTCTCACTCCCATAGAGCAGTGTGCTGATGACACAGGCGTTGTACACTGCCATTTTCGTCTTGACAGAGAGTTTGGGATTCTCCCACACTCGTGTGGTGAGGCAAGCGAGTGTGAAGGCTGATTTTCCAATCCTCTTGTTGATCTCTGTATCAAGGGAGAGGTTGTTGCTGATCGTGGACCCCAGGTACGTGAACTGATTCACGACCTCCAGCTTGTAGTCATCAATGGTGATGGTTGGTGGTGCTTCCATGCCTTGCGCCAAGACGTTAGTCTTCTTCAGGCTGATGGTAAGCCCGAAGTCCTTGCATGCCTGGGAGAAGCGGTCCATCAGGGTCTGAAGCTCCTGCTGTGTGTGGGTTGCGACTGCAGCGTCGTCTGCAAACAGCATGTCTCTGATTAGAGCCTCGCGTACTTTGGTTCTGGCTTTCAGGCGGGCGAGGTTGAAAAGCCTGCCGTCAGATCTTGCGTGCAGGTAGATTCCCTCTGTTGCTGTGCTGAAGGCATGCCTCAGGAGCATAGCAAAGAAAATCCCAAAGAGGGTTGGCGCAAGTACACAGCCCTGTTTCACTCCGCTGCGTATGTTGAATGGCTCTGAGACGTTGCCATCGTGCTGCACTATCCCCTGCATGTTGGTGTGAAACGATTCGATGAGGCTTTGCAACTTTGGTGGGCATCCTATCTTTGGCAGGAGCTTGAAAAGGCCCTCTCTGCTGACCAGATTGAACGCTTTGGTGAGGTCGATGAAGGCGACGTACAGAGGCATGTTCTGTTCTCTGCATTTCTCCTGGAGTTGGCAGATGGAGAATATCATGTCTACCGTCGATCGCTCAGCGCGGAAGCCACACTGAGACTCGGGGTAGACACGTTCGGCAAGCTTCTGTAGACGAATGAGAACAACTCGTGCGTAGACTTTGCCAACAACGCTGAGGAGGGAAATGCCCCTGTAGTTGTTGCAGTCGCTTCTCTCCCCTTTGTTTTTGTAGAGGGTGATGATCTTGGCGTCCCTCATGTCCTGTGGTACGGCACCTTCCTTCCAGCACTGGCAGAGGACGTCATGCAATGGCAGCAGTAGGGCGGTCTTGCAGTGCTTGATCAGGTCAGGGGGTATGCCGTCGTTGCCGGGTGCCTTGCCAGCGGCCAAGCTATCAGTGGCCTTACTGAGTTCGTCGATGGTTGGCTCGGCGTCAAGTTCGTCCATGGATGGCAGGCAGTCGATGGCATCAAGGGCTGACGGTGTCACGGTGTTCTGTCTAGAGTAGAGGTCGGAGTAGTGTTCCACCCATCTCTCCATCTGCTTGTTCTTCTCTGTGATCATCTCCCCAGTGGAAGATTTGAGGGGGGCCGTCTTGCTCTGTGCCGGACCAAGTGCTTTCTTGATGCCATCGTACATACCACGGATGTTCCCTGTTATGGCAGCGGTTTGAATGTCTTGGCTGAGCTGAGTCCAGTACTCGTTGGCACAGCGCCGAGCAGTCTGCTGAACTTTGCTTCTCGCAGCCCTGAGAATCTGGAGATTCTTCTCGTTTGGGTACTTCTTGTACTCAGCAAGTGCTGAGCGCTTGGCTTCAATGACGGGGGTCATCTCGGTCAACTTGGCATCAAACCAGTCCTGTGACTTCGAGGTCTTCCTCCCAAAGGTAGCCAAGGCTGTGCGGTAGATGGTGTTTCGCAGCTCTTCCCACTTCTGCTTTGCAGATTCTCCTCCTTGTGGTACACCAAGTTCCTTCTCAAAGGTGGAGGCAAACTGCTCAACAAGTTCTGGTTGGGCCATCTTGCTGATGTCACCCTTTCCAGGTTGTCTAGCATGATGGAATTTCTTCAGCTGCAGCTTGACCTTGCAACACACCAATGAATGGTCTGTGTCGCAATCTGCACTCTGGAACGAACGGGTGATTAGCACGTTCTTCAGTGAGGTGCGCCTGGTCAGGATCAAGTCTAGCTGGTGCCAGTGCTTTGAGCGCGGATGTTGCCAGGAAACCTTGTGTTGGGGCTTGGTCTTGAAGAACGAGTTTGTGATGCACAGATCGTGATATGTGCAGAACTCGAGCAGCCGCTGTCCGTTGTCGTTCATTCTGCCCACGCCAAAAGGTCCAAGACAGGAGGGCCAGGAGTCGTGGTCAGCACCCACTCTGGCACTGAAGTCTCCAAGGAGAATGAGTTGTTCAGAGTTGGGGATGATCCTGACAGTTGTTGCGAGATTCTCGTAGAACTCGTCTTTTGCCTCTGGTCTGGCTGTCTGTGTTGGGGCATACACACTGACGAGGGTGACTGGGCCTTGAGTGGTGTTCAGGCGGAGGGTGAGGAGTCGTGCAGAGCCAGTGCTGCCCGGTTCCACCATCTTCAGCAAAGTGTTCTTCACTGCGAAGCCCACTCCGTGTTCCCTGTGTTCGTCACTGCCCTTTCCCTGCCAGTAGAACGTGTAGTCCTTCTCTCTCAGTGTGCCTGCATCAGCTAACCGTGTTTCCTGGAGAGTGGTGATATCCACTCCCAGTCTCTTCAGCTCATTATTGATGATGGCAGTCTTCCTGGTGTCGTTGATGTCCTTGAGGTTAGCAGCGAGTCCTGTCATCATAGTGCGGACGTTCCAAGTTCCCAGTTTTAGAGTTGGTCTCTTTTGTTTTATTGTCTTGCCTGGTGCGAAGGTTCTCAGCCTGCTGTTTGGATTTCTCCTTATCCCCATGCACCCAATGAGGAAAGCAAGCTGTGGCGGGACAACACCTTATTGGCTGGGGGCTGCCCAGCTTGAGGCGGGCGGTAGCTGTCCAGTGAGATCTGATGATCCCTCCCACCGTCGGGAACAACCCCGGCCGCCACGCTCTACGCCAATTGAGCAGTGGCTTATAACCGGTAACTGTCATTCCCCGTGTTTTGTCTACGCCAAAGGCAAAGCTGGAGTGTCCTCTCCAGTGATCCGGTGTTCTACCTTCCAGCGTTGGGCGTTGGTAGGATTCAAGCCTGGGCAGGAAGATATGGAGGACAAGATGTTGCCCATGCAGCATGTCCCCCCTCTCCATGTCACTGATGAATCCAAAGGAACAGCAGGGCTGCTACAGTTTGGCACCAGCGCCGTTGCAGGAGCTGCCAGAACGATGTTGAGCACAACATAGAACTGCCTTAGGGGCTCCGACTCTGGATTTTTCCTCAGGGTTGACTCCCGAAGCCTTTCCCGTGACCGGGTATGCCGCAAGGCAGCAGAGGTTTGAAATCAGGGTTTACCTTCCCCTAGATGGGCTACCTTCCCAGGTTGACGAGCCACCATCTACCCGAAGCATCTGGTTTTAAGGCGCCAGAGATCCGCCCTCGCCCCTTCTCCTATTAGTAAAAAGCAGTTCCGCCGGGCTTAGAGACTAAACCACACGGGCAGGCTAGGAGTTGGACTTAGTTGTCAGAGTCTTTTCGAGACGCACGCCATAAGGAGCATTTTATGAGCACTGGGAGCTTAACCCCAGTGCCGCTCCTGGCTATGACAACCTTGGAACCTTGGAACCAATAATAATAATAATACATCAGTCTTATATAGCGCTTTTCTAAATACTCAAAGACGCTTTACAAAGCAGCATAGGGACAAACATACAGAGAACGGGTAAACACATACACATAGGTACACATAGGTAGAAGAGGCAGTCAGTTTTTATAGGTAGATTTAAAAAGATGGGTTTTGAGTTGACTTTTAAAAGAAGCAAGTGTGTTGGCAGACCGGATGTGAAGGGGCAAGGAATTCCAGAGGGTTGGTGCGGCGAGGGCGAATGATCTATCAAATTAATGGCACAATCATAAGGGCGGGGGGGGGGGGGCTTGAGTCTTGCTGAAGGCGGCCCCCAAGTCATGGTATTCGGGAGGGACCTTAGCCAAAACAGGAGGAGCAGGGATCGGGACACTTAGAGGCACGGATGGCAGACTGAAGGCAGGCACTCAAACAGAAAGAGCTCCAGGCACGGACACTCCCGGACTGCCAGTCTATGGAGGGGTTGTGCAGGCGAAGCCAGGGATAGCCGAGGATAACTGGGGATGAAGAGATCGGCAGCACATACAACCTCAGTTCCTCCCTGTGGTTGCCCGATGTAATCACAGACACAGGGATGGTCCAATGGGAAACCACAGCAAAAGGGGTTTTAGAGAGGGTGATCAGTTTTAAGGTGGTCTCCAATAACTGAACGGGAAGCCCCAACCGGGTTGCCAGTTCCCCAGAGATGAAGCTCTGCTCAGCTCCGGAGTCAATGAGTGCATGTGTGGTAAATTCCTTGTGTTTGAAACAGAAATGGATGGGAATCTGGAAGCTGGAGAGGGGATTTAACTGAGGTTAGTCCATGAGTCCCCCTACTGCAACGCACGGACTCCCCCTTTGGGCCATACAGGGCATACCTCAAGCTCATGCTCCTCACTCCCACAGTAAACACATAAGCCCAACTCCCGGCATCGCTGCCTCTCTGCAGCAGACAACTTAGCTCGTCCTGTCACCATGGGTTCTGGCTCACCCGGGGAATTGGCTGGAAGTAGCGCCAATAGGGGGGGCTGCAGGGAATGGTGAAACTGACTACCCGAGCGACTGGAAGTCTTACGCTCGGCCGCCTGCTCCCTCAGTCTGTTGTCAAGGCTAATTGCCAATGAAATGAACTCTGTTAGGTTGGAGGGCTTTTCTAAGCGGGAGAACTCGTCCCTCAGGCTAGAACAAAGGCTTTTGATGAAGATACTACATAATGAGGCATCCTCCCACCCCACCTCTGTGGCCACAACCCGGAAGTCCACGGTGTACTCAGTAACTGCCCTAGCCCCCTGCTTCAAATTCAACAACCGGGAGGTAAGCACACTATCCCGGTTGGAGTGGTCGAACACCTCCTTAAACTCACTAACAAATTGCGAGTAGGTGAGAGCAGCATAGCTAGCCCTCGCCATGACGCTGTAAGCCCAAGCTAAAGCTCGCCACTCCAACAAGTTAACCACATAACCTATTCGGCTATGGTCTGAAGGAAAATCCCCTGGCACCCGCTGAAATACAGTATCGCACTGCAATAAAAATCCCCTAGCTTCTCCTAATTTACCACTGAAACGGGTGGGAGTGGGTACGGGAGTAAGACGTGACGGGGAGCCTGATGTAACCTGGCTAATGGCAGAGCTAGCAGGAGCGGGGAAACTAGCGGGAGCTGGAGGGGAAGCCTGAGGGTTAGCTAGGCGATCCAACCGATCAGTCATTCAAGCTTGTTGTGTTAATAGGATTTGCTGCTGATAGGCTAACTGGTCAACCCAAGCTTCTAAGTTGTTAACCTTGCTCGCTAACGCGCTGTCTGCTGGGTCACTCTGGCGGAGTCGTACTGACCTGGTTTAGACCCAAGAAGCAGACACAACTCAGGAAACACAATTAACTGACGTGATTGCTTAACCCAGGAGACAGACGCTGACACGAGTAGAGTGATTAGACAATTATTTATTAACTCAGTGATGTTTGGTGAGTGTGTGAATGTGTGGGTGAGTGCGATGCTGTCAGACAGCTGGAGCTGAGCGAGTCTTGCTGCGACCTGGCAACCCTGGAACACACAAGCACAAGAGATTAATGCAGCTCGTAGGAATGGGAAACTGAGACTTGTGCTGCTTACTTGCAGGTGCCGCTGTGAGACTTCTGTCTGCTCCGTGACTTGGCGTGGCTTGGTGAGAGTGGCGCTTGGCGCTGTGAAGGTGAGGAGGAGATCCGAGGAGGAGGAGGTGATGTCCCATTATCTGGGGAGACGAGTCCGCCGCCAGGGAGGTCCACCTGCGCACAGGGGAGAATACTTTGACAGGGTAAGATTTGCTGTTGCTTACGTGACGTGGCTTGACGAGGAGGCTTGGTATAAGCTCTGACTTGAGGTTGTGTCCTTGACGCGATGCGTGGCGAAGACGACAGATGACTCCGTGCAGAGCAGTCAGAGACACCGGCTTTTAAAGCCTACTGATTATTGGCGGCAGGTGTATGCGCAGCTGGAGCTGATGACGGCCCAGCGGCCGCCATGACATTAACCTTTTATTTATAATTATGTAAGTGCGTGGGTGCATGTATGAATGTCTGTAGTGAGTGTACTGCGTGGATGATTCAGCTTGGGGTGAGCAGAGCACCGTACAACCTGGCAACCCTAAGGACAGAGCAGAGAGACAATTAGGGGCAATCCCAGCAGGAGAAGCACCAGATAATTCAGTCCTTACTGTTTGCTGCGTAGGAGAAGCACTCAGGTTAGCACAATGGCCCAGGCCAGGTAGACAGTGCCAGTCACCCCATAGGAGATGTAGCAGGCAGGTGAACGGAGCAGGGAGGACCGCCGCCAGGTGGGAGAGAGTCCGCCGCCAAGGTTACACCACCTGTGCACAGGAGAAGGCGAAGGATGAGAGGAAAAGTTGCAGGCTTACTTGGCTGCCGGATGGTGAGGAGTCCAAAGGTGAGAAGTAGCGCTGGAATAAAGATGAGGCTGGAAGCTCAGCATAGAGTTGGCAAGTTCAGGTTCCTCGGGAAGGAAGCAGACGACTCCGCGCTGATCTCTGGGTCTCACAGAATAAATAGGCAGAGCCAGATAGCAGACAGGCGTGTGCGCAGGTGCGCCTAATTGGCGCACCTGCGCGTAGGAGAAGGCGTAGGAGAAGCACTCAGGTTAGCACAATGGCCCAGGCCAGGTAGACAGTGCCAGTCGCCCCATAGGAGATGTAGCAGGCAGGTGAACGGAGCAGGGAGGACCGCCGCCAGGTGGGAGAGAGTCCGCCGCCAAGGTTACACCACCTGTGCACAGGAGAAGGCGAAGGATGAGAGGAAAAGTTGCAGGCTTACTTGGCTGCCGGATGGTGAGGAGTCCAAAGGTGAGAAGTAGCGCTGGAATAAAGATGAGGCTGGAAGCTCAGCATAGAGTTGGCAAGTTCAGGTTCCTCGGGAAGGAAGCAGACGACTCCGCGCTGATCTCTGGGTCTCACAGAATAAATAGGCAGAGCCAGATAGCAGACAGGCGTGTGCGCAGGTGCGCCTAATTGGCGGCCATGACAGGTAGCTCTCGTCGTAGACGCCTGACCCTTGAGTGCTGTAGCCAACTGCTGTGTGACTGGTGTATCGTTTGTAAGTTATTAATAAAAAACAAACTGCTTTCCGCCCTGCTCTTCACTTTACTAATATGGACACAACAATGACAACATGAAAAAAGTGTTTTTTTTTAGATTTTTTTTTTCAAATTTATTAAAAATAAAAAAAAACTAAGAAATCATATGTACATAAATATTCACAGCCTTTGCCATAAAGCTCAAAATTGAGCTCAGATGCATCCTGTTTCCACAGCTAATTGGAGTCCACCTGTGGTAAATTCAGTTGATTGGACATGATTTGGAAAAGCACACACCTGTCTATATAAGGTCCCACAGTTGACAGTGCATGTCAGAGCACAAACCAAGCATGAAGTCAAAGAAATTGCCTGTAGACCTCGAAGACAGGATTGTCTCGAAGCACAAATCTGGGGAAGGGCACAGAAAAATGTCTGCTGCTTTGAAGGTCCCAATGAGCACAGTGGCCTCCATCATCCATAAATGGAAGAAGTTCAGAACCACCAGGACTCTTCCTAGAACTGGCCGGCCATCTAAACTGAGCAATCGGGGGAGAGGAGCCTTAGTCAGGGAGGTGACCAAGAACCTTTTACTAAGCCTTTTACTAAGGCACATGGCAGCCCACCTGGAGTTTGCCAAAAGGTGCCAGAATGACTCTCAGACCATGAAAAGCAAAATTCTCTGGTCTGATGAGACATAGATTGTCTTGTCTTGTATTGTATTCTCATTGGTCCACTGTCGCCAGCTGCAGCCCGGTACACAGGAGAAGACGCTGATGGAGTCTGGCTCCACAGGTCAGTTCATTTTATTTCCAGTCTGGAGAAATGTGTTCCAGCGGAGAGAATATCCTGAACTCTCCCTCCACATTAGCTCCTACCTCTGTCTACCTCTGTCTCAAAAAATATCTTTATTTTTAGAGCAAGAAGTTCCCATTCGCTGTCCGCAATTGTGCAAATTTGTTTTCATATGACAGAGAAAAAGTGACCATTTAGAGAGTGCATAATGGTGTAGCATCTTAGGCTAGAACAAAGAGCAGAGTTTCCCAGAGTTTCCCTTGGAGATAACAGGGAGGTGTGAAGGACGAATGCAGTATGATCTTTTGTGTATCAGAGACTGCTAGGAGGATGTTAGAGGATTAAAGAAGTGAATGCAATGTGACCTTTGATGTGTAGAAGCGGCTGAAGGAAGACCTGAGTATTTAAGAGAAGAGTCTTGTCTGAGGTGCTCTCTTTTCTGACTATGCTCATGTGTGAGATGTGTAATAAACTGTCTACTTCAAATCCGCCTTGTTATTGACAAACTCCACACTGGTGACCCAAGACGAATAATGCAACACGACGAAAGATCCCCGGAGTCAGCCTCGTTGGGAGCCCCCAGCCAAGCATACGCTGTAACAATCCAGCTACCAGATTTTTGGCAGCGCAATCCGCGCTCCTGGTTCCACTTAGTTGAGGCGCAGTTCGTCCTCCGGGGGATATCAGCGGATGACACGAAATTCTACCATGTGGTCGCAAAGCTCGACACCCACACGGCTCAGCATGTGGAGAACCTGCTGGATCAGCCACCAACCAGCGACAAGTACGGCGCGTTGAAAGCTGCACTCATCCAGCACTACACACTCTTGGTTGAGGAGAGAGCAGAGAGACTCCTGACGCGGACCGGGTTAGGAGATGGGTCAGCTATTGACCTGATGGAGAAGATGCTGAGGTTGAAGGGCTAAGATGACGACCACTTCAATTTTACCCACCTCTTCCTCCAGAACCTTCCGTCAGCGACAAGAGCGACCCTGGCCAATTCACCGTTGCTGGCCGAGCAGGACTATCGTGCGCTGGCCCGAGAAGCACACCGGATCATCATGGCCAGCAGAGAGCTCACGACCACGGTGGCAGCGACGGAGCTCGGCACGACGGCCGGAGGAGGCGAGGAGCCATTGACGGCAGTAGCAGAACCACCGATGACAGCGGCGGCGGGGGCCAAAGAACGCGGAGGAGACATCCTTTGTTTCTACCACCGCCGCTTTGCAGAGAAGGCACACAAATGTATACCACCATGCCAGTTCAAGCGCTCGGGAAACGCCAAGACCGGGTGTCGGTAGCAGCTGCAGCCCTCGGGGAGGAGAACAAGCTGCTCTACTTGACGGACGCACGCTCGGAGAGGCATTTCCTCGTGGACACCGGCGCCCAGTTGAGTTTCATCATGCCGTCCTACGCCGACTGACTGGCAGGATCTAGCGGCCCCGAGATGGCAGCAGCAAACGGCTCGGAGTTTAAGACCTTTGGTGAGAGGACTCTACTTCTGTCTCTACACAGCCGTGCATTTGAGTGGACTTTTGTCATAGCAGCATTGAATTTCAATATATTGGGGGCTGATTTTTTGTGCTCACATGGTTTGTTGGTTGATGTCGCTAACAGGCGCCTGGTTAATGCACTGTCTTTTGATTCTATCCCCTGTACAGCTCGAGCGTCCCGGCCAACAGCACAAGCCAACGTCACAGCTGCATGCGGTAAGTTCCTCACACTGCTCACTCAGTTCCCAGCACTCACGGTCCCCACATTTTCGGCAGCCGTCGCTAAACACGGGGTGGAGCATTTTATCACCACCACCGGGCCGTCCGTTTTTGCAAAACCTCGGCGCTTGGACGCAGCTAAACTGGCCATAGCGCGCGAGGAGTTCGCCGACCTGGAGAGGTTGGGCATCATCAGGCGTTCAAACAGCCCATGGGCTTCCCAGCTACACATGGTCCCTGAAGCTGACGGTTCGTGGCGACCTTGCGGGGATTTCCGCAGGTTGAACAACGCCACAGCGCACGACCGCTACCCAATTCCTCAGATCCAGGATTTTTCCGTTCACTTTGCAGGAGCGCGCGTTTTTTCGAAAATAAACTTGGTCCGCGGTTACCACCAAGTCCCAGTGCGCGCTGAGGACATACCCAAAACAGCGGTGATAACTCCTTTTGGTTTATTCGAGGTTTTGCGCATGCCATTCGGGCTTAAAGGGGCTGCACAGATGTTCCAACACATGATGGATGCAGTGCTGCGTGATCTCCCTTTCGTATTCGTCTACTTGGATGATATCTTGGTAGCCAGCACGTCCGAAGACGAACACGAAACCCACCTAACGGCGGTTTTCCGGAGGTTGGGAGAGTGCGGTTTAATAATCAACCCAGCGAAGTGTCAGTTCGGGGTGACGCAGATTGATTTTTTGGGGCACCGCATCTCTCCCAAAGGAGCGGTTCTGCTGCCTGACAAAGTGTGCGCGGTAGCAGATTTTC
The DNA here is from genome assembly GCA_020510985.1 of Pholidichthys leucotaenia. Lineage (NCBI taxonomy): Eukaryota > Metazoa > Chordata > Actinopteri > Cichliformes > Pholidichthyidae > Pholidichthys > Pholidichthys leucotaenia. The sequence goes on along the minus strand of CM035842.1, from coordinate 33,977,720 downwards.
CCCGGCCGCAAACGGTCAGGGCTTTACAGGAGTTTTTGGGAATGGTGAATTTTTATAACCATTTCCTTCCCCGCGCAGCGCAGCTCATGCAACCACTGTACGCTGCACTCAAAAAACAGAAACCCGCGAATAAGATCGAATGGTCCCCGGAGCGAGAGCGAGCGTTCTCGGAAGTCAAAGCAGCCCTGGCAAATGCTGCGTTGTTGGCACATCCAGACCCAACGGCCCTCATAGCGCTTACTACTGACGCGTCAGATGTGGCCATAGGGGCGGTCGTGGAGCAGCGTGTAGCCGGGGCTTGGCAGCCGCTCACCTTTTTCAGCAGGACTTTGCACGATAGTGAACATAAATGCAGCACGTTCGACAGGGAGTTGCTGGTGCTCCACTTGGCCATTCGCCACTTCCAGTTCTGGCTGGAAGGGCGCCGTTTCACCGCGTTCGTTGACCACAAGCCACTAACATTCGCGATGGCCAAGGTTTCAGAACCGTGGTCGGGCTGGCAGCAGAGACAGCTGGCCGCGATCTCAGAGTTTACTACCGATATTCAGCATGTGTCGGGTAAACTGAATGTAGTGGCAGACTGCCTCTCGCGCGCCGTGGCTTCCCCGGTCCGCGTGGGGATAGATTACACAGCCATGGCCGCGGAGCAGGTTAGTGACGCGGATGTGCGCGCGCTCCAGTCTGGACCAACAGGGTTAAGGCTGGAGAGCAGGGTGCTGCAAGACGGTATGCCCCCCCTAATCTGTGATGTCTCCACGTGGCGACCGCATCCCGTGGTACGGGCCGCGTGGCGCCGCCGCGTTTTTGACTCGATTCATTCTTTGGCGCACCCGGGAGTGTGCGCGTCGGTCAAAATGGTAGGAGAGAAATTTGTGTGGCCGAGCCTTCGCAAACAAGTGAAAGAGTGGGCAGCAGCCTGCATGGCGTGCCAACGAGCCAAGGTACACAGACACACGAAAGCTCCCTTGGAGTCATTTCACATCCCGGCTAAGAGGTTCGACCATGTTCACGTGGACCTCGTGGGCCCCCTCCCGCCATCACAGGGGTGCACGCACCTTCTGACAATGGTGGACCGCACCACGCGCTGGCCGGAAGTGGTTCCACTGGTGGCAACCACGGCCGAGGAGGTGGTGCGCGCGTTCTTAACGGCATGGGTGGCGCGTTTTGGAGTCCCGTCGGACATTACGTCCGAGAGAGGCCCTCAATTTGTTTCCGAACTTTGGTCAACAATGGCCCGCAGCCTGGGTGTCACAATTCACCGCACTACCGCGTACAATCCACAGGCTAATGGGTTATGCCAACGTTTTCATAGGTCATTGAAAGCGGCTCTCAGGGCATCACTGACGGATGCAAATTGGGTAGACAAGCTACCGTGGGTTTTATTGGGGTTACGTTCTGCGCCTAAAGAGGATTTGGAAGCTTCCATGGCTGAACTCGTTTTTGCGCAGCCACTTCGGCTGCCCGGGGAATTTCTCCCAGATAATCCCACGCCGGGCAACTCCCCGTCTCAGCTGTTGCAGCGTAGCATAGACACAAGCACGCTGCCAGGCCCTGTTCACCACAGCTTTCCGCGTGTCTTTGTGCCTAAAACTTTGAAAAACGCGGAGTTCATTTTTGTCAGACATGATGCACATCACCCCCCACTGCGCCCACCTTATGATGGACCGTTCAGAGTGCTGGAAACAGGGGACAAGCATTTTTTGCTAGATTTGGGGGGTAGGAGGGAAAAGATTGGCATAGACAGACTCAAACCCGCTTTTGTTGTGGCGGACGAGCAAGTGCTGTTGGCGAGGGCCCCTTGGCGTGGAAGACCCCCACGGGGAGCTTCCCAGAGAAAAGATTCCCCAGAGCACCCACAGGCATAGACTTTTACCCCTCAATCATCAACCCCCCAGCATTCATCAGCCCCCCAGCATGACAGCGCCGCCGAGGCGGTGAATCCTGGTTACAGCAGATACGGGAGAAGACTGAAGCCCAAGCAGCATGTGGATTGATGTTTAATGATTTTACCACAGCATATGGACTGTCATTCTATTGTTCTATCCAAGACGCTCGGGGGTGGGGGGGGTTAGAGAGTACATAATGGTGTAGCATCTTAGGCTAGAACAAAGAGCAGAGTTTCCCAGAGTTTTCCTTGAAGATAACAGGGAGGTGTGAAGGACAAATGCAGTATGATCTTTTGTCTATCAGAGACTGCGATGAGGATGTTAAAGGATTAAGGAAGTGAATGCAATGTGGCCTTTGATGTGTAGAAGCGGCTGAAGGAAGACCTGAGTATTTAAGAGAAGAGTCTTGTCTGAGGTGCACTCTTTTCTGACTATGCTTATGTGTGAGATGTGTAATAAACTGTCTACTTCAAATCCGCCTCATTATTGACACACTCCACAACCAAACTTTAAGTTGCTGTAAAGAGCAACTGAAGCTTCTTCTGAGGTGGAATTTCTTTTATCTGTGATTATCTATGATATCTGTGATATGCAGCTATTTCATGGAAGTAAAACCTGTAATTATGTATTTTTAATGTGCTGGTCCAGGGGTGTCAAACATGTGGCCCACGGGCCAAAAACGGTCCGTCAGGGGTCCAAGTTTTTTTTCTGAATTTGCAGCTTTCTTTCTAGTAAACTTCTGACTTTTTCTACTATTGGACTTGTTCATGCAAATTTGAGACATTTTTCTCCATAAGATGAGACTTTTTTCTCATCAATTTTCTTTTTCTTCTTTTTTTCCTGGTAAAAACGGGTAGTGTCCATTTAAATTAAATCCATAAGCAATTACTGTGTAGCTCTGAAGGTGTGTTGCTATGTATGGAAAGCGTGGCACAATAATGAGGTGAGTGGTGAACTGAACAGGACTTTATTATATGACTCACTATGTCCAGACAGACGCTCCCGCTAGGCAGAGAGGTGGTCAAAGAGGCTGTGCCTCTTCCGCATCAGCCTTTTATACCCCGGGTGGTGGCGGAACTGAAAAGGTGGAGCCACCACCTGTATCATATAATAATACAACAAATTAATATAATACACAACACCCCCACCCTTTCAAAGGTCCAAAGCACATGCACACTAATTAGGCCCTCCCAAAGTTAGTGCCCGAACCACACTCTAACAATAAACAAAATATGTAGGCCTATCCATGCACACACAAACAACTAAAACTAGAGGGGGACAGGTGGACTACTGTCCCACCCCGACACGGCTAGACGGATTATTCTGCCGTCTTTATCTATATACAGTCCATGAAATATTATCTGCTGTGTTCCTGCTGTAAATGTAAAAAAAAAAAATAATTCCACAATCTCATATACATACAGGGTATACCCACGAATCTGAGTTCAATAAACCACTTAATCACAATACATGTCAATATACACATCAATCCCACACCACAGCTCCATGTTCTAAACACTACAAACAATCACTCAGAACCATGAACAGCCCACAGAGTAATTTTGTGTATTAACCATATTGACATGCTGCTTGCATAACTAGGACAATGCACACCTTAATATTTAGCAATTCGCATAGTAAAACGAACCCCCCAAACATGCTAATACAAACACTATTTCTTTTCCACATGGGCAATTAATAATAACACACCATAAACACATTGCCCCCTTTTAACTCTTCAGTCACACTCCATGGAGAGCCCACCCCCCCCGGAGACCCGTCAGGTGGGTCCCGACCAGAACGTCGTCCCTTCTTGGCGCCTGGGGATGACTGACGCCGGTAGTGAAGCGCCTCACCTTCCACATAAACACATCGCAGCTCGTTGGGGTGTCTCTCCGTACCATCTGTCAGCTGCAGGTAGCCATCCTCCCAGACAGCCAGCACCTATAGCCGCCTGTGACGATGGAGTGTCACCACTGTCATGATTTATTATATGTGTGTTTATATTATTTGTAATGTGGTAAATGTTATTGTAATTATTTGTGAAAGTGCACACAGTATTTTGGGATCTGTCTTTTGTTTAATTTGAGTGCCTTGGGAGATAATGGTTATGATTAAGTATTTGGTAAAATAGTTGATAATAATTTATTTCACATACCTTTGCCAACATGCTTCCTGTGGGTGTCCGGGCAAAAGACTCCGTTCGGGGTTGAGGGCCTTATATAGGACACCAGCAGGAAGCAAACATGTATGGTAAGTTAGAGGGGTGGTTTAATATTTGTAAATAGGGGATTGAGATATTTAATGAATTATTTATATTGTAATTGCTGTTATTGATTGTTATTTATTATATGTTATTTATATTGTATAGTTGGGAAGTATTTATGCATTTTAGAGATCAGTGGGTATGTGGAAAATAATGGAATGTTGATTGTTTTACCTGGGATTATGGTAGGGGCTAATTAGCCCTAATTATCTCCAGTTGTATAAAACAGGTGTGTTGATTGATAGTATAGAGTTCGAGAGAGTTTGATTGAGTTTGATTGTGGATTGGTGAGAATCGTGTCGGATGTTTATTGGAACTTCTTATTGCTTGTAAGTTAATTAAATAAAATTGAAAATTGGAATCGAAGTTCTGGCCTCGCTTTGCTGCACCATATTTTCACATTTGGTGGCAGCGGTGGTCCGTGCTCAGGACATCATAGTGTTCGGTGGATGGAAGAACCCATGGCCAGAAGGAAAGTGAGGCAGGAGGTGCGGTCTGACCTGGATGCAGGTATGACGGATGAGGAGCTGGGAGTCAGCGGACTGGGCGAGCTCGAGGAGCTGACGGGCCTGGTGAAATCTCTGATGCGTTCGCAGGCGGTCAGAGACCGGCAGATTGAGGAGGAAGCCGCTCTCCATGACCAAAGGTGGCAGGCTGTGAATGAGCAAATTCGTCGTGTACAGTTGCAGGTTGCGGAGCTGAGAGAGGAGTACGTGAGCCGGGCGGAGCATGGTGGTGACGTCGGCGCTTCGGGAGAGGCCCCCAGGGTGACGGCCAGTCGGGTCGGCCCGCAGGAGGAAGATTTGCCACTGCAGGTGCAGCCGAGGAGGACACCAGTGCACCACGAGCCCAGGCTGAACCCTCTCTCACCCGAGGACGACATAGAGCACTACCTGACGACGTTTGAGAGGATCGCTACAGTCTGCCGCTGGAGGGAAGAAGAGTGGGCTATCCATCTTGCTCCTTTACTTACAGGTAAAGCGCGGAGCGCATATGTTTTGATGGACATCGCAGACACGGCCGATTATGGAAAATTAAAAGAAGCTATTTTGAGTAAATATGAAATAACATCCGATACGTATAGGAGGAGGTTTCAGTCCCTGGACATACATCAGGACGAAACCCCTCGGGAACTTTATGTTCGATTAAAGGACCTGTTTTGTAAATGGATTAATCTAGAGACCCTGATTTTAAAAGACATTATGGAACAATTAATTTTGGAACAGTTTTTGCGCATGGTGAACCCGGAACTGGGAGTCTGGATACAAGAGCGGGACCCGAAGACTGCAGAGGGCGCTGCTTGTCTGGCGGAGGTTTTTCTGTCGGCCAACAGGAGAACTACCCTCGGCCGTGACAGCTCTTTCAGGAATAAGTTTAATGAGGGTAAAAGGGGTGGTCCAGCTCAAGTTAGACATTCCAATTCCAGACAGTTTTTAAATGGCAGAGATAATAGAAGCAGAAAGTCACGTGTTGTGTCTAATAAAGATATTCGTTGTTATCAATGTAATGAAATCGGTCACACACAATACTCATGTCCTGCCATAAAAAAATGAGAAATCATCATTACTGTGTTCATTTCCAAGACCTACTTTGTCAGCACCAAGTCATGATGAAATATATAAAATTAACGTTCTGCGTAATGGTCAGTGTGAAGAGTGTCAGCAGCTTGGTCATCAGCAGCAGCCTGCTCTTCAGGTGACACATCAGCTCTTCATTTGTGCGACAGAAGTGGATGAGGAGAAAGAACAGTCCTTTCCCACAAATGTGTCAGAGCTGTGTTTATTTCAACTGTCTCATTTGCAGGTGGATCAGCAGAGAGAGTTAGAGGCACTGTTAGATCCAGAATTGTTTCAGGAGAGACCTGGTTTCACCACGTTGGTGCGTCATAAGGTTAATTTGAAAGAGGAAGCTGTTCCACGTAGAAAATCATATAGGATCCCGGAATGATTGGTACCAAAAATGAGGCATGAAATTGATTTGATGTTGCAGCTGGGAGTGATTGAGGAGTCAGTCAGTGAGTGGTGTAGCCCGATTGTGCTGGTCCCCAAAAAGGACGGCTCATTAAGATTCTGCATTGACTTTAGATACCTTAACTCAGTATCTAAATTTGAGTCATACCCCATGCCCCGGATTGACGAATTATTAGAGAAAGTGGGCAAGGCTAGATTTATTTCTACTTTGGACCTATGCAAGGGGTATTGGCAGGTGGCATTGGCACCAGAAACAAAGGAACTTACAGCCTTTAAAACACCTTATGGCAGTTTTCAGTTCAGGGTCATGCCATTTGGCCTTCAGGGGGCACCTGCAACTTTTCAGCGGCTGATGGACCAAGTGTTAAGGAGAGTATCGAACTTTGCGGCTGCCTATCTGGATGACGTGTTCATTTATAGTCAGACCTGGGAAGAACATCTGATACACCTTAGGCAGGTCCTTCAGTTAATTAAGAGGGCTGGACTGACAATCAACCCAATCAAATGTGCGTTCGGACAGCAGCAGGTGGAGTACCTGGGACATGTGGTTGGTCAGGGGGTTATTAGACCACGAGTAGGTAAAGTGGATGCCATTCGGACCTACCCTGTACCCACCACTAAAAAGAAAGTACTATCATTCATGGAAATGGTAGGATGGTACAGTAAGTTCATCTCCCACTTTGCTGAAAGAGCAGCAGTGTTGACTGACCTCACTAAGGCTTCAGCACCAAATAAGGTAAAATGGACAGAGGGGTGTGACAGAGCGTTTGAGGATCAGAAGAGGGCTATTTCTGGGGAGAAGGTTCTCTACAGCCCAGACTTTGCTCGCCCGTTCATTTTACAGACTGATGCTTCAGGGGTTGGCATTGGAGCAGTACTTCTCCAGGAGGAGAAGGGAGAGAGACACCCAGTACTGTTCTTGAGATGTAAATTGATGGACCGGGAGACAAGATACTCTACGGTTGAAACAGAATGTCTTGCCATGAAATGGGCAATAGGGTCTCTAAAATATTATTTATTAGGGCGTCATTTTTTGTTGGCGATAGATCATCGGGCTCTACAGTGGTTAGACAGAATGAAGGATATGAACAGCCGTCTCACAGGGTGGTATGTGTCCCTTCAGCCACATACCCTGCACATACTGTTCGGTATGTGGCAGGGAAAACCAACCTTGTAGCAGATAGCCTTTCTAGAGTACATGACTCGTAGAGTACTGTACTCTCGGGAAAGAGGGGAGGAAATGTGACGATGGAGTGTCACCACTGTCATGATTTATTATATGTGTGTTTATATTATTTGTAATGTGGTAAATGTTATTGTAATTATTTGTGAAAGTGCACACAGTATTTTGGGATCTGTCTTTTGTTTAATTTGAGTGCCTTGGGAGATAATGGTTATGATTAAGTATATGGTAAAATAGTTGATAATAATTTATTTCACATACCTTTGCCAACATTCTTCCTGTGGGTGTCCGGGCAAAAGACTCCGTTAGGGGTTGAGGGCCTTATATAGGACACCAGCAGGAAGCAAACATGTATGATAAGTTAGAGGGGTGGTTTAATATTTGTAAATAGGGGATTGAGATATTTATTGAATTATTTATATTGTGATTGTTGTTATTGATTGTTATTTATTATATGTTATTTATATTGTATAGTTGGGAAGTATTTATGTATTTTAGAGATCAGTGGGTATGTGGAAAATAATGGAATGTTGATTGTTTTAGCTGGGATTATGGTAGGGGCTAATTAGCCCTAATTATCTCCGGTTGTATAAAACAGGTGTGTTGATTGATAGTATAGAGTTCAAGAGAGTTTGATTGAGTTCGATTGTGGATTGGTGAGAATCGTGTCGGATGTTTATTGGAACTTCTTATTACTTGTAAGTTGAAATAAAAAAGGAATAATTGATATATTGAAATAGTGCCTCGCCTTCTTGCCATCATATTGTTACACCGCCCCTGGTCCTCTTGTCTCCTCCGCTTCCTGTGGGCCCCTCTCAATTGGTCCTCCGCTCTGGGTTGAACAAAATCAGCGACCCCCAGAGGAGCCCTGCTCGGCTTCCAGTGTTCCTGTGCGGCCAGTCGTTTAACCATGCCAGTTGGTCCTGTCTCGCTCGCTTTCATTTTAGACGCCAGCAAAGCCGCTGTGAACCCCTGCTTCTCGGTACCTCCCGGCCGAACTCCGGAAGAAAAATGAGTCAGCCACTCGGCTTCATCCACCGTTACGGGCGTCCCATGGCGCTGCCCACTTCCCTCAGCTAGGGTAACTTGGACTCTGGCACAGGAACTCTCCCATGACAGCCCTGGATGGGGTTGGTCCTGTTCACTTTCCAGATTACTAGGCCAAGGTTCGTACCATATTGCATCACCCATCACTGCCGGGATTGATCGGTCCCATAAACTGCAGCCCAACCACTTCTCACCCACGCCACTGCTGATGGAAAACCCCAGCCCGTAGAAGAGATCGCAGCCCATCACATTTTCGCCCATGCCAGTCACCAAAAACTTCAGGCTAGTGACCACCGATGATTTGTAATGGGCCATCAGCTCCACCAAACCCACAATGGGCAGCCTCCATCCTCCATAGCTGCACACAGGTTTCAAATGACCTCTCAACTGATGATATGGGAAGAAACTCCTCACGGTGGGCCAACTCAGTGCCGACTGCACTGCGCCCGTGTTCACCAATAATGGCACCTCCACACCGTCCAGTTCCACCATACAATGCGTACACCCGTTGGTGTCCGGGGAAACGGTGTGGATAACTGTGGGAGTTGGAGCAGGGGTATCCGCTTTGTGTCACCGTTCCTCGCTCAAACCTATGACAGGCCCTGGCAAAGTGATGCAGGAGTCCACACTTGCCACACCTCTCGCTGGACACCCTCTAGCCTTGTTTCGGTGCTTAGTGGACTCACAACCCGAACATTTGGGTGATCCCGGGGCGGACCACATCTTTACAGCTGCAGCGTATTCCTCTTGCTCGCTGTCTTTGCTGTCACAGCCTGCGTCGTCGATTGTGAGTTATGGCAGCATAGCGTAGATCTCTCACCGAGGTCATGTGATCATCCGCTGCTTCACACTGTTGGGCTATCTCCACAGCCATGACTAAAGTTAATTTGCCAGAGTGTGTAAGCAATCTTGCACGAGCTGACGGACACAGTATGTGCTCCGCCAGCTGGTCGCGGACCATTTCTTCCTCTAACTCCCCAAACTGGCAGTCCCCAGCCAGCTGCCGTAGGTCTGCAACATAGTGATGCACTGACTTGCCGGCCCGCTGGAGGTGCTGCCGAAACTGGACCCTCTTGACGGTGACGTTTGTAGGTGCGCAAAAATGTTGCGCCATTCGCTCAACCATGTCATCAAAGCTATTGCTAGCTCCCCAAGTAGAAAGGATATGTTGTCCTTCCATACCCAATTTATGGACCAAAATTGCCCTTGCTCGTACCTTCTTCAGTTCGCCGATGTTTAGTGCCATCAGATAGTTCTGAAAGGCAGCGAACCACCTCGTCCAAGGCACCGGAGGCTCCCCTGGAGTCTCCAAAAACAGCCGAAAAGACGACACCCTCGCATCCATACTTTATCCTCGTTGCCTAATGTTATGTATGAAAAGCGTGGCACAATAATGAGGCGAGTGGTGAACTGAACAAGACTTTATTATGACTCACTATATCCAGACAGACGCTCCTGCTAGGCAGAGAGGTGGTCAAAGAGGCTGTGCCTCTTCTGCATCAGCCTTTTATACCCTGGGTGGTGGCAGAACCGGAAAGGTGGAGCCACCACCTGTATCATATAATAATACAACATATCAATACAATAAACAACACCACAGGTGTTCCAATTCATAGGGGTCATTTTCAACCCATACCCCTTGGTCTTTGATTTCAAGGGCCGAGGGATTGGGGCAGGCAAAGGGGAAGCAGTACAAATGAAAATTGGGACAGACCCCAAATCTAGCTGTGCTTCACTCTCATATTGCAAATATGTTTCATGGCTGCTTTACAGTATTTATACTCCTGTTAATAATTAAAGTGTTTCTCTTGCTATTTTTATGTATGTATAAGGGTTATTTACATTTAAAAAGGTTGTAAATTTATTTCAAGTAAAATTTAGCATGCGATGGGCATATTTGATCATGTTAAACATAATTTTACAACCACAAAATTGTGGCTAGTGAAAAGGCTGAGTGGCTTGTAACTTTGAAAAATCACTAGCCACAGTGGCTGGTGAGCCAAAAAGTTAATATCAAGCCCTGCCTATTAGCCATGTTAGTGCTGATTAGCTGTGGGTTAGCAGGAACTTCTTCACTGTATTTAGTCACTGGCAGGGTTGTATCATTTCCACAAAGTCCATTCACTCCCACATTTACTTCTACCTGGTGGATTTTAAGCTGTGTTCCAATCGCCCAATAGTGAACTCCGAAGTGGACTGCACAGGGTATCCACCATATTAACTGAAATTCCAAATCAAAGGGAGTGGAAGGTCTTCAGTTCAAAGGGAACTGAGACCTGTGCAAGGAAGAAGTGAACAACGGTACATCACTTCACCAGAAGTTGACAAGAAGATTACCCATAAGCCACAAATATGAGTAAAACAAACTATTGTTGCTAATGTTATTAACAAGCTAAACTGATGTTGTTTTTTGTTTATATCAACTGATTGTAATAAAAATATATTTGTATTAATATTTTATTTAAGAAATATAAATTATCCACCATAGTATCAGCACGTGTCCATGGTTACCGTGGTAACTCACGGAGGACGGAGCCGACGGTTACAGGGTGTTTCAAATGGAGAAATTTTGTGAAGGGCAATTAACTTACTGATATTCCCTGAGAACGGAGCAGGGAGTAGGGAATACAGTTGAAGTACACTGTGGATCGGAACGTAGCTTTAGTTTCCAGCATGGTTATCTTCTGTAGACGTTTATGGTAGTCATCTTTAGAAATGGAAGTTATCTTGTTGCTACTTAGCTTTAGCTTGTCAGTTGCTGTAGATCAGGCTTCAGCTGCTTGTAGTCCATGCTCACATAACACTGATAAGATCCAAAAGTGTTAAAAAAACAGTAGTAGCCAACTATATCTCCAGCGAAATATAGTCCCAGTGATTTATGAGTATCTGAGAGGCACTTCTCACAAAGTTCTTGCAGAAGAAAATAAAAATATTGACAGAAAAGTGCATGCAGAGGGAAGAACGAAGCAGCAAGCATCCTTCCACATCAAGGAGCGGAAGAAAGGCTGCTGTACTAGCTGTCAGTGAAGAGTGAAATTATCACCTATATGTTGGCACATGTATTAAAAACACGACTCAGCATGCACTGCGTCACACAGCATGTCAACCCAGCTTCTCTTTAGATATACACTGGTGCTTGAAAGTTTGTGAACCCTTAAGCATTTTCTACATTTCTGCATAAATATGACCTAAAACGTCATCAGATTTTCACACGAGATGAGAGATACTTTACTTCGAACAAAAAAGGAAAAAAACAAAACAAATGACAAGTGCAATGAAAGTGACCGTGTACAGTGCTCGAAAGGGGGAAGGAAAAAGTTAACGCTTATTTACTCCAACTCCTCTTTTCCCTAAATACAACCCATGTGAAATATATACATTGTCATGGTTCGGTGAGCACACTCTTTCCCCCACCCGTCCGACTCAACTTTCACCTACTCCGCGGGTAATCATCTCCATCTGCGTGATGAGATGCACCTGCTCCTCTTACTCGCCAGCGCTTAAATAGACTGTCTCTTCTACGCCTCGGCACTGGCTCGTTGGGTAGACTACCTTCAACAGCAGTTTAATTCATTTTGCCTCATTTAAAAAAAAAAACCCTTTAATCCTCGGCTTTCTCTTCACAGGTTGCTACCTCCTTGTGGTGCATCTCCAGGGTTGTTGTGCGCTCACCTGCCCCGTCACCATCATCATCATCAGCGACTGTCATCACCCGGTCAGACACCTCACCCAGCTCTTCTATGCCATCCTGCTTCACCGGGAGGCTCACTGTAAGTGCTGGGTTCCTCTGCCGGGCCTCTCTGTTACTCCCATGGGAGTGCTGTCCTATTTTCCCTGTGTCTAGCCTCCATCGCTATTCACCTGCTCTCCTCTCTCATTTCAGGCTGTGTGCTTTCCCTGGCAAGTGGTGGTTTTCTCTTGTGGAGGCGATCTTTGAAGTTAATAAAACCCAACCTCAAATTGTTATTGTGTCATTGTGTGCTTCCTTTGGTGTCTCTCCCTGCATGTGAGCTGTCCAAAATTGCTAATCATGACATACATATTACCTCAGTTAAGAACCCCAAGTAGACAATTAACTATATTTTATACACATTAACAATGACATCCATCTATCCCTACATACGTACAGTCCATACATCTATACCCAGCCCCAAACAACAAAGAAATACACAGTATCATCCCACCTACCATACCATAGTGTCCCAGAGTGAGTTCAGTGCATCTTACATATCAATACTACTCCTCTAAGATATATCCTTTGAGCAAATAATGTTTATACCTCTTTTTGAATTGATTTCTGTTTGTACATAGTTTCAGTTCCAGCTCCAGACTGTTCCACAAATCCACCCCACAGACAGATATGCACACACTTTTCTTAGTTGTTCGTACCTTAGGGTTTGTAAAGTTTAAGTCTCCTCTCAAATTATAATCATTGTCTCTGTTTTTGAATATTTTTTGTGTAATAGTTGGGAGTTGATTATTAATTGCCCTGTACATTATTTGTGCCATCTTATATTTAACTAAATCCATGAACTTTATGGCATGTGACTTTAAAAACAATGAGTTGGTATGGTCTCTATATCCTACATTATTTATTATCCTTATAGCTTTTTTTTGTAATGTGCATATTGGCTGTAGGTTGGTTTTGTAGGTGTTTCACAAGACCTCTACACAGTAGTTAAGATATGGTAAAAGCAGTGAATCGTACAGTAAGAACAATCATTTATAGTCCAAAATGTGTCTTTTCTTCCCCAGTATCCCTATACATTTTGCCAACTTGGCCCAGATGTTACTGATGTGTGGTTTCCAGCAGATTTTACTGTCTCGTGTCACCCCCAGAAACTTATTTTCCTGTACTGTTTCAATTCTGGTATCATCTATTGTTACCATTATTTCATGATTTATTTTATAATTTCCAAACAACATAATCTTTTTGTTGAGACAGGCTTGTTGAACCACTGTGTTAACCTTTTCATTTCTATTGTGACCACCTCTAAAACCTGCTGAAAATTCTCACCAGTGCAAAGGATATTTGTGTCATCCTCAAACAAAATAAACTTCATAATTTTTGATACTTGGCATATATCATTAATATATAACAGGGGTGTCCAACCATGTGCCATGGAGAGCCAAGACCCTGCAGGTTTTACCTCCAACCAGTGTCTTCAACAGCAGATTTCAGTGAACTTCTTCCCACTGATTGCTGATAAGTGAAAACACCTGCTGAAGAGACTGGGTAGAAGAGAAAACCTGCAGGGTCTTGGCTCTCCATGGCACATGGTTGGACACCCCTGATATATAAGATAAAGAGATGGGTCCCAAAACTGACCCAAGGGGCACACCACAAGTGATGTCCATGAAGGGTGATTTAATTTAAAAATTGTTGTCCGTTACTTAAATAACTTTCCACCCAACTCAGTCTGACCCCTCTTATCCCAGACCTTTCCAGTTTCCTCAGTAGAATTCTATCATCAGTGGTGTCAAAAGCTTTCTTTAAATCTAAAGAAAGAAGAAGCAGAACACACAGTAAATGGTGCTCTGTTTCAGAAAAAAGGGGGAGAAAGAAAGATACTCCTCTATGTCAGCATAATATTAGACCCAATGGAAAAAAGGCAACCAGCATGCACACGTCATGCTGCAGAAGTGGCAAAAATTTTGCAAAAAAACAGCTCATGTGGTTATGGGACATCCATTGACTGTCCTGACCACACATAGCGTGATGTCATATGTAAATTCTGCAGCATTCACTATGACCTCAATCAGACAGACAAGAATGGAAAAAATCCTATCAGCACCACATATCACATTCACACATGAAGGAATAAACATGGCAGATCAGATGTTGGATGGGGAACCACATGAATGTGAAAAAAGGGTCAGAAAAGATGTGAAAGTGAGGATAGATTTATCTGTGACACCAATGACTGACCCAGATGAAGTTTTGTTTACAGATGGATGTTGTTTTTGTCACCCTACAGAAGGATTGAAGGCAGGATATGCAGTTGTGAGACAAAAGGCAGATGGATTTGAGGAAGTGTTAAATGGGACATTGCAGGACAATTAGCTCAGTTGGCCGAATTGACAGCTATGATCAAAGCATTGGAGTGGTCAGCAGGAAAAAAGGTTACTATTTACACAGATTCAACTTATGTCATTGGAACCATTCATATAGAATTAGCACAATGGATTCGAGGAAGGAGTTAAACAAATGAACAGACATTTGAGTCACTGGTGGCATCCATTCCTCCCAGATATGATTTGAAATTTTGTAAAAAGTTGCACCGTTACAGATATCTCCAAGTAGTAGTGGACACATTTACAAGACGGCCTGAAGCTTATCCTGCAAAGAAAGAAGACAGTAAAACAGTGATCAAATTTTTGATAAATCAGTACATCCCTACTTATGGATTTCCTAGGAGAATTAGATCAGATAATGGAACACATTTCAAAAATCAAGACCTACAAAAAGTGGAAAAAATGTTAGGTCTAAAACATTCATTTGGAACAGTTTATCACCCTCAATCTCAGGGTAAGGTTGAGTGGATGAACCAAAACATTAAGGTGAAGCTTGCTAAGATCTGTAGCCAGACAGGAATGAACTGGTTGGATGCTTTGCCTATTGCCTTATTGACGGATAGAAGTTCTGATAACAACTTAACCGGTTTTACTCCCTATGAACTTTTAACAGGTCGTCAGTTCCCGGGACCGGGAGCACGATTGCAGTTGTGTGAGGAAGAAGAGCCCAAGATGTGCTATAAACCATTATATGACCAACTAAGAGCTCTTGTGTCAGCTTTCTCACAACAGGTACAGGAAAAGAAGGAGCCAGGAGGTGATTTAAAACCCATGGAACCAATCACAACAGAGTGGGTTCTCCTGAAGTGCATAAAGAGGAAGTGGTCAGAACCAAGGTGGACAGGACCATTTCAAGTGGTGGAAAGAACTTCACACGCAGTGAGGTTAAAAGATCTTTTTGCATTAGGGTCATCACTGCTGCATTGGAAAGCAAACAATCCCCTCTATATCAAATGCCATTATTAAAACCTGACGGATCAATTGCACTTGAAATGGAATCAGACAAAGATGATGATGAGGAGGACTGTGACGTGCCTTTGAGGGCTTAAAGGGTTTGAGTTATTGGTCTCATTATGGATGAGACCAAAAGGGGGAAATTGATGGGATAAAGTGATCAATATAACCATATAACAGTTATTTGTGTGACTCAAAATATTTGTATTCTGCTTATACTTAGGTACTATAACCAATATACCATAATGGAATATATATATTGGCAGATGTGTGGCTCATTAGCTGCAAATGGAGTGGACCTCTGTCTCAACACAGAGGGCAATAAACGCCTGGTATTTATGAGGAGGAAACACACTTGTGATAAGGGATGGCTGAGCTTAGCCTACGCTGACCTCGGACGGGAAATGGCCTTCATGTGGATACACTCAGCATCAGGAACAGACCCTCCTGTGGACCAGGCACCTGGACTGTCACTTAGATAATGCATGCTTTCTTCTTTGTTCATTTGTGTATAAATATTCTGGGTCAGGGCCAGCACAGTCAGTCAGACTTCATGAACTGACACAATCTGTTGCTGTCAGGGAGAGAATGTTTGACCCAGCGCTGTAGCCTACTATATTCAACTTGCTTAAATAAATACGTGTTCCAAGTAAACTAATCTCTTCCTTGAAAACGAATCTGGGTAAACCATCTACACACATAGACAATCTTTGAAGGGTAGACTTAGATGGTTTTTACTATTTTAATCCTAACAGTTCACAGGCTGTTGTTGGATTTGCAGCATGTAAGCTTTTCCATCTTATTTTCATTTTGTTTACCTGCAATGATTTTAGAACTACTGCAGAGGTCACTATTGAGTGACCAACACAGTGTCAATACAGTGCCAACACAGTTTGGGTAATGTGTCAATACACTCCTTGAGGTATCATCATCCCATCACTACAATTTACTCACAGGCAGGAGCAGTCCAAAAAGTCCAATTCTCCCATGGAGCACGAATAACCAATCCTTCTGGACGTGACGGTCACACGACGGGAAACGACTGTGTGACTCGTATAATGGTCCAGCGGTTTTTGACTAGCAAAGAGCTGCTTAAGTACAAACACCGCTGGCCTAACAAATTGGGAACACCTGGGCGAGGCACGAGAAAGATAATTACCGGGGCAAATAGCTGACTGTCAGAGAGAGGGGGGCGTGGTCGGACCTGCGAACGTTAGACGGCGCCCACCTGAAACTGGGTCAAACAGCTGCCTAACGATCGCCCGCCAGAGCAGCGGCCAAGCACAAAAAATAAGACACAGGAGAGAAATCAAAACAACACAGGACCAAAAAAGATCAGAACCGAGCCCACAGGAGAACACAGGCTCGGTTCCTGACAGTGTAGTAACTACAGTTATTATTGATGGAGGTAAATAAATTATTATCAGGGTCAATGTCATATTCCAAAGGTAGATAGAAAGAACCCAGTTAAATAAATGAGAAAAAAAATATTTTCCTTTTTCATTTAGTGAAGAAAGTAATCCAACATTACATATCTGTGAGTGGCAAAAGTTTGTGCAACTCTAGTAGTGTGTTCACATCAACCGCGAATGGGCGGCACAAATCCATACAAAGTGAATGGGAAGACACGAGTTTGCGCGAATTTGCGTAGTCATGTGTTCGCAGGCTTTGAGATTCTGCTGTCACCAGAGAAAAATTATCACCATTGCAGAGTAAACTAGTTAGAAAATGAAACTCACTCACTGGGAGACAGGAGGACTTGGAACTCTTCATCTGAATTGTTCAGTTTTTTTTTTATCCATGGTTACCGGCCATGGACGTTCTAGCAAGCTAGCAACGTAAACACCCATTATCTGTGAAGTTTTGGAGGCTTGAGACAACATTTTCAGCTGAGCCCCTGGTCAGATAATGTAAACCTAAGCATGACGTTATTTTGGGAATTTCCACAGCAGGTTGAACACAGCTGCAGAAGTTTTAAAGACAGTTTCACCTGTCTGCATCTCACTATTCATATAAGTTGGCATGTTTACATTGATTTATAATGTAATCGTGCTGCACGAAAAATTCACCTGTTCGCGTTTGGTGTGAATGCGCCTTAGGATTAGCAGGTAATTTATAGGTGGAATTAGAGTCACATGTTTTTAATCAATAGGATAGCAATTAAGTGTGAGTGGGCACCCTGTTTTATTTAACTGAAGGCCTCTCTGGCACTGGCTAATGTTAATGTTCATGAGTCCACCATCAGGAGAACACTGAACAACAATGATGTGCATGGCAGGACTGCAAGGAGAAATCCACTGCTCTCCAAAAAGAACACTGCTGCTCATCTTCAGTTTAATAAAGATCACATTGACAAGCCTGAAGGCTATCCACCTTATTCCTAGGCCCCACGATGCCTTGCGTGAATTATGTGCACAACTTCCGGTACTAGTTTAGAACGTGGAGTTGTCATGGAAATGGGACACTCTTTCTTGTTAAAAAACAATGACTTTGGCATCAAAAATGTGGGAAGACCGCCTTTTGCACCTCAAAAAGTGTAATATAATCATACCACTTCCCAAGACTATGGAGGGATGGGAAAATGACCTTAAAAAGTGGTCTCGCAGACAGTAGCTCCATTAGTTAGCTCTGCTGCTAAGATGCTAACACTGTAAACAAATAAAAGCTCTGAGATATATCAGTATGTTCACTGCAATAAAGTTGGTTGCATTTTGTTAAAAGATGTTGGACATAATCAAATTTACCTTAAAGCAGACGTAGCATCTAGTCAGAGCCACAAAGAACCACAACACCGTGCTTGGGTGTTTTTATGTTGCAGTAAATACAGACAGCTGCAGCTGTTTGTCCTACCCTGACATTAAAATGCTCATGCTGCTGTCATGCCATAAATGCTTGTTATTTAACTTAACATGTACAGACATTTTCCGACAATTGTTCAAAATTTTATTGTTCTATGTTTTGAGATAATTTAAAAAATAATGCATGCCGAAGCTATTAATATTGAGTCCATATCATTCCAATGCAGTGCAACGAATGCAAAAAAAAAAAAAAATACTATTTGATATTTTTCTTAAATCATTAAGCCTTAGGAAGCAAACTATTATTTTTAAATTTATTATTGTCATAAGTCACCCTTTTCAAGGGCAGGCAGAAGACACCAAACGCCATCTGTGAGTTTGCAACATTCATTAACTTAAACACAAACACTACACAACACTTACAAATAAGGAGTGGTGAGAGGAATGCTGGAGGAGAACGAGGCTCCCATGTGGTGAGAAAAGAGAACAGCCTGGAGGGACCCAGGCTGAGGTGCTCGGACACACCGGGGAAAAAGAGACGAAAACCAGACAGAGTCACACCCAAAAAGAAATGGGGCTCACGTCTGGGGAAACGGGAAAAAAGAATTATTCCAGGATGGAGCGCACCCGTTCACCTCTGCAGAAAAAGCACATACACTCAGAGTTTTGGCAGGTGCTCTGAGGAAGCAAACAGTAGGACACGACAACTGGAAATGTTGCCATTGTCCTTAAATAGGTTAATGGAAAAATGATCAATGATTGACAGGTGTGGGTCACAAGAGTGTGGAAATAATCAAACACAATCTGTGACAGGTGTGCAGCCTGCGAAACAAAGTTTGACAACAGGACATGCACAGACCACTGTCAAAATAAAGCCCAGACCGGAAATAATAAATAACGATACAGAGAGTAAAATAACGCAACCCCTAGAGATACAAATAATACAAGATGATACACAAATATATAGACAAGACTATAACGACAAAACTAAGCTTACAAAACAACTCATAACTAATCATGGACAAAAAACAACCCAGAGGCAAAATACAGAAGTGCGTGACAACCCCCAAACTAAGATAACCATAGTAAATACGAAATAAATAGATACAGAAATACAAAAGATGACATACAACAACTTGGAGGCTGAGCACGGCACCCAATCATGCTCAGGATCATGACAATTATTTTACTTCATGCAGCTTTGCATCTGGAGACATATGACACATAAACATCAGATCTGTGACATTCATGAAAAACATACCTGGTGCTCTTGTGTCCGTCCTGTTTTTGGTGTATGATCTACACATTGCTGTTGAAGCCAGATTTAGATAGATGTACTTTATTGATCCCAAACTGGGAAATTACAGTGTAACAGCAGCATGACAGTTGACAACCAAACAACAGAAACACACACATGACAAAGGTTTTTACTTTCCATGTACTTTCCATGTAGACTATAAACTATAAACTATAAACCTATATACATCATAGCTTAATATATGATGACCCATATAAACACATGAATCATCCCATTGTGGTTCCAAGGTTGTCATAGCCAGGAGCGGCACTGGGGTTAAGCTCCCAGTGCTTATAAAATGCTCCTTATGGCGTGCGTCTCGAAAAGCCTCTGACAGCTAAGTCCAACTCCTAGCCTGCCCGTGTGGTTTAGTCTCTAAGCTGGGCGGAACTGCTTTTACTAATAGGAGAAGGGGCGAGGGCGGATCTCTGGCGCCTTAAAACCAGATGCTTCGGGTAGATGGTGGCTCGTCAACCTGGGAAGGTAGCCCATCTAGGGGAAGGTAAACCCTGATTTCAAACCTCTGCTGCCTTGCAGCACACCCAGTCATGGGAAAGGCTTCGGGAGTCAACCCTGAGGAAAAATCCGGAGTCGGAGTCCCTAAGGCAGTTCTCTGTTGTGCTCAACATCGTTCTGGCAGCTCCTGCGACGGCGCTGGTGCCAAACTGTAGCAGCCCTGCTGTTCCTTTGGATTCATCAGTGACGTGGAGAGGGGGGACATGCTGCATGGGCAACATCTTGTCCTCCATATCTTCCTGCCCAGGCTTGAATCCTACCAATGCCCAACGCTGGAAGGTAGAACACCGGATCATTCCATTGCACAAAGAAGGACTATCAGGGGCAGAGTGAAAAGTGATGTACCAGTTAGTCTGTGAGATGCAGTGTGGCAGCGTAGCTATGCCAGAATACAACATCATAGTGAGTTATTGTATAGTGAAATTGCATGTGGCAGGAAAGATTTCCTGTACCTGGCCATTTGACAACGAAGCTGTAGTAGTCTACTGGAGAAAGTGCTTCGCTGTCTATCTAGTGTGTGGTGGAGGGGGTGATCAGGATTGTCCATGATGGATCGCAGTTTATTTAGTGTTCTCCTCTCAACCACTGTCTCAAAGGTCTCCGGTCTGAGACCAATTACAGAGCCAGCCCTCTTGATAAACTTGTCAAGTCTGTTGGTATCTCTGGCCCTGATACTGCTACCCCAACAGACAGCAGCAAAGAAGATGGCGCTGGCGACAACAGTCTGGTAGAAAAGCTCCAGCATCCTGCTGAACACGTTGAAGGATCTCAGCTTTCTCAGGAAGTAAAGTCTGCTCATCCCCTTCTTGTGCGCAGCATCAGTGTTGGATCTCCAGTCCAACCCGCTGCTGATCCTGACACCCAGATATCTGTAGTCCTCAACCACTCCCACATCCTCCCCCTAATCTGCAGTGGCTGAGAAGGAGCCTTCCTCTTCCTGAAGTCAATCACCATCTTTCTGGTCTTGCTGACATTCAACCTCAGGTGATTCTGCTCCGTCCACTCCACAAATCTGTCTACCAGTGCCCTGTACTCCCCCTCCTCTCCTCCTCTTATACACCCCACAACAGCTGAGTCGTTAGAGAATTTTTGCAGGTGGCATGTCTCAGTGTTGTACTGAAAGTCAGTGGTGTATAAGGTTAAAAGAAAAGGAGAGAGCACAGTCCCCTGTGGCGCTCCCATATCACTAGCCACCACCGTATCACTAGCCACCACTAGCTGTGCTTATTTGTGAGGAGCCTCACACCACGAACAGTAACAAGTAGAAGTATGCAAAAACATTAAAAAATACAAAAACTACAACTGCTGAAATTAGCTGCCACTTGACTGCAAAACACATATGTGAACTGTAAATTAAAATGAATTTCAAAAACTTTATTTTAAATGCCCCACTACTCTACTCTTGCTGACTGATTTAACACTACTTCAGTCTGAAACCGGAAGTTGCCCCCATAACTGTTTCTACAGCAGCACCCTCAGGAATAAGGGCTAAGGACCTGCACTTATATAGCACTTTTTCTAGTCTCAAAGACCACTCAAAGTGCTTCACTAGCACTAACCCTCTATTCTAAGGGCCTATAGGAGACAGATATCTAGGGACAATTTAGAACAACCAATTAACCTAACATACATGTCTTTGGAGTGTGGGAGGAAACCGGAGCCCCCAGAGTAAACCCATGCAGCACAGGAAGAACATACAAACTCCACACAGAAAGGTTCCTACTCCTGCCAGCCTGGGGATTCGAACCTGGAACCTTCTAGCTGTGAGGCAACAGTGCTAACCACTGTGCCACCGTGCTGCGTGAATAAGGTGGATTGGAAAAATGCCTTGTGGACAGAGGAGAACAAAATAGAACTTTCTGGTTTGAATGAGAAGCATTATGTTTGGAGAAAGGACGACACTGAATTCCAGCATAAGAACCTGATCACATCTGTGAAACATGGTGGTGGTAGTGTCATGGTTTGGGGCCGTTTTGCTGCATTGGGTAAGAACGACTTGCCATTGTTGATTATTGAGTTATTCCAGCAAATACTAAAGGAAAATGTCAGGACATCTGTCCATGAATCCAATCTCAAGAGAAAGTGGGTCATGCAGCTAGACAATGATCCTTAGCATACAAGTCGTTCTGCCAAAGAATGGTTAAAAAAGAATAAAGTTAATGTTTTGGAATGGCCAAGTCCACTGATGGGCAGTAACGCGCTAGAAGTAAAGCGTTACTGTAATCCGATTACTTTTTCAAGTAACGAGTAAAGTAAAGGATTATAATTGCAAAAACTGTAGTTAGATTACTGTTGTTTTCCCACAAGCAGGCTGCGTTACTAAACCGTGATGTTGTTTTGTGAGACTGTCTCGTGACAATGACGTATGAGCAGCGCGACGTCAATGGTAAACAATAGACACATGTAATGATCAACAAGAGACAACATGGAGCACGGGGGAGAGCAGGGCCATGCAGCGTTTAATGCTTGGAAGTACCGACATTACTTTGAGTTTGACTCGGTAAAAGGTGACAAAAACATTTGCATCTGCTATACACTCTGCGTGGGAAGATAACTTTTATCTACAGTGAAAAACTCCACCTCAAATCTGAGCAAACACCTAGCATGCCGGCACAGGAATGTGAAACTCACTGAGAAACCCCTGGATCCCCCCACTGACATGTCCGCTGTGGCTACCACATCCAATTCCACCGGGCGAACCTCTGAGGGCTCCTCTCCTGCTAAACAGGTGAAAATAGACTTAAAAGCGACAGGACTTAGTGCCGCTGAACTGAAGAAGCTCGTCGCTGGCTATATTGTCGAGGAGATGTTGCCCATTTCCACTGTAGACTCTGAATCGTTCCGACGCATCGTAGAAAAAATACCGACCAAAAGCGGTGTCAAGCTGCTGCAGAGAAAGTCATTTGCAGGATACCTTGAGAGAGAATACGACATAATGGACGCTAATTTGAAGGCTGCACTCAGAGATGTAGACTTTGTTTCCACCACTGCTGACATCTGGACGGTGAATAATAAAAGTTTTATGGGTGTAACAGTTCACTGGATTAATTCCACTTTACAGCGCAACAAGGCCGCCCTAGCATGTAAGAGAATTAGAGGCAGGCACGCCTATGATGTAGTTGGAGCAGAGATTGAAGAAATCCATTCATCATATGGACTGCATGGCAAAGTTGTTGCCACTGTAACGGATAATGCATCTAATTTTGCCGAAGCATTCAGAATATGTCAGCCCTGTAATTTGAAGTCTGAATCCGAAAATGAAGAAGAAGGTGATGACGAGGAACTGACCTTTACAGATGTCATAGAAGCTCTTTCAACCGCATCTGGTGATGGACAGTTTAGCCTCCCTCCACACTACAAGTGTGCATCACACACAGTTAACCTGAACAAGTGATGCTGACAAACATCTAAATTCCTGTGCAGACACCAAGGCTGTATATAGGAGTAGTATGGCAAAAGCTCTGCTCTTTGGACTAAAGCAAGTCAATCAACATTAGCCTCTAAACAGGTGGAGGAAGTCAGCCGCAGGAAGCTAATGGTACCCACATCCACAAGGTGGAATTCCCTGTACGAGGCCATTTCAAGAATCATCACAATTCCAATGAATGAGCTGAATCCTCTGTGTGTAAAACTGGGAATCAAGTGCCTTAATGAAAGGGAGTACCTATTCTAGAGCAGTGATTCTCAACTGGTGGGTCGCGACCCAAAAGTGGGCCGCAGGCCTGTTTTCAGTGGGTCGTGGGCCTTTGCCTGGGCAAATAAAATATCAAGAAATAAATCAACATAGTGTCATCGATTCACACTCCTTACCAGTAGATGGCGGGCGACACCATATTTCGCACCATAGAAGAAGACTCACAACGTTTGTGGTACCTCTACTTACGGACGTCTCTATGTGACAGAGATCATCCTGCGCAGTTCGCCCCACACGGGACACGAACCCGCGACCTCTCAGTCAACTACACACAGTTCGAGCATGGGAGACACAGCACGATCGCGCTGAGCTAAAGGTCCGACCGATAGCTCAGCGCTACCGATACTGTATGAGGCTTTGGGAGGGAGGTTTACTAACGTTCTACGCCGAACAGTACTAGTTGGCATCCGTTACATCTACATACGGAATTTTCAGGTTACGACACGCCTCAACGGGAAAATATTGCCTCTTGTTACGAATGAAATTTCAGGATACGAAAGGCAAAAAAGTATGCGCTCCTCACAGCTCCCGTAGTTTACCGAACGTAAACATACCTGTAGCTGCTCTGCCATTGGCTATCGCTTAGCATCTTCCTGGTATCCCATTGGCCACGAAGTGTTCGGGCAGTTTTACGTGTGTGTACAGTACAGAATTAACATTTATTCGCTATGGGCCCCAAGAAAGTGACGGAGTGTAACGTGAAAATATGGAATATTAATAAATAATAAATATTATCAGGTATGAATTATTTAATTTATATTGATGTATTGGAATCTGAGCTCAAATCTCATTTCATATACATCAGAAAAGTTAATAACACTCGTAAGGGGCACCAGCTTCTATCTTTAAGAAGCAATTTGATCTTTAATTTCACTTTATACCTGTTTGATCACTCAATAAATTAATCAATAATCAGTCTCAAAAATTTTCCGTGAATTCGATACCTGGGCTTGAAACAGACTCAGAATGAAATAAATTCCCAACAACTTCTCATTTTTAAATATTTATTAAACGAAATGATTAAGATATTGTAGTAATTTCATTAATAATTATAAAATCAATCTTGTAAATGATAGATTAACAATGTCAATATTTTCGGAACCAGGGTTAAACTGAGAAACAAATTTCTATCAGTTTGTGTTAACAGATTATTAAAAACAACGCAAATTTATGGAGAAAGTTTGCTAATTATGAAAAAGTCCTAAATTAATCTTAAGAAAATAAAAACGGAATTTTAATGAAAAGAAGAGTTATGTTAAGGGCTTCTTAATTTGCATCTGATTAGATATACAATTATTAACGAGCCTCAGACGTTAATTCAGCAGTGGAATTAAAGTTTTTACAGCTCACTTGCTTCTCGGTGATGATGATTCTGTCGTCCGTCTTCGTGAAGTTTTGAAGTGTTGTTCAGGGGCAAAACCCAGAATATTTGTCCCGCAAATATTCTCTTGACGATTAATGATATTCATGAGATCGTAAGTTGGATCTCGATGGTTGAGGTGCTGTAGAAGCGCGCTGATTCCTCAGCTGCGCGTGATGTGGGAGCTGCGTCTTTTCTTCCTGGTAGACAAGCGCTGCAGGTCTTCGTGGATAATTAAAGATATCTGATCAGATTTCAAATTAGAAGAGAAAAAAAAACTTTCGGACTTTAGATAAAAATAGTTTCTGGTAGGTGCTTGGTCAAGGAAAATATTATAAAAATAAAGTCAAGATTAAAGTTTACCTTAAAATTAAACAAACGGCGGTTTTACAGAAAGTTTAACAAAAAGTGATAAATTAGGAATTGGAGTTTTACTCCGATTAAGAATTGAGCTCAAAGAAAAAGGAATTCCTAGGCATTTAAGAGAAGAAGAAAATACAAAGTTACATAAACAAATTATCTGCTCTGTGTTCAGAAAAACGACATGTGCTCAGACAGTCCTTTGTTCTTCCTTGCTGTGTGTAGACAATGGAGGAGATCAGAAAAAAGGGAGCAGCCGGAAAGAAATCCGGGGAGGAAAAGAGGTCCGGAGCAGAAAGAGAGTGGTGTCTGACGAAAAGGGCTGAAACAGAGTCTCTCGCTCCCTTTTATAAGCTCTGTTGAGTTTCGCGGGATTCTGGCCTGACCGGAACCTCAGCCAATGAGCGTCCTTCGTGGGCGGGCTCGATGAACTTTTAGTCCAATGAACAGGCCTTGTCTGTGAGGGACCAATAGGATGAAGAAGCTGGGGTTCTATGAAGACTGGTGACACATGATATCAGTCCACAGGAATACACAGTTTTAAATACATTGGAATGTACTGTTACACACTTATGTATAACTAAACTAACCTTAGTGTATCTTATAAGCAGTGCTTCTAAATCAACATGCAGGAATAAACATTCATCTAACATTGGCATGCATATATATATATATATATAAAATCACAGATTAATGCATTTCACACATATTTTCCACATCAAAAACATCAGAGTCCATCTGCATTTTCATAGTTCTGAAAAGAATGAAGGTTTAGAATTGAGTTTGTAATAATGTACTTTAAAGTTGTTTAAATCCAGCGTTTTCACAGTTTAAGGAAATTTGTGGGTCTGTGTGGCCAGGTCTGTTGCATGTTTATGGGGGCAATAAAGTGAAGCCGGACATTGGGGGAAATTCCTTAGGCTGGTTTTAACAAAAGGGGATTTCAGCTGTGGCCTGGAGGAAGAAAATCCATTTATTTGCGTTATTCCTGGATGAAACAAAAATGTCTTTAAGCAGAAGAATAATTGTTGCTGAGCCAAAGTGAGATGATGCTACAGTCCCCCCTCTGGTAGCAATGGTGACGTTGATTCAGCGTTGATAGCAATCCTAGGCATCAAATCCCAATTTGGCGAGGCTTGATCCAAATGCTGAACTAAAGTTCTGATGTCAGTAAGTCTTAAGCTTGTAAACAGTATCTATTCCAAAGTGTAGGTTCTTAAATTTGGTTTATTTGAAAAAGTTCTGGAAATTTCGAAAAATAATTTTGGCGTGACCAAATATAAACATTGCATAATTGTCTAGGATATACTAAAGTTCTGTATAAGCCTGTAAAGGCTTAAAAATTCTGGGTACAAAAAAAAAATGAACTAGAAGTATGTGGATTTTGACATACTTGATTAAATGTTTTGGGTTTGCTGAAAAATATCTATTCAAGGTTTCAAAAACAGTTTAAATGTGCATAAAATCTAAATAAAGTATAAAAGGTTATTTGTATATACACAAGCATGTATCCAAAAATCTTAGTCAAAAGCAAAAATAAAATTCTTTCATATTTGAGGTAGATTCAGACTAATCAATATTGAGGTGACTCAAGGAGGTTCAAATTGAATTTGTTTAGTTAGACTAAACCATGGTTCCACAGATGTCCAAATCATAGGGTGTTTGAGGCTTTTGTTCAGAAAAACTGAGTGGGCATAGGATGTCATCATTCTTTGGATGGCAATGAGAAGTAAATTTGGATTTACTGCAAAAAGGATATGATGAGAGAGCATATTCATTGCTAAAGCGTTAACTGAAAAGCTAATGTTTCTAGTTACTTCAGAGAGTAACATATACATTGGCTGTGTGTGAGCATAGTCAACCTTTAACACAAAGAGCAAAGAGTTCAAGACCTTGTTGAGTTTGATTGAAGCTTGGGAGCAAGCATTCAAAACCAACACAGTGTCTTGTAAGATTTTGGTAACCATTTGTGGTTTGACAACCTGGCGTTTCGGTTTAGCGGTGTTGACCGAGTTAACAGTGGGCATGCTAAGGTTAACTAGAGGCTCTAACAATGAGGCTGTTATTAAGAATCCATCTGAGGATCTTTGACCTTTCGTTTTGGCTTGGCCCAATTCTGACTGGGTAACAGTGGGTGTCTAAAGTGTTCAGAACAAAGCACTGTGATTCAGTTGTTCTTGTTGGGTCAAATGGGTGAGGGTGTTGCGTTTGAGCCCATAGTTTGAGGTTCTTGAAATCAATCAGTGGCTCAAAACGGTTCAGTAGGTCTTTGCCAACAAGTAATGGAATGGCGTCAAGTTTGGACACGTAGACCGGATGTGTCAAGGTCATGGGTCCAATGGACATGTTTAGTAGTGATACGCCCAACAGGGTTGTTTTAGTGAGCGCATATGGGCGCACGGTTAATGAACAGGGTTCCAGTTTCAAGTGTTTGTTAGCGCGGTTAGCGGCTACACGTAGTTTGTCAAAAAGGGTGTGTGACATGAGAGTGATGTCAGCAGCGGTGTCTAAAACAGCGTCCTGACACACCATGGCTTCAAGGGTCAGTGGGAGGTAGAATTTCCGTGCCACCCCCCTCTCGTTTAAATCGCATAGGAATTGTGGAACCGGTGGTTCGACACAGAGTTGCGAAATGTCATTAGAGGAGTGGTCTGTGACCTGTGGTTGGGCTGCCATAACAGCACTGGACTGCGTTGAGTCCTTTAGTCCTTCCTCATTTGCATGAGGGATTTTCTTCTTGCATTTCCTTCGTTTGGAACGCTTGTTTTGAGTTGGCACAGCTGATATGGCTAGAATGTTAGCAGTTTTATTCTCTTTGTTGCTTTGAATCTCTGCTAGGAGGTGTTGGACAATTTCAATAGCTTCTCGACTGAATGTAGGAGTTTCTTCTTCCTTCCAAGGTTTGTGATAGGTCTCTGCTTCTGAGCTTCTGTGATGGGATGGAGACCATTTGTCGCGGTTACGCGTGTCTTCGTATCGGTATCTGTCATCATGGTAGTCCGTATCGTGTTCTCGTGACCTATCCCTCGGATATGGTCTACGACGGTAGTCGGGTTTTCGCAAAGTTGGTCCAAAGTGGTATCCAGAGGACCTAGTTTGGTTTTGACCTTGCTGAGGTCGCTTGGGAAAATGCTTCGGCTGTTGGTGTACTCGCGGTGTAGGAGGTGGAGTAGAGCGAGGGGCTCCTTCCAACTCCAAGGTGTTAGATGTATCGCTAATAGCTAGCACTGTGGCAGGCTCAGCGTGCTTGTTGCGACTTTGTTGCTGTTTTTGGAACGCATAGTGTGCAAACTCTCTCAGCTGACTTATTGAGTTTGACCTTGGGTTAGCTGTAACTCCTAGGTAATGACTCACAGTGGGATGGAGGTTTTGGATGAAGAGGGTCTTGAAATTGTGGTCTTCTTCCATCCCTGGTGTATTTTGAGATCCAAAATATGCAAGTAGGAGTCTCTGGTAGTAGGCTTGTGTTGGCTCTGAGCGTCCTTGCTTTACAGCTAGGGCTGCGGTTAGCCCTGCTTGTAGGCAGTCGTCAGAGAACTCCTTTTCGATGGCTTCGCGGAGCAGCGTGTAATCTGCTTTGATGTTTGTCGGCTGTCTGTCTATGAATTTTGACACTGACCTGTTAGATGTTAGTTTGATCAGATAGATGCGATCGTCTGTCGTAGCATCAGGATACTTACGCAGGTAGTAATCAATGTCCTGTAAATAGACTTTGGCATCAGGTGAACCCGTAGGTCCTGGATCAAATTTGGTGATATTTCGCGCGATCTTGTCAAGGTCGCGGTCTGAAGGGGCACACGCACGCTGTCCACGCGGTCGTCCGTATTCGAAACGGGAATCGGGCAAGGGAGCGCGGTGAGTGTCCCGGTGTTCATGTCTTTCCTTTAGGAGCAGTTGACATTCCTTGTAATCCTTCTTCACATTTTCAAGTTGACCTTCAACTCTTCTGAGTTCCTTCTTTGTGTCTTGAAGGGCATCTTCAAGTTCATTGTTGTCTTGGTGAAGCACGTCATTGTTATGCATCAACCGTTCCTTTTGTGACTCTGCACGGTCCAAATCTTGTACCGCTTCATCCAGTTGGTTTTGAGTTTTGTCATTCTCCTCTTGAGATTGTTCCAAATTTTCTTTCAGTGTTTCATTCTCTTCTTGGAGAGATAGGATCATTGTTTGTTGATTTGCTAGCTCGTTCTCGGCTACCTTTAATCTTGCGACTAATGTTAGCGCAAACTTACCTAACACACTGGTGAGGTCCTTGCCTTCTGGTGGTTTTTCAGTGTGTTCATTCAAAAGTTCTTCAGTGAGTTGCTCCAATTCTTCGGGCTGTGTTTCCTTGACCCGTGTTGTGAAGCTAGAAATTAAATTAGAAGTCCATGCTTCCAATGTTGTTTGAAGGTCATCCAGTTTGGTAAATTGGTCGGTTGTCTGTTGACTCATCATGTTTGACCGTTGTTATTTAGCTTTAAAAAAAAAAAATTCAACTTGTTGATTATTCTTAAATGTGTTCAACAAGGTTTAACCTTGAGTGTTTTTATTTTACAACCGTGATAGTTGAAAGTTCCTTTAGAATTTGTTTCAACTTGTAGGCTTGCAGGATGGGAAATAGAATTTTGAAATTGTTTAGAAATGTAGTGATGCTTTAAATAATTTGTTCGTTGAAACCGTACGTTGATAAATAAAGTTGAATTGAAATTGGATTGAATTTGTTTCGCAAAACAAAACTGAAATTTCAATGGTGTGGATTGACTTCTTTCCTTTGATTTTCAAGTCTAGTATTGGAATTTGTCATCAATAACTAGCTTTGGGATTTTGCAAAATGTCACTTTGAAAGTGAGGATTTTATTTACAAAAGAAATCCAAAAGCAAAAGAGGCTAAATGCTTTAAAGATTTAGGATTATAAGTTTCCACTTTCTTTTGAAGTTGAGGCTTTCCTTTGGTTTTATTTGTTAAAGCCTATTTTCCTTTGAAGCATTAAATGTTTAAAATATTTACAAATTAGAAACAAGTGAATTGTTTGAGTATTTGATATCCAAGGATTTCTTAGGATTGAAGCCAATAGTGATCTTTCTTGATTGTGATCTATAAATTTCTTATTTACAGAATAATCAATGTTTGCACCTTTTTGACTTTTTCTTAAATCCTGGGAAAAATTTGAAAATTATGCTGGTTGGTTAAATGTTTTTCTTTTCCTGTAGAGAAAGTATGAATCAGAAATGACACAATGAGTTTAAATAACACCTAGAGCTTCTCTTAAGTGTTAATTGCTTGATGTGGTTTCCTAAATTTGAGAAAAAGGAAAAATTTTAAATATTCACTAAGTCTGTAAATTTGTCGAAATGCACAGGATTAATCCTACTTTAATGTTACTCTTGAGTAAACATCAGCATTAGAATCCTTAATCTAAAACTGGGTTTCTGTGAGAAGGGAATCACACCATATCACATTTAAAAACAGCAAAATAAGCACACATATAGCTTCAAAGTTTGTAACTTTTTGCTTAAAAGTGTGTAAATATGTTTGCTTTTAGCTTAAAAGATTATAATATGTGGTTATATAAGTGATTAAATACAATAGAGGTGTTTGTATATGTTCCTGCTATAGGTGTCTATGCAGTTAGTGGGGTTTCACCACTGAGAAAAAACTTTCAGAAGCCAACAGGTCCTTTTCCTTTTATTCTTGGCATAAAAGTTTGGATTAGTGTTAAATTTAGTTTATTCCGAATAATATGAATTGCTTTGAAGTTACTTTGATTACTTAATTTGGTTATAAATCGTCTTTAAAGATTATAAGTTTAAATAAAAATTGCAGTCCCTATGTTTCACCACAAGATGGAGGCAGTTTTTGTCTGCACTTCCAGAAGAGGAAACCCAATGACTTCACAAGGAGTCAAGGATCTCTACTCAAAATGGCGGCTACAGGGAACTCTACTTAGACTTAAGATGGCGTCGCTGAACCGATCTACACATGCGCAGTTTTTTCATGCACAGCTTGACGGTCGCGCGCGCGATTGAGCGTGCACGTGCCACGTGGATGCAGAGCTCAAGCTTCAGTCAATAAAACCACGCCTTGCTTTCCAAAGGCGGGAAAACTTCAGTCTCCCTAAACTTTATTCAACAAGTTTATACAATGGTTAATTCAATTAAATCCCTAAGAGTTTGCTTCGCCTGTGGGATGTTGAAATAATGGGGAAAACAAATAGGATTTCTTCGCTATTTTGTTACCAGGCCTATTTTAATTATTCAGCGTGTAATCACTTTTAAGCATGCATTAAACAACAAAAAAAACTAAAGACTGACTAGAGTGGGGTCTCTTCACCCCCACCTTCTCTTGGTCAGACACACACAGCAGTAATCAGGGGGGCGAATTCACCCCCTCCCCCTCGTGACACAGAGACAGACAATAGACTGGCTGCAGACAATGAACCACCTTTGTGAGTTAAAATTGACCAAAATCACACACAAGCTTATGTATTAATTTCCTTCTGAGTAGTTTCAAGTTCAACCAAGCCTTCACGCGGGGTACCAATATATGTAACGTGAAAATATGGAATATTAATAAATAATAAATATGATCAGGTATGAATTATTTAATTTATATTGATGTATTGGAATCTGAGCTCAAATCTCATTTCATATACATCAGAAAAGTTAATAACACTCGTAAGGGGCACCAGCTTCTATCTTTAAGAAGCAATTTGATCTTTAATTTCACTTTATACCTGTTTGATCACTCAATAAATTAATCAATAATCAGTCTCAAAAATTTTCCGTGAATTCGATACCTGGGCTTGAAACAGACTCAGAATGAAATAAATTCCCAACAACTTCTCATTTTTAAATATTTATTAAACGAAATGATTAAGACATTGTAGTAATTTCATTAATAATTATAAAATCAATCTTGTAAATGATAGATTAACAATGTCAATATTTTCGGAACCAGGGTTAAACTGAGAAACAAATTTCTATCAGTTTGTGTTAACAGATTATTAAAAACAACGCAAATTTATGGAGAAAGTTTGCTAATTATGAAAAAGTCCTAAATTAATCTTAAGAAAATAAAAACGGAATTTTAATGAAAAGAAGAGTTATGTTAAGGGCTTCTTAATTTGCATCTGATTAGATATACAATTATTAACGAGCCTCAGACGTTAATTCAGCAGTGGAATTAAAGTTTTTACAGCTCACGTGCTTCTCGGTGATGATGATTCTGTCATCCGTCTTCGTGAAGTTTTGAAGTGTTGTTCAGGGGCAAAACCCAGAATATTTGTCCCGCAAATATTCTCTTGACGATTAATGATATTCATGAGATCGTAAGTTGGATCTCGATGGTTGAGGTGCTGTAGAAGCGCGCTGATTCCTCAGCTGCGCGTGATGTGGGAGCTGCGTCTTTTCTTCCTGGTAGACAAGCGCTGCAGGTCTTCGTGGATAATTAAAGATATCTGATCAGATTTCAAATTAGAAGAGAAAAAAAAACTTTCGGACTTTAGATAAAAATAGTTTCTGGTAGGTGCTTGGTCAAGGAAAATATTATAAAAATAAAGTCAAGATTAAAGTTTACCTTAAAATTAAACAAACGGCGGTTTTACAGAAAGTTTAACAAAAAGTGATAAATTAGGAATTGGAGTTTTACTCCGATTAAGAATTGAGCTCAAAGAAAAAGGAATTCCTAGGCATTTAAGAGAAGAAGATAATACAAAGTTACATAAACAAATTATCTGCTCTGTGTTCAGAAAAACGACATGTGCTCAGACAGTCCTTTGTTCTTCCTTGCTGTGTGTAGACAATGGAGGAGATCAGGAAAAAGGGAGCAGCCGGAAAGAAATCCGGGGAGGAAAAGAGGTCCGGAGCAGAAAGAGAGTGGTGTCTGACGAAAAGGGCTGAAACAGAGTCTCTCTCTCCCTTTTATAAGCTCTGTTGAGTTTCGCGGGATTCTGGCCTGACCGGAACCTCAGCCAATGAGCGTCCTTCGTGGGCGGGCTCGATGAACTTTTAGTCCAATGAACAGGCCTTGTCTGTGAGGGACCAATAGGATGAAGAAGCTGGGGTTCTATGAAGACTGGTGACACATGATATCAGTCCACAGGAATACACAGTTTTAAATACATTGGAATGTACTGTTACACACTTATGTATAACTAAACTAACTTTAGTGTATCTTATAAGCAGTGCTTCTAAATCAACATGCAGGAATAAACATTCATCTAACATTGGCATGCATATATATACGTATATATATATATAAAATCACAGATTAATGCATTTCACACATATTTTCCACATCAAAAACATCAGAGTCCATCTGCATTTTCATAGTTCTGAAAAGAATGAAGGTTTAGAATTGAGTTTGTAATAATGTACTTTAAAGTTGTTTAAATCCAGCGTTTTCACAGTTTAAGGAAATTTGTGGGTCTGTGTGGCCAGGTCTGTTGCATGTTTATGGGGGCAATAAAGTGAAGCCGGACATTGGGGGAAATTCCTTAGGCTGGTTTTAACAAAAGGGGATTTCAGCTGTGGCCTGGAGGAAGAAAATCCATTTATTTGCGTTATTCCTGGATGAAACAAAAATGTCTTTAAGCAGAAGAATAATTGTTGCTGAGCCAAAGTGAGATGATGCTACAGGAGATAAGTGGAAAAGGAGAAAAGAAGAAGAGAGTTTTTTTGTCCATACAAACAAAGAAGGAGATAATCGAAAGGTATGAAAAGGGGATGCGTTTGGTTGATCTCGCCAAAGAATATGGCCGTAATACATCAACGATCAGCACGGTATTAAAACAAAAGGAAGCCCTTACAAGCCGACAAAAGCAAACGTCCTTGGATCGTTTCTTCACAAAACGTCAGGCAAAAACCACTGATGAGACAGAACATGAACCACAGAAGGCAAAAGGTGACGACGACGATAGCAGTTAAAAGGTAAATGAACATAATTTTTATTATTCTTTCTCTTTTATTATTTTCTTTTATTATTCTTTCTCTCATTTTAAACTCTCATTTTATGTTTATTGTGCAGTAATCTAATTGTAACATGTATTTGTTACATGTTTTGATGCGTTTTTATGATTTATAAAAAATTTATGCCCGAATTTTGGGGGGCTTGGAACGGATTACGGCATTTACATGTAAAACGCGCCTTTACTTAAGGAATTTTCACGTTACGAGAATACTTCCGGAACGAATTAATTTCGTAAGTAGAGGTACCACTGTATCAAGAAATAAATCAACATAGTGTCATCGATTCACACTCCTTAACAGTAGATGGCAGTAGGTGGCGGGCGACACCATATTTCGCACCATAGAAGAAGACTCACAACGTTTGTTTGTATATATGCTAATTGAGCATGGCAAAACGCAGATACGACACGGACTATATGAGATATGGATTTTTTTATATTGAGGACAAAGGAGTACAGAAACCTCAGTGTGTTTTGTGCAGCGAGGTGTTGGCATGTGAAAGCATGAAGCCGTCAAAACTGAAGCGGCATTTGGAAACAAAACACCATTCTCTCAAAGATAAACCTGCTGAGTTCTTCAAAAGACGACTTCAAACCCTGAGGAAATCACAAATGTGTCTCAGTTCTTCGTGCTCAAAGCAAGAACAGGCACTCCGTGCATCGTTCCTCGTGGCACATCGTATAGCAAAGTTAAAGAAGCCCCACACCATTGCAGAGGACCTCATCTTACCTGCAGCCGTTGACATGGTCAGAGAGATGCTTGATCAATCCGCGGCAGATAAACTAAAATCTATACCGCTGTCAAATGACACTATAAGTAGGCGAATTGAAGACATGTCGGATGACATCCAGCAACAGACCACAACTCGCATTAAGGCAAGTGGTCATTTTGCCTTACAAATGGACGAATCAACAGACATAACAAATAAAGCAGTTTTACTCATTTACGTGAGACATGTGTGGGACGGGGACTTACAGGAACAATTTCTCTGCACAAGAGAGCTCCCAACTACTACGACTGCAGAGGACATTTTCAGCTCCGTGGATTTATATTTGAGTTCAGTGGGCCTAAGCTGGGACATGTGCGTCGGTGTCACAACTGATGGCACTGCTTCCATGACAGGAAAAAACTCGGGGGTCGTGAGGAGAATACTTGAGAAAGCTCCGAATGCAACTTGGAACCATTGTTTTTTGCATCGGGAGGCCCTGGCAGCAAAGGATATGGTACCCGTGCTTCATGGAACATTAAAAGAAGTCGTCCAAGTGGTAAACTACATTAAACGGAGTGCAAAGAACACACAATGTTTTCAAATGCTGTGCCAAGACCTTGGTAGTGAGCATGTACAGGTGTTGTATCATGCTGAGGTACGCTGGCTTTCAAGGGGGAAGGTACTGTCCCGTTTTTACGAACTACGAGCTGAAATCGCAGCCTTTCTTGCTCAGAACAACTCACCTCTTGCAGACCTGTTCAGTAACAGTGTGTGGCTCGCACACGTTGCTTACCTTGCTGATGTGTTTGAACAGTTAAACACATTAAATGTGTCTGTGCAGGGCAGGGGGCACAACGTTTTTGAACAATATGATAAATTCGATGCTTTCAAAAAAAAGATCTCCTTGTGGGCAAGTCATGTTTCTAAAAATCGACTCGACATGTTCCCCAACGCCTGTTATGAGGGACAGCAACTGAACACGGCAGAAAATATTGTACTGAAGAAAACCATCACGACACATCTGAATAAACTTCTGGAGCGGTTTAATGAGTACTTTCCCGAGAAACAGAAGGATGACGACTGGATACGCGATCCCTTTGGAATCGACATGGAAAGCGTTACGTTGCCAAGCAACGAAGAGAGTCAGCTGGTGGAGCTATCATGTGACCGCACGCTGAAAAAGAGGTTCACAGAGGTAAGCCTCTCGCAGTTCTGGTGCAGCACTGTGATGAGCGAGTATCCTTCTCTTGCCATTCGAGCAGTAAAAGCCCTCCTGCCTTTCAGCACTACCTATCTCTGTGAGTGTGGCTTCTCAGCTCTGGTTCAGTTGAAGACAAAACAGAGAAACAGACTGGACATTGAGCATGACCTCAGAGTCGCTTTGTCTAATATAACTCCAGACATTGAGACTCTTGTCAAGAGCAAAAAACATCCCCAGTTCTCCCATTAATTCCTCCAGACTCAGGTCTATGATGTCACTGTTACAGGTTTTAGTGAGTGTTCCTTCATTTTCTTCAAAGCACATAACCTTATCAGTAGGTAAATACTGAAAAAACAATCAGAAAAAAAGTCAATTTTGAGACTTGAATTCTTTTGAATTGCACTTTTTGTTTAATTTTTAATTTAAAATGCAGCTAATTCAGCATTAAAGGGAAATGTTCCCTCTGTTGTATTGCCACTTACTGGTCATTTTGGTTAATCATTAAATTTGTTTTGTGTTTGTATACTGTGATATTCTGTTCTTCTACCTCAGGTTCAAAATGCACAATCTTTACATTCAATAAATTTGAGAATTTGAAAATCTTTGATTTGGGTCGCGGCTTGTCATTGAGGGGTGATGGTGGGTCCCAAAGCCAGACCAGTTGAGAACCACTGTTCTAGAGTACTGCACCGTGATGAAGCCACTGACAGTAGCACTGGACATCTTACAAGGGGATGAGTGCACCTATGGGGCTTTACTACCAACACTCACAAGCCTGATGTCAAAGACACTTGCCCTGAAAGATAACATCTCTAGAATGACAGCCAGCCTTCCAGGTGTCATTATAAAGGTAAGATTATTATTTGATAATTGATTTGGGTGGATTTGTTGAATTTATTATACCATTCATGGTGGGCAGATGTTACACTTCGTTTGTTTTAAGCAGTGAGTACAATTACTAAAATGATAAAATATAATAAAAGATCAATTATTCATCCCCTGTTCAATATCAGGGATATTGACCATCATTAATCATGAATATTAATCTAACATCAACAGAAGACTGAAATAAAGAGGTCAAAACAGCCTCAACCAAAATTAAATCTCATACAGTATTGATAGCACATGAGATGGTTTAGGTCAGTAAAGCCCACAAAATAATTAAAATAGCCATTTATATAGCAAAATAAATATATTCTTAGTTATATCATATTGTATTTTACAGGCCATCAAAATTCGTTTTGATGCTGTACTGGATAGCCAAGAAGGACTTCTTGCAGCGGCCGCTTGTCCCAAGTTCAAACTTCAATGGCTGACAGATGAGCGTAGGAGAGAGCATGTGAAGGAGCTTCTGACAACAGAGTGTCGTAAAGCTGCTCCTGCAGCTGACAATGCTAATATGTCCCAACTGGTACCAGCCCAGCTGAAATGGACTTTTTTGATTTTGAGAACCAGCCCACAGAAAGCTTCTCAGCAGAAAAAGAAGTAACTGACTATTTAAGGTCTGGGTATAAGCTTGAGGTTCTGAATCAGTTCCCATACCTCAAAAAGATGTACATGAAATACAACACTCCAACTCTATCCAGTGCACCAGTGGAATGGCTGTTCAGTTTAGGTGGCTTGGTGCTTTCCCCGAAAAGGGACAAAGTGTCTGATAGGAGGTTTGAGAAGCTTCTGCTGATGTGATATAACCACTGTTTCACTCCGAAAGAAAACAAAAAAACATGGGGCCTTGCCAGGGTAGCCATAAAATGAGACTGGACTAACAGCCTAAATGTGGCATGCAACAGCATTTTTTGTTCTGGTAAACTCATTATTACTCCTCTGCACTTCACCAACTGTTAAAAGATGTTAATGTTAATAATTTGGAATACAGTCAGGAGAGACTTTGATTTTAATTATTTTATTGCTGTATTTTATTTACATCTATTCGAATGAAGGAGAATACACACAATAAAGATTTTTGTTTTATATGCTGGAATATGCAGAAATATAGCTTAACAGACTTGCTTTATTTTATTAATATACAGTGGAATGTGCAGAAAATAGATTTAAATGTTCAACAGTTTTCTTCAACTCAGACTGTTGCATTTAATTTAATTTTTGCTTGATGCTTGCTAGAAGTTAAAAGATTGAAACTAATAAAACAAGTTTTAAAAAAGACTCTTTCATTTGATTCAATTTTATATGATGGAATAGGCAGAAAGAATAGAATTAGGCTGAAACGTCTTGCTTTATAGCGTATTCAGGTTGTGCATAATGCTTTTGAAAAGTAAAGTAAAGTAATAAAGTACCTAATTACTTTTGAAAATAAGTAATCAGTAAAGTAACTGGATTACTTTCTTGGAGAAGTAATCAGTAATCAGTAACTAATTACTAATTCCAAGTAACTTGACCAACACTGTCCAAGTCAAAGTCTTGACTTTAATCCGACTGAGAT
Source organism: Pholidichthys leucotaenia (assembly GCA_020510985.1). Taxonomy (NCBI): domain Eukaryota; kingdom Metazoa; phylum Chordata; class Actinopteri; order Cichliformes; family Pholidichthyidae; genus Pholidichthys; species Pholidichthys leucotaenia. The sequence continues at coordinate 33,939,015 of CM035842.1, read as the reverse complement.
GTTGTAGAGGGACCCAAAGCGAGCAGTTCATGTGAGGAAACCCACCAGAGTTGAAGCTGTTCTGCACAGGGTAATGGGATAAAATTCATCCAGGCCGATGTGCAGGACTTATCAACAGTTACCAGAAATGTTTAGTTGCAGTTATTGCAGCAGATACACCAGATACTGAAATCAAAGGTTCACAAATTGTTGCCTCTCACAGATTTGTAATATTGTATCATTTTCCTCAATAAATAAATGAAAAAGTATCTTTTGTCTCAATTATTTAAGTGGGTTCTCTTTATCTACTTTTAGGACTTAAGTGAAAATCTGATGTTTTAGGTCATATTGATGCAGAAATGTAGAAAATTCTAAAGGGTTCACAAACTTTCAAGCACCACTGTAGCTTGAAGGGTTAACAATGCTTTTTTCATATAAAAGAATAGTTTGGATCATTGATTGTATGCAGTATCAAAACCAATGTGTTTTTCCCAGTATGTATAATTGCTGAGTTCAGCATGCCCTCCAAAGTCTGCAGTGTGCCTGTTTCCTTTTTGTTTTTTGAGGTTGTAATCACAGAGGCTTCTCACTGTGGAACTTTTGGTGTTTGTGCCTGTCATTCTTCTTTGCAGGCATTGTGCTTGTTGCGCTGCAGATCGTTCCAGTACTTGATGATTTCATTGGGGCGTAACTGATGGGATGTGATAAGTCTGCTGTACGTACAACTGGAGTAAGACACCCGTCTGTTGTTGAAGAGGAAGTTGTTGGGAGGGGGAACCGGTTTGATGTGGAGCTTTGCCAGGCAGATTGCCACGTAGACATCCTCCAGGTGTAGCCTGGGTATGCAGAGTGAGGTCTGATAGATCAGCTTGGCCAGGTCCCCTGAGAAGACATACCCTGTGCCTGAGCAGAACGGCGGGTAGCGTGCGTTCAGATAAAGTTCTCGTGGCATATACCACTTGTTGTTCTTGTCTCGGACTGGTGAATAATCAATCATCAGGTAGCCAGTGAAATACCTCTGCTTGGGTGGCATCTCAGGTTTCAGCAGCTTTTGGATGAGATACTCTGTGTTGACAAACATGTCGCTGTCTGTCTTCATCACATAGGGGGCGTGTGGACAATAGGTAGCCACCCAGTTCATGCCCATCAGTGTTTTTATAGTCAGGTTGTTGTAAGTGTCCTGATAGTCCTGTTGGATGATATCATGGTAAATCTGACTCTCTTCCTCGATGCTGCTCTGAAGGAAAGTGTCTGAGGGCTTCCCTAGTCCGAGCAAAAAGATACGGACAAACCCGACGCCCATCACTATGCTCTCATTCCCCCATGTCTGGCGGATTGCGTTGCGGGCATCAGTTTGTTTGGGCTCTGCAGTAATGAGAAGGATGAGGAAGGGAGTGCTGTCCCTGCACTTGAATGGCTCGTTTAGAATGTATCGGTAAGGCTGAGTGTTTAATTTGCAACCTACACCCATCTTCTTCTCTAAACTTTTGTTTGGGCTCATGGAAGTCCCCAGACCCATCACACCCATCCTGGTTCCTCCTCCTCCATCACTGCCTCCCGCTGCATCTCCTATCACCCCCTCTGCCTGTTGAGGCCTGAGGTTGTAGTTTGGCACTACATTCCCAGTCTTCCTCCAGAAGTTAATTGGTGGGTTATCATGAGGCCCATTCCATCCTGACAGCCAGTCTTGGTGGCTGAAAAATAATAAGGTGAAGAGCAGAGTCAACAAGAGGAGGCCAGCTACATAGCTTCGAAACAGTGAACGCTTGACAGTTTTCATCATCTTGATGGGACAGCAGAGCTGCCAGCTCCACTGCATGATGAAGATTGGGGTCACAAACTGCTGCTGCTCAAGCTTGGGCGGTGGTGGCGTTCACATACAATCACCTCAAATGTAGTTTGCGACAATCAGAAATGGCGCTATATAAATAAAGTTGAATTGAACTGAACTGAAATTATCTGAGCTGGCAGATGGAATGGATTGAGCCTCTTGGTGGAGTTGTGGGGAGCATTTGAGCCCCTTGAGCTTTGAACAGGGTTAAAAAAGGGGCTCCTGGCAGAGCTAAGAAGGTGGTGATTCCTTGGCCAGGGAGGCTGCTATCTGTATGTTCTTGGGCACTGTAGACAAATACCAGGTCATGCTCTACGTCTCCTCTCCTTCAGGATATGAAAAGGGTCACCTCCTCTGTGTTTGCTTTCTCTGATCTGAAAAAGAAAAAAAAACTGCGAAAAGCATCTTGGGAGAAGTCCAAAAAGCACCTCATTTCAACTGTCTCAGATGTGTGTGTGTGTGTGTGTGTGTGTGTGTGTGTGTGTGTGTGTGTGTGTGTGTGTGTGTGTGTGTTAAATTCTTCTTGTTCGAAGAGCAAAAATTTAAAAGTGTACAAATACCAACAATATGTGGTGTGTGATCCACCAGGGCACTGTCTACCAAGTGTGACATAAACCAAACAAGTATGCACAGACAAGTGGATGGAAAAAGAGCTTTTAACAATCCTTAATGAACATCTTAGTAAATGCTAAAGATGGCAACTCTCTAGCCCCTTTCAGAGTACCCTGGCAATCCAGGAATACCCAGTATGATCTGGGTTTCCTCTGTTGTGTGAATAGGGTGATCCATGCTACCTGAAGTGGGCTAACTGGCCCTGCAAGTGACACGAGCTGAGGTGGGAACATCTCACCTCAGCAGACATTTGAATAGGACAACATGGACAAAGGTGTGATGAAGTAGGTGTCACCGTCACCACGTCACAGCACAGCGATGTGGCAATGGTAAGTTAGAAACTGCAGCAGACAACTGCTTGTGCCACAATTACACAAATCTCACAGTGGCTGAGACAGGTTTCTTTTAAGACGATTGTTTTTCACTGATTCCAAAGGACCCTCCAGCAACTCTAACTGTCCCAGGCTGCTGTGGAGCCAATACCAGCTTGTCCTAGATCAGCAAGGGACAATGTCCTTGTTCAGCTCTGCTCTGTGCTCATTCATGCATCCTGGGTCCTTGGATAAATTTATCCTCTGCTCCTCTTTTTTTTCTATGAGAGCCCCCTCCAAAGTAAAATGTATTCTGCTTTGTATGGAACTGGACACAAAACGCAACACACAAATACACGTCTGCACCAAATAAAAATACAAACCTGTGCGTACACCCCCCCCCACACACACACACAGTGTCTCTTCCTGTAAATATGAAAGCTATTCAGTGCCGATATGAAAGAAAATGACGGAAATTCTGTAAATGTCAGGTGCATTTTTTTTTATCCCCCACCGACCGAAGCTCAAAGGAGTCGAAGAGGGGATTATATTATGGGTCAGTCCGTCCGTCTGCCCACTTTTGTGAAATCAACTCCTCCTACAGTTTTGTTCCCATTGTTTTCAAACTTGGTACCATGGTTTGATGTACACTGAGGATGCACATATTGCAATTGCTTCTGATCGGGTGATTTTTGCAGGAGTAGTAGCCTCTGACCTATGACATCCTGTTTCATCTCACTTCATAGACAGTAACTGTCTTGTGAAATAAACTTTTCCTACAGTTTTGTTCTGATTATTTCGAAACTGTCATGTTCAGGTGAGCGCACGCTCCCCCTCCCTTCCTGCAAGGCTTTCCCCGGCTCCGTAGGTAATCATCGCACCTGTGTGATTTGATGCACCTGCTGCCTCTTCTCTGCCAGCGCTGAAAAGGACCAGTTTGTGAACGCTCCAGCGCTGGCTCATTGGGTATACTGCCTAAAACAGCAAGGAAGTCTATGTCATGCTCTCAGAGGAACTTTATTTTAATTCCTCTTCTCCTCTTTTCTCCTCCAAGTTGCTGCCATCTTTGTGGTGCGTCTCCAGGGTTTGTTGTGCGCTCACTTGCCCCATCATCTTCATTACCACTTCAGCTGCCTTATTCCACCCGGTCAGACATCTCACCCAGCTCCACTCCTGCTTTATCTCTACCAGCATCCTCTCCGCTGGTTCGCCTTTCCCTGCTGGGTTCAGCTGCCGGGCTTGCTGCTTACCTCACGTGAGTATTGTCCCATTTTACCCTTATCCTATCTCCTTCCTCAACTAATGAGCTCTTGTCTCCCTTTACAGGCTGAGTCCACTTCTGGTGAGTGGCATCTTTCCTTAACTGTGCACTTTTTTGAATCAATAAATTGTGATTACGCAGCTTCTCTGTGTCGTTTGAGTGATTTCTCTGGTGTTGTTCCGTGCATGTGAGCTGATCATTCTTCAAACATGACAGAAACTTGGTACTGTGGTTTGATATAGAGGGGTTGCACGTAACATCAGTGGTCACGTGCTACATTGTTTTTCTGCTATTTTAGACGGCAAATAGCGTGGACCCTATGTTGATAATAATAATAATTCCGCTAGCACGTACTCAGTCCGACTCACCACGGTGTTGTTTGTTTTCCATTACTACTGAATACCACTTTAAGTGAGTGAGACCTTTACAGCAAAGCGGCCCGACACTTCAGTGACATCATTTGCATGTAACAAGCAAAACACAGGATGGATATTGAGGCAAGCCTGCTGTTCGCTGGCTTTTTTTGTCAGAGTAAAGGCAAAAAAGGAGAGCCAGAGAAAGCTACAGGGGTTGAGACTAAACACTCTGGAAAAGTACTGGAGAGTTTAGGAAGCCATGGAGCAGCGGAAAATGTGAGGATACAAACTAGATCACATATGAAGGTAGGCTAATGATTGCTAATGCTAATTAGCACTAATAAGTCCCCCGTACAACATTGTAATCACGGCAAGTTATTGCTATTAGGTACTAAAATATGTATGCTCTCTCTCGCTCTGTGTGTGTGTGTGTGTGTGTGTGTGTGTGTGTGTGTGTGTGTGTGTGTGTGTGTGTTTCAGATGACTCTGTTGTGGCAAAATTATTGCTTCAAACTGTGGGTCTGGGCATTCAGCCGAGCCTCCCAGTGGTGGGATGTCACCTCAGCTTCACAAACTGCAGTGACTGCAGAGCTTCAGAATGTCTGTAAAAACGCTTAGGTTCCTGTGCTACAAATTGCTCTGATCTGTGTGAAAATCATGGAGAGACTTTTGAGACATCATGGGATGTATCTGCTCCAGCTGGTGGTGTCGTGGCAAAAAGTGATCAGCTGTCAAAAATTGATCACCAGGTGCCATATTATAGTTATGGGGCTATATTAGCTGTAAAATATATATTTCAACAGATAAACAATACTGAGTTAGGTATAATAAAAATATATTTCACAATTATGATGCATTTTTAACCCAAAACAAACTTCATCTAGGATTAAAAGCAATTAAAACAATGCAGTCACAAGGTTACATGGAAAATACATGGACTTACTGGATATATACATGTAGATACTGTATACATGTATATTCTATGTGTGAGTAATGTACTATGTACTCCTTTTGTATTGCACTAGGAATTTTTATAATAAATGTTTGTGCCTTTTGCAGACATGTCTCCACTTTTGTTTATGTTTTATTTGTAAAGGTTACCAAGATTTAGTGACATAAATTAAATGCTAAAAGCGGAAGAAGATGAATGAATGAATGAATGAATGAATGAATGAATGAAGATTGGAAAAGCTATCTAAATAATCCAGCAGTTTGAGAAATCACTTTTGGTTTGTTCTAAGTCAATTAACAGAATTATGAACCATAAAGTAGTTTGTGTTGAAACATGTTAAATTCCAACTCATAATTATGAAATAATTAGTTGGGATTGAACACCTCATCAAACCCTAACTCATTATTATGAAATACAGATGCTAATATGTAGCAGAATTCCTCCATATACTGGTACTATCACTAAAGTGTACAGTGTTTTCTGCACTGGCACATCCAACAATACAGTTTTCAGTAAATAAAATAATTGTTGTTGGTGCGATGGAGGAGTGGTTAGCACTCCGGCAGCACAGCAACTCACCCTTGGCCAGGGGATCCTGGGTTTGATCCCAGCCCCCGACCAACAGTGATCTGTGTGGAGTTTGCATGTTCTCCCTGTGTCTGCATGGGTTTATTCTGGGATTTCTCCGGTTTCCTCCCACAGGCCAAAAACATGCAAGTTAGGTTAATTGGCATCAAACTGGGGATTCTAAATTGTCCTTAGGTATGACTGCGAGAATGAATGGTTGTCTGTCTCTCTGTGTTGGCCCTGCGATGGACTGGCGATCTGTCCAGGGTGTACCCTGCCTCTCGCCCAAAGATGCTGGGATAGGCTCCAGCCCCCCCCGCGACCCGAAAAGGATTAAGCGGAAGAAGATGGATGGATGGATGGATGGTTACTTTTTCTTAAAAATGAGCCATTATTTTCAACGTCACTGATAAATGTTTGGTTTGTACTGTTGACTCTTCCCACCGGTGTCTTAACAGACAAATAGAACATTATCATGCAAACACACAAGTCACTAAATTGTTTATTATAATCACCAGCAAAATCCAGATTATTTTAAATGTCCAAAATTCAAACTTTCATGATGGAATGACGGCCACGGTGCTAAGTAAGAGCGGCTCCATGTCTGAGCCTTTCACCGTGGAGACAGGGGACAAACAGGGATGCATCATTGCACCCACTCTGTTTTCTATCTTTTTTGCTGCCATACTTCACCTCATTGGTAAAGACCTACCACAGGGAATTCTGATCCGGTACAGAATCGACGGTAGGCTCTTTAACCTTGCCAGGTTCAAAGCCAAAAGCAAGGTTAGAAACACCACCATTATGGAGCTCCAGTATGCAGATGACAACGCCATAGTAGCACACTCTGCAGAAGACCTACAGGGTATCTTGAATGCCTTTGCCAAGGCATATAGAGCCCTGGGTCTAACCTTAAATATCAAGAAGACCCAGGTGCTACATCAACCTCCACCCAATCTGCCACTTATTTCACCCATTATAAAAGTGGACAACACCCCTCTCGGAAATGTTGACCACTTCCCCTACCTCGGCAGTCTTCTCTCCTCCAAAGTGGACATTGACTCTGAGATCAACCATCATCTGAGCTGTGCCAGTGGAGCATATGCCAGACTCAGGATGAAGGTCTTTGAAGATCGAGATCTCAGGATCGATACTAAGCTCTTGGTCTACAAGGCTGTGGTTCTCCCCACCTTGCTGTATGGGACAGAATCATGGACCATCTACAGCAGGCACCTGAGAGCTCTGGAGCAGCTCCACCAAAGAACTTTGAGAAAGATTTTGAGGATTAAATGGGAGGGCCGACGCACAAACATCAGTGTTCTGGAAGAGGCCAAAATGCCCAGCATTTCCACCACAATAATAAAACACCAACTACGATGGACTGGCCATCTCATTCGCATGTCTGACACCCGTCTCCCAAAACAAATTCTTTATTCTGAACTGGAGAGTGGTTCACGGGCTCCAGGAGGGCAAAAGAAACGGTTCAAGGACAATATTAAAACAAACTTTAAAAAATTCAATATCTTATCTCCTGACTGGGAGCACATGGCTCTAAACAGGCACCGATGGAAGGAAGCAGTGCAAGAAGGTGCTGCACACTATGAGAAGGAAATCCACCGTGTCGCAGAAACAAAACGCCAGCTCTGCAAGGAAAGACAGAAAAAGGCTCCAGCACAGCCACAACCCACCACCATTTTCCCATGCCAACATTGCACCAAAATATGCGGGTCACGGATCGGCCTCTACGCCCACCTGAAGACCCACAAGTAGATGCCCCCACGAGGAATGACTGTCATACTCGCTCCGAGTGACCGCCGATGATGACGATGATGATATCCTTCTTTCACAAATCACCCCAGCACTTATCTCCACCCACCACTCTGTCTGCACCGTCTTCTTCACCTCTCTTGTGCACTGACTATTGCTTTAAATAGTTGACCCCAGGTATTTAAACTCATTTACAGTTGCAATCAAAGTCATTCAACCCACAATGTATTTTAGGTTTATTGCCAAAAATTTAACATTTTCAGCTGTTTGCAATAAACAAATTAAGCAAGAACAGTTTAAATTGTTAAAGAAAACTAAATCCTACTTCCAGTGACTGCTGCAGTCTCAAAATTATTCAACCCCCTGAATAGAATTCCTCATAAGAGCACACATTTGCAAATTAGGTGAGGTCTCAAACACACCTGATGCAACCAATCAGGGGCTTCATTAGCTGCATCAGGTGTGTTTGAGATAGAACACCTCAAATACCTATGTTGTGTTTGAAATGTTCATACGTTCCCCATATAGTGTACTATATAGTGACTCAGCCATTGTGTAGTGCTGTTCCAAATCTTAACTGAAAACTTAATTCTGACATAATGCACAGCTCAGGAGACACACACGCAGGCTCAGGGTAAATTTAGCAGCTTTATTCAACAACAGGGATGTGTGGCTGCGTGTCTGTGATATGTAGATGTACTGGTGGTGGACGTCTGCGTCAGGCACGGAGGCAGGAGACCGTACAGCCGGACAACCCTGGGAAGAGAGCACAGGGAAAAGGTAACGGGCACCAAACCAGTACAGGGAATAAATGGGGTTTGTTTGCTTACTTGGCAGGGCAGGTGGCAGGCGTGCACAAGGGCGAGCCTGGGAGACAGCAACCTGAAGCACCTGACAGCAGCGGGAAGACGGCGATGTTGAGGCGAGGTCCGCCGCCGGGGAAATCCACCTGTGGCAGCAGCAGGCAGGCGGCGATGCAGGAGCGAGGTCCGCCGCCGGAAAATCCACCTGTGCACAGGGGAGAGACTGGAAAGACAATGGTAAGGTATGCTTACGCTGTAGATTTTGCTGGGAGACGAGGGGGTTCCTCTGCAGCAAGTCAGCCGAGGGAATCAGACGGCTTCAGGCCGAAGCCCAGGGCAGAGTGGCTTAAATCCCAGACTGCTGACGAGGTGCAAGTGTGCGCGCAGCTGGCGCCGCTGATGAGCGGCGAGTTGTAACAGTACTCCCCCCTCTAGCAGCGCCTCCTGGCGATGATTTATCAGGGTGCGCCCGGTGAAACTCAGTGATGAGGGAGGGATCCAACACAAACGAGGGACGCACCCACTGTCTCCATTCTGGACCGTAGCCCTCCCAATCCACCAAGTACTGTAACCCGCGACCCCGGCGCCGGGAGTCCAAGATGGCGGAGACAGTCCAGGCCGGGTGGCCATCTATCATCCGGGGCACGGGCGGCGCAGCAGGAGGAGGGCAGATGGGGTCCGACACCACCGGTTTTACCTTGGAGACGTGGAAGGTGGGATGGATGCGGAGGGAGGGGGGAGTAGCAACACGCACAGCCACCGGGTTGATAACTTTGGTGATGGGGAATGGGCCCATGAAGCGCTTTGCCAGCTTCCTCCTCTCACCCTTCAGGTTAACATCCTGCATGGATACCCAGACTGGTTGGCCTGCCTGGTAGGCGGGAGCAGGGCTCCTGCGCCGGTCAGCCGTGGTCTTGTTGCGCTCCGCCGTGCGTAAAAGCGCATTGCGCACAGTGGCCCAGATGGAGCGGCACCGCCTGAGGTGAGCCTGGGCCGTAGGGACTGCCAACTCGCTCTCCAGCGAGGGAAACAGAGGGGGGTCGTAACCCAGGGACGCCTTAAAGGGGGACATCCCGGTGGCGGTAGAGCGAGCGGTGTTGTGGGCGTACTCCACCCAAGCTAGGTGTTTGCTCCATGACGCAGGCTTGGATGCGGTGACGCAGCGGAGAGCAGCCTCCAGCTCCTGGTTGGTCCGCTCACACTGCCCGTTAGATTGGGGGTGATGGCCGGAGGAGAGGCTTACTTGGGCTCCTAAGGCTTTGCAGAAGCTCCGCCAGACGTCCGAGGTGAACTGGGGACCCCGGTCGGAGACCACGTCAACCGGTATCCCGTGCAGCCTGACCACGTGTTGGATAAGGAGGTCCGCCGTCTCCAAGGCAGAGGGGAGCCCTCGTAATGGCACGAAGTGGGCGGCCTTGGAGAAACGGTCGACGATGGTCAGGACCGTGTCGAAGCTGTTAGAGACAGGGAGACCGGTGACGAAGTCTAATGCGATGTGCGACCAGGGCCTACCAGGGACGGGCAGGGGCTGGAGCAGACCTGCAGAGGGAGCGTTGCCAGACTTACTGGTGGCGCAGACGGGGCAAGCCCGGGCGTAGCGGGCGGCGTCCTTACGCAGTCCCGGCCACCAGAAGGAGCGTTGGAGGAGGTCGATCATCCGAGAGGTCCCAGGATGGCAGGCAAGCTTGGATGTATGCAGTCAATGGATGACCTCGCCCCGGACGGAGGACGGAACGAAGAGCCTCCCCTCCGGTCCGCCGCCAGGGTCCGATTCCGATTCCTGCGCCCTCTGGATCTTGTCCTTGATCTCCCAGGAGCCGGCCCCCACGATGCATGACCTGGGCAAGATGGTGTGTTCGGCGATCACAGGTTCCTCTGGGGCGAACTGCCTGGAGAGGGCGTCAGGGAGACCGTTTTTGGAGCCCGGCCTGAATGTTATGGTGAAACGGAACCTGGCAAAAAACAGAGACCAGCGCGCCGGGCGGGCATTCAGGCGCTTGGCAGTTCTTAATTACTCCAAATTCTTGTGGTCCGTTAATACCACGAATGGCAGGGCGGCCCCCTCCAGCCAGTGACGCCACTCCTGGAGCGCGAGCTTGATGGCGAGGAGCTCTCTGTCCCCCACGTTGTAGTTATGCTCCGCTGGGGACAAGTGCTGGGAGAAGAAGGCGCAGGGCCGTTTGACCCCGTCAGCAGGTGACCGCTGTGACAACACCGCCCCCACCCCCGTATCCGAGGCGTCGACCTCCACGATGCACTGTAGAGAGGGATCGACCTGGCTGAGGACCCGCGAGGAGGAAAACTCCGCCTTCAGCGCCTGGAAAGCCGCTGCGGCCTCTTCAGACCACCGGAACGGGGTCTTGGGGGAGGTGAGGCGGGTCAGAAGACCGACAATGGCTCCAAAATTGGGGACGAAGCGGCGGTAGAAGTTGGCAAAGCCGATGAACTGTTGCACCTGCTTCCTGGATGTGGGGGTTGGCCAATCTACCACTGCTTTAACTTTTGCTGGGTCTGGAAGCACCTGGTCATGGGAGATGACAAACCCCAGAAATGACATTGTCTTGGCGAAGAATTCACACTTTTCCGCCTTCACATACAACCGGTTCTCCAGGAGCCTCTGGAGGACCCGCCTCACGTGCACCCGGTGCTCGTCCCTGGATTTGGAGAAGATGAGAATGTCATCCAGATAGACGAACACGAACAGACCGATGAAGTCCCGGAGAACGTCATTGATCAGGCGCTGAAAGACGGCTGGAGCGCTGGTCAACCCGAACGGCATGACCAGGTATTCAAAGTGGCCGTTCGGGGTACGAAAGGCAGTCTTCCATTCATCTCCCTCCCGGATCCGGACGAGGTGGTACGCGCTGCGGAGATCCAGCTTGGTAAACCAGGTCGCCCCCTGGAGGGAGTGGAAGGCAGTGTCCATCAGGGGCAGGGTGTAACGGTCCTTCTCCGTGATGTCGTTTAGGGCACGGAAGTCGATGCATGGACGAAGAGAGCCGTCCTTCTTGCCCACGAAGAAAAACCCTGCACCTAATGGGGATGAGGATGGACGAATTATTCCTGCACTGAGCGACTCCTTCAGATAGGCGTTCATGGCCTCCTTCTCCGGCACTGACAGGCTGTACAGACGTCCCGAGGGAAGAGGCGTCCCCTGGCGGAGATTTATGGCGCAGTCGTAAGGCCGGTGTGGACGGAGAGACATCGCCTTGGACTTACTGAAGACCGCGCCCAGGTCGTGGTACGTCTGGGGGCGTGGCATCCTTGGCCACGGGAGGAGAAGATGGGGCACAGGCAGCGGATTGGAGGCAGGTGCTCATGCAGAACGTACTCCAGGCAGTCACTCCTCCGGTCTTCCAGTCCAGGACGGGGTTATGGAGGCGGAGCCACGGGTAACCCAGTATCACCAGAGACACAGAGGATGGCAGGATGTAGAAAGATATGTCCTCCCGGTGGTTTCCAGAGATGATGACTGAGACGGGGTTCATCCGGTGAGTCACTTTCACCAGGGACACACGGGAGAGATTGATAAGGGAGAGAGGAGTCTGGAGGGGCTGGCAACGGATGCCCAATCGGGTTGCCAGGCTTTGAGAAATAAAGCTTCCTTCCGCGCCTGAGTCCACCAGTGCGTGGGTGAGATGCCCTGTGGTGTTATGGCAAAAACGGATGGGCAGCGACAAATGTGTGAGGGGAGTTGACCGGTTAGCGTCCGCGAGGCCCCCTACAGTGACTCACGGACCTCCCCGTTTGGCTTCTCCGGGCAATGCTCCACGGTGTGCTTGTTGCCTCCGCAATACATGCAGAGGCCCAACTCATGGTGGCGTTGTTTCTCCGCAAGGGGGAGCTTTGCCCGGCCTGTCACCATGGGCTCCGACTCCTCGGAGGACTCTGGTGGTGGTAACGCCAGGGGGCGAGCTTGGGACGGGCGCGACGAGGCACCCCGCAAGCGAGAAGGCAACTTTCGCTCCGAGGCGCGCTCGCGCAGCCGGTTATCCAAGCTGATGGCAAGGGAGATTAGCTCCGCTAATGTCCCAGGGATATCCCGACCAGCCAACTCATCCCTCAGACCAGAGTTTAAACTGCGGAGGAAGATGCCACAGAGGGCGCGTTCCTCCCAGCCAACTTCCTCCGCTGTTACCCGGAAGTCAATGGAGTAATCCGCGGTCGATTGGCTCCCCTGTTGCAGACTGAGGAGACGATCGACCTGGACGCTCTCCAAACGCGAATGATCAAAGACCTCCAGGAACTGGTTAACGAACTGGCCATAGGTGAGGGCGGCGTAGCTGGGCTTCGCCATTACGGCGTAAGCCCAGGTGAGCGCACGACCCTCCAGGAGATTTCCTTTATAGCCAATTCGGCTGTGGTCTGAGGGAAAATCTCCGGGGACGCGCAGAAACACCGACTCACATTGCATAATGAACCCCCGTGCTCCACCGAGCTTACCGCTAAAGCGGGCTGGGGTCAGAATAGGTGTGAGCCGGGCCAGGGCACCCGGAGCAGGCTGGATGGCCGCTGGAGCAGCTGGAGCTGCGCCTCCCTGACGAGCCGGGGGGAACAGCTGACGGGGGTCCAGGCGGTCTAACCGGTCAGTAATTAGGGTTAACTGGTTGAGTATCACCTGTTGCTGATGAGCTATTAAATCCACCCGAGCCTCGAGGGTGGAAAAACGGCGTGTGAGCCCGCTGTCCGCCGAGCCGCTCTGCTGAAGCCGTACTGACATAATGCACGACTCAGGAGACACACACGCAGGCTCAGGGTAAATTTAGCAGCTTTATTCAACAACAGGGATGTGTGGCTGCGTGTCTGTGATATGTAGATGTACTGGTGGTGGACGTCTGCGTCAGGCACGGGGGCAGGAGACCGTACAGCTGGACAACCCTGGGAAGAAAGCACAGGGAAAAGGTAACGGGCACCAAACCAGTACAGGGAATAAATGGGGTTTGTTTGCTTACTTGGCAGGGCAGGTGGCAGGCGTGCACAAGGGCGAGCCCGGGAGACAGCAACCTGAAGCACCTGACAGCAGCGGGAAGACGACGATGTTGAGGCGAGGTCCGCCGCCGGGGAAATCCACCTGTGGCAGCAGCAGGCAGGCGGCGATGCAGGAGCGAGGTTCGCCGCCGGAAAATCCACCTGTGCACAGGGGAGAGACTGGAAAGACAATGGTAAGGTATGCTTACGCTGTAGATTTTGCTGGGAGACGAGGGGGTTCCTCTGCAGCAAGTCAGCCGAGGGAATCAGACGGCTTCAGGCCGAAGCCCAGGGCAGAGTGGCTTAAATCCCAGGCTGCTGACGAGGTGCAGTTGTGTGCGCAGCTGGCGGCGAGTTGTAACAAATTCACTATATTGCACACTCAAAAAAATCCCACAGTGCAGTTTGAAAAGTAGTGTATGACAGATGGTCATTACATTAGTCAATATATCCCACAATGCAATGTACAGCCAACGGAGCAGTGAGAGAAGAGCTTCACATCACAACATAAACTACCTCAAGGTATTGATATTTATTAATTCAGCAAAAACAATCTGAATTAATACATATTTACTCCAAATTACATGCAGGTATTCATTTTATTTTTTTTACCACCGTTAGTCTGTTATGTTTTATTGTCTCACCATGATGACATCATGCCAGCTATCCATCCATCCATTCATCAGCGGTATGTCTGGAGGAGGAAAAATGACACGTATGCTGAAAAGAACATTCTGCCTACAGTGAAACATGGTGGTGGCTCAGTAATGCTCTGGGACTGCTTCGCTTCTTCTGGCACTGGAAACCAACAGCATGTGAAGGGCAAGATGGATTCAATCAAGTATCAGGAAATCCTGGGAGAAAATGTCATGTCATCTGTGATGATCCCAAGCATACCTCAAAGTCCACCAACGCTTGGTTTTAAGAGAAGCTGGAAGATACTAGAGTGGCCTTCACAGTCGCCTGACTTGAACCCCATTAAAAATCTCTGGTAGGATTTTAATAAAAGCGGTTGCTGCACACAAGCCCAAGAATATTAGTGAATTGGAGACCTTTGCCCATGAGGAATGGGCTAAGATTCCTCAGGAACACTGCCAGAAGCTGGTGTCTGGCTATACATCACTTTTGCAGCAGGTCATAACAACAAAAGGGTGCTAAAGGTGCTCTACTAAGCACTAAAGATGCTTGTCATGAAGGAGTTGAATAATTTTGAGACTGCAGTGGTCGTTAAAAGTAACATTTTCTGTTGAATTAGGAGAAACCACTTGCAATATTAGTTGTGTTGAGCTATTTAAATTTTCTTGTTTGATTTGTTTAGTGCAAGCAGCTGCTAGTTTGTAAATTTTACCAATAATGTGGAGACGAGGATGAATAATTTTGACTCCAAGTGCACATTCACTACCTCTACTCCTTGGATCTTCAGCATACACCTTCTACAATGGCGTGAAAAAGTGTTTGCCCCTTCCTGATTTCTCATTTTTTGTATGTTTGTCATTCTTAAATGTTTCAGATCATCAAACAAATTTAAATATTAGACAGAGATAACACAAGTAAACACAAACCGCAGTTTTTAAATGAAGGTGTTTATTATCAAGGGTAAAAATAATCCAAACCTACATGGCCCTGTGTTAAAGTGATTGCCCCCCTGTTAAAACATAAATTAACTGTGGTTTATCACATCTTTGGAAAGCTAAGTTCATTTCTCTCACCACACCCAGGCCTGATTACTGCCACACCTGTTCACAACCAAGAAATCACTTAATAGGACCTGCCTGACAAAGTGAAGTCGACCAAAAGATCCTCATCAGCATGATGCGATCCAAAGAAATTCAGGAACCAATGAGAAACAAAGTAATTGAGATCTATAAGTCTGGAAAAATTTATAAAGCCATTTCTAAAGCTTTGGGACTCCAGCGAACCACAGTGAGAGCCATTATCCACAAATGGCGAAAACATGGAACAGTGGTGAACCTTCCCAGGAGTGGCCGGCCGACCAAAATTACCCCAAGATCGCAGTGACGGCTCATCCAAGAGGTCACAAAAGACCCCACAACAATATCTAAAGAACTGCAGGCCTCACTTGCCTCAGTTAAGGTCAGTGTTCATGTGTCCACCGTAAGAAAGAGACTGGGTAAAAATGACCTACATGGCAAAGTTCCAACACAAAAACCACTGCTGAGCAAAAAGAACGTAAAGGCTCATCTCAGTTTTGCCGAAAACATCTTGATGATCACCAAGACTTTTTGGGAAAATACTCTGTGGAGTGACAAGGCAAAAGTTGAACTTTTTGGAAGGCGTGTCTTCTATTACATCCAGCATAAAAGTAACACAGCATTTCCGAAAAGGAACATCATCCCAACAGTAAAATATGGTGGTGGTAGTGTGATGGTCTGGGGCTGTTTTGCTGCTTCAGGACCTGCAAGACTTGCTGTGGTAAATGGAACCATGAATTCTGTCTACCAAAAAATCCTGAAGGAGAATGTCCGGCCATCTGTTCGTGACCTCAAGCTGAAGCGCACTTGGGTTCTGCAGCAAGACAATGATCCAAAACACATCAACAAGTCCACCTCTGAATGGCTTAAGAAAAACAAAATGAAGACTTTGGAGTTGCCTAGTCAAAGCCCTAACCTGAATCCAACTGAGATGCTGTAGCATGACCTTAAGTTCATGCTGGAAAACCCTTCAATGTGGCTGAATTACAACAATTCTGTAAAGATGAGTGGGCCAAAATTCCTCCACAGCGCTGTAAAAGACTCTTTGCCAGTTATCGCAAATGCTTGACTGCAGTTGTTGCTGCTAAGTGTGGCCCAACCAGTTATAAGGTTTAGGGGGCAATCACTTTTTCACACCATTGTATATACTTCTCAGCACTCTTAAGACAAGCATTGCCTCTGTAATACTGCTGTTCACTCATCATCACCTCTCTTATTAATCTAGCTTTAACAACTCTTTCCCACATACTAAAGTCATGCTGTTTTCTAAAAGTAAGAGCAGGTCAGAAACTCTTCTATCAGTGGTGACTCATGACGGAACAGTCATCGAAGTTGTTTAGTGTTTTAAATATTTGGGTGTTTTACTTGATGACGCTTTCACTTTCAAACCACATGATGATTCTTTGGTTAAAAAAAAATTGTGTCTTAAATTAAGTTTTTATTTGAGAAACAAGTTGTGTTTCTCATCCAACGTAAGAAAGAGACTTGTGGCGGCCACATTTCTACCAGTACTGGATTATGGAGACCTTTTATATGCATATGCATATGCAAGCCCCTGTACAGGCATTGCATATGCTTGACTCAGTTTATCATGCCTCCCTTGGATTTATTACAAATTGTAAACCTCAAATTCATCTCTGTGAGTTATATTCTGTAGCTGGATGGTCTGCTCTAGAAACTTGACGGCAAATGCACTAGCATGGACTTATATATAAAGGTGTACTTGGTCTGCTTTCTCTACGTCTGTGCCTATCTTCAGCAGAAGTCAGATGGACCTTATGGACTATGATCGCAGGACTTTTATATTCTGACTGTCCCCAGTGTTCACATAGAGAGTGCGAAAATGGCGTTTAGCTATCATGCTTCTTCTGACTGGACCAAATTACAAGGCACTTTAAAACTTAGAAATCTTGTTTCTCTAGATCATCTTCTTCTTTTAGATTTGATTGGTGGTTGGCAACCAGCTTACAGGTGCATTACCGCCACGTACTTCACTCTAAATAATTTTCTCTGGATCATTTCTATTTTTTTCTGAATGACCTGGAAATGCAATCAATGATTTGTCATTGTTTTTAGATATTTCATTCTATTTCTTTTCATTTGTTTTTATGGTTTTCTTAGCTGTTTTAACTATCATTTCTTTGCTTTATGATGTGGGTTGTGAAGTTGCCTCTTGGCCAGGACTCCCTTGGACAAGAGATCTGCAATCTCAATGGGATCTTTCCTAGTTAAATAACACAGGGTTACAAAAATAATTTTTTTGTAAGTTGTCTGTGTTTTTTCAACTGATTTAAGACAATTTTGCACCACTGAATCTGAAAATGACATCCGTTTCTCTCGATCAGGTGCTAAGTAAAAACCTGTACTTACTTCGTACTTACTTAGTACTGTGCATGTACTTACCTTTATATAAAGGTAAGTACATTTAAATTGAATGTTATGTCATCATTGTTCAAAATTCAGAGAATTTCAAGACATTACAAAAGAATTTTGCACCATATAAAGCGAAAATACCCGAACATGTAAACAAAAACCTATAAAACAACATGTGGCCATAATTCAAAAAGTTGACCTGACTGAACAAAACCAATGTGATTTTTGGATTCAGCACATCAAAATAGTCCTAAATCAGCTAAAAAAAAAAAAAAAAAAAAAACTTAGACAATAAATTTGGTGTTGACCAGTGTAATGGTAATAGCAGCCACTTCATTGAAACACCACCCAGAATGATGCCAGGAGGAAGTAAAGTGCGGGAGATGGTTGTCATGGAATTCATAAACACCTTGCTGGCTGAAAGCAATGAATGGAAACATGAGGAACAGGGTTTGACAATGTATTATGCTGAGATACAAAGCTGGTACCACATCTTAAGGAAAAATTTGTAGGGACCTATTAATAAAACTAAGTAGAACATTTTACCTCTTTAAAAACAGGACCAGTGACAATTTTTTCTGCTTAAGTCATTTACATCAAAAGTAGTTCCTGGCAGTGTTATGATTAATGGAAACAATTAAAGCATTCAAAAATCACACCCATGTTGGCTTCATTTGATCTCTGCCTCTCAGCTTTATTCCATTGTTTAAACATTACCTGTTTCAAAAGACAATCCGCTTGGACACCCACCTATCCATTTTCAACCAATTGTCAATTTCTTCTTCTTCTTTTAGATTTGATTGGCTGTTGGCAACCAGCCCACAGGTGCATTACTGCCACTGACTTGATTATCATCACTCTATATCTTTGTATAATGAGTTCTTATAAGGAGTTCTGAACTATCGTCTTCTTCTTCTTTTAGACTTGACTGGCAGCTGGCAACCAGCCCACAGGTACACCACCACCACATACTTCACTCTATATCATCACTCTATCTGGTCAGGAGCTGTAGTCCATATCTGAGTCTCATCTCATTCTTCTTCTTCTTTTAGACTTGATTGGCGGTTGATCCACCAGCCCATGATGTCTGTGAACTTAAAGATCCCCCACTTAACAAGTCCTAAACTGCTTCCCAATGCAGCCCCTTAATGCCAAGATATTTTTCTGCTGCTTTCACAATGATTTTGATTTTTTCTGTTTTCTTGGAAGTCTGCGCAGTGCAGTTTATCACATCTACCACAAAAAAGACAAAATTATTTTCCTTCAAAAGTAGTCTTGCATGCACTGCAAGTCTGCACACTTTTCCTGTTAGAGTCCATTCCCACTTTTTTAGCTGGCACCTTTTTCGCTGCTTCTGTATATGTTAATCCCTGGAAGACTTTTATCTGCTGAATTTCTGCTGCTCTTTTGCTGGCTTCAAAACCTCGATATGCAGACCTATGTTCACCACTGCAGTTACAGCACTTTAATTTGGCTTCTCTTTCACACTTGCCATATTCATGTTCACCAGAGCATCTGGTACATCGTTGTTTTCCTTTGCATATCGCTGCTACATGACCAAACTTTTGACATTTGAAACATCTGAGTGGAGGAGGAACATAAAGTCTGACTTCATAGCTCATGTAGCCAATATACACCTTACTTGGCAGTCTGGTTTAATCAAATTTTGACATTACTGACAGACTATCTATCTGTCAGACTATCTATAGACATTTTTCACCATTTCTATTAGTTTCCAATCTTTGTACCTCTGTCACTTTTGCTCCAGTTAAGTCTTTCATTATTTCATCAGTTGAGACAGCCGTTGAAATGCACGATATCACTCCTCTCATTGCCTTATTTCCTTCCAGTACTGAACACTGCACATTTCCCCCCTCCATCTTATTGACTCTGATTGCTTTTCCTTGTTGAACACTATCTTTAGATGTAACTAGTAATGAACCACTACGAAAAATTCTTGCATTTAAAATTTCTCCAAGTAACTTATTAATTGCATTTGTGAACTTCATTGGGTCCACTCATGAAATGATGTCCTTCCTGAGTAAGTTTAATGATTACTTTACACTCCTTCTGTTTATTCCAGGATTGTTTGTCTTCTGATTCATCAGCACTTGATAACGCTCTTGATTGATTTTCTTTACGTCTACGTTTGCTTCTTTTAGACTCCACTGAGCTCCAAACTTCCTCTTCCCCGCTTCCTACCCCCATTCCTCCTAGTTGAATTATATCCACTTCTAGAGCGTTTAGAAGTGGATATAAGTGTTTCCACTTCTAGACACTGACAATCTTTGTCAGTGTCCTACTTCTGTTGCAACAGTGATTCTTTTAAAAACTAGTGCATACCTGTGCACGCCCGTGCATGTCCGTAGAAACCAAGTATAAGCAAGTATTTCTGCATGCCCGTAGAATGCAGGTGTAAGCAAGCATGTCAGCACTCATTCAGTAATCATCTTATTATTATTATTTTAGATTTGATTGGCAGTTGACAACCAGCTTACAGGTGCATTACTGCCAAGTCCTTCACTCTATATCATCACTCTATCTGGTCAGGAGCTATAGTTCTTCTATCATCATTGCTGTGTCCAATCAAACCTCAACTCTATCTTCAGACATCACTCTTCTTCGTCTCCTCATACTTTACTCTATATCATCACTTCACTCTACATTATCACTCTCCACGTCCTGGCCGTGGTAACTGCCACAGCCAAAATGCCAGCCTCCCAGGCCGGTCTCTTCTCAACTGTCGTCATTCAGTAATGCCTGCCTTTGATCACTCTATACTATGGTGTCTATATGACATCATATAGACATCATGTAGAGATCATAGGATCATCATAGGTGAGCCTATGATCTTTCACGAGTCCTATGACCGTGACACACAGATAGACAGATACAGACAGATAGGCGTCATGTAGCGATGATAGAAGCGTCATAGAGATCATAGGCACATCATAGGTGTTCCTATTATCTTTTAGCATTCCTTATGCCTTATTACTGTACAACGACTAAAGCTAGGGCCACCAAACCTGGTACACAGGTTCACCTTGGGATCCTGACCTCTGCCTATGGGTTTGGGGTCAAAAGGTCAAAGGTCAAGGTTAACATTCTGTATGCCTTGTTACTGTAAATCGAGTAAAGCTAGGGCCATCACACCTAGTACATAGGTTCACCTTGGGATCATGACTTCTGACTATGGGTTTAGGGTGAAAAGATCAAAGGTCAAGGTTAGCATTCTTTATGCCTTATTACTGTACAACGATTAAAGCTAGGGTCACCAAACCTGGTACACAGGTTCACCTTAGGATCCTGACCTCAGACTATGGGTTTGGGGTCAAAAGGTCAAAGGTCAATGTTAACAATCCCTATGCCTTATTACTGTAGAATGAGTAAAGTTAGGGTCACCACATTTGGTACACAGGTTCATTTTGTGACGTTGAAGTGTGACTATGGTTTTGGGATCACAAGGTCAAAGGTCAACATCAACATGGCTTATAAACTATATCTCAACAACAAAGAAAGCTAGGGTCACCAAACCTGGCATGCAGGTTCACTCTGAGACCATGACCTTTGACTACACGTTGGGGGTCAAAAAGTCAAAGGTCAAGGTTGACACTCCCTATGCTCTCTTACTATAGAACTTGTACAGTCCTCAAGGGTCACCAAACTTGCTACATGGGTTTACCTCAGGATCCTGACCTACAACTATGGGTTGTATACTTTGTTGTATGTTTATGTATGGTGGGCTTATCACAATCTGGTTCTGCCACAGTAATTATATTGAAAACTGCTCTCCATCAGTAAGTTTTGGACCTTCAAAGAAAATGGAGGCAGGGGATACAAGTGTGCTCTTGTTAATTCTGTCCATTGTAATGGAGGTCAAAGAGCAGCAACCATTGAAATATACACATATAGATAAGTTGTGTGTTCCTGTATCCACCACTGGTCTGCGGCAAGTTTGACACAGGGCAACAAAATTAAAAGACCTGTAAAAATCCCAGTGACTCAACTAATAGTGGCCGGCATCAGCAGCTTCTGGGTTTACTAGGCAGCACAGTGGAGGAGTGGTTAGCATTGCAGCAGCACAGCAACTCATCCTTGGCCGGGGGATCCTGGGTTCGATCCCAGCCACTGACCAACAGTGATCTGTGTGTGGAGTTTGGATGTTCTCCCCGTGTCTGCGTGGGTTTACCCCAGGATTTCTCTGGTTTCCTCCCATGTGCCAAAAACATGCAAGTTAGGTTAATTAGAGACTCTAAAGTGGCCCCAGGTGTGAATGTGTGTGAATGGTGAAAGGGTTGGGTGCCGCACCAGTGGCTGCCTCATCCACTCATGTGGATGCCCTGTAATTTCCCCATTGTGGGACTAATAAAGGAATCCAAATCTAAATCTAAATCTTACTAGCGTGTTTGTGTGACATCAGTGATATGATGACATGAAACTTTATATCCTGGAGAAATGCACTTATCTATGGGAGATCAGACCCACATCTCCTTGAAGTCTGAAAAAAGGCATGAATGATTGTTGAGGTGTTAATTTATGCTGATGGAATCCACACCCATGGCTCACCAATTTTAGTTTGAAAGCGACTTTGACTCATGTCAATTCCTAAAGAGCATTAAACTTACCAAGAGCTGAACCAGGAAAAATAAAGCTTCATGCCAGAGTCAGGTTGTTCTGCCCTCAGTAGTGTATGTTTTATAGAGTTGGAAAATAGTTCATAAGTTTATAATAAATATCATAATTCATTTGCAATAATTCATGTTAAAATTAGTTATTGTGTTAAGAGTGACTTTTATACAGTCAGTAGCAATTTGTTTGTATTTTATGTTGAAAGCGCAGCCATTTGCCGCTATGATTTGTGGGTAGAAGAAACGGACTTTGGTAAGGGAGAAGAAAAAAAGGCAGAGAGTATAACCTGCCCGCGAATGTCTGAAGCGTCCCTCCTGTGTGTTAAACGCCTTTCTACACCTTTGAAAGCAATGGCTGTGAGTTAATTGTTGTTTTGTCAATTTTATAAGTTTTGTTAAATGTGAACTTGAGATCGTTTTTTAGAGTATATTGTTTCAGGAATTAGTCTTATCCCAGGGCCCCGCTAGTTTGTTAACTGTATTACGAATGTATCGTTTCAGGAATTAGTCCTATCCCAGGGGCCCGCTAGCTTAATTATATGTATTTATTTTCTGTTTTTATTTCTTTTCAGTTTCACTCGGGCTTTTCATCGAGCTTCGAGCCACAGTTGTAAAATACTGTAAGCTGTCTAAGAAGACTGAAAATAAAGGAGCAGGACG
This sequence comes from Pholidichthys leucotaenia, assembly GCA_020510985.1. Taxonomy (NCBI): domain Eukaryota; kingdom Metazoa; phylum Chordata; class Actinopteri; order Cichliformes; family Pholidichthyidae; genus Pholidichthys; species Pholidichthys leucotaenia. The sequence goes on along the minus strand of CM035842.1, from coordinate 33,916,235 downwards.
CTCGGTTTCCTGGCTTGTGAAAAACGAGTTTGGCTTGCTGTTGATCTGCGTTAACATACTCAGTGTATAACACGTAGTGATAACAGTACAGTGAAAAGCCAGGTCAGCAGTTGGTGAAGATAAGGTCCACGACACAGCGATGGACGACACTCAAGAGAAGAGGGCAGAAGAAAAGGCGAACTCTGAAGCCAAATCATCACACAACGCTAGCTCCCGCTCCAGACATTCTAGCTCCAGGTTGTCCTCAAAGTCCAACGTAATGGAAGCAGCCATCATGGCACGAGCCTCCGCTGAAGCTGCGAATGCTAGAGCCTTGTACAGTAAGAAACAATTAGAAATTAAAAAAGCAACAAGCAAAGCTAGAACAAGAACAAGCCAAGCAACAAGCAGAGCAACAAGCAAAAGCAAAGCTAGAACAAGAACAAGCAAAGCAACAAGCGAAGCTAGAACAAGCAAAGCTAGAACTGGATCTAGAGATGCTGGAGATAGAGAAGGAAACAGCGGCCGCCACAGCAAAAGCAGAAGTTCTAGAAGCTGCTGCAGCTACCGAGCTGGACGAAGGAGAGAGTGTAAGGAGCGCAATTCCATCACAAGTTGTCAGACAGAGAACTATGGAGTATGTGCACCACCAAATCCAGCTAAAGTCACAGGCGCGACCAGCAGAAGAAGAAACACCTCAAGTCGAACCTGCACAAAGGGCGCAATTATCCACTCCAAGGAGACCCAAACAAACTCTCTCTCCACCAGCATTCAAAAAAATGTACGTGAAAAATGAATCCATCGACATACCGAGAGACTATGTCAGGCCAAACAGCTACCATGCTTCCCACAATGGTGATCCACCTATGGCAGACTTTGCTAGGTTCCTCGCGCGTAGAGAGCTAATCACAACCCGACTCTTTAAGTTTGACGACACCCCCGAAAACTTTAGAGCATGGCAGTCGTCATTTATAAATGCAACTGAAGACGTTAGTCTCACATATAGCCAGGAGTTAGATCTCCTAGTCAAGTGGCTTGGTAAAGAGTCCTCAGAACACGTTAAAAGAATCAGAGCTGTCTATGCCACTAACCCCAAAGCTGCTCTCCAATTGTCATGGGACAGGTTAGAAGAGTGTTATGCTACGCCAGAAGTAGTAGAAAATGCCTTGTTCAAAAAATTAGATAACTTCCCTCGCCTCACAAACAGAGACAATGTAAAACTCAGGGAACTTGGAGATTTACTCTTAGAGCTGCGGGTCGCTAAGGATGAAGCTTATCTCCCAGGCCTCGCTTACCTCGACACACCCCGTGGAGTTAAGCCCATAGTTGAAAAGTTGCCTCCAAATTTACAAGATAAATGGCTGCACGTGGGCTCAAAATACAAACAAAAATATGACGTAACCTTCCCTCCCTTCTCATATTTTGTAAAGTTTGTCCAAGACGAGGCTAAAGCAAGAAATGACCCAAGTTTTGCGACATGCAGCAGCCAACCCTTCAGCAAAGGTGAGAGGCCACCATTCAAACAAACTAGCTACAGAACGCCTCTAACTGTAAACAAAACAGAGGTCGACACAACTGATCCCGCTAGTACTAAAGAGGACGATTTAACATGCTATTGTCCAGTCCATAAGAAAATGCATCCTCTAGCCAAATGTAGAGCTTTTCAGAATAAACCGCTACAGGAAAGGCGAAACATACTCAAAGAACACAAACGATGTTTTCGCTGCTGCTCTCCCACGCACGCAATAAAGGACTGTGACATGAAACTCAAGTGCGAGGAGTGCCAAAGTGAAAGGCATTGCTCTGCCATGCATCCCGATTCAAGTCAGCAACCCCAGCCAGAGAACACACCTGAACCAGAGCCTCAGCCCCGAGACAACACGCCACCTGAGGTAACATCACGGTGCACTGAGATCTACAGCGAAGGTAATCCCCCACGTTCTTGCTCAAAGGTATGTCTAGTTCGAGTTTTCCCTAAAGGCCAACCAGAACGCTCCGTTAAGATGTATGCAATCCTTGACGATCAGAGTAATAAATTGCTGGCCCGTCCTGAATTCTTCGAGCTGTTTGGGATCAAGGATAACCCTCTGACATACCTCATGAGAACATGTGCTGGTTTAACTGAAATGCTTGGCAGGGAAGCAGTGAGGTTCCAAATCGAGCCAGTAGGCGGAGGCCCATGCTTAGACCTCCCTCCTCTTCTTGAATGCGACGAGATAACGTTCAGTAGGGATGAAATACCTACACCCGAAGTCGCTCTTGCTCACGCCCACTTAAAACACCTCGCTCCTCTCATCCCCAAGTATGACCCAGATGCTCAGATGGCAATTTTACTGGGCAGAGACATCCTACGAGTCCACAAAGCAAGGCAACAAGTCAACGGACCCCACAATGCTCCCTTTGCTCAATGCCTGGACCTTCAATCAAGCAAGTGAAAGGAATGTAGTTGATTCCAGGTGTGGCATTTGCATTTGGAATCTGTTGCTTTGAACCCACGACAGGCGTCAAAGGTGCTCTCAATGGAAGTGAAACAGACCATCCTTAGGCTGAAAAAAATAGAAGAAATTAATCAGAGAGGTAGTGGAAATGTTACGAATGGCCAAATCAACAGCTTAGTACATTCAGAGAAAAAGGAGCACCCTGGTGAGCTCAGGAACTCAAAAAGGCCTGGATGTCGACAGAAGGATAGTCGCAGGATCCTTTCCATGGTGAAGGAAAACCCCTTCACAATATCCACCCAAGTGAAGAATACTCTCTAGGAAATGTGTATTAGTATCCAAGTCTACCATAAGAATTCATCCATCCATCCATTTTCTACCACTTTTCCGGAAGTCCGGGTCACAAAGGCAGCAGTTCAAGCAGAGAAGCCCAGACTTCCCTCTCCTCATTCACCTGCTCCAGCTCTTCAGAGAGGATACCAAGACGTTCCCAGACCAGCTGGGAGATGTAGTGTCTCCAGCTTTTCTGCTCTGGGGTCTCCTCCCAGTGGGACAAGCCCGAAACACCTTGAATGGGAGGCGTCCAGGAGGCATCCTGATCAGATGCCCAAACCAACTCAATTGGCTCCTTTCGATGTGGTGGAGCAGCAGTCCTACTCTGAGCCAAATAACTGAGCTCCTCAAACTATTTCTAAGGGTGAGGCCAGCAATTCTACAGAGAAAGCTCATTTCAGCTGCTTGTATCTACGATCTCATTCTTTCGGTCATTACCCAAAGCTTATGACCATAGGTGAGCATAGGAACGTAGACTGACCAGTAAATCGACAGCTTTGCTTTAGCGCTCATCTCCCTTTTCACCACAAAAGACCGGTATAATGTCCGCATCACTGCAGATGCTGCCCCGATCCGTCTGTCAATCTCTTGCTCCATTCTCCCCTCACTCGTGAATGAGACCCCGAGATACTTAAACTCCTCCACTTGTGGCAGGAGCTTTTCCCAACCCGGAGAAAACAATCCACCCTTTTCTGGGTGAAAACCGTGGACTTGGAGGTGCTGATTCTCATTCCAGCCACTTCACAATCAGAAGCAAACCATCCCAGCAAGACCTGTAGGTCATTGCTTGATGAAGCAACAGGACAACATCATCTACAAACACCAGAGATGAGACCCTATGGTCATCGAACGAACCCTCGAGGATTCTCGAGAGGGTAAAGAGTTGGTCTGATGTGCCACGGCCAGGACAAAAATCACATTGCTCCTCCTGAATCTGAGGTTCGACCAACAGCTGGACTCTCCTCTCCAGGACTCTGGCATAAACCTTCCCAGGGAGGCTGAGGAGAATTCACAAGAGCAAATACAGACAGTTCACCACAAGGTGAAAACTACTAATCAGCCTGAAAAATAGAAAGGCCAGATTAGACTTTGCAACAACAACAACAAAACTAAATAAACCAATCCAGTTCTGGAACAGCATTCTTTGGACAGATGAAACTAAGATCAACCTGTACCAGAATGATGGGAAGAAGAAAGTATGGAGAAGGCTTGGAACGGCTCATGATCCAAAATATATCACATCTTCTGTAAAACATGGCGGAGGCAGTGTGATGCATGGGCATGCATGTCTTCCAGTGGTATTGGGTCACTAGTGTTTATTGATGTGACAGAAGACAGAAGCAGCCGGATGAATTCTGAAGTGTATAGGGGTATATTGTCTGCTCAGATTCAGCCAAATGCAGCAAAGTTGATTGGATGGGGCTTTGTAGTACTGATGGTCTCATGGTACTCATGTGGTCTTGGTATTCTTACTGTATTTTTTTATCTTGTTACTTCTAACTTTTGTGTTTAGTTTTCTTATTTGAGGTTATCTTGTAGTGTTTCGGTATATCCTGTTTTATACCATGGGTTTGCTTTTTATTCTTCTCTGTATTTTATGATATAACCTCTTCTAAGTTTTAGTTCTGTTTGCTTTTCTTCTAGTTTTTTTTTTTTATTTAAGTTTTTGTAAAGGGTATACAGGTCATTACAGCATTGCACTGTTTACATTTTCATCACACGTTCCCTTATTTTTTGCTATTTGACAACATTGGTAGGATAGTTATTACAACACCCCCTTTTTTTAAAGTGAAAGAAAAAGAGAAATTAAAGATAATTAAATAAAAAAAATGAATAAACAAACAAACAGAACAGCAAAAAACAAACAAACAGAAAATTAAGTAATTAAAAGTAAAAGAGCATCTGAGTAGAGTTGGAACAAAGAGCGGGACCATTATTGAAATGGTATTTGTCAAAGATTAGATCTAATGGAAGACACATATGCGATCCAGGGTTGCCAAAAGTTCATGAACCCATCCATGTCCTGTCTCAGTGCGAATGTCAACTTTTCCATCGAGTAAATGTCTTGAATCACGTTAATCCAATCTTCAGGTGTAGGACAGTCCTTCAGCATCCATTTTTTAGTTAGGGCTTTTTTACTTGCCAATATTAAAACATTGAATAAGTATTTATCTCCTCGTCTTTCCAGTGAGTCCGGTAGTAAACCCAAATACAAAGTTACAAAAGAAAAGGGAACTGTTATTTTGAATATTTTCCCCACTATTGTCTGTACATTGGTCCAATATTGGTGGATAACTGGGCATGACCAAAACACATGAAAATGATTTGCAGTCTTTTCACCACACAAGCGCCAACAGTTCAACCCCTTATGGGTAAATTTGTTTTGTGCAGGTGTTCTGAAAAATCTTTCCAAGTTTTTCCATCCAAATTCTCTCCACTGCAGGGATGAGGTACTTTTCCATTGCTGTTAGTTTAGCTTTTCCCATATTTCCAATTGTAAAGTGAAATTCCCCTCTTTTTCCCATCTCTCTTTTATATATGATGTGTTGTCTCCTTTTAAGTCTTGAAGACCTTGGTATATTTTAGAAATGTATCTGATCCCTGGGATCCCTTTATATGCCATTAAGAAGACCTTCAGAACACCTGACTGGGCCCTTTCCAAATCCTCCTTTTTAAGTATATTGTTTATGTGGTGTCTAAGCTGAAAGAACCCGTAAAGATCTTGATTTATTAGTCCTTGTTTTTTCAAATCTTCAAAACTTCTTAAAGTTTGCCCCTTAAAAAAATCGTAATATTTTATCAGCCCTTTCTCTTTCCACTCTTTAAATCTAGTGTCTGTTTTATTGGGGGTAAAGTTTTGATCATAGGCAATCCATTGCAGAAGTCAATAGGGCTTTTTAGCTTGATCCTCTCTGACTATCTTAAACCAAATTTTTAGCGGGGTCTCTGTCCACGGGTTAGTGTTATTCAAGAGTTTAGGTAAGGCATTGTTCCCTATTATCGCCTGTAGGGGGATGTCACTTGTTATTTGGCATTCCATCTCCTTCCATTGTGCAGTGTAGACTGGGTTACATATCTCTACTAAAGTTTTAATTTGTGCAGCTATAAAATAGTCCCTGATATTTGGCAGCGCGAGCCCACCTTTGTCTTTGTTTAGCTGTAGGGTTCTATATCTGATTCTAGGTCTCTTGCCCTGCCATATGAATCTTGAGATCCTTCTGTCCAGCTCCTGCCATGTTTTTTTGGGAGGTTCTACCGGTATTGTTTGGAAAAGGTATAGAAGACGTGGAAGTATATTCATTTTGACTGCTTCAATTCTTTGTGCAGTACCTAAGAATGGTATCATATTCCATCTTGCTAGGTCAGATTTTATTTTTGTCACCAGTGGATCATAGTTTAGTGTTATAATTTTGTCAAGTTGTTTCGGGATATTGACCCCCAGATATTTAATAGATTCCAACTCCCAGTTAGTTTTGAGTTCACTTAGTGAATAATGATTTGGGTCATAGTTGAATGTTAAAACTTGGGTTTTATGCATGTTTAATTTGTACCCCGATAAATCTCCATAGTCTGAAAAAACTGAGGTTAGTTCTGGTAAAGAAGTGTCTGGCTGCCCTAGGTATATTAAAATGTCATCAGCAAAGAGTGCTATTTTATGTTCCTTCTGACCAAGTGTAATACCCTGAATTTTTTGATTTTGTCTTATCCATTGGCTCAGGGGTTCTATGAAGATTGCAAAGTGCAGTGGAGACAGGGGGCAGCCTTGACGACATCCTCTTTCCAGCTTAAAAGATGATGATAAATTACCGTTAATCCTTATTTTAGCTGTTGGTTTTTTTATATAATGCCTGTATAGTTCTAATGAAGTTGTTATGAAAATTGAAATTGGATAAGATTCTATATAGGAAAGACCAGTCAACCGAATCGAATGCTTTTTCAGCATCTAATCCCAATATGACTGCATTTAAGTTATATTTTTTTATATGATGAATTATGTGTAAAGTGCGTCGAATGTTGTCTTGTGTCTGTCTTTGTCTTATAAAACCTGTTTGGTCTAAGTGAATTAAGTCTGTCAGTATGTTTTCTAACCTTTTGGCAAGGATAATGGTAAAAAGCTTATAGTCCTGATTTAATACACTGATTGGTCTGTAGTTGGAGCATTCTAGTTTATCCTTTTCAGGTTTAGGTATAACTGCAATGACCCTTTCTGTCCAGGAGGGGGGGGGGGTTCCCCTGTGTGGAGGACATAGTTAAATGTTTTCAGGAGGAGAGGAGATAGTTGCTGTTTAAAGGTTTTGTACCATTCTGCTGTATAGCCATCTGCTCCTGGGGATTTGTTAGCTTTAAGTTTCATAATTGCTTTTTCCAATTCTTTAGGTTGTATTTCTGACAGTAGTGTTTTATTTTGTGATTCCGTAAGTTGGGGAAGGTTTAATGTGTTTAGGAATGTCTCAGATGCGTTTTTATGTTTTTTGTGGGAGTATAAGTTCTTGTAGTAATTCTCGAAGCTTTTAAGAATATCCTGAATTCTGAATTTTATTTCCTTTGATACTGGGTCTCTGATTTTGTAGATTGCTCTTTTTGTTTGTTGTTTCCTCAATTTATAGGCTAGTAATTTTGCCGATTTACTGCCTGCTTCATAGTGTTTTTGTTTCAGAAATGTAAGTTTCTTCTGGATTTCTATTGTGTAGATCTCATTTATTTGATTTTTAATTTCTTTAATCTTGAGCGAGCCATTAGAATGAGTGTTGTCTTTGTGTTCTTTTTCTAGGTTCTTGAGTTCTGACTCTAGTGTGATTAATTTTTCTTGTCTCAGTTTCTTTTGGGTTGCCAGTTTTGCAATAATTTTTCCCCTTATTACAGCTGTGCACGCATCCCACAGTATTAAAGGGGATACTTCTCCATTATCGTTTTCTTCCAAATATCTGAAAATATCTGATTCCAATTCATCTTTCAGTGGTCCTTTCAGGACATTTGAATTCAACCTCCCTCAAGGAAAATGTATTATTTGTGTATTTTTGGATGTTTAAGTCCATATAGATCGGACTGTGGTCAGAGAGATCCATCAGTCCTATTTTACATGTTTTTACTCTTCCAATGTCTCTATTAAACATAAAAAAGTAATCAATCCTTTAGTAAGATGAATGTGGTGTTGAATAAAAAGTATAATCTTTTACATTGGGGTTGAATTCCCTCCATACGTCACAGATTCCCATTTCTTTTAGTAGCATCTGAGTTTTCCTATTTTGAGTGTTATTTTGATGTGAAGAATTACCTGTTGCATCCCAGTATGGATTCAGTCTTAGACTGAAGTCTCCACCACATATCACTAATCCTTGGGCTTTAGTTATCATTAGGTCGAATACCGTACATTTTTATAAAATTTCCATTTAGCCCCTGGTGGTGCATATACATTCAGCAGGGTGATATCTTCTCCCTCTAGCCACCCAATTACCAAACTGTACCTCCCTTCTTTATCTTTGTGTTCTGATTTTTTTTCAAATGTAATTTTGGTTGATATCAATGTCGCTACTCCCCTCCTCCTCCCTGATTTATATGAAGATGAAGAGATCATTTTAAACCCTTGTCTATGGAGTTTAGTGTGTTCCACGTCTGTTAGGTGGGTTTCTTGTAAAAATACTATTTCTGCTTTGTCTTTTTTCATTTTGCGTAGAATCTTGGATCTTTTAACTGGATTCAGGATCCCTTTTACATTATATGAGGCTATTTTGGTTATACCCTGTTTCTCCATTGTATTTTCTTATTTAGTATAACAGTGTGGTGGCCCTCTTTTATGCTACTCAGAAACTGAAAGAACATTAAGAACATAAAAACCATTAAGAACATAGTGTACGAAACTTTAAAACAAAAAACTGTCAAAAAAACTTCCTGAGCTGGGGTCTCTTTAAAGACCCTGTAAGAGCCCTGATGGAGTGTAGGCTCTGAGGGAAATTCCTCAAACTCTGTTACGTGTTGAGGGCCCTCTCTTACCCCTGTAAGTTGTCCCATGTTTTTAACGTGAATTTCAGATCCCAATCCGAATTTGTAATGTTTTTTTTTTTTAATTTTTTTATGCCTATACCCTATGAGATTGTGTGCACCCTCCCACCCCCATCACAGCAAACATTCACTCTAATACAGTATTTGTTAGTGTGGAGAGAACATGTGGGTCATTGTTACATTTCTATTTTAACAAGATTTTTTTTCCCTTTAAATTAAGAAGACATTTGTTTCTAATGCTATAACTGCTCCATGAAAGGTTTTACCACATGCTGATTCTGCACCTCCTTTAATGTTTGTTACCTTGTAGGAGGGGGGATGGAAGTGCAGAATGGCTGAAAAGAAAAAAAAAAACAAAAAAACCCAAAAAGGTCGCTATTCCTTCCTGGAACTGGAAAGCTTATCTTTGTAGCTCTGGGGCTGGGTTTCCCGCTGCTGGCCCGTGGATTTTGAAAGTTTCTGAGTGGACCACGTTTGAGCTCTGATCTTCTCGCTCAGATTCGCTGCGGGTTTAAACACCGTTACCGGGAGCCCTCTTCTCGCCATGTCAATTGTTGCTTCTTCCGCTGAATTATAGAGACATGACTCTTCACCGTAAAAGACCCTTAACTTCGCCGGAAATGGCGTCTGAAAGCGTAGATTCCGTTCCCGTAGAACCTTTTTGGCGTCGTTATATTCCCGTCGCTTTTTAAGAACCTCAGGGGCGTAATTGTGCTCCACGAAGACTTTTCTCTCTTGATGCATAAATCCTTTTTTCTGCCAAGCCCATCTTACAACCTCTTGTTTTATTTTGAAATCGGAGAATCTTACCACCACCGAACGCGGATGCGCTTCTGCCACTGGCTTTGTGGCTAATGTACGATGGGCCTTTTCTATCTTCAAATCAGTGGTTTGTGGAATATCCAATTTCTCTCTCAATAAGGATTCCACGCATTCCGCCACTGTGTTGAAACTATCTTCAGCTCCTTCTTTTAGACCGTGAATTCTGATGTTATCTCGCCTCTGTCTTCCTTCTTGGTCGGTTAGCTTAGCCTCCAGCCTTGACTGTTTTCTGTGTAAATCCAGCATAGAATCTTCAAGCACTTTTACTCTTTCTTCAGCTTCCAAGATTCGGTTTTCGGCCTGGTCCATTCTGCTGTTCGTCCTTTTTAGTTCCTCTCTGAATTCATGAAATTCGGCCCGAAATCGTCGTAATTCATCAAATAGCGATTTCAAGCTAATTTTTTTGTTAGCTAGGTCCAGCTCTCGTCTCCTGAATGGAGGTCCTCGGGATCAGATTCTGCGGCTGCTGCGCGTCCTGACCTGGGGAATGTCAGTTTCTTCTGTTTTTGGTTAGGCATGGTGTTTTTGTCTTTTGATTTTTATTCTTCCAAAAATCCGTTAAGTCTGATTTTGAAGATGTTTTCTTTGGATTGGATCTGGGAGGTTCAGCGTTAAGTTGCTATCACCATGGCGTCCAGACCGGAAGTCCCCTTTCTTCTAGTTTTTAACTATTTTTATTCCCCGCCGGTCAAAGCCCAAAGGGGTCAAAGAGCCCTTTGAGCGAAGACTGAAGGGGGATTATGTTGTGGGTCTGTCTGTCCCACTTTTTTGAAATCAACTCCTACAGTTTTGGTCTGATTGTTCTGAAACTTGGTACCATGGTTTGATATACACTGAGGATGCACATATTGCAATTTGGTTTTTAATCGGATGATTTTTGCAGGAATTGTAGCTCTTGACCTATGGCCTCCTGCTTCACCTCACTTCATAGACAGTAACTGTCTTGTGAAATCAACTCCTCCTACAGTTTTGTTTCAACTGTTTTGAAACTCGGTACCATAGCTTGGTATACTCTGATGATGCGCATATTGCAATTTCACTCTCATTGGATGACCTTGAGGTCAGAGGTCAGATTTTTCCCTAAATCTTCTAAACATAGTAACTACTGAAAGAAATGATGTAGGCTTTTCCACTCGATACAGTACATCTTGGATGACTTACACCCTCACCTAACTATGGGTTTGGGGTCAAGGGTTCAAATGTCAAAGTGAACATTGTAGTTGCATTATGGTAAATGCTACATTTATTATCTATCTATAAATTCACAAGATCTCTGTCTGTGTTTCTGTCTGTCTGTCTGTCTGTCTGTGTGTCTGTTCCACGCATATCTCTTGAACCGTTTCTCAGACTGACCTAAGGTTTTATACATGGTTTCCTGAGGTTACAAGGGTGTGTATCCCCGAGTATGGAGTCGCTCAGTCAAAATATGTAATTTTTATCAATAAAAGTTTAGCCACCGCTCTGTGTCTCTTTATGGCCTGGCTTCAAGAAGTGTAGGCAGGGTTTTGGATTAACTCTGTGCTGATTGGATAATACGCGGCATCACAACCACGCTGAACGGATAACACACAGCATCATGACCTGTTAGTCCCCACAGTATTCCCTGGACAAAACAAGGAAATGAAAGCTAGAATGATAGAAAAAGATAATACTGAAGATTTAATGCTTAAAAAAATTGTACCATAAAGTTGCTGTAATTGTGTAGGTCTAAAGGATAATTCACCATATGTGGAGAATGAGGCACGCGAGCAGACTGGGTGGAGCATCAGCGGACCGGGTCTGACAAATCAAGACAACATGCAGCAGCGTGCAGACACGACCTGGCTCAAAGGCATGCTAACTGATGGTGATAAAAAAAAGTTATTTTCAATAAAGTGAAAAAAAAAGATAATGCATGGAGTGTGCTTTTGCCCTGATGCGGATTTATCATGGAAAACAGCTGAGCTCTGTGGTTCGAGCGATCAGCTGACTGGATCCACTGGTGTTCTGACATTTTGGCATATCTATCAGAACAGCTGATATACGTACAGGACATACAGGAGAATTGAAATGGCATTTCTCTCTCTCTTCAGTGGTGTGCGTAATATAAAAAAGAAAAGGAATAAGGCTGGAAAAACAACAACAGCAGTACATGTACAGTAATGCTACCCATAATGCAAATAGCGACAAAAGACAGACTTAAAGATTAATGCTTAAAAAATTATTAGATAAAGTTGTCATGATTGCATAGATCTGATGGATAATTTAGCATGAAGAACACGAGGTGCAAGTGGGGGTGGCTGGCAGGGAAGCAGCAGCTGAACCGGTGGGTCACAGTCCTTCACAGGCACACAGGTAAAGCAGCAGCCAGTGAGTCTCAAATATTTGTAAACGTGTCCTGTTATAGTACTGCATGAGTTTATTGACGATACACAGAAGAAATTCAATATTACACTGAACTCCATCACTGAACAGTGATATAAACTAAACTAAAATAATTATAATAATGTCTGAACAACTCCCATTCCCCAGAGTGCAAGATACACTATTATTCTGAATGTAAGTGATAAAAGATCACACAAATAAGTGACCTGACAAACAAATAAACAAGGGATCTGAAACAATCGCTAAAACTGGATGTCCCATTCGTTTTCAGAATTTAGGTATTCTGTAATTAATATTCACACACATTTCAGACAGGAATACTTGCATTCTATGGGCAATGCACTAGTTACTATAAAACTAGTAAAGCTAGGGCCACCAAACCTGGTATAAGCTAAGATAAGCCTTTATTAGTCCCACAATGGGGAAATTCAAGGATTGCAACAGCACAGGGATAGCAACACTCAGAGCAATAATTTAGAAGATAAGAAAACAAGAGCAGTGAATATACATATGTACACACACACACACACACACACACACACACACACACACACACACACACATATATATATATATATACACTACCGTTCAAAAGTTTGGGGTCACCCAGACAATTTTTGTGTTTTCCATGAAAAGTCACACTTTTATTTACCACCATGAGTTGTAAAATGAATAGAAAATATAGTCAAGACATTGACAAGGTTAGAAATAATGATTTGTATTTGAAATAATAATTTTTTCCTTCAAACTTTGGCTTTCGTCAAAGAATCCTCCATTTGCAGCAATTACAGCATTGCAGACCTAACATGATTGCACAAGGGTTTTCTAATCATCCATTAGCCTTCTGACGCAATGAGCAAACACATTGTACCATTAGAACACTGGAGTGATAGTTGCTGGAAATGGGCCTCTATACACCTATGTAGATATTGCACCAAAAACCAGACATTTGCAGCTATACTAGTCATTTACCACATTAACAATGTATAGAGTGTATCTCTGATTAGTTTAAAGTTATCTTCATTGAAAAAAAGTGTTTTTCTTTTAAAAATAAGGAAATTCCTAAGTGACCCCAAACTTTTGAACGGTAGTGTATATATACATATATACACAGTGCAGAGCATTGGAGTATACAGTATACAGGTTCACCTTGGAATCCTGATCTCTGCCTATGGGTTTGGGGTCAAAAGGTCACAGGTCAAGATTAACATTCCTTATGCCTTATTACTGCACAACAAGTAAAGCTAGGGCACCAAACTTGGTACACAGACTCACCCTGTGACTCTGAAGTGTGACTGTGGTTTTGGGATTGCAAGGTCAAAGGTTAACATCAAAATGCCATATAAAGAATATCTCAACAACAAAGAAAGCTAGGGTCACCAAACCTGGTACACGGGTTCACTCTGAGACCTTAACCTCTGACTACAGGGTTGGGGTCAAAAAGTCAAAGGTCAAGGTTGACACTCCCTATGCTCTCTTACTACAGAACTTGTACAGCCCTCAAGGGTCACCAAACTTGCTACACAGGTTCACCTCAGGATCCTGACTTACAACTATGGGTTGTATACTTTGTTGTATGTTCGTGGATGATGGGCTTATTTGGTTCTGCCACAGTAATTATATTGGAAAGTTGAAAACTTGCTCTCTGTCAGTAAGTATTGGGATCTTCAAAGAAAATGGAGGCGGGGATATTGCACTCACCTCAGAGTGCTCTTGTTTTCTTTGGATTTATTTATCCCGTTTTTAGGGGTGGCAGGGAGGGATAGTACCTCTGAAGGGGAAAACGTGGTACTCCATTAGGAGTGGTTCATCCGCTTTGGTCCTCACCTGGCACCCAGTTCTCACCAGTGGCTCCTTGTAGCTGTTTGCATGCAACAGCGGCCGCACCCCAGCCACCGGCTTCCACTGGCCAGCAAAATCTGGTGAGGGTAGCTGACGGGTCTGAAACCCTCGGTGAATTAGGGCTTGTCCATCCTTTGCGTGCGAAGACTGGACCTGGCAGACTGCATGGAGGAATCCACCAGATTGGTTCAACAGACAGGATGGTGGACCAGTTAAGCATTGTGGAACGTGACCAGGGCACATCAGGACACAAAGACGCTGTTGGCCATCCACTGCAGCCAAGGAAGCTCCCAGTCGTAACGTCTCATCGTGCCACTGAACTCTCGCTTCTGCGGCCAAGAGGATGGGGTTGCTGCAGCGCAACCGCTTCTCTATTTCAATCTCTTTTTCACGCAGGTGTTGTGCAGTGACAACTTCATAACCTTTTACTGTCCCGTAACAACACGGGAGCTAGAATCCCTCGCCCAGGACAGAGTGAGCTGGCATGCAGCAACGCGAAAGGCCTTCACCTCCTGTGAGAAAGGCCGGTGAGAGAGAATCACCAGCGCCAGAGAACGCTGGAAGGCTTCTTCCTCTGCACCAGCTACTGCATCATTCCAGTGCCCTCACTGCCCCCGCGTGTGTGCTTCCAGGATTAGACTTGTCAGCCACATCCAGCGGCGGACTTAGTCCATTTGGGGCCTAAGGCAAAGACAGAAATGGGGCCCTACTGTTTCTTTGTTCAACAGTTTCTTTTCACTATTTTGAGTATGATTTAAATTTTTATGTTATTGATTTTAAAATTGTAACAGGGTAGGGACTATATAAGCACTTGCTTCAGCCTACACCCTTTTGGTTGTTCTTATGTATCCTACATATTTTTAATTGTTTTGATTGTATGTTCATTACCAAATGAAATTCACATTCATTCATTCATTCATTCAGGCCTTACTGACATCCTACCTGAAACTTATTGTCCTCAGAAGTCTTCAAATGATGATATCATTCAGGTATCAGGAATTACATCTGCAGAAAAACAAAGAAGCTTAAAGTGACACTATATGAGGAAAAAAAGCCAAAGTTATAAGAAAAAACTGCAGATTACTCTTTTTAGTTTATATATGCTTCCGTTAGGCAACATTATTAGAAAGCACTTTATACATGTTCATTGTTATGCAGATGACACACAATTATACCTGTCAATGAAGCCAGATGATAGTAATCAATTAGCCAAGTTGGAAGCCTGTCTTAAGGAAATCAAAGCTTGGATGACTTGTAATTTCCTGCTATTAAATTCAGATAAGTCTGAAGTCATTCTTGTTGGTCCAAAAAACCATAGAAATACCTTTCCAAATCAAACTTTCAGTTTGGATGCGGTTACTCTTTCTCTTAATAGCTCTGTGAGAAACCTTGGAATTATTTTTGATCAAGATATGTCTTTCAATTCACATATTAAATTTGTTTCTAAGACTGCCTTCTATCATTTGCGTAATATTGCCAAGATTAGGAGCATCCTGTCTCAGAGTGATGCTGAGAAACTGATCCACGCTTTTGTTAGCTCGAGATTAGATTATTGTAATTCTTTATTATCAGGTTGTCCTAAAACATCTTTAAAAAGTCTTCAGCTGATCCAAAATGCTGCAGCAAGAGTTTTAACAGGTACTAGAAAGAGAGATCATATCTCTCCGGTTCTGGCCTCCCTTCATTGGCTTCCCATAGAGTTTAAAATTAAGTTTAAAATCCTTCTTCTTACTTACAAAGCTCTAAACAATCAGGCCCCTTTTTATTTAAAAGATCTGATACTACCGTATTTTTCTAACAGAGCACTACGCTCCCAAAATGCAGGATTACTTGTAATACCTAGAATCTCCAAAAGTACAATGGGAGGCAGAGCCTTCAGTTATCAAACTCCTCTCCTGTGGAACCAGCTGCCAATCTGGATTCGGGAGTCAGACTCGATCTCTGTTTTTAAGAATAGGGTTAAAACCTTCCTTTTTGATATAGCCTACAATTAGGGAGGGATCTTGTGTTTCTGAACCCTCCCTTAGTTATGCTGCTAACAGGTTTAGTCAGCCGGGGGACCTCCAATAATGCACTGGGCTTCACTTCTTTCTTCACTCTCAATGATTTTTTTTTTTTTTTTGCTGGTCATTAACATCTATTTGTTCTCTCCCATAGATTGAGTCCCCATTGTGCTGTTTGCTCTCTACATGCCTGTTCTTTTCATCTTCTCTATCCTCTCACTCCCCAGCCAGTCGCAGCAGATGACTGCCCCTCCTTGAGCCTGGTTCTGCTGGAGGTTTCTTCTTGTTAAAAGGGAGTTTTTCCTCTCCACCGTCGCCAAGTGCTTGCTCACAGGGGATTGCCTGATTGCTGGGGTCTTTCTGCAACTGTGGGGGTTCCCCCTATAGTTGGAAGTGCTATGAGATGACTGTTGTTGTGAAATGGCGCTATATAAATAAAGTTGAATTGAATTGAATTACTGAGAAAGTCATAAAATTTTGTGGAAAATGCCATTCAGAAGAATAAAGATAAAAAGTTAGATGGAAAAAATAAAAGAATAATTGCATTGCATCTCTGAACTAAATAGCAACGCTCTTTGTCAGGTGCTTATTCCATAATGATGTGTCATCTTCAAGAACAAACTAGTCAGACTGGTTAGTTCCCTCATCATCCCTCCTCTGTGAAGGGTAGCCGTTGACACAGTGGGTGTGTCATTTAAGCAACATGGGCTAGCAGCTGCGGTACTGTCTACAGTGGATACAGATCAAGTAGACCCCTGACCAAATGAGCACCCCAAGTGGACCCCAGGATCCAATCTGTGCATGTACATTTTCAATCCAGTGATTTACAAACTGATTCATGGTTTTCTAAAGCCTCATTCAGAACATTATAGTCCCACATACCTGTTCTGTTGATTTTCATCTGCGGGCAGCCAGCCGTGATGAGCAGCAGCGGTGGAAAAGAGAAGCCTTTTGAAAACAGAAATGGAGCCAAAACCTTCTCTAGGTCTTTTAATACATATGCTGTATATACTGTATGTATATATTCTTTTACACTTCTTGGTGACTGTAATGTTCTGAATGAGGCTTCAGGAAATTATGAATCACTTTATAAATCACTGGATTGAAAATGTACTTGTACATATACAAATTAGATCCTTGGGTCCACTTGGGGTGCTCACTTGGTCAGGGGTCCACTTGACCTGATCCCTCTTGCAGTTATGCTGCTAATGCTACCACAATTGCTATGAACAAAATAAAAAGTCACATTTGCTCTGTCACAGGTTTTAATGTCATGTCCCATCATGTAATGCTGCTACCCATCTCTGTTGTCTCTCAGAAACTGTGTCTTCACCCAATAACTGTACACCAGATTTTTGAAATAAGTCTGACCCGGCTAGCTAGTTGAGCTAGCACAGGCTAATAACAACTGGAAGTTTATGAGCTTTTAATGCACATAAACAAGAAAAAAAAGCCATTTATCCAGGATTAATTTATCCAGGATTATTAAGCAGTCACTCTGTGAAATGAATGGTGGTCTATGGGGAAAAATTCATTATTTGGAGCTATTAGTTGCTCCATTACCCATGTGACTTCCGCCTTTGACAGTTTCTATAGAAGTCTACCGGAGTGTGGCAACTCTCATATTATAGGCTCTGAGATACGTGGAGCAGTCCAACAGTCTGAGGAGAAGGGGGAGGACGGTATGTTCATGATTTGATTTGGCATTTTTATAAATACTCGTGTTTCTATATTTTGTCAGACATCACATTAAATATGCTTTATACTGTATGGGGCTTCTAGTAGATCGGGGCCCCTAGCAGGTTGGGGCCTGAGGCAACCGCCTACCTTTGCCTAATGGTAAGTCCGCCTCTGGCCACACCCGGGCCCACAATCGAAGACCGCTGCACACCTAGACATCATCGCTCTCAATGGTTTACCACCTTCCCGTTTTATCTGTTCACATCTGTGTTCAGTTTACATATGGTTTTTGAGTTCTGTGTTTCTGCATGGCTGTCTCTGTACTCTGCCCTCATTAGTGTCATTTCTCCTATCTCCATCCCAGACGTCCCCACTTATCCCCTGTGTTTATAAGCCTCATGTTTCTCCTCGGTTCTTGTTGAGTCTTTGTCTAAGTAAGGGCCCCTTTACAGCACTGAGATCATTCAGCGATAAGGTCAGTTTTTACCCCCTCTGGACAAAGCCCAAAGGGGGATTTTGTTATGGGTTAGTCAGTCTGTCTGTTTGATCCACTTTTGTGAAATCAACTCCTCCTACAGTTTTGTTCTAATTGTTCTGAAACTTGGTACCATGATTTGATGTACACTGAGGATGCACATATTGCAATTTGGTTCTGATCGGATGATTTTTGCAGGAGTTGTAGCCCCTGAACTATGACCTCTTGTTTCACCTCACTTCATATACAGTAACTGTCTTATGAAATCAAATCATCTTACATTTTTGTTCTGTTTGTTTTGAAACTTGGTACTGTGGATTGATATACAGTGATCCCTCACTTATCGCGGTTAATGGGTTCCAGAACCGACCGCGAAAAGTGAAAAACCGCGAAGTAGCGTCACCCCTAATGACGTCATCCATAAATAATACGTACATTCATTCTCTCACTCTCTCTCTCTCATATGATACGCGTGTGTGTGTGTACGTGTACATACATACGTAGATGTAAATAAAGTGTACATAAATATGTTTTTAGAACTCTTTTATTCTTATAACAAGATACGTAACTCAAGATGAAAATGATTTACTGCACAGGTTAATGAGAGCTTTACTGCTCCTCAGGTGACGCCTCATCGTGAGGTGCTGGAGGCGCAGGATCATCGAGGGCAGCTTCCGATAGAGCTGAAGCTGCAGGAGGCGGTGTAGTGGCACGACGGGAAGACTATTTCGCACAAAATGGCACAAGAGAACAGCAAAAAGTTCCACGCGGCGAGACTAGGTAACACGAGCGATAAAAAGCAATGAATGCGGTCTTCCTTCCCTTCATGGGTGCTCGGCAGGGAGAGGAGGTGGGTGAAACGTCTCGGCCAATCAGCTTGCAAGATTTCCGAGCCGAGCCAACACGAGAGCAGCGAACAGAGAGTTGAGCGGCTGTCCGTGTGGATACCTGATGGTCTAATGTAGTCTCCCTGCCTTCTGCTAGCGCCCGCCCATTATTTCTCAATTTTGAATTTTTGATGAATATTTTTGAAAAATCCGCGATGCACTGAGGGCGCGAAAGGTGAAGCGCGAAGTAGCGAGGGATCACTGTACTCTGATGATGCGCATATTGCAATTTCACTCTCATCAGATGACGTTCGGGTCAAAAGTCAGAGGTCAAATTTTCTCTAACTCTTGTAAACACAATAACTATTAAAAGAAATGATGTAGTAGTTGTATCTAATACACATCTTGGATGATTTACACCCTGACCCAACTATGGGTTTGGAGTCAAGGGGTCAAAGTTCAAAGTTAACATTGCAGTTGTACTATGGTAAATGCTACATTTATTATTACTATAAAACGAGTAAAGCTAGAGTCATAAAACCTGGTATACAAGTTCACTTTGGGATCCTGACCTCTGACGATGGGTTTGGGGTCAAAAGGTCAAAGGTAAATGTTAACATTCCCTATGTCTTTTTACTGTACAATAAGTAAAGATAGGGTCACCAAACTTGGTACACAGGTTCACCTCGGGATCCTGCCCTACAGCTGTGGGTTGTATACTTTGTTGTATATTTGTGGATGATGGGCTTATCATAATTTGGTCCTGCCACAGTAATTATATTGAAAAGTTGAAAACTGCTCTCCATCAGTAAGCATTGGGATTTTCAAAGATAATGGAGTCGGGGGCTATTGCACTTGCCCCAGAGTGTCTTCATGATCTTTGGCATTGTTTGGGAGATCCTTGTGTGCTTTGGACTGAGTCAAATTTTTAAGGAGACCATGGCAGCTGTGAAGATCACTGAAGGTCAATAATAGATCAAAAATTTGCCAGATCTCTCAATGATATCCACCCATGTGTGAAGAGGGTATAAATACTAGTGTGTCTACGTTTCATTTTCTTGTTCTCAGCCCAGTATTCCTGGTTTGCATTTAGTTTTAGTTACTTTGGTTTTCCGCGTCTGTGCAGCGTTTGGTTTTGTGTTCAGTATTTTCATTTGCTAGGATTTCTTTTGTTTATTAGTAATAAAATAATCTTGAGTTTCCCCCAAGTCTCCATCTGCATTTGGCTCCTGCTTTCCTTCAAATTCATGGCAAATATTTGCTTAGAAATGATTTCAGGCTTCCATGCTCTCACTTCGTTTTAAATGGGATCTTGTGATTCTACCTAAATTTAGTTATACCACCAAAGTAATAAAATTAGTCCTTCGCCCTACCCCTTCATTTTGTACATTCACAGTGAATGCACAAAATGGAGGGGTAGCGCTAAGGGGTAGGGTGGAGAGGTGAATTGTGATGCACCCTTAGTTACAGTGGTGTCTAATGTAAGTGTGACTGTCGGACCAGAGGGGTTTGCACAAAAGTGAAAGAAATCCAGGATGACTAAAAAATTGTGGTGTGACGTAGTTTGATCATCCTGGCTTAATGTCATGGGCATCGAGAGCGCGCCCCTCCCATCCTGCCTCATCTTCATCAACTCATCACGGCACCTGAGGCAGAAGACGCACCTGCGCCCGCTCATCAGCCAGCATACTTAAGGAGGCTCTCTCCATGCATTCAGCGCTGGCTTGTCTGGGTATACTGCCCGCGTATTGACAAGCAAGTATAAGTTACAACTTTCAACACGTCGTCGAGCCTTGTTTCTCCTCTTTCCTCAGGTTGCTACCACCGTGCAGATGTGTCTCTAGGACTGCACGTGCTCTCCTGCCACATCTCACTATCCTTCAGCTTCCTACTCTATCTGGTCAGGCACCATCAGCTCATCTTCCCCACACCCTACTGGTTCGTCTATTCCCCACTGGGTCCCTGCCAGTTCTCCCTGGATTCCCAAGTAAGTGGCATTTTGGCTCGCCTGTTTCCCCTTACTTCATTCCTCCCCTCACAGCTCTCGTCTTCTCTCCACAGGGTGATTCCTCTGGCGAGTGACTGCTTCTTCAGCTGTGCGCTTGTGTTTTTGCAATTTAATAAACTTTCAAATGTGCCCCTTTGTGTGGTTACTTCCTGTGCTTTGGCATTGTGCACGTAAGCTGCCAAGCTTAATTAATCATGACAGAACGAGCCAGACAGGACAGTAGCTCAGCCGGTGCCTCACCACAGGAGCTGTCTGCTCTGGATTGCTTATCAGCGACCGAGCACCAGCTTGCTGTGCTGACGCAGCAGGTTTCGAATATGATGAGGCTTTGGTCTAAAGCGCCTCCTCCGGCCTCTCCCCCTCAGTCTGCTCTGCGCACTACGGTGCACCATACTACCTCCGTTCCCACGCCTTCCCCGTACGTGGGGGAGGTGGGGAAATGTAAAGGTTTTCTTATTCAAGTCTGTATGTACCTGGAGCAGGTTGGGGAGGAGTACCCTGGGGATGTGGCCAAAATTCAGTTCTTTACACTGTTGCTCAAGGACCGAGCACTTGAGTGGGCACGGTCCACTTTAGATATCCCCGGGGGGTGTTGGTACATGTTTGATGAATTTGTGGACACATTCTCTTGCGCGTTTGGCTGTACCAAGAGTCAGGGCAACGTCATGAGCCGCCTGATGATGCTCCGCCAGGGCACTCGGTCAGCAGCCAAGTACTCGGTGGAGTTCCGGGTTGTAGCGGCTGATTCAGGGTGGAATGAAATTGCTTTGCGCAGTGCGTTCCTCCACGGGTTAAATGCTCAACTCCATGATGATCTGGCGGTTCACCCTGTCCCGGAGACTATCGACGGTCTCATAGATCAGGCAGTTGGATTGGACAACCGGTGCCATGAGCGCATGAAGGAGCGTGAGTCCTCATCTCGCCAGTGCGCCGAGCGTGTGCCTGCCGTGGTTGCTGACACTGGCGGCGCCGGCTCTTCGTCCAAGCCGATGGAACTCTCTCGGCATTTGACCGATGATGAGTGTCGACAAAGGCGAAGGGTCGACGCGTGCGTGTACTGTGGTTTAATGAACCACAGTCTGGACGAATGCCACCTGTGGCTAAAAGACGCGGCCTGTCAGTAACCATAGGGGGTCTGGCAGGCAGGTACTAAATCTACTCCCCCCGGTAATTTTTCAATTTCGGCCCTTGTGCATTTGCTGGGGGTCGAGAGGAGGACTATGGCACTGGTTGACTCAGGGTCGGAGGGTAATTTCGTTTCTGCTGAGTTCATTAAGGAGGTGGGTATTCCCACATGTAAACTGCCCAGTGATCAGAGGATCACTACCATATCTGGCCGGGAAGTCACGGTGGTCACTCAAAGCACAGTGCTGATGTCCATCCTCCTGTCCGGGAACCACCGGGAGGAACTCTCCGTCTTGGTTCTCCCTGTTTCATCTTCCCCGGTGGTTCTTGGTTACCCTTGGTTTCAGAGGCATAACCCAATAATTATTTGAGATCAAAATACCATCTCCTCCTGGAGCCCTTTCTGTATGGCTCATTGTATGCGTTCAGTGGAGTGTTCCCCATCTCTGTCCGTCTCCCTCTTTCCGGTCG
Organism: Pholidichthys leucotaenia; assembly: GCA_020510985.1. NCBI lineage: Eukaryota > Metazoa > Chordata > Actinopteri > Cichliformes > Pholidichthyidae > Pholidichthys > Pholidichthys leucotaenia. Next base: position 33,893,868 of record CM035842.1, on the reverse strand, counting down.
AGCCACTGGACCTCAGCCTCGTTTCCCGGGCATATCACGATTTAGGAGAGGTCTTTAGCAAATCGAGAGCGTTGTCGCTGCTGCCTCACCACTCTTATGATTGTGTTATAGACCTCATCCCGGGGGCGAGGCTGCTGTCCAGTCAACTATATCATATTTCTGGCCCGGAGAGGGAGGCGATGGAGAAATAAATTAATGAATCGCTGAACGCTGGCCTTATTTGGCCATCTTTGGTTTCACTCGGAGCCGGATTCTTCTTCGTCGGAAAGTAGAATGGCTCACTGTGCCCGTGCATCGACTACCGGGAGCTCAATACAATTACCATCAAAGACAAGTACCCTCTGCCTTTGATTAATTCAGCATTCGAGCTCCTTCAGTGCTCACGAGTTTTCACCAAGTTAGACCTCAGGAACGCGTACCATCTGGTCCGCATTCGCAAAGGCGACAAATGGAAGACGGTGTTTAAAACACACCAGGGGCAGTTTGAATATTTAGTGATGCCTTTTGGGCTCACTAACACCCCCGCCATCTTCCAGCGGTTAATAAACAACATCCTTCACGATATGCTCTTCCAATTTGTGTTTGTCTACTTGGATCATATTCTAATTTTCTCCTGCTTGCCAGAGGAACATGACTCCCATGTCAGGGCCATTTTACAACAGCTCTTGGAGAACTAGCTCTACGTCAAGGCCGAGAAGTGTGAGTTCTCCACAACATCAACCACCTTCTTGGGCTTCATAGTGGCTGAAGGGAGACTGATTGCTGACCCGGCCAAGGTGAGGACAGTACTGGATTGGCCAACTGCCCACTCCCGTAAGGAGCTTCAACGCTTCCTCGGGTCCGCAAATTTTTATTGCAGGTTTATCAGGAACTACAGTGGGGTGGCACTGCCCTTGACACAGCTGACCTCCGTTAAGGTCCCCTTTCGCTGGACCGAGGCAGCTGAATAGGCATTTGTTAAATTAAAGCGCCTGTTCACGGAAACACCAATCTTGGCCCAGGTTGACACACAGCTCCAGTTTGTCCTTGAGGTGGATGGATCTGATTTGGGGGTTGGTGCTGTGCTGTTGCAGCGCACGCCCCCCGATCAGAAGTTCTGCCCGTGCGCATATTTCTCTTGTCAGCTTACACAAGCCGAGAGGAATTATGACGTAAGGGACAGAGAGCTGCTTGCCATTAAGTTGGCATTGGAGGAGCAGAGGCACTGGTTAGAGGGGGCCATTCACCCCATCGTCGTGTGGACCAACCACAAGAACCCCGAATAATTGTGGTCGGCCCGCCGACTCAATACCAGGCAGGCTCGCTGGGCTCTATTTTTCCAGCGATTTAATTTTACCATCACTTACCGGCCTGGTGCCCAGAACACCAAACCAGACGAGCTGTTGCACCAGTTTGATTCTGGGGAGGTAGCGCCCCCTTCCCCCCCAAACCATCATACCGCCTTCGTGCGTCCTTGGAGCCCTTACTTGGGATATCGAGCAGAGGGTCCACCAGGCCCAGTCCCAGGAGCCTGTGCCAGTAGGGTGCCCCCGGATCCTTCTGTACGTTCTGGCTGCCCTCCGCAGCGATGTCATCCACTGGGCCCACACCAGTCACTTTGCGTGCCATCCTGGCATTGCTCGAACTGTGGACTTCGTCCGGCAAGCGTCCGGGTGGCCCACGCTGTGGCGGGACGTCCGGGAGTATGTCAGAGCCTTTCAGACCTGTGTCCAGAGAAAATCTGACTCCTCCCCTCCATCTGGACTCCTTCATTCTCTCCCCATCCCTGGTCGTCCGTGGTCTCACATTGCTGTGGATTTTGTGACCGGACTTCCCCCCTCCCGCGGCAAGATGGTCATCCTCACGATTGTGGATTGCTTCTCCAAGGCTGCTCATCTGGTGGCCCTTCTGAAGCTCCCCTTGGCCTTGGAGACGGTGGTCCTCCTCAAGGATCACGTCATCCGCATCCATGGCATCCCTGTGGACATTGTGTCTGACCGGGCTCCTCAATTTACTTCCCAGGTCTGGAGGGCCTTTTGTCAGACTCTGGGAACGACAGTGAGCCTTTTGTCTGGTAATCATCCTCAGAGCAACGGGCAGGCAGAGCACGCCAACCAGTCCCTGGAGGTCGCCTTGCGGTGCGTAGCAGCCGATAACCCCTCATCGTGGAGCACGCACCTGACCTGGGTGGAATATTCTCTAAACTCAGCTGTCTCCTCTGTTACTGGACTCACCCTGTTTGAGGCGTCGCCACCGCTTCTTCCTATAGCCGAGAGGGAGGTCGCGGTTCCATCGGTGGGGGTCCATGCTCGTTGCTGCCGGTGCGTCTGGAGGTCTACTCGGGCTGCCCTTGTCATAACTCTGGCTCTCACGAGCCAGGAAAGGAGATACGAGGGCGACCAGTGAGTTAGCGTAGTTTATTAACAAAGCACACACAACACAAAATAACAAACAGAAAAGTAAAGAGCCACGTGGGGCTAAAACACACACAGAACTAAGGGAAACATACCACCCAGGGAGAAAGGCTAGAGAGGCGGCGAGGGAAAAATACACGCCGAGTCGCAACACTTACTTTGGGTGAAGCGCCGAGGTAACGGCGGACTGAAGCTAGACGTAGGAGCTAACAGTCGTGGGAACACAAGGAACGTCTTCCCATAGCGAGGTCACAGCGACGAGTAACTCTCGGCTGCTCGCTTAAATGGGGGAGATGATTGGGAATAGGAGACAGCTGTCCCAGCGCAGCTGAACTAGACAGCTGGCAATCAGCTGGGCGCTGTCAAAGGGCGGGCCATGGAAGACCCGGCACGGACTACCCCGGAGCAGGAGCGAACTGGACAACCTGAACGCAGAGAAAAGATAGTTCAGGTCGTGACAGTACTCCTCCCCCGAGCCGCGCCTCCTGGAGCGGCCTAACCCCCCCCCCCCCCCCCGAGGGAAGACCAGGGAGGGCGGTGGGGGCCAGATCTGGGAGAAAGGGAGGGACCAGAAAAAGGAGGCAGGGAAGAAAAAAAAAAAAAAAAAAAAAAAAACCTAGATACAGTATAGGGTCAGATACCATAATAATCTTAACCCCAAGAAAAAACCATCACCCCCTCCTCTGCAGACGCCAGACGGTCTGTGCAGGTGACCACAGGAGGTGGGGAGAAACGACAAGAACAAGATACAAGGGCACAGCGATACAGTCATGGGAAGAAAAAAAGCTCACAATAACTTAGGGCGAGGACAAGACAAAAACTCATGTCCTGAAGGACCGAAAACTATAAAACTCAGATGAACATCTGGTTGAAGTAGACTTACACAAGTAAACCCCGACCAAAACAGAATATACAAAGGAAGTAATTCGGGCATAAGACCAAAAAATAGAGCCTGAGGCCGCAAACTGGCATAAAGATAAAAATACAAAAGGAACAACTCCTCAAACACGTATTAGCACAAAAGTGTCCCTAAACAGTCTGGAGGAGGATATAAATACAGAAAAAACAAGACTACTCAGAATGAGGCCAGGCAATGTGAAGCAAATGCTACTTAAAGGAGAAATTAGAATAAGATCATACTGGGATTATAAAACAAAGAAAATAGTCCAAGGAAATTTTAACTGGGATAACCCCACAATAAGGACTCTAGGGCAGAGAGTTCTTTGATGTACTGAAAAGTATTAAATTAGGGAGGACAATCAAACGCAAGACAACAAACAGTCAGTCAATTCTTCCAGGACGTCAGCAGGTGGAGCAGGGCAGGCGATGACAGCTTGTCCGGCGGGCGGCCCGAACTCCACCAGGCCAGGAACCACAACACCAGTTCGGATGGCCTACCCGAGTCCCAGGCTAGGAGACACAGTTTCTCCGGAAGCCGACCCAGATCACCGAACCAGCCAGATGGCTTCTCAGGCGGTCGTCCCGTGACCTCAGACCACGGAGAGCTGAGGGAGAAGTCTTGGTGCAGCTTCCTCCCTGAGAAAAAAGGCAGGAGGAAACTGACCCAGGTGAGAAAAACCCCCACAGTAGTAGGGGGAGAAGAGATGGAGGCCAGGGGCAAAGTCAGCCTGCCATCTAATGGCAACAAGGGTAGGGGGAAACTGGCCCGGGTGAGAGGAACCCCAACAGCGGCAGGAGGAGAAATGATGGAGGCAAGGGACGAAGTCAGCCTGACGTCAGGCGAACACAATCCTCCAGCTCCCACACTAACCGTTACCCGGACCGGCGCAGCACCCCCGGTGGACCCCGATCGGGCCGGCGCAGCACCCCCGGTGGACCCCGATCGGGCCGGCGAAACACTCCCGGTGGACCCCAGCTGGACCGGCGAAACACTCCCGGTGGACCCCAGCTGGACCGAGACAGCACTCCCGGTGGACTCCAGCTGGACCGGCGAAACACTCCCGGTGGACCCCAGCTGGACCGGCGAAACACTCCCGGTGGACCCCAGCTGGACCGGCGAAACACTCCCGGTGGACCCCAGCTGGACCGGCGAAACACTCCCGGGCGCAGCATCTGAGGCGAACACCGTGCAGGGAACCGGAACCTCCGAGATGGCACCCAGAGCAGGTTCGTCTCCGGTGACCCTGGGGAGAGGCTCAGAGGGACAAAAGGAACCGGGATCAGGATCACCGGCAGCGGCAGAGCCCGGCGGAGCAGGCTCAAGCGCAGCAGACGGCTGCACCCGGCCCGCCCCCCCGAGAGACAGGCAATAATGCTCCAGAATAGAGAAGAGAAAAACAAAATAGAGCACTTGCCTGATCTCGGGTTCTACCGCCATCCAGGACTTCGATGCTCCGGGCTCAGCGTGCAGGACTCCGTCCTCCGGCTCCAACTCGACTGCGAATGGCTCCGCAGCCGGCATGATGGTTTCCACAGTCAAACGACCTCCAAACGCCGAAGACCGCGTCGACAGCCCACCTGGCGTGGGGGCAGGAGATCTGGACTCTGCTGGGCCGAACCATTCCTCCGTGGAGACCCGGGGACGCTTAATCGTCGGCGCTGGCTCCAACAGGCAGTTCGACCTTCTCCTCTGCCCATAACGTGGCTGCGGGGCTGGGGCAAAACCCTCCAGGGCCGCAGGCCGCCTCCTCCTCGCGCAGCGGTGTACACCTGGCACCGGGGCACACTCAAGGGGAAGAGACACAGAGGACGCAGGTTCATATTCAGTTTTTGCAGCGGGAGGAGAGAGCTCAGGGGACTGTGAACCCTGAACTCCTCCCCCAGGAATCAAACAAGGCAATTCACTCATAATGGGAGGAGAATGAAAGGACACTTGCCTGATTCCCGGAGGGCCGGTGGAACCCGCTACAAGGGACTCGAGTCTCTCTTCTCCCAACTGGATAGAAGTGGGGAACCCCCCGGACAGATGAGGCGGTGCTACCCGCACCGGATCGGGACCTGGAACACCTGGAGATGAATTTGCGCTTCTCCCAGCGGCCGGAGTGAATGACGAAGAGGGGGGTGAAACAGCTGAGGAGAGCTGGGGGCCCAAAGCTGACGGGACAGCGGGGAGAGCGGGCCCAGGAGCGGGAGCAGCTGATTCACTTCTTCGGCGAGACACGGGAGCAACAGCAGGCTGGGAGGCGGAATTCGTGTGGTTTCCTGGAGCGGGATCCGGACGGGACTCTCGCTGAGATGAGTGGGGAATTTGGGAGTGACGTCTTCTGAACGTGAGGCCGGGAAAACGCCGCTCCTGTGCGATGAGCGAAGCCAACAGGTCAGCGTATTCCGGATAATCGTTCAGCTCCGGGTTCTTCTCGACCAGCCTGACCGCTGCAATCACGTTCTTCATGGCTACGGGGGGAACGGCGGCGGAAGAAGCGGCTGCCACTCGATCCGCAATGCGCATCGCTGTCATTCTCATCTTCTCCGGGGGAAACCCGGTTGACGTCACTCTATCCTGGGGATCACCCCTGGGTGAGGCGAACTCCTGGACTGGATCGGCGGCAGGAGCGGGATTCCGAAGCGAGGAGCGAAGGCGTTCTGTCCTCGGCTTCCTGCCGGAGTTCTCCTCCAGCCTACGGAGCCTCTCCCAGGCCACAGAGATGTCTGCCCTCCTTGCCTTAACCTCGGGGAGAAGGAAGTAGCGAGAAAAGCAGTTAAGCATACCCTCGGCGAGCTCCAGGCGCCAGCGTATCTCGCTGGGGGCATCGTAGAGGTCCGTGGTGAATAACGTTCCGTCCACAAGGTCCAGAGTCTCCGAGAGATTGTGGCCTGGGTGCCGCATGAGTCTCTTGGAAGGAGACATGATACTGGCTCGCTCGTACCCAGAGGAAGAGGAAAAAAGGCGTCGAGTCCTTACAGCCAACTCACGGTCGCGGCCGTCTCACTAGGGCTGCGACCTACTGTCATAACTCTGGCTCTCACGAGCCAGGAAAGGAGATACGAGGGCGACCAGTGAGTTAGCGTAGTTTATTAACAAAGCACACACAACACAAAATAACAAACAGAAAAGTAAAGAGCCACGTGGGGCTAAAACACACACAGAACTAAGGGAAACATACCACCCAGGGAGAAAGGCTAGAGAGGCGGCGAGGGAAAAATACACGCCGAGTCGCAACACTTACTTTGGGTGAAGCGCCGAGGTAACGGCGGACTGAAGCTAGACGTAGGAGCTAACAGTCGTGGGAACACAAGGAACGTCTTCCCATAGCGAGGTCGCAGCGACGAGTAACTCTCGGCTGCTCGCTTAAATGGGGGAGATGATTGGGAATAGGAGACAGCTGTCCCAGCGCAGCTGAACTAGACAGCTGGCAATCAGCTGGGCGCTGTCAAAGGGCGGGCCATGGAAGACCCGGCACGGACTACCCCGGAGCAGGAGCGAACTGGACAACCTGAACGCAGAGAAAAGATAGTTCAGGTCGTGACAGCCCTTGCCTGCTTCACAGAACGCACTCGGGCTGCCGCTGACAGGAAGCGGGTTCCTGCCCCCAGGTATGTCGTCGGGCAGCAGGTCTGGCTGGCAGCCAGTCAGATCCCTCTTAAAGTTAAGTCAAAGAAACTGTCTCCCTGCTTCCTGGGTCCTTACACCATCTCGCGGGTGATTAATGACGTGTCGGTTCAGCTTAAGTTGCTGCCGACCTTACAGGTGTACCCGACGTTTCACGTCACTCACATCAAGCCCTTCTCGGCCAGTCCCCTGTGCCCCCCCTCCGGAGCTGCCTCCCCCTCCCTGGATCATTGACGGCCACCCCGCCTACACTGGACGCCGTGTGCTGAATGTTCGCCATCGGGGCTGGGGCCTTCAGTACTTAGTGTCACCACGGGTTGAGATGCCGTCTCGGCACTCAGCCCATGTTTTCCCTCATCCCTGCTTCCCATTGAGCAGCGTCTCAGCTGGCCCCCAGCTGGCAGCATTATGGACGGCTGGGGCCAATTAGTCTTCATCAGCTGGGGCGCTGCCAATGAGGATAAATAGGAGCAGCCTCGATGACTCGGGGCTGCGACATAAACACATTGCTAAGCTGAAGCCCCTTCGTCTGGTGTCAGCTTATACTCCTCTTGCAGCATTCCTGTGTTTGTATCCCGCTGTGAGGATGTACGTCTTGCTACCCCCACGTCCGGTACGAGCTGCTTACCTCTGCGCTGTGCAACCTGTGAGTGTACCTCTGCATGAGTATCTGTGCTCTCCTCATCCCTTCCCCTTCTCCCTGAATAAAATATCACGACTCACTGGCTTGCCCCTGGCTCTGATTGCCCGGCTCCCTAGAGCTGGATATGACAGTATGTCGCAGCCAGAAGAGTTGCCGGCGGCCGTGGGTCGCTGTGGAAACGTACCTTTCTGTCGGGGTGTCAGCGCTGCTAGCATGCCGTTTCCCAGAAGTCACTTCCGGCGCCAGGGCGACGAGCTGAGGTCCATCTCGGAGGCTGTCGACGGGACGCTCTTCACCCTGCACGACGCCTCCAACGCGAGACGCTGGCATCCGGGCCGTGCTGAGGAACTCCTGGACTGTCACCCTCACTCTCTGTACCATCTGGAGGACAGTTCCAGGATAGACGCTGCAGGTACACAGTGAGAGAAGCTCCACGGGGTGGATGGAAATCCCGGCAGGGAGTCGAAGTGGGCGACGTCTTTCCCCGCTTCGGAGTCCCGTTCCTGCCGCCATTCCAGTCCGGGAGTTCGCGCCAACCAGAGGACTTCCCCCGACCTGCGCCACGTCACTCGGGATTCCCTTCAAGGAGCCGCAGCTGACAGCAGTTATGTCCGGGGTCGAGTGGCTGTCGCGAGCTCTACTGTGTTTCCTGTCACCACCTTCAGGCATGTGGCGGCGGCAGTGAGATTGATGGTGAGGACTTCAGGGCTACGAAGCTTTCCCGTGCTCGACGCCTTCCTCGTCTCGATCTCCGATCTGGAGCGGCGAATCCTGGGTTTCCCCCTCGCTTCGTCCCCTGGGAGTAGTCGTCATCACATCGCCGAGTCACCTCTGCACGAACCTCGTCCGGATCCAGTTCTGGGTCATCGTCAGGACCGTTCCTCCCACGCAGCTGTCATCCCTTCGCCTCGTCAGTGTGGAGATTCTACAGCCTCGTCCCCTGAGCCTCGTTCCCCCGCTGTCATTCCTGAACATTCGGGCTGGCTCACCCCGGCTGTTTCCCCCTCCTCCTCGACGCGCTTCCTGACCGCTGTGTGTGCCTGGAATCCCGGCCTGGTGAGCTCTCTGCTGGAGACAACGCGAGCGACCCTCAGACGAATTCCCGGGGGGTCCTCCGTTATCGCCGGGCGGGGAGAGGAAGAAGCAGATTCCACTACAGCAGGCGATACTCAACCTCCAGGGGGCAGGCAAGTCATTGTTTTTTCACACCTGCTTAATGATTTGCTCTGTCACATCCCTGGAGGAGAAGTTCAGGGTTCGCAGCTCCCTGAACTCTCCCCACCTGCTGTAACCTGTATTCCTAATCCCGCATCCTCTGTGTCTCTCTCCGCCGAGCGGTCCCCGGCTCCGGGTCAACGTGGTGGGATATGGAGAGGGCCTGTGGTTCCGCAGCTACATTGCGGACGGAGGAGGGGGACTGACTGCTGCGTGGAGTCTACGCCGACGACTGAGCGTCCCCGGGTCTCCACGGAGGAGCGGTTCGGTCCGGCGGGACGAGATTCTTCTGGCTTCACGCCGAGTAGATCGTCAGCGGGGTTACCTGAGCTGGAGGAATCTCAAGCTGCGCTGACCATCGTGCTGGCTGCGGGGCCCGACGCGGCTAGATGGGAGCCTAACAACAACCTCCTGACGACGGATCCTGGATCTTCGCAGTCCTGGATGGCGTCAGAACCCGAGATCAGGCGAGTGCTCTCCTTTCTTTTCTCTCTTTTTATCCCCGAGCACTTCAGCCTATCTCCAGGGGAGACGAGCCGGGTGCAGCCGTCCGCTGCGTCTGAGCTCGTCTCGCCGGGTTCTGGCGCTGCCGGTGATCCTGATCCCGGTTCTGTTTTCTCTTCTGAGCCTTCTTCCAGGGTCACCGGCAAGGAGTTGCTGTTCCTCGTGGTGCTGGAGGGTCCGGGTTCAACGTTGGAGGTCGGTTCTGGTGCAGTATTCAACGTGGGTTCGCCCGAGACCCAGTCGGGGTCCAACGTGGGTTCGCCTGAGGCCCGATCGGGGTCCGACGTGGGTGCTGCCCCAGTATTGTCCAGGTCCGGTGAGGAGGTGGCCGTTTTCCTGCGGCCTGACGCCCGCCGCCCTCGTCATCGGCTCTCCCCTGAGCCTCTTCCACCGGGATCCGCTCTGATCCTTCGCCCGTCTCAACGGTCCTGGTGGTTGAGTGATGCGGGTCGACGACCCGACCCACAGAACTTTCGGTTCGGTGATCTGGTTCCCCCCACTGGTCTGTGTTTCCCTCTGGGCAGCCTGGTTCGGCTGCCGGTGGACTGGATTCCTGGGATCTGGGTCCAGAGTTCGCCATCCAAACACTTCTCTTTCCCTGATTCGCCAGCTGGACAATGGGCGGGGAGATCTCCGGAGCCATCTCGGCTATTTTTGGACTCTGCCTGCCATTCACCTCGGGTGTCACTTTTTCTTTTGTTATTAAGGTCACTCGGGTGTAATGTGTTGTCCTGTTGGTGGATTCGTTTTTATAGTGCTGTGTTTTCCATCGCTCATGCTCAGCATTTTACTTTTTGTGCCATGTTTTTAGCCTCGTTTTTTGTATTGTAGAGTTATGTTTTGTTTTCCGTAACACCATGCTCTGCAGTTATCCATTTATTCCAGTCACTTTCATTTCTTTAGGTGACTGGGTATTTATATATTCGTGTGTGTGGGTTTTTCTTTGCCTGCACTCAGTATTTCTTTTTTGTCCTGTTGGTTCATTATAGAGTCATGTGCCTTGTTTTTTGTAACACCATGCTCTGTAATTGTGTATTTGTTCCAGTCACCCTCACTTTTCTTGGTGACTGTGTGTGTATGTACTTAAATTAGCGCTGTGTATAGGTTCCCCTTTATTTAACCGTACTCAGCATTTTTGCCCTGTACCTTTTTGGTGATTCTTTTTTCCTTGCTCTGGGTCATGCATGGTTGGTGCTCTCTGGGTAGTATGTAACCGGCGTGCTGACCCAGTTCTTCTCCCCATCTGTACCTGGGTTAATTATTCTGTTTTGTCAGTATTGTATTTGGGTTTTTCTTTCCCGCTACCCTACATTGCCCCATTGGTGTGGTTCTTCCCTTGGCTTCTTCCCCTCCGGTCCGCCTCCCTTCCTCCCACCCTAGGTGGGGGGGGGGGGGGGGGGGCTGGGATGTTCCTGGTCGTTCAGGAGCCCGACCTTGAGGGGGGGGCTCTGTCACCACGGGTTGAGATGCCGTCTCGGCACTCAGCCCATGTTTTCCCTCATCCCTGCTTCCCATTGAGCAGCGTCTCAGCTGGCCCCCAGCTGGCAGCATTATGGACGGCTGGGGCCAATTAGTCTTCATCAGCTGGGGCGCTGCCAATGAGGATAAATAGGAGCAGCCTCGATGACTCGGGGCTGCGACATAAACACATTGCTAAGCTGAAGCCCCTTCGTCTGGTGTCAGCTTATACTCCTCTTGCAGCATTCCTGTGTTTGTATCCCGCTGTGAGTATGTACGTCTTGCTACCCCCACGTCCGGTACGAGCTGCTTACCTCTGCGCTGTGCAACCTGTGAGTGTACCTCTGCATGAGTATCTGTGCTCTCCTCATCCCTTCCCCTTTACCCTGAATAAAATATCACGACTCACTGGCTTGCCCCTGGCTCTGATTGTCCGGCTCCCTAGAGCCGGATATGACACTTAGTGGATTGGGAGGGTTATGGCACAGAGGAACGGTCCTGGGTTCCCACGTTGCGGGTCTTGGACAATGAAATGCTCGGGCCTACCACCGTGCTCACCCGGAAAAGCCCTCTGGACCGCCAGGAGGCGCTCCTAGAAGGAGGGGCCCTGTCATGGGCAACGAGAGCGCGCCCCTCCCATCCTGCCTCATCTTCACCAACTTATCACGGCACCTGAGGCAGAAGACGCACGTGCACCCACTCATCAGCCAGCGTACTAAAGGAGGCCCTCTCTGTGCATTCACTGCTGGCTTGTCTGGGTATACTGCCCGCGTATTGACAAGCAAGTATAAGCTGCAGGTTTCAACATGTCGTCTAGCCTTGTTTCTCCTCTTTTCTTGGTTGCTGCCACTGTGCAGGTGTGTCTCTAGGACTGCGCGTGTTCTCCTGCCACATCTCACTATCCTTCAGCTTCCTACTCCATCTGGTCAGGCACCATCAGCTCATCTTCCCCACACCCTACTGGTTTGTCTATTCCCCGCTGGGTTCCTGCCGGTTCTCCTTGGATTCCCAAGTAAGTGGCATTTTGGCTCGCCTGTTTCCCCTCACTTCATTCCTCCCCTCAGCTCTCGTCTTCTCTCCACAGGGTGATTCCTGTGGCGAGTGACTGTTTCTTCAGCTGTGTGCTTGTGTTTTTGCAATTTAATAAACTTTCAAACGTGCCCCTTTGTGTGGTTACTTCTTGTGCTGTGGCATTGTGCACGTGAGCTGTCAAGCTTAATTAATCATGACAGAGAATCTGTTGCATATTTTTTTTTAGCCATGATTAGAAGATGTAGTTACTGTGGCAAGAAAAAGTATGTGAACGATTTGGAATGACCTGGTTTTTCTGCATTAATTGATCATAAATGTGCTCTGATCTACATCTAAGCCCCAAGTATAGACAAACACAATGGGCTTAACCTAATACCACACAAACAATTATGTTTCATGCCTTTATTGGATACATCCATTAACCATTCACAGTGATGGTGGAAAAAATAAGAAAGCCCTATGCTAATTACTTCAGCAAAAGTCAGGAGATATCAAACCTGGAGTCCAAGCAATGAAACCAGATTGGATTGAGGAATAGAGCTACCGTGACACTCTCTCCCACACTGGTGGCTCCTTACAACACACACACAGCAACTTTTTTCTAAAGTTCTTACCATCTGCTAATAACTGTCTCCTAAATCTGACACTTTTTCATCTTCATTTCTCATATAATTTGGTGGTGTCAAAACTAAATGGTGATGGTCGGGCAAGTTGTTACAGCGAGACCAGAGGTTCATCGTTACAGTGTAACGACTATATGGCCTTGTGGATTCCTGTCAAGTTAATACTTTATAAGATGGTGTCATTATGTAAATAAGCTTTCATATATGATCAAATTAATAGTCAGCTTCATGTGTGCCTGTGTTTGTGTTCATGTTGAATGTAATTGTGTTTTGTAAATATATGTCTAAAAGGATGTCACCTGACTGCAAAACAAATCTACCTACGGGTACAAATAAAGTAACCTGAACCTGAACCTGAAATACAAGCAAAGCTGTTATGATTCCCCGTGCGCCATTACGCGGCGCACGAGGGAAGGAATGAAAAACTCATTATTATATTATATTATTATATTATATAGACACCTGTGATGTTAATTAGAGGACACATCTTGGTTGAACATGGCCCTGTGGTCACATTATTTTCAATCTTTTCTAGGGGTACCATCATTTTTGTCCAGGCTTGTTTCATGAGTTTTTTTTTAAATAAGTCTGTTGAACCACAATTCAAAAGCATTGTCTGATTTTCACTGGTTAATTTTCATAGAATTTTTATTTATTACCATTTTTGTCAGATTCAGGTTATTTCTGTGACCATTGTGGGTTTTTATTTCATTAACAGAGGGGAACCAACAATTTTGTCCACGTCTGTAAATCTGTTTGGCACAGTAAGGGAAACAGATACCTGTTCTGCTTACCTAGCTGGTAAACAGGACAGGGGAAGAAGAAAAAAAAATTCTTGTTTGATTTGTTTATTGCAAACAGCTACTAGTTTGTACATTTTGCCAATAAACCTAATTTGCAGTGGGGTTTGAAAAGTTCTGATTCCAACTGTTACTGGAAACATGACTTCATTAAAGTGACACTATATGAGGAAAAAAAGCCAAGGTTATAAGAAAAAACTGCAGATTACACTTTTTAGTTTATATATGCTTCCGTTAGGCAACATTATTAGAAAGCACTTTATACATTTTCATTGTTATGCAGATGACACACAATTATACCTGTCAATGAAGCCAGATGATAGTAATCAATTAGCCAAGTTGGAAGCCTGTCTTAAGGAAATCAAAGCTTGGATGACTTGTAATTTCCTGCTATTAAATTCAGATAAGTCTGAAGTCATTCTTGTTGGTCCAAAAAACCATAGAAATACCTTTCCAAATCAAACTTTCAGTTTGGATGTGGTTACTCTTTCTCTTAATAGCTCTGTGAGAAACCATGGAATTATTTTTGATCAAGATATGTCTTTCAATTAACATATTAAATTTGTTTCTAAGACTGCCTTCTATCATTTGCGTAATATTGCCAAGATTAGGAGCATCTTGTCTCAGAGTGATGCTGAGAAACTGATCCACGCTTTTGTTAGCTCGAGATTAGATTATTGTAATTCTTTATTATCAGGTTGTCCTAAAACATCTTTAAAAAGTCTTCAGCTGATCCAAAATGCTGCAGCAAGAGTTTTAACAGGTACTAGAAAGAGAGATCATATCTCTCCGGTTCTGGCCTCCCTTCATTGGCTTCCCATAGAGTTTAAAATTAAGTTTAAAATCCTTCTTCTTACTTACAAAGCTCTAAACAATCAGGCCCCTTTTTATTTAAAAGATCTGATACTACCATATTATCCTAACAGAGCACTACGCTCCCAAAATGCAGGATTACTTGTAATACCTAGAATCTCCAAAAGTACAATAGGAGGCAGAGCCTTCAGTTATCAAGCTCCTCTCCTGTGGAACCAGCTGCCAATCTGGATTTGGGAGTCAGACTCGATCTCTGTTTTTAAGAATAGGGTTAAAACCTTCCTTTTTGATATAGCCTACAATTAGGGAGGGATCTTGTGTTTCTGAACCCTCCCTTAGTTATGCTGCTAATAGGTTTAGTCAGCCGGGGGACCTCCAGTAATGCACTGGGCTTCACTCCTTTCTTCACTCTCAATGAATTTTTTTTTGCTGGTCATTAACATCTGTTTGTTCTCTCCCATAGATTGAGTCCCCATTGTGCTGTTTGCTCTCTACATGCCTGTTCTTTTCTTCTTCTCTATCCTCTCACCCCCCAGCCAGTCGCAGCAGATGACTGCCCCTCCCTGAACCTGGATCTGCTGGAGGTTTCTTCCTGTTAAAAGGGAGTTTTTCCTCTCCACCGTCGCCAAGTGCTTGCTCACAGGGGATCGCCTGATTGCTGGGGTCTTTCTGCAACTGTGGGGGTTCCCCCTATAGTTGAAAGTGCTATGAGATGACTGTTGTTGTGAAATGGCGCTATATAAATAAAGTTGAATTGAATTGAATTACTGAGAAAGTCATAAAATTTTGTGGAAAATGCCACAAAAGTTAGATGGAAAAAATAAAAGAATAATTGCATTGCATCTCTGAACTAAATAGCAACGCTCTTTGTCAGGTGCTTATTCCATAATGATGTGTCATCTTCAAGAACAAACTAGTCAGACTGGTTAGTTCCCTCATCATCCCTCCTCTGTGAAGGGTAGCCGTTGACACAGTGGGTGTGTCATTTAAGCAACATGGGCTAGCAGCTGCGGTACTGTCTACAGTGGATACAGATCAAGTAGACCCCTGACCAAATGAGCACCCCAAGTGGACCCCAGGATCCAATCTGTGCATGTATATTTTCAATCCAGTGATTTACAAACTGATTCATAGTTTTCTAAAGCCTCATTCAGAACATTATAGTCCCACATACCTGTTCTGTTGATTTTCATCTGCGGGCAGCCAGCCGTGATGAGCAGCAGCGGTGGAAAAGAGAAGCCTTTTGAAAACAGAAATGGAGCCAAAACCTTCTCTAGGTCTTTTAATACATATGCTGTATATATGTATATATTCTTTTACACTTCTTGGTGACTGTAATGTTCTGAATGAGGCTTCAGGAAATTATGAATCACTTTATAAATCACTGGATTGAAAATGTACTTGTACATATACAAATTAGATCCTTGGGTCCACTTGGGGTGCTCACTTGGTCAGGGGTCCACTTGACCTGATCCCTCTTGCAGTTATGCTGCTAATGCTACCACAATTGCTATGAACAAAATAAAAAGTCACATTTGCTCTGTCACAGGTTTTAATGTCATGTCCCATCATGTAATGCTGCTACCCATCTCTGTTGTCTCTCAGAAACTGTGTCTTCACCCAATAACTGTACACCAGATTTTTGAAATAAGTCTGACCCGGCTAGCTAGTTGAGCTAGCACAGGCTAAACTCACTTACTCAGCTTACACTATAAGCTCATAAACTGGAAGTTTATGAGCTTATAGTGCACATAAACAAGAAAAAAAGCCATTTATCCAGGATTAATTTATCCAGGATTATTAAGCAGACACTCTGTGAAATGAATGGTGGTCTATGGGGAAAAATTCATTATTTGGAGCTATTAGTTGCTCCATTACCCATGTGACTTCCGCCTTTGACAGTTTCTATAGAAGTCTACCGGAGTGTGGCAACTCTCATATTATAGGCTCTGAGATACGTGGAGCAGTCCAACAGTCTGAGGAGAAGGGGGGAGGATGGTATGTTCATGATTTGATTTGGCGTTTTTATAAATACTCGTGTTTCTATATTTTGTCAGACATCACATTAAATATGCTTTATACTGTATGAGGCTTCTAGTAGATCGGGGCCCCTAGCAGGTTGGGGCCTGAGGCAACCGCCTACCTTTGCCTAATGGTAAGTCCACCTCTGGCCACACCCGGGCCCACAATCGAAGACCGCTGCACACCTAGACATCATCGTTCTCAATGGTTTACCACCTTCCCGTTTTATCTGTTCACATCTGTGTTCAGTTTACATATGGTTTTTGAGTTCTGTGTTTCTGCATGGCTGTCTCTGTACTCTGCCCTCATTAGTGTCATTTCTCCTATCTCCATCCCAGACGTCCCCACTTATCCCCTGTGTTTATAAGCCTCATGTTTCTCCTTGGTTCTTGTTGAGTCTTTGTCTAAGTAAGGGCCCCTTTACAGCACTGAGATCATTCAGCGATAAGGTCAGTTTTTACCCCCTCTGGACAAAGCCCAAAGGGGGATTTTGTTATGGGTTAGTCAGTCTGTCTGTTTGATCCACTTTTGTGAAATCAACTCCTCCTACAGTTTTGTTCTAATTGTTCTGAAACTTGGTACCATGATTTGATGTACACTGAGGATGCACATATTGCAATTTGGTTCTGATCGGATGAGTTTTGCAGGAGTTGTAGCCCCTGAACTATGACCTCTTGTTTCACCTCACTTCATATACAGTAACTGTCTTATGAAATCAAATCATCTTACATTTTTGTTCTGTTTGTTTTGAAACTTGGTACTGTGGATTGATATACAGTGATCCCTCACTTATCGCGGTTAATGGGTTCCAGAACCGACCGCGAAAAGTGAAAAACCGCGAAGTAGCGTCACCCCTAATGACGTCATCCATAAATAATACGTACGTTCATTCTCTCACTCTCTCTCTCTCATATGATACGCGTGTGTGTGTGTACGTGTACATACATACGTAGATGTAAACAAAGTGTACATAAATATGTTTTTAGAACTCTTTTATTCTTATAACAAGATACGTAACTCAAGATGAAAATGATTTACTGCACAGGTTAATGAGAGCTTTACTGCTCCTCAGGTGACGCCTCATCGTGAGGTGCTGGAGGCGCAGGATCATCGAGGGCAGCTTCCGATAGAGCTGAAGCTGCAGGAGGCGGCGTAGTGGCTCGACGGGAAGACTATTTTGCACAAAATGGCACAAGAGAACAGCAAAAATTTCCACGCGGCGAGACTAGGTAACACGAGCGATAAAAAGCAATGAATGCGGTCTTCCTTCCCTTCATGGGTGCTCGGCAGGGAGAGGAGGTGGGTGAAACGTCTCGGCCAATCAGCTTGCGGGGTGAAACGTCTCGGTCAATCAGCTTGCAAGATTTCCGAGCCGAGCCAACACGAGAACAGCGAACAGAGAGTTGAGCGGCTGTCCGTGTGGATACCTGATGTTCTAATGTAGTCTCCCTGCCTTCTGCTAGCGCCCGCCCATTATTTCTCAATTTTGAATTTTTGATGAATATTTTTGAAAAATCCGCGATGCACTGAGGGCGCGAAAGGTGAAGCGCGAAGTAGCGAGGGATCACTGTACTCTGATGATGCGCATATTGCAATTTCACTCTCATCAGGTGACCTTCGGGTCAAAAGTCAGAGGTCAAATTTTCTCTAACTCTTGTAAACACAATAACTGTTAAAAGAAATGATGTAGTAGTTGTATCTAATACACATCTTGGATGATTTACACCCTGACCCAACTATGGGTTTGGAGTCAAGGGGTCAAAGTTCAAAGTCAACATTGCAGTTGTACTATGGTAAATGCTACATTTATTATTACTATAAAACGAGTAAAGCTAGAGTCATAAAACCTGGTATACAAGTTCACTTTGGGATCCTGACCTCTGACGATGGGTTTGGGGTCAAAAGGTCAAAGGTAAATGTTAACATTCCCTATGTCTTTTTACTGTACAATAAGTAAAGATAGGGTCACCAAACTTGGTACACAGGTTCACCTCGGGATCCTGCCCTACAGCTGTGGGTTGTATACTTTGTTGTATATTTGTGGATGATGGGCTTATCATAATTTGGTCCTGCCACAGTAATTATATTGAAAAATTGAAAACTGCTCTCCATCAGTAAGCATTGGGATTTTCAAAGATAATGGAGTCGGGGGCTATTGCACTTGCCCCAGAGTGCTCTTCATGATCTTTGGCATTGTTTGGGAGATCCTTGTGTGCTTTGGACTGAGTCAAATTTTTAAGGAGACCATGGCAGCTGTGAAGATCACTGAAGGTCAATAATAGATCAAAAATTTGCCAGATCTCTCAATGATATCCACCCATGTGTGAAGAGGGTATAAATACTAGTGTGTCTACGTTTCATTTTCTTGTTCTCAGCCCAGTATTCCTGGTTTGCATTTAGTTTTAGTTACTTTGGTTTTCCGCGTCTGTGCAGCGTTTGGTTTTGTGTTCAGTATTTTCATTTGCTAGGATTTCTTTTGTTTATTAGTAATAAAATAATCTTGAGTTTCCCCCAAGTCTCCGTCTGCATTTGGCTCCTGCTTTCCTTCAAATTCATGGCAAATATTTGCTTAGAAATGATTTCAGGCTTCCATGCTCTCACTTCGTTTTAAATGGGATCTTGTGATTCTACCTAAATTTAGTTATGCCACCAAAGTAATAAAATTAGCCCTTCGCCCTACCCCTTCATTTTGTACATTCACGGTGAATGCACAAAACGGAGGGGTAGAGCTAAGGGGTAGGGTGGAGAGGTGAATTGTGATGCACCCTTAGTTACAGTGGTGTCTAATGTAAGTGTGACTGTCGGACCAGAGGGGTTTGCACAAAAGTGAAAGAAATCCAGGATGACTAAAAAATTGTGGTGTGACGTAGTTTGATCATCCTGGCTGAATGTCATGGGCAGCGAGAGCGCGCCCCTCCCATCCTGCCTCATCTTCATCAACTCATCACGGCACCTGAGGCAGAAGACGCACCTGCGCCCGCTCATCAGCCAGCATAATTAAGGAGGCTCTCTCCATGCATTCACTGCTGGCTCGTCTGGGTATACTGCCCGCGTATTGACAAGCAAGTATAAGTTACAAGTTTCAACACGTCGTCGAGCCTTGTTTCTCCTCTTTCCTCAGGTTGCTACCATCGTGCAGGTGTGTCTCTAGGACTGCACGTGCTCTCCTGCCACATCTCACTATCCTTCAGCTTCCTACTCTATCTGGTCAGGCACCATCAGCTCATCTTCCCCACACCCTACTGGTTCGTCTATTCCCCGCTGGGTCCCTGCCGGTTCTCCCTGGATTCCCAAGTAAGTGGCATTTTGGCTCGCCTGTTTCCCCTTACTTCATTCCTCCCCTCACAGCTCTCGTCTTCTCTCCACAGGGTGATTCCTCTGGCGAGTGACTGCTTCTTCAGCTGTGCGCTTGTGTTTTTGCAATTTAATAAACTTTCAAATGTGCCCCTTTGTGTGGTTACTTCCTGTGCTTTGGCATTGTGCACGTGAGCTGCCAAGCTTAATTAATCATGACAGAACGAGCCAGACAGGACAGTAGCTCAGCCGGTGCCTCACCACAGGAGCTGTCTGCTCTGGATTGCTTATCAGCGACCGAGCACCAGCTTGCTGTGCTGACGCAGCAGGTTTCGAATATGATGAGGCTTTGGTCTAAAGCGCCTCCTCCGGCCTCTCCCCCTCAGTCTGCTCTGCGCACTACGGTGCACCATACTACCTCCGTTCCCACGCCTTCCCCGTACGTGGGGGAGGTGGAGAAATGTAAAGGTTTTCTTATTCAAGTCTGTATGTACCTGGAGCAGGTTGGGGAGGAGTACCCTGGGGATGTGGCCAAAATTCAGTTCTTTACACTGTTGCTCAAGGACCGAGCCCTTGAGTGGGCACGGTCCACTTTACATAACCCCGGGGGGTGTTGGTACATGTTTGATGAATTTGTGGACACATTCTCTTGCGCGTTTGGCCGTACCAAGAGTCAGGGCAACGTCATGAGCCGCCTGATGATGCTCCGCCAGGGCACTCGGTCAGCAGCCAAGTACTCGGTGGAGTTCCGGGTTGTAGCGGCTGATTCAGGGTGGAATGAAATTGCTTTGCGCAGTGCGTTCCTCCACGGGTTAAATGCTCAACTCCATGATGATCTGGCGGTTCACCCTGTCCCGGAGACTCTCGACGGTCTCATAGATCAGGCAGTTGGATTGGACAACCGGTGCCATGAGCGCACGAAGGAGCATGAGTCCTCATCTCGCCAGTGCGCCGAGCGTGTGCCTGCCGTGGTTGCTGACACTGGCGGCGCCGGCTCTTCGTCCAAGCCGATGGAACTCTCTCGGCATTTGACCGATGATGAGTGTCGACAAAGGCGAAGGGTCAATGCGTGCGTGTACTGTGGTTTAATGAACCACAGTCTGGACGAATGCCACCTGTGGCTAAAAGACACGGCCTGTCAGTAACCATAGGGGGTCTGGCAGGCAGGTACTAAATCTACTCCCCCCGGTAATTTTTCAATTTCGGCCCTTGTGCATTTGCTGGGGGTCGAGAGGAGGACTATGGCACTGGTTGACTCAGGGTCGGAGGGTAATTTTGTTTCTGCTGAGTTCGTTAAGGAGGTGGGTATTCCCACATGTAAACTGCCCAGTGATCAGAGGATCACTACCATATCTGGCCGGGAAGTCACGGTGGTCACTCAAAGCACAGTGCTGATGTCCATCCTCCTGTCCGGGAACCACCGGGAGGAACTCTCCGTCTTGGTTCTCCCTGTTTCATCTTCCCCGGTGGTTCTTGGTTACCCTTGGTTTCAGAGGCATAACCCAATAATTATTTGAGATCAAAATACCATCTCCTCCTGGAGCCCTTTCTGTATGGCTCATTGTATGCGTTCAGTGGAGTGTTCCCCATCTCTGTCCGTCTCCCTCTTTCCGGTCGAGCCACTGGACCTCAGTCTCGTTTCCCGGGCATATCACGATTTAGGAGAGGTCTTTAGCAAATCGAGAGCGTTGTCGCTGCTGCCTCACCGCTCTTATGATTGTGTTATAGACCTCATCCCGGGGGTGAGGCTGCTGTCCAGTCGGCTATATCATATTTCTGGCCCGGAGAGGGAGGCGATGGAGAAATAAATTAATGAATCGCTGAACGCTGGCCTTATTTGGCCATCTTTGGTTTCACTCGGAGCCGGATTCTTCTTCGTCGGAAAGTAGGATGGCTCACTGTGCCCGTGCATCGACTGCCGGGAGCTCAATACATTACCATCAAAGACAAGTACCCTCTGCCTTTGATTAATTCAGCGTTCGAGCTCCTTCAGCGCTCACGAGTTTTCACCAAGTTAGACCTCAGGAACGCGTACCATCTGGTCCGCATTCGCAAAGGCGACAAATGGAAGACGGTGTTTAAAACACACCAGGGGCAGTTTGAATATTTAGTGATGCCTTTTGGGCTCACTAACACCCCTGCCATCTTCCAGCGGTTAATAAACAACATCCTTCACGATATGCTCTTCCAATTTGTGTTTGTCTACTTGGATCATATTCTAATTTTCTCCTGCTTGCCAGAGGAACATGACTCCCATGTCAGGGCAATTTTACAACAGCTCTTGGAGAACTAGCTCTACGTCAAGGCCGAGAAGTGTGAGTTCTCCACAACATCAACCACCTTCTTGGGCTTCATAGTGGCTGAAGGGAGACTGATTGCTGACCCGGCCAAGGTGAGGACAGTACTGGATTGGCCAACTGCCCACTCCCGTAAGGAGCTTCAACGCTTCCTCGGGTTCGCAAATTTTTATTGCAGGTTAATCAGGAACTACAGTGGGGTGGCACTGGCCTAGACACAGCTGACCTCCGTTAAGGTCCCCTTTCGCTGGACCGAGGCAGCTGAACAGGCATTTGTTAAATTAAAGCGCCTGTTCACGGAAACACCAATCTTGGCCCAGGTCGACACACAGCTCCAGTTTGTCCTTGAGGTGGATGGATCTGATTTGGGGGTTGGTGCTGTGCTGTTGCAGCGCACGCCCCCCGATCAGAAGTTCTGCCCGTGCGCATATTTCTCTTGTCAGCTTACACCAGCCGAGAGGAATTATGATGTAAGGGACAGAGAGCTGCTTGCCATTAAGTTGGCATTGGAGGAGCAGAGGCACTGGTTAGAGGGGGCCATTCACCCCATCGTCGTGTGGACCAACCACAAGAACCCCGAATAATTGTGGTCGGCCCGCCGACTCAATACCAGGCAGGCTCGCTGGGCTCTATTTTTCCAGCGATTTAATTTTACCATCACTTACCGGCCTGGTGCCCAGAACACCAAACCAGACGAGCTGTTGCACCAGTTTGATTCTGGGGAGGTAGCGCCCCCTTCCCCCCCAAACCATCATACCGCCTTCGTGCGTCCTTGGAGCCCTTACTTGGGATATCGAGCAGAGGGTCCACCAGGCCCAGTCCCAGGAGCCTGTGCCAGTAGGGTGCCCCCGGATCCTTCTGTACGTTCTGGCTGCCCTCCGCAGCGATGTCATCCACTGGGCCCACACCAGTCACTTTGGGTGCCATCCTGGCATTGCTCGAACTGTGGACTTCGTCCGGCAAGCGTCCGGGTGGCCCACGCTGTGGCGGGACGTCCGGGAGTATGTCAGAGCCTTTCAGACCTGTGTCCAGAGAAAATCTGACTCCTCCCCTCCATCTGGACTCCTTCATTCTCTCCCCATCCCTGGTCGTCCGTGGTCTCACATTGCTGTGGATTTTGTGACCGGACTTCCCCCCTCCCGCGGCAAGATGGTCATCCTCACGATTGTGGATTGCTTCTCCAAGGCTGCTCATCTGGTGGCCCTTCTGAAGCTCCCCTTGGCCTTGGAGACGGTGGTCCTCCTCAAGGATCACGTCATCCGCATCCATGGCATCCCTGTGGACATTGTGTCTGACCGGGCTCCTCAATTTACTTCCCAGGTCTGGAGGGCCTTTTGTCAGACTCTGGGAACGACAGTGAGCCTTTTGTCTGGTAATCATCCTCAGAGCAACGGGCAGGCAGAGCACGCCAACCAGTCCCTGGAGGTCGCCTTGCGGTGCGTAGCAGCCGATAACCCCTCATCGTGGAGCACGCACCTGACCTGGGTGGAATATTCTCTAAACTCAGCTGTCTCCTCTGTTACTGGACTCACCCTGTTTGAGGCGTCGCCACCGCTTCTTCCTATAGCCGAGAGGGAGGTCGCGGTTCCATCGGTGGGGGTCCATGCTCGTTGCTGCCGGTGCGTCTGGAGGTCTACTCGGGCTGCCCTTGCCCGCTTCACAGAACGCACTCGGGCTGCCGCTGACAGGAAGCGGGTTCCTGCCCCCAGGTATGTCGTCGGGCAGCAGGTCTGGCTGGCAGCCAGTCAGATCCCTCTTAAAGTTAAGTCAAAGAAACTGTCTCCCTGCTTCCTGGGTCCTTACACCATCTCGCGGGTGATTAATGACGTGTCGGTTCAGCTTAAGTTGCTGCCGAGCTTACAGGTGTACCCGACGTTTCACGTCACTCACATCAAGCCCCTCTCGGCCAGTCCCCTCTGCCCCCCCTCCGGAGCTGCCTCCCCCTCCCTGGATCATTGACGGCCACCCCACCTACACTGGACGCCGTGTGCTGAATGTTCGCCATCGGGGCTGGGGCCTTCAGTACTTAGTGGATTGGGAGGGTTATGGCACAGAGGAACGGTCCTGGGTTCCCACGTTGCGGGTCTTGGACAATGAAATGCTCGGGCCTACCACCGTGCTCACCCGGAAAAGCCCTCTGGACCGCCAGGAGGCGCTCCTAGAAGGAGGGGCCCTGTCATGGGCAACGAGAGCGCGCCCCTCCCATCCTGCCTCATCTTCACCAACTTATCACGGCACCTGAGGCAGAAGACGCACGTGCACCCACTCATCAGCCAGCGTACTAAAGGAGGCCCTCTCTGTGCATTCACTGCTGGCTTGTCTGGGTATACTGCCCGCGTATTGACAAGCAAGTATAAGCTGCAGGTTTCAACATGTCGTCTAGCCTTGTTTCTCCTCTTTTCTTGGTTGCTGCCACTGTGCAGGTGTGTCTCTAGGACTGCGCGTGTTCTCCTGCCACATCTCACTATCCTTCAGCTTCCTACTCCATCTGGTCAGGCACCATCAGCTCATCTTCCCCACACCCTACTGGTTTGTCTATTCCCCGCTGGGTTCCTGCCGGTTCTCCCTGGATTCCCAAGTAAGTGGCATTTTGGCTCGCCTGTTTCCCCTTACTTCATTCCTCCCCTCAGCTCTCGTCTTCTCTCCACAGGGTGATTCCTCTGGCGAGTGACTGTTTCTTCAGCTGTGTGCTTGTGTTTTTGCAATTTAATAAACTTTCAAACGTGCCCCTTTGTGTGGTTACTTCTTGTGCTGTGGCATTGTGCACGTGAGCTGTCAAGCTTAATTAATCATGACAGAGAATCTGTTGCATGTTTTTTTTTAGCCATGATTAGAAGATGTAGCTACTGTGGCAAGAAAAAGTATGTGAACGATTTGGAATGACCTGGTTTTTGTGCATTAATTGGTCATAAATGTGCTCTGATCTACATCTAAGCCCCAAGTATAGACAAACACAATGGGCTTAACCTAATACCACACAAACAATTATGTTCCATGTCTTTATTAGATACATCCATTAACCATTCACAGTGATGGTGGAAAAAATAAGAAAGCCCTATGCTAATTACTTCAGCAAAAGTCAGGAGATATCAAACCTGGAGTCCAAGCAATGAAACCAGATTGGATTGAGGAATAGAGCTACCGTGACACTCTCTCCCACACTGGTGGCTCCTTACAACACACACACAGCAACTTTTTTCTAAAGTTCTTACCATCTGCTAATAACTGTCTCCTAAATCTGATGCTTTTTCATCTTCATTTCTCATATAATTTGGTGGTGTCAAAACTAAATGGTGATGGTCGGGCAAGTTGTTACAGCGAGACCAGAGGTTCATCGTTACAGTGTAACGACTATATGGCCTTGCGGATTCCTGTCAAGTTAATACTTTATAAGATGGTGTCATTATGTAAATAAGCTTTTATATATGATCAAATTAATAGTCAGCTTCATGTGTGCCTGTGTTTGTGTTCATGTTGAATGTAATTGTGTTTTGTAAATATATGTCTAAAAGGATGTCACCTGACTGCAAAACAAATCTACCTACGGGTACAAATAAAGTAACCTGAACCTGACCCTGAAATACAAGCAAAGCTGTTATGATTCCCCGTGCGCCATTACGCGGCGCACGAGGGAAGGAATGAAAAACTCATTATTATATTATATTATTATATTATATAGACACCTGTGATTTTAATTAGAGGACACATCTTGGTTGAACATGGCCCTGTGGTCACATTATTTTCAATCTTTTCTAGGGGTACCATCATTTTTGTCCAGGCTTGTTTCATGAGTTTTTTTTTAAAATAATTCTGTTGAACCACAATTCAAAAGCATTGTCTGATTTTCACTGGTTAATTTTCATAGAATTTTTATTTATTACCATTTTTGTCAGATTCAGGTTATTTCTGTGACCATTGTGGGTTTTTATTTCATTAACAGAGGGGTACCAACAATTTTGTCCACGTCTGTAAATCTGTTTGGCACAGTAAGGGAAACAGATACCTGTTCTGCTTACCTAGCTGGTAAACAGGACAGGGGAAGAAGAAAAAAAATTCTTGTTTGATTTGTTTATTGCAAATAGCTACTAGTTTGTACATTTTGCCAATAAACCTAATTTGCAGTGGGGTTTGAAAAGTTCTGATTCCAACTGTTACTGGAAACATGACTTCATTAAAGTGACACTATATGAGGAAAAAAAGCCAAGGTTATAAGAAAAAACTGCAGATTACACTTTTTAGTTTATATATGCTTCCGTTAGGCAACATTATTAGAAAGCACTTTATACATTTTCATTGTTATGCAGATGACACACAATTATACCTGTCAATGAAGCCAGATGATAGTAATCAATTAGCCAAGTTGGAAGCCTGTCTTAAGGAAATCAAAGCTTGGATGACTTGTAATTTCCTGCTATTAAATTCAGATAAGTCTGAAGTCATTCTTGTTGGTCCAAAAAACCATAGAAATACCTTTCCAAATCAAACTTTCAGTTTGGATGTGGTTACTCTTTCTCTTAATAGCTCTGTGAGAAACCATGGAATTATTTTTGATCAAGATATGTCTTTCAATTAACATATTAAATTTGTTTCTAAGACTGCCTTCTATCATTTGCGTAATATTGCCAAGATTAGGTGCAGCTTGTCTCAGAGTGATGCTGAGAAACTGATCCACGCTTTTGTTAGCTCGAGATTAGATTATTGTAATTCTTTATTATCAGGTTGTTCTAAAACATCTTTAAAAAGTCTTCAGCTGATCCAAAATGCTGCAGCAAGAGTTTTAACAGGTACTAGAAAGAGAGATCATATCTCTCCGGTTCTGGCCTCCCTTCATTGGCTTCCCATAGAGTTTAAAATTAAGTTTAAAATCATTCTTCTTACTTACAAAGCTCTAAACAATCAGGCCCCTTTTTATTTAAAAGATCTGATACTACCATATTATCCTAACAGAGCACTACGCTCCCAAAATGCAGGATTACTTGTAATACCTAGAATCTCCAAAAGTACAATGGGAGGCAGAGCCTTCAGTTATCAAGCTCCTCTCCTGTGGAACCAGCTGCCAATCTGGATTCGGGAGTCAGACTCGATCTCTGTTTTTAAGAATAGGGTTAAAACCTTCCTTTTTGATATAGCCTACAATTAGGGAGGGATCTTGTGTTTCTGAACCCTCCCTTAGTTACGCTGCTAATAGGTTTAGTCAGCCGGGGCACCTCCAGTAATGCACTGGGCCTCACTCCTTTCTTCACTCTCAATGAATTTATTTTATTTATTTTTTTTGCTGGTCATTAACATCTATTTGTTCTCTCCCATAGATTGAGTCCCCATTGTGCTGTTTGCTCTCTACATGCCTGTTCTTTTCATCTTCTCTATCCTCTCACCCCCCAGCCAGTCGCAGCAGATGACTGCCCCTCCCTGAGCCTGGTTCTGCTGGAGGTTTCTTCCTGTTAAAAGGGAGTTTTTCCTCTCCACCGTCGCCAAGTGCTTGCTCACAGGGGATCGCCTGATTGCTGGGGTCTTTCTGCAACTGTGGGGGTTCCCCCTATAGTTGAAAGTGCTATGAGATGACTGTTGTTGTGAAATGGCGCTATATAAATAAAGTTGATAAAATTTTGTGGAAAATGCCATTCAGAAGAATAAAGATAAAAAGTTAGATGGAAAAAAATAAAAGAATAATTGCATTGCATCTCTGAACTAAATAGCAACGCTTTTTGTCAGGTGCTTATTCCATAATGATGTGTCATCTTCAAGAACAAACTAGTCAGACTGGTTAGTTCCCTCATCATCCCTCCTCTGTGAAGGGTAGCCGTTGACACAGTGGGCGTGTCATTTAAGCAACATGGGCTAGCAGCTGCGGTACTGTCTACAGTGGATACAGATCAAGTAGACCCCTGACCAAATGAGCACCCCAAGTGGACCCCAGGATCCACTCTGTGCATGTACATTTTCAATCCAGTGATTTACAAACTGATTCATAGTTTTCTAAAGCCTCATTCAGAACATTATAGTCCCACATACCTGTTCTGTTGATTTTCATCTGCGGGCAGCCAGCCGTGATGAGCAGCAGCGGTGGAAAAGAGAAGCCTTTTGAAAACAGAAATGGAGCCAAAACCTTCTCTAAGTCTTTTAATACATATGCTGTATATATGTATATATTCTTTTACACTTCTTGGTGACTGTAATGTTCTGAATGAGGCTTCAGGAAATTATGAATCACTTTATAAATCACTGGATTGAAAATGTACTTGTACATATACAAATTAGATCCTTGGGTCCACTTGGGGTGCTCACTTGGTCAGGGGTCCACTTGACCTGATCCCTCTTGCAGTTATGCTGCTAATGCTACCACAATTGCTATGAACAAAATAAAAAGTCACATTTGCTCTGTCACAGGTTTTAATGTCATGTCCCATCATGTAATGCTGCTACCCATCTCTGTTGTCTCTCAGAAACTGTGTCTTCACCCAATAACTGTACACCAGATTTTTGAAATAAGTCTGACCCGGCTAGCTAGTTGAGCTAGCACAGTCTAAACTCACTTACTCAGCTTACACTATAAGCTCATAAACTGGAAGTTTATGAGCTTATAGTGCACATAAACAAGAAAAAAAGCCATTTATCCAGGATTAATTTATCCAGGATTATTAAGCAGACACTCTGTGAAATGAATGGTGGTCTATGGGGAAAAATTCATTATTTGGAGCTATTAGTTGTTCCATTACCCATGTGACTTCCGCCTTTGACAGTTTCTATAGAAGTCTACCGGAGTGTGGCAACTCTCATATTATAGGCTCTGAGATACGTGGAGCAGTCCAACAGTCTGAGGAGAAGAGGGAGGACGGTATGTTCATGATTTGATTTGGCGTTTTTATAAATACTCGTGTTTCTATATTTTGTCAGACATCACATTAAATATGCTTTATACTGTATGGGGCTTCTAGTAGATCGGGGCCCCTAGCAGGTTGGGGTCTGAGGCAACCGCCTACCTTTGCCTAATGGTAAGTCCGCCTCTGGCCACACCTGGGCCCACAATCGAAGACCGCTGCACAACTAGACATCATCGTTCTCAATGGTTTACCACCTTCCCGTTTTATCTGTTCACATCTGTGTTCAGTTTACATATGGTTTTTGAGTTCTGTGTTTCTGCATGGCTGTCTCTGTACTCTGCCCTCATTAGTGTCATTTCTCCTCTCTCCATCCCAGACGTCCCCACTTATCCCCTGTGTTTATAAGCCTCATGTTTCTCCTCGGTTCTTGTTGAGTCTTTGTCTAAGTAAGGGCCCCTTTACAGATCGTTCAGCGATAAGGTCAGTTTTTACCCCCTCTGGACAAAGCCCAAAGGGGGATTTTGTTATGGGTTAGTCAGTCTGTCTGTTTGATCCACTTTTGTGAAATCAACTCCTCCTACAGTTTTGTTCCAATTGTTCTGAAACTTGGTACCATGATTTGATGTACACTGAGGATGCACATATTGCAATTTGGTTGTGATCGGATGATTTTTGCAGGAGTTGTAGCTCCTGAACTATGACCTCTTGTTTCACCTCACTTCATATACAGTAACTGTCTTATGAAATCAAATCATCTTACATTTTGTTCTGTTTGTTTTGAAACTTGGTACTGTGGATTGATATACTCTGATGATGCGCATATTGCAATTTCACTGTCATCAGATGACCTTCGGGTGAAAAGTCAGAGGTCAAATTTTCTCTAACTCTTGTAAACACAATAACTATTAAAAGAAATGATGTAGTAGTTGTATCTAATACACATCTTGGATGATTTACACCCTGACCCAACTATGGGTTTGGAGTCAAGGGGTCAAAGTTCAAAGTTAACATTGCAGTTGTACTATGGTAAATACTACATTTATTATTACTATAAAACGAGTAAAGCTAGAGTCATAAAACCTGGTATACAAGTTCACTTTGGGATCCTGACCTCTGACGATGGGTTTGGGGTCAAAAGGTCAAAGGTAAATGTTAACATTCCCTATGTCTTTTTACTGTACAATAAGTAAAGATAGGGTCACCAAACTTGGTACACAGGTTCACCTCGGGATCCTGCCCTACAGCTGTGGGTTGTATACTTTGTTGTATATTTGTGGATGATGGGCTTATCATAATTTGGTCCTGCCACAGTAATTATATTGAAAAGTTGAAAACTGCTCTCCATCAGTAAGCATTGGGATTTTCAAAGATAATGGAGTCGGGGGCTATTGCACTTGCCCCAGAGTGCTCTTCATGATCTTTGGCATTGTTTGGGAGATCCTTGTGTGCTTTGGACTGAGTCAAATTTTCAAGGAGACCATGGCAGCTGTGAAGATCACTGAAGGTCAATAATAGATCAAAAATTTGCCAGATCTCTCAATGATATCCACCCATGTGTGAAGAGGGTATAAATACTAGTTTTAGTTACTTTGGTTTTCCGCGTCTGTGCAGCGTTTGGTTTTGTGTTCAGTATTTTCATTTGCTAGGATTTCTTTTGTTTATTAGTAATAAAATAATCTTGAGTTTCCCCCAAGTCTCCGTCTGCATTTGGCTCCTGCTTTCCTTCAAATTCATGGCAAATATTTGCTTAGAAATGATTTCAGGCTTCCATGCTCTCACTTCGTTTTAAATGGGATCTTGTGATTCTACCTAAATTTAGTTATGCCACCAAAGTAATAAAACTAGTCCTTCGCCCTACCCCTTCATTTTGTACATTCACGGTGAATGCACAAAACGGAGGGGTAGAGCTAAGGGGTAGGGTGGAGAGGTGAATTGTGATGCACCCTTAGTTACAGTGGTGTCTAATGTAAGTGTGACTGTCGGACCAGAGGGGTTTGCACAGAAGTGAAAGAAATCCAGGATGACTAAAAAATTGTGGTGTGACGTAGTTTGATCATCCTGGCTGAATGTCATAGGCATCGAGAGCGCGCCCCTCCCATCCTGCCTCATCTTCATCAACTCATCACGGCACCTGAGGCAGAAGACACACCTGCGCCCGCTCATCAGCCAGCATACTTAAGGAGGCTCTCTCCATGCATTCACTGCTGGCTCGTCTGGGTATACTGCCCGCGTATTGACAAGCAAGTATAAGTTACAAGTTTCAACACATCGTCGAGCCTTGTTTCTCCTCTTTCCTCAGGTTGCTACCACCGTGCAGGTGTGTCTCTAGGACTGCACGTGCTCTTCTGCCACATCTCACTATCCTTCAGCTTCCTACTCTATCTGGTCAGGCACCATCAGCTCATCTTCCCCACACCCTACTGGTTTGTCTATTCCCCGCTGGGTCCCTGCCGGTTCTCCCTGGATTCCCAAGTAAGTGGCATTTTGGCTCGCCTGTTTCCCCTTACTTCATTCCTCCCCTCAGCTCTCGTCTTCTCTCCACAGGGTGATTCCTCTGGCGAGTGACTGCTTCTTCAGCTGTGTGCTTGTGTTTTTGCAATTTAATAAACTTTCAAACGTGCCCCTTTGTGTGGTTACTTCTTGTGCTGTGGCATTGTGCACGTGAGCTGTCAAGCTTAATTAATCATGACAGAGAATCTGTTGCATATTTTTTTTTAGCCATTATTAGAAGATGTAGTTACTGTG
Organism: Pholidichthys leucotaenia; assembly: GCA_020510985.1. Classification (NCBI taxonomy): domain Eukaryota; kingdom Metazoa; phylum Chordata; class Actinopteri; order Cichliformes; family Pholidichthyidae; genus Pholidichthys; species Pholidichthys leucotaenia. The sequence continues at coordinate 33,862,698 of CM035842.1, read as the reverse complement.
GCAAGAAAAAGTATGTGAACGATTTGGAATGACCTGGTTTTTGTGCATTAATTGGTCATAAATGTGCTCTGATCTACATCTAAGCCCCAAGTATAGACAAACACAATGGGCTTAACCTAATACCACACAAACAATTATGTTCCATGTCTTTATTGGATACATCCATTAACCATTCACAGTGCTGGTGGAAAAAGTAAGAAAGCCCTATGCTAATTACTTCAGCAAAAGTCAGGAGATATCAAACCTGGAGTCCAAGCAATGAAACCAGATTGGATTGAGGAATAGAGCTACCGTGACACTCTCTCCCACACTGGTGGCTCCTTACAACACACACACAGCAACTTTTTTCTAAAGTTAAAGGGGGGAAGACAGGGGAAGAAGAAAAAAAAATTCTTGTTTGATTTGTTTATTGCAAACAGCTACTAGTTTGTACATTTTGCCAATAAACCTAATTTGCAGTGGGGTTTGAAAAGTTTTTATTACAACTGTTACTGGAAACATGACTTCATTAATGAATAAAAACAATTCCATAATTTAAAAATACATAAGACACTTTTTCATAACAGTAACACTGTTGAAACGGTTGTTATGTAGTAAGTTCAGTGCTTACCTGTTCAGGACAAAACTTGCTAGCTAATCATTCATGTAGAAATCCTTTTCAGTTAAGACATTTCCATCCAACTGTTCAGTATTGACCCCTGTTTTATTACACCTCTGGTCATGGAGTTACTTTCCTGGTTCATGAGGCTTCTGAGGTCAGGTAAAAATGATTTCTGATCCTGTTCTTGTCTCCATGCCTGTACAACACTGTGTTGTGTTTTGTATGAATAATGAGACAGGAGGAACTGAACAGTGAACTATTCTTTATTATCAGATCACAGAATTGTATACACCAGTGGCCCTGCCCAACTGACTTCACCCTGTGGGTGTAAGATAAGATAAGATAAGATAAGCCTTTATTAATCCCACAACGGGGAAATTCCAGGATTGCAACAGCACAGGGATAGCAACACTCAGAGCAACAATCAGAAGGCAAGAAAAAAAACAAGCAAGCAAGAGCAGCTCATATACATATGTACATATTACTATAAAATATATATATATACACACACACACACACAGACACACAGTGCAGAGCATTGTAGCTAGATGGAATAAATATGTAAATATATAAACACCCACAGTACGGAGCATTGCAGCTAGGTGGAATAAATATGCAAGTATATAAACACACACAGTGCGGAGCAATGTAGCTAGATGGAATAAATATATAGATATATAAATATAAACACACCCAGTGCTGAGCATTGTAGCTAGATGGAATAAATATGTAAATATATAAACACACACAGTGCAGAGCATTGTTGCTAGGTGGGATGAAACAGCATAACCGTCTACTTAGTTATCCTACATGGTATGATTATGTGCCCATACATATTCTCACCCTCCATAGCGACCAGTATGTTCCTAGTTGTATGCCGGAGAGGACCATAGTGTAAGTCTATTGCATCTTTTGCATTCAAAAAACTATTAGTTTGTTACGTCTTTTTGCTATCTCTGCGAGCAGCCCTGCTTAGGTTGTACAGTCTGACAGCCGTTGGTAGGAAGGACCTACGAAACCTCTCGGTTGTGCACCTGGGATGATGTAGTCTGCTGCTAAATGAGCTCCTCAGTGCATCCAGTATGTCCTGCATAGGGTGGAACTCGGACTCCAGCAGAGATGACAGTTTAGCCACCGTCCTTCTCTCTCCTATCTCCTCCATCGGATCAAGGCGCTGCCCCAGGACAGAGTTAGCTTTCTTAATCAGTTTGTTCAGTCTCTTCCTATCGGCTGCAGTAATGCCACTGCCCCAGCAGACCACTCCAAAAGTGATGGCTGATGCCACCACCGTGTCATAGAATGACTTCAGCAGCACCCCTTGTACACCAAAAGACCTGAGTCTCCTCAGCAGGAACAGCCTGCGCTGTCCCTTCTTGTAGAGTGCGTCAGTATTGTGTGACCAGTCTAGTTTATTGTTCAGATGAATACCCAGGTACTTATAGGATGTCACCATCTCGATGTCTGTTCCCTGTATATTTACTGGTGCTGTGAGGGGCTGCCCATGCCTGCGGCAGTCCACCACCAGCTCCTTAGTTTTCCTCGCGTTGATCTGGAGGCAGTTCCGATGGCACCAGTCCACAAAGTCCTGGATAAGCCCTCTGTACTCAGCTTCATCTCCGTTGGAGATGAGACCAACGATCGCAGAGTCATCAGAGAACTTCTGTAGATGGCAATGTGTTGTGTTGTGTGAGAAGTCCGCAGTATAAAGAGTGAACAGGAAGGGAGCCAGCACCGTTCCCTGGGGGGCCCCCGTGCTACTGATGATCGTGTCGGAAACACAGTCCCGGGTTCTCACAAACTGAGGCCGGTTCGTGAGGTAGTCCAGGATCCATGATGACAGGTGCTGGTCCACCCCTGCGCGCAGCAGCTTGTCCTTCAGGATCATCGGTTGGATGGTGTTGAAAGCACTGGAGAAGTCAAAGAACATGATCCTCACCATATTCCCGGGCTTCTCCAGGTGGGACAGAGAACGGTGAAGGAGGAAGATCACCGCATCCTCCACCCCAATGCCATGCTGGTAGGCGAACTGGAGTGGATCCATCGCTGGTTCCACCAGGGGGCGGAGATGAGCAAGGAGCAGTCTCTCCAGGGTCTTCATCAAGTGGGACGTCAAGGCCACCGGTCTGTAGCTGTTCAGGTCTTTGGGGTGGGAAGTTTTTGGTACAGGTACCACACAAGATGTTTTCCACAGCTGTGGTACCCTCCCCAGTTTCAGGCTCATGTTGAAGATATACGTCACAATCCCACACAGCTGGTCTGCACAGGACTTGAGGAGCTTTGCGCTGATGCCGTCCGGTCCCGACGCCTTCCACGCCTTGATCTTCCTCAGCTCCGTCCTCACCTGGGTCTTGGTCAGGGTCAGGATGGGGGGCTGTGTGTTGGGAGTGGGGGGAGGTGTCGGTGGAGTGGGGAGTGGGCAGCAGGACTTGATTTCTTAGAGGCAGCAGTGGTTGTTGTGCAGACAGGGGGGAGGGCGGTTGGTCAAATCTATTGAAAAACAGATTCAGGTTGTTCGCCCACTCCCTGCCCCCGTGGCCTGGGGGGAGGTATTCTGGAGCCCCGAGATGGTTTTGAGGTTTCTCCAGACCCCGCTGATGTCGCTCTGTTGCAGCTTGTCCTCCATCTTCTTCCTGTGTGTGGTATGGCATCACACACTAGTAGTAGATTAGTTTATTTGACAGGGACAGTGCAATAAACATAGACAATTAATCAAAGACAATCAATCTGATGTGTTGCACATAGAGTGTATAGCTATTAGCTATTAGCTAATTTGCACTCACACCACATGTTGCTCCTGCACAAGTTTGTCAGTCTCATAAATGCCAACCAGGGGTGGAAACGTGATCTGGTTTGAGGAAATAGTCTACTTCACCTCAAAACAAGGACAGACCTTTCCAGAATGGAATGTGAACTTCTCAGTGGAGTATTCAACCTTTAACATTATTGTAAAATAAAATAAGTCAGTTTTTAGCTTAAAGGTTTATTAAATTTCTGACTATATCTGATAGTTATTTTTCCTGTTTCATTACAAAAAATGGGATGTAAATAGGTCCTTTAAGCTCCGTTGTGCACTTACATCTATAGAAAAATATTAAATTAATAAATATGATCAGGTATAAATTATTTAATTTATATTGATGTATGAGAATCTGAGATCAAATTTGATTTCATATACACCAGAAAAGTCAATAACACTCTTAGGGGCACCAGCTTCTATCTTTAAGAAGCAATTTTAATTTTAATTTCACTTTATACCTGTTTAATCACTCAATAAATTAATTAATAATCAGTCTCAAAAATTTTTCAGTGAATTCGATACCTGGGCTTGAAACAGACTCAGAATGAAATAAATTCTCAACAACTTCTCTCATTTTTACATATTTATTAAATGAAATGATTAACAGATTTTGCAGTAATTTCATTAATCATAACATCAATCTTGTAAATGATAGATTAACAATGTCAGTATTTTTGGAACCAGGGTTAAACTGAAAAACCAATTTCTATCAGTTTGAGTTAACAGATTATGGAAACAACGCAAATTTATGGAGAAAGTTTACTAATTATATGAAAAGTCCTGGATTAATCTTAAGAAAATAAAAATGGAATTTTAATCAAGAGAGGTTATGTTAATGGTTTCTTAATTTGCATCTGATTAGATATACAAATTATTACAGAACCTCAGACGTTTAATTCAGCAGATGAATTAAAGTTTGCAGCTCACGTGATTCTTCTTCGATGATTCCCCATTGATCTGGTCAACGTTCTTTCGTCGTCCTCATGAAGTTTGGATGTGTTGTTCAGGGGCAAAACCCAGAATATTTGTCCCGCAAATATTCTCGATGATGGATGAGATTGGATGTTTGATCTCAATGGTTGAAATCCTGCAGAAGCGCGCTGATTTCTCAGCTGCACATGATGTGGGGAGCTGCATCTTCCCAGAGGCCTTCGGTAATAATTAACTAAAGATATCTAATCCGATCTCAAATTAAAGAGTTTCGGATTTTAGATAAAAATAATAGCTTCTGGTGTGTGATTGGTTAAGAAAAATATTATAAAAATAAAGTCAAGATTAAAACTTACATTAAAATTAAAACAAACGGCGGTTTTACAGAAATTTTAACAAAGAAAAGAGATAAATAAAAATTGGAGTTTAACTCCGATTAAGAATTGAGCTCAAAGAAATAGGAATTCCTAGGCATTTAAGAGAAAAAGAAAAAGCATTAAAATACAAAGTTACATAAACAAATTACGAGTTATCTGCTCTGTGCTCGGAAAAGCAACACGTGGTAGAAGTCTTTGTTCAGGCAGTCCTTTGTTTTTCCCAAAGTTCTTTCTTGCTGTGTGTAGACAATGGACAAAAAAGAGAGCGACGAACGGAGGCGAAAGAGGCGTCCAAAGAGGCATTAAAAGAGACGAAAGAGCAGAAAGAGCGTGTCAAAAGAGGAAGTAGCAGGGGGTTTTCCTTCTTTTATAAGTTCTGTTGAGCTTTCGCGGGCTTCCGGGTTGACAGCAACCTCAGCCAATAAGCCTTCTTCGTGGGCGGGCTTGATGAACTTTAGTCCAATGACAGGCTTTGTCTACGAGGGAAAATATAGGATGGAGAAGCTGGGGCTCAGTGAAGGCTGGGTGAAATTTGATACCAGTCACCATGGATACACACAATTTTAATACACTGGAATATGCTTTTACACACTTATGTATAACTAAGCTAACCTTAGTCATTAGCGTAACTTATAAGCAGTGCTTTTAAATCAAAATGCAGGAATAAACATTCATTTAAACATTTTTAACATGCATATACAGTATATACAGTATATACAGTATATATATATATATATATATATATATATATAAGATAAGATAAGATAAGATAAGATAAGCCTTTATTAGTCCCACAACGGGGAAATTCCAGGATTGCAACAGCACAGGGATAGCAACACTCAGAGCAACAATCAGAAGGCAAGAAAAAAAAACAAGCAAGCAAGAGCAGCTAATAAACATATGTACGTATTACTATAAAATATATATATATACACACACACACAGACACACAGTGCAGAGCATTGTAGCTGGATGGAATAAATATATGAATATGTGAACACACAGTGCAGAGCATTGTAGCTAGATGGAATAAATATGTAAATATATAAACACCCACAGTACGGAGCATTGCAGCTAGGTGGAATAAATATGCAAGTATATAAACACACACAGTGCGGAGCAATGTAGCTAGATGGAATAATATGTAGATATATAAATATATAAACACCCACAGTACGGAGCATTGTAGCTAGATGGAATAAATATGCAAATATATAAACACACACAGTGCAGAGCATTGTTGCTAGATGGAATGAAACAGCATAACCGTCTACTTAGTTATCCTACATGGTATGATTATGTGCCCATACATATTCTCACCCTCCATAGCGACCGGTATGTTCCTAGTTGTATGCCGGAGAGGACCATTGTGTAAGTCTATTGCATCTTTTGCATTCAAAAAACTATTAGTTTGTTACGTCTTTTTGCTATCTCTGCGAGCAGCCCTGCTTAGGTTGTACAGTCTGACAGCCGTTGGTAGGAAGGACCTACGAAACCTCTCGGTTGTGCACCTGGGATGATGTAGTCTGCTGCTAAATGAGCTCCTCAGTGCATTCAGTATGTCCTGCATAGGGTGGAACTCGGACTCCAGCAGAGATGACAGTTTAGCCACCGTCCTTCTCTCTCCTATCTCCTCCATCGGATCAAGGCGCTGCCCCAGGACAGAGCTAGCTTTCTTAATCAGTTTGTTCAGTCTCTTCCTATCTGCTGCAGTAATGCCACTGCCCCAGCAGACCACTCCAAAAGTGATGGCTGATGCCACCACCGTGTCATAGAATGACTTCAGCAGCGCCCCTTGTACACCAAAAGACCTGAGTCTCCTCAGCAGGAACAGCCTGCGCTGTCCCTTCTTGTAGAGTGCATCAGTATTGTGTGACCAGTCTAGTTTATTGTTCAGATGAATACCCAGGTACTTATAGGATGTCACCATCTCGATGTCTGTTCCCTGTATATTTACTGGTACTGTGAGGGGCTGCCCATGCCTGCGGCAGTCCACCACCAGCTCCTTAGTTTTCCTCGCGTTGATCTGGAGGCAGTTCCGATGGCACCAGTCCACGAAGTCCTGGATAAGCCCTCTGTACTCAGCTTCATCTCCATTGGAGATGAGGCCAACGATCGCAGAGTCATCAGAGAACTTCTGTAGATGGCAGTGTGTTGTGTTGTGTGAGAAGTCCGCAGTATAAAGAGTGAACAGGAAGGGAGCCAGCACCGTTCCCTGGGGGGCCCCCGTGCTACTGATGATCGTGTCGGACACACAGTCCCGGGTTCTCACAAACTGAGGCCGGTTCGTGAGGTAGTCCAGGATCCATGATGACAGGTGCTGGTCCACCCCTGCGCGCAGCAGCTTGTCCTTCAGGATCATCGGTTGGATGGTGTTGAAAGCACTGGAGAAGTCAAAGAACATGATCCTCACCATATTCCCGGGCTTCTCCAGGTGGGACAGAGAACGGTGAAGGAGGAAGATCACCGCATCCTCCACCCCAATGCCATGCTGGTAGGCGAACTGGAGTGGATCCATCGCTGGTTCCACCAGGGGGCGGAGGTGAGCAAGGAGCAGTCTCTCCAGGGTCTTCATCAAGTGGGACGTCAAGGCCACCGGTCTGTAGCTGTTCAGGTCTTTGGGGTGGGAAGTTTTTGGTACAGGTACCACACAAGATGTTTTCCACAGCTGTGGTACCCTCCCCAGTTTCAGGCTCATGTTGAAGATATACGTCACAATCCCACACAGCTGGTCTGCACAGGACTTGAGGAGCTTTGCGCTGATGCCGTCCGGTCCCGGCGCCTTCCTCGCCTTGATCTTCCTCAGCTCCGTCCTCACCTGGGTCCTGGTCAGGGTCAGGATGGGGGGCTGTGTGTTGGGAGTGGGGGGGTGTTGGTAGAGTGGGGAGTGGGCAGCAGGACTTGATTTCTTTAGAGGCAGCAGTGGTTGTTGTGCAGTCAGGGGGGAGGGCGGTTGGTCAAATCTATTGAAAAACAGATTCAGGTTGTTCGCCCACTCCCTGCCCCCTGTGGCCTGGGGGGAGGTATTCTGGAGCCCCGAGATGGTTTTGAGGTTTCTCCAGACCCCGCTGATGTCGCTCTGTTGCAGCTTGTCCTCCATCTTCTTCCTGAAGCTGTCCTTGCCTTCTCTGATCTTTCTCCTCAGCTCCCTCTGTACGGACTTCAGCATCTCCCTGTTCCCCGACCTGAAGATCCTCTTCTTCTCTCTCAGAAGTGTTTTTATCTCAGGGTTGATCCAGGGTTTGTTGTTTGAGTGACGCCGTATGGTCTTGGTGGGAACGGATTTGTCCACACAGAAGCTGAGGTAGCCCGTGAAGGTGTGAATGAGGCCATCGATGTCCTCACCATGTGGATCGCAGAGCTGCTTCCAGGCGGTGGCTTCAAAACAGCCCTTTAGGGTGTCCATTGTCTCCTCAGACCATAACTCCACAGTGTGCATGGCCGGAGGTTGTCTGTGCACTAGGGGTTTGTACACCGGCCGGAGATGAACCAAGTTGTGATCCGATCTCCCAAGTGGGGGTAGTTGTGATGAGGTGTACGCCTCCTTAGTGTTTGCGTAGAATAAATCCAGTGTTTTATTGTCTCTAGTGTGGCATGTGACATACTGGGTGAACGTGGGTAGAATGGGAGACAGTGAAACATGGTTGAAATCGCCTGAGATGAGGAGAAGAGCATCTGGGTGTTCTGTCTGCAGCCTGCTGGTTACTGAATGGATGACGTCACGTGCTGTCCCAGCGTTCGCCGTCGGATTTGCATAAACAACAATGCAGATCACGTGTGAGTGTTCTCTCGGGAGATATGTAGGCCTCATGCTAACAGCTAGCAACTCAATGTCTTTGCTGCAGTGTCGTTGTTTAACAGTGATATGTCCCGGTCTGCACCAGTTGTTGTTAACATACATGATCACTCCACCGCCCCTAGCCTTGCCACTGTCTGGTGTTCGGTCAGCTCGTATCATGTGAAAACCCTCCAGCTCAATGTTAGCATCTGCTGCTAGTTCAGTTAGCCACGTCTCAGTAAACAAAAGGAGAGAGCACTCCCGGTATGTGCTATCATAACGGGAGATAGCCGCTAGCTCATCTAACTTTCCCAGTATCGACCGTACATTTCCCATGACAACAGATGGAAGGGAGGGTCTGTACCTTATATTTTTTGTCCTCCGCCTTACTCCAGCCCGGCAGCCGCGGTGTTTTCGCCTCAGTTCACTCGGTATGTCGAGTTTTTCCAATGGGACCGGGTGGCGGTTGAATGCTAGCAGCTGTTCTCTGCTGTATCGTATCCTGCTATAGACAGTGGCTCCGTCCACCGGCTCAGGAGACATTTAGGACGATCTGTGTGTCCGTGATATAAGTGGGGTGAAAAAAAAAAAGACGGATCAAAAGAGAGAGGAAGGGAAAAAGACTCGGAATCGAGCCGCTGTTGCAAAAGGCAGCCGACTCGTGTGGCGCCGAGAGAAAAAAAAAAAAAAAAAAAAAAAAAAAAAAAAAAAAAATATATATATATATATATATATATATATATATATATATATGCATATATATTACTATATTATGTGATAATCAACAAAATAAATTGCTACATACAAATCAACACCGTCACAAAACACTCACCATCTTTCCTTTGCGCAGCCATCAGCTTAGAGACCTCCTGGTATTTCACTTCGGAACGCTCCGCTGGGGCAGGAACTGAAAAGTTCATAGGCTGAAAAGTTCATATACATATACTGGTCAAATTTGACCAAATGTGGTTATTTTTCAACAGTCTTCCCGTCGGCGCACACAGTTCTTCCATCGGTGTTACAGCGTTTGGATCCCTGCACTTGAAAAATAAACTACATTAGGTCAAATTTGACAACTATGAACTTTTCAGCCTATGAACTTTCCAGCCCTGGCGCCAGCGGCCCTGCTGGCTCTGCCCTGCTGCGGCGGTGGGGTGGACTACAAAAAATTGTCCTACCAGGTGGCCTTGGACAAAAGGTGATTTTAAATATCTTTGTCCGTTTTTAGGAGATCGGGCTTTTACTAGGAAAAATTGGGAGCATGTTTAGAAAAAAGTCGAAAGAAGATTAAAGAAATGTAGATGGATTTTGCCAAACTTGTCCTTTAGAGGTTGTTTTTTAATCATTATCAACTTGATCGCTTCAATGCTGTGGCATCGACTGTCTTGTGTAGACTTTCCAACCAACCTGCTGGCCAAAATGGAATCTATAATTGTGGACTTTTTCTGGGACCACCTTCACTGGGTTCCACAGAGCATCCTGATTTTGCCTAGGGAAGAAGGTGGTCAAGAACTCATCCATCTGTCCCGCAGGGGGACCGTCTTTAGCCTTCAGTTCATTCAGCAACTACTGAGTGGCCCTCTCGATCTTGTGTGTAGTCTTATTGCCAGAGCTGTCCTGGCTCACTGTGGGGGGCTAGGACTAGAGGAGTCATTGTTTTTAATGGACTTAAAGAACCAAAAACTCCAGGAACTTTCTCAGTTCTATCAGAGTGTTTTTAAAATCTGAGGACTTTTTAAAAAGGACTCTCTCCAGGCTTTCTGGTTACCTTTTTGGCTTTTAAAGGAGCCACTTGTGTTTGGGACCATATTTAATGTCGGCAGTGTTCTAAGACCTTCTGTTTTGAAAAAAAAAGTTTGTTTCTGCAATGGTTACAACACTGGGACACTTGGTGAACCTACTGTATGTGGCCCTAACTTGGACAATGCTGTTCCCCTGTGCTTGGCTCTTGGTGTTTCTTCAGTCAGGGTTATAATAATGAACTTGTTATGTCCAAAAATGAGGAGAAGTTGAGGTGACGTTTTATAGTTTTATTAGAACACCAGTACGCTAGCCCAAGAGTCCACAGCGAAGAGACAAGATGTCTCCTGTAGATGTCTTATATACCCCAGGTGACACCACCCCCAGGAGGCGGGGCATCACCACCACCTCTCTATCCTAGGGCACCGCTATACCAATATACAGTGGGGTAAAAAAAAGTATTTAGTCAGCCACCAATTGTGCAAGTTCTCCCACTTAAAAGATGAGAGAGGTCTCCAATTTTTATCATAGGTATACCTCAACTATGAGAGACAAAATAAGAAAAAAAAAAATCCAGAAAATCACATTGAAGGATTTTTAATGAATTAATTGGTAAATTCCTTGGTAAAATAAGTATTTGGTCAATAACAAAAGCTCATCTCAATACTTTGTTATATACCCTTTGTTGCCAATGACAGAGGTCAAATGTTTTCTGTAAGTTTTGACAAGGTTTTCACACACTGTTGCTGGTATTTTGGCCCATTCCTCCATGCAGATCTCCTCTAGAGCAATGATGTTTTGGGGCTGTTGCTGGGCAACACAGACTTTCAACTCCCTCCAAAGATTTTCTATGGGGTTGAGATCTGGAGACTGGCTAGGCCACTCCAGGACCTTGAAATGCTTCTTACGAAGCCACTCCTTCGTTGCCTGGGCGGTGTGTTTGGGATCATTGTCATGCTGAAAGACCCAGCCACGTTTCATCTTCAATGCCCTTGCTGGTGGAAGGAGGTTTTCACTCAAAATCTCACGATACATGGCCCCATTCATTCTTTCCTTTACACGGATCAGTCATCCTGGTCCCTTTGCAGAAAAACAGCCCCAAAGTATGATGTTTCCACACCCATGCTTCACAGTAGGTATGGTGTTCTTTCTCCTCCAAACACGACAAGTTGTGTTTTTACCAAAAAGTTCTATTTTGGTTTCATCTGACCATATGACATTCTCCCAGTCCTCTTCTAGATCATCCAAATGCTCTCTAGCAAACTTCAGACGGGCCTGGACATGTACTGGCTTAAGCAGGGGGACACGTCTGGCACTGCAGGATTTGAGTCGCTGGCGGCGTAGTGTGTTCCTGATGGTACCCTTTGTTACTTTTGTTCCAGCTCTCTGCAGGTCATTCATTACGTCCCCCCATGTGGTTCTGGGATTTTTGTTCACCGTTCTCGTGATCATTTTGACCCCACGGGGTGAGATCTTGCATGGAGCCCCAGATCGAGGGAGATTATCAGTGGTCTTGTATGTCTTCCATTTTCTAATAATTGCTCCCACAGTTGATTTCTTCACACCAAGCTGCTAACCTATTGCAGATTTAGTCTTCCCAGCCTGGTGCAGGTCTACAATCTTGTTTCTGGTGTCCTTTGACAGCTCTTTGGTCTTGGCCATAGTGGAGTTTGGAGTCTGATTGTTTGAGGTTGTGGACAGGTGTCTTTTATACTGATAATGAGTTCAAACAGGTGCCATTAATACAGGTAACGAGTGGAGGACAGAGGAGTCTCTTAAAGAAGAAGTTACAGGTCTGTGAGAGCCAGAAATCTTGTTTGTTTGTAGGTGACCAAATACTTATCTTACTGAGGAATTTACCAATTAGTTCATTAAAAATCTTTCAATGTGATTTTCTGGATTTTTTTTTTCTCATTTTGTCTCTCATAGTTGAGGTATACCTATGATGAAAATTGGAGACCTCTCTCATCTTTTAAGTGGGAGAACTTGCACAATTGGTGGCTGACTAAATACTTTTTTGCCCCACTGTATATATGCAATATAATACCCAACATTCTCCCCCCCCTTGAAAAATCACAAGCACATCTATTGCCCCCCTCCCCCTTAAAATTTATACCCGACACACTTACTAAACACAGAAATGTACAGACCTATCCATTCATACCACACCGGCCCAGCGGACCCCTCCGCTATGTAAATAACCAGTCAGTGAACATAAAAGGGCCACACACCAAAATAAATTAATCCCGAAATAAATAAATACAGTATATACTGTACATCATAAACATTTAAAACTATATACAATTATGAACACTGTAAACTAACACAATGGCAGTACTGGACTCTTTATACTAGCACTCCCACCCCATAACATGGGCACAACATCTCAATAATACGGGGCACATTTACATTTTACACTCTGCTATTATCAAACTTTCACACCTCAGCGTTACTTCACTCAACCCACACACAGCACTCAATACATACACAACGGTGGTCATTTTCTTTCACTTTTTTTTTTTTTTTTTTTTTACCCAGTAACCTTAGTTGAGGTTTTAAAATTTCAAAACACACTGAAACTAGACACACCATTAGCCCCCAAAGTTGGCTCCCCTCTGGAGCATCCATCCTGTGGCCCGTTACCAGAGCGTGTCCACCTCTTCTTTACCGGAGACGGGCCACACTGGCGTTTCTTCCCCTTCAATCCCCCCCCACCCCCACACTGCAAACAGTGGCATGGGACGCCTGCCGTGGTGGCGTTCTGTGGTGTTGGTGGCACCCCCGCCCCCCCTTGGTCTGGGCAAGCCCAAGTCCCACACTTCTTTGCCGCTTCCCACGTAGAACGACTGGTCCCACAGTCCGCCGTCTGACCACTCCTCCCCGTCGCTGCAGGCAATAGAGAAACTGAGCCCGTAGAACAAATCACAGCCCATCAGGTTGTTTTCTTCACGAGCCACCATGAACTCGGCTGCATACATAGAGGCCGACTTGTACCTCGCTGATAGCCATACCGAGCCCACAATGTCCAGGGGGTTGTTACCATAGCTGTAACAGGCAATGTCTGTTCTACTCACTGTGTAGTGTGGGAAAAACGTCTTCACCGTCGCCAAATTCAAGATGGAAGTTGCCGACCCTGTGTCTACCATCAGCGGGACTGGCACTCCGTCCAACATGATGTTACAAAGGATTCATCCGTCTGTGTTGGGTGAAACCGTGTGGACCACCGTGGGTATCTTCTTAGCTGAAATCCCCCTCTCTGGCCCCAGGTCTTCCTTTTCAAAGTTCTGGCAGACTCTGGCGAAGTGGTGGAACAGATCGCACCATCCACAATGCTTCCCCTTCGCTGCGCACTCCCTCACCTTATAGCAGTGCCTGCTGGATCCACAGCCGTAGCATCTCGTCCCCGGGGCACACCTAATCTTCACGACGGCTGCGTATTCATCGTTGCTGCCATTGTCTGGACCCAAGGCCAGTGCCTTCCACTGTCTCTTGTTCCTGGGCAGGGCCTCCATGTCACCGAGATTTCTCGTAATTCTTTCCACTGCCTCGTGTTGCTGCGCGAGCTCCATGGCTGCTAGCAACGTTAGCTCACCAGCATGAGTTAGCAGACGGACCCTCGCGGAGGAATATGCCACGTGCTCCGGTAGCTGGTTGTGGATCATCTCCTCCTCCAAGGCTCCGAACCTGCACTCACCCTCCAGCTGCCGGAGGTCCGCCACAAACTGCTGAACTGATTCCCCTGGTTTTCTGGCATCGCTGTCTGAACTGAATGTGCTTCATTGTGGTATTTTCAGGGGCGCGGAAGTAGCCTGCCATGAGCCTCACCAAATCGCCAAATGTGTCACCTCCTCCTAGTGTACTCACGATTCTCTGGCGCTCCATACCCAAGTTGTTGACCAGAATAGCCCTTGCACGCAATTTTTCCAGGTTGCCGAAGTCCAGCACTGTAAGGTAATTTTCGAAGGCCACATACCACCAGCGGCACGAATGGTTGAAACGCAATAGCTGCCCTCTCCATGCCGTATATCCCCGTCGTCAAAATGTTATGTCCAAAAATGAGGAGAAGTCGAGTATGACTTTTATAGTTTTATTAGAACACAATAACAGGAACACAGGAGTCACTACACTAGCCCAAGAATCCACAGCAAAGAGACAAGATATCTCCCGCAGATGTCTTATATACCCCAGGTGACACCCCCCCAGTGGCGGGGCGCGTCACCACCTCTCTACCCTAGGTCACTGCCAAGTGTATATATATATATATATATATATATATATATATATATATATATATATATATGCAATATAATATCCAACAGAACTTACTGAAAGACTGGAGAGACCACCTCTCCACAGAAGAACACTCTGCCATTGTTTTACACTGCAAAGATTCTGTGCAAACTGCTGATGAGTCTTTTCCTTTTAGCATTTTATTTCCTGATTTTAAAGATGGCACTGGTGTATTTTTAAACTCTGAACCCATTAATGTTTGCAACTCCTGGTAAAAAGATGTATGGACTCTTGGTGAAAATTGTAAATATGAATAAATTAAAAGGGCAGCGCGGTGGAGGAGTGGTTAGCACTGCAGCAGCACAGTAACTCACCCTTGGCTGGGGGATCCTTGGTTCGATCCCAGCCCCGACCAACAGTGATCTGTGTGGAGTTTGTATGTTCTCCCCGTGTCTGCGTGGGTTTGCTCCGGGATTTCTCTGGTTTTCTCCCACATGCCAAAAACATGCAAGTTAGGTTAACTGACATCAAACTGGGGATTCTAAATTGTCCTTAGGTATGACTGTGAGAGTGAATGGTTGTCTGTCTCTCTGTGTTGGCCCTGCGATGGACTGGCGATCTGTCCAGGGTGTACCCTGCCTCTCGCCTAAAGATGCGAGGATAGGCTCCGGCACCCCCCGCGACCTGAAAAGGATTAAGCGGAAGAAGATGAATGAATGAGCTGACAGACCATGGAGGAAACACTTGGGTTTGGGTTCAGAGGTGAGGCCTGCCTGGAGAGCACTCTATAAACCACCACTAACTAAGAAGGTTGAAGACCTGCAATGGCGAGTTTTACATGGGGCTGTGGCTGTAAATGCCTTTCTCTGTTTTAAATGCAAATGTTGTTGCAAGCTGTCCATTTTGTCTTCAGAAAGAGACTGTTCCATTGTTTTCTGGACTGTAACAGACTGCAATTTTTTTTTTTTTGAGAAGCTGTTTCATTTGTTTGGAGAAGAAGTCTTTTCCCCACAGATTTTTATCTTGACTTTTCCATAGAGACGGAGAAGCAAGAAAAAAAGTGAGCAGTTAAATTTCATCCTGGGTCAGGCTCAGATGGCCATTTATGTTAGTAGAAAAAGAAAAGTGGAACTAATGCTGGATTGTAACGTAAAAGACATGCTGGTAAACATGATCAGGATTAATGATTGACTGTAACAACTATCACTTGATACAAAATGTTGGAACCTTTGATTCTATGTGGTGCTTTGAGCATGTCCTGTGTTCTGACAAAGAGGGGAAACTTACCTATGGTGTGGTACTGATGTGAGAAGCACATTGTTTTTTTAATTGTTTGGATTAGTTGCTTGTGTCTTTGATTTCTTGTCAGTTAATTAATTACTTTTTATTGCTCCTTTTAGTTGGAGTGACTTTCTGTTGATCTTATGACAATAAAGGTGTGTTGAAAAATCTAAAAAAAATCTCTCTTGGTCTTTGTCTCTCTCTCTCTCAAAAAAAAAAAAAAAAAGGCCTACAGATTATTCACATTGCTGAGCTGTTTTTTTTTTTTTTTTTTTAAAGATTGCAGCATTCTGTTTTTTTTCCTCCACTGTCCTGTGTAGCAGCTAGGTAAGCAGAATGGATATCTGCTTCCTTTATTGTACCAACAGATTTACTGTGCCAAAAGGAGCTTTGCTCATATTTGGTATGTATTGTATACAAATAGTATTTATAGACTCCTCTTGTAATAACTTTAATACTTTATTACCTCCACCAAGTAGGTAATATAATCGGGTTGGCTTGTCTGTCTGTCTATCTGTTAGCAGGATTACGCAAAAACTACTGGGCAGAGTTTGATGAAATTTTCTCCAGATGTAGCCCTTGACCTAAGGATGAATCCATTAAATTTTGGTGATGATCTGAGGGTGCATACCTCCACCAAGGACCTTTTTGTATTTGTGCAGCAGGATTACTCAAAAACTACTTGATGGATTTGGATGAAATTTTCACCAGAGGTGGTCCTTGGACTAGATCGGAAACCACTACATTTTGGTGATGATCTGAGAATGCATACCTCCACCAAGGCTCTTACCTTCTCACAGTGTGTTACCAAGAATCCTCCAAAACTAGTGGATAGACTTTGATGCAATTTTCATTAGAAAAGGCTCCTGGCCTACACACAAACCCATTATGGGTTGCGGGGGAACTGGAGCCTATCCCAGCATCTTTGGGCGAGAGGCAGGGTACACCCTGGATATATCGCCAGTCCGTCGCAGGGCCAACACAGAGAGACAGACAACTATTCACTCTCACAGTCATACCTAAGGACAATTTAGAATCCCCAGTTTGATGCCAGTTAACCTAATTTGCATGTTTTTTGGCATGTGGGAGGAAACCGGATGTGTAGACAAAAAAATTCAATAAAATTTTGTTTCCATATACTACCATAAATTACATGGTGATGCAGACGATTGCGATGTTCGTTTGTTGAAATTGGGTCAAACGCCGCCGCCATTTTGTGACGTAATGAGGTGAACCAAAGATGTAAAGAAGCATGGCTGAGTACACTGAAGTGGAGGAAGTTGTGAGCGATTTCAGCGAAGATTTGAGCGATTTGTCGATAGTTTTTGAGGATGAATAGGACCAAGTGATGAAGAAGAGCGAGTGGGTTCTAATGAAGGACTGCAACCCCCTTTATTTGAACCATATCGTTCAGGAAGCGAAGATAACTCGCACGTTTCAGAGGATGAAGGGTCCAATGGTGAAGGGGTAGAGATGGGCATCGGTTGCCTCCAAAACACTGAATGGTAATATACAGATAGATCTAAATTTCCCCGATTGGGTGGTCGGGGAAATTAAAAAAAAAAAAAAAAATGCTCAGATATTCAGTTTCGGTAGGCAATCAGATTTATAAAAATGAAAACTGAAAAAAGTAATATAACGTTTTTTAACACAAAGTTATTCCATTTGGAGTAAAGTCAACACTCAGCTTCAAAATTCATAGGGGAGGATTTTACTTTCAGCTGAAAAAATATAATAAAATCACGATCGCCTTATGTGAAAAAAAACAAAACAATTACACTGTGGAGAATATGGAAAGACGAGGCTGAGTTTATTTCACAAGTCAGGTTTATTCACATTCTCCAACATCATCCGAAAACAGAAAGAGAGAGAATCCCCCAACATCTGTCCCTTTTATACCAGGACATCAAAACACACAGTCACATGGCACTTTATCCCCAATAACAATGTAACTTCCTCCTGATCTTAACACCCCCCTCCTTCAGTCTCTGGCCGCTGGGCGAAATCCCCCAAGGCTGTCTCCTCGCATGCCAAAGACTAAACTTTCACATCCTCGTGTTATCTCCAAAGCGGCTCAGTCCTTTGTTCCGTCTCAGATGTGAAGCCTAAGGTGGTATACGTATGAATCATACAGTGATATACATATGTGCATATATGTGTCCCACATGACCCCCCCAAAACGTCTAAGATGGAACAATGTAATCACAGTCTGCAAGTCATGGTAAAATTATTACACATCAGTCCACGTGTCGTTTGGGCCTCAGTCTCCTCCCATACCTGCTGTGAGCGGGCTTTACCACTTTCGCGGCACCCTCCTGCTGGGGAGCTGCTGTCTGAGGATGAGAACTGTTAGTCAATCCCTGTGGGTGTTCTGGTGAATGCTTCTTAGGGGGTCTGCCGCGCCGAGGAGCCGTAGCCAACAGCACATCCTCGTCGGCCAACACAAAGGCGAGTTTGAGTCTGTTTATGCCAATCTTTTCTTTCCTGCCCCCCAAATCTAGCACAAAATGCTTATCCCCTGTTTCCAGCACTCTAAATGGTCCATCATAAGGCGGTCGCAATGGCGGGCGATGCGCATCGTGTCTGACAAGAACAAACTCCGCATTTTTTAGAGCCTTAGGCACAAAAACGCGCGGAAAACTGTGGTGAACGGGGCCTGGCAGGATGCCCGCTTCCGTGCCACCCTGCAACGGCTGAGCCGGGAAACATTCTGGCGCAGGATTATCTGTGAGAAATTCCCCGGGTAGCCGGAGTGGCTGCGCAAAAACTAACTCAGCTGGGGAGGCTTCTAAGTCCTCTTTAGGTGCAGAATGCAACCCCAATAAAACCCATGGTAGCCTGTCCACCCAATTTGCATCCGTAAGCGACGCTCTGAGGGCCGCCTTCAATGACCTATGGAAACGTTCGCATAACCCATTAGCTTGCGGGTTGTACGCGGTAGTGCGGTGGATCGTTACCCCCAGGCTGCAGGTCATCGCTGACCAAAGCTCGGAAACAAATTGAGGACCTCTGTCGGACGTAATGTCCGACGGAACTCCAAAGCGCGCTACCCATGCCGTTAAAAACGTGCGCGCCACCTCCTCGGCTGTAGTTGACGACAGTGGGACCACTTCAGGCCAGTGCGTGGTGCGGTCTACCATTGTCAGAAGGTGTGTGCACCCCTGCGCACGCACATCCGCGTCACTAATCTGATCCGCGGCCATGGCTGCATAATCTATCCCTACGGGGACTGGGGCAGCACGCACTTCCACGTCGCTAGCCCGCTCCGCGGCCATGGCTACATAATCTATCCCTACGCGGACTGGAGCCACTACGGCGCGCGAGAGACAGTCTGCCACTACATTCAGTTTACCCGCTACGTGCTGAATATCGGTAGTAAACTCTGAGATTGCAGCCAGCTATCTCTGCTACCGGCCTGACCACGGTTCTGAAACCTTGGTCATCGCGAAAGTCAGCGGCTTGTGGTCGACGAATGCGGTGAAACGGCATCCCTCCAGCCAGAACTGGAAGTGGCGAATGGCCAAGTGGAGAGCTAACAACTCCCTATCGAATGCGCTGTATTTTCGCTCACTATCGCGCAAAGTCCTGCTGAAAAAAGGGAGCGGCTGCCAAGCTCCGGCCACATGCTGCTCCACGACCGCCTCTATGACCACATCTGACGCGTCAGTAGTGAGCGCTATGGGGGCCGTTGGGTCTGGATGTGCTAACAACGCTGCGTTTGCCAGGGCTGTTTTGACCTCAGAGAATGCGCGCTCTCGCTCCGGAGACCATTCGATTTTATTTGTGGGTTTTTGTTTTTTTAGCGTGGCATACAATGGTTGCATGAACTGCGCTGCGCGGAGGAGGAAACGTTTATAAAAATTAACCATTCCCAAAAACTCCTGTAACGCTTTGACTGTTTGTGGCTGGGGAAAGTTTGTTACTGCGTGCACTTTGTCAGGCAGAGGAACCGCTCCTTCTGGAGAGACGCGATGCCCCAAAAAATCAATCTGCGTCACCCTGAACTGACACTTCGCTGGGTTGATTATTAACCCGTGCTCTCCCATCCTCCGGAAAACTGCCGTGAGGTGACTTTCATGTTCGTCTTCAGACACGCTGGCTACGAAGATGTCGTCCAGGTAGACGAACACGAAGGGGAGATCGCGCAACACCGTGTCCATCATGCGTTGGAATGTCTGCTCAGCGCCTTTAAGCCCAAACGGCATGCGCAAAAACTCGAAAAGGCCAAATGGAGTTATTACTGCTGTTTTGGGTATGTCCTCAGCGCGTACTGGGACTTGATGGTACCCGCAGACTAAGTCTATCTTAGAAAAAATGCGCGCCCCCGCCAAATAAACGGAAAAATCTTGGATATGCGGGATTGGGTAGCGGTCGTGTGCTGTAGCGTTGTTCAACCTGTGGAAATCTCCGCACGGACGCCACGAGCCATCAGCTTTAGGGACCATGTGAAGCGGGGAGCTTTTCGAACGCCTGATGATGCCCAACTTTTCCAGGTTGGCGAACTCCTCGCGCGCTATGGACAGTTTAGCTGCATCCAAGCGCCGAGCTTTTGCAAAAACGGGTGGTCCGGTGGTAGTAATAAAATGCTCCACTCCGTGCTTAGCGACAGCTGCTGAAAATGTGGGAACCGTGAGTGCTGGGAACTGAGTGAGTAGTGTGTAGAACTTACCACCTGCTTTTGCGACGTTGGCTTGTGCTGTGGGCGGGGTCACTCGGGCTGCACAGGGAATAGAATAAAAAGAAAGTGCATTAACCAGGCGCCCATTAGCAAGATCAACCAACAAACCATGTGAGCACAGAAAATCGGCCCCTAACATATTGAAGCTCACTGCAGCTATAACGAAAGTCCACTCAAATGTACGGCCGTGTAGGGACAGAAGCAGAGTCCTCTCACCAAAGGTCTTAATCCTCGAGCCGTTCGCTGCTGACGCTCCGTGACCTCCGGGACCCGCCAGCCGGTCAGCGTATGTAGGCATGATGAAACTCACTTGGGAGCCTCTGTCCACGAGGAATTGCCTCCCCGAACACGCATCCGTCAAGTAGAGCAGCTTGTTCTCTTCCCCGAGGGCTGCAGCTGCTACCGACCCCCGGCCTTGGCGTTTCCCGAGCTCTTGAACTGGCACGGTGGTATACATTTGCGTGCCCTCTCTGCAAAGCGGCGATGGTAGAAACAGAGGTCGTCTCCTCCGCGATCCCTGGCCCTCGCCGCCGCCGTTGTCGGTGGGTCTGCTACCGCCGCCTCTGGCCCCCTGCCATCTCCGGCCGTCGCGCCGAGCTCCGTCGTTGCTGCGGTGGCCGCGCGCTGTCTGCTGGCGTTGAGAATCCGTTGTGCCTCCTGGGCCAGCGCGCGGAAGTCCCGCTGGGCCATCAACGGTGAACTGGCCAGGGTCGCTCTCGTGGCCGACGGTAGGGTTCTGAGGAAAATGTGGGTGAAGAGGAAGTCGTTGCCGTCTGAGCCCCTCAGCCTCAGCATGTCTTCCATCAGGTCGACGGGCGTGCTCTCTCCCAAGTCGTTCAGAGCCAGGAGCCTCTCCGCTCTCTCCTGGACTGAGGGAGTGAAACGCTGGATGAGCGCAGCCTTCAACCCGTCGTATTTGTCGTCGGCTGGTGGGCGCTCCAAAAGGCTCTGCACATGTCGAGCCGTGCGGTTGTCGAGCTTGGCAATAACGTGGTAGAATTTCATGTCATCTACCGTTATTCCCCGGAGGGCGAACTGTGCTTCGACCAAGTGGAACCAGGAGCACGGGTTGTCTTGCCAGAAGTCTGGTAGCTTGACTGTGGCTGCGTTCGCCTGGCTGGCTCCTGACGAGTCCGGCTCGGGGGAATTACTTCTGCTCATGGTACGTCTTAGGGTCACCAGTGTGGAGAATGTGGAAGGACGAGGCTGAGTTTATTTCACAAGTCAGGTTTATTCACATTCTCCAACATCATCCGAAAACAGAAAGAGAGAGAATCCCCCAACATCTGTCCCTTTTATACCAGGACATCAAAACACACAGTCACATGGCACTTAATCCCCAATAACAATGTAACTTCCTCCCGATCTTAACACCCCCCACCTTCAGTCTCTGGCTGCTGGGCGAAATCCCCCAAGGCTGTCTCCCCGCATGCCAAAGACTAAACTTTCACATCCTTGTGTTATCTCCAAAGCGGCTCAGTCCTTCTGTTCCATCTCAGATGTGAAGCCTAAGGTGGTATACGTATGAATCATACAGTGATATACATATGTGCATATATGTGTCCCACAACACAAACTTTTCCAGGCGAGTTTTGACACTGTTGCTTCTCTGCGCTGTTTTGATATGTTGATATCGTCTTGAGCTGTGGGTTTTCGTTTGAAAACCGTAGGTATGGCAGTCGGTTTTAGAACCCGTTTGTAACGAATTTTCAGGCCTAAAGATTCCTGAATAGCAGGCGCCTCCTCAAAACTGTCTGCAGTGAAATGATCGCTACAGAGTACAGAAGATGGTGTTGGTTGCCATTTGTCCCTTGTCCTCTGTACTTGCTTCGCCCATTTTTTAAGAAGATCTGGATCTTCTGGGAATGAGAACAGGCTTGTACGTTCACTGGAGCAATTAGAACACCCAGCCGCCATGCAATGTTTCGGCATTTCTTTGCTGATATAGAAGCTAAACAGCTTGTTTACACTGACAGCACACAGATCAGCGAGAGGAAACTCTCCTCATGACGTAATATCCGGAAACGAGGCTCGTCTCAGGAGATCCCGTTAGTGCAACACGGCGCTTAATTTGAATTCACTGAGAAATATTTTTCCACTTATTTAGTGTTCGAAGTCAAGAGAACTAACTATATGGATGACTGAAGATAAATTCATACTGAATATTGATCCATCGTTCCTATATTGTGTCACAGACACTTTAAAAACAAAAAGAAAGAAAAAAAAAAGAATTTAACCCGGATTTACATGTTATGGTTTTTACACATTGGGGAATGTTTCCAGGGGTTAATGTACATGCATATGTCCTTTGTGTGTGTGTGTGGGGGGGGGGGGGTGTTTCGACCCGCCTGGCCTTGTACCCCCACCACCGACCCAGTAAGGATGTTTTGTTTTGTTTTGCTTTTTTTGTTGATGCTACGCCCTGGTTCGTCTGTTATCCGACCCTTTAGAGGAGGGTACTGTTAGGGTTTGGACATGACTGTGCTCATGTCCTCACTTTGTCTTCATATGTTTTTCTGTTATCTTCAGGACATGAGTTCAGCTATGTCCTTGCCTTTTGTTTTGTTTCTCTGTGTTGTGATTTTCGTTTGTATTTCGGTCCCGTTGTGCTCTCTCTGTGTAGCCCCACCCGTCTTGTGCTTCTCCATTGCCCTTGATTGTGTCCCACCTGTCTTGTGTTATCTTGATTACTTCTCTGACTATATACGTTTGTGCTTCTCAGTCTGTGTCATGTGTAGCGTCTTTGTTGGGTTTTGTGTGATTACACACTTCACTGCCTGTTTTTTTCCCTGCTTTTGAGCTGTGTTTTGTTTCCTTTAATAAAAATCACAAACCAAGTTCCACCGTTTGGACCCTGCATTACGCTCCAGAGGGGCTCAACCGTGACAATTTTCTGTTGAATTTTGACAAACAGTTGTAATATTAATTGTGTTGAGCTATTTAAATTCTTGTTTGATCACACATCTTACTTGATACACTTAGAGTTTTGAGGCAGGGGTGTGCTGTGGGGCCACCCTCACCACAATTTTAATTGCACTGTAGACACCGAGGGCTTAGGCAGAGGGTGATGGGAGCTCTGCTGCCCATAGCAGTGGGCAGCGGTGGCCCATCACCCCCGCCCCCAATTTTAACTGCAGATTGTTAGTTCATACACCTGTATCCAATCACACCACATAACCTACACCCATTTATCATGATTCACGCACGGAGGGTGGGGGTCTTCCTCCACCCCTGCTGCCCTCCTTCTGCTGGGGGCTTGGGACCTGGGATGTCATGTTGTTGTCATCCCTGGGGTGCTACCGGTCTACAGGATGGTGCCTTGGGATACGTTTGAGGGATTTTATGATTGGATGGGCTGAGGAGGAGAACATACACCGCATTCCAATTTATTTTGCAAATAGGATTTTAGTATCATTGTGGAGCGTGTAAATAAAGAGGCGGATTTGGCTTCAGACGATTTATTACACAACTCACACAAGAAGCATAGACAGAATGACATCTCAGCAGAGACTCTTCTCTTAAATAGCATGGCATTCCTCTAGAAGCTTCTAACAATTCAATTCAATTCAATTCAATTCAATTCAATTCAACTTTATTTATATAGCGCCATTTCACAACAACAGTCATCTCATAGCACTATCAACTGTAGGGGGGCCCCCCACAGTTGCAGAAAGACCCCAGCAATCAGGCGATCCCCTGTGAGCAAGCACTTGGCGACGGTGGAGAGGAAAAACTCCCTTTTAACAGGAAGAAACCTCCAGCAGAACCAGGCTCAGGGAGGGGCAGTCATCTGCTGCGACTGGCTGGGGGGTGAGGGGACACACAAAAGGTCACATTGCATTCACTTCCTTAATCCTTTACCTTTCCTCTAGAAGTTTCTAACACACAAAAGGTTACACTGCATTCACTTCATTCATCCTTCACACCTCCCTGTTATCTCACCAGGGAACCTCTGCTCTTTGTTCTTGTCTAAGATATTACACAATTATGCTCTCCCCATGTGCCGCCATATCATAAACATTCAGTTTTTGTTTTTTCAGTTAAACTCATGAATGGTACTGTGTCTCAGGACTCTTTGGATCACTGATATCAATCTCAGACACCTGTCAATGTTAGTTTGCCAGGTGATCCCAATTAAAGGAAAACTACTTAAGAAGGCTGTTCCACATTACTAAGCATGCCATAGGTTTCAAGCAATATGGGAAAGAAAAAGAATCTCTCTGCTACCAAAAAGCGTCAAATAGTGCAATGACTTGGACAAGGTATGAAAACATTAGATATTTCATGAAAACTTAAGGCTGATCATTGTACTGTGAAGAAATTTGTGGCTGTTTCAAAGCACAGATGGGTTCATGCAGATAAAGGCATAATGAGGAAGGTTTCTGCCTGACAAATTCATTGGATTAAGAGAGCAGCTGTTGAAAGGCCATTATAAATCAGCAAACAGGTATTTGAAGCTGCTGATGCCTCTGGAGTCCCATGAGCGTCAAAGTGTAGGATCCTCCAGAGACTTGCAGTTGCGCATAAACCTACTATTTGGCCACCCCTTACCAATGCTCACAAGCAGAAACACAGCTCAAACGCAGGAAAAAAAAATACTGCTTGAAAACGAGCCAAAGTTCTCTGACCAGACAGTGATCCTCTACCTGCAGTTTGTGCCTCGTGACTCCCGCCTGATTATGCCCCCTCCATGCTTCCAACGGATCCGTGCGGTGGAAGCGCAGGTACCTTCCATCAACAGATGCCTAGGTGGACATGTAGCTTCACAAGTGCAGATATCAGGCTCGTCATAAGACTGCTTCAGAAGCAGAATTATTTTTTTTTGTTTCAGTTGTGATAGTCTGTTTTCTTTGTTTGTTCCTCTCTCTTTTCTCCCCCTCCACACCCTCTCCCCCACCACCCCTTCCGATCACTTCAGGTTTTTTCAATTCCCTTCTCCATTCCACCCGTCAGGTCCATCATAAGCAAAACAATTTACATGAAGTATTAAAGTTATTACAAGAGGAGTCTGTAAATATTACTTATACAGTACATAGAAAATGTTTTCTGAAACTGAAACTGAAACAGAGGAAATCCTTAGACCAAGTAGTTAAATGGTCCAGTTGTTTGCTTGGTGAGTCACAGCTGAGCCTGAGATCCCTGTACAACAGACAGGTATATATCAATCAATCAATCAATCAATCAATCAATCAATCAATCTTTATTTCGGAAAGATTAAAAGTACAGATTAAAAGAAACAGAATAATATAACAAAGGGGGAAAGAAAATCCAACAAGGTCAAATTAGACAATAACTCCTCTGATTATACAGTTCAACATAAGTTATCCAAAATGGGTGATGGCTGAAGCCGCAGCTAATATTGCCCACCCATATTCCATCCAAGAATTCAAAAAAAACCAAACAAGAGCGATTGCAATTCAGAACAAAGCTAAGACAAAATGTGACCAAAAAAAACTAAGCAACAACACAACGCAGACTGGATATGACAATCCTTATGTGATTTTATATGTCATCTTGTGTATATGTTTGGAGCATTTCTTCCTTTAGTTTTTGTTTAAATTGTCCGAGCGTTGTACATGATTTTAATTCAGGTCCAAAATCGTTCCATAATTTGACTCCTTGCACTGAAACACAGTGTTGCTTGGTGGTAGTTCTCACTGAAGGTTTTTGAAATATACATGTTCCTCTGAAATGATATTGTTTCTCCCTTATTTGGAAAAACTTTTGGATATTTGCTGGCAGTGATAGATTCTTCACTTTAAACATTATTACTGCAGTTTTAAAGTCAACCAGATCTTTCAACTTGAGAGCTTTTAATTTAAGAAAAAGTGGGTTTGTTGGTTCCCTGTAAGCAGCTTTGTTTATTATTCTAATAGCTCTCTTCTGAAGCATAAAGACTGGATATATGTTTGTTTTATATGTATTTCCCCATACTTCAGTACAATATGTCATGTATGGGAGTATTAATGAATGATACAAGGTATGTAGTTTGGGTTGATTCAGCAAATATTTCACTCTGTGTAGTATTGCAATTGATTTAGATATTTTACCTTTAACATAATTAATATATGACTTCCAACACAGTTTATTATCAATTATTACACCAAGAAATTTAGTTTCGGATACCCTTTCAATCTCTACACCATTTACACTGAGTTTAGATACTAAGTTGTTGTGATGGTTGTTAAAAACTATAAATTTTGTCTTACTTAAATTGAGCGTTAATTTGTTTGAATCAAACCACAGTTTAAGCTTTCCTAATTCCTTTCCGAGTGTATCCAAAAGTTGTTCCAAATTGCTTGCACTGCATAATAAATTAGTGTCATCGGCAAATAATATTAAATGCATTTTTTCTGAAACTGTACATATATCATTTATATACATATTGAATAACAATGGCCCCAAAACTGAACCCTGTGGGACTCCACAAGTAACCTTCAGTAACTGTGAGTTTTTGTTACCAACACATACATACTGATATCTATTCTTTAAGTATCTACATAACCAGGACAGTGCTACTCCCCTAAAACCACAATTTTGGAGTTTCTTTAATAATAAGTTATGATCCACTGTATCAAATGCTTTTTTAAGATCCAGGAATACCCCAACTGAATACTCTTTATTTTCAACGGCAGTTGATATTTTTTCTATAAATTCCATTAGAGCAAATGCAGTTGTCCTCTTGTGTCTGAACCCATATTGCTGCTCACACAATAAATTATTCTTCAAAATGAAGTTGTCAATTCTCTCATAAAATATTTTTTCAAGTATCTTGGAAAATTGCGGCAATAGTGAAATTGGTCTATAGTTTGAAAGTTCCCCTCTGTCACCTGTCTTGTATATCGGAATTACTTTAGCTATTTTCATTGCATTGGGAAATACACCTGTTTGGAGAGACAGGTTACAGATATACGTCTGTGGTTTCACTAAGCATTCAATAATAGTTTTGACTAAGAGCATGTCAATACCATCACAGTCCGCAGATGTTTTACTTTTAAACGATTTAACAATTTCAATGACCTCTCTCTCGTCTGTGTTCTTTATGAAAATGGAGTCTTTCATAGCAGTGTTTTTGCGTATTGTATCACCTGTGGGTGCCATAATGGGTATTTCTCGAGCCAAGTTAGGACCAATGTTAACAAAAAAGTTATTAAATTCATCTGCAGGTGAAGCTGCATTCACACTCTGAGTCGTTTTATTGTTTTTTGAAAAATTGGTTGGGTAGCTTGTATTTCTGTTTTTATTTCCAAGAATATTGTTAAGTGTTGTCCATGTATTTTTAATATTGTCTCTGTTTTTCTCCAGTTCTTTACTGTAATAGTCTCTTTTACTACATCTGATTATATATGTTAACTTATTTTTGTGCTAGATTAGAACACTATGTTAGACTTAATGGAACTTCGTTGCAGTGGTTTAGATCTTATTTATCTGATAGGTTCCAGTTTGTTCATGTCAGTAATGAGTTTTCTTCCAACTCAAAGCTCAGTCATGGAGTTCCACAGGGATCTGTGCTAGGCCCTACTCTTTTTAGTTTACATATGTTTCCGTTAGGCAACATTATTAGAAAGCACTGTATACATTTTCATTGTTATGCAGATGACACACAATTATACCTGTCAATGAAGCCAGATGACAGTAATAAATTAGCCAAGTTAGACGCCTGTCTTAAGGAAATCAAAGCTTGGATGACTTGTAATTTCCTGCTATTAAATTCAGATAAGACTGAAGTCATTCTTGTTGGTCCAAAAAACCTTAGAAATCCCTTTCCAAATCAAACTCTTAGTTTGGATGCGGTTACTCTTTCTCTGAATAGTTCTGTGAGGAACTTTATTTTTGATTAAGATCTGTTTTTCAATTCACGTATTAAATTTGTTTCTAAGACTGCCTTCTATCATTTGCGCAACATTGCCAAGATTAGGAGCATCTTGTCTCAGAGTGATGCTGAGAAACTGATCCATGCTTTTGCTAGCTCTAGATTAGAATATTGTAACTCTTTATTATCAGGCTGTCCTAAAACATCTTTAAAAAGTCTTCAGTTGATCCAAAATGCTGCAGCAGGAGTTTTAACAGGTACTAGAAAGAGAGATCATATCTCTCCGGTTCTGGCCTCCCTTCATTGGCTTCCCACAGAGTTTAGAATTAAGTTTAAAATCCTTCTTCTCATTTACAAAGCTCTAAATAATCAGGCCCTTTTTATTTAAAAGATCTGATATTTTCCTATTATCCTAACAGAGCACTTCGCTCCCAAAATGCTGGATTACTTGTAATACCTAGAATCTCCAAAAGTACAATGGGAGGCAGGGCCTTCAGTTATTAAGCTCCTCTCCTGTGGAACCAGCTACCAATCTGGATTTGGGAGTCAGACTTGATCTCTGTTTTTTAAGAATAGGGTAAAAACCTTCCTTTTCAATATAGCCTACAATTAGGGAGGGATCATGTGTCTCTGAACCTTCCCTTAGTTATGCTACTAATAGGTTTAGAGAGCCGGGGGACCTCCAATAATGCACTGGGCTTCACTCCTTTCTTCACTCTCAATGAAATATTTTTGTTGGACATTAACATCTGTTTGTTCTCTCCCATAGATTGAGTCCCCATCGTGCTGTTTGCTTTCTACATGTCTGTTCTTTTCTTCTTCTCTATCCCCTCACGCAGCAGATGACTGCCCCTCCCTGAGCCTGGTTCTGCTGGAAGTTTCTTCCTGTTAAAAGGGAGTTTTTCCTCTCCACCATCACCAAGCACTTGCTCACAGGGGATTGCCTGATTGCTGGGGTCTTTCTGCAATTGTGGGGGTGTCCCCTACAGTTGAAAGTGCTATGAGATTTTTTTTTTTTTGACTTATTTTGTACCCGTAGGTAGATTTGTTCTGCAGTCCGGTGACAAGCCACCAGCTGCCGGTCGCTGCGTGCGCAAGCGCCCCTTAACTCCCTAACCTGCATGTTTTTGGCATGTGGGAGGCAACCGAAGAAATCCCGGAGTAAACCCACGCAAATACAGGGAGAACATGCAAACTCCACACAGATCACTGTTGGCCGGGGGCAGGGATCGAACCCACGATTCCCCGCGATCCCCCGGCCGAGGGTAAACTGTGCTGCCGCGGTGCTAACCACTGCACCACCGTGCAGCCAGAGATGAGCATGAGATGACTGTTGTTGTGAAATGGCACTATATAAATAAAGTTGAACTGAAATGAATTGAATGGTCTCCACAAAAACAGGAAGTCGGCCATTATGGAAGGAAGTGACAGTGACCTGATTTCCACCTTGCACAATTGAGGCCCATTTGATTGAACTCGTCCTAGGGTTTTTGTCCGATTGATCTCATTTGTGGTGACAATCATCTGTGCCATTAAAAGTGATTGAAAACTTTTCTAAAAGCTCGACGGTTTGGCCATAGGGGCATGGCAAAGTTTGATGTCTTGCCGTGATCATTCTATGACCATTCTGACAGCAATATCTCTGGTATGCATTGTCGGATTTCAACCAAATTTAATTTTCTGGATATCAGTCTAATTCCAAACAGTTCTATAGAACAATTTTCATAGAAATCTACAGCGCCACCTAGTGGATAAAGGAAGAATTGCTGAAAACTGTTTTATTTATATCTCACGCGCCACTTGCCAGAATGACGTGAAATTTTCTGAGATTCATCAGATCACCGGGATGATCATAAATGCACATCAACTTTACCATGATGTCACACTTATTACCATGGACACGCTCTCCACATCATTAAATCTGTGATCTTGTGGGGAGGGTTGCAAAGCTCATGGAGTCATGAAATTTGGAGCATAGGTAGAGGTGACTGTCATCTGTAGTCCTGTATGGGTCAGCAACACATAACTGATAGGTAAGTGTTACCCTGGCGACATTGCGAATGTTGACTCCTCGCCATGGAGCATCAAAAAGTTGCAATTTTTACAAACTTTATCCGATTTTCACCAAATTTTTGACGATGGATATTAGTCTGACCCCGCACGCCCCTACGTAAAAATGGTTGACAGAACTTACAGCACAACCTGCTGCTCACAAGAAGTCCTGCACAACTCGCGTCTGAACGAACTCCTGCTGGGGGCCTGATCCCATTGAACTCATTTTCACATGGCGGCATCTACAGGCATTGACCATTAAAAGTTATCAAATGTGAGTCGCAATCTCAAAAGGCGGGGCCACGACACCATGGCAAAGTTTGACTTCTCCCCTTACAACATCAAATAGCTGTAACTCAGGGCAAAACTTGTCTGATGTCCACCAAAGGTTTTATGATCGAAAATAGTCCTGCCCCGAACGGGTCTACATAAAAATACCCAACAAAAGTTATAGTGCCACCTAGTGGTTAAAGGAAGAATTGCTGAAAACTGTTTTATTTATTAGCCACGTGCCACTTGCCAGAATGACGTGAAATTTTCTGAGGTTTATCAGACAATGTGGTTGATCATAACTGCACATCACCTTTAGCATGCTGTCACTACTGTTAACATGGACACGCCCTCCTCACCATTCAATCTGTGATCTTGGTGGGATCATTGGGAACGACCTGGAGTCATGAAATCTGGAACACTGGTTGAGGTGACTGTCATATGTAGTCCAATATGGGTGGGCAACACATACCTGACAGGGAAGTGTCGCCATGGCAAAGGCTGACTTCTCACCATGGAACATCGGAAAGTTGCAATTTGGACAAACTTTGTCTGATTTTCACCAAATTTTCTATGATGCATATTAGGCCTGCCCCACACACTCCTACAAAAAATGATTGACAAAAGTTATTGCACCACCTACTGCTCAAAGGAAGAACTGCGGCAAACTATTTTATGAGTCACACAACGCTTGCCGCAACAACGGGAATTTTTTTGAGCCAGCTAGGTACAATGGGCGCCGGGGTCCACAGTTGTGTGGGGGGCAAGGGCCCACTTACAGCTCCTTGCGGCTTCAATTTATTTATTTTTTTTTCTTCTTCTCTATCTAAGATCTCATTTTTGGGGTAGTCAACGTGCATGAAAACTCGCCATTTTTTGCAGGGACCTCAAGACTGGCAAAAAATTGAATATTTTGGAGGAAATATGAATGACCCCACAAAAATGGTTCTACAGTGCCACCTAACATTAGAAGTCAACGGGGAGTGGCACACACCTACTTTCACAAAGAAAGATGAAAATCGGGTGAGATGTTTATCATGTCAAGACATGCAAAAAACTCCATTGAAGTGATTGTCTACACCCAACAGGAAGCCGGCTATTTTGGTAGGAAGTGGCAGTGACCTGTTTTCCACCTTGCACAATGGACACGCATTTGATCAAACTCGTCCTAGGGTTTTTGTCCGATTGAGCTCATTTGCGGTGACAATCATCTATACCAGGGGTCACCAACGCGGTGCCCGCGGGCACCATGTCGCCCGCAGGGACCACATGTGTCGCCCACAGGCCTGTTCTACAAATAGCACAACTCGCAAGTGAGCTGCAGATGTAATTTTTTCTGCCGCTATTTTTATTTTATATTTTTTATATTTTTTAAAATCACACTTGCATTTATATAGATTTTAAAATGACAATGTCTTAAAAATAAAAAAAATGAAAATATGTTTATTATACGTAAAGTTAAGGTGAACTCTGACCTAGTTCAAAGGTCAGTATTGTGCGCATGACAAAACCTTCGCGCTTGTGGAGCGTAAGCTTAGCTAGCGGGCAGTTAAGATGGTGGACGCAGTGCGGTTTCCAAGCCCAAAAACATGGCAAAAAAAAAGACAGAAAATTTATCATTTTCAAAGTGAGTGGGAGGAAGAGTTTTGTTTTACTACCGTGAAAGGAAGCTGCGTGTATTTCATTTGCGGGACGATGGCGAAGCGCCACTTCACTACCCACTCTTTTTTTTTTTGGACTTATCTTGTACCCGTAGGTAGATTTGTTCTGCAGTCCGGTGATAAGCCACCAGCCGCTGCGTGCGCAAGTGCCCCTTAACTCCCTAACCTGCATGTTTTTGCATGAAAAACGAGAACATGCAAACTCCACACAGATCACTGTTGGCCGGGGGCAGGGATCGAACCCACGATCCCCCGGCCGAGGGTAAACTGCTGCCGCGGTGCTAAACCACTGCCCCACCGTGCATATAAGCACTCTCAGTGCTTGTTTAGTTTCTTCTCATGAAAGGACAGTGCTGGTTGCTCAAGCATGATTCTTGGCAAGAACTGTATGGATATAATTCCAGTGAAGAAGAACACACAAAAGTGTGTTTATTAAATGTAACAGATTTTGAGCAGAATTGCAGCAGATTTGTTCGGTTAAAAATGTGATAAGATTTATTTAATATGAAAGTTGATTTTTCTTAAATGTTGCATAACTTTTTCAAACATGGTTCAACATAGTTCATGAATTAAAGGGGTTTAGTTTTTTATGGTTAAAAGGGACTGGTGAAAACTGGACATTTTTTTATGAAATGTAGAAGGGATCATCTGAACAACTGCTGAGATTAATAAAAATAAAGTGTTGAATATTGATCTTGTCTGTTACCCACTCTAAGTTATTGATAATTATTTATTTATGTGTGTGTATATACTGTATATATATATATATATATATATATATATATATATATACACACACACACACACACACACACACACACACACACACACACACACACAATTTGTTATTTTAGAGGAGTGTGTCAAGTTGGTGCCCTTCACATGACTCGATACCCATGAAGTAGCTCTTGGTTTCAAAAAGGTTGGTGACCCCTGATCTATACCCATCTGTCATTAAAAATTATTGAAAATTTTTCTAAAAGCTCGACAGTTTGGATGTAGGGGCATGACAAAGTTTGATGCCTCACCATGATGATTCTATGACCATTCTGACAGCAATAACTCTGGTATGCATTATCGGATTTCAATCAAATTCAACATTATGGATATCAATCCAATTTCAAACAGTTCTATAGAACTGTTTGATTCATATAAATCTACAGCACCTCCTATAGGAGGCAGAAAGCATTGCATCAGAAAGTTTGCATCATGTTGTTTTTTAATACCTCAGGAATGGAATGTCGTATTGGCACCAAAATAGGTATGATGTATATGGGTATGCCTCCGAACAATTACAGCTATGAATATTTATGGGTATCAATAGCGCCCTCTTTTGGAGACATGAAGGTTAAACCACGGGTTGTCTTCCATATCTCTGAAATAAATTGTCTGATTGGTACCATTTATGCTGACAATCATCTGTACCCATGTGCCATCAAAAGCTGTTGAAAACTTTTCCAAATGCCTAACGGTTTGGTGGAAGGGGAGTGGCCAAGTTTGCAGTATCACCATCACCCTTCCAATGTCTTTTACTCCGGCATACATTTCAGCCGACATAGATTTCAGCCAAATTTTGTGTGGTGAATAGGTAGCCAATACTGATAATTTCCTTAATAAAGAATGACACATAGCAACAGCACCCCCTACTGCCAATGGACAGGAAGCTACAAAAACTCACATGCCATAAATCACATGCCATACTCATACACAGCTTGCGAGAATGACATGCAATTTTCTGAGGTTTATCAGACCACCTGGTTGATCATAACTGCACATCACCTTTAGCATGGCGTTGTAGCCACACATGTGACTTACTTAATGCCTTACATAATGCCTCACATCTTAGATAAGAACAAAGGCAGAGTTTCCTTGGAGATAACAGGAAGCTGTGAAAGTGTAATCTTTGGTATGCAAGAGACTGCTTGGAGGATCCTTTGTGGGCCAAAGACTGTGAGGGGGATGCTAAAGGATTAAAGAGGAAATGCATTGTTACATTTGATAGCAATGCAATGTGACTTGTGAGCTGTGGGGAGACCTGAGATATAAGGGACGAGTTTTTTCTGAGATGTCCTCTTTCTACTTTGCTCATGATGGAGACGTGTAATAAACTGCTTTGAGACAAAACCTGCCTCGTCAATTACACACTCCACACTGGTAACCCAAGACGTAGCATGCAGCAAGAAGAGAATTCCCCGGGGCCAGCCTCGTTGGGAGCCCCCAGCCAAGAGTATGCCGTGACGGTCCAGCTACCGGACTTTTGGCAGCACAATCCATGCTCCTGGTTCCACCTGGTGGAGGCACAGTTCGTCCTCCGGGGAATATCGGTAGATGACACGAAATTCTACCATGTGATTGCAAAGCTCGACAACCACACGGCTCAGCATGTGGAGAGCCTCCTGGAGCAGCCACCAGCCAGCGACAAATACGACGCGTTGAAGGCTGCACTCATCCAGCACTACACTCTCTCGGTTGAGGAGAGAGCAGAGAGACTCCTGGCGCTGACCGAGTTGGGAGATTGCACACCCATTGACCTGATGGAGAAGATGCTGAGGTTGAAAGGCTCGGATGATGACCACTTCATCTTTACCCACCTCTTCCTCAGGACCCTGCCGTCAGCGACGAGAGCGGCCCTGGCCAGTTCGCCGTTGTTGGCCCAGCGGGACTACCGTGGGCTGGCCCAGGAGGCGCATCGGATTGTCAACGCCAGCAGAGACCGCGCAGCCACGGCGGCAGCGATGGAGCTTGGTGCGATGGCCGGAGATGGCGGGAAGCCAGGGACAGCGGCAGCAGAACCACCGACGACGGCAGCGGCGGGGGCCAAGGAACGCGGAGGAGACACCCTTTGTTTCTACCACCGCCGCTTTGCAAAGAAGGCACGCAAATGTGTGCCACCGTGCTAGTTCAAGCGCTCAGGAAACGCCAAGACCGGGGGTCGGTAGCAGCTGCGACCCTCGGAGAGGAGAACAAGCTTCTCTACTTGACGGACGCACACTCGGGGAGGCATTTCCTCGTGGACACAGGCGCCCAGTTGAGTTTCATCACGCCTCCCTACGCTGACCGGCTGGCAGGTTTCGGCAGCCCCGAGATGGCAGCAGCGAACGGCTCGGAGATTAAGACCTTTGGCGAGAGGACTCTGCTTCTGTCTCTACACGGCCGTACATTCGAGTGGACTTTTGTCATAGCAGCATTGAATTTCAATATATTGGGGGCTGATTTTTTGTGCTCACATGGTTTGTTGGTTGATGTCGCTAACAGGCGCCTGGTTAATGCACTTTCTTTTGATTCTATTCCCTGTACAGCTCGAGTGGCCCGGCCAACTGCACAAGCCAACGTCACAGCTGCATGCGGTAAGTTTCACACACTGCTCACTCAGTTCCCAGCACTCACGGTCCCCAAATTTTCATCAGCCGTCACTAAACACGGGGTGGAACATTTTATTACCACCACCGGGCCGCCCGTTTTTGCAAAACCTCGGCGCTTGGACGCAACTAAACTGGCAATAGCGCGCGAGGAGTTCGCCAACCTGGAGAGGTTGGGCATCATCAGGCGTTCGAACAGCCCATGGGCTTCCCCGCTACACATGGTCCCGAAAGCTGACGGCTCATGGCGACCTTGCGGGGATTTCCGCAGGTTGAACAACGCCACAGCGCATGACCGCTACCCAATCCCTCATATCCAAGATTTTTCCGTTCATTTGGCAGGGGCGCGCGTTTTTTCTAAAATAGACTTGGTCCGCGGTTACCACCAAGTCCCAGTGCACGCTGAGGACATACCCAAAACAGCGGTGATAACTCCATTTGGCCTATTCGAGATTTTGCGCATGCCATTCGGGCTTAAAGGGGCTGCACAGACGTTCCAACGCATGATGGACACGGTGCTGTGTGATCTCCCTTTCGTGTTCGTCTACATCAGGGGTCACCAACCTTTTTGAAACCAAGAGCTACTTCATGGGTATCGAGTCATGTGAAGGGCACCAGCTTGACACACTCCTCTAAAATAACAAATTGTGTGTGTGTGTGTGTGTGTGTGTGTGTGTATATATATATATATATATATATATATATATATATATATATATATATATATATATATTAGTGCTGTCCAGCGATTAAAATATTTAATCATAATTAATCACACGATCTCATAGTTAACTCATGATTAATTACATTTTAGTTGCGTATTTTTGTCTCATGAAAAACCATTGTAATTCTCTTAACAGCACAAAAAGTGAGTGGGCTTGCTTTGTACAAATGTTTTTTATTATTATTATCATTGCAAAGCATCCATATCTTCCGTATTAGACCGAGAAAACAAAACAGGACATATTACTCTGAAAATAAAAAAATGTTTTCTTTTTTTCCTTTTCATTAGTTTAGTAACCCTGCCACTGATATCTGCGATAAAAAAAGATACATACAAATAAAAAATATATAGGCACAAAAGCAGCCCCTTAAATACAAAATGAAAACAAGAGGAGAGTGTCCCCTGAGAGGAGTAGTACAGTCTAATGACTGTATAGTAGCCCAACTGCTGCAGTTTTAAACTTACCAACACAGCCTCTTGAACATGAACATAATGTAACTGCTAGCACGTAACAGGTGAGTCAACCTAAAGGCCTACTTTCTGTCTTTGAGCCAGTTGCTCAAACAGACAAGCCTATTGACATTTTCAGACAACAGGGGAGATCGTTTTTTCTGAACGACATGTCCAGACAGTGAAAACAATCGTTCACATGGTACTGACGTGGCAG
Organism: Pholidichthys leucotaenia; assembly: GCA_020510985.1. Lineage (NCBI taxonomy): Eukaryota > Metazoa > Chordata > Actinopteri > Cichliformes > Pholidichthyidae > Pholidichthys > Pholidichthys leucotaenia. The sequence continues at coordinate 33,825,740 of CM035842.1, read as the reverse complement.
GCGTTGCTAAGTATTTGCATGCAAGGGAGGCCATCTCACTGTGTGACACTTTATGTGTGGACCACCATTCCTGTGGAGAGTCTTCAATGCCAATCATAGGTTCTGCCTTGTAGCGCTCAATGCAGCGTTCCACGGTGTCCTCCTCTTCATCTGAGGAAGATTCTTGTGCAAACATGAGAGCTGGCTTCTTCTTCTCTGGCTCAGGCATGCTTTGGTCATCCAGTGCTGCTGGTCTCCCCTTTTCCTGCTGCTGGAGTAAGGCACGGATGGAATCCCACACAACAACCCGGTCAGGTTTGTTCAGACACTTGAGGTCCTTAAACCTTGAAATGAAATAATAAAAAATATCAACGTTATTGCCATACAAGCAAAGGCACTAGTAAAACAAAACATTGACCTAATCTCTATTCCAGATTCAGAAGAAAAAAATGGATATTGAAGAGAACCAACCCACAAAACAAAGTGGTGCTTAAGACAAATAAAATATTGAGAAGAATGTAGAATGAATATCTTACCTTGGGTTGAGTGCTGTAGCAACCCTGAGCCATGCGATGTTCAACTTCTCTTTGCGACCTTCCATACCCGCTGAAAAGGTTTCCTTGAACTTGATCAAGTACGCTGGGTCGTCCTCAGTGACTTCCATTACTCGGGACAGGTGGCATAATGCTGGCATTACCACAGAGCAAGAAACAAACTTCTCTCCACCCAGAAGATCTGTCACATATCTGCAACAATATACAAAAGCTCTTTCACAAAACTCTGTCACACACATACGGACACCTGATAGATAACCTACAGTTACAGTGATGGGAGGGGATATGAGGAATCACATGTGTTCCTTTACAGTGCTGTGCGGGACAAACACACACAGTTGAAGGGAGAGAGGTGATACCGACAGACAGACATTAGGGCCTGTGTCCACCAAATGCGTTTTTAGGGCGGAAAGTGCTGAAAACCTAGCCTCTTGGGCGCTTCCTGGCCTTCTTTGTTGTTAAGTTACACAGGGAATCATAGCTATTGAAACAGTCACTGATTATGTCAAAATACAGAAAAAATATACAGATAATCACGAGCTACACTTTGAGTAAAATGAAGCAAATAAACAGTCTACACATAGAGATGGCCCATCTAAAACATGCCACAGGGTGGTATTTTACGTTGGGTGAGACAGGTGCTAATGTTTCTGTCTTGACACAGATCTACTTTAATTGTTAAAGAATCAGATATAGGCTACAAGACATAATTAGGCCTACCTGCAATGCTCCAACGCAGCTTCGAGCTTCTTTGTTTTCTCCAGCTCCGTTGCTGTTGGCATGGTGACTTTGGTTGAGTGTAGGGCCAGGGCAGCTGTCAGAGGTTCAATATTCCGGTTGACACGCTTTATCATTTCAAGGGTACTATTCCATCTTGTTGCTACCTCCTGCGTGAGCGCTTCTTCTTTCTGGTTGTGTGCGATTTGCTGCCGCTCGAGTTCCAGGGCATTCGTTGGGCTGTGTTTAAAGTGTCCCACAAGTTTTCTGCATTTTGCCAATGCGCTGTCGAATGGGCTATTGTGCAGAGAAACCGTGACTGCTCGGTGCATGCTGTGTGCGATGCACGGCAGGTGTTCAAAGGGGAGCTCTCTGGCTGCAGCCATCATATTGCGTGCACTATCCGTGGTCAGTGAAACAACTTTCTTTTCGATGCCCCACTCTCTGGCTACATTCATGAAGTGCTCTGCAACATTATCAGCGAAGTGCCTCTCTTCTGTCTTCATAACAGTCAAAGCATGGGACTGAAGTTTCCACTGTGGGGTGAAATAATGTGCTGTGACCCCGAGGTAGTTGTCATTGCCAAGTGACGTCCAGTAATCTCCCGTTAGCGCGACTATTTCTGTCTGCCCCAATGCCTGTTGTAACTGGGACTTCTCCGTTTCAAACAACGTTTCTATCCGGCGTGTGATAGTAGCTCTGGAAGGAGTTTCGTAGGTCCAGTCGTTGGATGCGATGCGAATTATCTCGGCCAGACCTTCATCCTCCACAATACTAACGGGCCTGCATGCCTTAGCCACCCACTTAACTATGGCAGCTGTTAGCTTCATTTTAGTAGCAGCATCCATGGGCCGCTGTCGGAAGCCATCCAAACTTGTTTGGTTCTGACGCGGAGGAGGCGAAGCTACATCACTGGTGTGTTTGGCCATCAAATGGTATTTTAAACTGGATGTGCTTCGATGGTAGCTAAGTTCACATCGACAATAAGTGCAAATAACTTTAGTTTTAGCGATCGAACCATCCTTTCCTATTTTAAATGTAAACTTTCCGTTCAGAAGTGTCCCTGGTGCGTCCATTACTGTGGCTGACTAGTGCCGCCAGTGCCGCGCGCTTTAGTCGTTGGGTTCTTCTTTGTTTGATATTTGAAATCGTATCCTTCGTTCCGCCACCATGTGTACGTGCGTGGTATTACAGCCAGTACACTGTGCTTATGAAAAACTACGGTCACAGCATTAATCTCGCGTTAAAAAAAATCTCACCATTAAAAAGGCGCTTGAGTTAACGCGATAATAACGCGATATTTTGACAGCACTAATATATATATATATACTATATACTGTATATATATATATATATATATATATATATATATATATATATACACATAAATAAATAATTATCAATAACTTAGAGTGGGTAACAGACAAGATCAATATTCAACACTTTATTTTTATTAATCTCAGCAGTTGTTCAGATGATCCCTTCTACATTTCATAAAAAAATGTCCAGTTTTCACCAATCCCTTTTAACCATAAAAAACTAAACCCTTTTAATTCATGAACTATGTTGAACCATGTTTGAAAAAGTTATGCAACATTTAAGAAAAATCAACTTTCATATTAAATAAATCTTATCACATTTTTAACTGAACAAATCTGCTGCAATTCTGCTCAAAATCTGTTACATTTAATAAACACACTTTTGTGTGTTCTTCTTCACTGGAATTATATCCATACAGTTCTTGCCAAGAATCACGCTTGAGCAACCAGCACTGTCCTTTCATGAGAAGAAACTAAACAAGCACTGAGAGTGCTTATATGCACGGTGGGGCAGTGGTTTAGCACCGCGGCAGCAGTTTACCCTCGGCTGGGGGATCGTGGGTTCGATCCCAGCCAACAGTGATCTGTGTGGAGTTTGCATGTTCTGGTGGTGCATGTTCTCGTTTTTCATGCAAAAACATGCAGGTTAGGGAGTTAAGGGGCGCTTGCGCACGCAGCGGCTGGTGGCTTATCACCGGACTGCAGAACAAATCTACCTACGGGTACAAGATAAGTCCAAAAAAAAAAAAAAAAAGAGTGGGTAGTGAAGTGGCGCTTCGCCATCGCCCCGCAAATGAAATACACGCAGCTTCCTTTCACGGTAGTAAAACAAAACTCTTCCTCCCGCTCACTTTGAAAATGATAAATTTTCTGTCTTTTTTTTGCCATGTTTTTGGGCTTGGAAACCGCACTGCACCCACCATCTTAACTGCCCGCTAGCTAAGCTTACGCTCCACAAGCGCGAAGGTTTTGTCATGCGCACAATACTGACCTTTGAACTAGGTCAGAGTTCACCTTAACTTTACGTATAATAAACATATTTTCATTTTTTTTATTTTTAAGACATTGACATTTTAAAATCTATATAAATGCAAGTGTGATTTTAAAAAATATAAAAAATATAAAATAAAAAATAACGGCAGCAAAAATTACATCTGCAGCTCACTTGCGAGTTGTGCTATTTTTAGAACAGGCCTGCGGGCGACACATGTGGTCCCTGCGGGCGACATGGTGCCCGCGGGCACCGCGTTGGTGACCCCTGGTCTACATGGACGATATCTTGGTAGCCAGTGCGTCCGAAGACGAACACGAAAACCACCTCGTGGCAGTTTTCCGGAGGTTGGGAGAGCACGGGTTAATAATCAACCCAGCGAAGTGTCAGTTCGGGGTGACGCAGATCGATTTTTTAGGACACCGCGTCTCCCCTGAAGGAGCGGTTCCGCTACCTGACAAAGTGATTTCCCCCGGCCACAGACGGTCAGGGCGTTACAGGAGTTTTTGGGAATGGTGAATTTTTATAACCGTTTCCTCCTCCGCGCAGCGCAGCTCATGCAACTGCTGTATGCCGCGCTCAAAAAACAGAAACCCGCGAATAGGTTCGAGTGGTCTCCGGAGCGAGAGCGAGCGTTCTCGGAAGTCAAAGCAGCCCTGGCAAACGCTGCGTTGTTAGCACATCCAGACCCAACGGCCCGCATAGCGCTCACCACTGATGCGTCAGATGTGGCCATAGGGGTGGTCGTGGAGCAGCATGTAGCCGGGGCTTGGCAGCCTCTCGCCTTCTTCTGCAGGACCTTGCACGATAGTGAACGTAAAAACAGCGTGTTTGACAGGGAGTTGCTGGCTCTCCATTTAGTCATTCGCCACTTCCAGTTCTGGCTAGAAGGGCACTGTTTCACCGCGTTCGTTGACCACAAGCCACTAACATTCACGATGGCCAAAGTTTCAGAACCGTGGTCGGGCCGGCAGCAGAGGCAGCTAGCCGCGATCTCAGAGTTTACTACCGATATTCAGCACGTGTCGGGTAAACTGAATGTAGTGGCAGACTGCCTCTCGCGCGCCGTGGCTGCCCCCGTCCGTGTGGGGATAGATTACACAGCCATGGCCGCGGAGCAGGTTAGTGACGCGGATGTGCGCGCCTTCCAGTCTGGACCAACAGAGTTAAGGCTGGAGAGCAGGGTGCTGCAAGACGGTATGCCCCCTCTAATCTGTGATGTCTCCACGGGGCGACTGTGTCCCGTGGTACCGGCAGCGTGGTGCCGCCACGTTTTTGACTCGATTCATTCTTTGGCACACCCGGGGGTGCGCGCGTCGGTCAAAATGGTAGCAGAAAAATTTGTGTGGCCGGGCCTCCGCAAACAAGTGAAAGAGTGGGCAGCAGCCTGCATGGCGTGCCAACGAGCTAAGGTACACAGACACACGAGGGCTCCCTTGGAGCCATTTCACATTCCGGCTAAGAGGTTTGACCACGTTCACGTGGACCTCGTGGGTCCCCTCCCGCCATCACAGGGCCGCATGCACCTTCTGACAATGGTGGACCGCACCACGCGCTGGCCGGAGGTGGTTCCTTTGGTGTCAACCACAGCCGAGGAGGTGGCGCGCGTGTTTGTAACAGCATGGGTGGCGCGTTTTGGAGTCCTGTCCAACATTACGTCCGACAGAGGCCCTCAATTTGTTTCTGAACTTTGGTCCACAATGGTCCGCAGCCTAGGTGTCACAATTCACCGTACAACCGCGTACAATCCACAGGCTAATGGGTTATGTGAACGTTTTCACAGGTCATTGAAAGCAGCTCTCAGAGCGTCACTGACGGATGCAAATTGGGTAGACAAGCTACCGTGGGTTTTATTAGGGTTGCGTTCTGCGCCTAAAGAAGACTTAGAAGCTTCCCCAGCTGAACTCGTTTTCACGCAGCCACTTCGGCTGCCCGGGGAGTTTCTCCCGGATAATCCTGCGCCAGGCAGCTCCCCGTCTCAGCTGTTGCAGCGTAGCATTGACACAGGCACGCTGCCGGGCCCCGCTCATCACAGTTTTCCGCGCGTTTTTGTGCCTAAAACTTTGAAAAACGCGGAGTTGTTTTTTGTCAGACATGACGCGCATCGCCCCCCACTGCGACCACCTTATGATGGACCGTTCAGAGTGTTGGAAACAGGGGACAAGGGAAAAGGTTGGCATAAACAGACTCAAACCCACTTTTGTGGTGGCGGACAAGCAAGTACTGTTGGCAAGGGCCCCTCGGCGCGGAAGACCCCCACGAGGAGCTTCCCAGAGTAATATTTCCCCAGAACACCCACAGGGACTGACAAAAGGTTTTCACCCCCAGCCAGCAGCTCCTCAGCATGACAGCGCCACACATGTGACTTACTTAATGCCTTACATAATGCCTCACATCTTAGATAAGAACAAAGGCAGAGTATCCTTGGAGATAACAGGAAGCTGTGAAAGTGTAATCTTTGGTATGCAAGAGACTGCTTGGAGGATCCTTTGTGGGCCAAAGACTGTGAGGGGGATGCTAAAGGATTAAAGAGGAAATGCATTGTTACATTTGATAGCAATGCAATGTGACTTGTGAGCTGTGGGGAGACCTGAGATATAAGGGACGTGTTTTTTTCTGAGATGTCCTCTTTCTACTTTGCTCATGATGGAGACATGTAATAAACTGCTTTGAGACAAAACCTGCCTCGTCAATTGCACACTCCACAGCGTTACTGCTGTTACCATGAACATGCCCTCCTCGCCATTCAATCCGTTTTTCTTGTTGGGATGGATGGGAATGCCCTGGAGTCATGAAATCTGGAACATGGGTTGAAGTGACTGTCATAAGTAATCCTATATGGGTGGGCAACACATACTGTAACTGACAGGGAAGTGTTGCCATGGTGACATAGCGAAGGTTGACTCCTCGCTATGGAACATCGGAAAGTTGTAACTTGGACAAACTTTGCCTGATTTTCATCGATAAAGATAGTAAGAGAAATGCTCTTTGCCAATGACAGTGCTCTAGTTGCACACAGCGTGGAAGATATGCAATCTTTAGTGGAGAAATTTGCAAGAGCAGCTAGCCAATTCAGCCTCCAAATCAACATCAAGAAGACGGAGTGCCTTTATCAACCACCAAAGTTCCAATTATCAACACCACTACCAGAAGAGATCAGCATTGGTACAGAGCCACTACTCAAGTGCAAGACTTTCAAGTACCTAGGGAGTACTGTTTCAGAGAATGCTAGGCTGGAGGATGAACTATCTCTCAGAATGGGAAGAGCGAGCGCTGTGTTTGGAAACTTGTGGGAGAGACTGTGGAACAATCGACGTGTCAATCCGTGGGAAATGCAAAGTGTACAGAGCGACAGTACTGGCTACTCTATTGTACGGTGCTGAAACTTGGACTGTCTACAGAGTGCAGGTGAAGAAACTCCACACCTACATGATGAGACACCTTCGAGCCATAATGAACATCTCATGGAAAGACAAGATAACCAACACAGAAGTGTTGAAACGAGCTGGTCTACCATCAATGGAGGACATGCTAATACAGATGAACCTGAGATGGCTCGGACATGTTGAGCGGATGGACCACCAGCTTCTCCCTCAGCAGTTACTCTACTCACAGTTATGCGAGGGCAAACGCAATCAGGGTAGACCAAGGCTCAGATTTAAAGACACTGTAAAAAGAAACTTGAAGAAGTTGGACATAGACAGGAGTTCCTGGCAGCAGAAGGCTAAGGACAGAGCTGTGTGGAGGAATCTAATCAGACCTAAATGAAACAAGTCATTGTTGCCCACGACAGACTGCTATGATGATGATGACCAATTCTTGACAGTTTAGAGAATGGAATAAATACTGTATATTTTAAGGTTCATTTGGCTTAAGAAGAGACCAAGTGACATGATTGCTTGACCCAGAAGACAGACACTGACACGAGTCACTCACGAGATGTGAGTGGGTGTGATGTGTGTGAAGGTGTGAGTGAGTGTGATGCTGAGGAACCACTGGGGCTGAGCGAGTCCCGCCGCGACCTGGCAACCCTGGAACACACAAGCACAGATGGGTTAGGGCTGTTCGCAGTACTGCGGTGTGACAACAAGTACTACTTACTTGCAGGTGACGTTGGCCGACACTTGCCTGCTCTGTGGCTCACAGTGGCTCGATGCAGCTTGACGCTGTGGTGAGGTGGAGGAGTCCCAAGGAGGAGGAGAGGCTCTGTTACTTGGGGAGACAGGTCCACCGCCAGGGAGGTCCACCTGTGCACAGGGGATAACACTATGACAAGGTAAGATATTACGTCTCTTACGTGACGAAGCTTGAGGTAGATGCGTCGTGGATGCTCTGGCGAGAGAATGAGTCCTTGACGCGTTGCGTGGCGAAGTAGGCAGACAACTCCGTGCTGAGCCATCAGTAACGCCGGCTTTTAAAGTCTGCTGATGATTGGTGGCAGGTGTGTGCACAGCCGGGGCTGATGATGGCCCAGCGGCTGCCATGGCAGTACTCCGCCCTCTAGAGGTGCCTCCAGGCACCTGCCCCATCTTACCTGGATGCGCCCGATGGAAATCGTGGATGAGTTGTTTGTCCAGAATCAATGCTGGGCGAATCCAGGAACGGTGCTCAGGACCAAACCCCTCCCAATCCACCAAATACTGAAGACCCCGGCCCCGCCGACGGACATCCAAGATGGCAGTAACCCCCCAAGCCGGGTGGTCGTCGATCATCCTCGGAGGGGGAGACGCGGCTGGGGGCGGGCACAGGGGGTCGGAGAGGTAGGGCTTCACCTGGGAGACATGAAAAGAGGGGCAGATGCGCATGGAAGGGGGGAGGGCTAGGCGCACAGTCACTGGGTTAATGATCCGAGTAATCTCGTATGGACCGATGAAACGCTTAGTCAGCTTGCGTTTCTCGGCCGGCACACTGATATTTTTTGTGGATAGCCAAACCTGTTGCCCCACCTGATAATCCAGCGCAGGTCTCCTATAATGGTTGGCCACCTGGATATTGCGTTCTGTGGTCTTGAGGAGAGCTCTGGGGGTGATGGTCCAGATCCGGTGACAACGCTTGGCATGGGCCTGCACGGACGGGACAGCCACCTCCTTCTCCTCCTCCGGGAACAGCGGGGGGTCGTATCCCAACGATTCCTTGAAGGGAGACACTCCTGTTTCTGAGGACACCGTGGCGTTGTGTGCGTACTCAATCCAGGGCAGAAATGTACTCCAGGACGAGGAACAAGATAAGATGACGCAGCAGAGCGCAGCCTCCAGCTCCTGGTTGGCACGCTCACACTGACCATTACTCTGTGGGTGATACCCCGAGGAGAGACTTGCCGTGGCCCCCAACGTCATGCAGAACGCCTTCCAGACCTGGGAAACGAATTGCGGGCCTCGATCCGAGACGATGTCCGCCGGGATGCCGTGAAGGCGAACCACATGCTGAACCAGGAGGTCCGCCGTCTCCCGTGCTGAGGGCAGCCCTCGGACTGGTACAAAATGGGTGGCCTTGGAGAAGCGATCCACTATTGTCAGCACCATGGTGAAATGGTCCGAAGGGGGCAGGCCCGTCACAAAATCCAGAGCCATATGGGACCAGGGGCGAGAAGGAACCGGTAGAGGATGGAGAAGACCTGCCGGGGGAGAAGATGACGATTTCCCGGTGGCACACTGAGCGCAGGCCCGAACATAGTTGGTCACCTCCCTCCTCAGCCCTGGCCACCAGAAGGCTCTCTGGAGCAGGTTGATGGTGCGGGAGATTCCCGGATGGCACGCCAACTTGGAGGCATGGGCCCACTGGATAACTTCACCTCTGACTGACGAGGGGACAAACAAACTGCCCGGGGGACCCCCACCCGGGTCGGGCTCATTCTCCTGTGCCCTCCTGACTCTGTCCTGGATCTCCCACACGAGGGCGCCCACCACACAGGACGCTGGAAGTATGATCTCGTCATGGTCCCCAGACGGCTCTACCACAAACTGCCTGGAGAGGGCATCCGGCTTGGTGTTCTTGCTCCCTGGCCGGTAGGTGATGGTAAAGTTAAAGCGCCCAAAGAAGAGGGACCAGCTAGCCTGGCGGGAGTTTAACCGCTTGGCCGTCCGGAGATACTCCAGGTTCTTATGATCTGTCCATACGATGAACAGCTGGGCAGTCCCCTCCAGCCACTGCCTCCACTCCTCCAGGGCAAGCTTGACAGCCAGCAACTCCCTGTCCCCGATGCCGTAGTTCCTCTCAGCGGGCATCAGCCGGTGGGAAAAGAAGGCACACGGGCGAATTACCCCGTCCACGGGGGAACGCTGGGAAAGGACCGCCCCCACTCCAGAGTCCACCTCCACCAAGCACTGCAGGTCCGGGTCCACCTGGGTCAAAACACGGGCAGAGGCAAATTCCTCCTTCAGCTTCCTGAACGCTGCGGCAGCCTCCTCACTCCAGCGGAAGGGGGTCTTAGGGGATGTAAGGCTGGTCAGGGGGCGAGCGATGATCCCGAACCTCGGCACAAACCGACGGTAAAAGTTGGCAAAGCCCAAAAACCCCTGTAACTGCTTCCTGGATGTAGGGGTGGGCCAATCCACCACCGCCTTGACCTTGGCCGGGTCCGGAAGCACTTGGTTGTGGGCGATGATAAATCCCAAAAAGGACGTTGAATTCGCGTGGAATTCGCACTTCTCGGCCTTGACGAATAGCTGGTTCTCCAGGAGGCGCTGCAGGACCCGTCGAACATGCACCTGGTGCTCCTCCAACGTGCGTGAGAAGATCAGGATGTCATCCAAATACACAAACATGAAGGAGTTCAGAAAGTCCCGGAGGACGTCATTGATCAAACGCTGGAAGACAGCCGGAGCATTGGTTAACCCAAACGGCATCACAAGGTATTCAAAGTGGCCGCTTGGGGTCTGGAAAATTGTCTTCCATTCGTCCCCCTCCCTGATGCGCACCAGATGATAAGCGTTGCGAAGGTCCAGCTTCGTGAACCATGACGCCCCCTGGAGGGAGTCAAAGGCCGAGTTCATTAGGGGCAGTGTATACTTGTCCTTAATGGTGATTTCATTTAGGCCCCGGAAGTTGATGCAGGGGCGCAGGGAACCGTCCTTCTTTCCCACAAAAAAGAATCCTGCCCCCACCTCCGAAGAGGATGGACGAATAATTCTGGAGCTGAGGGACTCCTTAATGTACGTGTCCATAGCCTCCTGCTCCGGAGCCAACAGGCTGTATAATCGGCTCGCCGGTAGTGGAGCCCCCGCCCGGAGGTTGATCGCACAGTCATAGGGCCGGTGGGGGGGGAAGGGACAGCGCCCGTGACTTACTAAATACCATTCCCAGATTGTGGTAAACCTCTGGTACTCTGGATAGGTCCGGGGGCGGGAGCGTGGGTGGGGGGGGGGTCATTGGGACAGAGGGGGCACACGCTGCAGACTGGAGACAGGCACTGAGACAGAAGGGGCTCCACGCTGTGATGTTCCCCACCTGCCAATCAAACGTAGGGTTGTGAAGGCGTAGCCATGGGTAACCCAGGATAACAGGTGAGGTGGAGATGGGCAGCACCCAGAACCGGATCTCCTCCCGATGGTTTCCGGAGATAATCACCGAAACAGGGGCTGTCTGGCGGGAAACAGTGGTGAGCGGGGTCTTTGACAGCGTGATAACGTTGACATGCGGGTGGAGGGGTTGACAGCTAAGGCCCAGGCGGGTTGCCAGGTCTTCAGAAATGAAGCTTTGCTCAGCCCCAGAGTCAATAAGAGTGTGTGTGGTATGTTCTCTGTGTTGGTAGATAAGTCTAATGGCTATGAGACAACGGGTGAGGGGCTTTTTCTGGTCTACGTCCATGAGTCCCCCTACTGTGACCCATGGACCTCCCCTTTTAACTGATTGTTACACTCAGCCACCCCGTGAGACCCACTACCACAGTGAAAACACAGGCCCTGATCCCTTCGGCGCTGTCTCCCAGCCACCGAAATACCCGACTGTCCTACAAACATTTCCTCTTGCCCCGGAAGTCCCTCCAGCGAAGGCAGAGCCAGCAGGGATGGCCGAGAGGAGCGGGGGCATGGTTTAACCGAGCGGCTGGCAGCCCTATGTTCTGCTGCCCACTCCCTCAGCCTGTTATCAACACTAATGGCTAGAGAGATTAATTCACCTAGTCTATCTGGCTTCTCCCATGCCGCCAGCTTATCCCTCAGCTCTGAGCTAAGGCCGCGGAGGAAAATGCTACACAGATCTGAGTTCCCCCACCCCACCTCTGCAGCTAACACCCGAAAGTCCACAGCAAAATCGGCTGCAGATCTACTGCCCTGCTGAAGATTTAATAGGCGGTCAGCTAACACCGCGTCCCGATCCGTGTGGTCAAAAGTCTCCAGGAAATCTGATACAAATTGTTGGTAAGTTAATTGAGCGTAGCTGGGTTTCGCCATAATCTCGTATGCCCAAGCTAACGCTCTTCCCTCGAGCAGATTGGAAATAAACCCCACCTTGCGATGATCTGTGGGAAAATCACCGGGAACACGATGGAACACTGTTTCACACTGCAGCAGGAAACCTCGTGCCTCCCCGAGTTTGCCGCTAAAGCGTGCGGGGGTAGGTATGGGTGTGAGGTGAGGTAGGGGAGGTTGGGGGGCCTGGCTAGCCGGTAAATTAGCAGGGGCTGGTGACGCCCCGGCGACCGGGGGAAACGCCTGGTATCCTTCCAGGCAGTCCAGCCGGTTGTTAATTTGGGGTAACAGATTTAAAATAACTGTCTGTTGATGGGCTATTAGGTCTACCCGGGCGCTAAGGGTGTTAAGACGGCGCAATAGCACGCTGTCTGCTGGGTCGTCTTGACGGAGTCGTACTGACATGATTGCTTGACCCAGGAGACAGACACTGGCACAAGTAGACCGTTTAGACAATTATTTATTAATCCAAAAGTGCTACGTGTGTGTAGATGTGAGTGAATGTGATGTGTGTGAAGGTGTGAGTGAGTGTGATGCTGAGGAACCACTGGGGCTGAGTGAGTCCCGCCGCGACCTGGCAACCCTGGAACACACAAGCACAGATGGGTTAGGGCTGTTCGCAGTACTGTGGTGTGACATCAAGTACTGCTTACTTGCAGGTGACGTTGGCCGACTCTTGCTGGCTCTGCGGCTCACAGTGGCTCGATGCAGCTTGACGCTGTGGTGAGGTGGAGGAGTCCCGAGGAGGAGGAGAGGCTCCATTAGTTGAGGAGACAGGTGCGCAGCCAGGGAGGTCCACCTGTGCACAGGGGATAACACTATGACAAGGAAAGATATTACGTCTCTTACGTGACGAAGCTTGAGGTAGATGCGTCGTGGATGCTCTGGTGAGAAAACGAGTCTGTGACGCGTTGCGTGGCGAAGTAGGCAGATGACTCCGTGCTGAGCCATCAGTAATGCCGGCTTTTAAAGTCTGCCGATGACTGGCGGCAGGTGTGTGCGCAACCGGGGCTGATGACGGCCCAGCGGCCGCCATGACACCTTGAGTTAAATATTCTACTTTACAGTTGCCGAAGGAGAGAGGGGGGCAGGCTCTGCCCTCTTTACAAGACTACTACATATCAGCCCAACTGAGACCGCTGGTTTGTTTGTGTGACCCATCTATTATGCAAAATGGAAAACAATTGAGATGTCTTTATCTGATGTTCCAATCCAGTCTAAACTAGGTACCCTTGAAAGCAAAACTATTTCAATAACTAGTTAGTGGGTTAACCTGACATTTAAAATCTGGAAATCAGAGATAAGAAAACTAAAACTCCAGGAAGAAGTTAAACTGCTCAGATGGCCAGCATATGATCCTGATTTCCTACCAGCCTCACATGATTGTAGATTCAGGCAGTGGACATTCAGTGGTCTTACCGCTGTGTGTACAATGTATGAGAAATCAAATTTAATGTCATTCGATACTTTATGCAGGAGGTACAACTTAGAGAAACAAGATTTTTTCAGATACTTGCAGCTTCGTGATTTTATTACCAAAAGGATACAAAGCAGCAATATTAAAGGACCTTCACTATTTCTCAATATTTTTATTAATGCATATAAGTCAACAAGTCTTAAAAGCCTCATTAATAAGCTATACTGCAGTTTAATGACACTTAAAACAGACTCAACAATATATATACAGCAAAAATGGGAAAAGGAAATCAGAATCAGAATCAGAATCAGAATCAACTTTATTGCCAAGTATGCTTACACAAACAAGGAATTTTACTTTTCACTAAGGTGCGCTCATTGTTAAGCGCTCCCTAATGACGAGGCAGCCATACAGGCGCCTCATTCAGTGGGGGGTAAAGAGGGGGAGGGGGAAGGGGGTGACACATTGGGCAGAGAGAAAAAAAGATAGTTATCGAAATATGGCTCGAATGAGCAAGATTGTGATCACATAGAAAAAAAACCCTCTAAGCACACTTAGCAGACAATACAGATCCACACATTAACAAAGCAAGAGAGAGACCAGTGTGTGTATGTCAGTCATGTGATATCAGTGTGAGTGCAGTGTATGAAGTATCAGTTACTGGTGGACAACAAAAATCGTCTCTTAGGCAACGGCTAGATGTTATGTCCTTAGTGTCCTAAAACATAGATAACATGTCCAACAGAGTTCATCTCTCTTCAGTTCATGCCAGATGGTAAAATTCCATGTTAGTCACATGGCTGTCCTTGGAGAGTTCAGATTGTTGCACATCAGCAATTGTTTGGGTTAAAGAGAAGCCAAGCCAAAACTCCCTTCTGCCTTATCTTTTCTCCTGGAGGAATGATTCTCAAGGACGCCGAATCAAGGCCTGATAGGCACAGTTCACTTAGAGCATAGAAATTTCACCTCTCATGAGATTCTGTGCATCACAATTTGCATGTACATTTCCATATACATTTCCAGGCTTTAAAATCATTTCCTGGAGAGCACCCAGCGACTCCGAGATGTTACCCATCTTCCTATTCAGTTCACCATTAGCCGCTATCAGTGCCCTGGCCAACTGGTCGAATTGTTGAAGGAGCTTCGCCGGGTCTGCATTTTAATTAGCTCTTTCCAACTTCCTTAGTTTTCGATACACCAGGAAAACTCCAAAGCCAAACAGCAGAAATCCTGAGATCATAGGCCAAACAGGTAGATGTCTTCCACATCTTTGATCGAAAGGTCGCACAGACACATAAGTTTCCAATTGTTTGTGTCTCTCGTTGGGCTCCTCCGGGCCCGATTTTCTGTTTGAAAAGGTGGTGTCAATTGCATTTAAAGCCCAGCTTACCAAATCCATAATTTTCCGTTTGGATCGAGATTCAGCCCGAAGAAGAGCGAGACACAGACAGGACACAGCAAGCTGGGACCAGAGAAGGGAGGAGGAGAGGAGAGGGGAAGAAATGCGTCTGCTCTCTCTGAAAGCCGGAAGAAGAATGAACATTGTAATAACTGAAATGAACATTGTAATAACTGAAGACATGTGGACAAGGGTTTGGGAGGTGCAATCCTCATCTACCAACTCCGGGCACCTGGAGGGACTTTTGCTGGAAGACTCTTATTCGTTTTTTCATAACACCTAATCAGAAATCCAAGTCCAGCGCAGTTCCTGCACACTGCTGGAGAGAATGTGGGGAAACAACAGCAGACCATGGGCACATATTTTGGTTTTGCCCACTCATTCAGCCTTTCTGGACAGACGTAGCAAATGCCATTTCTAAAGCATTGGACTTCAGTATCAGCTGCTCTTTTATTTTGTTATTCCTTGGATGCTTTCCAGACAAGCTGACTGCAGATGATACTTATCTCCTGAAAATCTTTTTGGCATCAGCCAAAAAGGCCATAACAAAGTGCTGGTTACAAAAACAGCCTCCCACACTGAACCTTTTCACCTCCATAATAGAAAATATAAGGCTTATGGAACGCATGATCTATGCCCTGCGACTCCAAGAGGAGCTAGGAAAAAGACGTTGGAAAAAACAACTGGACTTTACAGGATGTGACAGTACTTATTAGTATGTGGATTCTGAAATGTATATTTTTATCATATCTGATTTGTATCATAATAACCGTCCCGTGACCTCATATGTTTGTGTTTTATAAATGAAAAATGTTCATGAATAAAAAGTTTAAAAAAAATAAATAAATTTTGTTTATGAAGTCAGTGGCAGTCGTAGGATCATCAAACCTGTGTGTCATTCCATCTGGCGTAGTGACTCTCAGTATTGTTGGGTAGAGAAGATCAAATTTCAGCTCTGGGTAGGAGCGAAGAGTCCATTTCACCGTGATGAACGAGGCCCACTTCTTGGCGACAGAGGATGTGTAGTCAGGAAATATGGAAATTCTCTTGCCTTTGTACAGGAGAGGGGAGATTCCCGTGGCCTGCTGCAATAGTAGGTTTTAGACGGGAAAATAATGCACTCTTGCGATAAGAGGGTGAGGTGGGCCTCCATCTCTGGGCTTTTCCCACAGGGTAAGGTGTGGACAGTCGAGTAAAGGTTCCTCCTCCAAGCCAAGCAAATCTTGAAATAATTGGGCAACGAAGTCAGTCGGTCGGGGTACCTCCAGGCCCTCCGGTACACCAAGCACACGTATATTATTTCTTAGGGATATGGCCTCCAGATCTTCACACCGTTCATCCAAGTGCTTGACTTGGTGTTGTTAGCACGCTAACTGTAGCTTCTAGCTCGCTTACCCGAGTGCCGTTGTCCATGGCCGCTTGCTTCAGTTCTCCTATTAGCGACTCATGTGCCTTGAACCTGCATTTGAGTGGTTCAATTGAATTCTTCAGTTCTTGTCTCACAGATGTTATTTCAGAATGCAGACTCGTAGACAGGGCATCAATTTTTTTTTCCATAATATTTTTTATTGAACCTTTTTTTACAAACATGGCACAAACAATCAAACACTAACACTAAAGTAATTTAAAAATAAAAAAAAAAGTACTTAAAACACCAACAATCATTAACAAAGGCAAGTCAACAACAATGCTCCTCTGTTTAGACTAGGTAATCTATTACATAAGACTACATAATATACATTCACCAGTTTGGAATTTGCAAGGTCAACACATATCATTCACCTTCTTCTTCAGAATTTATGTTTAATTTCTTTACAAAATCAATGAAAGGTCTCCATATATTCTCAAACACATTTTCCTTTGATTTCAGTGTATATGTTATTCTTTCTAGTGGAAGGTTTGTTAACATCTGTCTTAACCACTGAGTCACATCTGGTCTATGAGTCTTTTTCCATAATAGTGCAATACATTTTTTGGCATTAAGCAAACCGAGGTCTATGAATGCTCTTTCACTCTTATTAAAGTTATGTTTTTCTGGATACAGACCCAACAAAAACAGTTTAGGGCTCATTGTGAATTGTTTTGAAATTATTTTTTCAATTGTTACCCTCACCAATTCCCAAAACATTCTGATTTTGCTACATTCCCATAAACAGTGAAACAGGGTTCCTTTACTTTCCATACATTTTGTGCATGTATCTGGTATGTTTTTGTTATATCTATTTAACTCCACTGGTGTAACATACATCCGCATTAACCATTTAAAATGTATCAGTTTAAGACGTACATTGATTGATTTGGTTTGGGCTCCTGCACAAGCCATTTCCCATTGTTCCTCTAAAATTTCAATTTGCAGGTCTTCTTTCCAATTATTCAGTCTTTTCTGTGAGTTTTCACTTGAGAATAGTGTCAATGAGTTATAAAACTCTGAAATAATACCCTTTCTCTTACTATCTTTGGTCAAAATTTTTTCCAAGGATGAATAAGTAGGTTGGGTGACAGCATTATTTTGATTTGATCAAATAAAATTTCTAAGCTGAAGATATTTAAAAAAATGTGTTTTATTAAGATTGAATTTAATCCTCAGTTCTTCAAAAGACATTATGTTATCTGAACGTGACAAATATAAGTCTTGAATCTTTTGAATCCCTTTTAAATTCCATACTTTAAATACAGCAGCCACTCTCCCTGGTGTAAAATATTGATTACCCCATATTGGGCTAAATTGTGACAATAAGTGTGGTTCTTTTAAATAGTTTTTGGTTTCACACCATATTTTGATCATGTGCTTTACAATTGAGTTTTTAACTTGTTTCTGTAATTTTTTAACCGAGTCTGAGTATATGAATAAGGGAAGAGGTAAAGGTAAATTGTATGATTCCATTTCAGTCCAGTGAGGAGGATCATTTGATGAAAAATAATATGTCATAGACCTCAGTTGTGCTGACCAGTAATACAACATAAAGTTTGGACATTTCAGACCTCCACAATCAAATGGTAAATATAGTAAGGACAAACGTAATCTAGCCTTCCTATTGTTCCATATAAATTCCACTAACTTTTTTTAATTCTTGAGAATAGATCTGAAGGTGGTGGTAAAGAAATGTATTGAAATAAATATAGTATTTTTGGTAAGATATTACTTTTAAGTATATTAATTCTCCCGGTCATCGACATTGGTAGTGACATCCATCTCTGAAGTAACTCATTAATATCTGTCATTAAGGCTTCATAGTTGGCACTGGCGACTGATTCTAGCTTAGGCAAAATTTGAATTCCTAAATATTTAAACTGATTTACAACATTGAATTGATTCACCTCAGGAGATGGGTGACTTCTCTGGGTATCATTTAGCATTAATACTGAAGATTTTGTTTTATTTATTTTATATCCTGATATTTCACCAAAGTTCTTTATTAAATTTAACAAGGACGGAATTGACTTTTTAAAATTTGACATAAACAAAATTATGTCATCGGCATACAGGGAGATTTTATGTTCTGTTGGTCCTATTTTAATTCCATATATTTGTGGATGTAAACGTACTGCCATCGCTAAAGGTTCAGTTGCCATAGTAAACAATAAGGGTGAAAGTGGACAGCCTTGTCGACATCCTCTATTGATTTTTATTGATTTTGAGATATTGCTGTTTGTTAGGATTTCTGCTGTAGCATTATGTATATTATCTGGATCCATTTTATGAAATTATTTCCAAGTCCAAACCTTTGCAGGACTTCATTTGCATATATGATAAAGCGCTATATAAAACCGATGCATTATTATTATTATTATTATTATTATTCAAAAAGATAGGGCCATTCGACCCTATCAAAGGCCTTTTCAGCGTCCAATGATAAGAGAGCTGTATCCGGTGCTTCTTTATTGGAATAAATAATATTAAATAGTCTTCTTACATTATGGAAGCCTTGTCTTCCCATTATAAAGCCATTCTGATCTTGGTTAATAATATTTGGTAATATTTCTTGTGATCGTTTTGCTAAAATTTGACAGATTATCTTAAGATCAGCATTTAATAGGCTTATTGGTCTCATGTTTTCACATTTATTAGGGGGTTTACCTGGTTTTGGCAACAGTATGATTAAGGCATGATTCATGTATGGTGGTAAATTACCATTTTGAAATGCTTCTAAAACCATTTCCAAAAGTGGTTTTATTAATTTATTCTTAAATTTTTTATAGAGGTCAACTGGAAGACCATCTGGTCCTGCTCTTTTTCCTGATTTCATATTATCAATGGCTAGCCCAACTTCTTCTTGACTAATTTTAGACTCCAGTATCTCCCTGTTTTCATTTGGAATACACGATATAGATAATCCACCCAAAAACCCATTTAGTTTTGTTAAGTCAGTTTCATTTTTTGTATCATATAGTTTTTCATAATAATCTCTAAAGGCACTATTAATTTCTAAAGGATCTATAACTACGTGTCTGTTACTTATAATACTGGTAATTGACATAATGCATGGCTCAGGAGACACACACGCAGGCTCAGGGTAGATTCAATAGCTTTATTGACAACAAGTGTGTATGAGTGCGTGTCTGCGAGAAGGGTATGTGTTGGTGATGGCGTCTGCGTCAGGCACGGAGGCAGGAAGCCGTTCAGCCGGACAATCCTACGGGAGAAGCAGAGGGAGAAGGGTAACGGGCACCATACCAACACAGGAGATATGATAATGACTGCTGGCTTACTTGGTGTGGGCAGGTGGCTGGCGTAGCAAGGGCGTAGCCCGATAGACAGCGACCTGGAGCGCCTGATGCAGCAGCGAGGAGATGATGGCTGGAGAACGTTGTCCGCCGCCGGGAAATCCACCTGTGCACAGGGGAGGAGACTGGAAGGAGAAGGTAAGAGATTCTTACTTGGTATCTTGCTTGGTGAAGGGGGTTCCTTGCAGCAAGAGGTGCCGATGAGAACAGACGGCTTCAGGCCGAAGCCCAGGGCGAGGTGGCTTAAATCCCTCGCCACTGACGAGGCGCAGGTGCGCGCACAGCTGGCGCCGCTGATGAGCGGCGAGACGTGACAGTACTCCCCCCTCTAGCAGCGCCTCCTGGCAATGGTTTCTCCGGGTGCGCTCGGTGGAACTCAGCGATGAGGGACGGATCCAACACAAACGAAGAGGGCACCCATTGCCTATGTTCAGGTCCGTAGCCCTCCCAATCCACTAGGTACTGTAATCCGCGACTCCGGCGCCGAGAGTCCAGGATGGAAGAGACTGGCCAGGCCGGATGGCCATCAATCATCCGGGGTGCGGGCTGTGCAGCAGGGGGAGGGCAAAGGAGGTCGGAGACTGCCAGTTTCACCTTGGAGACGTGGAAGGTGGGATGGATGCGGAGGGAGGGGGGAATAGCCACATGCACAGCCACCGGGTTGATAATCCTGGTGATGGGGTATGGGCCCATAAAACGCTGTGCCAACTTTCTCCTCTCACCCTTTAAAACGACGTCCTGAGTGGACACGTAGACACGTTGGCCTACCTGATAGGCAGGGGCAGGTCTCCTGTGCCGGTCCGCCGTAGACTTGTTGCGCTCCGTTGTGCGTAAAAGTGCGCTGCCTGCTGAAGACCAGATGGAGCGGCACCGCCTGAGGTGCGCCCGGACTGAGGGGACAGTCAACTCACTCTCCTGCGTAGGGAACGGAGGGGGATCGTAGCCTAGGGATGCCTTGAATGGGGACATCCCGGTAGCAGAAGAGCGGGCGGTGTTATGGGCGTATTCCACCCAGGCGAGGTGTGTGCTCCAGGACGCAGGCTTGGATGCAGTGACGCAGCGGAGAGCAGCCTCCAGCTCCTGATTGGTCCGTTCACACTGCCCGTTGGATTGGGGGTGATGGCCGGAGGAGAGGCTTACCTTGGCTCCCAGGGCGTTGCAGAAGGACCTCCAAACCTCCGAGGAAAACTGGGGGCCCCGGTCCAAGACCACGTCCACCGGAATCCCGTGCAGCCTGACCACGTGCTGGATGAGGAGGTCCACCGTCTCCAAGGCAGATGGAAGCCCCCGCAATGGAATGAAATGAGCAGCCTTGGAGAAACAATCTACGATGGTCAGGACTGTGTCGAAGGTGTTGGAGACAGGGAGACCGGTGACGAAGTCCAGGGCGATATGCGACCAGGGCCTACCAGGGATGGGCAGGGGCTGGAGCAGGCCCATGGGAGGGACGTTACCTGATTTGCTGGTGGCGCAGACGGGGCAGGCCCGGGCGTAGCGGGCAGCGTCCCTCCGCAGACCCGGCCACCAGAAGGATCGTTGGAGTAAGTCGATCATCCGGGAGGACCCAGGATGGCAGGCGAGCTTAGATGTGTGACGCCAGTGGATGACCTCCCCCCGGACAGTGGACGGCACAAAAAGCCTCCCCTCCGGTCCGCCGCCAGGGTCCGGTTCCAATTCCTGCGCCTTCCGGATCTTGCTTTCGATGTCCCACGAGACGGCCCCCACGATGCACGACCTGTGCAAGATGGTGTGGACTGCGTCTTCTGATGCCTCAGGGGCAAATTGCCTAGAGAGGGCGTCGGGCAGACCGTTCTTGGAGCCAGGCCTAAAGGTGATGTTAAAGCGGAACCTGGCAAAGAACAAGGACCAACGCGCCTAGCGGGCGTTCAGATGTTTGGCAGTTCTTAAATATTCCAAGTTCTTGTGATCGGTGAGAACCACGAATGGCAGGGCAGCCCCCTCTAGCCAGTGACGCCACTCCTGAAGCACGAGCTTGATGGCAAGGAGCTTTCTGTCCCCCACGTCGTAATTACGTTCCGCCGGGGACAAGCGCCGAGAGAAGAAGGCGCAGGGCCATTTGATCCCATCGGCAGGCGACCGCTGAGACAACACCGCCCCCACCCCCGTGTCCGAAGCGTCCACCTCAACGATGCATTGCAGCGCGGGGTCGACTTGGCTGAGGACCCGGGAGGAGGAAAACTCCGCCTTCAGTGCCCGGAAAGCAGCTGCGGCCTCTTCAGTCCACCGGAACGGGGTCTTAGGGGAGGTGAAGCGGGTCAGAGGACGGACGATGGCACCAAAGTTCGGGACAAAGCGGCGGTAGAAATTGGCAAACCCAATGAACTGTTGTACCTGCTTCCTTGATGTAGAAGTGGGCCACTCTACCACCACTTTTACCTTCGCTGGGTCCGGGAGCACCTGGTCATGAGAGATGACGAACCCAAGGAAGGACGTAGTCTTAGCGTAAAATTCACATTTCTCTGCCTTGACATATAACCGGTTCTCCAGCAGCCTCTGAAGGACCCGCCTCACGTGGACCCGGTGCTCGTCCCTGGATCTGGAGAAGATGAGGATATCATCCAGGTAGACGAACACGAACAGGCCGATGAAATCCCGGAGGACGGTATTAATAAGGCGCTGAAAGACGGCAGGAGCATTGGTCAACCCGAACGGCATAACCAGGTATTCGAAATGGCCGTTCGGGGTACGGAAGGCTGTCTTCCACTCGTCTCCCTCCCGGATCCGGACGAGGTGGTATGCGCTGCGAAGATCCAGCTTAGTGAACCAAGTCGCCCCCTGGAGGGAGTGGAAGGCGGTGTCCATTAGGGGCAAGGTGTAGCGGTCCTTCTCCGTGATGTCATTAAGGGCACGGTAGTCAATACAGGGATGAAGGGAGCCGTCCTTCTTGCCCACGAAGAAGAACCCAGCGCCTAATGGTGATGACGAGGGACGGATGATTCAAGCACTCAGCGACTCCTTCAGATAAGTATTCATGGCCTCCTTCTCCGGCGCAGACAGGCTGTAGAGACGTCCCGAGGGTAAGGGTGCCCCCTGGCGGATGTTTATAGCGCAGTCGTAGGGCCGGTGCGGAGGAAGAGACATCGCCTTGGATTTGCTGAAAACCATACCCAGGTCGTGGAACTCCGAGGGCACCAGGGTGAGATCCGGAGGCGCGGCGTCCTTGGGAGTAGGAAGAGAGGACGGGGCGCAGGCAGCGGATTGGAGGCAGGTGCTCATGCAGAAGGAGCTCCAGGCGAACACTCTGCCGGACCTCCAGTCCAGGACAGGATTGTGGAGGCGGAGCCATGGGTATCCAAGAATGATGGGTGACACTGAATTTGGTAGGACGTAAAAGGAGATTTCCTCCCGATGATTTCCAGAGATAATTACAGGGACAGGGGTGGTCTGGTGTGTTACTTTTCCCAGGGAAACATGGGAGAGATTTACTAGGGCGAGAGGAGACTTGAGGGTATGGCAACGGATGCCCAATCGGGTTGCCAGTGACATAACGTTCGGCTCAGGAGACGCACACACACAGGCTCAGAGTAGTTCAAACCGTTTATTAACAACAGGGATGTTTGGGTGCGTGTCTGCGGAATGTTAATGTGTTGGTGGTGGCGTCTGCTTCGGACCCAGAGGCAGGAGACCGTTCAGCCGGCAACCCTATGGGAGAAATTAGACACAGGGTGATGAGCACACACCAACACAGGAGGAGAATAGGCGAGGGAGAGAAGCTTACTTGTTTAGGACAGATGACTGGCGCTTCAAGGATGGAAGCCCGGGAGACAGCCACCTGCAGGGCTCGGTGCAGCAGCGAGGAGAGACGAGGGACGGGATAGTCCGCCGCCGAGGAATCCACCTGTGCACAGGGGAGCAGACTGGAAAGATGAGGTAAGTGATCTTCTTACCGGTAACGAGGATGCTGAAGAGAATGTGGTAGAAGCCCATGGAAGGGAAATGAAGTCTACGGCTTCAGACCGAAGCTCAGGGCGAGGCGGCTTATATCCCTCGCCGCTGATGACTGACAGGTGTGTGAGCAGGTGGCGCCGTTGATGAGCGGCGCGGCGTGACAGCCAGGCTCTGTGAAATAAAGCTTACCTCCGCGCCTGAGTCCACCAGTGCATGGGTGAGGTGCCCTGTGGGATTATGACAGAATCGGATGGGCAGCGTCAATTGAGTGAGGGCAGTTAACCGATTAGCGTCCGCAAGGCCCCCTACAGTAACTTGCGGACCTCCCGGTTTGGCTTTTGTGGACAAAGCTCCACCGTGTGTTGGCTGTCTCCACAATACATACAGAGACCCAACTCACGGCGGCGTTGTTTCTCCGCTGGGGGGAGCTTTGTCCAGCCTGTCACCGTCAGCTCCGACTCCTCGGAGTACCCCGGTGACGGCAACGCCAGGGGGCGAGCTTGGGGCAGGCGTGACGAGGCACCTCGAGGGCGAGAAGAAGACTTCCGCTCCGAGGCACGCTCGCGCAGCCTGTTATCCAAGCTGATGGCAAGAGAAGTCAGCTCCGCTAATGTCTCCGGGATATCCCGTCCAGCCAGTTCATCCCTCAGACCTGCGCTGAGACTGCGAAGGAAGATGCCGCAGAGCAAACGTTCTCCCCAGCCAACCTCCTCCGCAGCGACCCGGAAGTCGATCGCGTAATCAGCTGCCGACCGGCTTCCCTGCTGAAGGCTGAGAAGACGATCGACCTGAACGCTCTCTGTACGCGAATGATCGAACACTTCCAGAAACAGTCTCACGAACTGGCCATAGGTGAGGGTGGCGTAACTGGGCTTCGCCATTACGGCGTAAGCCCAGGTAAGCGCTCGCCCCTCCAAGAGGTTCCCTATGTAGTCAATCAGGCTATGGTCAGAGGAAAAGTCTCTGGGCATGCGGTGAAACACGGACTCACACTGCATGATAAACCCCCGCACTCCACCGAGCTTACCGCTAAAGCGGGCGGGGGTCGGAATAGGTGTGAGCCGTGCCGGTGCAGCCGGAGCAGGCTGGACGGCCGCTGGAGCAGCAGGAGCCACGCCACCCAGACGGGCCGGGGGGAACGGCTGTTGGGGGTCCAAGCGGTCCAATCGGTTAGTTATTGTACATAATTGATTTAAAATCACCTGTTGTTGGTGAGCTATTAGTTCCACCCGAGCCTCAAGAGTGGAAAGGCGGCATGCGAGCCCGCTGTCTGCTGAGCCGCTCTGCTGAAGCCGTACTGACATAATGCACGGCTCAGGAGACACACACGCAGGTTCAGGGTAGATTCAATAGCTTTATTGACAACAAGTGTGTATGAGTGCGTGTCTGCGAGAAGGGTATGTGTTGGTGATGGCGTCTGCGTCAGGCACGGGGGCAGGAAGCCATTCAGCCGGACAACCCTATGGGAGCAGCAGAGGGAGAAGGGTAACGGGCACCACACCAACACAGGAGATATGATAATGACTGCTGGCTTACTTGGTTTGGGCA
The DNA here is from genome assembly GCA_020510985.1 of Pholidichthys leucotaenia. Taxonomy (NCBI): domain Eukaryota; kingdom Metazoa; phylum Chordata; class Actinopteri; order Cichliformes; family Pholidichthyidae; genus Pholidichthys; species Pholidichthys leucotaenia. The sequence continues at coordinate 33,800,774 of CM035842.1, read as the reverse complement.
GGTGGCTGGCGTAGCAAGGGCGTAGCCCGGTAGACAGCGACCTGGAGCGCCTGATGCAGCAGCGAGGAGATGATGGCTGGAGAACGTTGTCCGCCGCCGGGAAATCCACCTGTGCACAGGGGAGGAGACTGGAAGGAGAAGGTAAGAGATTCTTACTTGGTATCTTGCTTGGTGAAGGGGGTTCCTTGCAGCAAGAGGTGCCGATGAGAACAGACGGCTTCAGGCCGAAGCCCAGGGCAAGGCGGCTTAAATCCCTCGCCGCTGACGAGGCGCAGGTGCGCGCACAGCTGGCGCCGCTGATGAGCGGCGAGACGTGACAGTAATTGGTGTTTTAAATTCTAATTGTTTAATCTGCCATGCCAATAATTTTCCTGATTTTTCACCTTGTTCATAAAAAGTTTGCTTCAATCTTAGAAGACTCGAGGCAGCTCTATTCGCTGATTTTTTGTCATATTCAGCTCTCAGAATCAGTAATTCATTCTCTGACTGTGGGTTACTTCCTGCATACACCTTTTCTTGAAGAATTTTTATTTTACGTTCCAATTGGACTCTCTCCTCTTGAGTCTTCTTAGATTTTGAACCTGTATAACTAATAATATGCCCCCTAATAAAAGCTTTGAAAACCTCCCACCTTATACGTGCCGTTGTTTGTGTATTATTAATATCAAAGAACTCATCTATCTGTTTTTCTATGTACGTAACAAAATTCCTCATCCTGAAGCCATTTATGCTGAAAATGCCACCTACCTGGATCCTTTGTCAATTTCTTATCTACATAGATCACAATGTTATCATAGAAACAGTTTTGAATCTTGGACCTTAATTCTGCAGAGATCAAAAAGTAGTCAATACGTGAGAATGTCTTATAGGTATTAGAATAACAAGAATAGGCTTTGACTTGTGGTTTCATTTCTCTCCATATATCTAGCAATCTCAGTTCTTTCATAAAATGATTAATGGTCATCCTGCATCCATTGTGTGTACAGTCCAGTCCTGTTGATCTATCTATACTGGGATTCAATGTACAATTAAAATCCCCTGCTATTATATGTTGCCCTGTAAGTGATGATAAAGTAAGGAATAAATTAACAAAGAAGTTTTGATCATCAATATTGGGGCCGTATAAGTTCACCAGATTTATATTTTCTAATAACAAAGATCCTTGGATGATTAGATATCTTCCAAATTTGTCTCCAATTACATTTTTCACTTGAAATGGGACTGTTTTGTGTATGAGAATCATAACTCCCCTAGCTCGGGATGAAAATGATGAGGTGAACACATTTCCTTGCCATCTCCTCCTAATTTTTTTTTACATCCTCCTCTATTAGATGAGTTTCTTGTAAAAATACAATTTTTGAATCTATGTCTTTTATTTTATTCATAACTTGTTTCAGTTTTTTTAGATTTTGTAGACCTCTGCAATTCCATGAAGTTAAATTAAGATTAACGCTTTGGTCTATGGTCAATAAGGAGTTTGAGATTACCTTGCAATATGAACATGCTCATACAGAGAAGCAAAAACATGGATGGTTGAACATTCATCCTACAAACCACACAAAAACAAATTTTCTTTCCCCAAATTTGTGGTAATCCCCCCAAAATCAAAAAAAATTTGTCTCCCGTTATAGCTAGTGACTGTTCCACACCTGCGAGGATCAGTCAAACCACTCTCTCTTTCTCCTCTCAATCACCCTGACTCTACTACTATTTTTAATGACATTAACTCTCTTCCGTAGTTTTTTCAACATAACTTCAAAGTTTTATAGCAACTTTGTACATCATAGCTTTTTTTTTTTATATAATACAGTCTGTATTTTGTAGACATGTTATATGTTTCAGATCAATCAGATGCCTGTACAAATGCTTAAATGTTCTACCTTTATCATGTTCATGCTTAGCTCCCACCAGTTTCCTCTTGGATCTGCTTAATGAGCTCCTGCGCCTCTTGAGGGGTCTTAAAGATGTGGGTTCTCCCTTTATATGTGACCAGCAGTCTTGCCGGATGAATCACTCCGTGACGAATCCCGAGGTTGCGCAGCTCTTTGCGGGCGGGGTCGAACTGTCTCCTTAATTGTTGTATTCCTGTGGCCAAATCTGGGTAGAACCGCACCTGTTGATCCTGGTATTTGATTTTCCCTTTAGCTCGCGCCGCGTTGGTGACCGTCATCTTGTCTCTGTAGCTGAGGAACTTCATAATCAGCGTCCTCGGTGGTGTCTTATTATCTCTCGGTGAGCCGATTCGGTGAGCTCTCTCTAAAACGACCGATGACTCCAGGTCCGCGTTGTTCAGCGCTTCTGGAATCTACTTTTCCAAAAAGGAACGTGGGTCCCGTCCTTCCGCTCCCTCCGGGAGGCCCACCAGCCTCAAATTATTCCGTCGCAAGCGGGATTCTAAGTCCAGGACATTATCTTCCAGACGTTTCCATTTTAATTCCAGTGTTTGCAACTTTGATTGTAGGCTGGTGACGTCATCTTTAGCGCTTGAAATTCGGAGCTCCGCCTGCGATACTCGTTCCATACAGTCGCTTATTTCCTTTCTCATTCCTTCTATCGCTGCTATAATCCCATCAAATTTAGACGAAAAGTCTGCTCTCATGGAGCTGATGGCAGCGAGCACTGCACTCGTCCCCTCCTCAGCAGTTCCTGCTCCGCCGCTGGCTACATCCTCCGCCATAGTCTCTGGAGATTTTTCTGCTTCGTCACGAGCGTGGAAGTCTGTTAGTTTGGATTGTTTTGTCGAATTGCTTTTTCCTCCGCCTATTTTCCCAGCCTTGGTCTTTACCATATCCGCGCCTAAACGCTGGGATGGGTTTTTGTTCCAATTAGGAGAGTTTTAGCAAATTTTTTATTTTTAGGAGCAGAGCAGTGTGAAACACGTCTTCCTACGTGGCCGCCATAACCAGAAGTCCCAGGGCATCAATTTTACCACATATGTCATTCTTAAGAGCGTCAATAGTGGCCTGAAACAGCGCAGTGTCTAGGGTGGACTCGTCGGGATGAGGCGGACTCTGTGAGACAGGAGCAGGTGTGGCTGGCTTAGCAGGTAGCGGTGCTTTGCGGCCTCCTCTTGAGGATTCTTCTTTAACTTGGGAGTTCGACATTTTATGTCAGAGTAGATGGAATGAGCAGCACTGGAGTTGTAAAAATGTTGTTAAGTGTCCAGGACCATGTATGAGCAAAGGTTAACAAGTAGAGAGTTATTTTAAATCATATTTTCTCGGCGCTGCACCGAAATGTGTCTATTTCTTACTGTGCTCCATAGTGCCCCCTTCTTTTTGCATTTTGAAGCTCTACTTGCAACCTGGTTATGATCCACCAGTATGAAATGTGAACACTTGCAACTTTTCTCCTGATCTTAAGAATTTGTTTAAAGTGACACTCTGGCAAAAATCAAGTTTTTTTTCGCTTGTTAATATGTCAGTAACATGTTTTTTTGGGACTGACAAGACATATCAAGATCCAAATCAGACCCCAGTCCCAAGTCTGTGTTTTTCTGCTGTGAATGTCCAGTTAAGTCCCCCCCCCAAAAAAAACCGGGTGATTTTGGACAGAGTGTTTCTAGCTATGTAAGCATCCCTGCTTAGCCTGATTGGTTACAACGTTAACCAATGATGCCAAACACTGGGCATGGCTACAGACCTGAGTTCACTCCCCCATGGGTAAGAGGGGGTTGCTGACATGGCTTCATGGATGGAGGCAGAGAGAGCTCGGATGAGAGATAGAGATTAGGGAGTGAAGGGAGAGGGGGCACCTGACTTGAATGGGGCCCTCAGTGAGCCGGTGAGATAATGAGCAGAGAGGACTGACTCAAACTGTTACAGAGGGTCCCGCGGTGAGGAAAAACACTTTGGCCAATACTCCTCTATCTACCACTAACCCCGCTGACAGCCAGTGTCCCTTCCCGGGGACAGCATGAAGCTAACCACGGCCGCCCGTAGTTTTCCTCCACCAGGGCTACAGTATTCTGGAACCCTGTAGCACACGCAGGGCACGGTCTTCTCGGAGACCAAAGTCCACCAGCTGCTGCGCTCGCATGTGCGGGGTCCTGGAGGCACCCACAGAGGAATGGGAGACACACGGTCGGAATATCGATCCAGAGAGATTACCGGTGGGGGGGGGGGGGATGAAGGCACCAAGACCGCCACCTGTCCATTTTGCATTCATTTGACTCGGTTCAGTAAAGGGATTTTGGGTTGGGGGGAACACAAAATCCGCCGGGCACTCTATTCCATCCCCATCAAAGAAGATGGAGGAGGAGAAAGTAAATACCCACTCCCTCCAGAGGAGGGAGGCAAGTTGGGTAACTGGGGGAAGGGTGTGGCCCAACGGCTGGGGCAAGGCCACGCCCGTTGTTCTGAGGTCGTGATTCCAAGGCGGCGGGCGGGCACATCGGACCGCCGGCCCCCAGCGAGCTGCCCAACAGAGCAAAGTGCACTTTGGCAAGGGTCGGTGGCGTGTACATGAATCCCTCTGATGTTTTGACTAGCCATTGTTTACCAAAGCAGTCTTCGGTATTCTCAGGTCAGAGGAGAGGGGAGGGCTGGCCTTTTTTTTTTTTTTTGGACTTATTTTGTACCCGTAGGTAGATTTGTTCTGCAGTCCGGTGACAAGCCACCAGCTGCTGGTCGCTGCGTGCGCAAGCGCCCCTTAACTCCCTAACCTGCATGTTTTTGGCATGTGGGAGGAAACCGGAGAAATCCCGGAGTAAACCCACGCAAACACGGGGAGAACATGCAAACTCCACACAGATCACTGTTGGCCGGGGGCAGGGATCGAACCCACGATCCCCGCGATCCCCCGGCCGAGGGTAAACTGTGCTGCCGCGGTGCTAACCACTGCACCACCGTGCAGGATTGCAGCATCCGCTACTGTTGGGCAGGAGTATGGGTGGAGCTAATTATAATATTCATCGATCTGTACATACTTAAGTAGGTGGAAGATGTAAAAGCTCTTTCCAAGCAATTCTAAGGCAATGAAAGTTTTTTTGTCAATAAAAAGCCACAATATACTGTTTGGGACAATACACATTTGTTTTTGAAGTGGTTTTAGAGCCGCAGGAGTGTGTCTTTATGAGAGTGTATTGATCCATAGAAATTCACTGTGTTCCAAATTATTATGCAAATGACATTTGTCTTGGATTTTCCTAAATAGTCGATGCAAATGACAGTCAGTATAATTTTCAAGTCATCAACCATTAGAGCATAATTCAAATTTTATTGAACCTCCCAACGATAACTATTTTTTTGCAAAAATAAAAAAAAAACAATTGCACAGTTCCAAATTATTATAAACAACAGAGTTTCAAAACATTTTATTGGTTGTAAAGAACTAAAAATGGTCATTTCTTGAATTTGCAGCATTGGAAGGTCATATTTACAGAAATCAAAAGCTAATTCAATCATAGATTTTGGAGCTGATCTATGAGCGCATACCTCTATGAAGGCCCTATCTTGCAATGTATGGTGGGATGGAGGCAGGGAGGTACAGACAGATGGATGGACAAAGGGAGGGAAAGAAGGAGACTTGGCAGAGGTATGCACTCTCTGAGTGCTTTTCTAGTTTTAATTGAAGATTTCAGTTTCAACAGTCACAAAGGCATTTCAAACTACTTAGTTACTGAATAGAACTGAGCAGCAGATTACAGTTAGTGACATAAATTAAAGGCAATACACAAAACGCAAGAAAGGAAAAAAGTTTCAAATGAGATACAACAAAATATGAAAATCAGGAAATTAGATTGCTAATATGTTCATACAAGAGCTGGGAATTTGTTACCTTACAGGGTTTCAGTACTTATATAAGGTTATTTCATTTAAAAAGGCACCAAAGATTGGGTTTACTTTGAAGTAAGACATTTGTGTATAAAAATTTTGCTAATAACAATTAGTGTTATTTCCAAACTCCATTCTTTTATTTTCCATTTGGAGTCCAAATCTTATAGTATGGTATGATAAAGTAGGTAACGTTTGAATTTGATTGTATTTGGTATCCCCAACTGGAAAGTTTCCCCAAACCTCTTTGTTAAATTGCAGTAGGAAAAAAAAGATGTTCCACTGTCTCAATATTAGAACCACAGAATGTGCATGAGTTGTTTTTGACGTTAAACCAAGAAGTTATTGTGAGGATATATTTTTGAGAATTTTAAAGTGGACTTCTTTCACTTTAGGTCAGGGATGGGCAACTTTGGCGGTAGTGAAGGCCATAAAATTTTTTCCTGACTTCCCAAGGGCCAGATTTACATGTAAACCTACCGTGTGTGTGTGTGTGTGTGTGTGTGTGTGTGTGTGTGTGTGTGTATTAGCTGAGTTAAAAGATTCACAATTAAAACTGAAAATGCAATTGAAAATAAATGCTACTCAGTGTTTTATCATGTTAGAATTAAAATTACTGATACAATTATATCTGCCCTACAATGGACTGGTGATCTGTCCAGCGTGTAGCCTGAGGATCCTACTCACACATGATTTAAAACAAAACCACAATACTGATTTCAAATTGTGGCCCAACTGATTTTGTAATTGAATAGCCCTGCAGAAGAAGATGGGTGGGTGGATGGATGGATAAAATTATATCATAAGCTAATTTTTAAAACTCTCGCCATCAAAATGATGAGCAAAAAAATTCTGGATGATAATAACAAAAGAAGCCAAGAAGAAAAGGAAATATGATGAGGCTTTGCTTGCTAATGGATTAATTGTGGGTGTGGAGGGGCAGAGAAATAGCTGTGTGGGCTTGGTAATGTCTGGCTCCCCAAAATGGGGAATTTAAAAAAAAAGTTTTAAGAGCCACTGGTATAAATGCAAAAAAAAAAAAAAAAAAAATCAGTAGATTACAATGACCAGTCTCTGAACTTTTACTACTGATATGGGCTTCATCTGCCAAATAAGACTAAATGAAGTCCTTTGAGCGCCTGGTCCTGCCCCACCTCAAGTCCATCACCACCCCTCTCCTGGACCCGCTGCAGTTTGCCTACCGAGCCAACAGGTCTGTAGACGATGCAGTCAACCTGGCCCTCCACTCCATCCTACAGCACCTGGACTCCCCGGGAACCTACGCCAGGATCCTGTTTGTGGACTTCAGCTCCGCATTCAACACCATCCGCCCCACTCTGCTCCGGGACAAGCTGTCCCTGCTCAACGTGCCTGACTCCCTCTGCAGGTGGATCACCGACTTCCTGACGGACCGGAGGCAGCATGTGCGGCTGGGAAAGACTGTCTCAGACTCTACTAGCATCAGCACCGGATCACCCCAGGGCTGTGTACTTTCCCCCCTACTCTTCTCCCTTTATACCAACTCCTGCACCTCCAGCCACCAGTCTGTCAAGTTGTTCAAGTTTGCGGACGACACCACCCTCATCGGGCTCATCTCCAACGGTGACGAGTCCGCCTACAGGAGAGAGGTGGCCCAGCTGGCGTCCTGGTGCAACAATAACAACCTGCAGCTGAACGCTCTGAAGACAGTGGAGATGATTGTAGACTTCAGGAAAGTCACTACCCCTCTGCCCCCCCTCACCCTCACAGGCTCTCCCATCACCACTGCTGATTCCTTCCGCTTCCTAGGCACTACCATCACCAGGGACCTCAAATGGGAGCCGACCATCAGCTCACTCATCAAAAAAGCCCAGCAGAGGATGTTCTTCCTGCGGCAGCTGAGGAAGCTCAAGCTACCCACCAAGATGTTAGTGCAGTTCTACACAGCCATCATCGAGTCCATCCTCACCACCTCCATAACCGTGTGGTACGCAGGAGCCACTGCCAGGGACAGACTAAGGCTGCAGCGCGTCGTGCGCACTGCTGAGAAGGTGATCGGCTGCAAGCTCCCATCTCTCCAGGATCTGTACATCTCCAGGACCCGGAGGCGTGCTGGCCGGATCATAGCCGATCCCTCACACCCTGGTCACGTACTGTTTGCCCCCATCCCCTCAGGTAGAAGACTTCGGTCCATCCAGACTAAAACCTCCCGTCACATGAACAGCTTCTTCCCCTCTGCCATCAGACTGCTGAACACTAAGTGACTTATTGACTCTCGTGCACTATGTACAGCAGCTCAACCAGACTCATGTCAATCATCACTGTTTTCTTCCTGCATTACCGACTGCACTATATAGTTCTCCACAGTATCTGCTGCTCGCTAATATATTTTAACTGCTGACCAGTATCACTTACTCTTATTCTACACTTTATTGCATGCATAGTTTATTTCTTTTATTTTATCATGTTTAATGTTGCAGCATTGCACCAAGACAAATTCCTAGTTTGTGTACTACATGAACAATGGCAATAAACCTGATTCTGATTCTGATTCTGATTCTGATTCTAAATGCTACAGCTCCTCAGCTGTATAACTTATTCTTAAAAACAGCCTACTTTGTAAATTTAGTGCTGTTTACAGCCTTTTAATGCGGTCTTAGCATCCAAAACATACCTGACAACACTCCGGTGCACACTACTGCTCCTGCTAATGGCTCCCTCATGTTACATGTCCACTGGTTCCATTGTTTTCCCGCTTCCCATTCATTGTGTATCGGAAACACAGTGGAAAGCATTTCAATTCAATTCAATTCAATTCAACTTTATTTATATAGCGCCATTTCACAACAACAGTCATCTCATAGCACTTTCAACTGTAGGGGGAACCCCCACAGTTGCAGAAAGACCCCAGCAATCAGGCGATCCCCTGTGAGCAAGCGTTTGGCGACGGTGGAGAGGAAAGACTCCCTTTTAACAGGAAGAAACCTCCAGCAGAACCAGGCTCAGGGAGGGGCAGTCATCTGCTGCGACTGGCTGGGGGGTGAAGGGATAGAGAAGATGAAAAGAACAGACATGTAGAGAGCAAACAGCACGATGGGGACTCAATCTATGGGAGAGAACAAACAGATGTTAATGACCAGCAAAAAAAAAAAAAAAAATTCATTGAGAGTGAAGAAAGGAGTGAGGCCCAGTGCATTATTGGAGGTCCCCCGGCTGACTAAACCTATTAGCAGCATAACTAAGGGAGGGTTCAGAAACACATGAGCCCTCCGTAATTGTAGGCTATATCAGAAAGGAAGGTTTTAACCCTATTCTTAAAAACAGAGATCGAGTCTGACTCCCGAATCCAGATTGGCAGCTGGTTCCACAGGAGAGGAGCTTGATAACTGAAGGCTCTGCCTCCCATTGTACTTTTGGAGATTCTAGGTATTACAAGTAATCCTGCATTTTGGGAGCGTAGTGCTCTGTTAGGATAATACGGTAGTATCAGATCTTTTAAATAAAAAGGGGCCTGATTGTTTAGAGCTTTGTAAATAAGAAGAAGGATTTTAAACTTAATTCTAAACTCTATGAGAAGCCAATGAAGGGAGGCCAGAACCGGAGAGATATGATCTCTCTTTCTAGTACCTTTTAAAACTCTTGCTGCAGCATTTTTCATCAGCTGAAGACTTTTTAAAGATGTTTTAGGACAACCTGATAATAAAGAATTACAATAATCTAATCTCGAGCTAACAAAAGCGTGGATCAGTTTCTCAGCATCACTCTGAGACAAGATGCTCCTAATCTTGGCAATATTACGCAAATGATAGAAGGCAGTCTTCGAAACAAATTTAATATGTGAATTGAAAGACAGACCTTGATCAAAAATAACTCCAAAGTTCCTCACAGAGCTAGTAAGAGAAAGGGTAACCGCATCCATACTGAAAATTTGATTTGGAAAGGTATTTCTAAGGTTTTCTGGACCAACAAGAATGACTTCAGTCTTATCTGAATTTGGATGCGGAGCGGTCGAAAACCGTACTTGTTGTGCCGAGTTGCCTGGGGGCACCCTACAGCTCATTTGCATAAAGATTTCTCTTGGTAAAGATTTTTTCCACATTGTCATGAACCGGAGACAGCACTCTTGTCCTGAACTTTTAAACAAGCAGTTTTTGATGTCAAATAATGACGGATTCATTAACTGAACCTACTATTTCTCGCACGAAATGATGTTAGAAATACTTTTCGTCAGTTTGTTTTAAAGGAATGGAGATCAAGGACGCCATATTGTCCGGTAGCAGCAGAGAGCTGAAGACCGCCCACAGCCGGACCTGTTGACCAATCAGTGGACGAGCCAGCTGGAGGAGAAGATGAGAGGAGAGAGGAAAGGAGAGAGGAGAGGGGAGGGGGGAGGGAAAGAGAAGCAGATCTTCACGTTACCTGTTGTTGTGAAGGCTTGAAGGAGAAATTAATAACCGCTGTTTCAGGCAACCCGATACTACAGTATATGACCACTCTTTGCCATCATATAGAAACAACATACAAAGGAACGAGGCATGGAGAGCAGTGGAACATGGGCTCATCCAGCCGAAGCTCATGAACCAGGTGGTCAAATTCGTCATGCATTGTGCGGGTCTGTAGGATTGGGTGAACCCAAAACCAGCGGCAACGATGACAAAGTCGCCTTTTGTAGTACAAATATACCAGCACTATTAAAAACAATCTGGTCATGGTTAATAATGACTATTCCAGTATTTCCTCCCGCATTGCATTGCTCAACTCTGCCTAACAGAGAACTACGCTACATGCCCCTTTTCTGCGCCTTAGAGGTTGCGGTATGCAAATTCTTTTCCGAAAAATCCAGACCAGTGGACATGTAGCATCACTCTTGCTCTATCACTTGCAGAGAGCTGCACTAGGTTTTGATTAGAGCTCCCTCTGCTGATAGACTCTATAATTGCATTTAAGAATGCGGTTCCAAACATGATATAAATAAATAATTGATTTTTGGAAATGGACTTGTGGGTTGCAGTGAATAAGGGGGCGGGCTGCATGCGACCCGCAAGTTGCCCATCCCTGCTTTAGGTGGAAGTGAAAAAGTGAGGTACTGAGTTCTTTTTAATCAAGGCATTAGTGGTAAATTCCTTAAACATATATTTTCTTTTTAGTATTGATGAAAAACATTGAGGTGAGAGTGGTCCTTAAGAATTTATTGTTACATCTTTTCTAAAAATTTACATCCATCTATAATTAAGGAGGGTTCTTGTGGAATGACGTCAGAGTATTAGCATTCCCTTACGTAACAAAATAATTCCGTGAGGAATTGCCTTAATTACTGTATTAAACTTACGCTTAGTACATAAGAGATATTTACTAATAAAGTCATCATATGTTAAAAATTACCACAATCATCTAATAAGTGTAAGAAAGCCCAAATTCCTCTTTCCATCCAGTCCTGATAATAAAAAGATTTCCTTTTAATCAATATACATCTGTTATTCCAAAATGGGACAGTGTATGGAGAAAACCCGTATTTAAAAATAAGTTTCCAGATCTGTAGCCATTTTAACTTGTTGGTACCATTCACTGGGTCAAAGTCAATCACCTGTGACTACATTCTCCAGAGACCATTGAACAACAGGGGGCATTGCCAGCCCAGTGAATCTGACAGTTCCGCTGAGCTGGCCACGCCTACGAAAAACAGCTGATACAGAGCTCGCCAGCCCTCATGACAAACGCTCAATGCATCCTGGGATGAGTAGCCCAGACAACTGTAAACAAACCGCAAGCGTAAACGGCGACTCTGCATTTGTTATGAATGAAAAAAAAAAAAATCATAAAATGGATCGTTCAAAGGAAAATTTAGAGGGACCATAGTACGCCAAACTAAGGACGGCAAAGGCATGATATTTAAAGCTTATAGGGGTTAACGGGCTGGATCCCTACCAACATACCATATGGAGTTCGGACATAAACATTTTGCCTAACTTTGACCATGCCTTCACTTATAATTATATGATTTTAACTGTAAATCCATATACACACAAAGTTTTCAGTAACTTTAGTTCTTTGCAGCAAGCCCAAGTGCGTTGGCCTCCGTCGGTCTATGATGACCATGGAAGAGAATCCTAAACGTCTACTCTGCTGGAACAGCACCGCCTGTGGCTGAACAGGCCGATGCGCGAATGACAGTCCCTGTCACACAGGTCACACTTGTGGGTGGTCTCCGTGCTGCTGGGTCTGTGGCGGTTCTTCCTGCGGGTCCTTTTTTCATCTGCTGCAGCAGTCAGTCTCTCTTCACCCGCCTTGAGCTGTCTGGTCAGGGTGCCTCTCCATTTGGAGCGGTCCGTTGCAAGGTCCTCCCAGCGCTCTGTGTTGATCTCCAGGGCCTTCATGTCTCTCTTGCAGACGTCTCTAAAGCGCAGCTGTGGGCGGCCAACGTCTCTCCTGCCAGTTGCCAGTTCTCCATAGAGGACGTCTTTGGGGATTCTGCCATCCTCCATACGGTGAACGTGGCCTAGCCAGCGGAGCCTGCGCTGCCTGAGTAGAGTGAACATGGAGGGAAGGCCGGCGCGGGACAGAACTTCTGTGTTGGGCACTTTGTCCTGCCAGGATATGTCCAGGATGTGGCGAATGCAGCGCAAGTGGAAGGAGTTCAGTCTCTTTTCCTGCCGGGCATATGTTGTCCACGTCTCACTCCCATAGAGCAGTGTGCTGATGATGCAGGCGTTGTACACTGCCATCTTCATCTTGACAGAGAGTTTGGGATTCTCCCACACTCGTGTGGTGAGGCGAGCGAGTGTGAAGGCTGATTTTCCAATCCTCTTGTTGATCTCTGTATCAAGGGAGAGGTTGTTGCTGATTGTGGACCCCAGGTACGTGAACTGATTCACGACCTCCAGCTTGTAGTCATCAATGGTGATGGTTGGTGGTGCTTCCGTGCCTTGCGCCAAGACGTTAGTCTTCTTCAGGCTGATGGTAAGCCCGAAGTCCTTGCATGCCTGGGAGAAGCGGTCCATCAGGGTCTGAAGCTCCTGCTGTGTGTGGATTGCGACTGCAGCGTCGTCTGCGAACAGCATGTCTCTGATTAGAGCCTCGCGTACTTTGGTTCTGGCTTTCAGGCGGGCAAGGTTGAAAAGCCTGCCGTCAGATCTTGTGTGCAGGTAGATTCCCTCTGTTGCTGTGCTGAAGGCATGACTCAGGAACATAGCAAAGAAAATCCCAAAGAGGGTTGGCGCAAGTACACAGCCCTGTTTCACTCCGCTGCGTATGTTGAATGGCTCTGAGACGTTGCCATCGTGCTGCACTATCCCCTGCATGTTGGTGTGAAACGATTCGATGAGGCTTTGCAACTTTGGTGGGCATCCTATCTTTGGCAGGATCTTGAAAAGGCCCTCTCTGCTGACCAGATCGAACGCTTTGGTGAGGTCGATGAAGGCGACGTACAGAGGCATGTTCTGTTCTCTGCATTTCTCCTGGAGTTGGCGGATGGAGAATATCATGTCTACCGTCGATCGCTCAGCGCGGAAGCCACACTGAGACTCGGGGTAGACATGTTCAGCAAGCTTCTGTAGACGAACGAGAACAACTCGTGCGTAGACTTTGCCAACAACGCTGAGGAGGGAAATGCCCCTGTAGTTGTTGCAGTCGCTTCTCTCCCCTTTGTTTTTGTAGAGGGTGATGATCTTGGCGTCCCTCATGTCCTGTGGTACGGCACCTTCCTTCCAGCACTGGCAGAGGACATCATGCAATGGCAGCAGTAGGGCGGTCTTGCAGTGCTTGATCAGGTCAGGGGGTATGCCGTCGTTGCCGGGTGCCTTGCCAGCGGCAAAGCTATCAATGGCCTTACTGAGTTCGTCGATGGTTGGCTCGGCGTCAAGTTCGTCCATGGATGGCAGGCAGTCGATGGCATCAAGGGCTGACGGTATCACGGTGTTCTGTCTAGAGTAGAGATCGGAGTAGTGTTCCACCCATCTCTCCATCTGCTTGTTCTTCTCTGTGATCATCTCCCCAGTGGAAGATTTGAGGGGGGCCGTCTTGCTCTGAGCCAGACCAAGTGCTTTCTTGATGCCATCGTACATACCACGGATGCTCCCTGTTATGGCAGCGGTTTGAATGTCTTGGCTGAGCTGAGTCCAGTACTCGTTGGCACAGCGCCGAGCAGTCTGCTGAACTTTGCTTCTCGCAGCCCTGAGAATCTGGAGATTCTTCTCGTTTGGGTACTTCTTGTACTCAGCAAGTGCTGAGCGCTTGGCTTCAATGACGGGGGTCATCTCGGTCAACTTGGCATCAAACCAGTCCTGTGACTTCGAGGTCTTCCTCCCAAAGGTAGCCAAGGCTGTGCGGTAGATGGTGTTTCGCAGCTCTTACCACTTCTGCTTTGCAGATTCTCCTCCTTGTGGTACACCAAGTTCCTTCTCAAAGGTGGAGGCAAACTGCTCAACAAGTTCTGGTTGGGCCATCTTGCTGGTGTCAATCCGTGCCTTTCCAGGTTGTCTAGCACGATGGAATTTCTTCAGCTGCAGCTTGACCTTGCAACACACCAATGAATGGTCTGTGTCGCAATCTGCACTCTGGAACGAACGGGTGATTAGCACGTTCTTCAGTGAGGTGCGCCTGGTCAGGATCAAGTCTAGCTGGTGCCAGTGCTTTGAGCGCGGATGTTGCCAGGAAACCTTGTGTTGGGGCTTGGTCTTGAAGAACGAGTTTGTGATGCACAGATCGTGATATGTGCAGAACTCGAGCAGCCGCTGTCCGTTGTCGTTCATTCTGCCCACGCCAAAAGGTCCAAGACAGGAGGGCCAGGAGTCGTGGTCAGCACCCACTCTGGCATTGAAGTCTCCAAGGAGAATGAGTTGTTCAGAGTTGGGGATGATCCTGACAGTTGTTGCGAGATTCTCGTAGAACTCGTCTTTTGCCTCTGGTGTGGCTGTCTGTGTTGGGGCATAGACACTGACGAGGGTGACTGGGCCTTGAGTGGTGTTCAGGCGGAGGGTGAGGAGTCGTGCAGAGCCAGTGCTGCCCGGTTCCACCATCTTCAGCAAAGTGTTCTTCACTGCGAAGCCCACTCCATGTTCCCTGTGTTCGTCACTGCCCTTTCCCTGCCAGTAGAATGTGTAGTCCTTCTCTCTCAGTGTGCCTGCATCAGCTAACCGTGTTTCCTGGAGAGTGGCGATATCCACTCCCAGTCTCTTCAGCTCATTATTGATGATGGCAGTCTTCCTGGTGTCGTTGATGTCCTTGAGGTTAGCAGCGAGTCCTGTCATCATAGTGCGGACGTTCCAAGTTCCCAGTTTTAGAGTTGGTCTCTTTTGTTTTATTGTCTTGCCTGGTACGAAGGTTCTCAGCCTGCTGTTTGGATTTCTCCTTATCCCCATGCACCCAATGAGGAAAGCAAGCTGTGGCGGGACAACACCTTATTGGCTGGGGGCTGCCCAGCTTGAGGCGGGCGGTAGCTGTCCAGTGAGATCTGATGATCCCTCCCACCATCGGGAACAACCCCTGGCGCCACGTTCTACGCCAATTGAGCAGTGGCTTATAACCGGTAACTGTCATTCCCCGTGTTTTGTCTACGCCAAAGGCGAAGCTGGAGTGTCCTCTCCAGTGATCCGGTGTTCTACCTTCCAGCATTGGGCGTTGGTACGATTCAAGCCTGGGCAGGAAGATATGGAGGACAAGATGTTGCCTATGCAGCATGTCCCCCCTCTCCACGTCACTGATGAATCCAAAGGAACAGCAGGGCTGCTACAGTTTGGCACCAGCGCCATTGCAGGAGCTGCCAGAACGATGTTGAGCACAACATAGAACTGCCTTAGGGGCTCCGACTCCGGATTTTTCCTCAGGGTTGACTCCCGAAGCCTTTCCCGTGACCGGGTATGCCACAAGGCAGCAGAGGTTTGAAATCAGGGTTTACCTTCCCCTAGATGGGCTACCTTCCCAGGTTGACGAGCCACCATCTACCCGAAGCATCTGGTTTTAAGGCGCCAGAGATCCGCCCTCGCCCCTTCTCCTGTTAGTAAAAGCAGTTCCGCCGGGCTTAGAGACTAAACCACACGGGCAGGCTAGGAGTTGGACTTAGTTGTCAGAGGCTTTTCGAGACGCACGCCATAAGGAGCATTTTATGAGCACTGGGAGCTTAACCCCAGTGCCACTCCTGGCTATGACAACCTTGGAACCAAGTGCAGTTCACAGATATATGGGTGCATAACTTGGAGATGTACTACAAGGCAGACTGTTGTGTGCACAAAGGTATGCTTTCTTAAATTATTTCCTCTCTTGTTATGCTAAACATCTTTCTTTCCCTATACAATCAGATGAAATTAAAATGTGCAGCACTCTGAAAATATTTTTTAAAATGTACAGAAATTACACTGCATTTCAAATTATTATGCAAATGATATTTGTCTTGGATTTTCCAAAATAGTCGATGGAAATGACAGTCAGCATAATTTTCAACTCATCAACCCTTAGAGCATACTTCAGATTTTATTGAACAAACCTCCCAATGTTAACTATTTTTTTGCAAAAATAAAAAAAAAAAAATCAAAATGCACTGTTCCAAATTATTATGCACAACAGAATTTCAAAACATTTTATTGGTTGTAAAGAACTGAAAATGGTCATTTGTTGAATTTGCAGCATTAGAAGGTCATATTTACTGAAATCAAAAGCTATTTCAATCAAAAACATCTTAACAGGCCAAGTTACATGGAAACATAGCACCCCTTCTTTGATATAACCTTCACAATTCTTGCATCCATTGAACTTGTGAGTTTTGGAAGGGTTTCTGCTTGAATTTCTTTGCAAGATGTCAGAATAGCCTCTCACAGCTGCTGTTTTGATGTGAACTGCCTCCCACCTTCATACGTCTTTTGCTTGAGGATGCTCCAATTGTTGTCAATAGGGTTGAAGTCAGGGGAGGATGGGGGCCACACCACGAGTTTCTCTCCTTTTATGCCCATAGCAGCCAATGACACAGAGGTATTCTTTGCAGAGATGGTACATTGTCATCTATGAAGATAATTTTGCTACAGAAGGCATGGTTCTTCTTTTTGTACCATGGAAGAACTAACTAACCTAACCTAACCTGCACACTTATATAGCGCTTTTTCTAGTCACAAAGACCACTCAAAGCGCTTTCATTAATACTAACCCTCTATTCTAAGGGCCTATAGGAAACAGATATCTAGGGACAATTTAGAACAGCCAATTAACCTAACATGCATGTTTTTGGCATGTGGGAGGAAACCGGAGAAATCCCGGAGTAAACCCACGCAACACGGGGAGAACATGCAAACTCCACACAGATCACTGTTGGTCGGGGGCTGGGATCGAACCCACGATCCCACGATCCCCACAATCCCCCGGCCAAGGGTAAACTGTGCTGCCGCAGTGCTAACCACTGCGCCACCGTGCAGCAGTCAGTCAAGCAGCAGCAGCAGCAGCAGCAGCAGCAGTCAAGAACGCAGTCAGTCAGAAACTCTATGTACTTTGCTGAGGTCATTTTCACACTTTCAGGGACCCTAAAGGGGCCTACCAGCTCTCTCCCCATGATTCCGGCTAAAAACATGATTTCGCCAACTCCTTGCTGACGTTGCAGCCTTGTTGGGACATTCAATTCAATTCAACTTTATTTATATAGCACCATTTCACAACAACAGTCATCTCATAGCACTATCAACTGTAGGGGGAACCCCCACAGTTGCAGAAAGACCCCAGCAATCAGGCGATCCCCTGTGAGCAAGCACTTGGCCATGGTGGAGAGGAAAGACTCCCTTTTAACAGGAAGAAACCTCCAGCAGAACCAGGCTCAGGGAGGGGAAGTCATCTGCTGCGACTGGCTGGGGGGTGAGGGAACAGAGAAGATGAAAAGAACAGGCATGTAGGGAGCAAACAGCACGATGGGAACTCAATCTATGGGAGAGAACAAACAGATGTTAATGACCAGCAAAAAAAAATAAAATAATTGAGAGTGACGAAAGGAGTGAGGCCCAGTGCATTAATGGAGGTCCCCCGGCTGACTAAACCTATTAGCAGCATAACTAAGGGAGGGTTCAGAAACACATGAGCCCTCCCTAATTGAAGGCTATATCAGAAAGGAAGGTTTTAACCCTATTCTTAAAAACAGAGATCGAGTCTGACTCCCGAATCCAGATTGGCAGCTAGTTCCACAGGAGAGGAGCTTGATAACTGAAGGCTCTGCCTCCCATTGTACTTTTGGAGATTCTAGGTATTACAAGTAATCCTGCATTCTGGGAGCGTAGTGCTCTGTTAGGATAATACGGTAGTATCAGATCTTTTAAATAAAAAGGGGCCTGATTGTTTAGAGCTTTGTAAGTAAGAAGGATTTTAAACTTAATTCTAAACTCTATGGGAAGCCACTGAAGGGAGGCCAGAACCGGAGAGATATGATCTCTCTTTCTAGTACCTGTTAAAACTCTTGCAGCAGCATTTTGGATCAGCTGAAGACTTTTTAAAGATGTTTTAGGACAACCTGATAATAAAGAATTACAATAATCTAATCTCGAGCTAACAAAAGCGTGGGTCAATTTCTCAGCATCACTCTGAGACAAGATGCTCCTAATCTTGGCAATATTACACAAATGATAGAAGGCAGTCTTAGAAACAAATTTAATATGTGAATTGAAAGACAGATCTTGATCAAAAATAATGCCAAGGTTCCTCACAGAGCTATTAAGAGAAAGAGTAACCGCATCCAAACTGAAAGTTTGATTTGGAAAGGTATTTCTAAGGTTTTCTGGACCAACAAGAATAACTTCAGTCTTATCTGAATTTAATAGCAGGGAATTACAAGTCATCCAAGCTTTGATTTTTTAAGACAGGCTTCCAACTTGGCTAATTGATTACTATCATCTGGCTTCATTGACAGGTATAATTGTGTGTCATCTGCATAACAATGAAAATGTATAAAGTGCTTTCTAATAATGTTGCCTAACAGAAGCATATATAAACTAAAAAGAGTAGGGCCTAGCACAGATCCCTGTGGAACTCCATGACTGAGCTTTGAGTTGAAAGAAAACTCATTACTGACATGAACAAACTGGAACCTATCAGATAAATAAGATCTAAACCACTGCAACAAAGTTCCATTAAGTCCAACATAGTGTACTAATCTATCAAGTAGAATATTATGATCGATAGTATCAAAAGCTGCACTAAGGTCTAAAAGGACAAGTACAGAAACAAGTCCATTATCAGATGCGATGAGGAGGTCATTAGTGACCTTCGCTAAGGCTGTTTCAGTACTATGATGGATTCTAAACCCAGATTGAAATTCTTCAAGTAAACCATTTCCCTGCAGGTGGTCAAATAATTGCGCAGCAACAACTCTTTCTAAGATTTTTGAAATGAAAGGGAGATTAGAGATTGGTCTATAGTTACCTAAAGCTCCTGAATCCAGCGTTGGCTTTTTGAGTAAAGGTTTAATTACAGCCGTTTTAAAAGCCTGCGGTACATGGCCTAAAGTTAATGAAGAATTGATTATATGAAGAATAAAGCTACCAATAAGTGGGAAGACTTCTTTAAATAACCTGGTAGGAATAGGGTCTAAAAGACAAGTTGAAGGTTTGGATGAGGAAACTATTTTGTCTGACTCTAAAATGTCAATTGGAGTAAACTCATCAAGACAGATATCAGTTGAAGGAGTTGTAGTAGTTAATGTATTTAAGCTAAAGGTGGGAAGAATCTGATTGATTTTATCTCTGATGGATGGAATTTTATTATTGAAAAAGTTCATAAAGTCATGACTAGTAAGCTCTAAGGGAATGCTAGGATTGACAGAGTCCTGACTCTGTCAACCTGGCTACAGTACTGAAAAGAAACCTGGGATTATTCTTGTTCTCTTCTATTAATGCAGAATAATAACTCATTCTAGCTTTTCTAAGAGATTTTTTATAAATTAAAAGATGATTTCTCCAAGCTAAATAGATTTCATCTAAATTAGTGGAGCGCTATTTTCTTTGTAATTGACAAGTCTTCTGTTTTAAGCTACAAGTTTCTGTGTTGAACCAAGGAGTTAGAAATCTCTGATTAGACTTTCTTTTTTAAGGGGGCCACCAAGTCTAGAGTCTGACGCAGAGAAACTGTAACACTATATACCATGCTATCAATTACAGAAGGAGCAAGCTCTCTATAGCTTATTTCCGTTGTGTTGACACATGGCATAGAGGAAACAATCTGCGTAAATTTGGTAACAGCATCATCTGAGCAGCATCTACTGTAGCAATATTTTTCTTTAGGAGCCAAATAGTCAGAAATAGTAAAATCAAAGGTTAACAGACAATGGTCTGACAGTACAGGGTTATGAGGAGACACTACAAGATTTTCCATTTCTATGCCACATGTCAGAACAAGGTCCAACATATGGTGGAGATAATGAGTAGAATTTCCTACTTTCTGAGAAAACCCAGTCGAGTCTAATATTGAATTAAATGCCACATTAAGGCAGTCGCTATCTACATCTACATGTATATCAAAGTCCCCTACTATAATTATTCTATCTGATTTTAGCACTAAATCAGCTAAGGATTCAGCAAATTCGGATAAAAATTCTGAGTAGGTTGATGGAGGACGATAAACTATGGCAAATAAAATTGGGTTTAGCCTAAAATTGCTAAAGTGCCCAATACTGAGGACCAGGCCCTCAAAGGAATTATAACATGTTTTTTGCTTTACATTAACTAGTAATTTGGAATGGTAAATTGTTGCTACTCCTCCTCCACGACCAGAACTTCTGGGATTTTGACAGTTTAAATAACCAGAGGGAGTTGATTCATTTAAACCAACATAATCCTCTTGTCCTAATCAAGTCTCTGTAAGGGATATTAAATCAATCTGATGATCAATTAACAAATCATGAACTAGCAGAGACTTGGGAGTTAGAGACCTAATATTTAACAAACCGCATTTAATTTTTAAATTATGAGGAGTAACAGAGGCCAAGTCATTCAATTTAGAGGCTTCATGTTTAATTTGCGTTTTACCAACTTTTTGTTTAATCACTTTGGGATGCTTATATATTATATTTCTATTTACTTTGGAGGGAGCAGACAATGATTCTCTGATGGGGAAGACAGGGGCTAAGTTGAGGGGTGGCAGATGAAGAGGAGCTGCAGAGAGGCGTGTAAGACTGCGACTCTGCTTCCTAGTCCCAACTCTGAGTTGTCAAGATTTTGGAAATTTGGATAAAAAAGATGCCAGATTGTTAGATAAATGAGATGCACCATCCAAAGTGGGATGGACGCTGTCTCGTCTCATAAAACCAAGTTTTCCCCAAAATGAGCTAAAATTGTCAATGTAGCCCACGTTGTTTGCAGGACACCACACAGACAACCAGTGGTTGAAGGATGATGAGCGGCTACGCATGTCATCACTGGTCAGATTGGGAAGGGGCCCAGAGAATACTACAGAGTCCGACATTGTTTTGGCAAAGTCACACACCGATTCTACATTAAGTTTCGTGACTTCCGACTGCCGGAGACAGATGTCATTAATGCCAGTGTGAATAACAATTGTGGAGTATTTATAGTTACTTTTAGCCAGCATTTCCAAATTTGACTCGATGTCGCCCGCTCTGGCCCCATGAATGCATTTGACTAAGGCTGCTGGAGTCTCTAGGTTTACGTTTCTGACTATAGAGTCGCTAATGATCAGAGTTTTTTCCTCAGCGGGTGTGTCGCTGAGTGGGAAAAACAATTAGAAACGAGAAAAGGTTGGTGGTGAACCGGGGCTTTGCGGCTAGGCTTCCTTCTCACTGTCACCTACCCAGTCTCCTTGCTGCTGAGGAGGACCAGAGGACAGCTAATGGGGCCTATGCTAGCAAGCTCCGTTGCAGCTAGGGGACGTCCGTCAAGAGTAACTGGCACAGACGGTGTTTCAATGCAGCAGAGCCGGGATTCCAAATCAGACAACCTTGCCTCGAGCGCCTCAAAAAGACAACATTTATTACATTTACCGTTATCATTAAAAGAGGGAGAGGTGTAGCTAAACATCTGACATAGAGTGCACACCAGAGGAGAAGGGGAAAGAGAGCTAGTAGCCACAGCTAGTGGCTAACCCGAAGCTGACAAAAACACCGATGAAAGGTGAACAGAAGGCTAAAGAGGGTGATTAGGTGACACTGAGCGCGCACACAGGTGCAAGAGGCTTGATAAACAGAAGTGAGAGCTAACGGTAGATGGAAAAAAAGTGGTTAAAATACAATTAAAAGCAAAATCCTCAGGAGAGTGAGGAGACCAAACCACACGGACAGACAGCAATACAGGAAGTGACGATACGTTACCACAAGTAACGAGTCCTCCCACCAAAGCAAACATCCCCACATGGTGGCCATCCACCAACCATCCACTATTCCATCCATCTGGACCATCCAGAGTTGCATGGCACTCATCAGTAAACAAGACTGTCTGAAAATTAGTCTTCATGTATTTTTGGGCCCACTGCAACTGTTTCTGCTTGTGAGCATTGGTTAGGGGTGGCTGAATAGTAGGTTTATGCACAACTGCAAGCCTCGGGAGGATCCTACACCTTAAGGTTTGTGGGACTCCAGACACACCAGCAGCTTCAAATACCTGTTTGCTGCTTTGTAATGACATTTTAGCAGCTGCTCTCTTAATCCAACGAATCTGTCTGGCAGAAACTGACATGATATCTGGCCCAGGAAACACGCACACAGGCTCAGGTGAGATTTAAGAGTTTTATTCAACAAAAGGTGTATGCATGCGTGAGTGAGGAATGTAAATGTTTTCTTAGGGACAGGAAAGCACCGAGGGCAGAACAGACACCGTACAGCCAGGCAACCCTGAGGACAGAGCAGAGGACAGTGGATGAGCAATTATCACAGCGGAGTGGTGAAAGTAATAATGTGGCTTACTTGCAGACGTATTGGTGGCTGGCGTGGGCAAGAGATGCTCCCGCCTGGGAGACAGCGCCCTGCTGCGCTCGACGGAGAGAGACTGTGAGGAGAGGCGACGAAGGGATACTTCCGCCGCCAGGAGGATCCACCTGTGCACAGGGGAAGATCTTTGGAGAACAGGTAAGTGAAAACCTTACATGAGGATGACGAGTTGCGGGGTTGGCCGAGAGGAGTAGGCAAACGCAGAGCTTGAGCATGGAGATGAGCTGACAGCTCCAGGCCAAGGCTGCGGGCAGAGCAGGTTAAGTAGAGGCAGCCTAATGAGGCACAGGTGTGCGCACGGCTGGAGCGGATGACAGGCGGGAGCGAGTTGTGACAGTACTCCCCCCCCCCCGAGCAGCGCCTCCTGGCGCTGGCTTGTCAGGGTGCGCCCGATGGAACTCCTCAACGAGTTGCTTGTCCAGCATGAAGGAGGGGCGCACCCAGCATCTGTGCTCCGGGCCATAACCCTCCCAGTCCACCAAATACTGCAACCCCCGGCCCCGATGTCGGGAGTCCAAGATAGCAGTGACGCTCCACGTCGGGTGTCCATCGATCATTCTAGGAGGGGGCGGCACCTTGGGAGGAGGACAGAGAGGATTAGACACCACAGGTTTAACCTGAGAGATGTGAAATGTGAGATGAACACGGAGGGGGGGGGGGGAGTGCCAAACGCACTGCCACTGGGTTAACCACCTTCATAACAGGATAAGGTCCCACGAAACGTTGAGCCAGCTTCTTCTTCTCCCCCTTCAGGTTAATATTCTGGGCTGACAACCATACCTGTTGACCCACCTGGTAGTGTGGTGCAGGCCTCCTGCGGCGATTAGCGACTTGCCGTTGCTGCGTGTATCAGGGCCTGGCGTGTCTTAGTCCATAGCCGTCGACACCGTCTCAGGTGGGCCTGGATGGAGGGGACTGCCACCTCACCTTCTTCCTCAGGGAACAGCGGGGGATCGTAACCTAGGGACGCCCGAAAGGGGGACATCCCAATGGCTGAAGACAAAGTGGAGTTATGGGCATACTCCACCCAGGGAAGATGAATGCTCCAGGAAGAGGGACTGGAGGAGGCGACGCAGCGCAGAGCAGCCTCCAGCTCCTGGTTGGTGCGCTCGCACTGCCCATTAGATTGAGGATGATGTCCCAAAGACAGGCTAACCGTGGCTCCCAGAGCGTTACAGAAGCTCCTCCAGACTTTGGACACGAATTGTGGCCCCCTATCAGAGACAATGTCAGCTGGGATGCCATGCAGCCTGACCACATGCTGCACCAACAGATCGGCCATCTCGCGTGCCGAGGGAAGCCCGGGGAGAGGCACAAAGTGAGCCGCCTTGGAGAACCAGTCCACAATGGTCAAGATGGTATTATATGAGTTGGAGACAGGCAGGCCGGTGACAAAGTCCAAGGCAATGTGTGACCAGGGCCTCCCGGGGACCGGCAAGGGGTGGAGAAGACCCGCAGGGGGAGCATTAGACGACTTGTTCATGACACACTGAGGGCAGGCGCGCACGTAGTTGGAGACGTCCTCCCGGAGCCTGGGCCACCAAAAGGACCGCTGGAGAAGATCCACAGATCGGGAGACACCAGGGTGGCAAGCGAGCTTAGAGGTATGAGCCCAGTGAATGACATCACCTCGGACTGATGAGGGCACAAACAATTTCCCCGCTGGCCCGCCGCCAGGGTCGGGCTCAGATTCCAATGCCTTCAGGACTCTATCTCCGATGGACCAGGAAACAGCCCCCACAACGCATGAAGCAGGAACAACGGTATGGACCCCCTCTTCCGGTGCTTCAGGGGCGAACAGTCTGGAAAACACATCTGACTTCTTATTCTTGGATGCTGGGTGGTAAGTAATAGTGAACCTGAACCCAGCAAAGAACAGCAACCAGCGCCTCTGGCAGGCATTCAGGCGCTTGGCCGTCCTGATGTATTCCAAGTTCTTATGGTCGGTCCAGACCACGAAAGGCTGAGCCGCCCCTTCCAACCAGTGGCGCCACTCCTGCAGCACGAGCTTCACGGCCAGGAGCTCTCTGTCGCCGATGTCATAATTATGCTCGGCCGAGGAGAGACGCTTGGAGTAGAAAGCGCAGGGGTGCAGCGCTCCGTCCATCGGGGAGCGCTGAGACAAAACTGCCCCGACCCCAGTGTCAGACGCGTCCACTTCGACAAAACACTGCCACGCTGGATCCACAAGAGAAAGGACCCGGGAGGATGTGAATTGTCTTTTAAGGGTCTCGAAGGCCGTCTCCGCTTCCGTCGTCCACTGAAAGCGCACCTTAGGCGAGGTGAGGCGGGTCAAAGGGGGGGTAATGGAATTGTACCCAGGGACAAAGTGGCGGTAAAAATTAGCGAACCCCAAGAATTGCTCAACCTGCTTCCTCGAGGAGGTGGTAGGCCACTCGACCACTGCTTTAACCTTGGCTGGGTCGGGGAGGAGCTGATTGTGCGAGACAATAAAGCCCAGGAAGGAGGTAGTATTGGTGAAATATTTGCACTTTTCAGCCTTGATGTAAAGCTTATTCTCCAAAAGGCGTTGAAGGACCCGCCTCACATGGACAAGATGCTCCTCCCGAGACCGGGAGAAGATCAAAATATCATCCAGGTAGACGAAAACAAAGACCCCCAGGAAATCACGAAGAACATCATTAATCAAGCTTTGGAAGACGGCAGGAGCGTTGGTGAGCCCAAACGGCATGACAAGGTATTCAAAGTGGCCGCTGGGCGTTTGGAAGGCCGTCTTCCACTCATCACCCTCCCGGATCCGGACGAGGTGATAAGTACTGCGGAGGTCCAACTTGGAGAACCAGGACGCCCCCTGGAGGGAATTGAAGGCTGAGTCCATTAGTGGCAGCGTATAACGATCCTTCACAGTGATGTCATTAAGGGCCCTAAAGTCAATGCATGGCCTTAAGGACCCTTCCTTCTTCCCTTCTTCGCCACAAAAATGAACCCAGCACCCAGGGTCATGAAGAGGGGCGAATGATTCCGGCACTGAGGGATTCCCAAATATAGGTGTCCATGGCCTCCCGTTCCGGAGCAGACAGGCTATAAAGGCGGCCAGATGGGAGAGGTGCCCCCTGCAGGAGATCAATGGCACAGTCATAAGGGCGATGGGGTGGGAGGGATAACGCCTTCGACTTGCTGAACACCAGACCCAGGTCGTGAAACTCCGGTGGCACTGCAGAGAAGTCCGGCGGGGCGGGGTCAAGGGCGGGGGAAGGCACAGACGGGGCACAGGCCGCAGACTGGAGACAGGTTCCCAAACAAAAGGTGCTCCAAGATAGGATGCAACCAGTCTGCCAATCAAACACAGGGTTGTGGAGGCGTAGCCACGAGTAGCCTAAGATGATGGGCGCCGCAGAGGTGGGAAGGACATAAAAGCTAAGGTCCTCACGATGATTGCCAGAGATAATGACGGAGATGGGCTTAATTATATGAGTGACCTTCTCCAGGGGAAAACTGGTGAGAGCGACGAGATGAAGGGGAGTGGGCAAGGCTTGGCATTGGATGCCCAGGCAGGTTGCCAGACTCTTAGAAATAAAACTTTGTATGGCCCCCGAGTCCACCAGTGCGTGAGATGTGTGACCATTGGAGTTGTGGCAGAGTCTTATTGGAACCTGACATTTTGAGAGGGGATTAGACTGGGTTACGTCCGCGAGGCCCCCTACAGTGACTCACGGACCTCCCCTTTTGGCTTCACCGGGCAGGCTTCCACGGGATGCTGGTCGTCTCCGCAATACATGCAGAGACCCAGCTCCCGGCGGCGCTGTTTCTCCGCTAAAGAAAGTCTAGCCCGCCCGATGATCATGGCATCGGGATCGTCGGCGACCTCCGGGGAGGCAACGTCAGGGGGCGAGACTGAGGAGCGCGGATAGGAGCTCCGCGCAGGCGGCTGAATGATTTCCGCTCAGCGGCCCGCTCCCTCAGTCTGTTATCCAAACTAATGGCCAAAGAAATTAATTCTGGCAGCTGATCCGGCTGGTCCTGGCTGGCCAGTTCATCCCGCAAATCAGAATTTAGACTATGGATGAATAGGCTGCAAAGGGCGGCATCACACCAACCAACCTCTTCCGCCGCCACCCGGAAGTTGACAGCGTAGTCAGCCGCTAAACGGCTACCCTGGCGAAGGCTAAGTAGCCACTCGGCCAACACGTTATCGCGATCCGAATGATCAAAGACCTCGAAAAAATCTTGCACGAACTGGGTATAGGTCAAGGTCGCGTAGCTGGGCTTCGCCATAACGGCGTAAGCCCAGGCTAACGCTTGCCCTTCCAGAAGATTTGAAACGTACCCAATTCAGCTTTGGTCTTACGGAAAGTCCCCGGGCACGCGCTGGAACACCGTCTCACACTGTAGAATAAACCCGCGTGCTCTGCCAAGCTTTCCGCTAAAGCGCGCTGGGGTTGAAATAGGAGTGAGACGGGTCGGCGGACCCGGGACAGAGGAGCTGGCCTGAGGAGCGGGAGGAACTGGCCCACCGAGCTAGGATGGAGGGAGCGCCTGCGGAGGATCGAGGCGATCCAACCGGTTAGTAATGCAGGTTAGCTGATTTAGGATAACCTGTTGTTGATGAACAATTAAGTCCACCCGAGCCTCGAGGTTGGAGAGTCGGCGTACGTACCCGCTGTTCGCTGGGCCGCTGTGCTGGAGCCGTACTGACATGATATCTGGTCCAGGAAACATGCACACTGGCTCGGGTGAGATTTAAGAGTTTTATTCAGCAACAGGTGTATGTATGCATGAGTGAGGAATGTAAATGTTTTCTTGGGGACAGGAAAGCACCGAGGGCAGAACAGACACCGTACAGCCAGGCAACCCTGAGGACAGAGCTTAGGACAGTGGATGAGCAATTATCACAGCGGAGTGGTGAAAGTAATAATGTGGCTTACTTGCAGACGTATTGGTGGCTGGCGTTGGCAAGAGATGCTCCCGCCTGGGAGACAGCGCCCTGCTGCGCTCGACGGAGAGAGACTGCAAGGAGAGGCGACAAAGGGATACTTCCGCCGCCAGGAGGATCCACCTGTGCACAGGGGAAGATCTTTGGAGAACAGGTAAGTGATAACCTTACGTGAGGATGACGAGTTGCGGCGTTGGCCGAGAGGAGTAGGCAAACGCAGAGCTTGAGCATGGAGATGAACTGACGGCTCCAGGCCGAGGCTGCGGGCAGAGCAGGTTAAGTAGAGGCAGCCTAATGAGGCACAGGTGTGCGCACGGCTGGAGCGGATGACAGGCGGCAGCGAGTTGTGACAGAAACCTTCGTTATTATGCCTTTATCTGCACAAGCCCCTCTTTGCTCTGAACCAGCCACAAATTTCATGATGATCACGCTTAAGTTTTCATGAAATATCTAATGTTTTCATACCTTTTCCAAGGTGTTGCACTATTTGACATTTTTCAGCAGCGGAAATCCTTTTTCTTTCCCATATTGCTTGAAACCTGTGGCATGCTTAATAATGTGGAACATCCTTCTTAAGTAGTTTTCCTTTAATTGGGTTCACCTGGCAATCTAATAATGACAGGTGTCTGAGATTGATATCAGTGATCCAAAGAGCCCCAAGACACAATGCCATCCATGAGTTTAACTGAAAACCAAAAAATTAAATGTTTATGACACTAAAATCCTATTTGTATAATAATTTGGAACGTGGTGTAAACACCTACCCACTGTCATTTTGTATCCACACACTCTCTACAGGCTTTGGCTGTGTGACACGGAGCAGCACCATAATCCATGGATGCCACATTTCTCTTGTATCTGTGATTTTGCAGAATTTGCAGCCCCAGGAATTTCACAGTCTCTTTCACAGTCTGCTGGGGCAGGGGCTGCCTTCTCACCTCACCACCACCAGACTGGCAACTCTTGTATAGCTACTTATATGCTAAGCTTGAGAGCACGTTTTTACATGCTGCATAGTTTCATGTACTTGCTTTAGAGGATAGGGAGCGCAAAGAATCCTGCAGAACTTTCTCTGGGGTCCAAAAGAAATTCAAGTAAAATATGTGAGGATTAAAAAAAATCTAATTTTAAAGCCTTATGAAAGCAAATCTACTGACAGCTTGGTTTATTCTCTTTGACTGGGACCTGGTATTTACAGAACAGTACAACAGAGCCTTATAAAGGAAGAATTGGACTGTGCGGGAAGCGAAAACGTGGACAGGCTTTTGGAAGATTTAATGTTATTTAGAAAGTTGGATAAAAGTCCAATCAGGTAAGATTCACCCAGCAGCAGGGAAAAAAGTCAAAGCTTTTCTTTTTTTTAGATTCTTCAAGTCTAATGAGGTAACTGAAGTTCACATTATCAAGTGGAACTATTTAAAGCAATAATCAGGTAAGCTGCTCCATGGTGAAACGTGCTACTGCAGCGTCTGGGCACTTGGTTTGGTGTGCTGCTTTCCTTTTGCTGTTTGAAGAGATTGCCTCCAAACATGCTGGCCTCAAAATTCTATTTTGATTACTGTAGATGCATTTATGGATTTCTGTAACTCTTTAAAATTAATAATTTAATAAATATTACATTTTGTATGAACACATCCTTACAGTTGCACATGTGCAATAATCCATTTGACTCTTATTTGCATCTCTTTGCAAAAGAAGGAAATGTAAAATCTGTTTTGGTGTTTTATCTTGTTATGTAACAAGTAATATAATTAAATAAAATGGACTTCAACTACTGTGAAGTACAGAATGAAATTTCAATGTCCCCCTCTATCCCATTTCACTACAGATGGGTGGATGTCACAAAACACGAAACAGAAATTCTTGCAACTCAGTGCAGACAAGTCCAGTGAAATTGGCAAGCTATTAACGGATTTGGACTTCTCAGATCAATAGCTTGTGAATGAAGTGTTGTTAAAACACAATCCACACTAATCTAATACACTGGTAAAGTGGACAATGAGCTACCACCTCATTTTCATGCAAAAGACCTGTCCTTTGAGCTCCTGCAATTACAGTGGTGTGAAAAAGTGTTTGCTCCCATCCTGATTTCTCATTTTTTTGTGTGCTTGTCACACTTAAATGTTTCAGATCATCAAACAAATTTAAATATTAGACAAAGATAACACAAATGAACACAAAATGCAGTTTTTAAATGAAGGTGTTTATTATTAAGGGAAAAAAATCCAAACCTACATGGCCCTGTGTGAAAAAGTGACTGTCCCCTAAACCTAATAACTAGTTGGGCCACCCTGAGCAGCAACAACTGCAACCAAGTGTTTGTGATAACTGGCAATGAGTCTTTAACAGCACTGTGGAGGAATTTTAGCCCACTCATCTTTGCAGAATTGTTGTAATTCAGCCACATTTCAATTCAGTTCAATTCAACTTGATTTACATAGTGCCATTTCACAACAATAGCCATCTCATAGCACTTTCAAATGTAGGGGAAACCCCCACAATTGCAGAAAGAACCCAGCAATCAGGCGATCCCCTGTGAGCACACGCTTGGCAACAGTGGAGAGGAAAAACTCTCTTTTAATAGGAAGAAACCTCTAGCAGAACCAGGCTCAGGGAGGGGCAGTCATCTGCTGTGACTGGCTGGGGGGTAAGGGGGTAGCGAAGATGAAAAGAACAGACATATAGAGAGCAAACATTAAAGGAGTGAAACCAAGTACATTATTGGAGGTCCCCCGGAAGTCTAAATCTATTAGTAGGAGAACTAAGGGAGGGTTTAGAGACACGTGATCCCTCCCTAATTGTAGGCTATATCGAAAAGGAAGGTTTTTTACCCTATTCTTAAAAACAGAGATCGAGTCTGACTCCCGAATCCAGAATGGTAACTGGTTCCACAGGAAAGGAGCTTGATAGCTGATGGCTCTGCCTCCCATTGTACTTTTGGAGATTCTAGGTATTAGAAGTAATCCTGCATTTTGGGAGCGTAGTGCTCTGTTAGGATGATAGGGTAATATCAGATCTTTTAAATAAAAAGGGGCTTGATTGTTTAGAGCTTTGTAAGTGAGAAGAAGGATTTTAAACTTAATTCTAAACTCTATGGGAAGCCAATGAAGGGAGGCCAGAACCGGAGAGATATGATCTCTCTTTCTAGTACCTGTTAAAACTCTTGCAGCAGCATTTTGGATCAACTGAAGACTTTTTAAAGATATTTTAGGACAACCTGATAATAAAGAGTTACAATAATCTAATCTAGAACTAACAAAAGCATGGCTCAATTTCTCAGCATCACTCTGAGACAAGATGCTCCTCTTCTTGGCAATATTACGCAAATGATAGAAGGCAGTCTTAGAAACAAATTTAGTATGTGAATTGAAAAACAGATCTTGATCAAAAATAACTCCAAGATTCCTAACAGAACTATTCAGAGAAAGAGTAACCGCATCCAAACTAAGAGTTTGATTTAGAAAGATATTTCTAAGGTTTTTTTTGGACCAACAAGAATAACTTCAGTCTTATCTGAATTTAATAGCAGAAAATTACAAGTCATCCAAGCTTTGATTTCCTCAAGACAGGCTTCCAACTTGGCTAATTGATTACTATCATCTGGCTTCATTGACAAGTATAATTGTGTGTCATCTGCATAACAATGAAAATGCATACAGTGCTTTCTAATGATGCTGTCTAACGAAAGCATATATAAACTAAAAGGAATAGGGCCGAGCACAGATCCCTGTGGAACTCCATGACTGAGCTTAGAGTTGGAAGAAAACTCATTATTGACATGAACAAACTGAAGCCTATCAGACAAATAAGATCTAAACCACTGCAGTGAAGTTCCATTAAGTCCAACATAGTTTCTAATCTATCAAGTAGAATGTCATGATTGATAGTGTCAAAGGCTGCACTAAGATCTAAAATGATAAGTACAGATACAAGTCCAATATCAGATGCAATAAGGAGGTCATTGGTGACCTTAACTAAGGCTGTTTCAGTACTATGATGGATTCTGAACCCAGATTGAAACTCTTCAAATAAACCATTTCCCTGCAAGTGGTCAAATAATTGTGTAGCAACAACTCTAAGATTTTAAAAATGAAAGGGAGACTAGAGATTGCTCAATAGTTAGCTAAAACTCCTGGATCCAGCGTTGGCTTTTTGAGTAAGGGTTTAATTACAGCAGTTTTAAAAGCCTGCGGTACATGACCTAATGTTAAAGAAGAATTGATTATTTGAAGAATACGGCTATCAATAAATGGGAAGACTTTTTTAAACAACCTGGTAGGAATAGGGTCTAAAAGACAAATTGAAGGCTTGGATGAGGAAATTATTTTATCTAACTCTAAAAGGTCAATTGGAGTAAACTTATCCAAACATACCAATTGAAGGAGTTGTAGTAGTTACTATACTTAAGTTTATGGTGGGAAGAATATGACTGATTTTATCTCTAATAGATGAAATTTTATGATTGAAAAAGTTCATAAAGTCATGACTAGGAAGCTCTAGGGGGATGCGAGGATTGACAGAGCCCTGACTCTTTGTCAGCCTGGCTACAGTGCTGAAAAGAAACCTGGGATTATTCTTGTTCTCTTCTATTAATGCAGAGTAATAACTTGTTCTAGCTTTTCTCAGAGATTTTTTATAAATTAAAAGATGATTTTTCCAAGTGAAATAGATTTAATCTAAATCAGTGGAACGCCATTTTCTTTCTAATTGACAGGCCTTCTGTTTTAAGCTACAAGTTTCTGTGTTAAACCAAGGGGTTGGAAATCTCTGATTGGACTTTTTCTTTTCTAAAGGGGCCATCAAGTCTAGAGTCTGATGCAGAGAACCTGTAACACTATCTACCATGCTATCAATTACAGAAGGGGCAGGCTCTCCATTGCTTATTTCTGTTGTGTTGACACATGGCATAGAGGAGACAATCTGCATAAATTTGGTAACCACATCATCTGAAAGACATCTGCTGTAGTAATATTTTTCTTTAGGAATCAAATAGTCATGAATAGTGAAATTAAAGGTTAATGGACAATGGTCTGACAGTACAGGATTATGAGGAGACACTACCAGATTTTCTATTTCTATGCCTTATGTCAGAACAAGGTCCAATGTGTGGTGGAGATAATAGGTAGAATTTTCTACTTTCTGGGAAAACCCCATCAAGTCTAATATAGAATTAAATGCCTTATTAAGACAGTCACTATCTACATCAACATGTATATTAAAATCCCCTACTATAATTATTCTATCTAAATTCAGCACTAAATCAGCTAAGAATTCAGCAAATTCGGATAAAAACTCTGAGTAGGCTGAGGGAGGATGGTAAACTATGGCAAAGAAAATTGGGTTTAAGCTAAGATTGCTAACATGCCCAATACTGAGGACCAGGCCTTCAAAGGAATTAAAACGTGTTTTTTTGCTTTACATCAACTAGTAATTTAGAATGGTAAATTGCCGCTACTCCTCCTCCACAACCAGAACTTCTGGGATTTTGATAGTTTAGATAACCAGAGGGAGTTGATTCATTTAAACTAGCATAATCATCTTACCCTAACCAAGTCTCTGTAAGGGATATTAAATCAAATCTGATGA
Source organism: Pholidichthys leucotaenia (assembly GCA_020510985.1). Classification (NCBI taxonomy): domain Eukaryota; kingdom Metazoa; phylum Chordata; class Actinopteri; order Cichliformes; family Pholidichthyidae; genus Pholidichthys; species Pholidichthys leucotaenia. Next base: position 33,767,647 of record CM035842.1, on the reverse strand, counting down.
TCAATAAACAGATCATGGACTAGTAGAGACTTGGGCGTTAGAGACCTAATATTTAACAAACCACATTTAATTTTTAAATTATGAGGAGGAAGAGAGGCCAAATCATTAAATTTAGAGACTTGATGTTTAATTTGCGTTTTACCAGCTTTTTGTTTAATCACTTTGGGATGCTTATACATTATATTTTTATTAACTTTGGGGGGAGTAGACAAAGGTTCTCTGATGGGGAAGACAGGGGCTAAATTGAGGGGTGGTGGATGAGGAGGAGCTGCAGAGAGGTGTGTATTTATCAAGTTATGTTGCATTTGTCTTGGGTTAAAATGTTTTGGGTAACGGGAGACAGACACAATCTCTATGGGGTTATAAATTGAAGACTGATCTAAACAGTGAGGATTATTTGGATTAATAGGATTAATATGAGAAGTGGAAACAAAGAAGGGCTGGTTGGCAGACCCATGAACTTAGGGGTGAGTTAACGCACCAGATTTCAGTCACTGTACTAAAAAAAGCTGAATGGAATAGAATAGATTGTCCCTTAAAACACGTGCACCAAGTCTATTTGGATGGATGCCATCTGGCCTCATAAATGATGGGCGGTTCCAAAACAGGTTAAAATTATCTACAAAACCAATGTTAAAAGTAGGACATGTAGAACACAACCAGGTACTAAGGCTGAGAGTTCTGCTAAAATAATTGCAACCTCTTCTAAAAGGTGCCAATGGCCCAGAAATAAAAACACATCTGCCACAGTTCATAAGAGTGGACAGAAGGCTCCTGAAGTCACTCTTTCTCAGGCGCTTCATCTGGGATGTTGTTGCATCCAACATGCACAATGACAGTTTTAGCGTGGGTGTATTCATTTAATAGGTCAGGGGTAAGATCCTCAATGTCTGACACTTTAGCCCCAGGAAAAAATTTAGTGACACAGTACCTGCTTCTGACGTTCCTCATTATCGAATCACCAGTTACCAGCATTGTCTGGGGTGTGTGTGTGTGTGTGTGTGTGTGTGTGTGTGCTTTGTCGGTGGCTTCTGAAATGTTGGATAATTTTGCTGTAGTTGTTGCAGTGATGGCGAGGTGATGCGCTCTCTTCTTTTTGGAGCTGGTGTGTAGATTGGCACACCTAAAGTAGTTTCAATCCAGGGCTTGCAGGTTTGGGCCGCTGCTGAAGGAGGAGGGGCGGCTATGAGCGGAAGATCGAAGTCCAGGTGGGGGAAATCTTCCAGGGAAAGGATGTCAAATCTGTTTTCCAGCAAAAGGGGAAAGGAGGAGGTGCGGCCATATCTGGTCAATCCCCTGTGTTTGCCAGTTGTTAGACGTTTGCTAGTTGGCCCAACCAAGGTCCAGGGCGCGCATTGAGGCTGTGAAGAGGCTTTGGGTTTAGCTCCGAGCTGAAGCCACTGTTTATTGCTGGGGTCCTGGACAGCTGAGGTGACCGGAGCAGGGGTGGAAGTGGATGGTGATGTGCTAGTTTCACCCAGGTAAGTAGCCGTCTCTGCTAGCTGCGAGTCAGTCGCTGGGTTCGATGTCCACCCAAAAGTTATAGTATCAAGGTGGTCTTCAGCCTCCCGAATCTTATAGAGGTTGGAGAGTCTCAATTCCAACTCAGAAACCTTCTTAAAGAGGGACACACAACTGACACACGTCAGGGTTGGAGCCATGGCTTTCAAGGCAAGAAGTGGCTAGCTAGCTAGCTAAAACAGGTTAGCCTAACCTGGTGAACAGCCCTGCCCGAGATAGCAGCAGAGAAGATGTTAGCTGAAGCTCACAGCAACAGTGAAGATGTTAGCTGAAGCTCACAGCAGCAGTGGAGATCCTAGCTGAAGCTCACAGCAGCAGTGGAGATGCTAGCTGAAGCTCACAGCAGCAGTGGAGATGCTAGCTGAAGCTCACAGCAGCAGAGAAGATGTTAGCTGATGCTCACAGCAGCAGAGATGATGTTAGCTGAAGCTCACAGCAGCAGAGAAGATGTTGGAGGGTTTTCGAGCATGAACCGCTTTTTTAAGGTCATGCCACAGCATTTCAATGGGATTCAGGTCAGGACTTTGACTAGGCCACTCCAAAGTCTTCATTTTGTTTTTCTTAAGCCATTCAGAGGTGGACTTACTGGTGTCTTTTGGATCATTGTCCTGCTGCAGAACCCAAGTGCGCTTCAGCTTGACGTCATGAACAGATGGCCGGACATTCTCCTTCAGGATTTTTTGGTAGACAGCAGAATTCATGGTTCCATTTACCACAGCAAGTCTTTCAGGTCCTGAAGCAGCAAAACAGCCCCAGACCATCACACTACCACCACCATATTTTATTGTTGGTATGATGTTCCTTTTCTGAAAGGCTGTGTTACTTTCACGCCAGATGTAATGGGACACACACCTTCCAAATAGTTCAACTTTGTCTTCCACAGAGTATTTTCCCAAAAGTCTTGGGGATCATAAAGATGTTTTCTGGCAAAACTGAGACGAGCCTTTATGTTCTTTTTGCTCAGCAGTGGTTTTCATCTTGGAACTCTGCCATGCAGGCCATTTTTGCCCAGTCTCTTTCTTACGGTGGATTCATGAACACTGATCTTAACTGAAGCAAGTGAGGCCTGCAGTTCTTTGGATGTTGTTGTGGGGTGTTTTGTGACCTCTTGGATGAGTTATCGCTGAGCTCTTGGGGTGATTTTGGTCAGCTGGCCACTCCTGGGAAGGTTCACACTGTTCCATGTTTTCGCCGTTTATGGATAATGGCTCTCGTGGTTCGCTGGAGTCCCAAAGCTTTAGAAATGGCTTTATAACCTTTTCCAGACTGATAGATCTCAATTACTTTGTTTCTCATTTGTTCCTGAATTTCTTTGGATCACAGCATGATGTGTAGCTTTTGAGGATCTTTTGGTCTACTTCACTTTGTCAGGCAGGTCCTATTTAAATGATTTCTTGATTGAGAACAGATGTGGCAGTAATGAGGCCTGGGTGTGGCTAGAGAAATTGAACTCAGCTTTCCAAAGATATGATAAACCACAGTTAATTTATGTTTTAATGGGAGGGATCACTTTTTCACACAGGGCCATGTCGGTTTGGATTTTTTTTTACCCTTAATAATAAACACCTTCATTTAAAAACTGCATTTTGTCTTTACTTGTGTTATCTTTAGTATTTAAATTCGTTTGATGATCTGAAACATTTAAGTGTGACAAACATACAAAAAAAAGAGAAATCAGGAAGGGGGCAAACACTTTTTCACACCACTGTATATCATGCGCCAAGCACTTTCTTCTACATATGATGACACAGGTATAGTCCTTGAGCCTAGAAGGAGCTCAAGGGGGCAAACACTCTTTCACACCACTGTACATTGGTGTCTGAGCAGCCATTGGGGAGACTGTTATGTTGAAATTACCTTTGTAATGATGAGGCCAGGTGCACAGTTGAACTTAGCTTTATTAGGGGTTGGTTGCACACAACACAGCCACCAGGCAGGGGCATCGGCAAAGAGGCAGAACAGAGATGGCCGGTGGTATTTATAGGGCGGTACAATAATGGAAGGGGACATGACCACAGCTACACCCCACTTCATAATAAAACCATAATAATACAATATCCCCCCCCCCCCCATAGAACGTCCAAAACCACTCACACGATGGAGACCTTCCCCCATTTAGGACCTGAATCACGCACTAAGAAAACTAGAACTGAAATCACTAAATGGCCTATCACATTCAGACAACAAACCTAAAACTAGGGAGGACTGGTGGACTACTGTCCTATCCCACACACAAGGTGGATTATTCTGCCACCTGTAATTAACAAAAAATCCATTAACAACTGAAAACATTGCAGTGTTCCTAAAAATATACACTAAATACACCCAGAACAATAACATTTTAGTTTTTTTTTTCCCCACACACAAACATATGAATATTGGAACTTATTTTTTTTTATTTTTTCAAAACCACACTACTGTCCTTCTGGCAGAAAGGGGTCGAACTGGCTTGTGGGGGCCCAGGGCAGCCCCTCAGTAGACCCGCCCCTAGAGGCGGCATGCCCCCAGGGCCGCAGCTGATCTCATAGACGAGAGTGTGTCTTCTCCTCACCATTGGCCACTTCTCTCATTCAGACGCACCATCTGAAGCCTTTTCCCGGTCGTGCTGCAGCTCATTGGCGTGCCTCCACAAGCCATCTGACAGCTGGAAGTAGGCTGCACCCCGCTCAGATCCTGTGGCTGTCATTTGGCCCACATCCGCCGTGGACGTCCCTTCCCTTGAGCCCGGACCAGGTCCATAACTCTCAGAGGAGCTCTGCTTGGCCTGCAGTGTTGCTGATCGGCACGCGGTCCCTCCATGCCTGTCGGTCTGGCCCCGACTCCTTGTAAAGCTGCTGCAGCGGTCACCGTTGTAGCCCCAGATCCTCCACCCCACTGTGGCCGAGCTCCGGAGGAAACTGGGGCTAGATCATCGGCGTTACTCGCCAACGCAGGTGTCTCACCGCCATGCTTGGTACCCTCTTCTACCGTACCCCGAGCACCGGCACTGAGACCCTCCTGCGTCGAACCTGAGTGAGGCTGGTCCTGCTTGATCGCTGTGGTGCCCGGTAAATCTTCAGCCCACACCGTGTGGATGGTTGTTAGGATGGGAGGAGTGATTTCTTCCGTGGACTCATCGGGTTAAATCCATGGCAGACCCTGGCAAAATGGTTCAAGCGTCCTCACTTGCCGCAGTGCGTCCCTCTCGCCAGGCAGTCCCTAGCCTTGTATTGGTGCTTCGTGGACCCACATCCCATACATAAGGGTTTTCTCGGGGCAGACCTTCGGCTGATAGTATTGGTTTCTGCGTTGTCGTCGGTCGCACTATCCTCGCTGTCTGGGTTCGCTGCTTGTGCTGTGGCCGGAAGCTTCAGCTGCCGCTGTGACTGGCACCCACTTAGCTCAGAGGATTGCTCGTCCGTGGTCTCCAATTGGAGAGCTAACTCGATAGCTCCGGCTAGCGTGAAGTCACCTGGTGCTGTGAGCAGCTTCATCTGTATCGCGGCGCTGTTGGTGTGCTTCGCCAGCTGGTCGCGTACAATCTCTTCCTCCAGCGGCCCAAAACAACACTCACTCGCTAGCAGCCTCAGGTCAGCGACAAACTGGTGGATAGCTTCACCTGCTCGCCGAAACGTAATCCTCTGGATGGTCATGCTACCCGGGGTGCGAAAATGGCACGCTAGCAGCTTGACCACGTCCTCGTATGAGTCCAAAACCCCGAGTGTGCTCAGGATCCACTGGCCGTCAATCCCCAAATTATTCACCAGAAGCGCACGTGCCCTCAGTTTGTCTAGCTTACCCAGGTTGAGCGCCACTCTGTTGGTCTGAAAGGCCGCAAATAATCTAGGCCAGGGGACAAGCGGCTCGCCCGGGAGCTCCAAGAAGGGCCGGAGCGGTGAAATACACGCCTCTATTTTTATTCTCATCGCCAAAATGTTGTGTTGGAATTACCTTTGCAATGATGAGGCCAAGTGCACAGTTGAACTTAGCTTTATTAGGGGTTGGTCACACACAACACAGCCACCAGGCAGGAGCATGGCACAGAGGCAGAACAGAGATGCCTAGTGGTATTTATAGGATGATTCAGTGGTGGAAGGGGAAGTGAGTGGAGAGACTGCTGTGTGCTTGCGTTCACTGAGACATGGCTCCACGGCAACATTCCTGACGAGGCCATTCAACTGGAAGATATGGCGATGTTCCGTGCCAACAGGGAAACAGCGAGCTCCGGTAAGAGCCGGGGGTGGGGTGGGGTGGGCTATGCATCTATGTTAACAAGAACTGGTGCGTCAATGCCACGTTAGTGTCTAAACACTGCTCTCCGTTGGCGGAGTTCCTTATTGTAAATTGTCGGCCATATTATTTGCCAAGGGAATTCAGCAACGTGTTTGTAGCTGGTGTTTGCATAGCGCCGAGCGCTAACGCTAAAGCTAATGCTAAGAAGGCACTCGGGGAACTGCACAATGCGATTAGTGAAATCCAAACTTCACACCTGGACAGTTTTGTGGTGGTTGCGGGGGATTTTAACCACACCAGCTTAAAGACTGTGCTCCCCAAGTTGAAACAATGTGTAGACTTTAAGACCAGAGGAGAGAATATGTTGGACTTAGTGTACACAAACACAGATGCATATAAGGCGATACCCCGCCCCCATCTCGGCCTTTCTGATCACATATCCGTGATGCTGCTGCCTGCCTACAAACCTTTATTGAAGCGCAGCAGGCCAGCAGTGAAACAAATCAGAATTTGGCCAGAGAGTGCAACCTCTGCACTGAAAGACTGTTTTCTGCACACAGACTGGGAGGTCTTCAAAATAGCAGCCTCCCAGGAAGACAAGACAGATGTGGAGGAGTAGGCTGATACGGTCACCAGCTACATCGCGAAGTGCACAGAGGATGTCACTACAGTGAAGACCATCACTATGCGGGGTAACCATAAGCCCTGGATGACTGCAGAGATGCGCTTGCTGCTTGCAGCCAGGGATGCAGCCTTCAGAGCAAAGGACAGGATCGCCCTCCGCTCAGCCAGGTCTGCGCTCTCAAAGGGAATTAAGGTGGCAAAGCGCGCCTATGCGGAGAAAATCCAGGGACACCTCTGTGACACAAGGAACACCAAGCAGATGTGGCAGGGACTTCGGACACTGACAGGCTATAAGTCTAGGCAGGGGGTCGATGATGACGACGCTTCGCTTCCAGACAGGCTTAACGACTTCTTTGCACGTTTTGAAGCATTAAACTTGACAATCAGAGGGAGGGCTGGCTCACCCCCACCATCGGTCGGACCAGCTTTTACCATCAACACAGCGGACACATGGAGGACCCTAACCAGAGTCAACCCATGCAAAGCTGCAGGTCCGGACAACATCCCGGGACGTGTGCTCCGAGACTGCGCGAGCGAGTTGGCGGATGTCCTGACTGACATTTATAACATCTCCCTGAGTCAGGCCATCGTTCCCAGATGCTTCAAGACCTCTATCATTGTACCGGTGGCAAAGAAACCAGTTGTGTCTTGTTTGAATGACTATCGTCCTGTTGCACTGACACCAATTGTGATGAAGTGTTTTGAACGGCTTGTCAAACCACACATTACAGCCTGCCTCCCTGCATCACGCGACCCGCTCCAGTTTGCATATCGTTCAAACCGCTCCACGGAGGATGCTATAGTCACCACCCTACACTCTGTCATCACCCACCTGGACCAGAAAGACATCTACGCCAGACTCCTGTACATTGATTTCAGTTCAGCATTCAACACCATTATTCCCCAGAGACTGATGGAGAAAGTACTCCTTCTCGGTCTGAACACCGCCACATGTCTCTGGATCCTGGATTTCCTGACTGAGAGACCTCAGTCTGTCCGGGTTGGAAACAACATCTCCAACTCTGTCACGCTGAGCACTGGATCCCCTCAAGGCTGTGTACTCAGTCCACTGTTGTTTACACTTCTAACACATGACTGTGTATCCAGACACGAGGGGAACCAGATTATTAAGTTTGCAGACGACACCACGGTGGTGGGACTTATCCAGAGGGATGAGGAATCAATGTACAGGGAAGAAGTGAGAGACCTGGAGGGCTGGTGCAGGGAGAACAATCTGGTGCTCAACGTGGACAAAACGAAGGAGATGATTATTGACTTCTGGCGGTCACAGCCTGAGCACGTCCCCCTCAGCATCGGCGGCCGTTTAGTGGAGAGAGTGGAGAACATCAAGTTCCTCGGAGTGCAGATCTCGCAGGACCTGACCTGGAGCAAGAATTCCTTGGGGATCAGGAAACAGGCTCAGCAGAGACTGCACTTCTTGAGGAAACTCAAACAGGCCTCTCTCCCCATCTGCATCCTCAGGACCTTCTACAGAGGTGTGGTGGAGAGTGTTCTGACGTACTGCATTGCTACATGGTACTCCAGCTGCAGTATGTCAGACAAAAAAGCCCTGCAGAGGATAGTCAAGGGGGCTGAGAGGGTAATTGGAGTCTCCCTCCCCTCTGTCCAGGAACTTTTTCAGAACCGTTGTAGGAGCAGGGCACTGAACATTGTCAAGGACCGTTCTCACCCTCTGCATAAACACTTTGAACTTTTTCCATCTGGTAAACGATTCCGGAGCATCAGAGGCAGAACCACCAGACTGATCAACAGCTTCCTTCCACAAGCTGTCAGGATGCTGAACAGTTGACCCGGAATCTCTCATACATACTACTGCACCTACGGACATTTTGTATATTATTTGTATATTATAGTTAGTTAGGTTTTCCCAAGTATGTCTCATGGATGTGTGAATGGATGGGGGGTGGGGGGGTGAAGCTATGTGTGAGTGTGTCTTAAATCATGCTGCTTCTATTTATATGGATGCCGAGAGAAACACAATTTCATCTTGCCTGCACTACAGTTGTATGTGCAGCAATATGACAATAAAGTTTGATTTGATTTGATTTGATTTGACCGCCGTTACACCGCACTTCATAATAAAACCACAATAACACAATTTCACAGGGATGAATGTGCCGGACCGTTTACAAAATGCAACAATGAAAAGAAAAAAACTAACTTAGTGACAATCGGTCAAAAATCAATTTTTTTTGTTTTTTTTTGTTAACATGTCATTAACATGTTTTTTATGACTTACAGGCCATATCAAGAGCAAAATCACTCAAATGTCACATATTTGTGTTTTTTTGCTGTAAAGTTTCACTCAAGCCCCGCCCACTGAGAAAAGGAGGAGTTGAGACGGAGGGTTTTTGGTCCCGTTAACTATGCATGAAGCTGGCACGTAGGTAGTGTTGAGCCAATCAGGACTCTCTGGCCTAACTGAGGCTAGTTAGCATTTTTTAGCAAACTGCTTTGAAAACTTGACCCAAATTAAGACGAGCTTTACCATTAAACTGCTTTTAAGGACCGATGCAGTTTCGGTCATTATCCTGGGCCACTGTGGAAACTACTGGGCAGGTCCTTCAACCTGTAAGACTTTTTATCACAGGATTTATTCTGTTTATTGTAGCGCTAGTCACCATTAGTCTTGTGGTATGTGGGCTGGGTCTAGTCACCGATTCTGACATTTGTTTGTTGGTGGTGGGGGTGCTGGAACCTATCCCAGCATCTTTTGGGCAAGAGGCAGGATACATCCTGGACAGATTACCAGTCCATTGCAGGGCCAACAGGGAGACAGACAACCATTCACTCTCACATTCATACCTAAGGACAATATAGAATCCCCAGGTGATGCCAGTTAACTTAACTTCCATGTCTTTGGTAACTGGAGTGTTGTATAGTACAGTAATCCTTTTTGTTAATTTAGCTTAAATAATTGAGGAAAAACAGTTCAGAATAGTATTGTTGTGCTTTACATATTCTGAATTCATTCATTCGTGTGTTTTCTCTGACCACCTTTGACCATACGGTGGCAGCAATGTTCAACCTAAGGTTAAGTTAGGTTAAGTTAACATTTTGTCTTAGCTTTGTTCTGAATTGTAATCGCTCTTGTTTTGTTTTTCTTTTGAATTCTTGGATGGGATATGGGTGGGCAATATAAGCTGTGGCTTCAGCCATCACCCATTTCGGATAACTTATGTTGAACTGTATAATCAGAGGAGTTATTGTCTACTTTGACCTTGTTGGATTTTCTTTCCCCCTTTGTTATATTATTCTGTTTCTTTTTTTAATCTTTACTTTTAGTCTATCCAAAATAAAGATTCATTCATTCATTCGTTCATTCAAGTTGAACCTTTTGAGCCAGAGAAAAGCACAGTGGAGAGTCGCTCACTGCTAGTTAGAACAATGACAGGGGCGGTTCGAGGATAAGAGCTTTAGGGGAGCTGAGCACCCAGTGAGCTCAACCACCTCCACACACTCACCCTTTTACACACAAAAACCAACCTGTATATTCTAATACAGTTTGGGATTATTATTATTATTATTATTATTATTATTCATTCATTCATTCATCTTCTTTCGCTTAATCATGTTCGGGTCGCCGGGGGGGCGGGAGGGGGCGGGTGGCTGGAGCCTATCACTGTGCTGCACCACCGTGCTGCCCCATGGCAGCACTGTTGCCTTACAGCTAGAAGGTTCCAGGTTCGAATCCCCAAGCTGGCAGGGGTTGGAACCTTTCTGTGTGGAGTTTGCATGTTCTCCCTGTTTACCGGGGTCCGGTTTCCTCCCACAATCCAAAGACATGCATGTTAGGTTAATTGGTTGTTCTAAATTGTCCCTAGATATCTATTTCCTATAGGCACCCAGTTTGGTGCCAATTAACCTAACTTGCATGTTTTTGGCATGTGGGAGGAAACCGGAGAAATCCTGGAGTAAACCCATGCAGACACGGTGAGAACATGCAAACTCAACACAGATCACTGTTGGTCGGGAGCTGGGATCGAACCCAGGATTCCCCGGCCAAGGGTGAGTTGCTGTGTTGTCGCAGTGCTAACCACTCTTATTATTATCTCACTTGGGTCTTCCTTCACTCTCTCCCTCTCTCCTCCATCCTCCTCTCTTCCCTTTTGCACTGACAATCAAACACAAATACGTATATTGTGATCAACAAGAAAATAAATAAATAGAACTGAATTAGTGAAATTCAGGGCAGGAGAGTTGAGGTCAGTATGTCTTATCACAAAAATGTGAGTAATTTAGATTGAAAACAGACACTGATAATCTTTTCTTGATGTTATGGAGACCATTTGGTTCCAAGGTTGTCATAGCCAGGAGCGGCACTGGGGTTAAGCTCCCAGCGCTCATAAAATACTCCTTATGGCGTGCATCTCGAAAAGCCTCTGACAACTAAGTCCATCTCCGCGCCTGCCCATGTGGTTTAGTCTCTAAGCCCGGCGGAACTGCTTTTACTAATAGGAGAAGGGGCGAGGGCGGATCTCTGGCGCCTTAAAACCAGATGCTTCGGGTAGATGGTGGCTCGTCAACCTAGGAAGGTTGCCCATCTAGGGGAAGGTAAACCCTGATTTCAAACCTCCGCTGCCTTGTGGCATACCCGGTCATGGGAAAGGCTTCGGGAGTCAACCCTGAGGAAAAATCCGGAGTCGGAGCCCCTAAGGCAGTACTATGTTGTGCTCAACATCGTTCTGGCAGCTCCTGCAATGGCACTGGTGCCAAACTGTAGCAGCCCTGCTGTTCCTTTGGATTCATGAGTGACGTGGAGAGGGGGGACATGCTGCATGGGCAACATCTTGTCCTCCATATCTTCCTGCCCAGGCTTGAATCCTACCAACGCCCAACGCTGGAAGGTAGAACACCGGATCACTGGAGAGGACACTCCAGCTTCGCCTTTGGCGTAGACAAAACACGGGGAATGACAGTTACCGGTTATAAGCCACCGCTCAATTGGCGTAGAGCGCGGCGCCAGGGGTTGTTCCCGACGGGGGGAGGGATCATCAGATCTCACTAGACAGCTACCGCCCGCCTCAAGCTGGGCAGCCCCAAGCCAATAACGTGTTGTCCCGCCACAGCTTGCTTTCCTCATTGGGTGCATGGGGATGAGGAGAAGTCCGAACAGCAGGCTGAGAACTTTCGCACCAGGCAAGACAATAAAACAAAAGAGACCAACTTTAAAACTGGGAACTTGGAATGTCCGCACTATGATGACAGGACTCGCTGCTAACCTCAAGGACATCAACGACACCAGGAAGACTGCCATCATCAATAATGAGCTGAAGAGACTGGGAGTGGATATCGCCACTCTCCAGGAAACACGGTTGGCTGACGCAGGCACACTGAGAGAGAAGGACTACATGTTCTACTGGCAGGGAAAGGGCAGTGACGAACACAGGGAACAAGGAGTGGGCTTCGCAGTGAAGAACACCTTGCTGAAGATGGTGGAACCGGGCAGCACTGGCTCTGCACGACTCCTCACCCTCCGCCTGAACACCACTCAAGGCCCGCTGCACGGTGGCGCAGTGGTTTAGCACTGTGGCAGCACAGTTTTACCCTCGGCCGGGGGACCGCGGGGATCATGAGATCGTGGGTTCGATCCCAGCCCCCGACCAACAGTGAGCTGTGTGGAGTTTGCATGTTCTCCCCGTGTTGCGCGGGTTTACTCCAGGATTTCTCCGGTTTCCTCCCGCACACCAAAAACATGTAGGTTTAGGGCGCTCGCGCACGCAGCGACCAGCAGCCGGTGGCTTGTCACCAGACTGCAAACCAAGTCTACCTACGGGTACAAATAAGTAACAAAAAAAAAAAAAAAAAAAAAAAAAAAAAAAAGGCCCAGTCACCCTCGTCAGTGTGTATGCCCCAACACTGACAGCCACACCAGAGGCAAAAGACAAGTTCTACGAGAATCTCGCAACAACTGTCAGGATCGTCCCCAACTCTGAACAACTCATTCTCCTTGGAGACTTCAATGCCAGAGTGGGTGCTGACCAAGACTCCTGGCCCTCCTGTCTTGGACCTTTTGGCATGGGCAGAATGAACGACAACGGACAGCGGCTGCTCGAGTTTTGCACATATCACGATCTGTGCATCACAACCTCGTTCTTCAAGACCAAGCCCCAACACAAGGTTTCCTGGCAACATCCGCGCTCAAAGCACTGGCACCAGCTGGACTTGATCCTGACCAGGCGCACCTCACTGAAGAACGTGCTAATCACCCGTTCATTCCAGAGTGCAGATTGCGACACAGACCATTCATTGGTGTGTTGCAAGGTCAAGCTGCAGCTGAAGAAATTCCATCATGCTAGACAGCCTGGAAAGGCACGGATTGACACCAGCAAGATGGCTCAACCAGAACTTGTTGAGCAGTTTGCCTCCACTTTTGAGAAGGAACTTGGTGTACCACAAAAGGAGAATCTGCAAAGCAGAAGTGGGAAGAGCTGCGAAACACCATCCACCGCACAGCCTTGGCTACCTTTGGGAGGAAGACCTCGAAGTCACAGGACTGGTTTGATGCCAAGCTGACCAAGATGACCCCCGTCATTGAAGCCAAGCGCTCAGCACTTGCTGAGTACAAGAAGTACCCAAACGAGAAGAATCTCCATATTCTCAGGGCTGCGAGAAGCAAAGTTCAACAGACTGCTCGGCGCTGTGCCAACAAGTACTGGACTCAGCTCAGCCAAGACATTCAAACCGCTGCCATAACAGGGAACATCCATGGTATGTACGATGGCATCAAGAAAGCACTTGGTCCGGCTCAGAGCAAGACGGCCCCCCTCAAATCTTCCACTGGGGAGATGATCACAGAAAAGAACAAGCAGATGGAGAGATGGGTAGAACACTACTCCGACCTCTACTCCAGACAGAACACCGTGACACCGTCAGCCCTTGATGCCATCGACTACCTGCCATCCATGGACGAACTTGACGCCGAGCCAACCATCGACGAACTCAGCAAGGCCATTGATAGCTTGGCCGCTGGCAAGGCACCCGGCAATGACGGCATACCCCCTGACCTGATCAAGCACTGCAAGACCGCCCTACTGCTGCCATTGCATGATGTCCTCTGCCAGTGCTGGAAGGAAGGTGACGTACCCCAGCACATGAGGGACGCCAAGATCATCACCCTCTACAAAAACAAAGGGGAGAGAAGCGACTGCTACAACTACAGGGGCATCTCCCTCCTCAGCGTTGTTGGCAAAGTCTACGCACGAGTTGTCCTTGTTCGTCTACAGAAGCTTGCTGAAAGTGTCTACCCCGAGTCTCAGTGTGGCTTCCGCGCTGAGCGATCGATGGTAGACATGATATTCTCCATCCGCCAATTCCAGGAGAAATGCAGAGAACAGAACATGCCCCTGTACGCCGCCTTCATCGACCTCACCAAAGCGTTTGATCTGGTCAGCAGAGAGGGCCTTTTCAAGCTCCTGCCAAAGATAGGATGCCGACCAAAGTTGCAAAGCCTCATCAAATCGTTTCACACCAACATGCAGGGGATAGTGCAGCACAATGGCAATGTCTGCACACAAGATCTGACGGCAGGCTTTTCAACCTCGCCCGCCTGAAAGCCAGAACCAAAGTACGCGAGGCTCTAATCAGAGACATGCTGTTCGCAGACGACGCTGCAGTCGCAACCCACACACAGCAGGAGCTTCAGACCCTGATGGACCGCTTCTCCCAGGCATGCAAGGACTTCGGGCTTACCATCAGCCTGAAGAAGACTAACGTCTTGGCGCAAGGCACGGAAGCACCACCAACCATCACCATCGACGACTACGAGCTGGAGGTCGTGAATCAGTTCACGTACCTGGGGTCCACGATCAGCAACAACCTCTTCCTTGATACAGAGATCAACAAGAGGATTGGAAAATCAGCCTTCACACTCGCTCGCCTCACCACACGAGTGTGGGAGAATCCCAAACTCTCTGTCAAGACGAAGATGGCAGTGTAAAACGCCTGCGTCATCAGCACACTGCTCTATGGGAGTGAGACGTGGACAACATACGCCCGGCAGGAAAAGAGACTGAACTCCTTCCACTTGCGCTGCATTCGCCACATCCTGGACATATCCTGGCAGGACAAAGTGCCCAACACAGAAGTTCTGTCCCACGCCGGCCTTCCCTCCATGTTCACTCTACTCAGGCAGCGCAGGCTCCGCTGGCTAGGCCACGTTCACCGTATGGAGGATGGCAGAATCCCCAAAGAGGTCCTCTACGGAGAACTGGCAACTGGCAGGAGAGACGTTGGCCGCCCACAGCTGCGCTTTAGAGACGTCTGCAAGAGAGACATGAAGGCCCTGGAGATCAACACAGAGCGCTGGGAGGACCTTGCAACGGACCGCTCCAAATTGAGAGGCACCCTGACCAGACAGCTCAAGGCGGGTGAAGAGAGACTGACTTTTGCAGCAGATGAAAAAAGGACCCGCAGGAAGAACCGCCACAGACCCAGCAGCACGGAGACCACCCACAAGTGCGACCTGTGTGACAGGGACTGCCATTCGCGCATCGGCCTGTTCAGCCGCAGGCAGTGCTGTTCCAGCAGAGTAGACGCTTAGGATTCTCTTCCATGGTCATCATAGACCGACGGAGGCCGACGAATCTAAAGGCACACACAGGCATGTAGTTTTAAAGATGTTTTTCAGCCGATCGAATGATCATTGTATTGCTGGGCTTATGAACGCCTGAACCTGACTCTTCTCTCTGAAAAAACTTTCTTATGTCTGTGAGGATGATGGGGGACGGGTAGCCCCCCCCCCCGTTATTTTGTTAGTTATCATCTTTCATACATCTCCCTAGCATCCAGTTAGTGAACATGGTACATGATGATGCATAGAAACAGTGACAGCTTGGATTTAATATTTTGTTTCTACCAAAACAACAACAGCTTCTTTCTCTCAAAATCAAACTGCACCATGGCTGACTGACAATGCAACATCTACTACTAGCTGTCTTAGCTAACTCCCTCCTAACAATATGAAAAGTAATCAGGGCTTGATATTAACTTTTTTGCTCATCAGCCACTGTGGCTAGTGATTTTCCATAGTTACGAGCCACTCAGCCTTTCCACTAGCCACAATTTTGTAGTTGGAAAATTATGTTTAATATGATGGACTATTGCTTGCTAAAAGTTACTTGAACTAAATTTACAACCTTTTTAAATGGAAATGAGCCTTATACTTTTTTTTTAATCCTCGCCTGGCCACTTAAGTGACCGTTGCGGCCAATCATCTGAAGGCAGGGCGATCTTGGGTCGTCCAGGACACTCTGAGTCGACTTTGGGGGCGATGCCAGCCCTGGGGGGTGGACGAGCATTGGCGGAGAGGGCCTGCTTGGCCAGTGTCCCATCTTCCAACCTGGCCACGTGGCCAAGGAGCCGCAGCCTCACTCTTCTGATGACGGTGGAGATGAGGATGGGGCAGCCAGCCCTCCTGTAGACCTCATCTTTTGTGGTGTGGTGGACCATCAGATGCCGAGGATGTTACGGAGGCAGGTCCAATGGAATGTATCCAGATGTTGGGTGGTTGTGGTGGAGAGGGTGCAGGTCTCAGACCCATAAAGGAGGATGGGGATCACACAGGTGTTAAAGATTCACAACTTTGTGGATGTGTGGATCTTCCTGTTCCACCAGAATCTCTGGGGGTGGCCGAAAGCACTGCAAGACAGTTGCGGGCAGCGAGTGATCTCTGGGTCTGACAAGCAGGAGCTGGTGATCTTAGATCCGAGGTAGACAAAGTCGTTGACAATCTTAACTGGCTCGTTGTTGATGGTGATGACTTGTGGTGGTGGTGGCAAGATGTCTGACAGCAACTGGAGCTTTGTCTTTGCCCAGCTGATGGGGTGGCCCAGGGGCGATGCTTCCTCAGCAAGCAGCTCCAGTGCCTCCGCGATTATGTCTATGTGTGGCTAAAAGAACCATGTCATCCACGTAGCACAGGTCTGTGAAGTGGGAGGGTAAGTCAACTATGAGATTGGGGCAGCGTTCCATCACGTTCTTGATCCAGTAGTCAACCGCAACATTAAAGAGATTTGGCGTGATGACACATCCCTGCCGGACTCCTGAGGTGGTAGCAAAAGGGTCTGACATGTCACCCTTGGCACGGACCCTGCACGCCGACAAGGCTAACAACCCTTATACTACATACAGTGGTGTGAAAAAGTGTTTGCCCCTTCCCGATTTCTCATTTTTTTGTATGTTTGTCACACTTAAATATTTCAGATCATCAAACAAATTTAAATATTAGACAAAGATAACACAAGTAAGCACAAAATGTACTTTTTAATGAAGGTGCTTATTTTTAAGGGTAAAAAAAAATCCAAACCTTCATGGCCCTGTGTGAAAAAGTGATTGCCCCCTAAACCTAATAACTGGTTGGCAGCAACAACTGCAATCAAGCGTTTGCGACAACTGGCAATGAGTCTTTTACAGTGCTGTGAAGGAATTTTGGCCCACTCATCTTTGCAGAATTGTTGTAATTCAGCCACATTGGAGGGTTTTCGAGCATGAACCGCCTTTTTAAGGTCATGTCACAGCATCTCAATGGGATTCAGATCAGGACTTTGACTAGGCCACTCCAAAGTCTTCATTTTGTTTGTCCTAAGCCATTCAGAGGTGGACTTGCTGGTGTCTTTTGGATCATTGTCCTGCTGCAGAACCCAAGTGTGCTTCAGCTTGACGTCATGAACAGATGGCCGGACATTCTCATTCAGGATTTTTTTGGTAGACAGCAGAATTCATGGTTCCATTTACCACAGCAAGTTTTCCAGGTCCTGAAGCAGCAAAACAGCCCCAGACCATCACACTACCACCACCATATTTTACTGTTGGTATGATGTTCCTTTTATGAAATGCTGTGTTACTTTTATGCCAAATGTAATGGGACACACACCTCCCAAAATGTTCAACTTTTGTCTCTTCAGTCCACAGAGTATTTTCCCAAAAGTCTTGGGGATCATCAAGTGTTTTCTGGCAAAACTGAGATGAGCCTTTATGTTCTTTTTACTCAGCAGTGGTTTTCGTCTTGGAACTCTGCCATGTAGGCCATTTTTACCCAGTCTCTTTCTTAAGGTGGAGTCATGAACACTGACCTTAACTGAGGCAAATGAGGCCTGCAGTTCTTTGGATGTTGTGGGGCGTTTTGTGACCTCTTGGACGAGTCATCGCTGAGCTCTTGGGGTGATTTTGCTCAGCTGGCCACTCCTGGGAAGGTTCACCACCGTTCCATATTTCCGCCATTTGTTGATAATGGCTCTCATTATGGTTCGCTGACATCCCAAAGCTTTAGAAATTGCTTTATAACCTTTTCCGGACTGATAGATCTCAGTTATTTTGTTTCTCATTTGTTCCTGAATTTCTTTGGATCACAGCAAGATGTCTAGCTTTTGAGGATCTTTTGGTCTACTTCACTTTGTCAGGCAGGTCCTTTTTAAGTGATTTCTTGATTGAGAACAGGTGTGGTAGAAATCAGGCCTGGGTGTGGCTACAGAAATTGAACTCAGCTTTCCAAAAACACGGTAAGCCACAGTTAATTTGTTTTAACAGGGGTGGGGAATCACTTTTTCCACACAGGGCCATGTAGGTTTGGATTTATTTTTTTTTACACTAATAATAAACGCCTTCATTTAAAAACTGCATTTTGTCTAATATTTAAATTTGTTTGATGATCTGAACAATTTAAGATGACACCAAACATACAAAAAAAATGAGAAATCAGGAAGGGGGCAAACACTTTTTCATACCACTGTACATAAAAAATAGAAACACTGACTAATTATTTATGAACAGCAGTAAATACTGTAAAACCATGGAGAAAAATATTTGCAATATGAGAGTGAAGTACAGGTACATTTGAGGTCTGTCCCAATTCTCATTTGTACCCTTTTCTGCACCCTGTGGCCCTTTAGGGCTGAAAATGACCCATATCAATTGGGACAACCCTTCAGGCTGCACTGTCATTAACAGTGTTGGTTACTAGTTACCTCTTTTCAAAAGTAACTGAGTTGTTTGCCAATTACTGCATGATTAAAGTAATTAATTACTTGGAAAAGTAACTTTCAAGTTACTTTTAAATGCATACTTAAATCATCTTGCACATATAGCAAGATAATTGATTACATTACGGACTTATTAATGTCAGGCTGAAAACAGACTGTTTCAGACAGAGCTTTTAGAACATGTTCAGTCTGCTTTATCCTGCCTTGAGATCTCTTATTGTGGGAAAAATCTGAAGAAAATCAACAGGAAATTGCCAGTAATTTCCTCATTTTGGAGTGAGAAATAGGGTCTCTGGTGTGAGAGAGAGGGAAAAAGAATGAGAATCACTCCAAAAGAGTGAGTTGGCAACACTACATAAAACTGTCAATGTTTCTTACCTTTATATTATGGATTTAATCCGATGTGCAGTGATCCAAAGAAAATGTCGATTATCCACAGTCCAAATGTCTGCTGTGACAGAGACATGATCTGGTCCCTTAAATTCCATTTGGAGATCAAAACCATTTTTGAATAATCTTTATCCAGGCAGTGAGTAAATGTGTTTTATAGTGGGTAACAGTCTCAGCTGTCTGATGGAAAATGGCTGTTATCAGATCTTCATTTTGTAATGAGGTATCTGGCAATCAGTCAGTTTAATTCTTGCTGGGTGACAAACTGTCCAGATGCATACCTGTGCTTGAAATCCAGCTGTGGGTGTTCAGGTAAGGTTGATCCACTACATCAGGGGTGTCCAACCATGTGCCATGGAGAGCCAAGACCCTGCAGGTTTTACCTCCAACCAGTGTCTTCAACAGCAGATTTCTGTGAACTTCTTCCCACTGATTGCTGATAAGTGAAAACACCTGCTGAAGAGACTGGGTAGAAGAGAAAACCTGCAGGGTCTTGGCTCTCCATGGCACATGGTTGGACACCCCTGCACTACATGGTGTTTGTCAAGATGTGGTGGCAAGGAGGAAGCTTTTCAATCAGTTTTCCAATATTTTATTTCAATAACTTACACGTAAATAGATCCCACAAAACATCTGACACAACTCTTCTTGAAGAATGAACAGTTCGCCATCAACCAAGACGAATACAAGGGATACAAATACCAATGAAATGAATTGAATTACCCATTATCATTAACCACACCTGTTATATACTACTCGAGATAATTAGGGCTAATTAGCCCCTACCATAACCCCAGGTAAAACAATAAACGTTTCCATTCTTTACACATACCCACTAATCTCTAAAAATACATAAATACTTCCCCAACTATATACAATATAAATATAAATAATATATAATAAATAACAATATAAATAATTCAATAAATAGTTCAAACCCCTATTTACAAAAACTAAACCACCCCTCTAACTTACCATACATGCTTCCTTCCTGCTGGTGTCCTATAAAAGGCCCTCAACCCCTAACGGAGTCTTTTGCCTGGACACCCACAGGAAGCATGTTGGCAAAGGTATGTGAAATAAATCATTATCAATTATTTTACCAAATTACTTAACCATAACAATTATCTCCCAAGGGTATTCAAATTAGACAAAGACAGATCCCAAAATAATGTGTGCACTTTACAAACAATCATAATAACATTTACCATATTACAAATGCAACACAATCACACATACAATAAGTCATACAGTGGTGACACTCCATCGTCACATTTCCTCCCCCCTTTCCTGAGAGTACAGTACTCTACGAGTCATGTACTCTTGAGAGGCTATCAGCTACAAGGTTGATCTTCCCTGCCACATACCGAACAGTAAAATTATAAGGTTGAAGGGACACATACCACCCTGTGAGACGACTGTTTACGTCCTTCATCCTGTCCAGCCACTGTAGGGCCCGATGATCTGTCTCCAATACAAAATGACGCCCTAGTAAATAGTATTTGAGAGACCCTATTACCCATTTCATGGCAAGACATTCCTTTTCTACCGTAGAATATCTTGTCTCCCTGTCCAAAAACTTACGGCTCAAGAACAGTACTGGGTGTCTCTCTCCCTTCTCCTCCTGGAGAAGTACTGCTCCAATGCCAACTCCTGAAGCATCTGTCTGTAAAATGAATGGGCGAGCAAAGTCTGGACTGTAGAGAACCTTCTCCCCAGAAATAGCCCTCTTCAGATCCTCAAATGCTCTGTCACACTCCTCTGTCCATTTTACCTTATTTGGTGCCGAAGCCTTAGTGAGGTCAGTCAAAACTGCGGCTCTTTCAGCAAAGTGGGGAATGAACTTACTTTACCATCCTACCATTCCCATAAATGATCGTACCTTCTTCTTAGTGGTAGGTACAGGATAGGTCCGGATGGCGTCCACTTTACCTACTCGTGGTCTAATAACCCCCTGACCAACCACATGTCCCAGGTACTCCACCTGCTGCTGTCCAAACGCACATTTGCATGGATTGATTGTCAGTCCTGCCCTCTTAATTAACTGAAGGACCTGCCTAAGGTGTATCAAATGTTCTTCCCAGGTCTGACTATAGATGACCACGTCATCCAGATAGGCAGCCGCAAAATTTGATACCCTTCTTAAAACTTGGTCCATAAGCCGCTGAAAAGTTGCAGATGCCCCCTGAAGGCCAACTGGCATGACCCTAAACTGAAAACTGCCATAAGGTGTTTTAAAGGCTGTAAGTTCCTTTGTTTACGGCGCTAATGCCACCAGCCAATACCCCTTGCATAGGTCCAGAGTAGAAATAAACCTAGCCCTGCCCACTTTCTCTAACAGCTCGTCAATCCGGGGCATGGGGTATGACTCAAACTTAGATACTGAATTAAGGTATCTGAAGTCAATACAGAATCTTAATGAGCCGTCCTTTTTGGGGACCAGCACAATCGGGCTACACCACTCACTGACTGACTCCTCGATCACTCCCAGCTGCAACATCAAGTCAATTTCTTGCTTCATTTTTGGGACCAATCGCTCCGGGATCCTATAAGATTTTCTATGTGGAACAGCTTCCTCTTTCAGATAAACCTTATGATGCACCAGCGTGGTGAAACCAGGTCTCTCCTGGAACAATTCTGGATCTAATAGTGCCTCCAACTCTCTCTGCTGATCCACCTGCAAGTGAGACACTTGAAACAAATAAGGTTCTGACACATTTGTGGGAAAGGACTGTTCTTTCTCCTCATCCACTTCTGTCGCACAAATGAAGAGCTGATGTGTCTCCTGAAGAACAGGTTGCTGCTGCTGATGACCAGGCTGCTGAAACTCTTTCAACAAGTTAATGTGGAAGGTCTGATATTTTACCTTCCTGTCAGGCATATATGTCACTGAACTTAGTTTCTTAGAAATTTCATATGGCCCCATGCCATCGAGCCAACAGCTTACTGTCACACGAGGGCAACAATAACAAAACCTGTTGTCCTGGGTGAAAAACCCTTTTTCTGGCCTTCTTGTCATACCAAGTTTTTTGTTTGGCCTGCGCCGTCCTCATGTGCTCCTGAGCCAAAGCAGTCATTCGATCCAGTTTCTCTCTCATCTTAATAACATAAGAGACCACATTGTCCTGATCACTCGGTGGACTCTCCCAGTGCTCCTTTAATAAGTCCAGTGGGCCCCTCACCTGACGACCATACAGTAGTTCAAAAGGGGAGAACCCTGTTGAAGCCTGGGGCACCTCCCGATAAGCAAACAATAAGTATGGTACCCATTGGTCCCAATCTGAGCCCGTTTCAGAAACAAATTTCCGCAGCATGTTTTTTAAAGTCTGGTTAAATCGTTCCACTAGTCCATCAGTCTGAGGGTGATATGGGGTGGTCTTAATACCCTTAATATCCAACAGCTTATATACTTGCTGCAACAGTTTAGACAAGAAATTTGTTCCACAGTCTGTCAGGATTTCTCTGGGTATGCCTACCCTTGAAAACAACTGGATAAGGCAGTTGGCAACCTGCCTAGCCTTAATAGATTTCAGGGGGAAGGTTTCTGGGTACCGAGTAGCATAGTCACAAATTACCAGAATGTATTTATTACCAGAGGAGCTTCTCTCTAGGGGGCCAACTACATCCATCCCTATTCTATCAAAAGGTGTTCCAATGATTGGTAATGGTTGCAGTTGGGCACGGGCTACTCCCCTAGGTGATGTAATTTGACATATTGGACATGTTGTGCAGAAGTCCTTTATCTGGGTATACATTCCCGGCCACACAAACCTTCTAGCAATTCTCTGTAAAGTTTTATGAAATGCTAGATGACCTGCCCAAGGGATAACATGTCCCAGTTCCATAATTTTTGGTGTGAGGTCCTGTGGCAAAGCTATGGCCATAACTTCACCTTGTTGCTGGTACAAAATGCCCTTTTTAATGACATATATGACCTCAGCCAAACAATCAGTTCTACCCTGTTTCACACCCTCAATCGCCGAGACTTTATCAAACCATGGTCTAAGTGCTGGGTCAGCTTTCTGCAATGCAGCTATGTCAGGAGGGATGTCAAACTCTACTGACTGATTTAGCTGTGGTGTTTTTTCACCCAAGTTCTTTGCTGACGCTAACACCTTATCTCTTCTCCTCTGAGCCTTCGATTTGGGTTGCTTAATAGGGCCTGCCTCTATCTCAGACTCATAAAATGGTAGCTCCTGAAGAACATTGGCAGCCCTCTGTGCCCTCTGCGCCCTGGTTGTCACCATATTACAATTTTTCATTACAGGTGTGTTTACTCTCTGCTCAACAGCGCCACCTGCCTGTCTCTCCTCCATTTGTTCCTCTCTAACCTGTTGTATGATGTCCAACAAAGTTGGAACATCATTGCCAAGAGTAACTGAATAAGGCAAATCAGGCACAAGAGCTACAGGAAGGAGATAAGTTTGCCCCCCCCCCCCCACTGTTAAATAAACCTCAGCGGTTGGGTACAGTTTTTTATCCCCATGGACACAACTGATATTTATTTTAGACTCATTCCACAAATCCCTAGGGACCAAACTAGGCAGCACAACCGTTTGAAAACAACCTGAATCTAACAGGGCCTCTTCACACTGACCATTAAGCAACACCTTCGTTTTATACACTCCACTGTGCACTGGGGCTGAAAAAGTGGGTCTAGGAACTGAACATAATAATGACGGTTTCTCGTTCTTTGTGGCAGGACATGAGTACTGGGTGTGACCGATTTTATTACACTGATAGCAGCGTATATCTTTATTTACAACAACACGTGACTTTTTGCTATTATCATATCTGCTATATGTGATCTGACTGGGCCTGGAATACTGCCTATTTCGAGCTGGACCACCCCTTTCACCCTCATTAAACTCACTCCGTGTGGTGAAAGATCTGTCACGGCCAAAAGTAGGTCTCCTGCTCCCAGACCTGGCTGACAGAAAAACCTCCGCCAGATGAGTAGCATCCTCTGCAGTCTTCGGGGTCGCGCTCTTGTATCCAGATTCCCAGTTCCGGGTTCACCATCCATAGAAACTGCTCCAAAATCAATTGTTCCATAATGTCTTTTATAGCTAGGGTCTCTGGTTTAATCCATTTACATAACAGGTCTTTTAAATGTACATAAAGTTCACGAGGGGTTTCGTCCTGATGAATATCCAGGGACCGAAACCTCCTCCTATAAGTGTCAGATGTAATTTCATATTTACTTAAAATTGCTTCCTTGACTTTCCCATAATTGTTCGTGTCAGCAATATCCATAAGTACATATGCGCTCCGCGCTTTACCTGTAAGCAGAGGAGCTAGCTGGATAGCCCACTCTTCTTCACGCCAGCAGCAGACTGTAGCGATCCTCTCAAACGTCGTCAGGTAGTGCTCGATGTCATCTTCGGGAGAGAGAGGATTCAGCCTGGGCTTGTGGTGCGTTCATGGTCTCCTTGGCTGCAGCTGCAGCGGCAAATCATCCTCCTGCGGGCCAACCCGACTGGCCGTCACCCTGGGGTCCTCCCCCGAAGCGCCGTCATCACCACTACGCTCCGCCCGGCTCCCATACTCCTCTCTCAGCTCCGCAACTTGTGACTCCATCCGACGAATTTGACTCTCCACAGTCTGCCACTTCTGGTCCTGAAGAGCGGCTTCTTCCTCCATCTGCCAATCCCTGAGAGTCAGCGAACGCACCAAAGATTTCACCAGGCACGTTAGCTCCTCGAGCTCGCCCAGTCCGCCGACTCCCGGGTCCTCAGCTGCCATACCTGCGTCCAGGTCAGACTGCTCCTCTTGCCTCACTTTCCTTCTGGCCATGAGTCCTTCCGTCCACCAAACGCTACGACGTCCTGGGAATGGACCACCGCTGCCACCAAATGTCAAGAAGTGGCACCGTCTGGCCAAATCTTCAATTCCAATTTTCCATTTTTTATTTTAATAACTTACAAGTAAGTAGATCCTACAGAACATCTGACACGACTCTTCTTGAAGAATGAACAGTTTGCCATCAACCAAGATGAATACAATGAATACAAATACCAATGAAATTAATTGAATTACCCATTATCATTAACCACACCTGTTATATACTACTCGAGATAATTAAGGCTAATTAGCCCCTACCATAACCCCAGGTAAAACAATAAACATTTCCATTCTTTACACATACCCACTAATCTCTAAAAATACATAAATACTTCCCCAACTATATACAATATAAATATAAATAATATATAATAAATAACAATATAAATAATTCAATAAATAGTTCAAACCCCTATTTACAAAAACTAAACCACCCCTCTAACTTACCATACATGCTTCCTTCCTGCTGGTGTCCTATAAAAGGCCCTCAACCCCTAATGGAGTCTTTTTCCCGGACACCCACAGGAAGCATGTTGGCAAAGGTATGTGAAATAAATCATTATCAATTATTTTACCAAATTACTTAACCATAACAATTATCTCCCAAGGGCATTCAAATTAGACAAAGACAGATCCCAAAATAATGTGTGCACTTTACAAACAATCATAATAACATTTACCATATTACAAATGCAACACAATCACACATACAATAAGTCATACAGTGGTGACACTCCATTGTCACAGTGTTGTTAGCATAGCATAGCACTAGCTTTGTTGGATCTTGTTGCTCTTCAGAATCAGAAAAAGATTTATTGCCAAGTACATTAACAGATCACTGATAACATACGAGAGAATTTGACTTGACACAGTAATGAACCTGCATTTCCGTGCCGCGGCGCATCTGCAACGCGCCTATCAGCAGGAGGGTACAGGTCGCATAAAGATGATACAATAGGAAGGAGCAAAAAAATCATTGATTCAAAATACTGGTTGCATACTTAATCAATATTAAGAGTTCAAGGAAAAAAAAAGCTCATGCACATATATTCGCTACACACAGAATTCACAGGACACAAGAGAGCAGTGTTGTCTTTATTCAGTTCATGGATCAATGTGTGTGCGGTGTTGAGCAGTGTTGATGATAATAAGAGAGACCCAAGGACCCTTGGCAGAAGATGTTTTGTCTGTCTTGCGCCAGTCTTATCTGGCGCTGCAGCTGGCTGTCCAAGGCCTTGTGCTCATGATTTTGAAAAAACACAGTCTGCAGACAGCCAGGAGGAATTTTCATGGGGAATAATAATGCCAAATAGGACTGATCACAGAGAAGACTTGTATTTCTTCTGTAGATTCAGTACATTAATCCTTCATTGCGCAGCTTTGAATTCGTCGTGGAAAGACCTGAGCGAACCCATGATGTAATCCACCTTACGAGACAGTTCTCCAGTAGTCGCTATCAGGGTCTTCTCCAGTTTTTCAATTTGTTGGATGCACCTCGCCTGGCCAGCATTTTGATAGGTTGAATCCATCTTCAGCAATTTGCGGTAAACCAAGACAATTCCCGTCCCAATCAGAATTATCCCAATCACCAAGATTACGAAGATAAACAAATCTTCAATATCTTCGATAGAGAGATTAGAGAGACACAGCATTTTCCAATTACCTGTGTCACGTAAATAGCCAGTCTCAGGTGCTTCTGAAGATTGCAGTCGGTCTCAACCGTACTTTAGTTTTCAACCCACCAATATGCTTTTGTCTTTAACCGTGACAAAGGAAAATTAATCTGTCTATTTCCACAAAAACAAAGTAGCTTCATATTTTCCCAGCAGGAGCAAGCTCCATTTGTGGCTGCTAGCTGCAGCAGTGAACACGCTCTTTGCAACAGGTTACATTGACTGATGGTTGCATTAGCTACATAGGATCATTTTGCATTAATTTCCATTAAAACTATCTATCCATATTAATATAATGAGTAACGTGAGTAACGCATCTGATCAAATTTCAGTAACTGCAATGCATTACTGAATTTTTAAACAGTAATTTCATTCCATAGCACGTTACTGCAAAAGTAGTGGCGTTACAGTAAGGCACTGTAACGCCATAACAATTTAATTAGTAGAAAAAATCAGAAATTTACTCAAAAGAAAGCTGTAAATTCACTGAGAAAATTTGGATGCTCTGGCAGACAGATTTTGGCCCATGGCCACATGTTTAAAAGGAACTCCGATTATATTGGCATGTTAGCTCTATATGCTTTATTTTTATAATTTTTTTGAAAATAATTCCCAGTTTTATATATTTTTAAAAAACTTTATTACGATGTAAATCACCATTTTTGTTTACGTCGCAATGCATTCTGGGTAGTGACGTAGAATGGTTGCAGCCGTTTTTTCTGTCTTATACAAGCCAAGAAGCAAAGCTACGAACTACTGCCATTTGTCAGTGAAAATGCCACATTGCGCGGCTTTTGGATGTAATTTCCAATCAAAGGGAAATAAAGAGAGCGGGGTAAGCCTCCATAGCTTTCCTATAGAGGGAAAGTTGAGGAAAAAGTGGGGCGGCAGTGGCTCAGGAGGTAGAGCAGGTCGTCTAATAACCCGATGGTGGGCGGTTCGCATCACACTCTCCCCAGATATCCTGCCGTTGTGTCCCTGGGCAAGACACTTCACCCGCATTGCCTCCAGTGCCCATAACACTGGGTATGAATGTGTAAAAATGTTTAAATGCTCAGTGGTGGCCGGAGAGGCCGTTGGCGCGGATTGGCAGCCACATTTCCGTCACTCTATGAGTGTCTATGATCACGCGCTATAGCGCACGCTTGATAAAGCTGACATATATATTAATCACGCTATGATAAAGCACTATATCGCTCAAAGCGTGCGCTTGAGACATGTCTATGATCAAGCGCTATAGCGCACACTTGATAAAGCTGATATATATATATATATTTATCACGCTATGATAAAGCGCTATATCGCTCAAAGCGTGCGCTTGAGACATGTCTATGATCACGCGCTATAGCGCACGCTTGATAAAGCTGACATATATATTAATCACGCTATGATAAAGCACTATATCGCTCAAAGTATGCTCTTGAGACATGTCTATGATCACGCGCTATAGCGCACGCTTGATAAAGCTGATATATATATTAATCACGCTATGATAAAGCACTATATCGCTCAAAGCGTGCGCTTAGCTTGACATGTCGAAGATCTGGCTGGCAGTCATTTGGAACGACTTTGGAGCACTGCTTATGGACGTTCAACCCGCAGTCTGAGAAAGCAACAGAGAAATTGCTTTATGTTGCTGAGAGTCCATGTTTATCAGTTCAGTGCCCATCATGCTTGTAGACAATTTTTTGTGTTTGAGCATTCTATTGTAAGTAAATCAACAATATATAAGTTTCACCTTAAAATAATGCTTCCTCAAGCGCATGCTTGAGACACTCAAAGCGGAGAGACACTCGCGGAGCGGAGAGACACTCAAGCGCACGCTATATTGCTCAAGCATGCGTTTGAGCGATATAGAGCTTTATCATCATCGTCGGCGGCGGCGGCGGCGGCCTCCATCGGTCTATGATTGACCATGGAAGAGAATCCTAAACGTCTACTCTGCTGGAACAGCACCGCCTGTGGCTGAACAGGCCGATGCGCGAATGGCAGTCCCTGTCACACAGGTCGCACTTGTGGGTGGTCTCCGTGCTGCTGGGTCTGTGGCGGTTCTTCCTGCGGGTCCTTTTTTCATCTGCTGCAGATCAAGCGTGCGCTTGATGAAAATTCGAACTGTGACAAAATTCGAACCGTGATTCGCTTGAGTGTGCGCTTTGCGCACGCTCGTGCAATTTAATAAAGTTTTTTAAAAATATATAAAACTGGGAATTATTTTCAAAAAAATTATATTACAGTTATGTTACTAACATAAAAATAAAGCATATAGAGCTAACATGCCAATATAATCAGAGTTCCTTTTAACAGCCCTGGACCAACCCATTAAAAATACATATTTAGAGGGTAAAGGGCTATCCTCCGTTAGTCGATGTTGACCACAGATGATGCACCCTCTTGGTTTGCTGTCGTGGAGCTCTCTCAGCTGGTACAGTATCGGCTGTGGCTGATCAGTCCAATGTGGAAATGGCAGTCTCTACCGCATCTGGTGCAGGTGTGGGTGGTCACAGTATTTACTTCGCAGGCACTCGCCTTTCGTCTGGTTCTCTTTTCTTCGGCCAAAGTCTGGAGTTTTTCCTCTCCTGCCTTGAGTTGTTTCTGGAGAGTGCTGCGTTTTCTACTCCTGTCACTTGCTATATCCTCCCAACTCTTAGAGTTGATGCCCAGGGCTTTCATGTTGCGCTTACAGACATCCTTGTAGCACAGCGGAGGATGGCCAACAGATCTCTTGCCAGAGGCAAGGTCGCCATACAGAATATCCTTAGGTATGCGTCCATCTTTCATTCAGTGCACATGGCCGAGTGAGCGCAGCCTACATTGCCTGAGCAGCATATACATAGTGGGAAAACCAGCGCGTGTGAGGACCTGGGAATTTGGCACTTTGTCGCTCCATGTGATGCCGAGGATATGACGTAGGCAGCACAGGTGGAAGCTGTTCATCTTCTTCTCTTCCTTGGCATTTGTTGTCCATGTCTTGCTGCTGTACAGCAGTGTGCTGATGATGCAGGCGTTGTACACTTCCATCTTGATTGACACTGTCAATTTGGGATTCTCCCACATGCGGGTCGTAAGTCGGCCTATCATTGTTGTGGCCTTTCCAATGCACTGGTTGATTTCCACATCAAGGGACAAGTTGTCACTGATGGTAGACCTGAGATATGTGAACTGGTGGACAACAACTAGTTCATAACTGTCCATGGTGATGACAGGTTGTGTTTTCACATCTTGGCTCAACACGTTGGTCTTTTTCAGGCTGATGGTGAGCCCAAAGTCTTTGCATGCTTGGGAGAATCCACCCATGAGACACTGGGGGACAACCTCAGCGGGGGCAGCTGGACCACGGCGATCTAGGGTGGTGAACCGGGATCCACGGAGACATCTGGCACAGGTGGATTATCCTCGATGGCCCTGGGAGAAAACCCTGACAATACAGGCAAAGAAACAGGGTCAGGGTCACTGGCAGCGGCGGAACCCGGTGAGGTGAGCTCAGGTGCAGCTGATGGCTGCACCCGGCTCTTCTCACCAAGAGCCAGACAAGATTTCTCCAAAACAGATATGAGAAAAACAAAGGAGAGCACTTGTCTGAGCTCGTGCTCCACCGCCGTCCAGGACTCCGTCGATCCAGGCGATAGTACTCCAGGCTCAGCACTCTGGAGGTCCAGCTCCGACTCTGCTGTGGCGGCCCCTGCAGCAGGCTTGGTTGTGGATGGAGTCTCTATGACCGCAGGCGAAGTGACCCACGCAGGAGGTTCATCCGGCGTGGCGGCTGGGGTTTGGCTCACCGCTGGCGCTGGACTCCACATAGCCAAAGCCAGGGGGCGCTCTCTCAATGGTTCAGGCTTCGGGTAGCAGAAAGTGCTCTCCCTCTGTCCTTTGTGTGGCTGCGGGGCTGGAATCAGGTCCTCCAGGGCCGCAGGCTCATCCATCATCCGGCGGCTCTGTTCCAGGGTTGGCGGACACTCAGGATAGTAGGAGGAGACATGGAGAGGGCAGGTGAAAAATTGATAATTGCAGCAGGTGGCGAGAGCTCAGGGGACTGCATACCCTGAGCCTCACTACTGGGAATCAGGCAAGGCATATCATCATAAAATGAAGTGGAATAAAATGACACTTGCTGGTTATTCCGGAGTTTGATGTTTCCTGCTACAATGGGTGTAGTGTCATCCCTCTCCATGGCTACGGTGGAGATGGGCCCCTCTGAGGATTGTGGAGGAGCAGCCCCAGGTGACAAGGAGGCAGATGGAACTGGGGGAGCACCGTCGACCTCTTGGCAGTGGAAGAAGGCACCTGGGAGAAGCAGGGGACAGCAGGTGCGGAAAACGAGGAGCCGGTGGAACAGCTGAAGAGGAAAAACAGAGGGTACTCACTGCTGAGGGAGGCTTCTGCCTTGGCGAGGGGAAATTTGCTGCCCAAGAGGTGGGACTATTCCTCCAGGGGTCCGGAGCTGGATGATGCTGACTTTGTGGAGCTGGTGTCCCGGGAGAGGGGAAGGACGTCTGCCGCGGATAGAGCTTCCGCGACGGCTTTGGCCCTGCTGGAGGTGGCCCCATCATCAACCTGGGAATCTCCCTTTAATTGGTGGAGGCCGGCATGCCAGGGACATGATTTGCTTCAAAAAAATAGGTGAGTGAAGAGAAAAACAAAAAAACTGGTCACCGCTTTCTGTCATGAAACATCCTTCGGGGCAGAGAGGCGAGACCCATGCTCTGTACTGTGAGTTAGTGCAATTTATTGTAACAAACAACAAACACAAAGTTCAACAAAGTGCTCAAAAACAAAAATGCAAATGAGAGGGCGATAACTTACAGGATTTACTCACCAGAGCAAAGCAGGGCTCTGGTGGAGACAAGGATAGGAAAACCAAAGCGGCGACAAGGAAGAAATGAAAATAGAGACCTTAAATAGGGCTCAAAACCCATTACATAATAAATGACAGGTGTGGGTACCTGAACAGACAGGAGAAGGCAATGATACATGATATGGATCAGCTGGGCCAATGAGAGAGAGGCAAAGCCACACTGACAGCTGACAGGGCACGCCCACACGAAGCTTCACACCCCTGACAGCTGTCAACAGTAAAAGGACCATACTAAGGATATAAAGAATAACATGCCAAAGTATAATTATAAATAAGTACAAAAAAATAAAATTATAACACTAACACAAACAGAAAAATGGCAAGCAGAACATTAATACATAAACCCAAAAAGGCATAAGCGCAACAGAGAAGTAAATAAGCAGGAAAAAGCCACGAGACCGAGTCTGGCGGAGATCTCCAGCACTCAGCTCATGAGATAAATGTTAAAATGTGGAAAAAGTGCAATAAATGACCACTCTGAAATGTTAGAAAAAGTGCAATCAGTGACCCCTTTAAAGGAACAGTGGCTACACTACCTGGATGTGGCAGAAGAGGAAGCTGACAACGGCTGCCACCAGAGTCCTGAGGAGGACATCAGGAGCTTGAATAAACATCATCATGATCTAGTTACTTTACTTACCAGTACAGGCTGCAGCTTTGATGTAATTGGTTGTAGTGAAACTTGGCTGAACGATAAGTCATACATAGACATCTTAAACCTTGATGGTTATAAACTGTTCACGAAGAACAGATGTGGCAGATCTGGTGGTGGTGTCTCTCTGTATATCTCTTGTAGACATGATGTCAGTGTTTATGATGATATTGTCATGGAAGCTGTCATATTGATTCTCTTTTTGTTGAGATAGATGTCAAAAATAGGAAAATTTAATTGTACGTGTGATTTATCGCTCACTGGACACCGACCTTAATATTTTCACAACCAAATTAGAAGAAATTTTATTCTCAATTTTATTGCTCTGCCTCTTTCGTCGTGGAGTCACCTGGCCAGCAGGAGAGTGCCGTAAGCCTCTGTATATAGTTTGTGTATTGTATATAATAAACCCCTGTTAACCGAGGTGAGACTCACTCTTCCTTCCTACATTATGGACATAACACCATCCAGAGGACAATTCCTGTCAAGACTATCACACGTAATCATACTATTATTTATTATTATTAGGCTCGGTGGGCAAGAGTCAAAAAAAAAAAAGGAAAAAAAAACCCACCAAGGAAAGGAACCGGAGGAAAAAAACAATGACAAGGGCCAATATAGAACAAATATGAGCATGGTGCACAACACAGCAAGGAAACAAAACCCACAAATATACTCCATAATGCACAGGTAGAAGACAGAACAAAGAATGCAAATAACAGATACAAGGTTAAACAACCCTAATACACAAGCGTCTCTCAACCAGAGAAAAGGAAAACACAAAATCATGCTAAATAGCGGCAAGACATGGACAGTTCCACAAATCCAAATAAACTGGCAGGAGCAACAAAAGCGCATATACAGACTACAGCAGGGGAAAATGAAAGAAGATAAAAAAAAAAAAAAAACACTGAAGAGCGGCAAAATACAAACAGTTCAATATAGTTCATAAACCAAAACACAAGCGCATCCCAAATATTTCCAGGGAGAGGGAAGTGGAGAAAAAAACAACATAGGAATGACGGCAGGCAGAGCACAATGGAATAAGGAAAAAATAATAGTTCAGGCGGTTTACCCGCATCTAGGGTCCAGATCGCAGGCAGGGGAACAAGGATGAGTTCAGGCGGCCTAACCCAGTCCCAGGCCCAGAGAAACAGTACCTCTGGCGGCCGGACCAAGTCGCCGAACAGAGAGTTCAGTTTGTCGGGTGGCTGACCCAGAATGCCGAACCGGCGAAGGAGTCTCCCAGGCAGCCGACCCGTGTCAAAAGGCCACCTGGACTGAAGGGAAGAGCTCGGAGGCGGCCTCCCTACCGAAAGGGATAACAAGGGAGAGCTGGGTCGAGTAAGGGAAAACCCAACGGCACCAGGTGGAGAAGAAAAGGGATCGGGGAAACAATGAGGGACCAGTCCGGCATCGATCGGCGGAGGATCTGCAGCTCCTTCTCCGAACTCCACACGGACTGGCGCTGCGCTTTCGTTGGATCCCAAGCGGAAACGTGCTGCACCCATGATGGACCCCGACTGGACCGGAACCACCCCCACGACGGACCCCGACAGGGTCAATGTAGCACCCACGACGGACCCCGACTGGACCGGAACCACCCCCACGATGGACCCCGACAGGGTCAATGTAGCACCCACGACGGACCCCGACTGGGCAGACGCAGCACCAGGGACGGCCTCCAAACCCGAACCCGGAAACTCCAGAACAGCGACCGGAATTGAGTCAACACCGGTGACCCTGGGAGAAGGCTCAGGAGAAGAAAGAGAACCGGGATCAGGATCACCGGCAGTGACAGAGCCCAGCGAGACAAGCTCGGATGCAGCGGACGGCTGCACCCGGCTCGTCTCCCCGAGAGACAGGCAAAAATGCTCCAGAATAGACAGGAGAAAGACAAAATAGAGCACTTGCCTGATCTCGAGTTCTGCCGCTGGCCAGGACTTCGGCGATCCGGGTTCAGCAGGTCCTCCTCTGGTTCCCACTCAGCTACGGCGGGCTCCGCAGCCGGCATGATGGTGTCCACAGTCCGGGGGATTCCCTGACACTGACGTCCACACCGAGGGCCCTCACGGCATTGTGGCAGGGGATCCGTGACCTGCCGGGTCGGACTGTCCCTCCGTGGAGACCTGGGGACGCTTGCTCGTCGGCGTAAGCTCCAAATTGCAGTCCGTCCTCCTCCTTTGCCCATGACGTGGCTGCGGGGCCGGAACTAGGTACTCCAGGGCCGCAGGCTCCTTCCTTCTTCAACGGCGTAGACCTGGTGCCGAAGAACGCTCAGAGGAAGGATACACAAATGTAGCAGGTTCATAATTAATCACTGCAGCAGGTGGAGGGAGCTCTGGGGACTGTGAACCCCGAACTCCACCCCAGGGATCAAACAAGGCAATTCACCCAGTGAAGGAAGAAAATGAAAAGACACTTGCCTGATCCGCTGAGGGCCGGTGGAAGCTGCTGCGGTGGGCTTGGTTCTTCCTTTTCCCCGCTGGATGGTGACGGAGGGCCCCCCAGGAAGACGAGGAGGACGCCGTTCGCACAGGATCGCTGACGGGCATCGCTGGAGCAGGACTCGTGGAGTTCTCAGCTGCTGGTGAGAGCGTCGAGGAGGATGGAGCCTCGTGGGGCAAAACACAAATAAAGGCTTCACTAGACACTGACGATAACCTGAGGACTAGGAAGACTGATGGGAGACACAACACTTATGTACATGCCAAGAGCAAGGGCGGAATCTAACGCCGAAAGAAACTGGCTTCAGACGTAGGGAACCCAGTCTGGATAAAGCGAGGTCGCAGCCCCGAGTGACAGGAGCTGCTCCCTTAACCCCTTGCACTCCGGTCAATTTCCCTAAAAACGCCAAAAAATAACGTGCGCAAAGTAAATCGAAAGCTGTTGTTCAACCCTTTGCAGCATCTTCATGGGGTTGGTCTCATTTAAAAGAAAACACTTTGAATTTTTTGGCAAAACAGTCATAATCTCTCTAAGTGCTCCGGCCACTGAGTTACAGTCATCTAAACATACTGAACTTGAAGAAAATAAATTTGGCCTGGGTGTTTTTTTGGATACAAATGCTTGCAAATAACACACAGCTTCAGATCCGGGCTGGGAAATGCAACAGAAATGTAGAACCAAGTGTTATCCAGCTGAGGTCAAAATTTTGTAACAATATCACAAAAAATGAATATATTACACAGCTTTTTTCTTAGGTTGTTCCCAGGCGTTTTGGAACTGTGCCAAATGGCATAGTTTGGAAAAACGTCTATAACTTTTGAATGATTCAATATAGAAGCTTCATCTTGGCCTCTAATGAAAGGTGACATTCAGGGCTGTGTGTGTGCGTGTGTGGGGGGGGGGGTTGTCCCCCCCCTCGCTACAGAGGACGGACATCGGCCATTGCTACATGATGGAATAGACTCATGTGGCGATGTGGCGACAGCGGCGCAGTCACCGCGGCTTCCCCCCCCTCGCTACTGTGTGTGTGTGTGTGTGGGGGGTTGTCCCCCCCCCCTCGCTACAGAGGACGGACATCGGCCATCGCTACATGACGGAATAGACTCATGTGGCGATGTGGCGACAGCGGCGCAGTCACCGTGGCTCCCCCCCCGCTACTCTTCTGTAGCCGGGGGGGGGGGGGGCGTTCATGGTATAGACGCAGCGCACGACCCGTGTACCGCGGCACACGAACTTCGGACTTCATGCGCCGCACAGTTGTAATTTACCGATCGGTCAAAAGTCATTTTTGATTACAATTTTCAGGGATAAAGAATAATTTAGCTTATAACACCTTACCTCTTCACAGCAGCGTCCTGGCGAATTTCTCTTCCTCCTTGTCAGACGAACGCGACGCTGGTCCGCTCGTGGTTCTGGTCTCGCGACCCGGTCAAAACATAATTCCATGATTGCGGTTTTGGCGAATGATTTACGACCTTCGTCGTCGGCCTCCGTCAGTCTATGATGACCATGGAAGAGAATCCTAAACGTCTATTCTGCTTGAATAAAAAAAAAAAAAAGCACCGCCTGTGACTGAAGAGGCCGATGTACGAATGGCAGTCCCTGTCACACAGGTAGCACTTGCGGGTGGTCTCCGTGCTGCTGGGTCTGTGACGGTTCTTCCTGCGGGTCCTTTTTTTATCTGCTGCAGCAGTCTGTCTTCACCCAGCCTTACAAAAAACAGCTTGCGAACTTCTCTGCTTCAATTGGCTCGCTGCATTCATAGCGTTGGTAGGCGGGTCCTTCTTGCTAGGTTTTCAGTCATTGGTTCTTCAAGGTTTCAGAAACCCAATTCAAGGCTCTTATTAGTCGAATGAGAGGTCAATCAGATGAACTAATCTGTTCGCGGCTGTGTCTGCAGTGGAAGAACGGAAATGCAGCTTTTATTTTCAGTGCGCGCTTGCAGCTCCATCGTGCGTCGTAAAGCGCACGAGGGCGCACGAGAGCGCCCTCGTGCGCTCTGGGACGCAGAGACTTGCCCACCCGCGGTACAACGGAGTGCAAGAGGTTCAATAAGGCAGGATAATTAATCAGCTGATGAGGGTGTCATCAGCTGAGTCAGCACCAGCTGTGTTGCTTGGCTCTGACAGCTGGAAGTCCCGCAGAGACGCAGTCAGAATAAGAGCTCAGAAAGCCCAATTTAATACTGGAACCTCTTACCCACTGCATTAATCTGTCTAATCTCTGGAATAGTGCAACAAATAGCAAAAATTGCACAAATTATACCAATTTATAAATCGGGTGATAAGAATGATTTGACTAATTATCGTCCAATATCCATTCTGCTTACTCTTTCAAAGGTTTTGGAAAGAATAGTTAAAACAGATTTACCAGTTACCTTGATAAGCTCAACATTATTATCCCATCTCAGTATGGCTTCAGAAAGAAACACACTACCTATATGGCAATACTTGACCTAATTGAAAAAATCAATGATGCAATTGAAAGAGGCAACTATGTTATTGGCATTTTTTTAGACGTGTCTAAAGCATTTGATACCATTAACCATGACATCCTAATTAATAAATTACAACATTACAGTATCAGAGGACTTGCATTAGATTGGTTTATTAATTATCTGTCTGGAAGACTTCAGTGTGTTTATATAAATAACCACAAGTCATCATATAAATCCACTGATCATGGGGTTCCCCAGGGTTCCATTTTAGGACCAGTTCTATTCATTCTGTATACAAATGATATTGCTAACTCCTCGTCTCTACTACATAAAGTACTATTTGCTGATGACACTAATTACCTCCGCCAAGGAGGTTATGTGATCATCGGCATTGGTTTGTCTGTCTGTCTGTCTGTTTGTTTGTTAGCAAGATAACTCAAAAACTTATGGACGGATTTTCATGAAATTTTCACAGATTGTCAGAAATGGGGTATCCTACAGATGATTACATTTTGGTGGTGATCCGGATCACCGTCCAGAAGAAAACCGCCATTACGGAAAATGCCATTTTCGTGAATAACTACTGAACCACTAATCCTATCATTGTCAATCCAATTGCTAGTCATATGTTTTCATGGTCAAGGAATCTGAAAACGTACACACAAACACTGTATGGGGGGGAAATATGGCCGCCATTACGGAAAATGCCATTTTCGTGAATAACCACTGAACCACTAATCCTATCATTGTCAATCCAATTGCTAGTCAATGTGAGCATCGGCGTTGGTTTGTCTGTCTGTCTGTCTGTTTGTCTGTTTGTTTGTTAGCAAGATAACTCAAAAACTTATGGATGGATTTTCATGAAATTTTCACAGATTGTCAGAAATGGGGTATCCTACAGATGATTACATTTTGGTGGTGATCCGGATCACCGTCCAGAAGAAAAACGCCATTACGTAAAATGCCATTTTCGTTAATAAATACTGAACCACTAATCCTATCATTGTCAATCCAATTGCTAGTCATCTGTTTTCATGGTCAAGGAATCTGAAAACGTACACACAAACACTGTATGGGGGGAACTGTGGCCGCCATTACGGAAAATGCCATTTTCGTGAATAACCACTGAACCACTAATCCTATCATTGTCAATCCAATTGCTAGTCATATGTTTTTGTGGTCAAGGAATCTGAAAACGTACACACAAACACTGTATGGGGGGAACTGTGGCCGCCATTACGGAAAATGCCATTTTCGTGAATAACTACTGAACCACTAATCCTATCATTGTCAATCCAATTGCTAGTCATATGTTTTCATGGTCAAGGAATCTGAAAATGTACACACAAACACTGTATGGGGGGAACTGTGGCGCTTGGCGGAGGTCTGCGCTCTCCGAGTGCTTTTCTAGTTTATTTTTTGCTCACCAGAATCCAAATGAACTTGAACAGAAAACAACTAGTGAACTTATGAAAATAGACACCTGGCTTCAGTGTAACAAACTTTCACTTAATATCAGTAAAACTAATTATATTGTATTCCGTTCCAATAAAAAGCCAGACACCAAGGAACTTTGCCTCAAAATTAATGGACAAAATATTATAAGAGTTAGCTCTATAAAATTCTTGGGGGTCCTCACTGACAAATTTCTCAATTTCAAATGTCACATCGACGATCTAACCAAGAAACTGGCCGAATATGCTGCTCTGTTTTTTAAAGTGAAACATTTTCTACCACTTTCAGCACTTCTCATTCTATATAAAACTTTATTTGAGCCTCACTTACATTACTGGAATATCATATGGTGTAACACATTTCCAACTCACCTAAAAAAGCTAGAAATTCTCCAAAAGAAAGTCATACGTGCCTTATCATGGTCTGAATATAATTCTCCTACTAATCATCTTTTTCATCATTATAATCTTCTAAGACTTACTGAGCATAATTACTTCCAGAATGCCTGTATAATGTATCAGGTTGTCCACAAACTCAACTATAAATTATGTGAACTCATTCCAACCTTCCTTCCCATGCACACCTATACCACTAGAAATAAAAACCAAATTACTGGGAAAAAATGAAGACTGAAATCCACCAGGTTTAGTATCGTGTGCAGAGGACCGCAGATTTGGAATGAGCTTGATGAGAATCTAAAAATGTCACCTTCCATCTCCATCTTCAAGAAAAAACTAAAAATGCAACTCCTACCATTATATAATTAATCTGTTATTTGTTACACAAACTTGCTTACTAATGAGTTGTTACTCCATTGTAATTTTGTTTTATATGTTGATTCACTCCAATAGTATTTAATAACTTGACCATATATCTTGAACTCACCTACTAATTCAATGCAAACAAATGCCGGGATTATGTGCTATATGTCTGTCATATGTTTGTTTGTTCCTGTACACAAAGACATCACACTGACTTCCGTCATCATTTTATAGTAGAATTGGGCTCCCTACTAAAAGCTTTAAATAGCTTATTTGGGATGACCCATTCACACTCCAAAACAATATAAAAAAAAAAGCCTATTGTATACAGTACTGCTAATCATGCTGTTGATAATTCATATTGTAATTCATTCATGCTGTTGATAATGTGTGATGTGTGTGTGTGAATAAACTGTGAAACTATGAGGCAGGGGGTCAAAAACCTTCGACTGACTGCAAAAGACCTGTAGCAAGACTTGATGGCAGCAGGAACTGAGGTTTCAGTTTCCACAGTAAGGCACATACTGAATGGTGAAGAGCTCCATGCCTGAACTCCAAGACGTACACCACTACTGACTTGAAAACACAAGCAAAGCCAGCTCCAATTTGCTCAAAACTATATAAATAAGCCAAAGAGGTTTTAGAATTAAGATAAGATAAACCTTTATTAGTCCTACAAAGGGGAAATTCTGTGGAGCGATAAAACAAAACTGGAACTTTTCAGGCCTATGGATCAACTGTATGTCTGGAGGAGGAAGAATGAAGCATACACTGAAAAGAACACTCTGCCTACGGTGAAGCATGGCAGTGGCTTAGAGATGCTTTGGGGCTGCTTCGCCTCTTCTGGCACTGGAAACCTGCAGCTTGTGGAGGGCAAGATGGATTCAATCACATATCAGGAAATCCTAGTAGAAAATATCATGCTGTCTGTGAGGAAGCTGAAGCTTGGGCGTCATAGGACCTTCCAACAGGACAATGATACCAAGCATACCTTATAGTCCAACAAGGCTTGGTTTCAGAAGAAATCCTGGAGTATACTAGAGTGGCCATCACAGTCGCCTGACTTGAACTCTATTGGAAATCTCTGGTGGGATTTGAAAAAGGCTGTTGTAATATGTGAACCCAAGAATATTAGTGAACTGGAGGTCTTTGCCCATGAGGAATAGGCCAAGATTCCTCAGGAACGCTGCCAGATGCTGGTGTCTGGCTATGCATCGTGTTTGCAGCGGGTCATAACAGCAAAAGAGTGCTCTACTAAGCACTAAAGATGCTTGTCATGTAGAGGTTGAATAATTTTGAGACTGCAATGGTCATTAAAAGTGGAATTTTGTGTTGAATTTGGAGAAACCACTTGTAATATTAGTTGTGTTATTTAAATTGTTCTTGTTTGTTCATTCTGCCATTAATCTAATTTGCAGTGGGGGTTGAATAATTTTGACTGCAACTGTACCAAGGAACAAATTAATGCACAAACAAAGGCAGTATAGAAGAAAATTGTGAGTGAGTAGAGATGAAAGTGGATGTGCTCCATTGGGCATCTTTCATTCACATATTCAGTAAATTAAATGGGCTTTATTTAATCTTGGCAATGTAAAATTACCAGTTTATGCCGTGTATTTAGAAGTAATCTCTATTTTCGCCATATATGCAATGGGTAAAGTACTTTAAGAAATGAAATACTATTAATACTAGTCATGATAATGCCTTAATCTTTACATCCTTCACTCTGCAGGAAAGATGTTTAAATTAGCATGGTCATTGCTGATAATCCTATATATTGGGCAGACAGTCGAGGGCTGCCCTGCTGTCTGCAAATGCTCTCGAAAGTCGGGGCCAGAAAAGTCAGAGGTCAATTGCCATAAGAGAGGGCTTCGTGTCTTTCCCTCTAAACTTCCTTCTGATGCTTGGATCATCAAATTAAGATAAGATAAGATAAGCCTTTATTAGTCCCACAATGGGGAAATTCCAGGATTGCAACAGCACAGGGATAGCAACACTCAGAGCAACAATCAGAAGGCAAGAAAAAAACAACATCTAGTAAACATATGTCCATATTACTATAAATGTATATATATAGACACACAGTGCAGAGCATTATGGCTGGTGAATGTGCAGCAGAAAGTCTAAGCTCTCTCTCCGCGGATGCAGCGGGCCAGCTGGAAGTCTTTGGGCATGATGGTGACCCCCTTAGCGAAGAAGAGACCCACCAGGTTGGCCTCGCAGGTCTCCTGCAGAGCCATGACGGCGAAGCTCAGGAAACGCAGGACGGTCTTGAAGTCCTGAGCGATCTCCCTCACCAGGCGCTGGACGGGCAGCTTACGGATGAGCAGCTCCGTGGATTTCTGGTAGCGACGGATGTCTCTCAGAGCACGGGCCTGTGACGGCGAGGCCTCTTCACTCTGCCGGTGGCCAGAGCGCCTCTCCGAGCAGCCCTGGTGGCTAGCTGTCTCCTGGGGGGGGGGCTTCTTCCTCCAGTAGATTTTACGGGCGGTCAGCTTGGTTCTTGCCATCGCTCTTTATTATTCTGTCTTATATTTCTTTCACGCCGCCTAAACTCCAGCCCGGCACCCGCATCGTTTTCGCTACAGCTCCCGGTATGTCGAGTTTCCCATTAGCACCGGGCGGCGGCCAAGTGCTAGCTAGCACTAGCTCCTCCCCGCTGTAACGTCTCCCGCTGCAAACCGTGGCTCCGTCCGCCGACCCGGGAGACCCCCGGGGCGATCCGTGCGTCCGTGATATATATACAGAGTGAAAGGTGTAGAAAGAAGAAGGAAGATTAAAAAAAAAAAAAAAAAAAAGGCTGTTGCAACAGGCAGCCGACTCGTGTGGCGCCGCCGGTCCGGCGGAACCGGAACCGGAAATTAGGTGAGTATCTTCTTGGTATTTTGTCATATATCACATTTATGAAAACAAGAACACTAGAAGTATTTTATGAAAGACAACTGCATCAATAACAATCTGCAATATTGCTGCCAAAAGGCGAGAATGGTATCACAGACTTGAAAGCCAATATTTTGAGATCAATTCCAAAGACTGAGACCATCAACTTGGACCGAAATGCCATCAAATCTATCCACCCTCAGGCCTTTTCTGGTGCAAAACATTTGATGCTTCTCAACCTTTATGGGAACCATATCACGAACCTTCCGCTGAGGGGCTTTCAGGTATAGAGTATGGAGGCAAAAAGAAAAAAATGCTGTAATTGAATTGCAGTAAACTGACAAAACTGTTGTTGTTTCTGTGTAGGACCTCCTGAATCTTTGCTTTCTTATGCTGGGGCAGAACCAAATTGGTGTCCTTAAATCTCAAATGTTTGCTGGCATGAGGAATCTGTCAGAACTGGACCTTCCTCTGAATGCACTCACAATGATTCCATCTAATGC
Organism: Pholidichthys leucotaenia; assembly: GCA_020510985.1. Taxonomy (NCBI): domain Eukaryota; kingdom Metazoa; phylum Chordata; class Actinopteri; order Cichliformes; family Pholidichthyidae; genus Pholidichthys; species Pholidichthys leucotaenia. The sequence goes on along the minus strand of CM035842.1, from coordinate 33,725,396 downwards.
TTTCAAACTGCTCATCGCCCTCAAAGTTTTGGACCTGTCTCTGAATCGCATCCAGAAGATCTCTCCTAAGGCCTTTACTGGGTTAAGACACTTGGACAACAACAGGTCATAATAGCAAATGAAATTTTGCTGAACTGACTGAATATAAGACTGTGTATAAGACCAAATAAGAAATGTGATTGCCTCTCCATTCCAGTTTGAAGGTTATTTCTGCTGGGGCATTCAAGCCACTTCAATCTCTAGAGATGCTGGTTCTAGACAACAATCTTCTGTCAAGCCTGAATTCATCAGAACTCGACAGCCTGGGCAACTTGCAGGTGACACATTACTCCATTTTAAACAAGACGTGGGAATTGGATCAGATAGTGAGAAGCGCAAATAAACCTCTCATTTAAGCTAAATCTGAAACAATCGCATACAGTTAGGTCTATATATATAGTTGAAACCAGATATTTACATACACTGTATAAAAAGAATCCCCTTTTTTCTCACTGTCTGATATAAAATCAGACTAAACTTTTGCTGTTCTAAGTCAGTGAGGATTACCAAAATTATTTCTATTTGGTAAATAGTTTTTCCATCTCCTAAATTTTTTAGAGAAGTTATAATTTTTGTCAAAAGTTTACATACAGTAGGGGAAATAATTATTTAGTTTATTGGTTTGTTTGTCAGGGACCATGTACAGAAAACACATTAAACACAGGGTAAAGATGCTCTGTACCAGATTATAGCATTCTCACTAATTTCCATCTGTAGTCCCTGAGGCAGGCAAGAAGATTTTACAATAAAACAGCACATACAGAAAGCAATTCAGGTCGGGTTTCAGAAACGGTTGTCCCTGAAACAAGCAGGGAGTAAGTTTAAAAGGTAAAAAGATAACAGCACACATGAAAACAATTTACAATTTCAAATCCCATTTAAGGGAGAGAGTCGATGCTGGCAGGCTTGATTACTTAAAATCAATTTTTTAGTCTCTGTGGAAAAGTCTCGGTAATTTGTCCTGGTCTTCAAAGCAACAGGGAGCTTGTTCCATTCCATGATAGCTTTGTATGAGAAGGCTGATTGTCCAAAAGTAGTTTTACATAGGGGGATGCAACAATGCCACCTAGAGGAATCAGAATCAGAATCAGAATCAGAATCAGAATAAACTTTATTGCCAAGCATGTAAAAAACACACGAGGAATTTGACTTGACGTTGGTGCGCGTGCAAGCGCAACACAACGACACGGCGGCCATGATAGGCACCTCATCAAACAGAGATAGATAAGAAAAAGAGGAGAGGGGAGGGGAACAACACAATGGGGGGGGGGGAAACTTTGTTATCAGAATACAGCTTATGAATATTTAAGCAGATTATGATTACAATGAAAAAAAAATCTCTCAATAGCACAGAGCAACAATCAACCACAAAAAAACCAAAGACAGAGAGAGTCAGTGAATGGATGGGTGTAATTCAGTATATGAATCAGTGTGTTCGTGTATGTTGAATGCAGGTGGGTGTTTATCAGTTACTGGAGGCAGCAAAATCCTCTCCCAGCGGAGATGTTATGTCTTAGTGTCTGAAACTCGGAAAGCATGTCCTCGAGGCATGGCAGATGGAAATTTCCTGAGCCAGTCACATGTTGCTGTCCTTGAGAGTTCAGATGCTGTGCACCAGAATGTTTGTGAAGAGAAGCACAACAATCCTGCTGCTTATCATTTATCCAGGAGGAGTGAAGCTGTGGGGCGCCGATCAAGGTTGAATAGCACAGGCACACAGAGAAAAACTTTACTTCTCTTATGCATCCAGTGTTCCATAATTCCCTTCGTTGCCAGGCTTTAAAATCTTTTCCTGTAGAGCTCCTAGGACCATCCTGATGTTACCAATTTTTCTGTTCAGTTCACCATTGGCCGCGATCAGAGTTCTTCCCAGCTGGTCGAATTGATGAAAGAGCTTCGTTGGGTCAGCATTTTGATAAGCTCTATCCATCTTCTTCAATTTTCGATACACCAGGACTATTCCAAAGCCGATCAGAAACAGTCCTGAGATCGTGAGGCAAAAAAGATAGATGACTTGGTAGGAAGAGTATGGTAGGAAGCCCTTGTTATTCTGGTATTTTGTTCAGAAGTTAAGGACACAAAAGTCTTAAGAGGTGGGGGTGCAGAACCATGAATAATTTTAAAAAAACAACCGTATATTTACATACATGATCATATTTTCAAAGCTTAGCATCTTGTGTTTGGCAAGTATACCACAATGGTGAAACTGTTGTGTGTTCTTATCCATAATTTTGATGGATTGTTTATACAGAGATTCCAAGGGTTTCAGAGTCGTACTGTTGGCTTGTGACCAGCATGAGATGCAATAGGGGAAATGTGTCAAAATCATGGTGTTCAGAAAGGTTTTTGATCCTTTTGGAGAAAGTGAGTTTCTGATGCATTGAAAGTTTGCAAGGTTATATTTCAGAGTGCGGCTCATCCATTTTATGTGCCATTTAAAGCTGAGCATGGGATCTAATGTGATACCCAAGTACTTAAACTCTGTTACATTTTCTGTATTTGCACCATTTACAGTTATACTCAGATACTGCGCATGATTTTGTTTGTTGGTAAAATACATGGTGGCTGTTTTCCCTACGTTCAGAGTGAGGCATGATTGATTAAGCCATTTTGACACTTTCTCCATTGCTATCATTACCTTGTCAGCCACTTGTTTGGCATCCTTCCCATGTGTGTAGATGACTGTGTCATCTGCATCTGAATTTGTTTGGCATCTTCACCTATTGATGGCAAATCATTAATATACAAAGTAAAAAGCAGTGGACCTAAAATTGAACCTTGTGGTACTCCCATGGTGCATGCCTTTGATTGGGATACAGTATTGTTTATGCGTTCACACTAGGAGTGACCAGATAGATATGATTTTACCCAGGTAAGGGTATTCCTGGACAGTTTATATCCTGATAGTTTAGAAAGAAGGACTGAGTGATTGACCATATCAAAGGCTTTACGCAAGTCTATAAAGATGGCTCCTACCACCCCCCTTTGTCCAGATTTTCTTTAATAATTTCAGTAAAGTAGCAACATGCAGTCTCCGTTGAGTGGTTCAGCCTGAAACCAAACTGCATGGAATGCAGCAGCTGGGCAGATTTGAGATGTTCTACTACCACCTTGTCAATGGCTTTTGACAAAACAGGAAGTATACTTATCAGCCTATAATTACTAATTTCCTGTTTGTCTCCGGCTTTGTGTATGGGGGTTACAATGGCAGGTTTCAAAGCATCAGGAAAGATATTTTCATGTATTGATTGATTTATTAGTTCTGTAACCGGAATTATTAAAGTACTTTTATGTTTTTTCAAGAATACTGTCCGAGGCGCAGGGAGGACAGATCCAAACGCAGGGTGTGTTGAAGATATTTATTGCAAAAACAACATAAACATCATAAAGTGCCCACAGAACAAAAATGCTAGACGAGAATAACTTACAGAGTGGAGCCTCTGAGCAGGGAAGTGCTCAGAAGAAGACAAAACTTCAGAGGCTGGATCACAATAATGGTGAGAAAGAAATTAATTTAACCGCAAAACACAAAGAATCCACGGAGCTTAAATACACACAGGTAGATGAGAAATAATGGGCAACAGGTGTGGCCAGGAGTGGGCAATGACCTAATTGCAACATCTCTCACAGCTGAGGTGAACTGGGGAAACAGGCTGTGAGAGCAAGGTGTGTCTGGGAACAGTAGAAATAATGGCCCTGTCACGGAGGAAGGTAAAACAGTCTGAAAGTACAAGAATAGGCAACATAATATCAATATTGAAACATAAATAATAAATAGAATGATAAATTAACAGAAAACAAAACACAAAAAGACACCACAAGGCTTGGAGAAAATACAGGATAAATACATAAATAAATTGAGAGACTGAGCCCGGTAGAACCCGTGTGTAACCCAGTGTTAAAAACGTGATGGAATTAGGAATGTCGATACTGCTTTAAGAAGAAGGGGGGGGGCATTCATTTCACAATGGGAGTAGATAGTTTAACGTGAATTAAAATTATTAATGTCGATACCGCTTTAAAAAAGAAAAACACCCATTTTACAATGGGAATACATAATTTGAATATGAATATTTAAATAAATATATATTCATAAATAGGAACATTTTCTAGAAGGTTCTGATAAAGTTCCTAGTATTGTGTGTTGATATTTCGAGTAACCAATGGCTGCGCCGTTGCTGGGTCACGCCACCCAGTGGGTTAAGCGCTCTCTCCCTGGGTCTGGGATGACTTGCATTTTTGGCTCAGTCACGCCAGACGACGAAAGACACAGACCAGAGAGAGAGGCGGTCCTTGGTGATATGGCGACGCTAGCATGCTGGTAGCAGCCTTTGTCTGGATAAAACCCTTGAAATTGATTGGGATCCAAAGGTTGTCGACGCCGTTGAGCGCGGGAACCCCATTGACGCACGAGCCACTTGGCATGGTCAGGTTCTTTCTTTTTTTTTTCTTACTTTGGACTGGTTTGACCAGAGCGTGGATCTCCAAATCTGGATGGCGAGCCGAAGCCCGAACCCTATTGTAGGAAAAAGTCAATTTTGGACAACCTCTAGTAAACCCCCAGAAAACAGTGTTGATTAGATGCTAATGGCTAATATAAATATTCCTAATAAATGTACCTAATAGACTGCAATTTAAATATTAATGGTAAATAGGAGCATTTATGGGAAATGTAACTAAAGGACTGAATATGAACTGTTAGATGTAAACTGTCAGTGAAAGCAGTAGCATTTTTACGCCAGAGGTGGCGCTCAGTAGTGATAAGACACTGTATAGTGTTAGAGAACAAAAGAAGAAGAGTAGCGAATGTTCCAGAGAAAAGAGTGTAAAGAAAATGGTGTCAAGTGATATGGCCGTTGTTGGCTGATGTGCTGTGTAAGTGTGTGCCGAGCCGTGTGTGCTGGGAGAGTCAATAAAAAGCTGCTGCAAAATCTGACAGCTTGGCTTCCTCATCCTTCCTCCCCTTCGCCCTCCTGGGTGTAACAAAACTTGGTAGCAGAGGATGGTTCAGTCGTGTCTGAAACGGTGAGTGTGTGCAAATAAAAAAAAAAAAAGAGGCCGTAACAATGGAACTGGAGCAGCTACAAGATAACCTAAGCGGGGCCTTGGTGCCGTTACGTGCCGAACAGCTAAACGAGGTCTGTTTATTTGCAAAGATTAGCCCAGCCGAGCCGTCTAAGAAGTACACGCTGATACGACTGTTAATCGAAGAGGTGGAGAAAACCATTGGACGCGAAGAGGAGGATGTAGCCCGCGCGTTTCTGCTAAAGCTAATAGCATGTGCTAATGAAGCTAAGCAAAGCGAACCGTTGATGCAGGCAGCGGCAGCAGCCGGAACGAGCCGAGAGACAGAGGCACTCGCCAGTTTACAGAGACAGTATGCCTCTCTGCATGAAAGTATCCTTGATTCAGCTAAAAGGGTTGAAGAGGAGATAGCAAGGCTGACGGATGACGAGGCCGCGCAGCCACCGAGCCGCCATTTTGTGACACAGCCCGGGGCTGCGCCGCCACAGAGCCGCCATTTTGTGCCACAGCCCGCGGTCCCCGCAGCGCCCCTACTGCCAGAAGTGACCATTAAATGGGAGTTTAAGATAAATGGGCAGATAGGGGAGAGGGGCCAAAAAGACAAGTTGTCTTTTTCCAATCTCATTCACCAGATTGATATGGGCTTAAAGAAAAAGCACAGTGAGGCTGAGATAATTGAGGCTGTTGTCAGAGCAGTGAGTCCTGGATTGAGTTTGCGCGCTATGCTGGAGATTAAGCCAGATTTCACACTGCCACAGCTGCGCATTATCCTGCGAGGACATTATAAAGAAGATAGTTCTACTGACTTGTATCATCGTTTGATAAACCTCACACAAGACAGTAATGAGTCACCTCAGAACTTCCTGTTTCACGCCATTGAGCTAAAGGAAAGACTTTTAGCAGCATCCAGAGAGCCTGGCACGGAAGAGCAGTTTAGTTCTGATTTTATTCAGAGGAAGTTTCTGAGGGCGGTGGAAACAGGACTGATCAGTGTTGATGTGAAGTATCAACTGAAGCGTCATTTGGAGGATCCTGCCGTCACCGACGAGCTACTGATTTCTAAGACGAATGCAGCAGCCAGTCTTGAATGGGAATGGCACCAGAAATTTAAAAGGCACACGAAAGAACCAAAAGTTCGAGAATGCCGAGTGGAAAACCAAACGGGTCAGTATGCAACAGAGAGAGAAGTGGATGGCCAAGAGCGCCCCCTACCATCGACAAAAGGAAAAATCCTTAACTCCCAAAGCACAGTGACCCGTACGGAATCTGAGCTCCTGGACATATTCACGCAGCTGAAGAGTGACATGGAGGAGATCAAGAAGGCCATACGTGAGTCTCTCCGAGCATCTCATGCTCAAAGAGTCAGGAGGACACGTGGCTGCAAGAGCTGTCAGTCCACCAGCAATGGCGATCAGTGCGACCACTGCTTCAGATGTGGATTCAGCGGCCACATGTCAAGGGACTGTCGGATAGGAAGGAGACTCAGAAGGAGGACAGGGGAAGTAGACACGGAGGCCAATACTGTCGCAACCACATCAGAACAAGCTAACACACAAGAACTGTATGAGCTAGTTACTGACAGTATTCGGAGGTTGGAAGCAAGGCTGCTAGCAAAGGCCGAGGCACCTCCTGAAGAAACGGTCCGTGTTAATCTACTGTCCCCTAATCGCCAATTACAGTTACTCAATTTGGTTGGAAAAAAATGTCATCACCTGCTTCCTCGATGACAAGGAGACACAAGCATTGTGGGACACAGGGTCACAGGTCTGTTTAATGAATGACACCTGGAGACAGGAGCACCTGCCACACACCACCGTCAGAGACTTAGCCGAGTTGGTGGGTCCAAGTATTCTGAATGGGAGGGCAGTGAACCAGACACGATTCCATTCGCAGGGTGGGTCGAAGTCACTTTTAAGCTGCCGAGAGTTAGTCGCCCACCGGTGGAACTCTTAGTTCCTGTGCTAGTGGTGAAGGAGGATGGAGTGGCAGAGCCGCCTATCATTGGGTTCAACGTGATTGACCATGTCCTGAAGATGGGCATTAAACCCCCTTGTGCCATCAGTGAAGCTGTTAGTTCAGCCTTCTCATTTGACTGTAAGAAAACAGAAGTGTTTTTGAAAGTGATGCAAAGTGAGGAGGATAGGCTAGGAGAAGGAATGGTAAAAGTTGGCAGTGAGTTGGTTACCTCCCTGCTGGCCAAACCAAAGCAGTCAAAGGTTGTGTCAGGGCAGGCTCACTTCCAGACACACAAGACGTCTTATTTGAGCCGAGTCAGTACACCCAGTTACCGGAGGGTTTGCAGATGCAAAGTGGGTTGGTGCAGTTATGGAAAGGGAGACGATCTATGTTCAAAATACCTATAACAAACAGTACGTCCCGTGATATCCAGCTGCCCGTTAAGACCATTTAGGGGGAAACACAGAGAGTTAAAACTGCTTACCCGGCAGACATTAGACCCCCTGCTGTAAACCAAGCGACAGTCAACCCGACGACGAGTGAAACAGGAAGAAATAAAGAGACAGAGATGAACTGTGCTGTCAAAGAGACTATGGACATGTGGGACCACCCAGTTTCCCTTGATCATCTCTCATCCATACAGCAAGAGCAAGTAAAACAGCTCCGACGGGAGGAACGGCAAGCGTTTTCCCGTGGTGAGTATGATGTAGGGACAATTCCCTCTTTACAGTTGAAGATCCGACTCAAGGATCACGATCCTGTCAAAAGAACTTATGTTTCTGTTCCCAAACCACTTCATAAAGAAGTAAAGGAGTATTTAGAAGATCTGCTTAACAGGGGCTGGATCACCAAATCCAAGTCATCGTATTCCAGTCCAATTGTCTGTGTGCGAAAGAAAGATGGAGGTCTGCGTTTGTGCTGCGACTTCAGAGAGTTGAACAAGAAGTCTATCCCTCACAGACACCCAATTCCCTGCATACAGGACATGCTAAACAGTCTAAGTGGGAGTGTGTGGTTTTCAGTCCTCGACCAAGGGAAGGCGTATCACCAGGGTTTCCTGGAAGAGTCAAGTAGGCCCCTTACTGCATTTATCACTCCCTGGGGTTTGTTCGAGTGGGTAAGAATTCCATTTGGTTTGTCCTCAGCATCAGCAGCATTCCAAAGATCTATGGAGGAGTGCTTGTGGGGGTTGAGAGATGATATTTGCCTGCCTTATCTCGATGATAACCTTGTTCATTCACAGACTTTTGAAGACCACTTGCGAGACCTGAGAAGCATCCTGCACCACTATCAAAGCCATGGGGTGAAGCTGACTCCCCGGAAATGTGAGTTATTCAAGCAGCAGGTACATTTCCTTGGTAAAATGGTAACAGGACAGGGTTACACCATGGACCCTGCGGACATTGCCCCGGTGCAGACACTCAAACAACAGCAACCTTCCACTGTCGGAGAGCTAAGGAAATTGCTAGGTTTTATTTCATATTACCGCAGCTATATTCCAAACTTCTCCCGTATAGCAAAGCCTCTTTACGACCTTCTTGCTAACGACCACACAGATAAAGCAAAGAAAAACTCAAAGAAACATGTCAAAAAGAACGATGGTGGCCACTTGCCCTCATCTCATGTGATCAGGTGGCGCCCAGAGCATCAAGCAGTAGTTTGTCAGCTTGTTGACTTTCTCACCCAACCCCCAGTGTTAGGTTACCCAAACTTTGAGGAACCCTTCATTTTGCACTGTGACGCTTCACAGGAGGGGCTTGGAGTGGCGTTATACCAGCGACAACAAGACAAACTGGTGGTGATAGCATATGGCTCCAGGACACTGTCAAATCCAGAGAAGAACTACCACCTTTATTCAGGGAAGCTGGAGTTTCTTGCCATGAAGTGGGCCATCTGTGAGAGGTTTCGGGATTATCTGTACTATTCTCCGCCATTCATTGTCTATACAGACAATAATCCCCTAACGTATGTGCTCACCACCGCAAAGTTAAATGCAACCACACAGAGGTGGGTAGCAGAACTAGCTGATTTCCAGTTTGTGATTAAGTATCGCCCTGAAAAAGCAAACAGAGATGCAGACGGACTTTCACGTATGCCTCTAGATATGAAGCAGTACATGAACAAATGTATACAAAATGTTGATCCTGATGTGGTGAATTGTGTGACACAGGCAGTCAAGGTAAAGTCACAAGAAAATGAACCATGGCTCTGCCCAGTCACCATTTCTACTCTCATTAGTGAAGCAGATCAAGAAGCCAGCTCTGTAGCTGAAATATCAAAGACTGTTCTAAAAAGAGCTCAAGAAGAAGACTCCGTGATTGGAGAAGTGTTGCGCTATGTGTTGTCAAAACAATGGCCAAGAAGTGGAAAGCAGCAGAACAGTAAAATTGCAGCTTTAGTCAGGCAAAAACACAAGCTGTACTTGGAAGATGATGGACTGCTTTACAGGAGAACGGCAACACATGACCAGCTACTTCTACCCCAAAAGTTTCACAAGCTCATGCTCAAAGAGCTCCACAAGAACATGGGCCATTTAGGGGTAGAGAGAGTGATGAACTGATAAGAGAGCGTTTTGATTGGGCTCTGTCACGACCTGGCTCTCACGAGCCAGAAAGGAGATGCGAGGGCGACCAGTGAGTTTGCGTAATTTATTAATATTCACACACAAAGAACGAATACAAACTAAAGAGCCTCGTGGGGCTATAACACACATAACACTAGACAACAAACTGAAAGGAAAAGAGCCACGTGGGGCTAAAACACACACAGAACACAAGCCAATGTACAACCCGGAAAGAATGGCTAGAGAGGCGGCGAGAGGAAACACACGCCGAGTCGCAGCACTTACTTTGGGGGTAGCGCCGAGGTAACGGCGGACTGAAGCTAGGCATAGGAGCTACAGCCGTGGAAACACAGGGCATGTCTTTCCATAGCGAGGTCGCAGCGACGAGTAACTCTCGGCTGCTCGCTTAAGTGGGGGAGATAATTGATAATGGGAGACAGCTGTCCCAGCGCAGCTGAACTAGACAGCTGGGAATCAGCTGGACGCTGTCAAAGTACGGGCCTTGGAAGACCCGGCACGGACTACCACGGAGCAGGAGCGACACTGGACAACCTGAACGCAGAGAAGGATAGCGTTCAGGTCGTGACAGTACTCCTCCCCCGAGCCGCGCCTCCTGGTGCAGGCTTAACCCCCCCCCCCCCCCCCCCCCCCCGAGGGAAGACCAGGGAGGGTGGTGGGGGCCAGGTCTGGGGGAAAGCGAGGGACAAGGAAAAGGAGGGAGAGAGGGGAAAAAAAAAACCCTAGGTACAGTATAGGATCAGACACCACAATAACAGTTTCAAAACAGGAAAAAACCATCATCCCCTCCTCTGCAGAGGCCAGACGGTCTATGCAGGTGACCACAGGAGGTGGGGAGATCAAACTGCAGAAATATAGCGACATAGTCATAGAAAAAAAAAAGGCTCACAATACCTTAGGGCGAGGACAATGCAAAACTCATGTCCCGAAGACCAAAAAAAAACTACAAAACTCTGAACATAAGGTTGCAGAAGACTTACACATGTAACCCCGGCCAAAACAGAATATATAAACAAAACAATCCGGGCATAAGACCTAAAAATAAAGCCTGAGGCCGCTAACTGGCATAAAGATACAAAAAAAAAATCAACTCCTCAAACACGAATTAGCACAACACAGAAAATCAAACAGTCTGGAGGAGGAAATAGATGCAGATGAACAAAAACTACTCTGAATAAGGCCAGGCAATGAGAGGCAAAAGCTACCTAAAGGGCTAACAGAAATAGGAGATCATACTGAGAACATAAACATAGAAAATGGTCTAAGGAATCTTAGTTATAACGACACCACAATAAGAACTCTAGGGCAGAAAGTTCCTCGATGTCCTGAATGGAATTAAATAATGAAGGGCAAACAAACACAAGGCTATGAACAGTCAGTCAATCTTTCAGGAACGTCAGCAGGTGGAGCGGGGCAGGCGGTGACAGCTTGTCCGGCGGGCGACCCAAGCTCCACCAGGCCAGGAACCACAATACCAGTTCGGGCGGCCTACCAGAGTCCCAGGCTAGGAGACACAGTTTCACCGGAGGCCAACCCAGATCACCGAACCAGCCAGATGGCTCCCCAGGCGGTCGTCCCATGACCTCAGACCACGGAGAGCTGAGGGAGAAGTCTTGGTGCAGCTTCCTCCCTGAGGGAAAAGGCAGGAGGAAACTGACCCAGGTGAGAAAAACCCCAACAGTAGTAGGGGGAGAGGAGATGGAGGCAAGGGGCAAAGTCAGCCTGACATCTAATGAGAACAAGGGCAGGGGGAAACTGGCCCGGATGAGAGGAATCCCAACAGTGGCAGGAAGAGAAATGATGGAGGCAAGGGGCGAAGTCTGCCTGATGTCAGGCGAACACAATCCTCCAACTCCCTCACTGACCTTTACCCGGACCGGCGCAGCACCCCCGGTGGACCCCGATCGGGCCGGCGCAGCACCCCTGGTGGACCCCGATCGGGCCGGAGCAGCACCCCCGGTGGACCCCGACTGGGCCGGCGAAGCACTCCCGGTGGACCCCAACTGGGCCAGCGAAACACTCCCGGTGGACCCCGATCGGGCCGGAACAGCACTCCCGGTGGACCCCGATCGGGCCGGAACAGCACTCCCGGTGGACCCCGACTGGGCCGGAACAGCACCCCCGGTGGACCCCGACTGGGCCGGAACAGCACCCCCGGTGGACCCCAGCTGGACCGGAACAGCACCCCCGATAAACCCCAGCTGGACCAGAACAGCACTCCCGGTGGACCCCGACTGGGCCGGAACAGCACTCCCGGGCGCAGCATCTGAGGAGAACACCGTGCAGAGAACCGGAACCTCCGAGGTGGCACCCAGAGCAGGTTCGTTTCCAGTGACCCTGGGGAGAGGCTCAGAGGGACAAAAGGAACCGGGATCAGGATCACCAGCAGCGGCAGAGCCCGGCGAGACAGGCTCGAGCGCAGCAGACGGCTGCACCCGGCCCGCCCCCCCGAGAGACAGGCAATAATGCTCCAGAAAATGAATGAAAGAAGGAAAATAGAGCACTCGCCTGATCTCGGGTTCTACCGCCATCCAGGACTTCGATGCCCCGGGTTCAGTGTGCAGGACTCCGTCCTCCGGCTCCAACTCGACTGCGAATGGCTCCGCAGCCGGCATGATGGTTTCCACAGTCAAACGACTTCCAAGCGCCGAAGACCACATCGACAGCCCGCATGGCGTGGAGGCAGGAGATCTGGGCTCTGCTGGGCCGAACCATTCCTCCGTGGAGACCCGGGGACGCTTAATCGTCGGCACTGGCTCCAACAGGCAGTTCGACCTTCTCCTCTGCCCATGACGCGGCTGCGGGGCTGGGGCGAAACCTTCCAGGGCCGCAGGCCTCCTCCTCGTGCGGCGGTGCAGACCTGGCACCGGGGCACACTCAAGGGGAAGAGACACAGAGGACGCAGGTTCATTTTCTACTTTTGCAGCGGGAGGAGAGAGCTCAGGGGACTGTGAACCCTGAACTCCTCCCCCAGGAATCAAACAAGGCAGTTCACTCATAATGGGAGGAGAATCAAAGGACACTTGCCTGATTCCCGGAGGGCCGGTGGAATCCGCTGCAAGGGACTTGAGTCTTTCCTCTCCCATCTGGATAGAAGTGGGGGACCCCCCGGACAGACGAGGTGGTGCCTCTCGCATCGGATCGGGACCGGAAACACCTGGAGGCGAATTCGCGCCGTTCTCAGCAGCCGGAGTGAATGACGAAGAAGGGGGAGAAACAGCTGAGGAGAACCGGGGCCCAGAGCTGACGGGACAGCGGGAAGAGCGGGCCCGGGAGCGGGGACAGCTGATTCGCTTCTTCGGCGAGACATGGGAGCTACTGCAGGCTGGGAGGTGGAATTCATGTGGTTTCCTGGAGCGGGATCCGGACGGGGCTCTCGGAGAGATGTACGGGGAATTTGGGAGCGGCGTCTTCTGAACGTGAAGTCGGGAAAACGCCGCTCCTGTACGGAGACCGAAGCCAACAGGTCAGCGTATCCCGGATAATCGTTCAGCTCAGGGTTCTTCTCAACCAGCCTGACCGCCGCTATCACGTGCTTCATGGCTACGGGGGGATAGGCGGCGGAACAAGCGGCTGCCACTCGGTCCGCAATGCGAATCGCTGTTAACCTCATCTTCTCCGGGGGAACCCCGGTTGACGTCACTCTATCTTGGGGATTACCCCTGGGTGAGGCGAACTCCTGGGCTGGATCGGCGGCAGGAGCGGGATTCCGAAGCGAGGAGCGATGGTGTCCTGTCTTCGGCTTCCTGCCGGGGTTCTCCTCCAGTCTACGGAGTCTCTCCCAGGCCACAGAGATGTTTGCCCTCCTCGTCTTAACCTCGGGGAGATGGAAGTAGCGAGGGAAGTTGTTAATCATATTCTCGGCGAGCTCCAGACGCCAGCGTATCTCGCTGGGAGTATCGTAGAAGTCCGTGGTGAACAGCGTCCCGTCCACAAGGTCCAGCGCCTCCAAGAGATCGTGGCCTGGGTGCCGCATACGCCTCCTGGAGGGAGACATGATACAAGCCTGCCTGCACCCAGAGGAAGGAAAAAACGATGAGTCCCACAACAAACGCACGGTCGCAGACGTCTCAGTCTGGCTGCGACCTACTGTCACGACCTGGCTCTCATGAGCCAGAAAGGAGATGCGAGGGCAACCAGTGAGTTTGCGTAATTTATTAATATTCACACACAAAGAACGAATATAAACTAAAGAGCCTCGTGGGGCTATAACACACATAACACTAGACAACAAACTGAAAGGAAAAGAGCCACGTGGGGCTAAAACACACACAGAACACAAGACAATGTACAACCCGGAAAGAATGGCTAGAGAGGCGGCGAGAGGAAACACACGCCGAGTAGCAGCACTTACTTTGGGGGTAGCGCCGAGGTAACGGCGGACTGAAGCTAGGCATAGGAGCTACAGCCGTGGAAACACAGGGCATGTCTTTCCATAGCGAGGTCGCAGCGACGAGTAACTCTCGGCTGCTCGCTTAAGTGGGGGAGATAATTGATAATGGGAGACAGCTGTCCCAGCGCAGCTGAACTAGACAGCTGGGAATCAGCTGGGCGCTGTCAAAGTACGGGCCTTGGAAGACCCGGCACGGAATACCACGGAGCAGGAGCGACACTGGACAGCCTGAACGCAGAGAAGGATAGCGTTCAGGTCGTGACAGGCTCATATGCAAAGAGATGTGGAGCACTACATCACTAAAGTTTGCAGTTGTTTGAAGAACAAACGTCCCAATAAGATAACAAGGGCACCACTGACTAACATTGTCACCACGTATCCATTCGAATTAGTGTCCGTTGATTTCCTGCACTTGGAAAAGTGAAAAGGAGGATATGAGTATATCCTGGTTTTAATGGACCACTTCACTCGTTTTGCCCAGGCTTACCCTTGTCGCAACAAAGCCGCCCACACCGCTGCTGAGAAGATATTTGGAGATTTTGCCCTCAAGTCTGGCTTCCCCACACGACTCCATCATAATCAGGGTAGAGAGTTCCAAAATAAACTTTTTGCAAAATTCCAAGAGTCCAGTGGTGTGCAGGGGTCCCGAACAACACCCTACCATCCCCAAGGGAATGGGCAGGTAGAACGATTCAATCGTACACTGTTGGCAATGCTCAGAAATTTGCTCGAAGCAGCCAAGGAAGACTGGAAGTCCTCTCTGGCAAAAGTGGTTCATGCCTATAATTGTATCCGTAGTGAGGCTACGGAGTACGCGCCATATTTTCTGTTGTTTGGCCGTAGTCCAAAGTTGCCTATTGATCTAATGTTTGGCCTCACAACAAGAGAGCAGAGTGTTTCTCAGCAGGACTATGCTGAAAAGTGGAGAACTACAATGACTGAAGCTTACAAACTCGCCTCTAAAACAGCAAACAAAGAAGGGATGAGAAGTAAAGCACTTTATGATAAAAAGGTTCACGGTGCTGAGTTGTCCCCTGGATCCCGAGTACTGGTCCGAAACTTGACCGAAAAAGGTGGGCCAGGAAAATTAAGATCATTCTGGGAAGACAAGGTGTATGTCGTGACCCAAAAGAAGTACCCAGACAGTCCAGTATATGAAATCAGACCTGAAAATGGCAAGGGACGCACTCGGGTCATGCACAGAAACCTTTTGCTACCCTGTGACTTTCTTTCCATGGAAACAGTGGAGCATGCCTCTAATCAAACAAGAGAAAGAGAGTCTAACAGACAAAGGCATGTGGATAGGCAAAACAGCACGGATGATGAAGATGAAGAGGGCTGGAGCGCCATAATCGGATTACGAGCTGGGAAGGATCAAAATCACCGCCCACTGAGAGCCGATGCACCGGAGTTCTACCCGTACAGTGACACTACTCCGGAGGATGAGGACCAGGACCCAGATGACGTCACGCAGGTGCAGCTGGCACCAGAGGTCAACAATCCGGTGGTCCCAGATCCAGCTGAGGCAGACCAGGACCAGGGTGATGTGGTGTCGGAGTCCAGTTCCAGTGACCAGGAGGGACCTGACGAGTTTCCTGCTAAAACGTATCCTTCAAGAATAAGAAAACAGCCATTGAGGTTTACTTATGATAAGTTAGGCCAACCTTGCACTTCATCTGTCTAGAACAAATGTGTAGAAGCTAAAGATAACCATTGTTCAGACATGAATGTTTTGAAAAGTAACTTGGTAGTTACTTTGATGGTTGATTAAAAAAGAAAAAAAAGGAAAAAAAAATTAAAAAAAGAAAAAGAGATTTTCAGTGTGTTACTAAGGCACAGGCATTACACAAAGGTTTATTTGGTAGGCTATGACTAGATTGAGTACCCTTACTCTCAGGAAAGATGCAGATACCCACCATGATGGATGGAGCGGTTGATGGTTATCGTGCACAAAGACCTCATCTGCAAACGTATTGCATGGAATAGGAGATACATGCTGTACTATGGACAATTACCAGTTTGCATCTTTATGGACTTTAATGAACTCTGACTCCTGTTTAGTAATACCCTACTTACATGAGATACATGGTTACCGAATGTGGACTGTGAAAGAGAAAAAAACAGTAGTTTTGAGAAAGGTGTAATGTCGGGACAACATTAAATTTTTGAGGGGTGAGTGTAGGAAAAAGTCAATTTTGGACAACCTCTAGTAAACCCCCAGAAAACAGTGTTGATTAGATGCTAATGGCTAATATAAATATTCCTAATAAATGTACCTAATAGACTGTAATTTAAATATTAATGGTAAATAGGAGCATTTATGGGAAATGTAACTAAAGGACTGAATATGAACTGTTAGATGTAAACTGTCAGTGAAAGCAGTAGCGTTTTTACGCCAGTGGTGGCGCTCAGTAGTGATAAGACACTGTATAGTGTTAGAGAACAAAAGAAGAAGAGTAGCGAATGTTCCAGAGAAAAGAGTGTAAAGAAAATGGTGTCAAGTGATATGGCCGTTGTTGGCTGATGTGCTGTGTAAGTGTGTGCCGAGCCGTGTGTGCTGGGAGAGTCAATAAAAAGCTGCTGCAAAGTCTGACAGCTTGGCTTCCTCATCCTTCCTCCCCTTTGCCCTCCTGGGTGTAACACCATGAACTGCTAAAGGTGACTCCACTAGTCACCTGGAAAGGACCAAAACAGGACTGTGAATTTTGTAAATATATTTGGAGTATTTTGTTTTTATTTTTTCTATTTTATCGCGCTATGTATTTATTTTGTGTACATATTTGTAAATAATATACATAGTTGCAAGTTCCATATACGGCTGTGTATGTGTTGTCTGTTGCTGCACCTCCCAGGCTCCTACGAACCCAGAGTCGGTCTGACCTGGCCCAATTATCCCTCTGCTCAGGTAGTAAAGTTAAGGTAACTACATTGCCATAACACACCACTACCAAAAAGGGTACTACACCTAAAGTGAGTAGGGTGAGTGGGTGTTAGTAAGGGTTACACACATAAATCTGGCGAGCGCAGGTGTTAGTGGGTGTTACCCAATTACCCAGCCATATTATACCCTGGTATTACTCCAGTGATATTATACCCTGTATTACCCCCATTGTATTACAGTGGTATATTGTTACAAAATTTGGCGAGACAAGTAAGTGTCACAGGATTATTATAAAAAAAATTGGCGAGCACAGCAAGGAGCCTGGAGTGTTGCACAACAGATGTGAATTCTGTTTTGACCCCTGACTAAACAGTTGATATACGGCCAAAATGGATTTTGTGGAAAAACATGGTGTTAAAATCCCTAATGCAGTCATTGTTAGTGGTGTTGTTGATAAAGAAAGAGACACAGACGTTTTTGAGTTTCTAGAGCAACATGGCACTATTCGTAGGGTGCTTACCATTAATGATAACTCATCTGACTTTGACAAAAGTCATATTGTAGAGTTTGAGTCTGGATTAACCATTGAAGCATTAGCACCTACATTGCCGTGCTCCTTTCCATCCACTGACAATCCTGAGGTTAAGTACTGCATTCAAGCCTTAACTGATGTCTAAACTAAAACTGTAGGGGGCAGTGTTACTGAGGCTTATTTTAGCAACCTGAGGGGTGTAGCTAAGCTAAGTGGAAAAGGTTTTGAAGCGGTGTTGCGGGCGGTTATGTCCACAATAGGGAAGTCTATTGAAGCTGCTGAGACAGCTGAAATGGTCTCTGCTGACGTTGATCCTGCTTTCCCTACTGTAGAACCCACACAAAGTGGAGTCTCTCCTCCACTCCAAGTTGAAGTGCCTCGCACCCCTAAAACCACTCAAGCACTCTTTCAAAGCCCTCTTAGACCAAACTTAACACCTCAAATGTTGAGTCTAGCCAATTTTAACCCACCCGAGGTTCAGAAAATCATAGTCAAGCATGTCATTAAAAATGCAGAGAAGCCGTTAAATGCCCATTCCTCTTGGAGAATCAGAGCTTTCTCTGGCAAAACGCCAAGACCGTATACTGAAGCTGACTATGAAACATGGCGTTCACATGTCGACCTGATGATGGAAGATATTTCTTTGTCTGACTTGGAAAAATCTCGCAAGATCCTGGAAAGTCTTCTTGCTCCTGCGTCTGATATTATTCGCTCTCTTGGGCCTGAAGCCACCTCTGCCGACTATCTTAAGCTGTTGGACTCAGCTTTCGGGACTGTTGAAGACGGTGAAGAACTGCTTGTGCGATTCATGAACATTTTTCAAGATTATGGAGAAAAACCCTCTGCATATCTGCATCGTTTGCAGGTGGCGCTCAATCTCACAGTGCGTAGAGGCGGTCTAGAGCCACAGGAAGCGGACAAACAGCTTCTCAAGCAGTTTAACAGAGGCTGTTGGGATGACAATCTGCTAAAAGAGCTACAGCTGGTACTAAAAGATAAACATCCACCTGAGTATGCAGAATTATTGCTTCACCTTCGCACTGTTGAAAACAGACAAGAAGTTAAAAACACCCGCATGAAAAAACACTTGGGCGCCACAAAACCAAAAGCAGCCTCCTATGAACAAACAGTCACCGAAACAAGTACAAACAGTGAAGTGGAGTCGGACAGTCTGAAAGAACTGAAAAGAACTGAAAGAACTGAAAAAGCAAGTCGCTGATCAAAAAAGCTGCTGTCATGAAACAAAAGGAACAAGCATCACCGAAGAAAAACCCAACTAAGAAATCTGGAAATAAAAAACCTGACCATGCCAAACCTGAAAACTTACCTTCGTCCAGCCGTCCCAATACTAGGCCCAAACCATGGTATTGCTTCCGCTGTGGCGAAGATGGGCATATTGTAGCCACTTGTGAGTCAGAGCCAAACCCTGCGCTTGTGGCTGCAAAACACAAAGAACTAAGAGTAAAAAGACAGATTTGGGACAGTCAGAACCCCCAATCTTCTTTACAGCTGAAGTCTACCCCTGTTGCAGGACAAACAGAGGCTAGTTCAGAGATGACCCGTCCCAAACCAAAAGCTCCATTCAAGACACGTGCTAAACTGAAGTCACACTACAAAACAGACCCCTTTAACTTTCGTAATGGTCTAATTGGTACAAAAAGTACAGCACAAGTGAAAGTGAATGGCTGTACTGTGAGCTGTTTGTTAGATACAGGCTCACAGGTGACTACTGTCCCTGAGTCCTATTACAGACAGTACTTATCCAACCATGAGATTAAGCCACTTTTTGAGCTGTTAGAAGTGGAGGGAGCTAACGGTCAGAGTGTACCTTACTTAGGCTACATTGAAATGCATGTCACTTTCCCAAAAGACTTTTTCAGTATTGAAGCTGAAGTGCCAACACTTGCCTTAGTGGTTCCCGATGTACGTGCTGCTGATCAGTCCTTAGTGTTAATAGGGACAAACACATTAGATGTACTTTACGAGCTGTACTCTGATGCATGTTCTGAACTGCAGCCAACCATGTCACTTGGTTATAAGGCAGTGTTAAAAGTCCTTGAGCTATGGCACAGACAGTCCAAAGACACTAGCCTTGGTTTAGTGACCATGCGCAACAAAGAGCCACAGTTAGTTCCAGCAGGCCAAACAGTTGTTCTAGATGGCGCTGTAGCTGTGTCAGCTGGCAACAGTGAAAAATCTGTCTTGTTAGAACACCCGGTAATGTCAGCCTTACCTGGTGGTATCCTGGTAAAACCATGTCTCATAGACTTACCTGAAAGAGCACCTTACCTTGTTCCAGTTATACTCACCAATGAATCGGAACATGACGTGACAATCCCTTAGAAGTGTGTCATTGGAGAAATCTGTGCAAATCAACGAGTCCTATCGCAAGAACACTCCGTGAAAGTTACAAAGTCCAAAACTGAACCAAAGTCCACTCTGAAGTTCAACTTTGACTCTTCCCCCATTAGCGCTGAATGGAAAGAGCGCCTAACAGAAAAACTCAGTCAAATGCCCTAAGTATTTGCACAAAACGATCTTGACTTTGGCAAAATGGATCAAGTGAAACACAGAATCAAACTAGAAAAGCACTCGGAGAGCGCAGACCTCCGCCAAGCGCCACAGTTCCCCCCCATACAGTGTTTGTGTGTATGTTTTCAGATTCCTTGACCATGAAAACATATGACTAGCAATTGGATTCACAATGATAGGATTAGTGGTTCAGTAGTTATTCACGAAAATGGCATTTCCCGTAATGGCGGCCACAGTTCCCCCCATACAGTGTTTGTGTGTATGTTTTCAGATTCCTTGACCATGAAAACATATGACTAGCAATTGGATTGACAATGATAGGATTAGTGGTTCAGTAGTTATTCACGAAAATGGCATTTTCCTTAATGGCGGTTTTCTTCTGGACGGTGATCCGGATCATCCCCAAAATTTAATCAGTTCTTCCTTGTACCATTTCCAACAATGCCTGAAAGTTTCATCAAAATCCGTCCAAAACTTTTTGAGTTATCTTGCTAACCAACAGACAGACAGACAGACAAACCCCTGCAAAAACATAACCTCCTGGCGGAGGTAATTATCAGATGAAACACCGTTCAAACACAGAGCACGTCCCATACATCCAAATGACCTGGAAGCGGTCCGTAAGCATCTCAAAGAACTCCAACAAGCAGGCGTGATAAGAGAGTCTACTTCCCCATTTTCTTTGCCTATTGTAGTAGTGCGAAAGAAAAATGTTGATGTCCGCCTTTGTATTGATTACAGGAAGCTTAACATGCAGACTGTAAAAGATGCTTACGCCCTCCCCAACTTGGAGGAAACGTTTTCCACCTTGACCGGTTCGCAGTGGTTCTCCGTCCTCAATTTAAAGTCGGGGTGCTACCAAATTGAAGTAGAGGAGCTGGACAAATCAAAGACGGCGTTCGTATGTCCCATGGGCTTTTGGGAATTCAATAGAATGCCCCAAGGCATTACAAACGCCCCCAGCACATTCCAGCGCCTCATGGAGAAATGTATGGGCGACATGAATCTGCATGAGGTGATTGTGTTCCTCGATGACATCACTGTATTCTCCAAGATGCCCGAAGAACATGAGGCTCGCTTAATGAAACTTCTTAATCGCCTAAAAGAGTACGGGCTTAAACTCTCCCCTGAGAAATGCAGATTTTTTCAAACTTCTGTCAGATACCTCGGTCACATTGTGTCCAGTAAAGGAGTTGAGACCGACCCCGAAAAAGTGAAAGCCCTTAGTACCTGGCCTGTGCCCCGTGATCTCAAACAGCTCCGCTCGTTCTTAGGCTTTTCAGGGTACTATAGGCGGTTCACTAAGAACTATTCCAGCATCTTTAAGCCCCTCACTGACTTAACAGCAGGCTACCCTCCTTTGCGAAAGAGCACAAAGCCCAAAGCTAAGCCTGCACAGTACCACGACCCAAAGACACCGTTTGGCGAGCGATGGACTTCTTCCTGTGATCTTGCATTCAAAACCCTCATTGAAAAGCTCAGTACTGCGCCTTTCCTGGGTTTCACTGACCCTCAGTTGCCATATACACTCCATACTGAGTGAGTACTGATCGTCACTTCCTTGTGGTAACGTATCGTCACTTCCTGTTTTGCTGTCTGCCTGTGTGGTTTGCTCTCCAGCTCTCGAGCCACTAGCTATGGCTACTAGCTCTCTTTGTCAGATGTTTAGCTACACCTCTGCCTCTTTTAGTGATAACGGTAAATGTAATAAATGTTGTCTTTTTGAGGCGCTCGAGGCGAGGTTGTCTGATTTGGAATCCCGGCTCCGCTGCATTGAAACACCGTCTGCGCCAGTTAATCTCGACGGACGCCCATTAGCTGCAGCGGAGCTAGCTAGCTTAGGTCCCCCTGTCACCGGTTCCCCGGCTCTCCTCTGCAGCGAGGAGACTGGGTGGGTGACGGTGAGAAGGAAGCCTAGTCGCAAAGCCCCGGTTCACCACCAACCTGTTCACGTTTCTAATCGTTTTTCCCCGCTCAGCGACACACCCGCTGAGGAAAAAACTCTGATCATTGGCGACTCTGTAGTCAGAAACGTGAACCTAGAGACTCCATCGGCCATAGTCACATGCATTCCTGGGGCCAGAGCAGGCGACATCGAGTCAAATTTGAAATTGCTGGCTAAAAGTAACTGTAAATATTCCACAATTGTTATTCACGCCGGCATTAATGACATCCGTCTCCGGCAGTCGGAAGTCACGAAACTTAATATAGAATCGGTGTGTGACTTTGCAAAAACGATGTCTGCCACTGTAGTATTCTCTGGGCCCCTCCCCAATCTGACCAGTGATGACATGTTTAGTCGCTCGTCATCCTTGAACCACTGGCTGTCTGTGTGGTGTCCTAAAAATGACGTGGGCTACATTGACAATTGGAGCTTTTTTTGGGGAAAACCTGGTCTTATGAGACGAGACAGCATTCATCCCACTTTGGATGGTGCTTCTCATTTATCTAACAATCTGGCATCTTTTTTATCCAAATTTCCAAAACCATGACTACTCAGAGTTGGGACCAGGAAGCAGAGTCGCAGTCTTACACGCCTCTCTGCAGCTCCTCTTCATCCGCCACCCCTCAGCTTAGCCCCTGTCTTCCCCATCAGAGAATCGTTGTCTGCTCCCTCCAAAGTAAATAAAAATATAATGTATAAGCATCCCAAAGTGATAAAGCAAAATACTGGTAAAACTCAAATTAAACATAAAGCCTCTAAACTGAATGATTTGGCCTCTGTTCCTCCTCATAATTTAAAAATTAAATGTGGTTTATTAAATATTAGGTCTCTAACTCCCAAGTCTCTGTTAGTCCATGATCTGTTAATTGATCATCAGATTGATTTAATTTCCCTTACAGAGACTTGGTTAGGGCAAGAGGATTATGTTGGTTTAAATGAATCAACTCCCTCTGGTTATTTAAACTGTCAAAATCCCAGAAGTTCTGGTCGTGGAGGAGGAGTAGCATCAACTTACCATTCCAAATTACTAGTTAATGTAAAGCAAAAAACATGTTATAATTCCTTTGAGGGCCTGGTCCTCAGTATTGGGCACTTTAGCAATTCCAGGTTAAACCCAATTTTATTTGCCATAGTTTATCGTCCCCCATCAACCTATTCAGAATTTTTATCCGAATTTCCTGATTTCTTAGCTGATTTAGTGCTGAAATCTGATAGAATAATTATAGTAGGGGACTTTAATATACATGTGGATGTAGATAGTGACTGCCTTAATGTGGCTTTTAATTCAATATTAGACTCGATTGGGTTTTCTCAGAAAGTAGGAAATTCTACTCATTACCTCCACCATACATTGGACCTTGTTCTGACATATGGCATAGAAATAGAAAATCTTGTAGTGTCTCCTCATAACCCTGTACTGTCAGACCATTGTCTGTTAACCTTTGATTTTACTATTTCTGACTATTTGGCTCCTAAAGAAAAATATTATCACAGTAGATGCCTCTCAGATGATGCTGTTTCCAAATTTATGCAGATTGTTTCCTCTATGCCATGTGTCAACACAACGGAAATAAGCTATAGACAGCTTGCTCCTTCTGTAATTGATAACATGGTGGATAGTGTTTCAGCTTCTCTGCATCAGGCTCTAGACTTGGTGGCCCCCTTAAAAAAGAAAAAGTCTAATCAGAGATTTTTAACTCCTTGGTTCAACACAGAAACTCGTAGCTTAAAACAGAAGACTCGTCAATTAGAAAGAAAATGGCGCTCTACTAATTTAGATGAAATCTATTTAGCTTGGAGAAATCATCTTTTAATTTATAAAAAATCTCTTAGAAAAGCTAGAACGAGTTATTACTCTGCATTAATAGAAGAGAACAAGAATAATCCCAGGTTTCTTTTCAGTACTGTAGCCAGGTTGACAAAGAGTCAGGACTCTGTCAATCCTAGCATCCCCTTAGAGCTTACTAGTCAGGACTTTATGAACTTTTTCAATAATAAAATTTCATCCATCAGAGATAAAATCAATCAGATTCTTCCCACAGTTAACTTAAATACTGTAACTACTACAACTCCTTCTATTGATGTCTGTCTTGATGAGTTTACTCCAATCGACCTTTGTGAGTTAGACAAAATAGTTTCCTCATCCAAACCTTCAACTTGTCTTTTAGACCCTATTCCTACCAGGTTATTTAAAGAAGTCTTCCCACTTATTGGTAGCTTTATTCTTCATATAATCAATTCTTCATTAACTTTAGGCCATGTACCGCAGGCTTTTAAAACGGCTGTAATTAAACCCTTACTCAAAAAGCCAACGCTAGATCCAGGAGCTTTAGCTAACTATAGACCAATCTCTAATCTCCCTTTCATTTCAAAAATCTTAGAAAGAGTTGTTGCTACGCAATTATTTGACCACCTGCAGGGAAATGGTTTATTTGAGGAGTTTCAATCTGGGTTTAGAATCCATCATAGCACTGAAACAGCCTTAGCGAAGGTCACTAACGACCTCCTCATTGCATCTGATAATGGACTAGTTTCTGTACTTGTCCTTTTAGATCTTAGTGCAGCTTTTGATACTATTGATCATAATATTCTACTTGATAGATTAGAACACTATGTTGGACTTAATGGAACTTCGTTGCAGTGGTTTAGATCTTATTTATCTGATAGGTTCCAGTTTGTTCATGTAAATGATGAGTTTTCTCTCAGCTCAAAGCTTAGTCATGGAGTTCCACAGGGATCTGTGCTTGGCCCTACTCTTTTTAGTTTATATATGCTTCCGTTAGGCAACATTATTAGAAAGCACTGTATACATTTTCACTGTTATGCAGATGACACACAATTATACCTGTCAATGAAGCCAGATGATACTAATCAATTAGCCAAGTTAGAAGCCTGTCTTAAGGAAATCAAAGTTTGGATGACTTGTAATTTCCTGCTATTAAATTCAGATAAGACTGAAGTCATTCTTGTTGGTCCAAATAACCTTAGAAATTCCTTTCCATATCAAACTTTCAGTTTGGATGCAGTTACTCTTTCTCTTAATAGCTCTGTGAGGAACCTTGGAGTTATTTTTGATCAGGATTTGTCCTTCAATTCACATATTAAATTTGTTTCTAAGACTGCCTTCTATCATTTGCGTAATATTGCCAAGATTAGGAGCATCTTGTCTCAGAGTGATGCTGAGAAGCTGATCCACGCTTTTGTTAGCTCGAGATTAGATTATTGTAATTCTTTATTATCAGGCTGTCCTAAAACATCTTTAAAAAGTCTTCAGCTGATCCAAAATGCTGCAGCAAGAGTTTTAACAGGTACTAGAAAGAGAGATCATATCTCTCCGGTTCTGGCCTCCCTTCATTGGCTTCCCATAGAGTTTAGAATTAAGTTTAAAATCCTTCTTCTTACTTACAAAGCTCTAAACAATCAGGCTCCTTTTTATTTAAAAGATCTGATACTACCGTATCATCCTAACAGAGCACTACGCTCCCAAAATGCAGGTTTACTTGTAATACCTAGAATCTCCAAAAGTACAATGGGAGGCAGAGCCTTCAGTTATCAAGCTCCTCTCCTGTGGAATCAGCTGCCAATCTGGATTCGGGAGTCAGACTCGATCTCTGTTTTTAAGAATAGGGCTAAAACCTACCTTTTTGATATAGCCTACAATTAGGGAGGGATCATGTGTTTCTGAACCCTCCCTTAGTTATGCTGCTAATAGGTTTAGTCAGCCGGGGGACCTCCAGTAATGCACTGGGCCTCACTCCTTTCCTCACTCTCTATGAAATATTTTTTTTTTGCTGGTCATTAACATTTGTTTGTTCTCTCCCATAGATTGAGTCCCCATCGTGCTGTTTGCTCTCTACATGTCTGTTCTTTTCTTCTTCTCTGTCCCCTCACCCCCCAGCCAGTCGCAGCAGATGACTGCCCCTCCCTGAGCCTGGTTCTGCTGGAGGTTTCTTCCTGTTAAAAGGGAGTTTTTCCTCTCCACCGTCGCCAAGTGCTTGCTCACAGGAGATCGCCTGATTGCTGGGGTCTTTCTGCAACTGTGGGGGTCCTCCCTACAGTTGATAGTGCTATGAGATGACTGCTGTTGTGAAATGGCGCTATATAAATAAAGTTGAATTGAATTGAATTGAATACTGACGCCAGCACTACAGGGCTTGGTGCCACCCTCTATCAAGAGCAGGAGGGCCAGACTAGGGTTATAGCTTATGCAAGCCAGGGGTTGTCTGGAAGTGAGTCCCGTTATCCCGCCCATAAATTAGAATTTTTAGCTCTAAAGTGGGCAGTAATGGAGAAGTTCGCAGACTATTTATATGGCAATCATTTTACTGTCGTGACAGACAGTAACCCCCTGATGTACATTTTAACTACTGCTAAGATGGATGCCATGAGTTATAGGTGGCTAGCTGCTCTGTCGACGTTTAACTTTAAGCTCCAATACAGAGCAGGCAAGCTTAAATCAGATGCAGATGGCCTCTCTAGACGGCCACATGGCGAGTTACTTGATGATGCAGTGTCCCAAAAGGAGTTTGACTGCATACAACAGTTCACTCAAACTCACTTGTCTCTTCCTGAAAGCAGTTTAAGTTCCGAGGTAGTGTCTGCTATATGTGAAAAACACCTTGTCTGTAGCTCTCCAGACAACATCTTCCCTTTGGTTCACTCATTAGCCCTCTGTGTAGCCGCCATTCCAGATGGCTACGCCGATGAAGATGGCTGTGGTGGTCTTCCAGTTGTACCCCACATGACTCCTGAACAGATCAAAAACGAACAAAGAACTGACCCCTGTTTAAGGGAAGTGATTTCACAAATTGAAACTGGACTAAAAGTTCTACCAACGGTACGAACTCAACTTCCTGACATTAACTTGTTACTCCGAGAGCTCAGTCGACTTGAAATGTGCAATAACATCCTCTACCGCACTCGTCAAGATGGAGGAAATGTTACTTACCAGCTCGTCTTACCTGAACAGCTTCGCGATTCAGTCTTTCAAAGCCTCCACTGTGACATGGGCCATTTAGGCACAGGGCGTACTTTGGATCTCACCAGAACAAGGTTCTATTGGCCTCGCATGGCGGCAGATATTGAAAAGAAGATCAAGACATGTAATTGCTGCGTAAGACGTAAAACTGCTCCAGAGCGAGCTGCTCCGCTTGTCAACATCAAGTCCACCCGACCGCTTGAACTCGCCTGTATGGATTTCCTGTCCATTGAGCCCGATCAAAGCAACACAAAGGATGTGCTTGTGCTAACTGATCATTTCACGAAATGCGCTATAGTCATCCCTACCAGCAATCAGAAAGCTCAGACCGTTGCAAAGGCACTTTGGGACAACTTTATAGTCCACTACGGGATACCCGAACGGTTACATAGTGATCAGGGTCCCGATTTTGAGTCCCATATCATAAAAGAACTTTGCAAAATCATGGGCATTCGCAAAATCCGGACGACACCCTATCATCCCAGAGGTAACCCGGTAGAACGTTTCAATAGAACGTTATTGAGCATGCTGGGTACTCTGGAGGAAAAGAACAAAACTCATTGGCACAACTATGTAAAACCACTTGTACATGCGTACAATTGTACGAAGAATGACACTACTGGTTTTGCCCCGTGTGAGTTAATGTTCAGTCGTCAGCCGAGATTGCCCATCGACCTTGCATTTGGGCTCCCATTTCACAGCAAAAGTTTCAAGTCACATTCCCAGTACATTGAAAA
The DNA here is from genome assembly GCA_020510985.1 of Pholidichthys leucotaenia. Lineage (NCBI taxonomy): Eukaryota > Metazoa > Chordata > Actinopteri > Cichliformes > Pholidichthyidae > Pholidichthys > Pholidichthys leucotaenia. The sequence continues at coordinate 33,697,797 of CM035842.1, read as the reverse complement.
ACTGAAGACAACTCTACAAGAAAGCTACAAATTAGCAACAGAAAATGCTAACAAGATGGCTGAAAGAAACAAAACAAGTTTTGATATGCGAGTGAAACCCTCAAAACTAGAACCAGGCGACAGAGTTTTGGTACGTTCAGTCCGCCTCAGAGGAAAGCACAAACTAGCAGACAGGTGGGAAGCTGAAATCCACATTGTGGTGAACCAAACAGGTGACTTGCCTGTTTACACTATAAGACCTGAGACAAAAGATGGTCCTGTTCGCACTGTTCACCGCGACCTCTTACTTCCCTGTGGTTTTCTTGCCCCTGTTGAAGAAGAACCTGTCCGACCAAAACGTGTCCGCAAACCTAAGACAAGACAATCATCTGAACAAAGTGAGGAATGTGAGAATTCAGCACCGGAAAATGAAGATGTCTATTGGTACAGAGAAGAACCAATCCAAACACCCATAAAGCTCACTCGAGTTTATGAAATTCCCCATCCAAAGACATTCTTTAAAGGAGACATTCCTGCTAAAACTCACTTACCTGAGAATGACAACCAAATAGAAAATGTCCCTTCACCTGGATGTGACAACTTACTGAATGATGGAAACCTGGAGGAAACTGAAACAAATGTGGAACCATCGAACAATGAGAATGGAACTGAAAGTGAAACCAACTTACCTGATAAAAGTACCTGTGATGAACCTGTGGAAGAAAAAGAACCTGAAAAAGAAGTCCCACAGATTGTGAGACGCTCCGAGAGGACAACCTCCTAGCCAGAAAGACTACAGTATAGCCAGTTGGGAAACCCTCTCCTAAATGTTGCCCACTCCCTGTTTCAAGGATTAAACCTGGCTTTTACCAGAGCCTTAACAGAGACAGATCCTAAGATTATTCAAACCTGGCTTTTACCAGAGCCTTAACAGAGTCAGATCCTAAGATTATTCTCATGAACACTAGTTCTCCCGTCAATACTATTTAGCTAATCCCATGCAAAGGGACTTACATGATTCTAAGGGGGGATAGTGTCGTCGTTGGCCTCCGTCGGTCTATGATGACCATGGAAGAGAATCCTAAACGTCTACTCTGCTGGAATAGCACCGCCTGTGGCTGAAAAGGCCGATGCGCGAATGGCAGTCCCTGTCACACAGGTCGCACTTGTGGGTGGTCTCCGTGCTGCTGGGTCTGTGGCGGTTCTTCCTGTGGGTCCTTTTTTCATCTGCAGCAGCAGTCAGTCTCTCTTCACCCGCCTTGAGCTGTCTGGTCAGGGTGCCTCTCCATTTGGAGCGGTCCGTTGCAAGGTCCTCCCAGTGCTCTGTGTTGATCTCCAGGGCCTTCATGTCTCTCTTGCAGACGTCTCTAAAACGCAGCTGTGGGCGGCCAACGTCTCTCTTGCCAGTTGCCAGTTCTCCATAGAGGACGTCTTTGGGGATTCTGCCATCCTCCATACGGTGAACGTGGCCTAGCCAGCGGAGCCTGCACTGTCTGAGTAGAGTGAACATGGAGGGAAGGCCGGCGCGGGACAGAACTTCTGTGTTGGGCACTTTGTCCTGCCAGGATATGTCCAGGATGTGGCGAATGCAGCGCAAGTGGAAGGAGTTCAGTCTCTTTTCCTGTCGGGCGTATGTTGTCCACGTCTCACTCCCATAGAGCAGTGTGCTGATGACGCAGGCGTTGTACACTGCCATCTTCGTCTTGACAGAGAGTTTGGGATTCTCCCACACTCATGTGGTGAGGCGAGCGAGTGTGAAGGCTGATTTTCCAATCCTCTTGTTGATCTCTGTATCAAGGGAGAGGTTGTTGCTGATCGTGGACCCCAGGTACGTGAACTGATTCATGACCTCCAGCTCGTAGTCGTCAATGGTGATGGTTGGTGGTGCTTCCGTGCCTTGCGCCAAGACGTTAGTCTTCTTCAGGCTGATGGTAAGCCCGAAGTCCTTGCATGCCTGGGAGACGTGGTCCATCAGGGTCTGAAGCTCCTGCTGTGTGTGGGTTGCGACTGCAGCGTCGTCTGCGAACAGCATGTCTCTGATTAGAGCCTCGCGTACTTTGGTTCTGGCTTTCAGGGAGGCGAGGTTGAAAAGTCTGCCGTCAGATCTTGTGTGCAGGCAGATTCCCTCTGTTGCTGTGCTGAAGGCATGCCTCAGGAGCATAGCAAAGAAAATCCCAAAGAGGGTTGGCGCAAGTACACAGCCCTGTTTCACTCCGCTGCGTATGTTGAAAGGCTCTGAGACGTTGCCATCGTGCTGCACTATCCCCTGCATGTTGGTGTGAAACGATTCAATGAGGCTTTGCAACTTTGGTGGGCATCCTATCTTTGGCAGGATCTTGAAAAGACCCTCTCTGCTGACCAGATCGAACGCTTTGGTGAGGTCGATGAAGGCGACGTACAGGGGCATGTTCTGTTCTCTGCATTTCTCCTGGAGTGGGCGGATGGAGAATATCATGTCTACCGTCGATCGCTCAGCGCGCAAGCCACACTGAGACTCGGGGTAGACACGTTCGGCAAGCTTCTGTAGACGAACGAGAACAACTCGTGCGTAGACTTTGCCAACAACGCTGAGGAGGGAGAGGCCCCTGTAGTTGTTGCAGTCACTTCTCTCCCCTTTGTTTTTGTAGAGGGTGATGATCTTGGCGTCCCTCATGTCCTGTGGTACGGCACCTTCCTTCCAACACTGGCAGAGGACGTCATGCAATGGCAGCAGTAGGGCGGTCTTGCAGTGCTTGATCAGGTCGGGGGGTATGCCGTCGTTGCCGGGTGCCTTGCCAGCGGCCAAGCTATCAATGGCCTTGCTGAGTTCGTCGATGGTTGGCTCGGTGTCAAGTTCGTCCATGGATGGCAGGCAGTTGATGGCATCAAGGGCTGACGGTGTCACGGTGTTCTGTCTGGAGTAGAGGTCGGAGTAGTGTTCCACCCATCTCTCCATCTGCTTGTTCTTTTCTGTGATCATCTCCCCAGTGGAGGATTTGAGGGAGGCCGTCTTGCTCTGAGCCGGACCAAGTGCTTTCTTGATGCCATCGTACATACCACGGATGTTCCCTGTTATGGCAGCGGTTTGAATGTCTTGGCTGAGCTGAGTCCAGTACTCGTTGGCAAAGCGCCGAGCAGTCTGCTGAACTTTGCTTCTCGCAGCCCTGAGAATCTGGAGATTCTTCTCGTTTGGGTACTTCTTGTACTCAGCAAGTGCTGAGCGCTTGGCTTCAATGACGGGGGTCATCTCGGTCAACTTGGCATCAAACCAGTCCTGTGACTTCGAGGTCTTCCTCCCAAAGGTAGCCAAGGCTGTGCGGTGGATGGTGTTTCGCAGCTCTTCCCACTTCTGCTTTGCAGATTCTCCTTCTTGTGGTACACCAAGTTCCTTCTCAAAGGTGGAGGCAAACTGCTCAACAAGTTCTGGTTGAGCCATCTTGCTGGTGTCAATCCGTGCCTTTCCAGGTTGTCTAGCACGATGGAATTTCTTCAGCTGCAGCTTGACCTTTCAACACACCAATGAATGGTCTGTGTCGCAATCTGCACTCTGGAACAAACGGGTGATTAGCACATTCTTCAGTGAGGTGCGCCTGGTCAGGATCAAGTCCAGCTGGTGCCAGTGCTTTGAGCGTGGATGTTGCTAGGAAACCTTGTGTTGGGGCTTGGTCTTGAAGAACGAGTTTGTGATGCACAGATCGTGATATGTGCAGAACTCGAGCAGCCGCTGTCCGTTGTCATTCATTCTGCCCACGCCAAAAGGTCCAAGACAGGAGGGCCAGGAGTCGTGGTCAGCATCCACTCTGGCATTGAAGTCTCCAAGGAGAATGAGTTGTTCAGAGTAGGGGACGATCCTGACAGTTGTTGCGAGATTCTCGTAGAACTCGTCTTTTGCCTCTGGTGTGGCTGTCAGTGTTGGGGCATACACACTGACGAGGGTGACTGGGCCTTCAGTGGTGTTCAGGCGGAGGGTGAGGAGTCATGCAGAGCCAGTGCTGCTCGGTTCCACCATCTTCAGCAAGGTGTTCTTCACTGCAAAGCCCACTCCGTGTTCCCTGTGTTAATCACTGCCCTTTCCCTGCCAGTAGAACGTGTAGTCCTTCTCTCTCAGTGTGCCTGCGTCAGCCAACCGTGTTTCCTGGAGAGTGGCGATATCCACTCCCAGTCTCTTCAGCTCATTATTGATGATGGCAGTCTTCCTGGTGTCGTTGATGTCCTTGAGGTTAGTAGCGAGTCCTGTCATCATAGTGCGGACGTTCCAAGTTCCCAGTTTTAGAGTTGGTCTCTTTTGTTTTATTGTCTTGCCTGGTGCGAAAGTTCTCAGCCTGCTGTTCGGACTTCTCCTCATCCCCATGCACCCAATGAGGAAAGCAAGCTGTGGCGGGACATCACCTTATTGGCTGGGGGCTGCCCAGCTTGAGGCGGGCGGTAGCTGTCCAGTGAGATCCGATGATCCCTCCCACCGTTGGGAATAACCCCTGGCGCCGAGCTCTATGCCAATTGAGCGGTAGCTTATAACCGGTCACTGTCATTCCCCGTGTTTTGTCTACGCCAAAGGCGAAGCTGGAGTGTCCTCTCCAGTGATCCGGTGTTCTACCTTCCAGCGCTGGGCGTTGGTAGGATTCAAGCCTGGGCAGGAAGATATGGAGGATAAGATGTTGCCCATGCAGCATGTCCCCCCTCTCCACGTCACTGATGAATCCAAAGGACAGCAGGGCTGCTACAGTTTGGCACCAGCGCCATTGCAGGAGCTGCCAGAACGATGTTGAGCACAACATAGAACTGCCTTAGGGGCTCCGACTCCAGATTTTTCCTCAGGGTTGACTCCCGAAGCCTTTCCCGTGACCGGGTATGCCGCAAGGCAGCGGCGGTTTGAAATCAGGGTTTACCTTCCCCTAGATGGGCTACCTTCCCAGGTTGACGAGCCACCATCTACCCGAAGCATCTGGTTTTAAGGCGCCAGAGATCCGCCCTCGCCCCTTCTCCTATTAGTAAAAGCAGTTTCGCCGGGCTTAGAGACTAAACCACACGGGCAGGCTAGGAGTTGGACTTAGTTGTCAGAGGCTTTTCGAGACGCACGCCATAAGGAGCATTTTATGAGCACTGGGAGCTTAACCCCAGTGCCGCTCCTGGCTATGACAACCTGGGATAGTGTAACCCAGTGTTAAAAACGTGATGGAATTAGGAATGTCGATACCACTTTAAGAAGAAGGGGGGACATTCATTTCACAATGGGAGTAGATAGTTTAACGTGAATTAAAATTATGAATGTCGATACCACTTTAAAAAAAGAAAAACACCCATTTTACAATGGGAATACATAATTTGAATATGAATATTTAAATAAATATATATTCATAAATAGGAACATTTTCTAGAAGGTTCTGATAAAGTTCCTAGTATTGTGTGTTAATATTTCGAGTAACCAATGGCTGCGCCGTTGCTGGGTCACGCCACCCAGTGGGTTAAGCGCTCTCTCCCTGGGTCTGGGATGACTTGCATTTTTGGCTCAGTCACGCCAGACGACGAAAGACACAGACCAGAGAGAGAGGCGGTCCTTGGTGATATGGCGACGCTAGTATGCTGGTAGCAGCCTTTGTCTGGATAAAACCCTTGAAATTGATTGGGATCCAAAGGTTGTCGACGCCGTTGAGCGCGGGAACCCCACTGACGCACGAGCCACTTGGCATGGTCAGGTTCTTTCTTTTTTTTTTTCTTCCTTTGGACTGGTTTGACCAGAGCGTGGATCTCCAAATCTGGATGGCGAGCCGAAGCCCGAACCCTATGAACTGCTAAAGGTGACTCCACTAGTCACCTGGAAAGGACCAAAACAGGACTGTGAATTTTGTAAATATATTGGGAGTATTTTGTTTTTATTTTTTCTATTTTATCCCGCTATGTATTTATTTTTGTGTACATATTTGTAAATAATATACATAGTTGCAAGTTCCATATACGGCTGTGTATGTGTCGTCTGTTGCTGCACCTCCCAGGCTCCTACGGACCCAGAGTCGGTCTGACCTGGCCCAATTATCCCTCTGCTCAGGTAGTAAAGTTAAGGTAACTACATTGCCATAACACACCACTACCAAAAAGGGTACTACACCTAAAGTGAGTAGGGTGAGTGGGTGTTAATAAGGGTAACACACATAAATCTGGCGAGCACAGGTGTTAGTGGGTGTTACCCAATTACCCAGCCCTATTATACCCTGGTATTACCCCAGTGATATTATACCCTGTATTACCCCCATTGTATTACAGTGGTATATTGTTACAAAATCTGGCGAGACAAGTAAGTGTCACAGGATTGTTATACGTGCTCAGTCCTGTGACAAATACTTTGTCTAGGCCATGAAAATCCTGAGCTCTGGAACTTGATAGAGATGATAACATTCTGTTAAGCTTTACCTCATTTGTGGGTTTAAGGTTTTGATCAATTTCATGATTTACTTTAATTTGGTGCAGCTATGTTTGGGTAATATTCAGACCCAGTTCTTGTCCCGATTTGATAAAAATACTCATTAAAATTGCTGGCTATAACTAAGCTATTTGAGTGAAATTTTCCATTCAAATTGAGTTGTATGACTTTGTGATGACACAAAGATCACCACAAAGATCCACTTTGGTGCCCGAGTCAGTCTGTTCTGCTTGTTAGAGGAATAAAGTTGTGTGTCGGCAGCTGCTTGTGCCTCGTCTGGTCAATCCTCTACATTGGTGACCTGACGTGAGAATGGAAGACAGACCAAGCACCTCCGTGGGAACATCCGCGCTTGGGGTTTCCCCTGCTACGTGCGCTGTGGTGGTCAAACTCTCTGACTTTTGGCTCCACAACCCGGCTGCATGATTCATTCACGTGGGAGCCCAGTTTGCTCTCTGTGGAGTCTCGGAGGATGACACAAAGTACCATTATGTGGTGGCTTCACTGGACCCACGCACCACTCAGTGCACAATGAGCCTGCTTCGCGCTCCCCCAGCCCAGGGCAAGCACAACACTCTCAAACAGCTGCTTCTGTGGCGTTACGTCCTCTCCACCAGAGAGAGAGCAGAGGGGCTCCTCTCACACATGGAATTAGGAGACGGATACGGCTGTGGAGTTGATGGAGAATACAATGGCCTTGCTGGGCGCAGATGACGGATCCCTCCTCTTCGCCCACCTCTTCCTGAAGAAGGTACCAGCTTTGGCAAGAGCAATCCTGGCCAACTCGCCGCTGCTGGCGGCCAGGGACTACTGCTCACTAGCAGAGGAAGCAGATCACATTATCCTGGCGAACAGGAGTATCGGTGTCCAGGCAGTGAGATCGGGATCGTCGGCGGAGTCCAATGAAGTCGAGGAGCTGCAGATGGTGGCCAGGACGGCCACTCAGAAATGCAGGAAGAAGACGGTGTGCTTTTATCACCAGCGTTTTGGTCCCGACATGCAACGTTGTGTGCTACCATGTTGTTTCCAGAGGATGGAGAAACAGACCAACCAGCGGTCAGTGGCAGCTACGACCGCTAACAACAGGGAGAGTCTGCTCTTCATCGAGGACACACGTTCCGGGAGATGGTTTTTGGTGGATTCTGGTTCCCAAAAGAGCCTCATTTTGCCAGTTGCCACTGACAGACTGGCGGAAGGCTGTGGGCCATCATTAATGGCCGCCAATGGATCTCCCAACAAGATGTTTGCAAGGATGCAATTACAATTGGGACTTTGAGGTAGCTGCATGTTCGATTCCTGTTTTAGGTGCTGACTTCCTGTGTGCTTATGGTCTCCTTGTTGATGTTGCTAACAGACGTTCAGTAGATGCTGTATCTTTTTCCTAATTGCCCTGCATGACCCGGGGAGTTGGGCCACTAACACATGCAAATGTTTTAGCTTCAGGGTATAAGTACCAGTGTTTGCTTTCCAAGTTTCCCGCACTCACGGTGCCCACCTTTTCTGCTACTGTAACAAAGCACGGGGTCGAGCATTTTATCATCACGACGGGCCTGCCGGTTTTTGCGTGTCCGCGCCACCTGGATACGGCTAAGCTTGCCATTGCGCGCAAGGAGTTCGCTAACTTAGAACGCCTAGAGATTGTTAGGTGCTCCAACAGCCCTTGGGCGTCCCCGCTGCACATGGTGCCCAAGTCTGATGGTTCATGGCGGCCGTACAGTGATTTCCGTCGCCTGAACAACGTCACCGAACACGACCACTACCCCATCCCACACATCCAGGATTTTTCCGTGCACCTGGCTGGGATGCACATTTTTTCAAAAGTGGATCTGGTCTGCGGTTACCACCAGGTCCCAGTTTGTGCCGAGGATGTCCCAAAAATGGCGGTGTTAACTCCTTTTGGTCTTTTCGAGTTTTTACGCATGCCGTTCGGGTTAAAGGGAGCAGCCCAGACTTTTCAAAGGATGATGGACGCGGTGCTCCGTGACTTGCGGTTCGTTTTTGTCTACTTAGATGATGCTTTGGTGGTTAGCGCATCAGAGGAGGAGCACTTCGCCCATCTCAAGCAAGTTTTCTGACGATTGGAAGCACACAGGCTGATTTTTAATCTGGTGAAGTGCCGGTTTGGGCTGCCGGTGATGGATTTCTTGGGCCATCGCATCTTGCTGGAGGGCATGATTCTGCTGCCGGATAAGGTACGTGCGGTGTCAGATTTTCCGTGTTTTTACAACCGTTTCCTTCCCCGGGCAGCTCAGCTGCTGCAACTGCTGTACGGCACACTCAAGAAAAAGAAACCCGCGGGTAGCATTGACTGGACCCCCGATCGGGTCCAGGCGTTCACAGGTGCCAAAATGGCAATCGCTAATGCGGCTTTGGTGGCCCACCCAGCCTCGTCAGCACGGATAGCGCTCACCACAGACACGTCCGACGTCACAGTAGGAGCTGTGGTGGAGCAGTACGTCTCCGGTTCATGGCAACCCCTCGCCATTTTTAGCCGTACTTTGCGCTACAACAAGCATAAGTATTTTGGCAGAGAGTTGTTGGCTCTCCGCCTGGCTATGCGTCATTTTCAGTTCTGGCTCGAGGGTCGTGAGTTCACCACGTTGTCGATCACAAACCACTAACCTGCGCAATGTCCAAGGTCTCGGAACCATGGCCAGCTCGGCAGCAACAGCACTTGGCCGCAATTTCAGAATTCACTACATTTTATATTCAACATGTAGCCGGCTGTCGTGGCGGACTGCCTGTCGCGCGCGCTGGTCTCTCTGGTCTACATGGATGTTGATTTTTCTGCCATGACTACCGACCAAACTGCGGACGTGGACATTTTCACACTCTGATCCGCAGGTACAGGACTAAAACTGGAGAGCTAGGGCGGTACAAGAAGGGTGCCCCCCCTTGCTCTGCGACGTCTCCACCGGCCGTCCCCGCACGGTGGTTCCGAGCTCTTGATGCCGCTGCATTTTCGAGTCCATCCACTCTCTTTCATATCCTGGCATGCGGGCTTCAGTTAAGCTGGTGGGGTCTAAATTCGTCTGGCCTTGCTTGCGGAAGGATGTGAAGGAGTGGGCTGCAGCATACGTCGCATGCCAATGGGCTAAGGTTCAGAGGCACACCAAAGCCCCCCTCGAGCTTTTCCAAATTCCAAGCAGGAGGTTCGACCACATACACATGGATTTAGTGGGTCCCCTTCCGCCATTGCAGGGGTTTACCCACCTTTTGACAATAGTGGACTGCACTACGCGTTGGCCTGAGGCAGCTTCGCTAGCTGCCACCACATCTGCCGATGTGGCCCGTGCATTTTTGTCATCCTGGGTTGCACCGTTTGGGTCCCTGTTGGACATAACTTTGACAGGGGTCCACAGTTCATTTTGGAACTCTGGTCCATGATGGCTGAAAACCTGGGGGTCAAAATCCACCGCACTACCGCGTACAATGCCCAGGCTAACAGTTTGAGACAGGTTTCACAGATTGCTTAAAGCAGCACTCAAAGCCTCGTTAATGGATGCAAATTGGGTCGACCGCTTGACTTGGGTCCTACTGGGGTTACGCTCTGCGCCCAAAGAAGATTTGGTAGCTTCCCCGGTGGAGCTCGTTTTTTGTCAGCTGTTGCGGGTTCCGGGTGAATTTTTGCCAGAGAGCCCCACACCTGGTACCAACTTGTCCGTGTGCCTTTTTTCCGGGGCAGAGACTGGCCATGTTCTGGGACCCGCACATCATTGTTTTCCCTGCACTTTTGTTCCAAAGAGTTTGGAGAATGTCAAATTTGTTTTCATCAGACATGACGTGCACAGAACCCCGCTGCGCCCGCCTTATGACGGCCCGTTCAGGGTTTTGGAAACAGGAGTGAAACATTTTGTGTTAGACTTGGGGGGGTGGGGGGCGTAAGGAAACTATATGCATAAAGAGGCTCAAGCCCGCTTATGTTTTGGCAGAGGAGCAGGTGGTGCTGGCCCAGGCTCCCCCGTGCAGACGCCCACCTACGGGGGGCCTGCAGGTTGGTGTTTCTCCTTCAGAGAACTGTTTTCAAGAAACTAAATCCTTCTCCTCCCCACCCTTTCCCCCTCCAGAAGATTGTCCACCAAGAACCGAGTTTTTCTCCGACTCACCTCGACAGGAAGGCATTTCGAGCGGCCCGGCGGCTCCACATTGCAGCCACTGCGGGCGCTTGCTCAAGCCCAAAGGATCGGAGGATTAAAGCCCCTTCTGGGGTTTTTTGGGGGGGAGGCTGTGTGGTGACATAATGGGTGGTCATATTCCACCCAGGGTCTTTGGGGAATGGGGGGAAGGAGGTGAGAGATGGAGATGAGAAGAAAAGAAGAGGGGGCAACAGTAGGCACCGGAGCACCAGGGGGTAGAAAACCAAATTAAGATGCGCCTTCATACCTGGCAATGCCAGGCGTGAATGTATTGTGTAAAGTGAAGATGTGCCTCCACACCTCAAATGGCAGGTGTGGAAGTTTTGTGCAGTGTGATGCTCTTTTGTGTTTATATTAATGTGTGTACACCAGTCGCCAAAGAATGGAGTGAAACTGCATAAGAGATCCACTTTGGCTCCTGAGTCACTCTGTTCTGCTTGTTGGAGGAATACAGTTGTGTGTCTGCGGCTGCTCGTGTCTCGTCTGGTCAATCCTCTACAATTTCATTTTTTTGGCAGATTTTTCCTATGAGTTTATCAGTACATTTCCAGAGTTTTTTGTTGTTCCCTTTTGCATTTTTGATTATGTCTAAGAAGAAATTTGCTTTTGCTTTATGGAGGTGCATGGTGACTTCATTTCTGAGGCTTTTAAAAATCAGTCTATCTGTACTTAAGTCAGTTTTTCGCCATTTTTTAAGAGCTGAATCCCTTTTTTTTGAGATTCCCTAATTTTTCATTTAGCCAAGGTCGATCCTGTTTTCTCTTGTGTTTAGATAGTGTTGTTATTTCAATTCAATTCATTCAAATTCAATTCAATTCAAATGTTTATTTCAAACTCAGGGTTCATATTAAATGCAGAACTAAAACGAGTAGAAAATAAATAAATAAATAAAAGTATATACAGATCAGCAGTCACTTGGCGCTCTTGTAACAACAATAACATACAATATTGAACTCAGTATAAAATAGAACGCCACCACTTCCAAATGCTGGAGTGAAGTGTGAGTGACGAGTTGACAATTTCTGATATAAGATGATTGTTACATGCCAGCAACCTTCTCATAAAACTGTAAACATTCTTTCGTATCAACTCGCCAAAAGACGGAATGTTCAAGGACACAAACATCTTGCTTGCACTTGACCTACGTGGTATATCTAACAACCTTCTTAGGGAGTTATTATATGCAATGCAGATTTTGTTCCTAACAGCAACATTGCTATTAAACCATAAAGGCGAGCAGTACATTGAGGTACAGAAGGTCTTGAACAGCATACATTTAACATCAGGAGAACATCTATGGAAATTTCGCAACAGTAAATTTGTTTGAGCATAGAGTTTCCTGAGTTGCCTGTTACAATCAACATTGGTCTTATCAGATTCAATCCACACACCTAGGTATTTGACTTTTTCAACAAAGTTCAAGCTATTACCACAAAGTGGCATAACAGTATTCGAAGTATTGACACCCTTCAGTTTGAAAGCCATACACATAGATTTAGTACAGTTGAACAAGATGTCATTTTTTTCACCAAATTTTTCACATTCCGAGAGGAGATGTTGCATCGCTGCAGTAGACAAACTTAACAAACAGAGATCATCAGCATAGAAAATGTGATTTAACAGTGCACCGTTAATGGAGCTGCCCACATTAGTATTGTTCAACAGTACACTGAGATCATCAACATAGACATTAAACAACAAAGGTGACAGTATACCACCTTGTTTAACACCATTGGTCACATGAAATTTGGATGAGGTAACATTGCCCCACCTAACAACCATAGACTGCCTTCTGTACCAGTATAACAGGATGCTAACAATGTAAATAGGAATACCTCGATCGATCAGTTTTGTAAACAAACACCAGTGGTTAATCCTATCAAAAGCTTTGCTAGCATCTAAAAATGTAGCATAGACACTAGTTATTTTATGTTTTGAGATAATTTCTTTGTTCATATCATATTTTCGCATGTCTGTTCACAATTTGTATCACAATTTATTTCATTCCACTTTATGTACTGTAACTCATTTTCAAATGATTCTATGTTTTTTTCTGGTATGTATGAGATATATTTTCCACCATCAGTAGGCTTTTTGTATCGTGATTTTGACAATTTGCATACTACTAAAGTGAGATTATGGTTAGACATTCCATTAATTAGATTGTATTTTTTTTTTTTTTTTGTTATACGGTCAGGTTTGTTTGTAAAAATCAAATCAAGGAGAGTTTGAGATGAACGAGTTATTCTAGTTCAATTCAATTCAACTTTATTTATATAGGGCCATTTCACAACAACAGTCATCTCACAGCACTTTCAACTGTAGGGGAACCCCCACAGTTGCAGAAAGACCCCAGCAATCAGGCGATCCCCTGTGAGCAAGCACTTGTCCACGGTTGAGAGGAAAGACCCTCCATTCCCTCCAGCCAGGGAATGGAGGGTGTCATGCTTGGTGACCACAGGATCTCATCTCTGTTGTTTGCAGATGATGTTGTCCTGTTGGCTTCATCCAGCAATGACCTACAGCTCTTGCTGTGATGGTTTGCCGCTGAGTGTGAAGCGGCTGGGATGAGAATCAGCACCTCCAAGTCCGAGTCCATGGTCCTCAGCCGGAAAAAGGTGGGTTGTCCTCTCTGGGTTGGGGAGAGGCTCCTGCCCCAAGTGGAGGAGTTTAAGTATCTTGGGGTCTTGTTCACGAGTGAGGGGAGAATGGAGCGAGAGATCGACAGACGGATTGGAGCAGCATCTGCAGTGATGCGGACGTTGTACCGGTCTGTTGTGATGAAGAGGGAGCTTAGTTCTAAGGCAAAGCTGTCGATTTACCAGTCAATCTACGTTCCTACTCTCACCTATGGTCACGAGCTTTGGATAATGACCGAAAGAACAAGATCGCAGATACAAGCAGCTGAAATGAGCTTTCTCCATAGGATTGCTGGACTCACCCTCAGAGATAGGGTGAGGAGCTCAGTCATCCGGGAGAGGCTCAGAGTAGAACCGCTGCTCCTCCACATTGAAAGGAGTCAGTTGAGGTGGTATGGGCATCTGATCAGGATGCCTCCTGGACACCTCCTACTTGAGGTGTTTCAGGCACATCCCACTGGGAGGAGACTCCAGGGCAGACCCAGGACTCGGTGGAGAGACTATGTCTCCCAGCTGGTCTGGGAACGCCTTGGTATCCTCTCTGAAGAGCTGGAGCAGGTGGCTGGGGAGAGGGAAGTCTGGGCTTCTCTGCTTGAACTGCTGCCTCCGCGACCCGGACCTCCGGAAAAGCGGTAGAAGATGGATGGATGGATGGATAATTTAGATGAAATCTATTTAGCTTGGAGAAATCATCTTTTAATTTATAAAAAATCTCTTAGAAAAGTTAGAACAAGTTATTATTCTGCATTAATAGAAGAGAACAAGAATAATCCCAGGTTTCTTTTCAGCACTGTAGCCAGGTTGACAAAGAGTCAGGACACTGTCAATCCTAGCATTCCCTTAGCGCTTACTAGTCAGGACTTTATGAACTTTTTCAATAATAAAATTTCATCCATCAGAGATAAAATCAGATTCTTCCCACCGCTAACTTAAATACAGTAACTACTACAACTCCTTCAATTGATATCAGTCTTGATGAGTTTACTCCAATTGACCTTTTAGAGTTAGACAAAATAGGCTCCTCATCCAAGCCTTCAACTTGTCTTTTAGACCCTATTCCTACCAGGTTATTTAAAGAAGTCTTCCCACTTATTGGTAGCTTTATTCTTCATATAATCAATTCTTCATTAACTTTAGGTCGTGTACCGCAGGCTTTTAAAACGGCTGTAATTAAACCCTTACTCAAAAAGCCAACGCTGGATTCAGGAGCTTTAGCTAACTATAGACCAATCTCTAATCTCCCTTTCATTTCAGAAATCTTAGAAAGAGTTGTTGCTACGCAATTATTTGACCACCTGCAGGGAAATGGTTTACTTGAAGAGTTTCAATCTGGGTTTAGAATCCATCATAGTACTGAAACAGCCTTAGCGAAGGTCACTAACGACCTCCTCATCGCATCTGATAATGGACTTGTTTCTGTACTTGTCCTTTTAGACCTTAGTGCAGCTTTTGATACTATCGATCATAATACTCTACTTGATAGATTAGAACACTATGTTGGACTTAATGGAACTTTGTTGCAGTGGTTTAGATCTTATTTATCTGATAGGTCCCAGTTTGTTCATGTCAATAATGAGTTTTCTTTCAACTCAAAGCTCAGTCATGGAGTTCCACAGGGATCTGTGCTAGGCCCTACTCTCTTTTTAGTTTATATATGCTTCCGTTAGGCAACATTATTAGAAAGCACTGTATACATTTTCATTGTTATGCAGATGACACACAATTATACCTGTCAATGAAGCCAGGTGATAGTAATCAGTTAGCCAAGTTGGAAGCCTGTCTTAAGGAAATCAAAGCTTGGATGACTTGTAATTTCCTGCTATTAAATTCAGATAAGACTGAAGTCATTCTTGTTGGTCCAAAAAACCTTAGAAATACCTTTCCAAATCAAACTTTCAGTTTGGATGCGGTTACTCTTTCTCTTAATAGCTCTGTGAGGAACCTTGGAGTTATTTTTGATCAAGATCTGTCTTTCAATTCACATATTAAATTTGTTTCTAAGACTGCCTTCTATCATTTGCATAATATTGCCAAGATTAGGAGCATCTTGTCTCAGAGTGATGCTGAGAAACTGATCCACGCTTTTGTTAGCTCGAGATTAGATTATTGTAATTCTTTATTATCAGGTTGTCCTAAAACATCTTTAAAAAGTCTTCAGCTGATCCAAAATGTTGCAGCAAGAGTTTTAACAGGTACTAGAAAGAGAGATCATATCTCTCCGGTTCTGGTCTCCCTTCATTGGCTTCCCATAGAGTTTGAAATTAAGTTTAAAATCCTTCTTCTTATTTACAAAGCTCTAAACAATCAGGCCCCTTTTTATTTAAAAGATCTGATACTACCGTATTATCCTAACAGAGCACTACGCTCCCAAAATGCAGGATTACTTGTAATACCTAGAATCTCCAAAAGTACAATGGGAGGCAGAGCCTTCAGTTATTAAGCTCTTCTACTGTGCAACCAGCTGCCAATCTGGATTCGGGAGGCAGACTCGATGTCTGTTTTTAAGAACAGGGTTAAAACCTTCCTTTTTGATATAGCCTACAATTAGGGAGGGATCATGTGTTTCTGAACCCTTCCTTAGTTATGCTGCTAATAGGTTTAGTCAGCCGGGGGACCTCCAGTAATGCACTGGACCTCACTCCTTTCTTCACTCTCAATGAAATATTTTTTTTTTTTTTTTGCTGGTCATTAATATCTGTTTGTTCTCTCCCATAGATTGAGTCCCCATCGTGCTGTTTGCTCTCTACATGTCTGTTCTTTTCATCTTCTCTATGAAGATGAAAAGAACAGACATGTAGAGTCTGTTCTACTCTACATGTCAGTGAAAATGCCACATTGCGCGGCTTTTGGATGTAATTTCCAATCAAAGGGAAATAAAGAGAGCGGGGTGAGCCTCCATAGCTTTCCTAAAGAGGGAAAGTGGAGGAAAAAGTGGGGCAGCAGCGGCTCAAGAGGTAGAGCAGGTTGTCTAATAACCCGATGGTTGGCGGTTCGCATCACGCTCTCCCCAGATATCCTGCCGTTGTCTCTGGGCAAGACACTTCACCCGCATTGCCTCCAGTGCCCATAACACTGGGCATGAATGTGTAAAAATGTTTAAATGCTCGGTGGTGGCCGGAGAGGCTGTTGGCGCGGATTGGCAGCCACATTTCGCTCACTCTATCTGTGATCGCGCGCTGTAGCACATGCCTGATAAAGCTGACATATGTATTAATCATGCTGTGATAATAGCACAATATCGCTCAAAGTGCGCGCATGAGACATGTCTGTGATCGCACGCTTGTGTTGACCGTTCCTGCCTTTCATCTCCTAACTGTGGTTTTGGGATGCAGGGGAGATTCATCTTACTCCCGAGTGGTACACAGAAGCACAGGCCGTTTTATTTCACCTTAAAATAATGTTACTCGAGCGCACGCTTGAGACACTCGCGGAGCAGAGTGAAACTTATATATTGTTGATTCACTTACAATAGAATGCTCAAACACAAAAAATTGTCTACAAGCATGATGAGCACTGAACTGATAAACATGGACTCTGAGCAACATAAAGCAATTTCTCTGTTGCTTTCTCAGAATGCGGGTTGAACGTCCATAAGCAGCGCTCCACTTTTTTTTTTTCTTCTGACTGTTGCCAGCCAGATCTTCGACATGTCAAGCCAAGCGCGCGCTTTGAGCGATATCACAGCGTGATTAATACATATGTCAGCTCTATCAAGTGTTGTGGATGTGTCTGGTGCGTGTGTTTGGATGGGGCAGCTCGGTGTGTGTGGACTTGAGTGAATGGCAGCGTTTGCGCAGCCAAGGCGCCTCCCCCCCCCCCGCCGCCCCCGGTGTGTGTGGAATAACCTGGTGAGCGAACGGTGTGTGATTTGGTGCGGATACGTAGAAAGAGCGAGGCGACCAGAGCAGGTAGAATTTGTTGCTGACAACAGTGCGGTATATAAATAAAGCCCCAACGCTTCAGCAAAACGGTCTGTGCTTCTGTGTACCACAAGAGTGAGATTTACTCGGGAATTGACCGCGGAGGAAGATACATCTCCCCTGGGTCCCAAAACCACGGTTAGGAGACGAAAGGCAGGAACGGTCAACACAAGCGTGCGATCACAGACATGTCTCACGCGCGTGCTTTGAGCGATATTGTGCTATTATCACAGCATGATTAATACATATGTCAGCTTTATCAGGCATGCGTTACAGCACGCGATCACAGACAGAGTGAGCGAAATGTGGCTGCCAATCCACGCCAACAGCCTCTCCGGCAACCACTGAGCATTTAAACATTTTTACACATTCACACCCAGTGTTATGGGCACTGGAGGCAAGCGGGTGAAGTGTCTTGCCCAGGGACACAATGGCAGGATATCTGGGGAGAGCGTGATGCGAACCGCCAACCATCGGGTTATTAGACGACCTGCTGAGCTGCTGCCGCCCCACTTTTTCCTCAACTTTCCCTCTTTAGGAAAGCTATGGAGGCTCACCCCGCTCTCTTTATTTCCCTTTGATTGGAAATTACATCCAAAAGCCGCACAATGTGGCATTTTCACTGACAAATGGCAGTAGTTCATAGCTTCGCTTCTTGGCTTGTATAAGAAAAAAAAGGCTGCAACCATTCTACGTCACTACCCAGAATGCATTGCGACGTAAACACAAATCGTAATAAAGTTTCTTAAAAATATATAAAACTGGGAATTATTTTCAAAAAAAGTAAATTATAGTTATGTTACTAACATCAAAATAAAGCATATAGAGCTAACATGCCAATATAATCAGAGTTCCTTTGAAGGTTCTGCTCAACCATTTGGCCGACCACAATTTGAGTCACAATATCTCATTAAATAATGCATTGAGCTTAACTCAACCTGAATGAGCCATCTCTGCCACTTGGTTTAGTTGCACTCTGCTAAAAAAATCCTCTGCGGCACTGCGTGTTTGAGCAGTCCCTAACCCTAGCCCTAACCCTAACCCATGAGCAAATTCTACTCATTTGTTGAAGAAAATTAGCAATTTATTTGACTTGTCCTCAATGTTTTTTGTGTGCATTTAAAGGTATATAATACTTTTACTATGAACAGACCTCTCAACCGTTTGGTAGAGGCCTATATCTAAAAAAAAACTGTGGGGTCTGATTTTGGAAAAACAGTTGATTGTTGTTATTGCTATCCTAAGTGAGTAAAAAATGCAAAGAAAAATTTTTTCCATTGCTTTTTTCTTGGTGCGGACCTTAAAGGGTTAAGGGGGCCACCAAGTCTAGAGTCTGATGCAGAGAAGCTGTAACACTATATACCATGCTATCAATTACAGAAGGAGCAAGCTGGCTATAGCTTATTTCCGTTGTGTTGACACATGGCATAGAGGAAACAATCTGCATAAATTTGGTAACAACATCATCTGAGCGGCATCTACTGTAGTAATATTTTTCTTTAGGAGCCAAATAACCAGAAATGGTAAAATCAAAGGTTAACAGACAATGGTCTGACAGTACAGGGTTATGAGGAGACACTACCAGATTTTCTATTTCTATGCCATATGTCAGAACAAGGTCCAACGTATGGTGGAGATAATGAGTAGAATTTCTTACTTTCTGAGAAAACCCCATCAACTCTAATATTGAATTAAATGCCACATTAAGGCAATCACTATCTACATCTACATGTATATTAAAGTCCCCTACAATAATGTTCTATCTAATTTCAATACTAAATCAGCTAAGAATTCAGCAAATTCGGATAAAAATTCTGAGTAGGTTGATGGAGGACGATAAACTATGGCAAATAAAATTGGGTTTAGCCTAAAATTGCTAAAGTGCCCAATACTGAGGACCAGGCCCTCAAAGGAATTATAACATGTTTTTTGCTTTACATTAACTAATAGTTTGGAATGGTAAATTGTTGCTACTCCTCCTCCACGACCAGAATTAATGGGATTTTGACAGTTTAAATAACGAGAGGGAGTTGATTCATTTAAACCAACATAATCCTCTTGCCCTAACCAAGTCTCTGTAAGGGATATTTGTTACAACTCGCCCTCGCTGGTCTCCCGCCTCAGCTGCGAGCACACCTGCGCCTCATCAATCTCGGGCTATATAGCTTGCTCCGCCTGGAGCCTTGGTCTGGAGCCGTCTGCTAATCAACGCTCATCTCTCCAGCGCACGCCAACTCCCTGACGGCCTGCGCTCCTCGGATAATTCCTCTTCTAGCACATAAGCTAATCATCCACTCACCTTCTCTCCAGTTTCTCCCCTGTGCACAGGTGGATCCTCTGGCGGCGGATTTCCTCCCTCATCCTCGCCATCTCTCTCCTCACTGTGCCGAGCACGCTCAAGGACGCTATCTTCCAGGCAGGAAGACCTGCGGCTTAAGCCAACGCCAGCCACCTTACCATCTGCAAGTAAGCACCAGACTGTGTATTAATTCCGCTGGGTGTGCACTGGCAATTAATCTCTGTGTTTGCTCTGCCCTTAGGGTTGCATGGCTGTACAGCACTCCGCTTCACCCTCGACGCATCCCGTCCTCCTGCAACACATTATATCCCGCACACATGCACTCATACACCTGTTGTTGGCACAATAAAACTATTGAATCACACTCAAGCCTGTGTGCATGTTCCCTGGGTCCAACCTTATGTCAGTACGGCTCCAGCAGAGCGGCCCGGCGAACAGCGGGCTCGCACACCGACTTAACACTCTCAAGGCTCGAGTGGATCAAATCACTCACCAGCAGCAGGTAATCCTTAATTAATTAACCCAGATTAACCACCGGTTGGACCGTCTGGATCCCCAGCAGGCGTTCCCTCCGGCTCAGCGTAGCGGGCCAGCTCCCGTTGGTCTCCCAGCTAGCCAGGCTAACCCGGGGCCGCCCACCTGGCTCACTCCTGTTCCTACGCCCACGCGCTTCAGCGGGAAGCTCGGTGAAGCTCGGGGGTTTCTCCTCCAATGTGAATCGGTGTTCCAGCGCGTCCCCGGGGACTTCCCGACTGATCACAGCCGAATCGGGTACGTGGCTAACCTCTTGGAAGGGCGAGCGCTAGCTTGGGCCTACGCCGTGATGGCGAGGCCCAGCTACGCGAACCTGACCTATGCCCAGTTCATGCTGTTTTTGATCATTCGGACCGTGACAGTGTGCTAACCACCTGGCTGCTAAACCTTCGCCAGGGTAGTTGGTCGGCGGCCGATTACGCTTTCGACTTCCGGGTGGTAGTGGAAGAAGTTGGGTGGGGGGTTGCTGCCCTCTGCAGCATTTTGGCCCGTAGTCTGAGTCCTAGCCTCCGGGATGAGCTGGCCTTCCGGGATCTGCCGGAACAGCTCTCCAAATTAATTTCCCTAGCTATCAGTCTCGATAACAGGTTGAGAGAGCGGACCGCCGAGCGGAAGTCGTTCAGCCACTAGAGCGGAGCATCCTCCCGCACCTCTCAACCTCGCCCCCTGGCGTTGCCCGTGCCAGAGTCCGCCGACGAGCCGGAGGCGATGCTGACTGGGCGGGCCAAGCTTCCGCTGGCGGAGAAACAGCGCCGCTGGAAGCTGGGCCTCTGCATGTACCGCGGAGACGACCAGCACCCCCTGGAATCTTGCCCAATTAAGCCAAAAGGGGAGTCCACGAGTCACTGTAGGGGGCCTCGCGGACTCGTCCCAGTCTAACTCCCTATCAAAATGCCTTCTGCCAATCAGGTTCTGTCACAACCCCACTGAACACCTCACTCACGTACTGGTGGACTTGGGGGCAGAACAGAGCTTTATTTCAAAGAGCCTGGCAACCCGCCTGGGCATCCCCTGCCAAGCTTTGCCGGCTCCTCTCAATCTCGTCACCCTCTCTAAGACACCCTTGGAGAGGGTAACACACCGGACAGTCCCAGTCCCCGTCATCATTTCCAGGAATCACCGGGAGGACCTCAGCCTATTCGTACTGCCCACCTCGGCTGCCCCCGTCATTCTGGGTTACCCCTGGCTGTGCCTCCACAACCCGGCTTTCGAGTGGTGATCTGGAAGTGTCCTCTCCTGGAGCTCCTTTTGTTTGGGCGCCTGTCTCCAGTCCACTGCCTGCGCTCTTTCGCTTCCTCTCTTCTCCTCCGACTCCCCCCTCCGGACCTCTCCAAGGTGCCTCCGGAGTTCCACGATCTCGGGACTGTTTTCAGCAAGTCCAAAGCGCTGTCTCCCCCCCCCCCCAACACTGCCCATATGACTGCGCCATAAACCTCCGCCCTTACCATCTAGTCGCCTGTACAGCTTGTCGGCTCCGGAGCGGGAGGCCATGGACACCTACATAAAGGAGTTGCTCAGCGCTGGCATCATTCGTCCCTCCTCGTCTCCAGTCGGAACAGGGTATTTTTTCGTCGATAAGAAGGATGGGTCCCTTCGGCCATGCATCGACTTTCGGGCCCTAAATGACATCACGATCAAGGACAAATACACACTGCCACTGATGGACTCCGCCTTCGACTCTCTCCAGGGGGCTTCCTGGTTTACGAAGCTGGACCTCCGCAGCGCATACCAACTCGTTTGGATCTGGGAGGGCGATGAGTGGAAGACGGGGTTCCGGACACCCAGCGGCCATTTTGAGTACCTTGTCATGCCATTTGGGCTCACCAATGCTCCGGCTGTCTTCCAGCGGCTGATTAACGACGTCCTTCGTGACTTCCTGGGGGTTTTCGTCTTCGTCTACCTGGATGAAATCCTGATCTTCTCCCGGTCTCGGGAGGAGCATCAGGTCCACGTGAGGCGGGTCCTCCAACGTCTCCTGGAGAACAGGCTCTACGTGAAGGCGGAGAAGTGCGAGTTTTACACTGACAAGACCTCCATCTTGGGCTTTATTGTTTCTCACAGTCTCCCAGATTAAACCCCTGGTGACTAACCCACTCTGTCCTCCTCCTAGGTCTTCACCCCCTCCCGTGATGATCGACGGCGACCCGGCGTGGAGGGTCAATTCCATCCTGGACTCCCGCCGCCGGGGTCACGGCCTGCAATATCTGGTGTACTGGGAGGGGTATGGCCCTGAGTGAAGATCGTGGGTGTGCCCGTCGTTTGTACTGGACAAACGCCTCATCATGGAGTTCCACCGGGCGTACCTAGGTAAGCCAGTGCCGGGAGATGCTGCTCGGGGGGGGGGGGGGACTACTGTTACAACTCGCTCTCGCCGGTCTCCTGCCTCAGCTGCGCGTACACCTGCGCCTCATCAATCTCAGGCTATATAGCCCGCTCTGCCTGGAGCCTCGGTCTGGAGCCGTCTGCTAACCAACGCTCATCTCTCCAGCGCACGCCAACTCCCTGACGGCCTGCGCTCCTCGGATAATTCCTCTTCTAGCACGTAAGCTAATCATCCACTCACCTTCTTTCCAGTTTCTCCCCTGTGCACAGGTGGATCCTCTGGCGGCGGATTTCCTCCCTCATCCTCGCCATCTCTCTCCTCACCGCACCGAGCGCGCTCAAGGACGCTGTCTTCCAGGCAGGAGATCTGCGGCTTAAGCCAACGCCAGCCACCTTACCATCTGCAAGTAAGCACCAGATTGTGTATTAATTCCGCAGGGTGTACACCGGCAATTAATCTCTGTGTTTGCTCTGCCCTTAGGGTTGCCTGGCGGTATGGTTTTCCGCTTCGCCCTCGACGCATCCCGTCCTCCTGCAACACATTATATCCCGCACACACGCACTCATACACCTGTTGTTGGCACAATAAAACTATTGAATCACACTCGAGCCTGTGTGCTTGTTCCCTGGGTTCGACCTTATGTCAATATTAAATCAATCTGATGAGCATTTAACAGACCATGGACTAACAGAGACTTGAGAGTTAGAGACCTAATATTTAATAAACCACATTTAATTTTTAAATTATGAGGAAGAAGGGAGGCCAAATCATTCAATTTAGAGGCTTCATGTTTAATTTGAGTTTTACCAACTTTTTGTTTAATCACTTTGGGATGCTTATACATTATATTTTTATTTACTTTGGAGGGAGCAGACAATGATTCTCTGATGGGGAAGACAGGGGCAAAGTTGAGGGGTGACGGATGAAGAGGAGCTGCAGAGAGGCGTGTAAGACTGCGACTCTTCTTCCTGGTCCCAACTCTGAGTTGTCAAGACTTTGGAAATTTGGATAAAAAAGATATCAGATTGTGAGATAAATGAGACGCACCATCCAAAGTGGGATGGACACCATCTCGTCTAATAAGACCAGGTCTTCCCCAAAATGAGCTCCAATTGTCAATGTAGCCCACGTTGTTTGCAGGACACCACACAGACAGCCAGCGGTTGAAGGATGACAAACGGCTAAACATGTCAGCACTGGTCAGATTGGGGAGGGGCCCAGAGAATACTACAGAGTCCGACATTGTTTTGGCAAAGTCACACACCGATTCTACATTAAGTTTCGTGACTTCCGACTGCCGGAGACGGATGTCATTAATGCCAGCGTGAATAACAATTGTGGAGTATTTAGAGTTACTGCCTGCTCTGGCCCCAGGAATGCATTTGACTATGGCCGCTGGAGTCTCTAGGTTCACGTTTCTGACTACAGAGTGGCCAATGATCAGAGTTTTTTCCTCAGCGGGTGTGTCGCTGAGTGGGAAAAATGATTAGAAACGTGAACAGGTTGGTGCTTAACCGGGGCTTTGCGACTAGGCTTCCTTCTCACCGTTACCCACCCAGTCTCCTCGCTGCTGAGGAGGACCGGAGGACCGCTAACAGGTCACCCTAAGCTAGGGAGCTCCAAATCAGACAACCTCGCCTCGAGCTCCTCAAAAAGTCAATATTTATTACATTTACCGTTATCACTATATCAAGGATTCAGTGTACCCCGCCCGGTATGGGGTTACCGGGGCCCCACCCTGGAGCCAGGCCTGGGAGAGGGTCTCGATGGCTAGCGTCTGGTGGCTGGGTTTCCACCCATGGGACCCGGCCGGGCTCAGCCCAAAGGAGTTACATGGGTCCGCCCTCCCGTGGGCTCACCACCTGCAGGAGGGATCATGAGGGTCCGGTGCTATGTGGATTAGGTGGCGGTCAAAGGTGGAGACCTTGGCGGACTGATCCCAAGCTTTCAAAACTGGCTTTTGGTACGTGGAATGTCACCTCTCTGGTGGGGAAGGAGCCTGAGCTAGTGTACGAGGTTGAGAGATACCGGCTAGACATAGTCGGCCTCACCTCAACACACAGCTCTGGTTCCGGAACCAGTCTCCTGGAGAGGGGCTGGAGCTTGGCCTTTTCTGGAGTTGCCCCAGCGAGAAACGACGAGCGGGGTGGATATTCTTGTATCCCCCCACCTTGCTGTCTCTATATTGGAGTTTTCCCCGGTGGATGAAAGGGTTGCTTCCCTGCGCCTTTGGGTTGGGAAACGGGTCCTGACTATCATTTGTGCCTATGCACCAAATGATGTTTCAGAGCACCCACCCTTTTTGGAGTCTGTGACTGGGGTGCTGGAGGGTGCTCCTCTTGGAGACTCCATTGTCCTACTGGGGGACTTCAATGCGCACTTGGGCAACAACAGTGAAACCTGGAGGGGGGTGATTGGGAGGAACAGCCTGCCCGATCTGAACCCGAGTGGTGTTCAGTTATTGGACTTCTGTGCTAACCACAGTTTGTCCATAACGAACACCATGTTCAAGCATAAGGGTGTCCATATGTGCACCTAGCACCAGGACACCCTAAGTCGCAGGTCGATGATCGATTTTGTTATCGTGTCATCAGACCTGCAACTGTATGTCTTGGACACCCGGGTAAAGAGAGGTGCAGAGCTGTCAACTGATCACCACCTGGTGGTGAGTTGGATCCGATGGCACGGGAGGAAGCCATTCAGACCTTGTAGACCCAAACGTATAGTGAGGGTGTGCTGGGAATGTCTGGCTGAGGCCACTGTCCGGGAGGTCTTCAACTCCCACCTCCGGAAGAACCTCAACCACATTCCGAGGGAGTCTGGAGACATGGAGTCTGAATGGGCCATGTTCTCAACCTCTGTTGTTGAAGCGGTGGCCCAGAGCTGCAGCCGCAAGGTGGTCGGTGCATCTCGTGGTGGCAACCCCCGAACCAAGTGGTGGACACCAGTGGTGAGGGGGGCCATTAAGCTGAAGAAGGAGTCCTATCAAGCTTGGTTGGCTTGTGGGACTCCCGAAGCAGCTGAGGTGTACTGGCAGGCCAAGCGGAGTGCAGCTCAGGTGGTTGCTGAAGCAAAAACCCGGGTATGGGAGGAGTTCGGTGAGGCCATGGAACAAGACTTTCGGTCGGCCTCGAAGAGATTCTGGCAAACTGTCTGGCGGCTCAGGAGGAGAAAGCAGCTCCCTGTCCACACTATGGTGCGGATGGGGCACTGTTGACTTCGACTGGGGATATCATCGGGTGGTGGAAGGAATACTTCGAGGATCTCCTCAATCCCACTGATACGCCTTCCACAGAGGAAGCAGGGTTTGTGGACGAGGGGGATGACTCGCCTATTACAGGGGCTGAGGTTGCCAAGGTGGTTAAAAATCTCCTTGGTGGCCGGGCCCCGGAGGTGGACAAGATTCGCCCTGAGTACCTCAAGGCCCTGGATGTTGTTGGGCTGTCATGGTTGACACGCCTCTGCAACATTGCGTGGAGGTCGGGGGCAGTGCCTTTGGCATGGCAAACTGGGGTGGTGGTTCCTCTCTTCAAAAAAGGGTACCGGAGGGTGTGCTCCAACTTTAGAGGTATCACACTCCTCAGCCTCCCTGGGAAGGTTTATGTTAAGGTACTGGAGAGGAGAGTCTGGGCGTTGGTCGAACCTTGGATTCAGGAGGAGCAATGTGGTTTTCGTCCTGGCCGTGGCACATCGGACCAGCTCTTTACCCTCTTGAGAATTCTCAAGGGTTCGTGGGAGTTTGCCCAACCAGTTTACATGTGTTTTGTGGACTTGGAGAAAGCATTTGACCGCATCCCTCGTGGTTTTTTGTGGGGGGATGCTTCGGGAGTATGGGGTATCGGGCTTGTTGTTACGAGCTATTCGGTCTCTGTACGACTGTTGTGAGAGTTTGGTTCGTATTGCCAACACTCGGTCGGACTCATTCCCAGTGAGAGTTGGACTCCAACGCCTTGGTATCCTCTCTGAAGAGCTGGAGCAGGTGGCTGGGGAGAGGGAAGTCTGGGCTTATCTGCTTGAACTGCTGCCTCCGTGACCCGGACCTCCGGAAAAGCGGTAGAAGATGGATGGATGGATGGACTAAAAGAGGCAGAGGTGTAGCTAAACATCTGACAGAGAGAGCACACCAGAGGAGAGGAAGGAGAGCTAGTAGCCATAGCTAGTGGCTAACCCGAAGCTAACAAAAACACTGATAAAAGGTGAACAGAAGGCTGAAGAGGGTGATGGCACTGAGTGCGAACATAAGTGCAAGAGGCTTGATAAACAGAAATGAGAACTAACGGTAGATGGAAAAAAGTGGTTAAAATACAGTTAAAAGCAAAATCCTCAGGAGAATGAGGAGAGCAAACCACACGGACAGACAGCAGCACAGGAAGTGACGATACGTTACCACAAGTGATGTTACCCAGCTTCCTAACAGCTTCCTTCCTTCCTTCCCTGAATAGTTGTTACTGATCATCTGATCCATATGAAATTTATTGATGTCTTTTAATTTCTGTCTGTTTTACAAAGCCAATTTAAGTTGAAATCACCCATGAGGATTAATTCTTTGCTGCTAAACTGTTTCAGCACATTTAATAGACAATTAAAGAATGTGTCTTTAAAGGATGGAGGTTGATAGATCACAATCAAAGAAAAAGACATGCCAGGGGATAGTACAACTTTAACTCCAACACATTCCAACGTATTTTCAGCAATGACCCGTCCTCCCCTGCCATTTTTTCTGTCTTGTCTATAGGTATTGTACTCTGGTACATTGAAAACAGCTGGAGGTGTGATTGGGGTTAACCAGGTTTCTGAGAAACATGACATGATGGTTTGACCCAGGGTACAGAAGACAGACTCGAGTATACAATTTAATAGCTTTATTCACCCAAGTGTGTAATAGTTGTGTGTGTATGTGTGATTCTCCAGGAGATGCTGAAGGACCCGCCTAACGTGTACCTGATGCTCCTCCAGTGATCGCGAGAAGATAAGGATGTCATCAAGGTACACAAACACGAAGGATCCCAGGAAATCTCGGAGGACGTCATTGATGAGACGCTGGAAGACGGCCGGAGCGTTGGTCAACCCAAACGGCATCACCAGGTACTCGAAATGGCCACTTGGGGTCTGGAAGCCCGTCTTCCATTCATCGTCCTCCTTGATCCGTACCAGATGGTAAGCGTTGCGAAGATCCAATTTGGTAAACCAAGAAGCCCCCTGGAGAGAGTCAAAGGCCAAGTTCATGAGGGGCAGCATGTATTTATCCTTGATAGTGATCTCGTTGAGACCCCGGAAGTCAATGCAAGGGCGCAGGAAGCCATCCTTCTTCCCTACAAAAAAGAATCCCGCCCCCACCGCAGACGAAGATGGCCTGATGATCCCAGAGCTGAGTGATTCCTTAATATAGGCGTCCATCGCCTCCCGCTCCGGAGCTGACAGACTATAAACGGCTCGACGGAAGCGGGGCACCAGCCCGGAGATTAATGGCGCAGTCATAGGGGCGGTGGGGGGGAAGGGACAGCGCCCGTGACTTGCTAAAGGTGACCCCCAGATCGTGATAAATCTCCGGTACCTTGGACAGGTCTGGGGGAGGCGACACAGGTGGGGTCACAGACACCGATGGGGCACACGCTGCAGACTGAAGGCATGCACTAAGGCAGAACGGGCTCCACGGGATGATGCTTCCCGCCCGCCAGTCAAGCGTGGGATTATGCAGCCGCAGCCAGGGGTAGCCCAAGATGACAGGAGAGGTGGAGGTGGGCAGCACCAAAAAACGAATGTCCCCCCAGTGGTTTCCTGAGATAATAACAGACACGGGGGCCATCTGTTGAGAAACAGCTGTTAGTGGAGTCTTAGACAGGGTGATCAAATTGACAGGTGGCCGGAGAGTCTGACAGGGGAGGCCCAAGCGGGTTGCCAGGTCTCCTGAGATGAAACTCTGCTCAGCCCCTGAGTCAATGAGTGCGTGAGTGGAGTGTTCTATGTGCTTCGAAATGAGCCGGATAGGGATGAGGCAACTAGTGAGGGGCTTTGACTGACCTACGTCCGTGAGTCCCCCTACTGTGACCCACGGACCTCCTCTTTAACCCGACTAGTACACTCGGCTATTTCATGGGAAGCACTACCACAATAAAAGCACAACCCCAATTCCTTACGGCGCTGTCTCTCAGCGGCCGAAATGCCTGAGCGCCTGATTATCATATCCTTCTGCCCCGGAAGTTCCTCCGGAGGAGGCAGGGCCAATTGGGACGGCTGAGAGAAGCGAGAACGCGGCACGCTCGAGCGACTAGAGGCCCTTCGCTCGGCGGCATGCTCCTTCAGCCTGTTGTCTAAGCTTATGGTAAGAGAAATTAGTTCATTCAACTTATCAGGCTTGTCCCGAGTTGCTAATTCGTCTCTTAATTCAGGGCTTAGACTGCGGACAAAAATACTACATAACGAGGCGTCCTCCCACCCGACCTATGCTGCTACTACCCGGAAATCGACAGCAAAATCGGCAGCAGCCCTGCTACCCTGCCGAAGGTTTAACAGCCGGGAAGTTAACACAGAGTCCTGATCGGTGTGGTCAAAAACCTCAGTAAAATCTGCTAAGAATTGTTGATAAGTTAAGTGGGCAAAGCTGGGCTTAGCCATTACCGCATAAGCCCAGGCTAATGCTCTACCTTCTAGTAGGTTCGCTATATAGCCAATTTTGCTATGGTCAGAGGGAAAATCCCCCGGGACCCGATGGAAAACAGTCTCACGTAACAGAAATCCCCGTGCCTCCCAGAGCTTCCCGCTGAAATGGGCGGGTGTCTGCACGGGAGTGAGACGAGTTAGGGGGGTCTGGCTTACTTGGCTAGTCGAAGGATTAGCGGGGACGGGTGGCGCTCCGGCGACCAGAGGGAATGCCTGGTGTCCTTCCAGACGGTCCAACTGTCTGTTAATCTGTGCTAATTGGGTGAGAATTACAGTCTGCTGATAAGCTATTTGGTCTACACGAGCGTCTAAGGTGTTAAGACAGCACATCAGCGTGCTGTCCACTGGGTCATTTTGACGGAGTCGTACTGACATGATGGTTTGACCCAGGGGACAGAAGACAGACTCGAGTATACAATTTAATAGCTTTATTCACCCAAGTGTGTAATAGTTGTGTGTGTATGTGTGAATGTGAGAGGTGCTGGATGCGTGCTGGAGCTGAGCGAGCCTCGCTGCTGCCTGGCAACCCTAGGGACACAAAGCAGAGGAATTACTACTGCACCACAGCGGGGAATGTGATAATGAACACCGCTTACTTGCAGGTGCTGCTGTGGGATCTCCGTTTGCTCCGAGAGTGCTGGCCAGGAGGAGAGCTTGCTGCTTGGCGCTGTGAGGCGGAGGAGTGACTCCGGTGAGATGGAGGAGTTGTACCGCCGCCAAGGAAGACTGATCCGCCGCCTGGAGGATCCACCTGTGCACAGGGGAGTACAACTGGACAAGGTGAGTGTGAGGAAGGCTTACGTGACGAGGCGTGGAGAGCTTGGTCAGGCGTAGCATGGGTCTGTGGCTGAGAACGTGGGACGTAGCTCTGTGATGCTGACAGACGACTCCGTGCAGAGCTGTCAGCGGGTCTGGCTTTTATAGCTCACTGGAGATTGATGACAGGTGTGCGCGCAGCTGGGACTGATGACGGCCCAGCGGCCGCCATGACAGAACATAGGTAGTCAAGATTTGAATTTGTCAATAGTTGTTGTAATTGTTCTGTTTTAGAGACAATGCTCCTAATATTGAGATGACCTCCAAAAAAGCCTTTAGGTTTCATAGTTGGATCCCATAATACCTTGTCATGATTTACAGTTTGAAACATTTTAGTAGTTTGTTGTTTTTCAACCACAGTTTTTATCCCATACCCATACCGTTTTGTAACAGTCTTACTAGGCTTATGCAGTTTGAATCTTGTTGCAAGAATTTTTCATGTGTCAATGTCACCGGCATCCTGGGCGGCTCCACTGATGCCATTCCCCTTTGGATGGGCTGCCGCCATACCGGAGTCTGGGGAAACCTTTCCTGTATTGATATCGCCAGTGTCTTTGGAGACCTGACCGATGTCAGCCTACTCTGGATGGGTTGCTACTGCATCGTGTCCAGGGAAACTAGGACAACGTCAATAACCAGCCACTGGGCCATGAATCATCGACACGGCTCGGCCCGACAAGCATCCCTTGCCGAAAGAGCCACCACTGCACCGGCGTCTGGGGCGAAAACCAACATCCTGCCGTCAGGCTCCAAGCCGTCGACGCGGCTCTATTTGATGGACATCCCTCGCTGAAAGAGCCGCCGCTGTACTGACACCCAGGAGGGCCGGACTGGCACTGTCACCTCGCCGTTTGGCCACAATCCGTCATCCCAACTCTGCTTGGCAGGCCCATCCCGCCAGGTTAGCCGCTGGAGCACCAACATCCTGGGTGCCTGGGTTGGTGCCGATCGCCGGACGCCATGCCGTCGGTGTGGGTCTGGTGAAACAGTCACGGTTGCTGTACTAGTGTTTGAAGGGACCATGTGCTGTGGATTCCATTGTAAACAGTTTAGCTGTGGCTGCCGAGTTAGCCACTTTAGCTGCTGTGCCGGCTGCAGGGGCCAGGTTGGCCAAATTAGCTGAAATTGTCATTCTGGCTGCAGCATCCAGGTTTTCCAGTTTAGTTGTGGTTGTTTGGCTAGCTGTGGTGGCCAGGTTGACCAGTTTAACAGCAGTTGTTAGGCTAGTTGCGCTGGCCCAACTGGGTTTCCATTGTCCAAAGGCTGTGGGCCTGGGTTCACCTCCGCATCTCCCGCTACTAATATCATAGGTGCCAGGTAAATTGACCCCGAAGCTGTACTTCCAGGACTTACTTGTACCCGTTTTGCAGGAAGCACCTGGGCATGGCCGTTGTTCATTAAAGTGGATACGGTCTGGCACAAAGGCCTCCTCCTGAAACTTATAAAGGCGATCCCTGCTTGGGCAACAGCAATTATAAAAACCCTGCTGACCAACCGAAGGTTCAGAGTCCACCTCAGTCAGAACACAAGTGCATGGAGAATGCAGAAAAACGGACTCCCACAAGGCTCAGTTCTAGCTCCAACTCTGTTCAACCTCTACATAAACGACCTGCCTACTACAAAATCCTGCAAATTCATCTATGCAGACGACATCTGTTTGGCATTCCAAGCACCAGACTTTGAACCACTGGAATGGGTGCTCACGGAAGATCTTGCTAAACTGGACCAGTTCTGCAAAATCTGGCGCCTAAAACCAAGCCCAGCAAAAACCGTCTCCAGTGTATTTCATCTCCACAATGCAAAAGCTGCCAGAGAACTAAACATCCACCTGAGCGGACTCAAGCTTAAGCATGCCCCAAATCCAACTTATCTTGGAGTGACCCTTGATAGGACCTTATCCTTCAAGGAACATCTAAAGGGGACAGGCTGCTAAGGTGAAAGTACGAAACAACCTGCTCTGCAAGCTCGCTGGTGCAAAATGGGGGGCGGCAGTCTCCACCCTGCGCACCTCAGCACTGGCCCTTTCATACTCTGTAGCAGAATATTGTGCCCCTGTCTGGTCCAGGTCATCTTACACACACCATGTAGACACCCAGCTCAACTCAACCATGAGAACTATAACTGGAACAATCCGCTCAACACCACTCCCCTGGCTCTCTGTACTGTCAAACATAGCCCCTCCACACATCCGGCGAGCAGCATTAACTCAAAGGATGCTCCAAAAAGTTAAAGATTTTCCTCACTTACCAATCCATGCAGATATCTACACCCCACCCACTGCCCGACTTTCATCCAGACGGCCGATTTGGAAAAACCCTCCTCCAGCTGACTTTACCATCCAGACAACTTGGCAAGAGGAATGGGAAACCAAGGAGGTCCCAAACAAACAGCTGGTGATAAACCCCAACCAACAGGTCCCGGGCACCAACCTCCCAAGGAGACAGTGGTCTACACTCAATCGCTTCAGGACTGGACATGGCCCCTGCTTGGCCAGCCTTCACAGATGGGGCAGTAGCCCTAGCCCACTGTGCGCATGTGGAGAGGAGCAAACTATGGAACACATCATAGAGGCTTGCCCGCTCCAAAGACTGGAAGGAGGATTACACACCCTCCATACAGCAAACCAGGAGGCAACTGCTTGGCTTAAGGACTTTGCATTCGCTAAATAAATAAATTAAAGTGGAGTACAGCAGACGCTGTTGATGAGTGACCGTAGCATTGTGGTTCTTGGTTGTGAGGTGCCGCCGCATTGATAGCAAAAGTAGACAGACAGTTAAAACAGCACCAACTATCCAGTGTTCCGGTGATAGTTTAGTCCATTTTGTGAATAAAGTAGGTCTAAAAGATACAGGTTGAGGAGGTTTAAAAGGTTTAAAAAGAGATTTAAGAGAAGCACATGCAGAGCCTGCCAGTCTGTGTGTGTGTTCAGTTGCCATCTTGCCAGAAGAATTTGATCCCCTGCTGAATTTGTAAGTTTACCCCCTTACAAAGGAATTAACAGTCCATAATTTTATAGGTTTATTTTAACAGAGACAGAACGTCAAAATTCCCCCCCAAAATAAATAAGTATTGTCAATGAATTTACATTAGATCCAGGGAAATAAATATTTGTTCCCCAAACGAAACGTGACTTAGTACTTGGTGGAAAAACCCTTGTTGGCAAGCACAGAGGTCAGATGTTTGTTGTAGTTGGTCACCAGGTTTGTGCACATCTCATGAGGGATTTTGATCCACTCCTCTTTACAGATACTCTCCAAATCCTGACGGTTTCAAGGCTATGGCTTGGTAACGCGAAGTTTCAGTTCCCTCCACAGATTTTCTATGGGTCCGGAAACTAGCTAGGCCACTCCAGGACCTTAACGTGCTTCTTCTTGATCCACTCCTTTGTTGCCTTGGCCATATGTTTTGGGTCACTGTCATAGTGGAAAACCCATCCACGACCCACCATCAGTGTTCTGGCTGAGGATTCAACAGAAGACTTCACCAGATGGAGGGGCCTTGTTCATCGGCCCCTCCATCTGGTGAAGTCTTCCTGTAACCTTAATAGAGAAACAGTCCCAAAGCAGAATGTTTCCACCTCAGTGTTTGACAGTGGGGATGGCATTCTTGGGGTCAGGTACAACATTTCTCTGCCTCCAAACATGGCGAGTCAAGTTGATGCCAAAGAGCTCAGTTTTTGTCTCTTTCTCACCAAGCTTCTTGCTGACGGTCTTGTAGCCCATTCCAGCCTTGTGCTTGTCTACAATCTTGTCTCTGACATCCTTTGACAGGTTCAGGTTCAGGTTCAGGTTACTTTATTTGTACCCGTAGGTAGATTTGTTTTGCAGTTGGTGACATCCATATTTACAAGCCACAATTACATTCAACATAGACACAAACACAGGCACACATCTTACAAAATAGGTAAATATAAAATATGTACAATATAATTTTTATAGCTTGTTCAACTCTTTGACAGCAGCAGGGACAAAGCTGTTTTTGTAGCGCTGGGTTCTACTTTTTGGGACAGCAAACCTCCGTCTGGAGGGAAGAAGCTGAAAGTTGCAGTGCAAAGGGTGGGAGTCATCATTTAAAATCGAGTCGGCCATCCTCTGTACTTGTCTGGTGTACAGGGATGTCAGGCTCAGCTGTGACTGAGCCTGACAGCTCTTTGGTCTTGCTCATGGTAGTGGAGAAGTTTGAAGAGATTGATTCTGTGAAAGGAATCTTTTATACCCGTAACAGGTTGAGATTAGGAGTACTTTCTTAAAAGGACAGGACTATTCTTGGTTGGTAGGGATCAAATACTTATTTATGTGAATAACCTCAAATTAAAGCTGAGAGTCTAAACGTCAATGCCACATTGATTATAAAACTGTATTTTAAATACGTTTTGGTAAACAGCTAAAATAAAACTTGTCAGTGTCCAAATATGTATGGACCTAACTGTAAATGGACCTTTCTGTTTAGGAAGCGTCTCTACATCTATCTATAAATTCACGAAATCTCTGTCTGTGTGTTTGTGTGACTGTTCCACGCATATCTCTTGAACCGTTTATCAGACTGGCCTCAGATTTTAAATGTGGTTTCCTGATGTTACGAGGGTGTGCATCCCTGAATATGGGGTTGCTCAGTCAAAATATGTAATTTTTATCAATAAAAGTTTAGCCACCGCTCGGTCTCAGGTCCCAGGCTTCTAGAAGTGTGGGTGGGGTTTGATTTCGGATCGACTCCTACTGATTGGATAATACGTCCATTACGGCATCAGTAACCACAGCACTCCGTGTGCAAAACAAGGAAGCAAAACATGACAAACTTGACTAGAAAAAGATAATACTTAAGATTTAATGCTTAAAAAATTATACCATAAAGTTGCTGTGATTGCATAGGTCTAATGGATAATTCGGCATGGGGAAGGAAGGGGGGGTGGAGCAGCAGCTGAACCACTGGAACCACGGGTAAAGCAACAACCGAGACTCCCATTAACTGGGCAGGCGGAGCTTGGCTCCCTGCGAAACACTGCAATCCACCGCTGCTGCTTCTCCCGCCGATGTCCGACCGGCCGCTCCACGATCGTTCACGGGGAGGCACGCCCAGCCTGCTCCAGTCAGTGGTACACGGGAGTCCCTTTGCAGCCTGATTGGGATACCTGTTTCAGATAGGAATACTTGTTTTCTACGGGCATGATGGCACTCCTCTCAGTGTGCTCACACAATTACTAAAAGTTAATTGTTAAAAGTTAATAACTGTGGAGCGGCATGCCCAGATCAACTGCATATCATATGCGGCCACATGCACGGTTTGACTAAACGACGACCGTCACCAAAAAGCAAACAAAAACGCTCAATAACTCATAAAAGATCACACAAATAACTGATCTGACAAAAAATAAACAAGCGGTTCTTAAACCGTGGCTAATGTTGGATGTCCTATTCATTTTCAATTATTCTGTAATTAATATTCACACAATAAAATAAATCTTAGTTTAGTCCCTTTCATATTTGTCAAATCTAACATATGTGATTGCCTACATATAGGCTACACCTCTGTATTCCACTTTCAAACACAGTTTACGCGGCCAGACATGACCTGGCTCAAAAGCACCCTAACTGATAAGCGATAAAAAAAGTTATTTCCAATTCAGTTCAAGTGGAAAAAAAAGATAATACATGGCGTGTGCTTTTTCCCTGAGGCTGATTTATCATGTGGCTCCAGTGATCAGCTCATGATTGGATCCACTTTTTTTTTTTTTTTTTTTTACCAAAGGTAAAACATGGGGGGAAGGCCCTACAACCTTTGTTCCACGAATGCAGGACGTATCAGCCATACGCTGGATAAATTTTCAGCATGGGGCACATATTTTTTCCAGTTTACAAAATTTTTCACCGGGTCTTGTCATGTTCTGGTGAGCGCACTCTCCCCCTCCCATCCTGTTCAACTTTTCCTTACTCCGTGGGCAATCATCGTCACCTGCATGATGAGATGCATCTGCTACCTCTGCCTCGGCAGCGCTTAAATAGATCATCACTTCTATGCTTCGGCGCTGGTTCATTGGGTTTACTACCAGTTTCAGCGAAGTAAGTTTAATTCTTCCTCTCAAAGAAAAACCCCATTAATACTTTGTCTTCTCCTACTCAGGTTGCTTCCTCCTTCGTGGTGCGTCTCCGGGGTTGTTGTGCGCTCACCTGCCTCATCACCATCATCACGTCAGTAGCCATCTTCACCCAGTCAGACACCTCACCCAGCTCTACTCCAGCCTTCCAGCAACTCCACCTGGTTCGCCATAAGTGCTGGGTTCCTCTGCCGGGCTCTCTCTTCCTCCCACATGAGTGTTGTCCTATTTTTCCCTTTTCAGTCTCCCTCCTAACCTAACTTGCTCTCGTCTCTCCCTACAGGCTGGGTCTTCCTCTGGCGAGCGGCGTTTTTCCTTTGCAAAGCTTTCCTTTTTGCATTAATAAAATTCAAATCATATTTGCTTCTCTATGTCATCATGTGTTTTCTCTGGTGTCACTCCCTGCACGTGAGCTGTCAGTCATTACTAATCATGACAAAACGAGCCAGCTATAGTGCAAGCTCAGCAGGAGCAGCATCAGCAGAACACTCCACTTTGGATCGTTTGGATGCCACAGAGAGGCAGGTGGTGGTGCTTACACAGCAACTGCAAACTATTACGCAGCAGCTGGGCACGGTCGCTGGACATTTGGGCCATTTGTCCCATCCGGGTTCCACCCCTCCGCCTGTTGCCCCAGTTCCTTCCACCGTGTGCGGAACCACCTCCGTTCCCTCACCTGCCCCGTACGTGGGGGAGGTGGGGAAATGTAATGGCTTTTTGTGCCATGTTCGGCTGTATTTGGGCCAGGTCAGGGGGGAGGATACAGCGAAAATTCACTTTATGACCCTCCTGTTGCAAGATTGGGCCCAGCTGAGGGCCCTATCTATTCTTGACAGCTGGGAGGACCCCAATTATTCGTTTGAGAGATTTGTGGCCGAATTCACTCTCGCCTTTGACCGTTCAGAAAGTGAAGGAAACATCATGAGCCGATTATGTCACTCTGTCAGGGGAGCCAGTCTGCCGCCGACTACTCTGTGGAGTTCTGGGTCATCACGGCAGACTCTGGATGAAATGATGTTTTGCTACGCAGCGTATTCCTCTAGGATTTAAACAAAATCCTCCGCGATGACCTAGTGATTCATGCCATTCCCTCCTCCTTGGATGGTCTAATTGATCAGGTTGTCAGTCTTGACAACCGATACTGCAAGCGCACGAGGGAGCACAAGGCTTCCTCCAACCTGCCCAGTGCGTGCACACCCTCTTCGGCTTCTGACATAGGTGGAGCTGACTCCTCCTCTGAGCCTGTGGAGTTCAGCCGGGGCCGTTTGACCTCGGAAGAGCGCCAGAGTTGGAGGAGAATCGGTGCCTGCATGCATTGTGGCTCCCTAAAGCACACACTGCAGGAGTGCCATCTGAAGCCAAAAGATGCGGCTTGTCAGTAGCTGTGGGGGGTCTGATGGGTGGGAAATCCATTCATCCCTCCGGTAACTTCTCCATTTCGAACCTCATTCAGTTGCCAGGGGTCGAAAGGAGAGCTATGGCTTTGATTGATTCAGGGGCGGAGCAGAACTTCATCTCTGCACACTTCGTGCGGGATGTAGGCATCCCCACGACCAAATTGCCCATGTCTCTACTTGAAGAGTTTCAATCTAGGTTTAGAATCCATCATAGTACTGAAACAGCCTTAGCGAAGGTCACTAACGACCTCCTCATCGCATCTGATAATGGACTGGTTTCTGTACTTGTCCTTTTAGACCTTAGTGCAGCTTTTGATACTATCGATCATAATATTCTACTTGATAGATTAGAACACTATGTTGGACTTAATGGGACTTCGTTGCAGTGGTTTAGATCTTGTTTATCTGATAGGTTCCAGTTTGTTCATGTAAATAATGAGTTTTCTTTCAACTCAAAGCTTAGTCATGGAGTTCCACAGGGATCTGTGCTAGGCCCTACTCTTTTTAGTTTATATATGCTTCCATTAGGCAACATTATTAGAAAGCACTGTATACATTTTCATTGTTATGCAGATGACACACAATTATACCTGTCAATGAAGCCAGATGATAGTAATCAATTAGCCAAGTTAGAAGCCTGTCTTAAGGAAATCAAAGCTTGGATGACTTGTAATTTCCTGCTATTAAATTCAGATAAGACTGAAGTCATTCTTGTTGGTCCAAAAAACCTTAGAAATTCCTTTCCAAATCAAACTTTCAGTTTGGATGCGGTTACTCTTTCTCTTAATAGCTCTGTGAGGAACCTTGGAATTATTTTTGATCAGGATCTGTCCTTCAATTCACATATTAAATTTGTTTCTAAGACTGCCTTCTATCATTTGCGTAATATTGCCAAGATTAGGAGCATCTTGTCTCAGAGTGATGCTGAGAAATTGATCCACGCTTTTGTTAGCTCGAGATTAGATTATTGTAATTCTTTATTGGGCTGCACGGTGGCGCAGTGGTTAGCACTGCGGCAGCACAGTTTACCCTTGGCCGGGGGATTGTGGGGATCGTGGGATCGTGGGTTCGATCCCAGCCCCCGACCAACAGTGATCTGTGCGGAGTTTGCATGTTCTCCCCGTGTTGCGTGGGTTTACTCCGGGATTTCTCCGGTTTCCTCCCACATGCCAAAAACATGCATGTTAGGTTAATTGGCTGTTCTAAATTGTCCTTAGATATTTGTTTCCTATAGGCCCTTAGAATAGAGGGTTAGTATTAATGAAAGCGCTTTGAGTGGTCTTTGTGACTAGAAAAGCGCTATATAAGTGCAGGTTAGTTAGTTAGTTAGTTTATTATCAGGTTGTCCTAAAACATCTTTAAAAAGTCTTCAGCTGATCCAAAATGCTGCAGCAAGAGTTTTAACAGGTACTAGAAAGAGAGATCATATCTCTCCGGTTCTGGCCTCCCTTCATTGGCTTCCCATAGAGTTTAGAATTAAGATTAAAATCCTTCTTCTTACTTACAAAGCTCTAAACAATCAGGCTCCTTTTTATTTAAAAGATCTGATACTACCGTATTATCCTAACAGAGCACTACGCTCCCAAAATGCAGGATTACTGTCACGCCGCGCCGCTCATCAGCGGCGCCACCTGCTCGCACACCTGTCAGTCATCAGCGGCGAGGAATATAAGCCGCCTCGCCCTGAGCTTCGGCCTGAAGCCGTCAGACTTCTTCCCCCACTTCTTCAAGAAGCAACTACTCTCTTTTCAGCACGACGCTGAGCGGTAAGAAGATCACTTACCTCATCTTTTCCAGTCTGCTCCCCTGTGCACAGGTGGATTCCTCGGCGGCGGACAACTCCGTCCCTCATCCCTCCTCGCTGCTGCACCGAGTCCTGCAGGTGGCTGTCTCCCGGGGTCCCGTCCTTGTAGTGCCAGTCATCTGTCCCAAACAAGTAAGCTTCTCCCTCGCCTTTTCTCCTCCTGTGTTGGTGTGTGCCCATCACCCTGTGTCTGTTCTCTCCCATAGGGTTGCCGGCTGAACGGTCTCCTGCCTCTGTGCCTGAAGCAGACGCCACCACCAACACATTAAAATTCCGCAGACACACACCCATACATCCCTGTTGTTAATAAACAGTTTGAACTACTCTGAGCCTGTGTGTGTGCGTCTCCTTAGCCGAACGTTATATCAGTACGGCTTCAGCAGAGCGGCTCGGCAGACGGCGGGCTCGCACACCGGCTTTCCACTCTCGAGGCTCGAGTGGATCAAGTTGTCTATCAGCAACAGGTGATTTTTAATCAGTTGATCAACATCACTAACCGGTTGGGCCGCTTGGACCCCCAACAGCCGTTCTCCCCGGCTCGTCAGGGTGGCGCGGCTCCTGCTGCGCCATTGGCCGTCCAGCAGGCTCCGGGTGCACCGGTTCGGCCCACACCCATTCCAACCCCCGCCCGCTTTAGCGGTAAGCTCGGCAGAGCGCAGGGGTTTATTATGCAGTGTGAGTCCGTTTTCCACCGGGTGCCCGGGGACTTTCCCTCAGATCATAGCCGAATTGGTTATATCGGGAATCTCCTGGAGGGGTGAGCATTAACTTGGACCTACGCCGTAATGGCGAGGCCCAGTTATGCCACCCTCACATATGACCAGTTCGTGAGACGCTTCCTGGAGGTCTTTGACCATACTCATACCGAGACGGTCCAAGTCGATCGGCTTCTCGCCCTCCAGCAGGGAAGCCGGTTGGCAGCGGACTACGCGGTCGACTTCCGGGTAGCGGCGGAGGAATTAGGCTGGGACGAACGCTCCCTCTGTGGCCTCTTCCTCCGCAGTCTCAATGATGATCTGAGGGATGAACTAGCTGGACGGGATATCCCTGAGACGCTAGCGGAGCTGACATCCTTGGCGAT
The DNA here is from genome assembly GCA_020510985.1 of Pholidichthys leucotaenia. Lineage (NCBI taxonomy): Eukaryota > Metazoa > Chordata > Actinopteri > Cichliformes > Pholidichthyidae > Pholidichthys > Pholidichthys leucotaenia. Next base: position 33,657,724 of record CM035842.1, on the reverse strand, counting down.
TAGTTTGGACAACAGGCTGCGCGAGCGCTCCTCGGGGCGGAAGTCATCTTCTTCTCGCCCTCGTGGAGTCTCGCCGCCCCTGTTCCAAGCTCGCCCCCTGGCGGCGCCGCCACCATCGTGCCCCGAGGAGTCGGAGCCGATGGTGACGGGCTGGACAAAGCTTTCCCTTGCGGAGAAACAACGCCGCCGTGAGTTGGATCTCTGCATGTATTGCGGAGATGACCAACACACGGTGAAGCTTTGCCCACGGAAAGCCAGTCGGTGGGGTCCGCGAGTCACTGTAGGGGGCCTCACGGATGTCAACCGGTTAAATTCTCTCACCCAATTGAAGCTGCCCATCCGTTTCTGCCACAACCCCACTGGGCATCTCACCCACGCACTGGTGGATTCGGGCGCAGAAGGCAGCTTCATTTCACAGAGCCTGGCAACCTGTTTGGGCATCCGCTGTCAGGCACTGAAAAATCCCATCTCCCTTGTCAACCTCTCCCGTGCCTCCCTAGGGAGAGTATCGCACCAGACCATCCCCGTTCCGGTCATCATCTCGGGAAACCACCGGGAGGAGATGACCTTCTATATCCTCCCCAACTCTGTGTCGCTCGTCATCCTGGGGTATCCCTGGCTTCGCCTTCACAACCCGGTCCTGGATTGGAAAGCGGCTGGGGTATCGGCATGGAGTACATTCTGCATGGGCACCTGCCTTCAGTCCGCTGCCTGCTCTCCGTCCGCTCCTCCCCCTGCGACGGACGCTGCACCCCCGGACCTGTCTCTGGTGCCTCCGGAATTTCACGACCTGGGTATGGTGTTCAGTAAGACGAAAGCTATGTCTCTCCCCCCTCATCGGCCCTATGACTGTGCCATCAACCTCCGCCAGGGGGCTCCCTTACCTTCTGGTCGGCTCTATAGCCTGTCTGCGCCGGAGAAGGAGACGATGAACGCCTACCTGAAGGAGTCATTAAGTGCTGGGATAATCCGCCCATCATCGTCACCCGTGGGGGCAGGGTTCTTCTTCGTGGGAAAAAAGGATGGGTCCCTCCGCCCTTGCATTGACTACCGGGCCCTCAACGATATCACGGAGAAGGACCGTTACACCCTGCCCCTCATGGACACTGCCTTCCACTCCCTCCAGGGGGCGACCTGGTTCACCAAGCTGGATCTACGCAGCGCTTACCACCTCGTCCGGATCCGGGAGGGAGATGAGTGGAAGACAGCCTTCCGTACCCCGAACGGCCACTTTGAATACCTGGTAATGCCGTTCGGGTTGACCAACGCTCCTGCCGTCTTTCAGCGCCTCATAAATGACGTCCTCCGGGACTTCATCGGCCTTCTCGTGTTCGTCTACCTGGACGATATTCTCATCTTCTCCAAGTCCAGGGACGAGCACCAGGTCCACGTGAGGCGGGTCCTCCAAAGACTGCTGGAGAATCGTCTGTACGTGAAGGCAGAAAAGTGTGAATTTTACTCCAGGACTACGTCCTTCCTGGGGTTCATCATCGCCCACGACAAGGTGCTCCCCGACCCGGAGAAGGTGAAGGCGGTGGTGGAATGGCCTACACCTGCATCCCGGAAGCAGGTGCAACAGTTCGTTGGCTTCGCCAATTTCTACCGCCGCTTTGTCCCCAACTTCAGCTCCATCGTCGGACCACTGACCCGCCTCACGTCCCCGAAGGTCCCGTTCCGGTGGACCGAAGAGGTTGCCGCTGCCTTTCAGGCGCTGAAGGCGGAGTTCTCCTCCTCCCGGGTCCTTCGCCAGGTCGACCCCGCGCTGCAGTGCATCGTAGAGGTAGACGCTTCGGACACGGGAGTGGGGGCAGTGCTATCCCAGCGGTCGCCGGACGATGGCGCCAAACGGCCCTGCGCCTTCTTCTCCCGGCGCTTGTCCCCAGCGGAGAGGAATTACGATGTGGGGGACAGAGCGCTCTTAGCCATCAAACTCGCCCTGCAGGAGTGGCGCCACTGGCTAGAGGGGGCGAACCTGCCGTTCGTGGTCCTCATGGACCACAAGAACTTAGAATATCTACGATCTGCCAAGCGCCTGAACGCCCGCCAGGCGCGCTGGTCTTTGTTCTTCGCCAGGTTCCAATTTTCAATCACCTTCAGGCCTGGCTCTAAGAACGGCCTGCCTGACGCCCTCTCTAGGCAGTTCACTCCCGTGGAGTCGGAGGAGACCCCCCCACTCCATCCTGCCCAGGTCGTGCGTCGTGGGAGCCATCTCGTGGGACATCGAGAGCAAGATCCGGAAGGCACAGGAGGTGGAACCTGACCCTGGCGGCGGACCTGAGGGGAGGCTGTTCGTGCCATCCGCGGTCCGAGGAGAGGTCATCCACTGGCTACACACCTCCAAGCTCACCTGTCACCCTGGCACCTCCCGGATGATAGACCTCCTCCAACGGTCCTTTTGGTGGCCAGGCCTGCGGAGGGATGCAGCCCGCTACGCCCGGGCTTGCCCAATCTGTGCCACCAGCAAATCGGGAAATGCCCCTCTAGCGGGTCTGCTCCAGCCCCTGCCCGTCCCTGGCAGGCCCTGGTCGCACATCGCGTTGGATTTGGTCACCGGACTCCCCGTCTTCAACTCCTATGACACCATCCTGACCATCGTGGACCGTTTCTCCAAGGCCGTGCACTTCGTCCCCCTGCGAGGCCTCCCTACTGCCTTGGAGACGGCGGATCTCCTCGTCCAACACGTGGTCAGGCTGCACGGGATTCCGGTGGACGTGGTCTCGGACCGGGGCCCCCAATCTCACTTCCGCCCTCCCAAGAGAGCAGACGCTTTTTCCTTCTCTCTTGCTCTGACTTTTTTTTCCTTCCTCCCCAACTACTGGATCCCAGCTTGCTGTTGTCTGTCTGCGTCTAACTGCGACCGTCGAAAGAAAGAAATTATGGAGTTAATAAGCTGGGCTTTGAACACAATTGACACTATTTTTTCAACAAGGAAAAGTGCTCCGGGGGAAGCTGTCTGCCCCGCAGGAACGGCTCCAGCGGGCTATTTACGTGACACGAGTAATTGGAAGATCTTGTGTCTCACTAATCTCTCTATCGAAGATATTGAAGATTTGTATGTCTTCGTGATAATGGTGATCGGGATCTTTCTGATTGGAACTGGGATTGTCCTGGTGTACCGCAAATTGCTGAAGATGGACACAACCTATCAAAATGCTGGCCAGGCGAGGTGCATCTGTCAAATTGAAAAATTGGAGAAGACCCTGATAGCGACAAATGGAGAACTGTCTCGGAAGGTGGATTACATCATGGTCTTGCTTAGGTCTTTCCACGATGGATTTAAAGCCCCGCAATGAAGGATTAAGTACTGAATCTACAGAAGAAATAAAAAGCCTTCTCTGTGATCAGTCCGATTTGGCTCAATTTCCCCATGAAAATTCCTCCTGGCTGTCTGCAGTCTGTGTTTTCAAAATCATCGAGCACAAGGCCTTGGACAGCCATCTGGACAGCCTGCCCAGATATTCGCAAGGACGATCGGCGGCAGCCAGACAAAACATCTCCTGCCAAGTGCCCTTGTGTTCTCTTATTATCATCAACATTGCTTCAACAGCGCACACACATTGATCCATGAACTGAATAAAGATACACACACTGCTCTCTTGTGTCTTGTGTCTTGTGAATCCTGTCTTGCGTATGTGCATCGAGAGCTTTTTTTTTCCTTGTAATCATAATATTGATTGATTATGCAACCAGTATTCTGAATCAATGATTTTTTTGCTCCTTCCTATTGTTCCTCGTATTATTCTTATTCTTATGCTACCTGTACCCTCTATCCTGTTGGCAGGCGCGTCCCCGATGCAGCCGTGTCACTGGAAATGCAGGTTCATTTTCTGTGTCAAGTCAAATTCTCTCGTATGTTATCAGTGATCTGTTAATGTACTTGGCAATAAATCTTTTCTGATTCTGATTCTGAATTTTCATCTGAGGTTTGGAGGTCATTCTGCAACGCCATCGGAGCCAAGGTGAGCCTCTCCTCCGGCCATCACCCCCAATCCAACGGGCAGTGTGAGCGGACTAACCAGGAGCTGGAGGCTGCGCTCCGCTGTGTGACCAGATCCAAACCCACGTCCTGGAGCAACCATCTTGCCTGGGTTGAATATGCCCACAATACCGCTCGCTCTACTGCTACAGGGATGTCTCCCTTCAAGGCGTCCCTGGGTTACGACCCCCCGCTGTTCCCGGAGCAGGAGAGTGAGGTAACTGTCCCCTCAGTTAGGGCACATCTCAGGCAGTTCCGCTCCGTCTGGACTGCCGCGCGCAATGCGCTCTTACGCACAGCGGAGCGCAACAGGACTGTGGCGGACCGGCGTAGAAGACCTGCCCCGGCGTACAGAGTTGGGCAACATGTCTACGTTTCCACCCAGGACGTCACTCTAAAAGGCGAGAGGAGAAAGCTGGCACAGCGATTCATGGGTCCCTATCCCATCACCCGGATCATCAACCCGGTGGCTGTGCGCGTGGCTATTCCCCCCTCCCTCCGCATCCATCCCACCTTCCACGTGTCAAAGGTGAAGCTGGCAGTCTCCGACCCCCTTTGCCCTCCTCCTGCAGCGCAACCCGCGCCCCGGATGATTGGTGGCCATCCAGCCTGGCCCGTCTCCTCCATCCTTGACTCCCGGCGCCGGGGTCGTGGGTTGCAGTTCTTGGTGGACTGGGAGGGCTATGGGCCCGAGCATCGACAGTGGGTGCCCCCGTCGTTCGTGTTGGACCCATCGCTCATCGCTGACTTCCACCGAGCGCACCCAGAAAAGCCATCGCCAGGAGGCGCTGCTAGAGGGGGGAGTACTGTCATGCCGCGCCGCTCATCAGCGGCGCCACCTGCTCGCACACCTGTCAGTCATCAGCGGCGAGGAATATAAGCCGCCTCGCCCTGAGCTTCGGCCTGAAGCCGTCAGAATTCTTCCCCCACTTCTTCAAGAAGCAACTACTCTCTTTTCAGCACGACGCTGAGAGGTAAGAAGATCACTTACCTCATCTTTTCCAGTCTGCTCCCCTGTGCACAGGTGGATTCCTCGGCGGCGGACAACTCCGTCCCTCGTCCCTCCTCGCTGCTGCACCGAGTCCTGCAGGTGGCTGTCTCCCGGGGTCCCGTCCTTGTAGTGCCAGTCATCTGTCCCAAACAAGTAAGCTTCTTCCTCGCCTATTCTCCTCCTGTGTTGGTGTGTGCCCATCACCCTGTGTCTGTTCTCTCCCATAGGGTTGCCGGCTGAACGGTCTCCTGCCTCTGTGCCCGAAGCAGACGCCACCACCAACACATTAACATTCCGCAGACACACACCCATACATCCCTGTTGTTAATAAACAGTTTGAACTACTCTGAGCCTGTGTGTGTGCGTCTCCTGAGCCGAACGTTGTGTCAATTACTTGTAATACCTAGAATCTCCAAAAGTACAATGGGAGGCAGGGCCTTCAGTTATCAAGCTCCTCTCCTGTGGAACCAGCTGCCAATCTGGATTCAGGAGTCACACTCGATCTCTGTTTTTAAGAATAGGGCTAAAACCTACCTTTTTGATATAGCCTACAATTAGGGAGGGATCATGTGTTTCTGAACCCTCCCTTAGTTATGCTGCTAATAGATTTAGTCAGCCGGGGGACCTCCAGTAATGCACTGGGCCTCACTCCTTTCCTCACTCTCAATGTAATATATTTTTTTGCTGGTCATTAACATTTGTTTGTTCTCTCCCATAGATTGAGTCCCCATCGTGCTGTTTGCTCTCTACATGTCTGTTCTTTTCTTCTTCTTTATCCCCTCACCCCCCAGTCAGTCGCAGCAGATGACTGCCCCTCCCTGAGCCTGGTTCTGCTGGAGGTTTCTTCCTGTTAAAAGAGAGTTTTTCCTTTCCACCGTCGCCAAGTGCTTGCTCACAGGGGATTGCCTGATTGCTGGGGTCTTTCTGCAACTGTGGGGGTTCCCCCTACAGTTGATAGTGCTATGAGATGACTGTTGTTGTGAAATGGCACTATATAAATAAAGTTGAATTGAATTGAATTGAATGTCTCTCAATGTCACTACGTTGTTGGGCATAAAAGTTGCCATCATTACCGAAAAGACGGAGCCGGTGTCCGTCCTTCTTTCCGGTAACCACTAGGAGACTATTTCATTCTTTATTCTCCCTAAATCCGGTCACCCGGTGGTTCTTGGTTACCCATGGCTCCGGAAACATAACCCTATCATTAATTGGGTGAATCATTCCATCTCTTCCTGGAGCCTGTATTGTTTGGCATCCTGTCTGAGCTTGGCCGAGTGTTCACCTTCGCTGTCCATCTCTTCCCCTCTGGCAGAGCCGCCAGACCTCAGCCTAGTACCCGAGGTCTATCATGATCTCAGAGAGGTCTTCAGCAAATCAAGAGCACTTTCTTTACCTCCCCATTGCTCTTATGATTGTGCTATAGACCTTCTCCCGGGTGCGCGGCTGCTGTCCAGCTGGCTCTACATTATTTCTGGGCTGGAGAGGGAGGCGATGGAGAGCTATATTAAAGATTCTCTGAACACTGGCAACATCTGGCCTTCATTGGCCCCTCTTGGGGCAGGATTCTTTTGTCGGAAAGAAGGACGGTTTGCTACGCCCGTGCATTGATTAGCGGGAACTCAATGCTCTAACGGTTAAGGATAAATATCCTCTGCCCCTGATAAACTCCGCATTTGAGCTCCTTCAGTGCGCACAAGTATTTACTAAATTGGACCTGCGGAACGCTTATCATGTGGTTCGCTTTCGTGAAGTGGAGGAATGGAAAATGGCCTTCAAAACACACTTGGGGCAATTTGCATATCTGGTGATGCCATTCGGGCTCACCAATGCCCCAGTCGTCTTCCAACGTATGATCAGTTACGTCCTCCGCGATATGGTTAATCAATTTGTTTTTGTTTACCTCGATGACATTTTGATTTTTTTCCTGCACGCCAGAGGAACACGCAGTCCACATCAGGGCCATTTTACAATGGCTCCTGGAAAACCAGCTCTACTTTAAAGCTGAGAAGTGTGAGTTTTCCACCCGCTCCACTTCATTTTTAGGCTTTTTTGGCTCACCCGGCCAAGGTAGAGGCTGTGCTAAATTGGCCTACACCCCACTCTCGCAAGGAGCTTCAACGCTTCCTGGGGTTTGCGAATTTTTATTGCTGTTTCATCAGAAACTATAGTGGGGTAGCACAGCCTCTGACCCAGCTGACCTCCGTTAAAGTGCCCTTTAATTGGTCCGAGGCAGCTGAACAGGCCTTTCGCAAATTGAAGGGTCTGTTCTCCCAAGCTCCCATCTTGGTCCAGGTCAACCCCCCCAGCTCCAGTTTATTCTAGAGGTGGATGCTTCTGACTTGGGGGTGGGCGCTGTTCTATCGCAGCACTCAGTTTCGGATCAGAAGCTCCATCCATGCACGTAGTTCTCTTGGCGTCTCACGCCTGCCGAGAGGAATTACAACATAGGAGACTGTGAGCTGTTGGCCATTAAGTTGGCCCTTGAGGAATGGAGACACTGGCTGGATGGAGCGGCCCAGCCTGTAATTGTGTGGACTGACCACAAAAATTTAGAATATCTTCGGTCGGCCCGCAGGCTGAACGCCAGGCAGGCCCGCTGGGCCTTATTCTTTGCTAGATTTAATCTTACCATCACTTATAGGCCTGGCTCCCGTAATATTAAACCGGATGCTCTCTCCCACCAGTTCTGCCCTGACCCTCCTGCCCTTCATTCCCTTCCCCAACCCACTGTCCCACCCTCTTGCTTCCTTGGAGCTCTCACGTGGGACATTAAGCGGAGGGTCCGGCAGGCTCCATCCACGGAACCCATACCAGAAGGGGGCCCTGACAGTCGTCTGTTTGTCCCGGCCGCTCTCCGCAGCGATATAATCAAGTGGGGACACATCAGCTTTTTTTCTTGCCATCCTGGGGTCACTCACACCATCAACCTCATTCGTCGGGTGTTCTGGTGGCCCACTCTGTGGAAATATGTCCGGGATTGTGTCAATGCCTGTCAAGTCTGCTGTCATAATAAATCGGACTCCTCGCCCCCTTCTGGCCTCCTCCATCCACTTCCCATCCCATGCCGACCCTGGTCCCACATTACCTTGGACTTTTTTATCGGGCTCCCCCCCTCAAGGTAACACTGTGATCCTCACCTGTGTGGATCACTTCTCTAAGGCGATCCACCTGGTGCCCCTTCCCAAATTACCCTCTGCTTTGGAAACGGCGAACCTCCTCATGAGCCATGTCATCCACTTACACGGAATTCCTGTGGACATTGTGTCTGACCGGGACCCTCAATTTAAGATAAGATAAGATAAGATAAGCCTTTATTAGTCCCACAATGGGGAAATTCCAGGATTGCAACAGCACAGGGACAGCAACACTCAAAGCAATAATTAAGAAGATACGGAAGATATAAATAAGAGCAGTGGATATACATACATACACATCAATATATAAATATATATACAAAGTGCAGAGTATTGTAGCAAGATGGAATAAACAGCATAACCGTCTACTTAGTTATCCTACATGGTATGAATATGTACCCATACATATTGTCACCCTCCGTAGCGACCGACAATGTCCTAGTTGAAAATACTGGAGGGGACCATTGTGTAAGTCTATTGCATCTTTTGCATTCAATACTATTAAGTCGTCACGTTTTTTTTTTGCTATCTCTGCGAGCAGCCCTGCTTAGGTTATACAGTCTGACAGCCGTAGGTAGGAAGGACCTGCGAAACCTCTCAGTTGCGCACCTAGGATGATGTAGTCTGTTGCTAAATGAGCTCCTCAGTGTGTTCAGAATGTCCTACATAGGGTGGGACTCGGCCTCCAGCAGAGATGACAGTTTAGCCACCATCCTTCTCTCTCCTATCTCCTCCAACCACTGGGTCAGGGCGCTGCCCCAGGACAGAGCTAGCTTTCTTGATCAGTTTGGCAGTCTCTTCCTATCGGCTGCTGTAATGCCACTGCCCCAGCAGGCCACTCCAAAAGTGATGGCTGATGCCACCACCGTGTCATAGAATGTCTTCAGCAGCACCCCTTGTACACCAAAAGACCTGAGTCTCCTCAGTAGGAACAGCCTGCGCTGTCCCTTCTTGTAGAGTGCGTCGGTATTGTGTGGCCAGTCTAGTTTATTGTTCAGATGAACACCCAGGTACTTGTAGGATGTCACCATCTCGATGTCTGTTCCCTGGATGTTTACTGGTGCTGTGAGGGGTTGTCCTTGCCTGCGGCAGTCCACCACCAGCTCCTTAGTTTTCCTCGCGTTGATCTGGAGGCAGTTCCTATGGCACCAGTCCACGAAGTCCTGGATAAGTCCTCTGTACTCAGCTTCATCTCCGTTGCAGATTAGGCCGACGATCGCAGAGTCATCAGAGAACTTCTGTAGATGGCAGTGTGTTGTGTTGTGTGAGAAGTCCGCAGTATAAAGGGTGGACAAGAAGGGAGCCAAAACTGTTCCCTGGGGGGCCCCCGTGCTACCGATGATCGTGTTGGACACACAGTCCCGGGTTCTCACAAACTGTGGCTGGTTAGTGAGGTAGTCCAGGATCCATGATGACAGGTGCTGGTCCACCTCTGCGCACAGCAGCTTGTCCTTCAGGATCATCGGTTGAATGGTGTTGAAAGCACTGGAGAAGTCAAAGAACATGATCCTCACCATATTCCCGGGCTTCTCCAGGTGGGACAGAGAACGGTGAAGGAGGAAGATCACTGAATCCTCCACCCCAATGCCATGCTGGTAGGCGAACTGGAGTGGATCCATCGCTGGTCCCACCAGGGGGTGGAGGTGAGCAAGGAGCAGTCTCTCCAGGGTCTTCATCATGTGGGACGTCAGGGCCACTGGTGTGTAGCTGTTCAGGTCTTTGGGGCGGGAGGTCTTAGGTACAGGTACCACACAAGATGTTGTCCACAACTGTGGTACCCTCCCCAGCTTCAGGCCCAGGTTGAAGATGAGCTCCACAATCCCACACAGCTGATCTGCACAGGACTTGAGGAGCTTTGCGCTGATGCCGTCCGGACGCCTTCCTCGCCTTCATCTTTCTCAGCTCCGTCCTCACCTGGGTCTTAGTGCGGGTCATGTTGGGGGGCTGTGTGTTGGGAGTGGGAGGGTGTTGGTGGAGTGGGGTGTGGCCAGCAGGACTCGATGTCTTTAGAGGCAGCAGTGGTTGTTGTGCAGTCGGGGGGGAGGGCGGTTGGTCAAACCTACTAAAAAAAACCATTTACCTCCCAAGTTTGGAAAGCCTTCTGCCGCTCTCTAGGCACCACCATTAGCCTCACATCTGGGTACCATCCACAGAGCAATGGGCAGGCTGAGTGCGCCAACCAATCCTTGGAGGCCACCCTTAGGTGCGTAGCAGCCTGCAACCCCAGTTCGTGGAGCACTCATCTGACCTGGGTGGAGTATTCACACAACTCTGCCACCTCAACGGCCACCGGATGGACCCCATTTGAGGCATCTATGGGGTACACTCCCCCTCTGTTACCTATGGTGGAGAGTGACGTGGCAGTACCATTGGTGGGGGCCCACGCACACCGCTGTCACCAGCTCTGGAAAGCCACTCGTGCTGTTCTTGCTCGTTCAGCCAAACGCAACCGTCAGTACGCTGACCGCAGGCGTACCCCTGCTCCTAAGTATTCCGTTGGGCAGCAAGTGTGGTTGTCAGCGGACCAAGTGCCCTTGAAGACGGAGCCGAGGAAGCTCTCTCCTCATTTCCTGGGCCCATTTCCCATCTCTAGGGTTATTAACGACATCACGGTCTGCTTGAAGTTCCCGCCGGCGATGCGGATACACCCCACCTTCCACATTTTGAAGATCAAGCCCCTCTTCGCCAGCCCTCTCTGCCCTCCCCCGAAGCCGCCTCCTCCCCCTTGGATCACCGATGGCCAAACCACCTACACGGTCCAGAGGATTCTAGACATTTGTCGTTGGGGCCAGGGGCTCCAATATCTCATCCACTGGAAGGGCTACTGACTAGAAGAAAGATTGTGGATCCCTGGTTTGAACTTCCACGACAAGAGGATGGTCCGGGCCTTTCACAAGGAACACCCCAACAAGCTCAGTGGACTGCCAGGAAGTACCCCTTGAGGGGGGGAACTGTCATGTTCTGGTGAGCGCACTCTCCCCCTCCCATCCTGTTCAACTTTCCCCTACTCCGCGGGCAATCATCCTCACCTGCGTGATGACACGCACCTGTTACCTCTGCCTCACCAGCGCTTAAATAGATCTTCACTTCTATGCTTCGGCGCTGGCTCGTTGGATATACTACCAGTTTCAGCAAGTAAGTTTAATTCTTCCTCTCAAAGAAAAAACCCATTAATACTTTGTCTTCTCTTCCTCAGGTTGCTTCCTCCTTCGTGGTGCATCTCTGGGGTTGTTGTGTGCTCACCTGCCTCATCACCATCACCACGTCAGCAGCCATCTTCACCCAGTCAGACACCTCACCCAGCTCTACTCCTGCCTTCCAGCAACTCCACCTGGTTCGCCATAAGTGCTGGGTTCCTCTGCCGGGCTCTCTCTTCCTCCCACATGAGTGTTGTCCTATTTTTCCCTTTTCAGTCCCCCTCCTAACCTAACTTGTTCTCATTTCTCCCTACAGGCTGGGTCTTCCTCTGGCGAGTGGCATTTTTCCTTTGTGAAGCTTTCCTTTTTGCATTAATAAAATTCAAATCAAATTTGCTTTTCTGTGTCATCGTGTGTTTTCTCCGGTTTCACTCCCTGCACGTGAGCTGTCAGTCATTACCAATCGTGACAGGTCTGAGGTGTGTGTGGAAAAAATGCGTTTTGGTTAATGTTTAGAGGGTCAAAAATGCAATAGTTTAGGCGTAATAATAATAATAATAATAATAAATAATCTCGCATCAATAAAAAACAAATGCTTACAATAGAGTGACGGCGCTCAGTCTTTGCCAGACATGCCCTCAAGGTTCAAATCATTTGGCCTCAGTATCACCCCAGTGTGACGATATGAGCACCACCTCAATCTTAGCATTAAAATTTTAAAAAACCTTTTAATAACAAAATATTGCTAAAATATAAACTGATAGACTACAGTGGGTCTCAATTATTTGTAAACATGTCCTGTTATAGTACTGCATGAGTTTATTGACGATACATAGAAGAAATTCAGTATTACACTGAACTCTATCACTGAACAGTGATATAAACTAAAATAATTAATAATAATTATAATGGTGGGCGGCACGGTGGCGGAGTGGTTAGCATTGCGGCAGCACAGCAACTCACCCTTGACCGGGGGATCCTGGGTTTGATCCTAGCCCCCGAACAACAACGATCTGTGTGGAGTTTGCATGTTCTCCCCGTGTCTGCGTGGGTTTACTCCAGGATTTCTCCGGTTTCCTCCCACATGCCAAAAACATGCAAGTTAGGTTAACTGGCATCAAACTGGGGATTCTAAATTGTCCTTAGGTATGACTGTGAGAGTGAATGGTTGTCTGTCTCTCTGTGTTGGCCCTGCGATTGACTGGCGATCTGTCCAGGGTGTGCCCTGCCTCTCGCCCAAAGATGCTGGGATAGGCTCCAGCCCCCCCTCTACCCGAAAAGGATTAAGCGGAAGAAGATGAATGAATGAATGAATAAATGAATGAATTATAATGGTGACTGAACAACTCCCATTCCCTAAAGTGCAAGATACATTGCTATGAATATAAGTGATAAAAGATCAGACAAATAAGTTATCTGACAAACAAACAAACAAGGGATCTGAAACGGTCGCTAATATTGGATGTCCCATTCATTTTCAATATTTAGGTATTCTGTAATTAATATTCACACAATCAAATAAATCTTAGTGTCATTTACTCCTTTTTGTATTTGTCAAAGTCTAACATGTGACTACCTACATATAAGCTACACCTCTTTGTATTCCACTTTCAAACACAGCCTACATTTGGGCCTGTAAAGCCTGATTGGGGAACCTGTTTTAGACAGGAATACTTGCGTTCTAAGGGTATGCACTAGTACATATAATTTCACTTTGGCCACTTCTAGCATATAACACCTACACAAAAAAAGGTTTCTCTATTTGAATCTTTTCTAAAAGCAACAAAAAATAATATTTTCAATTCTGAACCAGGAGCTCTACCTGAGGAACAATGAGCTGAAGACCCTGCCTCGTGACGTGTTCAGCGACATGCCCAAACTTTCTCAGCTCGGACTCAGTGGAAACCACCTGAAAACAGTGAATGGAAACATGTTCGTCCATATGCCTGGTATGCCTTTTTTTTTTTTTTTTTTTTTTTAGCTCTGTCACATTTTCTCAGAAACTAAGTTACCCAAAATAGTAGAGGTGGCAATGCCAACACTTATTCTATTCTGATTTATCACAGTGCTGAAGAAGCTGTGCCTCCATAACAACCAATGGCAGTGTGACTGTAACATAATATCTTTGGTTCAGTGGATTGAAAAAACCAAGGTCACACTATCACCACGAGGGTCCCTGAAGTGCATGAGCCCTCCGGAGTTTCAAAACAAGCTCCTCAGCAGCCTCCACCCTGATAAACTGCTCTGTCATGAATAAAACCAGTAAAATGACCTCAGCATGGTTTGAAACCCAGACACCTTTATGTGAAAACAGGTTTTTCTTTGGTAGCCTGGGGTACAGTTTGTAGATTGGTCTGGTATAACTTTCCAAACTATATTTTACTTCATAGAGCTTTCTGTAGAAAAAAAAAGTATCTTCTCAAGCAGCATACAGTTGTATTTAGTGTAAAAAGTACCTATGTGCGTTCTGACATAGTTGAAGCAAATCACCTGATAACAACACATTTCTCAGACACCATAATCATTGGTGGCTTCCATATTGTCAATGTGTACAAGCCCCCTAATGCCAACTGGGATCTGCAGGTCTTACCCACCCTACCCCACCCTGCCATCTATGTGGGGGACTTTAACAGCCATCACCCTGACTGGGGGTACCCAGCAGTGGACAGTGATGGGGAGGCACTTTCAGACTGGGCATCCAGAAATGACCTCGCTTTGATATACGACCCCAAACAAAGAGGAACCTTCCACTCTGCTAGGTGGAAGAAGGACTATTCTCCTGACCTGTGTTGGGTCAGCTCTTTGAATGGGGAGCCATATCCTACACAGATCCTCATTCTTGATGATTTTCCACACAGCCAACACCGGCCCCTGCTTGTACACATTGGCCTGCAACTTCCAGTCATATACAGCCCAAGGAAGATGCGCTGGAACTTCCGCAAAGCCAACTGGAAGAAATTCAGTGAAACTCTGGACCGGAGCGTTGTTACCATCCCACTCCACACCATCACTGTAGATGAAGCATACAACCGCTTCTGCAGCGCAATCTTCAAGGCTGCCCATACTGCAATCCCACGAGGCTACCGAGCCCTCTATGTCCCATGTTTGGACGGAGAAAGTGCTGCCCTCCTACAATCCTATCAAACATCAGGGGACCCAGAGATAGCAGACCATCTCATTGAATCGCTAAATACAGCCCGGCGAAAGAAATGGGAGGAGACAGTTGCTGACCGGAGCTTTACCCACTCTAGCAGGAAATGTTGGAGCCTCATCCGTCGCCTAGGAGCTGCACAGAAGCCCCCTAGCCAAAGCCGAGCATCCGTCACACCCAACCAAGTTGCATCCCACCTACTGACTATCGCCAAAGCACCCCAAGACAAAGACACCAGAAGAGCAGTTACAACTGAGCTAAAAAAACACCAAAAAATGCCTGTAGAGGAAACGAACCCTGAACCCTTCGAGGCTGCTGAACTGGAGAAAGTCCTACAGGGCCTGAAATGTGGAAAGGCAGCAGGATACGATAACATCTTCCCAGAATTCATGAAAAATCTTGACCCCCGAGCCCTAACCTGGTTGACACAATTCTACACAAGGATCACACAAACGAACTCGATCCCAAAGAAATAGCGGACAGCAAAGGTCATTGCCATCCCAAAACCTGGCAAAGACCACAAACTACCAGCAAGCTACCGCCCAATCTCCCTACTCAGCGTTCCTTACAAAATCATGGAGCACCTAATACTGCAACGCATTTCCCCAGAAATAGAGGATATTCTAAGTGTGGATCAAGCAGGTTTCCGCAAGGACCGCAGTACAGGAGAACAAGTACTGGCCCTAACCACCTTCATTGAAAATGGCTTCGAGAGCAGACTGAAGACAGGGGCTGTGTTTCTCGATCTTACAGCCGCCTATGATACGGTCTGGCACAAAGGCCTCCTCCTGAAACTTATAAAGGCGATCCCTGCTTGGGCAACAGCAATTATAAAAACCCTGCTGACCAACCAAAGGTTCAGAGTCCACCTCAGTCAGAACACAAGTGCATGGAGAATGCAGAAAAACGGACTCCCACAAGGCTCAGTTCTAGCTCCAACTCTGTTCAACCTCTACATAAACGACCTGCCTACTACAAAATCCTGCAAATTCATCTATGCAGACGACATCTGTTTGGCATTTCAAGCACCAGACTTTGAACCACTGGAACGGGTGCTCACGGAAGATCTTGCTAAACTGGACCAGTTCTGCAAAATCTGGCGCCTAAAACCAAGCCCAGCAAAAACCGTCTCCAGTGTATTTCATCTCCACAATGCAAAAGCTGCCAGAGAACTAAACATCCACCTGAGCGGACTCAAGCTTAAGCATGCCCCAAATCCAACTTATCTTGGAGTGACCCTTGATAGGACCTTATCCTTCAAGGAACATCTAAAGGGGACGGCTGCTAAGGTGAAAGTACGAAACAACCTGCTCTGCAAGCTCGCTGGTGCAAAATGGGGGGCGGCAGTCTCCACCCTGCGCACCTCAGCACTGGCCCTTTCATACTCTGTAGCAGAATATTGTGCCCCTGTCTGGTCCAGGTCATCTTACACACACCATGTAGACACCCAGCTCAACTCAACCATGAGAACTATAACTGGAACAATCCGCTCAACACCACTCCCCTGGCTCTCTGTACTGTCAAACATAGCCCCTCCACACATCCGGCGAGCAGCATTAACTCAAAGGATGCTCCAAAAAGTTAAAGATTTTCCTCACTTACCAATCCATGCAGATATCTACACCCCACCCACTGCCCGACTTTCATCCAGACGGCCGATTTGGAAAAACCCTCCCCCAGCTGACTTTACCATCCAGACAGCTTGGCAAGAGGAATGGGAGACCAAGGAGGTCCCAAACAAACAGCTGGTGATAAACCCCAACCAACAGGTCCCGGGCACCAACCTCCCAAGGAGACAGTGGTCTACACTCAATCGCTTCAGGACTGGACATGGCCCCTGCTTGGCCAGCCTTCACAGATGGGGCAGTAGCCCTAGCCCACTGTGCGCATGTGGAGAGGAGCAAACTATGGAACACATCATAGAGGCTTGCCCGCTCCAAAGACTGGAAGGAGGATTACACACCCTCCATACAGCAAACCAGGAGGCAACTGCTTGGCTTAAGGACTTTGCATTCGCTAAATAAATAAAAGTGAAAAAAGTTGATCAGAATTCTGTCATACTGGTATGCTATCCAGACCATAAGGGTTAAATGGGGTAATTGTATTTTAGACCCTATGGGGTTAGCAGTGGAGTCAGACTGGGGGGGGAAGGGGGGGTACAGGGTGATTTTGTCTCCTGCTCTTTAATTTTTAGGTTGATGAGCTGTCTAGGTCACTAAGACCTTGTAAAACTGGACGTATGATTGGTCGCATTCTTGTCAATCATTATGTGCGCTGATGATCGTGTGGTTTTCAGTCCAAGTAGTGCTAGTCTTCTGCAGCTTCTGTCTGCTCTATATATGGTTTGGAACATAACATGAGATATGTTACAAAACTTGCTTTTGTGATCTGTAGAACCAAGGAGGACACATGTTTAGCATTTCCTGATTTTAAATTATCCAGGAATGTTCTGCCAGTCTGTAACATGATCAAATAAAATATAAGGGATATGGACCTGTACTTGTATAATGCTTTTTCTAGTCTCAAAGACCAAAGTGCTTCACTAGTACTAACTCCCTACTCTAAGAGCCTATTGGAGACAGATCCCTGAGGATAATTCAGAGTTACCAGTTAACCAAACATGCATGTCTTTGGATTGTGGGAGGAAACCAGAGCACCAGGAGTAAACCCACACAGTGCAAGGAGAACATGCAAACTCCACAAAAAGCTTCCCACCCCTGCCAGAATGGGGATTACACCATGGAGCTCCAGGCTGTGTGCAAAAGTATCTAAAGTTGACAAATGAGGGATCCTGTCCATAATTTCTACCCTCAAAAAGTGGTATTAAAGCTCCACCTGGCTACAAAAAAAAAAAAAAAAAAAAAAATTCTGTCCATTTGCAAGAACCCATTTGCCCATACCTCTTCTTGCCAGTGAACGGCTTTCCCATACCCTTGTCCACCAGCTCTACCTTTGGCTAATTTTCAGTCAAATGGCAATACTTTCCCATTCAGTTAGCTTAGCATTTTCTTCCCCAATATGTGATGGTTCCCCCAAGTTAGGGCCCAGTTGCCCAATTGCCTTAAACGCCAATGTAAAATTCCTTAAGGCAAATTGGCACTGCCCATTTCCAATATGTTCGACCAAAAAGTTTGCATAAAAAATCCAAAATTGGTATCAACAGAACTGGGATTTTTGCGCCATCGTGACAGTACCCCCGGCAAGCCCAGAGGAGCTACGGTTTTTGCATGAAAATTCAAAAGCTTTGCATCTATTTGCTGTAATACCTCTAAAATACACCAGATGGCATCTGATTTTGGCCTTCTGCCATTGGGCAGCCCCACTGGGCAAATGGGCAGTCAATTGGCAGGGTAGGCAATAGGACAAGTTGTCTAATGGCAATGCCTCACATTGTGGTTGGACGGGGGGTAAGCAAATGGACAAAGTGTCCAATTGCAATGCCTTGAATAGCCAGTGTAACACTGTCCAGGCATTGGATTTGGACGGTCCAATTGAAATGACTTTACATGGCTGTGTAGGGCATTGAATCTGGACAGCCCAATTGCAATGACTTATGACTTTACATGGGACCAAGGCACTGCTAGTGACAATTAGGAATGAGTTTTTTTGATGTCCTATCCAGATCCAATGCCTTACACAGCAGTGTAATTGCCCTACAGAGGGAAGTGCAATTGCACAACGGTCAAGGGCTGGATGGTTGTTGCCCTGAGGTGTCCTATTGCCCTTCTCCGATGGAAGGGTTAGGGTTAGGATTAACCCATATAAGGAATAAAGGACCTGTACTTGTATATTACTTCTTCTAGTTTCAAAGACCACTCAAAGCACTTTACTAGCCAGCATGCCCATGTGCGCCCCACCATAGGTTTAACCTGGGCTGTCTTATGGGCCCCATGTGGATTTGTCCACGGGTTCCACATTGGCCCCATCTGTGTGTGCCCATGTGGATTTTTCCTCTGGTACAGGTAAGCAGGTAATCTACTTACCCACTTTAAACCAATCTGTTCCCCACATGGGTTTAATGCGAATAAGCAGGTTTCAGTAACACTGACGCCATAGATAAACCCACATGAGGCCAATGTGGAACTTGTGGACAAACCCACATGGGGCCCATAAGACAGCCCAGTTTAAACCTATGGTGAGGCCCACATGGGCATGCTGGCTTCTAAGACCTTGCTGGAGACAGATAGCTAGGGACAATTCAGAGAATTTCTTGCCCATTACAAAAATACATTCTTTTAGAATTCTTTTCATACATATTTTATTTTGTGGTAATTTATAATTTTCTAAATTTATTTCCCCTTTTATCTTTTTTTTTTCTAACCAACGTGAGGGGAATAAAAGATATAAGGCTACCTGTTAGATGGGTGACTCATCTTCTGATTGGTTGCCACTCTTTGCCCCTTTCCCTAACCTTGCCAATACCAGGAGCTAGCTACTCCTCTTTTAACTGGTTTTATGGACAGTTTGATTTATTTTTATTTGTTTTACTCTTATGCCAGTTGCTGCCAGTGTTGCCAGATGTATGATAATTATCATATTTGTACGATAATTTTGCCCTCTGTATGATGCAAAATCAAAAATTCCCAAAATCCCACATTGTACGATAATTTTACCTCTTCATTACATGGGTAAGTTAATACATTAGCAAACACAATCAGGATACGCATCCTGTGCATACATACTACACTTGTTTTTATGAATTGTCTCACGTGCGGGGCTGCGTGGAAAAGAAGATGGAAGACTCGCGTTGTTGTAGCAGAGAGGCAGCCTCGGATGGAGGTAATGATGAGATCCACAGTTCACTGAAACGTATAGACTGAAGCTAAAAAGATCCATTAAAAATAGTTGTACACCGAATCACTCAGTGCTGTACTGGAACTCCAACTGTCTACTTCTCACTGGACTGAGAGTTGGCTGAATGGAGTGGGTGAGGCTTGTTTGCAGCAAAGGCGGGTGAGATTCAGCTGGTGATCCCTGGCTTCCAGAACAGTTCTGATGAGTGATTCAGTATAGTACACATTCACCCATAAAAACTAGTACACTCGATCGAATTGTTTGCGTATGTTATAGCATTAATGCAGGCATGGCAGACACAACAAGTAAGCAACATCACCAGCAGACTGAGAAACGAATGGGAGGAAAACAGACCCCTGTGGAGAATGTGTTCAAGGATGAGGCTGAGTTTGTTCCTCAGATTCAGCTTTATTCACAGAGCACATCTCCAACAAATCTCAAAGCTAATCAAGAGGAAGTTTTCATCTCACATCAGGGGTTTTATACCCCGGGCACGAAACAGCAGTCACATGGTGTTTAATCAAACATACAGTCACATGGTACTTAATCTCAATCACAAAGTAACCCCTTTGATCTCATGCCGTTGTCCTCTAGTCTCTGTGGCCCGGAAATCTTCCCCGGTCATCTCCCGGAAACAAAGGCCGAATCTCACCCTCCTCTGCTGAATCCCAGAGTCTCAGTCCTCTTTGTTCCATGAGACGTGAAGCACACAATCAACATACATCAACACATTTGTGGGGAATATATAACCAACATATGCACCACAAGACCCCCCCAAACGTCTAAACGGGACAAACATAACCAGAGACACATGACATCATAACATCACTACACATCAATCCACCAGTTGCCTAACTCTCAGTCTCCTGCCGTATCTGCTGAAAGCTGGCTTTGCTGCTGTCTGCACCTGTGGATTAGAACTGTTAGTCGATCTCTGTGGGAGTCCTGTAGAATGCCCTCTAGGGGGTCTACCACGACGGGGGGCTCTCGCCAACTGCACCTCTTCATCCGCCAACACAAAAGTGGGTTTGAGTCTGTTAATACAAATCAATTCTTTTCTGCCTCCCAAATCTAGCAAAAAATGCTTCTCTCCTGTTTCCAACACCTTGAACGGCCCATCGTAAGGCGGGCGCAGGCTGGGTCGACAAGCATCATGTCTCACAAAAACAAACTCCGCATTTTTTAAAGCCTTCAGCACAAAAACACATGGGAAACTGTGATGAACTGGGCCAGGAAGCGTGTTTGATCCTGTGCCGCTCTGCAACAGCTGAGCGGGGGGGCAATTTGGGGCAGGATTATCTGGGAGAAATTCCCCTGGCAAACGGAGAGGCTGTGCAAAAACTAATTCTGCTGGAGAGGCTTGCAAATCCTCCTTAGGTGCAGAACGCAACCCCAATAAGACCCATGGTAACTTGTCAACCCAATTTGTATCCGTAAGTGACGCTCTGAGGGCCACTTTCAATGACCTGTGAAAACGCTCGCATAAACCGTTAGCCTGGGGGTTGTACGCGGTAGTGCGGTGAATCTTCACCCCTAGGCTGCGGGCCATCGACGACCAGAGTTCGGAGACAAATTGAGGACCCCTGTCTGACGTTATGTCCGACGGGACTCCAAAACGCGCTACCCAAGCTGTTAAAAACGCGCGTGACACTTCTTCTGCTGTGGTTGACGCCAGAGGGACTGCTTCTGGCCAACGCGTGGTGCGATCCACCATCGTCAAAAGATGTGTGTGCCCCTGTGACGACGGGAGGCGGCCTACCAAGTCGACATGCACATGATCAAAGCGCTTAGCAGGAATGTGAAAAGGCTCCAAAGGAGCTCTAGTGTGCTTGTGTATTTTGGCTCGCTGACACGCTACGCAGGCTGTCGCCCATTCCTTGACCTGTCTGTGCAACCCCGGCCATACAAATTTCTCCCCCACCATTTTGACCGATGAAGCGCACCCCCGGGTGCGTCAGAGAATGGATCGAGTCAAAAATGCGGCGGCGCCACGCAGCTGGTACCACGGGGCGCGGCCGTCCCGTGGAGACATCACAGATTAGGGGAGGCATACCCATTTGCAGCACCCTGTGCTCCAGCCTTAACCCTGTTGGTCCAGACTGGAGCGCGCGCACGTCCGCATCGCTAACCTGCTCCACGGCCATGGCTGCATAATCTAACCCCACGCAGACCGGGGCCGCGCACGCTCCCGCGTCGCTACCCTGGCCCGCGGCCATGGCTGCAGAGTCTGCCCTCACGTGGTCTGGCTCCGGCACAGCACGCGAGAGGCAGTCTGCCACTACATTATGTTTACCTGCGACATGCTGGATATCGGTGGTGAACTCTGATATCACGGTCAGCTGTCTTTGCTGCCGACCCGACCAAGGTTCAGAAATCTTGGACATCGCAAAAGTCAGCGGTTTGTGGTCCACGAATGCGGTGAAACGGCGCCCTTCCAGCCAGAACTGGAAATGGCGGATGGCTAAGTGTAGGGCCAACAACTCCCTGTCGAACGTGCTGTATTTTCGCTCGCTATCGCGCAAGGTTTTGCTGAAAAATGCGAGCGGTTGCCAGGTCCCCGCTACCCACTGTTCCATGACCGCCCCTACCGCTAAATCGGACGCGTCAGTGGTGAGGGCCATACGGGCTGTTGGAACTGGGTGTGCCAACAAAACCGCGTTTGCCAGCGCTGTTTTGACTTGAGAGAATGCGCGCTCCCGCTCAGGAGACCATTCGATTTTATTTGTGGGTTTTTGTTTTTTTAGTGCCGCGTACAATGGTTGCATGAGCTGCGCTGCACTTGGGAGGAAACAGTTATAAAAATTAACCATTCCCAAAAACTCCTGTAACGCTTTGACCGTTTGAGGTTGGGGAAAATTTGTTATTGCGCGCACTTTATCGGGGAGAGGGACCGCTCCTTCTGGCGAAACGTGATGCCCCAAAAAATCAATCTGCATTACCCCAAACTGGCACTTCGCTGGGTTAATTATTAACCCGTGCTCTGCCAGCCTCCGGAAAACTGCCGTGAGGTGGTTTTCGTGTTCAACTTCGGACGTGCTGGCTACTAAAATGTCATCCAAGTAGACAAACACGAAAGGGAGGTCGCGCAGCACCGTGTCCATCATGCGTTGGAACGTCTGCGCGGCCCCCTTGAGTCCAAAAGGCATGCGCAAAAACTCAAAAAGACCGAAAGGAGTTATTACCGCTGTTTTGGGTATGTCCTGGGCGCGCACTGGAACCTGATGGTAGCCGTGCACTAAATCTATTTTAGAAAAAATGTGCGCTCCCGCCAAATGAACCAAAAAATCTTGAATGTGCGGGATCGGGTAGCGGTAGTGTGCGGTGGCGTTATTCAACCTGCGGAAATCACCGCAAGGTCGCCACGAGCCATCAATCTTTGGGACCATGTGCAATGGTGAAGCCCAGGGGCTTTTTGAACGTCTGATGATGCCCAGTTTTTCCAGGTTGGCAAACTCCTCGCACGCTATGGCCAGTTTAGCTGAGTCCAGGCGCCAAGCTTTTGCAAAAACGGGCGGCCCGGTGGTAGTGATATAATGCTCCACCCCACGTTTGGCCACTGTCACCGAAAACGTTGGGACTGTTAGCGCTGGGAACTGAGTGAGGAGTGAGTGGAACTTACCACCCGCAGTGGTGCCACTCGTGCTGTGCAGGGAATAGAGTGAAAAGTGCATTAACCAGACGTCTATTAGCAAGATCAACCAACAAACCATGTGAGCACAAAAAATCAGCCCCTAACATGTTGAAACTGACTGCAGCTACCACAAAAGTCCACTCAAATGAACAACCCTGCAAAGACAGAAGCAGAGTCCTCTCACCGAAGGTCTTAATAGCAGAGCCGTTCGCTGCTGACACTGACACCCGGGGAACTTTGGACGGCATCAGCCGGTCCACGTAGGAAGGCATGATGAAGCTCATCTGGGAGCCTGTGTCCACGAGGAATCATTTCCCCGAACGTGCATCCGTCAGGTAAAGCAGCTTGTTCTCTTCCCCGAGGGCCGCAGCTGCTACCGACCCTTGGTCTTGGCGTTTCCCGAACGCTTGAAGTGGCACGGCGGGAGGCACTTGTGTGCCCTCTCTGCAAAACGGTGATGATAGAAGCACAGGACGTCGCCCGCTCCGTGTCGCTAGGTGCGGACTGCTGCCCTCGTCGGCGTGTCTGGTGCTGCAACCACTGGCCCCATGCCGTCTCCGGGCATCGCTCCTAGCTCCGCTGCTGCAGCCGAAACTGCGCTCCGCTTGTGGGTGTCGACGAGTCGCTGCGCCTCCTTGCTCAGCCCGTGGTAGTCTCGCTTGGCCATCCGGGGTGAATCTGCCAGGGTAACTCTCACCGCTGGCGGTAGGGTCCGGAGGAAAAGGTGGACGAAGGTCCTCGGAGTCTTTCAGCCTCAGCATTTTGACCATCAGGTCTACGGGTCTGTCGTTCTCCGACTCCGTCAACGCTAGGAGCCCCTCTGCTCGCTGTTGCACGGAGGGGTGAAATGACTGATAAGCGCAGCTTTCAAGGCGCCGTATTTGTCGCTGTCCGGCGGGTGGTTGACCAGATCTTCCACCCTCTGAACTGTGTGGCTGTCCAGCTTCGCCACAACATGGTAGAATCTCGTGTCGTCCTTCGAGATTCTCCGGAGGTTGAACTGCGCCTCGACCGCGCTAAACCAGGAGCGTGGGGTATGCTGCCAGAAGTAAGGCAGCCGGAGTGTGGAGGCAGCCATCAGGCTGGCTTCTGCCGAGCTCCGCTCGGGAGAATTATTTCTGCTCATTCTGAGTCGTAAGGTCACCAGTGTGGAGAATGTGTTCAAGGATGAGGCTGAGTTTGTTCCTCAGATTCAGCTTTATTCACAGAGCACATCTCCAACACATCTCAAAGCTAATCAAGAGGAAGTTTTCATCTCACATCAGGGGTTTTATACCCTGGGCACGAAACAGCAGTCACATGGTGTTTAATCTCAATCACAAGGTAACCCCTTTGATCTCAGAATCAGAATCAGAATCAGAATCAGATTTATTGCCATTGTTCATGTAGTACACAACTAGGAATTTGTCTCGGTGCCATGCTGCAACATTAAAAAACATGATGAGATAAAGGGATAAACTAAAAAACTAAAGGACTAAAAACGTGCAATAAGTGTAGAAAAATAAGTAATAATAATGATAATAATAATAATAATAATAATAATAATAATAATAATAATAGTAATACTGAGTAGTACTAGTCAAGGCAGTTTTAAAAAAAATTAGCAAGTAGCAGATAATATGGGGTACCACAGTGCAGTTGATAATGCAACAGAAAAAACAGTGATGAATGACATGAGTCTGGTTGAGCTGCTGTACATAGTGCACGAGAGTCAATAAGTCACTTAATGTTCAGCAGTCTGATGGCAGAGGGGAAAAAGCTGTTCATGTGCCGGGAGGTTTTAGTCCGAATGGACCGAAGTCTTCTACCTGAGGGGAGGGGGGCAAACAGTACGTGACCAGGGTGTGAAGGATCGGCTATGATCTGGCCAGCACGCCTCTGGGTCCTGGAGATGTACAGGTCCTGGAGAGATGGGAGCTTGCAGCCGATCACCTTCTCAGCAGTGCGCACGACGCGCTGCAGCCTTAGTCTGTCCCTGGCAGTGGCTCCTGCATACCACACAGTTATGGAGGAGGTGAGGATGGACTCGATGATGGCCGTGTAGAACTGCACTAGCATCTTGGTGGGTAGCTTGAGCTTCCTCAGCTGCCGCAGAAAGAACATCCTCTGCTGGGCCTTTTTGATGAGGGAGCTGATGGTTGGCTCCCATTTGAGGTCCCGGGTGATGGTGGTGCCCAAGAAGCGGAAGGAATCTGCAATGGTGATGGGAGAGCCTGTGATGGTGAGGGGGGGCAGGGGGGTTGTGACTTTTCTGAAGTCCACAATCATCTTCGCTGTCTTCAGAGCGTTCAGCTGCAGGTTGTTATGGCTGCACCAGGACACCAGCTGGGCCACCTCTTTCCTGTAGCCGTTGGAGATGAGCCCGATGAGGGTGGTGTCGTCCGCAAACTTAATCAGCTTAACAGACTGGTGGGAGGAGGTGCAGGAGTTGGTATAAAGGGAGAAGAGTAGGGGGGAAAGTACACAGCCCTGGGGTGATCCAATGCTGATGCTAACAGAGTCCGAGACAGACTTCCCCAGCCACACATGCTGCCTCCGGTCCGTCAGGAAGTCGGTGATCCACCTGCAGAGGGAGTCAGGCACGTTGAGCAGGGACAGCTTGTCCTGGAGCAGATCGGAGCGGATGGTGTTGAATGCGGAGCTGAAGTCCACAAACAGAATCCTGGCGTAGGTTCCCGGGGAGTCCAGGTGCTGCAGGATGGAGTGGAGGGCCAGGTTGACTGCGTCGTCCACAGACCTGTTGGCACGGTAGGCAAACTGCAGCGGGTCTAGGAGGGGTGTGGTGATGGACTTGAGGTGAGACAGGACCAGGCGCTCAAAGGACTTCATGACTACAGAGGTGAGCGCTACAGGTCTGTAGTCGTTAAGTCCAGTAATCCGTGGCTTCTTGGGGACAGGGATGATGGTGGAGGATTTGAGGCAGGTCGGCACGTGACATTGCTTAAGGGAGGTGTTAAAAATGTCTGTGAAGACAGGAGCCAGCTCTTTCGCACAGTGTCTCAGGGTGGAGGGAGACACACCGTCCGGCCCGGGGGCCTTGCGCGGGTTCAGTCTGGAGAACTGTCTGTGCACATCCTGCTCACTGATGACAAGGGCAGGGGGGGAGGAGGAGGAGGAGGAGGGGGGGACCGCTTTTGATGAATTAGGGGCTGAGGAGGCAGTGGAGCTGGGTGGAGTGGGTGAGTTGGACACAGATGACGAGGTGTCAAAACGGGCGTAATGTTGGGACAGTTTTTGACAAAGGGCTTTGTCATCCTGACCTTTAGAAGCCTGAGGCCGATAGTTGGTGATTTGCCTCAGTCCTCTCCACACAGAAGCCGAGTCATTAGCAGTGAACTGCTGCTGGAGTCTCTCAGAATACACAGATTTAGCTCTCCTCAGCTCTCTGTTAAACCGATATTTGACCTCTCTGTAGCAGTCCCTGTCTCCACTTTTCAACACTGCTTCCTTCTCCTTCCTGATCTGTCTGAGCTTGGCCGCGAACCAGGGCTTATCATTAGAGTATCTAACCCTGGTGCGCGATGGAAGAATGTGCTCCTCACAGAAGTTGATATATGAGTTCACAGTGTCTGTGTACTCATTAAGATCATGTGTGGCTCCTTTAAACATGCCCCAGTCAGTTATTTCCATGCATGTGTTCAGTTTCTCTCCAGCTTCACTGGTCAATTTCTTCGTGGTGGTCACAACAGGTTTAGTGAGTTTCAGTCTCTGTCTGTATGTGGGGATGAGGTGGACCATCACGTGATCAGATAGTCCCAGCGCAGCGCGGGGAACAGCGCGATATGCGTCTTTCACTGTAGTGTAACAGTGATCCAGCGTGTTATTTCCTCTGGTTGGACATTTAATAAACTGTTTGTAGCGGGGGAGCTCGTGACTCAGATTGCTCTGGTTAAAATCGCCCACCACAATAACCAGGGAGTCTGGAAAATTCCGCTCCGTGAGTTGGATGTGATCCGCGAGCACGCGCTGAGCTTCGTGCGTGTCCGCGTCGGGAGGGACGTACACAGCGACGAGGATGAATGAGGCGAACTCCCGCGGGGAATAAAATGGCTTGCAGTTAATAAAAAGAAATTCCAGGGCGGGAGAACAGTGTTTGGAAATCACCGTTACATCAGAGCACCAGCTGTTGTTAATATAGAAGCACACTCCTCCTCCAATAGACTTACCGGAGAGCTCTGTGACGCGATCAGCACGAAACAGCTGAAATCCCTCGAGGCTGATCGCGCTATCTGGAATGTTCTCTTTAAGCCAGGTCTCAGAGAAACAGATGACAGACGAGGAAGCGAGGTCCTTAAATCACATCAGCAGTCTTAATTCTTCTACCTTGTTCAAGAGAGAATTGGCATTGGATAGAAATATGCCAGGCAAGGCTGTTTGCGTGCCTCTCCTACGTAGCCGAGCGAGAATCCCCCCTCGCTTCCCTCTTTTACGCCGTCTTACTCTTTGAGCCAAACAATGAATTAGATCGGCGGCAGGAGCTAAAAATACTGGGAGAAGGTCCGTGGGAGTAAGAGTCCTGATATTTAATAATTCTTCACGGGTGTATGAACCGGCAGACGCACAATCAATGAACAAAAACAAACAAATTATAAAAATTAAAGGGCAGCGAAGCACCATGGCGACCGCTGTGGGCGCCATCTTGGAAGAACTTGGAAGAACGCCATTGTCCTCTAGTCTCTGTGGCCCGGAAATCTTCCCCGGTCGTCTCCCGGAAACAAAGGCCAAATCTCACCCTCCTCTGCTGAATCCCAGAGTCTCAGTCGTCTTTGTTCCATGAGACGTGAAGCACACAATCAACATACATCAACACATTTGTGGGGAATATGTAACCAACATATGCGCCACACCCCAGTTTTACTGGTTGGTTCAAACCTGTTGTTGGCTTTAGCACTAAAGCTTTTTCAAGATTCAAAATTTAAGATTCAAGATTTTTATTTGTGAATACTACTATACATACAGGACATACAGGAGAATTGAAATGGCATTTCTCTCTCACTTCAGTGGTGAGCGCAATATAAAAAAAACAAAAGGGATAAGGCTGGAAAAACAACAACAGCAGTCTACCTATAGTAATGCTACCCATAGTGCAAATAGCGACAAAAGATAGACCCAGACATCCCATAGTGCAAATAAAGATAAATAATAAAACCCAGCAATTCTATATACAGAAAAAGTAGAGAAGCAATACTTAGAGTTGCAAGTTCAATGCGGTAGTGTAGGTGCACAGTGATAGGATTGCACATGAACAGTATTGCAAAACAGACAGCAGCAGATGCAGCATTTGTGCAAATGGTTGCAATAAAGTGCAGAAACATACAGCAGCACATGTATTACTGTTGGTGTGCCAGTCCTCCTTGCCAACAGCTGAGGTAGTTATTGTGCAGGTGAGTATGTTACGGTCTTGGGGGGAGGGGGGAGTGGACAGAGTTCAGGGTCCTGATGGCCTGAAGAACAAATCTGTTTTTTTTTTTTGTTTTTTTTGTTACTTATTTGTACCCGTAGGTAGATTTGCAGTCTGGTGACAAGCCACCAGCTGCCGGTCGCTGTGTGCGCAAGTGCCCCTTAACGCCCTAACCTGCATGTTTTTGGCGTGTGGGAGGAAACCGGAGAAATCCCAGAGTAAACCCACGCAAGCACGGGGAGAACATGCAAACTCCACACAGATCACTGTTGGTCGGGGGCTGGGATCGAACCCACGATCCCCGCGCTTCCCCGGCCGAGGGTAAAACTGTGCTGCCACAGTGCTAACCACTGCGCCACCAAAGCACCCCTTAACTCCCTAACCTGCATGTTTTTGGCGTGTGGGAAGAAACCGGAGAAATCCCGGAGTAAACCCACGCAAACACAGGGAGAACATGCACACTCCACACAGATTACTGTTGGTTGGGGGCTGGGATCGAACCCACGATCCCCGCGCTCCCCCGGCCGAGGGTAAAACTGTGCTGCCACAGTGCTAACCACTGCGTCACCGTGCAGAGTGGGCCCGGAGACTCCGGTACCTTTTCCCCGAGGGCAGGGGGGCTGAAAAGGGAGTGTGAGGGGTTGGAGGTGTTGCCTGCAATGTTAATGGCTCTGCGGGTGAGACGGGTGAGGTAGATGTCCGAGACTGGCGGCAGTGGGGCACCGATGATCTTGCTGGCTGCTTTCACTGTGCGTTGTAGTGTCTTCCAGCAGGAGGTGGTGCAGTTTCCTTACCACACTGTGATGCAGCTGATGAGGATGCATGATGGGGGGGTGGGAAATAGAGGCGAGTTTGAGCCTTCTTGGCCAGTGATGTGTTATTGATGGACCAGGAGAGGTCCTTAGAGATGTGCGCTCCCAAGAACTTGGTACTGCTCACCCTGTCACTGCTTCTGTCACTGCTGCAATGCACAGATGTCTGCAAAAATGTCACTGGATTGTGGTTCTCAATAAAACTGTGAAACAGGTTTCTGTTTCAATTATCAGAGGCATTTTAGCAGTAGTTTAGGTGGACTGATTGATGTTTATTCCTAATGTATAAACAGATCATTTCTCAAAATATTTATGCGACAAGACCTTGATACATGATGATTCAACAGTAGCCATATAGAAAATAGTTAAGTATGACTGATATTCTGGGCTCTTCAGTGCAGCCCAGGGGTTCATCCTGTACTCCACACAGGAAGAGGTGCTGGTCTGCAAGAGGTGCTTTTTTTCCTCAACTAATCTGTTAGATTGTTTAAAGTAATACTCCAGCAAAAATCAAGTTTTTTTTTCTGTTGTTAATATGTCTGTAACATGTTTTTTGTGACTTGTACAAGGCATATCCAGAACAAAATCTCACTGCAGTCCCAAGTCGGTGTTTTTCTGCTGTGAATTTCCAGTTAAGAATCCCACCCCCCTTCAAATGGGCAAGTTTGGACAGACTGTTTCTAGCTACGTAAGCGTTCCTGCTTAGCCTGATTGGTAATAACATTAACCAATCAGACAGATACTCTTGGCTACCTCGGGGGAAGAAGGAGGAGCCAAGGAACAGCAGGCGGGTGGGGGCGGGGCTTGAATGTGGCCCTGAGCTCTGTCCGACGGCGAGCTCCCAGACAGCTGCTCTGGGTGAGATTGCGGTCTTGGTGAGCTGCTCTCAGCTCACTGCGGCCAGCCGGTGCCAGTTCTGCTTACCAAAAGTGGTCCACTGGGCAACTCACATTCCAGCCTCCAAGCGGGGCCGGGCAGCGACTTTCCACTCCACCGAGCATGATGCTATGTCTGGATGTTTTTTTTAAAACTGCCTTGACTAGTACTACTCATTATTACTATTATTATTATTATTATTATTATTATTACTTATTTTTCTACACTTATTGCACGTTTTTAGTCCTTTAGTTTTTTAGTTTATCTCTTTATCTCATCATGTTTTTTAATGTTGCAGCATGGCACCGAGACAAATTCCTAGTTTGTGTACTACATGAACAATGGCAATAAATCTGATTCTGATTCTGATGTAGGGACTAGCGGACATGTTCTTTGTGTTGAAAGTTAGCTTTAATGAACAGCTAACAAACACGTGGAACCATATACATTGGTGTGATTCCAGAGTCCTGATTTCTCATTTTTTTGTATGTTTGTCAGAATCAGAATCAGAATCAGATTTATTGCCATTGTTCATGTAGTACACAAACTAGGAATTTGTCTCGGTGCGATGCTGCAACATTAAACATGAAAAAATAAAAGATAGAAATAAAACTATACATGCAATAAAATGTAGAATATGAATGAGTAATACTAGTCAAAGCAATTTTAAATATATTAGCGAGTAGCAGATATTGTGGAGTACCACATAGTGCAGTCGGTAATGCAAAAAGAAAACAGTGAATTGACATGAGTCTGGTTGAGCTGCTGTACATAGTGCACGAGAGTCTAATACGCTTTTCCACAAGCCCCAACACGGTTTAACAACCGCAATTCTCAGCCCCGCTCCAGGGCAGGGTACAGCAGTGCTGAGCTGTGCCGTGTTGTGATGTTAACAGACTGGTCGCCGCTGATTGGTCAGGTCGTAACCGGCGCTGATTGGTCAGGTTGTAACCGCCCCTCTCCTCCTCCTCATCTACCAAATCTTCACAACCTTCTCAATAAAGTTTTTGAAAAAAAAAAAAAAGAATCTTCACGACCGCCTTTACTCAGCACGCAACCACTGTTGGCGGTTTCTTTTCAGTGTATTTCTGTGCTATTTTCATTTATTCTCTATCAAAAATGGCTTCGCGTAATAAGGGTGTTCCATGGACCAATAAGGAGGTGCAGTGTCTGCTCACTGCATTGTCAGACGAACGTATTCAGCGCGAGTTAGACAGAGCCGCCCGGAATGAAAAAATATACCGGGAGGTCTCGACATCGGAGTCCTTTAACGGTGAGTTTTAATTTTCTTTTATTGTGCGTTTTTTCGCAAATATATTCGGTAAGACGCTCAGTTTATTTATGCAATAAAAAAGCTGTTCATTTGTGGATGGATCGCTGCTTTATTGCAGCACACTGCGGACTAAAGCTTTTATTTTAATTATTCATGTGAACAATACGCTGAAATAAGCTTATGTATTCTTGTTAAAAACTATTGTCTTTTCTGTATATATTGCACTTTCGTGCTGTATTTTATTGTGTGCATTTTCCTTGTAGAATCATCCCATGCGTCCGCCGCGACAGCCCGCACGGATTATTCAACCGAGCCTTGCTGACCCACAGCTGGCAGAGACGGATTAATTCATCCGAGTCTTCGTGACCCAGTTTGGGAAGCTGGTGTAGAGGCACTCAGTGGTCGGCATGTACAAAATGTCGATTAACCTTCATGTTGTGTTGCAAAGTTTTTTTTTTTTCTATTAATATTTTGTATATAATAAAATGGAATTGTTTTGGAAAGTGTGGTTTGTCTGTTATAACACTGAATTATAAAACAGTATAATTAAATAGAAATTCCATTGCCTAGTCTGATCAAAATGATGCTGATCTTCCTGTCAGGGGTCAACCATTGTAAAGGTAATGTAATTTTTAACTAGACCAAAAAAGAAATCTTTTTGTAAGCTTTCTGTTCTTTTTATTGAAATATCATAAAAAATTAGCACCAAGTCAAAGTAGGTACAAGTATATGTAAATTGAATGTTCTATCGGCATTCCAAATTCAGAGATTTACAATACTTTAGAAGGAGTGTAGCATCATCTAAACGGAAAATAATAATACTGTTGTTCCAAACGTTGACCTGAAGGTGAAAAACATGATTTTTTTTTTAATTCAGTACATCCAAAATGCCCTAGGATGTAAAAAAATAATACAATTTGGTGTTGGCCAGTGTGCCACCATCTCATTATTTAATACGAATAAAAACAAGTTTCAGCTCATTATTTCTAGGTCATTTGGCAGTTAATTCAAAACAAAAGTGACTTGTGTTGTTGCAGCTTAATTATGAGATAAAATTAATTGTGAGATAAAACCACAGAGCGAGCAAGGCAATAATCCTTGGATCCTTTTTTATCTGGTGTAAATAAGGACTCAGTCGGGTGCGTAACGTCACGGGAGTGTGGCCCCGCCTCGCTGAGAATCTGCTGCCGCCCCGCTTCTAAAACCTCCTAACACAAACCATCACAGCACAAGCACAACACCGTGCTAATGGAGACAGAAGCATTCCGAGCCGTACTGAAGTGAATCGAGCCGTACCGAGGTGTGCTGGGCTAGTGGAAAACAGGCTTTAGTGTTCAGCAGACTGATGGCAGAGGGGAAGAAGCTGTTCATGTGACGGGAGGTTTTAGTCTGAATGGACCGAAGTCTTCTACCTGAGGGGAGGGGGGCAAACAGTACGTGACCAGGGTGTGAAGGATCGGCTATGATCCGGCCTGCACGCCTCCGGGTTCTGGAGATGTACAGGTCCTGGAGGGATGGGAGCTTGCAGCCGATCACCTTCTCAGCAGTGCGCACGACGCGCTGCAGCCTTAGTCTGTCCCTGGCAGTGGCTCCTGCGTACCACACGGTTATGGGGGTGGTGAGGATGGACTCGATGATGGCCGTGTAGAACTGCACTAGCATCTTGGTGAGTAGCATGAGCTTCCTCAGCTGCCACAGGAAGAACATCCTCTGCTGGGCCTTTTTGATGAGGGAGCTGATGGTCGGCTCCCACTTGAGGTCCCGGGTGATGGTGGTGCCCAGGAAGCGGAAGGAATCTGCAGTGGTGATGGGAGAGCCTGT
Source organism: Pholidichthys leucotaenia (assembly GCA_020510985.1). NCBI lineage: Eukaryota > Metazoa > Chordata > Actinopteri > Cichliformes > Pholidichthyidae > Pholidichthys > Pholidichthys leucotaenia. The sequence continues at coordinate 33,624,727 of CM035842.1, read as the reverse complement.
GAGGGTGAGGGGGGGCAGAGGGGTTGTGACTTTCCTGAAGTCCACGATCATCTCCACTGTCTTCAGAGCGTTCAGCTGCAGGTTGTTGTGGCTGCACCAGGACGCCAGCTGGGTCACCTCTCTCCTGTAGACGGACTCGTCGCCGTTGGAGATGAGCCCGATGAGGGTGGTGTCGTCCGCAAACTTGATCAGCTTGACAGACTGGTGGCTGGAGGTGCAGGAGTTGGTATACAGGGAGAAGAGTAGGGGGGGGGGGGAAGTACACAGCCCTGGGGTGATCCGGTGCTGATGCTGACGGAGTCTGAGACAGTCTTTCCCAGCCGCACATGCTGCCTCCGGTCCGTCAGGAAGTCGGTGATCCACCTGCAGAGGGAGTCAGGCACGTTGAGCAGGGACAGCTTGTCCTGGAGCAGAGCGGGGCGGATGGTGTTGAATGCAGAGCTGAAGTCCACAAACAGGATCCTGGCGTAGGTTCCCGGGGAGTCCAGGTGCTGCAGGATGGAGTGGAGGGCCAGATTGACTGCGTCGTCCACAGACCTGTTGGCTCGGTAGGCAAACTGCAGCGGGTCCAGGAGGGGAGTGGTGATGGTCTTGAGGTGGCGCAGGACCAGGTGCTCAAAGGACTTCATGACTACAGAGGTGAGCGCTACAGGTCTGTAGTCGTTAAGTCCAGTGATCCGTGGCTTCTTGGGGACAGGGATGATGGTGGAGGTTTTGAGGCAGGTCGGCACGTGGCATAACTTCAGGGAGGTGTTAAGAATGTCTGTGAAGACAGGAGCCAGCTCTTCCGCACAGTGTCTCAGGGTGGAGGGAGACACGCCGTCCGGGCCGGGGGCCTTGCGCGGGTTCAGTCCGGAGAACTGTCTGTGCACGTCCTGCACTGTCTGTGCACGAACTGTCTGTGCATGTCTGTCACACTTAAATGTTTCAGATCATCAAACAAATTTAAATATCAGACAAAGATAACACAAGTAAATGCAAAATGCAGTTTTGAAATGGAAGATGTTTCCTATTAAGGGTAAAAAAAAAAAAAAAAATCCAAACCTACATGGCCCTGTGTGAAAAAGTGATTGCCCCCTAAACCTAATAACTGGTTGGGCCACCCTTAGCAGCAACAACTGCTATCAAGCATTTGCGATAACTGGCAATGTGTCTTTTACAGCGCTGTGGAGGAATTTTGGCCCACTCGTCTTTGCAGAATTGTTGTAATTCAGCCATATTGGGAGGGTTTTCGAGCATGAACTGCCTTTTTAAGGTCATGCCACAGCATCTCAATTGGATTCAGGTCAGAACTTTGACTTGGCCACTCCAAAGTCTTCATTTTGTTTTCCTTAAGCCATTCAGAAGTGGACTTGCTGGTGTGTTTGGATCATTGTCCTGCTGCAGAACCCAAGTGTGCTTCAGCTTGAGGTCATGAACAGATGGCCGGACATTCTCCTTCAGGATTTTTTTGGTAGACAGCAGAATTCATGGTTCCATTTACCACAGCAAGTCTTCCAGGTCCTGAAGCAGCAAAACAGCCCCAGACCATCACACTACCACCACCATATTTTATTGTTGGTATGATGTTCCTTTTCTGAAATGCTGTTACTTTTACACCAGATGTAATGGGACACACACCTTCCAAAAAGTTCAACTTTTGTCTCGTCAGTCCACAGAGTATTTTCCCAAAATTCTTGGAGATCATCAAGATGTTTTCTGGCAAAACTGAGACTAACCTTTATATGTTCTTTTTTTCAGCAGTGGTTTTCGTCTTGGAACTCTACCATACAGGCCATTTTTGCCCAGTCTCTTTCTTATGCTGGAGTCATAAATACTGAATTTAACTGAGGCAAGTGAGGCTGGCAGTTCTTTAGGTGCATTCACACCAAACGCAAATGGGCGAATTTTTCGGGTGATGCGATTACGTTATACCTCAGTGTAAATGCATGAATAAACATGAATTCAGCGTTTGAGTGAGATGCAGACAGGCAAAGTTGCCTTTATAACTTCTGTAGCAGTGTTCAGCCTACTGTGGAAATCCCCAAAATAACGTCATGCTTTAGGTTTACGTTATCCAACGGAGGGCTCACCTGAAAAAGTTGTCCCTGTCTCCAAAACTTTATAAGATGATGAGTGTTTCTGTTGCTAGCTTGCTAGTACGTCCGTGGCACGAAACTGTGGGTAAATAACTCTAAAATCCCGATTCAGCTGAAGAGCTCCCGGTCCTCCTGTCTCCAGGTGAGTGAGTTTCATTTTCAAACTAGTTGTAATCTAGAATTGTAATCGCTCTTGTTTTGTTTTTCTTTTGAATTCTTGGATGGAATATGGGTGGGCAATATAAGCTGCGGCTTCAGCCGTCACCCATTTCGGATTACTTATGTTGAACTGTATAATCAGAGGAGTTATTGTCTAATTTGACCTTGTTGGATTTTCTTTCCCCCTTTGTTATATTATTCTGTTTCTTTTTTAATCTTTACTTTTAATCTATCCGAAATAAAGATTCATTCATTCATTCAGTTTACTCTGCAATGGTGGTACCTTTACTCCGGTGACGACCTCAGACGTGAATGCGTGAATGCGCAATTTCGCATGTACTCACTTCTTTTCATTCACTTTGTATGGATTCACGCCGCCCGTTCGCATTTGGTCTGAACGCACCTTTTGGATATTGTTGTGGGGTCTTTTGTGACCTCTTGGATGAGCTGTCGCTGTGCTCTTGGGGTAATTTTTGTTGGCCGGTCACTCCTGGGAAGGTTCACCACTGTTCCATATTTTCACCATTTGTGGATAATCGCTCTCTCTGTGGTTCGCTGGAGTCCCAAAGCTTTAGATAGATAGATAGATAGATGTACTTTATTGATCCCAAACTGGGAAATTACAGTGTAACAGCAGCATGACAGTTGACAGCCAAACAACAGAAACACACACAACAGACAAAGGGATTACCCATGGAAAGTAAAAAAGAAACTAACATGACTATGGAACCTATATACATCATAGCTTAATATATGCTGATGACCCGTATAAACACATGAATCATCCCATTGCACAAAGAAGGACTATCAGGAGCAGAGTGAAATGTGAGGTACCAGATAGTCTGTAAGGTGCAGTGTGGCAGCGTAGCTATGACCAGAATACAACATCATAGTGAGTTATTGTACAGTGAAATTGCATGTGGCAGGAAAGATTTCCTGTACCTGGCCGCTCGACAACGAAGCTGTAGTAGTCTACTGGAGAAAGTGCTTCGCTGCCTATCTAGTGTGTGGTGGAGGGGGTGATCAGGATTGTTCATGATGGATTGCAGTTTATTTAGTGTTCTCCTCTCCACCACTGTCTCAAAGGTCTCCGGTCTGAGACCAATTACAGAGCCAGCCCTCTTGATAATCTTGTCAAGTCTGTTGGTATCTCTGGCCCTGATACTGCTACCCCAACAGACCGCAGCAAAGAAGATGGCGCTGGCGACAACAGTCTGATAGAAAAGCTCCAGCATCCTGCTGCACACGTTGAAGGATCTCAGTTTTCTCAGGAAGTAGAGTCTGCTCATCCCCTTCTTGTGTGCAGCATCAGTGTTGGATCTCCAGTCCAACCCGCTGCTGATCCTGACACCCAGATATTTGTAGTCTCCAACCACCCCCGCATCCTCCCCCCTAATCTGCAGTGGCTGAGAAGGAGCCTTCCTCTTCCTGAAGTCAATCACCATCTCCCTGGTCTTGCTGACATTCAACCTCAGGTGATTCTGTTCCATCCACTCCACAAATCTGTCTACCAGTGCCCTGTACTTTAGAAATGGCTTTATCACTTTTTTCAGAATGATAGATCTTAATTACTTTGAGGTTTAGTCAGATAAAACTGAAACAGAGGAAATCCTTGGATCAGGTAGTTAGATGGTCCAGTCGTTTGCTTGGTGAGCCACAGCTGAGCCTGACATCCCTGTACACCAGACAAGTACAGAGGATGGCTACCTCCATTTTAAATGATGACTCCCACCCTTTGCACTGCCACTTTCAGCTTCTTCCCTCAAGACAGAGGTTTGCTGTCCCAAAAAGTAGAACCCAGCGCTACAAAAACAGCTTTGTCCCTGCTGCTGTCAAAGAGTTGAACAAGCTGTAACAATATATTGCACATAATTTAGGTACCTATTTATTAACTCCATTTTATATTTACTTATTTTTGTAGGATGTCACTTGGGTTCTAAATATTTTATTGGGTTTTAGACCTTTGAGTTTTTAACCTCTTTGACTAGTTTTTAACTTTTAATATGACCCTTCTCTCTTACCTCTGTTTTTTCTCCCATCTCTTTGTCTTTTATACTAACTAACTAACTAACTAACTAACCTGCACTTATATAGCGCTTTTCTAGTCACAAAGACCACTCAAAGCGCTTTTCATTAATACTAACCCTCTATTCTAAGGGCCTATAGGAAACAGATATCTAGGGACAATTTAGAACAGCCAATTAACCTAACATGCATGTTTTTGGCATGTGGGAGGAAACCGGAGAAATCCCGGAGTAAACCCACGCAACACGGGGAGAACATGCAAACTCCACACAGATCACTGTTGGTCGGGGGCTGGGATCGAACCCACGATCCCACGATCCCCACAATCCCCCGGCCAAGGGTAAACTGTGCTGCCGCAGTGCTAACCACTGCGCCACCGTGCAGCCCATATACCCTGATTGATGGAGCCTTGAGTATTCTTATCATGTTTATAGTCAGCTTCATATGTGCCTGTGTTTGTGTCTATGTTGAATGTAATTTGTGGCTTGTAAATATGGATGTCACCAGACTGCAAAACAAATCTACCTACGGGTACAAATAAAGTAACCTGAATCTGAACCTGAATTACTTTGTTTCTCATTTGTTCCTGAATTTCTTTGGATCGCAGCCTGATGTCTAGCTTTTGAGAATCTTTTGGTGGATAAAACTGCTTGGAACTCCAGAAGAAGCTAAAGTAATAATGATTGGAGGAATGGAGGAATTGGACAAATTTAAACCTTAGCCGTGATGCAAGAATAACAGTGCAGTAAGATTATGAGTGGAGATTTTTGTGTTCTTTTTCCTTTTTTCCTTTTGTTGTATATTGTTGACATAACTTATGATTAGTACTTTAACCAATCATCCTTCCTCATTTAATAATGGAAGTGTATTAGGGCAAATTGAAGCTGGAATCTTTGTCAATACTGAACAGCAACCACAAGACATTTTAGGAGATATTGACCCAGACAATAATTATTTAATCATATTAATAAGTGTGTTTATTATGATGAACAACAATTAAATGGAATTATGAATTCGGATCAGACATTGACAATAATACATATTAATAGTAGGAGTCTCTATGCAAACTTTGATAGTATTAAGGAATTTTTAAATCAATTTAACACAATTTAGGATTATTGCAATAAGTGAAGTGACTCCGGACAGAGCGCTCCTCCTCGAGGGTTTTCAGCTATTTCGTGCTGATCGAGACACAGAGCTCTCCAGTAAGTCCTCAGGAGGAGGAGTCTGCTTTTACATCAACAGCAGCTGGTGCTCTGATGTAACGGTGATTTCCCAATACTGTTCTCCCGCTCTGGAATATCTATTCATTAACTGCAAGCCTTTTTATTCCCCGCGGGAGTTCGCTTCATTCATTCTGGCTGCTGTTTACGTCCCGCCCGACGCGGACGCGCGCGAGGCTCAGCACGCGCTCGCAGATCACATTCAACAAACGAAGCGCACTTTCCCAGACTCTCTGGTTATTGTGGTTGGCGACTTTAACCAGAGCAACCTGTGCCATGATCTCCCCCGATACAAACAGTTTATTAAATGCCCCACCAGAGGAAAGAACATGCTGGATCACTGTTACACCACAGTGAAGGACGCGTATCGCGCTGTCCCCCACGCTGCGCTCGGACTATCTGATCACGTGATGGTCCACCTCATTCCCACATACAGACAGAGACTAAAGCTCACTAAACCTGTTGTGAGCACTACGAGAAAATTGACCAGTGAAGCTGGGGAGAAGCTGAGCACGTGCATGGAAATAACTGACTGGGGCATGTTTAAAGGAGCCACGCATGATCTGGATGAGTATACGGACACTGCGAACTCATATATCCACTTTTGTGAGGAGAGCATTCTTCCATCGCGCACAAGGGTGAGGTACTCAAATGACAAGCCCTGGTTCACTGCTAAGCTCAGACAGATCAGGAAGGAGAAGGAAGCAGCGTTGAAAAGTGGAGACAGGGACTGCTACAGGGAGGTCAAATATCGGTTTAACAGAGAGCTGAGGAGAGCTAAATCTGTGTACTCTGAGAGACTCCAGCAGCAGTTCACTGCTAACGACTCTGCTTCTGTGTGGAGAGGACTGAGGCAAATCACCAACTATCGGCCTCAGGCTTCTAAAGGTCAGGATGACATAGCCCTTTGTCAAAGACTGTCCCAACATTATGCCCGTTTTGACACCTCGTCAGCTGTGTCCATCTCCCCCCCTCCCCCCAGTGCCACTGCCTTCACGGTCCCCACTTCATCAAAGGCGGCCCCCCCTCCTCCCCCCTGCCCTTGTCATCAGTGAGCAGGACGTGCACAGACAGTTCTCCAGACTGAACCTGCGCAAGACCCCCGGTCCGGACGGCGTGTCTCCCTCCACCCTGAGACACTGTGCGGATGAGCTGACTCCTGTCTTCACAGACATTCTTAACACCTCCCTGAAGTTATGCCACGTGCCGACCTGCCTCAAAACCTCCACCATCATCCCTGTCCCCAAGAAGTCACGGATCACTGGACTTAACGACTACAGACCTGTAGCGCTCACCTCTGTAGTCATGAAGTCCTTTGAGCGCCTGGTCCTGCCCCACCTCAAGTCCATCACCACTTCCCTCCTGGACCCGCTGCAGTTTGCCTACCGAGCCAACAGGTCTGTGGACGACGCAGTCAACCTGGCCCTCCACTCCATCCTGCAGCACCTGGACTCCCCGGGAACCTACGCCAGGATCCTGTTTGTGGACTTCAGCTCTGCATTCAACACCATCCGCCCCACCCTGCTCCGGGACAAGCTGTCCCTGCTCAACGTGCCTGACTCCCTCTGCAGGTGGATCACCGACTTCCTGACGGACCGGAGGCAGCATGTGCAGCTGGGAAAGACTGTCTCTGACTCTGTTAGCATCAGCCCCGGATCACCCCAGGGCTGTGTACTTTCCCCCCTACTCTTCTCCCTTTATACCAACTCCTGCACCTCCAGCCACCAGTCTGTCAAGCTGATCAAGTTTGCGGACGACACCACCCTCATCGGGCTCATCTCCAACGGCGACAAGTCCGTCTACAGGAAAGAGGTGGCCCAGCTGGCGTCCTGGTGCAGCCACAACAACCTGCAGCTGAACGCTCTGAAGACAGTGGAGATGATCGTGGACTTCAGGAAAGTCACAACCCCTCTGCCCCCCCCTCACCCTCACAGGCTCTCCCATCACCACTGCAGATTCCTTCCGCTTCCTGGGCACCACCATCACCCGGGACCTCAAGTGGGAGCCGACCATCAGCTCCCTCATCAAAAAGGCCCAGCAGAGGATGTTCTTCCTGCGGCAGCTGAAGAAGCTCAAGCTACCCACCAAGATGTTGGTGCAGTTTTACACGGCCATCATCGAGTCCATCCTCACCACCTCCATAACCGTGTGGTACGCAGGAGCCACTGCCAGGGACAGACTAAGGCTGCAGCGCGTCGTGCGCGCTGCTGAGAAGGTGATCGGCTGCACGCTCCTATCCCTCCAGGATCTGTACATCTCCAGGACCTGGAGGCGTGCAGGCCGGATCATAGCCGATCCTTCACACCCTGGTCACGTACTGTTTGCCCCCCTCCCCTCAGGTAGAAGACTTCGGTCCGTTCAGACTAAAACCTCCCGTCACATGAACAGCTTCTTCCCCTCTGCCATCAGACTGCTGAACACTAAGTGACTTATTAGACTCTCGTGCACTATGTACAGCAGCTCAACCAGACTCATGTCAATCATCACTGTTTTCTTTTTGCATTACCGACTGCACTATGGGGTACTCCACAATATCTGCTGCTCGCTAATATATTTAATAATTGCTTTATCTAGTATTATTCATTTATACTCTACATTTTATTGCATGTATAGTTTTTTTTATTCCTATCTTTTATTTTTATCATGTTTAATGTTGCAGCATTGCACCGAGACAAATTCCTAGTTTGTGTACTACATAAACAATGGCAATAAATCTGATTCTGATTCTGATTCTGATTCTAGTAAAGGCTTATCTTATCTATCTTATCTTATCTTAATATTACAATGTGTCTTCAATGAAAAAAGGTTGTTATTGTGTGTGTTATCGTGTTATGGTGATTGTGATGGTGTTGTCTGCATTTGTGTTGAACATACGAGAAGTATTTATTTATTATTGTTTCAATTATTGCTGGATGTTGGTATTGTTGTCAATATGGACTGTCGTTGTTGTGTCATTTCTGTTGCATAATTTGACTATGGGGTGTATTATGGTGAATGTGGTTGTGGAATGAATGATGACTAAGAGTGATATTGTAATTTGTTGGGTATGGAAAAGGAGTGGGACTACATAAGCGTTGGCTTCTTCCCGCTCCTTTTGAACATTTTATTTTTGGCTTGATTTTTGTTTTGTTTTAAATTCTTTTTTCTTTTGTCGGAATGTTCAAATAAATAAAATCAATCAATCAATCTAACCTAGTCTGGGAACGCCTTGGTATCCCCTCTGAAGAGCTGGAGCAGGTGGCTGGGGAGAGGGAAGTCTGGGCTTCTCTGCTTGAACTGCTGCCTCCGCGACCCGGACCTCCGGAAAAGCGGTAGAAGATGGATGGATGGATGGATGGATGGATCTCATCTATGTAAGTACCTACACTTGTCCGTGTCATGGTCGCCCCTCATGGGGCAGATGGACAGACTCACTCGCGGGGTGAAGTTGAAGCACGTTTTATTGGAGGAAAACTGCAGCATGGAAGCTGAACATAAAGTAACAAATTACAGCTGAAACTGGTATGTTGGGGGATGGAACCTGAACAGCAATATGACAGAAATAATAAGTGAGTCATACAGACGATGATACTCAGAACCGAAAGTAATGATGAGGACCCAACACAGGAATGAGGGAGTGAACCACAATAAATAGGAATGAACATAATGAAACTAATGAGCAACAGCCCTGACCGATAATGAATGACATAAGGATAAGCTGTGCTCAAAAGGAAGTAAACAAACACTGTCAAAATAAAGGCCCAATCAGAAACAAATGAAAAGGAAAAAAACAAACATATAAATGTAGCTGGTGATTGATAATAATAATAATAATAATAATAATAATAATAATAATAATAATAATAATGAGACCAAGATGGAAATAACACTCCAAGGATGATAATAATGAAAACATAACAAATACTGAAGACAACAAAGTGTGGCCTGGTCTGACCCAGCCCAGACCACCACAGTACCCTCCCTTTAAGGTCGGATTCAAGACGACCCCAGGGTAACATCAAAAAAAAAAAAAAAGGAAAAGAGAAAAAAGAAGAAGAAAAAAAAGACCCAAATCCTACCAGGGTGGGGAGCGGGGGAATAGGCCAGGAGGGCCGAAACAGACTCCCTACCAACACAATACCAACATAAGTACCTAGGATTGAAAATACATGCGCCCCAACCTTAAGGGAAAAACATGAAAACTCACAGCCTAGGGGGCAAGAAAAACAAACAAACAAAAAAATCACAAAAGAACCCCAGGACTACAAATAATGTGCTCCAACCTCAGGGGAGAAACAGCACACAAACCTAAAGCCTAGGGAGATTAACCCCACCCCCCCACCCCCCCACACACACACACAAAATAGTAATGGTAAATGAGAGCCCATAGGGCAGAACATGCCAGGAGCTCCTTTAGTCAAAAAAAAAAAAAAACAAAAAAAAAAAACATATGCTCCAAACTCAGGAAAACAGCATGAAAACTTTAGACTGAACAGGTAAGGAACCCTCAAAAAATACAAAAGATAAGGTGAGCACTTGAGAACATAACGGTAAACAAAAGTGAAACTGATTACCTATGCTCCAATAAGTGACACATGTACAAAAACATACACTACAGAACAGACAAGTAAGCTACGAATTCCCAGCAGACCTGGACATATGAGGAGGGAGAAATACAAACTACGAATTCCCAGCTGAGCTGGACTTATGATACAACCAGGGAGAAACAACATCCAAACTTTAGCCTGATGAAGGAAAAGATCATTGAGGCGCGCTGACCCCCGAAAGGGAACGGCAGGAGAGCGCCGACCTCTGGCCATCAATGACTGGGGTGTGATGACCTTGAGCACTGGTGGTAGGAGCGTGCTGACCTCTCGAAGAGACGGCTGGAACGCATCCGACCAAGATGTCCAGGAATCCCTCTCCACCCAAGTGCTCCGGACAGGGAGGAGAGGAGCAGGTGGGAAAAAAAACCCCATCACATCACCACAGTCAGTAGAAAACAGTACATGAAAACTTAGAAAAAAAAAACAAAAAACTGCTGAGTCCCTTCACTGGGGACAAGGCAGCACCTCAATATTAAAAGGTAAAAGAAATGAAAAAGAGAGCACTTGCCTTGCCCCCGCTCCGTCGTTGCTGAAGCCGCTGAAAAAATCCGCAGCTGGAGGACCAGACAAATGTTCCCGGGCCAGCGGTGACAGTCTAGCACGGTGGCGGGGTGTAGACGTAGAGGGAAAGGGAAGCGTGGAAGCCAGGGGACACTGGGTCGTCGGCACAAGCTTCCAGGGTGTTGGGGCTGGCGAGGAGGCACGTGGAAGCCAAGGGAAGCTGAATGGTCAGCTCAGGTTTCCGAGGTGCCGGAGCTGGCGAGGAGGCACGATGACAAACGGAGGCAGGGGACGCTGAAATCGTCAGCACAGTCTCCAGAGTTCTAAGTGAATTCCTCTTCCAACCCCGTAGTCCTCAGCCTGGCAGATGATAAAAGGGTGGCTGCAGATGATGATACGGTGGGGAAAGCCACACCACCTCAGACAGCAGGAAAACAGAGAATTAAAGTTCAGCAGCAACAGAAACAGGTGCTGAATCCCCTCCTCGGGGACAAGGCAGCACCTCTCATTATTAAATATAACCAGAAATGAGAAAGAAAGCACTTGCCTTGCCCCCCTCCCCCGCTCTGTCGTTGCTGAAGAATCCCCCGCTGGTGAGCCAGACGAATGTTCCCGGGGCAGTGGTGTCCATCTAGCTGAGGGCCGTGCACGGCGGCAAGGTGCCGATGTAGAGAGGAGGGGAATTGTGGAAGCTAGGGGATGCTGGGTCGTCGGCACAAGCTTCCGGGGTGCCAGGGCTGGTGAGGAGGCACGTGGAAGCCAGGGGACGCTGAATTGTCAGCTCAGGTTTCCGAGGTGCCGGGACTGACGAGGAGGCACGATGACGAACGGAGGCAGGGGATGCTGAAACCATCGGCACAACCTCCGGAGTCTTAAGTGAATTCCTCCTCCACCCCTGTAGTCCTCAGCCCGGCAGGTGACGAGGAGAAGGCTGGTGATGATAACACAGCGGGGTATGAGAGCCCCTCCGGCCAGGGAAGAGAGTGCAGGTTTAGGCAAGCCTCCAGGAGACTGCGGAACGAAACTCCACAGTCTGTTGACAGCCAGTCACTCTCCTCCTCTCTGCCTCCTCCTGGTCCTGCTTCACTTCTCCCGTTGAGTCTTGTTTTGGTTGGGTCCTACTGTCATGGTCGCCCCTCACGGGGTAGATGGACAGACTCACTCGCGGAGTGAAGTTGAAGCATATTTTATTGGAGGAAAACTGCAGCATGGAAGCTGAACATAAAGTAACAAATTACAGCTGAAACTGGTATGCTGGGGGACGGAACCCAAACAGCAATACGACAGAAATAATAAGTGAGACATACAGACGATGATACTCACAACCGAAAGTAATGATGAGGACCCAACACAGGAATGAGAGAGTGAACCCCAATAATTTCAAATGAACATAATGAAACTAATGAGCAACAGCCCTGACCGATAATGAATGACATAAGGATAAGCTGTGCTCAAAAGGAAGTAAACAAACACTGTCAAAATAAAGGCCCAATCAGAAACAAATGAACAGGAAAAAATCCAAACATACAAATGTAGTTGGTGATTGACAATAATAATAATAATAATAATAATAATAATAATAATAATGAGACCAAGATGGAAATAGCACTCCAAGGATGATAATAATGAAAACATAACAAATACTGAAGACAACAAAGTGTGGCCTGGTCTGACCCAGCCCAGACTACCACAGTCTGTTGTTTTCAGTGTGAGGTTTTTCTCTGTTTCCCAGCGCTACCTTGGTTCAGCCTGCTGAGCCTTGAGTTGTTCGACTCCGGGCTGCACTTTTGTTTCAGGTGCATTCTGGGCTGTACTTATTCTGCACGCCTGCTCACCATTTATGCTTAGGAGCGATAGAGTTCATTCTGGGACAATTGTCCATACTGTTTGTGACTTTAACCAGAGCAATCTGAGCCACGATCTCCCCCGATACAAACAGTTTATTAAATGCCCCACCAGAGGAGAGAACACACTGGATCACTGTTACACTACAGTGAAGGATGCGTATCGTGCTGTTCCCTGTGCTGCGCTCGGACTATCTGATCACGTGATGGTCCACCTCATTCCCACATACAGACAGAGACTGAAGCTCACTAAACCTGTTGTGAGCACTACGAAGAAATTGACCAGTGAAGCTGGGGAGAAGCTGAGCACGTGCATGGAAATAACTGACTGGGGCATGTTTAAAGGAGCCACGCATGATCTGGATGAGTACACGGACACTGTGAACTCATATATCCACTTTTGTGAGGAGAGCATTTTTCCATCGCGCACCAGGGTGAGGTACTCTAATGACAAGCCCTGGTTCACTGCTAAGCTCAGACAGATCAGGAAGGAGAAGGAAGCAGCGTTGAAAAGTGGAGACAGGGACTGCTACAGGGAGGTCAAATATCGGTTTAAGAGAGCTGAGGAGAGCTAAATCTGTGTATTCTGAGAGACTCCAGCAGCAGTTCACTGCTAACGACTCTGCTTCTGTGTGGAGAGGACTGAGGCAAATCACCAATTATCGGCACCTGTTCTGTTGCATTACCGTCTGCACTATGTGGTACTCCACAATATCTGCTGCTCGCTAATATATTTAAAAACTGCTTTGACTAGTATTACTCATTCTTATTCTACACTTATTGCATGTATAGTTTTTTATTTCTTTTATCTTATCATGTTTAATGTTGCAGCATTGCACCGAGACAAATTCCTAGTTTGTGTACTACATGAACAATGGCAATAAATCTGATTCTGATTCTGATTCTGTTTTGCCTGGGAACAATAACTGACTGTTTATCGTGTTTGTTCTCCTGTTCATCTCTTGGATTCATTGTTTGGGACTGTTGGTATTAATAAACACCACATCCACCTGCAAATGGGTTCTTCTCATTTCTGCTGCCTCTAAAGTGGCAGCTAATATGACAGAATCCACCAACCCGAATGAGAATCCAGCAGAGGATTAGTGTTATTTTTTCATCCTTCTTGTGTTTTTACACCCACCTGTCTTTTGGAGCACTATGGGCCATCTGAGCAAGATGGAGCAGCAGGCAGTGTCCTTCCTGGAGATCCTCCTGGTGCAGATGCAGGCTTCCCTTTCCCTGAAGACGGTCTATGAGGGTCGGGACACCACGGCACGGGTAATTGAGACGTTCCCTCGCCTATGGAATCACTCGGAGGCAGTGGACGTTCTGAGCTCCATATACTACTCCTTGCCAGTGGAAGAAGCCCCGACGCCGGAGCTGTCCTGGACTAGGAAAAAGCATGCGCGCTGCAAGAAGCCTTCAGTCTTCCCTGTGGCAGCCCCGCCTCCTTTGCCAGAGCCTTGGCCCTCTCTGTCCACCGAGGAGCTGGAGGAACCAAAACAGGTGGTTTTGACGGAGACGGCTCTCATTCTAGAGGTGAAGCTGTGGCTCCTTCCGGAATTGATTTTCGAAGTGGAGGAGTCCTTCCCGAAGGTGCCGGAGTTGGAGTTGGTGATCGAGCCTCCCCTGAAGCCTCCTATCCATGATGTGCCGACGTCTCCATATTCTGCACGCCGCCGCTGAACCCAGAAGCGGCGGCAGAGAGACTCTGCTCCACCTGAGGCTCCTCCCTCACCACAGGAGAAAAATCCTGCAGCTGGACTCCTTTCTGCTCCCGAGGAGAGGGAGCATGAACTTGAGATGGCAGCAGACACCATAACATTCCAGGAATTCAGGCAAGTTCAAACCCACTCATTTTCTCTCTCACCTAAGACTTGCCTGATTCCTGATGAGGGGACTCAGATGTCTCAGTCCACTGAATCCCCATTATCTGTTGCTGTGCCCACATTACCATCTGTGTCTCCTGTCTCCCCCAAAACTCCGCTGGCTCCGGAGGGTGATCTCCAGCCTACCGAGTAACCAAAGGTCCTGGATGAGTCCACCACACGGTGAAGACATCCCGCAGCAGGCAACATCATGAACCGGGATAAAAGGCAAGTGTCAAACGGTGGTGCAGTGGTTAGCACTGTTGCCTTACAGCTAGAAGGTTCCTGGTTCGAATCCCCAGGCTGGCAGGGGTTGGAACCTTTCTGTGTGGAGTTTGCATGTTCTCCCTGTGCTGCGTGGGTTTACTCCGGGGGCTCCGGTTTCCTCCCACAATCCAAAGACATGCATGTTAGGTTAATTGGCTGTTCTAAATTGTCCCTAGATATCTGTTTCCTATAGGCCCTTAGAATAGAGGGTTAGTACTAGTGAAAGCACTTTGAGTGGTCTTTGTGACTAGAAAAGCGCTATATAAGTGTAGGTTAGTTAGTTAGTCAGTTGACTTTCATTAATGAGAATATGCCTTGCCTGATTCTCGGTAGGGAGGCTCATGGAGCGCAGTCCCCTGAGTTCACCCCACCTGCTGCTGCAGTGAATTTTTCACCTGCTCTCCCCTTGTCTCCTCCTCCTATCCCTGTGAGTCCTACAGTCGATGAGCAGAACCATTGGATGTTGGAGGAACCCGTGGCTCAGGGAGATCCTATTCCGGGGCCAGTGGAGAGTCAGCCCCCAACCGACACGCCGGAGGAATCGTCAGCGTGGGATATCTCGCTTGTGGGCCGAATGACTGCTATTACCATCATGCCAGCTGCGGAGACTACTGCAATGGAATGGGAGCCTGAGCTGGACTTCCTAGAGTCCGGACCCGAGACTTCATCGCCAGGATCGACGGAGTCCTGGACGGCGGTGGAGCTCGAGCTCAGGCAAGTGATCACTCTTGTGTTTCTAATGTCAGTTTTAGAGAGATCTTGTCTGGCTCTAGGTGAGGAGTCAGGTGCAGCCCTCAGCTGCATCGGAACTTACCTCGCCGGGCTCCACCGCTGCCAGCCACCCTAACCACTTCTCTTTTCCAGCTATTCATGAGCTTTTTCCTAGGGTCGCCAGAGAGGATCCCCCATTGCCAGGGGTCTTTGTGGGCTCTGTCCAGCCAGCAGACGATGCCGTGGGCCCAGCTTCCCCTGCCGCGATCATCAGGGCTCCTCCGATCGACAGCCTTCTCAGCTTGGTGCCCCTGCAGTTTGGCCCACTCACCGCGGGTGCAGCTACGGCCCAGGCTGGGTCCACCGTGGGTGCAGCTACAGCCCAGGCTAGGACGTCTGAGGGTGCTGTCGGCCAGCTTGAGAAGGCCGAGGCCTTCACTTCTCTTCTGGACGCCATCATGGTCCTCCATCCTCCACCACCGGACACCGTGGGGGTTCCCCTCCTTCGGTCCGTCCACTGACCTTTAAGCCTTCCGGTGGGTAAGCCACCTCCTCACTCTCCCCTCCAGTCCTGGTGGCTTAACAATTCTGGCCGGCCACCCAAAGGACTAATTCTACAGGTCTTATGGCTCATTTGCTCCGGCAGGCCACCTGATGCTGTTCAGTGGTCTGTGTGCGGGGCTTGGGACTCGGGCAGGCCACCTGATTGGTCTCAGCCCGCCGCCCACTGGACCTGGGATTTTGGTCGGCCCCCTGAACTCTGGGACTCTTTGGTCTGGGGGGCTTAGTCTTTTGTCTCTGGGTTTTGGGGCGGTGTATATTAGTGTTTTCTGTTGCAGTCTTGATCAGGGTTGTTTTTTGTTTTTCCCTCCTAGCCTGTTACCCCCTCCACCCGCCCTGGGTAGTTTGTCCCAGTTCCGGTTGTGGGGGAGGGGCAGGTTGTCTCTGGTTTTGATGGTACTCTGGGTGTCTGGAATCAACCCCTTGAGAGGGGGGCTCTGTCATGAGCCGAGCTGGCCTTCACAAGCTCAGGCTTCATGACGGTTTCCTGTTCCATATCATCTGTGTTTTATGCTACCTGTGGCTTTCCATATATTTTTCTGTGCCTCCTGCCTCTGGTAGCCACTCCCCCCTCTCCTGTCAGTTTCTGACAGGTGATTCCAATCTGTCATTGTCTGTTCCTCTCCCTGCTCAGGTTCACCTATTCATGCCTACACACACACACACACACACACACACACACACACACACACACACACACACACACAATCATTCACACTGGCACTCTACCAATTCTTAGCACACACCCAGTCATTCCTACACACATACACACATACACTCATGCACACCTGCTCTCACTTAACCCAACACACACCCATTCAGTCCTACTCTCACACACACTCTCCCAGGCACACCGGCAATAACTTTAGTCATTATGTTTGGTATTATTTAAGCTTTGCTTGCACTCCTGTGATTGTCGGTGCATTGCATTGTCAACCTGTCACCAGAGCACAGTTTGGCTCTGGTGAGCTCATCTATGTAAGTACCTACACTTGTCCGTTGTTTTCAGTGTGAGGTTTTTCTCTGTGTTTCCCAGCACTACCTTGGTGCAGCCTGTTGAGCCTTGCGTTGTTCAACTCCGGTCTGCACTTTTGTTTCAGGTGTGTTCTGGGCTGTACTTATTTTCCTGGGCTCTCCTGGATTCTTCTGGGTTCTTTTCGTTTCTGCTGCCTCTAAAGCGGCAGCTAATATGACAGTCGCTGTCTTGATTATACTCACCTCGTCTCCACCAGATGACATAACGCACGGCTCAGGAGACACGCACACACAGGCTTAGAGTAGTTCAAATAGTTTATTAACAGCAGGGGTGAATGAGTGTGTGTCTGCGGGATGCAGATGTGTTGGTGGTGGCGTCTGCTTCAAGCACAGAGGCAGATGACCGTTCGGCCGAGCAACCCTATGGAGAGAGCACAGGGAGAGGGTGACGGGCATACACCAACACAGGATGAATTATGGCAAGAGAAGATCTTACTTGAGTTGTCAGGATAGCTGGCACAGCAAGGGGAACGTAGCCCGGGAGACAGCCACCTGGAGAGCTCCGTGCAGCAGCGAAGGATGGGCGATGGAACGGAGACGTCCGCCGCCGGGGAATCCACCTGTGCACAGGGGAGCAGACTGGAAAAGGAGGTAAGGGTTCTTACCCAGAATAGCGATGCTGAAGAAAGGAATGCTCACGGCGGTGAGGGAACGAAGTCTGACGGCTTCAGGCCGAGCCTCCGGGCGAGGCGGCTTTTATCCCTCGCCGCTGATGAGGATCAGGTGTGTGAGCAGGTGGCGCCGCTGATGAACGGCGCGGCGTGACAGTACTCCCCCCTCTAGTAGCGCCTCCTGGCGATGGCTTATCCGGGTGCGCTCGGTGGAAGTCCGCGATGAGCGATGGGTCCAACACAAACGACGGGGGCACCCATTGTCGATGCTCGGGCCCATAGCCCTCCCAGTCCACCAAGTATTGCAACCCACGACCCCGGCGCCGGGAGTCCAGGATGGAGGAGATGGACCAGGCCGGGTGGCCACCAATCATCTGGGGCGCGGGTTGCGCTGCAGGAGGAGGGCAAAGGGGGTCGGTGACTGCCAGCTTCACCTTTGATACGTGGAAGGTGGGATGGATGCGGAGGGAGGGGGGAATAGCCACGCGCACAGCCACCGGGTTGATGATCCGGGTGATGGGGAAGGGACCCATAAAGCGCTGTGCCAGCTTCCTCCTCTCGCCTTTTAGGGTGACGTCCTGGGTGGAAACGTAGACAAGTTGCCCAACTCTGTACGCCGGGGCAGGTCTTCTACGCCGGTCCGCCACGGTCTTGTTGCGCTCCGCTGTGCGTAAAAGCGCATGACGCGCGGCGGCCCAGGTGGAGCGGAACTGCCTCACGTGCGCCCTAACTGACGGAACAGTTACCTCGCTCTCCTGCGCTGGAAGCAGCGGGGGGTCGTAACCCAGGGACGCCTTGAAGGGGGACATCCCCGTTGCAGAAGAGCGGGCGGTGTTGTGGGCGTACTCCACCCAGGCGAGATGGTTGCTCCATGATGTCGGCTTGGATCTTGCAACACAGCGGAGCGCAGCCTCCAGCTCCTGATTGGTCCTCTCACACTGCCCGTTAGACTGGGGGTGATGGCCGGAGGAGAGGCTCACCTTGGCTCCGATGGCGTTGCAAAAGGATTTCCAAACCTCGGATGAAAATTGGGGGCCCCGGTCCGAGACCACGTCCACCGGGATCCCATGCAGCCTGACCACGTGTTGGACGAGGAAGCCCGCCGTCTCCAGGGCGGTAGGGAGACCTCGCAGGGGGATGAAGTGTGCCGCCTTGGAGAAACGGTCCACGATGGTCAGGATGGTGTCGAATGAGTTGGAAGCTGGGAGCCCGGTGACGAAATCCAGTGCGATGTGCGACCATGGCCTGCCAGGGACGGGCAGAGGCTGGAGCAGACCCGCTGGAGGGGCGTTTCCCGACTTGCTGGTGGCACAAATTGGACAAGCCCGGGCGTAGCGGGCTGCATCCCTCCGCAGGCCCGGCCACCAAAAGGACCGTTGGAGGAGGCTGATCATCCGAGAGGTGCCGGGATGACAGGTGAGCCGGGAGGTGTGGAGCCAGTGGATGACCTCTCCTCGGACCGCAGACGGAACGAACAGTCTTCCCTCCGGTCCGCCGCCAGGATCAGGTTCCACCTCCTGTGCCTTCCAGATCTTGTCCACAATGTCCCAAGAGATAGCTCCCACGACGCACGACCTGGGCAGGATAGTGTGGGGCGTCTCCTCAGCCCCCACGGGGGTGAACTGTCTAGAGAGGGCGTCAGGCAGGCCGTTCTTGGAGCCTGGCCTGAAGGTGATAGAGAACCGGAACCTGGCGAAGAACAGAGACCAGCGCGCCTGGCGGGCATTCAGGCGCTTGGCAGATCGTAGGTACTCTAAATTCTTATGATCCGTCAAGACCACAAACGGCAGGTCCGCCCCCTCTAGCCAGTGGCGCCACTCCTGTAGGGCGAGTTTAATGGCCAGGAGCTCTCTGTCCCCCACATCATAGTTCCTCTCCGCCGGGGACAGGCGCCGGGAGAAGAAGGCGCACGGTCGCTTGGCGCCATCGTCCGGTGATTGCTGGGATAACACTGCTCCCACTCCCGTGTCCGATGCGTCCACCTCCACAATGCACTGCAGCGCGGGGTCGACCTGGCGAAGGACCCAGGGGGAGGAGAACTCCGCCTTCAGCGCCTTAAAGGCAGCATCGACCTCTTCGGTCCACCGGAACGGGAGCTTCGGGGACGTGAGGCGGGTCAGTGGTCCGACGATCCAGCTGAAATTCGGGACAAAACGGCGGTAAAAATTGGCGAAGCCAACAAACTGTTGCACCTGCTTCCGAGATGCGGGAGTAGGCCACTCCACCACCGCCTTCACCTTCTCTGGGTCCGGGAGCACCTGGTCTTGGGCGATGATGAATCCCAGGAAGGATGTGGTCCTAGCGTAAAACTCGCACTTCTCAGCCTTCACGTACAAACGATTCTCCAGCAGTCTTTGAAGGACCCGCCTCACATGGACCCGGTGCTCGTCTCTGGACTGAGAGAAGATCAGAATGTCGTCCAGGTAGACGAACACGAAGAGGCCGATGAAATCCCGGAGGACGTCATTGATGAGGCGCTGAAAGACGGCAGGAGCGTTGGTCAGCCCGAACGGCATGACGAGATACTCAAAGTGGCCGTTCGGGGTACGGAAGGCTGTTTTCCATTCATCTCCCTCCCGGATCCGGACGAGGTGGTAAGCGCTGCGGAGATCCAGCTTGGTAAACCAGGTCGCCCCCTGGAGGGAGTGGAAGGCAGTGTCCATGAGGGGCAGGGTGTAACGGTCCCTCTCAGTGATGTCATTAAGTGCTCGGTAGTCAATACAGGGACGGAGGGAACCGTCCTTCTTCCCTACAAAGAAAAACCCCGCCCCCACGGGTGATGACGATGGGCGGATAATCCCAGCGCTCAGTGATTCCTTCAGGTACGTATTCATAGTCTCCTTCTCCGGCGCCGACAGGCTGTAGAGCCGACCAGATGGCAGGGGGGCCCCCTGGCGGAGATTGATGGCACAGTCATATGGTCGATGCGGGGGAAGAGACATAGCTTTCGACTTGCTGAATACCATACCTAGGTCGTGAAAATCTGGGGGCACCAGTGACAGGTCCGGGGGTGCTGTATCCGCCACAGGAGGAGCCGCGGACGGGGAGCAGGCAGCGGACTGAAGGCAGGTGCCCATGCAGAAGGTACTCCATGCCGACACCCCAGCTGACCTCCAGTCCAGGACAGGATTGTGGAGGCGTAGCCAGGGATACCCCAGGATGACGGGCGACACAGAGTTGGGCAGGACGTAGAAAACCATTTCCTCCCGGTGGTTCCCTGAGATGATGACTGGGACAGGAATGGTTTGATGGGTAACTCTCCCAAGGGAGGCACGGGAGAGATGGACCAGGGAGATGGGGTGTTTGAGCGCCTGACAGCGGATGCCCAATCGGGTTGCCAGGCCTTGTGAAATGAAGCTGCCCTCTGCGCCCGAATCCACCAGTGCGTGGGTGAGGTGCCCAGTGGGATTGTGGCAAAAACGGATGGGCAGCTTTAATTGAGTGAGGGGACTTTGCCGATTGACGTCTGCGAGGCCCCCTACAGTGACTCGCGGACCCCACCGTTTGGCTTTTGTGGGCAAAGCTCTACCGTGTGTTGATTGTCTCCGCAATACATGCAGAGACCCAACTCACGGCGGCGCTGTCTCTCTGCCAAGGAGAGCTTTGCCCAGCCCGTCACCATCGGCTCCGACTCCTCGGGGCATGATGGTGGCGGCGTCGCCAGGGGGCGAGCTTGGGGCAGGCGTAGCGGGACTCCTCGAGGGCGAGAAGCAGACGGCTTCCGTCCTGAGGAGCGCTCGCGCAGCCTGTTGTCCAAGCTGATTGCTAATGAGGTTAGCTCCGCTAACGTTCCGGGGATATCCCGTCCAGCCAGTTCATCCCTCAGATCACTATTGAGGCTGCGGAGAAACAGGCCGCAGAGGGAGCGCTCCTCCCAGCCCAGTTCCTCCGCCGCTACCCGGTATTCGATGGCATAATCCGCGGCCGACCGGCTTCCCTGCTGGAGAGCGAGAAGCCGATCGACCTGGACCGCCTCGGAACGGGAGTGATCAAACACCTCCAGGAAGCGCCTCACGAACTCGGCATAGGTGAGGGTGGCATAACTGGGTCTTGCCATAATAGCGTAGGCCCAAGTTAAAGCACGCCCCTCCAGGAGGTTCCCTATGTAGCCGATCCGGCTGTGATCTGAGGGAAAGTCTCCGGGCACACGGTCAAACACAGACTCGCACTGCATCACAAACCCCCGCGCTCCGCCGAGCTTTCCGCTAAAGCGGGCGGGGGTCGGAATTGGTGTGAGTCGGGCCGGTGCCACTGGAGCTGGCTGGACGGCCACCGGAACAGCAGGAGCTGCGCCACCCTGAGGAGCCGGGGGGAACGGCTGCTGGGGGTCCAGGCGGGCCAATCGGCCAGTGATAGTTATCAATTGATTCAGGATAACCTGCTGCTGATAAGCTATTTGATCCACTCTAGCCTCGAGAGTGGTAAGCCGGTGTGCGAGCCCGCCGTCCGCCGAGCCGCTCTGCTGAAGCCGTACTGACATAACGCACGGCTCAGGAGACACGCACACACAGGCTTAGAGTAGTTCAAATAGTTTATTAACAGCAGGGGTGAATGAGTGTGTGTCTGCGGGATGCAGATGTGTTGGTGGTGGTGTCTGCTTCAGGCACAGAGGCAGATGACCGTTCGGCCGAGCAACCCTATGGAGAGAGCACAGGGAGAGGGTGACGGGCATACACCAACACAGGATGAATTATGGCAAGAGAAGATCTTACTTGAGTTGTCAGGATAGCTGGCACAGCAAGGGGAATGTAGCCCGGGAGACAGCCACCTGGAGAGCTCTGTGCAGCAGCGAAGGATGGGCGATGGAACGGAGACGTCCGCCGCCGGGGAATCCACCTGTGCACAGGGGAGCAGACTGGAAAAGGAGGTAAGGGTTCTTACCCAGAATAGCGATGCTGAAGAAAGGAATGCTCACGGCGGTGAGGGAACGAAGTCTGACGGCTTCAGGCCGAGCCTCCGGGCGAGGCGGCTTTTATCCCTCGCCGCTGATGAGGATCAGGTGTGTGAGCAGGTGGCACCGCTGATGAACGGCGCGGCGTGACACCAGAGCCCTGCCTTGCTCTGGTGCTCAAAATCTGTAAGTTTTAGCCTTCGTTTGTATTTTTGTGTTTTGATCACTTTGTTGAACTTTTCATTTGTTGTTTTTGTCAATAAATTACCCAAACTCACAGTTCAGTGCATGGGTCTTGCCTTCCTGCCCTGAAGGGCATTCATGACAGAAGACAGCGGCCAAGTTGAGACCCAGTTGCTGTGAGTTTGTTGAATTTTTTGTTGTTGTTTCTTTCACTCCTCAGTGGCAAAGCTTGCTGGTCTTTCCATTTTTTTCCCTGTTTGTTTTTTTTCTTTTCACACCGAGGCGTCCACCTTGGGACTAGACGAAATGGAGCAGTGGTCAGTGTGCGTGCTGGAGGATATCCTGTTACGGACTCGAGCCTGCACCCCCGAGGCAGCCCGAGAGTGTCTGGAGGGCGCGGGGCAGGTGCTTGAGGCAAGCCCCAGCCTGTGGGATCACCCGGAGCTCACAGACCTACTTCTCTCCATAATCTCCCCTCCATCAACGAGCAATGAGCTGGGGGAACCAGATCCGATGCTGGCGCCTGCGCCAACGAAGAGCAAGCACTCGCGCACAAGAAAGCTTCCAGCCTCTCGCTGCTCTCTGGTGGCAGCTTCACTTCCTCCTCCCAAGCTTTGGCCCGCTCCATTGGCCGAGGAGCTGGAGGAGTGCAGGCAGGTTTTACTGGCGGAGAATGACCTCCTGCTAGAGGTTAAGCCATGGCTCCTTCCAGATTTGGTTCAGGAATTGGAAGAGTTTTCACTGAGGGAACTGGAGTTAGAGCCGATGATTGAGAGCCCCCTGACTCCAGAGCCTCCCCCTCCCCACGTGAGCTTACACCTACATCTCCTGTTCATCACCGCCGATCTAAAAAATCCTGTCGGAAGAATGCCCTAACCTCTTAGCCAGTAGCTCCTCCTACGCCCAGTCAGAAGCCTCCCTCAGCAGCGTGCATTCAGTGTTTTTTGTCTCCGGCTGAATTGTCAGCGCCTCCCTTCTCCGCAGTTGCTGTTCCCTGCTTCTCCCTGGCACTCTCAGATCTGCCAGCTGTCCCTGTGGGTCCAGGTTCACTACCAGAGATTGCCGTGGGTCCAGCTCCTCCCACTGAGGTCGTCGTGGGCACTCCGTCCCAGCCCGGGACCTCCGTGGGTGCTGCTCCCCCTCCGGCTGAGGTCTTTGAAGGCACTGCTTCCTTTGCTGTGGAGGTTGTTATGGGTGATCCATTCCAGCTCGGGGCCTCCGAGGGTGCAGCATTGACCCAGTACGGGTCCACTGTGGGTGCAGCCGTGGCCCAGTCCAGCACCATTGAGGGTGCTAGAGGTCAGCCCGAGGGTGTCGTGGTTCCCCCTCTTCTGCCAGATGCCGTGGTGGTCCCCTCTCTTCCGCCAGATGCCGTTGCGGTTCCCCCTCCTGTGCCAGATGCCATTATGGCTTCTCCTCCTCAGCCAGGCGCCATCGTGGCTCCCCCTCCTCGGCTCTCCTTCCATTCGCTGGGGCTCCCCGTGGGGCACAGCCTCCTGGGCCACCTCTTCTGTCTAGGTGGCTGAAAAACTCTGGTCAACCACCTGACAGAATGAGCCGCTGGGTTGGGTGGCCCATGTTCTCCGGCAGGCCACCCGGCTTGTACCACCTCACCGTCTGTCAGGCCTGGGACGTTTGTTGGCCGCCTGAACTGTTTAGTTCTTTGGCCTAGGGGTCCTGGTTTAGCCTGATGTGGGTCCTGAGCGGGGTTGTTTCGTTCCCTCCTAGCCTGTTCCCCTCACCACCCACCCTGGGTGGGTTATTGTTGTGCTCCTGTTGGTGGTGGGAGTTCTTTCTTTTTCTTTTGATGCTACCCGGTGGTGTCTGGGACTTTTTGACTTTTTGCACATATCGCGTAACTTCAGTGTCATTTTTTTTTCTTATTTTTAAGTATCTGTGGTGCAACATAGGCAAGACAAGTTTATTTGTATTGCACATTTCATCTACAAGACAATTCAAAGGACTCCACATAAAACATTAAAGCATTACAGAAAGTTGCAAAATAAATATATTATAAAAGTACATGCAAATAACTTAAAAGTAAACTAAAAATAAAGAGAAACAGAAACAAGCTAAAATAGAATAAGACAGATAAAGTGCAAGAAATAAAAGTTATAGTGCATTGTGGGAGATTAATGATTGTTCCAGTGAAAAGCAGTGACAAATAGTAAAGTTTTTAACCTTGATTTAAAGCAGTTGAGAGTTTCAGCGGCCCTGATGCTTTCTGAGAGTTTGTGAGGAACATAAAAACTGAACGCTGTCTCACCATGTTTGGTTCTAACTCTGGGCACAGATAGTAGCCCTGAACCTGACAACCTGAGGGCTCTGGGTCGTTCATAATGGACCAGATCTGAAATGTAACTAAGTAAGTAAGTAAAATTTATTTATAAAGTACATTTCGCAGACATATAGTCACAAAGCACTGTACAATAAAATAGAAAAAAAAAACCAACTTGATAAAGACACCATTGAAAAACAAAGAACAAATTAAAATACAAGATTAAAACATTTAAGTAATATCAGATATACCACTAAAAAGCAGTTAAATTGAAATTCAACAGAAAGCCTTGTTAAACAAAAAAGTTTTCAGCTGCTTTTTAAAAGAGTCCACAGAATCAGCTAAACGTAGCTGAAATGGGAGATCCAAAGCCTCGGCGCTACAGATTGAAAGGCTCTATCCCCCTGGTCTTGAGCCTCGTACAAGGAACAACTAACAAGTCCTGGGCTTCAGATCTAAGAGTGCGAGCAGGAGTACACTGAGATAAACAGTTTTCAAGAAAGCAAATAAAGCCTTGTTTCTGGATTATTTTTCTTATTTTTTGTCTAAAAAGAAAAATATCCTTGACAAGCAAGTTTTGCACAAGAAAATTAAGCTCATTTTAAGAAAATATATCTAACTTTTTCTTAATAAGATATTTCAGCTAATATTGAGCTATATTTACCAGTAACAAGGTATAACAATGGTTTGGATGAAATTCTAGCAGAAGAACAAGATTATTTTTCTTATTTAAAGAGTAAGACTACTTACACAGCTTCTCAATTTAAGAAATGTATTTAATGACAACAAAGTTTAAATCACTGTCAAGCTTCACACATATACGGCATAATGTCAATGGTCCTGCAAAACTCTAACACGGCAAATATAAATTACACTTTAGCATGACCCATTTGAAAAATGTAACAGCAGAACTCACAGTTGCCACTTTATGCCATGCTCCCCCACAGATGATTACTTTGCATTTCTTTAGATTTAGATCTTCCCTAAGATAATCATGAGCCAGCTCAGTTCTTGCTGAGAAAAGGTATTTCAATTTCAAAATTGCAACTGGAAATCTGTCATAAACAATATTTTGATGATCCAGGCTGTCCACATGTAACACTGGATCTTTTATAATGCATCAGGTGAGCTTTTGCGTAGTCCAATTATATCACCCAGGTAATATTTCATAGCAACATATGTCATATCTTTGTGTGTAAAACTGTAATATGGAGTGAAATCTATAAGATTATCAGCAGATATCAGTTCTGTTGCTTGTGGCATGTTTGGAATCTCTATTTTATATGCCATGTAATCTCTATCATAACAAATAGCATTGAGCTGCTGGAATTCAAAACAGTACAACAATGAATTTATTACAAAGATATTTCTCACAAGCCCAAATGTAGGCAAATCACTTGAATTAACAGCACTAACAATTAATGACTTATCCCGTATATATCTGTTACCATTTAGATTTAGCCATTTAGCAGATACTGCATGGTTTACTTCATCATTTCCAAGGAAGGCCCTCATTTTTTCTTTTAAGTATGACATGATGCTTATTTCTGCTGTTGGTCCTAATGTACATTCAGTTGAAAAAATGGGGTGATCAAAACTATTCACATTCTGACAACATTCATACTGTACATTTGATTATGCCTTATTAATGATTTGCAAACATTTATAAAAATGTATTTTTGAGGCCCATTGTTTAAAAAAGCAGTCCCACATGCCAAAAACATGCAAGTTAGGCTAATTGGCATCAAAACTGGGGATTCTAAATTGTCCTTAGGTATGACTGTGAGAGTGAATGGTCGTCTGTCTCTCTGTGTTGGCCCTGCGATGGACTGGCGATCTGTCCAGGGTGTACCCTGCCTCTCGCCCAAAGATGCTGGGATAGGTTCCAGCCCCCCCCCCCCCCCCCGCGACCCGAAAAGGATTAAGCGGAAGAAGATGAATGAATGAATGAATGAATGAATGTTTCGATTCAAATCTCATGCACATGTGACGGACCATTGGTCCCAGTAGTTTAATTTGGGATGGAGCATGAATCAAATAATGTTGTTTTGGTGTGATGTTGTTATCTGAGAAAAGGGTTTTCACATGCTTTAAGTGCAGTTCAATTAGTGTTTTCAACTTGTTAATTGTCTGTAGACCAATGACAGGAGCAAGTAAAATTTGAACACTCTCTATGAGTTTAAGAATGACTACATAGTGTTTAGTACCTTTAACTGTATCCATCAGAAATGGCAGTATTTTTAGTAGAACAATCATTTGCCTGGAGGACTGCTTCAACTTATTGTCACTGGAAGCTAATGTGCGGTAGGTAATAGGGCTCGGTTTATCTCTAATATCAACTTGAGAGTAGGGGAATCCAGTTAATGCAGCATTGAAGAGATCCAAGTCTAGGTGGCCCATAAGAACTAATTGTTTCAACACACACTTTATTTCTAATGGAGCAGTCCCTTCAAGAATTACATGCATCATATCTTGGGGTGTTTGTTGGATCAAGTTAAATCCTGGAAAATCAACTAGTTTGCTTCTTCTGTTTATACCATATGTTGTTTTTAAGCTGTTTCTGAGATACTCAGTGTTGGCCTTCTCAATTTCACTGCACTGCCGGACATGCTTTTCAATAGTCCTCTCTTCAAAGTTATCCTCATCAAAATGGATCTGCATGTCCTCAAATGAACATCACACTGCCTACATTTACTATATGCAAAACCAACACCCTCTTTAAATCCACATAGCTCATTCTGAGCCAAAGTGTCTCCACATATTGAAACTAATGCTCCAAATATTTCACATTCACCATTCCCAGTTTGCATTTTTACACCATCATATAACATTACTAAGTCCTCAAGCAACCTTCGCGAGATTCCATCAACACCACATTCAGAGAGCTCACTCTTCTTTGCAATGGCAAGTAGACGAATGGCAGCTAGTTTTGACTGATATTTAAGATTAATGTTTGCCAAAGTATAATAGAACATTACCAACTTATTTTTGGAGGCATGAGACCCAAGTGGGTTGCAAGTTTCAATTACATCTGAATAAAGGATTATCTGTAAGGCAGAGGGTTGGGCAGAAAATAAAGGGTAAGATTTCATTAGTTCTCCATCTATGATGTCATACAAATACTCATTTCTGTATTTCTGTGGCTCATCTATCATTGCCAAAACTCTTGGATGGGACAATAACTGTTCCAAACTTCTGACAAGAGGTACATAATGAAAACATTTGGGCACTGCAGTGAGGAGTCTTTTTCCCCCTTTTTTACCATGAAAGCAGTACGTATACCCAACAGAAACCTCTTCAGACTCCACAAAATTGAAATTCTTCTTAATTACACTATCCTGCCTGTATGTTGTTGAAACAGAGACAAATGGATCCTCAATCTGGTCAGACACTACCAAAGTGCCTTTTTCAAGTCCACTTCCTAGATGTTGCTGGAAAACTTTTTGTAGCTGACTTCTGAGATTAGTCACCAACAGAGCTTCATACTGCTGCACTGCTACCAGGACATCATTCACACCAGTCTGAAAAACGGACAGAAATGAGAACTAATTACATCACAGTTGTTCACTGCAAAAGAGGCATTACTGTGTAGTGTGCTATGGACTAATAACAGTATGATAAACAACTGAGGAATCTCAAAGTCCTCAATTTACAATTGAGTATTTATTTAGATTGTGTTGAGCCAGAACAAATGCCTATTATTACAAAATGACATACTGGATAGATATCGGATGTGTCACAGAAAAAGAAAGCATATACAAAGGATACATGTAGTAAAAAAACTAAGAGACTAAGAGTAACACAAATGAATGGTAAAACTGCAAGCACATGCATGTGATGCTCAGTTTGCAATAGTCACTATAGGGATAAGCTTTAAGAAAAAAAACCATTCAAGACTGTTACAGTTTAGGGAAAATGTTATATTACATGATGGAATTTAATAAAACAAATAACCATAGTAACATGTCAAAATAATAATTCTAATCTTGGATGAGGACAAACCTGTGAAAGATGGTGTTTTTCTCTTGCAGTCAACACAAGAGCAGTTGCTTGTCTGGTAAGAATACTTGGGCAGGAGTCATCCTTCAGAAAAAGGAAATATAGGTGTGTAATAACCCGATTAAAAGTAAAATAACTGCATGTTATTGTGTGTTGAAGAAAATATCAACAGACTCACCTTAGATTGGTATGATGTGGCACCATCTGCAAGCTCACTTGGACAAGCCACTGGGATGTTCAGAGTCGAGGTACTATCAATGGTCTGGGATGGCACAAGGTGTCTTGGCGAGGTGTGGAGGCCATCATCAAAGCCAGAGTACAATGGCAAATTGCTGTTAAAAGTACCAAAATGTTCTGGACCCACACAGTCTTGATCTTGTTATGACCCGAGCGTCAGTTCTGATCGCGCTCGGGTTAAAGTTATGTTTCGCTGCCGGCCTTGACAGCTGCGGGCGGTATTCTGGCCTCTCCGGGCTCTTATTGTGAAAGTGCTCGGTGGGGCTTCCGCCTGTCAACGGTCGGCCAGCTGTGTGTCATCATTGTCATTAGTACCTTGTCTATTTAAGCTGAGCACTGGCGTCGTTAGGACGCAGCAGTGTCTGATCACTAACTGATCGCCAACCTGGTCGCTTAATTGTTCACCCACCGTCACGTTGCGGATGCCTGGACTGTTTTCACACCTCGGCTGCCTAGGGCTTGACCGTCTTTCACCGGTACCAGTAAGTGTGCTACATTAGCCTTATTCCCCCCGGTGTTAATTGTTCTGTAAGTCCCTGCCTTAGCAGCCAGCGTGTAATTATTACCAAGCCTGACTGTGTGTGACTGTCTCCTGCTCTGGACCTATAGTGTGCTGTATAGCCCTATGCTTCCTGTTCTGTGTAGACTCCTGTCATTGATCTCAGCAGCTTGTGTTTACACCTTTTCACCGTAAATAAACTCACTGAAAAACTCACTGGTGACTCTGTGTGCGTCTTATGCTGGCTCGTGAGGGCCAGCGTATGACAGTACACTGCTGCCCAAACAGCGTTTACGGTGACACCAACCTGAGACACTATTCACCAGTGAGTTTGAGTTTTGGACGTTGCTTTTCCCTGTCTGGGTCCTGTGTATGTGAGGAATGCCATCACCGAAGAGCCACGTGCTGACGAGTGTTTTGGAAGCCGTGGATGAGCTGCTCATCTCCGCTTCCCTGTTGGACTATGGCCACGGCATACATTGGTACCTGGACGCCGCCGAAGATGTTCTCTGTAATCTCTCTCCCCGCTATGCCAACCACCCGGAAGTCGACGCGAGGAGGGAGGACATCGCCACACAATGCGAATTATTCCTGATGATGGAGGAGGAACGCGGCATGGAGCAGGTGAAGAGGCACTCCTGCTCTTCGCCTATGGATCCTGATCCTGCCTTCGATCCATTTCGGGAGTTCGCACCATCTGGGGGCCGGCGAAGGCGTCGGCGTCACGGCCGGGCGCATCTTCGGCAAGCTCCTGCTCCGGATCCAGTTCCGGGCCGCCGGGATGACCCCTCAACCAGCCAGCTGCTGAGAGTGAGCTGAGTCCTGTGCCGGTGGGCTCCGTTCTTGGATCCTTTACCATCCAGCGAGCGAGGGAAGGAGCAACGTCCGCTACAGCTGGCAACATCCTCCCCCCGGGAGACAGGCAAGTCCAAGTTCACTTTCCTAGTAGTAATAGTGATCTGTCTTGTCTGACTCCTGGGGGTGTAGCCCAGGGTTCGCAGCTCCCTGAGTTTCTTTCCCCAGCTGTAGCCCTTTGTATTAAACCTGCTGCCTCTGTGTCTCCTCCTGCAGAGCGGTCCTCGGCGTCAGTCCCACGTCGTCGAACGAGGGGGAGGCCTGCGGCTCTGGGAGATATCCCGGTCCTGCAGCCTTGCTTTGGACAGAGCAGAACGGACTGCAGTGAGGAGCCAGAGCCGACGAGAGAGCGTCCCCAGGGTTCCTCAGGGATGCAGCCCGAGTCTGCAGGTCCAGGGTCCTCTGTCCCCACGCCATACGGGTTATTGGCGTGGACGCCAGCGCGTGAGGATCCAGCTGCAGAGACCATCAGGCCGGCTGTGGAACCCGACACAGCCGAGTGGGAGCCCGACGACGAGCTTCTCCTTGAACCTGGATCGGCGAAGTCCTGGACGGCTCCAGAGCCCGAGTGCAGGCAAGTGCTCTTTCTTGTTTTCCTGTATGGTGTGTTAGAGCATTTTTGCCTGCCTCATGGGGAGGCGAGTGAGGGGCAGCCGGCCGCTGCACCCGAGCTCGTCTCGCTGGGCTCTGGCGCTGCCGGTGGAACTGATCCCGGTCCTCTCTTGTGTTCTGAGCACCTCCACAGCGTTACCGGTCCGGAGCCAGTCAAGGTCACGGGACCGGGGGTTCCAGGTTCGGAGATGAAGGTCGTCGCCGGAGCAGTCCTGACCCGGTCGGGGTCCGACATGTGGGCTGAGGTGACCCGGTCGGGGTCCGACGCGTGGGCCGAGGAGACCCGGTCAGGGTCCGACATTTGGGCCGAGGTGACCCGGTCGGGGTCCGACGCATGGTCCGAGGAGACCCAGTCGGGGTCCAACGTGGGTGCAGCGGTGACCCAATCGGGACCCATCCTGACCCAGTCGGGGTTCGACGCATGGGCCGAGGTGACCCAGTCGGGGTCCAACGTGGGTGCAGCGGTGACCCAATTGGGATCCATCCTGACCCAGTCGGTGTCCGACGCATGGGCCGAGGTGACCCAGTCGGGGTCCAAAGTGGGTGCAGCGGTGACCCAATCGGGCCCCGTCCTGGCCCAGTCGGGGTCCGACGCATGGGCTGAGGTGACCCAGTCGGGGTCCAACGTGGGTGCAGCGGTGACCCAATCGGGGCCCGTCCTGACCCAGTCGGGGTCCGACGCATGGGCTGAGGTGACCCAGTCGGGGTCCAACGTGGGTGCAGCGGTGACCCAATCTGGGCCCGTCCTGACCCAGTCGGGGTCCAACGTGGGTGCAGCGATTACCCAATCGGGGTCCAACGAGGTTCAGTTGGGTTCCGACTCAGGTGTGGCTGTAACCCAATCGGGGTCCGACGAGGTCCAGTGGGGGTCCAGCGCAGGTGCGGCTGCGACCCAATCAGGATTCGAGGGGGTCCAGGTTTTTGGTTGTCCCCCTCTCAGGAGCCACCAGCTGGGGGCCATTAGTGGGTTTTGTTTGGCAGATCGGCGCTCTTCTGTGTTGTTGTTTTCAGGTGAGCGGCTGCATGCAATCCCTCCACGGTCCTGTTGGTTGTGGGATGCGGGGCGGCCACCCGAGGAACTGCTTGGAGCGTTCGGCATCTTGGGTTGGCCACCCAATAAACTGTGTGTGTTACGGGGTGACCTGGTTCGGCCACCAGAGGACTTATTTCTGGGGGCATGGGACTGGGGCAGGCCACCTGACTGATCATGTACTGTGGGATTTTCTGTGGGCCCATATGGTGCCAAATCATGTTTTGTACGTCTAGCAATTTTTTGTTGTTTATCAAAGTCATAGTCTTAGTCAAGTCCGAGCAATTTTTGATTGCCTCTTGTTTCCTTGCAAGTCATAGTCTTAGTCTAGTCCGAGCAATTTTTGATTGCCTCTTGTTTCCTTGTAAGTCATAGTCTTAGTCAAGTTCGAGCAATTTTTAGATTGCCTCTTGTTTTTTTTTCCTTGTAAGCCAAAGTCTTAGTCATAGTCAAGTTTGAGCAATTTTAGATTGTCTCTTGTTTCTTTTTCCTTGTGAGCCACAGTCATTGTCTTAGTCAAGTCGGAGCAATTTTTTTTTTTGATTGCCTCTTGTTTTTTTTTGAAGGCCATAGTTCAGTTTTAGCCAAGTCAGAGCAATTTTGGATTGCCTCACGTTTTTTTTTTTCTCCTGGGAGAGTCACAGTCTTGTCATAGCCTAGTTCAGTCATATATTCTTTTATAGTCATGTTTTTCCACAGTTGGTCATGTATTTTCTTTCCTTTGTTTTTTTTTTCCCTGAGTCATGTGTTTGTATGTATTTCCTGTATGGTTTTCTTGTCTGGTCTTTGTCTTGTTCTTGGGTTGGTTTCTCTCCCTCCGCACCTGTCCCCCAACCTCCCACCCTGGGGGGGGCGGAGGGGGCAGGTTGGTTCCTTGGGGCGTTCGGAGTCCGCCCGTGGAGGGAGGGTACTGTTATGACCCGAGCGTCGGTTCTGATCGCGCTCGGGTTAAAGTTATGTTTCGCTGCCGGCCTTGACAGCTGCGGGCGGTATTCTGGCCTCTCCGGGCTCTTATTGTGAAAGTGCTCGGTGGGGCTTCCGCCTGTCAACGGTCGGCCAGCTGTGTGTCATCATTGTCATTAGTACCTTGTCTATTTAAGCTGAGCACTGGCGTCGTTAGGACGCAGCAGTGTCTGATCGCTAACTGATCGCCAACCTGGTCGCTTAATTGTTCACCCACCGTCACGTTGCGGATGCCTGGACTGTTTTCACACCTCGGCTGCCTAGGGCTTGACCGTCTTTCACCGGTACCAGTAAGTGTGCTACATTAGCCTTATTCCCCCCGGTGTTAATTGTTCTGTAAGTCCCTGCCTTAGCAGCCAGTGTGTAATTATTACCAAGCCTGACTGTGTGTGACTGTCTCCTGCTCTGGACCTATAGTGTGCTGTATAGCCCTATGCTTCCTGTTCTGTGTAGACTCCTGTCATTGATCTCAGCAGCTTGTGTTTACACCTTTTCACCATAAATAAACTCACTGAAAAACTCACTGGTGACTCTGTGTGCGTCTTATGCTGGCTCGTGAGGGCCAGCGTATGACAGATCTGGTTGTATTCTGTTACCTTCCATCACTGCATCATCTGCTAATTGCACTCTGATGTCCACTGCTGCATCCATTGTTGGTTGTCCTTGGTTCTGCACCACTGAATCAGGCCTGTATGCCCATACGTTACTGGTATTTCTGTCCACCACTGATGAGGGTTCCCTTCTTGTAGAACTGCAATTAAGATTAGTTGATTAATTGACCAGTTGAGGGTAAGAAAATTGTTAACTACACTGACAATCAATAAATAATTTAATTTTCAGAAATACGTACACTGCATTTGATAATTCACTGTAGCTAAACTCTAAATGTGTTATGTCTGTTCAGTTTAGAGCAGAGTTGAATTACTTGATTTTGACATTTGAAAGCTTAACTGTGGTAGCACTTGAAAAACTGCATCTGTCCATTTAAAACAAACAAAATCAAAACAAAAACTGCTGCTTGTTGTATTAGGAGAAAGTAAACAGGTTCTGAATGTTCAGGGCTGTGAGTACTCTTACAAGCAGGGGCATAATAGGTAGACAGCATTGTTGTGTATCATGATGAATTAGCACTAAAATATCTATTGTAAAAAAAAAAAAAAAAAACAAAAAAAAAACTTGGATATCTACCATGAACATTTTAGGTCATTTACAACATCACATTATATATAATGAATCTGTCAAATATTGCAATCTTACCTTACTAATGTCAGTGTCCACTGGCTCCTTGATCCGCTGCGGCTTCCATTGTCAAGGTGTTCAGAGTGTCTTTGACGAATGTGATACCAAAGTGAGTTGTAAACACGATACTCTTTGACACAGCCATCGATTCCACAAACAACATGGAAATCTGGACAATGGCTATGTGCAGAATTAATATGACTCAATAAAGATTTGAGGGTGAGGCCCACAAAAACAAAGCAGATAACACAACGCCAAATCATTTTCGCTGTTAGGTTAATTGGCTGTTCTAAATTGTCCCTAAATTGTCCCTAGATATCTGTTTCCTATAGGCCCTTAGAATAGAGGGTTAGTATTAATGAAAGCGCTTTGAGTGGTCTTTGTGACTAGAAAAGCGCTATATAAGTGCAGGCTAGTTAGTTAGTTAGTTACTTGTTTGTCCATGAACTCGTTTTTCCCATAAACCCAAGATAACCTGGTTTAGTCCATTAAGGGGTGGGAACGGCTGTCATAATTCGGTGCCTTGCAGTAGCTGCAATAATTAATCGTACTCACATGTCAGTGATCATTTAATATGTTCTAATTTATTAGCTTGTTTTGTGGAGTGTGTCAAATAAGAGGCAGATTCATGGACAGACGGTTTATTACACACTTCACATCTCACAAGCACAGAACAGAATGAATGATTTCAACAAGCTCTCCTCTCTTCACTCAAATCACTCTTCACACGTTTCATGGCGATTTCTCATCACACAGCATGACATTTACATTACACTGCATTCAACCCCCTATGTCCCTGACTCCTTCCAGCTATCTCGCCAGGAACTCCCTGGGCATTGTTCTCCCATGCTTATTCACTGTCTCCCTCTGAGATGCTAAATAATCTGACTTCCCCAAGGTCCTACACCGCCCCCCCAACATCTTAGATAGAACAATAGAACATCAGTCCAAACGTTGTTTTGGCTTCCATCTCCTCCCATATCTGCTATAACTGGGGTTTACCGCCTCCGTGGCGCTGCTGTGCCAGTGGGGGGGTGCTGGGAGTGTGTCTGGCTGCGGGTGGGCCGTGGCGACGGGGGGGGTGGGGGGGGAAACTTCACTCTGTCCGTGTGACTGCCCTGGTGAATCGTTTCCCTGGGGAGCTCTCTGTGGGGATTTTCCACGCCGAGGGGCCCTAGCCAACAGCACTTGCTCATCCACTGCTACAAAGGCGGGTTTGAGTCTGTCTATGTCAATTTTCTCCCGTCTACCCCCCAAGTCTAGCAAAACATGCTTATCCTCTGTTTCCAACACTCTGAACGGTCCGTCATAGGGTGGGCGCAATGGAGGGAGGTGGGCATCGTGTCTGACGAACACGAACTCCGCGTTCTTCAAAGTTTTAGGCACGAAAGCACGCGGAAAACAGTGGTGGGCTGGGCCGGTCAGCGTGCCTGTGTTTGAGCTACACTGCAAAAGCTGAGACGGGGAGCTGTCCGGCGCAGGATTATCTGGCAGAAATTCCCCGGGCAGCCGTAGGGGATGTGCAAAAACAAGCTCTGCCGGGGAAGCTTCCAAACCCTCTTTTGGCGCGGAGCGCAACCCCAATAAGACCCACGGCAACCTGTCTACCCAATTTGCATCCGTCAGTGAAGCCCTGAGCTCTGCTTTCAGTGATCTGTGAAAATGCTCGTATAACCCATTGGCCTGTGGGTTGTACGCTGTTGTGCGAAGAATTGCAACACCCAGGCTGCAGGCCATCGCGGACCAGAGGTCGGAAACAAATTGAGGGCCCCTGTCGGACGTAATGTCCGACGGGACTCCAAAACGCGCCACCTATGCTGTTAAAAAAGCGCGTGCCACGTCCGTGGACGTGGTTGCCGCCAGCGGAACTGCTTCCGGCCAGTGCGTGGTGCGGTCCACCACTGTCAGGGGGTGCGTGCACCCCTGTGATGGCGGGAGGGGCCCCACGAGGTCCACGTGAACATGGTCGAACCTCTTAGCCGGTACCCAAAATGGCTCCAAGGGAGCCTTCGTGTGCCTGTGTACCTTAGCTCGTTGGCACGCCACGCAGGCTGCAGCCCACTCTTTTACTTGTTTGCGTAGGCACGGCCACACGAACTTCTCTCCCACCATTTTGACTGACGCGCGCACTCCTGGGTGCGCCAGAGTGTGAACCGCCTCAAACACGTGGCGACGCCTCTCGACCGGGACCACCGGACGCGGGCGACCCGTGGAGACAGCGCAGTTTGGGGGGGCATGCCATCTTGCAGCACCCTGCTCTCCAGCCTTAACCCTGTTGGTCCAGACTGGAGCGCGTGCATGTCTGCATCGCTAATCTGCTCTGCGGCCATGGCTGCGTAATCTATCCCCACATAGACCGAGGCCGCCACGGCGCGCGAGAGGCAGTCCGCCACCACATTCAGTTTACCCGACACATGCTGAATATTGGTAGTAAACTCTGAGATTGCGGCCAGCTGTCTCTGCTGCCGGCCCGACCACGGTTCTGAAACCTTG
Source organism: Pholidichthys leucotaenia (assembly GCA_020510985.1). NCBI lineage: Eukaryota > Metazoa > Chordata > Actinopteri > Cichliformes > Pholidichthyidae > Pholidichthys > Pholidichthys leucotaenia. The sequence goes on along the minus strand of CM035842.1, from coordinate 33,587,979 downwards.
GCCATCACGAACGTTAGTGGCTTGTGGTCCACGAACGTGGTGAAGTTGCGCCCTTCCAGCCAGAACTGGAAGTGGCGTATGGCCAGGTGGAGGGCCAGCAACTCCCTGTCGAATGCGCTATATTTACGTTCACTGTCGTGCAAAGTTCTGTTGAAAAAGGCGAGCGGCTGCCAAGCCCCGGCGACGTGCAGCTCCACGACAGCCCCTATGGCCACGTCTGAAGCATCGGTGGTGAGCGCTATCCGGGCCGCCGGGTCCGGATGCGCCAGCAGTGCGGCGTTTGCCAGGGCTGCTTTAACCTCCGAGAATGCCCGCACTCGCTCCGGGGTCCATTCGACCCCATCCGCGGGTTTCTGTCTCTTGAGCGCGGCGTGCAACGGTTGCATGAGCCGCGCCGCGCGGGGAAGGAAACGGTTATAAAAATTCACCATCCCCAAAAATTCTTGCAGCGCCCTGACCGTCTGAGGCCGGGGAAAATCCGCCACGGCGCGCACTTTATCGGGCAACGGGATCGCTCCTTCCGGAGAGACGCGGTGCCCCCAAAAAATCAATCTCCGTCACGCCGAACTGGCATTTCGCCGGGTTGATTATTAACCCGTGCTCCTCCAATCTCTGGAAAACCGTCCTGAGGTGGGTTTCGTGTTCGTCTTCGGACGCAGTGGCTACCAGGATATCGTCCAGGTAGACGAACACGAACGGGAGGTCGCGCAGCACTGCATCCATCATGCGCTGGAACGTCCGTGCCGCGCCTTTTAACCCGAATGGCATGCGCAGGAAGTCGAATAAGCAGAACGGAGTTATTACCGCTGTTTTGGGTACGTCCTCCGCGCGCACTGGGACCTGGTGGTAACCGTGGACTAGGTCTATTTTGGAAAAAATGCGTGCTCCGGCGAGGTGAACGGAAAAATCCTGTATGTGGGGAATCGGGTAGCGGTCTTGTGCTGTGGCATTGTTCAACCTGCGGAAATCACTGCACGGTCGCCACGCTCCCTCAGCCTGAGGGACCATGTGTAGCGGGGATGCCCATGGGCTGTTCGAACGCCTGATGATGCCCAACCTTTCCAGGTTGGCGAACTCCTCGCGCGCTATGGCCAGTTTAGCTGCGTCCAAGCGCCGAGGTCTTGCAAAAACGGGCGGCCCGGTGGTGGTGATAAAGTGCTCCACCCCGTGCTTAGCAATGGCCGCCGAAAACGTCGGGACCGTGAGTGCTGGGAACTGAGTGAGCAGTGCGAGGAACTTACCGCCTGGAGCTGTGATGTTGGCTTGTGCTGTTGGCCGGGTCCCTCAAGCTATACGGGGGGAGATTCAAAGGACAGCGCATTAACCAGGCTTCTGTTAGCAACATCCACATGTAAACCATGCGCACACAGAAAATCAGCGCCCAGGATCGGGCAACACAGTGCTGCTATGATAAAAGTCCACTCGTACGAGCAGCCATGTAGAGATAAGGCCAGTGTTCTCTCACCGAACGTCTTAATCTCCGAGCCGTTTACTGCCACAAGTCCGGGGCCGCTAGGTCCTGCCAGCCGGTCAGGGTAGGACGGCAGGATGATGCTCTTCTGGGCTCCGGCGTCGACAACGAAGCGTCTCCCCGAGCGCGAGTCTGTCACGTAGAGCAGCTTGTTCTCTTCACCGACGGTCGCAGCTGCTACCGACTGCCGGCCTTGGAGTTTCCCGAGCGCGTCTCTCTGGCGCTCCTTGGCCCCCGCTGCTGCTACCGTCGGTGGCTCCTCACCTCCTCTGGTCATCTCGCTGGGCTCCGCCACCGCCGCGTTGACAGTGATCGCCCGGGTGGTGAGGATGATCCGGTCTGCCTCCTGGGCTAGCGCACGATAGTCACGCGCAGCCAGCAACGGCGAATTGGCCAGAACCACTCTCGCCTCCGTTGGAAGGTTCCGGAGGAAAAGGTGGGCAAACAGAAAGTGCCCGTCGTCCGTGCCCATTAACGCCAGCATCTTCTCCATCAGGTTGACGGCCGAACCATCTCCTAACTCGGTCCGTCCCAATGTCTCTCACATTCCGAGAGCGTGTAGCGCCGGGTCAGCGCAGCCTTGAGTGCCTTGTATTTGCTGTGGGCTGGAGGCTGATCGAGCAGGCTCACTACCTGCTGGGCTGTGCGGGCGTCCAGCGCTGCAACCACATGGTAGAACTTGGTGTCGTCTGCCGTTACTCCCCGGAGGGCGAACTGGGCCTCGGTGTGGTGGAACCAAGAGCGCGAGTTGTGCTGCCAGAAGTCCGGTAGCTTGACTGAAACCACACATGCGTTGCTGGGGGCTCCAGTCCGGGCTGTCTGTGGGATGGCTGGTGCGTCGCTGGGGTTTCCCGACCGGGCCGGCTCCGGGGTTCTTGGCTGGTGTTCCATAATACGTCTAGGGTCACCAGTGTGGAGTGTGTCAAATAAGAGGCAGATTCATGGACAGATGGTTTATACACTTCACATCTCACAAGCACAGAACAGAATGAATGATTTCAACAAGCTCTCCTCTCTTCACTTAAATCACTCCACATGTTTCATGGCAATTTCTCATCACACAGCATGACATTTACATTACACTGCATTCAACACCTTATGTCCCTGACTCCTTCCAGCTATCTCGCCAGGAACTCCCTGGGCATTGAAGGACCATGCTTATTCACTGTCTCCCTCTGAGATGCTAAATAATCTGACTTCCCCAAGGTCCTACAGTTTAAATATATTTGAGCAAAAATGCGAACTAAACATATTATGGCTCTCCCACCCACCCACCCTCCCTCCACTCCTGGAGATGGTATAATCCTATGTGTTGCGCCCCTGCGCCGAAAGAAGTGGACCGTTGGAAAACAGAATGCTCCTGCAACGGCTACGTCCGGGGTTCCGGTGTGGATAAGAATTTGCTGTACAGCGAGTGAAAAAGTGAAGTCAAGCTATGGAAAAACTCGATGAAATAACAATTAAAACACTGAAAGGTATGTTACTATTTTTTGTCTTTGTTTTGTGTTGTACTGTCTTAAGCATTATGTAGCTATGTAGCATGGTAGGCTGGGCGCGGTTGTCTAAGCTAGCTTAACAGTTGCCTTGGTTGATACTTAAACATTAACCTGAAAGTTATCGTAGCATTCGTGTGCAATTTGCAGTTTCATATATATATATATATATATATATATATATATATATGATTTTTTTTTTCATCGTTTTGGTGTAAAGTAGCATACACGGGAACTTACGTTAACCTCAGGGTGGAGGCATGGCCGCGGCCTTTGGCGATGTTAGCCGGCTTTTTTAACATGAGACTAAATGGTGGAGCTGGACTTTTCTTCATAGTAGCACTGTAACCAAATTCCATATGATAAATGTTATGTGCCATGTTTTGTTTGAAAATGCTGATCTTGAGCAGTCTCTGGGGTGTAGAATCAGAATCAGAATCAGATTTATTGCCATTGTTCATGTAGTACACAAACTAGGAATTTGTCTCGGTGCAATGCTGCAACATTAAACATGATAAAATAAAAGAAATAAACTATACATGCAATAAAGTGTAGAATAAGAATGAGTAATACTAGTCAGCAGTTTAAATATATTAGCGAGCAGCAGATAATGTGGAGAACCATATAGTGCAGTCGGTAATGCAAGGAGAAAACAGTGATGAGTCTGGTTGAGCTGCTGTACATAGTGCACGAGAGTCAATAAGTCACTTAGTGTTCAGCAGTCTGATGGCAGAGGGGAAGAAGCTGTTCATGTGACGGGAGGTTCATGTGACGGGAGACAGGCACTTGTCAAAAAAATTATAATTAGGGAGCGCATGTGTGAGAGGAAGTGTTACAGTTATGTTACGAATTAGGGGATGCTAAAGGTAGCCCAGCTTTGAGCGGACTTAAATGAATTTGTAACGTGAAATGCGTGTGTTACATGGGTGTATCATTAGGACTCCCTCAAAAGCCACCGTGTAATTCATTTAAATATATCTTATTACAAAATATCACTGCATAAATAAAATAATTTTAAAAGCATGCACTTTCACAATGCACACTCATAATTTTCTTTCCACCTACTATCACATGCTCACTGTTAGATCACGAAATATGGGTTGAAGTTCATTGCAATGACGTCAACATATTCTAGCATGGATGTTTCATTAGAGATAATATTTTTTTTTTCAAAACTTGTATTTGTAGTTATTCACTGACATGCAAGGTGCAGTCAATTGTGAGTCATTTATCTTGTGCTGTAAATTGTTAAGTAAATAAGTTTAAAAAGAGCTTGAATATGTTTGCAAATAGAAGAAAACTTATGTACCCCATTGGATCTTCACTCATTTGTGTCTGTTTATTCATGCATCAAGAACGTGCAGAATGTCAGAATTTAATGCCAATTGTACAGAAAGTGTGACAATGTTAAAATTAATCTGTAAAATAGTCCCACTCATTGTGTACATCGGGCTTGAGTAACATAGTGATATTTTGAAACTTCTGTTGCAGAAGCAAATGTTGGAGAAGACCTGTTGTATTTACTCTCCCAAGATGACATCAAAGATCGTTTACCTGGTCCTGAAAATTTCCTTAGGCGTCGGGCTCTATGGCTTGCAGTGCACAAATGTGAAGAGGTAAGTTCCTTGTCTGTTGCTGTATGACAGAACTGAGAATACAGCAGTTTGTTTTCTATGATTTAACATAATTTTTATACCTGTCTCTTTACCAACACATTTTTAGCAGATGCCCCATGGAGTGATGTTGATCATCTTCTTGAGTTTTGGCTTGAAACAAATACACATTTATTAAATGCATCCATTTTTAACTGTATAACATTTCATTAATATTTCACTGTACTCTCTTTTACATTTTGAGGCCTAAAGTGCTTGTGTAATTTTATGTAAAAGCAGTTCAGTGTAAACGTACTGTATTTTAGGAGGAAACTGCTGCTGAGAAACCACCATCAGCCACTGGAGGCAGTGACTTCTCCAGTTAAGAACCCAGTACCTCAAAGTTTGTGACTATGTCCAACCCAGAGTACATAGTCTTCACAGACAGTGAACTTGAGCAAGCTCGACGCTCCTACTTTGAACAGAAACGGCTGGGGGCAGAGTGTGGTGAGCCCTTATCAAAGGAACTCTTCTGTCGACTCATAAGAAACACCATGACTAACATGATTTCAATAGCAAGGCCATTGAGGACTCCAGATACCCCAGCAAACATGAGGTTAATGCCATGGCAAAGTGATTGGTGGAGTACTACCCGATGCTTAGAGGAACATGTGGTGAGTGGGCAAGTAGCCTTTGCTCACTACTACTTTGTTAGACATGAATGGTGTAAGCTTGGGTGTTTTATCATCTCTTAATTTTCGCTATTTGTACCTGGCAGGAGCATGTGGCTAAAAAGCTAATGAAGAGACTCTCCAATGTCAAAAGTCCAAAGAAGGGCAAGGGACCTCCTTCAAAGAAGCCAAGACAGGATGGGGATGCCAATGTTACAACAAGTGACTATGATGGAGATTCCAGTGCGTCAACCATTATTCTGGATCGTTCAACAGTTGGATCCATGGGCCCCCAGTGCAACAGCAGGAAAGCAGTGATGAAGAATGTAGGTATTAAATTAATACACCCTCTATAAATCTGTTGGTTTTGAGTATAAAAAGTACATTTTGAACCATTCCAACAAGGGAGCCTAACCACTTCACTGTTTTCACTCTTGGAATCTTTGTATTCTATTGCATATTGTGAAAAGTTAATGGCATGAATGAATAAATCAGGTATGTCCCAAGTTTTTCCTGTGGCTTGTTAACTTGGAAATCTAATTTTCCCATATATATGTCTTACACATTTCTGTTGTATTTTTAATGTTGTTGGCTTGCACCATATTTATTGTTATGTAACAGTGTACCAACAGCAGATATACAGTGGTGGCTAAAATTTTTAGAACACCTGACAGATCCAAAAACATATCCAAAACATTATTTCATTTCATATTGTTCATGAAATATGCAGAAGGTTGCTCTGAGCACAGCAAATATCAGATGAAGTGAGTTCTACTTTTTTTTATCCACTTTTAACTTTAATATTTGGTATGTCCACCTTTTGCAGCAATTACACCATCTCTCTGGCATAGTATCAGTATATTTCCTGAGAACTTCAACTCTAATGTTATTCCATGTCTTCTGCAACTCAAACCAAAGGCTTTCCTTTGAATGTAAAAGGAACATGATTGTGTGACAATGACAGTGAAATAGGCCTAGCTTGTTTTCTGTAAAGAAAATGACCTAAATCTCCTTAGGATGGCTCTATTCTATGGTTTTAGAGCATAATGATGACTTTGTAGATATTTCATTCATTTTATGGGTATTTGAATGGACAATTCAACAATAACAACTGAAACCTCTTAAATAAGCCAAGTGTTAATAATTTTGACCACCACTGTACATTCGGAGTTTAGCCTTTGGTTTGAGTTGCAGAAGACATGGAATAACATTAGAGTTGAAGTTCTCAGGAAATAAACTGACACTATGCCAGAGAGATGTGCTGCTGTAATTGCTGTAAAATGTGGACATACCAAATATTAAAGTTAAAAGTGGATAAAAACAGTACTTCATCTGATATTTGATGTGCTCAGAGCAACCATCTGCATATTTAACGAACAATATGAAATAAAATCATGTTTTGGAGGCAAAGAATGAAACAAATTTTCAGATCTGTCAGATGTTCTGATAACTTTGGCCACCACTGTATAAAAACCTACTTCTACAATAAATGATTTGCACTCTAACACCTCTGCTCAATGTTTTCAGCTGGTTCAGTTGACTTCTTCGACAGCCAGAAGACCCAGGCAAGACACTATAAGACTCTCCACGAAATCTACAAGTCCAAGAAACTAAACAAAGCTGCTGTAACCCAATTGCTGAACCTGGAGTTTGAGGCTAGAAGACACTTCATTAACTCTGATGCTATAAAGGAGCAAGACAGACCAGTAAAGATTCTGGAGGCATACCCATGTTTCAGAGAAGTGGATCATGTAAGTAGTCCTCATATTTTTTTTAGCGATCCCAGTACACCTTTAGGGGCATCTTGATACGATTTTCAAATTTATTAGGTAACAACTCTCTTGTTTAAATGATTATCAGTCATTGTCAAGACTAGGTATAGAAACGGCAAGTATTTATTAATATTAATTTTCTGTCTGTATTTTTCAGGTCCTGGATGAGCTGCGGAGAATTATTCAACCATCCAATTCCAGATACATCTCTGAGATGAAGGACAGATGGGAAAGCTACTCAAAGGTGCAGTTCTATGGTGTCATGAAGAAAGCCATGAGGCCTCCAAAAACTTTGGATGGAGGTAAAGTTACAGGACATTTGTTAAAGATTACATTTTTGAAATTGCATTATATATAAGTGTAAGAACTTTAAAACGAAACCTAAACTCCACTGATAGTCAATATAACGTATATAATATGGGGGTAATATGATCTCGTTTTCTAGAACGTGTAAGTAGTCTGGCTGCAGCATTTTGTACATACTGGAGATGAGAAAGAAAATTTCTCTAAACCAGCAAACAAAGCATTGCAATAATCTAGTCGTGAAGACACAAATGCATGTATTATTTTTTCAAGCTCACTTGAAGAAACAATAAATTAAATTAAATCACCCTTTATTGTCATTCAACCATACAACCAATCATGTACAGTAGAATGAAATTGTGTTTTTCCTATCTACAGTGTTAATCACACACACCCCATGTGTAGAATCAGAGGGCCGCTGCCATGCAATGCGCCGCCACAGATTTCCCTTCTCCATTCCATTATTGCTGAGCACCAAGCTGGATGGCAGGAAGTTCTGATTTTATATGGTCTTTGGCATGACCCGGCTGGGATTTGAACCCCTGCCCCCCGGGTGTGGGGCGGATGCTCTACCAACTGAGCCACCACTCCGGTGGCTCTCAATTTGGAAATGTTCCTTAAATGAAAAAAGCATGAACGTGAAATAGAATTTACATGGGAATTAAAACCAAGAGAGCATTCAAACAAAACACCCAAATTTCTAACACTGGACTTAGGAGATGAGCAAAAAGAAGAAAGTGTCTGACTGTGTCATGTTCGTGTGCTTTTGTGCAACGAACAGGGGAAAAGATATGAGTCCATTGAAGTGAACGTGTTTATTAAACAGAAAATCAGCATACAAAATGTTCAACATAGGCAGTCCGCAAATAATGAACAGATGAACAGATGTAACAACTCAGTTGGCAAGAGGAGGAAGCTTACGTCACACCCCAGGGTAACTGGCTGCTGGGGGAAAACAAGAAACGTAAACCAGAGGCAAAAGGAAGACTTACATAAGGCATTGGAGCGCAGCTGGCTCTGAAACAACAACACCAGAGCAGTCAAAAAAATCGGAGAAACCTATAAGAAGAGCGCCTGGACATCAAAGGTTGACTTACGCTGCCACACCAAGTGCTCACACTGTCACCCATAAACACCCCGTGTACTAATGAGTGACAAGTGGATACAGGTGTGTGGCGGCAGCTGGTGCGTGAGTGGGGCACGAGTGTGTGCATGTGCGAGAATGTGTACTGAATGATGCGTGTATGTGTGGATGCGTGCATGTGTGTGTGAGAGGGTGAGAGAGTGTGCAGAGTGAAAACACAAATGACAAACAGCTGTACACTGACAGGGGGAGGAGGCGAGGCTGACAATTGTCAGAGAGTGGGGCAGCCCCAGAGAACTCAAAGTGCTGCCAGACAACAAATAAGGAACACGAATTAATAAACAACAGACACAAAAAATAATTAAAAAAAGCAGCCGCGCTTCCGGTCTGGACACCATGGTGGTAGCAGCTTAACGCTGAAGCTCCCAGATCCCATCTGTGAAAATACCATGAAAATCAGATTTAACGGACTTATGGAAGAGTGAAAATCAAAAGACAAAGTCATTATGCCTAAAGGAAAACAGAAGATATCGACATTTACCAGGCCAAGACACGCATCGGCCAGAGAACCTGACCTCGAAGACAACAACCACTCGTAAATAGAGGAGCAAAATGAGACTAGTAACACGGCTAGCTTAAAAACAATACTTCAAGAATTAAGAGAATTTCGCCGAGAGTGTTGGGCCGAATTTCGTGAACTTAAAGACGAAATAAAAAGGACAAACAACAGAGTGGACCAGGCTGAGGCCCGAATCATGGAAGCAGAGGAAAGAGTAAAAGGGCTGGAAGAAACCAAGCTGGAATTACTCAAACGACAGACAAAACTGGAGGCTAAGCTAATCGACCTGGAAGGAAGACTAAGAAGGGACAACATAAGAATTCATGGTCTGAAAGAAGGAGCTGAGGATGGTTTCACCACAATGGCTGCATGCGTGGAAACCATACTGAAAGAGAAGTTGGAAATTCCCCAATCCACCGATTTGAAAAAAGAAAGGGCGCACCGTTCATTAGCCCCAAGGCCGTCGACGGAAGCTCCCCCGCAATCGGTGGTGGTGAAGTTTTCCAACTTCAGAACAAAAGAAGAGGTTTTGAGACTGGCTTGGCAGAAAAAAGGATTTATGCACCAAGAAAGAAAAGTTTTTGTGGAGCATGACTACGCCCCGGAGGTCCTTAACCACTTGCGCTCCATTGTTCCGCGGGCGGGCAAGTCTCTGCGTCCTATGACGCACGAGGGCGCGCGAGAGCGCGCTCGTGCGCCCTCGTGCGCATGACGCATGATGGTGGTGATGGTGATGTAGTAGCGTCCAAGCGCCACTCAAAAAAAAACTGCAGAGACAGCCGCGAACAGATTAGTTCATCTGATTGACCTCTCATTCGACTAATAAGAGCCTTGAATTGGGTTTCTGAAACCTTGAAGAACCAATGAATGAAAATCTAGGAAGGAGGACCCGCCTACTGTGAACGCAGGAGCCAATTGAAGCACAGAAATTCTGGCTGGGTGAAGCGATATTTACTGCTGCAGAAGGACTCTGTACGAATCTCCTACAGACCCAGGCTCACCCAGCAGCATGGAGAACACCCACAAGTGGGACCTGCACTCATTCCAGCAGAATAGACGGAGGCCGACGACAAAAGTCGTAAATTATTCACCAAAACGGCAATAATGGAATTATATTGATCGGGATCCACCAGCGGAGCAGCGTCGCGTTCGTCTGACGCGTGGGAAGAGCTGTTCGCCACGACTCTGCTGCTTTGAAGAGGTAAGGTGTTATAAGCTAAATTATTATTTATCCCTGAAAACTGTAATCCAAAAATGACTTTTGACCGATCGGTAAATTACAACTGTACTGCGCACGAAATACGAAGTGCGTGCGCCGCGATAAACGGTTCATTTGCCGTGTTCGGACCGTGAACGCCCCCCCACCCCACTGCAGAAGAGGAGCGGGGGGGGGGGCACGGTCCGAACGCTCCCCGGTCCGCGGGGGGGAAGCATATCAGTCTATTCCATCATGTAGTGATGGCCCTCTTCTGTAGCGAGGGGGGGGGGGGTTAACGGTCTGTTCACGGTTCCCCCACACACACACACACACAGTAGCGAGGGGGGGGGGGGAGCCGCTGTGAAAACATGCAAGGAAAAAAAAAAAAGAGTGTATTCCGTCATGTAGCGAGGGCCGAATTTGGTCCTTGGTAGCGGGGGAGGGGAACGACCCCCCGCCCACACACACACACACAGACACAGCCCTGAGTGTGACCTTTCATTAGAGCCTAAAATGAAGATTCTACATTGAATTATTCAAAAGTTACAGACGTTTTTCCAAACTGTGCCATTTGGCACAATTTGGCACAGTTCCATAACGCCTGGGAACAGCCTGAGAACAAAGCTGTGTAAAATATTCATTTTTGGTGGTATTGTTACCAAATTTGGATCTCAGCTGGATAACACTTGGTTCTACATTTCTGTTGCATTTTCCAGCCGGATCGGACAGCTGTGTGTTATTTACAAGCATTTGTATCCAAAAAAACACTGTGTCCAATTTTTTTTTCTTCAAGTTCAGTATGTTTAGATGACTGTAACTCAGTGGTCGGAGCACGTAGAGAGATTATGTTTTTTTTGCCAAAAAATTCAAAGTGTTTTCTTTTAAATGAGACCAACTCCATGAAGATGCTGCAAAGGGTTGAATAACAGCTTTCGATTTACTTTGGGCACGTTATTTTTGGGCATTTTTAGGAAAATTGCCCGGAGTGCAAGTGGTTAAAAAGCGTCGAGAATACAATGACGCTAAAAAGGTACTAAGAGAGAAGAAACTGTGCTTTCAAACTCCATTTCCGGTGAAGCTGAGAGTTTTTTTATGGGGAAGAGATGTGTCTCTACAACTCGGCAGAAGAAGCAACCAGGGATATGGCGAGAAGAGGGCTCCCGGTAACGGTGTATAAACCCGCAGCAGACCTGATTGAAAGAATCAAGGCTCAAACGTGGTGCACACAGAGACCCTCAAAATCCACGGGCCAGCAGCGGGAAACCCAGTGCCAGGGCTATAAGGAAAAACTGGACGCTTTCAGGAGGGAATAACAATATTTTTAGTCAATCTGTGCATCCAAACCTCCTCCTACAAGGTAATAGACATTAAGGGAGATGCAGAATCAGCAAATATGAAGTGGTAAAACATTTCATGGAACAGTCATAACATTAGAAACAAATAAGTCTTTAAAAAAAAAAAACGTGTTAAAATAGAAATGTGAGAATGAACCACATGAACTCTCCACACTAACAAATACTGTATTAACGTGATTGCTTGCTGTGATGGTGGTGGGAGGTTGCGCACAATTTCATAGGGTATAGGCATTAAAAAAAAAAAAATCATTACAAGTTCGGATTGGGATCTGAAAATCATGTTAAAAACATGGGACAACTTACAAGGGTAAGAGAGGGCCCTCAACACGTAACAAAGTTTGAGGAATTTCCCTCAGAGCCAACACACCATCAAGGCTCTTCTAACGTCGCTAAAAAGACCTCAGTTCAGGAAGATCTTTTGACAGTTTTTTGTTTTAAAGTTTTATATATTATGTTCTTAATGTTTTTTGTGTTCTTAATGTTCTTTCAGTTTTTGAGTAGCATAAAAGAGGGCCACTATACTGTTATACTAAATAAGACAATACAATGGAGAAACAGGGTGCAACCAAAATAATCTCATATAATGTAAAAGGGATCCTGAATCCAGTTAAAAGATCCAAGATTCTAGGCAAAATGAAAAAAAGACAAAGCAGGAATAATATTTTTACAGGAGACCCACCTAACAGACTTGGAGCACACTAAACTTAATAGACAAGGGTTTAAACTGAAATCTTCATCTTCATATAAGTCAGGGAGGAGGAGGGGGTAGCGACATTGATATCAACCAAAATTATATTTGAAAAAAATTCAGAACACAAAGATAAAGAAGGGAGATTTAGCATGGTACTTGGTCGGCTAGAGGGAGAAGATATCACCCTGCTGAATGTATATGCACCTCCAGGGGCTAACTGGAAATTTTAAAAAAATGTATTTGACCTAAAGATAACTAAAGCCCAAGGTTTAGTGATATGTGGTGGAGACTTCAATCTATGACTGAATCCATAATGGGATGCATCAGGTAATTCTCCACATCAAAATAACACTCAAAGTAGAAAAACTAGGATGCTACTAAATGAATTGGGAATCTGTGACGTATGGAGGGAATTCAACCCCAGTGTAGAAGATTATACATTTTACTCAGCACCACATTCATCATACTCAAGGACTGACTATTTTTTATGTTTAATAGAGACATTGGAAGAGTAAAAACATGTAAAATAGGACTGATGTATCTCTCTGACCACAGTCCGATCTATATGGACTTAAATATCCAAAAATACATAAATAATACATTTTCTTGGAGGTTAAATTCAAATGTCCTGAAAGGACCACTGAAAGATGAATTGGAATCAGATATTCTCAGATATTTGGAAGAAAATGATAATGGAGAAGTATCCCCTTTAATACTGTGGGACGCAAGCAAAGCTGTAATAAGAGGAAAGATTATCGCAAAACTGGCACTCCAAAAGAAATTGAGACAAGAAAAACTAATCACATTAGAGTCAGAACTTAAGAAACTAGAAAAAGAGCACAAAGACAACACTCATTCTAATGACTCGCTCAAAATTAAGGAAATAAAAAAACAAATAAACGAGATCTACACAATAGAAATCCAGAAGAAACTTACATTTCTGAAATAAAAATATTATGACACAGGTAGCAAATCAGCAAAATTACTAGCCTATAAATTGAGGAAACAACAAACGGAGAGAGCAATCTACAAAATCATAGACCCAGTATCAAAGGAAATAAAATTTAGAATTCAGGAAATTCTTAAAAGTTTCGATAATTACTACAAGAACTTGTACTCCCTCAAAAAACACAAAGACGCATCCAAAGCCTTCCTAAATACATTAAATCTTCCCCAACTTACTGAGTCACAAAATAAAAAACTACTGGCAGAAACACAACCTAAAGAATTAGAAAAAGCAATTATGAAACTTAAAGCTAACAAATCCCCAGGAGCAGATGGTTATACAGCAGAGTGGTACAAAACCTTTAAACAGCAACTATCTCCTCTCCTCCTGAAAACATTTAACTATGTCCTCCACACAGGGGAAATCCCCCCCTCCTGGAGAGAAGGGGTCATTGCAGTCATACCTAAACCTGAAAAGGATAAATTAGACTGCTCCAAATACAGACCAATCAGTGTGTTAAATCAGGACTATAAACTTTTTACCGCTATCCTTGCCAAAAGGTTAGAAAATATACTGACAGACTTAATTCATTTAGACCAAACAGGTTTTATAAGACAAAGACAGACACAAGACAACATTAGACGCACTTTACACATAATTCATCATATAAAAAAACATAATTTAAATGCAGCCATACTGGGATTAGATGCTGAAAATGCATTTGATTCAGTTGACTGGTCTTTCTTATATAGAATCTTACCCAGTTTCAATTTTCATAACAACTTCATTAGAACTATCCAGGCATTATATAAAAAACCAACAGCTAAAATAAGGATTAACGGTAAATTATCATAATCTTTTGAACTGGAAAGAGGATGTCGTCAGGGCTGCCCCTTGTCTCCACTGCTCTTTGCAATCTTCATAGAACCTCTGAGCCAATGGATAAGACAGAATCAAAAAATTCAAGGTATTACACTTGGTCAGGAGGAACATAAAATAGCACTCTTTGCTGATGCCATTTTAATATACCTGGGGCAGCCGGACACCTCTTTTCCAGAACTAATCTCAGTTTTTTCAGAGTATAGAGAGTTATCGGGGTACGAATTAAACATGCATAAAACCCAAATTTTAACATTCAACTATAACCCAAATCAATATTTACTAAGCAAATTCAAAACTAACTGGGAGATGGAATCTATGAAATATCTGGGGGTCAATATCCCAAAACAGCTCAACAAAATTATAACACTAAACTATGATCCACTGATGACAAAAATAAAATCTGATCTAGCAAGATGGAATATGATACCATTTTTGGGTACTGCATAAAGAATTGAAGTAGTCAAAATGAATATACTTCCACGTCTTCTATACCTTTTCCAAACAATACCGGTAGAACCTCCCAAAAAAACATGGCAAGAACTGGACAGAAGGATCTCAAGATTCATATGGCAGGGTAAGAGACCTAGAATCAGATATAGAACCCTACAGCTAAACAAAGACAAAGGTGGGCTCACACTGCCAAATATCAGGGACTATTTTAAAGCCGCACAAATTAAAACTTTGGTAGAGATATGTAACCCAGTATACACTGCACAATGGAAGGAGATAGAATGCCAAATAACAAGTGACATTCCCTTACAGGCGATAATGGGGAATAATGCCTTACCTAAACTTTTGAATAACACTAACCCATGGATAGAGACCCCGCTAAAAATTTGGTTTAAGATAGAGAGAATCAAACTAAAGAACCCTATCGATTATTGCAATGGATTTCCTATGATCAGGATTTTACTCCTAATAAAACAGACACTAGATTTAAAAAGTGGAAAGAGAACGGACTGATAAAATATTACGATTTTTTTAAAGGGCAAACTTTAAGAAGTTTTGAAGATTTGAAAAAAACAAGGTCTAGTAAATCAAGACCTTTACAGGTTCTTTCAGCTTAGACACCACATAAACAAAATACTTAAAAAGGAGGATTTGGAAAGGGCTCAGTCAGGTGTTCTTAAGGTTTTCTTAATGGCATATAAAGGGATCCCAGGGATCAGATACATTTCTAAAATATACCATGGTCTTCAAGATTTAAAAGAGACAACACATCATATATAAAAGAGAGATGGGAAAAAGAGGGGAATTTCACTTTACAACTGGAAATATGGGAAAAACTAAATAAACAACATTGGAAAAGCACTTCATCCCTGCTGTGGAGAGAATTTGGATGGAAAAATTTGGTAAGATTTTTCAGAACACCTGCACAAAACAAATTTACTCGTAAAGGGTTGAATTGTTGGCGCTTGTATGGTGAAAAGACTGCAAATCATTTCCATGTGTTTTGGTCATGCCCAGTTATCCACCAATATTGGACCAATGTACAGACAATATTGGGGAAAATATTCTAAGTAACAGTTCCCTTTTCTTTTGTAACTTTGTATTTGGGTTTACTACTGGAATCACTGGAAAGGCGAGGAGAAAAATACTTATTCAGTGTTTTAATATTGGCAAGTAAAAAAGCGCTAACAAAAAAATGGATGTCGAAAGATTGTCCTGCACCTGAAGATTGGATTAACGTGATTCAGGACATTTATTTGATGGAAAAGTTGACATTTGCACTGAAACAGGACATGGATGGGTTCTTGAACTTTGGGCAACCCTGGAACGCATACTGTATGTGTCTTCCATCAGATCTAATCTTGCACAAACACCATTTCAATAATGGCACCTCTCTTTGTTCCAACGCTACTCAGATACTCTTTTATTTTTCTGCTCTTTTGCTTTTTTTTTTAATTTTTCTTTTCTTTCACTTAAAAAAAGGGTGTTGTAATATTTTTTTTCCAATGTTGTCAAAAAAAAGGGAATATGTAATGAAAATGTAAACAATGCAATGCTGTAATGACATGTATACCCTTTCCAAAAACTTAAATTAAAAAAAAAAAAAAAGCAGCCGCGTCATGAAGCATGGGTTGGAAAAATCCAAAACCCCGCTCATGACAGACTGATTATTGGATGAAGATTAAAAGGGGCTACAATCATGGTCTTGGTTTTATTGGAATTTAAGATGAGGTAGTTGTTGGAGAGCCAGTCATTGATCTGGGTTAGACAGTTAACCAGGGTGGGGAGCCTGTCAATCTGGTGAGGTTTAAAAGACATGCATAACTGGAGGTCATCCGCATAAAAATGAAAAGAAATGTCATTAAACGATGAATGCTAAAGGAATTACATAAAAGGAAAATAATAATGGACCCAGGATTGAACCTTGTGGAACCCCACATGTCAGAGAGGCTGTGGAAGAATGAAATTCACCCACCCTTACAGAAAAAAGTTCTCTCACAAAGATACTGTATAAATAAAACCAATTTAAGGCAGAACCAGATATACCTGCCGAAAGCTTTAGCCTATTAATTAAAATGCTGTGATCGACAGTATCAAATGCTGCACTAAGATCAAGCAATATAAGAACAGAACAATCCCCACAATCAGATGCCATTAAAGGATTATACACCTTTGAAAGAACAGTCTCAGTCAAGTGCAGTTTCTGAAAACCAGACTGAAAAGTATCACTGATCTTTAATTTACATAATGTTTTGAGCTGACATTCCACAACCTTTTCTAATATTTTACTAATAAATGGTAATTTAGAAATTGGTCAATAATTAACAACTAAGCTAGAATCGAGATTAGGTTTTTAAAGGGCACATTCACATGGTCACTGTTTGGTCTGGACTAAAGGACCAAAGAGTGTATTCTGCGGATAGTTGGGTTTGTTTCATGCCATCTGAACGTGCGTTGGAACTCTGGTGTGCACCAAACAAGCGAAGTCTGGTCCCCCTGAAAACCGGCATCTCAGTTTGCTTGCAAATGAAGTCTGGTGCGCTTCGCTTGCCATGTGAATGCAAACGGAGTATCCAGCGGACCAAAGGGTGGATGTGCTCCTCGGCATTTGTGTAACCACAGCAACACATATGGCACTTTTCCACTAGTACCCACTCGGCCCTACTCGGCTCTACTCGGTTCGGTTTGGTTGTGTTTCCATTACAGCTGGGTACGCCTGGGGTGGGTGGGATTTTTTTTACAGCAAGGCGGCGCCACACTCCCGTGATGTAAAACATGCGACTCAAGCAAAACATAACATTGCGGCTGCACAAGGCGACTCCTCGGTCTCTGGCTTTTTGCCACCATAAAGGCCAAAAAGGACCACCAGACAAGGGTACAGGCTGCGAGATGAAACACTCTGGAAAAGCACTGGAGCGTCTGGGAAGCCATAGAGCCGAAGACGTGAGGATACGAACTAGATCACATATGACGGTAAGTTAATGATTGCTAATGCTAGTTTGCTTTAAGTACGTTGTACTACACTGTAATGTCTGCAAGTTATCACTGTTAGGTACTAAACTATGTATGCTATGTGTGTGATTCAGATGGCTCTGTTGTGGGAAAATTACTGCTTCAAACCGTGTCTGGTGTTCAACACAGCCTCTCACTGATGCCACCCCAGCTTCACAAACGCTCAATGGTTATAGAGCTTAAGCATGTCTGTAGAAACATTTAGCTTCCTGTGCAACAAATTGCTCTGATCTGTGTGAAAATCATGGACAGACTGTTGAGACATCATGGGACGTACATACCTGCTCCAGCAGCACTGAGTCTGCGGTGGTGTCATGGCAAAAAAATGATCAGCTGACACAACTTGATCGCCGGGTTATATTAACCACTAAATATATATTCAAAAGGTAAACAGTACTGAGTTAGGTATAAGATATATTTGACAATTATGATGCATTTTAGGCCAAAACAAACTTGATCTAGGATTAAAAGCAATTAAAATAATGCAGTCACTGTCACGACCTGAACGCTATCCTTCTCTGTGTTCAGGTTGTCCAGTGTCGCTCCTGCTCCGTGGTAGTCCGTGCCGGGTCTTCCAAGGCCTGTACTGTGACAGCGCCCAGCTGATTCCCAGCTGTCGAGTTCAGCTGCGCTGGGACAGCTGTCTCCTATTATCAATCATCTCCCCCACTTAAGCGAGCAGCCGAGAGTTACTCGTTGCTGCGACCTCGCTATGGAAAGACGTGCCTTGTGTTTCCACGACTGAAGCTCCTACGTCTAGCTTCAGTTCGCCGTTACCTCGGAGCTGCCCCCAAAGTAAGTGCTGCGACTCGGCGTGTGTTTTTCCTTCGCCGCCTCTCTAGCCTTTCTCCCTGGGTTGTATGTTATCCTTAGTTCTGTGTGTATTTTAGCCCCACGTGGCTCTTTACTTTGCTGTTCGTTATCTAGTGTTGTGTGTGTGTTTTAGCCCCACATGGCTCTTTACTTTGTTATTTTGTACGTTGTGTGTTTATGTTAATAAATTACGCTAACTCACTGGTCGCCCTCGCATCTCCTTTCTGGCTCGTGAGAGCCAGGTTATGACAGTAGGTCGCAGCCAGACTGAGACGTCCGCGACCGTGAGTTTGCTGTGGGACTCATCGTTTTTTCCTTCCTCTGGGTGCAGGCAGGCTTTTATCATGTCTCCCTCCAGGAGACGTATGCGGCACCCAGGCCACGATCTCTCGGAGGCTCTGGACCTTGTGGACGGAACGCTGTTCACCACGGACCTCTACGATTCTCCCAGCGAGATACGCTGGCGCTTGGAGCTCGCCGAGAGTATGATTGACAACTTCCCTCGCTACTTCCATCTCCCTGAGGTTAAGGCGAGGAGGGCAGACATCTCTGTGGCCTGGGAAAGACTCCGTAGGCTGGAGGAGAACCCCAGCAGGAAGCCGAAGACAGGACACCATCGCTCCTCGCTTCGGAATCCCGCTCCTGCCGCCGATCCAGTCCAGGAGTTCGCCTCACCCAGGGGTGATCCCCAAGATAGAGTGACGTCAACCGGGGTTCCCCCGGAGAAGATGAGGTTAACAGCGATTCGCATCGCGGACCGAGTGGCAGCCGCTTGTTCCGCCGCCTATCCCCCCGTAGCCATGAAGCACGTGATAGCGGCGGTCAGGCTGGTTGAGAAGAACCCTGAGCTGAACGATTATCCGGGATACGCTGACCTGTTGGCTTCGGTCTCCATACAGGAGCGGCGTTTTCCCGACTTCACGTTCAGAAGACGCTGCTCCCAAATTCCCCGTTCATCTCAGCGAGAGCCCCGTCCGGATCCCGCTCCAGGAAACCACATGAATTCCGCCTCCCAGCCTGCTATAGCTCCCGTGTCTTGCCGAAGAAGCGAATCAGCTGCTCCCGCCTCTGGGCCCGCTCTTCCCGCTGTCCTGTCAGCTTTGGGCCCCCGGCTCTCCTCAGCTGTTTCTCCCCCCTCTTCGTCATTCACTCCGGCTGCTGAGAACAGCGCGGATTCGCCTCCAGGTGTTCCCGGTCCCGATCCGGTGCGAGTGGCACCACCTCGTCTGTCCGGGGGGTCCTCCACCTCTATCCGGCTGGGAGAGGAAAGACTCCAGTTCTTTGCAGCGGATTCCACCGGCCCTCCGAGAATCAGGCAAGTGTCCTTTCATTCTCCTCCCATTATGAGTGAATTGCCTTGTTTGATTCCTGGGGGAGGAGTTCAGGGTTCACAGTCCCCTGAGCTCTCTCCTCCCGCTGCAAAAGTCGAATATGAACCTGCGTCCTCTGTGTCTCTTCCCCCTGAGTGTGCCCCGGTGCCAGGTGTGCACCGCCGCGCGAGGAGGACGCGGTCTGCAGCCCTGGAAGGTTTTGTCCCAGCCCCGCAGCCACGTCATGGGCAGAGGAGAAGGTCGAACTGCCTGTTGGAGCCAGCGCCGACGATTAAGCGTCCCCGGGTCTCCACGGAGGAATGGTTCGGCCCAGCAGAGCCCAGATCTCCTGCCTCCACGCCATGCGGGCTGTCGACGCGGTCTTCGGCGCTTGGAGGTCGTTTGACTGTGGAAACCATCATGCCGGCTGCGGAGCCATTCGCAGTCGAGTTGGAGCCGGAGGACGGAGTCCTGCACGCTGAACCCGGAGCATCGAAGTCCTGGATGGCAGTAGAACCCGAGATCAGGCGAGTGCTCTATTTTCCCTCTTTCATTCATTTTCTGGAGCATTGTTGCCTGTCTCTCGGGGGGGCGGGCCGGGTGCAGCCGTCTGCTGCGCTCGAGCCTGTCTCGCCGGGCTCTGCCGCTGCCGGTGATCCTGATCCCGGTTCCTTTTGTCCCTCTGAGCCTCTCCCCAGGGTCACCGGAGACGAACCTGCTCTGGGTGCCATCTCGGAGGTTCCGGTTCTCTGCACGGTGTTCGCCTCAGATGCTGCGCTCGGGAATGCTGTTCCGGTCCAGCTGGGGTCCACCGGGAGTGCTGTTCCGTCCCAGTCGGGGTCCACCGGGAGTGCTGTTCCGGTCCAGCTGGGGTCCACCGGGAGTGTTGTTCCGGTCCAGCTGGGGTCCACCGGGAGTGTTTCGCCGGCCCGATCGGGGCCCACCGGGAGTGTTTCGCCGGCCCGATCAGGGCCCACCGGGAGTGTTTCGCCGGCCCGATCGGGGTCCACCGGGGGTGCTGCGCCGGTCCGGGTAAAGGTCAGTGAGGGAGCTGGAGGATTGTGTTCGCCTGACATCAGGCTGACTTCGTCCCTTGCCTCCATCATCTCTCCTCCTGCCGCTGTTGGGGTTCCTCTCACCCGGGCCAGTTTCCCCCTGCCCATGTTTTCATTGGATGTCAGGCTGACTTTGCCCCTTGCCTCCATCTCCTCTCCCCCTACTACTGTTGGGGTTTTTCTCACCTGGGTCAGTTTCCTCCTGCCTTTTCCCTCAGGGAGGAAGCTGCACCAAGACTTCTCCCTCAGCTCTCCGTCGTCTGAGGTCACGGGACGACCGCTTAGGGAGCCATCTGGCTGGTTCGGTGATCTGGGTCGGCCCCCGGAGAAACTGTGTCTCCTAGCCTGGGGCTCTGGTAGGCCGCCCAAACTGGTGTTGTGGTTCCTGGTCTGGTGGAGCTCGGGTCGCCCGCCGGACAAGCTGTCACCGCCTGCCTCGCTCCACCTGTCGTTCCTGAAAGATTGACTGACTGTTCATAGCCTTGTGTTTTGTTTGCCCTTCATTATTTAATTTCATTCAGGACATCGAGGAACTTTCTGCACTGGAGTCCTTATTGTGGTGTCATTCCAACCAAGAATTTTCCTTAGACTATTTTCTTTGTCTTACGATCCCTGTATGTATTCTTATTCTAATTTGTCCTTTAAGTAGCTTTTGCCTCACATTGCCTGGCCTTATTCAGAGTAGTTTTTTGTTCATCCGCATTTATATCCTCCTCCAGACTGTTTGATTTTCTGTGTTGTGCTGATTCGTGTTTGAGGAGTTGATTTTTTTTTTGTATCTTTATGCCAGTTAGCGGCCTCAGGCTTTATTTTTAGGTCTTGTGCCCGGATTGTTCCTTTATACATTCTGTTTTTGGCCGGGGTTACATGTGTAGTTTTCTGCAACCTTATATTCACTGAGTTTTGTAGTTTTTTTGTGGTCGTCGGGACACGAGTTTTGCATTGTCCTCGCCCTAAGTTATTGTGAACCTTTTTTTTTTTTTTTCTATGACTATGTCGCTATATTTCTGCAGTTTGTTCTCCCCACCTCCTGTGGTCACCTGCATAGACCGTCTGGCCTCTGCAGAGGAGGGGGTGATGGTTTTGTTTTTCCTGTTTTTGAAATTATTATTATGGTATCTGATCCTATACTGTACCTAGGTTTTTTTTTCTTCCCTGCCTCCTTTTCCTTGTCCCTCACTTTCTCCCAGGTCTGGCCCCCACCGCCCTCCCTGGTCTTCCCTCGGGGGGGGGAGGGGGGGGTTTAGCCTGCGCCAGGAGGCGCGGCTCGGGGGAGGAGTACTGTCACGACCTGAACGCTATCCTTCTCTGTGTTCAGGTTGTCCAGTGTCGCTCCTGCTCCGTGGTAGTCCGTGCCGGGTCTTCCAAGGCCCATACTGTGACAGCGCCCAGCTGATTCCCAGCTGTCGAGTTCAGCTGCGCTGGGACAGCTGTCTCCTATTATCAATCATCTCCCCCACTTAAGCGAGCAGCCGAGAGTTACTCGTTGCTGCGACCTCGCTATGGAAAGACGTGCCTTGTGTTTCCACGACTGAAGCTCCTACGTCTAGCTTCAGTTCACCGTTACCTCGGCGCTGCCCCCAAAGTAAGTGCTGCGACTCGGCGTGTGTTTTTCCCTCGCCGCCTCTCTAGCCTTTCTCCCTGGGTTGTATGTTATCCTTAGTTCTGTGTGTATTTTAGCCCCACGTGGCTCTTTACTTTGCTGTTCGTTATCTAGTGTTGTGTGTGTGTTTTAGCCCCACGTGGCTCTTTACTTTGTTATTTTGTACATTGTGTGTTTATGTTAAGAAATTACGCTAACTCACTGGTCGCCCTCGCATCTCCTTTCTGGCTCATGAGAGCCAGGTTATGACAGTCACAAGGTTACATGGAGAAATACTTGATTTACTAGATACATGTAATGTAGAAATATACACTACCGTTCAAAAGTTTGGGGTCACTTAGAAATTTCCTTATTTTTGAAAGAAAAGCACTGTTTTTTTCAATGAAGATAACTTTAAACTAATCAGAAATACACTCTATACATTGCTAATGTGGTAAATGACTATTCTAGCTGCAAATGTCTGGTTTTTGGTGCAATATCTACATAGGTGTATAGAGGCCCATTTCCAGCAACTATCACTCCAGTGTTCTAATGGTACAATGTGTTTGATCATTGCGTCAGAAGGCTAATGGATGATTAGAAAACCCTTGTGCAATCATGTTAGCACAGCTGAAAACAGTTTAGCTGGTTAGAGAAGCTATAAAACTGACCTTCCTTTGAGCAGGTTGAGTATCTGGAGCATCACATTTGTGGGGTCGATTAAACGCTCAAAATGGCCAGAAAAAGAGAACTTTCATGTGAAACTCGACAGTCTATTCTTGTTCTTAGAAATGAAGGCTATTCCATGCGAGAAATTGCCAAGAAACTGAAGATTTCCTACAACGGTGTGTACTACTCCCTTCAGAGAACAGCATAAACAGTCTCTAACCAGGGTAGAAAGAGAAGTGGGAGGCCCCGCTGCACAACTGAGCAAGAAGATAAGTACATTAGAGTCTCTAGTTTGAGAAATAGATGCCTCATAGGTCCTCAATTGGCAGCTTCATTAAATAGTACCCGCAAAACGCCAGTGTCAACTTCTACAGTGAAGAGGCGACTCCAGGATGCTAGCCTTCAGGGCAGAGTGGCAAAGAAAAAGCCATATCTGAGACGGGCCAATAAAAGAAAAAGATTAATATGGGCAAAAGAACACAGACATTGGACAGAGGAAGATTGGAAAAAAGTGTTATGGACGGACAAATCGAAGTTTGAGGTGTTTGGATCACACAGAAGAACATTTGTGAGACACAGAACAACTGAAAAGATGCTGGAAGAGTGCCTGATGCCATCTGTTAAGCAAGGTGGGGGTAACGTGATGGTCTGGGGTTGCTTTGGTGCTGGTAAGGTGGGAGATTTGTTCAGGGTAAAAGGGATTTTGAATAAGGAAGGCTATCACTCCATTTTCCAACGCCATGCCATACCCTGTGGACAGCGCTTGTGTAACGGGGAGAAACTTCTGCGTTGTGTTTTGTTTTTATATTAAAGGTGACGACCCAAACATTCACTTGCTGCTGTTTATTTTCTGTTGACAACATGAAATACAGTGAGTCCTCCAAACAGCGTCACAGCTAGCACTCAGCAAAACTCTCTTCCATACAAATGTAAGACAGGCAAAAGAGATATACATATGTTTAAAATAGAAATAATAATTATGGCGCACCTGTTGACAACATGAAATACAGTGAGTCCTCCAAACAGCGTCACAGCTAGCACTCAGCAAAACTAGCATCCATGTCGTGACACAAAACATAAATAATACAGAATTAGACTTTAGTCAACAAAAAGAACCCAACAATAATACACATATATTGATTGTAAATGAAACCTGATAAAAGAAACTAATGGATGACATATATTAACATAAATAATAACTGGATTGACCTTGGGCTAAAACGAATCAAACCTACCTCTTCCATACAAATGTAAGACAGGAAGGAGGAAGGGGGAATCCGGTCAGACAAGGGGAGCTAGAGGAGGGGCTTACTATCAGGATACTCACTGTCAGTGTATGCAACCAAATGTACACAGAGATCTTGTGCAATTATAATGGAAGTACTATAACCTGTTACATTCACCCCCCTAGAATTGCACAAAGATCTACACACATCCATTCTGTATACAGGCCATTAGAAACTTTCCAGCACTAAAAGCTGCCTTTCTAATTAGGCTAAAAGAAACCAAGGTTGATCAAGTCTCAGTATTCTTTACAGGAAACAGGGATGCCATTTACACCCCATAACTAAGGCCTACTGCCCATACAGACATGGGAAATACACCAAAATGGAAAAAAATATAGGAGGACTTCACTAACTTACGACCCTCTAAGAACCTGGGTCAATGAGAAGAACAAGAAAATCAAACTCTTTCAAACATGGATGACATGTTTCCCTGGCACATCATCGTTAAGGACAGACTGGAGTTAAACCATAGACTCAATTAACCTACACACTGGCCTAATAACTCGACCAAATCTAGAAGTATGAGGTGCTTCTGGTGCGTGTGAAGAATGTGCTGCATGTGTGTGTGAAACAGGACTGTGCGAACGCGCAGATAAACTGTGTGTCTGACTACTAGATGCGTCAGTACGACCATGTTCAAGGGGAGACTCAGAGTGAGTGACGACCACCGGAGGATCTTCGGTCACATTTTCTGGGAGCTCTTCTCGGGCATCTGAGTGTTGCGAGACCCATGATGACGTACGGTCTCCTACCACTGCATCCAGGGAAGAGACAGCGTCATCCGAGGGGGAGACAGAAATGGTATCACTGGGAGCTGCACGCACAGGGTGGGAACCATCCCAAGTAGAATGAACATCCACCTCACCATCATCCGTGGAGCTTCCATCCAGCTTCTCATCCAGTGGTAGGAAGTTGACCCCCAACAGCAGATTCCGGTGCACCACTTTCTCATTCCCATTGCTGTCACGAATCCTGTAAACATGGAGCGCTGGCTTGGTAACAACAACTGTGAAGATGGTGTCTCCCCACCTGTCTGCGAGCTTACGTTTGCCGCGGTAGGCCTTGTTCGCCACCAGCACTCTGTCTCCTACTGATAATGACTGACCCTTAGCCCTCTTGTTGTACTGGGTCGCCTGGTGTTTCTGTTCTGACTCTGTGTGTCTCTGTGCAACAGACATGGCAGACTTGAGGTCTTTCAACAGGGAATCTACAAAGGCACTGTAGTCACACACTGTGTCGTCTAACAGAACACTGCGAAACATCAAGTCCACTGGCAGCCTTGGGACACGGCCAAACATCAGGTAGAAGGGAGCAAAGCCAGTGGTCTCATGTGCTGTGCAGTTGTAAACAAACGTCATCGTCTGGACCAATTGAGGCCACTTGTGTTTCTGTCGAGGAGGCAAGGAGCGGAGCATGCTACCCAGAGTCCTGTTGAATCTCTCAGTCCCACCATTTCCCATAGGATGATACGGGGTGGTATGAGATTTAGAGACGCCTGCAAGTTCCAGAAGTTCTGTAATCAGATCGCTCTCAAAGCTTGTTCCCTGGTCAGAGTGGATGCACTCAGGGAAACCATAAACACAAAAAAACTTGTCCCACAGCGTCCTAGCTACTTTCTTTGCTGTCTGGTCTCGACAAGGAAACGCGTGGGCCAGCTTTGTGAAATGGTCTGTAATTACAAGAACATCTACAGACTTGTTGTTGTGATCTTCTGCAGACCAGAAGTCGATGCAGACTAGTTCCAGTGGAGCGGTGGTCTTTATGCTCTCCAGCGGGGCTCGGGCAGCGGGCTCAGGTGTCTTGCTCAGCACACATCTGCCACAGTTTTTGACGTAATCATGGACCTCCCTCTCCATGTCAGGCCAGAAGAACCGCTGACGGGCAAGACAGAGTGTGCGTGCTTGACCTTGATGACCAGCGTGATCATGGACTCCAGCCAGAGCTTTGCATCTCAGTTGTTCAGGCACGACATACTGAAAGCGTTTGTGGTTCGTCAGGGGATCTTTACAAACTCTGTACAGGACACCATTCTGCAGGGTGAGCTTGTCCCAGTGTCTTAGGAGCTGTAGAGTTGACTGGCTTTCCTTGCAGCGCTCACGGAAAGATGGCCTCCGTTTCCTCTCCACATATAACAGCACAGGCGCGATGGAAGGGTCACGTCGCTGGTGGGACTGCAGCTCTTGTAATGACATGGCGGGCAGAGCAGGTTGGCCGACAGGAACAACATCAGACAGGTGGTCCACCACAGACATGGCCCTGAGACGAGCAGCAGACCCCCAGTCACTGTGGCTATCAAGTAGCATCGACACCTCATCCTCGGAGATGGACACATCAGAGCTGGCTGCAGACCCAGTCATACCGGTGAGCATTTGGGGCTGGCTCGTCAAACGAAAAACATCTTGCACGAATCCGTCATCAACATCAATCGCACACTTAAGCAGTTCTCTGTATGGCTCAGAAAGCAGACGCTGGCCCAGCGGCTTGACAAATGGGTCTCTACTCAGTGCATCAGCAGCAACATTCAACTTGCCTGGGACATGCTTGATCTTGAAATTATAAGGAGCCAGCTTCGCCACCCAGCGCTGCTCACAGGCGTCCAGCTTTGGCTTTGTCATGATGTATGTGAGGGGATTGTTATCTGTCCACACAGTGAACTGGTTGCCCTTGAGCCAATGACTAAACTTATCACACACTGCCCACTTCAGCGCCAAAAATTCTAGTCTGTGTGCAGGGTAGTTGGCCTGGCTGTGGCTGAGTGACTTACTTGCAAATGCTACAGGCCTCGCTCTGTCATCACCATCTTGGACTTGGGAGAGAACAGCGCCTAAGCCATGAAGAGAAGCATCGGTGGAGAGGATAAAAGGCTTGTCAAAGTCTGGATGGGCAAGGGCTACACAACTGACCAACGCAGTCTTCAGCTCAGCAAAGGCTTTATCGCAAGCAGCTGTCCAGTCCTGTGGTGTCAGCTTACGGAACGTGCCACCATTCCCATTTTTCCCCGCTTTGCCCCTACGCTTAGAGCCTGCAGTCAAAGCAAACAGAGGTTTTGCAATGGAGGAACAGCCTGGGATGAAGTGCTGATAATACAAGGCCATGCCCAGAAATGACCGTATCCTCTTCTGGGATGGTGTGCAGCCATCTGACTCCATAAGATCTGACTTCATGAAGGATGACATCACAGCAACCTTGACCTGATCTACTGACACTCCGTCACTGTTAACTACATGGCCCAGAAACTTAACAGAACGCCTGAGGAAGTAACACTTCTTCTGTGACAGCTTTAAGTTGTTGGACCTCAGCCGGTTGAAAACGGTCCTCAGACGCTCCAGACCCTCATCAACAGATGGCGCAAAAGAAAGCAGATCATCAAGGTAACACAAAAGGCTGGAAAAATTCAGGTCCCCAAAGATACTGAGCATCATCCTCATAAAGGATGCTGGGCTGTTACACAGGCCTTGAGGTAAACGGTTATACTCATACAAGCCAATTGGTGTGGTAAAAGCAGTAAACTTCTTATCAGCCTCATGCAGTGGGACATTATAAAACCCTGACGTCAAGTCCATGGTGCTGAAAACAGCATTGCCCCCAAGCGCAGCAAGACAGTCAGACTGATGGGGGAGTGGGTGAGCATCTTTAATGGTCCGAGCGTTTAACCACCTGAAGTCTGTACAGATACGCAGGTCCCCATTCTTTTTCCATACCATGACCAATGGGGAGGCATAGTCACTCACTGATTTTCTGATGATTTCACACTCCTCCATCTCATTCAGAACCTGCCTGAGCTTGTGATAGTGCGCTGGCGGGACTCGTCGATAGGGAAGCCGGAAGGGACGATCATCCGAAAGATGAATCCGGTGTACAAATCCTCTGGCCTTTCCACAGTCAAGGGAGTCTTTTGAAAAGATGTCACTGTACTCCAACAGCAGGTTTGCCAGCCTGGCTCTTTCAGCAGGAGAAACTTCACAGCCATCCAGGTCGATATCACCCAGACCGGCAGCTTTCAATGCCTGGACAACGTCAGTGGGCGTGCTACTATATAACTCTGGGCTGGGGCTTGCATTCTGTGTCTGACGCTGTGCCTGCGTGATGTTCAGATCTTCCATTGCTAGACATGGTGATACATCGGCTATTTTAGCATTGCACCGCAGAGTAACTGGTTTCAGTGTTGGATTAAGAATCTTCATCGGGACCCAGCGATCACCCCACATAGCAGTGACAAGTTTCCCTACCAAGATATTCTTCGGAGCGGAGCGAGCAGAGGTGGGTTCAACAATGACTGTGCAACCTGGAGACACAGGAACATCACTAGGAAGCTTTCCCCATACCAGGTGTTCTTGCTTCGGGAGGAGCGTAACGCTATGCACCAGCTTAACTGTTCCGACTTTGTTGTGCTCATCTGGGCCTTTCCACCGTGACACACAGCTCAGCAGCTCTAAGAAATCCTCACATGCAGGGTCACTACTCTTAGAGGAAATCAGCTTCCAGTATTCCTTTTCATTTCTCATGGTTTGTAGGACAGACTTAATCACATTAGTGCCAATTATGAAATCATCTCGCTGGCCTGGTACAACTAGAGTGGGTACAACAAACTTTGTCTTATACACTTCAATTTCAAGGTCATAGAAACACTTTGGGTAGGTTGTTAAGCCGCCACAGCCTACAAGCACCACATTATCAGGGATTAACTGAGCACTGGGCAGAACACCAGCAGACCGAAGTTTCTTCTCTGCCTCTTCACTTAGTGTACAAGACATGGACCCAGAGTCCAACATACCTCTCAAGGTGACCTTGTCACTTACTAGCACAGGCGTATAAAACAGTTCGCTTGACCCCTCAAGTTTCTGTGAACTGATGAGAATTGGCACCTGTCCTGATGGCAAAAGCTGACAGTTGTCACTGTAGATGGTAAGTAGATCTGGGTCGGTGAGGGCTGTATCACAACCCACGCTTGCCCTCTCACAGCGCGGGGGCTCTAGTTTAACGGCACACGGCCGAGCTGTGCGGAGGCTGCAGCTGGACGAGTGACACTTGGACAAGAGGACTTGAAGTGGCCAGGTTGGAAGCAGTTACGACAGAGTTTTAGTAGCCTGCAGTGACTGAAGGTGGAGTGGTCAGTGCTGCTACACACTCGGCAAGGAGAGGACACTGGCGGCTGGGACAACTGCTGGCGCTGCTGAGGCTGACGACGATGTGACACTGACTGGGGAGCAGAGCACAGTGTGATGACCTTATTACCTCTGCCAGGCCGAAAAGGCCAGGAGGAGGTTATGTTTTTGCCAGGGTTTGTGTGTTTGTCTGTTTGTCTGTCTGTCTGTTGGTTAGCAAGATAACTCAAAAAGTCTTGGACGGATTTCCATGAAACTTTCAGGCCTTGTTGGAAATGGTACAAGGAAGAACTGATTAAATTTTGGGGATGATCCGCATCACCGTCTGCATACAGGAATTTTTTAAAGCATTTTTCCACACTGTGACATATGGCCATTTTCAACATGTGCGCAGGCGCAATGGACGGCGCTGGTCGTCGTGTCTGACCAACACAAACTCTGCCTTCTTCAACGTTTTAGCCACAAAAGCACGCGGAAAACACTGCTGCCCTGGGCCCGCAAGCATGACTGCTTTTGCGCCACGCTGCAAAACCTGACACGGACACCTGTCCGCCGCACGATTATTTGCCACAAATTCCCCGCCCAGCTATAGGTGCTGCGTAAAAACGACCTCTCTGCCGGGGAAAATTCTAAATTCTGTTTTGCCGCGGAGTGCAACCCCAATATAATATAAAACCCACGGCAACCTGTCTAACCAATCTGCATCCGTCAGTGGAGGAGATGGACACACAAACACTTCAGTTTATTACCTCCGCTAAGGAGGCAATGCTTTTACTACCGTAAAACGGGGCTATAAGGGACGGCGGGGTAATATGGGACACTTTTCTAAATATAATTCTGCTTTTTTAATTTTGCTTCCGCCTAGATTTGATGAAGGATTCATGGATATTTGACAATAACAACACAACTCAGCGTCCTGCTCAAAATAAAAAAAGCAGAATTACATTTAAAACATTTCCCACAAAGGTGTCCCTTATCAACCCGCCGTCCCTTATAGCCCCGTTTTACACTACTGAACCACTAATCCTATCACTATCACATTGATTGTCATTCATTAATTGTCTGTTTATTGCACTGTCCATGTCAAATAAACAAATAATCATTGTGAATCCAATTGCTAGTCATATCTCTTCATGCTCAGGGAATCTGAAAACGTACACACAAACACTGTATGGGGTGGAACTGTGCCGCTTGGCGGAGGTCTGCGCTCTCCGAGTGCTTTTCTAGTTCAACATGCTTACCACCTCACGCATACTTGGCTCCTCCTCTGCACAATTTACAGGCACAGCTGCAGGTGGCTGGTGAAGCACAGGGTGAAATGTTGCCTCTGGCTGAACATAAGAGTTGTCAAACTGGGCAGTGGACTGAGTGAACGCCACATAGCTGGGACTGTGAGTAGAAGGAGAGTGCTGACACACTGAGGGCCTACGTCTCAAGTCCCTTTGATGGTCATCCAAGCGCTCCTGGACCTCAGATGCTGACCATTTACTGGCTGGTTTGCTTTTGAAAGACAGAGAGAGGTGAGGGTCTGGGCAGTGAGTAACAAACATCATCACAGCTTCAGCACTCATGTCTTCAACACACCTACCCCGCCTGCGGAGACACTCATCGACAACATCGATAGCTTTGTTCAGTCGCACCCAGTAATCCAGTGCGCTCTCATTAGTTTTTGGCAGCGTGCTATAAAAATCTGCCATAGGCATGCCGGAGTATGGGAGCTCACTAAAATTCCTTTTCAGAACGTCAAAGACAGCAGCAGGATGGCTATAGGGGTCAATACCTGGGTTGCTACGCAGTGAGACTTTCACAATGTCCCTGGCTTTCCCCATTAGTCTGCTTGTTATGGCATCATACATGTCAGCAGTGCTGCACTTTCGTCTGCGCAAGTAACTCTGCATCAGGTCCTCCCATTCATGGACAGTACATGTGTCAGTATGATCACCTCTGAAGAATGGCGGTGGCTTAACATCTGACTGAACAACCACATTTAGTCTTGAAGTATCCAAGCACCCCCCTGAGCAGGTCTGTGGAGCATGTACTGGGCTTGAATGATTGGGAGGTATATTATGCATTGCACTAGTACTGTTATGTGCCTGCTCTGCAAGCCTGGCAGTTGGGCTATCAACTATATCAGTGTAAGCGACATGTCTGTTTTTGACTATGTGAGTGAGTGGAGTGGAAAATGCTACTGGATCCAGAGCTGACTGGCCCACCCTTTGATGACTGGCCTCTGCATCTGAACCAATTTTACAACCTCTCCCAAACCCACTAGATACATAAGTAACATTCGACTTCGACATTGACATACTGACCACTATGTCTAAGCAAACATGAAAAAAAAAAACGTTAGAAAGTTACCCAAAATTATTAATAATGGCAAGGTTTCATAAAATTAAAATAAAAAATAGGCACCTAGACCAGGCTATAATGTACACAAGTCTTCTTAAAAATAGCCTATACCACACCTGATTTACGTAGATTACAACAACATAAACAAACGCTTTCAAAATAGCGATTGCCTAAGGGCTTAGAATGTTTAAAACTAAAACAACACTCGACGTCAATAATTTATGCACGCACTGTGGCATAAATACACCTGCAGGATCTCAATGTAGCAGCAGTCGTCGGATGCTAGCGGAGAAACTAGCATCGGTCACTCGGTGGCAGCAACGGTGGAGTTAACAGCAGCAGTCCCGGTGATCTAGCGAGTGTAGATCGGATGAACCAGATGGTCACGGCACCATTGTAACGGGGAGAAACTTCTGCGTTGTGTTTTGTTTTTATATTAAAGGTGACGACCCAAACATTCATTTGCTGCTGTTTATTTTCTGTTGACAACATGAAATACAGTGAGTCCTCCAAACAGCGTCACAGCTAGCACTCAGCAAAACTCTCTTCCATACAAATGTAAGACAGGCAAAAGAGATATACATATGTTTAAAATAGAAATAATAATTATGGCGCACCTGTTGACAACATGAAATACAGTGAGTCCTCCAAACAGCGTCACAGCTAGCACTCAGCAAAACTAGCATCCATGTCGTGACACAAAACATAAATAATACAGAATTAGACTTTAGTCAACAAAAAGAACCCAACAATAATACACATATATTGATTGTAAATGAAACCTGATAAAAGAAACTAATGGATGACATATATTAACATAAATAATAACTGGATTGACCTTGGGCTAAAACGAATCAAACCTACCTCTTCCATACAAATGTAAGACAGGAAGGAGGAAGGGGGAATCCGGTCAGACAAGGGGAGCTAGAGGAGGGGCTTACTATCAGGATACTCACTGTCAGTGTATGCAACCAAATGTACACAAAGATCTTGTGCAATTATAATGGAAGTACTATAACCTTGGCTATAACCCGTGGGCTGCACGGTGGCGCAGTGGTTTAGCACTGTGGCAGCACAGTTTTACCCTCGGCCGGGGGATCGCGGGGATCATGAGATCGTGGGTTCGATCCCAGCCCCCGACCAACAGTGAGCTGTGTGGAGTTTGCATGTTCTCCCCGTGTTGCGCGGGTTTACTCCGGGATTTCTCCGGTTTCCTCCCGCACACCAAAAACATGTAGGTTTAGGGTGCTCGCGCACGCAGCGACCAGCAGCCGGTGGCTTGTCACCAGACTGCAAACCAAGCCTACCTACGGGTACAAATAAGTAACAAAAAAAAAAAAAAAAAAAAAAAACTGTTACACTTGATTGGAGCCAATTTCATCCTACAACAGGACAATGACCCAAAGCACACCTCCAAATTGTGCAAGAACTATTTAGAGAAGAAGCAGGCAGCTGGTATTCTATCTGTAATGGAGTGGCCAGCACAGTCACCAGATCTAAACCCCATTAAGCTGTTGTGGGAGCAGCTTGACTGTATGGTACGCAAGAAGTGCCCATCCAGCCAATCCAACTTGTGGGAGGGGCTTCTAGAAGCATGGGGTGAAATTTATCCAGATTACCTCAACAAATTAACAGCTAGAATGCCAAAGGTCTGCAATGCAATGTAATTCATGTATTCAATGTAATGCAATTGTAATTCTTTATTATCAGGCTGTCCTAAAACATCATTAAAAAGTCTTCAGCTGATCCAAAATGCTGCAGCTATGGCTGTGTTGTGAGACATGTATATGTTGGACACTGCATATGTGATTTAACCACGATGAAGGAGAGCCAGCCCCCTGCGGTGCGGAGCCACAGAGCCTGGACCCCCTGCGGAGGACAGGGGACAGAAGACTTCCTGACCACTGAGGCTCGGGAAGAGAGAAGGGGGAGTTATGTAAATAAAAGGCTAATGAATGTGAATAAAGAGACTTTGATATAGATGTGTGATTTCCCCCGCGAGGGAAATGGTTTGATGTGAGAAGGTTTAAATGAGAGAACTTTGGTGTGTTTCACTCTCTTTGTTCGCTGCTCAAGAATAAGAGCAGACAGTGGAATGATTTCTTGAATAAAACTGAAATGAAAGACAATTCGGTTTCGTTATTCAAGTCTCCCCACATTGGTGACTGACGACGTTGAGAATGAACGAAGAAATTCTCAGGGTCCCGGACTCACAGCGCTCAGAGCTGGCGAGCGCAGTGGCCGTTAAGCTGCCTGATTTCTGGCAGGATAACCCACGGTCGTGGTTTCTGCAAGCAGAGTCGCAGTTCGCGCTCGCAGGAGTAACGGTGGATGACACTAAGTTCCACCATGTCATCGCTAAACTGGACAACAGCACAGCTCGGTGCGTGCAAAGCTTGGTGGAGCAGCCACCCGCGACCGACAGGTACAGCAAGCTGAAATCCACCCTCATCAAGTTTTTCACCCCCTCGGCTGAAGTGAGGGCGAGGAGGATCCTGTCTTTGCTAGACCAAGGTGGACACAGGCCGAGCGCCCTGATGGAGGAGATGATACAGCTGAGAGGGTTGGACAACGATGATTTCATTTTTCAGTTCATCTTCCTCTCCAACCTCCCGGCGCATGCGAGAAGCACGCTGGCCGGCAAAAAGTGTCACACCCTGGAGGAGTTCCGGGAGCTGGCCCAGGAGGCAGACGGGATCCTGGACGCCTGCGGCGGGCAAGCAACCACAGCAGCGACCCGAGACAGCGGGGAGCCAGAGGCGGCAGAACCAGACTGGCCGACGATGGCGGCAACACGGCCGCGACGAGGGGGAGCCAATAGCCCGGCGACAGAGGCGCGGGCACGACACAGCGGAGGAGAAGATCTCTGCTTTTACCATCGGAGGTTCGCAGAGAAGGCACACAGGTGTGTGCCGCCCTGCATCTTCAGGAGTTCGGGAAACGGCAAGACCGGGGGTCGCTAGCAGCTTCGACCCTCGGAGAACGCAACAAGCTGCTCTACATCACGGATGCGCGCTCCGGACGAGTGTTCCTCATTGACACCGGAGCACAAGTGAGCTTCATCACCCCAACATACGCGGACCGGGTAGCTGGACCCCACGGTGACGGAGCTACAGCGGCAAATGGCTCGAACATCAACACCTACGGGAGAAGGACCTTGCCTTTATGCTTACATGGCCGCACATATGAATGGACTTTTGTAGTAGCGGCGGTGAGTTTCAACATGTTGGGCGCGGATTTTTTGTGTTCACACAATCTGTTAGTTGATCTTGCTAATAGACGGCTGGTAAATGCACTCTCTTTTTACTCTCTCCCCTGTTCAGCTCGAGTGTCCCCGCCACCAGTACAGACCCACGTCGCTACAGCAGGTGGTAAGTTTCACACACTCCTCACCCAATTTCCAGCGCTCACTGTGCCCACTTTTTCAGCGACGGTCGCGAAGCACGGGGTGAAACACTTCATCCCCACTTCTGGTCCTCCCGTGTTTGCAAAAGCTCGGCGCTTGGATGCAGTTAAGCTCGCCATTGCGCGCGAGTAGTTCGCCAGCCTGGAGAGGCTGGGCATCGTTCGTAGGTCGAAGAGCCCGTGGGCTTCGCCGCTGCACATGGTACCGAAAGCCGATGGCTCCTGGAGACCGTGCGGGGATTACCGCAGGCTAAACAACGCTACGGCACACGATCGTTATCCCATCCCGCACATTCAGGATTTTTCGGTGCACCTGGCGGGGGCGCGCATTTTTTCAAAGATTGATCTAGTTCGCGGCTATCACCAAGTCCCGGTCCAACCGGAGGACATTCCTAAAACAGCGGTAATAACCCCGTTCGGACTTTTCGAATTTTTACGCATGCCGTTTGGTCTCAAAGGGGCGGCGCAAACATTTCAGCGGATGATGGATGCCGTGTTACGCGATCTCCCTTTCGTGTTTGTGTACCTCGACGACATTTTGGTCGCGAGTACTTCAGAGGACGAACACGAAATGCACCTCACAGCAGTTTTTAGGAGGCTGGGAGAGCACGGCTTAATAGTTAACCCAGCCAAGTGCCAGTTCGGCGTTGAGCGGATTGATTTTTTGGGTCACCGCGTCTCCCCGGAGGGAGCGGTTCCGTTACCAGAGAAAGTACGCGCGGGTAGCGGATTTTCCCCGTCCACAAACGGTCAAATCACTACAGGAATTCTTGGGGATGGTGAATTTTTATAACCGGTTCCTGCCCCATGCAGCTCAAATCATGCAACCGTTATATGCCGCGCTCAAAAAACAAAAGCCGACCCAGGCGGTCGAATGGTCCCCGGAGCGGGAGCGCGCGTTCACAGAGGTTAAAAAAGCCTTGGCTGACGCTGCGCTCCTGGCCCACCCAGACCCTGCAGCACGTATCGCGCTGACGACAGACGCTTCAGATTTAGCCATAGGGGCCGTTATTGAGCAACAGGTAGCCGGAGTTTGGCAGCCTTTGGCTTTCTTTAGCAAATCTTTAAGCGCGGCTGAGCGAAAATACAGCGCGTTTGACAGAGAACTGTTGGCGCTGCATTTGGCTATTCGTCATTTCCAGTTCTGGCTGGAAGGACGGTGCTTCACCGCTTATGTGGACCACAAGCCGCTCACATACGCCATGGCCAAAATTTCAGATCCGTGGTCCGGCAGGCAGCAGAGGCAGCTGGCCGCAATCTCGGAATTTACCACTGACATTAGGCACGTCGCGGGCAAATTCAATGTAGTAGCGGATTGTCTCTCACGCGCGTTCACGACCCCGACACGCGCAGAGGCAGAACGGGCCACCGTGACCGCGCCGCAGGAGAGCGGCACGGTGGCGCGCGCAGCCCCGGTGCACGTGGGTATAGATTACGCAGCCATGGCAGCGGACCAGGGGGCGGACGCAGACGTGCGCGCGCTCCAGTCTGGACCAACAGGGTTGAGGCTGGAGAACAAGTGTTTACAAACCGGTATGCCCCCCCTGATCTGCGACATGTCGACGGGGCGCCCGCGTCCGGTGGTTCCGGCCACGTGGCGCCGCCGTGTTTTTGACTCGGTCCACTCACTGGCGCACCCGGGGGTGCGCGCGTCGGTGAAACTAGTGGCGGAAAAGTTTGTTTGGCCGTGCCTGCGCAAGCACGTGAAGGAATGGGCAAAAACCTGCATTTCCTGTCAACGGGCCAAAATTCACAGGCACACAAGAGCCCCGTTAGAACCGTTCCGCATTCCGGCCAGAAGGTTCGACCATGTGCACGTCGACCTTGTGGGCCCCCTACCGGCATCACAGGGGTTCACGTATCTTTTGACAATGGTGGACCGCACCACACGTTGGCCGGAAGTGGTCCCACTTGCGACGACCACGGCCGCGGAGGTGGCTCGCGTTTTTTTAACGGCTTGGGTGGCGCGCTTCGGGGTTCCGTCGGACATTACGTCCGATAGAGGACCGCAATTCATCTCTGAGCTGTGGTCAGCGATGGCAAACGGCTTAGGAGCCAAAATTCACCGCACTACGGCTTACCACCCTCAGGCTAATGGTTTATGCGAGCGTTTTCATAGGTCTTTGAAGGCAGCACTCAGAGCGTCGCTCACGGATGCAGATTGGGTAAATAAACTCCCTTGGGTTTTATTAGGGTTGCGTTCTGCGCCTAAAGAGGACTTAGACGCCTCCCCAGCGGAGCTGGTATTCGCACAAACTCTGAGGCTGCCGGGCGAGTTTTTACCAGAGCACCCAGAGCCCCCACCTCTCTCTGCTCTGGGACCGTTAGTTGGCACGGGGGCAGACACGCTCCCGGGTCCGGTTCATCACGCTTTTCCACGAGTTTTCGTCCCCAAGGCTTTGAAAAATGCCGATTTCGTTTTTGTCAGGCGCGAAGCCCTTAAAGCAACGCTCAAACCACCTTACGAAGGGCCATTTCGAGTGCTGGAGGCAGGTGATAAGCAATTTGTGCTAGATTTTGGAGACAGAAAAGAGACAGTCAGTATTGACAGACTAAAACCTGCTTTTGTCATGAAGGACGTGTCGGTACCGGTCGCGGTGGCGCCTCGACGAGGCAGGCCCCCGCAGAGGGCAATTAACCACTCTCTTCCTCAGTCAACAGACCCGGAGCAGAACAGCACCGCAGGCAAGGCGGGGCCAACGCACAGCAGATTCGGCAGACGGCTGAAGCCCAAGCGGCGCACAGACTGAATGTTGGTGTTGATTATTCAGTAGTGAGTAAGGTGCTATTAAATTTTGGGAATTAGTCTGTTCTTCATCGTTTGGGGGGGGGTTATATGGCTGTGTTGTGAGACATGTATATGTTGGACACTGCATATGTGATTTAACCACGATGAAGGAGAGCCAGCCCCCTGCGGTGCGGAGCCACAGAGCCTGGACCCCCTGCGGAGGACAGGGGACAGAAGACTTCCTGACCACTGAGGCTCGGGAAGAGAGAAGGGGGAGTTATGTAAATAAAAGGCTAATGAATGTGAATAAAGAGACTTTGATATAGATGTGTGATTTCCCCCGCGAGGGAAATGGTTTGATGTGAGAAGGTTTAAATGAGAGAACTTTGGTGTGTTTCACTCTCTTTGTTCGCTGCTCAAGAATAAGAGCAGACAGTGGAATGATTTCTTGAATAAAACTGAAATGAAAGACAATTCGGTTTCGTTATTCAAGTCTCCCCACACAGCGAGAGTTTTAACAAGTACTAGAAAGAGAGATCATATCTCTCCGGTTCTGGCCTCCCTTCATTGGCTTCCCATAGAGTTTAGAATTAAGTTTAAAATCCTTCTTCTTACTTACAAAGCTCTAAACAATCAGGCTCCTTTTTATTTAAAAGATCTGATACTACCGTATTATCCTAACAGAGCACTACACTCCCAAAATGCAGGATTACTTGTAATACCTAGAATCTCCAAAAGTACAATGGGAGGCAGAGCCTTCAGTTATCAAGCTCCTCTCCTGTGGAATCAGCTGCCAATCTGGATTCGGGAGTCAGACTCGATCCCTGTTTTTAAGAATAGGGCTAAAACCTACCTTTTTGATATAGCCTACACTTAGGGAGGGATCATGTGTTTCTGAACCCTCCCTTAGTTATGCTGCTAACAGGTTTAGTCAGCCGGGGGACCTCCAGTAATGCACTGGGCCTCACTCCTTTCCTCACTCTCAATGAAATATTTTTTTTTTTTTTGCTGGTCATTAACATCTGTTTGTTCTCTCCCATAGATTGAGTCTCCATCGTGCTGTTTGCTCTCTACATGTCTGTTCTTTTCTTCTTCTCTATCCCCTCACCCCCCAGCCAGTCGCAGCAGATGACTGCCCCTCCCTGAGCCTGGTTCTGCTGGAGGTTTCTTCCTGTTAAAAGGGAGTTTTTCCTCTCCACCGTCGCCAAGTGCTTGCTCACAGGGGATCGCCTGATTGCTGGGGTCTTTCTGCAACTTTGGGGGTTCCCCCTTCAGTTGATAGTGCTATGAGATGACTGTTGTTGTGAAATGGCACTATATAAATAAAGTTGAATTGAATTGAATGCTGTAATTGCTGCAAATGGAGGATTCTTTGACGAAAGCAAAGTTTGAAGGAAAAAATTATTATTTCAAATACAGATCATTATTTCTAACCTTGTCAATGTCTTGACTATATTTTCTATTCATTTTACAACTCATGGTGGTAAATAAAAGTGTGACTTTTTCAATTCAATTCAATTCAAATTTATTTATATAGCGCCATTTCACAACAACAGTCATCTCATAGCCCTTTCAACTGTAGGGTGAACCCCCACAGTTGCAGAAAGACCCCAGCAATCAGGCAATCCCCTGTGAGCAAGCGTTTGGTGACGGTGGAGAGGAAAAACTCCCTTTTAACAGGAAGAAGCCTCCAGCAGAACCAGGCTCAGGGAGGGGCAGTCATCTGCTGTGACTGGCTGGGGGGTGAGGGGACAGAGAAGATGAAAAGAACAGACATGTAGAGAGCAAACAGCACGATGGGGACTCAATCTATGGGAGAGAACAAACAGATGTTAATGACCAGCAAAAAAAAATATTTCATTGAGAGTGAAGAAAGGAGTGAAGCCCAGTGCATTATTGGAGGTCCCCCGGCTGTCTAAACCTATTAGCAGCATAACTAAGGGAGGGTTCAGAAACACAAGATCCCTCCCTAATTGTAGGCTATATCAAAAAGGAAGGTTTTAACCCTATTCTTAAAAACAGAGATCGAGTCTGACTCCCGAATCCAGATTGGCAGCTGATTCCACAGTAGAGGAGCTTGATAACTGAAGGCTCTGCCTCCCATTGTACTTTTAGAGATTCTGGGTATTACAAGTAATCCTGCATTTTGAGAGCATAGTGCTCTATTAGGATAATACGGTAGTATCAGATCTTTTAAATAAAAAGGGGCCTGATTGTTTAGAGCTTTATAAGTAAGAAGAAGGATTTTAAACTTAATTCTAAACTCTATGGGAAGCCAATGAAGGGAGGCCAGAACCGGAGAGATATGATCTCTCTTTCTAGTACCTGTTCAAACTCTTGCTGCAGAGTTTTAACAGGTACTGCAGAGTACTTTTCATGGAAAACACAAAATTGTCAGGGTGACCCCAAACTTTTGAACGGTAGTGTATATTCTCTGCATCAACAATGTACTATACATGTATTCATGTAGTATTGCACTGGGGATACTGGGAATTGCCCTGACAATAAACCTTTGAAATTTTGACAGGTGTCTCTTTTGTTTTATGTGTGAAGGCTACCACCAAGTGACATAAATTAAATACTAAAAGATTGGAAAAGCTGTCTAAGAACAATCCAGTAGTTTGAGAAATCACTTTTGGTTTGGTGTACGTCTGTCAACAGAATTATGAGCCATAATGCAATTTGTGTTAAAATGCTAAATCCTATTAAACCCTAACCCAGGGGTGTCCAATCATGTGCCATGGAGGGCCAAGACCCTGCAGGTTCTCTCTTCTACCCAGTCTCTTCAGCAGGTGTTCTCACTGACTAGCAATCAGTGGGAAGAAATTCAGTGGAATCTGCTGTTGAAGACCCTGGAAGTAAAGCCTGCAGGGTCTTGGCCCTCCATGGCACATGATTGGACACCCCTGCCCAAACCCATTATGATAAAGTACAGATGCTAATATGGCCCAGAATTCCTCCATATACTGGTACTGTCATTAAAGTGTGCAGTGTCTTCTGTGGTGGCACATCCAACAATACAGTCTCCAGTAAATAAAATAAATGTTTTGGTTACTTTTTCTTAAAAATGAGCCATTATTTTCAAAGTCTCTGATAAATGGTTTGTACTGTTGACTCTTTTCCCACTGGTGTCTTAACAGACAAAAGTGAAAATCACGATGCAAACACATAAGTCACTAAATTGTTTATTACAATCAGCAGCAAATTCCAGATTATTCAGAATGTGCAAAATTCAAACTGTAAAAAAAAACAAAAAAACAAACAAACTTAGAATGGGTCACATAGGCCGGCCACGCTGCCTCACTGACAAGCAGCTGGGATGTGCCGCTCAAGCTGGTCCCAGTTCAGCAGATCTTCAGCCTGCATCTCTGTAAATAGTGAGGCAAGGTCCAGTTTGAGGTGGATTGTTTCCCTCTTGCCTAAACAAAAGACAGAAATGGGTGGTGGTTAATTAAAGCAAGTTTAAAACATTTGGGAAATACACTTGTTGCTAAAAGCCAGTGGTGGAATGTGACAAAAAAGTGCTTTGTTGTTGTATTTAACCACAATTTTCATGTAGCTGCGCTTCAGTAAAGTAGATTTTACAAGGGCTGGGTTTTGTTTAAAATCATTTGTTTTTACTGTGGCCTCAGCAGTCAGAATGAATTAATACATTCACTTGAATGGAATCTAGTACTTTAACTGAGGGTGTGCATCTCCGAGTTTGGAGTCACTCCGTCAAAATATGGAATTTTTATCAATAAAAGTTTAGCCACCGCTCTGTCACCGCTGTGTCTCTTCTTGCCCTGGCTTCAAGTGTGGGCGGTATTTTATACTTGTATTGCTAAAATATAAAAGGATGCACTACAATGGGTCTCAAATATTTGTAATGTGTCCTGCTATTATAGTACTGCATGAGTTTATTGATGATAGACTATAAATTACACATATAAACTGAATTATATTGACGACTGAACAACTCTCATTCCCCAAATTGCAACATACAGTTACGGACATAACTCACAAAGGATCACACAAGTGATCTGACAAAAAAAATAAATACATTAACAAGCGGTTTATTTTACAGTTGATGTGCCATTCATTTTCAATTATTCTGTAATTAATATTCACACAATCAAATAAATCTCAGTTCAGTCCCTTTTATATTAAGTGGAAATTGTGCTACTTTGGTTTTGGCACTTTACCTATAAAAGCAAAGGATTTCAGTACTTTCCACAGTGGCGAGGTCCGTTGTGGGGTGGCTGCTTTTCCTTTCCTCTTGCCTAGACCAAAGACAGAAATGGATGGTGGTTAGTTCAAACAAGTTCAAAACATGTACAGGCACATCTCAAAAAATTAGAATATCATGAAAAAGTTCAATATTTCTTGTCACTCATTTCAGAAAGTGAAACCCATATATAGATTCAAACACCATTGCAACACTCTGAGATAAAAACACTTCTGAGAGAGAAGAAGAGGATCTTCAGGTCAGGGAACAGGGAGATGCTGAAGTCCATACAGAGGGAGCTGAGGAGGAAGATCAGAGAAGGCAAGGACAGCTTCAGGAAGAAGATGGAGGACAAGCTGCAACAGAGCGACATCAGCGGGGTCTGGAGAAACCTCAAAACCATCTCTGGGCTCCAGAATACCTCCTCCCAGGCCACGGGGGGCAGGGAGTGGGCGAACAATCTGAACCTGTTTTTTAATAGGTTTGACCAACCACCCTCCCCCCCGACTGCACAACAACCACTGCTGCCTCTAAAGTCATCGAGACCTGCTGTCCACACCCCACTCCACCAATACCCCCCAACTCCCAGCGCACAGCCCCCCAACCTGACCCTCACTAAGACCCAGGTGAGGACGGAGCTGAGGAAGATCAAGGCGAGGAAGGCCTCGGGACCGGACGGCATCAGCGCGAAGCTCCTCAAGTCCTGCGCAGACCAGCTGTGTGGGATTGTGGAGCACATCTTCAACCTGAGCCTGAAGCTGGGGAAGGTACCACAGTTGTGGAAAACATCTTGTGTGGTACCTGTACCAAAGACTTCAGACCCAAAAGACCTGAACAGCTACAGACCAGTGGCCCTGATGTCTCACCTGATGAAGACCCTGGAGAGACTGCTCCTTGCTCACCTCCGCCCCCTGGTGGGGCCAGCGATGGATCCACTCCAGTTCGCCTACCAGCATGGCATTGGGGTGGAGGATGCAGTGATCTCCCTCCTTCACCGTTCCCTGTCCCACCTGGAGAAGCCCAGGAATTCAATTCAATTCAATTCAATTCAACTTTATTTATATAGCGCCATTTCACAACAACAGTCATCTCATAGCACTATCAACTGTAGGAATGCGGTGAGGATCATGTTCTTTGACTTCTCCAGTGCTTTCAACACCATCCAACCGATGATCCTGAAGGACAAGCTGCTGTGCGC
Organism: Pholidichthys leucotaenia; assembly: GCA_020510985.1. Taxonomy (NCBI): domain Eukaryota; kingdom Metazoa; phylum Chordata; class Actinopteri; order Cichliformes; family Pholidichthyidae; genus Pholidichthys; species Pholidichthys leucotaenia. The sequence goes on along the minus strand of CM035842.1, from coordinate 33,544,793 downwards.
AGGGGTGGACCAGCACCTGTCATCATGGATCCTGGACTACCTCACTAACCGGCCACAGTTTGTGAGAACCCAGGATTGTGTGTCAGACACGATCATCAGCAGCACGGGGGCCCCCCAGGGAACGGTTTTAGCTCCCTTCCTGTTCACCCTTTATACTGCGGACTTCTCACACAACACAACACACTGCCATCTACAGAAGTTGTCTGACGACTCTGCGGTCGTCAGCTTCATCCCCAACGGAGATGAAGCTGAGTACAGAGGACTTATCCAGAACTTCACGGACTGTTGCCATCGGAACTGCCTCCAGATCAACGCAAGGAAAACTAAGGAGCTGGTGGTGGACTGCCGCAGGCAAGGACAACCCCTCACAGCACCAGCAAACATCCAGGGAACAGACATTGAGATGGTGACATCCTACAAGTACCTGGGTGTTCATCTGAACAATAAACTAGAATGGTCACACAATATCGACGCACTCTACAAGAAGGGACAGCGCAGGCTGTTCCTACTGAGGAGGCTCAGGTCTTTTGGTGTACAAGGGGTGCTCTTGAAGACATTCTACGACACGGTGGTGGCATCAGCCTTCACTTTTGGAGTGGTCTGCTGGGGCAACGGCATTACAGCAGCCGATAGGAAGAGACTGAACAAACTAATCAAGAAAGCTAGCTCTGTCCTGGGGCAGCGCCCTGACCCAGTGGAGGAGATAGGAGAGAGAAGGATGGTGGCTAAACTGTCATCTCTGCTGGAGTCCGAGTCCCATCCTATGCAGGACATACTGAACGCACTGAGGAGCTCATTTAGCAGTAGACTACATCATCCTAGATGCGCGACCGAGAGGTTTCACAGGTCCTTCCTACCTACGGCTGTCAGACTGTATAACCTAAGCAGGGCTGCTCGCAGAGATAGCAAAAAAACGTGACGACCTAATAGTATTGAATGCAAAATATGCAACAGACTTATATATATATATATATATATATATATTTATGTGTACATATGTATATTCACTGCTCTTATTTTCTTATCTTCTAAATCACTGTTCTGAGTGTTGCTATCCCTGTGCTGTTGCAATCCTGGAATTTCCCCATTGTGGGACTAATAAAGGCTTATCTTATCTTAGATTCATTACACGACAGTGATATATTGCAAGTGTTTATTTTAATTTTGAAGATTATGGCAACAGCCCATGTTAACCAACATTTCAGCGGCCAACATTTCTATTTAAAAACTATTTTTAAAATTAATTTTATGTAATATTCTAATTTTTTGAGAAACTGAATTTGGGGTTTTCAGGGGCTGTAAGCCATAATCATCAAAATTAAAATAAATAAATGCTTGAAATATATCACTGTCTGTGTAATGAATCTATATAATACACGGATTTCACTTTCTGAAATGAGTGACAAGAAATATTGAACTTTTTCATGATATTCTAATTTTTGGAGATGTAGCTGTATTAGGGAAATACACTTGTGAAAGTCAGTGGTGCGATGTGACAAAAATGCTTCATTTCCCTAACCAGTGAGCACCGCAAGAGCCACTCTGTACATGTACAAATACATTTTCAATCCAGGAATTTTTGGTGGAACAGAAACAGCACAACAACACTATTCCAACACTTTTTTTGGAAAATCCACAGAATAGGTGTGTGAGTCTATTCTGACGCTTTAGAAAATTATATGAATCACTTTATAAATCACTGGCTTGAAAATGCACTTGTATATGTTTAGATTTTGGATCCTGGGGTCCACTTGACATGTAAAAACACAACACTCCCAAAGGCAGCTAACCCCTGGCATGTGGGTACAGATTCTAGAAAGAAATTACACACAACTTAATGCACAGCACCAAAGTGCAACACGTACACAATCCAGGACTTCAACCAGGATTAGCGTATTTCATCGTTTTGCTCTCACAAGCGAATACTTCGGACAAAGCATGCACAAATCAGCAGAGTTGGCTACTAGCTAACTAGCTACTAGCTAACACTCATTAGCCAGCACAGGACGGTATTGTATTGCTCAAAAATGTGAGCTTACCACCAACAGGATAAATAAGCGAAAAGATACACAATATCACAAATCACTCACCATCAATGGTTTTCTCACTTTCATCTTCAGCTTGTCCGTAGTCCGGTTCTATGCTGGGCTGCCATCTGTATCGGTGCGGGGTACCTCCATGTCGCTGTGGATACTGATATCTGCCACCAAGCACAGAAAACTCCGCTCCTCTTCGTTGGACCACGGTGTAGATTTCCGCGAAACCTGCGCCATCTCTATTAATATCGTGTTTACTCGGTGACCAAGTTTACTCCGTGAACTTTTGCAAATGGCGGTGTGGTGATTCTTCAGAAGATGGATGCTTTCATGACGTTATGCCCTGACCAATCAGTGGCCTGCAGTCTGTTGACGTCACATTTTCAGCTTGACTTAGCGCGGCTGTACCCTAGCCTCTAGTCGGTACTAAAAAATAATGGAAAAAGCTACAAACCGAACCAAGTAGAGCCGAGTAGGGCCGAGTGGGTACTAGTGGAAAAGGGCCAATAGTGAGAAGAGAAAGTGGTGTTTACCATAAAGGTGCCTTCACATCAAACGCGAATGGGCAAATTTTTCGCACAGCACGATTACATTATAACTCAATGTAAATACATGAAAAATATGAATTCACCGTCTCTGTGAGATGCAGACAGGCAAAGTTTCCACTCACCTGAAAAAGTTGTCCCTGCCTTGAAAACTTGATGTGTTTCCATTGCTAGCTTGCTAGCCTTGTTAGCACGTCCGTGGCAGGAATCTATGGGTAAATAAATCTGACATCCCGATTCAGCTGAAGAGTCCCGGTCCTTCTGCCTCCATTTTGGGTAGAAAATAACAATAAAGGCAACCGCATGGATCCAAGAAATACTTTTACCGGAGAAAGCCGAGGAGAAAAGTTAAAATGTCTTGTGCACCGACTTAGAGTAATGAAGAGATGCAGGCTCTGATAGATATTTGGTCTGAGGACCAGATTTCTCAGCTGCTTGTGGCTACACACAAGAATACTGATGTTTTTAAAATGTTTAGCGACATGATGGCTGCATGGGGGTGTCTACAGACAGCGGAGCTTTTTATTTTTATTTGTTTGTGGCGGACAAACAACCTGCTGAAGGGAACGGTGTTATGCCGAGAATTGCTCGCTTGCCGAGAATTTTATCCCATCGTCGCAAGCAGGTGTTTAGTGTTAGTCAAAGTCAATACAACTTTGAAAAAGTGATTACCCTTTTTACCGATAATGCATAAATGCAAAATCTCAACTTTGAAGAATGTAAAAAGGGGAGTTGGATCACTATGATTTCTAACCCTCTTAGAAACACTAAAATGTCTGGAAAATAAACATAATTTAAAGATAATTTACAAGAGGTAATAACAATTTTTACTTCTAAAAATGAATAATGGGTACTTCTAAAAATGCACGCATGGTTACAAGCCTGGCTATAGTGTTATATTTTATAGTTTTGGTGGATGGGATACAATTACTGGCAAGTGAGCAATTCTCGGCATAACACCAGATTTCCTTTTTCGGTCCTGGCCAATTGATGAGCTGGATTTCTCTTTGCCAAGATTTTTTCTTCCTGGTCAGTGGTGGTTTTGGCTACAGCGTCACAAACAAGCAGCTGTTGTAACTGTGTGACGTTGTCCAAGCAGTTTGGTCCACTCAAGTGAAGTGCTGTGTGAATGCAAACCAAACGGTTTGGTTTGCAAACCAAACAGTTTGGTTTGCATTCTCTGCTGAGTCGAACCGAGACTCCCGGACTATCCTGGTGTGAATGCAGCCTAAGTAACGGAATTACCTCAGTGTGTTTGAAATGGGAAGGAACACAGCCTTGTTTCAGTGAACTTTTAGTGATAGTTGTGGGTAACCCCCACAACATACTGAGACAAGCGGAGCGCTCAGCTGGAGCAATTAGCAGAACAATGAGATGTGTGTATTGATATCAATAGGCAACCTCTCTTTGTCTAGCTCCTTCCTGCCAGTATCCTGCTGTTGATATGTATGACTCAAAGGCAAATGTTCCTTCCTGCTCTGTACTGTGATGCAAATGTCCCATTGCCTTCCTGCCGTTCACTGTGATGTTAATGTGCCATTCATGCATTGTCTGTAGTGGGGTATTTAAACTGCATATCGCTCTGTAACTTTCTCTCTCTGACCACTGCTTCTGACTACACGCATTGCCTATCTGCTGACGAGAGCCTGAGGGCTCGCTTCAGTGCGCACTCACAGCGCTGGAGTGAGTTCTGTGATGGCGGAATAAAACACTCTTTTAAACTCTCAGTTTGCCACTTATTATTTTATCCACCACAATAGTGAGTAATGAAGGACCAGTGGTAGTTGAAGACTCAGTTAGGACAAAAAGTGGTAAAATCTCAGATAAGGATGATGAGGGTGTTGTAAGATGTGTCTAACTCATGTGTTTACATAGGGCAGCTCAGTGCGTGAACGTGAGTGAGTGAGTGAGTGCGCGCGCGCAGCTGAGGCACGCCCCCGCCCCTTTTTGTGAATGGCCCCGCGGAGCGGACGGTGTGTGTGAAGTGTGCGGGTGAGTAGAGAGAGAGGCGACCGGAGCAGGTAGCGAGCTAGAATTGCTGCTAATAACAGTACAAGTCTGTTAATAAAGCCCCAACTCTTCAGCAAAAACGGCCTGTTCTTCTGTGTACCACCATACGGTTTTTAACAAGCGTGAGGTTTATTCGGGAGTTGACCCCGGAGGAAAAGCTGCCTCCGGCCCTGGAGAAGACAGATCTCCCCTGTGTCCCCCAACCATGGTTAGGAGACCAAAGCAGGAAAGGTTAACACTGGCGACCACGAAGGGACTCTCACTTTGTTAAGAGGGTGATGAGTACTAAAAGCAAAGGACAACAACAACTAGGCCAGGTGACTGTGATAGCAGCTAAGCTAATGCGACATGGCGGCCGCTCGCTATCCCGCCGATATTTACAAACAAGAAACTAACTACTCAAACCCGTTCATGTCGATAACTAATAATCAGGAATACAGACAGGGTACTGTGGAAGCTCATGAACGTCAGGCTGAGACAAAGTGTGGACATTATAACCCATTTCTGTGTGATGAAAGCGCAAACACACTTGTTGATGGAGAAGATTTGTTTGCGCCATTCGGCAGCCCCACTCAGTTTGCCCCCACAAATCCCTTTTTCAGAGCCGACAATCAAAGCCACGCTCCCGTGGGAGGCCTAGACATTTACGTGCCCCCGAATCCTGCTCCAAACGCATCATTAAAGTTGTATTATGCAGATACAAACCCCTTTACCACTGCTCACATGAGAAGTTTTGTACACAGCACACCAGCTACTTCCAAACCAAAAGCAGGTATGCTCCCCATGTCTACTCCTTACATCAATTCGGAGGAGACTGATAAACAGGGGCATTCACCAATGAGCCATTCCTGTCACTCACCTACACACAAAAGCCGCTCTGCGCCCCGTCAGCCCCTTATATCGGACAGTGATGAGGACTATGATCCCAAAGAGAGAGTCCCCACTCTACGTCCAGGCCAGTATGACGGCAGCACACCATGGAGAGAGTTCCTGCACAGATTTGAGAGCTGCGCAGAGGCAAATCACTGGTCAGAAAAGACAATGGCCATCCAGCTGAATTTCTGCCTTGTTGGAGCTGCAGGCGCCATCATCCACAGAAACCCTTGTTCATCCAAATGGGACTACCGCCGCCTGCTGGAGGAACTCAGAACTGCATACGGCCCTTCCTCATATCACTCAGCGGCTGTGGCAGTAGAGCTGAGGCAAAGAGTACGCAAATTTGGTGAGGCCCTTCATGTGTTCAGAGATGACATTTATGGGAAAGTAGCTGTAGCTTATGGAAATTGGTCAGAGGCCGAGCAAGATGCTATAGCTGTTGAAGTTTTCACAAATGGCCTGGGCGATGCAGAGCTAATCCAAAAACTGTTAGAAGAACGTCCAGCCACACAAGCCAGAGCTTAGGAGATAGCCCATCGCCATGAAACCACAAAGAGAGCTGCGTCCTATATCACTAGCATCATGCAGCCAGGGACCCGTAACCTCACTGAACGCAGGCCCCGGGCCGCTGTTGTCAGAGAAAGAGATGAAAACGAGACTGTAACTGCCACTACACCTGCAGCTAGCTCCTCACCCAATCGCTTTGCCCCACATACGTCTGCAAAAACACCAGGGCAACACAAAAACTTTAAAAAGGGTGACATTCGCTTCCATAACTGTAAGGGCTGGTGTCACAAACAGAGCCAGTGCTCATCCCCTCAAAGAAATGCAAAGACTTTCATTCCGAGCACTCCCCAGGGAAGCCCACAGGCCACTGTGCTCCACTTTAAAGGCCAGAGTCGTGACATGAGCATCCACATGCGCATATATGAACTGGAGGTGTGCGCAGTCTTGGACAGCGGAGCGCGGAGGAACATGCTGCCCCTTCACCATTACAATGCCATTCACCAAGACACAAGACCCCCACTACAGTCATCCATCATAGAGACTCTGCTCGGGGTGGGGTCAGGAGACGTGCTTGTGCGTGGTGATGCCAAAATACCTGTCAGTATTAACAACTGCCAAGTTGAAGTGGACTTCCTCGTGGCGGACATAACGGGCAATGAAGTACTGTTAGGCCACCCATTCCTCACCCAAGCCGAGGCCCGCCTTGATTTTGGTAAGCGCCGCGTAGTTCTATTTGGAGAAGAAGTGCCATACTTTCACCCAGAGACTGCCCCAAAGTCGCATGCTGTGAGAGTAGCCAGAACTGTTGTGGTTGAACCTGGACAAGAGTACCTAGCCAAGGGCACTGTGCCTTGTGGCAAAGCAGCTCAGGGAGACATGATGCTCAGCCCCACAAAAGGCTTTGTTGAGAAGCACAAAATACTCATTGCCAGGATCCTAGTCAATGCTCAGCCCACTAATGTTGTTCCACTTCGCCTCTTTAACCCTGGCAACAAGGCCGTCACTATTAAAGAAGGTGCCATTGCAGGCCTCCTCCAGCCAGCTGAAGCTCTTCCCCCACCCAGTGCCTCCACAGCGGCAGACTTCCCAGCTAGCTCCCCTGTGGTCCCAGAGCACCTCCAGGAGCTCTATGCCCAGAGTTCCACCGAGCTTAATGACAACGAAAAACTTGAACTGTCTAACCTGTTGTGTGCCTATGAAAATGTGTTTTCCAGAGGGCCCGGTGACCTGGGACAGACCAGTCTTGTGCAGCACGACATCATAACCCGGCCTGGAGCTCCCATGAAGCAGCCCCCTCGTCACATGGCTGGGGAAAAGCAGCAACACGCAGACCAGCAGATCCGTGAGAGCCTCCAGAACGGCCTCGCCACCCGCAGCCACAGTAGTTGGGCCTCACTGATTGTTATGGTAGGTAAAAAGGATGGGACTTACCGCCTTTGTATAGACTATAGAACACTCAACGACCGCACCATCACTGACGCGTACCCACTACCCCGCATCCAAGACACATTAGACACTCTCGCCACCGCCAAATGGTTCAGCACCTTGGACCTTGCTTCAGGTTATTGGCAAGTTGAGCTGACTCCAAGAGCCCGCTGCGCAGCCGCCTTTTGCACCCGAAATGGACTATTTGAATGGAACGTTATGCCGTTTGGGTTATGCAATGCACCAGCAACGTTCCAACGCCTTATGGACCACATCCTTTCTGGCATGCAGTGGGAGACCTGCCTCGTCTACTTGGATGACATCATCGTGCTGGCAAAGGATGTGTCCGGGATGCTGCAGCGGCTGAGTCAGGTGTTCCAGAGAATTAAACATGCAAACCTCAAACTAAAACCAGCCAAATGCTGCCTCTTACGCTGCCAAGTTGCTTATCTAGGTCACATTGTGTCCGAGCACGGTGTAGCCACTGATCCCAATAAAGTCCACAAAGTCCAAGCTTGGCCCACTCCCACATCAGTCCAAGAGGTCAGACGTTTCATTGGCCTCGCCTCCTACTATCGCAGGTTTGTGAAAGACTTTGCCTCCATTGCCAAACCGTTACACAACCTGACAAGGAAAAATGCACATTTCCAGTGGCACGCTGAACACCAAGCTGCTTTCAACACGCTCAAGCACCGCCTCACCCCAGCCCCTGTCTTAGGCTACCCACTGGACCATGGTGAAATGCTCTTGGACACCGATGCTAGCGACACAGGCACCGGTGCCGTCCTCTCGCAGATGCAGGATGGCGCAGAACGTGTGTTGGCATACGGCAGCTGCAAACTAGCCAAAGCTGAACAGAACTATTGCACTACAAGATGAGAGCTGCTAGCCATTGTCGATTTCACGTCACATTTTCAGCAGTATCTACTTGGGCGGCCTTTCAAAGTACGTACCGACCACAGCAGCCTGCGCTGGTTAACCCGAATGAAAGAGCCGGAAGGTCAGTTAGCCCTGTGGCTTGAGAAGCTAGCAGAGTTCGAGTTTGAGATCATTCATCGCCCAGGTCGCTTACACACTAACGCTGACAGTCTCTCCCGCAGGCCTTGCCGCCAGTCCTGCCCTTGTAAACTGCAGGACCCCTCCTCACAGCCGAGAACCACAAGTCACCAAGCCATCCAGTGTGAATTGGACTCTGACACCAGCTCCCTGTCGCTGAGTCCGGTGGGGGTAGAGACATGCCCTACAACTACAGCTGTGAGTCCGGTGGGGGTAAGTGCGGACAGCTTTACCAATACAGACACTTTAAAAGAGACAATTTATGTGACTAATACAAATGAGACCACACTGTTTCCTGGCTGGACTATGGAGGAGTTGTGCCAGGCCCAAGCCACTGATACAGACATTGCACCAATAAAAGCTTGGTTAGAGGCCAGCAGTGAGCGCCCTCCCTGGACCACCGTCGCCCCTTGCAGTCCAGCCACCAAAACATACTGGAGTCAATGGAAAAGACTGTATTTCCGAGATGGAGTTCTGGTCCGCCGTTTTTACTGTTTGGACGACACACAGTACTACCCCCAAATTGTTCTGCCACACAAAATGCAACCCGACATTATGCGCCAGATGCACGAGGGGCCAATAGGTGGACATTTTGGTATTGAACGGACTGTGGCCAGACTTCAAACCAGATACTAATGGTACCACATGAGAGAAGACGTGGCCCTCTGGTGCCGGACTTGTACCAACTGTGCATGCAGAGCCAGACCCCACAAAACGCCACAAGTGCCCATGGGAACTGTCAGGGTTGGAGCCCCCATGGAGCGCATTGCACTGGACATTATGGGACCACTCAATGAGACAGAACGCAAAAACAGCTATGTGCTTGTAATACAGGAGTATTTCACAAAGTGGGCTGAAGCATTTCCTATCCCAGACGAAAAGGCTGTCACCGTGGCATGCGTTGTTGCAACAGAATGGGTGTGCCGCTTCGGAATGCCTCACTCTTTGCACAGTGGCCAAGGGCGCAATTTTGAATCAGAGGTGTTTCAAGAAATGTGCCGTCTATTTGGCATTGAGAAAACCCACACTACGCCATTCAGACCACAGTCAGATGGCCAGGTTGAGCGTTTCAATGCCACACTTCTAAAGATCCTGGCCTCTACTGCAGAACGCTGCCACTGGAATTGGGACCTGATGATCCCATATGTAGTTATGGCCTACAGAGAGACCAAGCACAGTGCTACTGGTTTCACCCCCAACTATATGATGTTCGGACGTGAAATAAATGAGCCAGTGGACCTTGTAGCCGGTCTGCCCCCGGACTCTTACCATGCACCTTCAGCCCCAGAGTACGTGCAACAAATACGCAAGTGGCTGGAGCTGGCTCACAACACCACTCGAGAAGCCCTGGGTAGGTCAGTCACATGTGCAAAAAGACAATATGACAAAAACGCTTGCCACACACAGTACAAAGTCGAAGACGCAGTGTGGTACCTCATCAAAGGAACACGGCATGTCACAAACAGAGTCAAAAAGTCCCTCCCCTCCTACAAAGGACCCTTCTTTGTTATGGGACAGTTGGATGATCTAGTGTACCGGATCCAAAAGAGCCCCAGAGCCATAGTCAAAGTTGTCCACCATGACCAACTGAAACACTACTGCAGCCGTGAGCCACAGGACAACACTTGGGTCCTGGACCAAGCCCAGAGCTGGACACCTTCTGAGATCTTGCCACCGGCTGTGAACGGGGACCCAGCAGACCAGGACCTCAGCCTGTACAACTTGTTCGCTACTGCCTCTAGTGATGGCCCCAGCAATTCCCGGCCGTCTGCTCCACCTGCTAATGTTCCCAATGTGATCGGGTCTCTTCCACTCACTCCTTCCCATGTGATATTTGACCATGGTGGTGGTGCGGTGGGAGAACCACGCCATCAGGCTCAGCACGTGTCACGGCCCAAACGTCGGGGCAGAGGACCGGACCGTTACGAGGACTGGGTTACTGAGTGAGCCAATGGTAGCAGTTCATATTTGCACTAGAGACTCTCCAGTTTACATTTTTTTTTTTGGACTCTAGTCTAGTTATAGTGTTCTATACGTTTGTTTAAAAAAAAAGGCTGAAGAGACAATGCTTTCATATACTTACATGCACTTTGTTTCATTTGAATGTATTGTATTCTGATTAGTTGGTCAGTATTACTCCCGGTCACCAAGGAATAGGTTTTAAAAGTGTAATGTACTCCTTGCTTAATTAGAAACAGTTGTTTTTCAATGTATTTGTCCCTCATGTTTTCACTGCTAAATGAGCTAATTTTATCACTGCATAGACACTCGTTATTATAGTATAACCTACCTACCTATTTGAATTCATGTTATATATTGGACACTGCTACTGCTACTGCTAGGCCTACGAATGTAGAGAGTGTGTACCAGTTTTGTATTATTTAGATGGAATGGAATTAATGTTAATTGCCAGTCCATGGTGGGGGTAGTGTTGTAAGATGTGTCTAACTCATGTGTTTAGATAGGGCAGCTCAGTGCATGAACGTGAGTGAGTGAGTGAGTGAGTGAGTGAGTGAGTGAGTGAGTGAGTGAGTGAGTGAGTGAGTGAGTGAGTGAGTGAGTGCGCGCGTGCAGCCGAGGCGCGCCCCCGCCCCTTTTTGTGAATGGCCCCACGGAGCGGACGGTGTGTGTGAAGTGTGTGGGTGAGTAGAGAGAGAGGCGACCGGAGCAGGTAGCGAGCTAGAATTGCTGCTAATAACAGTGCAAGTCTGTTAATAAAGCCCCAACTCTTCAGCAAAAACAACCTGTTCTTCTGTGTACCACCATACGGTTTTTAACAAGCGTGAGGTTTATTCAGGAGTTGACCCCGGAAGAAAAGCTGCCTCCGGCCCTGGAGAAGACAGATCTCCCCTGTGTCCCCCAACCACGGTTAGGAGACCAAAGCAGGAAAGGTTAACAAGGGTTTCAATTTGCTTATTATTTTAACTAAGTCATTAAGCGTAACTAGGAAGAATGAAGTATATGGGCCAGGGCACTGAGGACAGTCTTCATAAGGAGAGGACCCCATGTGGATTTTGGATCTTGTGTATTTTGGCCCTAAACATTCAGAGCTTTATAAGCCAACAGCACTATTTTAAATCTATTCTTTGATAGACAGGAAGCCAGTGTAAAGATCTGAACACTGGAGTTACAGTATATGATCTGCTTTCTTGGTCTTAGTGAGGACCCAAGCCACAGTGTTCTGAACTAACTGCAGCTGTCTGATGGACTTATTTGGGAGATCTGTGAGGACAGCATTACACTAGTCCAGTTTAATGAAGATAAATGCATGGACAAGTTTTTCTAGATCCTGCTGAGACATCAGTCCTGAGTGGATGTTATTAAGGACCTTAACTAGAGCTGTCTCAGTGCTGTGGTGTGGTCAAAGACCTGAGTGGAAGACATGAAAACAGTTATTTAGTGACAGGAAGCTGTACAGTTGTTGAAAGACAGCTTTTTTGATTGTTTTACTAAGAAAGGGGAGGTTTGATATAGGCCTAAAGCTGTTCATGAGTGAGGTGTCTAGGTTGCTCTTTTTTAGAAGTGGCTTGATGACAGCTGTTTTAGGCATTGAGTGAAGACACCTGAAAATAGAGACATTTTTATGAACTGTAGTAGATCTGAGGCCATACAATATGAAATGGGGTTTTTTTTGTTTTTTGTTTTTTTTTTAAACAAACCCTATTGGCAGAGTATCAAGGCAGCAGGTGGTGGATTTTAGATGGCGTATGATGTTTTCCAAGTTTTTACGATTAATTGGAAAAAATTGTGCCATGGTGTTTATGTATTCTCTGGACACTGTCATGAGCTGCGCCCATGTTTCCTGTGGGCTCTGTTCTGGTCATTCCTGGTGGCTCAGGCAGTGGGTTTATTATGTGGTGTTGTGTTTTGATTTCTTGTCGTTTTCATGTCCATGTACTGTCTCGGTTCCTGCCTGTAGCTGCCGCTCTGGCCTGTCCGGCCATGCCCCCCTCTTTCTGACAGTCAGCTGTTCGCCCTGGTAATCATCTCTCCCGCGCCTCGCCCAGGTGTTCCCAATCTGCCACGCCAGCGGCGTTTGTACAAAAGCAACTCTTTGCTAGACAAACGCCGCTGGACCATTGTACGGGTTGGATGGTAATTCTTCCCTGTCTAACCGTCACGTCACTAAGGACTGTTTCTGTGTGTGCTCGCTGGGAGACCAGGATTTCTCGGACAGCCCCCTCACCGTGAGTAAACTGCAGTGTGTCTTTTCGCCGCTGTGCTGCTTCGCTTTCTGCAGCGTTCCTCCGTGCAGCACAGCCGCTACGCCTTGGCTGTTTGCCCAGTAATTCTCCGGTATGTGTGTAGGGCGTCCTGACGGACTCTTTAGCGTACCCGAGCTGTCGCGTCTTTTGTATGTGCCTTTTTGTGTTAATAAATGTGTGTCTGGTGTAACCCTGCACTTAAGTCTGTTTGTCCTTTTTCTCTTCCTCCGTGCGCTGTTGAGAAGCGCACTGAGAGTTTATGACAGACACAGGCAGACAGACACAGGCTGTCCTGTACCTGGCATAGAAGCAATGACTGTCTAATTTTCTGAATTTTGCCAGTAAATTAAAAGGCAAAGTCATAACAGGCACGGTTGGATAGAAGTTCAGGAGCTCCTGACACAGGGGGATTTGTTAGCCTGTCAACAGTAGCGAACAAACAAACAACAGTAGTGTATGCATTATTGTTGTTTTTAGCAATGATGTCAGAAAAATATGATTTCCTTTCATTTCTCACCTCCAAATTATAAATGCTCAATCTGTCATTATAGATTTCATAGTGAACTTGTAATTTAGTTTTTCACCACCTGAGTTCAGCTTTTCAACACTCTTTTTTTTTTTTAGCTCTTACCAGTGTGAAATTTCACCATGGAGGTTTCTTTTTAGTGGTAACCATCTTCACCTTGGGAGTGATGGCATCAATAATATTTGTAATTTTACCATGGAAATTTTCCACAAGCTCATTAACTGAAGGTGAAGAGCAGGGGTGAGGAAGAAAAGGCTTGGATGAATATTTCACTGGTATTTTCACTGATGTACCATTTTTGATGACCTCTGTCTGGACATTTCTGTTGACATTAATAGCACACAAAGAAAACACAAGAATGGTCAGACAGAGCAACATCCATCACCATAACCTGAGAGATGTTCAGACCTTTGGAGATAACCAAGTCCAGACCGGTGTTGTGTTTTTCCCTCACATGCTGAGTCTGTTCAAAGTTATCAAGACCACAACACAATTCTTTGGTCCTTCTGTCCAGAGGGTTGCCAACATGGATGTTAAAATCACCAACAGTAACTACACAGTCAAAGTCAACACAAATGATAGACAACAGCTGAGTAAACTCATCAAAAAGGTTGCATGACATTTAGGTGCCCTAAAGTTAGGCTATTTTGTGTAGGCCATAATGAAGTCCAGACAAACGCACACGGAGGTACAAAACAAAGGAAATTAGGTACATTTATAAAGAGTCATACTCCATGTAAAGCTTTAAGAAATACAGTCTTGTTAAGAAATACAGTCTCATTAAAAAAATAACACATTGGAGGAGGAATTCAGCTGAAGAGCCACATATTCAAATGAAGCAAAGTTATAAGACATTTGTTTGCATTGGAGGGAATCATTAAACAAAACAACTACTCCTTCCTTATGCAGCCTGGGTTCACTTATAAAGCTGAAGTTGGGAGGGGCTGCTTCAATAACAACAGATGTGCTGTTATATTGGTCTAACCAGGTTTCTGTTAAAAACATAAAATCCAGTTTGTACTTTACAGTAAAATCGCTAATTAAAAATATTTTTCCTGCCAAAGACCTGATATTTAATAAAGCTAGTTTCAGTGTGTTAAGAGCATCGTCTGCCAAATTTTCATTTTGGATAGGCTGTGGCTGATGAGAAATGAACACAAGATTTGATAAATTTACAGGATGTGTAGGATGGATCTCATTTCTCTGTACATTACCAGCCTGTATCTGCTACCTATTAAAACAGGAATTAAGGAAACTTCTTCCATACCAGGCCTCGGCTTGTCCTGGAAAGAGCCATGAGTACCAACGGTATCAGAGCCTGGACCCAGTACATATCAATTGGAGCTTGCGCTGTTATCAGGCTGTGGATTTCAGTTTGGTGGGGGGTGGGGGTGGGGGGTGAAGTGGGAGGTTTTGGGATGAACAAAAATGGGATTGAGGCATGGGGCCAGTTTTGTGGCCACAGTGACCAGCTCCTTCATTTGGTCAGTGAAATCCAGGAGTGGGAAGGGTGGGGAAGAAGAAGCTGGACAGGAGGGTGATACAGGATGTGGGTCCTCACTGGTGGCTTTTGGTGAAAGAGGGGTCTGTGCAGATGGGAGCTGAGATGGCTCTAACGGTTTCTGCTGGACTGTATCTTATCCTCTTGATTTGGTTCCTCTTTTCACTTGTCCTTGTCCAGGGGAACAAAATGGTGACACACTGGCCTGTTTATGCAGAGTCCATCTGCCTTAAAAAAAAATGTCTGTGGTCCCAAAAAAGTTGCAATTGTCAATAAAATTGAGTGAGTGTGTCATGCATGCCCCTGATAGCCATGTGTTCAGATTAAACAGTGCTGAAATGCTAATAATTGCTGAGTTCAACATGCCCTCTACAGTCTGCCTATTTTCTTATTATCCCCCACTGGTTGAAGCGGGCGAAGACCGAAAGGGGATTATGTTATGGGTCAGTCCGTCCGTCCCACTTTTGTGAAATCAACTCCTCCTACAGTTTTGTTCCAGTTGTTTTGAAACTTGGTACCAGGGTTTGATATACTCTGATGATGCGCATATTGCGATTTGACTCTCATCGGCTGAACTTGAGGGCAAAAGCCAGAGGTCAGATTTTCCCTTAATCTTCTGCACACAATAATTACTGAAAGAAATGATGTAGGCTTTTCAAATCAATACAGTAGTTGTACCTAATACACATCTTGGATGACTTACACCCTGACCTGACTATGGGTTTGGGATCAAGGGGTCAAAGGTCAAAGTTAACATTCCAGTTGCACTATGGTAAATGGTACATTTACTATTACTATAACCATAAAACAAGTAAAGCTAGCTAGGGCCACCAAACCTGGTATACAGGTTCACCTTGGGATCCTGACCTCTCGCTCTGGGTTTGGGGTCAAAAGATCAACGTCAACATTCCCTATGCCTTATTACGATACAACGAGTAAAGCTAGGGACACCAAATCTGGTACACAGGTTCACCCTGTGACCCTGAAGTGTGACTATGGTTTTGGGATCACAAGGTCAAAGGTCAACATCAAAATGGCTTATAAGCTATATCTCAATAACAAAGAAACCTAGAGTCACCAAATTTGCTACACAGGTTTACCTTGGGATCTTGACCCCTGACTATGGGTTTTGGGTCAAAAGGTCAAAGGTCAAGGTTAACATTCCTTATATCTTATTACTGTACAATGAGTAAAGCTAAGGCCACCCTGGTACACAGGTTCACCTTTGGATCCTGACCTCTGATGATGGGTTTGGGGTCAAAAGGCCAAAGGTCAAGGTTAACATTCCCTATGACTTATTACTGTAAAACAAGTAAAGCTAGGGTCACCAAAACTTGGTACACAGGTTCACCTTGGGATTCTGACCTCTGGCTATTGATCTAGGGTCAAAAGGTCAAAGGTCAAAGTTAACATTCCTTATTACTGTACAACGAGTAAAGCTAGGGTCACAAAACTTGGTACACAGGTTCACCTTGGGATCCTGACTTCAGACTATGAGTTTGGGGTCAAACGGTCAAGGTTAGCGTTCCCCTGTCCTTTCTAGCAGCCAGGTAAGCGGAACAGATATCTGCTTCCCTTATTGTGCCAAACAGATATACTTTGCCAAAAAAGGGCTTTGCTCATATTTGATATGTACTGTATATACAGCGGGGAAAATAAGTATTAAACATGTCAACATTTTTCTCATTAAACATATTTCTGGTGGAGCCATTGACCTGAGATTTTCACCAGATATATGTAACAACTCAAGTAATCCATACATACAAAGAAATCAAGACAACTGTCTTGACAAAGCAAGTTATATCTAATAAAGTGGAATGACACAGGAAATAAGTATTGAACACATGAAGAAAAAGAAGTGCAAAAAGGTATAAAAAGCCAAGAAACCAGTTGAAATCCATCAGCGTTATTTTCAGCTGGTTAAGTCCTGACTGATAGCCTTTAAAAAGGTCTGTGAATATCAGATTGTTACACCCCAAAGAACTCATGATGAGTAGAAGTATAGAGTTCTCTCTTGTTAGGAAAAAATGGTGTGAAAAACCATCTAATTCTACCCTTCAATGATTGTCTATGTGTGTAGATGGTTCACCAAGGTTCGTTTTCAAGGAAGAGATCAATTTACTTGGAAGATATGTATTTATTTAAGCAAGATGAATATAGCAATTACAGCGCTGGGTCAAATGTTCTCTCCCTGACAACAACAGGTAATGTCAGGTCGTGAAGTCTGACTGACTATGCTGTCCCCGACCCAGTATATTTATGCAAAAGTCCAAGCATGCATTATCAGATGAAAAGACAGCTGCAGCGGTCAGTAGGAGTAATCAGTCCGTTCCTGGCACCGGGTGCAACCACTGAAGGCCGTTCCTCCTCCTGGGTCAAAGTGGCTGAGCCTCGGTCACTCCTTATCACAACCAGTTCCTTGTATCCTCCCATAGATCACACAAGATGTTGTTATTCTCTGTGTTGAGACAGAGGTCCACTCCTTTTTTGCAGGTAATGAGCCACACAGGTGGCAGTATATATTCCATTATGGTATATTGGTTATATTACCTAAACGTAAGCAGAGTACACATATTTTGAGTCACACAGATAACTGTTATATGATTGTATTGATCACTTTTCCCATCACTCTACACCTTTGCAACCTTATTGTTGCAAAACGTAATGATGGCACTGGTTACAGGGGCATTTCTAAACTGCTGAATGCTCCAGTGGGCACTGTTGCAGCCATCATTCAGAAGTGGAATGAACATCATTTTACCATAAACCGGCCATGATCAGGAGCTCCTCGCAAGATTTCTGGAAGAGGAGTCAAAAGAATTATCAGAAGAGTTATCCAAGAGCCAAAGGCTACTCGTGGAGAGCTCCAAAAAGACCTGGAGTTAGCAGGTACTGCTGTTTCAAAGAAAACAATAAGTAATGCATTGAACCGACATGGGCTCTATGCCTGCTCACCTCACAAGACTCTATTACCGAAGAAAAAGCATGTTGAAGTTCATTTTAAGTTGACGCACAACATTTGGGCGAGCCAGTAAAATAGCGGGAGAATATAGTCTGGTCAGATGAGACCAAAATTGAACTTTTTGGATGTTACAACACACAGCATGTTTGGAGTTAAAATGGCACTGCACATCCCATCATGGTGTTTTTCAGCACATAGTACAGGCAGACTTCCTATACAGTATCTCACAAAAGTGAGTACACACCTCACATTTTTGTAAATACTTTATTATATCTTTTCATGGGACAACACTGAAGATATGACACTTTGATACAATGTAAAGTAGTCAGTGTACCGCTTGTATAACAGTGTAAATTTGCTGTCCCCTCAAAATAACCCAACACACAGCCATTAATGTCTAAACTGCTGGCAACAGAAGTGAGTACACCCCTAAGTGAAAATGTCCAAATTGTGCCCAAAGTGTCAATATTTTGTGTGGCCACCATTATTTTCCAGCACTGCCTTAACTCTCTTGGGCATAGAGTTCACTAGAGATTCACAGGTTGCCACTGGAATCCTCTTCCACTCCACCATGACATCATCATGGAGCTGGTGGATGTTAGTGACCTTGTACTCCTCCACCTTCCATTTGAAGATGCCCCACAGCTCAATAGGGTTTAGATCTGGAGACATGCTTGGCCAGTCCATCACATTTACCCTCAGTTTCTTTAGCAAGGCAGTGGATGTCGTGGAGGTGTGTTTGGGATCATTATCATGTTGGAATACTGCCCTGTGGCACAGTTTCTGAAGGGAGGGGATCATGCTCTGCTTCAGTATGTCACAGTTGTTGGCATTCATGGTTCCCTCAATGAACTGTAGCTCCCCAGTGCCGGCAGCACTCATGCAGCCCCAAGCCATGACACTCCCACCACCATGCTTGACTGTATGCAAGACACACTTATCTTTGTACTCCTCACCTGGTTGCCACCCCACACACTTGACACCATCTGAAAAAAATAAGTTTATGTTGGTCTCATCAGACCACAGGACATGGTTCCAGTAATCCATGTCCTTAGTCTGCTTGTCAGACATCATAGGGACATCATAGGAACATCATAGGCTCTCCTATGATGCAGACATCATAGGCACATCATAGGCCTTCCTGTGATGTTCTATGATTGTGACAGACAGAAAGACACACACACAAACACAGATTTCTTGAATTTGTAGAGTGAAGTGTCATATCTTCAGTGTTGTCCCATGCAAAGATATAATAAAATATTTACAAAAATGTGAGGGGTGTACTCACTTTTGTGAGATGCTGTAATTGAAGGAAAGATGAATGGACAAATGTGCAGAGACATCCTTGATAAGAACCTGTTGCCATCTGCCAAGATGCTAAAGATGAAATGAGGGTTGACATTTCAGCAAGACAATGATCCCAAACACACAGCCAAGGAAACTGTCACCTGGCTCCAGAGAAGGAAAATAAAGCTGCTAGAATGGCCCAGTCAGTCGCCTGACCTGAATCCAATTGAAAATCTATGGAACGAACTGAAGATCAGCGTTCATAGAAGATACCCACAGAACCTTCAAGATTTGACAGTTTGTGTGGAAGAATGGGGTAAAATTACTCCTGAGCAATGCCTGTGCCTAGTTTCTCCATACATGAGGCATCTGGAAGCTGTTATTACCAACAAAGGCTTTTCTACTAAATATTAAATGAACTTCACGAAGTGTGTTCAATACTTATTCCCTGTGTCATTCCACTTTATTAAATATAACTTGTTTTGTGAACACAGTTGCCTTGATTTCTTTGTATGTATGGATTACTTGGGTTGTCACTGATTTCTGGTGAAAATCTCAGTTCACTGGCTCCATCAGAAATATGTTTAATGAGAAAAAAATGCTGTAAATAGTATTTATAGACTCCTCTTGTAATAACTTTTAATACTTTAAATTGTTTTACTTAAGATGGGCCAGACCTGGGACTGGGGGGGTGGGGGGGTGGGGGGGTCCCCTATGTGCTATTACTGTTCAATGAGTAAAGTTAGGGTCACTAAACTTGGTACACAGGTTCATCCTCTGACCCTGAGGCGTGACTATGGCTTTGGGATTGCAAGGTCAAAAGTCAACATCAAAATGGCTTATAAAATATACAGTATCTCAACAATAAAGAAAGCTAGGGTCACCAAACCTGGTGCACAGGTTCACTCTGAGATCATGAACTCTGACTACTGGTTTGGGGTCAACAGGTTATAGGTCAAGGTTAGCACTCCCTATGCTCTCTGACTATAGAATGTGTAAAGCTCTCTATGATCACCAAATTTGCTACACAGGTTCATCTCGGGATCCTGACCTACAACTATGGGTTGTACTGTATACTTTGATGTATATTTGTGGATGATGGGTTCTGCCACAGTAATTATATTGAATAGTTGAAAACTGCTCTCTGTCAGTAAGTTTTGGGATCATCAAAGAAAACAGAAGTGGGGGATATTCACTCGCCTCAGAGTGCTCTTGCTGTTTTTTGAGGTTGTAATCACACAATCTACTGTATAATGGAGGCTTCTCACCATCAAACTTTTGGCGTTTGTGCCTATCTGCTTTTCATGCAGGCATTGTGCTTGTTGCGCTGCAGAGCGTTCCAGTACTTGATGATTTCATTGGGGAGTAACTGATGGGAGGTGATAAGTTTGCTGTACGTACAACTGGAGTAAGACACCCGTCCATTGTTGAAGAGGAAGTTGTTGGGAGGGGGGACCGGTTTGATGTGGAGCTTTGCCAGGCAGATCCCCACGTAGACATCCTCCAGGTGTAGCCTGGGGATGCAGAGTGAGGCCTGATAGATCAGCTTGGCCAGGTCCCCTGAGAAGACATACCCCGTGCCTGAGCAGAACGGCGGGTAGCGTGCGTTCGGATAAAGCTCTCGTGGCATATACCACTTGTTGTTTTTGTCTCGGAATGGTGCATTATTACTGATGAGGTAGCCAGTGAAATACCTCTGCTTGGGTGGCATCTCAGGTTTCAGCAGCTTTTGGATGAGATACTCTGTGTTGACAAACATGTCGCTGTCTGTCTTCATCACATAGGAGGCGTGTGGACAATAGGTAGCCACCCAGTTCATGCCCATCAGTGTTTTTATAGTCAGGTTGTTGTAAGTGTCCTGATAGTCCTGTTGGATGATATCATGGTAAATCTGACTCTCTTCCTCGATGCTGCTCTGAAGGAAAGTGTCTGAGGGTTTCCCTAGTCCGAGCAAAAAGATACGGACAAACCTGACGCCCATCACTATGCTCTCATTCCCCCATGTCTGGCGGATCGCGTTGCGGGCATCAGTTTGTTTGGGCTCTGCAGTAATGAGAAGGATGAGGAAGGGAGTGCTGTCCCTGCACTTGAACGGCTCGTTTAGAATGTATCGGTAAGGCTGAGTGTTTAGTCTGCAACCTACACCCATCTTCTTCTCTAAACTTTTGTTTGGGCTCATGGAAGTCCCCAGACCCATTACACCCATCCTGGTTCCTCCTCCTCCATCACTGCCTCCCCCTGCTTCTCCTATCACCCCCTCTGCCTGTTGAGACCTGAGGTTGTAGTTTGGCACTACATTCCCAGTCTTCCTCCAGAGGTTAATCAGTGGGTTATCATGAGGCCCACTCCATCCTGACAGCCAGTCTTGGTGGCTGAAAATTAATAAGGTGAAGAACAGAGCCAGCAAGAGGAGGCCAGCCACATAGCTTCGAAACAGTGAACGACTGACAGTCCTCATCATCTTGATGGGACAGCAGAGCTGCCAGCTCCACTGCATGATGAAGATTGGGGTCACAAACTGCTGCTGCTCAAGCTTGGGCGGTGGTGGCGTTCACATACAATCACCTCAGATGTGGTTTGCAACAATCAGAAATGGCACTATATAAATAAAGTTGAATTGAATTGAATTGAAATTATCTGAGCTGGCAGATGGAATAGATTGAGCCTCTTGGTGGAGTTGTGGGGAACATTTGAGCGCCTTGAGCTTTGAACAGGGTTAAAAAGGGGCTCGTGGCAGAGCTAAGAAGGTGGTGATTCCTTGGCCAGGGAGGCTGCTATCTGTGTGTTCTTGGGCACTGTAGACAAATACCAGGTCATGCTCTACGTCTCCTCTCCTTCAGGATGTGAAAAGGGTCACCTCCTCTGTGTTTGCTTTCTCTGATCTGAAAAAGAAAAAAAAAACTGAGAAAAGCATCTTGGGAGAAGTCCAAAAAGCACCTCATTTCAACTGTCTCAGATGTGTGTGTGTGTGTGTGTGCGCGCGCGTGTGTGTGTGTGTGTGTGTGTGTGTGTGTGTGTGTGTGTGTTTTAAATTCTTCCTGTTCGAAGAGCAAAAATTTAAAAGTGTACAAATACCAACAATATGTGGTGTGTGATCCACCAGGGCACTGTCTACCAAGTGTGACATAAACCAAACAAGTATGCACAGACAAGTGGATGGAAAAAGAGCTTTTAACAATCCTTAATGAACATCTTAGTAAATGCTAAAGATGGCAACTCTCTAGCCCCTTTCAGAGTACCCTGGCAATCCAGGAATACCCAGTATGATCTGGGTTTCCTCTGTTGTGTGAATAGGGTGATCCATGCTACCTGAAGTGGGCTAACTGGCCCTGCAAGTGACACGAGCTGAGGTGGGAACATCTCACCTCAGCAGACATTTGAATAGGACAACGTGGACAAAGGTGTGATGAAGTAGGTGTCACCGTCACCACGTCACAGCACAGCAATGTGGCAATGGTAAGTTAGAAACTGCAGCAGACAACTGCTTGTGCCACAATTACACAAATCTCACAGTGGCTGAGACAGGTTTCTTTTAAGATGATTGTTTTTCACTGATTCCAAAGGACCCTCCAGCAGCTCTAACTGTCCCAGGCTGCTGTGGAGCCAATACCAGCTTGTCCTAGATCAGCAAGGGACAATGTCCTTGTTCAGCTCTGCTCTGTGCTCATTCATGCATCCTGGGTCCTTGGATAAATTTATCCTCTGCTCCTCTTTTTTTTCTATGAGAGCCCCCTCCAAAGTAAAATGTATTCTGCTTTGTATGGAACTGGACACAAAACGCAACACACAAATACACATCTGCACCAAATAAAAATACAAACCTGTGCGTACACACCCCCCCCCCCCCCACACACACAGTGTCTCTTCCTGTAAATATGAAAGCTATTCAGTGCCGATATGAAAGAAAATGACGGAAATTCTGTAAATGTCAGGTGCATTTTTTTTTTTTATCCCCCACCGACCGAAGCTCAAAGGAGTCGAAGAGGGGATTATATTATGGGTCAGTCCGTCCGTCTGCCCACTTTTGTGAAATCAACTCCTCCTACAGTTTTGTTCCCATTGTTTTCAAACTTGGTACCATGGTTTGATGTACACTGAGGATGCACATATTGTAATTGCTTCTGATCGGATGATTTTTGCAAGAGTAGTAGCCCCTGACCTATGACATCCTGTTTCATCTCACTTCATAGACAGTAACTGTCTTGTGAAATAAACTTTTCCTACAGTTTTGTTCTGATTATTTCGAAACTGTCATGTTCAGGTGAGCGCACGCTCCCCCTCCCTTCCTGCGAGGCTTTCCCCGGCTCCGTAGGTAATCATCGCACCTGTGTGATTTGACGCACCTGCTGCCTCTTCTCTGCCAGTGCTGAAAAGGACCAGTTTGTGAAC
Organism: Pholidichthys leucotaenia; assembly: GCA_020510985.1. Taxonomy (NCBI): domain Eukaryota; kingdom Metazoa; phylum Chordata; class Actinopteri; order Cichliformes; family Pholidichthyidae; genus Pholidichthys; species Pholidichthys leucotaenia. The sequence goes on along the minus strand of CM035842.1, from coordinate 33,521,468 downwards.
GCTCCAGCGCTGGCTCATTGGGTATACTGCCTAAAACAGCAAGTAAGTCTATGTCATGCTCTCAGAGGAACTTTATTTTAATTCCTCTTCTCCTCTTTTCTCCTCCAAGTTGCTGCCATCTTTGTGGTGCGTCTCCAGGGTTTGTTGTGCGCTCACTTGCCCCATCATCTTCATTACCACTTCAGCTGCCTTATTCCACCCAGTCAGACATCTCACCCAGTTCCACTCCTGCTTTATCTCTACCAGCATCCTCTCCGCTGGTTCGCCTTTCCCTGCTGGGTTCAGCTGCCGGGCTTGCTGCTTACCCCACGTGAGTATTGTCCCATTTTACCCTTATCCTATCTCCTTCCTCAACTAATCAGCTCTTGTCTCCCTTTACAGGCTGAGTCCACTTCTGTTGAGTGGCATCTTTCCTTAACTGTGCACTTTTTTTAATCAATAAATTGTGATTACGCAGCTTCTCTGTGTCGTTTGAGTGATTTCTCTGGTGTTGTTCCGTGCATGTGAGCTGATCATTCTTCAAACATGACAGAAACTTGGTACTGTGGTTTGATATAGAGGGGTTGCACGTAACATCAGTGGTCACGTGCTACATTGTTTTTCTGCCATTTTGGACAGCAAATAGTGTGGACCCTATGTTGATAATAATAATAATTCCGCTAGCACGTACTCAGTCCGACTCACCACGGTGTTGTTTGTTTTCCATTACTACTGAATACCACTTTAAGTGAGTGAGACCTTTACAGCAAGGCGGCCCGACACTTCAGTGACATCATTTGCATGTAACAAGCAAAACACAGGATGGATATTGAGGCAAGCCTGCTGCTCGCTGGCTTTTTTGTCAGAGTAAAGGCAAAAAAGGAGAGCCAGAGAAAGCTACAGGGGTTGAGACTAAACACTCTGAAAAAGTACTGGAGAGTTTAGGAAGCCATGGAGCAGCGGAAAATGTGAGGATACAAACTAGATCACATATGAAGGTAGGCTAATGATTGCTAATGCTAATTAGCACTAATAAGTCCCCCGTACGACATTGTAATCACGGCAAGTTATTGCTATTAGGTACTAAAATATGTATGCTCTGTGTGTGTGTGTGTGTGTGTGTGTGTGTGTGTGTGTGTGTGTGTGTGTGTGTGTGTGTGTGTGTGTGTGTTTCAGATGACTCTGTTGTGGCAAAATTATTGCTTCAAACTGTGGGTCTGGGCATTCAGCCGAGCCTCCCCGTGGTGGGATGTCACCTCAGCTTCACAAACTGCAGTGACTGCAGAGCTTCAGAATGTCTGTAAAAACATTTAGGTTCCTGTGCTACAAATTGCTCTGATCTGTGTGAAAATCATGGAGAGACTTTTGAGACATCATGGGATGTATCTGCTCCAGCTGGTGGTGTCGTGGCAAAAAGTGATCAGCTGTCAAAAATTGATCACCAGGTGCCATATTATAGTTATGGGGCTATATTAGCTGTAAAATATATATTTCAACAGGTAAACAATACTGAGTTAGGTATAATAAAAATATATTTCACAATTATGATGCATTTTTAACCCAAAACAAACTTCATCTAGGATTAAAAGCAATTAAAACAATGCAGTCACAAGGTTACATGGAAAATACATGGACTTACTGGATGTATACATGTAGATACTGTATACATGTATATTCTATGTGTGAGTAATGTACTATGTACTCCTTTTGTATTGCACTAGGAATTTTTATAATAAATGTTTGTGCCTTTTGCAGACATGTCTCCACTTTTGTTTATGTTTTATTTGTAAAGGTTACCAAGATTTAGTGACATAAATTAAATGCTAAAAGCGGAAGAAGATGAATGAATGAATGAATGAATGAATGAATGAATGAATGAATGAAGATTGGAAAAGCTATCTAAATAATCCAGCAGTTTGAGAAATCACTTTTGGTTTGGTCTAAGTCAATTAACAGAATAATGAACCATAAAGTAGTTTGTGTTGAAACATGTTAAATCCCAACTCATAATTATGAAATAATTAGTTGGGATTGAACACCTCATCAAACCCTAACTCATTATTATGAAATACAGATGCTAATATGTAGCAGAATTCCTCCATGTACTGGTACTATCACTAAAGTGTACAGTGTTTTCTGCACTGGCACATCCAACAATACAGTTTTCAATAAATAAAATAATTGTTGTTGGTGCGATGGAGGAGTGGTTAGCACTCCGGCAGCACAGCAACTCACCCTTGGCCAGGGGATCCTGGGTTCGATCCCAGCCCCCAACCAACAGTGATCTGTGTGGCGTTTGCATGTTCTCCCCGTGTCTGCGTGGGTTTACTCCGGGATTTCTCCAGTTTCCTCCCACAGGCCAAAAACATGCAAGTTAGGTTAATTGGCATCAAACTGGGGATTCTAAATTGTCCTTAGGTATGACTGCGAGAGTGAATGGTTGTCTCTCTCTCTGTGTTGGCCCTGCGATGGACTGGCGATCTGTCCAGGGTGTACCCTGCCTCTCGCCCAAAGATGCTGGGATAGGCTCCAGCCCCCCCGAGACCCGAAAAGGATTAAGCGGAAGAAGATGGATGGATGGATGGATGGTTACTTTTTCTTAAAAATGAGCCATTATTTTCAGCGTCACTGATAAATGTTTGGTTTGTACTGTTGACTCTTCCCACCGGTGTCTTGACAGACAAATAGAACATTATCATGCAAACACACAAGTCACTAAATTGTTTATTACAATCACCAGCAAAATCCAGATTATTTAAAATGTGCAAAATTCAAACTTTAAACTGTAAAAAAAAAAACTGAGAATGGGTCACACACACCGGCCACACATGCTGCTGCTGCTCGTCACCGCTGGCTGCCCCCAGATGAAAATCCACAGAATAGGTATGTGAGACTATAATGTTCTGAATGAGGTTTTAGAAAGCTCTGAATCAGTTTGTAAATCACTGGATTGAAAATGTACTTGTACATGTACAGACTGGACCCCGGGGTCCACTTGGGGTGTTCACATGGTCAGGGGTCCACTTGACCTGTTCTCGTTTCATGCTCTCTTGCCTCACTGAGAAACAACTGGATGTGCTGCTGGTCCCGGTTCAGCAGATCTTCAGCCTGCGGTGGGACTCTAGAAAGAAAATACTGTAGCGAACTCAATATGAGCACCCTACTTGGCTTGCCAAGTGGGTTGACCCTATTGGCGACACAGGTAGGGTGCGGGACTCCGGAGCGGGGAGGCGTGAGTTCGAATCTCCCGGTGGGACGTCGCCATGTCGAGCAGCACGTTACACTGGTGTCAGAAGTGGGATCTCCTGTCCAAAGCAGTAATGGGGCGCTGACATCGGGACGATATCGAGAACCAGAGGGGAGTAGTGTAGCGAACTCAATATGAGCACCCTACTTGGCTTGCCAAGTGGGTTGACCCTATTGGCGACACAGGTAGGGTGCGGGACTCCGGAGCGGGAGGCGTGAGTTCGAATCTCCCGGTGGGACGTCGCCATGTCGAGCAGCACGTTACACTGGTGTCAGAAGTGGGATCTCCTGTCCAAAGCAGTAATGGGGCGCTGGCATCGGGACGATGTCGAGAACCAGAGGGGAGTAGTGTAGCGAACTCAATATGAGCACCCTACTTGGCTTGCCAAGTGGGTTGACCCTATTGGCGACACAGGTAGGGTGCGGGACTCCGGAGCGGGAGGCGTGAGTTCGAATCTCCCGGTGGGACGTCGCCATGTCGAGCAGCACGTTACACTGGTGTCAGAAGTGGGATCTCCTGTCCAAAGCAGTAATGGGGCGCTGGCATCGGGACGATGTCGAGAACCAGAGGGGAGTAGTGTAGCGAACTCAATATGAGCACCCTACTTGGCTTGCCAAGTGGGTTGACCCTATTGGCGACACAGGTAGGGTGCGGGACTCCGGAGCGGGAGGCGTGAGTTCGAATCTCCCGGTGGGACGTCGCCATGTCGAGCAGCACGTTACACTGGTGTCAGAAGTGGGATATGGAGCGAGATGAGGATCCAGGCGGAGGTACAGCGGCCGGAGCGATTCATCGCTCAGCCGGGAACGGAGTGTAGAGCTGAGACGCCGGCCCCTGGAGAGCTTCGCCGCGATGGACGGAGCAGAGCAAACCAGCCCCGCTTCCCGCCCTTTTCAGGGCAGGACGGGCTGGCGATTCCAGAGCGACTAGGAGCGGCAATCGACCGGGAGATGACAGTCTCATCCATTCAGCAGCGGGCCAAGATTCCCCGCTACAACGGCGAGAACCTGTTGGATGACCACCTGGCCCAGGTCGAGCTGGCTGCCGCGCTGATCATCAGAGGAAACCACCGTGCTGAGAGCGAGTGGAGGAGGAGCTACGGCAGATCACAGCAGCGCGTGCACGAAGGAGACAGCCGTGGCGACGCGAGGAAGGACGGCTTCCGCTGCACAGAGCCAGGGTACATGGCATGGTACTGCCCCGCACGCAGCGCACGACAAACTGGCCCCTCGCCAACGCTAAATTAGAGCGAGGTGGCATGGACGGGAAAAAAAGCCGCCTCCTGCAGATGCTTCCCCCGGCAGATGACGTCACAGAGGCGCAGGAGCGACGCAGCGGAGCGAGCAGGACGAAGATGCGGCCACTTTCCAGGCGCGGCAAAGGCTGGACTCATGGATGCGGGCCAGCGGCCGCCTGGGAGAACTGGCAGCGGTGGGAGTCGGCCGGAGCGGGAGATGACAGTCTCATCCATTCAGCAGCGGAAGCCGTCCTTCCTCGCGTCGCCACGGCTGTCTCCTTCGTGCACGCGCTGCTGTGATCTGCCGTAGCTCCTCCTCCACTCGCTCTCAGCACGGTGGTTTCCTCTGATGATCAGCGCGGCAGCCAGCTCGACCTGGGCCAGGTGGTCATCCAACAGGTTCTCGCCGTTGTAGCGGGGAATCTTGGCCCGCTGCTGAATGGATGAGACTGTCATCTCCCGGTCGATTGCCGCTCCTAGTCGCTCTGGAATCGCCAGCCCGTCCTGCCCTGAAAAGGGCGGGAAGCGGGGCTGGTTTGCTCTGCTCCGTCCATCGCGGCGAAGCTCTCCAGGGGCCGGCGTCTCAGCTCTACACTCCGTTCCCGGCTGAGTGATGAATCGCTCCGGCCGCTGTACCTCCGCCTGGATCCTCATCTCGCTCCATATCCCACTTCTGACACCAGTGTAACATGCTGCTCGACATGGCGACGTCCCACCGGGAGATTCGAACTCACGCCTCCCGCTCCGGAGTCCCGCACCCTACCTGTGTCGCCAATAGGGTCAACCCACTTGGCAAGCCAAGTAGGGTGCTCATATTGAGTTCGCTACAATACACACACAACATAAGTACATGCACAGCAAAAAAGTGCAACAAAACTAATTTTTAACCAGGATTAACACTAGCTTATTTTATCAGATGTTGACACAAGCACAAAATACAAGCAGAGCACGGAGTTAACATTGATGGCTAACTAGCTAGCTCACTGTCTGCATACAGGAGACAACAGTGTTGTTTGTTCAAAGTGAGCTTTCCACCACTGGGATAAATAACAGCAAAGATGCATAATATCTCATCACTCACCATCCTCTATCACTGTTTTCAACAATAATGATGCTGTGGTCGGGTCCATGCCACTCTGCCTCCCCTCTGCCTCTGCCGTGGCCATGAGTTAATTTCATGTTGTTCGGTCCAACAAACTCTTGATTTCTTTAATCAGCAACCAAGCACATAAAAGTCTGCACCTTGTTGTTGGACCACAGTGTTGATGTTTGTGTAGCCATTTATCTCATTGATTACACTCACACTTGCTGTTGGTGATTTGACTGTTAGTTGCCTTCCAAAATGGCGCAGTAAACAAAAGACACGTGACCCGTGTGACGTCAGTGCAACCCCTCTATACTCCGATGATGCCCATATTGCAATTTGACTCTCATCAGATGACCTTGAGGTCAAAGGTCAGATTTTCCCTAAATTTTCTAAACACAATAACTACTGAAGAAGATGTAGGCTTTTCAAATCCATACAGTAGTTGTATGTAATACACATCTTAGATGATTTACACCCTCACTTAAATATGGGTTTGGGGCCAAGGGGTCAAAGGTCAAAGTTCAAAGTTAACACTGCAGTTGCACTATGGTAAATGGTAAATACTAGATTTACTATTACTATAAAATCAGTGAAGCCAGGGCCACCAAACCTGGTAACCAGGTTCACCTTGGGATTCTGGCCTCTGACTATGGGTTTGGGGTCAAAGGCCAACATCAACATTCCCTTTGCCTTATTACTGTACAAGTACAGCTACGGCCACTAAACCTGGTACACAGGTTCACTTTGGGATTGTGGCCTCTGACTATGGGTTTCCGTCTGTCCATCCAGCCCTCTGTCCCACTTTTGTGAAATCAACTCCTACAGTTTTGTTCCAATTGTTTTGAAATGTGGTACCATGGTTTGATATACACTGAGGATGCAGATATTGCAATTTCATTCTTATTGTCTGATTTTTGCAGGAGTTGTAGCCTCTGACCTATGACCTCCTGTTTCACCTCACCTCATAGACAGTAACCGTCTTGTGAAATCAACTCCTCCTACAGTTTTGTTCCAATTGTTTTTAAACTTGGTAGCATGGTTTGATATACTCTGATGATGTGCATATTGCAATTTCACTCTCACAGTGGTGCAGTGGTTAGCACCGTTGCCTTACAGCTAGAAGGTTCCAGGTTCGAATCCCCAGACTGGTAGGTGTAGGAACCTTTCTGTGTGGTGTTTGCATGTTCTCCCTGTGCTGCGTGGGTTTACTCCGGGGGCTCCGGTTTCCTCCCACAATACAAAAGACATGCATGTTAGGTTAATTGGTGACTCTAAATTGTCCCTAGATATACAGTATGTCTCCTATAGGCCCTTAGAATAGAGGGTTAGTATTAGTGAAGCGCTCTGAGTGGTCTTTGAGACTAGAAAAAGCGCTATATAAGTACAGGTCCTTATCCTTATCCCATACCTTCAGGTCAAAGATTAGAGGTCAGCTTTTCCCTAAATCTTCTAATCACAATAACTACTGAAAGAAATGATGTATGTTTTTCCAATCGATACAGTAGTTGTAGCGAATATACATCTTGGATGATTTACTCCCTGACCTAACGATGGGTTTTGGGTCAAAAGGTCAAAGGCCAGCTTTCCCTATGCCTTATTACTGTAACTCGAGTAAAGATAGAGTCACCAAACTTGGTTCACAGGTTCACTCTGTGACCGTGAAGTGTGAGTATCGTTTTGGGATTGCAAGGTCAAAGGTCAAAGGCAAAATAGCTTATAAACTATATTTCATCAACAAAGAAAGCTACGGTCACCAAACTTGCAACACAGATTCACCATGAGATCCTGACGTCTGACTATGGATTATGGATCAAAAAGTCAAAAGTCAAGTTTAGCATTCCTTATGCCTTATTACTGTACAACGACTAAAGCTAGGGCCACCAAACCTGGTACACAGGTTCACCTTGGGATCCTGACCTCTGCCTATGGGTTTGGGGTCAAAAGGTCAAAGGTCAAGGTCAACATTCTGTATGCCTTGTTACTGTAAATTGAGTAAAGCTAGGGCCATCAAACCTAGTACATAGGTTCACTTTGGGATCATGACTTCTGACTATGGGTTTAGGGTGAAAAGGTCAAAGGTCAAGGTTAGCATTCCTTATTCTTTATTACTGTACAACGATTAAAGCTAGGGTCACCAAACCTGGTACACAGGTTCACCTTAGGATCCTGACCTCAGACTATGGGTTTGGGGTCAAAAGGTCAAAGGTCAATGTTAACAATCCCTATGCCTTATTACTGTAGAATGAGTAAAGTTAGGGTCACCACATTTGGTACACAGGTTCATTCTGTGACCTTGAAGTGTGACTATGGTTTTGGGATCACAAGGTCAAAGGTCAACATCAACATGGCTTATAAACTATATCTCAACAACAAAGAAAGCTAGGGTCACCAAGCCTGGCACGCAGGTTCACTCTGAGACCATGACCTTTGACTACATGTTGGGGGTCAAAAAGTCAAAGGTCAAGGTTGACACTCCCTATGCTCTCTTATTATAGAACTTGTACAGTCCTCAAGGGTCACCAAACTTGCTACACGGGTTTACCTCAGGATCCTGACCTACAACTATGGGTTGTATACTTTGTTGTATGTTTGTGTATGGTGGGCTTATCACAGTCTTGTTCTGCCACAGTAATTATATTGAAAACTGCTCTCCGTCAGTAGGTTTTGGACCTTCAAAGAAAATGGAGGCAGGGGATACAAGAGTGCTCTTGTTAATTCTGTCCATTGTAATGGAGGTCAAAGAGCAGCAACCATTGAACTATACACATATAGATAAGTTGTGTGTTCCTGTATCCACCACTGGTCTGTGGCAAGTTTGACACAGGGCAACAAAATTAAAAGACCTGTAAAAATCCCAGTGACTCAACTAATAGTGGCCGGCATCAGCAGCTTCTGGGTTTACTAGGCAGTGCAGTGGCAGAGTGGTTAGCATTACAGCAGCACAGCAACTCATCTTTGGCCGGGGGATCCTGGGTTCGATCCCAGCCACTGACCAACAGTGATCTGTGTGTGGAGTTTGAATGTTCTCCCCGTGTCTGCGTGGGTTTACCCCAGGATTTCTCTGGTTTCCTCCCACGTGCCAAAAACATGCAAGTTAGGTTAATCAGAAACTCTAAAGTGGCCCCAGGTGTGAATGTGTGTGAATGGTGAAAGGGTTGGGCGCCGCACCAGTGGCTGCCGCATCCACTCATGTGGATGCCCTGTAATTTCTCCATTGTGGGACTAATAAAGGAATCCATCTAAATCTTACTAGCGTGTTCGTGTGACATCAGCGATATGAGGACATGAAACTTTATATCCTGGAGAAATGCACTTATCTATGGGAGATCAGACCCACATCTCCTTGAAGTCTGAAAAAAGGCATGAATGATTGTTGAGGTGTTAATTTATGCTGATGGAACCTGCACCCATGGCTCACCAATTGTAGTTTGAAAGCGACTTTGACTCATGTCAGTTCCTAAAGAGCATTAAACTTACCAAGAACTGAACCAGGAAAAATAAGGCTTCATGCCAGAGTCAGGTGTTATGTACACTATTTAGTTAGTGTCGAAATATATATGGACCCAGCACAAGTTTTGCCATTTTAGCTGTTTACTAAAATATACTGTATTCAAGATACAGTTATATAACCAAAATGCACTGCAGGTGCAGACTCTAAGCTTTAATTTGAGGGCATTCACATCCAAATTGGAGTTATGGTTTAGGAATTGCAACCATTTTTATACAAAATTTCCTCATTTCAGGGGCTCAACAGTGATTGGACACTTGACTCGAAAGCTAATTCATGAGCTGCATGGGCTCTTCCCTCCTTAATCCACCATCAATCAAGCAAGTAAAAGGAATGTAGTTGATTCCAGGTGTGGCATTTGCATTTGGAATCTGTTGCTTTGAACCCACGACAGGCGTCAAAGGTGCTCTCAATGGAAGTGAAAGAGAACATCCTTAGGCTGAAAAAAACAGAAGAAATTAATCAGAGAGGTAGTGGAAATGTTACGAATGGCCAAATCAACAGCTTAGTACATTCAGAAAAAAAGGAGCACCCTGGTGAGCTCAGGAACTCAAAAAGGCCTGGATGTCGACAGAAGGATAGTCGCAGGATCCTTTCCATGGTGAAGGAAAACCCCTTCACAACATCCACCCAAGTGAAGAATACTCTCTAGGAAATGTGTATTAGTATCCAAGTCTACCATAAGAATTCATCCATCCATCCATTTTCTACCACTTTTCTGGAAGTCTGGGTCACAAAGGCAGCAGTTCAAGCAGAGAAGCCCAGACTTCCCTCTCCTCATTCACCTGCTCCAGCTCTTCAGAGAGGATACCAAGATGTTCCCAGACCAGCTGGGAGATGTAGTCTCTCCTGCCCTGAGGAGACCCCAGGGCAGCTTTTCTGCCCTGGGGTCTCCTCCCAGTGGGACATGCCCGAAACACCTCAAATGGGAGGCGTCCAGGAGACATCCTGATCAGATGCCCAAACCAACTCAATTGGCTCCTTTTGATGTGGAGGAGCAGCAGTCCTACTCTGAGCCAAATAACTGAGCTCCTCAAACAATTTCTAAGGGTGAGTCCAGCAATTCTACAGAGAAAGCTCATTTCAGCTGCTTGTATCTGCGATCTCATTCTTTCGGTCATTACCCAAAGCTTATGACCATAGGTGAGCATAGGAACGTAGACTGAACAGTAAATCGACAGCTTTGCTTTAGCACTCATCTCCCTCTTCACCACAAAAGACCGGTATAACGTCCGCATCACTGCAGATGCTGCCCCGATCCGTCTGTCAATCTCTTGCTCCATTCTCCCCTCACTCGTGAATGAGACCCCGAGATACTTAAACTCCTCCACTTGTGGCAGGAGCTTTTCCCAACCCGGAGAAAACAATCCACCCTTTTCTGGTTGAAAACCGTGGACTTGGACTTGGAGGTGCTGATTCTCATTCCAGCCACTTCACACTCAGAAGCAAACCATCCCAGCAAGACCTGTAGGTCATTGCTTGATGAAGCAACAGGACAACATCATCTACAGACACCAGAGATGAGACCCTATGGTCATCAAACGAACCCTCGAGGATTCTCGAGAGGGTAAAGAGTTGGTCTGATGTGCCAAGGCCAGGACAAAAATCACATTGCTCCTCCTGAATCCGAGGTTCGACCAGCAGCTGGACTCTCCTCTCCAGGACTCTGGCATAAACCTTCCCAGGGAGGCTGAGGAGAATTCACAAGAGCAAATACAGACAGTTCACCACAAGGTGAATACTACTAATTAGCCTGAAAAATAGAAAGGCCAGATTAGACTTTGCAACAACAACAACAACAACAACAACAAAACTAAATAAACCAATCCAGTTCTGGAACAGCATTCTTTGGACAGATGAAACCAAGGGGCCGCACGGTGGCGCAGTGGTTTAGCACTGTGGCAGCACAGTTTTACCCTCGGCCGGGGGACCGCGGGGATCATGAGATCGTGGGTTCGATCCCAGCCCCCGACCAACAGTGAGCTGTGTGGAGTTTGCATGTTCTCCCCGTGTTGCGCGGGTTTACTCCGGGATTTCTCCGGTTTCCTCCTGCATACCAAAAACATGTAGGTTTAGGGCGCTCGCGCACGCAGCGACCAGCAGCCGGTGGCTTGTCACCAGACTGCAAACCAAGTCTACCTACGGGTACAAATAAGTAACAAAAAAAAAAATGATCAACCTGTACCAGAATGATGGGAAGAAGAAAGTGTGGAGAAGGCTTGGAACGGCTCATGATCCAAAATATATCACATCTTCTGTAAAACATGGCGGAGGCAGTGTGATGCATGGGCATGCATGTCTTCCAGTGGTATTGGGTCACTAGTGTTTATTGATGTGACAGAAGGCAGAAGCAGCAGGATGAATTCTGAAGTGTATAGGGGTATATTGTCTGCTCAGATTCAGCCAAATGCAGCAAAGTTGATTGGATGGGGCTTTGTAGTACTGATGGTCTCATGGTACTCATGTGGTCTTGGTATTCTTACTGTTGTGGGGATCACGAAATGATGAGACTGGATTGTTTCTCAGTATTGGTTTATTGCATTTCACGTCCCCAGCTCTCTCTCTCAGTCAGGAAAAAAAAGAGGGAGAGCTGCGGTAAACCCCCACACATTTATACCAGCACATCAAAGACAGAATCACACACTCAAGTCAAATCCTTCTATTTACAATTAATCACTTCAGAGTCCTCTTTGCTCTTTCGTCTGACCCCAGGGGGTCAGACAACCCTTTCAAGATCTCGCCCCCGATCCTCTGTCCTCCTTCCAAGTCCGCAGGTGGTCCAGACCCCTTGTCCATCTGAGGCTTGATGTCAATACACACTGCAAGCTTAAAGTCTTTCTGTGTTTGAGCCTATGCAGTCAAATATGTGAGCTACATAAGGTTACAATTATGGGCGCTACACTGTAGTTTTTTATCTTGTTACTTCTAACTTTTGTGTTTAGTTTTCTTATTTGAGGTTATCTTGTAGTGTTTCGGTATATCCTGCTTTATTCCATGGGTTTGCTTTTTAGTCTTCTCTGTATTTTATGATACAACCTCTTCTAAGTTTTAGTTCTGTTTGCTTTTCTTCTAGTTTTTAGCTATTTTTATTCCCCGCCGGTGAAAGCCCAAAGGGGTCAAAGAGCCCTTTGAGCGAAGACTGAAGGGGGATTATGTTGTGGGTCAGTCTGTCCGTCTGTCCCACTTTTTTGAAATCAACTCCTACAGTTTTGGTCTGATTGTTTTGAAACTTGGTACCATGGTTTGATATACACTGAGGAAGCACATATTGCAATTTGGTTTTTAATCGGATGATTTTTGCAGGAATTGTAGCTCCTGACCTATGGCCTCCTGTTTCACCTCACTTCATAGACAGTAACTGTCTTGTGAAATCAACTCCTCCTACAGTTTTGTTCCATTTGTTTTGAAACTCGGTACCATAGCTTGGTATACTCTGATGAGGCGCATATTGCAATTTCACTCTCATTGGATGACCTTGAGGTCAAAGGTCAGAGGTCAGAGGTCAGATTTTTCCTAAATCTTCTAAACATAGTAACTACTGAAAGAAATGATGTAGGCTTTTCCACTCGATACAGTACATCTTGGATGACTTACACCCTCACCTAACTATGGGTTTGGGGTCAAGGGTTCAAATGTCAAAGTGAACATTGTAGTTGCATTATGGTAAATGCTACATTTATTATCTATCTATAAATTCACAAAGTCTCTGTCTGTGTTTCTGTCTGTCTGTCTGTCTATCTGTCTGTCTGTGTGTCTGTTCCACGCATATCTCTCATGGCTGCACGGTGGCGCAGTGGTTTAGCACTGTGGCAGCACAGTTTTACCCTCGGCCGGGGGATCGCGGGGATCATGAGATCATGGGTTCGATCCCAGCCCCCGACCAACAGTGAGCTGTGTGGAGTTTGCATGTTCTCCCCGTGTTGCGTGGGTTTACTCCGGGATTTCTCCGGTTTCCTCCCACATACCAAAAACATGTAGGTTTAGGGTGCTCGCGCACGCAGCGACCAGCAGCCGGTGGCTTGTCACCAGACTGCAAGCCAAATCTACCTACGGGTACAAATAAGTAACAAAAAAAAAAAAAAAAAAAAAAAAATCTCTTGAACCATTTCTCAAACTGATCTAACGTTTTATACATGGTTTCCTGAGGTTACAAGGGTGTTTATCCCTGAGTATGGAGTCGCTCAGTCAAAATATGTAATTTTTATCAATAAAAGTTTAGTCACCGCTCTGTGTCTCTTTATGGCCTGGCTTCAAGAAGTGTAGGCAGGGTTTTGGATTAACTCTTTGCTGATTGGATAATACGTAGCATCACAGCCATGCTGATTGGACAATACGTGGCATCACGACCACGCTGAATGGATAACACACAGCATCACGACCTGTCAGTCACCACAGTATTCCCTGGACAAAACAAGGAAATGAAAGCTAGACTGATAGAAAAAGATAATACTGAAGATTTAATGCTTAAAAAAATTGTACCATAAAGTTGCTGTAATTGTGTAGGTCCAAAGGATAATTCACCATATGTGGAGAATGAGGCACGCGAGCAGACTGGGCGGAGCATCAGCGGACCGGGTCTGACAAATCAGGACAACATGCAGCAGCGTGCAGACACGACCTGGCTCAAAGGCATGCTAACTGATGGTGATAAAAAAAAAGTTATTTTCAATAAAGTGAAAAAAAAATAATGCATGGAGTGTGCTTTTGCCCTGATGCGGATTTATCATGGAAAACAGCTGAGCTCTGTGGTTTGAGCGATCAGCTGACTGGATCCACTGGTGTTCTGACATTTTGGCATATCTATCAGAACAGCTGATATACGTACAGGACATACAGGAGAATTGAAATGGCATTTCTCTCTCTCTTCAGTGGTGTGCGTAATATAAAAAAGAAAAGGAATAAGGCTGGAAAAACAACAACAGCAGTACATGTACAGTAATGCTACCCATAATGCAAATAGCAACAAAAGACAGACTTAAAGATTAATGCTTAAAAAATTATAAGATAAAGTTGCCATGATTGCATAGATCTGATGGATAATTCAGCATGTAGAACACGAGATGCAAGTGGGGGTGGCTGGCGGGGAAGCAGCAGCTGAACCAGTGGGTCACAGTCCTTCACAGGCACACAGGTAAAGCAGCAGCCAGTGGGTCTCAAATATTTGTAAACGTGTCCTGTTATAGTACCGCATGAGTTTATTGACGATACACAGAAGAAATTCAATATTACACTGAACTCCATCACTGAACAGTGATATAAACTAAACTAAAAAAAATTAGAATGATGTCTGAACAACTCCCATTCCCCAGAGTGCAAGATACACTATTATCCTGAATGTAAGTGATAAAAGATCACACAAATAAGTGATCTGACAAACAAATAAACAAGTGATCTGAAACAATCGCTAAAACTGGATGTCCCATTCATTTTCAGAATTTAGGTATTCCGTAATTAATATTCACACAGATTTCAGACAGGAATACTTGCATTCTATGGGCAATGCACTAGTTACTATAAAACTAGTAAAGCTAGGGCCACCAAGCCCGGTATAAGATAAGATAAGCCTTTATTAGTCCCACAATGGGGAAATTCAAGGATTGCAACAGCACAGGGATAGCAACACTCAGAGCAATAATTTCGAAGATAAGAAAACAAGAGCAGTGAATATACATATGTACACATAAATATATATATTTACACTGTGTATATATATATATATATACTGTATATACCCTCTGAAGGACAAGCTGCTGCGCGCAGGGGTGGACCAGCACCTGTCATCATGGATCCTTGACTACCTCACGAACCGGCCTCAGTTTGTGAGAACCCGGGACTGTGTTTCCGACACGATCATCAGTAGCACGGGGGCCCCCCAGGGAACGGTGCTGGCTCCCTTCTTGTTCACTCTTTATACTGCGGACTTCTCACACAACACAACACATTGCCATCTACAGAAGTTCTCTGATGACTCTGCGATCGTTGGTCTCATCTCCAGCGGAGATGAAGCTGAGTACAGAGGGCTTATCCAGGACTTTGTGGACTGGTGCCATCGGAACTGCCTCCAGATCAACGCGAGGAAAACTAAGGAGCTGGTGGTGGACTGCCGCAGGCATGGGCAGCCCCTCACAGCACCAGTAAATATACAGGGAACAGACATCGAGATGGTGACATCCTACAAGTACCTGGGTATTCATCTGAACAATAAACTAGACTGGTCACACAATACTGACGCACTCTACAAGAAGGGACAGCGCAGGCTGTTCCTGCTGAGGAGACTCAGGTCTTTTGGTGTACAAGGGGCGCTGCTGAAGTCATTCTATGACACGGTGGTGGCATCAGCCATCACTAGCTACATTGCTCCGCACTGTGTGTGTTTATATACTTGCATATTTATTCCACCTAGCTGCAATGCTCCGTACTGTGGGTGTTTATATATTTACATATTTATTCCATCTAGCTACAATGCTCTGCACTGTGTGTTCATATATTCATATATTTATTCCATCCAGCTACAATGCTCTGCACTGTGTGTCTGTGTGTGTGTGTATATATATATATTTTATAGTAATACGTACATATGTTTATTAGCTGCTCTTGCTTGCTTGTTTTTTTTTCTTGCCTTCTGATTGTTGCTCTGAGTGTTGCTATCCCTGTGCTGTTGCAATCCTGGAATTTCCCCATTGTGGGACTAATAAAGGCTTATCTTATCTTATCTTATCTTATCTTTTGGAGTGGTCTGCTGGGGCAGTGGCATTACTGCAGCCGATAGGAAGAGACTGAACAAACTGATTAAGAAAGCTAGCTCTGTCCTGGGGCAACGCCTTGATCCGATGGAGGAGATAGGAGAGAGAAGGACGGTGGCTAAACTGTCATCTCTGCTGGAGTCCGAGTTCCACCCTATGCAGGACATACTGGATGCACTGAGGAGCTCATTTAGCAGCAGACTACATCATCCCAGGTGCACAACCGAGAGGTTTCGTAGGTCCTTCCTACCAACGGCTGTCAGACTGTACAACCTAAGCAGGGCTGCTCGCAGAGATAGCAAAAAGACGTAACAAACTAATAGTTTTTGAATGCAAAAGATGCAATAGACTTACACAATGGTCCTCTCCGGCATACAACTAGGAACATACCGGTCGCTATGGAGGGTGAGAATATGTATGGGCACATAATCATACCATGTAGGATAACTAAATAGACGGTTATGCTGTTTCATCCCACCTAGCAACAATGCTCTGCACTGTGTGTGTTTATATATTTACATATTTATTCCATCTAGCTACAATGCTCTGCACTGGGTGTGTTTATATTTATATATCTATATATTTATTCCATCTAGCTACAATGCTCCGCACTGTGTTTTTATATGTCTACATATTATTCCATCTAGCTACATTGCTCCGCACTGTGTGTGTTTATATACTTGCATATTTATTCCACCTAGCTGCAATGCTCCATACTGTGGGTGTTTATATATTTACATATTTATTCCATCTAGCTACAATGCTCTGCACTGTGTGTTCATATATTCATATATTTATTCCATCCAGCTACAATGCTCTGCACTGTGTGTCTGTGTCTGTGTGTGTGTGTATATATATATTTTATAGTAATATGTACATATGTATATTAGCTGCTCTTGCTTGCTTGTTTTTTCTTGCCTTCTGATTGTTGCTCTGAGTGTTGCTATCCCTGTGCTGTTGCAATCCTGGAATTTCCCCGTTGTGGGACTAATAAAGGCTTATCTTATCTTATCTTATCTTATCTTATCTTATATATATATACAGTGCAGAGCATTGGAGTATACAGTATACAGGTTCACCTTGGAATCCTGATCTCTGCCTATGGGTTTGGGGTCAAAAGGTCACAGGTCAAGATTAACATTCCTTATGCCTTATTACTGTACAACAAGTAAAGCTAGGTCACCAAACTTGGTACACGGATTCACCCTGTGACTCTGAAGTGTGACTGTGGTTTTGGGATTGCAAGGTCAAAGGTTAACATCAAAATGCCATATAAAGAATATCTCAACAACAAAGAAAGCTAGGGTCACCAAACCTGGTACACGAGTTCACTCTGAGACCTTAACCTCTGACTACAGGGTTGGGGTCCAAAAGTCAAAGGTCAAGGTTGACACTCCCTATGCTCTCTTACTACAGAACTTGTACAGCCCTCAAGGGTCACCAAACTTGCTACACAGGTTCACCTCAGGATCCTGACCTACACCTATGGGTTGTATACTTTGTTGTATGTTTGTGGATGATGGACTTATTTGGTTCTGCCACAGTAATTATAAAAAGTTGAAAACTGCTCTCCGTCAGTAAGTATTGGGATCTTCAAAGAAAATGGAGGCGGGGATATTGCACTCACCTCAGAGTGTTCTTGTTTTCTTTGGATTTATTTATCCCGTATTTAGGGGTGGCAGGGAGGGATAGTACCTCTGAAGGGGAAAACATGGTACTCCATTAGGAGTGGTTCATCCGCTTTGGTCCTCACCTGGCACCCAGCTCTCACCAGTGGCTCCTTGTAGCTGTTTGCATGCAACAGCAGCCGCACCCCAGCCACTGGCTTCCACTGGCCGGCAAAATCTGGTGAGGGTAGCTGACGGGTCTGAAACCCTCGGTGAATTAGGGCTTGTCCATCCTTTGCGTGCGAAGACTGGACCTGGCAGACTGCATGGAGGAATTCACCAGATTGGTTCAACAGACAGGATGGTGGACCAGTTAAGCATTGTGGAACGTGACCAGGGCACATCAGGACACAAAGACGCTGTTGGCCATCCACTGCAACCAAGGAAGCTCCCAGTCGTAACGTCTCATCGTGCCACTGAACTCTCGCTTCTGCGGCCAAGAGGATGGGGTTGCTCCAGCGCAACCGCTTCTCTATTTCAATCTCTTTTTCATGCAGGTGTTGTGCAGTGACATCTTCGTAGCCTTTTACTGTCCCGTAACAACACGGGAGCTGGAATCCCTTGCCCAGGACAGAGTGAGCTGGCATGCAGCAACACGAAAGGCCTTCACCTCCTGTGAGAACAGCCGGCGAGAGAGAATCACCAGCACCAGAGAATGCTGGAAGGCTTCTTCCTCTGCACCAGCTACTGCATCATTCCAGTGCCCTCACTGCCCCCGCGTGTGTGCTTCCAGGATTAGACTTGTCAGCCACATCCAGCAGCGGACTTAGTCCATTTGGGGCATAAGGCAAAGACAGAAATGGGGCCCTACTGTTTCTTTGTTCAACAGTTTCTTTTCACTTTTTTGAGTATGACTTAAATTTTTATGTTATTGATTTTAAAATTGTAACAGGGTAGGGACTATATAAGCATTTGCTTCAATCTACACCCTTTTGGTTGTTCTTTTGTATCCTACATATTTTTAATTGTTTTGATTGTATGTTCATTACCAAATGAAATTCACATTCATTCATTCATTCATTCATTCATTCATTCATTCATTCATTCATTCATTCATTCAGGCCTTACTGACATCCTACCTGAAACTAATTGTCCTCAGAAGTCTTCAAATGATGATATCATTCAGGTATCAGGAATTACATCTGCAGAAAAACAAAGAAGCTTAAAGTGACACTATATGAGGAAAAAAAGCCAAAGTTATAAGAAAAAACTGCAGATTACTCTTTTTAGTTTATATATGCTTCCGTTAGGCAACATTATTAGAAAGCACTTTATACATTTTCATTGTTATGCAGATGACACACAATTATACCTGTCAATGAAGCCAGATGATAGTAATCAATTAGCCAAGTTGGAAGCCTGTCTTAAGGAAATCAAAGCTTGGATGACTTGTAATTTCCTGCTATTAAATTCAGATAAGACTGAAGCCATTCTTGTTGGTCCAAAAAACCATAGAAATACCTTTCCAAATCAGACTTTCAGTTTGGATGTGGTTACTCTTTCTCTTAATAGCTCTGTGAGGAACCATGGAATTATTTTTGATCAAGATATGTCTTTCAATTCACATATTAAATTTGTTTCTAAGACTGCCTTCTATCATTTGCGTAATATTGCCAAGATTAGGAGCATCTTGTCTCAGAGTGATGCTGAGAAACTGATCCATGCTTTTGTTAGCTCGAGATTAGATTATTGCAATTCTTTATTATCAGGTTGTCCTAAAACATCTTAAACAAGTCTTCAGCTGATCCAAAATGCTGCAGCAAGAGTTTTAACAGATACTAGAAAGAGAGATCATATCTCTCCGGTTCTGGCCTCCCTTCATTGGCTTCCCATAGAGTTTAGAATTAAGTCTAAAATCCTTCTTCTTACTTACAAAGCTCTAAACAATCAGGCCCCTTTTTATTTAAAAGATCTGATACTACTGTATTATCCTAACAGAGCACTACACTCCCAAAATGCAGGATTACTTGTAATACCTAGAATCTCCAAAAGTACAATAGGAGGCAGAGCCTTCAGTTATCAAGCTCCTCTCCTGTGGAACCAGCTTCCAATCTGGATTCAGGAGTCAGACTCGATCTCTGTTTTTAAGAATAGGGTTAAAACCTTCCTTTTTGATATAGCCTACAATTAGGGAGGGATCTTGTGTTTCTTAACCCTCCCTTAGTTATGCTGCTAATAGGTTTAGTCAGCCGGGGGACCTCCAATAATGCACTGGGCTTCACTTCTTTCTTCACTCTCAATGAATTTTTTTTTTTTTTTTTTTTTGCTGGTCATTAACATCTGTATCACCTAATAGATCGGGGCCCCTAGCAGGTTGGGGCCTGAGGCAACCGCCTACCTTTGCCTAATGGTAAGTCGGCCTTTGGCCGCACCTGGGCCCGCAATCGAAGACAGCTGCACAACTAGACATCAGTGGTTAGCACTGCGGCAGCACAGTTTACCCTTGGCCGGGGGATTGTGGGGATCGTGGGATCGATCCCAGCCCCCGACCAACAGTGATCTGTGTGGAGTTTGCATGTTCTCCCCGTGTTGCGTGGGTTTACTCCGGGATTTCTCCGGTTTCCTCCCACATGCCAAAAACATGCATGTTAGGTTAATTGGCTGTTCTAAATTGTCCCTAGATATCTGTTTCCTATAGGCCCTTAGAATAGAGGGTTAGTATTAATGAAAGCGCTTTGAGTGGTCTTTGTGACTAGAAAAGCGCTATATAAGTGCAGGTTAGTTAGTTAGTTAGTTAGTTAGTGTCATTTCTCCTATCTCCATCCCAGACATCCCCACTTATCCCCTGTGTTTATAAGCCTCATGTTTCTCCTCGGTTCTTGTTGAGTCTTTGTCTAAGTAAGGGCCCCTTTACAGCACTGAGATCATTCAGCGATAAGGTCAGTTTTTACCCCCTCTGGACAAAGCCCAAAGGGAGATTTTGTTATGGGTTAGCCAGTCTGTCTGTTTGATCCACTTTTGTGAAATCAACTCCTCCTACAGTTTTGTTCCAATTGTTCTGAAACTTAGTACCATGATTTGATGTACACTGAGGATGCACATATTGCAATTTGGTTGTGATCGGATAATTTTTGCAGGAGTTGTAGCCCCTGAACTATGACCTCTTATTTCACCTCACTTCATATACAGTAACTGTCTTATGAAATCAAATCATCTTACATTTTTGTTTTGTTTGTTTTGAAACTTGGTACTGTGGATTGATATACTCTGATGATGCGCATATTGCAATTTCACTCTCATCAGATGACCTTCGGGTCAAAAGTCAGAGGTCAAATTTTCTCTAACTCTTGTAAACACAATAACTATTAAAAGAAATGATGTAGTAGTTGTATCTAATACACATCTTGGATGATTTACACCCTGACCCAACTATGAGTTTGGAGTCAAGGGGTCAAAGTTCAAAGTTAACATTGCAGTTGTACTATGGTAAATGCTACATTTATTATTATTATAAAACAAATAGAGCAAGAGCCATAAAACCTGGTATACAAGTTCACTTTGGGATCCTGACCTCTGACGATGGGTTTGGGGTCAAAAGGTCAAAGGTAAATGTTAACATTCCCTATGTCTTTTTACTGTACAATGAGTAAAGATAGGGTCACCAAACTTGGTACACAGGTTCACCTCGGGATCCTGCCCTACAGCTGTGGGTTGTATACTTTGTTGTATATTTGTGGATGATGGGCTTATCATAATTTGGTCCTGCCACAGTAATTATATTGAAAAGTTGAAAACTGCTCTCCATCAGTAAGCATTGGGATTTTCAAAGATAATGGAGTCGGGGGCTATTGCACTTGCCCCAGAGTGCCCTTCATGATCTTTGGCATTGTTTGGGAGATCCTTGTGTGCTTTGGACTGAGTCAAATTTTTAAGGAGACCATGGCAGCTGTGAAGATCACTGAGGGTCAATAATAGATCAAAAATTTGCCAGATCTCTCAATGATATCCACCCATGTGTGAAGAGGGTATAAATACTAGTGTGTCTACGTTTCTTTTTCTTGTTCTCAGCCCAGTATTCCTGGTTTGCATTTAGTTTTAGTTACTTTGGTTTTCCGCGTCTGTGCAGCGTTTGGTTTTGTGTTCAGTATTTTCATTTGCTGGGATTTCTTTTGTTTATTAGTAATAAAATAATCTTGAGTTTCCCCCAAGTCTCCGTCTGCATTTGGCTCCTGCTTTCCTTCAAATTCATGACAAATATTTGCTTAGAAATGATTTCAGGCTTCCATGCTCTCACTTCGTTTTAAATGGGATCTTGTGATTCTACCTAAATTTAGTTATGCCACCAAAGTAATAAAACTAGTCCTTCGCCCTACCCCTTCATTTTGTACATTCACGGTGAATGCACAAAACGGAGGGGTAGAGCTAAGGGGTAGGGTGGAGAGGTGAATTGTGACGCACCCTTAGTTACAGTGGTGTCTAATGTAAGTGTAACTGTCGGACCAGAGGGGTTTGCACAAAAGTGAAAGAAATCCAGGATGACTAAAAAATTGTGGTGTGACGTAGTTTGATCATCCTGGCTGAATGTCATGGGCAGAGAGAGCGGGCCCCTCCCATCCTGCCTCATCTTCACCAGCTCATCACGCCACCTGAGGCAGAAGACGCACCTGCGCCCGCTCATCAGCCAGCATACTTAAGGAGGCTCTCTCCATGCATTCACTGCTGGCTCATCTGGGTATACTGCCCGCGTATTGACAAGCAAGTATAAGTTACAAGTTTCAACACGTTGTCGAGCCTTGTTTCTCCTCTTTCCTCAGGTTGCTACCACCGTGCAGGTGTGTCTCTAGGACTGCACGTGCTCTCCTGCCACATCTCACTATCCTTCAGCTTCCTACTCTATCTGGTCAGGCACCATCAGCTCATCTTCCCCACACCCTACTGGTTCATCTACTCCCCGCTGGGTCCCTGCCGGTTCTCCCTGGATTCCCAAGTAAGTGGCATTTTGGTTCGCCTGTTTCCCCTTACTTCATTCCTCCCCTCACAGCTTTCGTCTTCTCTCCACAGGGTGATTCCTCTGGCGAGTGACTGTTTCTTCAGCTGTGCGCTTCTGTTTTTGCAATTTAATAAACTTTCAAATGTCCCCCTTTGTGTGGTTACTTCCTGTGCTTTGGCATTGTGCACGTGTGCTGTCAAGCTTAATTAATCATGACAGAACGAGCCAGACAGGACAGTAGCTCAGCCGGTGCCTCACCACAGGAGCTGTCTGCTCTGGATTGCTTATCAGTGACCGAGCACCAGCTTGCTGTGCTGACGCAGCAGGTTTCGAATATGATGAGGCTTTGGTCTAAAGCACCTCCTCCGGCCTCTCCCCCTCAGTCTGCTCTGCACACTACGGTGCACCATACTACCTCCGTTCCCACGCCTTCCCCGTACGTGGGGGAGGTGGGGAAATGTAAAGGTTTTCTTATTCAAGTCCGTATGGACCTGGAGCAGGTTGGGGAGGAGTATCACGGGGATGTTGCCAAAATTCAGTTCTTTACACTGTTGCTCAAGGACCGAGCCCTTGAGTGGGCACGGTCCACTTTAGATAACCTCGAGGGGCGTCGGTACATGTTAGATGATTTTGTGGACACATTCTCTTGCGTGTTTGGCCGTACCGAGTGTTAGGGCAACGCCATGAGCCACCTGATGATGCTCTGCCAGGGTACTCGGTCAGTCAGCACCCAAGTACTCGGTGGAGTTCCGGGTTGTAGCTGCTGATTCAGGGTGGAATGAAATTGCTTTGCGCAGTGCGTTCCTCCACGGGTTAAATGCTCAACTCCATGATGATCTGGCGGTTCACCCTGTCCCGAGACTCTCGACGGTCTCATAGATCAGGCAGGTGGATTGAACAACCGGTGCCATGAGCGCGCAAAGGAGCGCGAGTCCTCATCTCGCCTGCACACCAAGTGTGTGCCTGCCGTGGTTGCTGACACTGGCGGCGCCGGCTCTTCGTCCAAGCCGATGGAACTCTCTCGGCATTTGACCGATGATGAGTGTCGACGAAGGCGAAGGGTCGACGCGTGCGTGTACTGTGGTTTAATGAACCACAGTCTGGACGAATGCTGCCTGTGGCTAAAAGACACGGCCCGTCAGTAACCATAGGGGGTCTGGCAGGCAGGACTAAATCTACTCCCCCCGGTAATTTTTCAATTTCGGCCCTTGTGCATTTGCTGGGGGTCGAGAGGAGGACTATGGTGCTGGTTGACTCAGGGTTGGAGGGTAATTTCGTTTCTGCTGAGTTCGTTAAGCAGGTGGGTATTCCCACATGTAAACTGCCCAGTGATCAGAGGATCACTACCATATCTGGCCGGGAAGTCACGGTGGTCACTCAAAGCATGGTGCTGATGTCCATCCTCCTTTCCGGGAACCACAGGGAGGAACTCTCGTTCTTGGTTCTCCCTGTTTCATCTTCCCCAGTGGCTCTTGGTTACCCTTGGCTTCGGAGGCATAACCCAATAATTATTTGAGATCAAAATACCATCTCCTCCTGGAGCCCTTTCTGTATGGCTCATTGTATGCGTTCAGTGGAGTGTTCCCCATCTCTGTCCGTCTCCCTCTTTCCGGTCGAGCCACTGGACCTCAGCCTCGTTTCCTGGGCATATCACGATTTAGGAGAGGTCTTTAGCAAATCGAGAGCGTTGTCGCTGCTGCCTCATCGCTCTTATGATTGTGCTATAGACCTCATCCCGGGGGCGAGGCTGCCGTCCAGTCTGCTATATAGTATTTCTGGCCCGGAGAGGGAGGCAATGGAGAATATTCCTTCATAAATTAAGGAATCGCTGAACGCTGGCCTTATTCGGCCATCTTTGGTTTCACTCAGAGCCGGATTCTTCTTCGTCGGAAAGTAGGATGGCTCACTGTGCCCGTGCATCGACTACCGGGAGCTCAATGCAATTACCATCAAAGACAAGTACCCTCTGCCTTTGATTAATTCCGCGTTCGAGCTCCTTCAGCGCTCACGAGTTCTCACCAAGTTAGACCTCAGGAACGTGTACCATATGGTCCGCATTCGCAAAGGCGACGAATGGAAGATGGTGTTTAAAACACACCAGGGGCAGTTTGAATATTTAGTGATGCCTTTTGGGCTCACTAACGCCACCGCCATCTTCCAGCAGTTAATAAACAACGTCCTTCGCGATATGCTCTTCCAATTTGTGTTTGTCTACTTGGATCATATTCTAATTTTCTCCTGCTTGCCAGAGGAACATGACGCCCATGTCAGGGCGATTTTACAACAGCTCTTGGAGAACTAGCTCTACGTCAAGGCCGAGAAGTGTGAGTTCTCCACAACATCAACCACCTTCTTGGGCTTCATAGTGGCTGAAGGGAGACTGATTGCTGACCCAGCCAAGGTGAGGGCAGTACTGGATTGGCCAACTGCCCACTCCCGTAAGGAGCTTCAACGCTTCCTCGGGTTCACAAATTTTTTATTGCAGGTTCATCAGGAACTACAATGGGGTAGCACTGCCCTTGACACAGCTGACCTCCGTTTTCTCTTTCGCTGGACCGAGGCAGCTGAACAGGCATTTGTTAAATTAAAGCGCCTGTTCACGGAAACACCAATCTTGGCCCAGGTCGACACGCAGCTCCAGTTTGTCTTTGAGGTGGATGGATCTGATTCGGGGGTTGGCGCTGTGCTGTCGCAGCGCACGCCCCCCGATCAGAAGCTCTGCCCGTGCACATATTTCTCTTGTCAGCTTACACAAGCCGAGAGGAATTATGACATAGGGGACAGAGAGCTGCTTGCCATTAAGTTGGCATTGGAGGAGTGGAGGCACTGGTTAGAGGGGGCCATTCACCCCATTGTCGTGTGGACCGACCACAAGAACCCCGAATAATTGTGGTCGGCTTGCCGACTCAACGCCAGGCAACTCGCTGGGCTCTATTTTTCCAGCAATTTAATTTTACCATCACTTACCGGCCTGGTGCCCAGAACACCAAACCAGACGAGCTGTCGCACCAGTTTGATTCTGGGGAGGTAGTACCCCCTTCCCCCCACAAACCATCATACCGCCTTTGTGCGTCCTTGGAGCCCTTACTTGGGATATCAAGCGGAGGGTCCACCAGGCCCAGTCCCAGAAGCCTGTGCCAGTAGGGTGCCCCCAGACCCTTCTGTACGTTCTGGCTGCCCTCCGCAGTGATGTCATCCGGTGGGCCCACACCAGTCACTTTGCTTGCCATTCTGGCATCACTCAAACTGTGGACTTCGTCCGGTGAGCGTTCGGGTGGCCCACGCTGTGGCGGGATGTCCGGGAGTATGTCAGAGCCTTTCAGACCTGCGTCCGGGGAAAATCTGACTCCCCCCCTCCATCTGGACTCCTTCATTCTCTCCCCATCCCTGGTCGTCCGTGGTCTCACATTGCTGTGGATTTTGTGACGGGACTTCCCCCCTCCTGCGGCAAGATGGTCATCCTCACGATTGTGGATTGCTTCTCCAAGGCTGCTCATCTGGTGGCCCTCCTGAAACTCCCCTTGGCCTTGGAGACGGCGGTCCTCCTCACAGATCACGTCATCCGCATCCATGGCATCCCTGTGGACATTGTGTCTGACCGGGGTCCTCAATTTACTTCCCAGGTCTGGAGGGCCTTTTGTCAGACTCTGGGAACGACGGTGAGCCTTTTGTCTGGTAATCATTCTCAGAGCAACGGGCAGGCAGAGCACACCAGCCAGTCCCTGGAGGCCGCCTTGCGCTGTGTAGCAGCCGATAACCCCTCATCGTGGAGCACACACCTGACCTGGGTGGAATATTCTCTAAACTCAGCTGTCTCCTCTGTTACTGGACTCACCCTGTTTGAGTTGTTGTTGGGTTACACGCCACCGCTTCTTCCTATAGCCGAGAGGGAGGTCGCGGTTCCATCCGTGGGGGTCCATGCTCGTTGCTGCCAGTGCGTCTGGAGGTCTACTCGGGCTGCCCTTGCCCGCTCCACAGAACGCACTCGGGCTGCTGCCGCTGACAGGAAGGGGGTTCCCGCCCCCAGGTATGTCGTCGGGCAGCAGGTCTGGCTGGCAGCCAGTCAGTCAGATCCCTCTTAAAGTTAAGTCAAAGAAACTGTCTCCCTGCTTCCTGGGTCCTTACACCATCTCACGGGTGATTAATGACGCGTCGGTTCAGCTTAAGTTGCCGCCAACCTTAGAGGTGTACCCGACATTTCACGTCACTCACATCAAGCCCCTCTCGGCCAGTCCCCTCTGCCCCCTCTCCGGAGCTGTCTCCTCCTCTCTGGATCATCGACGGCCACCCCGCCTACACTTTACGCCGTGCGCTGAATGGTTGCCGTCGGGGCTGGGGCCTTCAGTACTTAGTGGATTGGGAGGGCTATGGCCCAGAGGAACGGTCCTGGGTTCCCA
This sequence comes from Pholidichthys leucotaenia, assembly GCA_020510985.1. Taxonomy (NCBI): domain Eukaryota; kingdom Metazoa; phylum Chordata; class Actinopteri; order Cichliformes; family Pholidichthyidae; genus Pholidichthys; species Pholidichthys leucotaenia. Next base: position 33,494,673 of record CM035842.1, on the reverse strand, counting down.
CATCGCGGGTCTTGGACAAGGAAATGCTCGGACCTACCACCATGCTCACCCGGAAAAGCCCTCTGGACTGCCAGGAGGCGCTCCTAGAAGGAGGGGCCCTGTCATGGGCAACGAGAGCGCACCCCTCCCATCCTGCCTCATCTTCACCAACTCATCACAGCACCTGAGGCAGAAGACGCACCTGCACCCACTCATCAGCCAGCGTACTAAAGGAGGCCCTCTCTGTGCATTCACTGCTGGCTCGTCTGGGTATACTGCCCGCGTATTGACAAGCAAGTATAAGCTACAGGTTCCAACATGTCGTCTAACCTCGTTTCTCCTCTTTCTAACTAACTAACTAACCTGCACTTATATAATGCTTTTCAAGTCACAAAGACCACTCAAAGCGCTTTCACTAGTACTAACCCTCTATTCTAAGGGCCTATCCTTGGTTGCTGCCACTGTGCAGGTGTGTCTCTAGGACTGCGCGTGCTCTCCTGCCACATCTCACTATCCTTCAGCTTCCTACTCCATCTGGTCAGGCACCGTCAGCTCATCTTCCCCACACCCTACTGGTTCGTCTATTCCCCTCTGGGTTTCTGCCGGTTCTCCCTGGATTCCCAAGTAAGTGGCATTTTGGCTCGCCCATTTCCCCTTACTTCATTCCTCCCCTCAGCTCTCGTCTTCTCTCCACAGGGTAATTCCTCTGGCGAGTGACTGCTTCTTCAGCTGTGTGTTTGTGTTTTTGCAATTTAATAAACTTTCAAACGTGCCCCTTTGTGTGGTTACTTCCTGTGCTGTGGCATTGTGCACGTGAGCTGTCAAGCTTAATTGATCATGACAGAGAATCTGTTGCATGTTTTTTTTTAGCCATGATTAGAAGATGTAGCTACTGTGGCAAGAAAAAGTATGTGAACCCTTTGGAATGACTTGGTTTTTGTACATTAATTGGTCATAAATGTGCTCTGATCTACATCTAAGCCCCAAGTATAGACAAACACAATGGGCTTAGCCTAATACCACACAAACAATTATGTTTCATGTCTTTATTGGATACATCCATTGACCATTCACAGTGCTGGTGGAAAAAGTAAGAAAGCCCTATGCTAATTACTTCAGCAAAAGTCAGGAGATATCAAACCTGGAGTCCAAGCAATGAAACCAGATTGGATTGAGGAATAGAGCTACCGTGACACTCTCTCCCACACTGGTGGCTCCTTACAACACACACACAGCAACTTTTTTCTAAAGTTCTTGCCATCTGCTAATAACTGTTTCCTAAATCTGACTCTTTTTCATTTTCATTTCTCATATAATTTGGTGATGTCAAAACTAAATGGTGATGGTCGGGCAAGTTGTTACAGCAAGACCAGAGGTTCATCGTTACAGTGTAACGACTATATGGCCTTGCGGATTCCTGTCAAGTTAATATTTTACAAGATGGTGTCATTATGTAAATAAGCTTTTAGATATGATCAAATTAATGATTAACTTACAGAAATAATAATCACAATACATGTTTCAGATCTGAATCTATTAGGTATAGCCTATCTTAATAAGGTAGGGCTTCAAAATTCCACCAAGAGTTAGTGCATCTTTCCCTCCGTTTTCCACTGATATTGTGATTTCAGCCATATCAAAAGCTAGCACATACTGTACACTTTATAGTTGGCAAACAGAGGCCAGATATGACAGTCTTATCTTTAAAGCTGGGCAACATCAGAACTTGTGTTTAATCTTTGTCCTTTCAGACATCAGCAGCGTCACTCAGCCTGAATGTAGAGAGCAGGAAGTCATACAATAAAGACAGGACAAATAATGGAGCAGCTGGGGATTAATTGTTAACACTGGTGCACCTGACCCAGCATGCTGCTTTCATCTCAATAAGCGTTCCAGTTACAGTTAGCATTTTTGTTTCAACTGTGAGGTGTTTACTGTGGAAACATCTGGTTAATTGTTACCCCCTCTCCCCCTAAACAGAGGGGTCGTAACAGCAATCCTGAATATCTTTTCATAGTTTGGTATTTTAGACACAGAAAAGATGGAGGAAAGAATATAAGTATTTTCCTTGATTAACATATTGACCCTCATTTATTAAACATGCATCGTATTAAACTAGCCATCTGATTATTTCAGTAAAAAGATCAATATTTATCAGTCAACGCGATCTTAGGATACACTCAAATCAACGACAGGTCTGAGCTCATGTACGCAACTTTTAAAGTCAGATGCAGCAGAGAAACCTGGCTGTGTGGAGAATTACAGATCATAGCAGTGCAACCTTTCAGATGATATTTGGCTTGTAGTTAGATGAGTGTTTTACTTTAAAGACTAAAGAGGCTGCTTTTAACCTAACCCCTCATGGATCATCACCTCATCGTGGTGGGGGGGTTGCGTGCCCTAGTGATCCCAGGAGCTATATTGTCCGGGGAAATTTGCCTCTGGTAGGGTCACTTAAGATAAACTGGTCTTAGGTGAAGGGCCAGACTAAGAATGATCCAACAGGTTCTCATGATGAATGCTAAAACAAGGATTCAGTGTACTCCGCCCGGTATGGAGTTACCGGGGCCCCACCCTGGAGGCAGGCCTTGGGGAGGGGCTCGATGGCTAGCGCCTGGTGGCCGGGTTTCTGCCCATGGGACTTGGCCGGGCTCAGCCCGAAGGAGTTACATGGGTCTGCCCTCCAGTGGGCTCACCATCTGCAGGAGGGATCATGGGGGTCCAGTGCTATGCGGATCAGGTGGTGGTCGAAGGCGAAGACCTTGGTGGTCTGGTCCCAGCCTTCCTAAACTGGCTTTTGGGATGTGGAATGTCACCTCTATTGTGGGGAAGGAGCCTGAGCTGGTGCATGAGGTTGAGAGAGACCAGCTAGATATAGTCGGCCTCACCTCAACACACAGCTCTGGTTCTGGAACCAGTCTCCTGGAGAGGGGCTGGAGCTTGGCCTATTCTGGAGTTGCCCGAAGCGAGAGGCGGTGAGCAGGGGTGGGTATTCTTGTACCTCCCCACCTTGCGGCCTCTATATTGGAGTTTTCCCCGGTGGACGAAATGGTTGTTTCCCTGCGCCTTCGGGTTGGGAAACGGGTAATGACCATCATTTTTGTCTATGCACCAAATGATGGTTCAGAGTACCCACCCTTTTTGGAGTCTCTGACTGGGGTACTGGAGGGTGCTCCTCTTGGAGACAGCATTGTCCTACTGGGGGACTTCAATGCGCACATGGGAAACGACAGTGAAACCCGGATGGGGGTGACTAGGAGGAATGGCCTGCCTGATCTGAACCCAAGTTGTGTTCAGTTATTGGATTTCTGTGCTAACCACAGTTTGTCCATAACGAACACCATGTTCAAGCATAAGGGTGTCCACATGTGCACCTGGCACCAGGACATCCTAGGTCGCAGGTCGATGATTGATTTTGTTATCGTGTCATCAGACTTGTGACTGTATATCTTGGACACTCGGATAAAGAGAGGTGCAGAGCTGTCAACTAATTACCACCTGGTGGTAAGTTGGATCCAATAGCAGGGGAGGACGCCATTCAGACCTGGTAGACCCAAATATATAGTGAGGGTGTGCTGGGAATGGTCTGGCTGAGGCCCCTGTCAGGGAGGTTTTCAACTCCCACCTCCGGAAGAACTTCAACCACATTCCGAGGGAGTCTGGAGACATGGAGTCTGAATGGGCCATGTTCTCCACCTCCATTGTTGAAGCAGCTGCCCAGAGCTGCGGCAGCAAGGTTGTCGGTGCATCTTGTGGTGGCAACCCCTGAACCAAGTGGTGGACATCAGTGGTGAGGGGGGCCATTAAGCTGAAGAAGGAGTCCTATCAAGCTTGATTGGCTTGTGGGACTCCCGAAGCAGCTGAGGTGTACCGGTACACCAAGTGGAGTGCGGCTTAGGTGGTTGCTGAAGCAAAAACTCGGGTGTGGGAGGAGTTCGGTGAGGCCATGGAACAAGACTTTCGGTTGGCATTGATGAGATTCTGGCAAACTGTTTGGCGGCTCAGGAGGGGGAAGCAGCTCCCTGTCCACACTGTGTATGGTGCACCTCTGCAACATTGCGTGGAGGTTGGGGACAGTGCCTTTGGCATGGCAAACCAGGGTGGTGGTTCCCCTCTTTATAAAGGGGGACTGGAGGGTGTGTTCCAACTTTAGAGGGATCAGACTCCTCAGTCTCCCTGGGAAGCCCTATGCCAAGGTACTGGAGAGGAGAGTTCGGCCATTGGTTGAACCTTGGATTCAGGAGGAGCAATTTGGTTTTTGTCCTAGTTTTGGCACATCGGACCAACTCTTTACCTTCTTGAGAATCCTTGAGGGTTCGTGGGAGTTTGCCCAACCACTACATGTGTTTTGTAGACTTGGAGAAGGCATTCGATCACATCCCTCATGGGTTTTTGTAGGGGGTGCTTCGGGAGTATGGGGTATCAGGATTGTTATTACGAGCTATCCGGTCTCTATATGACCATTATGAGAGTTTGGTTTGTATTGCCAACACTCGGTCGGATTCATTCCCAGTGAGAGTTGGACTCCGCCAGGGCAGCCCTTTGTCACTGATCCTGTTCATAATTTTCATGGACAGGATTTCTAGGCGCAGCCATAGAACGGAGGGTGTCATGCTTGGTGACCACAGGATCTCATCTCTGTTGTTTGCAGATGATGTTGTCCTGTTGGCTCATCCAGCAATGACCTACAGGTCTTACTGGGATGGTTTGCCGCTGAGTGTGAAGTGGCTAGGATGAGAATGAGCACCTCCAAGTCCGAATCCATGGTCCTCAGCCGAAAAAAGGTGGATTGCCCTCTCCAGGTTGGGGACAATCTCCTGCTCCAAGTGGAGGAGTTTAAGTATCTCGGGGTCTTATTCATGAGTGAGGGGAGACTGGAGCGAGATATTGACAGATGGATTGGAGCAGCATCTGCAGTGATGTAGACGTTGTACCGGTCTGTTGTGGTGAAGAGGGAGCTAAGCTGTAAGGCAAAGATGCTAATTTTCCGGTCAATCTACGTTCCTACCCTCACATATGGTCATGAGCTTTGGGTAATAACTGAAAGAATGAGATCGTGGATACAAGTGGCTGAAATGAGCTTCCTTCGTAGGATTGCTGGACTCACCCTCAGTGATAGGGTGAGGAGAGGCTCAGAGTAGAACGGCTGCTCCTCCACATTGAAAGGAGCCAGTTGAGGTGGTATGGGCATCTGATCAGGATGCCTCCTGGATGCCTCCCACTTGAGGTGTTTCGGGCACTTCCCTCTGGGAGGAGACCCCGGGGCAGACCCAGGACTTGCTGGAGAGACTATGTCTCCCAGCTGGTCTGGGAATGCCTTGGTATCCTCTCTGAAGAGTTGGAGCAGATGGCTGGGGAGAGGGAAGTCTGGGCTTCTCTGCTTGAACTGTTGCCTCCGCAACCCAGTCCTCCAGAAAAGCGGTAGAAGATGGATGGATAGATGGATGGATTGAGGCTGCTTTTCGGAATTATAAACATTCTAGACTTGTGTAACCCAGCTGAGAAAATGACCCTTTTTCTCAGATTTCATTTGTATTAATACAATTGTGTGATTTTATTTTGAAAAACGATTATTTTGGGAAGAGGAAGTGTGATCCTCGTTATCCAACTTTTAAATTCCCGTTTCATGGTCACGTTGGGTGATCTCGGTCTTTTCATTCGTTAAGAGCGATATTAGCCCTGCCTTCCGAGCAGAGTGCCGAGGCGCGCACCCGGGTTTTCGGTCTTTTGCGATCCGAGAGCGGACGAAAGAGGCTGTGGATGATCTGTGTGGAGGCCTGTGGGTCTTCTTGTTGACGGGAGCACGAGCTTGAGAGGCATGGTGGATGTGTCCTTTGCTGTGTTCACGCTGATATCTCATCTTGGCTAGGTTTTTTTTGGTTGCTGATTAAGAACCTTCTGGATCCTTGATTCTCTCCGAATGGAGATGGCGAGCCTGACCCGAGACATGAACCGAGACTGAACCGAGATCTGAACCAAGATCTCGATTGAAGAACATCCTTCCTCTCTCCAGTGCACAAAATTCAAAGTGGTAACAACTCAAGCCGCCGCTTTAAAGAGGAAAAGAAACCTGAGTCTGGAAATACAAGATATCTTGACTGGTCAAACGACTAAAACAAAAAGACAAACAAACACTGAGCTCAGTACGACATTTTTTGGGGTTTTATTTCATGCCGGCCGTTGTTATATTTGTATATTTGTAAATTGTTTGTATATTTTGTTCTCTTTATCTTTAATAATAACAGCCATGAATTGCTCATTTCTTGCCTCCAGCTATTTCATTCCACACTCATTTTAATTCCCTATTGTAATCCTTACGAACCTAGCAACTGGTCTACACTTAATAATTTCCCTTACCTAATTAACGTAAGGCAAGGGTTACACTTGTCTCTTACTCTCCAAGATTGTGTTAAACAATCTGGTTAAAAATTCCACTGCCATCTCTTCTAAACATCTCCATACCTCCACAGGTATATCATATGGACCAACCACCTTTCCATTCTTTATCCTCTTCAAAGCTTCCCTCATTTCTGCCTCACTAATCCTCGGGACTTCCTTGTTCACTAGCTTTCCTTCATCTATCCTTCTTTCTCTCTCTCTCTCTCTCTTTAGATTCATCAGCTCCTCAAAGTTCTCCTTCCAACTTCTCAACACACTCTTGTCACTTGTTAGTAAATTACCATTTCTGCCCTTAATCAACCAAACTTGCTGCACATCCTTTCCAGCTCGAGCTCTCTGTTTAGTCAATCGATACAAGTCTGCTCTAATCACCACTCTCTCCCATGGGAGCACTCTACTATTTCATCAAACTTACTACAGAATTCATTGTTCTCTTCTATCTGGCATTCAGCTTGTGGGGCATACACACTGACAACATTCAACATCACACCTTTGACTTCTAGCTTCACAATCATGATTCTGACTGACTCCCTCTTTACCTCCTGGACACTCTTCACATACTCTTCCTTCAAGAATACTCCTACTCCATTTCTCTTCCTATCTACACCATGGTAGAACAGATTAAATCCACCTCCAGTGCTCCTAGCCTTGTTTCCCATCTGGTTTCTTGAGCACACAGTATATCTACCTTTCTTGGCTCAATCATATCAGCCAACTCTCGGCCTTTACCAATCATAGTCCCTACATTTAACATCCCTACTCTCACCTCCACACTTCTACCTTTCCTTTTCTCTCTCCTTCCCCCTCTCCTCCTCTTCGAGCTTGGACCACAGTAACCCAGTTTCCACCGGCACTCTGTCGGTTAACAGCACCGGTGGTGGTTGTTGTTAACCCAGGCCTCGAACGATCTGGTATGGAAATCTCATTCGTCATGATCCGCATGTTTGATTTGACAAAGGTTTTACGTCGGATGCCCTTCCTGACACAATGCTCCCCATTTACCCAGGCTTGGGACCGGTACTAAGAGTACAGTGGCTTGTGTTGCATCATCACTTCTTCAATGTCAGAAGAGTTTTCTGCTGCTTTTAGGGATTCATAGTTTTTTTTGCCTTGAATGGACTCGTTTTACCTTCCCATCCGGATAATGTTCTTTCCTCCTTTCATACCACCTGCTCTGGGATTTTGGACTCTATTGCCCCATTTCGGCTTAAATCGGCTAAACCGAAAACAGATCCCTGGCTAAACGAAACTACCCATGCCATTAGGCAATGGGTCAGGCAGGCTGAACAGAGATAGAAAAAGGACAAATTACATGTGTCTCTGGGAATTTTTAGGGACTGTCTTGCTGATAACCAGAGGACCGTGCAAAAGGCAAAATTTCAGTATTGCTCTGATATTATTTCTAGCAGCAGTCACTGTCCTAGAGTGCTATTTAACACAGTTAACTCTTTTATAAACCCACACACTCTGACTGTAATAAATGATTCGTTTACAACATGTGAGACTTTTCTTCACTTTTTTTATTGATAAAGTAGACTCTGTCAGACCAGCTATTAATAACAGTTTTAATGGGAGCTTGTCTGTTGTCCCGAGTTACTCTGCTGTGTTTGAACAGTTTGAGTTGGTCTCTTTATCATTACTTACTGATATAGTGAAGTCTCTGAAGCCGACAAATTGCTCACTGGATGTTGTTCCTGCTGGAATACTGAAAAGCGTTTTTAATACTGTAGGGCCTGGTCTTTGGTTTTTATTAATTCCTGCCTTAGTTCAGGATTTGTCCCACCTGCTTTTAAACATGCTCTGGTTAGGCCCCTTCTTAAAAAAACCTCACCTTGACCCTTCAGTTTTATCTAATTTTAGACCCATTCCTCATTTGCCCTTTTTATCTAAGGTTTTAGGAAAAAGCTGTTTTTATACAGTTGCAATCTTTTTTAGAAGACAACTATTTTTGAGAAGTTTCAATCTGGGTTTAGATCTTGTCACAGCACCGAGTCTGCCGTGCTAAAGGTGCACAATGATATTATGATGTCTACTGATGCCAAATGCCCCGTGGTCTTAGTGCTGCTAGATCTAACAGCAGCCTTTGACAGTGTGGACCATACTATCCTTTTGTCACGCCTGAATCACTATGTTGGCATCCATGGCACTGCACTTAATTAGTTTGAATCCTACCTATCTAACAGAACTTTTTCTGTAATGATTGGTGACATGTCTTCTTCTCATGCCTCTCTCTCCTGTAGGGTCCCACAGGGCTCTATCCTTGGCCCTATTCTGTTTTCATTATATATGCTTCCACTCGGGTCAATAATAGCCAGGCACAACATGTCTTTCCACTGTTATGCAAACGATTTGCAGCTTTATTTACCTTTGAACCCAGAACAAACAAATTCACAAAGTGTTCTATTGGACTGCATCACTGGCATTAAGTCGTGGTTAAGCCAAAATTTTCTCCACTTACAGTAAATGAAGAAAAAACAGAATGTATTTTGTTTGGGGATACTGTAACGTCTGGCTTTGGTACTCTCTCTTTAAGGCTCAGTTCAGCTGTCAGAAATTTGGGGGTGATTTTTGACAGCCATTTAAAATTTGATTAACAGATTGACAATGTAATCAAGATGAGCTTTTATCAGTTACATCTGTTATCCAAAGCCAAACCTTTCCTGAGCCGTCACGATCTTGAGACAGCCATCCATGCTTTAATCACTTCTCGACTTGATTACTGCAATGCACTTTATGTTGGCATCTCTCAGTCTTCTCTCGACTGCCTTCAACTTGTGCAAAATGCAGTGGCCCGTCTTTTGACCAACACAACTAGGTGAGAGCACATTACTCCGATCCTTTTTTTCACTTCACTGGCTTCCAGTCCATTTTAGAAGTAATTTTAAACTTTTCCTTTTTGTTTTTAAAGCTTTTAATGGCCTTGCTCCGGTTTATCTGTCTGAGATTTTGACTGTCCGTGACCAAGGCAGGGCTTTGAAGTCATCCAATCAGCTTTTGCTGGATGTGCCCAGGTCAAGGTATAAACATTGGGGTGACCGAGCCTTTTTTGTTGTTGCTCCCAGGCTCTGGAATAATCTCCCTCCTGACCTACGTACTATCTCTGACCTGGCCCTTTTTAAATCAGAACTTAAAACATATTTGTTTAGGATGGCTTTTAATACCCAGTAGTGGTGATATTTGTCTTGGCATTTGTTTTTATTTTATTCTTATTTTTATTTTTAGATATTTATTCTTATTTCTTTGTTTATGTAATTTGTTTTTAATGCTGTTTAATTTTCTGTAAAGCACTTTGGTCACCTACAGGTTGTTTTAAAGGGCTATATAAATAAAATACATTACATTGTGCCCCCCATGTGGCTGGGTTAAATGTTATATGTTCATATTTTGTTGAAATACCCTCAGTGTGGCTTTGTGAGGAATATGAAAACTAACTGTGAAAGTGTTTGACCTGGAATGATGGAAAGTCACGGGGACACCAGTTGATGCTTCTTCCACAGTGTCTTACTGATCTGGATGTGCCTGTATCTTCATCGCTAAAAAGAACATGACAGAAAAAACGTGCGCTCAGTAAACTGCAGCATGGATCCTAAAACCTTACGCGACCAAAATTTTAATGCCTCAGTTAACTCCTTCCCAAAATAAATTTAACCAGCCATGTTTAAATTAGATAACCAATTTTAAAGATGAATTAAAAAGAATTAACAGTTAAGAGAAGTGTTTTACCATATAAGATCATGAACAGACTTAGTCTTGGACCCAAAAATGCAGACAGTGAGAGGCAGTGAGAGGTTTGAGGGGATTTATTCCCATGTCCAGTCAACATGAAGCGCGTTGTTACTCTTACAGGGAGTGGGCAGATGGACATCTCTCTCCAGAGGGTCTGATATTCTTCTGAGGCTCCAAACAGTGGTGAGTGGATTGGCGAAGTCCTGGGAACCAGAAGATACAGACGAAAAACAGGTAAGTTTATGGAACTTTCAACAAGCTCAAAACAGATATCAGCAGACAAACAATGATCCCAGCAGTTCCAGCTCTGGGTAGCATTTTCTTCAGGACTTTAATAAGGGCGAGCTCTCAGTGGTGCCAGGTGACTTGTTCTGTTCCAAAGTGAAATGGTCCTCTGCTCCTCTGTCAGCAGGGGCCTGCACCTGCCCACATTCAATTCGTTTTTGTTTAGCACGGTTCCCAGACTTCCTTAAAGGTGATGGAGACAACATTCTGACCTCCTGACCAGGAGGTGGTACATTTACTCTTACTCCAGTGGGTTGGTAGAGACACCTGACAGTAACCCAGTCATGCTATATTGGCTGTGATCGGCTGTAACCTCTTTAGCAGCCATATATACGTATGTAGACATTAGCTAGAACATGGTTACCTGCTAGGCTAGTTACATTTCATATACATAGCTTACTTCTGATTACAATAAATACAGTAAATAATTGTTTGTGCATCCTGTTATCACAATGCAGCAGGTGCCATCAACCATTATAATTACTAAAAGAATATGGCACCGCTGTTTACCATGAAAATGTTAGCCATGTCCTATCTAGGGTACCATATGTCTGTGTTCTCGGCCACCAGAGTCTCGTCAGAGTCTCCAGCTGCTCAGATGTCAGGGGTTTCAGGAATTAGGACCCACATGCAGAGTGACATTGTGACTTTAATTCTTTAATTAACCAAGGGTGCAGCACAAGGGCTGGAAATAAACATACTAAAGTAACACACTGAAAAAAACAAAAGCAAAGCTGCGCAGGGGCAGATAAATACGAGAAACTAATCCTAAAACCAAATCTCAGCAGCTCAGGGAAGCTGTGGACATGACAAAGGTAGACTAACGGACTGACAATTGACAAAGGGAGCAGCAGGTTTAAATAGGCTGAACAAACAGAGGAACTAGAGACAGATGGGGTGGAACACAGGAGGGAACGATCACACTGATGAGACACAGGAGCAAAAAAGGAACCAAGAATTAAAAACTACACAGGAATAAACCTAGAAAACCACAAATACCAGAATTGTACTTTCAGTCAAGGAGCTCAAATAAACAAGGATAAACAGGAGGTCAGAGTCTAAATTAGAAAGCATACTGAAACATAGAGCAAAAGCCACCAAGAACCTGAACCTGAAGAACATCATGAAATAGAGGTCATAACAAAATGGGAAAAAAAACATGAAATCAGGTGCAGATATTATAATTATTTCACACTCATATTTTTCCATCAGTATATTTTATGAAGAATATAAAGGCTTTAATTCTGAACCTTTCTAGACATTTTGTTGATGTATTTAAAAAAAACCATTTGTTTTAATGAATATAAGATAAGATAAGATAAGCCTTTATTAATTCAATTCAACTTTATTTATATAGCGCCATTTCACAACAACAGTCATCTCATAGCACTATCAACTGTAGGGGGGAACCCCCACAGTTGCAGAAAGACCCCAGCAATCAGGCGATCCCCTGTGAGCAAGCACTTGGCGACGGTGGAGAGGAAAAACTCCCTTTTAACAGGAAGAAACCTCCAGCAGAACCAGGCTCAGGGAGGGGCAGTCATCTGCTGCGACTGGCTGGGGGGTGAGGGGATAGAGAAAAAGAAAAGAACAGACATGTAGAGAGCAAACAGCACGATGGGGACTCAATCTATGGGAGAGAACAAACAAATGTTAATGACCAGCAAAAAAAAAATATTTCATAGAGTGAGGAAAGAAGTGAGGCCCAGTGCATTACTGGAGGTCCCCCGGCTGACTAAACCTGTTAGCAGCATAACTATGGGAGGGTTCAGAAACACATGATCCCTCCCTAATTGTAGGCTATATCAAAAAGGTAGGTAAATTATTACCTACCTAATTATTAGTAGGTTATTAGTCCCACAATGGGGAAATTCCAGGATTGCAACAGCACAGGGATAGCAACACTCAGAGCAACAATCAGAAGGCAAGAAAAAAACAAGAGCAGTGAGTATACATATGTACATATAAACATAAATATATAGACACACAGTGCGGAGCATTGTAGCTAGATGGAATAAATATATAAAGATATAAACACACAGTGGGGAACATTGTAGCTAGATGGAATAAATATGTAAATATATAAACACACACAGTGCGGAGCATTGTAGCTAGATGGAGTGAAACAGCATAACCGTCTACTTAGTTATCCTACATGGTATGATTATGTACCCATACATATTGTCACCCTCCGTAGCTACCGGTATTTTCCTAGTTGTATACCGGAGGGGACCATTGTATAAGTCTATTGCGTCTTTTGCATTCAATACTATTAGGTTGTCACGTCTTTTAACTGTTTATTCTTTTAACTTTAATTAACTGTTTTTCAACCAGGGTGCCCTTGTATGTTCAGGTTTCTGCGGGAAATTGACTAATTTCACTTGTTAATTGGTCCAGAAATTGCAAATAATGTGCCATTGTTGTACATGGGTTCTATAGGCACCCTAATCCTAGTGACTTATCTGTCAGTGCAAGGTCAATCCTATGAGAAATCAATGCTTTGCACTGTCATTCCATGATCTGCTGTAAACCTGTTGCAACATTTTAATTACCCTGCATTGGATGAAACTCAAAGAGATCATTAGAAAAATTTATCTTGCAATAAAATATTACAGATACATTGTCATCAATTTAAGTATGCCCACTGTTCTTTAATTATTACAATCATTTTCATATTCATCATGTGGTAGTCACTATCACTGTCAGACCCAGCAATACACTTTTTATGAAGACATTTATATTGCTGTCTGAGGTTGATGATAGATAGATACAGTGGTGTGAAAAAGTGTTTGCCCCCTTCCTGATTTCTCATTGTTTTGTATGTTTGTCACACTTAAATGTTTCAGATCATCAAACAAATTTAAGTATTAGACAAAGATAGCACAAGTAAACACAAAATGCAGTTTTTAAATGAAGGTGTTTATTATTAAGGGTAAAAAAAATCCAAACATACATGGCCCTGTGTGAAAAAGTGATTGCCCCCTTTCCCCCTGTTAAAACATAAATTAACTGTGGTTTATCACATTTTTGGAAAGCTGAATTCTATCTATCTATTCTAACCACACCCAGGCCTAATTACTGCCACACCTGTTGTCTATCAAGAAATCACTTAAATAGGACCCGCCTGACAAAGTGAAGTAGACCAAAAGATCCTCAAAAGCTAGACATCATGATGCAAACCAAAGAAATTCAGGAACAAATGAGAAACAAAGTAACTGAGATCTATCAGTCTGGAAAAGGTTATAAAGCCATTTCTAAAACTCTGGGACTCCAGCAAACCACAGTGAGAGCCATTATCGATAAATGGCAAAAACATGGAACAGTGGAGGACCTTCCCAGGAGTGGCTGGCCAACCAAAATTACCCCAAGGGTGCAGCAACGACTCATCCAAGAGGTCACAAAAGACCCCACAACATCCAATTAACTTCAGGCCTCACTTGCCTCAGTTAAGATCAGTGTTCATGACTCCTCAGTCAATCAATCAATCAATCAATCTGTATTTTGGATAGATTAATAGTACAGATTAAAAGAAACAGAGTAATGTAACAAAGGGGGAAAGAAAATCCAACAAGGTCATATTAGACAATAACTCCTCTGATTATACAGTTCAACATAAGTTATCCAAAATGGGTGATGGCTGAAGCTGCAGCTTATATTGCCCACCCATATTCCATCCAAGAATTCAAAAGAAAAACAAAACAAGAGCGATTACAATTCAGAACAAAGCTAAGACAAAATGTGACAAAAAAAAAACCAAAAAAAACTAAGCAACAACACAACACAGACTGGATATGACAATCCTTATATGATTTTATATGTCATCTTGTATATATGTTTGGAGTATTTCTTTCTTTAGTTTTTGTTCAAATTGTCCAAGAGTTGTACATGATTTTAATTCAGGTCCAAAATCGTTCCATAATCTGGCTCCTTGCACTGAAACACAGTGTTGCTTGGTGGTAGATCTCACTGAAGGTTTTTGAAATATACATGTTCCTCTGAAATGATATTGTTTCTCCCTTATTTGGAACAGCTTTGGGATATTTGCGGGCAGTGATAGATTCTTCACTTTAAACATTATTACTGCAGTTTTAAAGTCAACCAGATCTTTCAACTTGAGAGCTTTTAATTTAAGAAAAAGTGGGTTTGTTGGTTCCCTGTAAGCTGCTTTGTTTATTATTCTAATAGCTCTCTTCTGAAGCATAAAGACTGGATATATGTTTGTTTTATATGTATTTCCCCATACTTCAGTACAATATGTCATGAATGGGAGTATTAATGAATGATACAAGGTATATAGTGTGGGTTGATTCAGCAAATATTTCACTCTGTGTAGTATTGCAATTGATTTAAATATTTTACCTTTAATATAATTAATATGTGACTTCCAACACAGTTTATTATCAATTATTACACCAAGAAATTTAGTTTCGGATACCCTTTCAATCTCTACACCATTTACACTGAGTTTAGATACTAAGTTGTTGTGATGGTTTTTTTTGTTTTTTTTTTGTTTTTTTTTTTGTTGGTTGTTAAAAACTATAAATTTTGTCTTACTTAAATTGAGCGTTAATTTGTTTGAATCAAACCACAGTTTAAGTTTTCCTAATTTCTTTCTGAGTGTATCCAAAAGTTGTTCCAAATTGCTTCCACTGCATAATAAATTGGTGTCATCGGCAAACAATATTAAATCCATTTTTTCTGAAACTTTACATATATCATTTATATACATATTGAATAACAATGGCCCCAAAACTGAACCCTGTGGGACTCCACAAGTAACCTTCAGTAACTGTGAGTTTTTGTTACCAACACATACATACTGATATCTATTCTTTAAGTAACTACATAACCAGGACAGTGCTACCCCCCTAATACCACAATTTTGTAGTTTCTTTAATAATAAATTACGATCCACTGTATCAAATGCTTTTTTGAGATCCAGGAATACCCCAACTGAATACTCTTTATTTTCAACAGCAGTAGATATTTTTTCTATAAATTCCATTAGAGCAAATGCAGTTGTCCTCTTTTGTCTGAACCCATGTTGCTGCTCACACAATAAATTATTCTTCAGTATGAAGTTGTCAATTCTCTCATAGAATATTTTTTCAAGTATCTTGGAAAATTGCGGCAATAGTGAAATTGGTCTATAGTTTGAAAGTTCCCCTCTGTCACCCGTCTTGTATATTGGAATTACTTTAGCTATTTTCATTGCATTGGGAAATATACCTGTTTGGAGAGACAGGTTACAGATATACAGCAGTGGTTTCACTAAGCATTCAATAATAGTTTTGACTAAGAGCATGTCAATACCATCACAGTCCGTAGATGTTTTACTTTTAAACGATTTAACAATTTCAATGACCTCTCTCTCGTCTGTGTTCTTTATGAAAATGGAGTCTTTTATAGCAGTGTTTTTGCTTATTGAATCACCTGTAGGTGCCGTAATGGGTATTTCTCGAGCCAAATTAGGACCAATGTTAACAAAAAAGTTATTAAATTCATCTGCAGGTGAAGCTGCATTCACACTCTGAGTCGTTTTATTATTTTTTGAAAAATTGGTTGGGTAGCTTGTATTTTTGTTTTTATTTCCAAGAATATTGTTAAGTATTGTCCATGTATTTTTAATATTGTCTCTGTTTTTCTCCAGTTCTTTACTGTAATAGTCTCTTTTACTACATCTTATTATATATGTCAACTTATTTTTGTATGTTTTATACTGCTGCTCTGCTTCTTTTGTCCTTTTCTTTAGAAAAGCTTTATATAATATTTTTTTCTTTTTACATGCCTTTTGTAATCCTTTGGTTAACCATGGCTTATTGGCAAATTTATGTTTAAGCTTTTTCTTTACTAATGGACAATTTTTTTTCCATAAAGAGTGGTTACAATGTTCATGAATGTGTCTCAGGCTTCATTTACATTTGACACATAGACTTTTGTCCAGTCTTGCTTCAGCAAGTCTTCTTTAAAAGAACTGATTGCATTTTGTGATTTGTATCTGAACGACTTTAAATTTTTTTCTGTATTGGCCCCCGTGTGGCCATGGATAAGTGCAAAGGTTGGCAAATGGTCACTTACATCATTTATCAATAATCCACTTTCTATTTTCTTATCAATAATATTAACAAACAGGTTGTCAATAAGTGTAGCAGTGTGAACTGTGATTCTACTGGGATGTGTTATTGTGGGATATAGACTCATGCTGTACATAGAATTCATGAACTCTGTAATTACATTTTGTTGATATGGATTTAGTAAGTCAATATTGAAATCTCCACAAATTACTACCATTTTCTTACTAGTAATATTATTGTACAGCTCGACTAATTTATCTCTGAATGTCTCAATGCAAGTTCCCCGAGTTCTATATATACAACTTATAATTAATTTTTTTTTTTTTTATCTTGGTCAGTCTCAACAGTAACACATTCCAAAATCCCTGGTAGTGCAAAGGACATTCCATTTACAAGCTTACACCTATACAGGTCATCAATATACAGTGCAACACCACCACCCTTTTTTTTGAGATCTGTTAATATGAAACATCTGATATCCCTCTATTGCAGGGGTGCTCACACTTTTTCAGCATGCAAGCTACTTATAAAACAACCAAGTCAAAATGATCTACCCACTACAAAAATGCAAAACATATAATTAGTTTCAAATGTATTAAGGATTCTTTGTATGTACAATGTATGTTGATGTACCTTGCATAACTGAATAAGCCAATATTGCACAACACACATAATAAATAACTATTAATATTTTTTGTAATTACCTGAGTTTACTTTGATGACTTGCACTGAACTGAATCAGCCAGGGATGCATAGTCCGGACAGTAGCTGCTGACAGCCAGCCTCAAGCACATTTCCAAATGTTCATCAGTCATGGTGGAATGGTATTTGGACTTAATGATCTTCATGTAGGAAAAGGCTGACTCACATAAATAAGTGGAGCCGAATAATGCAGTCAAGGAGGTAGCACATTTCCTCATGTTGGAGTACTTTTCCTCTGTGAGTAAGTTCCAGAACTGTCCATGAGCGCTCGACTTCAGCTCAATGTCGGTTTGTAGAGTCGAAATCAAGACTGGCAGATGAGGAAAACGCACTTTGAAAATGACATCGTGAAAAAAAAGTCTACCTCCTAATCCGTATGAAAGTGATATGTTTTTGCCTTCTTACTTGGTCCAGCTTTCTCACTCATTTTGATCACCATATGTTTTAGCAAGGGCTTAAAATCTGAGGTAATTCGCTGACTAGCTTGTAAGTTTTCCTGAGCTTAGCTCCGTTGTTTACGCATGAGCGGTGACCTAAAGGTCAAAATTCAGTTGTCATCTGAATGGTTGCCCTGTATGTCAATCAAGTTACGGGATGTTTGATAGGCTGACAAATATTTTTTTTAATGTCACACTGCGATTGACCAGTACTACCTCCGCGATCGACCAGTAGATCGCGATCGACCAGTAGATCACGATCGACGTAATGAGCACCCCTGCTCTATTGCCATCAGGGGAGCCTGCTCTTCATTAAGCCAAGTTTCAGACACTGCGATAGCTGTAAATTTTCTGTCTAGCTGTTTTAAATAGTCCTGAATCTGTGGAAAGTTTTTGTTAAGACTTCTGCTGTTGAAGTGTATTATTGATAGTTTACCATCTAGTTGCACTTGACTTTTGAATTGCTTTTCAGTGTAATATTCACAATGATTATGAATATTATTGAAAAAGTGGTTATCAGGATCAATATCATTTTCCATCTCTTGTAGTTTATGTTCGGCATAATGGCATATTTTCAGAGTTTGAATTTCTTCACTCTGTGTCAAATGACTTCCTCCAACTGGGGATAATTGATGTCTACTCAAGTCAGTCATAAGTTTTTTTGTTTGTTTTGTTTAGTTTTTTTTTTTTTTAAAGTACATTGATATGGTGTGTCAAAAGAACTATTCTTGCCGTGTGTGTGGATATGGATTTTTATAGTCTCTTAATTTTCTTAATCAGTGTTCATCTGTATTTATTTAAGTCAGTAACATCTCTGATTATTATACTCTTTGCTTCCTCAGGTGTTCCATTTAGTTTGATCCAAACTCTACAATTTCTTGTCCATGTTGCCTGTATCTTATTTTGTCTTTTCAGCATCTGTGCTTGCCGTGCTATTTCAGCATTAGTTTTTGTTAGATGTTCATTTAGGTAAACTTCTGTTCCCCGTAGTTTTCTGGCCTGCCTCAGTATGTCATTCTTTACCCTTCTGTTCACAAAGTGCATCACAATTGATTTCTTTGTTTTATTATCCTTTCTGGGTAAAGCATGGCAGGCTGAAATTGCATTTGCTTCGACCTTTATATTTCTACTATCAAGGAACTGAAGCATCTGGTTTTCCAGGGAGACTGATTCACTCAGGGGAGCCTCCTCACCTCTCAATCCTGCTGTAGCATGAGCATATGATTGATATTTAATGTCTAGTCCACTTATAATTAGATCATCCATACGAGAATATTGTTCAAGATCCTCGACACGTCGCTCTAAGTCTGCAATTTTTTTGTCTTTTTCCTTAATTGTTAATTTTAATTCTCGGACTTCTTCCATTAGCCCTATTATTTTAGCCTGCTGACTAACCACTTTGGTCAGTTCTTCTGACAAGAAGTTCAGAGATTTTTTGATCTCGTCCATTTCCTCCTTCTTTGGTGACATTTTTACTGACATGTGGATAGTAAAACAATCTCTGCTGGTGTCACTGGTATCCGATCCGACCAACCTCGAATCCAGCTGGGCCTCAGCTAGCCCCCTCTGCTGCTAGTCCCACTGCTTACCGCACTGTAACCGAGCTCCTGTCCAGCCGGGGTACCGGCAGCTCCTCCACAGAGTCCCGCCGCCCACCGCCGCTGTAGTCGAGCTCCGATCCTGCTTCTGTCCAGCTGGGGTCCTGGTAGATCCTTCGCTGAGCCCCGCCACCTACCGCCGTCTGCCTCAGGAGTTCCTCCGCCGAGCTCTGCCGCTGCAACTGGGCTCCGACTCCGGCTGGGGCCCCGGTGATCCTCCACTGGTCCCCATCTCCCACCAGCGCTGCACTTGAGTTCTGATCCGGCTCCCGTCCAACTGCTGCCTCGGCTCGTTCCTCCGGCAAGCCCCAGTCACCGGGAACAGAGTCGCTTCTCCATGTCGGTGCTAGGTGCTGCGACTAGCTATGGCGTTAGCTATAGCGATAGCGTTAGCCTAGCAAACACTTCGGGTAAAGCGTAGCAGTGAACCACGAAAAGAAACGCCAATCAGTTCACTCATGAATGAGAGCAGTCCCAAAAGTCCAATTGTCACAGCGAGCGCAAAACAACTCTTAAAAACAAAGATCGAGTCTGACCCCCGAATCCAGACCGGCTGAACCACAACTAAAAAAAAAAAAAATTATTTAAGCTGAGCCTGCAAGACTGAGACCACTCACTCCTCCATCTTCCTCAGTCCATAAGTCCATAAGTCCAGAAAAGGAACGTCATACCAACAGTGAAATATGGTGGAGGTAGTGTGATGGTCTGGGGCTGTTTTGCTGCTTCAGGACCTGGAAAACTTGTTGTGGTAAATGGAACCATGAATTCTGCTGTCTACCAAAAAATCCTGAAGGAGAATGCCCGGCCATCTGT
The DNA here is from genome assembly GCA_020510985.1 of Pholidichthys leucotaenia. Taxonomy (NCBI): domain Eukaryota; kingdom Metazoa; phylum Chordata; class Actinopteri; order Cichliformes; family Pholidichthyidae; genus Pholidichthys; species Pholidichthys leucotaenia. Next base: position 33,474,660 of record CM035842.1, on the reverse strand, counting down.
TTGTGACCTCAAGCTGAAGCACAGTTGGGTTCTGCAGCATGGCAATGATCCCAAAGACACCAGCAAGTCCACCTCTGGATGCTGTAAGAAAAACACAATGAAGACTTGGGAGTGGCTTAGTCAAAGTCTTGACCTGAATCCAATTGAGATGCTGTGGCATGACTTTAAAAAGGTGGTTCATGCTCAAAAACCCTCCAATGTGGCTGAATTACGATTCTGCAAAGATGAGTGTGCCAAAATTCCTCCACAGCACTGTGAAAGACTCATTGCCAGTTATCGCAAACGCTTGATTGCAGTTGTTGCTGCTAAGAGTGGCCCAACCAGTTATTAGGTTTAGAGGGCAATCACTTTTTCACACAAGCCCATGTAGGTTTGGATTTTTTTCCACTTAATAATAAACACCTTCATTTAAAAACTGCATTTTGTATTTACTTGTGTTATCTTTGTCTAATATTTAAATTTGTTTGATGATCTTGTGGGGGCTGCGATGGACTGGTGATCTGTCCAGGGTGTACCCTGCCTCTCTCCCAAAAGATGTTGGGATAGGCTCCAGCCCCCCCACGACCTGAAAAGGATTAAGCGGAAGAGGATGGATGGATGGATGGATGGATGGATGGATCTTGTGGGGGAGCTACAGCAGGTGTTACACTCTCCACCCAGAGAATAATGGTCCAGGAGAAGAGAGGCTGATGGGGGGTCCAGACAGAGCAGCAGAGGTGGAATACCCCTTGGGGAGAAGTGGAGACGCTGGGAGAAGGAAGTGGCGTGGCACCAGAGTACTGTTATGTTAATGCACCGTATGGGCTTTGTCTTATAACATGTATGATATCTGAGCCCCAGGCCACTATGCAAATAATTAAAGGTATAAAAGGGGGATGCACTGTGGCCTGGGAGCTCTTCTTGTGAATTCAACTTGTTAGGGAGAATAAAGTCTGTGCTGATTCAGCTCGTTGCCTCGTGTGGTTCATTCTCCCTACACTGGTGACCCTTGACGTGCAATGGAAGATGAGGCGAGCACCCCGGAGACAAGCCAGAGAGGAAGCGCCAGTGCCGCATGCGCTGTTTCAGTCAAGCTCCCGGGCTTTTGGCTGCACGGCCAAACAGCGTGGTTCCTACACAAAGAGGCTCAGTTCGATCTCCGCGGGGTAACGGCAGACAAGACCAGATATTACTACATGGTTGCCACGCTGGACGCACACACAACACAGCAGGTGGCAAGCCTGCTCCAAGACCCACCGGCCCACGGTAAATACGAGGCGCTCAAGAAGATGCTGACCCAGCGCTACACCCTCTCGGACTGCGAGAGAGCGGAAAGGCTCCTGACGCGCTCTGAGTTAGGGGACAGGTCAGCAGTTGAGTTGATGGAGAACATGTTGGCGTTAATGGGCAGGGATGGTGAGCTGTTCCTGTTCCCCCACCTGTTCCTCAGAAACTTCCCGGCAGCAGCTAGAGCGATCCTGGCAAACTCACCACTGCTAGCGACAAAGAACTATCGCGCACTAGCGCTAGAAGCAGACCGGATCATCCTGGCAACCAGGACCTTCGCCGTGAACGTAGTGGTGCTGGAGCCCAAAGAGACAACCAGCGAGGGCGAGGAGCTGCTGATGGTGGCCGGTGCAGATGCTAGGAAGCACGGGAAGGACACGATCTGCTTCTACCACCGCTGTTTTGGAGAAGACGCACAGCATTGTGTGCCATCGTGCCAGTTCAAGCGCTCGGGAAACGCCAAGACCGGCAGTCGGTAGCAGCTGCGACCGCTGGTGAGAGAGATAAGCTACTCTATGTCATGGACTCACTTGGTTCCTGGTGGACTCCGGCTCCCAGAAGACCCTCATCCTGCCATTCAACTCGGACAGGGTGGCTGGAAATAGCGGTCTCGAGCTGGCAGCTGCCAACGGCTCTGACATTAAGACATTTGGTGAGAGGACACTCACTATATGTTTGCATGGCCGTAACTTCCAGTGGACCTTCAGCATAGAGGCATGTAACTCCCTCATTTGGGTGCAGACTTTCTATGTGCGCACGGTTTATTATTTGATGTTGCTAATAGACGACTGGTTGATGCTGTGTATTTTGATTCTCTGCCCTGTACAGCTCAAGGAGCCGGGTTGACAACACTTGCAAATGTCACAGCTCCAGGGGGTAAGTTCCAACAGTTACTCGGCCAGTTCCCAGCACTCACAGTTCCGACATTTTCAGCGGCTGTAACCAAGCATGGGTTCGAGCACTTTATTACCACCAAGGGACTGCCTGTTTTCACACAACCTCGGCGCCTGGATGCAGCTAAACTGGCCAGCACGTGCGAGGAGTTTGCCAACTTGGAGAGGTTAGGCATCCTCAGGTGCTCAAACAGCCCGTGGGCATCCCTGCTGCACATGGTGCCTAAAGCCGACGGGTCGTGGCGACCATGCGGCGATTTCCAGTGATTAAACAATGCTACGGCACACGATCGCTACACGATCCCCCATATCCAGGATTTTTCCATCCACCTGGCCGGGACACGCGTTTTCTCCAAGGTGGACCTGGTCAGGAGAGGAGGAGAACATACACAGCATTCCAAATTATTATGCAAATAAGATTTTAGTGTCATAAACATACAGTTTTTTGTTTTTCAAGTGCTGTTTCAAAGCACAGATGGGTTTGTGCAGATAAAGGCATAATGAGGAAGGTTTCTGCCAGACAAATTCATTGGATTAAGAGAGCAGCTGCTAAAATTCCATTACAAATCAGCAAATAGGTATTTGAAGCTGCTGGTGTCTCTGGAGTCCCATGAACGTCAAGGTGTAGGATCCTCCAGAGACTTGCAGTTGCATATAAACCTACTATTTGGCCACCCCTAACCAATGCTCACAAGCAGAAATGATTGCAGTGGGCCCAGAAATACCTGAAGACTAATTTTCAAACAGTATTGCTTACTGATGAGTGCTGTGCAACCCTGGATGGTCCAGATGGATGGAGTAGTGGATGGTTGGTGGATTGCCACCATGTCCCAACAAGGCTGCAACGTCAGCAAGGAGGTGGCAGAGTCATGTTTTGGGCTGGAATCATGGGTAGAGAGCTGGTAGGTCCCTTTAGGGTCCCTGAAGGTGTGAAAATGACCTTGGCCAAGGTCATTTTCACACCTTCAGGGACCCTAAAGGGACCTACCAGCTATGAGGGTGGGAGGCAGTTCACATCAAAACAGCAGCCGTGGGAGGCTATTTTGACATCTTGCAAAGAAATTCAAGCAGAAACTCTCCAAAAACTCAGTTCAATGGATGCAAGAATTGTAAAGGTTATATCAAAGAAGGGGTCCTATGTTAACATATACTGTAACTTGGCCTGTTAAAATGTTTTTGATTGAAATAGCTTTAGATTTCAGTAAATATGACCTCCTAATGCTGCAAATTTAACAAATGACCATTTTCAGGTCTTTACAACCAATAAAATGTTTTGAAACTCTTTGTGCATAATAATTTGGAACGGTGCATTTTGATTTTTTATTTTTTTATTTTTGCAAAATAATAGTTATCATTGGGAGGTTTGTTCAATAAAATTTGAATTATGCTTTAACAGTGAATGACTTGAAAATTATACTGACTGTCATTTGCATCGACTATTTAGGGAAATCAGAGACAAATATCATTTGCATAATAATCTGGAATGTGGTGTAGGTTTGTGTGTGTGTGAGTGAATTGGTGAGAATGAGGGAGCGAGTGTGAGTGAGTGAGTGAGTGAGTGAGTGAGTGAGTGAGTGACTGAGTGAGTGAGTAAGTGAGTGAGAAATGGTAGTAGTGGGTTGGATTTGTGTGGCACTTTACATGTCAGGTGACATCTCTGAACACTTGCGGTGGGCCCGTTGTTCATTTACTCTGGGCGGGCGTTGGTAGTGGTGTGCTGCTTCTGTGGCCGCAGCTGCCTTGGGGCAAGCCGGTGGGAGTGTGGGGCATTGGCCGTCTTTCACCTGGGGCCTGGGGCTGCCGTAGGCCCTGCTTGGGGGGGGGGGGGCACTCCAGCTGCTTAGTGACCCAGCCTCCTCTGGCCATCTCTTCTGGGGATACCTGGCTTTCCTGGGGCTTGGTGGCTTTGGAATATTTGTGCTCTGTGGGGGCTGGTGGTGCTGTGTTGTTTGCTCATGGTTTCGGGGGGCGGGGGGGTGCTGTGGCCCGCCACCCTCTGTCACAAGCTGAGCACTGGAAGTTTTCGCCATGCTCAGTCTTGTGGCATTTTTTTTCCTGTATCTATATTTACTTGTTGTATTATTTTGTGTCTTTTTGAGTTTCAGTATTCTTGTACTGCTTTCTATTTTTCTGTTTATGTTTCAGTTTTGTTAGGCTCATGTTTTTTTTTTTTTTTACCATTGGCAATTATTTATCAGTCTGTATTTGGTATATCTTTTCTTTATATCCTTACTGTGGTGTTCTTTCCCGAGATTGACAGCTGTCAGGTGGCGTTTCTGGATTTGTGCTCTGTTTGGGTGTCACCCTGTCAGCTGTCAAGCCCAGCTGCTTCTATCTCATTTCTCCCAGCTGCCCGAGATTATCAATCAGTGTTTTCTCCTACCCGCTCTGGTATCCACACCTGCAGCATATTATGTTATGCCCTATTTAAGACCACTGCGCTTTTCTGTCCTTGCCGCGGTCTTGAACCTGTTGACTCTTGTGTCATCTATCTTCAATGTAAGTGTAAACATGCTCTGTTTTTTGTCTTGTTTATGGGTTATTCTTCTCGTGTTTTTGAGTTGTTTTGTACTCCTTCTTTTTCCAATAAATCTCACTACTTCACAGTCCAGCGTGTGGGTCTTTCTCTCTGCCCCGAGGGGCAAAACGTGACACCCTCTTTGTATGTTTCCTGGCAAACCACTCACACGCAGACACTCACTTTTGTGTGTGCTGTCACACACATGCATACACATACAGTATCTCACGAAAGTGAGTACACCCCTCACATTTTTGTAAATATTTTATTATAGCTTTTCATGGGACAACACTGAATATATAACACTGTGATATAAAGTAGTCAGTGTACAGCTTGTATAACAGTGTAAATTTGCTGTCCCCTCAAAATAACTCAACATACAACCATTAATGTCTAATGGCAATGAACTCCATGCCCAAGAGAGTTAAGGCAGTGCTGGAAAATAATGGTGGCCACACAAAATATTGACACTGGGGAGTACTGTCACGGCTCGCCGAGCTCAGGCGTTCGCCTCAGCTGGGTGCACACCTGCGCCTCGTTAGCGCGGAGCTATTTATTCCACCTCGCCCTGAGCATTGGTCTGGAGTCGTCTGTTCTACAACGCGCTCAAACCCTCAGCAGGATCACCTCTCCAGTCCTGCCATTCATCGCGACCTCACGTAAGCTGTCAATTTCTCTCACCTGTTCTCTCAGCCTTCCCCTGTGCACAGGTGGATTTCCTGGTGGCGGACACCCTCTCCTTCGCCATCCTCTCCTCCCTCATCTAAACGCATCATCGTGTGCGCAGCAGGGCGCCGTCTCCCAGGCCTGTTATCCTCGCCAACGCCAGCCACCATTCTCCCTGCAAGTAGGTACAGCTCTGCATCACTGTCCCGTGTGGTTTGCCCAGCTCATTCCCTGTCTCTGTGTCTCCCATAGGGTTGCCTGGCCGCACAGTGTGCTGCTCTGCTCCTGCTCACATCCTCCACCCACAGACCACTAACATATCTCATACACGTATCCAAACACACCTTTTGGTTGAATAAAGCTATCAAATCTGCCTGAGCCTGCGTGTGTGTTTGCTGAGCTGAGAATTATGTCAGCCGCGCCGCCTGTGTTTCTGGCTGCTGGTCGTCTCCGCTTGTTTGTCCTGTTTTTGATTGTGTTATTTTGTCTGGATTATGTGCAATCAGCCATTGTTTATGATCGCCAAGTGCTGCTGGATATTCGATCTTCAATGATGGGGTTTGGCTGTTATAATCAGGAGGGAAGATTCTTCCATCGGTCTCTGCGTTTGCAACTTCCCGTTGGTACCTGGGACCCCCGCTGTGGTTATACTGGCAGAAAGCGATCCAAACCTCGGGGAAGACGTGCAGGTGCCGCGGTGAAATCCAGAAGGCTTGCTCGGCTTCACCGTCTTGCTCGCTCCACCTCATCTTCTCCTAATGCTGCAGTTGGCCTCTTTCCTGGAGCCCTCGGGTGTGCCCGGAGTGAGGCCATCATTTCTCCGCCCTGTTTTCCCTGTTCTACCGTGTAAACCGGCCTTCTCCCTGCTCCGAGCCAGCAAATCCCCTGCAGGTAGCGGGTGCCTACGTCAACTTTCACCGGCCCCCATTCCTGGCGAGACTGCTGCTGTTACAGAGCCCATCCAGCTGGTGTTGCTTAACACACGTTCCATCGCAAATAAATCATTCTTTTTGAAAGATTTATTCATTACTGCAGGGCTAGACTTTTTATTTCTTGTTGAGACTTGGCAGAGAAGTGAGGAATTTACCTCCCTAATTGAACTTTGTCCACCGGATTGTACCTTCTCTTGTGCTCCGAGATTGACAGGCCGCGGTGGTGGTCTGGCCATCGTGAACCTGCGCCGCTTCATTACACGGACGGTGAGCCATGGAACTTTTTCATCATTTGAACTGATGATTTTAAAAATTGGCTCCTCAAACCCATTTTATTGTGTTTTAATTTACCGCCCTCCAGGAGTTTATGCCTCTTTTTTATCTGAGTTTAGTGATTTTTTAACTTCTATTATTGAATTTGAGCAGATTTTATTACTTGGAGATTTTAATTTGCATATTAATGATCCCAATGACAGTTTTGCAGTTAATTTCTTGGGTATGATTGAATAATTTAATTTTGTTTTGTCTGACCCTACGCATATAAAAGGAAATACATTTGATCTTGTTTTTACACTTGGTCTTAATGTGAATAATGTTCAGACTAAGGAGCTTCATGTGTCAGACCATTTTTGTGTTCTTTTTAATTTATCAGTTAAATCAGTCTGTTACACTGACAAGCGGGCAAAATGTTCTCGTGTCATTGACCAGTTTTCAGCTGTGAAATTTTCTGCTGCCTTTGACAGCAGTGTGGTTTTATCCTCTGATAACGACACTGAGAGCTTGGTCTGCTCTTTTAACTCACACTGTTCAAGCATCTTAGATGTAGTTGCTCCCTTTAAAACCAGGACTGTCCGTGCTGTTAATTTATCCCCCTGGTTAAATGATGATCTCTGTTGTTTTAGATGTAAATGTCGGAGGGTGGAAAGACTGTGGAAGTCCACTAAACTTGAGGTGCATCGATTGTACCTTAAGGAACTGTTAATTGAATTTAATAATATGATTAAAATGGCAAGAACTTCTTATTTTTCCAACATCATCTCCTCCAGTATCAACAATCCAAAGATCCTCTTCAGCACAATAGACAGTATAGTTAATCCTGTCAGTTCTGCTCCCCCTGTTTATTCAGTTAATGACTGTAACAAGTTTATTTCCTTCTTTGTTGACAAGGTCACTGCTGTCAGGGCTGGTTTTACTCATTCCTTTCCCCGAATCCTTTATTGTCCTAACAGACAGGCCTTTTTAAGTGATTTTACCCCAATTTTTTTGAGGATTTGTCAGTGTTGGTGAGCCCCATGAAATCCTCCTCCTGCGCTTTAGATATTTTGCCTTCCTCAATGTTAAAAGAGATAATTGGCTCAGTGGGTACATCTTTGGTTAATATCATTAATAGTTCACTTGAATCTGGTTGTGTACCCTCGTATTTTAAACATGCAGTTGTGCAGCCACTTTTAAAAAAACCTAACCTTGATCCATCTGTTTTTGAAAACTTCAGGCCAATTTCTAAGCTACCTTTAATTTCTAAGCTTTTAGAAAAAGTTGTTGCCAAGCAGCTCACTGACTTTCTGATTGAACACAATATTTTTGACAAATTTCAGTCAGGTTTTTGTCAGAAACACTCGACAGAGACTGCTCTTCTTAGGGTGTCGAATGATATTTTAATGTCATCAGACTCTGGCAGATGCTCTGTTTTAGTGTTATTAGATCTTATTAGATGGTCCAGTCGTTTGCTTGGTGAGTCACAGCTGAGCCTGACATCCCTGTACACCAGACAAGTACAGAGGATGGCTACCTCCATTTTAAATGATGACTCCCACCCTTTGCACTGCAACTTTCAGCTTCTTCCCTCAAGACGGAAGTTTGCTGTCCCAAAAAGTAAAACCCAGCACTACAAAAACAGCTTTATTCCTGCTGCTGTCAAAGAGTTGAACAAGCTGTAACAATATATTGCATATAATTTAGGTACCTATTTATTAACTCCATTTTATATTTACTTATTTTTGTAGGATGTTACTTGGGTTCTAAATATTTTATTGAGTTTTAGCCCTTTGAGTTTTTAACCTCTTTGACTAGTTTTTAACTTTTAATATGACTCTTCTCTCTTACCTCTGGTTTTTCTCTCATCTCTTTGTCTTTTTATACCCTGATTGATGGAGCCTTGAGTATTTTTATCATGTTCATAGTCAATTTCATGTGTGCCTGTGTCTGTGTCTATGTTGAATGTAATTTGTGGCTTGTAAATATGGATGTCACCAGACTGCAAAACAAATCTACCTACGGGTACAAATAAAGTAACTTGAACCTGAACCTGAACCTTACTGCAGCATTTGATACTATTGATCATTGTATTTTGTAACAAAGGCTTAGAAATTGGGTAGGTATTTCTGGAAAAGCTCTGGATTGGTTTTTCTCCTACCTTTCTGGTAGGAGTTTTTCCGTGGCTGTTGGCTCTTATTCATCTGATTCTCCTCCTTTAACCTGTGGGGTGCTTCAGGGTTCTATTCTGGGTCCACTTTTATTTGCCCTATATATGCTGCCACTTGGTTCTATCATCAGCAAATTTAAAGGTGTGTCTTGTCACTGCGCTGACGATTTACAGCTACTTTTTTCTTTTAAACCTGACCATTGTTGACAATTTAAAAATTATTCATGATTGTCTGTCCGCAATTAAGGACTGGATGTCTAGTAACTTTCTGTAACTTAATGCTGATAAAACTGAAGTCCTTATTGTAGCACCTGATAATCTAATTTCTAAGATGGTTAATAGCATTGGTTCATTAAGCTCTAATGTACGGTCTAATCTAAAAAATCTTGGTGTCATTTTCGATCAATCGATGAGTTTTGATCAGCATGTCAAATCTCTGACCCGGAGTTGTTTTTTCCACCTTAGGAATGTATATCCAAAATTAGGTCATTGGTTTCCTACAGTCAGTTAGAAATCATTATTCATGCCTTTGTTTCTTCACGTTTGGACTACTGTAATGCTCTTTTCACATGTCTTAGCAAATCCTCTTTACACCGTCTACAGTTAGTCGAGAACTCTGCTGCAAGATTACTAACTAGGTCCAGTAGATTCTGTCATATCACTCCCGTTTTGGCCTCCTTGCATTGGCTTCCTGTAAATTATAGAGTTGATTTTAAAGTTCTTGTTTTTACTTATAAAGCCATTCATGAAGATGCGCCTTTTTATATTAGTGACTTGCTCCATCTATACCAGCCCAGCAGGTCTCTCAGGTCTTCTCATCAGAATTTATTGGTAGTCCCTAGCACTAGGCTCAGAACCAAAGGTGATAGAGCCTTTACTGCTGTTGCTACCAGACTTTGGAACTCCTTACCTTTTGAACTTAGATCTGCACCTTCCATTGATGTTTTTAAGAAGCAACTAAAGACCCACCTTTTTAGCCTGGCTTTTTATTAACTATGTGTTGATTGTATTTTTATGTGCTTTTACTGTTTACTTTTTTATTTTTTACTGTTTTATGTGCCTGTGTTTTTATTTTGTTTTTTTACCATGTTAGGCACTTTGTGACTCTGTCTGTGAAAAGTGCTCTATAAATAAACTTATTATTATTATTATTTTCATAGAATTTTTATTTATTACCACTTTTGTCAGATTCAAGTTATTTCTGTGACCATTGTGGGTTTTTCTTTCATTAACAGAGAGGTACCAACAATTTTCTCCATGTCTGTAAATCTGTTTGGCACAGTAAGGGAAACAGATACCTGTTCTGCTTACCTAGCTGGTTAACAGGACAGGGGAAGAAGAAAAAAAAAAATTCTTGTTTGATTTGTTTATTGCAAACAGCTGCTAGTTTGTACATTTTGCCAATAAACCTAATTTGCAGTGGGGTTTGAAAAGTTTTGATTACAACTGTTACTGGAAACATGACTTCATTAATGAATAAAAACAATTCCATAATTTAAAAATACATAAGACACTTTTTCATAACAGTAACACTGTTGAAACGGTTGTTATGTAGTAAGTTCAGTGCTTACCTGTTCAGGACAAAATTTGCTAGCTAATCATTCATGTAGAAATCCTTTTCAGTTAAGATGTTTCCACCCAACTGTCCAGTATTGACCCCTGTTTTATTACGCCTCTGGTCATGGAGTTGCTTTCCTGGTTCATGAGGCTTCTGAGGTCAGGTAAAAATGATTTCTGGTCCTGTTCTTGTCTCCATGCCTGTAGAACACTGTGTTGTGTTATGTATGAATAATGAGACAGGGAGAACTGAACAGTGAACTATTCTTTAATATCAGAACACAGAATTGTATACACCAGTGGCCCTGCCCGCCTGATGTCACCCTGTGGGCGGGTATGGCATCACACACATACTATACTCACGACACCACACTTCCCCTCCGCCTTACAAAAAGCAACACCACACACACAATTGAGACTTTCCCCAATTTAGGACCTGAATTGTGCCCTAAGAAAACAGGGGAACAGTTAACTGTAATAAAATAACCTACCACATTCACACAAAACAACTAAAATTGGACCAAGTCTAAAAATACGTAAAATAATCCCATAACACACCACATACATACTCTCATGCACACCAGCACTACGTACATGTATTTACATTTGATATTTTTATGTTACTCCACAGTCCCTGGACAGCCATGAACAAAACTGGCTCAGAGGCCCAGGGCAACCCCACGGCATGCATGCCCTTGGTCGCCGTCTGCTCCCAGGATCAAAGTGACCTTTCCTGGCGAAAATGTCTCCTCTCGCCATCAACTGCTTCTCCTCTCTGGCCATGCAGTGCTGCTGTCTGGCACGCCATCCCTCTGTGCCCATCATCCGCTCCCACCGGCCTTCAACACCGCCGTCATGGCTCCAAACACTCCGGCCCCCCGTGGCCGCACTCCAGGGAAAACCGAAGCCTGCTCGTCGGTGCCACTCCCTGCCTCGGACGTCTCGCTGTACTGCCCAGCACCCTCGTCCAAGGCTCATGGAGCTCCAGCACTGAGATACTGCCTGACCTCCGTGGTGCACGGCTGCTGCCACTCTCTCCCAGGGTCCACAGCATCGCTCTCGTCAGCGTCGTTCTCCGACCCAGGTGCTTCATCGCTGCTCTCAGCACCCTTGTCCCAGGCACTCTGCTGCGTTGTCTCCATGCCCAGCCATAGCTGCTCTCTACCTGGGCTCTCAGCTTCGCTCTCGTCGGCGTCACTGTCCGACCTGGGCATTTCGTTGCTACTCTCGGCACCCTTGTCCCAGGCGCTCCGCTGCGTCATCTCCATGCCCAGCTGTCGTTGCTCTTCCCCGGGGCTCTCAGCCTCCATGGTCCCACCCACTCGCTGCCAAGCCTCCAGCTCCAGGGATGACTCCTGCTGCTCTCCCTCTCCGCTGTCGTTGCACACCACACCGTCCAACTCATCAGCGCCCTGGTCCTCGACCTTCCTGCACTTCGCGGCTGGCCCACCGTCTTCAGTGACTAGGGACTCCCCAGTCCCACCTCGATGCCCAGCTGGTAGCTTGGAGCCCTCTTTTGGCATGCAGTTAGCTTCGTGGCTAACCCGTCCATAGACACTGACTGTGCCGTGAGCTTCTCCCAGCTAACTAGCTTAGCCTTGTTTGGTGCCAACACTCCACCACCCACAGCGTTGTGGTCCTCGTATGCCCGGCGAAAAAAAATCGGCCAACTGCTCGACAGCATCCTCACAGCGCTCCGTTTCTCCCAATGTACTGAGAATTCTTTGGCCCTCCACGCCGAGATGATGGGCCAGGAGTGCTCGATGTCTTCCTCTGTCGAGTCCACCTAGGCACAGCGCCCCGATGTAACCCTCAAACATGGCCCTCCATTTCAGCTACAGGATCACCGGCTCTCCCGTGTACTCCAGAAATGGCACTAGGGGTTGAAGTAGCCCATACGCTGCCATAATTATCCTCGTTGCCAATATGTTATGTATGAATAATGAGACAGGAGCCGTGCTGAACTGAACATCGAACTACCCTTTATGATCAGAACACAGAATTATATACACCAGTGGCCGTGCTCGCCTGACGTCACCCTGTGGGCAGGTACAGCATCACACACTCACTACACTCACAACACATGTTGCTCCTGCACAAGTTTGCCAGTCTCATAAATGACAACCAAGGGTGGAAACGTGATCTGGTTTGAGGAAATAGTCTACTTCACCTCAAAACAAGGACAGACCTTTCCAGAATGGAATGTGAACTTCTCAGTGGAATATTCAACCTTTAACATTATTGTAAAATAAAATAAGTCAGTTTTTAGCTTAAACGTTTATTAAATTTCTGACTATATCTGATAGTTGTTTTTCCTGTTTAATTACAAAAAATGGGATGCAAATAGGTCCTTTAAGCTCTGTTGTGCTTCATACATCACAATTGTTCCGTTAAATAATCGTTAAGTAATCAATGGCCGAGCCTTCTTAAATTTAATATTTGTTCTCAAACTAGACAGAACATGATCAAAACAGGATCTAATGAACAGTTTCCAAGACTCTCCTGTTATTCTGACAAATTTTCACAGAGACAAACATTAATGTCTCAGTGTTCCTTAGTTCCTTAGTTTCCTTACAGAGCCTGGACACTTAAATAAACATCAGTGTAAACAGCATGATATCACGTAGGTACATGGACTTTGGATGATATGCATGTTTTTATAGTTTTATAACATGTAGCTCACCTTTATGAGGGAGTCTTTGTTACGGCTCTGTTTTTATTGCTTTTTTGTGAGGGACAGATACCATATATACAAACTAAAAATGGTTATCTGAAGTATTTATCACAGTGTTTGCAACAGGTGTTATGGTTCCCCCTTTGGGACATAATGACGGACCCAGGCACAGGCGATATGTTTCTACAATTTATTACATGTAAGTCGCTAGTGGGCTGAGAGAGAAAAGAGAGCTGCACGGCTGAACAACTGACAGAAGGTGACAAAGTAAAATCCAGAGTGTCACACAATACAGATGGGGATGAACCTCATTTTTTGATCACCACAAACAGCAATGACACGCGGCTACTGATAAACTATACAAATAATTAACTAGACAAGGAACAAGTGAGCATGATAATGGACTATTAAGTAAAGTATAAGATAAACAGGAAAGGAAACCACAAAAGTAAGACCAGGAGGAACAAAACCCCGAAGCACTCCAAAATAAGAGTAAACTCAGAAACAAATGACAAGGCAAGGAGTAATACATGAAAACCTACCAGGTTAACTTAGGGACAGTAGAAGAATGATAATGACAATAACAGTCAGTCCAAAAATATCATAAAGCGTGAGTGATCATGACAACAGCTGCTAGTTTTTTTGGGATGTTATATATCGCAACGTTGCCTCTAGGGTTTGGTTGGCATGCGCACACTGCCTGTTGCTTTCAGGGTGATAAGCAGAGGAGAGGCTGACTGATGTGCCCAGGGATCTGCAGAAGGCTCACCACGCTTGCAAAGTGAACTCTGGCCCTCTGCCAGAAACAATGTCTGTCGGGATCCCATGTAGCTGGATGATGTGTCGGACAAGGAGGTTAGCAGTCTCTGAGGCCGAAGGGAGCTTGGACAAGAGGACAAAATGTGCTGCTTTAGAAAAGTGGTCAACAATGGTGAGAAGTAGTGGAGCTGCAGTCTTTGGCAGACTCCACAGGAGAAAGAGGACATTCTGAAGCCCTCAATTGCAAAAAGTCTGTTTTAACTGACTTACTGGGCATGGTGGCTAGGGGCGCTGTGGTACACAGTAGGTTCCAGAACATTGCTCAAATGGATACTTCATCTCATTTTTTCTTTGGTTTGGAGAAGAAGAATGGTCAGAGTGACATAATGTAGCACACAGGCCCAAGAAACACGCACGCAGGCTCAGGATAGATTTAACAGCTTTATTCAACAAGCAGGTGTGTGTGGATGGATGTATGCGGTATGGGAATGTGCTGGGGTGAACGCCGATGCGCAGGCAGCAGAGCAGCGCGCCGTACAGCCGGACAACCCTATGGAGACAAGAACAAAGGACAAGGGTAACGGGCACCACACCGAGACAGGGGATATAAGTGACGGTGTTGCTTACTTGCAGGGACAGGTGGCTGGCGTCGGCAGGCGATGAGCCCGGGAGACAGCGTCCTGCTGGGTCTGCGCAGAAGATGGAGATGCTATGGCGATGACGGGGGAAATCCACCGCCAGGAGGGTCCACCTGTGCACAGGGGTGAGAACTTGGAAGACAAGGTAAGGAGTTCTTACGTGTCGTTGAATCTTTGCTGGTGATCTGAGGTAGAATCACGAGCTTTGGAAACGCTGATGAGAACAGACGGCTCCAGACTTCAGCAGAGGGCAGAGTGGGCTAAATAACCCGCTGCTGACGAGACGCAGGTGTGCGCGCAGCTGAAGCCGCTGATGAGCGGCGGGTCATGACACAGAGGAGGATGATCCATTCTTTCTGCTCAGAAGGCGGGTGGCTGATCCATGAATCTGTGGAGATCCGTCACTTTGCAGCAGCTTTCTATAAAGATCTCTTTAAGAGTTTGTTGAGAAGCTGCACATGCTGAGTTGCTTTTTGATGAATTTACCTAAGGTGATGGCTGCCATGATTACAGAGCTGGAGAGTGAGATCACTCTGCAAGAACTGTCAGTAGCGGGCCAGTCTCTTCAGTGTGGCAAAGCTCCAGGGCTAGATGGTCTGCCACCGGAGTTTTACAAGATGTTTTGGTCTGAGATCTGTAAAGACTTGCTGGAAGTACTATCTGACAGTCTGCAGAAGGGTCAGTTGACTCTAAGCTGTAGGAGAGCAGTCCTCACCCTCCTTCCTAAGAAAGGTGACCTGAATGACATTAAAAACTGGCATCTGGTAGCCCTCCTTTGTACTGACTACAAACTTCTCTCCAAGGTTCTGGCTAACAGGTTGAAGAAAGTGATGGAGCCTTATAGTACATGCAGACCAGACTTACTATGTACCCGGTAGGTTGGTTACAGACAACATATTTTTAATTTGTGATGTTTTGGACCTCTCTTGCTCATTGGCCAAGGAACTTGGTCTCATTTTGATAGGCCAAGAAAAGGCGTTTGGAAGAGTTGAGCACCTATATCTTTGGCAGACACTGGAAGCCTTTGGGTTCAGCACAGGGTTGATCGCCATGATCCAGGCCTTGTTTTGAGACATTGAGAGTATTCTTAAGATTAATGGTGGTTTGAGTGCTCCTTTCAAAGTTGAGAGGGGTGTCTGATAGGCCTGTCCCCTCTCAGGTATGCTGTACTCTTTTGTCATCGAGCCCCTCTTTTGTAAACTAATGGCCCTTTTCCACTACTCCACTACTTCCACTACTAATGGCCCTTTTCTTTGGCTCTACTTGGTTTGTAGGGCTTTCCAGTACCAGGTACTTTTTAGGGACCTATTTCAATGAGGTTCCAATCATGCTGAGTCGAGCTGAAAATGTGATGTCAGCAGATTGCAGGCCACTGATTGGCCAGGGCGTAACATCAGTGGATGAGAGTGATGTCTTCACAAGATTCAAAACCGCCATTTGTAAATTTGGCTGCGAGCTTTTATTATTTATTATTTATTACTATATTATGTGATAATCAACAAAATAAATGGCTACACACAAATCAACACCGTCACAAAACACTCACCATCTTTCCTTTGCGCAGCCATCAGCTTAGAGACCTCCTGGTATTTCACTTCGGAATGCTCTGCTGGGGCAGGAACTGAAAAGTTCATAGGCTGAAAAGTTCATCTTCATATACTGGTCAAATTTGACCAAATGTGGTTATTTTTCAACAGTCTTCCCGTCGGTGCACACAGTTCTTCCATCGGTGTTACAGCGTTTGGATCCCTGCACTTGAAAAATAAACTACATTAGGTCAAATTTGACAACTATGAACTTTTCAGTCTATGAACTTTCCAGCCCCGGCGCCAGCAGCCCTCCTGGCTCTGCCCTGCTGCGGCGGTGGGGGTGGACTACAAAACATTGTCCTACCAGGTGGCCTTGGACAAAAGGTGGTTTTAAATATCTTTGTGTGCTTTTAGGAGATCGGGCTTTTACTAGGAAAAATTGGGAGCATGTTTTGAAAAAAGTCAAAAGAAGATTAAAGAAATGGAAATGGATTTTGCCAAACTCGTCCTTTAGAGGTTGTGTTTTAATCATTATAAACTTGATCGCTTCAATGCTGTGGCATCGACTGTCTTGTGTAGACCTTCCAACCAACCTGCTGGTCAAAATGCAATCTATAATTGTGGACTTTTTCTGGGACCACCTTCACTGGGTTCCACAGAGCGTCCTGATTTTGCCTAGGGAAGAAGGTGGTCAAGAACTCATCCATCTGTCCCGCAGGGGGACCGTCTTTAGCCTTCAGTTCATTCAGCAACTACTGAGTGGCCCTCTCGATCTTGTGTGTAGTCTTATTGCCAGAGCTGTCCTGGCTCACTGTGGGGGACTAGGACTAAAGGAGTCATTGTTTTTAATGGACTTAAAGAACCAAAAACTCCAGGAACTTCCTCATTTCTATCAGAGTGTTTTTAAAATCTGAGGACTTTTTAAAAAGGACTCTCTCCAGGCTTTCTGGTTACCTTTTTGGCTTTTAAAGGAGCCACTTGTGTTTGGGACCATTTTAATGTCGGCAGTGTTCTAAGACCTTCTGTTTTGAAAAAAAAAGTTTGTCTTGTGGAGTGTGTGAAATAAGAGTCGGGCTCATGGCACACAGTTTATTACACACTTCACATCTCTCTAGCACAGAACAGACTGAACATTTCAGCAGGCACTCTCCTCTTAAGTTTCATGGTATTTCTCCACACACAACATGACATTTGCATCACACTGCATTTAACCCCCTTCGTCCCTGACTCCTTCCTGCTATCTCGCCAGGAACCTCCTGAGCATTGTTCTCCCATGTTTATCCACTGTCTCTTGTCTGAGGTGCTAAATAATCTGGCTCCCCCAAGGTGCTAAACTTCCCCCCCCCAGCATCTTAGATAGAACAATAGAATAACAGTCCACATGTTGTGATAGAACAATAGAATATCAGTCCACATGCTGTTTGGGCTTCTGTCTCCTCCCGTATCTGCTGTAACTGGGGTTTACTGCCTCCGTGGCACTGGTGTGCCGGTGGGGGGCTGCTGGGAGTGTGTCTGACTGCGGATGGGCTGTGACTGGTGGGGGGGGGGCACTTCGGTCTGTCCGTGTGGCTGCTCAGGTGAATCGTTTCCCTGGGGAGCTCTCCGTGGGGGTCTTCCACGCCGAGGGGCCCTAGCCAACAGCACTTGCTCATCTGCCACAACGAAAGCGGGTTTGAGTCTGTCTATGCCAATTTTTTCCCGCCTACCCCCCAAGTCTAGCAAAAAATGCTTATCCCCTGTTTCCAACATTCTGAACGGTCCATCATAGGGTGGGCGCAATGGAGGGCGGTGGGCGTCGTGTCTGACAAACAAGAACTCCGTGCTCTTCAAAGTTTTAGGCGGTGGTGGGCAGGGCCCGGCAGTGTGCCTGTGTTTGCGCTACGCTGCAAAAGCTGAGACGGGCAGCTGCCCAGCATGGGATTATCTGGCAGAAATTCCCCGGGCAGCCGTAGGGGCTGCGCAAAAACCAGCTCTGCCAGGGAAGCTTCCAGATCCTCTTTCAGGGCGGAGCGCAACCCCAATAAAACCCACGGCAGCCTGTCTACCCAATTTGCATCCGTCAATGAAGCCCTGAGTGCTGCTTTCAGTGATCTATGAAAACGCTCGCATAACCCATTGGCCTGTGGGTTGTACGCGGTTGTGCGGTGAACTGTAACACCCAGGCTGCGGGCCATCGCGGACCAGAGTGCGGAAACAAATTGAGGGCCCCTGTCAGACGTAATGTCCGACGGGACTCCAAAACGCGCCACTCATGCTGTTAAAAAAGCGTGCGCCACGTCTGTGGACGTGTCTGCCGCCAGCGGGACCGCTTCTGGCCAGCGCATGGTGCGGTCCACCACTGTCAGGAGGTGCGTGCACCCCTGTGATGGCGGGAGGGGGCCCACGAGGTCCACGTGAACATGGTTGAACCTCTTAGCCGGGATACGAAACGGCTACAAGGGAGCCTTCGTGTGTCTGTGTACCTTGGCTCGTTGGCACGCCACGCAGGCTGCAGCCCACTCTTTCACTTGTTTGCGTAGGCTCGGCCACACAAACTTCTCTCCCACCATTTTGATCGACGCACACACTCCTGGGTGTGCCAGATTGTGAACCGACTCAAACACGCGGCGGCGCCATGCGACCGGGACCACCGGACGCGGGCGACCCGTGGAGACATTGCAGATTAGCGGGGGGGGCGCCATCCTGCAGCACCCTGCTCTCCAGCCTTAACCCTGTTGGTCCAGACTGGAGCGCGCGCACGTCTGCATCGCTAATCTGCTCCGCTGCCATGGCTGCGTAATCTATCCCCACGCAGACCGGGGCCACCACGGCGCGCGAGAGGCAGTCCGCCACTACATTCAGTTCACCAGACACATGCTGAATATCGGTAGTAAACTCTGAGATCGCGGCCAGCTGTTTCTGCTGCCGGCCCGACCACGGTTCTGAAACCTTGGCCATCGCGAATGTTAGCGGCTTGTGGTCCATGAACGCGGTGAAGCTGCGCCTTTCCAGCCAGAACTGGAAGTGGCGCATGGCCAGGTGAAGAGCCAGCAACTCTCTGTCGAACACGTTGTATTTATGTTCGCTGTCGCGCAAAGTTCTGCTGAAAAAGGCGAGCGGCTGCCAAGCCCCGGCGACACGCTGCTCCACGACAGCCCCTATGGCCACGTCTGAAGCGTCGGTGGTGAGTGCTTTGTGGGCCGTCGGGTCTGGATGCACCAGCAGTGCGGCGTTTGCCAGGGCTGCTTTAACTTCTGAGAACGCCCGCTCTCGCTCCGGGGTCCATTCGACCCTATCCGCAGGTTTCTGTTTCTTGAGCGCGGCGTACAATGGTTGCATGAGCTGCGCCGCGCGGGGAAGGAAACGGTTATAAAAGTTCACCATCCCCAAAAATTCCTGCAGCGCCCTGACTGTCTGAGGCCGGGGAAAATCCGCCACGGCGTGCACTGTGTAGGGCAGCGGGATCGGTCCTTCCGGAGAGACGCAGTGCCCCAAAAAAATCAATCTCCGTCACGCCGAACTGGCATTTCACTGGGTTCATTATTAACTTGTGCTCCTCCAACCTCCGGAAAACCGTCGTGAGGTGGGTTTCGTGTTCGTCTTCGGATGCACTGGCTACCAGGATATCGTCCACTTAGACGAACATGAACGGGAGATCGCACAGCACTGCATCCATCGTGCGCTGGAATGTCTGTGCTGCTACTTTTAACCCGAATGGCATGCACAGGAACTGGAATAGACCGAACGGAGTTATTACCACTGTTTTGGGTACGTCCTCCGTGCGCACTGGGACTTGGTGGTAACCGCGGACCAGGTCTATTTTGGAAAAAATGCGTTCTCCGGCAAGGTGAACGGAAAAATCCTGTATGTGGGGAATTGGGTAGCGGTCATGCGCTGTGGCGTTGTTCAACCTGCGGAAATCCCCGCACGGTTGCCACGAGCCCTCAGCCTTAGGGACCATGTGTAGCGGGGATGCCCATGGGCTGTTCGAGCGCCTGATGATGCCCAACCTTTCCAGGTTGGCGAACTCCTCGCGCGCTATGGCCAGTTTAGCTGCGTCCAAGCGCCGAGGTCTTGCAAAAACAGGCGGCCCGGTGGTAGTGATAAAGTGCTCCACCCCGTGTTTAGCGATGGCCGCCGAAAACGTCGGGACCGTGAGTGCTGGGAACTGAGTGAGCAGTGTGTGGAACTTACCGCCTGTAGCTGTGACGTTGGCTTGTGCTGTTGGCTGGGTCCCTCGAGCTATACGGGGGGAGATTCAAAGGACAGCGCATTAACCAGGCTTCTGTTAGCAACATCCACATGTAAACCATGTGCACACAGAAAATCAGCCCCCAGGATATGGTAATTCAGTGCTGCTATGACAAAAGTCCACTCATATGTACGGCCGTGTAGAGATAAGAGCAGAGTCCTCTCACCAAAGGTCTTAATATCCGAGCTGTTTGCTGCCAACATCTCGGGGCCGCTAGGTCCTGCCAGCCGGTCAGCGTAGGTCGGCAGGATGAAACTCTTCTGGGCTCCGGTGTCCACGAGGAAACGCCTCCCCGAGCGTGCATCCGTCAAGTAGAGCAGCTTTTTCTCTTCACCGAGGGTCGCAGCTGCTACCGACCCCCGGCCTTGGCGTTTCCCGAGTGCTTGAATTGGCACGGGGGCGCACATCTGCGTGCCTTCTCTCCGAAGCGGCGGTGGTAGAAACAGAGCGTGTCTCTCTGGTGCTCCTTGGCCCCCGCTGCTGCTACCGTCGGTGGCTCCTCGCCTCCTCTGGTCATCTTGCTGGGCTCCGCCACTGCCGCGTTGACTGTGATCGCCCTGGTGGTGAGGATGATCCGGTCTGCCTCCTGGGCTAGCGCACGGTAGTCGCGCGTGGCCAGCAATGGTGAATTGGCCAGAACCGCTCTCGCCACTGTCTGAAGGTTCCGGAGGAAGAGGTGGGCAACCAGAAAGTGCCCGTCGTCCGTGCCCATTAATGCCAGCATCTTCTCAATCAGGTCTATGGCCGAACCATCTTCTAACTCGGTCCGCGTCAGGAGCCTCTCTGCTCTCTCACAGTCCGAGAGCGTGTAGCACTGGATGAGCGCAGCCTTGAGCGCCTCATATTTGCTGCTGGCTGGTGGTTGATCGAGCAGGCTTGCTACCTGCTGAGCTGTGCGGGCGTCCAGTGCTGCGACCACATGGTAGAATCTGGTATCGTCTGCCGTTACAACCCAGAGGGCGAACTGGGCCTCGGTGAGGGGGAACCAAGAGCACGGGTTGTGCTGCCAGAAATCCGGTAGCTTGACTGAAACCGCACACGCGTGGCTGGAGGTTCCAGTCCGGGCTGTCTGTGGGATGGCTGCCGCCTCGCTGTAGCTTCCTGACCGGGCCAGCTCCGGGGATCTTGCCTCGTGTTCCATAATACGTCTTGGGTCACCAGTGTGGAGTGTGTGAAATAAGAGTTGGGCTCATGGCACACAGTTTATTACACACTTCACATCTCTCTAGCACAGAACACACTGAACATTTCAGCAGGCACTCTCCTCTTAAGTTTCATGGCATTTCTCCACACACAACATGACATTTGCATCACACTGCATTCAACCCCCTTCGTCCTTGACTCCTTCCTGCTATCTCGCCAGGAACCTCCTGAGCATTGTTCTCCCATGTTTATCCACTGTCTCTTGTCTGAGATGCTAAATAATCTGGCTCCCCCAAGGTGCTAAAGTCTCTGCAATGGTTACAACACTGGGACACTTGGTGAACCTACTGTATGTGGTCGTAACTTGGACAATGCTGATACCCTGTGCTTGGCTCTTGGCGTTTCTTCAGTCAGGGTTATAATGAACTTGTTATGTCCGAAAATGAGGAGAAGTTGAGGTGACGTTTTATAGTTTTATTAGAACACCAGTATGCTAGCCCAAGAGTCCACAACGAAGAGACAAGATGTCTCTCGTAGATGTCTTATATACCCCAGGTGACACCACCCCCAGGAGGCGGGGCATCACCACCACCTCTCTACCCTAGGGCACCGCTATACCAATATATATATGCAATATAATACCCAACATTCTCCCCCACCTTCAAAAATCACAAGCGCATCAATTGCCCCCCCCCCTTAAAATTTATACCTGACACACTTACTAAACACAGAAATGTACAGACCTATCCATTCATACCACACCGGCCCAGTGGACCCCTCCACTATGTAAATAACCAGTCAGTGAACATAAAAGGGCCACACACCAAAATAAATTAATCCCGAAATAAATAAATACAGTATATACATCATAAACATTTAAAACTATATACAATTATGAACACTGTAAACTAACACAATGGCAGTACCGGACTCTTTATACTAGCACTCCCACCTCATAACATGGGCACAACATCTCAACAATACGGGGCACATTTACATTTCACACTCTGCTATTATCAAACTTTCACACCTCAGCATTACTTCACTCAACCCACACACAGCACTCAATACACACACAACGGTGGTCATTTTCTTTCACTTTTTTTTTTTTTTTTACCCAGTAACCTTAGTTGAGGTTTTAAAATTTCAAAAAACACTGAAACTAGACACACCGTTAGCCCCAAAGTTGGCTCCCCTCTGTAGCATCCATCCCGCGGCCTGTTACCAGAGCGTGTCCACCTCTTCTTTACCAGAGACGGGCCGCACTGGCGTTTTTTACCCTTCAACCCCCCCCCCCCCCCCACACACACACACACACACACTGCAAACAGTGGCATGGGACGCCTGCCGTGGTGGCGTTCTCTGGTGTTGGTGGCACCCCTGCCCCCCCTTGGTCCGGGCAAGCTCGAGTCCCACACTTCTTTGCCGCTTCCCACGTAGAACGACTGGTCCCACAGTCCACCGTCTGACCACTCCTCCCTGTCGCTGCAGGCAATAGAGAAACTGAGCCCGTAGAACAAATCACAGCCCATCAGGTTGTTTTCTTCACGAGCCACCATGAACTCGGCTGCATACATTGAGGCCGACTTGTACCTCGCTGATAGCCATACCGAGCCCACAATGTCCAGGGGGTTGTTACCATAGCCGTAACAGGCAATGTCTGTTCTATTCACTGTGTAGTGTGGGAAAAACGTCTTCACCGTCGCCAAATTCAAGATGGAAGTTGCCGACCCCGTGTCTACCATCAGTGGGACTAGCACTCCGTCCAACATGATGTTACAAAGGATTCATCCGTCTGTGTTGGGTGAAACCGTGTGGACCACCGTGGGTATCTTCTTAGCTGAAATCCCCCTCTCTGGCCCCCGGTCTTCCTTTTCAAAGTTCTGGCAGACTCTGGCGAAGTGGTGGAACAGATCGCACCATCCACAATGCTTCCCCTTCGCTGCGCACTCCCTCGCCTTATAGCGGTGCCTGCTGGATCCACAGCTGTAGCATCTCGTCGTCCCCGGGGCAGACCTAATCTTCACGACGGCTGCGTATTCATCGTTGCTGCCGTCGTCTGGATCCAAGACCAGTGCCTTCCACTGTCTCTTGTTCCTGGGCAGGGCCTCCATGTCACCGAGATTTCTCATAATTCTTTCCACTGCCTCGTGTTGCTGCGCGAGCTCCATGGCTGCTAGCAACGTTAGCTCACCAGCATGAGTTAGCAGACGGACCCTCGCGGAGGAATATGCCACGTGCTCCGTTAGCTGGTTGTGGATCATCTCCTCCTCCAAGGCTCCGAACCTGCACTCACCCTCCAGCTGCCGGAGGTCCGGCCGAGGTCCGTGCCGGCTGCACGATGGCGCAGTGGTTAGCACTGCGGCAGCACAGTTTACCCTCGGCCGGGGGATCGCGGGGATCATGAGATCGTGGGTTCGATCCCTGCCCCCGGCCAACAGTGATCTGTGTGGAGTTTGCATGTTCTCCCCTTGTTGCGTGGGTTTACTCCGGTTTCCTCCCGCATGCCAAAAACATGCAGGTTAGGGATACGGGGCGCTTGCACACGCAGCGACCGGCAGCTGGTGGCTTGTCACCAGACTGCAAAACAAATCTACCTACGGGTACAAAATAAGTACAAAAAAAAAAAAAAAAAGGTCCGCCACAAACTGCTGAACTGATTCCCCTGGTCGCTGGCGTCACTGTCTGAACTGAATGTGCCTCATTGTGGTATTTTCAGGGGCACGGAAGTAGCCTGCCATGAGCCTCACCAAATCGCCAAATGTGTCACCTCCTCCTAGCGTGCTCAGGATTTTCTGGCGCTCCATACCCAAGTTGTCGACCAGAATAGCCCTTGCACGCAATTTTTCCATGTCGCCGAGGTCCAGCGCTGTAAGGTAATTTTCGAAGGCCACATACCACCAGCGGCTCACCTGGAGCATCCAGGAATGGTTGAAACGCGATAGCTGCCCTCTCCATGCCGTATATCCTCGTCGTCAAAATGTTATGTCCGAAAATGAGGAGAAGTCGAGGTGACATTTTATAGTTTTATTAGAACACAATAACAGGAACACAGGAGTCACTACACTAGCCCAAGAGTCCACAGCAAAGAGACAAGATGTCTCCCACAGATGTCTTATAACTCAGAACTCAGAAAGAATTTATTGCCAAGTACATTAACAGATTCTGATAACATACGAGGGATTTGACTTGACACAGAAAATGAACCTGCATTTCCGGTGACGCGGCAGCATCTGAAACGCGCCTGCCAACAGAAGGGTACAGGTGGCATAAGAATAATACAATAGGAAGGAGCAAAAAAATCATTGATTTCAGAATAGTGGTCACATATGATCAATATTATGATTACAAGGAAAAAAAAGCCCTCAATGCACAATCAGCAGACCAAAAGTTCACAAGACACAAAGAGAGCAGTGTGTGAGTCATCTTTATTGTCAGTTGTGTGGATCAGTATGAGTGTAATGTTGAAGTGTGAGTGTTGTATCAGTTAAGAACAACAAGGACTCTTTGGCAGGAGATGTTGTGTCTAACTGCTGGCAGTTTTTTGTCCTTGGCCATGCAGCTGCCTGTCCGAAGGCCATGAGCTCAATGTTTTGAAAAACACAGACTGCAGATGATCAGGAGGATTTTTGTGAGGGAGCCGGATTAAAGCCGAATGGTACTGAACACAGAGAAAAACTTTATATTATATTAAACTTTATATTATATATCTAGACTGGTCACACAATACTGACGCACTCTACAAGAAGGGACAGCGCAGGCTGTTCCTGCTGAGGAGACTCAGGTCTTTTGGTGTACAAGGGGCGCTGCTGAAGTCATTCTATGACACGGTGGTGGCATCAGCCATCACTTTTGGAGTGGTCTGCTGGGGCAGTGGCATTACTGCAGCCGATAGGAAGAGACTGAACAAACTGATTAAGAAAGCTAGCTCTGTCCTGGGGCAACGCCTTGATCCGATGGAGGAGATAGGAGAGAGAAGGACGGTGGCTAAACTGTCATCTCTGCTGGAGTCCGAGTTCCACCCTATGCAGGACATACTGGATGCACTGAGGAGCTCATTTAGCAGCAGACTACATCATCCCAGGTGCACAACCGAGAGGTTTCGTAGGTCCTTCCTACCAACGGCTGTCAGACTGTACAACCTAAGCAGGGCTGCTCGCAGAGATAGCAAAAAGACGTAACAAACTAATAGTTTTTTTTTTTGTTTTTTTTTTGAATGCAAAAGATGCAATAGACTTACACAGTGGTCCTCTCCGGCATACAACTAGGAACATACCGGTCGCTATGGAGGGTGAGAATATGTATGGGCACATAATCATACCATGTAGGATAACTAAATAGACGGTTATGCTGTTTCATCCCACCTAGCAACAATGCTCTGCACTGTGTGTGTTTATATATTTACATATTTATTCCATCTAGCTACAATGCTCTGCACTGGGTGTGTTTATATTTATATATCTATATATTTATTCCATCTAGCTACAATGCTCCGCACTGTGTTTTTATATATCTACATATTATTCCATCTAGCTACATTGCTCCGCACTGTGTGTGTTTATATACTTGCATATTTATTCCACCTAGCTGCAATGCTCCATACTGTGGGTGTTTATATATTTACATATTTATTCCATCTAGCTACAATGCTCTGCACTGTGTGTTCATATATTCATATATTTATTCCATCCAGCTACAATGCTCTGCACTGTGTGTCTGTGTGTGTGTGTGTATATATATATATTTTATAGTAATATGTACATATGTATATTAGCTGCTCTTGCTTGCTTGTTTTTTCTTGCCTTCTGATTGTTGCTCTGAGTGTTGCTATCCCTGTGCTGTTGCAATCCTGGAATTTCCCCGTTGTGGGACTAATAAAGGCTTATCTTATCTTATCTTATCTTATTCTCTTACAGATTCAGTACTTAATCCTTCATTGCTGGGAGTTGAGTCCATCATGGATAGACCTAAGCGTAATCATGATGTAATCCACCTTCCGAGACAGTTCTCCATTTGTCGCTATCAGGGTCTTCTCCATTTTTTCAATTTGATGGATGAACCTCACCTGGCCAGCATTTTGATAGGTTGTATCCATCTTCAACAATTTGCGGTACACCAGGACAATCCCAGATCCAATCAGAACGATCCCAATCACCATTACTACGAAGACGTACAAATCTTCTACATCTTCGATAAAAAGATTAGTCAGGCACAAGAGCTTCCAATTACTTGTCTCCCGTAAATAGCCCGCTGGAGCCATTCCTGCTGGGCAAACAACCTCCCCCGGGGCACTTTTCCTCGTTGAAAAGATAGTGTCAATTGCGTTCAAAGCCCAGCTTATTAATTCCATAATTTCTTTCTTTCGATAATCAGCAGTAAGACGCAGACAGACGACAGCAAGCTGGGATCCAGTTAGTTTGGGGAGGAGGAAATGAGTCGGGAGCAAGAGAGAAGAGAAAAGGCGTCTGATCTCTTTGGAGGCGGAAGTGAGAAGGGGTCACCCCAGGTGACACCCCACCCCCCCCCCAGTGGCGGGGTGCGCCACCACCTCTCTACCCTAGGTCACTGCCAAGCGTATACTGTATATATATACAGTATATATATATATATATATGCAATATAATATCCAACAGAACTTACTGAAAGACTGGAGAGACCACCTCTCCACAGAAGAACACTCTGCCATTGTTTTACACTGCAAAGATTCTGTGCAAACTGCTGATGAGTCTTTTCCTTTTAGTGTTTTATTTCCTTATTTTAAAGATGGCACTGGTGTATTTTTAAACTCTGAACGCATTAATGTTTGCAACTCCTGGTAAAAAGATGTATGGACTCTTGGTGAAAATTGTAAATGCGAATAAATTAAAAGGGCGCCGCGGTGGCAGTCCTGGATAAGCCCTCTGTACTCAGCTTCATCTCCATTGGAGATGAGGCCAACGATCGCAGAGTCATCAGAGAACTTCTAACTTATACAGATAGATCTAAATTTCCCCGATCGGGTGGTCGGGGAAATTAAAAAAAAAAAAAAAATGCTCAGATATTCAGTTTCGGTAGGCAATCAGATTTATAAAAATGAAAACTGAAAAAAGAAATATAACGTTTTTTAAAACAAAGTTGTTCCATTTGGAGTAAAGTCAACACTTGGCTTCAAAATTCATAGGACAGGATTTTACTTTCAGCGGAAAAAATATAATAAAATCACGATCGCCTTATGTGAAAAAAAACCCCAAAACAATTACACAAACTTTTCCAGGTGAGTTTTGACACTGTTGCTTCTCTGTGCTGTTTTGATATGTTGATATCGTCTTGAACTGTGGGTTTTCGTTTGAAAACCGTAGGTATGGCAGTCGGTTTTAGAACCCGTTTGTAACGAATTTTCAAGCCTAAAGATTCCTGTATAGCAGGCGCCTCCTCAAAACTGTCTGCAGTGAAATGATCGCTACAGAGTAAAGAAGATGGTGTTGGTTGCCATTTGTCCCTTGTTCTCTGTACTTGCTTCGCCCATTTTTTAAGAAGATCTGGATCTTCTGGGAATGAGAACAGGCTTGTACGTTCGCTGGAGCAATTAGAACACCCAGCCGCCACGCAATGTTTCGGCATTTCTTCGCTGATATAGAAGCTAAACAGCTTGTTTACACTGACAGCACACAGATCAGCGAGAGGAAACTCTCCTCATGACGTCATATCCGGAAACGAGGCTCGTCTCAGGAGATTGCGTTAGTGCAACACAGTGCTAAATTTGAATTCACTTAGAAATATTTTTCCACTTATTTAGTGTTGAAGATAAATTCATACTGAATTTTGATCCATCGTTCCTATATCGTGTCACAGACACTTTAAAAACAAAAAGAAAGAAAAAAAAAAGAATTTAACCCAGATTTACATGTTATGGTTTTTACACATTGGGGATTGTTTCCAGGGTTAATGTACATGCATATGTCCTTTGTGTGTGTGTGTGTGTGTGGGGGGGGGTGTTTCGACCCGCCTGGCCTTGTACCCCCACCACCCACCCAGTAAGGATGTTTTCTTTGTTTTTTTTGTTGATGTTACGCCCTGGGTCGTCTGTTATCCGACCCTTTAGAGGAGGGTACTGTTAGGGTTTGGACATGACTGTGCTCATGTCCTCACTTTGTCTTCATATTTGTTTTTCTGTTATCTTCAGGACATGAGTTCAGCTATGTCCTCGCCTTTTGTTTTGTTTCTCTGTGTTGTGATTTTCGTTTGTATTTCGGTCCCGTTGTACTCTCTCTGTGTAGCCCCACCTGTCTTGTGCTTCTCCGTTGCCCTTGATTGTGTCCCTCCTGTCTTGTGTTATCTTGATTACCTCTCTGACTATATACGTTTGTGCTTCTCACTCTGTGTCATGTGTAGCGTCTTTGTTGGGTTTTGTGTGATTACACACTTCACTGCCTGTTTTTTTTCCCCTGCTTTTGAGCTGTGTTTTGTTTCCTTTAATAAAAATCACAAACCAAGTTCCACCGTTTGGGCCCTGCATTACGCCCCAGAGGGGCTCAGCCGTGACAATTTTCTGTTGAATTTGGACAAACAGTTGTAATATTAATTGTGTTGAGCTATTTAAATTCTTGTTTGATCACACATCTTACTTGATACACTTAGAGTTTTGAGGCGGGGGTGTGCTGTGGGGCCACCCTCACCACAATTTTAATTGCACTGTAGACACCGAGGGCTTAGGCAGAGGGTGATGGGAGCTCTGCTGCCCATAGCAGTGGGCAGCGGTGGCCCATCACCCCCCCCCCCCCCAATTTTAACTGCAGATTGTTAGTTCATACACCTGTATCCAATCACACCACATAACCTGCACCCATTTATCATGATTCCCGCACGGAGTGTGGGGGTCTTCCTCCACCCCTGCTGCCCTCCTTCTGCTGGGGGCTTGGGACCTGGGATGTCATGTTGTTGTCATCCCTGGGGTTCTACCGGTCTACAGGATGGTGCCTTGGGATACGTTTGAGGGATTTTATGATTGGATGGGCTGAGGAGGAGAACATACACAGTGTCAGGAATTTTTATCTGCAATGTGGCTCAAGCACAGTAATATTCAATAGCATTAGACTGAAGAAATCATCAGACCTGACACAGTGATGCCTTTTCTGTTTTTTATATGTCTTTTGCAAAAGAGAGCAATCAATTCACATACCTGTTACAGAGTGAGCTTTGAATGCTGGGGAAAACAGCCCAGTACAATAACTTTTATAGGCAAAGATAAGACAGTGACATCTTCCCGAACATTCTTTTTCTCTCCCAGACAGTCCTTGGGAGGATGATAAGAAACATCACGTACAGTTTGTACCAGTTTGAGCTGGCTCAACTCTCAACAGGGGAAGGACACCTCCATACAAGGTCTCACAAAGTACATAGAGTTCTCATAACAGAGTAGAATTAAGAAACACGGGATGTACAAAAAACAGATCTTGATACAGCATAAAAACTTGCATACTCTTATCACACCTTATATGAACAAACAGATGAATGGTGCAGTTTAGTCACTAACAGTGATTATAAGAAAAGACACAAATTGTATTTATGATTAATCAGAGAAAAAACATCATATAAAAACGTCAACTCTCATTTCATGAGTCATTAATAAAATGATAACTATTTACATAAAATTTTCCCAACATTTCCCTCCTGTTTATTATTTTATTAATCTTTATTCCCATGCAGATTTCAACACAATGTATCTTCACAACGATTTTCTACATTGGCACCATAAAGCATCAATTCCAAATTTATACAGGAGTATATTCATCACCTTTGGTTGAGTCATGCACTGCATCATCTTCTTGGGAGAGGGGAGTGTATTGTTCATTTCGAATATAGCTCAAAAAGGATTGTTGTAACATGAATGTATGTTGTGTTAGGGCTCTGGAAATCATTGACCTTATACATGGAACCACACACGTAAACAGAACACAAAATAGTACCAATATCACAATTAGGGGGGTCAACCATTTTAACAAAATTTGCCACCAGGCTCCACTCTGAAACCAGTCTAAGAGGGACCATCCTTTCTCCTCATCTAGGGCTTGTTGCTGATGTAACAGGTCATTTAAGTGACTTATAACATGACTTACATTAGTTGAATAATCAGGGACGTATGTGCAGCACTCCTGACCTATAATGTGACATACCCCACCTTGGGAGGCAAGTGTATAATCTAAAGCCATCCTATTTTGTAACAGCATTAGGCGAGATAGTCGCTGTTCCTCATTCAAAGCTGACAACCCTTGATCCATCAACATAGTCAAGTTCTCCATAGTAAAGGCAAGAATATTAATGTGCCTTAAAGCTAGACTCACTCCATAAGAGGGCAAGAAAATTCCTCCAATTATTTTAGCTTCCGATACTCTTTGCTTATCTTCAGTGCTCTCTCTCTTCTGAACATGTATATTGGTATTGTCGGGATGATAATAATGCTCATATGATTCTGAGTTATGGTAGGTAAGATTTGATCTTATGCTGACATGGGGAAGTAATGCAGCCATATGGCAGGTTCCACACCAATCAGAGGGTAATATGGCATAAACATTAGGGCCACATACCCAGACGTGGTTTTCCAAACAACCATAACCATCATCATTAGGCCAAAATAGGTCAGGATTGTCAGTGCAATTTGCACTACAACTCCTTGGGGGCAGAGTAAGATTACCCTTTGTTTGGTATGGGATACCATATGCATTTCTGCATGGAGATTGCTTATGTTTAAGGCCACATGTAGTGAACCTAATTACATTGCAACGTGGTGTAGTCCCACAATGATAAGAAGAATTGGTGCAATTGTTCCTAAAACAAACAGAGGCTGCATAAAGGGTGGGATTTACCTTCATTAATGATTTCCTTGCTTTAAAGGAAGAAACCTTGGATATGTTATGGACTCTTACCCTAGCTCCAGAGTAATTAATCAGTGACACATTTAAAAGTTCTAGGTATTCGCCTAAATCTCCTACCTTCCAATGATCATCATCTATAGTCATGTCAGCAGTATTCATGGCTCGTAGTGCTCCCACTGTCTCTGATGCATTCAAGGGTACAGGTGTCATTGGGATAGCAGTTTTATATGAGTGTGGCAACAATGAACAAATATAACAAGAGGTATTTATACCCAACTGTTTTACTGTCATCACCATAGTTTGATACCACAGATTATGAGTGTAGTCTATTGGACGGTTGTCGGCGTCTGTCAGTTCACCTTCAATTGGATTCCACAGCAAGCATGTGAGAATCAGGCTCGTACCTGCAAGTCCTAAAATTGTCCAAAACACCTTTCCATTCCCCATAGTGCCTGTTGCCCCTAGGAGTGTACCTTAGCTGGCCACTGTCTTCACCAGGTTTGAGATGAGTCCTATCCTTAAAAGGACCAGACTCCCCTTTGTAGCTGGACTTACCCTAGGGGTGGCTGGAGGTCACTGAGGGGTACTTGCAAGCGTTTAAGGTGGGACAGATGAATCCAAGAAGGCCGTTCAGCGATTCTCACAGCTGTGGGTGTGGTCAGCAGGACTTTATAGGGGCCGAGCCACCTAGGTGATGTCCAGTTCAGTCTATGGTGATTCTTTACAAAGACGTAATCGCCAGGTTGTAGGAGGTTTTCAACGCCCTCCTGTTGATCAGAGAGAGACTTCACAGTATCAACATAGTCTTTTGTTGCACACCCTCCCTTAAACGGTCACACAGATGTCTATATTGCCCTTGTGGTAATAACAGTCTAATTTCAGGTAACACATATGGGCGATGGAATGCACATTCATACGGGGTTAATCCCGTGCTTTTGTCCGGGGTTGTGTTAATTGCCATTTTTACCTGTATTAAGGCTTTTGGCCACGTGATATTTTTGTCTTTTGTGACCTTATTCAGTATTTGCTTTATGGTGCCATTCCTTCTCTCTACCAGGCCTGCACTTTGAGGATGATAAGCCGTGTGAAATTTCAATTGACTGCCCACAGATTGGGTCAAATCTTTAACAACCTGGGCTGTAAAATGAGTACCATTATCTGCATAAATGACTTCTGGAATCCCAAACACTGAAAAGATATTGTTTTGTAGTACTTTACACACAAATCTGGCGTCTGCTTTTGCTGTTGGATGTATCTCAGTCCATTTAGTGTAGGTATCAATGAGAACCAGACAATATTGTAGTTGCCCCACTTTTGACAGTTCAATAAAATCCATACACCACTGTGAAAATGGTGTTTTTGGTGGGGGAAAGCTTCCTTGTCGTGTTCTCATTGCTCCTTGTGCATTATTCTGAAGACATACAACACATTGTTGACAGACTGTTTTTGCTGTCTTCAAAATTCCTGGGCAGAAAAAATGCTTTTCAATCAAACTCACAATCCCTCCTGTTGACACGTGACCTTGGTCATGTGTCAAAAGGACCGCCCACTGATACAGCGAGGGGGGGAGAATTATTCTCCCATCCGGTGAATGCCAAACACCATTGTCGTCTTGCTTGCTATGCTGTGGTGGTGTCATTGATGACTGCTCATCAATTAAAACGTCTAAAGAGACGATCGGCACACTTAAACAAGATACAAAATGTTCCCTCGCTGCACACTGGGTAGCATGGTCTGCCAGGGCGTTGCCACGAGAGACGAGATTATTGTTTTTGGTGTGTGCAGCACAGTGAACAATTGACAATCTTTGTGGTAATGTTAGAGCTTCTGTTAACTGTAAAAGCTCAGAGCAGTGTTGTGTAGGTTTCCCTGCTGAAGTTTTAAACCCTCTCAACTTCCACAGTGCTGTGTGAGAATGTGCTGCATTGAAGGCATATTTACTGTCAGTACATATAGTTGCTTTTAGGTGTGTAGCTCATGTCCAATAGTTCAGCCATTGGAGGCAACGCAGGCCGCGGAACTCCACACAATCAGGACCCCAGACAATGCCGCCACAGCACAAGCAGTGGATGAAATAGAGAATGAAATAAAATAAAAGTCCTGTCCTAATTTAGCAAAGCTAACACACATAAGCATCAATAAGCTCTTTAAGTTCAGTCCTCAATTCTAAATTGGAGGCTGGTGTAACGTTTTTTTTCCCTCTCTCCTCAAAATATCATATGCTGTAGCAATTTTTCTTCATTTTCCCTCCTCCTTAGAGAAAATGACACTTCATTTATTTAGATGAAATCTATTTAACTGAAAGAATTTCTTTTTCTTTTTTTTTTTTAGAAAAGATAAAATAAGTCATTAGTGTCTGCATTAGTCTGTATTAATAGAAGAAAACAAAGGTAATCTCAGTTTTTTCTTTCTTCTTTTCTCAGCACTGTAGCTAGGCTGTCAGTTCTGCAAGTATGGGGGTGCAACTATGGGAGGTGCAAGTATGGGGGTTTCCCCCTATAGCTCAAAGTGCAATGAGGTGTTATGAAAATAAAGTTGAATTGAATTCATTTATTTATTCATTTATTGATAATTTTATGCATTATCTATTTTTCTGAGGGTTACTAATTATTTGCTAATTAATTTCTTTGATACCCCCTGCTTTGATACATGAAGATGCACATGCAGCAAAGTTACAGGGTATTTGCTTGATTCTTTTACTGAAAGGAAGTGTATTTCCATTTTTAGTTTTAAATAAAATTTGCAGGTAGCCCAGTTCCTTCAAAGATGAGATCTCAATAATTATAGCTTCTTTTTGTGACATCTCTTGAAATAGTTTACAAATTTCATTTAAGAAAAACAAAATAACTATCTGCGCATTTTTGATATGCTTCAGCATTGATAAATAAGATCAGTTTGTCCAGTTGAACACAGATTGGTTGAATTTGAAATATTGTGTCACATTGTTTCAGTCAAAGGAAAGGCGGACGTTTTGCCTAATTAAAATTTGATTTAATGTTTTACAAGGAATGTCCCTATTTCATACATTCCTTGGTAAATTATGGAGTGCAATGTAGTTCACCCCGACCCAGCTTGGCCACCGCTGAATCAGGAGAAGCACATCCCTCATTGCTGTCACATTTCTGAAATATATTGTTACTGCACCATTATGTGGTGAGTAACATCAGTATAAAACCATATAAACATTTGTACATTTGTAAGGTCAAAGTCATTTGAATCAGTACACCTTATGTTATCTACAATGTCATACAAAGTCATACTTTGCTTCAAAAAATGTTTATCAACAAGGATCCTTTCTCCAAGATCCTTGTCTGATAATCCATAGCCCCTGGCAAATCATATGTGTCGCACGTCAGTCCTGCACTGTCATGTTTCAGTCAAAGGAAAAAAGGTCGGTAGTGCGTCAAAATTGCTTTTTAAAAAAATATGTAAACAGTGTATCACGTACGCAACATTAATCAAGACCCCACAAAGTTAGATTAAAAAGATAAAAATCCCAAACCTTGTAAAAATACCCATATTTAGACCACTTTTTCCACACAGATCAACCACACACACACACACACACACACACACACACACACAGAGCGCTATCCCTCGCCCGCCCCCTTTGGGAGAGCGAGGAACAGAGAGAGAGAGAGAGAGAGAGAGAGAGAGAGAGAGAGGGAGAGGGAGAGGGAGCAGCCCCTCCTTTCACATTCAACACTGCATTGAGCAAAAATGCCCCCTTTTTTTTTTTTTTTCTTTTTTAAACTTTTCCTGATCCACTCCTTTCTTACTATTTTTTGCATCCTTGGTTGGCTTTTATTCGGGCATCTGCAGCTGCTGCCAAAGATCTGCACATTTAAGTTCCAAATTTGGCTTTCACTTATTTCCTTTGGTCACTAATTTTGCTGTCGACACTAAGACTGCGCACTCATCCACATCTAATGTGGGTTTGAAGGAATAGTCCTCTTCCCATTTGCTCAGATATTTTTCAGGATCCTTTATCTGTTCTCTATCTTTTAATTCAATTCAATTCAATTCAACTTTATTTATATAGCGCCATTTCACAACAACAGTCATCTCATAGCACTAGAAAAGAAAGACCCCAGC
This sequence comes from Pholidichthys leucotaenia, assembly GCA_020510985.1. Classification (NCBI taxonomy): domain Eukaryota; kingdom Metazoa; phylum Chordata; class Actinopteri; order Cichliformes; family Pholidichthyidae; genus Pholidichthys; species Pholidichthys leucotaenia. The sequence goes on along the minus strand of CM035842.1, from coordinate 33,439,486 downwards.
AATCAGGCGATCCCCTGTGAGCAAGCACTTGGCGACGGTGGAGAGGAAAAACTCCCTTTTAACAGGAAGAAACCTCCAGCAGAACCAGGCTCAGGGAGGGGCAGTCATCTGCTGCGACTGGCTGGGGGGTGAGGGGACAGAGAAGAAGAAAAGAACAGACATGTAGAGAGCAAACAGCACGATGGGGACTCAATCTATGGGAGAGAACAAACAAATGTTAATGACCAGCAAAAAAAAAATATTTCATAGAGAGTGAGGAAAGGAGTGAGGCCCAGTGCATTACTGGAGGTCCCCCGGCTGACTAAACCTATTAGCAGCATAACTAAGGGAGGGTTCAGAAACACATGATCCCTCCCTAATTGTAGGCTATATCAAAAAGGTAGGTTTTAGCCCTATTCTTAAAAACAGAGATCGAGTCTGACTCCCGAATCCAGATTGGCAGCTGATTCCACAGGAGAGGAGCTTGATAACTGAAGGCTCTGCCTCCCATTGTACTTTTGGAGATTCTAGGTATTACAAGTAAACCTGCATTTTGGGAGCGTAGTGCTCTGTTAGGATGATACGGTAGTATCAGATCTTTTAAATAAAAAGGAGCCTGATTGTTTAGAGCTTTGTAAGTAAGAAGAAGGATTTTAAACTTAATTCTAAACTCTATGGGAAGCCAATGAAGGGAGGCCAGAACCGGAGAGATATGATCTCTCTTTCTAGTACCTGTTAAAACTCTTGCTGCAGCATTTTGGATCAGCTGAAGACTTTTTAAAGATGTTTTAGGACAGCCTGATAATAAAGAATTACAATAATCTAATCTCGAGCTAACAAAAGCGTGGATCAGCTTCTCAGCATCACTCTGAGACAAGATGCTCCTAATCTTGGCAATATTACGCAAATGATAGGAGGCAGTCTTAGAAACAAATTTAATATGTGAATTGAAGGACAAATCCTGATCAAAAATAACTCAGAGGTTCCTCACAGAGCTATTAAGAGAAAGAGTAACTGCATCCAAACTGAAAGTTTGATTTGGAAAGGAATTTCTAAGGTTTTTTGGACCAACAAGAATGACTTCAGTCTTATCTGAATTTAATAGCAGGAAATTACAAGTCATCCAAACTTTGATTTCCTTAAGACAGGCTTCTAACTTGGCTAATTGATTAGTATCATCTGGCTTCATTGACAGGTATAATTGTGTGTCATCTGCATAACAGTGAAAATGTATACAGTGCTTTCTAATAATGTTGCCTAACGGAAGCATATATAAACTAAAAAGAGTAGGGCCAAGCACAGATCCCTGTGGAACTCCATGACTAAGCTTTGAGCTGAGAGAAAACTCATCATTTACATGAACAAACTGGAACCTATCAGATAAATAAGATCTAAACCACTGCAACGAAGTTCCATTAAGTCCAACATAGTGTTCTAATCTATCAAGTAGAATATTATGATCAATAGTATCAAAAGCTGCACTAAGATCTAAAAGGACAAGTACAGAAACTAGTCCATTATCAGATGCAATGAGGAGGTCGTTAGTGACCTTCGCTAAGGCTGTTTCAGTGCTATGATGGATTCTAAACCCAGATTGAAACTCCTCAAATAAACCATTTCCCTGCAGGTGGTCAAATAATTGCGAAGCAACAACTCTTTCTAAGATTTTTGAAATGAAAGGGAGATTAGAGATTGGTCTATAGTTAGCTAAAGCTCCTGGATCTAGCATTGGCTTTTTGAGTAAGGGTTTAATTACAGCCGTTTTAAAAGCCTGCGGTACATGGCCTAAAGTTAATGAAGAATTGATTATATGAAGAATAAAGCTACCAATAAGTGGGAAGACTTCTTTAAATAACCTGGTAGGAATAGGGTCTAAAAGACAAGTTGAAGGTTTGGATGAGGAAACTATTTTGTCTAACTCACAAAGGTCGATTGGAGTAAACTCATCAAGACAGACATCAATAGAAGGAGTTGTAGTAGTTACAGTATTTAAGTTAACTGTGGGAAGAATCTGATTGATTTTATCTCTGATGGATGAAATTTTATTATTGAAAAAGTTCATAAAGTCCTGACTAGTAAGCTCTAAGGGGATGCTAGGATTGACAGAGTCCTGACTCTTTGTCAACCTGGCTACAGTACTGAAAAGAAACCTGGGATTATTCTTGTTCTCTTCTATTAATGCAGAGTAATAACTCGTTCTAGCTTTTCTAAGAGATTTTTTATAAATTAAAAGATGATTTCTCCAAGCTAAATAGATTTCATCTAAATTAGTAGAGCGCCATTTTCTTTCTAATTGACGAGTCTTCTGTTTTAAGCTACGAGTTTCTGTGTTGAACCAAGGAGTTAAAAATCTCTGATTAGACTTTTTCTTTTTTAAGGGGGCCACCAAGTCTAGAGCCTGATGCAGAGAAGCTGAAACACTATCCACCATATTATCAATTACAGAAGGAGCAAGCTGTCTATAGCTTATTTCCGTTGTGTTGACACATGGCATAGAGGAAACAATCTGCATAAATTTGGAAACAGCATCATCTGAGAGGCATCTACTGTGATAATATTTTTCTTTAGGAGCCAAATAGTCAGAAATAGTAAAATCAAAGGTTAACAGACAATGGTCTGACAGTACAGGGTTATGAGGAGACACTACAAGATTTTCTATTTCTATGCCATATGTCAGAACAAGGTCCAATGTATGGTGGAGGTAATGAGTAGAATTTCCTACTTTCTGAGAAAACCCAAACGAGTCTAATATTGAATTAAAAGCCACATTAAGGCAGTCACTATCTACATCCACATGTATATTAAAGTCCCCTACTATAATTATTCTATCAGATTTCAGCACTAAATCAGCTAAGAAATCAGGAAATTCGGATAAAAATTCTGAATAGGTTGATGGGGGACGATAAACTATGGCAAATAAAATTGGGTTTAACCTGAAATTGCTAAAGTGCCCAATACTGAGGACCAGGCCCTCAAAGGAATTATAACATGTTTTTTGTTTTACATTAACTAGTAATTTGGAATGGTAAATTGATGCTACTCCTCCTCCACGACCAGAACTTCTGGGATTTTGACAGTTTAAATAACCAGAGGGAGTTGATTCATTTAAACCAACATAATCCTCTTGTCCTAACCAAGTCTCTGTAAGGGAAATTAAATCAATCTGATGATCAATTAACAGATCATGGACTAACAGAGACTTGGGAGTTAGAGACCTAATATTTAATAAACCACATTTAATTTTTAAATTATGAGGAGGAACAGAGGCCAAATCATTCAATTTAGAGGCTTTATGTTTAATTTGAGTTTTACCAATATTTTGCTTTATCACTTTGGGATGCTTATACATTATATTTTTATTCACTTTGGAGGGAGCAGACAACGATTCTCTGATGGGGAAGACAGGGGCTAAGCTGAGGGGTGGCGGATGAAGAGGAGCTGCAGAGAGGCGTGTAAGACTGCGACTCTGCTTCCTGGTCCCAACTCTGAGTAGTCATGGTTTTGGAAATTTGGATAAAAAAGATGCCAGATTGTTAGATAAATGAGAAGCACCATCCAAAGTGGGATGAATGCTGTCTCGTCTCATGAGACCAGGTTTTCCCCAAAAAGAGCTCCAATTGTCAATGTAGCCCACGTCATTTTTAGGACACCACACAGACAGCCAGCGGTTCAAGGATGACGAGCGACTAAACATGTCATCACTGGTCAGATTGGGGAGGAGCCCAGAGAATACTACAGTGGCAGACATCGTTTTTGCAAACTCACACACCGATTCTATATTAAGTTTCGTGACTTCCGACTGCCGGAGACGGATGTCATTAATGCCGGCGTGAAAATTGTGGAATATTTACAGTTACTTTTAGCCAGCATTTTCAAATTTGACTCGATGTCGCCTGCTCTGGCCCCAGGAATGCATGTGACTATGGCCGCTGGAGTCTCTAGGTTCACGTTTCTGACTACAGAGTCGCCAATGATCAGAGTTTTTTCCTCAGCGGGTGTGTCGCTGAGCGGGGAAAAACGATTAGAAACGTGAACAGGTTGGTGGTGAACCGGGGCTTTGCGACTAGGCTTCCTTTTCACCGTCACCCACCCAGTCTCCTCGCTGCTGAGGAGAGCCGGGGAACCGCTGACAGGGGGATCTAAGCTAGCTAGCTCCGCTGCAGCTAAGGGGCGTCCGTCGAGATTAACTGGCGCAGACGGTGTTTCAATGCAGCGGAGCCGGGATTCCAAATCAGACAACCTCGCCTCGAGCGCCTCAAAAAGACAACATTTATTACATTTACCGTTATCACTAAAAGAGGCAGAGGTGTAGCTAAACATCTGACAGAGAGAGCACACCAGAGGAGAGGAAAGAGAGCTAGTAGCCATAGCTAGTGGCTCGAGAGCTGGAGAGCAAACCACACAGGCAGACAGCAAAACAGGAAGTGACGATACGTTACCACAAGGAAGTGACGATCAAACTTAACCGGTTTGCTGTTTATTTTTTTTTCTTATTTTCTTTTTTTCTGCTGTTTTTATTATTTTTTAAACCCCTTGGTAACTCCACAGGAATTAAGATGCTTTACCAGGAAAAGTGTGAAAACGCCGTCACACTACCATTACAGCATAACCGCGACCTGATATTCTATTTTTAGTTCCAAAACTCAGGGATCTCAACCCAAACACTTATTTTTGTCCCTGACCGGGGATTTCAACCCAAACCTTTTATCTTGTTGCAACTACTTCCGCGCGCTTTTTTCTCTTATTAACTTCTCTTCCTTCTCACTATATTGTTGTTATTCTTAGTTCTCAAAGGTCAAAGTTTTAATTCTCTTATGTACTTTTCTTCCTCCTCACTATATTGTTGTTATTTTTAGTTCTCAGAGGTCAAAGGTTTAATTCTCTTATGTACTTTTCTTCCTCCTCACTATATTGTTGTTATTTTTAGTTCTCAGAGGTCAAAGTTTTAATTCTCTTATGTACTTTTCTTCCTCCTCCCTATATTGTTGTTATTTTTAGTTCTCAGAGGTCAAAGTTTTAATTCTCTTAACTGCTTTTATTCCTTTATTCCCCTTCACTATATTGTTGTTATTTTCAGTTCTTAGGGGTCCCAGTTTTGACCAGATTCCTTTATTTTACTGTTCTAGGAAAAATATGGACGCCGCCATATTACCATTAATCGCATCCCGCGGACCTAGAACATAACATTGTACTGGGAAGAAATAGAGACACTTACTTCTGGCTCTATTAGTTAAGGCGGAACAGCCGTCACTGAATAGAGCATGGAGGAGAAGCACCGATCCAAGTTCCCTCAAGGCGGGTTGGTCAATTGCTGATGGTTTCCATCAGACCGTGCACGGTTTTCACTGGCTCAGACGCCTCCCCAAGCTCCGTCCAGATCTCAGCTGTCCCGGGTTTCGGCACCACGTTATGTCAGGAATTTTTATCTGCAATGTGGCTCAAGCACAGTAATATTCAATAGCATTAGACTGAAGAAATCATCAGACCTGACACAGTGATGCCTTTTCTGTTTTTTATATGTCTTTTGCAAAAGAGAGCAATCAATTCACATACCTGTTACAGAGTGAGCTTTGAATGCTGGGGAAAACAGCCCAGTACAATAACTTTTATAGGCAAAGATAAGACAGTGACATCTTCCCGAACATTCTTTTTCTCTCCCAGACAGTCCTTGGGAGGATGATAAGAAACATCACGTACAGTTTGTACCAGTTTGAGCTGGCTCAACTCTCAACAGGGGAAGGACACCTCCATACAAGGTCTCACAAAGTACACAGAGTTCTCATAACAGAGTAGAATTAAGAAACACGGGATGTACAAAAAACAGATCTTGATACAGCATAAAAACTTGTATACTCTTATCACACCTTATATGAACAAACAGATGAATGGTGCAGTTTAGTCACTAACAGTGATTATAAGAAAAGACACAAATTGTATTTATGATTAATCAGAGAAAAAACATCATATAAAAACGTCAACTCTCATTTCATGAGTCATTAATAAAATGATAACTATTTACATAAAATTTTCCCAACACACAGCATTCCAAATTATTTTGCAAATAGGATTTTAGTGTCATAAACAGTCAGTTTTTGGTTTTTCAATTAAACTCATGGATGGTACTGTGTCTCAGGGCTCTTTGGATCACTGATATCAATCTCAGACACCTGTCAATGTTAGTTTGCCAGGTGATCCCAATTAAAGGATAACTACTTAAGAAGGATGTTCCACATTATTAAGCATGCCATAGGGTTCAAGCAATATGGGAAAGAAAAAGGATCTCTCTGCTACCAAAAAGCGTCAAATAGTGCAATGCCTTGGACAAGGTATGAAAACATTAGATATTTCATGAAAACTTAAGGCTGATCATTGTACTGTGAAGAAATTTGTGGCTGTTTCAAAGCACAGACGGGTTTGTGTAGATAAAGGCATAGTGAGTAAGGTTTCTGCCTGACAAATTCATTGGATTAGGAGAGCAGCTGTTAAAAGGCCATTATAAATCAGCAAACAGGTATTTGAAGCTGCTGTTGCCTCTGGAGTCCCATGAGCGTCAAAGTGTAGGATCCTCCAGATACTTGCAGTTGCGCATAAACCTATATTAGGATTAGATAGTCTGTTTTCTTTGTTTGTTCCTATCTCTTTTCTCTCCTTCCATCCCCCCTCCCCCACTACCCCTTCCGATCACTTCAGGTTTTTTCAATTCCCTTCCCCATTCCCCCCGTCAGGTCCATCATAAGTAAAACAATTTACATGAAATATTAAACTTATTACAAGAGGAGTCTGTAAATACTACTTATATACAGTACATAGAAAATGTTTTCTGAAACTGAAACTGAAACAGAGGAAATCCTTAGACCAAGTAGTTATATGGTCCAGTTGTTTGCTTGGTGAGTCACAGCTGAGCCTGAGATCCCTGTACAACAGACAGATATATATCAATCAATCAATCAATCAATCTTTATTTCGGATAGATTAAAAGTACAGATTAAAAGAAACAGAATAATATAACAAAGGGGGAAAGAAAATCCAACAAGGTCAAATTAGACAATAACTCCTCTGATTATACAGTTCAACATAAGTTATCCAAAATGGGTGATGGCTGAAGCCGCAGTTTATATTGCCCACCCATATTCCATCCAAGAATTAAAAAGAAAAACAAACAAGAGCGATTACAATTCAGAACAAAGCTAAGACAAAATGTGACAAAAAAAAAAAACAACTAAGCAACAACACAACGCAGACTGGATATGGCAATCCTTATGTGATTTTATATGTCATCTTGTGTATATGTTTGGAATATTTCTTCCTTTAGTTTTTGTTTAAATTGTCCAAGCGTTGTACATGATTTTAATTCAGGTCCAAAATCGGTCCATAATCTGACTCCTTGCACTGAAACACAGTGTTGCTTGGTGGTAGTTCTCACTGAAGGTTTTTGAAATATACATGTTCCTCTGAAATGATATTGTTTCTCCCTTATTTGGAACAGCTTTTGGATATTTGCGGGCAGTGATAGATTTTTCACTTTAAACATTATTACTGCAGTTTTAAAGTCAACCAGATCTTTCAACTTGAGAGCTTTTAATTTAAGAAAAAGTGGGTTTGTTGGTTCCCTGTAAGCTGCTTTGTTTATTATTCTAATAGCTCTCTTCTGAAGCATAAAGACTAGATATATGTTTGTTTTATATGTATTTATACCGGAGTGGTGGCTCAGTTGGTAGAGCATCCGCCCCACACCCGGGAGGCAGGGGTTCAAATCCCGGCCGGGTCATGCCGAAGACCATATAAAAGTGGAACTTCCTGCCGTCCAGCTTGGTGATCAGCAATAATGGAATGGAGGAGGAAAATTTGTGGCGGCGCCTTGCATGGCAGCGGCCCTCTGATTCTACACTTGGGGTGTGTGTGATTAACACTGTAGATAGGTAAAACACAATTTCGTTCTCCTGTGCATGATTGGCTGTACAGTTGAATGACAATAAAGGGTGATTTAATTTAATTTAATTTAATTTATTTTTTTAATTTAATTTAATTTCCCCATACTTCAGTACAATATGTCATGTATGGGAGTATTAATGAATGATACAAGGTATATAGTGTGGGTTGATTCAGCAAATATTTCACTCTGTGTAGTATTGCAATTGATTTGGATATTTTACCTTTAATATAATTAATATGTGACTTCCAACACAGTTTATTATCAATTATTACACCAAGAAATTTAGTTTCGGATACCCTTTCAATTTCTACACCATTTACACTGAGTTTAGATACTAAGTTGTTGTGATGGTTGTTAAAAACTATAAATTTTGTCTTACTTAAATTGAGCGTTAATTTGTTTGAATCAAACCACAGTTTAAGCTTTCCTAATTCCTTTACGAGTGTATCCAAAAGTTGTTGCAAATTGCTTGCATAATAAATTAGTGTCATCGGCAAACAATATTAAATGCATTTTTTCTGAAACTTTACATATATCGTTTATATACATATTGAATAACAATGACCCCAAAACTGAACCCTGTGGGACTCCACAAGTAACCTTCAGTAACTGTGAGTTTTTGTTACCAACACATACATACTGATATCTGTTCTTTAAGTAACTACATAACCAGGACAGTGCTACTCCCCTAATACCACAGTTTTGTAGTTTCTTTAATAATAAGTTATGATCCACTGTATCAAATGCTTTTTTAAGATCCAGGAATACCCCAACTTAATACTCTTTATTTTCAATGGCAGTTGATATTTTTTCTATAAATTCCATTAGAGCAAATGCAGTTGTCCTCTTGTGTCTGAACCCATGTTGCTGCTCACACAATAAATTATTCTTCAATATGAAGTTGTCAATTCTCTCATAGAATATTTTTTCAAGTATCTTGGAAAATTGCGGCAATAGTGAAATTGGTCTATAGTTTGAAAGTTCCCCTCTGTCACCCGTCTTGTATATCGGAATTACTTTAGCTATTTTCATTGCATTGGGAAATATACCTGTTTGGAGAGACAACTTACAGATATACGTCAGTGGTTTCACTAAGCATTCAATAATAGTTTTGACTAAGAGCATGTCAATACCATCACAGTCCGTAGATGTTTTACTTTTAAACGATTTAACAATTTCAATGACCTCTCTCTCGTCTGTGTTCTTTATGAAAACGGAATCTTTTATAGCAGTGTTTTTGCTTATTGTATCACCTGTGGGTGCCGTAATGGGTATTTCTCGAGCCAAATTAGGACCAATGTTAACAAAAAAGTTATTAAATTCATCTGCAGGTGAAGCTGCATTCACACTCTGAGTCGTTTTATTATTTTTTGAAAAATTGGTTGGGTAGCTTGTATTTCTGTTTTTATTTCCAAGAATATTGTTAAGTATTGTCCATGTATTTTTAATATTGTCTTGTGGGAATGTGAGAAGGATGAGACTGATCTCTCTCAAAGCAGCTTTATTCACATTCACCATCATCTCAACGAAGAAAGAGAATATCACAAGAAACTCTCGTCCCTTAAATACCCGGGACTCTCACGGCTCACAAGTCAATTTGCATCACAAGTCACATCGCATTATAATCACGTCACTTTGCATCACAAGTCACATTGCATTATAATCATCAGTAACAATGCATCTCCTCTATAATCTCTTAATATCACCCCCCCACAGTCTCAGGCCTTGCATACCAAAGCTAACACCTTCCAGCTTCCTGTTATCTCCAAGGAAATTCTGTTTTTGTTCTTATCTCAAATGTGAGGCCTTAAATAAGTCACAAAGTAGGTCACATGTGTGGCCACCCCCCCCCCCCCCGAAACATTTAGATCAAACAACAGAATAACAGTTTGCATGCTGTGATAACATCATTGTACATCAATCCACATGCTGCTTGGGCCTCAGTCTTCTCCCGTATCTGCTGTAACCAGGTTTCACCGCCTCCACGGCGCCGTCATGCTGGGGAGCTGCTGTCTGAGGGTGCAAACTTTCTGTCAGTCTCTGCGGGTGATCTGGGGAAATATTACTCTGGGAAACAGTGTGGGAATGTGAGAAGGATGAGACCGATCTCTCTCAAAGCAGCTTTATTCACATTCACCATCATCTCAACGAAGAAAGAGAATATCACAAGAAACTCTCGTCCCTTAAATACCTGGGACTCTCACAGCTCACAAGTCAATTTGCATCAAAAGTCACATCGCATTATAATCACGTCACTTTGCATCACAAGTCACATCGCATTATAATCACCAGTAACAATGCATCTCCTCTATAATCTCTTAATATCACCCCCCCCCCCCACAGTCTCAGGCCTTGCACACCAAAGCTAACACCTTCCAGCTTCCTGTTATCTCAAAGGAAATTCTGTCTTCATTCTTATCTCAAATGTGAGGCCTTAAATAAGTCACAAAGTAGGTCATATGTGTGGCCACAGTCTGTTTTTCTCCAGTTCTTTACTGTAATAATCTCTTTTACTACATCTTATTATATATGTTAACTTATTTTTGTGACAGTTTAGAACACTATGTTGGACTTAATGGAACTTCGTTGCAGTGGTTTAGATCTTATTTATCTGATAGGTTCCAGTTTGTTCATGTCAGTAATGAGTTTTCTTCCAACTCAAAGCTCAGTCATGGAGTTCCACAAGGATCTGTGCTAGGCCCTACTCTTTTTAGTTTATACAGTGGGGAAAAAAAATATTTATTCAGCCACCAATTGTGCAAGTTCTCCCACTTAAAAGATGAGAGAGGTCTCCAATTTTCATCATAGGTATACCTCAACTATGAGAGACAAAATGAAAAAAAAAAATCCAGAAAATCACATTGAAGGATTTTTAATGAATTAATTGGTAAATTCCTCGGTAAAATAAGTATCTGGTCACCTACAAACAAGCAAGATTTCTGGCTCTCACTGACATGTAACTTTTTCTTTAAGAGGCTCCTCTGTCCTCCACTCGTTACCTGTATTAATGGCACCTGTTTGAACTCGTTATCAGTATAAAAGACACCTGTCCACAACCTCAAACAGTCAGACTCCAAACTCCACTATGGCCAAGACCAAAGAGCTGTCAAAGGACACCAGAAACAAAATTGTAGACCTGCACCAGGCTGGGAAGACTGAATCTGCAACAGGTAAGCAGCTTGGTGTGAAGAAATCAACTGTGGGAGCAATTATTAGAAAATGGAAGACATACAAGACCACTGATAATCTCCCTCGATCTGGGGCTCCACGCAAGATCTCACCCCGTGGGGTCAAAATGATCACGAGAACGGTGAGCAAAAATCCCAGAACCACACGGGGGGACCTAGTGAATGACCTGCAGAGAGCTGGGACCAAAGTAACAAAGGCTACCATCAGTTACACACTACGCCGCCAGGGACTCAAATCCTGCAGTGCCAGATGTGTCCCCCTGCTTAATCCAGTACATGTCCAGGCCCGTCTGAAGTTTGTTAGAGAGCATTTGGATGATCCAGAGGAGGATTGGGAGAATGTCATATGGTCAGATGAAACCAAAATAGAACTTTATTGTAAAAACTCAACTTGTCATGTTTGGAGGAGAAAGAACACCATACCTACTGTGAAGCATGGGGGTGGAAACATCATGCTTTGGGGCTGTTTTTCTGCAAAGGGACCAGGACAACTGATCCGTGTAAAGGAAAGAATGAATGGGGCCATGTATCGTGAGATTTTGAGTGAAAACCTCCTTCCATCAGCAAGGGCTTTGAAGATGAAACGTGACTGGATCTTTCAGCATGACAATGATCACAAACACACCACCCAGGCAACGAAGGAGTGGCTTCGTAAGAAGCATTTCAAGGTCCTGGAGTGGCCTAGCCAGTCTCCAGATCTCAGCCCCATAGAAAATCTTTGGAGGGAGTTGAAAGTCTGTGTTGCCCAGCGACAGCCCCAAAACATCAATGCTCTAGAGGAGATCTGCATGGAGGAATGGGCCAAAATACCAGCAACAGTGTGTGAAATCCTTGTGAAGACTTACAAAAAACGTTTGACCTCTGTCATTGCCAACAAAGGGTATATAACAAAGTATTGAGATGAACTTTTGTTATTGACCAAATACTTATTTTACCGAGGAATGTATCAATTAATTCATTAAAAAGCCTTCAATGTGATTTTCTGGATTTTTTTTTCTCATTTTGTCTCTCATAGTTGAGGTATACCTATGATGAAAATTGGAGACCCCTCTCATCTTTTAAGTGGGAGAACTTGCACAATTGGTGGCTGACTAAATACTTTTTTGCCCCACTGTATATGTTTCCATTAGGCAACATTATTAGAAAGCATTGTACACATTTTCATTGTTATGCAGATGACACACAATTATACCCATCAATGAAGCCAGATGACAGTAATCAATTAGCTAAGTTAGAAGTCTGTCTTAAGGAAATCAAAGCTTGGATGACTTGTAATTTCCTGCTATTAAATTCAGATAAGACTGAAGTCATTCTTGTTGGTCCAAAAAACCTTAGAAATCCCTTTCCAAATCAAACTCTTAGTTTGGATGTGGTTACTCTTTCTCTGAGTAGTTCTGTGAGGAACCTTGGAGTTATTTTTGATTAAGATCTGTTTTTCAATTCACATATTAAATTCGTTTCTAAGACTGCCTTCTATCATTTGCGCAATATTGCCAAGATTAGGAGCATCTTGTCTCAGAGTGATGCTGAGAAACTGATCCATGCTTTTGCTAGCTCTAGATTAGATTATTGTAACTCTTTATTATCAGGTTGTCCTAAAACATCTTTAAAAAGTCTTCATTTGATCCAAAATGCTGCAGCAGGAGTTTTAACAGGTACTAGAAAGAGAGATCATATCTCTCCGGTTCTGGCCTCCCTTCATTGGCTTCCCATAGAGTTTAGAATTAAGTTTAAAATCCTTCTTCTCACTTACAAAGCTCTAAATAATCTCAGGCCCTTTTTTATTTAAAAGATCTGATATTTCCCTATTATCCTAACAGAGCACTACGCTCCTAAAATGCTGGATTACTTGTAATACCTAGAATCTCCAAAAGTACAATGGGAGGCAGAGCCTTCAGTTATTAAGCTCCTCTACTGTGGAACCAGCTGCCAATCTGGATTCGGGAGTCAGACTTGATGTCTGTTTTTAAGAATAGGGTAAAACCTTCCTTTCTGATATAGCCTACAATTAGGGAGGGATCATGGGTCTCTGAACCCTCCCTTAGTTATGCTACTAATAGGTTTAGACAGCCGGGGGACCTCCAATAATGCACTGGGCTTCACTCATCTGTTTGTTCTCTCCCATAGATTGAGTCTCCATCGTGCTGTTTGCTTTCTACATGTCTGTTCTTTTCTTCTTCTCTATCCCCTCACACAGCAGATGACTACCCCTCCCTGAGCCTTGTTCTGCTGGAAGTTTCTTCCTGTTAAAAGGGAGTTTTTCCTCCCCACCACCACCAAGCACTTGCTCACAGGAGATCGCCTGATTGCTGGGGTCTTTCTGCAATTGTGGGAGTTTCCCCTACAGTTGAAAGTGCTATGAGATGACTGTTGTTGTGAAATGGCACTATATAAATAAAGTTGAATTGAAATGAATTAAATGGTCTCCACAAAAACAGGAAGACGGCCATTATGGAAGGAAGTGACAGTGACCTGATTTTCACCTTGCGCAATTGAGGCGCATTTGATTGAACTCGTCCTAGGATTTTTGTCCGATTGAGCTCATTTGTGGTGACGATCATCTATACCCATGTGCCATTGAAAGTGATTGAAAACTTTTCTAAAAGCTCGACGGTTTGGCCGTAGGGGCGTGGCAAAGTTTGATGTCTTGCCGTGATCATTCTATGACCATTCTGACAGCAATATCTCTGGTATGCATTGTCGGATTTCAACCAAATTTAATTTTCTGGATATCAGTCTAATTCCAAACAGTTCTATAGAACAATATTCATAGAAATCTACAGCACCACCTAGTGGATAAAGGAAGAATTGCTGAAAACTGTTTTATTTATAACTCACATGCCACTTGCCAGAATGACGTGAAATTTTCTGAGATTCATCAGACCACCGGGATGATCATAAATGCACTTCAACTTTACCATGATGTCACACTTATTACCATGGACACGCTCTCCACATCATTAAATCTGTGATCTTGTGGGGAGGGTTGCAAAGCTCATGGAGTCATGAAATTTGGAGCATAGGTAGAGGTGACTGTCATCTGTAGTCCTGTATGGGTCAGCAACACATTACTGATAGGTAAGTGTTACCCTGGCGACATTGCGAATGTTGACTCCTCGCCATGGAGCATCAAAAAGTTACAATTTTTACAAACTTTATCCGATTTTCACCAAATTTTTGACGATGGATATTAGCCTGACCCCGCATGCCCCTACGTAAAAATGGTTGACAGAACTTACAGCACAACCTACTGCTCACAAGAAGTCCTGCACAACTCGCATTTGAACGAACTCCTGCTGGGGGCCTGATCCCATTGAACTCATTTTCACATGGCGGCATCTACAGGCATTGGCCATTAAAAGTTATCAAATGTGAGTCGCAATCTCAAAAGGCGTGGCCACGACACCATGGCAAAGTTTGACTTCTCCCCTTACAACATCAAATAGCTGTAACTCAGGGCAAAACTTGTCTGATGTCCACCAAAGGTTTCATGATCGAAAATAGTCCTGCCCCGAATGGGTCTACATAAAAATACCAATTCAATTCAATTCAATTCAACTTTATTTATATAGCGCCATTTCACAACAACAGTCATCTCATAGCACTATCAACTGTAGGGAGGACCCCCACAGTTGCAGAAAGACCCCAGCAATCAGGCGATCCCCTGTGAGCAAGCACTTGGCGACGGTGGAGAGGAAAAACTCCCTTTTAACAGGAAGAAACCTCCAGCAGAACCAGGCTCAGGGAGGGGCAGTCATCTGCTGCGACTGGCTGGGGGGTGAGGGGATAGAGAAGAAGAAAAGAACAGACATGTAGAGAGCAAACAGCACGATGGGGACTCAATCTATGGGAGAGAACAAACAAATGTTAATGACCAGCAAAAAAAAAATATTTCATAGAGAGTGAGGAAAGGAGTGAGGCCCAGTGCATTACTGGAGGTCCCCCGGCTGACTAAACCTATTAGCAGCATAACTAAGGGAGGGTTCAGAAAACACATGATCCCTCCCTAATTGTAGGCTATATCAAAAAGGTAGGTTTTAGCCCTATTCTTAAAAACAGAGATCGAGTCTGACTCCCGAATCCAGATTGGCAGCTGATTCCACAGGAGAGGAGCTTGATAACTGAAGGCTCTGCCTCCCATTGTACTTTTGGAGATTCTAGGTATTACAAGTAAACCTGCATTTTGGGAGCGTAGTGCTCTGTTAGGATGATACGGTAGTATCAGATCTTTTAAATAAAAAGGAGCCTGATTGTTTAGAGCTTTGTAAGTAAGAAGAAGGATTTTAAACTTAATTCTAAACTCTATGGGAAGCCAATGAAGGGAGGCCAGAACCGAAGAGATATGATCTCTCTTTCTAGTACCTGTTAAAACTCTTGCTGCAGCATTTTGGATCAGCTGAAGACTTTTTAAAGATGTTTTAGGACAACCTGATAATAAAGAATTACAATAATCTAATCTCGAGCTAACAAAAGCGTGGATCAGCTTCTCAGCATCACTCTGAGACAAGATGCTCCTAATCTTGGCAATATTACGCAAATGATAGAAGGCAGTCTTAGAAACAAATTTAATATGTGAATTGAAGGACAAATCCTGATCAAAAATAACTCCAAGGTTCCTCACAGAGCTATTAAGAGAAAGAGTAACTGCATCCAAACTGAAAGTTTGATTTGGAAAGGAATTTCTAAGGTTTTTTGGACCAACAAGAATGACTTCAGTCTTATCTGAATTTAATATCAGGAAATTACAAGTCATCCAAACTTTGATTTCCTTAAGACAGGCTTCTAACTTGACTAATTGATTAGTATCATCTGGCTTCATTGACAGGTATAATTGTGTGTCATCTGCATAACAGTGAAAATGTATACAGTGCTTTCTAATAATGTTGCCTAACGGAAGCATATATAAACTAAAAAGAGTAGGGCCAAGCACAGATCCCTGTGGAACTCCATGACTAAGCTTTGAGCTGAGAGAAAACTCATCATTTACATGAACAAACTGGAACCTATCAGATAAATAAGATCTAAACCACTGCAACGAAGTTCCATTAAGTCCAACATAGTGTTCTAATCTATCAAGTAGAATATTATGATCAATAGTATCAAAAGCTGCACTAAGATCTAAAAGGACAAGTACAGAAACTAGTCCATTATCAGATGCAATGAGGAGGTCGTTAGTGACCTTCGCTAAGGCTGTTTCAGTGCTATGATGGATTCTAAACCCAGATTGAAACTCCTCAAATAAACCATTTCCCTGCAGGTGGTCAAATAATTGCATAGCAACAACTCTTTCTAAGATTTTTGAAATGAAAGGGAGATTAGAGATTGGTCTATAGTTAGCTAAAGCTCCTGGATCTAGCGTTGGCTTTTTGAGTAAGGGTTTAATTACAGCCGTTTTAAAAGCCTGCGGTACATGGCCTAAAGTTAATGAAGAATTGATTATATGAAGAATAAAGCTACCAATAAGTGGGAAGACTTCTTTAAATAACCTGGTAGGAATAGGGTCTAAAAGACAAGTTGAAGGTTTGGATGAGGAAACTATTTTGTCTAACTCACAAAGGTCGATTGGAGTAAACTCATCAAGACAGACATCAATAGAAGGAGTTGTAGTAGTTACAGTATTTAAGTTAACTGTGGGAAGAATCTGATTGATTTTATCTCTGATGGATGAAATTTTATTATTGAAAAAGTTCATAAAGTCCTGACTAGTAAGCTCTAAGGGGATGCTAGGATTGACAGAGTCCTGACTCTTTGTCAACCTGGCTACAGTACTGAAAAGAAACCTGGGATTATTCTTGTTCTCTTCTATTAATGCAGAGTAATAACTCGTTCTAGCTTTTCTAAGATATTTTTTATAAATTAAAAGATGATTTCTCCAAGCTAGATAGATTTCATCTAAATTAGTAGAGCGCCATTTTCTTTCTAATTGACGAGTCTTCTGTTTTAAGCTACGAGTTTCTGTGTTGAACCAAGGAGTTAAAAATCTCTGATTAGACTTTTTCTTTTTTAAGGGGGCCACCAAGTCTAGAGCCTGATGTAGAGAAGCTGAAACACTATCCACCATGTTATCAATTACAGAAGGAGCAAGCTGTCTATAGCTTATTTCCGTTGTGTTGACACATGGCATAGAGGAAACAATCTGCATAAATTTGGAAACAGCATCATTTGAGAGGCATCTACTGTGATAATATGTTTCTTTAGGAGCCAAATAGTCAGAAATAGTAAAATCAAAGGTTAACAGACAATGGTCTGACAGTACAGGGTTATGAGGAGACACTACCAGATTTTCTATTTCTATGCCATATGTCAGAACAAGGTCCAATGTATGGTGGAGGTAATGAGTAGAATTTCCTACTTTCTGAGAAAACCCAATCGAGTCTAATATTGAATTAAAAGCCACATTAAGGCAGTCACTATCTACATCCACATGTATATTAAAGTCCCCTACTATAATTATTCTATCAGATTTCAGCACTAAATCAGCTAAGAAATCAGGAAATTCGGATAAAAATTCTGAATAGGTTGATGGGGGACGATAAACTATGGCAAATAAAATTGGGTTTAACCTGGAATTGCTAAAGTGCCCAATACTGAGGACCAGGCCCTCAAAGGAATTATAACATGTTTTTTGCTTTACATTAACTAGTAATTTGGAATGGTAAATTGCTGCTACTCCTCCTCCACGACCAGAACTTCTGGGATTTTGACAGTTTAAATAACCAGAGGGAGTTGATTCATTTAAACCAACATAATCCTCTTGTCCTAACCAAGTCTCTGTAAGGGAAATTAAATCAATCTGATGATCAATTAACAGATCATGGACTAACAGAGACTTGGGAGTTAGAGACCTAATATTTAATAAACCACATTTCATTTTTAAATTATGAGGAGGAACAGAGGCCAAATCATTCAATTTAGAGGCTTTATGTTTAATTTGAGTTTTACCAATATTTTGCTTTATCACTTTGGGATGCTTATACATTATATTTTTATTTACTTTGGAGGGAGCAGACAACGATTCTCTGATGGGGAAGACAGGGGCTAAGCTGAGGGGTGGCGGATGAAGAGGAGCTGCAGAGAGGCGTGTAAGACTGCGACTCTGCTTCCTGGTCCCAACTCTGAGTAGTCATGGTTTTGGAAATTTGGATAAAAAAGATGCCAGATTGTTAGATAAATGAGAAGCACCATCCAAAGTGGGATGAATGCTGTCTCGTCTCATAAGACCAGGTTTTCCCCAAAAAGAGCTCCAATTGTCAATGTAGCCCACGTCATTTTTAGGACACCACACAGACAGCCAGCGGTTCAAGGATGACGAGCGACTAAACATGTCATCACTGGTCAGATTGGGGAGGGGCCCAGAGAATACCAGACAAAAGTTATAGTGCCACCTAGTGGTTAAAGGAAGAATTGCTGAAAACTGTTTTATTTATTAGTCACATGCCACTTGCCAGAATGACGTGAAATTTTCTGAGGTTTATCAGACAATATGGTTGATCATAACTGCACATCACCTTTAGCATGCTGTCACTACTGTTAACATGGACACGCCCTCCTCACCATTCAGTCTGTGATCTTGTTGGGATCGTTGGGAACGACCTGGAGTCATGAAATCTGGAACATTGGTTGAGGTGACTGTCATATGTAGTCCAATATGGGTGGGCAACACATACCTGACAGGGAAGTGTCGCCATGGCGACATGGCAAAGGTTGACTCCTCACCATGGAACATCGGAAAGTTGTAATTTGGACAAACTTTGTCTGATTTTCACCAAATTTTCGATGATGCATATTAGGCCTGCCCCACACACTCCTACAAAAAATGATTGACAAAAGTTATTGCGCCACCTACTGCTCAAAGGAAGAACTGTGGCAAACTATTTTATGATTCACGCAACGCTTGCCGCAACGACGGGAATTTTTTTTGAGCCAGCTAGGTACAATGGGCGCCGGGGTCCACAGTTGTGTGGGGGGCAAGGGCCCACTTACAGCTCCTTGCAGCTTCAATTCATTTATTTTTTTCTTCTTCTCTATCTAAGATCTCATTTTTGGGGAAGTCAACGTGCATGAAAACTCGCCATTTTTTGCAGGGACCTCAAGACTGGCAAAAAATTGAATATTTTGGAGGAAATATGAATGACCCCACAAAAATGGTTCTACAGTGCCACCTAACATTAGAAGTCAATGGAGAGCGGCACACACCTACTTTCACGAAGAAAGATGAAAATCGGATGAGATGTTTATCATGTCAAGACATGCAAAAAACTCCATTGAAGTGATTGTCTACACCCAACAGGAAGCCGGCTATTTTGGCAGGAAGTGGCAGTGACCTGTTTTCCACCTTGCGCAATTGACGCGCATTTGATCAAACTTGTCCTAGGGTTTTTGTCCAATTGAGCTCATTTGTGGTGACAATCATCTATACCCATCTGCCATAAAAAATTATTGAAAACTTGGGCTGCACGGTGGCACAGTGGTTAGCACTGTGGCAGCACAGTTTATCCTCGGCCGGGGGATCGCGGGGATCGTGAGATCATGGGTTCGATCCCTGCCCCCGACCAACAGTGATCTGTGTGGAGTTTGCATGTTCTCCCCGTGTTGCATGGGTTTACTCCGGGATTTCTCCGGTTTCCTCCCACATGCTAAAAACATGCAGGTTAGGGATACGGGGCGCTTGCGCATGCAGCGACCGGCAGCTGGTGGCTTGTCACCAGACTGCAAAACGAATCTACCTACAGGTACAAAACAAGTAACAAAAAAAAAAAAAAAACTTTTCTAAGAGCTCGACAGTTTGGATGTAGGGGCATGGCAAAGTTTGATGCCTCGCCATGATGATTCTATGACCATTCTGACAGCAATAACTCTGGTATGCATTGTCGGATTTCAATCAAATTCAACATTATGGATATCAGTCCAATTTCAAACAGTTCTATAGAACAATATAAGATAAGATAAGATAAGCCTTTATTAGTCCCACAACAGGGAAATTCCAGGATTGCAACAGCACAGGGATAGCAACACTCAGAGCAACAATCAGAAGGCAAGAAAAAAAAGCAAGCAAGCAAGAGCAGCTAATATACATATGTACATATTACTATATATATATATATATATATATATACTGTATATATATATATATATATATATATATATATATACACAGACACACAGTGCAGAGCATTGTAGCTGGATGGGATAAATATATGAGTATATAAACACACAGTGCGGAGCATTGTAGCTAGATGGAATAAGATTAGATTAGATTAGATTAGATTCAACTTTATTGTCATTACACATGTATAAATACAAGGTAACGAAACACAGTTTAGCATCCAATCAGAAGTGCAAAGGACAGCAGGGCAGTATATACGGTAATTAACAGTATGTGCAATTTAAGCAAATATATGCAAATATATGCAGCAGTGCAGAAAGTTAAAAGTACTGTTATGTGCAAATAATGTGCAATAAGTTAGATGTAGTTATGTAGTTATACAGTTATGTACAGGTGAGGATGGTAAAAGATGATTGTAAGAGAGTCAGCGGGGAACTAAGTTCAATAACGTGACAGCTGTTGGAAAGAAACTGTTCCTAAACCTGCTGGTTCTAGTCCGAAGGCTTCTGAAACGTCTTCTGGAGGGGAGAAGCTGGAACAGTCCATGAGCAGGATGGTTGGAGTCCCTAAGAATGCTGCGTGCCCGGCGCAGACATCTTTTCCTGTAGACGTCCTCTATAGCTGGAAGTGGAGTCCCTGTGATGCGTTGGGCGGTTTTCACCACCCGCTGCAGCGCTTTGCGGTCAGCTACAGAGCAGCTCCCATACCAGAGTGTGATACAGTTGGTCAGGGTGCTCTCTATCACGCAGCGGTAGAAGTTGCCCAGGATGTCAGTTGACAGATGGTTCTTCTTCAATGTCCTCAAGAAGAAGAGGCGCTGATGGGCCTTCTTGATCAGGCTGGTGGTGTTAACTGACCAGGACAGGTCCTCCGAGATGTGGGTCCCCAGGAATTTGAAGCTGGGGACACGTTCAACAGCTATGCCATTGATATGGATGGGGTCATGTGTCTCTTCCCTCTCCTTCCTGTAGTCCACTATGAGCTCCTTGGTTTTGCTGGTGTTAAGGAGTAGGTTATTGTCAGCGCATCAAGTAGCCAAGTGCTCAATAAATATGTAGATATATAAACACACACAGTGCGGAGCAATGTAGCTAGATGGAATAATATGTAGATATATAAACAAACAGTACGGAGCATTGTAGCTAGATGGAATGAATATATAGATATATAAATATAAACATAAACACACCCAGTGCGGAGCATTGTAGCTAGATGGAATAAATATGTAAATGTATAAACACACACAGTGCAGAGCATTGTTGCTAGATGGGATGAAACAGCACAACCGTCTACTTAGTTATCCTACATGGTATGATTATGTGCCTGTACATATTCTCACCCTCCATAGTGATCGGTATTTTCCTAGTTGTATGCCGGAGGGGACTATTGTGTAAGTCTATTGCATCTTTTGCATTCAAAAAAACTATTAGGTTGTTACGTGTTTTTGCTATCTCTGCGAGCAGCCCTGCTTAGATTGTACAGTCTGACAGCCGTTGGTAGGAAGGACCTGCGAAACCTCTCGGTTGTGCACCTGGGATGATGTAGTCTGCTGCTAAATGAGCTCCTCAGTGCATTCAGTATGTCCTGCATAGGGTGGAACTCGGACTCCAGCAGAGATGACAGTTTAGCCACCGTCCTTCTCTCTCCTATCTCCTGCACTGGGTCAAGGTGCTGCCCCAGGACAGAGCTAGCTTTCTTGATCAGTTTGTTCAGTCTCTTCCTATCGGCTGCAGTAATGCCACTGCCCCAGCAGACCACTCCAAAAGTGATGGCTGATGCCACCACCGTGTCATAGAATGTCTTCAGCAGCGCCCCTTGTACACCAAAAGACCTGAGTCTCCTCAGTAGGAACAGCCTGCGCTGTCCCTTCTTGTAGAGTGCGTCAGTATTGTGTGACCAGTCTAGTTTATTGTTCAGATGAACACCCAGGTACTTGTAGGATGTCACCATCTCAATGTCTGTTCCCTGTATATTTAATGGTGCTGTGAGGGGTTGTCCTTGCCTGTGGCAGTCCACCACCAGCTCCTTAGTTTTCCTCGCGTTGATCTGGAGGCAGTATTCATATAAATCTACAGCACCTCCTATAGGAGGCAGAAAGCATTGCATCAGAAAGTTTGCATCATGTTGTTTTTTTAATACCTCAGGAATGGAATGTCGTATTGGCACCAAAATAGGTATGATGTATATGGGTATGCCTTCGAACAATTACAGCTATGAATATTCATGGGTAGCAATAGCGCCCTCCCTTGGAGACATGAAGGTTAAACCACGGGTTGTCTTCCATATCTCTGAAATAAATTGTCTGATTGGTACCATTTATGCTGACAATCATCTATGTGGCTTTTATTAATCATATATTCCATACCTACATATGTATAGACATATTAGAATGTTTAGTGGTTACATATGTGGAATGACCTCACGCCTATGAACAGGACAAGAGGTCTCAACCGCCAGCGAGGATCAAAGAGCAGACAGAGTCGCAGCGGTGGAGACCGGATCGATCTCCCTGACCACCCAGGGTCAGGTGGAGGAGACGGAGGACAATGGAGGGGGGGTTATGTTAATGCGGGATGTCAGCTTTGATATGCAATGTCTTTTGTTGTGTGTGGGTATAAGTATGAAGGTCTGACTGCGCTCGACCTCTTATTCTGCTTCTGCACCGAGATGAGACATGTTAGGGAGGTGAAGCTGATATTAAACTTTGATTTATGAAGTCACATCACTTCTTCATTTCTAACTCCCTACACTGGTGACCAGACGTGAGGATGGAACAGAGACGTTCTCCCACAATTAACTCATCAGAGGCGACCCAGGCAAGCGCCGGCGCCCATGCAGACAGGGGAACGGATGGAGGACGTTCCCCCACGGCAGAAGCTACAGAGAGGGCTCAACCGAGCACCATCCCCAGCCCCGCCGTGAGAGCAGAAGAAAGGCGCTCTCACCCAGCGGACACATCAGGGACGGCCCACACATGCGCCGTCACCGTCAAGCTGCCAGAATTCTGGCGAGACGACCCGAGCTCGTGGTTCCAGCAAGCTGAGGCTCAGTTTGCACTAGCAGGCATAACAGCGGACGAGACAAAATTTTATCACATCGTTGCCAAACTCGACGCTGCCACGTCAAGATGTGCGCGGAGCATAATCCAACAGCCACCCGCCCATGACAAATACAAAGAGCTTAAGGCGACCATCGTCGAGAACTTCGTCCCCTCAGCCGAGGAAAGAGCAGAGAAGATCCTGGCGATCTACGGCCACAGAGGATGCAGACCCAACGCCCTCATGGAGGACATGCTGCAGCTTAAAGAAGAGGACAACGACAACTTCCTCTTCCAACATATCTTCCTCAGCACTCTGCCGCCACACATGAGAGGGACGCTGGTCAACATGCGGTGCAGCACCCAGCAGGACTTCCGCGCGCTGGCCCGAGAAGTGCAGCGGCTCATCAACGCCTGCAGCGAACAGATGGCCACAGCAGCATCCGCAGATCTCAGCGCGGAAGCCCAGAGCAGCGGAGAACCACAGACAACCGAGCAGAGCCCGCCCACCATGGCGGCAACACGACCAAGGCGCAGCAGGCGGAACGACCTCTGCTATTACCACCACCGTTTCGCCGAGAGGGCGTACAAATGCGTGCCCCCCCTGCAAATTCAAAAGTTCGGGAAACGCCAAAGCCGAGAACCGTTAACAGCTGCGGCTCTCGGCGAGACAAATAAGCTGCTTTATGTGACTGACGGACACACCGGGAGACAGTTCCTGATCGACACCGGAGCTCAGCTGAGTTTTATCATCCCTTCCCACGCAGACCAGGCCATGGGTCCCCGGGGAAATGGAGCGATGGCAGTCAACGGCTCGATCATCGACACTTTCGGTGAAAGGAACCTGCCTCTTTGCATCCACGGCCGCAACTATAGATGGACATTTATTGTAGCGGCGGTGAGTTTTAACTTGTTGGGCGCTGATTTTTTGTGTGCACATGGGTTGTTAGTTGATCTAGCAAATAGGCGCTTGGTTAATGCACTGTCATTTTCTTCTATCCCCTGCTCAGCTCGAGTTTCTCCACCACCCATGCAGGCCAGCGTCACAACAGCAGGAGGTAAGTTTGACCAACTCCTCACCCAATTTCCAGCACTCACAGTTCCAAAATTTTCAGCAACAGTAGCGAAACACGGGGTTGAACACTTCATCCCCACAACAGGCCCACCCGTGTTCGCCAAAGCTCGGTGCTTCGACGCGACCAAGCTCGCCATAGCACGGGACGAGTTTACCACCCTGGAAAAATTAGGCATTATTAGATGCTCGAAAAGCCCCTGGGCATCGCCACTCCACATGGTCCCGAAAACCGACGGTTCTTGGAGACCTTGCGGCGATTACCGCAGATTAAACAATGCGACAGCGCATGACCGCTACCCAATTCCTCACATCCAAGATTTTTCGCTACATCTGGCGGGTGCGCGCATTTTTTCTAAAATAGACCTGGTCCGCGGCTATCACCAAGTCCCCGTTCAAGCGGAAGACATTCCTAAAACGGCTGTAATAACCCCTTTCGGTCTTTTTGAATTTTTGCGGATGCCGTTCAGCCTCAAAGGCGCTGCTCAAACCTTTCAGCGTATGATGGACGGGGTATTACGCGACCTCCCCTTCGTGTTCGTCTACCTCGATGATATGCTGGTAGCCAGCCCGTCAGAGGAAGAACACGAACAACACCTCACTACAGTTTTTCAGAGACTAGAAGAGCACGGGTTAATAATCAACCCAGCCAAATGCAAATTCGACGTGTCACAAATTGATTTTTTGGGACACAGAGTTTCACCGAAGGGGGAAGTCCCATTGCCAGACAAAGTCCGCGCGGTAAAAAATTTTCCACGACCACAAACGGTCAAATCGCTGCAAGAATTTTGGGGAATGGTGAATTTTTACAACCGTTTCCTCCCCCGCGCAGCTCAACTCATGCAGCCCCTGTATGCCGCGCTCAGAAAACAAAAGCCTTCCAACGCGGTCGAATGGACCCCGGAGCGCGAACACGCCTTTGCGGAAGTAAAAAGTGCTCTAGCGAATGCCACATTGTTGGTTCACCCCGATCCCTCGGCCCACATAGCGTTAACCACAGACGCTTCAGACCTGGCCATAGGGGCAGTCGTGGAACAACATGTTGGCGGAACCTGGCAACCTTTAGCATTTTTTAGCAAATCTTTAAACCAAACCAAGCGTAAATACAGCACTTTTGACAGGGAGCTGCTAGCGCTTCATTTATCCATCCGCCACTTCCAGTTCTGGTTAGAAGGGCGGTGCTTCACGGCTTTTGTAGACCACAAACCGCTCACTTTTGCGATGGCTAAAATTTCAGAACCATGGTCAGGCAGGCAACAAAGACGGCTAGCTGCAATTTCAGAGTTCACCACAGACATTCGACATGTGGCAGGCAAACTTAACGTGGTAGCAGACTGCCTCTCTCGCGCTGTGACATCGCCAGAGCACGAGGAGACAGATTATATTACCTCAGCTGCAGAACTCTTCGCCAACGCGGACGCGTACGCGGCCCCAATTCACGTAGGGATAGATTAGGCAGCCATGGCAGAGGAACAAAGCAGCGACGCGGACGTGCGCATGCTCCTGTCTGGACCAACAGGGTTAAGACTGGAGGAAAGGGGTTTACGTGACGGTGTACCCCCCCTAATCTGCGACGTTTCAACTGGCCGACCTCGCCCGGTAGTCCCAGCTGCATGGCGCCACTGCATTTTCGACTCGGTTCGCTCCCTCGTGCACCCAGGGGTGCCCGCCTCGGTTAAAATGGTCGCAGAAAAGTTTGTTTGGCCGGGCCTGCGCAAAAATGTAAAGGAATGGGCAAAAACTTGCATTTCTTGTCAGCGCGCCGAAATACACAAACACACAAAAGCTCCTCTAGAGCCTTTTCGAATCCCAGCCAGAAGGTTTGACCACGTTCATGTCGACCTCGTGGGACTACTACCTTCGTCTCAGGGTTTCACACTCCTGTTAACAATGATAGACCGTACTACGCGCTGGCCTGAGGCGGTCCCTTTGGCGTCAACCACAGCTGCGGAAGTCGCTTGCGTTTTTTTTAACAAACTGGGTGGCATGTTTCGGCGTCCCATCAGACATCACGTCCGATAGGGGGCCTCAATTTGTCTCAGAGCTTTGGTCAGGCATGGCCAGCAGCCTAGGGGCGACAATTCACCGCACCACCGCATATCACCCTCAGGCTAATGGGTTATGCGAGCATTTTCACAGATCTTTAAAGGCCGCCCTCAGGCCCTCACTAATGGATACAGATTGGGTGAATAAACTTCCCTGGGTTTTATTAGGGTTGCGTTCTGCGCCTAAAGAGGATCTAGACGCCTCCCCAGCAGAATTAGTTTTTGCACAACCTCTCAGACTCCCAGGTGAGTTTTTACCAGAGAACCCAGAGCCCGGGCATCTTCCAGCCCTGAGGCCTTTAGGCATCACCGGACCGGACACTCTCCCCGGACCGGCACATCACTCTTTTCCACTGGTTTTTGTCCCCCAAGCTTTAAAAAACACCGAGTTCGTTTTTGTTAGGCACGAAGCTTTAAAATCAACCCTCCGTCCACCATACGACGGACCATTCAGAGTGCTGGAACCTGGTGATAAGCATTTTGTGCTTGATTTAGGGGACAGAAAAGAAACAGTCAGCATTGACAGACTTAAACCTGCCTTCTTGTTGAGAGACGAACCTGCACGGGTGGCGAGAGCACCTCGGTGGGGTAGACCCCCCCCCAAAAAAAACCTCAGCCCCCCTGCAGGGAACAAATAACCACTCTCCTCCCCAAGCTGCAGATTCCTTACAGGAGGGTCCCACCACGACGCCAAAGCGGACCCACAGCAGATTCGGGAGAAGATTAAAACCCAGACAGCACAGGGACTGATACAAATTGACCAAGAGTTGTTCACTATGTTATCAGATTGTGCCGTTACAGTTTTAAGGCTGATTTGTGATATTACTATACTGTTGTTGTTACCATTGAATTCTCTACAGGAGCATGACTGCTGGAAAGATTTTTCCTCGTTTTCCCTGTCAAGAGGTTTAACAGTATAATATGTAAGATAAGATAAGCCTTTATTAGTCCCACAACGGGGAAATTCCAGGATTGCAACAGCACAGGGATAGCAACACTCAGAGCAACAATCAGAAGGCAAGAAAAAAAAAAAAAAAAAAAAAAAACAAGCAAGCAAGAGCAGCTAATAAACATATGTACGTATTACTATAAAATATATATATATACACACACACACAGACACACAGTCATTGTCATAGAGATTATCTTAAACTGTAAGCTTAATTTGATTGTCCTTTTCTTAGTCGTTTGGGGGGGGGGGGGGGGCTGTGGCTTATATTAATCATATATTCCATACCTACATATGTATAGACATATTAGAATGTTTAGTGGTTACATATGTGGAATGACCTCACGCCTATGAACAGGACAAGAGGTCTCAACTGCCAGCGAGGATCAAAGAGCAGACAGAGTCGCAGCGGTGGAGACCGGATCGATCTCCCTGACCACCCAGGGTCAGGTGGAGGAGACGGAGGACAATGGAGGGGGGGTTATGTTAATGCGGGATGTCAGCTTTGATATGCAATGTCTTTTGTTGCGTGTGGGTATAAGTATGAAGGTCTGACTGCGCTCGACCTCTTATTCTGCTTCTGCACCGAGATGAGACATGTTAGGGAGGTGAAGCTGATATTAAACTTTGATTTATAAAGTCACATCACTTCTTCATTTCTAACTCCCTACAATCTATACCCATGTGCCATCAAAAGCTGTTGAAAACTTTTCCAAATGCCTAACGGTTTGGTGGAAGGGGAGTGGCCAAGTTTGCAGTATCACCATCACCCTTCCAATGGCTTTTACTCCGGCATACATTGACTGATTTCAACCAAATTTTGTGTGGTGAATAGGTAGCCAATACTGATAATTTCCTTCGTGAAGAATGACACATAGCGACAGCACCCCCTACTGCCAATGAACAGGAAGCTACCAAAACTCACATGCCATAAATCACATGCCATACTCATACACAGCTTGCGAGAATGACATGCAATTTTCTGAGGTTGATCAGACCACCTGGTTGATCATAACTGCACATCACCTTTAGCATGGCGTCATTGCTGTTACCATGAACATGCCCTCCTCACCATTCAATCTGTTTTTCTTGTTGGGATGGATGGGAACGACCTGGATTCATGAAATCTGGAACATGGGTTGAAGTGACTGTTGTATGTAATCCTATATGGGTGGGCAAAACATACTGTAACTGACAGGGAAGTGTTGCCATGGTGACATGGCGAAGATTGACTCCTCGTCATGGAACATCGGAAAGTTGTAACTTGGACAAACTTTGCCTGATTTTCACCAAATTTTCAACAATGGATATTAGTCCCACCCCACACG
The DNA here is from genome assembly GCA_020510985.1 of Pholidichthys leucotaenia. Classification (NCBI taxonomy): domain Eukaryota; kingdom Metazoa; phylum Chordata; class Actinopteri; order Cichliformes; family Pholidichthyidae; genus Pholidichthys; species Pholidichthys leucotaenia. Next base: position 33,410,849 of record CM035842.1, on the reverse strand, counting down.
CTCCTACATAAAAATGATTGACAACAGTTATAGCGCCACCTACTGCTCACAGGAGGTACTGCTCCAAATGGTTTACTTTATTATTCATGCAGCGTTTGCCGCAACAATGGGAAATTTTCTGAGCCAGCTAGGTACGACAGGCGCCGGGGTCCGCGGTTGCGCAGGGGCCGAGGTCCAGCTTACAGCTGCTTGCAACATTAATGATTATTGAATTTATAATCATTGTTTGTTGTTGTTGCTGGTGTGCTAGTTCTGCACCATCGATAATGACTACAGATGGCATACAATGTACCTTGTGTGGTGCTCTTGTGACATTTTATGGCCTGTAAACTCAAGTCAATTTTCTATAGATGCATTCTATCCATTCCCTCTAGACGCCTATTTTCAAGCCAAATCATCAGTCATTCAAAATTATTTCTGTGCGGATTACACCCCGACTTGCATGCATGGCAAGTCTTCACCGTAGCCTGCTTCCCTGACGAGACACCGGGCATGTGGCTGTTCGAGGAACCACTGTTTTTCAATCAATTCATCGACACTCAGGTGCTGCAGTCGGTCAGTCTGCGACTTTGTTTACGACAGGCACGCTGTACCAAGCTTGGTCATCTTATATGAAGATGTCTACCACATCGATGGAAACGCTGAGGCGGAGTGCCAACATTACATCTGTCAGACTGCTGCAGAGGGTGGGGGGGGGAAGTGTGCGCCGCCCTGCCACGACCGCTCCGAGCGTTTGCGGAAAACCGTACTCTTTCCACTCAATGGGATTACAACACTGTGTCCAACTTTCCTGCCATTTCCATAAGTCCAGCTGTGGGGGAGTGGCAGGGGGGAGAGGAACACCTGCTGTCCTTCAGAAATCCTCGTCTGGGCAAGTTCCAGTTTGTGGGGACGAAGGCGATGTATCACATATGTGTGAAAGTTCTCAATCTGCGCTCTCTGATGTACGTGAAGGAGTCGAAGTGGGCGGGGTTTTTGGGGCCAGAGGTCTCCCCGAAAGGCAGCTGGCGGTGCATGCACAAGCTCCCTATTGAGAAACGGACGGCAGATCTCCAGTGGAGGATTGTTCATGGGGCAATAGCTACGAATAAATACAGAGCACACCTGGATCCAACTGTGGGGGAGGAATGTTTGTTTTGCTCCCAAGTTGAGACCCTGGAGCATTTGTTACCTCCGCCAAGGAGGTTATGTGATCATCAGCGTTGGTTTGTCTGTCTGTTTGTCTGTTTGTTAGCAAGGTAACTCAAAAAGTTATGGATGGATTTTCATGAAATTTTCACAGATTGTCAGAAATGGGGTATCCTACAGATGATTACATTTTGGTGGTCATCCGGATCACCGTCCACAAGAAAACCGCCATTACGCAAAATGCCATTTTCCTCAATAACTACTGAACCACTAATCCTATCATTGTGAATCCAATTGCTAGTCATATGTTTTCATGGTCAAGGAATCTGAAAATGTACACACAAAGACTATATGGGGGGAACTGTGGCGCTTGGCGGAGGTCTACGCTCTCCGAGTGCTTTTCTAGTTTGTTCAATGTTTTCGTTTATCTGGGCTTTTTGATCTTTTGAAAGTGTGGTTTCGGGCTTTGGGTAATGTTTCTCTTTTGGTTTGTTCATTTACGGTCCAAAGTATAAAGTGGCGAAGAAGTCTGCGCACACTTTGATGAACTTCCTATCTGGTACTGCTAAACATGCCATCTGGCTGACAAGGAAAAATCGGGCTACCAACGCTGGCAATGTGGATCCTGTGTCTGCTTTCAAGGCCTTGTTGAAAGTCAGATTCCAGGTGGAGTTCTCTTACTATCAAATGGTGGACAATTTGGAGGCATTCACCAATAGATGGGCTGTGGGGAATGTTTTGTGTTCTGTGGGAGAGGGGGATGAGTTATATTTGCACTTTTGAGATGTAACACACTTGGGGGCATGATATTGGTGTTCTTACATTTTTGAATTGTACAATAAAGCCATTTTTTAAAACTCAAACTAACTCACTCCCTCTCTCTCTCTCTCTCTCTCTCTCTCTCTCTCTCTCTCTCTCTAAAAAATGGCTTTATTGTACAATTCAAAAAACTCTCTCTCTCTCTCTTGTTATCGGGGATACGTATGTACAGGTGTCCCCCTTATCTGTCCCATCAACACGTATCATTGTCTCAGGTGTTCCACCTTTCATCACTGATGAGCAGTTGGCGACGGAGCGCCGCAGATTTGGGAAGTTTGCGGGCCCGTTTAGAACTCTGAGTCTGGGATGCAAGGAGACCAAGTTAAACCATGTGAAATCACTCAGGCGACAGGTGTTCATGTTTTTGGACTCGCCAACTGCGACTCTGGAAGTATCCAAACACGGTCAAACACGGGGATGGCTCCTATATGGTGTATGCGAGCTCAGGACAGACTGAAGTGTTTTGAATGTGGGGACGTGGGCCATAAACGGTTCGCTTGTCCGCACAGGCAGCAGGTGGGGGGTTCTGATGGGGCCGCGGCTGGTGCCGGCGTCGCGCCCTCCGCTCACGCCGCTGCTGCGGACAGCGTGGCGGGGCCTTTTGCCGCAGCTGAGGCCGCCGGCGCGGCCTCTGCTACTACGGACGACATTGAGGGGGCTTCCGCCGGTCCTGCTCCGGATCCTGCCACTGTGTCTGAACATTTTCTTTCTACAATCTGGACGAGCCTGCTGCAAAGATGACTTGCTTGAAAATCCCACATGGTCTAAGGACTACAATCCATCTGAGATGAGGAAAATGTCTCTGGGACGTACAACGGAACTGGCTGTGGCCGCACAGCGCTATCTCTGCTGCCGGAGGAAGGGGAATTGGCCTTGCTTAAGAACTGGAGGCCTCTGACTCATCTTTGCACCGACTACGAGGAAGACTCGAACTACTGCCACTGGCAATGTGGAATAGGTGGACTGCAAGGAATACTCTGTTGTGTGTGTGGGGGGGAAGACTTATGTTTGCACTTTTCCAATGTGAGACACTTGGTGGAATGATATTGGTGCTCTTACATTTTCTTGAATTGTGCAATAAAGGCATTTTTTAAAACTTAAAACTCAAACTCTCTCTCTCCTATCACTGCCCGCATATTCAATTTTGTTTTGTTTGGGTGGAGGATGGCGACCTTGCAAATGCCATCTCCATCTATCCGCCAGGGGGTGCGGATCACACCCCGGACAACACTGTTACTGTGGAGGAGGTCCTTATAGCTGTGGGTGAGCAGGTGGGCCATGATGTGATCTACTATGCGTCCAGGATGAATAGAGCTGTAGTTGTGTTTCTGGCTGCTGAGGAGAATGTCCACGCTCTCATTGCGAGCGGTGTTGTAATCGGGGATACGTATGTACAGGTGTCCCCCTTATCTGTCCCATCAACGCGTATCACCGTCTCAGGTGTTCCACCTTTCATCACTGACAAGCAGTTGGCGACGGAGCTCTGCAGATTCGGGAAGTTTGCAGGCCCGTTTAGACGTGTGAGTTTGGGATGCAGGGAAGCCCAGTTAAAACATGTGAAATCACTCAGGCGACAGGTGTTCATGTTTCTAGACTCGCCCACACAAACTCTGAAAGTGTCCTTCCGGGTCAAACACTGGGACGGCTCCTATATGGTGTATGCGAGCTCGGGACAGATGAAGTGTTTTGAATGTGGCGACGTGGGCCATAAACGGTTCGCCTGCCCGCACAGGCAGCCGCCCGGGGGCTCTGATGGAGCCGCGGCTGAAGCCACCGCTGCTGCGGACGGCGTTGCGGGGGCTTCCGCCGTGGCTGAGCCCGGCGGGGGCGCAGAGCCCGGCGGCGAGGCCTCCGCCCCTGCCGCTACTGCGGCCGACGTTGCGGGGCCTTCCGCCGGTCCTGCTCCAGAGCCTGCCGCTGTGTCTGTGGACAGCCCGCCTGTGGCACCCGCAGCACAGCTTGCAGCTGGGAGCGTCACTTGTGATGGAGCCCAAACAGTCACTGACGGTGCGTCAGAATCTCGCTGTGTGACATCAGCGGCTGTGCTTCCGGAGGCTGCTGCCGCTTCAGAGCAGCAGACGGAACAACGCCGGTCGGCTGCTGTAGGTGCCACCCAGGAAAATGTGGCCAATGATGAATCAGCTGGGACAGCTGAAATGCCAGCTGAATCCAACAGTCAGCTGAGTTGTGCTGACGAGGAAATGGATTGTGATTCTGACGCTGTGTCTGCTAAAACTGAGTCTACTGGGGCAACTTGCAGTACAAATGCGGGTTTGTATTCACTGGAAGAAATAAATGCTTTTCTGGATGAAACCTATAATAACAGAGCCGTTAAAGTCATTGATTACTTCAGTGACACTGATAAATTCATTCGGTCTGTTAATGTGCTGAAAAGGCAGGTTGGTGTTGACCTGCTGGATGAAAGAAAACATTTCCGCCTCAAGAAGTACCCCACAGCCCTGTGTAAATCAGCAGGGGGACAAAAGGTCAAGCGTGCGAAGATGGAATAATTTCCATGACAACAGCACGGTGTTCCTTAGATCGATCGCCTTATGCAAAACATAAAATTAGGATCCTTAAACATCAATGGTGGGAGGGGCAATCATAAGAGGGGATTAATTAGTGACCTGTTCCAACGAAAAAATCTCAACATTTTGTTTTTGCAGGAAACTCATACCACTTCACCAGATGAAGTGGACTGGGGCTTGTGTGGAAGGGCCCTTTTTCACTCAGTCACGGTACCAATCTTAGTGCAGGAGTGGCCATTTTGTTTGGGGAATCAGCAAATGCAACAGTTTTATCGGTGGTGGAGATAGTGAGACGCAGGCTGCTTCTTGTTAGGGCCGAAATAGGGAATTCCGTGTTTTGCCTGGTCAACGTTTACGCTCTGAACCACGGTTCTGAAAGGGTTGCCTTTTTCAATACACTGACAAATGAATTGCAGAGCTATCACCAAGACCAACTTATTGTTGCTGGTGATTTCAACTGTACCTTGGACTTCACTGTGGATCGCACTAATGCAGAACCCCATCTGCAGTCTTCTCGACTCTTAGAAAATTTCACTGTATAGTTCGACTTACTGGACACATGGAGGTCTAAACATGCAAATGCTAGACAGTATACCTGGGTCAGGGTCACTGACGGTGTTGTCAGTGCTGCTAGATTAGACAGGATATATGTTTCTAAAACCTTTGGCCCCGGAATCCTCCACAGTAACATAAGTCCCGTTGGTTTCATGGATCATCCCTTGGCCACTGCGGTGTTACTTAACTCACCGGGGGAAGGGGCTAAATCTTATTGGCACTTCAATAACAAGCTCCTTCAGGACAACACCTTTTGTCAATATTTTGTGTGTTTCTGGGAACACTGGAGGACCATAAAGGCTCGTTTTAGTTCCCTGGATCAGTGGTGGGAGGTTGGCAAAGTGCAAATTCGCCTTTTTTGTCAACGGTAAACTGCGAACTCCACTTCCATCATCAAGGCCAAGGTCAGTGAACTTGAGGACACTGTCAAGAGGCTGGAGGACAGTTTCGTTACGGGTCAGGATTCTACCGCTGGTCCTTTGCTGCAGGAGAAGAGATCGGCCCTGCGCACATTCATGCAGGAAAGAGTGAAGGGGGCGCTAGTGAGGTCACGCTTCACTCGCCTGCAGGACATGGATGCCCCAACGTCTTTCCTCTTCAATCTGGAGAAGTCTGCTGCGAAAAAGAAGTTGATGGCTTGCTTGATGCTCCCAGATGGTCGAGTGACTACAAATCCATCCGAGATGCGGCGCCATGCAGTGGATTACTACGGGGCCCTGTTTGCTGCGGGACCGTGTTGCATGGAATCTCAAAACCAGCTCTTCGAAGGTCTTCCGGTGCTCAGCCCGGAGGACAGGGCCGCTCTGGACTGTGCCCTCACTTTGGATGAGTTAACTGTGGCTGTTAATCAGATGGCTCTGGGACGTGCACCTGGACTTGATGGTCTTTCTTCTGACTTCTTTAAGCATTTTTGGAATATTACTGGATCAGACTTCTATGACGTTTTAACTACCTGTTACAGAAAGGGAACCTTACCTGTCTCCTGCCGCCGTGCAGTGCTATCTCTGTTGCCTAAGCAGGGGGACTTGGCCCTGCTGAAAAACTGGAGGCCCGTGGCTCTTCTTTGCACGGACTACAAGGTGCTTTCGAAAGCCCTGGCAAACGGACTGAACAATGTCTTGGGTTTGATCGTAGATAGGGATCCAACATATTGTATTCCTGACCGAACCATTATGGACAATATTTTTCTCATACGTGACATTCTCCAGCTCAGTAAATGTTATGACTTACAGTTCGGTGTTATGTCTTTGGACCAAGAAAAGGCTTTTGATAGGGTTGACCATTCCTATTTATTTTCCACACTGAAGGGGTTCGCTTTTGGCAATATATTTTTGAGGTGGGTCAATCTGTTATATACTGGAGCTGAGTGTTTGGTAAAGATGGGGGCAGGGCTGAGTCGGCCAATCCCTGTACACCGGGGAATACGCCAGGGTTGCCCAATCTCGGGTCAACTCTACAGCTTGGTTATTGAGCCTTTGCTGTGCAGGTTGCGCACTCAGCTGGGTGGTCTGGTTCTGCCGGGGCCCTCCAGCAGTTGCCGCCCGATTGTCTTGTCTGCTTACGCGGATGACGTCGGCGTTTTCATCACATCCCATGGGGATGTATAGCGTCTGGTGGACACTTTGTCTGTTTATGAAAGGGCATCTTCTGCCCGGGTGAATTGGGCCAAGAGTGAGGGTCTATTGGTGGGCCAGTGGTCGCATCAATTCAATTCAATTCAACTTTATTTATATAGCGCCATTTCACAACAACAGTCATCTCATAGCACTATCAACTGTAGGGAGGACCCCCACAGTTGCAGAAAGACCCCAGCAATCAGGCGATCCCCTGTGAGCAAGCACTTGGCGACGGTGGAGAGGAAAAACTCCCTTTTAACAGGAAGAAACCTCCAGCAGAACCAGGCTCAGGGAGGGGCAGTCATCTGCTGCGACTGGCTGGGGGGTGAGGGGACAGAGAAGAAGAAAAGAACAGACATGTAGAGAGCAAACAGCACGATGGGGACTCAATCTATGGGAGAGAACAAACAAATGTTAATGACCAGCAAAAAAAAAATATTTCATAGAGAGTGAGGAAAGGAGTGAGGCCCAGTGCATTACTGGAGGTCCCCCGGCTGACTAAACCTATTAGCAGCATAACTAAGGGAGGGTTCAGAAACACATGATCCCTCCCTAATTGTAGGCTATATCAAAAAGGTAGGTTTTAGCCCTATTCTTAAAAACAGAGATCAAGTCTGACTCCCGAATCCAGATTGGCAGCTGATTCCACAGGAGAGGAGCTTGATAACTGAAGGCTCTGCCTCCCATTGTACTTTTGGAGATTCTAGGTATTACAAGTAAACCTGCATTTTGGGAGCGTAGTGCTCTGTTAGGATGATACGGTAGTATCAGATCTTTTAAATAAAAAGGAGCCTGATTGTTTAGAGCTTTGTAAGTAAGAAGAAGGATTTTAAACTTAATTCTAAACTCTATGGGAAGCCAATGAAGGGAGGCCAGAACCGGAGAGATATGATCTCTCATTCTAGTACCTGTTAAAACTCTTGCTGCAGCATTTTGGATCAGCTGAAGACTTTTTAAAGATGTTTTAGGACAGCCTGATAATAAAGAATTACAATAATCTAATCTCGAGCTAACAAAAGCGTGGATCAGCTTCTCAGCATCACTCTGAGACAAGATGCTCCTAATCTTGGCAATATTACGCAAATGATAGAAGGCAGTCTTAGAAACAAATTTAATATGTGAATTGAAGGACAAATCCTGACAAATCCTGATCAAATCCTGATCAAAAATAACTCCAAGGTTCCTCACAGAGCTATTAAGAGAAAGAGTAACTGCATCCAAACTGAAAGTTTGATTTGGAAAGGAATTTCTAAGGTTTTTTGGACCAACAAGAATGACTTCAGTCTTATCTGAATTTAATAGCAGGAAATTACAAGTCATCCAAACTTTGATTTCCTGAAGACAGGCTTCTAACTTGGCTAATTGATTAGTATCATCTGGCTTCATTGACAGGTATAATTGTGTGTCATCTGCATAACAGTGAAAATGTATACAGTGCTTTCTAATAATGTTGCCTAACGGAAGCATATATAAACTAAAAAGAGTAGGGCCAAGCACAGATCCCTGTGGAACTCCATGACTAAGCTTTGAGCTGAGAGAAAACTCATCATTTACATGAACAAACTGGAACCTATCAGATAAATAAGATCTAAACCACTGCAACGAAGTTCCATTAAGACCAACATAGTGTTCTAATCTATCAAGTAGAATATTATGATCAATAGTATCAAAAGCTGCACTAAGATCTAAAAGGACAAGTACAGAAACTAGTCCATTATCAGAAGGCTGTTTCAGTGCTATGATGGATTCTAAACCCAGATTGAAACTCCTCAAATAAACCATTTCCCTGCAGGTGGTCAAATAATTGCGTAGCAACAACTCTTTCTAAGATTTTTGAAATGAAAGGGAGATTAGAGATTGGTCTATAGTTAGCTAAAGCTCCTGGATCTAGCGTTGGCTTTTTGAGTAAGGGTTTAATTACAGCCGTTTTAAAAGCCTGCGGTACATGGCCTAAAGTTAATGAAGAATTGATTATATGAAGAATAAAGCTACCAATAAGTGGGAAGACTTCTTTAAATAACCTGGTAGGAATAGGGTCTAAAAGACAAGTTGAAGGTTTGGATGAGGAAACTATTTTGTCTAACTCACAAAGGTCGATTGGAGTAAACTCATCAAGACAGACATCAATAGAAGGAGTTGTAGTAGTTACAGTATTTAAGTTAACTGTGGGAAGAATCTGATTGATTTTATCTCTGATGGATGAAATTTTATTATTGAAAAAGTTCATAAAGTCCTGACTAGTAAGCTCTAAGGGGATGCTAGGATTGACAGAGTCCTGACTCTTTGTCAACCTGGCTACAGTACTGAAAAGAAACCTGGGATTATTCTTGTTCTCTTCTATTAATGCAGAGTAATAACTCGTTCTAGCTTTTCTAAGAGATTTTTTATAAATTAAAAGATGATTTCTCCAAGCTAAATAGATTTCATCTAAATTAGTAGAGCGCCATTTTCTTTCTAATTGACGAGTCTTCTGTTTTAAGCTACGAGTTTCTGTGTTGAACCAAGGAGTTAAAAATCTCTGATTAGACTTTTTCTTTTTTAAGGGGGCCACCAAGTCTAGAGCCTGATGCAGAGAAGCTGAAACACTATCCACCATGTTATCAATTACAGAAGGAGCAAGCTGTCTATAGCTTATTTCCGTTGTGTTGACACATGGCATCAGGACGTTCCTCGGCTACCCGGCGGTCTTCAGTGGGGGACGGCCGGTCTCAAAGTGTTGGGGGTTTTTCTGGGTTCGTAGGCATTTGAACGCAAGAACTGGGAGGGTGTTAAGGACAAGGTGTGTGCTCGCTTTTCTAAATGGAAATGGTTGCTACCACAGCTGTCATCTGGGGGCAGGGTTCTGGTCACCAATAATCTGGTCGCTTGGGCTCTTTGGCATAGGCTTGTTGCTTTGACACCGCCCAGGAGCCTCGTGGAGGAGGTTTAGAAGATCATCATGGATTTCCTTTGGTCTGGTTGCCATTGGGTCTTTGCGCCTGTTCTCTACCTGCCTGTTACCGAGGGGGGACACGGCCTGGTGGACATACACTCCAAGATCATCTGCTTTAGGCTTCAGACTGCACAACGCCTCCTTTATGGATGTGGCCCCTGCTGGATGGACACTGCAAAACTGCTCCTGAGGAGAGTTGGCCGCTTGGGCTATGATAAGCAGGTCTTCCTCGTGACATCTGGGGCGGTGGACCTTACTGGACTTTCTGCTTTTTACACATCCGTCGTGCATGCATGGCGAGTCTTCACCGTAGCCCGCTTCCCTGACGAGACACCGGGCATGTGGCTGTTCGACGAACCACTGTTTTTCAATCAATTCATCAACACTCAGGTGCTGCAGTCGGTCAGTCTGCGGACTTGTTTAAGAGAGGCACGCTGTACCAAGCTTGGTCATCTTATGAAGATGTCGACCACATCGATGGAAACGCTGAGGCGGAGTGCCAACATTACATCTGTCAGACTGCTGCAGAGGGTGGTGGGGGAAGTGTGCGCCGCCCTGCCACAACCACTTCGAGCGTTTGCGACAAACCGGACTCTTTCCACTCAATGGGATGACGACACTGTGTCCAACTTTCCTGCCATTTCCATAAGTCCAGCTGTGGGGGAGTGGCAGGGGGGAGAGGATCACCTGCTGGCCTTCAGAAATCCTCGTCTGGGCAGGTTCCAGTTTGTGGGGACGAAGACGGTGTATCACATCTGTGTGAAGGTTCGGAATCTGCGGTCTCTGATGGACGTGAGAGAGTCGAAGTGGGCGGGTTTTTTGGGGCCAGGGGTCTCCCCGAAAGGCAGCTGGCGGTGCATGTACAAGCTCCCTATTGAGAAACGGACGGCAGATCTCCAGTGGAGGATTGTTCATGGGGCAATAGCTACGAATAAATACAGAGCACGCCTGGATCCAACTGTGGGGGGGGGACTGTTTGTTTTGTTCCAAAGTTGAGACCCTGGAGCATTTGTTTGTTCAATGTTTTCGTTTATCTGGCCTTTTTGATCTTTTGCGAGTGTGGTTTCAGGCTTTGGGTGAATGTTTCTCTTTTGGTTTGTTCATTTACGGTCCAAAGTATAAAGTGGCAAAGAAGTCTGCGCACACTTTGATGAACTTCCTATCTGGTACTGCTAAACTTGCCATCTGGCTGACAAGGAAAAATCAGACTACCAACGCTGGCAATGTGGATCCTGTGTCTGCTTTCAAGGCCTTGTTGAAAGTAAGACTCCAGGTGGAGTTCTCTTGCTACCAAATGGTGGACGATTTGGAGGCATTCACCAATAGATGGACTGCAGGGAACGTTTTGTGCTCTGTGGGTCAGGGGGATGACTTGTGCTTGCACTTTTGAGATGTGACACACTTGGGACCGTGCTTTTTTGGTGTTCTGGCATTTTTGAATTGTACAATAAAGCCTTTTATAAAAGTCAAAGTCTCTCTCTCTCTCTCTCTCTCTCTGTTTCCGGCAGCCAAAGGAGGAGGGTGGGAATAGGGAACTCCGTGGTTTGTTTGGACTTTTTTTTGGTTTTCTACTACTGGCCGCATTTTCAGTTTTTGTTTTTTTGTGTGGAGGATGGCGACCTTGGAAATGCCACCTCCATCTATCCACCAGGGGGTGAGGATCGTTTCCCCGGACAGCACTGTTACTGTGGAGGAGGTCCTTATGGCTGTGGCCGAGCAGGTGGGCCATGATGCGATCTGCTTTGCGTCCTGAATGAGTGGAGCTGTAGTTGTGTTTCTGGCTGCTGAAGAGGATGTCCACACCCTGATTGTAAGTGGTGTTGTTATCGGGGAAACGTATGTACAGGTGTCCACCTTATCTGTCCCATCAACGCGAAACACCGTCTCAGGTGTTCCACCTTTCATCACTGACGAGCAGTTGGCGACGGAGCTCCGCAGATTTGTGAAGTTTGCGGGCCCGTTTACAACTCTGACTTTGGGATGCAAGGAGACCAAGTTAAAACATGTGAAATCACTCAGGCGACAGGTGTTCATGTCTCTAGACTCGCCCACTCAAACTCTGGAAGTGTCCTTCCGGGTCAAACACGGGGACGGCTCCTATATGGTGTATGCGAGCTCAGGACAGATGAAGTGTTTTGAATGTGGAGACGTGGGCCATAAACGGTTCGCTTGTCCGCACAGGCAGCGGGCAGAGGGCCCTGATGGAGCCGCGGATGGTGCCGGCGGCGAGCCCTCCGCTCACGCCGCAGCTGCGGATGGCGGCGAGGCCTCCGCTCCCGCCGCTACTGCGGATGACGTTGCGGGGCCTTCCACCAGCCCTGCTCCGGAGCCTGCCGCTGTGTCTGTGGACGGCCCGGCTGTGGCGCCCGCAGCCCAGCTTACAGCCGGGAGCGTTGCTGGCGATGGCACCAAAACTGTCACTGATGGTGCGTCACAATCATCTCGCTGTGTGACATCAGCGGCTGTGCCTCCGGAAGCTGCTACCGTTTCGGAGCAGGAGACGGAGTACCGACCTGATGGTGGGTCAGAATCTCGCTGTGTGACATCAGCGGCTGTGTTTCCGGAGGCTGCTACCGTTTCACAGCAGAGGATGGAACGGCGACAGTCAGCTGCTGTGGGTGGCGTCCAGGAAAATGTGGCCCATGGTGAATCCACTGGGCCAGATGAACCAAACAGTCAGATGAGTTGTGCTGACGAGGAGATGGAATCTGATTCCGACACTGTGTCTAATACTGAGTCTATTGAGGCAAAATGCAGTACAAACACGAGTTTGTATTCACTGGAAGAAATAAATGCTTTTCTGGATGAAACCTATAACAAGGCCATTAAAGTCACTGACTACTTCAGTGATGTGGTATATATCACTCATATATTCCATACCTACATTTGTTAGAGCATGTGGAAATGTTTGGGACAGAATATACAAAGGAACTTCACACCTCTGAAAGAACAAAGGAATCTCACCGCCGTGTGAAGACTCATGACGTCACAGGACGCCATGGCAACAGACTCGACACCTTTACCCCCTAAAGCGAGAGGGGGAGTTCCCATCACCTCCCAAGACAGGGAGAGGGGATGGCAGGACAATGGGGATTAAGATAACGGGGAGATGTTACCTTTTTCAATGAGTGGCTCTGACGTCAGCTGTTTCAATGAGTGGTGCTATGCGTGCTTGTATTTAACCAGCGAGCGAAGCAGAGTTCTCTCTCTTGCCTTCTGCCAAGCTCTGCACCAGATGAGACAAGGTAGAAGAGTTTGTTCATTAAAGACTCTACTTTTGTGATACAAAACCGCCTCGTTATTTCCAGCTCTTCTACAAGTGACACTGATAAATTCATCAAGTCTGTTAATGTGCTAAGAAGGCAGGTTGGTCTTGACCTCCTGGATGAAAGGAAACGTTTTCGCCTCAAAAAACACCTGACGGCCCTGCGTAAAGCAGCAGAGGGAACAGGGGTCAAGCGCGCCCGACAGGAGGAATAAATGGCGGTCGTTCCACTGCCTGTTTTACGCATTTTTGGGATATTGTTCGATCAGACTTTTATGACGTTACTAATTGACTGTCACAGAACTGTATCTTTACCGGTCTCCTGCCGGCGCGCAGCACTATCTTTGCTGCCCGAGGACGGGGACTTGGCCTGGCTTGAAAACGGGAGGCCTGTGGCTCTTCTTTGCACGGACTACAAGGTCACGGTTTACTCGCCTGCAGGGCATGGATGCCCCAACGTTTTCTTTCTACAATCTGGACGAGCCTGCTGCAAAGATGACTTGCTTAAAAATCCTGCATGGTCTAAGGACTACAATCCATCTGAGATGAGGAAAATGTCTCTGGGACGTACAATGGAATTGGCTGCGGGCGTGCAGCACTATCTCCGCTGCCGGAGGAAGGGGACTTGGCCTTGCTTAAGAACTGGAGACCTGTGGCTCGTCTTTGCACGGACTCCAGGGAAGACTCGGACTACTGCCACTGGCAATGTGAAATAGGTGGACTGCAGGGATTACTTTGTGTTGTCGGGGGGGGGGATGACTTATATTTGCATTTTCCCAATGTGAGACACTTGGTGGAATGATATTGGTGCTCTTACTTTTTTTTGAATTGTGCAATAAAGGCATTTTTTTTTAAAACTCACTCTCTCTCTCTGTACAGGAGTTCCCCTTATCTGTCCCATCAACGCTTATCACCGTCTCAGGTGTTCCACCTTATCACTGACAAGCAGTTGGCGATGGAGCTCTGCAGATTTGGGAAGTTTGCGGGCCCGTTTAGAACTCTAACTTTGGGATGCAAGGAGACCAAGTTAAAACATGTGAAATCACTCAGGCGACAGGTGTTCATGTTTTTGGACTCGCCAGCTGCGACTCTCGAAGTGTCCTTCCGGGTCAATCATGGGGACGGCTCCTATATGGTGTATGTGAGCTCAGGACAGATGAAGTGTTTTGAATGTGGAGACGTGAGCCATAAACGGTTCGCTTGTCCGCAGAGGCAGCGGGCGGGGGGCTCTGATGGGGCCGCGGCTGGTGCCGGCGGCGCGCCCTCCGCACACGCCGCTGCTGCAGACGGCGTGGCGGGGCCTTCCGCCGCAGCTGAGGCTGCAAGCGTGGCCTCCGCTCCCGCCGCTACTACAGACGACGTTGCGGGGCCTTCCGCCAGTCCTGCTCTGGAGCCTGCCGCTGTGTCTGTGGACAGCCCGGCTGTGGCGCCCGCAGCCCAGCTTACGGCTGGGAGCGTCGCTGGTGATGGGGCCCAAAATGTCACTGATGGTGCGTCACAATCATCTCGCTGTGTGACATCAGCGGCTGTGCTTCCGGAGGCTGCTACCATTTCAGAGCAGGGGACAGAACAGCAACAGTCAGCTGCTGTGGGTGGGGTCCAGGAAAATGTGGCCCATGATGAACCCACTGGGCCAGATGAACCAAACACTCAGCTGAGTTGTGCTGACGAGGAAATGGAATCTGATCCTGACACTGTGTCCAATACTGAGTCTATTGAGGCAAAATGCAGTACAAACAAGAGTTTGTATTCACTGGAAGAAATAAATGCTTTTCTGGATGAAACCTATAACAAGGCCATTAAAGTCACTGACTACTTCACTGATAAATTCATCAAGTCTGCTAATGTGCTAAGAAGGCAGGTTGGTCTTGACCTCCTGGATGAAAGGAAACGTTTTCGCCTCAAAAAACACCTGACGGCCCTGAGTAAAGCAGCAGGGGGAACAGGGGTCAAGCGTGCCCGACAGGAGGAATAAATGGAGGTCGTTCCTCTGCCTGTTTTACGCATTTTTGGGATATTGTTCAATCAGACTTTTATGACGTTTCTAATTGACTGTAATTGACTGTCACAGAGCTGGATCTTTACCGGTCTCCTGCCGGCGCGCACTATCTTTGCTGCCCAAGGACGGGGACTTGGCCTGGCTTGAAAACGGGAGGCCTGTGGCTCTTCTTTGCACGGACTACGAGGTCACGGTTTACTCGCCTGCAGGGCATGGATGCCCCAACGTTTTCTTTCTACAATCTGGACGAGCCTGCTGCAAAGGTGACTTGCTTAAAACTCCCGCATGGTCTAAGGACTACAATCCATCTGAGATGAGGAAAATGTCTCTGGGATGTATAACAGAACTGGCTGCGGGCGAGCAGTGCTATCTCTGCTGCCGGAGGAAGGGGACTTGGCCTTGCTTAAGAACTGGAGGCCTGTGGCTCGTCTTTGCACGGACTACAAGGAATACTCGGACTACTGCCACTGGCAATGTGGAATAGGTGGACTGCAGGGATTACTTTGTGTTGTGTGGGGGGCGATGACTTATGTTTGCACTTTTCCATTGTGAGACACTTGGTGGAAAGATATTGGTGCTCTTACATTTTTTGAATTGTGCAATAAAAGCATTTTTTAAAACTCAAATCTCTCTCTCTCTCTCTCTCTCTCTCTCTCTCTCTCTCTCTCTCTCTCTCTCTCTCTCTCTCTCTCTCTCTCTGATGGTGCGTCAGAATCATCTCGCTGTGTGACATCAGCGGCTGTGCTTCCGGAGGCTGCTACTGTTTCAGAGCAGGGGACGGAACAGCGACAGTCAGTTGCTGTGGGTGGCGTCCAGGAAAATGTGGCCCATGATGAATCTACTGGGCCAGATGAACCAAACAGTCAGATGAGTTGTGCTGATGAGGAAATGGAATCTGATCCCGACACTGTGTCTAATACTGAGTCTATTGGGGCAAAATGCAGTACAAACACGAGTTTGTATTCACTGGAAGAAATAAATGCTTTTCTGGATGTAACCTATAACAAGGCCATTAAAGTCACTGACTACTTCAGTGACACTGATAAATTCATCAAGTCTGTTAATGTGCTAAGAAGGCAGGTTGGTCTTGACCTCCTGGATGAAAGGAAACATTTTCGCCTCAAAAAACACCTGACGGCCCTGTGTAAAACAGCAGGGGGAACAGGGGTCAAGCGCGCCCGACAGGAGGAATAAATGGCGGTCATTCCACTGCCTGTTTTACGCATTTTTGGGATATTGTTCGATCACACTTTTATGACGTTTCTAATTGACTGTAATTGACTGTCACAGAACTGGATCTTTACCGGTCTCCTGCCAGCGCGCAGCACCATCTTTGCTGCCCGATGACGGGGACTTGGCCTGGCTTGAAAATGGGAGGCCTGTGGCTCTCGAGCCTGCTGCAATGATGACTGGCTTAAAAATCCCGCATGGTCTAAGGACTACAATCCATCTGAGATGAGGAAAATGTCTCTGGGACGTACAATGGAACTGGCTGCGGGCGCACATCGCTATCTCTGCTGCCGGAGGAAGGGGACTTGGCCTTGCTTAAGAACTGGAGGCCTGTGGCTCGTCTTTGCACGGACTACAAGGAAGACTCGGACTACTTCCACTGGCAATGTGGAATAGGTGGACTGCAGGGAATACTTTGTGTTGTGTGTGTGTGGGGGATGACTTATGTTAGCACTTTTCCAATGTGAGACACTTGGTAGAATGATATTGGTGCTCTTACATTTTTTTAATTTTGCAATAAAGGCATTTTTTTAAATCTCTCTCTCTCTCTCTCTCTCTCTCTCTCTCTCTGGTTGTGTTTCTGGCGGCTGAAGACGATGTTCACACCCTGATTGTAAGTGGTGTTGTTATCAGGGAAACGTATGTACAGGTGTCCCCCTTCTCTGTCCCATCAACGCGAATCCCCGTCTCAGGTGTCCGTTTACGACTCTGCCTTTGGGATGCAAGGCCGCCAAGTTCAAACATGTGAAATCGTTCAGGCGACAGGTGTTCATGTTTCTCGACTCGCCCGCTCAGACTCTGGAAGTCTCCTTCAGGGTCAAGCACAGGGACGGATCTTATATGGTGTATGCGAGCTCGGGACAGATGAAATGTTTTGAATGTGGAGATGTGGGCCATAAACTGTTCGCTTGTCCGCACAGGCAGCAGGCGGAGGGCCCTGATGGGGCCGCGGACGGTGCCGGCGGCGAGCCCTCCACTCACGCCGCAGCTGCGGACGGCGGCACAGCCTCCGCTCCTGCTACCCCAGCTCCGGAGCCTGCCGCTGTATCTGTGGACAGCCCGGCTGCGCCGCCCGCGGCCCAGCTTGCGGTCGGGAGCGTGGATGGCGATGGCGCCTAAAAGGTCACTGATGGTGCCTCACAATCATCTCGCTGTGTGACATCAGTGGCTGTGCTTCCGCCAGCTGCTGCCGCTTCAGAGGAGGGGACAGCGCACCGACCTGATGGTGTGTCAGAATCTTGCTGTGTGACGTCAGCAGCTGTGCTTCTGGAGGCTACTACCGTTAAACAGCGGGGGACGGAACAGCGACAGTCAGCTGCTGAGGGTGGCGTCCAGGAAAATGTGGCCCATGATGAATCCACTGGCCCGGGAGAACCAAGCAGTCAGCTGAGTTGTGCTGACGAGGAAATGGAATCTGAGAATGACACTGTGTCTAATGCTGAGTCTATTGAGGCAAAATGCAGTACAAACACGAGTTTGTATTTGCTGGAAGAAATAAATGCATTTCTGGATGAAACCTATAACAAAGCCATTAGGGTTGCCGACTACTTCAGTGACACTGATAAATTCATTAAGTCTGTGGATGTGCTAAGAAGGCAGGTTGGTCTGGACCTCCTGGATGAAAGGAAGCGTTATCACCTCAAGAAACACCTGACAGCCCTGCGTAAAGCAGCAGGGGGAACACCGGTCAAGCGCGTCCGACAGGAGGAATGAATGTCGGTCGTTCCTCTGCCTGTTTTACACATTTTTGGGATATTGTTTGAACAGACTTGTATATGACATTTAATTGACTGTAATTGACTGTCACAGAACTGGATCTTTGAATAGGTGGACTGTAGGGACTGCTCTGTGTTGCGTGTGTGGGGGGGGAACATTTCAGTTTGCACTTTTTCCAGTGTGACACACTTGGAGGAATGATGTTGATGTGCTTACATTTTTTTGAAGTGTGCAATAAAAGCTTTTTTAAAAGTCTCTCTCTCTCTCTCTCTCTCTCTCTCTCTTTCCAAGATCGCCAGCTTCAGGCTTCGAACTGCACAACAACTCCTTTACGGATGCGGACCCTGCTGGATGGACACTGCTAAGCTGCTTTTGAGGAGAGTTGGTCGCTTGGGCTATGATAAGCAGCTCTTCCTCGTGACACCTGGGGAGGTGGACCTTACTGGACTATCTGCTTTTTACACGTCCGTTTTGCATGCATGGCGAGTCTTCAACGTGGCCCGCTTCTGCGACGAGGCGCCGGGCATGTGGCTGTTCGAAGAACCACTGTTTGTCAATCGATTCATCGCAGCAGAGGTGCTGCAGTCTGCCAGTCTGCGGAGTTGTTTGCGGGAGGCACGCTGTACCAAGCTGGGTCATCTTATGAGGATGTCGACCACATCGATGGAGACACTGAGGCGGAGTGCAAAAATTACATCTGTCAGACTGCTGCAAAGGGTGGTGGAGGACGTGTGCACCGCCCTGCCGCAGCCGCTTCGAGCATTTGCGACGAACCGCACTCTTTCCAATCAATGGGATGACGACACTGCGTCCATCTTTCCTGCAATTTCCATAACTCCGGATGTGGGGGAGTGGCAGGGAGGAGAGGATCACCTACTGACCTTCAGGAGTCCTCGCCTGGGCAAGTTCCAGTTTGTCGGGACAAGGGCGGTGTATCACATCTGTGTGAAGGTTCTGAAACTGCGCTCTCTGAAGGATGTCACGGAGTCGAGGTGGGCGGGTTGTTTGGGGCCAGGGGTCTCCCCAAAAGGCAGCTGGCGGTGCATGTACAAGCAACCTGTTGAGAAACGCACAGCAGATCTCCAGTGGAGGATTGTGCATGGGGCAATAGCCACAAATAAATACAGGGCACACCTTGATCCGACTGTGGGGGGGGAATGTTTGTTTTGTTCCCAAGTTGAGACCCTCCACCATTTGTTTGTCCACTGTTTTCGTTTATCTGGACTTTTTGCGCAAGTGGTTTCGGGCTTTGGGTGAACGATTCTCTTTTGGTCTGTTCATTTACGGTCCGAAGTACAAAGTGGCAAGGAAGGCTGCCCACACTTTGATGAACTTCCTATCTGGGACTGCTAAGCTTGCCATCTGGCTGACGAGGAAAAATCGGGCAAGCAATGCTGGCAATGTGGATCCTGTGTTCGCTTTCAAGGTCTGGTTGACAGTCAGACTCCGGGTAGAGTTCTCTTACTATCAAATGGTAGACAATCTGGAGGCGTTCATCAATTGATGGGCTGTCGGGAATGTTTTGTGTTCAGTGGGTCAGGGGGATGAGTTATGTTTGCACTTTTGAGATGTGACACACTTGGACAACTGATATTGGTCTTTCTGCAATTTTGAAATGTGCAATAAAGCCTTTTTTAAAAGTCATCTCTCTCTCTCTCTCTCTCTCTCTCTCTCTCGTACGCATGCGTGAGCGTTTGTGGGAGCAGGGGTGTGGAGTGGTGTCGAGTGAGTACTTTAAACTTTGTATTTTCTAACTTTTCTCTGTCGTGTATGTTTGAGGTGTGTGTGTTTAATATAGTGGGTTGAGTGTGTGTGTGTGCTGGGGTGTGAGTGTTGGTGTGAGTGTGTCGGGGAACGGTAGCTTCTGCTGCCTGTTTTTCCCGGCCGGCCATCATGCCGGTGATTGATGGTGGTGTGGAGTTTGAGCGCTTGACCCGGCGGCATGGCATGAGAATCCTCCCGACAGTTCCCTGTTCTGTGGAGGAGGCCAGCCTCGCTGTAGGACAGGTGGTTGGGCATGGCAGCATAAAATCAGCATCGAGGATGAACAGCGCAATTGTGATCTTTCTCGATTCAATTGAAAAAGCTGATCAGGTGGTGGAACAGGGAGTGGTCATAAATGACACTTTTACTCCTGTTCTACCACTGGCTAACCCTTCTAGGAGGATCACCATCTCAAACGCTCTTCCTTTCATTAAAAATGATCAGCTGGTCAGAGAGTTGTCCCGTTTTGGCCAAGTTGTTTCCCCCATCAGAATGGTCTCTCTGGGTAGCAAGTCCCCCCTGCTGAAACATGTTGTATGTCACAGGAGGCAGTGTTTTATGGTGTTAAAAGACGGCTCTGCTGAACTGAACGCGTCTTTTAACTTCAGGATTGACGGCTTTAGCTACTTGGTGTTTGCAACATCTGAAACCATGAAGTGTTTTGCGTGTGGTGCAGAGGGCCATCTTATTAGATCATGTCCTGAAAAGGCGAACACAAAGAGCACTGGCAGTAAGAAAGGTGACGCCGCTGTTTCTGGTGGTCCGGAGGGTAGCGCTACATGTGGTGCGGTGGATGCCGCTGCGGCGCCCGCCTCTGCTGGGGCGGTCGCGGCTGCAGCTGCGGCCGCATCCGCGTCCGCGTCCGCTTGTGCTGGGGCGGCCGCGGCCACATCTGCTGGGGTGGCTGCAGCGGGCGCGGTAGTTGCCCCCCCAAACAGTGATGGTGGGGAATTTCTGTCTGGCGGCAGCTCCGATCATTGTGATGAGCCTGTCGCCCGGAGTAAGGAGGTGGAGGGCGAAATGAGTGCAGTTAAAGGAAAAAACATGGATGAACAGATTTGCAGGCGGGGGAGGAGCGGTTTGAGGCTGTGGCGGACACTCAGAGTAAACACTGCATGACAAACATTGTAGTTGACGAGGAAATGCAGGGATGTAAGTTTGTTGAGGAGGATCCTTTTAAAGCTGCACAAAAAAGGAAAAGTGCTGAAAACTTACAGAGCTCTGCTAAATCTAGTAGGGTTGGGAATTTAGATTTACTGGATGAGAGCGTCTCTGACGAAAGTGGAGCTGAGTCTGAAATGATACAGACGCAGACGCAGGAGGAGCAAAGCTCCTATTGTTTTACCAAAATTAGGCAATTTCTCCAGGTGACTAAGGGGAGCAGAGCTGTGAAAGTGGAAAATTACTTTCCAGATCTGGAGTTATTTGTGGCATCAGCTCGCAAGCTGATGAAACTGAATGATGGGAATGAGACTTTTACTGATCAGGAAATATATCGTTTAAAGAAACTGGTTGTCAAACTGAAACCACAAATTACTAACAGTCATGTTGACTCTTAGTTTGTTTCTTCCCTTTTATGCTATGTGTGTTTTTTTACTGTACCTTATTTTTATCCTTTTTAATGCCCCACCTTAGAATTGGCACTCTTAATATAAACGGGGCCAGGGAGGATGTAAAAAGGGCCTCTTTATTCAAGCTTTTTAATTTAAAGAAACTTGACGTGCTGATGGTCCAGGAGACTCACAGCACTGTAGACATTGAGTGCCAGTGGAGAAAAGAGTGGGATGGCTGCATTTTTTTTAGCCACAAATCCAATAATAGTGGAGGGGTGGCTGTACTTTTCTCTAGGGGTTGTGTGCCTGTCTCTTATGAGGTAGAAGAGGTGGTGAAAGGACATGTGCTGTTGCTAAAGGTACAGTTTGAAAACGTGAACTTGGTTCTCATAAACGTGTATGTGCCAACCCAGAGAGCAGAAAGGATCAGGGTCTTTAATATGCTATCAGATACGGTTAGATCCTGTAATCCAAATAGTTTTTTTATTTCTGGGGGGTGATTTTAACTGTACATTAAACCACAGACTGGACAGGAACCATCAGGAGCCTCACCCTGCTTCTGCCAATAGGCTGAGGGAACTAGTGAAGGCACATGAGATGGCCGATGTGTGGAGATCACATCATGGGGACCAGAGGCAGTACACCTGGAGCCATGCTAAAGATAACCTCTTATCTATGGCTAGGTTAGACCGTTTCTATGGTTTTAAACATCAAATGAGTGTTTTTAAAAATAGTTGTATCTGTCCTGTTGGTTTCACTGATCACTGCCTGCTGATTTGTTCTGTTTTCATTGAAAATGTAAAGTGTAAGAGTGCTTTTTGGCATTTTAATAATACACTTTTAAATGATGTGTTTTTTAAGGGAGTTTTTCATGATGTATGGAAGTCACACAGGGAACAAAAATCTTCTTTTAGTTCTCTCCAAATGTGGTGGGATCTTGGTAAGGCACAGATAAAACAATTCTGCCAACAGTACACTCAAAATGTCACTCGTAGCTTGACCCAATCCTTGAAAGTTCTGGAGACTGAGGTGGTAGAGCTAGAGGAGTTGCTCAGTTCTACAGGAAAACAAGAGCACTTAGAGGCTCTTAAGTCAAAAAGGTCAGCTTTGGCTAGCCTGCTAGGGGTCACCGCACAGGGTGCTCTGGTCCGCTCACACTACATGGATGTAGCTCTGATGGACTCGCCCTCCCAGTACTTTTTTGGACTGGAGGGGAAAAATGGACAGAGGAAACTCATTCACTCCTTGTTGGACGATGACGGGAGAACAATCTCCACAGCAGCAGAGATCAGGAAATACACTGCTAGTTTTTACAGTGACTTGTTTAGAGCAGAGTGGAGGGAAGACACGTCACTGGGCCAGGTCTTCCTTGATGGTCTTCCAGCGCTCTCAGAGGACCTTGTTGCCGGCTTGGATGCTCCACTGTCTCTGTCTGAGCTGTATACGGCGCTAATGAGCCTCCAGAATGGAAAGTCACCAGGCATAGATGGTCTCTCTGTGGACTTTTTTAAGGAATTCTGGCCCCTGCTTGGTCCAGACCTGCTGGAGGTTCTCCAAAATAGCTTGAAAAGGGGGACCCTACCCACGACCTGCAGGAGGGCCATCATCACACTGTTGCCGAAAAAAGGGGACCTCCAGAGCCTAAAGAACTGGAGGCCAGTCTCTCTGCTCTGCACGGACTATAAGATTCTTTCGAAAGCTCTGGCCCGAAGACTGAGAAAGGTGATGAGCGAGCTCATTCATGTAGACCAGACTTACTGTGTGCCTGGCAGGCTGATTAGTGACAATGTCACTTTAATTCGGGATGTTTTGGAGGTCTCTGGTTCATTGGCGGTGGAAACTGGTTTGATTTCAATTGACCAGGAAAAGGCGTTTGACCGGGTTGAACACCAATATTTATGGACAGTTTTAACAGCTTTTGGGTTCAGCCCACGCTTCATAGCCAGGATACGGGTCTTGTACAGTGACATTGAGAGTGTGCTGAAGATAAATGGGGGCCTGTCTGCCCCTTTAAAAGTCCAGAGGGGGGTTCGGCAGGGCTGCCCTCTCTCAGGGATGCTGTACTCCCTCGCCATAGAGCCTTTGCTTCACTGCCTGAGAAGGGATCTATCAGGAGTTACTTTTCCTGGCTGTGACACCACGTTCAAGCTGTCGGCCTATGCAGATGATGTAGTCATTCTGCTAAACAAGGAGAGTGACATTGACGTTCTGGTTAGGAGTGTCAATCTTTTTGGCCAACTTTCCTCTGCAAAAATAAACTGGGGAAAAAGCGAGGCTCTGATGGTGGGGGAGAAACTAGAAAATCAGCTTACGCTGCCGGGTGGGTTGATTTGGAAAAAAGGAGGTTTTAAGTATCTTGGTGTCTTTATTGGAAATCAGCAGTTTGAGCAAAAAAATTGGGATGGGGTCATAGAGAAAATTAACGGGAGACTAAACAAGTGGAAGTGGCTAATGCCAAGAATATCTTTTAGGGAAAGAGTGCTCATTTTAAATAATCTTGTTTCCTCAGCCCTGTGGCACCGCCTCATGTGCATGGACCCCCCTGCTGGTTTGTTGTCCAAAATTCAGTCTGTTTTGGTGGACTTTTTTTGGGGGGGTGGACTCCACTGGGTTCCTCAAGCCCTGTTATTTCTTCCCAAAGAGGAGGGGGGGGCAAGGAGTGATTCATTTAGCTAGTAGAGGTGCTGCTTTTAGACTGACTTTCATACAGAGACTGCTGATGGGCCCCCAGGACCTGGTATGGAGGCCTTTGGCCTGTGTTATTTTACAGAGAGTCCTTGGGCTTGGGCTAGACCTCCCTGTGTTTTTAATGGATTTTAAGAACTCTAATGCACTGTCTTTACCCAGTTTTTACCGCAGTCTCTTTTCAGTGTGGACTCTTTTTAAAAAACAAAGAGGGCCATGTGATTCCCTCTACTGGTTGTTGAGGGAGCCGCTGGTTTTTGGTGGTCGCCTTGGTGTCCTGCCGGGAGTTGGAAGGACCTTCCTTGATAGGCTGTGTTCCAGGAATGTTCTCACTCTGAAGCAAGTGGTGGAACTGGCTGGTCCTGGCCTCAACAACGCCTCAGCTTTAGCAGCTCATCTTGGTGTCAGGTCAAATCGTTTCATCGATGGTCTTCTTGCACACTGGAAACAGGAGCTTCATGGACTTGAGCACTCCCTACTCTTGGACTTTGGCAATGGCACGCTGCAGCCGGAAAGCACGGACCCCTTTCCCTTTCTCACGCTCTATATGGACTTTGACGTCGCTCCTTGCTCCTTACTGGCATTCTGTGCTCCCACTGGTGTGGACTTTGGAGGAGCCAGTGGTAAGGCACTCTACAGACTGGTGGTGATGGCACTCAACAAGGACAGATTGAACACCTGTGTGGACACTCCTTGGAGAGCCTATTTTAGACTAGGAAAAGGGCATCGGCCTGCCTGGAGGGCTCTTTATAAAGCCCCTCTCCCTAAGAGGCATGGAGACTTACAGTGGAGGGTCCTGCATGGTATTATAGCAGTCATTGCTTTTGTTTCTGTGATTAACAGCAGTGTCAGTGATCAGTGTGTTTTTTGTTCCTCTAGGGAGACAGTTTTTCATTGTTTTATTGAATGTCAGCACCTGAGTGGCCTCTTTGAACTTCTTACAGAACTTTTTCACATTTTTAAGGAAGTCTTCTCTAAGCAGGTTTTCATTTGTGGTTTTATGTACAATCGTCGTTTTAAGCAGAAGTGTCAACTACTGAACTTTGTTTTAGGGCAGGCAAAGTTGGCTATCTATGTAAGCCAGAGAAGAAAACTTGAGAATGTTGAGAATGATGTTGATGTCAAAATTTTATTTGTGAGGCTACTTAAAGCCAGAATCAGGCTGGACTTTCAGTTTTTTATGGGGAATGGGGATGTGGAAGGTTTCAGGACCCTCTGGTCCCTGGAGAATGTCCTCTGTTCAGTTCGTGATGGACAGCTTTTTTGGGGGTGTTTTTTGGGGGAATAATTTTCTGTGTAATATAGCATGACATAGAAATTGTATTGAATGATGGACAAGTGTGTTTATTAAAGATCTTTTAAAAATCAAAATCTCTCTCTCTCTCTCTCTCTCTCTCTCTCTCTCTCTCTCTCTCTCCCCCCCCCCCCCCCTTTGCACAGAGCTGGATCTTTACTGGTCTCCTGCCGGCGTGCACTATCTTTGCTGCCCGAGGACGGGGACTTGGCCTGGCTTGAAAACGGGAGGCCTGTGGCTCTTCTTTGCACGGACTACAAGGTCACGGTCTACTCGCCTGCACGGCATGGATGCCCCAACGTTTTCTTTCTACAATCTGGACGAGCCTGCTGCAAAGATGACTTGCTTAAAAATCCCGCATGGTCTAAGGACTACAATCCATCTGAGATGAGGAAAATGTCTCTGGGACGTACAACGGAACTGGCTGCGGGCGCACAGCGCTATCTCTGCTGCCGGAGGAAGGGGACTTGGCCTCGCTTACGAACTGGAGGCCTGTGGCTCGTCTTTGCACGGACTACAAGGAATACTTGGACTACTGCCACTGGCAATGTGGAATAGGTGGACTGCAGGGAATACTTTGTGTTGTGTGTGTGGGGGGGATGACTTATGTTTGCACTTTTCCAATGTGAGACACTTGGTGGAATGATATTGGTGCTCTTACATTTTTTTGAATTGTGCAATAAAGGCATTTTTTAACTCTCTCTCTCACAAATAAATACAGGGCACACCTTGATCCGACTGTGGGGGGGGATGTTTGTTTTGTTGCCAAGTTGAGACCCTCGACCATTTGTTTGTCCACTGTTTTCGTTTATCTGGACTTTTTGACATTTTGCGCGAGTGGTTTTGGGCTTTGGATGAACGATTCTCTTTTGGTCTGTTCATTTACTGTTCGAAGTACAAAGTGGCAAGGAAGGCTTCCCACACTTTGATGAACTTCCTATCTGGGACTGCTAAGCTTGCCATCTGGCTGACGAGGAAAAATCGGGCAAGCAATGCTGGCAATGTGGATCCTGTGTCCACTTTCAAGGTCTTGTTGACAGTCAGACTCTGGGTAGAGTTCTCTTACTATCAAATGTAGACAATCTGGAGGCGTTCATCAATAGATGGGCTGTCGGGAATGTTTTGTGTTCAGTGGGTCAGGGGGATGAGTTATGTTTGCACTTTTGAGATGTGACACACTTGGACAGCTGATATTGGTCTTTCTGCAATTTTAAAATGTGCAATAAAGCCTTTTTTTTTTAAAAGTCAAAGTCTCTCTCTCTCTTTCTCTCTCTCTCTCTCTCTCTGAGTGGGCGTGGTCGTGAGTGCGAGCTGAGAGCGTGTGACAGCATGAGTGATTTATCTCAAACTTTTCTCTATCTTTTTGTGTTTAAGGGTTTTTTTCTGCTAAATAATCTTAATTTTTGTTGTTTTCTGTAGCTGGGGTGGGGTAGGTGTTCTGAGAGGGGGGTTTCTGCTGCCAGCTCTACCAGTCAGCATGGTTTTGGAGCGAGGCTCCGGGTTCGAGAAGCTGACACGCCGGAATGCTGTCAAACTGACTCCGGCTGTCAGCTGCTCAGTGGAGGAGTGTAGTCTGGCTGTGGGGGAGCTGGTCGGTTATGAAAGCGTTAGATCAGCTTCGAGAATGAATAGTGCCGTGGTGATCTTCCTCGATAGTATTGAAAAAGTTAACCAGGTAGTGGAGAGCGGGGTTGTGATTAAAGACACACTGGTTCCTGTTCTGTCTCTGGTGAATCCCGCGAAGAGAATTACGATCTCAAATGTCCCACCATTTTTAAAGAATGAGCTGTTGGAGAAGGAGCTGTCGAGACACGGGCAGCTTTTGTCCCCCATTAAGCACATCCCTCTCGGTTGTAAGTCCCCGCGTTTAAAGCATGTCATGTCTTTTAGGCGACAGGTGCTCATGATTTTAAAGAATAGCGAGGAAAGCCTCAACCTCGTATTTAAATACCGGATTGACGGCTTTGATTACACCATCCACGTCACCTCCAATAATATGAAGTGTTTCGGCTGTGGAATGGAGGGACACTTGATTCGATCATGCCCTCAGGGAGTGGGGGGTGATCACTCGGGGGAGGCCGCTAGTGCGGCCTCGGGGCCGTCTGGCGGCGGAGCGGCTTTGCCGCTCTCTGAGGCCGGCGGCGCTGCCGCGCCGTCGGGCGCTTCAGCCAGCAAAAGTTAAAGCACATCGCAGGGCTGCTGCACAGACCAACATTGTGGACAAGGGTGAGATTACCGAGAGGGATCACGCTGAGGATCAGACAGATGAGCCAAATGAGGCCCAGGTAGATGGTGGGACTAGAAAAATGAATATAAAAGCACAGCACAGGGTGAGCGAAAGACAGGAAGAGACAGCTACCAGGGTGGCTGAGTCAGTGTTGGAGGACGAGGATGACATTGAAATAGATGAAAAATTATGTAAAATCTCAATCAAGCGGAAGAATTTGGAAACCAAACAGCAGAGGAGCAAAGTAAAAAGGGTTGTCAAAGACAGTTCTGAGGTTTCTCTATCTCAGCCAGATTCTTATGCTGGGTCTGAGATAGAGAGTGATGGTGAAAGCAGTGATGATGGGGCCAGTGGAGGCGGTTACCCCTTCACAAAAATACAGAAGTTTTTGCAGGACACTAAGGGATCCAGAATGGTTAAAGTTGAAAATTTCTTCCCCGATCTAAAATGTTTTGTTGACTCTGCTCGGGCCTACATGAAAAATAGGGAAGAGCTTGAGCAGGAAAGTTTTACTGATCAGGAGATCTACAGACTAAAAAAGCTTGTGCTTAAAGTTAAGAATCCTTGCCCAGGATGATTAGTCTTTTATCGCTCATTCTTTCTTTTCTGTTTTTGTGTTGGTTTTACCCTTTTATATGCATGTGCAGTTTTAATTTTGGCACACTCAACATCAATGGAGCAAGAGAAATGTCCAAGCGAGCATGTGTTTTTACTCTTGCAGAATGCAAGAAAATTAATGTTCTGTTTGTTCAGGAGACTCATAGTTCTGAGGACAATGCTGCTGACTGGAGGAGGGAATTTCGAGGGGAAATTATTCTTAGTCATAAAAGCAGCAGTAGTGGTGGAGTGGGTATTTTATTTTCTCGAGATTTTATTCCACTTTCTTATGACATTGATGAGGTAATTGCAGGCCACATTTTAAAAGTTCAAGCTGTTTTTGAGAATGTGAAAGTTGTTTTTATAAATGTGTATGCTCCAACCGTAGGCACAGAAAGATTGGCCTTTTTAAATATTTTAGATGACACGATCAAAAATTGCAGTAATGATGACTTTTTATTTGTGGGTGGTGATTTTATTTGCACAGAAAATCCTCTTATGGATAGGAATCACCCAGAGCCACATGCTGCATCCCAGAAAAGTTTAAAAGGTCTCATAGAAGCTCATGATCTGTGTGATGTGCGGAGGAATTTTCATGGCAAGGCTAGACAGTATACATGGAGCCATAGAAAGGACGATATTCTGTCCTTAGCTAGACTGGATAGGGTTTACAGTTTTAAGCACCATTTTAGCATTTTTAAAAGTGCTTTTATAGTCCCTGTTGGCTTTACAGATCACTCTCTCGTTCAGTGTTGTGTTTTTATCAAGAATATAAAGTGCAGTAGTGCATACTGGCATTTTAACACATCACTTTTATCGGATAACAGTTTTAAAACTGCTTTTATGTTTTTTTGGAGTAATTTTAAATTAACAAAATCAAGTTTTAGTTCTTTGCAGCAGTGGTGGGATGTAGGGAAGAGCCAAATAAAGAATCTGTGCCTACAGTATACTCGCAATGTCTCTGGAGACTTGGCCAGGTCTGTCAGGGACCTGGAGAGAGAAGTAGTGGAGCTGCAGTCTTTGGCAGGCTCCACAGGAGAAAGAGGACATTTTGAGGCCCTCAATGGCAAAAAGTCTGTTTTAACTGACCTACTAGGTGTGGCCGCCAGGGGCGCTGTAGTACGCAGTAGGTTCCAGAACATCGCACTAATGGACGCTCCATCTCATTTTTTCTTTGGTTTGGAGAGGAAGAATGGTCAGAGGAATATGATCCACTCTCTCAGCTCCGAAGACGGGCGGCTAATCCATGAGTCTGCGGAGATCCGTCGCTTTGCAGCTGCTTTCTACAAAGATCTTTTTAAGAAAGAATTTGTTGAGAATCCACATGTGCTGAGTCATTTTTTGACGGACTTGCCAAAAGTGATGGCTAGCATGAATGCGGAGCTGGAGAGTGGGATCACTCTGCAGGAACTAGCAGTAGCTGTCCAGTCTCTTCAGTGTGGAAAAGCCCCAGGGATAGCTGGTCTACCTTCGGAGTTCTACAAGGAGTTCTGGTCTGAGATCTGTGAGGACTTGCTGGAAGTACTGTCTGACAGTCTGCAGAAGGGTCATCTGCCCCTAAGTTGTTGGAGAGCAGTCCTCACCCTCCTTCCCAAGAAAGGCGACTTGAAAGACATTAAAAACTGGCGTCCGGTGGCCCTCCTCTGTACTGACTATAAAATTCTCTCCAAAGTGTTGGCTACCAGGCTGAGGAAGGTGATGGAGCAGGTCATACATGTAGACCAGACTTACTATGTACCTGGTAGGTTGGTTACAGACAACATTTTTTTTAATTCGTGATGTTTTGGACCTCTCCAGCTCATTGGTCAAAGAACTTGGTCTTATTTCAATAGACCAAGAAAAGGCGTTTGACAGAGTTGAACATCCATACCTGTGGCAGACACTAGAGGCCTTTGGTTTCAGCTCAGGGTTCATTGCCAAGATCCAGGCTTTGTATAGAGACATTGAGAGTATTCTTAAGATTAATGGTGGTTTGAGTGCTCCTTTCAAAGTTGAGAGGGGTGTCCGACAGGGCTGCCCCCTCTCAGGTATGCTGTACTCTCTTGCCATTGAGCCCCTCCTTTGTAAACTAAGGCAAGGCCTTTTTAAAGTGTCTGCCTATGCTGATGATGTTGTTGTTTTTACAAGAAATCAAAATGATGTAGACTCCCTTTTAAGAGCTGTTAATCTTTTTGGTGAGTGCTCCTCAGCGAGAGTGAATTGGAGTAAGAGTGAAGCTGTTGTGGTGGGGGGGAGACCACAAAAAATTGCCCTACCTGGTGGCCTTTCGTGGACACAAGGTGGTTTTAAATATCTTGGTGTGTTTTTAGGAAATCAGACCTTTACTGAGAAAAATTGGGAGTGTTTTTTAGAAAAAACTGAAGGAAGACTAAAAAAATGGAAATGGATTCTGCCAAACTTGTCCTTCAGAGGTCGTGTTTTAATTATCAACAGCTTGATTGCTTCAATGCTGTGGCATCGACTGTCTTGTCTGGACCCTCCACCCAATTTGCAGGCCAGAGCGCAATCTATAGTCGTGGACTTTTTCTGGGACCGTCTTCACTGGGTTCCATAGAGTATCCTGTTTTTACCGAGGGAAGAAGGTGGTCAAGGGCTCATCCATCTGGCCAGCAGGGGGGCTGTCTTTCGCCTGCAGTTCATTCAGCGACTGCTGAGTGGCCCCCTTGACCTTGTGTGGAGACCTATTGCCAGGGCTGTCCTGGCTCACTGTGGAGGGCTTGGACTAGATGAGTCACTGCTTTTAATGGATTTAAGGGGCCAAAAACTCCCAGAACTTCCCCAGTTTTACCAAAGTGCTTTTAAAATCTGGGGACTTTTTAAAAAGTACTCTCCCCAGGCTTCCTTGTCGCCTTTCTGGCTTTTAATTCAATTCAATTCAATTCAACTTTATTTATATAGCGCCATTTCACAACAACAGTCATCTCATAGCACTATCAACTGTAGGGGGGACCCCCACAGTTGCAGAAAGACCCCAGCAATCAGGCGATCCCCTGTGAGCAAGCACTTGGCGACGGTGGAGAGGAAAAACTCCCTTTTAACAGGAAGAAACCTCCAGCAGAACCAGGCTCAGGGAGGGGCAGTCATCTGCTGCGATTGGCTGGGGGGTGAGGGGATAGAGAAGAGAGAGAACAAACAAATGTTAATGACCAGCAAAAAAAAAATATTTCATAGAGAGTGAGGAAAGGAGTGAGGCCCAGTGCATTACTGGAGGTCCCCCGGCTGACTAAACCTATTAGCAGCATAACTAAGGGAGGGTTCAGAAACACATGATCCCTCCCTAATTGTAGGCTATATCAAAAAGGTAGGTTTTAGCCCTATTCTTAAAAACAGAGATCGAGTCTGACTCCCGAATCCAGATTGGCAGCTGATTCCACAGGAGAGGAGCTTGATAACTGAAGGCTCTGCCTCCCATTGTACTTTTGGAGATTCTAGGTATTACAAGTAATCCTGCATTTTGGGAGCGTAGTGCTCTGTTAGGATGATACGGTAGTATCAGATCTTTTAAATAAAAAGGAGCCTGATTGTTTAAAGCTTTGTAAGTAAGAAGAAGGATTTTAAACTTAATTCTAAACTCTATGGGAAGCCAATGAAGGGAGGCCAGAACCGGAGAGATATGATCTCTCTTTCTAGTACCTGTTAAAACTCTTGCTGCAGCATTTTGGATCAGCTGAAGACTTTTTGAAGATGTTTTCGGACAGCCTGATAATAAAGAAATACAATAATCTAATCTCGAGCTAACAAAAGCGTGGATCAGCTTCTCAGCATCACTCTGAGACAAGATGCTCCTAATCTTGGCAATATTACGCAAATGATAGAAGGCAGTCTTAGAAACAAATTTAATATGTGAATTGAAGGACAAATCCTGATCAAAAATAGCTCCAAGGTTCCTCACAGAGCTATTAAGAGAAAGAGTAACTGCATCCAAACTGAAAGTTTGATTTGGAAAGGAATTTCTAAGGTTTTTTGGACCAACAAGAATGACTTCAGTCTTATCTGAATTTAATAGCAGGAAATTACAAGTCATCCAAGCTTTAATTTCCTTAAGACAGGCTTCTAACTTGGCTAATTGATTAGTATCATCTGGCTTCATTGACAGGTATAATTGTGTGTCATCTGCATAACAATGAAAATGTATACAGTGCTTTCTAATAATGTTGCCTAACGGAAGCATATATAAACTAAAAAGTGTAGGGCCTAGCACAGATCCCTGTGGAACTCCATGACTAAGCTTTGAGCTAAAAGAAAACTCATCATTTACATGAACAAACTGGAACCTATCAGATAAATAAGATCTAAACCAATGCAACGAAGTTCCATTAAGTCCAACATAGTGTTCTAATCTATCAAGTAGAATATTATGATCAATAGTATCAAAAGCTGCACTAAGATCTAAAAGGACAAGTACAGAAACTAGTCCATTATCAGATGCAATGAGGAGGTCGTTAGTGACCTTCGCTAAGGCTGTTTCAGTACTATGATGGATTCTAAACCCAGATTGAAACTCTTCAAGTAAACCATTTCCCTGCAGGTGGTCAAATAATTGCGTAGCAACAACTCTTTCTAAGATTTTTGAAATGAAAGGGAGATTAGAGATTGGTCTATAGTTAGCTAACGCTCCTGGATCTAGCGTTGGCTTTTTGAGTAAGGGTTTAATTACAGCCGTTTTAAAAGCCTGCGGTACATGGCCTAAAGTTAATGAAGAATTGATTATATGAAGAATAAAGCTACCAATAAGTGGGAAGATGTCACGCCGCGCCGTTCATCAGCGGCGCCACCTGCTCACACACCTGATCCTCATCAGCGGCGAAGGATAAAAGCCGCCTTGCCCGGAGGCTCGGCCTGAAGCCGTCAGACTTCTTTCCCTCACCGCCGTGAGCATTCCTTTCTTCAGCATCGCTATTCTGGGTAAGAACCCTTACCTCCTTTTCCAGTCTGCTCCCCTGTGCACAGGTGGATTTCCCGGCGGCGGACGTCTCCGTTCCATCGCCCATCCTTCGCTGCTGCACGGAGCTCTCCAGGTGGCTGTCTCCCGGGTTACGTTCCCCTTGCTGTGCCAGCTATCCTGACAACTCAAGTAAGATCTTCTCTTGCCATAATTCATCCTGTGTTGGTGTATGCCCGTCACCCTCTCCCTGTGCTCTCTCCATAGGGTTGCTCGGCCGAACGGTCATCTGCCTCTGTGCCTGAAGCAGACGCCACCACCAACACATCTGCATCCCGCAGACACACACTCATTCACCCCTGCTGTTAATAAACTATTTGAACTACTCTAAGCCTGTGTGTGCGTGTCTCCTGAGCCGTGTGTTATGTCAGTACGGCTTCAGCAGAGCGGCTCGGCGGACGGCGGGCTCGCACACCGGCTTACCACTCTCGAGGCTAGAGTGGATCAAATTGCTTATCAACAGCAGGTGATCCTGAATCAATTGATAACTATCACTGGCCGATTGGACCGCCTGGACCCCCAGCAGCCGTTCCCCCCGGCTCCTCAGGGTGGCGCAGCTCCTGCTGTTCCGGTGGCCGTCCAGCCAGCTCCAGTGGCACCGGCCCGACTCACACTAATTCCGACCCCCGCCCGCTTTAGCGGAAAGCTCGGCGGAGCGCGGGGGTTTGTGATGCAGTGCGAGTCCGTGTTTGACCGTGTGCCCGGAGACTTTCCCTCAGATCACAGCCGGATCGGCTACATAGGGAACCTCCTGGAGGGGCGTGCTTTAACTTGGGCCTACGCTATTATGGCGAGACCCAGTTATGCCACCCTCACCTATGCCGAGTTCGTGAGGCGCTTCCTGGAGGTGTTTGATCACTCCCGTTCCGAGGCGGTCCAGGTCGATCGGCTTCTCGCTCTCCAGCAGGGAAGCCGGTCGGCCGCGGATTATGCCATCGAATACCGGGTAGCGGCGGAGGAACTGGGCTGGGAGGAGCGCTCCCTCTGCGGCCTGTTTCTCCGCAGCCTCAATAGTGATCTGAGGGATGAACTGGCTGGACGGGATATCCCCGGAACGTTAGCGGAGCTAACCTCATTAGCAATCAGCTTGGACAACAGGCTGCGCGAGCGCTCCTCAGGACGGAAGCCGTCTGCTTCTCGCCCTCGAGGAGTTCTGCTACGCCTGCCCCAAGCTCGCCCCCTGGCGACGCCGCCACCATCGTGCCCCGAGGAGTCGGAGCCGATGGTGACGGGCTGGGCAAAGCTCTCCTTGGCAGAGAGACAGCGCCACCGTGAGTTGGGTCTCTGCATGTATTGCGGAGACAATCAACACACGGTAGAGCTTTGCCCACAAAAGCCAAACGGTGGGGTCCGCGAGTCACTGTAGGGGGCCTCGCGGACGTCAATCGGCAAAGTCCCCTCACTCAATTAAAGCTGCCCATCCGTTTTTGCCACAATTCCACTGGGCACCTCACCCACGCACTGGTGGATTCGGGCGCAGAGGGCAGCTTCATTTCACAAGGCCTGGCAACCCGATTGGGCATCCGCTGTCAGGCGCTCAAACACCCCATCTCCCTGGTCCATCTCTCCCGTGCCTCCCTTGGGAGAGTTACCCATCAAACCATTCCTGTCCCAGTCATCGTCTCAGGGAACCACCGGGAGGAAATGGTTTTCTACGTCCTGCCCAACTCTGTGTCGCCCGTCATCCTGGGGTATGCCTGGCTACGCCTCCACAATCCTGTCCTAGACTGGAGGTCAGCTGGGGTGTCGGCGTGGAGTACCTTCTGCATGGGCACCTGCCTTCAGTCCGCTGCCTGCTCCCCGTCCGCGGCTCCTCCTGTGGCGGATACAGCACCCCCGGACCTGTCACTGGTGCCCCCAGATTTTCACGACCTGGGTATGGTATTCAGCAAGTCGAAAGCTATGTCTCTTCCCCCGCATCGACCATATGACTGTGCCATCAATCTCCGCCAGGGGGCCCCCCTGCCATCTGGTCGGCCCCTGCCATCTGCCATCTGGTCGGCTCTACAGCCTGTCGGCGCCGGAGAAGGAGACTATGAATACGTACCTGAAGGAATCACTGAGCGCTGGGATTATCCGCCCATCGTCATCACCCGTGGGGGCGGGGTTTTTCTTTGTAGGGAAGAAGGACGGTTCCCTCCGTCCCTGTATTGACTACCGAGCACTTAATGACATCACTGAGAGGGACCGTTACACCCTGCCCCTCATGGACACTGCCTTCCACTCCCTCCAGGGGGCGACCTGGTTTACCAAGCTGGACCTCCGCAGCGCTTACCACCTCGTCCGGATCCGGGAGGGAGATGAATGGAAAACAGCCTTCCGTACCCCGAACGGCCACTTTGAGTATCTCGTCATGCCGTTCGGGCTGACCAACGCTCCTGCCGTCTTTCAGCGCCTCATCAATGACGTCCTCCGGGATTTCATCGGCCTCTTCGTGTTCGTCTACCTGGACGACATTCTGATCTTCTCTCAGTCCAGAGACGAGCACCGGATCCATGTGAGGCGGGTCCTTCAAAGACTGCTGGAGAATCGTTTGTACGTGAAGGCTGAGAAGTGCGAGTTTTACGCTAGGACCACATCCTTCCTGGGATTCATCATCGCCCAAGACCAGGTGCTCCCGGACCCAGAGAAGGTGAAGGCGGTGGTGGAGTGGCCTACTCCCGCATCTCGGAAGCAGATGCAACAGTTTGTTGGCTTCGCCAATTTTTACCGCCGTTTTGTCCCGAATTTCAGCTGGATCGTCGGACCACTGACCCACCTCACGTCCCCGAAGGTCCCGTTCCGGTGGACCGAAGAGGTCGATGCTGCCTTTAAGGCGCTGAAGGCGGAGTTCTCCTCCCCCCGGGTCCTTCGCCAGGTCGACCCCGCGCTGCAGTGCATTGTGGAGGTGGACGCATCGGACACGGGAGTGGGAGCAGTGTTATCCCAGCAATCACCGGACGATGGCGCCAAGCGACCGTGCGCCTTCTTCTCCCGGCGCCTGTCCCCGGCGGAGAGGAACTATGATGTGGGGGACAGAGAGCTCCTGGCCATTAAACTCGCCCTACAGGAGTGGCGCCACTGGTTAGAGGGGGCGGACCTGCCGTTTGTGGTCTTGACGGACCATAAGAATTTAGAGTATCTACGATCTGCCAAGCGCCTGAATGCCCGCCAGGCGCGCTGGTCTCTGTTCTTCGCCAGGTTCCGGTTCTCTATCACCTTCAGGCCAGGCTCCAAGAACGGCCTGCCTGACGCCCTCTCTAGACAGTTCACCCCCGCGGGGGCTGAGGAGACGCCCCACACTATCCTGCCCAGGTCGTGCGTCGTGGGAGCTATCTCTTGGGACATTGTGGACAAGATCCGGAAGGCACAGGAGGTGGAACCTGATCCTGGCGGCGGACCGGAGGGAAGACTGTTCGTTCCGTCTGCGGTCCGAGGAGAGGTCATCCACTGGCTCCACACCTCCCGGCTCACCTGTCATCCCGGCACCTCTCGGATGATCAGCCTCCTCCAACGGTCCTTTTGGTGGCCGGGCCTGCGGAGGGATGCAGCCCGCTACGCCCGGGCTTGTCCAATTTGTGCCACCAGCAAGTCGGGAAACGCCCCTCCAGCGGGTCTGCTCCAGCCTCTGCCCGTCCCTGGCAGGCCATGGTCGCACATCGCACTGGATTTCGTCACCGAGCTTCCAACTCATTCGACACCATCCTGACCGTCGTGGACCGTTTCTCCAAGGCGGCACACTTCATCCCCCTGCGAGGTCTCCCTACCGCCCTGGAGACGGCGGGCTTCCTCGTCCAACACGTGGTCAGGCTGCATGGGATCCCGGTGGACGTGGTCTCGGACCGGGGCCCCCAATTTTCATCCGAGGTTTGGAAATCCTTTTGCAACGCCATCGGAGCCAAGGTGAGCCTCTCCTCCGGCCATCACCCCCAGTCTAACGGGCAGTGTGAGAGGACCAATCAGGAGCTGGAGGCTGCGCTCCGCTGTGTTGCAAGATCCAAGCCGACATCATGGAGCAACCATCTTGCCTGGGTGGAGTACGCCCACAACACCGCCCGCTCTTCTGCAACGGGGATGTCCCCCTTCAAGGCGTCCCTGGGTTACGACCCCCCGCTGCTTCCAGCGCAGGAGAGCGAGGTAACTGTTCCGTCAGTTAGGGCGCACGTGAGGCAGTTCCGCTCCACCTGGGCCGCCGCGCGTCATGCGCTTTTACGCACAGCGGAGCGCAACAAGACCGTGGCGGACCGACGTAGAAGACCTGCCCCGGCGTACAGAGTTGGGCAACTTGTCTACGTTTCCACCCAGGACGTCACCCTAAAAGGCGAGAGGAGAAAGCTGGCACAGCGCTTCATGGGTCCCTTCCCCATCACCCGGATCATCAACCCGGTGGCTGTGCGCGTGGCTATTCCCCCCTCCCTCTGCATCCATCCCACCTTCCACGTATCAAAGGTGAAGCTGGCAGTCACCGACCCCCTTTGCCCTCCTCCTGCAGCGCAACCCGCGCCCCAGATGATTGGTGGCCACCCGGCCTGGTCCGTCTCCTCCATCCTGGACTCCCGGCGCCGGGGTCGTGGGTTGCAATACTTGGTGGACTGGGAGGGCTATGGGCCCGAGCATCGACAATGGGTGCCCCCGTCGTTTGTGTTGGACCCATCGCTCATCGCGGACTTCCACCGAGCGCACCTGGATAAGCCATCGCCAGGAGGCGCTGCTAGAGGGGGGAGTACTGTCACGCCGCGCCGTTCATCAGCGGCGCCACCTGCTCACACACCTGATCCTCATCAGCGGCGAAGGATAAAAGCCGCCTTGCCCGGAGGCTCGGCCTGAAGCCGTCAGACTTCGTTCCCTCACCGCCGTGAGCATTCCTTTCTTCAGCATCGCTATTCTGGGTAAGAACCCTTACCTCCTTTTCCAGTCTGCTCCCCTGTGCACAGGTGGATTTCCCGGCGGCGGACGTCTCCGTTCCATCGCCCATCCTTCGCTGCTGCACGGAGCTCTCCAGGTGGCTGTCTCCCGGGCTACGTTCCCCTTGCTGTGCCAGCTATCCTGACAACTCAAGTAAGATCTTCTCTTGCCATAATTCATCCTGTGTTGGTGTATGCCCGTCACCCTCTCCCTGTGCTCTCTCCATAGGGTTGCTCGGCCGAACGGTCATCTGCCTCTGTGCCTGAAGCAGACGCCACCACCAACACATCTGCATCCCGCAGACACACACCTCATTCACCCCTGCTGTTAATAAACTATTTGAACTACTCTAAGCCTGTGTGTGCGTGTCTCCTGAGCCGTGCATTATGTCAGAAGACTTCTTTAAATAACCTGGTAGGAATAGGGTCTAAAAGACAAGTTGAAGGTTTGGATGAGGAAACTATTTTGTCTAACTCACAAAGGTCGATTGGAGTAAACTCATCAAGACAGACATCAATAGAAGGAGTTGTAGTAGTTACAGTATTTAAGTTAACTGTGGGAAGAATCTGATTGATTTTATCTCTGATGGATGAAATTTTATTATTGAAAAAGTTCATAAAGTCCTGACTAGTAAGCTCTAAGGGAATGCTAGGATTGACAGAGTCCTGACTCTTTGTCAACCTGGCTACAGTACTGAAAAGAAACCTGGGATTATTCTTGTTCTCTTCTATTAATGCAGAGTAATAACTCGTTCTAGCTTTTCTAAGAGATTTTTTATAAATTAAAAGATGATTTCTCCAAGCTAAATAGATTTCATCTAAATTAGTAGAGCGCCATTTTCTTTCTAATTGACGAGTCTTCTGTTTTAAGGTACGAGTTTCTGTGTTGAACCAAGGAGTTAGAAATCTCTGATTAGACTTTTTCTTTTTTAAGGGGGCCACCAAGTCTAGAGTCTGATGCAGAGAAGCTGAAACACTATCCACCATGTTATCAATTACAGAAGGAGCAAGCTGTCTATAGCTTATTTCCGTTGTGTTGACACATGGCATAGAGGAAACAATCTGCATAAATTTGGAAACAGCATCATCTGAGAGGCATCTACTGTAATAATATTTTTCTTTAGGAGCCAAATAGTCAGAAATAGTAAAATCAAAGGTTAACAGACAATGGTCTGACAGTACAGGGTTATGAGGAGACACTACAAGATTTTCTATTTCTATGCCATATGTCAGAACAAGGTCCAATGTATGGTGGAGGTAATGAGTAGAATTTCCTACTTTCTGAGAAAACCCAATCGAGTCTAATATTGAATTGAATGCCACATTAAGGCAGTCACTATCTACATCCACATGTATATTAAAGTCCCCTACTATAATTATTCTATCAGATTTCAGCACTAAATCAGCTAAGAAATCAGCAAATTCGGATAAAAATTCTGAGTAGGTTGATGGGGGACGATAAACTATGGCAAATAAAATTGGGTTTAACCTAAAATTGCTAAAGTGCCCAATACTGAGGACCAGGCCCTCAAAGGAATTATAACATGTTTTTTGCTTTACATTAACTAGTAATTTGGAATGGTAAATTGTTGCTACTCCTCCTCCACGACCAGAACTTCTGGGATTTTGACAGTTTAAATAACCAGAGGGAGTTGATTCATTTAAACCAACATAATCCTCTTGCCCTAACCAAGTCTCTGTAAGGGAAATTAAATCAACCTGATGATCAATTAACAAATCATGGACTAACAAAGACTTGGGAGTTAGAGACCTAATATTTAATAAACCACATTTAATTTTTAAATTATGAGGAGGAACAGAGGCCAAAGCATTCAATTTAGAGGCTTTATGTTTAATTTGAGTTTTACCAATATTTTGCTTATATTGCCTACCGATATTTTCCATTCGCCCTTTCCATTTCAATTTTCCATTTGCCCTTTTCTGCCAAAGAGCAGAAAAGGGCGAATGACTAAGTCCTGGAGAAGGGATTAACTTCCATTTTATGGCCAATGGATAGTGTTACAGCTCTGGTTCTTGGGTGATAGAAGCAGTTCATGACAAGACTTTTAAGTTGAAACAATTTTTCTTCAGTAAAGAATGGTTTTATAGATTGGAACACAAGGTCAACGCTACAACCCTGTGAGATGATTTATTCTTGGGCTTTGCACTAAGGGTGTTCCAGGGAGGACTCTCACTTGAGGATTTATTACCATGTACACAGTCCTCACATGTCCTATTAGCAGGGCTTGACATTAACACCCGCCCACCGGCCACTGGTGGGTAGATTTTGGTTGTGGCGGGAAAGACACCCACTCCCACTAGCTACTTTGACGGGTTGCAGTTTTCTCAAGCAACATCTAAATAAAAAAACCTATCTACAGTGCATCCGGAAAGTATTCACAGTGCTTCACTTTTTCCACATTTTGTTATGTTACAGCCTTATTCCAAAATGGAATAAATTCATTTTTTCCTCAAAATTCTCCACACATTACAACATAATGACTGTTACATCCATAAATCAGCAGTAATAAGGTGGCCTGGGATTTACCGGGGTTTAGACAGGGCTGGTGAACCACACTTCCAGTAGTGACACTGGCCGGGATATAAAAGGCCAGGGGCGGAAGAGGTAGCTCTCTTTTGTCATAGATACCTGGACCATGAGCGCTGTAACCCACTGCTGTGTGTAGCATAAAATATGGAATTTTAATAAATAATAAATATGATCAGGTATGAATTATTTAATTTATATTGATGTATTGGAATCTGAGATCAAATCTCGTTTCATATACATCAGAAAAGTTATTAACACTCGTGGGGCACCAGCTTCTATCTCTAAGAAGCAATTTAATCTTTAATTTCACTTTATACCTGTTTAATCACTCAATAAATTAATTAAGAATCAGTCTCAAAATTTTTCCGTGAATTCAATACCTGTGCTTGAACAGACTCAAAATGAAATAAATTCTCAACAACTTCTCTCATTTTCACATATTTATTAAACGAAATGATTAACAGACATTGCAGTAATTTCATTAATCATAGAATCAATCTTGTAAATGATAGATTAACAATGTCAATATTTTCGGAACCAGGGTTTGAGTTAACAGATTATGGAAACAACACAAATTTATAGAGAAAGTTTACTAATTATATGAAAAGTCCTGGATTAATCTTAAGAAAATAAATATGGAATTTTAATGAAAAGAAGAGTTATGTTAATGGTTTCTTAATTTGCATCTGATTAGATACACAAATTATTCCCGAACCTCAGACGTTTAATTCAGCAGATGAATTAAAGTTTGCAGCTCACGTGATTCCTCGTTCGGCGTCATCCTCAGCCCAAGATTTTGTGGACGTTAGATGGAATATCTGCCCGCAGATATTTCAGGATCCACATTTCGACCTTTAAATTCAAGCGGTCGAAGGGGCTGGATTTTGGGCTGTATGACCCACAGTTGAAACTTTGGAGCCAGATGATGATGACGTTTCTTCAGCGTGTGATGAACAGCTGCGCGTTTTCCTCAGCTGCACGTGATGTGGAGAGCTGCGTCTTCTAAGAGGCCTTCGATAATAATTAATTAAACATATCTAATCTGATCTCAAATTAAAGAGCTTCGGACTTTAGATAAAAATTATAGCTTCTGGTGTGTGATTGGTCAAGAAAAATATTATAAAAATAAAGTCAAGATTAAAGTTTACATTAAAATTAAACAAACGGTGATTTTACAGAAAGTTTAACAAAGAAAAAGAGATAAATAAAAGTTGGCGTTTAACTCAGATTAAGAATTGAGCTCAAAGAAATAGGAATTCCTAGGCATTTAAGAGAAAAAAGAAAAAGACATTAAAATACAAAGTTACATAAACAAATTACGAGTTATCTGCTCTGTGTTCAGAAAAGTGACACGTGGCAGAAGTCTGTTCAGACGGTCCTTTGTTCTTTCTTGCTCTTCCTTGCTGTGTGTAGACAATAGAGAGAGACGAACATCCAAAGAGATGAATCAGAGGCGAGAAGGGGGTGAAGAAAAAAGAGAGCCAAAAGAGATCGAAGCAGGGGTCTCCCTCCTATTTATAAGTTCTGTTGAGCTTCCACGGGCTTCCGGACTGACTGGAATCTCAGCCAATGAGTGTCCTTCGTGGGTGTCCTCAATGAACTTTTAGTCCAATAACAAACAGTCTACAAGGGACCAATGAGATGAAGAAGGTGGGGTCTCTCTGAAGACTGATGAAATGTGATATCGGTCCACATGAATACACACAATTTTAAATACATTGGAATATACACACTTATGTATAACTAAACTAACCTTAGTGTATCTTATAAGCAGTGCTTCTAAATCAACATGCAGGAATAAACATTCATTTAAACATTTTTAACATGCATATATATATATATAAAATCACAGATTAATGCATTTCACACATATTATTGATTTTCCACATTAAAACATCAGAGTCCATTTGCTTTTCATAGTCCTGAACAGAAGAGAAGGTTTAGAATTGAGTTTGTAATAATGTACTTTAAAATTCACTGGTCAAATCCAGCATGTCCCAAAGTTTAAGGAAATTAACTGAGTTGTGGCTCTGTGTAGCCCAGGTCTGTTGCATGTTTATGGGGGCAATAAAACCAAAGCCAGACATTGGGGAAATTCCTTAGGCTGGTTTTAACAAAGGAATGGGATTTCAGCTGTGGCCTGGAGGAAGAAAATCCATTCTTTGACTGTCTTACTCCTGGGTGAAACAAAATGTCTTTAGGCAGAAGAATAATTATTGCTGAGCCAAAGTGAGATGATGCTACATGTGTGACTGGTGTATTGTTTGTAAGTTATTAATAAAAGACATAAACTGCCTTCCGCCCTGCTCTTCACTTTATTAATTATGGACACAACACTTGGCGACGAGGAGAACCTCTCCCGGAGTTTGTTATGCACGGCTGCAGCAGGCAGGTTGTCTTCCCTCTCCGTGTCCATGG
This sequence comes from Pholidichthys leucotaenia, assembly GCA_020510985.1. NCBI lineage: Eukaryota > Metazoa > Chordata > Actinopteri > Cichliformes > Pholidichthyidae > Pholidichthys > Pholidichthys leucotaenia. Next base: position 33,368,147 of record CM035842.1, on the reverse strand, counting down.
TGATCTTGGCCCCTTCTGAAGATTGAGGAGGAGCCATCTCCCTGGCGACAGAGGCGGGCATTCCCGGGGCGGACCCGGCAGGCTTCCCGGTAGCTGAAGGAAAGATGGCTGCTGTGGACATGGAGGGCCTCTCCCGATGCTTCTACGCAGGACGACGCTGTCCTCTGTTGACTGGCGGAGACCGTGCTGGAGCGGGAGGAGGGTCGGGCGAAGCGTCACGGAGGAGGGAGGTCTGCTGGTAACCAGGCCTCAATCTCGACGCCGTGGGAAACGCCAAACTGGGGAAGGAGTGCTGGAGCAAGCAGACTGTGGCCAGCAGGTCGGCGTACTGAGGGTAGTTCCATAACCCTGGGTGCGCCTCCAGGATTACCACTGCTCCATCCAAACATTCCAATGTTTGGATGGAGCTCCCTCAGCAGAGGGAGGGAGGAGAGCTAGTCATACACACACTGGGTTAATAATTTGGGTGATGGGAAAGGATCCAATAAACCTTTGGGACATCTTCCTCCTCTCACCCTTTAAATCAATATGCTTGGTGGACAGCCATACCTGTTGGCCCACCTGGTAGGCGGGAGCTGGAGCCCTGTGACGGTTGGTACTGACGTGTTGCACTCAGCTGTGCATTGCAGTGCCTCCCGGGTAGCCCTCCAGATCCGACGACAGCGCTGCAGGTGTGCTCGAACAGAAGGAACCGTGATGTCTCCCTCCTCCTCCGGGAACAGTGGGGGATTGTAACCCAGCGAGGCCTGGAAGGGAGACATGCCTGTGGCTGATGAGATGGTGGTGTTGTGAGCATACTCAATCCAAGGGAGGTGGGAGCTCCAAGACGAGGGGGTGGTGGTGGCAACACACCGCAGCGTGGCTTCCAATTCCTGGTTTGCTCGTTCACACTGCCCGTTGGTTTGAGGATAGTAGCCTGAAGATAGACTCCAAACTGGCCCCCAAGGCACTGCAAAATGATCTCCAGACTTGGGACACAAACTGGGGACCCCTAGTCCGAGATGATGTCCAATGGGATGCCATGTAGCCGAACCACATGCTGGACCAGAAGATCTGCCATCTCCTTGGCCGTGGGCAGCCCCTGCAGGGGGACGGAGTGGGCAGCCTTGGAGAACCTGTTGACCAATCTAAGGATTACTATGTTGTGGTTGGATGATGGGAGGCCGGTAATGAAATCCAGAGCCACGTGGGACCACGGTCTGCCGGGGATGATGAGGGGATGGAGTAACCCAGCTGGAGGAGAAGAAGACACTTTCCCGGTGGCACACTGAGGACAGGCCTGGATGTACTCCCTGATGTTCTTCTGCAGCGACGGCCACCAAAATGTCCTACGAATCAGCTCCACTGTGTGTCCCTGCCCTGGGTGACACGAGAACTTAGATGAGTGGCCCCAATGAATAATCTCCCCCCGGATGGCCGATGGAACAAACAGTTTACCCGCTGGCCCCCCGCCCGGGTCGGGCTTGTCCTCCAGAGCCTTCAAAACCTTGTCCTTGATACCCCAGGAGATGGCGCCCATGACACACGATGGGGGTAGGATAGGGTGCTCGGGTGTCTCATTCGTCTCCGAGGCAAACTGGCGGGACAAGGCATCAGGCTTCGTGTTCTTCGACCCGGGACAATAGGTAATGGTGAAGTCAAATCTTCCAAAAAACAAGGACCAGCGGGCCTGGCGGGAGTTTAGGCACTTGGCCGTCCGAAGGTATTCCAAGTTCTTGAGGTCAGTCCATACATTGAACGGCTGGGAGGCCCCCTCCAACCAATGACGCCACTCCTCCAATGCGAGCTTGACTGCCAAGAGTTCCCTGTCACCGATGTCGTAATTGCGCTCAGCTGACGATAGGCACCGGGAGAAGAATGCACAGGGTCGAATCTTGCAATCCACCAGAGATCTCTGGGAAAGGACCGCCCCCACCCCCGAGTCTGAGGCATCCACCTCCAGCAAACACTGGAGAGCGGGGTGCACCTGCGTCAGGATGGGAGAGGACGAGAACCTGGTTTTTAGTTTGGCAAAGGCCGCCGCCACTTCCTCAGTCGACCAAAACGGAACCTTGGGAGAGGTCAAACAGGTTATTGGGAGAGCAATCCGGCTGTAATTCTGAATGAAGCGGCAGTAAAAGTAAGCAAATCCCAGAAACTGTTGGAGCTGCTTTCTGGACGATGGAGTGGGCCACTCTACCACTGCTTTAATCTTATCCAGGTCGGGGATGACCTCATTGTGAGAGATGATAAACCCCAGGAACGACGTCCGGTTGACGTGAAACTCACACTTTTCGGCCTTCACAAAAAGTTTATTTTCCAAAAGTCGATGCAGTACCCGCCTCACGTGCACTCAGTGCTCCTCCAGTGACTGTGAAAAAATAAGAATGTCATCCAGATACACGAACACAAATGTGCCCAAAAAATCCCTCAACACATCATTAATTAGCCTCTGGAAGACGGCAGGGGCGTTAGTCAGCCCGAATGGCATGACTAGATACTCAAAATGTCCACTAGGAGTCCGGAATGCCGTCTTCCATTCATCGCTCTCCTGGATCCGCACCAGATGATAGGCGTTGCGCAGGTCCAATTTGGAAAACCAGGAGGCACCTTGGAGGGAATCAAAGGCTGAATTAATGAGTGGAAGAGTGTACTTATCCCTGATGGTTTTGTTGTTTAATTCCCGAAAGTCTATACATGGCCTCAGTGAGCCATCCTTCTTGCCGATGAAGAAAAAGCCTGCCCCCACCGCTGATGACGATGGCCAGATTATGCCTGAGCTCAAAGACTCCTTGATGTACGTGTCCATTGCTTCCCGCTCCTGGGCAGACAGATTGTAGAGTCTGCTGGATGGCAGTGGAGCTCCAGCGTGAAGATTAATGGCACAATCATAAGGGCGGTGGGGGGGGGGGGCTTGAGTCTTGCTGAAGGCGGCCCCCAAGTCGTGGTATTCGGGAGGGACCTTAGCCAAATCAGGAGGAGCAGGGATCGGGACACTTAGAGGCACGGATGGCGAGCATGCAGCAGACTGAAGGCAAGCACTCAAACAGAAAGAGCTCCAGGCACGGACACTCCCGGACTGCCAGTCTATGGAGAGGTTGTGCAGACAAAGCCAGGGATAGCCGAGGATAACTGGGGATGAAGAGATCGGCAGCACATACAACCTCAGTTCCTCCCTGTGGTTGCCCGATGTAATCACAGACACAGGGATGGTCCGATTGGAAACCACAGCAAAAGGGGCTTTAGAGAGGGTGATCAGTTTTAAGGTGGTCTCCAATAACTGAACAGGAAGCCCCAACCAGGTTTCCAGTTCCCCAGAGATGAAGCTCTGCTCGGCCCCGGAGTCAATGAGTGCATGTGTGGTAAATTCCTTGTGTTTGAAACAGAAATGGATGGGAAGCTGGAAGCTGGAGAGGGGATTTAACTGAGGTTAGTCCGTGAGTCCCCCTACTGCAACGCACGGACTCCCCCTTTTGGCCGTACAGGGCATACCTCAAGCTCATGCTCCTCACTCCCACAGTAAACACATAAGCCCAACTCCCGGCATCGCTGCCTCTCTGCAGCAGACAACTTAGCTCAACCTGTCACCATGGGTTCTGGCTCATCCGGGGAATTGGCTGGAAGTAGCGCCAATAGGGGGGGGCTGCAGGGAATGGCAAAACTGACTACCCGAGCGACCGGAAGTCTTACGCTCGGCCGCCTGCTCCCTCAGTCTGTTGTCAAGGCTAATTGCCAATGAAATGAACTTGGTTAGGTTGGAGGGCTTTTCTAAGCGGGCCAACTCGTCCCGCAGGCTAGGACAAAGGCTTTTGATGAAGATACTACATAATGAGGCATCCTCCCACCCCACCTCTGTGGCCACGACCCGGAAGTCCACAGCGTAATCAGCAACTGCCCTAGCCCCCTGCTTCAAATTCAACAACCGGGAGGTAAGCACACTATCCCGGTCGGACACCTCCTTAAAATCACTAACAAACTTGCGAGTAGGTGAGAGCAGCATAGCTAGCCCTAGCCATGACGCCGTAAGCCCAAGCTAAAGCTCGCCCCTCCAACAAGTTAACCACATAACCTATCCGGCTATGGTCTGAAGGAAAATCCCCTGGCACCCGCTGAAATATAATATCGCACTGCAATAAAAATCCCCGAGCTTCTCCTAATTTACCACTGAAACGGGTGGGAGTGGGTATGGGAGTAAGACGTGACGGGGAGCCTGATGTAACCTGGCTAATGGCAGAGCTAGCAGGAGCGGGGAAACTAGCGGGAGCTGGAGGGGAAGCCCGAGGGTTAGCTAGGTGATCCAACCAATCAGTCACTTGAGCTAGTTGTGTTAATATGGTTTGCTGCTGATAGGCTAACTGGTCAACCCGAGCTTCTAGTGATGCGCTTACATGTTAGCGCGCCAATGTCAAGTCAAATTCCTCGTATGTTTTACTTAACATGCTTGGCAATAAAGCTTTTCTGATTCTGATTCTGATTCTGATTCTAAGTTGTCAACCTTGCGCGCTGACGGGCTGTCTGCTGGGTCACTCTGGCGGAGTCGTACTGACATGGTTTAGACCCAAGAAGCAGGCACAACTTTACCTACGTAACGTTTACCTAAAACGGTAAACGACTTTAGACCAGTTGCTTTGACTTCAATTTTAATGAAAATTTTTGAAAAACTGGTCAGATGTGAGGTCCTAAGGCAGACTGAACATGCATTGGATCCTCTGCAGTTTGCCTATAGGCCTCACAGAGGAGTGGTGGATGCCACTGTCACTATGTTTAACATGCTTTTTAAACATCTGGATTTTAATGGGACACATGCCAGGCTTTTATTTGTGGACTTTTCTTCCGCCTTTAATACAATCCAACCTCATATTTTAGTTGAAAGGCTCCTGCAACAATTTGATTTGAGCAATAATCTGGTGGGTTGGATTCTGGATTTCTTAACCAACAGGACGCAGAGAGTAAGGGTCAATGGTACATTGTCTGACCTAAAGTGCTCTTCTACTGGCTCTCCTCAGGGGTGTGTGTTGTCACCACTACTCTTCATCCTGTACACAAACGTGTCGGAGCAGACATGACAACAGACACATTATAAAGTATGCTGATGACTCAGTCATTGTCAGTCTCCTCCAGAATGGTGAGAGTGGCCACGGCCCAGTAGTTGATGATTTTGTTCACTGGTGTGAGGATTCCTACCTGCAGCTGAATACAACAAAAACGAAAGATATGATTATTGACTTTAAAACTCCCAGGCACAAAGTCACCATACTAAAAGGCCAGACCACCGAATGTGTACAATCTTACAAATATCTTGGGACGATTATTGATAGTAATTTAAACTTTGAAGTGAACTGTGAAAGGGTGTGCAAAAAGGGTCAGCAAAATTTGCATTGTTTGAGGAAACTTGCACGCTTCCAAATTGACCGAACTGAAGCAGATGATAAAATAAAGACAGCGTTGGTGTAGGTTTTAAGCAGGTTTATTGAATCATACCGCCTTCACAGGATCCTCGCTCCGGTGCATAGTGTGAGCAGACCGGAGCAGGATCCTCTGGATCTCAGAGAAGAGGAGACACACGGTGTGTGTCCAGCAGCAGCAGTTGCAGAATCAGAATGAGAGAATGAGCATGGATTACAGTGCCGTATATATACCCAACTACAACAATACATCAAAGAGCATTCCCCAGCAGTTGGTATGATCAAAGAGATTGCAGAACAGGCATGAGACATTAGCATTTGAGAGACGTACATCACAATAGGCAGATTGCTAGACTTCTGCTCCAGCTGCCGAACAAAGAGGTTACAAGGCACATCTACATATTGATTTCAGTCTCTAGGTCACAGTAAGGACAGGACGCATGAACACAATACATGAAAGGCACATTAACATCACAGTAGAGAGCCAGAAAGAGCGGGGCTGCCTGTAGACATTAATACACACATTTCACTGTTCTGTTAACGTTCTGTTAATTGCTCTAGCCGAGCGCTGTGTCTGTCCAGTCTGTTGTGGGGGTTTTCCCAAACCGCCACAGAACCATAATGACAATGTTTTATCAGGCTTTTATTGAATCTGTTTTATCCTTTCCTTTAGTGTCATGGTTTGGTCAGATAAGATAAGATAAGATAAGATAAGCCTTTATTAGTCCCACAACGGGGAAATTCCAGGATTGCAACAGCACAGGCATAGCAACACTCAGAGCAACAATCAGAAGGCAAGAAAAAAAACAAGCAAGCAAGAGCAGCTAATATACATATGTACATATTACTATAAAATATATATATACACACACACACACAGACACACAGTGCAGAGCATTGTAGCTGGATGGAATAAATATATGAATATATGAACACACAGTGCAGAGCATTGTAGCTAGGTGGAATAAATATGTAAATATATAAACACCCACAGTACGGAGCATTGCAGCTAGGTGGAATAAATATGCAAGTATATAAACACACACAGTGCGGAGCAATGTAGCTAGATGGAATAATATGTAGATATATAAAAACACAGTGCGGAGCATTGTAGCTAGATGGAATAAATATATAGATATATAAATATAAACACACCCAGTGCAGAGCATTGTAGCTAGATGGAATAAATATGTAAATATATAAACACACACAGTGCAGAGCATTGTTGCTAGGTGGGATGAAACAGCATAACCGTCTATTTAGTTATCCTACATGGTATGATTATGTGCCCATACATATTCTCACCCTCCACAGCGACCGGTATGTTCCAAGTTGTATGCCGGAGAGGACCATTGTGTAAGTCTATTGCATCTTTTGCATTCAAAAAAACTATTAGTTTGTTACGTCTTTTTGCTATCTCTGCGAGCAGCCCTGCTTAGGTTGTACAGTCTGACAGCCGTTGGTAGGAAGGACCTACGAAACCTCTCGGTTGTGCACCTGGGATGATGTAGTCTGCTGCTAAATGAGCTCCTCAGTGCATCCAGTATGTCCTGCATAGGGTGGAACTCGGACTCCAGCAGAGATGACAGTTTAGCCACCGTCCTTCTCTCTCCTATCTCCTCCATCGGATCAAGGCGCTGCCCCAGGACAGAGCTAGCTTTCTTAATCAGTTTGTTCAGTCTCTTCCTATCGGCTGCAGTAATGCCACTGCCCCAGCAGACCACTCCAAAAGTGATGGCTGATGCCACCACCGTGTCATAGAATGACTTCAGCAGCGCCCCTTGTACACCAAAAGAACTGAGTCTCCTCAGCAGGAACAGCCTGCACTGTCCCTTCTTGTAGAGTGCGTCAGTATTGTGTGACCAGTCTAGTTTATTGTTCAGATGAATACCCAGGTACTTATAGGATGTCACCATCTCGATGTCTGTTCCCTGTATATTTACTGGTGCTGTGAGGGGCTGCCCATGCCTGCGGCAGTCCACCACCAGCTCCTTAGTTTTCCTCGCGTTGATCTGGAGGCAGTTCCGATGGCACCAGTCCACAAAGTCCTGGATAAGCCCTCTGTACTCAGCTTCATCTCCGTTGGAGATGAGACCAACGATCGCAGAGTCATCAGAGAACTTCTGTAGATGGCAATGTGTTGTGTTGTGTGAGAAGTCCGCAGTATAAAGAGTGAACAGGAAGGGAGCCAGCACCGTTCCCTGGGGGGCCCCCGTGCTACTGATGATCGTGTCGGAAACACAGTCCCGGGTTCTCACAAACTGAGGCCGGTTCGTGAGGTAGTCCAGGATCCATGATGACAGGTGCTGGTCCACCCCTGCGCGCAGCAGCTTGTCCTTCAGGATCATCGGTTGGATGGTGTTGAAAGCACTGGAGAAGTCAAAGAACATGATCCTCACCATATTCCCGGGCTTCTCCAGGTGGGACAGAGAACGGTGAAGGAGGAAGATCACCGCATCCTCCACCCCAATGCCATGCTGGTAGGCGAACTGGAGTGGATCCATCGCTGGTTCCACCAGGGGGCGGAGATGAGCAAGGAGCAGTCTCTCCAGGGTCTTCATCAAGTGGGACGTCAAGGCCACCGGTCTGTAGCTGTTCAGGTCTTTGAGGTGGGAAGTTTTTGGTACAGGTACCACACAAGATGTTTTCCACAGCTGTGGTACCCTCCCCAGTTTCAGGCTCATGTTGAAGATATACGTCACAATCCCACACAGCTGGTCTGCACAGGACTTGAGGAGCTTTGCGCTGATGCCGTCCGGTCCCGACGCCTTCCTCGCCTTGATCTTCCTCAGCTCCGTCCTCACCTGGGTCTTGGTCAGGGTCAGGATGGGGGGCTGTGTGTTGGGAGTGGGGGGGTGTCGGTGGAGTGGGGAGTGGGTAGCAGGACTTGATTTCTTAGAGGCAGCAGTGGTTGTTGTGCAGACAGGGGGGCGGGCGGTTGGTCAAATCTATTGAAAAACAGATTCAGGTTGTTCGCCCACTCCCTGCCCCCCGTGGCCTGGGGGGAGGTATTCTGGAGCCCCGAGATGGTTTTGAGGTTTCTCCAGACCCCGCTGATGTCGCTCTGTTGCAGCTTGTCCTCCATCTTCTTCCTGAAGCTGTCCTTGCCTTCTCTGATCTTTCTCCTCAGCTCCCTCTGTACGGACTTCAGCATCTCCCTGTTCCCCGACCTGAAGATCCTCTTCTTCTCTCTCAGAAGTGTTTTTATCTCAGGGTTGATCCAGGGTTTGTTGTTTGAGTGACGCCGTATGGTCTTGGTGGGAACGGATTTGTCCACACAGAAGCTGAGGTAGCCCGTGAAGGTGTGAATGAGGCCATCGATGTCCTCACCATGTGGATCGCAGAGCTGCTTCCAGGCAGTGGCTTCAAAACAGTCCTTTAGAGTGTCCATTGTCTCCTCAGACCATAACTCCACAGTGTGCATGGCCGGAGGTTGTCTGTGCACTAGGGGTTTGTACACCGGTCGGAGATGAACCAAGTTGTGATCCGATCTCCCAAGTGGGGGGAGTTGTGATGAGGTGTACGCCTCCTTAGTGTTTGCGTAGAACAAATCCAGTGTTTTATTGTCTCTAGTGTGGCATGTGACATACTGGGTGAAAGTGGGCAGAATGGGAGACAGTGAAACGTGGTTGAAATCGCCTGAGAGGAGGAGAAGAGCATCTGGGTGTTCTGTCTGCAGCCTGCTGGTTACTGAATGGATGACGTCACGCGCTGTCCCAGCGTTCGCCGTCGGATTTGCATAAACAACAATGCAGATCACGTGTGAGTGTTCTCTCGGGAGATATGTAGGCCTCATGCTAACAGCTAGCAACTCAATGTCTTTGCTGCAGTGTCGTTGTTTAACAGTGATATGTCCCGGTCTGCACCAGTTGTTGTTAACATACATTATCACTCCACCGCCCCTAGTTTTGCCACTCTCTGGTGTTCGGTCAGCTCGTATCATGTGAAAACCCTCCAGCTCAATGTTAGCATCTGCTGCTAGTTCAGTTAGCCACGTCTCAGTAAACAAAAGGAGAGAGCACTCCCGGTAAGTGCTATCGTAACGGGAGATAGCCGCTAGCTCATCTAACTTTCCCAGTATCGACCGTACATTTCCCATGACAACAGATGGAAGGGAGGGTCTGTACCTTATATTTTTTGTCCTCCGCCTTACTCCAGCCCGGCAGCCGCGACGCTTTCGCCTCAATTCTCTCGGTATGTCGAGTTTTTCCAGTGTTTTTCGAGTTTTTCGAGTTTTTCCAGTGTTTTTGAGTTTTTCAGATAAAACTGAAACAGAGGAAATCCTTGGATCAGGTAGTTAGATGGTCCAGTCGTTTGCTTGGTGAGTCACAGCTGAGCCTGACATCCCTGTACACCAGACAAGTACAGAAGATGGCTACCTCCATTTTAAATGATGACTCCCACCCTTTGCACTGCAACTTTCAGCTTCTTCCCTCCAGACGGAGGTTTGCTGTCCCAAAAAGTAAAACCCAGCGCTACAAAAACAGCTTTGTCCCTGCTGCTGTCAAAGAGTTGAACAAGCTATAAAAATATATTGTACATAATTTAGGTACCTATTTATTAACTTCATTTTATATTTACTTATTTTGTATGATGTCACTTGGGTTCTAAATATTTTATTGGGTTTTAGACCTTTGAGTTTTTTAACCTCTGACTAGTTTTTAACTTTTAACTTTAATATGACCCTTCTCTCTTACCTCTGGTTTCTCCCTCATCTCTTTGTCTTTTTATACCCTGTTTGATGGAGCCTTGAGTATTTTTATCATGTTTATAGTCAGCTTCATGTGTGCCTGTGTTTGTGTCTATGTTGAATGTAATTAGTGGCTTGTAAATATGGATGCCACCAGACTGCAAAACAAATCTACCTACGGGTACAAATAAAGTAACCTGAACCTGAACCTGAACAACTCAGGAAACACAATTAACCTTTTATTTATAATTATGTAAGTGCGTGGGTGCGTGTATGAATGTCTGTAGTGAGTGTAGTGCGTGGATGATTCAGCTTGGGGCGAGCAGAGCACCGTACAACCTGGCAACCCTAAGGACAGAGCAAAGAGACAATTAGGGGCAATCCCAGCAGGAGAAGCACCAGATAATTCAGTCCTTACTGTTTGCTGCGTAGGAGAAGCACTCAGGTTAGCACAACGGCCCAGGCCAGGTAGACAGTGCCAGTCACCCCCATAGGAGATGTAGCAGGCAGGTGAACGGAGCAGGGAGGACCGCCGCCAGGTGGGAGAGCGTCCGCTGCCAAGGTTACACCGCCTGTGCACAGGAGAAGGCGAAGGGTGAGAGGAAAAGTTGCAGGCTTACTTGGCTGCCGGATGGTGAGGAGTCCAAAGGCAAGAAGTAGCGCTGGAATAAAGATGAGGCTGGAAGCTTAGCATAGAGTTGGTGAGTTCAGGTTCCTCGGGAAGGAAGCAAACGACTCTGCGCTGATCTCTGGGTCTCACAGAATAAATAGGCAGAGCCAGATAGCAGACAGGTGTGTGTGCAGGTGTGTCTAACTGGCGGCCATGACAGGTGGCTCTCTTTCATCGTAAACGCCTGAACCTTGAGCGCTGTAGCCCACTGCTGTGTGACTGGTGTATCGTTTGTAAGTTATTAATAAAAGACATAAACTGCTTTCCGCCCTGCTCTTCACTTTACTAATATGGACACAACAATGACAACATGAAAAAAGTTTTTTTTTTAGATTTTTTTTTTTGCAAATTTATTAAAAATACAAAAATAAGAAATCATATGTACATAAATATTCACAGCCTTTGCCATGAAGCTCAAAATTGAGCCTAGATGCATCCTATTTCCACTGATCATCCTTGAGATGTTTCTACAGCTAATTGGAGTCCACCTGTGGTAAATTCAGTTGATTGACCATGATTTGGAAAGGCACACACCTGTCTATATAAGGTCCCACAGTTGACAGTGCATGTCAGAGCACAAACTAAGCATGAAGTCAAAGGAATTGCCTGTAGACCTCCGAGACAGGATTGTCTTGAAGCACAAATCTGGGGAAGGGCACAGAAAAATGTCTGCTGCTTTGAAGGTCCCAATGAATACATACCTCCATCATCCATAAACGGAAGAAGTTCAGAACCACCACGACTCTTCCTAGAACTGGCCGGCCGTCTAAACTGAGCAATCGGGGGAGAGGAGCCTTAGTCAGGGAGGTGACCAAGAACCCGATGGTCACTCTGTCAAAGCAACAGTGTTCCTCTGTGGAGGGAGGAGAACCTTCCAGAAGGACAACCATCTCTGCAGCAATCCACCAATCAGACCTGTATGGTAGAGTGGTCAGATGGAAGCCACTCCTTAGTAAAAGGCACATGGCAGCCCGCCTGGAGTTTGCCAAAAGGTGCCAGAAGGACTCTCAGACCATGAAAAACAAAATTCTCTGGTCTGATGAGACAAAGATTGAACTCTTTGGCATGAATGCCAGGCATCATATTTGAAGGAAATCAGGCATCGCTCATGACCATGCCAATGGTGGTGGCAACATCATGCTGTTGGGATGTTTTTCAGTGGTAGGAACTGGGAGACTAGTCAGGATAGAGGGAAAGATGAATGCATCGATGTACAGAAACATCCTGGATGAAAACCTGCTCCAGATCAGTCTTGACCTCAGACTGGGGCGATGGTTCATCTTTCAGCAGGACAACGACCCCAAGCACACAGTCAAGATATCAAAGGAGTGGCTTCAGGACAACTCTGTGAATGTCTTTGAGTGGCCCAGCCAGAGCCCAGACATGAATCCAGTTGAACATCTCTGGAGAGATCTGAAAATGGCAGTCCGCCGATGCTTCCCATCCAGCCTGATGGAGCTTGAGAGTTGCTGTAAAGAGGAATGGGTGAAACTGTCAAAAGATAGGTGTACCAAGCTTGCGGCATCATATTCAAAAAAACTTGAGGCTGTAATTGCTGCCTCAAAAATATCTAAAAAAAAAAAACTTTTTTCAAGCTGTCTTTATGGGGTATTGTGTGTAGAATTTTGAGGGAAAAAATGAATTTAATCCCTTTTGGAATAAGGCTGTAACATAACAATATGTGGAAAAAGTGAAGCGCTGTGAATACTTTCTGGACGCACTGTAAGTGAGACTACAAAACTACTACTCCCATAAGCGCTATCTGTGCATACAGTGTCTTCTCATTGGTCCACTGTCGCCAGCTGCAGCCCGGTAAACAGGAGAAGACGCTGATGGAGTGTGGCTCCACAGGTCAGTTCATTTTATTTCCAGTCTGGAGAAATGTATTCCAGCGGAGAGAATATCCTGAACTCTCCCTCCACATTTGCTCCTACCTCTGTCTACCCTTGTCTCTAAAAATATCTTTATTTTTAGAGCAAGAAGTTCCCGTTCACTGTCCGCAATTGTGCAAATTTGTTTTCATATGACAGAGAAAAAGTGACCAAACTTTAAATTGCTGTAAAGAGCAACTGAAGCTTCTTCTGAGGTGGAATTTCATTTATCTGTGACTATCTATGATATCTGTGATATGCAGCTATTTCATGGAAGTAAAACCTGTAATTATGTATTTTTAATGTGCTGGTCCAGGGGTGTCAAACATGTGGCCCACGGGCCAAAAACGGTCCGTCAGGGGTCCAAGTTTTTTTTCTGAATTTGCAGCTTTCTTTCTAGTAAACTTCTGACTTTTTCTTCTATTAGACTTGTTCATGCAAATTTGAGACATTTTTCTCCATAAGATGAGACTTTTTTCTCATCAGTTTTCTTTTTCTTCTTTTTTTCTGGTAAAAACGGGTAGTGTCCATTTAAATTAAATCCATAAGCAATTACTGTGCAGCTCTGAAGGAATGTTGTTATGTATGAAAAGCGTGGCACAATAATGAGGCGAGTGGTGAACTGAACAGGACTTTATGATATGACTCACTATGTCCAGACAGACGCTCCCGCTAGGCAGAGAGGTGGTCAAAGAGGCTGTGCCTCTTCCGCATCAGCCTTTTATACCCCGGGTGGTGGCAGAACCGAAAAGGTGGAGCCACCACCTGTATCATATAATAATACAACAAATTAATATAATAAACAACACCCGACCCTTTCAAAGGTCCAAAACACATGCACACTAATTAGGCCCTCCCAAAGTTAGTGCCCGAACCACACTCTAACAATAAACAAAATATGTAGGCCTATCCATGCACACACAAACAACTAAAACTAGAGGGGGACAGGTGGACTACTGTCCCACCCCGACACGGCTAGACAGATTATTCTGCTGTCTTTATCTATATACAGTCCATGAAATATTATCTGCCGTGTTCCTGCTGTAAACGTAAAAAAAAATAAAAAAATCCCACAATCTCATATACATACAGGGTATACCCACGAATCTGAGTTCAATAAACCACTTAATGTCACGGCTGGCCCTCACAAGCCAGCGTAAGACGCCACAGTCCAGTAAGTTGCAGTTTCAGTTCTTTTATTTGTATGCACAGGGCTTGGGTGTACAAAACAACTAGCCACGTAGGCTTCGTTACACGACAACAATATGATTGACTCTCGTGCACCATGTACAGCAGCTCAACCAGACTCATGTCAATCATCACTGTTTTCTTCCTGCATTACCGACTGCACTATATAGTTCTCCACAGTATCTGCTGCTGGCTAATATATATTTTAACTGTTGACCAGTATCACTTAATCTTATCCTACACTTTATTACATGTATAGTTTATTTCTCTTATCTTATCATGTTTAATGTTGCAGCATTGTACCGAGACAAATTCCTAGTTTGTGTACTACATGAACAATGGCAATAAACCTGATTCTGATTCTGATTCTGATTCTGAATATGAATACACAAGAGAGGTTAGCGGCTGAGACGAGGGGCTCTCGTTCGCCGCAAAGGCAAGGAATACTAAACGTGATACAGGGAGAGGGTAACGGCTGAGACGAGGAGCTCTCGTCTGCCGCAATAGCAAGGAATGTAAGCTAGGGAGAAGTACAATTCCTATAATAACAGATAAACTTACATGCAGCGGGATACGTCGGGGAACCCAAGGAGCATGTGATAAGGAGACAGGGGAAAGTCATAAGACTCTTGACGAGACAGCCGCAGAGTCCAATTCGCTCGCACTGGCATTTAAGCCAGCTGCTTACGATTGACAATGCGGCGCAGCTGCTCAGGCTCTGACAGCGGAGAGCCCCCGAGCGTCCGGCCAATCAGAGCCCGGGAAGCCCGAGTGATGACACCTGCTGTCAAAAGCCTGACAGGGAAGAGCGCGGACAAAAGCGCTCGGGATATGACACTTAATCACAATACATGTTAATATACACATCAATCCCACACCACAGCCCCATGTTCTAAACACTACAAACAATCACTCAGAACCATGAACAGCCCACAGAGTAATTTTGTGTATTAACCATATTGACATGCTGCTTGCATTACTAGGACAATGCACACCTTAATATTTAGCAATTCTCATAGTAAAAAAAAAACAAAAAAACGAACCCCCCAAACATGCTAATACAAACACTATTTCTTTTCCTCATGGGCAATTAATAATAACACACCATAAACACATTGCCCCCTTTTAACTCTTCAGTCACACTCCATGGAGAGCCCACCCCCCGGGAGACCCGTCAGGTGGGTCCCGACCAGAACGTCGTCTCTTCTTGGCGGCTGGGGATGACTGACACCGGTACTGAAGCGCCTCACCTTCCACAAGCGTGGCACAATAATGAGGCAAGTGGTGAACTGAACAAGACTTTATTATATGACTCACTATATCCAGACAGACGCTCCTGCTAGGCAGAGAGGTGGTCAAAGAGGCTGTACCTCTTCCGCATCAGCCTTTTATACCCTGGGTGGTGGCAGAACCGGAAAGGTGGAGCCACCACCTGTATCAACATATCAATACAATAAACAACACCACAGGTGTTCCAATTCATAGGGGTCATTTTCAACCCAAACCCCTTGGTCTTTGATTTCAAGGGCCGAGGGATTGGGGCAGGCAAAGGGGAAGCAGTACAAATGAAAACTGGGACAGACCCCAAATCTAGCTGTGCTTCACTCTCATATTGCAAATATGTTTCATGGCTGCTTTACAGTATTTATACTCCTGTTAATAATTAAAGTGTTTCTCTTGCTATTTTTATGTATGTATAAGGGTTATTTACATTTAAAAAGGCTGTAAATTTATTTCAAGTAAAATTTAGCATGTGATGGGCATATTTGATCATGTTAAACATAATTTTCCAACCACAAAATTGTGGCTAGTGAAAAGGCTGAGTGGCTTGTAACTTTGAAAAATCACTAGCCACAGTGGCTGGTGAGCCAAAAAGTTAATATCAAGCCCTGCCTATTAGCCCTGTTAGTGCTGATTAGCTGTGGGTTAGCAGGAACTTCTTCACTGTATTTAGTCACTGGCAGGGTTGTATCATTTCCACAAAGTCCATTCACTCCCACATTTACTTCTACCTGGTGGATTTTAAGCTGTGTTCCAATCGCCCAATAGGGAACTCCGAAGTGGACTGCACAGGGTATCCACCATATTAACTGAAATTCCAAATCAAAGGGAGTGGAAGGTCTTCAGTTCAAAGGGAACTGAGACCTGTGCAAGGAAGAAGTGAACAACGGTACATCACTTCACCAGAAGTTGACAAGAAGATTACCCATAAGCCATAAATACGAGTAAAACAAACTATTGTTGGTAATGTTATTAACAAGCTAAACTGATGTTGGTTTTTGTTTATATCAACTGATTGTAATAAAAATATATTTGTATTAATATTTTATTTAAGAAATATTAATTATCCACCATAGTATCAGCACGTGTCCATGGTTACCGTGGTAACTCACGGAGGACGGAGCCAACGGTTACAGGGTGTTTCAAATGGAGAAATTTTGTGAAGGGCAATTAACTTACTGATATTCCCTGAGAACGGAGCAGGGAGTAGGGAATACAGTTGAAGTACACTGTGGATCGGAACGTAGCTTTAGTTTCCAGCATGGTTATCTTCTGTAGACGTTTATGGTAGTCATCTTTAGAAATGGAAGTTATCTTGTTGCTACTTAGCTTTAGCTTGTCAGTTGCTGTAGATCAGGCTTCAGCTGCTTGTAGTCCTTGCTCACATAACACTGATAAGATCCAAAAGGTGTTAAAAAAAAACAGTAGTAGCCAACTATATCTCCAGCGAAATATAGTCCCAGTGATTTATGAGTATCTGAGAGGCACTTCTCACAAAGTTCTTGCAGAAGAAAATAAAAATATTGACAGAAAAGTGCATGCAGAGGGAAGAACGAAGCAGCAAGCATCCTTCCACATCAAGGAGCGGAAGAAAGGCTGCTGTACTAGCTGTCAGTGAAGAGTGAAATTATCACCTATATGTTGGCACATGTATTAAAAACACGACTCAGCATGCACTGCGTCACACAGCATGTCAACCCAGCTTCTCTTTAGATATACACTGGTGCTTGAAAGTTTGTGAACCCTTAAGCATTTTCTACATTTCTGCATAAATATGACCTAAAACGTCATCAGATTTTCACACATGAGATGAGAGATACTTTACTTCGAACAAAAAAGGAAAAAAACAAACCAAATAACAAGTGCAATGAAAGTGACCGTGTACAGTGCTCGAAAGCAGGAAGGAAGAAGTTAACGCTTATTTACTCCAACTCCTCTTTTCCCTAAATACAACCCATGTGAAATATATACATTGTCATGGTTCGGTGAGCACACTCTTTCCCCCACCCGTCCGACTCAACTTTCACGTACTCCGCGGGTAATCATCTCCATCTGCGTGATGAGATGCACCTGCTCCTCTTACTCGCCAGCGCTTAAATAGACTGTCTCTTCTACGCCTCGGCACTGGCTCGTTGGGTAGACTACCTTCAACAGCAGTTTAATTCATTTTGCCTCATTTAAAAAAAAAAACCCTTTAATCCTCGGCTTTCTCTTCACAGGTTGCTACCTCCTTGTGGTGCATCTCCAGGGTTGTTGTGCGCTCACCTGCCCCGTCACCATCATCATCATCATCAGCGACTGTCATCACCCGGTCAGACACCTCACCCAGCTCTTCTATGCCATCCTGCTTCACCGGGAGGCTTGCTGTAAGTGCTGGGTTCCTCTGCCGGGCCCCTCTGTTACTCCCAGGGGAGTGCTGTCCTATTTTCCCTGTGTCTAGCCTCCATCGCTATTCACCTGCTCTCCTCTCTCATTTCAGGCTGTGTGCTTTCCCTGGCAAGTGGTGGTTTTCTGTTGCGGAGGCGATCTTTGCAGTTAATAAAACCCAACCTCAAATTGTTATTCTGTGTCATTGTGTGCTTCCTTTGGTGTCTCTCCCTGCACGTGAGCTGTCCATAATTGCTAATCATGACATTGTGGAGTGTGTCAAATAAGAGGCAGATCCATGGACAGACGGTTTATTACACACTTTACATCTCAAAAGCACAGAACAGAATGAATCATTTCCCCAAGCTCTCTGCTTTTTCCCCAATCACCCAAGTTTCATGGCACTTCTGAACACACAGCATGACATTTACATTACACTACATTCAACCCCCTATGTCCTTGACTCCTTCCTGCCATCTCGCCAGGAACTCCCTGGGCATTGTTCTCCTATGCTTATTCACTGTCTCTGTCTGAGATGCTAAATAATCTGACTCCCCCAAGGTCCCATACCTCCCCCCACCCCCCCAGCATCTTAGATAGAACAATAGAACATCAGTCCACATGCCGTTTTGGTTTCAGTCTCCTCCCATATCTGCTGCAACTGGGGTTTACCGCCTCCGCAGCGCTGCTGTGCCGGTGGGGGGCTGTTGGGAGTGTGTCTGACTGCAGGTGGGCCGTGGCGAGAGGGGGGGGGGACCTCGCTCTGTCCGTGAGGCTGCCCTGGTGAATCGTTTCCCTGGGGAGCTCTCCGTGGGGGTCTTCTACGCCGAGGGACCCTAGCCAACAGCACTTGCTCGTCCGCCACTACGAAAGCGGGTTTGAGTCTGTCTATGCCAATTTTCTCCCGCCTACCCCCTGACATAACGCACGGCTCAGGAGACGCACACACACAGGCTTAGAGTAGTTCAAATAGTTTATTAACAACAGGCGTGAATGAGTGCGTGTCTGCGGGATGTAAATGTGTTGGTGGCGGCGTCTGCTTCAGGCACAGAGGCAGGTGACCGTACAGCCGAGCAACCCTATTGAGAAAGCACAGGGAGAGGGTGACGGGCATACACCAACACAGGAGGGATTATGGCAAGAGAAGGACTTACTTGGATGACAGGACAGCTGGCACAGCAAGGGGCAAAACCCGGGAGACAGCCACCTGGAGAGCTCGGTGCAGCAGCGAGGAGTAGGCGTTGGAGGGAAGACGTCCGCCGCCGGGAAATCCACCTGTGCACAGGGGAGCAGACTGGAGAGAGAAGGTAAGGCTTCTTACCCAAATAATTGTGCTGAAGATTGTAGATGACTCACAATGGTGAGGAACGAAGTCTGACGGCTTCAGGTCGAGGCTCCGGGCGAGGCGGCCTTTATCCCTCGCCGCTGATGATG
Source organism: Pholidichthys leucotaenia (assembly GCA_020510985.1). Classification (NCBI taxonomy): domain Eukaryota; kingdom Metazoa; phylum Chordata; class Actinopteri; order Cichliformes; family Pholidichthyidae; genus Pholidichthys; species Pholidichthys leucotaenia. Next base: position 33,349,262 of record CM035842.1, on the reverse strand, counting down.
ATCAGGTGCGTGAGCAGGTGGCGCCGCTGATGAATGGCGCGGCGTGACAGTACTCCCCCCTCTAGCAGCGCCTCCTGGCGATGGCTTACCCGGGTGCGCTCGGTGGAAGTCCGCGATGAGCGATGGGTCCAACACGAACGACGGGGGCACCCACTGTCGATGCTCGGGCCCATAGCCCTCCCAGTCCACCAAGTATTGCAACCCACGACCTCGGTGCCGGGAGTCCAGGATGGAGGAGACGGACCAGGCCGGATGGCCACCAATCATCCAGGGCGCGGGTTGCGCTGCAGGAGGAGGGCAAAGGGGGTCAGTGACTGCCAGCTTCACCTTTGACACGTGGAAGGTGGGATGGATGCGGAGGGAGGGGGGAAAAGCCACGCGCACAGCCACCGGGTTGATGATCCGGGTGATGGGATAGGGACCCATGAACCGCTGTGCCAGCTTCCTCCTCTCGCCCTTCAACGTAACGTCCTGGGTAGACACATAAACTTGTTGCCCAACTCTGTACGCCGGGGCAGGTCGTCTGTGCCGGTCCGCCACGGTCCTGTTGCGCTCCGCTGTGCGTAAAAGCGCATGACGCGCGGCAGCCCAGGTGGAGCGGAACTGCCTGAGATGCGCCCTAAGTGAGGGGACAGTTACCTCGCTCTCCTGCGCTGGGAGCAGCAGGGGGTCGTAACCCAGGGACGCCTTGAAGGGGGACATCCCTGTTGCAGAAGAGCGGGCGGTGTTGTGGGCGTACTCAACCCAGGCGAGATGGTTGCTCCAGGACGTAGGTTTGGACCTGGTCACACAGTGGAGCGCAGCCTCCAGCTCCTGGTTGGTCCTCTCACACTGCCCGTTAGATTGGGGGTGATGGCCGGAGGAGAGGCTCACCTTGGCTCCGATGGCGTTACAGAAAGATCTCCAAACCTCGGATGAAAATTGGGGGCCCCGGTCCGAGACCACGTCCACCGGAATCCCGTGCAGCCTGACCACGTGTTGGACGAGGAGATCCGCCGTCTCCAGGGCGGTGGGGAGACCTTGCAGGGGAACGAAGTGTGCGGCCTTGGAGAACCGGTCCACGATGGTCAGGATGGTGTCAAAAGAGTTGGAAACGGGGAGTCCGGTGACGAAATCCAACGCGATGTGCGACCAGGGCCTGCCAGGAACGGGCAGGGGCTGGAGCAGACCCGCTGGAGGGGCATTTCCCGACTTGCTGGTGGCACAGATTGGGCAAGCCCGGGTGTAGCGGGCTGCATCCCTCCGCAGGCCTGGCCACCAAAAGGACCGTTGGAGGAGGCTGACCATCCGGGAGGTGCCGGGATGACAGGTGAGCCGGGAGGTGTGGAGCCAGTGGATGACCTCTCCTCGGACCGCAGATGGAACGAACAGTTTTCCCTCTGGTCCGCCACCAGGATCAGGTTCCACCTCCTGCGCCTTCCGGATCTTGCTCTCGATGTCCCAAGAGATGGCTCCCACGACGCACGACCTGGGCAGGATAGTGTGGGGCGTCTCCTCAGCCTCCACGGGGGTGAACTGCCTAGAGAGGGCGTCAGGCAGGCCGTTCTTGGAGCCTGGCCTGAAGGTGATAGAAAAGCGGAACCTGGCAAAGAACAATGACCAGCGCGCCTGGCGGGCATTCAGGCGCTTGGCAGATCGTAAATATTCTAGGTTCTTGTGGTCCGTCAGGACCACGAACGGCAGGTCCGCCCCCTCTAGCCAGTGGTGCCACTCCTGTAAGGCGAGTTTAATGGCCAGGAGCTCTCTGTCCCCCACATCGTAGTTCCTCTCCGCCGGGGACAGGCGCCGGGAGAAGAAGGCGCACGGTCGTTTGGCGCCATCGTCAGGCGACCGCTGGGATAGTACTGCTCCCACTCCCGTGTCCGAGGCGTCCACCTCCACAATGCACTGCAGCGCGGGGTCGACCTGGCGAAGGACCCGGGAGGAGGAGAACTCCGCCTTCAGCGCCTTAAAGGTGGCAGCGACCTCTTCGGTCCACCGGAACGGGACCTTCGGGGACGTGAGGCGGGTCAGTGGTCCGACGATCGAGCTGAAATTTGGGACAAAGCGGCGGTAAAAATTGGCGAAGCCAACAAACTGTTGCACCTGCTTCCGGGATGCGGGAGTAGGCCACTCCACCACCGCCTTCACCTTCTCTGGGTCTGGGAGCACCTGGTCTTGAGAGATGATGAATCCCAGGAAGGATGTGGTCCTAGCGTAGAATTCGCACTTTTCAGCCTTCACGTAGAGCCGATTTTCCAGCAGTCTTTGGAGGACCCGCCTCACATGGACCTGGTGCTCGTCCCTGGACCTGGAGAAGATAAGAATATCGTCCAGGTAGACGAACACGAAGAGGCCGATGAAATCCCGGAGGACGTCATTGATGAGGCGCTGAAAGACGGCAGGAGCGTTGGTCAACCCGAACGGCATGACCAGGTATTCAAAGTGGCCGTTCGGGGTACGGAAGGCTGTTTTCCATTCATCTCCCTCCCGGATCCGGACAAGGTGGTAAGCGCTGCGTAGATCCAGCTTGGTAAACTAGGTCGCCCCCTGGAGGGAGTGGAAGGCAGTGTCCATGAGGGGCAGGGTGTAACGGTCCCTCTCAGTGATGTCATTGAGCGCTCGGTAGTCTATGCAGGGGCGGAGGGATCCGTCCTTTTTCCCAACGAAGAAAAACCCTGCCCCCACAGGTGACGACGATGGGCGAATAATCCCAGCGCTCAGTGATTCTTTCAGGTAGGTATTCATCGTCTCCTTCTCCGGCGCAGACAGGCTGTATAGCCGACCAGAAGGTAGGGGAGCCCCCTGGCGGAGGTTGATAGCACAGTCATAGGGCCGATGCGGGGGAAGAGACATAGCTTTCGTCTTGCTAAATACCATACCCAGGTCGTGAAATTCCGGAGGCACCAGAGACAGGTCCGGAGGTGCTGTGTCCGTCACAGGGGGTGCCCATACAAAATGTACTCCATGCCGATACCCCAGCTGGTCTCCAGTCCAGGACAGGGTTGTGGAGGCGTAGCCAGGGATACCCCAGGATGACGGGCGACACAGAGTTGGGCAGGACGTAAAAAACCATCTCCTCCCGGTGGTTCCCTGAGATGATGACTGGGACGGGAACGGTCTGATGAGAAACTCTCCCAAGGGAGGCATGGGAGAGGTGGACCAGGGAGATGGGGTGTTTTAGTGCCTGACAGCGGATGCCCAATCGGGTTGCCAGGCCGTGTGAAATGAAGCTGCCTTCTGCGCCCGAATCCACCAGTGCGTGGGTGAGGTGCCCAGTGGGATTGTGGCAGAAACGGATGGGCAGCTTCAATTGGGTGAGGGGACTTTGCCGATTGACGTCCGCGAGGCCCCCTACAGTGACTCGCGGACCCCGCCGTTTGGCTTCTGTGGGCAAAGCTCTACCGTGTGTTGACTGTCTCCGCAATACATGCAGAGACCCAACTCACGGCGGCGCTGTCTCTCCGCCGGGGAGAGCTTTGCCCGGCCCGTCACCATCGGCTCCGACTCCTCGGGGCGCGATGGTGGCGGCGTCGCCAGGGGGCGAGCTTGGGGCAGGCGCAGCGAGGCTCCCCGAGGGCGAGAAGCAGACGGCTTCCGTCCTGAGGAGCGCTCGCGCAGCCTGTTGTCCAAGCTGATGGCCAGTGAAGTTAGCTCCGCTAGCGTTCCGGGGATATCCCGTCCCGCCAGTTCATCCCTCAGATCACTATTGAGGCTGCGGAGGAACAGGCCGCAGAGGGAGCGTTCCTCCCAGCCCAGTTCCTCCGCCGCTACCCGGTATTCGATAGCATAGTCCGCGGCCGACCGGCTTCCCTGCTGGAGAGCGAGAAGCCGATCGACCTGGACCGTCTCGGAGTGAGAATGATCGAACACCTCCAGGAAGCGCCTCACGAACTCGGCATAGGTGAGGGTGGCATAACTGGGTCTCGCCATTATAGCGTAGGCCCAAGTTAAAGCGCGCCCCTCCAGGAGATTCCCTATGTAGCCGATTCGGCTGTGATCTGAGGGGAAGTCTCCGGGCACCCGATCGAACACGGACTCACACTGCATCACAAACCCCCGCGCTCCGCCGAGCTTTCCGCTAAAGCGAGCGGGGGTCGGAATTGGTGTGAGCCGGGCCGGTGCCACCGGAGCTGGCTGGACGGCCGCAGGAACAGCAGGAGCTGCGCCACCCTGAGGAGCCGGGGGGAACGGCTGCTGGGGGTCCAGGCGGTCCAATCGGTTAGTAATTATTACCAATTGATTTAGGATCACCTGTTGTTGATAAGCAATCTGATCCACTCTAGCCTCGAGAGTGGTAAGCCGGTGCGCGAGCCCGCCGTCTGCCGAGCCGCTCTGCTGAAGCCGTACTGACATAACGCACGGCTCAGGAGACGCACACACACAGGCTTAGAGTAGTTCAAATAGTTTATTAACAACAGGCGTGAATGAGTGCGTGTCTGCGGGATGTAAATGTGTTGGTGGCGGCGTCTGCTTCAGGCACAGAGGCAGGTGACCGTACAGCCGAGCAACCCTATGGAGAAAGCACAGGGAGAGGGTGACGGGCATACACCAACACAGGAGGGATTATGGCAAGAGAAGGACTTACTTGGATGACAGGACAGCTGGCACAGCAAGGGGCGAAACCCGGGAGACAGCCACCTGGAGAGCTCGGTGCAGCAGCGAGGAGTAGGCGTTGGAGGGAAGATGTCCGCCGCCGGGAAATCCACCTGTGCACAGGGGAGCAGACTGGAGAGAGAAGGTAAGGCTTCTTACCCAAATAATTGTGCTGAAGATTGTAGATGACTCACAACGGTGAGGAACGAAGTCTGACGGCTTCAGGCCGAGGCTCCGGGCGAGGCGGCCTTTATCCCTCGCCGCTGATGATGATCAGGTGCGTGAGCAGGTGGCGCCGCTGATGAATGGCGCGGCGTGACACCCCCCAAGTCTAGCAAAAAATGCTTATACCCTGTTTCCAACACTTTGAACGGTCCATCATAGGGTGGGCGCAATGGAGGACGGTGGGCATCGTGTCTGACAAACAAGAACTCCGCGTTCTTCAAAGTCTTAGTCACGAAAACACTCGGAAAACAGTGGTGGGCAGGGCCCGGCAGCGTGCCTGTGTTTGTGCTACGTTGCAAAAGCTGAGATGGGCAGTTGTCCGGCGCGGGATTATCTGGCAGAAATTCCCCGGGCAGCTTTAGAGGCTGCGCAAAAACCAGCTCTGCCAGGGAAGCTTCCAGATGCTCTTTTGGCATGGAGTGCAACCCTAATAAAACCCATGGCAACCTGTCTACCCAATTTGCATCCGTCAGTGAAGCCCTGAGTGCTGCTTTCAGTGATCTATGAAAACGCTCGCATAACCCATTGGCCTGTGGGTTGTATGCAGTTGTGCGATGAATTGTAACCCCCAGGCTGCGGGCATGCTTTTAAAAAAGTGCGTGCTACGTCCGCGGACGTGGTTGCCGCCAGCGGGACTGCTTCTGGCCAGCGTGTGGTGCGGTTCACCACTGTCAGGAGGTGCGTGCACCCCTGTGATGGCGGGAGGGGGCCCACGAGGTCCACGTGAACGTGGTCGAACCTCTAAGCCGGTACCCGAAACGGCTCCAAGGGAGCCTTCGTGTGTCTGCGTACCTTGGCTTGTTGGCACGCCATGCAGGCTGCAGCCCACTCTTTTACTTGTTTGCGTAGGCTCGGCCACACAAACTTCTCTCCCACCATTTTGACTGACGCACGCACTCCTGGGTGCACCAGAGTGTGAACCGACTCAAACACGCAGCGGCGCCACGCGACCGGGACCACCGGACGCGGGCTTCCCGTGGAGACATCGCAGATTGGGGGGGGCGCCATCTTGCAGCACCCTGCTCTGCAGCCTTAACCCTGTTGGTCCAGACTGGAGCGCGCGCACGTCTGCATCGCTAATCTGCTCCGCGGCCATGGCTGCGTAATCTATCCCCACATAGACCGGGGCCACTACCGCGCGCGAGAGGCAGTCTGCCACCACATTCAGTTTACCCGACACATGCTGAATATCGGTAGTAAACTCTGAGATCGCGGCCAGCTGTCTCTGCTGCCGGCCCGACCACGGTTTTGAAACCTTGGCCATCGCAAACGTTAATGGCTTGTGGTCCACGAACGCGGTGAAGCTGCGTCCTTCCAGCCAGAACTGGAAGTGGCGTATGGCCAGGTGGAGAGCCAGCAACTCTCTGTCGAACGCACTGTATTTACGTTCGCTGCCACGCAAAGTTCTGCTGAAAAAAGCGAGCGGCTGCAAAGCCCTGGCGACGTGCTGCTCCACGACAGCCCCTATGGCCACGTCTGAAGCATCGGTGGTGAGCGCTATCCGGGCCGCCGGGTCCGGATGCGCCAGCAGTGCAGCGTTTGCCAGGGCTGCTTTAACCTCCGAGAACACCCGCTCCCGTTCCGGGGTCCATTCGACCCTATCTGTGGGTTTCTGTTTCTTGAGCGCGGCGTACAATGATTGCATGAGCCGCGCCGTGCAGGGAAGGAAACGGTTATAAAAGTTCACCATCCCCAAAAATTCCTGCAGCACCCTGACCGTCTGAGGCCGGGGAAAATCCGCCATGGCGCGCACTTTGTCGGGCAACAGGATCGCTCCTTCTGGAGAGACGCGGTGCCCCAATAAATCAATCTCCGTCACGCCGAACTGGCATTTCGCCGGGTTGATTATTAACCCGTGCTCCTCCAACCTCCGAAAAAACGTCCTGAGGTGGGTTTCGTCTTCGTCTTCGGACGCACTGGCTACCAGGATATCGTCCAGGTAGACAAACATGAACGGGAGATCGCGCAGCACTGCATCCATCATGCGCTGGAACGTCTGTGCCGTGCCTTTTAGCCCGAATGGCATGCGCAGGAACTCGAATAAACCGAATGGAGTTATTGCCGCTGTTTTGGGTACGTCCTCCGCGCGCACTGGGACTTGGTGGTAACCGCGGACCAGGTCTATTTTGGAAAAAATGCGTGCTCCGGCCAGGTGAACGGAAAAATCCTGTATGTGGGAAATCGGGTAGCGGTCGTGCGCTGTGGCGTTGTTCAACCTGCGGAAATCACCGCACGGTCGCCACGATCCCTCATCCTTAGGGACCATGTGTAGCGGGGATGTCCATGGGCTGTTCGATCGCCTGATGATGCCCAGCCTTTCCAGGTTGGCGAACTCCTCGCGCGCTATGGCCAGTTTAGCTGCGTCCAAGCGCCGAGGTCTTGCAAAAACGGGCAGCCCGGTGGTGGTGATAAAGTGCTCCACCCCGTGTTTAGCGATGGCCGCCAAAATGTCGGGACCGTGAGTGCTGGGAACTGAGTAAGCAGTGCGTGGAACTTACCGCCTGGAGCTGTGATGTTGGCTTGTGCTGTTGGCTGGGTCGCTCGAGCTATACAGGGGAGAGAGTCAAAGGACAGTGCATTAACCAGGTGCCTGTTAGCAACATCAACCAGTAAACCATGTGCACACAGAAAATCAGCCCCCAGGATATGGTAATTCAGTGCTGCTACGACAAAAGTCCACTCATATGTACGGCCGTGTAGAGATAAGATCAGTGTCCTCTCACCAAAGGTCTTAATTTCCGAGCCGTTTGCTGCCAACATCTCGGGGCTGCTAGGTCCTGCCAGCCGGTCGGCGTAGGTCGGCAGGATGAAACTCTTCTGGGCTCCGATGTCCACAAGGAAATGCCTTCCCGAGTGCGCGTCCGTCAAGTAGAGCAGCTTGTTCTCTTCACCGAGGGTCGCAGCTGCTACCGACCGCCGGCCTCTGTGTTTTTCCAAGCGCTTGAATTGGCACGGTGGCACACATCTGTGTGCGTTCTCTCCGAAGCAGCAGTGGTAGAAACAGAGCGTGTCTCTCTGGCGCTCCTTGGCCCCCGCTGCTGCTACCGTCGGTGGCTCCTCGCCTCCTCTGGTCGTCTCACTGGGCTCCGCCGCTGCCGCGTTGACTGTGATCACCCTGGTGGTGAGGATGATGCAGTCCGCCTCCTGGGCTAGCGCACGGTAGTCACGCGCGGCCAGCAACGGCGAATTGGCCAGGACCGCTCTCGCCACTGTTGGAAGGTTCCAGAGGAAAAGGTGGGCAAACAGAAAGTGCCCGTCGTCCATGCCCATTAACGCCAGCATCTTCTCCATCAGGTCGACGGCCGAACCATCTCCTAGCTCGGTCCGTCTCAGGAGCCTCTCAGCTCTCTTACATTCCCAGAGTGTGAAGCGCCGGGTGAGCGCAGCCTTGAGCGCCTTATATTTGTTGCGGGCTGGCAGCTGATCGAGCAGGCTTGCTACCTGCTGAGCTGTGCGGGTGTCCAGCGCTGCGATCACATGGTAGAATCTGGTGTCGTCTGCTGTTACTCCCTGGAGGGCGAACTGGGCCTCAGTGTGGTAGAACCAAGAGCGCGGGTTGTGCTGCCAGAAATCCGGTAGCTTGACTGAAACCGCACACGCGTGGCTGGGGGCTCCAGTCCAGGCTGTCTGTGGGATGGCTACTGCGTCGCTGGGACTTCCTGAGCTGGCCGGCTCCGGGGTTCTTGCCTCGTGTTCCATAATACGTCTTGGGTCACCAGTGTGGAGTGTGTCGAATAAGAGGCAGATCCATGGACAAACGGTTTATTACACGCTTCACATCTCACAAGCACAGAACAGAATGAATCTGCATTCAACCCCCTCTGTCCTTGACTCCTTCCTGCCATCTCGCCAGGAACTCCCTGGGCATTGTTCTCCTATGCTTATTCACTGTCTCTGTCTGAGATGCTAAATAATCTGACTCCCTCAAGGTCCCATAACATACATATTACCTCAATTAAGAACCCCAAGTAGACAGTTCAGTATATTTTACACATATCAACAGTGACATCCATCTATCCCTCAGTTGGTAGAGCATCCGCCCCACATCTGGGAGACAGGGGTTCAAATCCCAGCCGGGTCATGCCAAAGACCATATAAAAGTGGAACTTCCTGCCATCCAGCTTGGTGCTCAGCAATAAAATGGAATGGAGGAGGGAACTCTGTGGCGGCGCCTTGCATGGCAGCGGCCCTCTGATTCTGCACTTGGGGTGTGTGTGATTTACACTATAGATAGGTAAAGCACAATCTCGTTCTGCTGTACATGCTGCTTTTTTTTTTTTTTTTTTTTTTTTTCTTGCCTTCTGATTGTTGCTCTGAGTGTTGCTATCCCTGTGCTGTTGCAATCCTGGAATTTCCCCGTTGTGGGACTAATAAAGGCTTATCTTATCTTATCTTATCTTATGATTGGTTGTACGGTTGAATGACAATAAAAAAAAAAAAGAAAGAAAGAAAAAAGAAAATACGTACAGTCCATACATCTATACCCAGCCCCAAACAACACAGATATACACAGCACCATCCCACCTACCATACCATAGTGTCCCAGATTGAGTTTAGTGCATCTTACATATTAATACTACTCCTCTAACATATATCCTTTTACCAAATAATGTTTATACCTCCTTTTGAATTGATTTCTGTTTGTACATAGTTTCAGTTCCAGCTTCAAACTGTTCCACAAATCCACCCCACAGACAGATATGCACAGACTTTTCTTAGTTGTTCGTACCTTAGGTTTTGTAAAGTTTAAGTCTCCTCTCAAATTATAATCATTGTCTCTTTTTTTAATTTTTTTATATTAGTTGGGAGTTGATTGCCCTGAACATTACTTGTGCTCTTATATTTAACTAAATCCATGAACTTTATGGCATGTGACTTTAAAAACAACGAGTTGGTATGGTCTCGATATCCTACATTATTTATTATCCTTATAGCTTTTTTTTGTAATGTGCATATTGGCTGTAGGTTGGTTTTGTAGGTGTTTCCCCAGACCTCTACACAGTAGTTAAGATATGGTAAAAACAGTGAATTGTACAGTAAGAACAATGATTTATAGTCCAAAATGTGTCTTTTCTTCCCCAGTATCCCTCTACATTTTGCCAACTTGGCCCGGATGTGACTGATGTGAGGTTTCCATTTATTATCATTAATAAATAATAAATATGATGCACCAATGTGGTGAAACCAGGTCTCTCCTGAAACAATTCTGGATCTAACAGTGCCTCTAATTCTCTTTGCTGATCCACCTGCAAATGAGACACTTGAAACAAGCAAGGCTCTGACACATTTGTGGGAAAAGACTGTTCTCTCTCCTCATCCACTTCCGTCGCACAAATGAAGAGCTGATGTGTCTCCTGAAGAACAGGTTGCTGCTGCTGATGACCAGGCTGCTGAAACTCTTTCAACAAGTTAATATGGAAGTTCTGATGTTTTACCTTCCTGTCAGGCATATATAGTTCATATGTCACTGAACTTAGTTTTTTAGAAATTTCATATGGCCAATGCCATTGAGCCAACAGCTTACTGTCACACGAGGGCAGCAATAACAAAACCTGCTGACCTGGGTGAAAAACCCTTTTTCTGGCCTTCTTGTCATACCAAGTTTTTTGTTTGGCCTGTGCCGTCCTCATGTGTTCCTGAGCCAAAGCAGTCATTCGATCCAGTTTCTCTCTCATCTTAATAACATATGAGACCACATTGTCCTGATCACTCGGTGGACTCTCCCAGTGCTCCTTTAATAAGTCCAGCGGGCCCCCTCACCTGACGACCATACAGTAGTTCAAAAGGTGAGAACCCTGTTGAAGCCTGGGGCACCTCCCGATAAGCAAATAATAAATATGGTACCCATTGGTCCCAATCCGAGCCCGTTTCAGAAACAAATTTCCGCAGCATGTTTTTCAGAGTCTGATTAAATTGCTCCACTAGTCCATCAGTCTGAGGGTGATATGGGGTGGTCTTAATACCCTTAATACCCAACAGCTTGTATACCTGCTGCAACAGTTTTGACAAGAAATTTGTTCCACAGTCTGTTAGAATTTCTCTAGGTATGCCTACCCATGAAAATAACTGGATAAGGCAGTTGGCAACCTGCCTAGCCTTAATAGATTTCAGGGGGAAGGCTTCTGGGTACCAAGTAGCATAGTCACATATCACCAGAATGTATTTATTACCAGAGGAGCTTCTCTCTAGGGGGCCAACTACATCCATCCCTATTCTGTCGAATGGTGTTCCAATAATTGGTTATGGGTGCAGCTGGGCACGGGCTACTCCCCTAGGTGATGTAATCTGACATATTGCACATGTAGTACAGAACTCCTTTATCTGGGTATACATTCCCGGCCACACAAACCTTCTAGCAATTCTCTGTAGAGTCTTCTGAAAAGCTAGATGACCTGCCCAAGGGATAACATGTCCCAGTTCCATAATCTGTGGTGTGAGGTCCTGTGGCAAAGCTATGGCCATAACTTCACCTTGTTGCTGGTACAAAATGTTATGACCCGAGCACTATATCATTGTGCTCAGGCTATTCCTGTCAGGGCTTGACAGCGGCATTGTCATTCTGGCTCTCCGAGCTCTTATTATGACAGTGCTCGGGGAGGCTTCCGCTCAGCTGTCAAGTCCTGAGCAACTGTTCTGCATTTGCGGTCGTTAGTGGTGGACTTCTTATTCCCATGCTGGCGGCCGCATCCCTGCAGCAGTGTCAGTCCCTCTCCGTCAGAGCTACGGATGCTTTGGACTGTTTCCTACCTCGTCTGTCTGTGGTTTGACCGTCGCTTCCCGTGGACCAGTAAGTGAGCTGTGTAGCCTTACGCCTCCCGGTGTGAGTAGACCTCTGTGTGTCTCTGCCTCAGCAGCCTGTGTAATCATTACTCCACCAACCTTGCCTGTCTGTGTATGACCGTCTCCTCCTGTGGACCTGTAAGAGAGCTGTTAGCCTTACGCCTCCTGATGTGTGTAGACTTACATGTGTCATTGCCCCAGCAGCTTGTGTTGTCACTTTTCACCGTAAATAAAAACTCTCATATAACTCTCTGGTGACTGTGTGGCGTCTTATGGTGGCTCGCGAGAGCCACCGCATGACAGTACACTGCTGCCAAAACGGCGTTTACGGTGACACCAACCCGAGACTCCTTTCACCAGTGAGTTAGAGTTTTTGGACATTTGCTTTTCCTGTCTGGGTACGGTGTGTGAAGAATGCCGTCACGGAAGGGCTGCGCTCGGAGTCCGAGCCACGAGCTGACAGGCATTCTGGAAGTTGTGGGTGAGATGCTCATCTCCGCTTCCCTGCTGGATTACGATCACGGCATACACTGGTACCTGGACTCTGCTGAAGACGTTCTTCGTCATCTCTCTCCCCGCTGCGCCGACCACCCGGAAGTCGACGCGAGGAGGGAAGATATCGCCGCGCAACGCGAGATATTCCTGATGCTGGAGGAGGAACGCGGCATGAAGCAGGAGAAGAGGCACTCCTGCTCTTTGCCTACGGATCCCAATCCTGTCCTCGATCCGTTTCGGGAGTTCGCACCATCTGGGGGCCGGCGAAGGCGTCGGCGCCGCGGCCGAGCACATCTTCAGCAAGCTCCTGCTCCGGATCCAGTTCCGGGCCGCCGGAATGACCCACTCAACCAGTCAGCTGTCTCTTCGGCGTCATCTCAAGAGGGAATTCCAGCAGCCCCTTTTTTCAGGCCACCACCGCCTGCTGTATGGTCAGTATGCTGTGCTCGGCCCTCTGCGGCTGCTGCTCCCTCGTTCTTGACACTCTCCCCAGCTGCTGAGAGTGATCAGAGTCCTGCGCCGGCGAGCTCCGTCCATGGGTCCTTTCCTACCACCCAGCAAGCGAGGGAAGGAGCAACGTCCTCTACAGCCAGCACCATCCTCCCTCCGGGAGACAGGCAAGTTCAATTTCACTTTCCTATTTATCATAGTGATCTGTCTTGTCTGACTCCTGGGGGTGAAGCTTGGAGTTCGCAGCTCCCCGAGTTTCCTTCTCCAGCTGTAGTCATTTGTACTGAACCTGCTGCCTCTGTGTTTCCTCCTGCTGAGCGGTCCTCGGCGTTAGATCCACGCCGTCGAACAAGGGGGAGGCCTGTGGCTCTGGGAAATATCCCGGCCCTGCAGCCTTGTTTTGGACAGAGGAGGAGAACGGACTGCGGTGAGGAGCCAGAGCCGATGAGCAAGTGTCCCCAGGTCTTCACAGAGATGCAGCCCAAGCCAGCGGGTCGAGGGTCCCCTGCCCCCACGCCGTGCGGGTTATCGGTGTGGACATCGGCGCGAGAGGATCCAGCTGCAGAAACCATCAGGCCGGCTGTGGAACCCGACACAGCCGAGTGGGAGCCCGACAACGAGCGTCTACCTGAACCTGGATCGACGAAGTCCTGGACGGCTCCAGAGCCCGAGTGCAGGCAAGTGCTCTTCTTTGTTTTCCTTTGTGGTGTGTTAGAGCATTTTTGCCTGCCTCGTGGGGAGGCAAGTGAGGGGCAGCCGTCTGCTGCACCCGAGCTTGTCTCGCTGGGCTCTGGCGCTGCCGGTGAGACTGATCCCGGTCCTCTCCTGTCCTCTGAGCCTCTCCACAGTGTTACCGGTTTGGAGTCTGTCGAGGTCACGGGACTGGAGGTCCCAGGTTCGGGGATGGAAGTCGTCGCCGGTGCAGTACCGACCCAGTCGGGGTCCGTCCAGACCCAGTCGGGGTCCGACACATGGGCCGAGGTGACCCAATCGGGGTCCAACGCGGGTGCAGCGGTGACCCAATCGGGGTCCGTCCTGACCCAGTCGGGGTCCGACGCGTGGGCTGAGGTGACCCAATCGGGGTCCAACGCGGGTGCAGCGGTGACCCAATCGGGGTCCGTCCTGACCCAGTCGGGGTCCGACGCGTGGGCTGAGGTGACCCAATCGGGGTCCGACGCGGGTGCAGCGGTGACCCAATCAGGGCCTGACGAGATCCAGCAGGGGTCCAGCGCAGGTGCGGCTGCGACCCAATCGGGGTCCAACGAGGTCCAATCGGGGTCTGACGCAGGTGCAGCTATGACCCATGGTCCGACGAGGTCCAGTCGGGGTCCGACGAGGTCCAGTGGGGGTCCATCGCAGGTGCGGTTGTGACCCAATCAGGGTTCGAGGAGGTCCAGTGGGGGTCCAGCGCAGGTGCGGCTGCGACCCAATCAGGGTTCGAGGAGGTCCAATCGGGGTCTGACGCTGGTGCGGCGGTGACCCAATCGGGGTCCGGTGAGGTCCAGTGGGGGTCCGACGTTGGCGCTGCTGTGACCCAATCAGAGTCCGACGCGGGTGCAGCTGTGATCCAGCCGGGATCTGATACAGGCGGAGCTGCGACGATTGCATCGGTCTGGACCGAGATCGGTGGAGGAGCCGCAGACCCTTTGCCGCCTGATGTGAGGTGGACCCATTTTCTTGATTATTCCCCTCTCAGGAGCAACCAGCTGGGGTTGTCAGCGCTGGGGGCCATTGGAGGGTTTTGTCTGGCAGGCTGGCGCTCTCATGTCTTTTCTTCATTAGGCGGGCTGCCGCACGCTATTCCTCCACGGTTCTGGTGGCTGAGGGATGCGGGTCGGCCACCCGAGGAACTGCTTTGTGGGTTTGGCGTCTTGGGTTGGTCACCCGATAAACTGTGTTTGCTACTGGGTGGCCTGGTACGGCCACCGGAGGACTTGTTTCTTGGGGCCTGGGACTGGGGCAGGCCGCCTGATCATGTACTGTTTCGTGTGACTATCCGTGGGCCATCGGAGGCAGGGAGGTCGCCGGAGCTCTGCCTGGGGCTTTTGATCTCTGCCGATCGTCTTCTGTTCGGGACCATACGGTGTAAGGTTATGTAGAGCAATTGAGGTTGCCTCATGTGTGTTTGCAGTATGCTCTTGTTTTTTGTTTTGTTTTGTTTTGTTTTTTCCTCCCCTCTTCCTTTTGAGGGGCTATAGCATGTATTTCTTGTTTTCTTTTTCCATAGTTACCATGTGTTGGCATGTATTTCTTGTTTCTTTTTCCATAGTTAACGTGTGTTTGAGGTTGTTTGGGTTTAATTTTGGCTGGGTTTCATGTACTGAGGTGGTTTGGGAGTATGATTGTGGCATTTTAAGTTTGTGTTTGAAGAGATCCTTACTTTGAGTTCCACACCACGTGGGGTTATGTACTTTGGAGTTAGACGGGTTGTCTGTGGTCTCTGTGGGAAAGCTTTCGGTGTCAGGTGTTTATGCTCTGTATGATTTGTATCCCTTGTATTGTATTCCTGCCTTGTTTTTTCTGGGTTTTCTTTTTTTTCTCGTCATTGTTCTGGGGGGAATTTGATGGATATGTCGGTTGATGTATTCTTTTCCCTTTTTGTTTGGGGCCTTGTTGGGTTTTGTTTGGCTCCCTCCTTGCCTGTTCCTCAATTCACTCGCCCTGTGGTTGGGGGGTGGGGGTGGGGGGCTGGGTGTTACAAGACGTTCGGAGCCCGTCGGTTGAGGGGGGGCTACTGTTATGACCCGAGCACTATGTCATTGTGCTCGGGCTATTCCTGTCAGGGCTTGACAGTGGCGTTGTCATTCTGGCTCTCCAAGCTCTTATTGTGACAGTGCTCAGGGAGGCTTCCGCTCAGCTGTCAAGTCCTGAGCAGCTGTTCTGCATTTGCGGTCGTTAGTGGTGGACTTCTTATTCCCACGCTGGCGGCCGCATCCCTGCAGCCGTGTCAGTCTCTCTCCGTCAGAGCTACGGATCCTTTGGACTATTTCCTACCTCGTCTGTCTGTGGTTTGACCGTCACTTCCCATGGACCAGTAAGTGAGCTGTGTAGCCTTACGCCTCCCGGTGTGAGTAGACCTCTGTGTGTCTCTGCCTCAGCAGCCTGTGTAATCATTACTCCACCAACCTTGCCTGTCTGTGTATGACCGTCTCCTCCTGTGGACCTGTAAGAGAGCTGTTAGTCTTACGCCTCCTGATGTGTGTAGACTTACATGTGTCATTGCCCCAGCAGCTTGTGTTGTCACTTTTCACCGTAAATAAAAACTCTCACATAACTCTCTGGCGACTGTGTGGCGTCTTATGGTGGCTCGCGAGAGGTACCGCATGATACAAAATGCCCTTTTTAATGACATACATGGCCTCAGCCAAACAATCCGTTCTACCCTGTTTCACACCCTCAATCTCCGAAACTTTTTCAATCCATGGTCCAAGTGCTGGGTCAGCTTTCTGCAATGCAGCTATGTCAGGAGGGATGTCAAAATCTACTGCCTGGCTTAGCTGTGGTGTTTCTTCGCCCAAGTTCTTTACTGGAGCTAACACCTTATCTCTTCTCCTCTGAGCCTTGGATTTAGACTGTTTAATAGGGCCTGCCTCTATCTCAGAATCATAAAATGGCATCTCCTGAAGAACATTGGCAGCCCTCTGCGCCCTGGTTGTCACCATATTACAAAATTTTCCAACAGGTGCATCAAGCCTGCTCTCTTGTGTCCTGTGAATTCTGTGTGTAGCGAATATATGTGCATTGAGCTTTTTTTTTCCCTTGAACTCTTAATATTGATTAAGTATGTAACCAGTATTTTGAATCAATGATTTTTTTGCTCCTTCCTATTGTATCATCTTTATGCGACCTGTACCCTCCTGCTGACAGGCGCGTTGCAGATGCGCCGCGGCACGGAAATGCAGGTTCATTACTGTGTCAAGTCAAATTCTCTCGTATGTTATCAGTGATCTGTTAATGTACTTGGCAATAAATCTTTTTCTGATTCTGATTTCTGATTCTGATTCTGAAGCCTCTGCTCAATAACGCCACCTGCCTGTCCCTCAGTTTGTTCATCCCTAACCTGTTGTATGATGTCCAGCAACGTTGGAACATCATTGCCAAGAATAATTGGGTAAGGCAAATCAGGCACAAGAGCTACAGAAAGGAGATAAGTTTGACCCCCCACTGTTAAATAAACCTCAGCGGTCGGGTACGATTTCTTATCCCCGTGAACACAACTGATATTAACTGTAGTCTCACTCCATAAATCTCTCGGGACTAAAATGGGCAAGACAACAGTCTGGAAACAACCGGAGTCTAACAAAGCCTCTTCACACTGACCATTAAGCAGAACGTTAGTTTTGTATATTCCACCCTGAATTGGTGCTGACAGAGTAGGTCTTGGAACTGAGCACAATAATGAAGGTTTCTCATTTTTTATGGCAGGACATGAGTATTGAGTGTGACCAATTTTATTGCATTGATAACAACGTATATCTTTATAAGACACAACACGTGACTTTTTGCTTCTATTATCTCTGCCATTTGTGATCTGTCTGGAATTGGAATACAGTCTATTTTGAGCTGTACCACCCCTCTCACCCTCATTAGACTTACACCATGCGGTGAAAGAGCTGTCACGGCCGAGAGTAGTTCTCCTGCTCCCGGACCTGGCCGACAGAAAAACCTCCGCCAGACGAGTAGCGCCCTCTGCAGTCTTCGGGTCCCACTCTTGTATCCAAATTCCCAGTTCCGGGTTCACCATCCGCAGAAACTCTTCCAAAATTAATAGTTCCACAATGTCTTTCACCGTTGAGGTCTCTGGTTTAATCCATTTAACACACAGGTCTTTTAAACGAACATACAGTTCACGGGGAGTTTTGTCCTGATAAATGTCCAGGGACCGAAACCTTCTCCTGTATGTGTCGGGTGTTATTTCGTACTTATGTAAAATTGCTTCTTTCACTTTCTTATAATTGTCTGTGTCAGCAATGTCCATCAGTACATACGCACTTCGTGCTTTACCTGTAAGTAAAGGCGCCAACTGGATAGCCCACTCTTCTTCACACCAGCGGCAGACTGTAGCGATCCTCTCAAAAGTCTCCAAGTAGTGCTCAATGTCGTCCTCGGGCGAGAGCGGATTCAGCCTGGGCTCGTGGTGCGTTCGCGTTCTCCTCAGCTGCACCTGCAGCAGTAAATCATCCTCCTGCCAGCCGACCCGACTGGCCGTCACCCTGGGGTCTTCCCCTGAAGCGTCGTCGTCACCACTGCATTCAGCCCGGCTCCCATACTCCTCTCTCAACTCCGCTACTTGCGACTGCACCCGACGAATTTGATTATCTACAGTCTGCCACCTTTGGTCATGGAGAGCGGCTTCTTCTTCCCTCTGACGATCTCTGGCAGTCAGCGAGCGAACCAAGGATTTTACTAAGCACGTTAGCTCCTCGAGCTCGCCCAGACCGCTGACTCCCGGCTCCTCAGCTGCCATAGCTGCATCAGAGTCAAATTGCTCCTCTTGCCTCATTACCTTTCTTCTTGCCATCAGTCCTTCCGTCCCGTGTTCATCCACCACTTCCACCAAAAGCTGCGGACTACCTGGGAACGGACCACCGCTGCTACCAAATGTAACGTATTGGATTGACGTAAAGCTGTCTCTCATGAAAGGAGGCTTGAGGCAATTTGCAATCAGCAATTTTCCGTTTTTATTTTCAATCTTCTCAAGTAACAACTTCAGTGTACATACCCAAACTTCACACCGACATGACTCTCCATCAACAATAGTGAAAGAATCTCTCTGAACTTCTCTCCCACAATAAACACCTGTTATATATTAACTGAGATAATTAGGACTAATTAGCCCCTACCATAACCCCAGGTAAAACAATAAACATTTTCATCTTTCACACATACCCACTAACATCTAAAAGTTCATAAACAATTCCCCACCTATTTACAAATACATATAAATAACACAGAATAAATAATACCATAAATAATTCAATAAATAATTTAAACCCCTATTTACAAAATTCTAAATCACCCCTCTGACTCACCATCACATGCTTCCTTCCTGCTGGTGTCCTTTAAAAGGCATTCAACCATCACAGAGTCTTTTGCCCAGACACCCTCAGGAAGCATGTTGGCAAAGGTATGTGAATTTAATCACCACTTGTTTTACCCAAATAAATAACCAAACAATTATCTCACAAAAAGGCACTCCACATAGTCAGAAACAGATCCCAGAATAATGTGTACATTTTAACAAACAATCACATTAACATTTAGCATACTACAGATGTAATATAATCACATATTCAGTGGACCATAACCGTGGTGACACTCCGTCGTCACACCTGCCTGTTGTTTTTGTATGTCTGCATGATTTTTGCAACTGTTCATCTTTCTATTAATAAATGTCTGTGGTGTAACCCTTGCATGTAAATCTTTCATCTCGCTCCTCCGTGCGCTGCATAATAGTGCACGGGGAGACTCAAGACATGTGGATTTGTCTGCTCTAAAACCATACTGACTGTCTGTAAGGAGGTTGTGTTTTTCAACGAAAATATCCAGTCTTTTAGTGAAGATATTTTCAAGTATTTTGGAGAATTGTGCAAGTAAAGAGACCAGCCTGTAATATGTAAAATGATGACCGTTTCCTGTTTTGTATAGTGGTATTACTTTTGCTATTTTCATTTTGTTTGGAAATTTACCAGTTTGCAATGACAGGTTGCAGATGTGGATGAGTGGTTTAACAATTCCTTCAATTACTTTTTCTCACTATTGTCATGTCAATTTCAGTCCAGTCAGTTGATTTTTTATTCTTAAATTTACTCACAGTCTCGATAATTTCCTTTTCAGAAGCTGCACCCAAAAAGATTGTGTTTGGATTTCTATCTTCTATTTCATTTACAGAACCACCATCGTTTGTTTCTGGTGTCATTATTGTTTTTGCCAATTCTGGACCAGCGTTTGCAAAAAAATTTATTGAAACCACTGACCACATCCTCCATATTATTTATCAAATTGTCATTTCCAATAAAATATTCTGCATAATTAGCCTTCTTTGATCGGTTACTAATAATCCCATTTAGCACTTGCCATATTCCTCTTCAGTTATTCTTATTATCCTCTAATATTCTGTTGTAGTATTCTTTCTTACAAGTCCTCTTTATATTAGCTTATTTTTATATCTTTTATATTTGATCTCAGCCTCTACCATTCTGCACTTAATGAATTGTTTATATAATGTATTCTTTTTTTATGCATTTAATAGCCCCTTGGTGACCCATGGAATATTTTATTTTGTTGTCTGTCACTGTCTTGTTTTATAGGACAGTTTTTGTTGTACAATGATTGAAATATTTGTAAAAAATCATCATATGCTTTATTTATATCTTTTTCGTCACAAACTATCTTCCAGTCTTGCATTAATAATTTCTTTGCCAGTAAATACATAAATTCTTCAGTTCTTATTCTTTTATATTTAATGTTTTTGGTATACTTTTTCTTCCTATAATCACATTGATAGACAACAAAAATCGGCAGGTGGTCACTGATATCATTTAATAAAAGCCCACTCATGATATTATTTTCCATAATGTTTGTGAATATGTTATCTATTAATGTGGCACTGTGTGACGCAATTCTGCTAGGTCTGGTGGTTGTTGGATGTAAGCCCATACTGTACATTGTGTTGATAAATTCTTCTATCATACTATGTTGTTTTGAACTCATAAGATCTATATTGAAATCCCCACAAATGAACATAACTTTATGAGTAAGTTTTGCATACATTTTTTTCCATTCAGTTCTTAAATAAATCAATATTTGATCCAGCTCTTCTCTATACACAGCTCACTACTATATTCTTCATATTGTCCAAACAGATTTGTATTGTAATACTGTGGAGTGTGTAAATGAAGAGGCAGATTCATGACAGACGATTTATTACACACTCACATCTCACAAGCACAGAATGGACTGAATGGTTACAGCAAGCTCTCCTCTCTATATCACATGTCACACTTCACAAGTTTCATGGTACTTCACATTACACAGCATGATATTTACACTACACTGCATTCAACCCCCTCTGTCCTTCCTGGGCATTGTTCTCCCATGCTTATTCCCTGTCTCTGTCTGAGGTGCTAAATAACCTGACTTCCCCAAGGTCCCAAAATACAATCAAATAAATCATCCACAGTCACTGTCAAAATTTCAACAACCTTGTATTGCAAGCTCTAGTCAACATAAATTGCAACTCCTCCTCCTTTTATCACTTTCCTATTTATATAATTTAATTTGTAGCCATCCATTGTAAAGTCCACTCCTTTCTCTTCACTGAGCCACGTCTCTGATATTGCCACTATATTGAATGGCTCTTTAAACTGATGTAAATAATCTTTATTGTTATTAAAGTTGGCATAGAGACTTCTGCTGTTGAAGTGGATCATTGATATATTAAAATCAGATATGACCATTGTGTTAAACTGTTCATCCGTGTATGTCATAAACTCACTGTGCACTTTTCCACAGCGCATGGAGGAGGAGAAGGATGGATGGATTTAAACGCAGAGTTTTCACCAAACACACATTTATTGACAAAATATAGTTCAAAAATAAAGACTTACAGGTAGGGAAAGACGTACACAAAAGGCTGACGCAGGAGCGAACAGCGGGCAGACCACTGTGTACCGTGGCCACAGGAAAATAATACAAAATAGCACACATGCGCTCAGGAGAGGGAGGAAGACTTTAGGAAGCTCAACTGACTAAGGGAAGCAAACTGGACAACAGCCTAAGTGTAGCAGTTGAGCTGCGGGAAGAAACGCTACTAGATACACGTAGCAGCTAACCACACAGAGAAACGCTAAACAATTTACTCACAGGCAGGAGCAGTCCAAAAAGTCCAATTCTCCCATGGAGCACGAATAACCAATCCTTCGGGACGTGATGGTCACACGAAGGGAAACGACCGTGTGACTCGTATAATGGTCCAGCAGTGTTTGACTAGCAAAGAGCTGCTTAAGTACAAACACCGCTGGCCTAACAAATTGGGAACACCTGGGCGAGGCATGAGAAAGATAATTACCGGGGCAAACAGCTGACTGTCAGAGAGAGGGGGGCGTGGTCGGACCTGCGAACGTTACAGTGCCCACCCAAAAGTGGGTCAAACAGCTGCCTAACGATCGCCCGCCAGAGCAGCGGCCAAGCACAAAAAATAAGACACAGGAGAGAAATCAAAACACAACACAGGACCAAGAAAGACCAGAACCGAGCCCACAGGAGAACACAGGCTCGGTTCCTGACAGTGTAGTAGCTACAGTTATTATTGATGGAGGTAAATAAATTATTATCAGGGTCAATGTCATATTCCAAAGGTAGACAGAAAGAACCCAGTTAAATAAATGAGAAAAAAAAAATTCCTTTTTCATTTATTGAAGAAAGTAATCCAACATTAAATATCTGTGAGTGGCAAAAGTTTGTGCAACTCTAGTAGTGTGTTCAAGGTTCAACCTTGGTTCCAAGGTTGTCATAGCCAGGAGCGGCACTGGGGTTAAGCTCCCAGTGCTCATAAAATGCTCCTAATGGCATGCGTCTCGAAAAGCCTCTGACAACTAAGTCCAACTCCTAGCCTGCCCGTGTGGTTTAGTCTCTAAGCCCTGCAGAACTGCTTTTACTAATAGGAGAAGGGGCGAGGGCGGATCTCTGGCGCCTTAAAACCAGATGCTTCGGGTAGATGGTGGCTCATCAACCTGGGAAGGTAGCCCATCTAGGGGAAGGTAAACCCTGATTTCAAACCTCCGCTGCCTTGCGGCATACCCGGTCACGGGAAAGGCTTCGGGAGTCAACCCTGAGGAAAAATCCAGAGTCGGAGCCCCTAAGGCAGTTCTATGTTGTGCTCAACATCATTCAGGCAGCTCCTGCAATGGCGCTGGTGCCAAACTGTAGCAGCCCTGCTGTTCCTTTGGATTCATCAGTGACGTGGAGAGGGGGGACATGCTGCATGGGCAACATCTTGTCCTCCATATCTTCCTGCCCAGGCTTGAATCCTACCAACGCCAACGCTGGAAGGTAGAACACCGGATCACTGGAGAGGACACTCCAGCTTCGCCTTTGGCGTAGAAAAAACACGGGGAATGACAGTTACCGGTTATAAGCCACCGCTCAATTGGCGTAGAGCGTGGCACCAGGGGTTGTTCCCCACGGTGGGAGGGATCATCGGATCTCACTGGACAGCTACCGCCCGCCTCAAGCTGGGCAGCCCCCAGCCAATAAGGTGTTGTCCCGCCACAGCTTGCTTTCCTCATTGGGTGCATGGGGATGAGGAGAAGTC
This sequence comes from Pholidichthys leucotaenia, assembly GCA_020510985.1. Classification (NCBI taxonomy): domain Eukaryota; kingdom Metazoa; phylum Chordata; class Actinopteri; order Cichliformes; family Pholidichthyidae; genus Pholidichthys; species Pholidichthys leucotaenia. Next base: position 33,326,422 of record CM035842.1, on the reverse strand, counting down.
CGAACAGCAGGCTGAGAACCTTTGCACCAGGCAAGACAATAAAACAAAAGAGACCAACTCTAAAACTGGGAACTTGGAATGTCCGCACTATGATGACAGGACTCGCTGCTAACCTCAAGGACATCAACGACACCAGGAAGACTGCCATCATCAATAATGAGCTGAAGAGACTGGGAGTGGATATCGTCACTCTCCAGGAAACATGGTTGGCTGACGCAGGCACACTGAGAGAGAAGGACTACACGTTCTACTGGCAGGGAAAGGGCAGCGATGAACACAGGGAACATGGAGTGGGCTTCGCAGTGAAGAACACCTTGCTGAAGATGGTGGAACTGGGCAGCACTGGCTCTGCACGACTCCTCACCCTCCGCCTGAACACCACTCAAGGCCCAGTCACCCTCGTCAGTGTGTATGCCCCAACACTGACAGCCACACCAGAGGCAAAAGACGAGTTCTACGAGAATCTCGCAACAACTGTCAGGACCATCCCCAACTCTGAACAACTCATTCTCCTTGGAGACTTCAATGCCAGAGTGGGTGCTGACCACGACTCCTGGCCCTCCTGTCTTGGACCTTTTGGCGTGGGCAGAATGAACAACAACGGACAGCGGCTGCTCGAGTTCTGCACATATCACGATCTGTGCATCACAAACTCGTTCTTCAAGACCAAGCCCCAACACAAGGTTTCCTGGCAACATCCGCGCTCAAAGCACTGGCACCAGCTGGACTTGATCCCGACCAGGCGCACCTCACTGAAGAATGTGCTAATCACCCGTTCGTTCCAGAGTGCAGATTGCGACACAGACCATTCATTGGTGTGTTGCAAGGTCAAGCTGCAGCTGAAGAAATTCCATCGTGTTAGACAGCCTGGAAAGGCACGGATTGACACCAGCAAGATGGCTCAACCAGAACTTGTTGAGCAGTTTGCCTCCACCTTTGAGAAGGAACTTGGTGTACCACAAGAAGGAGAATCTGCAAAGCAGAAGTGGGAAGTGCTGCAAAACACCATCCACCGCACAGCCTTGGCTACCTTTGGGAGGAAGACCTCGAAGTCACAGGACTGGTTTGATGCCAAGGTGACCAAGATTACCCCCATCATTGAAGCCAAGCGCTCAGCACTTGCTGAGTACAAGAAGTACCCAAACGAGAAGAATCTCCAGATTCTCAGGGCTGCGAGAAGCAAAGTTCAGCAGACTGCTCGGCGCTGTGCCAATGAGTACTGGACTCAGCTCAGCCAAGACATTCAAACCGCTGCCATAACAGGGAACATCCCTGGTATGTACGATGGCATCAAGATGGCCCCCCTCAAATCCTCCACTGGGGTGATGATCACAGAAAAGAACAAGCAGATGGAGCAATGGGTGGAACACTACTCCGACCTCTACTCCAGAGAGAACACCGTGACACCGTCAGCCCTTGATGCCATCGACTGCCTGCCATCCATGGACGAACTTGACGCCGAGCCAACCATTGACGAACTCAGCAAGGCCATTGATAGCTCGGCCGCTGGCAAGGCACCCGGCAACGACGGCATACCCCATGACTTGATCAAGCACTGCAAGACCGCCCTACTGCTGCCATTGCATGACGTCCTCTGCCAGTGTTGGAAGGAAGGTGCCGTACCACAGGACATGAGGGACGCCAAGATCATCACCCTCTACAAAAACAAAGGGGAGAGAAGCGACTGCAACAACTACAGGGGCATCTCCCTCCTCAGCGTTCGTCTACAGAAGCTTGCCGAACGTGTCTACCCCGAGTCTCAGTGTGGCTTCCGTGCTGCGCGATCGACGGTAGACATGATATTCTCCATCCGCCAACTCCAGGAGAAATGCAGAGAACAGAGCATGCCCCTGTACGTCACCTTCATCGACCTCACCAAAGCGTTCGATTTGGTCAGCAGAGAGGGCTTTTTCAAGATCCTGCCAAAGATAGGATGCCCACCAAAGTTGCAAAGCCTCATCGAATCGTTTCACACCAACATGCAGGGGATAGTGCAGCACGATGGCAACGTCTCAGAGCCATTCAACATACGCAGCGGAGTGAAACAGGGCTGTGTACTTGCGCCAACCCTCTTTGGGATTTTCTTTGCTATGCTCCTGAGGCATGCCTTCAGCACAGCAACAGAGGGAATCTACCTGCACACAAGATCTGACGGCAGGCTTTTCAACCTCGCCCGCCTGAATGCCAGAACCAAAGTACGCGAGGCTCTAATCAGAGACATGCTGTTCGCAGACGACGCTGCAGTCGCAACCCACACACAGCAGGAGCTTCAGACCCTGATGGACCGCTTCTCCCAGGCATGCAAGGACTTCGGGCTTACCATCAGCCTGAAGAAGACTAACGTCTTGGCGCAAGGCACGGAAGCACCACCAACCATCACCATCGACGACTACGAGCTGGAGGTCGTGAATCAGTTCACGTACCTGGGGTCCACGATCAGCAACAACCTCTCCCTTGATACAGAGATCAACAAGAGGATTGGAAAATCAGCCTTCACACTCGCTCGCCTCACCACACGAGTGTGGGAGAATCCCAAACTCTCTGTCAAGACGAAGATGGCAGTGTACAACGCCTGCGTCATCAGCACACTGCTCTATGGGAATGAGACGTGGACAACATATGCCCGGCAGGAAAAGAGACTGAACTCCTTCCACTTGCGCTGCATTCGCCACATCCTGGACATATCCTGGCAGGACAAAGTGCCCAACACAGAAGTTCTGTCTCGCGCCGGCCTTCCCTCCATGTTCACTCTACTCAGGCAGCGCAGGCTCCGCTGGCTAGGCCACATTCACAGAATGTGGCCTGTCTTTTGGCAGAATCCCAAAAGATGTCCTCCACGGAGAACTGGCAACTGGCAGGAGAGACGTTGGCCGCCCACAGCTGCGCTTTAGAGACGTCTGCAAGAGAGACATGAAGGCCCTGGAGATCAACACAGAGCGCTGGGAGGACCTTGCAACGGACCGCTCCAAATGGAGAGGCACCCTGACCAGACAGCTCAAGGCGGGTGAAGAGAGACTGACTGCTGCAGCAGATGAAAAAAGGACCTGCAGGAAGAACCGCCACAGACCCAGCAGCACGGAGACCACCCACAAGTGCGACCTGTGTGACAGGGACTGCCATTCGCGCATCAGCCTGCTCAGCCACAGGCGGTGCTGTTCCAGCAGAGTAGACGTTTAGGATTCTCTTCCATGGTCATCATAGACCGACGGAGGCCGACGACGAAGTAGTGTGTTCACACCAAACGCGAACGGGCGGCACAAATCCATACAAAGTGAATGGGAAGACACAAGTTTGCACAAATTTGCGTAGTCACGTGTTCGCAGGCTTTGAGATTCTGCTGTCACCAGAGAAAAATTATCACCATTGCAGAGTAAACTAGTTAGAAAATGAAACTCACTCACTGGGAGACAGAAGGACTCGGAACTCTTTAGCTGAATCGGGATTTTGGAGTGTTTTTATCCATGGTTACCAGTCACGGACGTCCTAGCAAGCTAGCAACATAAACACCTATCATCTGTGAAGTTTTGGAGGCTTCCATCCATCCATCCATCCATCCATCCATCTTCTTCCGCTTAATCCTTTTTTGGGTCACGGGGGGGGGGGGGGGGCTGGAGCCTATCCCAGCATCTTTGGGCGAGAGGCAGGGTACACCCTGGACAGATCGCCAGTCCATCGCAGGGCCAACACAGAGAGACAGACAACCATTCACTCTCACAGTCATACCTAAGGACAATTTAAAATCCCCAGTTTGATGCCAATTAACCTAACTTGCATGTTTTTGGCATGTGGGAGGAAACCGGAGAAATCCCGGAGTAAACTCACGCAGACACGAGGCTTGAGATGACATTTTCAGGTGAGCCCCCGGTCAGATATTGTAAACCTAAGCATGACGTTATTTTGGGAATTTCCACAGCAGGTTGAACACAGCTGCAGAAGTTTTAAAGACAACTTCACCTGTCTGCATCTCACTATTCATGTCTGTTGGCGTGTTTACACTGATTTATAATGTAATTGTGCTGCGCGAAAAATTCATCTGTTCACGTTTGGTGTGAAAGCACCTTAGGATAAGCAGGTAATTTATAGGTGGAATTAGAGTCACGTGTTTTTAATCAATAGGATAACAATTAAGTGTGAGTGGGCACCCTGTTTTATTTAACTGAAGGCCTCTCTGGCACTGGCTAATGTTAATGTTCATGAGTCCACCATCAGGAGAACACTGAACAACAATGATGTGCATTGCAGGACTGCAAGGAGAAATCCACTGCTCTCCAAAAAGAACACTGCTGCTCATCTTCAGTTTAATAAAGATCACATGGACAAGCCTGAAGGCTATCCACCTTATTCCTAGGCCCCACGATGCCTTGCGTGAATTATGTGCACAACTTCCGGTACTAGTTTAGAATGTGGAGTTGTCATGGAAATGGGACACTCTTCCTTGTTAAAAAACAATGACTTTGGCATTGTGAGAAAAATGTGGGAACACCACCTTTTGCGCCTCAAAAAATGTAATATAATCATACCATTTCCCAAGACTATGGAGGGATGGGAAAATGACCTTAAAAAGTGGTCTCGCAGACAGTAGCTCCGTTAGTTAGCTCTGCTGCTAAGATGCTAACACTGTAAACAAATAAAAGCTCTGAGATATATCAATGTGTTCACCGCAATAAAGTTGGCTGCATTTTGTTAAAAGATGTTGGGCATAATCAAATTTACCTTAAAGCAGACGTAGCATCTAGTCAGAGCCACAAAGAACCACAACACCGTGCTTGGGTGTTTTTATGTTGGAGTAAATACAGACAGCTGCAGCTGTTTCTTTTACCCCGACATTAAAATGCTCATGCTGCTGTCATGCCATGAATGCATGTTATTTAACTTGACATGTACAGACATTTTCTGACAATTGTTCAAAATTTTATTGTTCTATATTTTGTGATAATTTAAAAATTAATGCATGCTGAAGCTGCTAATATCGAGTTCATATCATTCCAATGCAGTGCAACGAATGCAAAAAAAAAAAAAAAAGCCACTATTTGATATTTTTCTTAAATCATTAAGCCTTAGGAAGCAAACTATTATTTTTTAATTTATTATTGTCATAGATCACCCTTTTCAAGGGCAGGTAGAAGACACCAAACACCAACTGTGAGTTTGCAACATTCATTAACTTAAACACAAACACGACACAACACTTACAAATAAGGAGTGGTGAGAGGAATGCTGGAGGAGAACGAGGCTCACATGTGGTGAGAAAAGAGAACAGCCTGGAGGGACCCAGGCTGAGGCGCTCGGACACACCGGGGAAAAAGAGACGAAAAACAGACAGAGTCACACCCAAAAAGAAATGGGGCTCATGTCTGGGGAAACGGGAAAAAGGAATTATTCCAGGATGGAGCGCACCCATTCACCTCTGCGGAAAAAGCACATACACTCAGAGTTTCGGCAGGTGCTCTGAGGAAGCAAACAGTAGGACACAGCAACTGGAAACGTTGCCGTTGTCCTTAAATAGGTTAATGGAAAAATGATCAATGAATGACAGGTGTGGGTCACAAGAGTGAGGAAATAATCAAACACAATCTGTGACAGGTGTGCAGAAACGAAACAAAGTTTGACAGCAGGACATGCACAGACCACTGTCAAAATAAAAGCCCAGACTGGAAATAATAAATAACAATACAGAGAGTAAAATAACACAACCCCCAGAGATACAAATAATACAAGATGATGCACAAATATATAGACAAGACTATAACGACAAAACTAAGCTTACAAAACAACTCATAACTAATCACAGACAAAAATAACCCAGAGACAAAATACAGAAGTGCGTGACAACCCCCAAACTAAGATGACCATAGTTAGCTTTTTCTAGTCTCAAAGACCACTCAAAGTGCTTCACTAGCACAAACCCTCTATTCTAAGGGCCTATAGGAGACAGATATATAGGGACAAGTTAGAACAACCAATTAGCCTAACATGCATGCCTTTGGATTGTGGGAGGAAACTGGAGCCCCCGAGGTAAACCCATGCAGCACAGGAAGAACATACAAACTCCACACAGAAAGGTTCCTACCCCTGCCAGCCTGGGGATTTGAACCTGGAACCTTCTAGCTGTTAGGCAACAGTGCTAACCACTGCACCGCCGTGCTGCGTGAATAAGGTGGATTGGAAAAATGCCTTGTGGACAGAGGAGACCAAAATAGAACTTTCTGGTTTGAATGAGAAGCATTATGTTTGGAGAAACAACGACACTGAATTCCAGCATAAGAACCTGATCACATCTGTAAAACATGGTGGTGGTAGTATAATGGTTTGTTCCCGTTTTGCTGCATCTGGGTAAGAATGACTTGTCATTGTTGATTATTGAATTATTCCAGCAAATACTAAAGGAAAATGTCAGGACATCTGTCCATGAATCCAATCTCAAGAGAAAGTGGGTCATGCAGCTAGACAATGATCCTAAGCATACAAGTCGTTCTGCCAAAGAATGGTTAAAAAAGAATAAAGTTAATGTTTTGGAATGGCCAAGTCAAAGTCTTGACCTTAATCCAACTGAGATGTTGTAGAAGGACCCAAAGCGAGCAGTTCATGTGAGGAAACCCACCAGAGTTGAAGCTTTTCTGCACAGGGTAATGGGATAAAATTCCTCCAGGCCGATGTGCAGGACTTATCAACAGTTACCAGAAATGTTTAGTTGCAGTTATTGCAGCAGATACACCAGATACTGAAATCAAAGGTTCACAAATTTTTGCCTCTCACAGATTTGTAATATTGTACCATTTTCCTCAATAAATACATGAAAAAGTATCTTTTGTCTCATTTATTTAACTGGGTTCTCTTTATCTACTTTTAAGACTTCAGTGAAAATCTGATGTTTTAAGTCATATTGATGCACAAATGTAGAAAATTCTAAAGGGTTCACAAACTTTCAAGCACCACTGTAGCTTGAAGTATTAACAATGCTTTTTTCATATAAAAGAATAGTTTGGATCATTGATTGTATGCAGTACCAAAACCAATGTGTTTTTCCCGGTATGTATAATTGCTGAGTTCAACATGCCCTCTAAAGTCTGCAGTGTGCCTGTTTCCTTTTTGTTTTTTGAGGTTTTAATCACAGAGGCTTCTCACCGTGGAACTTTTGGTGTTTGTGCCTGTCATTTCTCTTGTTGATGCAGGCATTGTGCTTGTTGCGCTGCAGAGCATTCCAGTACTTGATGATTTCATTGGGGCGTAACTGATGGGATGTGATAAGTCTGCTGTACGTACAACTAGAGTAAGACACCCGTCCGTTGTTGAAGAGGAAGTTGTTGGGAGGGGGAACCGGTTTGATGTGGAGCTTTGCCAGGCAGATCCCCACGTAGACATCCTCCAGGTGTAGCCTGGGGATGCAGAGTGAGGCCTGATAGATCAGCTTGGCCAGGTCCCCTGAGAAGACATACCCTGTGCCTGAGCAGAACGCTGGGTAGCGTGCACTCGGATAAAGTTCTCGTGGCATATACCACTTGTTGTTCTTGTCTCGGATTGGTGAATAATCACTCATCAGGTAGCCAGTGAAATACCTCTGCTTGGGTGGCATCTCAGGTTTCAGCAGCTTTTGGATGAGATACTCTGTGTTGACAAACATGTCGCTGTCTGTCTTCATCACATAGGAGGCGTGTGGACAATAGGTAGCCACCCAGTTCATGCCCATCAGTGTTTTTATAGTCAGGTTGTTGTAAGTGTCCTGATAATCCTGTTGGATGATATCATGGTAAATCTGACTCTCTTCCTTGATGCTGCTCTGAAGGAAAGTGTCTGAGGGCTTCCCTAGTCCGAGCAAAAAGATACGGACAAACCCGACGCCCATCACTATGCTCTCATTCCCCCATGTCTGGCGGATTGCGTTGCGGGCATCAGTTTGTTTGGGCTCTGCAGTAATGAGAAGAATAAGGAAGGGAGTGCTGTCCCTGCACTTGAACGGCTCGTTTAGAATGTATCGGTAAGGCTGAGTGTTTAATCTGCAACCTACACCCATCTTCTTCTCTAAACTTTTGTTTGGGCTCATGGAAGTCCCCAGACCCATCACACCCATCCTGGTTCCTCCTCCTCCATCACTGCCCCCCCCTGCATCTCCTATCACCCCCTCTGCCTGTTGAGACCTGAGGTTGTAGTTTGCCACTCCATTCCCAGTCTTCCTCCAGAGGTTAATCGGTGGGTTATCATGAGGCCCATTCCATCCTGACAGCCAGTCTTGGTGGCTGAAAAATAATAAGATGAAGAGCAGAGCCAGCAAGAGGAGGCCAGCCACATAGCTTCGAAACAGTGAACGCTTGACAGTTCTCATCATCTTGATGGGAAAGCAGAGCTGCCAGCTCCACTGCATGATGCAGATTGGGGTCACAAACTACTGTTGCTCAAGCTTGGGCGGTGGTGGCGTTCACATACAATCACCTCAGATGTGGTTTGCAACAATCATAAGGAAGGTTAACTGTGCTGGCAGATGGAATGGATTGAGCCTCTTGGTGGAGTTGTGGGGAACATTTGAGCCCCTTGAGCATGGAACAGGGTTAAAAAAGGGCTCCTGGCAGAGCAAAGAAGGTGGTGATTCCTTGGCCAGGGAGGCTGCTATCTGGCTGGTCTTGGGCACTGTAGACAAACACCAGGTCATGCTCTACGTCAACTCTCCTTCAGGATACAAAAAGGGTCACCTCCTCTGTGTTTGCTTTTTCTAATCTGAAAAAGAAAAAAAAAAGAGTAAACCATCTTGGGAGAAGTCAATGATTGAATCATGAATCAATGATCATGAATCAATGATTTTTTTGCTCCTTCCTATTGTATCATCTTTATGCGACCTGTACCCTCCTGCTGACAGGCGCGTTGCAGATGCGCCGCGGCACGGAAATGCAGGTTCATTACTGTGTCAAGTCAAATTCTCTCGTATGTTATCAGTGATCTGTTAATGTACTTGGCAATAAATCTTTTTCTGATTCTGATTTCTGATTCTGATTCTGAAGCCTCTGCTCAATAACGCCACCTGCCTGTCCCTCAGTTTGTTCATCCCTAACCTGTTGTATGATGTCCAGCAACGTTGGAACATCATTGCCAAGAATAATTGGGTAAGGCAAATCAGGCACAAGAGCTACAGAAAGGAGATAAGTTTGACCCCCCACTGTTAAATAAACCTCAGCGGTCGGGTACGATTTCTTATCCCCGTGAACACAACTGATATTAACTGTAGTCTCACTCCATAAATCTCTCGGGACTAAAATGGGCAAGACAACAGTCTGGAAACAACCGGAGTCTAACAAAGCCTCTTCACACTGACCATTAAGCAGAACGTTAGTTTTGTATATTCCACCCTGAATTGGTGCTGACAGAGTAGGTCTTGGAACTGAGCACAATAATGAAGGTTTCTCATTTTTTATGGCAGGACATGAGTATTGAGTGTGACCAATTTTATTGCATTGATAACAACGTATATCTTTATAAGACACAACACGTGACTTTTTGCTTCTATTATCTCTGCCATTTGTGATCTGTCTGGAATTGGAATACAGTCTATTTTGAGCTGTACCACCCCTCTCACCCTCATTAGACTTACACCATGCGGTGAAAGAGCTGTCACGGCCGAGAGTAGTTCTCCTGCTCCCGGACCTGGCCGACAGAAAAACCTCCGCCAGACGAGTAGCGCCCTCTGCAGTCTTCGGGTCCCACTCTTGTATCCAAATTCCCAGTTCCGGGTTCACCATCCGCAGAAACTCTTCCAAAATTAATAGTTCCACAATGTCTTTCACCGTTGAGGTCTCTGGTTTAATCCATTTAACACACAGGTCTTTTAAACGAACATACAGTTCACGGGGAGTTTTGTCCTGATAAATGTCCAGGGACCGAAACCTTCTCCTGTATGTGTCGGGTGTTATTTCGTACTTATGTAAAATTGCTTCTTTCACTTTCTTATAATTGTCTGTGTCAGCAATGTCCATCAGTACATACGCACTTCGTGCTTTACCTGTAAGTAAAGGCGCCAACTGGATAGCCCACTCTTCTTCACACCAGCGGCAGACTGTAGCGATCCTCTCAAAAGTCTCCAAGTAGTGCTCAATGTCGTCCTCGGGCGAGAGCGGATTCAGCCTGGGCTCGTGGTGCGTTCGCGTTCTCCTCAGCTGCACCTGCAGCAGTAAATCATCCTCCTGCCAGCCGACCCGACTGGCCGTCACCCTGGGGTCTTCCCCTGAAGCGTCGTCGTCACCACTGCATTCAGCCCGGCTCCCATACTCCTCTCTCAACTCCGCTACTTGCGACTGCACCCGACGAATTTGATTATCTACAGTCTGCCACCTTTGGTCATGGAGAGCGGCTTCTTCTTCCCTCTGACGATCTCTGGCAGTCAGCGAGCGAACCAAGGATTTTACTAAGCACGTTAGCTCCTCGAGCTCGCCCAGACCGCTGACTCCCGGCTCCTCAGCTGCCATAGCTGCATCAGAGTCAAATTGCTCCTCTTGCCTCATTACCTTTCTTCTTGCCATCAGTCCTTCCGTCCCGTGTTCATCCACCACTTCCACCAAAAGCTGCGGACTACCTGGGAACGGACCACCGCTGCTACCAAATGTAACGTATTGGATTGACGTAAAGCTGTCTCTCATGAAAGGAGGCTTGAGGCAATTTGCAATCAGCAATTTTCCGTTTTTATTTTCAATCTTCTCAAGTAACAACTTCAGTGTACATACCCAAACTTCACACCGACATGACTCTCCATCAACAATAGTGAAAGAATCTCTCTGAACTTCTCTCCCACAATAAACACCTGTTATATATTAACTGAGATAATTAGGACTAATTAGCCCCTACCATAACCCCAGGTAAAACAATAAACATTTTCATCTTTCACACATACCCACTAACATCTAAAAGTTCATAAACAATTCCCCACCTATTTACAAATACATATAAATAACACAGAATAAATAATACCATAAATAATTCAATAAATAATTTAAACCCCTATTTACAAAATTCTAAATCACCCCTCTGACTCACCATCACATGCTTCCTTCCTGCTGGTGTCCTTTAAAAGGCATTCAACCATCACAGAGTCTTTTGCCCAGACACCCTCAGGAAGCATGTTGGCAAAGGTATGTGAATTTAATCACCACTTGTTTTACCCAAATAAATAACCAAACAATTATCTCACAAAAAGGCACTCCACATAGTCAGAAACAGATCCCAGAATAATGTGTACATTTTAACAAACAATCACATTAACATTTAGCATACTACAGATGTAATATAATCACATATTCAGTGGACCATAACCGTGGTGACACTCCGTCGTCACACCTGCCTGTTGTTTTTGTATGTCTGCATGATTTTTGCAACTGTTCATCTTTCTATTAATAAATGTCTGTGGTGTAACCCTTGCATGTAAATCTTTCATCTCGCTCCTCCGTGCGCTGCATAATAGTGCACGGGGAGACTCAAGACATGTGGATTTGTCTGCTCTAAAACCATACTGACTGTCTGTAAGGAGGTTGTGTTTTTCAACGAAAATATCCAGTCTTTTAGTGAAGATATTTTCAAGTATTTTGGAGAATTGTGCAAGTAAAGAGACCAGCCTGTAATATGTAAAATGATGACCGTTTCCTGTTTTGTATAGTGGTATTACTTTTGCTATTTTCATTTTGTTTGGAAATTTACCAGTTTGCAATGACAGGTTGCAGATGTGGATGAGTGGTTTAACAATTCCTTCAATTACTTTTTCTCACTATTGTCATGTCAATTTCAGTCCAGTCAGTTGATTTTTTATTCTTAAATTTACTCACAGTCTCGATAATTTCCTTTTCAGAAGCTGCACCCAAAAAGATTGTGTTTGGATTTCTATCTTCTATTTCATTTACAGAACCACCATCGTTTGTTTCTGGTGTCATTATTGTTTTTGCCAATTCTGGACCAGCGTTTGCAAAAAAATTTATTGAAACCACTGACCACATCCTCCATATTATTTATCAAATTGTCATTTCCAATAAAATATTCTGCATAATTAGCCTTCTTTGATCGGTTACTAATAATCCCATTTAGCACTTGCCATATTCCTCTTCAGTTATTCTTATTATCCTCTAATATTCTGTTGTAGTATTCTTTCTTACAAGTCCTCTTTATATTAGCTTATTTTTATATCTTTTATATTTGATCTCAGCCTCTACCATTCTGCACTTAATGAATTGTTTATATAATGTATTCTTTTTTTATGCATTTAATAGCCCCTTGGTGACCCATGGAATATTTTATTTTGTTGTCTGTCACTGTCTTGTTTTATAGGACAGTTTTTGTTGTACAATGATTGAAATATTTGTAAAAAATCATCATATGCTTTATTTATATCTTTTTCGTCACAAACTATCTTCCAGTCTTGCATTAATAATTTCTTTGCCAGTAAATACATAAATTCTTCAGTTCTTATTCTTTTATATTTAATGTTTTTGGTATACTTTTTCTTCCTATAATCACATTGATAGACAACAAAAATCGGCAGGTGGTCACTGATATCATTTAATAAAAGCCCACTCATGATATTATTTTCCATAATGTTTGTGAATATGTTATCTATTAATGTGGCACTGTGTGACGCAATTCTGCTAGGTCTGGTGGTTGTTGGATGTAAGCCCATACTGTACATTGTGTTGATAAATTCTTCTATCATACTATGTTGTTTTGAACTCATAAGATCTATATTGAAATCCCCACAAATGAACATAACTTTATGAGTAAGTTTTGCATACATTTTTTTCCATTCAGTTCTTAAATAAATCAATATTTGATCCAGCTCTTCTCTATACACAGCTCACTACTATATTCTTCATATTGTCCAAACAGATTTGTATTGTAATACTGTGGAGTGTGTAAATGAAGAGGCAGATTCATGACAGACGATTTATTACACACTCACATCTCACAAGCACAGAATGGACTGAATGGTTACAGCAAGCTCTCCTCTCTATATCACATGTCACACTTCACAAGTTTCATGGTACTTCACATTACACAGCATGATATTTACACTACACTGCATTCAACCCCCTCTGTCCTTCCTGGGCATTGTTCTCCCATGCTTATTCCCTGTCTCTGTCTGAGGTGCTAAATAACCTGACTTCCCCAAGGTCCCAAAATACAATCAAATAAATCATCCACAGTCACTGTCAAAATTTCAACAACCTTGTATTGCAAGCTCTAGTCAACATAAATTGCAACTCCTCCTCCTTTTATCACTTTCCTATTTATATAATTTAATTTGTAGCCATCCATTGTAAAGTCCACTCCTTTCTCTTCACTGAGCCACGTCTCTGATATTGCCACTATATTGAATGGCTCTTTAAACTGATGTAAATAATCTTTATTGTTATTAAAGTTGGCATAGAGACTTCTGCTGTTGAAGTGGATCATTGATATATTAAAATCAGATATGACCATTGTGTTAAACTGTTCATCCGTGTATGTCATAAACTCACTGTGCACTTTTCCACAGCGCATGGAGGAGGAGAAGGATGGATGGATTTAAACGCAGAGTTTTCACCAAACACACATTTATTGACAAAATATAGTTCAAAAATAAAGACTTACAGGTAGGGAAAGACGTACACAAAAGGCTGACGCAGGAGCGAACAGCGGGCAGACCACTGTGTACCGTGGCCACAGGAAAATAATACAAAATAGCACACATGCGCTCAGGAGAGGGAGGAAGACTTTAGGAAGCTCAACTGACTAAGGGAAGCAAACTGGACAACAGCCTAAGTGTAGCAGTTGAGCTGCGGGAAGAAACGCTACTAGATACACGTAGCAGCTAACCACACAGAGAAACGCTAAACAATTTACTCACAGGCAGGAGCAGTCCAAAAAGTCCAATTCTCCCATGGAGCACGAATAACCAATCCTTCGGGACGTGATGGTCACACGAAGGGAAACGACCGTGTGACTCGTATAATGGTCCAGCAGTGTTTGACTAGCAAAGAGCTGCTTAAGTACAAACACCGCTGGCCTAACAAATTGGGAACACCTGGGCGAGGCATGAGAAAGATAATTACCGGGGCAAACAGCTGACTGTCAGAGAGAGGGGGGCGTGGTCGGACCTGCGAACGTTACAGTGCCCACCCAAAAGTGGGTCAAACAGCTGCCTAACGATCGCCCGCCAGAGCAGCGGCCAAGCACAAAAAATAAGACACAGGAGAGAAATCAAAACACAACACAGGACCAAGAAAGACCAGAACCGAGCCCACAGGAGAACACAGGCTCGGTTCCTGACAGTGTAGTAGCTACAGTTATTATTGATGGAGGTAAATAAATTATTATCAGGGTCAATGTCATATTCCAAAGGTAGACAGAAAGAACCCAGTTAAATAAATGAGAAAAAAAAAATTCCTTTTTCATTTATTGAAGAAAGTAATCCAACATTAAATATCTGTGAGTGGCAAAAGTTTGTGCAACTCTAGTAGTGTGTTCAAGGTTCAACCTTGGTTCCAAGGTTGTCATAGCCAGGAGCGGCACTGGGGTTAAGCTCCCAGTGCTCATAAAATGCTCCTAATGGCATGCGTCTCGAAAAGCCTCTGACAACTAAGTCCAACTCCTAGCCTGCCCGTGTGGTTTAGTCTCTAAGCCCTGCAGAACTGCTTTTACTAATAGGAGAAGGGGCGAGGGCGGATCTCTGGCGCCTTAAAACCAGATGCTTCGGGTAGATGGTGGCTCATCAACCTGGGAAGGTAGCCCATCTAGGGGAAGGTAAACCCTGATTTCAAACCTCCGCTGCCTTGCGGCATACCCGGTCACGGGAAAGGCTTCGGGAGTCAACCCTGAGGAAAAATCCAGAGTCGGAGCCCCTAAGGCAGTTCTATGTTGTGCTCAACATCATTCAGGCAGCTCCTGCAATGGCGCTGGTGCCAAACTGTAGCAGCCCTGCTGTTCCTTTGGATTCATCAGTGACGTGGAGAGGGGGGACATGCTGCATGGGCAACATCTTGTCCTCCATATCTTCCTGCCCAGGCTTGAATCCTACCAACGCCAACGCTGGAAGGTAGAACACCGGATCACTGGAGAGGACACTCCAGCTTCGCCTTTGGCGTAGAAAAAACACGGGGAATGACAGTTACCGGTTATAAGCCACCGCTCAATTGGCGTAGAGCGTGGCACCAGGGGTTGTTCCCCACGGTGGGAGGGATCATCGGATCTCACTGGACAGCTACCGCCCGCCTCAAGCTGGGCAGCCCCCAGCCAATAAGGTGTTGTCCCGCCACAGCTTGCTTTCCTCATTGGGTGCATGGGGATGAGGAGAAGTCCGAACAGCAGGCTGAGAACCTTTGCACCAGGCAAGACAATAAAACAAAAGAGACCAACTCTAAAACTGGGAACTTGGAATGTCCGCACTATGATGACAGGACTCGCTGCTAACCTCAAGGACATCAACGACACCAGGAAGACTGCCATCATCAATAATGAGCTGAAGAGACTGGGAGTGGATATCGTCACTCTCCAGGAAACATGGTTGGCTGACGCAGGCACACTGAGAGAGAAGGACTACACGTTCTACTGGCAGGGAAAGGGCAGCGATGAACACAGGGAACATGGAGTGGGCTTCGCAGTGAAGAACACCTTGCTGAAGATGGTGGAACTGGGCAGCACTGGCTCTGCACGACTCCTCACCCTCCGCCTGAACACCACTCAAGGCCCAGTCACCCTCGTCAGTGTGTATGCCCCAACACTGACAGCCACACCAGAGGCAAAAGACGAGTTCTACGAGAATCTCGCAACAACTGTCAGGACCATCCCCAACTCTGAACAACTCATTCTCCTTGGAGACTTCAATGCCAGAGTGGGTGCTGACCACGACTCCTGGCCCTCCTGTCTTGGACCTTTTGGCGTGGGCAGAATGAACAACAACGGACAGCGGCTGCTCGAGTTCTGCACATATCACGATCTGTGCATCACAAACTCGTTCTTCAAGACCAAGCCCCAACACAAGGTT
This sequence comes from Pholidichthys leucotaenia, assembly GCA_020510985.1. Classification (NCBI taxonomy): domain Eukaryota; kingdom Metazoa; phylum Chordata; class Actinopteri; order Cichliformes; family Pholidichthyidae; genus Pholidichthys; species Pholidichthys leucotaenia. Next base: position 33,310,440 of record CM035842.1, on the reverse strand, counting down.
TCCTGGCAACATCCGCGCTCAAAGCACTGGCACCAGCTGGACTTGATCCCGACCAGGCGCACCTCACTGAAGAATGTGCTAATCACCCGTTCGTTCCAGAGTGCAGATTGCGACACAGACCATTCATTGGTGTGTTGCAAGGTCAAGCTGCAGCTGAAGAAATTCCATCGTGTTAGACAGCCTGGAAAGGCACGGATTGACACCAGCAAGATGGCTCAACCAGAACTTGTTGAGCAGTTTGCCTCCACCTTTGAGAAGGAACTTGGTGTACCACAAGAAGGAGAATCTGCAAAGCAGAAGTGGGAAGTGCTGCAAAACACCATCCACCGCACAGCCTTGGCTACCTTTGGGAGGAAGACCTCGAAGTCACAGGACTGGTTTGATGCCAAGGTGACCAAGATTACCCCCATCATTGAAGCCAAGCGCTCAGCACTTGCTGAGTACAAGAAGTACCCAAACGAGAAGAATCTCCAGATTCTCAGGGCTGCGAGAAGCAAAGTTCAGCAGACTGCTCGGCGCTGTGCCAATGAGTACTGGACTCAGCTCAGCCAAGACATTCAAACCGCTGCCATAACAGGGAACATCCCTGGTATGTACGATGGCATCAAGATGGCCCCCCTCAAATCCTCCACTGGGGTGATGATCACAGAAAAGAACAAGCAGATGGAGCAATGGGTGGAACACTACTCCGACCTCTACTCCAGAGAGAACACCGTGACACCGTCAGCCCTTGATGCCATCGACTGCCTGCCATCCATGGACGAACTTGACGCCGAGCCAACCATTGACGAACTCAGCAAGGCCATTGATAGCTCGGCCGCTGGCAAGGCACCCGGCAACGACGGCATACCCCATGACTTGATCAAGCACTGCAAGACCGCCCTACTGCTGCCATTGCATGACGTCCTCTGCCAGTGTTGGAAGGAAGGTGCCGTACCACAGGACATGAGGGACGCCAAGATCATCACCCTCTACAAAAACAAAGGGGAGAGAAGCGACTGCAACAACTACAGGGGCATCTCCCTCCTCAGCGTTCGTCTACAGAAGCTTGCCGAACGTGTCTACCCCGAGTCTCAGTGTGGCTTCCGTGCTGCACGATCGACGGTAGACATGATATTCTCCATCCGCCAACTCCAGGAGAAATGCAGAGAACAGAGCATGCCCCTGTACGTCACCTTCATCGACCTCACCAAAGCGTTCGATTTGGTCAGCAGAGAGGGCTTTTTCAAGATCCTGCCAAAGATAGGATGCCCACCAAAGTTGCAAAGCCTCATCGAATCGTTTCACACCAACATGCAGGGGATAGTGCAGCACGATGGCAACGTCTCAGAGCCATTCAACATACGCAGCGGAGTGAAACAGGGCTGTGTACTTGCGCCAACCCTCTTTGGGATTTTCTTTGCTATGCTCCTGAGGCATGCCTTCAGCACAGCAACAGAGGGAATCTACCTGCACACAAGATCTGACGGCAGGCTTTTCAACCTCGCCCGCCTGAATGCCAGAACCAAAGTACGCGAGGCTCTAATCAGAGACATGCTGTTCGCAGACGACGCTGCAGTCGCAACCCACACACAGCAGGAGCTTCAGACCCTGATGGACCGCTTCTCCCAGGCATGCAAGGACTTCGGGCTTACCATCAGCCTGAAGAAGACTAACGTCTTGGCGCAAGGCACGGAAGCACCACCAACCATCACCATCGACGACTACGAGCTGGAGGTCGTGAATCAGTTCACGTACCTGGGGTCCACGATCAGCAACAACCTCTCCCTTGATACAGAGATCAACAAGAGGATTGGAAAATCAGCCTTCACACTCGCTCGCCTCACCACACGAGTGTGGGAGAATCCCAAACTCTCTGTCAAGACGAAGATGGCAGTGTACAACGCCTGCGTCATCAGCACACTGCTCTATGGGAATGAGACGTGGACAACATATGCCCGGCAGGAAAAGAGACTGAACTCCTTCCACTTGCGCTGCATTCGCCACATCCTGGACATATCCTGGCAGGACAAAGTGCCCAACACAGAAGTTCTGTCTCGCGCCGGCCTTCCCTCCATGTTCACTCTACTCAGGCAGCGCAGGCTCCGCTGGCTAGGCCACATTCACAGAATGTGGCCTGTCTTTTGGCAGAATCCCAAAAGATGTCCTCCACGGAGAACTGGCAACTGGCAGGAGAGACGTTGGCCGCCCACAGCTGCGCTTTAGAGACGTCTGCAAGAGAGACATGAAGGCCCTGGAGATCAACACAGAGCGCTGGGAGGACCTTGCAACGGACCGCTCCAAATGGAGAGGCACCCTGACCAGACAGCTCAAGGCGGGTGAAGAGAGACTGACTGCTGCAGCAGATGAAAAAAGGACCTGCAGGAAGAACCGCCACAGACCCAGCAGCACGGAGACCACCCACAAGTGCGACCTGTGTGACAGGGACTGCCATTCGCGCATCAGCCTGCTCAGCCACAGGCGGTGCTGTTCCAGCAGAGTAGACGTTTAGGATTCTCTTCCATGGTCATCATAGACCGACGGAGGCCGACGACGAAGTAGTGTGTTCACACCAAACGCGAACGGGCGGCACAAATCCATACAAAGTGAATGGGAAGACACAAGTTTGCACAAATTTGCGTAGTCACGTGTTCGCAGGCTTTGAGATTCTGCTGTCACCAGAGAAAAATTATCACTATTGCAGAGTAAACTAGTTAGAAAATGAAACTCACTCACTGGGAGACAGAAGGACTCGGAACTCTTTAGCTGAATCGGGATTTTGGAGTGTTTTTATCCATGGTTACCAGTCACGGACGTCCTAGCAAGCTAGCAACATAAACACCTATCATCTGTGAAGTTTTGGAGGCTTCCATCCATCCATCCATCCATCCATCCATCTTCTTCCGCTTAATCCTTTTTTGGGTCACGGGGGGGGGGGGGGGCTGGAGCCTATCCCAGCAACTTTGGGCGAGAGGCAGGGTACACCCTGGACAGATCGCCAGTCCATCGCAGGGCCAACACAGAGAGACAGACAACCATTCACTCTCACAGTCATACCTAAGGACAATTTAAAATCCCCAGTTTGATGCCAATTAACCTAACTTGCATGTTTTTGGCATGTGGGAGGAAACCGGAGAAATCCCGGAGTAAACTCACGCAGACACGAGGCTTGAGATGACATTTTCAGGTGAGCCCCCGGTCAGATATTGTAAACCTAAGCATGACGTTATTTTGGGAATTTCCACAGCAGGTTGAACACAGCTGCAGAAGTTTTAAAGACAACTTCACCTGTCTGCATCTCACTATTCATGTCTGTTGGCGTGTTTACACTGATTTATAATGTAATTGTGCTGCGCGAAAAATTCATCTGTTCACGTTTGGTGTGAAAGCACCTTAGGATAAGCAGGTAATTTATAGGTGGAATTAGAGTCACGTGTTTTTAATCAATAGGATAACAATTAAGTGTGAGTGGGCACCCTGTTTTATTTAACTGAAGGCCTCTCTGGCACTGGCTAATGTTAATGTTCATGAGTCCACCATCAGGAGAACACTGAACAACAATGATGTGCATTGCAGGACTGCAAGGAGAAATCCACTGCTCTCCAAAAAGAACACTGCTGCTCATCTTCAGTTTAATAAAGATCACATGGACAAGCCTGAAGGCTATCCACCTTATTCCTAGGCCCCACGATGCCTTGCGTGAATTATGTGCACAACTTCCGGTACTAGTTTAGAATGTGGAGTTGTCATGGAAATGGGACACTCTTCCTTGTTAAAAAACAATGACTTTGGCATTGTGAGAAAAATGTGGGAACACCACCTTTTGCGCCTCAAAAAATGTAATATAATCATACCATTTCCCAAGACTATGGAGGGATGGGAAAATGACCTTAAAAAGTGGTCTCGCAGACAGTAGCTCCGTTAGTTAGCTCTGCTGCTAAGATGCTAACACTGTAAACAAATAAAAGCTCTGAGATATATCAATGTGTTCACCGCAATAAAGTTGGCTGCATTTTGTTAAAAGATGTTGGGCATAATCAAATTTACCTTAAAGCAGACGTAGCATCTAGTCAGAGCCACAAAGAACCACAACACCGTGCTTGGGTGTTTTTATGTTGGAGTAAATACAGACAGCTGCAGCTGTTTCTTTTACCCCGACATTAAAATGCTCATGCTGCTGTCATGCCATGAATGCATGTTATTTAACTTGACATGTACAGACATTTTCTGACAATTGTTCAAAATTTTATTGTTCTATATTTTGTGATAATTTAAAAATTAATGCATGCTGAAGCTGCTAATATCGAGTTCATATCATTCCAATGCAGTGCAACGAATGCAAAAAAAAAAAAAAAAGCCACTATTTGATATTTTTCTTAAATCATTAAGCCTTAGGAAGCAAACTATTATTTTTTAATTTATTATTGTCATAGATCACCCTTTTCAAGGGCAGGTAGAAGACACCAAACACCAACTGTGAGTTTGCAACATTCATTAACTTAAACACAAACACGACACAACACTTACAAATAAGGAGTGGTGAGAGGAATGCTGGAGGAGAACGAGGCTCACATGTGGTGAGAAAAGAGAACAGCCTGGAGGGACCCAGGCTGAGGCGCTCGGACACACCGGGGAAAAAGAGACGAAAAACAGACAGAGTCACACCCAAAAAGAAATGGGGCTCATGTCTGGGGAAACGGGAAAAAGGAATTATTCCAGGATGGAGCGCACCCATTCACCTCTGCGGAAAAAGCACATACACTCAGAGTTTCGGCAGGTGCTCTGAGGAAGCAAACAGTAGGACACAGCAACTGGAAACGTTGCCGTTGTCCTTAAATAGGTTAATGGAAAAATGATCAATGAATGACAGGTGTGGGTCACAAGAGTGAGGAAATAATCAAACACAATCTGTGACAGGTGTGCAGAAACGAAACAAAGTTTGACAGCAGGACATGCACAGACCACTGTCAAAATAAAAGCCCAGACTGGAAATAATAAATAACAATACAGAGAGTAAAATAACACAACCCCCAGAGATACAAATAATACAAGATGATGCACAAATATATAGACAAGACTATAACGACAAAACTAAGCTTACAAAACAACTCATAACTAATCACAGACAAAAATAACCCAGAGACAAAATACAGAAGTGCGTGACAACCCCCAAACTAAGATGACCATAGTTAGCTTTTTCTAGTCTCAAAGACCACTCAAAGTGCTTCACTAGCACAAACCCTCTATTCTAAGGGCCTATAGGAGACAGATATATAGGGACAAGTTAGAACAACCAATTAGCCTAACATGCATGCCTTTGGATTGTGGGAGGAAACTGGAGCCCCCGAGGTAAACCCATGCAGCACAGGAAGAACATACAAACTCCACACAGAAAGGTTCCTACCCCTGCCAGCCTGGGGATTTGAACCTGGAACCTTCTAGCTGTTAGGCAACAGTGCTAACCACTGCACCGCCGTGCTGCGTGAATAAGGTGGATTGGAAAAATGCCTTGTGGACAGAGGAGACCAAAATAGAACTTTCTGGTTTGAATGAGAAGCATTATGTTTGGAGAAACAACGACACTGAATTCCAGCATAAGAACCTGATCACATCTGTAAAACATGGTGGTGGTAGTATAATGGTTTGTGCCCGTTTTGCTGCATCTGGGTAAGAATGACTTGTCATTGTTGATTATTGAATTATTCCAGCAAATACTAAAGGAAAATGTCAGGACATCTGTCCATGAATCCAATCTCAAGAGAAAGTGGGTCATGCAGCTAGACAATGATCCTAAGCATACAAGTCGTTCTGCCAAAGAATGGTTAAAAAAGAATAAAGTTAATGTTTTGGAATGGCCAAGTCAAAGTCTTGACCTTAATCCAACTGAGATGTTGTAGAAGGACCCAAAGCGAGCAGTTCATGTGAGGAAACCCACCAGAGTTGAAGCTTTTCTGCACAGGGTAATGGGATAAAATTCCTCCAGGTCAATGTGCAGGACTTATCAACAGTTACCAGAAATGTTTAGTTGCAGTTATTGCAGCAGATACACCAGATACTGAAATCAAAGGTTCACAAATTGTTGCCTCTCACAGATTTGTAATATTGTATCATTTTCCTCAATAAATACATGAAAAAGTATCTTTTGTCTCATTTATTTAACTGGGTTCTCTTTATCTACTTTTAAGACTTCAGTGAAAATCTGATGTTTTAAGTCATATTGATGCACAAATGTAGAAAATTCTAAAGGGTTCACAAACTTTCAAGCACCACTGTAGCTTGAAGTATTAACAATGCTTTTTTCATATAAAAGAATAGTTTGGATCATTGATTGTATGCAGTACCAAAACCAATGTGTTTTTCCCGGTATGTATAATTGCTGAGTTCAACATGCCCTCTAAAGTCTGCAGTGTGCCTGTTTCCTTTTTGTTTTTTGAGGTTTTAATCACAGAGGCTTCTCACCGTGGAACTTTTGGTGTTTGTGCCTGTCATTTCTCTTGTTGATGCAGGCATTGTGCTTGTTGCGCTGCAGAGCATTCCAGTACTTGATGATTTCATTGGGGCGTAACTGATGGGATGTGATAAGTCTGCTGTACGTACAACTAGAGTAAGACACCCGTCCGTTGTTGAAGAGGAAGTTGTTGGGAGGGGGAACCGGTTTGATGTGGAGCTTTGCCAGGCAGATCCCCACGTAGACATCCTCCAGGTGTAGCCTGGGGATGCAGAGTGAGGCCTGATAGATCAGCTTGGCCAGGTCCCCTGAGAAGACATACCCTGTGCCTGAGCAGAACGCTGGGTAGCGTGCACTCGGATAAAGTTCTCGTGGCATATACCACTTGTTGTTCTTGTCTCGGATTGGTGAATAATCACTCATCAGGTAGCCAGTGAAATACCTCTGCTTGGGTGGCATCTCAGGTTTCAGCAGCTTTTGGATGAGATACTCTGTGTTGACAAACATGTCGCTGTCTGTCTTCATCACATAGGAGGCGTGTGGACAATAGGTAGCCACCCAGTTCATGCCCATCAGTGTTTTTATAGTCAGGTTGTTGTAAGTGTCCTGATAATCCTGTTGGATGATATCATGGTAAATCTGACTCTCTTCCTTGATGCTGCTCTGAAGGAAAGTGTCTGAGGGCTTCCCTAGTCCGAGCAAAAAGATACGGACAAACCCGACGCCCATCACTATGCTCTCATTCCCCCATGTCTGGCGGATTGCGTTGCGGGCATCAGTTTGTTTGGGCTCTGCAGTAATGAGAAGAATGAGGAAGGGAGTGCTGTCCCTGCACTTGAACGGCTCGTTTAGAATGTATCGGTAAGGCTGAGTGTTTAATCTGCAACCTACACCCATCTTCTTCTCTAAACTTTTGTTTGGGCTCATGGAAGTCCCCAGACCCATCACACCCATCCTGGTTCCTCCTCCTCCATCACTGCCCCCCCCTGCATCTCCTATCACCCCCTCTGCCTGTTGAGACCTGAGGTTGTAGTTTGCCACTCCATTCCCAGTCTTCCTCCAGAGGTTAATCGGTGGGTTATCATGAGGCCCATTCCATCCTGACAGCCAGTCTTGGTGGCTGAAAAATAATAAGATGAAGAGCAGAGCCAGCAAGAGGAGGCCAGCCACATAGCTTCGAAACAGTGAACGCTTGACAGTTCTCATCATCTTGATGGGAAAGCAGAGCTGCCAGCTCCACTGCATGATGCAGATTGGGGTCACAAACTACTGTTGCTCAAGCTTGGGCGGTGGTGGCGTTCACATACAATCACCTCAGATGTGGTTTGCAACAATCATAAGGAAGGTTAACTGAGCTGGCAGATGGAATGGATTGAGCCTCTTGGTGGAGTTGTGGGGAACATTTGAGCCCCTTGAGCATGGAACAGGGTTAAAAAAGGGCTCCTGGCAGAGCAAAGAAGGTGGTGATTCCTTGGCCAGGGAGGCTGCTATCTGGCTGGTCTTGGGCACTGTAGACAAACACCAGGTCATGCTCTACGTCAACTCTCCTTCAGGATACAAAAAGGGTCACCTCCTCTGTGTTTGCTTTTTCTAATCTGAAAAAGAAAAAAAAAAGAGTAAACCATCTTGGGAGAAGTCCAAAAAGCACCTGTTATTTACTGATTCTGAACCTCATTTCAACCGTCTCAGATGTCTGTATGTGTGTGTTTTAAATTCTTCTTGTGAGAAAAGCAAAAATTTAAAAGTGCACAAATACCAACAATATGTGGCGTGTGATCCACCAGGACACTGTATACCAAGTATGTCATAAACCAAACAAGCATGCACAGACAAGCGGAAGGAGGTGGGACCACCTCACCTCAGTGGACATTTGAATAAGACAACGCAGATAAAGGTGTGATGAAGTAGGTGTCACCATCACTATGTCACAGCACAGCAATGTGGCGATGGTAATTTAGAAGCTGCAGCAGACAGCTGCTTATGCCACAATTACACAAATATCACAGTGGCTGAGAGAAGTTTCTTTTAAGACGATTTTTTTCACTCACTCCCATGGACCCTCCAGCAGCTCTGACTGTCCCTGGCTGCTGTGGCGCCAACATCAGCTTGTTCTAGTTCAACGAGGGGCAGTCTCCCTGCTCAGCTCTACTCTGTTCATTCATGCATGCTGGGTCACCTCGCATTAATTTACCCTCTGTTCCTCTTTTTTTTCTGACAGCCTCCTCCAAAGTAAAACATATTCTGCTTTGTGTGGCACTGGACATAAAATGCAACACACAAACACACTAAATAAAGATATAAACCTGTGTGTGTACACGCACGCAAGCACACACACACACACACACACACACACACACAAACAGAAACTCTTCCTGTAAATATGAAAGATATTCAGTGCTAATATGAAAAAAAAAAAATGACAGTCATTCTGTAAATGTCAGGTCCATTTTTAATACCCCACCGGCCGAAGCCCAAAGGGGTCAAAGAGCCCTTTGGGCGAAGACTAAAGGGGGATCAACTCCTACAGTTTTGTTTTGATTATTATGAAACTTCGTACCATGGTTTGATATACTCTTATGATGTGTATATTGAAATTTCACCCTCATCTGATAACCTTGAGGTCAAAGGACAGAGGTCAGAATTTCCCTTAATCTTCTAAACACAATAAATACTGAAAGAAATGATGTATAGGCTTTTCAAATCGATACAGTAGTTGTATCTAATACACATCTTGGACAATTTACACCCACACCTAACTATGGGTCTGTCCGTCCGTCCGCCCATCCAGCCATCCATCCATCCATCTGTCCCAATTTTGTGAAATCAAGTCCTACAGTTTTATTCTGATTGTTTTGAAATTTGGTACCATGGTTTGATACAGCGGGGGAAATAAGTATTGAACACATCAACATTTTTCTCATTAATCATATTTCTGATGGAGCCACTGACCTGAGATTTTCACCAGATATCAGTAACAACCTAAGTAATCCATACATGCAAGCAAATCAAGGCAACTGTGTTCACAAAACGAAATGTATTTAGTAAAGAGGAAGGACACAGGGAATAAGTATTGAACACAAGAAAAAGAGGTGCAAAAAGGCATAGAAAGCCAAGAAATGAGCTGAAATCCATCAGAATTTAGGATAAGAACCTGTTGCCATCTGCCAAGCTGCTGAAGATGAAATGAGGGTGGACATTTCAGCAACACAATGATCCCAAACACACAGCCAAGGAAACACTCACCTGGCTCCAGAGAAGGAAAATAAAGCTGCTAGAATGGCCCAATCACCTGACCTGAATCCAACTGAGAATCTATGAACGAACTTAAGATTAGAGCTCATAGAAGACACCCACAGAACCTTCAAGATTTGAAGACAGTTTGTGTGGAAGAATGGGCTAAAATCACCCCTGAGCAATGCCTGCGCTTAGTTTCTCAGTACAGGAGGCACCTGGAAGCTGGTATTACCAACAAAGGCTTTTCTACTAAATATTAAATGAATTTCACCAAGCATGTTCAATACTTATTCCCTGTGCCATTCCACTTTATTAAATATAACTTGTTTTGTGAACACAGTTGCCTTGATTTCTTTGTATGTAAGGATTATTTGGGTTGTTACTGATATCTGGTGAAAATCTCAGGTCAATGGCTCCATCAGAAATATGTTTGAGAAAAATGTTGACATGGTGGTGGACCACTAGGAGGGTCCACTCACATCCATTTACTTGGGGAGAAGGGTGGGGAGATGGGGAACATTTATGTATGCGCATTGGCACCAGGATTCATTCATGTTGGAGTTGAATAAAGTTCTGAACTGGCAGCTCTCGTGCCTCGTCACTTCATTCCTCCACACTGGTGACCTACGACATCGATAATGCCCAAAATGGAAGATGAAGCGAGCTCCTTTTTGGGAGAACCCACGCTGAGGTTTCCCTCCGAGACCCTAGCCTCATTGGCTGTGGTGGTCAAGCTCCCGGACTTCTGGCTCCATGATCCCGCTGCTTGGTTCATCCACGTTGAGGCTCAATTTGCCTTCCAAGGGATTTCTGCAGATGACATGAGATACCACGATACCATGGCTTCACTTGACCCATGGTCCGCTTAGCACGCCATGAACCTTCTCCGAGACCCCCCCACCCCAGGGAAAACACGCCACTCTCAAACAGCTGTTGTTACAGTGTTACATCCTCTCCGACGGGGACAGAGTGGAGAAGATCCTCTCCCAATCTGAGTTAGGAAACGGCTTGGCTGTGAAGTTAATGGAAAGTATGCTGGCTTTGCTGGGCACAGATGACGGATCTTTTCTCTTTACCCATCTCTTCCTAAGGAAACTGCCAGTTTCGGTGTGGAGAATTTTGGCCAACTAACCGCTGCTGGCTACCAGAGACTACCGCACGCTGGCGGAAGAAGTGAACCGCATTATCCTGGCGAATAGGAGTTTCAGTGTCCAGGCAGTGACACCGGGACCTTGGGCGAAATCCACTGAGGCTGCGGAGCCAATGGTTGTGGCCGGGATAGCCACTTGGTGATGCCGGAACAGGACTGTGCGCTTCTATCATCAGTGTTTTGGCGCCAACGTGCAGCGTTGCCTCCCGCCATGCCATTTCAAGATGCCGGGAAACGGACCAGCCAGCGGTCAGTAGCAACTGTGACCACTGACAGCAAGGAGAAGCTGCTTTTCCTCGAGGACACACACTCCGGGAGACGGTTTTTGTTCGATTCTGCTTCCCAGAAGAGTCTTATTTTGCTGACTGGTGCTGATAGACTGGCGGAAGGCTGTGGCCCATCATTAACTGCCGCTAATGGCTCCCATATCAAGATGTTTCGAGAAAGGTCAGTGACTGTGTGTTTTCATGGACGCAACTACAAGTGGGACTTTGTGGTAGTTGTCTGCTCGGTTCCTATCATAGGTGCTGATTTTCTGTGTGCCTATGGTTTGCTTGTAGAGGTTGCTAATAGACGTTTAGTTGATGCTATTTCTTTTTCTTCACTGCCTTGTATGACTCAGGGAGCTGGGCCACTAACACATGCTAATTTTTTAGCATCAGGGGATGTGTACCAGTGCTTGCGTTCTGATTTTCCCGCTCTCACAGTCTCTACCTTTTCTGCTAATGTGACAAAACATGGGGTTGAGCATCTTATCACCACAATGGGCCCTCCGATTTTTGCACGCCTACACCGCCTCGACGCAGCTAAGCTAGCTATCGTGCGGGAAGAGTTTGCTAACTTGGAATGTTTGGGAATTGTTAGGCCCTCCAATAGCCCTTGGGCATCCCTGCTGCACATGGTGCCCAAGTCTCATGGTTTGTGGCGGATGTGCAGTGATTTCCATCGCTTGAACAACATCACGGAGCATGACCATTACCCCATCCCTCACATTCAGGATTTTTTGGTGCACCTGGCCGGTATGCACATTTTTTCTAAGGTGGATCTTTGTCTATGAATGTGAATGTTAATGTTGAGTTGTATTTCTTAGTTTGTGTTGAATGTAGTTACTGCCAGGCCTCCTACTTTTTACCTCTTTTTTTCAACCCAGCCGGTCGAGGTGGATAGCCATCTTCTATGAGCTGTGGTTCCGCTTGAGGTTTCTGCCCGTTAAAGGGAAGAGTTTCCTTACCTGTGTTGCCGCAGTGCTTGCTCTTAGGGGTCTCTGCTGGGTTCTATAAATTTGACAAAGTGGCCTAGCCATCGAGCCCCTCCCCCTGGGGGAGGCGCTCGATGGCTAGCGTCTGGTGGCCGGGTTTCCACCCATGAGACCCGGCCAGGCTCAGCCCGAAGCAGTTACATGGGTCCACCCTCCAGTGGGCTCACCACCTGCAGGAGGGATCATTGGGGTCCGGTGCTATGTGGATTAGGTGGTGGTCAAAGGCGGAGACCTTGGCGGACTGATCCCAAGCTTTCTAAACTGGCTTTTGGTACATGGAATGTCACCTCTCTGGTGGGGAAGGAGCCTGAGCTGGTGTACGAGGTTGAGAGATACCGGCTAGATATAGTTGGCTTCACCTCAACACACAGCTCCGGTTCCGGAACCAGTCTCCTGGAGAGGGGCTGGAGCTTGGCCTTTTCTGGAGTTGCCCCGGGCGAGAGGTGATGAGCAGGGGTGGGTATTCTTGTATCCACCCACCTTGCTGCCTCTATATTGGAGTTTTCCCCGTTGGATGAAAGGGTTGCTTCCCTGCGCCTTCGGGTTGGGAAACGGGTCCTGACCATCATTTGTGCCTATACACCAAATGATGTTTCAGAGTACCCACCCTTTTTGGAGTCTCTGACTGGGGTGCTGGAGGGTGCTGCTCTTGGAGACTCTATTGTCCTACTGGGGGACTTCAATGCGCACGTGGGCAACGACAGCGAAACCTGGAGGGGGGTGATTGGGAAGAACGGCCTGCCCGATCTGAACCCGAGTGGTGTTCAGTTATTGGACTTCTATGCTAACCACAGTTTGTCCATAACGAACACCATGTTCAAGCATAAGGGTGTCCATATGTGCACCTGGCACCAGGACACCCTAGGTCACAGGTTGATGATTGATTTTGTTATCGTGTCATCAGACCTGCGACCGTATGTCTTGGACACACGGGTAAAGAGAGGTGCAGAGCTGTGAACTGATCACCACCTGGTGGTGAGTTGGATCTGATGGCAGGGGAGGAAGCCATTCAGACCTGGTAGACCCAAACATATAGTGAGGGTATGCTGGGAACGTCTGGCTGAGGCCCCTATCTGGGAGGTCTTCAACTCCCACCTCCGGAAGAACTTCAACCACATTCCGAGGGAGTCTGGAGACATGGAGTTTGAATGGGCCATGTTCTCCACCTCTGTTGTTGAAGTGGCAGCCCAGAGCTGCGGCCGCAAGGTTGTCGGTGCATCTCGTGGTGGCAACCCCCGAACCAAGTGGTGGACACCAGTGGTGAGGGGGGCCATTAAACTGAAGAAGGAGTCCTATCAAGCTTGGTTGGCTTGTGGGACTCCCGAAGCAGCTGAGGTGTACCGGCAGGCCAAGTAGAGTGCAGCTCGGGTGGTTGCCGAAGCAAAAACCTGGGTATGGGAGGAGTTCGGTGAGGCCATGGAACAAGACTTTCGGTCGGCCTCGAAGAGTTTCTGGCAAACTCTCCGGAGGCTCAGGAGGGGAAAGCAGCTCCCTGTCCACACTGTGTATGGTGCGGATGGGGCACTGTTGACTTTGACTGGGGATATCGTTGGGCTGTGGAAGGAAGGTGCTAGGCTAAAGGCTAACCCCTCCAGACCAGCAGTACCATCGCTCCTTCTCTCTAATGTTCGCTCCCTCGACAACAAGCTGGACGAGCTGCGTCTGCTGAGAGAAACCCAGAGAAAGTGGAGGGACTGCTGTGTGCTTGCGTTCACGGAGACATGGCTCCACGACAACATCCCTGACGAAGCCATTCAACTGGAAGGTACGACAGCGTTCCGGGCAGACAGAGAAACTGCAAGCTCTGGTAACAGCCGTGGGGGGGGGGGGGGGGGGGCTATGCATCCATGTTAACAAGAACTGGTGCGTTAACGCCACGTTAGTATCTAAACACTGCTCTCCGGTGGTGGAGTTCCTTATTGTAAATTGTCGGCCATATTATCTGCTGAGAGAATTCAGTAACGTGTTTGTAGCTGCTGTTTACATAGCGCTGAGCGCTAATGCTAAAGCTAATGCTAAAGCTAATGCTAAAGTGGAACTCGGAGAGCTGCACGATGCTATTAGTGAAATCCAAAGTTCACACTCGGACAGTTTTGTGGTGGTTGCGGGGGATTTTAACCACACCTGTTTAAAGACTGTGCTCCCCAAGTTTAAACAATGTGTAGACTATAAGACCAGAGGAGAGAATATGTTGGACTTGGTGTACACAAACACAGATGCATATAAGGCAACACCTTTCTGACCATATATCCATGATGCTGGTGCCTGCCTACAAACCTCTACTGAAGTGCAGCAGGCCAGTAGTGAAACAAATCAGGATTTGGCCAGAGAGTGCAACCTCTGCACTGAAAGACTGTTTTCTGCACACAGACTGGGAGGTCTTCAAATTAGCAGCCTCCCAGGAAGACAAGACAGATGTGGAGGAGTATGCTGAAACGGTCACCAGCTACATCGCGAAGTGCACAGAGGATGTCACTATAGTGAAGACCATCACTGTACAGGGAAACCATAAGCCCTAGATGACTGGGGAGGTGCGCTCACTGCTCACAGCCAGAGATGCAGCCTTTAGAGCGAAGGACAGGATCGCCCTCCACTCAGCCAGGTCTGCGCTCTCTAAGGGTATTAAGACGGCAAAGCGCGCCTATGCGGAGAAAATCCAGGGACATCTCTGTGACACTAGGAACACCAAGCAGATGTGGCAGGGAGTTCGGACACTGACGAGCTATAAGTCTAGGCAGGGGGTCGATGATGACGACGCTTCGCTTCCAGACAGGCTCAACGACTTCTTTGCACGTTTTGAAGCATCAAACCCGACAATCAGAGGGAGGGCTGGCCCATCCCCACCATCGGTTGGGCCAGCTATCACCATCAACACAGCGAACACACGGAGGACCCTAACCAGGGTCAACCCACGTAAACTTGCAGGTCCAGACAACATCCCGGGACGTGTGCTCTGAGACTGCGTGAGCGAGTTGGCGGATGTCCTGACTGACATTTATAACATCTCCCTGAGTCAGGCCATTGTGCCCAGATGCTTTCAAACCTCTACCATAGTACCGGTGGCAAAGAAACCAGCTGTGTCCTGTCTGAATGACTATTGTCCTGTTACACTGACACCAATTGTGATGAAGTGTTTTGAACGGCTTGTCAAACCACACATGACAACCTGCCTCCCTGCATCACATGACCTGCTCCAGTTTGCATATCGTTAAAACCGCTCCACGGAGGATGCTATAGTCACCACTCTGCACTCGGTCATCACCCACCTGGATCAGAAAGACACCTATGCCAGACTCCTGTACATTGATTTCAGTTCAGCATTCAACACCATTATTCCCCAGAGACTGATGGAGAAATTACTCCTTCTTGGTCTGAACACCACCACATGTCTCTGGATCCTGGATTTCCTGACTGAGAGACCTCAGTCTGTCTGGGTTGGAAATAACATCTCCGACTCTATCACGCTGAGCACCGGATCCCCTCAAGGCTTCGTACTCAGTCCACTGTTGTTTACACTTCTAACACATGACTGTGTATCCAGACACGAGGGGAACCAGATTATTAAGTTTGCAGACGACACCACGGTGGTGGGACTTATTCAGAGGGATGAGGAATCAATGTACAGGTAAGAAGTGAGAGACCTGGAGAGCTGGTGCAGGGAAAACAATGTGGTGCTCAACGTGGACAAAACGAAGGAGATGATTATTGACTTCCGGCGGTCACAGCCTGAACACGTCCCTCTCTGCATCGGTGGCCGTTCAGTGGAGAGAGTGGAGAGCATCAAGTTCCTCGGAGTGCAGATCTCGCAGGACCTGACCTGGAGCAAGAATTCCTTGGGGATCAGGAAGCGGGCCCAGCAGAGACTGCACTTCTTGAGGAAACTCAAACAGGCCTCTCTCCCCATCTGCATCCTCAGGACCTTCTACAGAGGTGTGGTGGGGAGTGTTCTGACGTACTGCATTGCTACATGGTACTCCAGCTGCAGTATGTCAGACAAAAAAGCCCTGCAGAGGATAGTTAAGGGAGCTGAGAGGGTAACTGGAGTCTCCCTCCCCTCTGTCCAAGAACTTTT
Organism: Pholidichthys leucotaenia; assembly: GCA_020510985.1. Classification (NCBI taxonomy): domain Eukaryota; kingdom Metazoa; phylum Chordata; class Actinopteri; order Cichliformes; family Pholidichthyidae; genus Pholidichthys; species Pholidichthys leucotaenia. The sequence continues at coordinate 33,294,299 of CM035842.1, read as the reverse complement.
TTCAGAATCGTTGTAGGAGCAGGGCACTGAACATTGTCAAGGACCGTTCTCACCCTCTGAATAAACACTTTGAACTTCTGATTGATTCTGGAGCATCAGAGGCAGAACCACCAGACTGATTAACAGCTTCCTTCCACAAGCTGTTAGGATGCTGAACAGCTGATCCGGAATCTCTCATACATACTACTGCACCTACAGACACTATGTATATTATTTGTATATTATAGTCCTGGTTAGTTTTCAAGTATGTCTCAGGGAAGTGTGAATGGTTATGGTGGGGTGGGGGGGGGGTGAGGGTATGTATGAGTGTGTCTTAAATCATGTTCTTTTACTTATATGGATGCCGAGAGAAACGCAATTTCATCTTGCCTGCAGTACAGTTGTATGTACAGCAATATGACAATAAAGGTTGATTTGATTTGATTTTGAATACTTCGAGGATCTCCTCAATCCCACTGATACGCCTTCCACAGAGGAAGCAGGGTTTGGGGACGAGGGGGAGGACTCACCTATCACAGGGGCTGAGGTCGCCAAGGTGGTTAAAAATCTCCGTGGTGGCAGGGCCCCGGGGGTGGACGAGATTCGCCCTGAGTACCTCAAGGCCCTGGATGTTGTTGGGCTGTCATGGTTGACACACCTCTGCAACATTGCGTGGAGGTTGGGGACAGTGCCTTTGGCATGGCAAACCGGGGTGGTGGTTCCTCTCTTCAAAAAAGGGGACCGGAGGGTCTGCTCCAACTTTAGAGGAATCACACTCCTCAGCCTCCTTGGGAAGGTCTATGCCAAGGTACTGGAGAGGAGAGTCCAGCTGTTGGTCAAACCTCGGATTCAGGAGGAGCAATGTGGTTTTCGTCCTGGCCGTGGCACATCAGACCAGCTCTTTACCCTCTTGAGAATTCTTGAGGGTTTGTGGGAGTTTGCCCAACCAGTTTACATGTGTTTTGTGGACTTGGAGAAGGCATTTGACCGCGTCCCTCATGGTTTTTTGTGGGGGGTGCTTCGGGAGAATGGGGTATCAGGCTTGTTGTTATGAGCTATTCGGTCTCTGTACGACTGTGGTGAGAGTTTGTTTCGTATTGCCAACACTCGGTCGGAGTCATTCCCAGTGAGAGTTGGACTCCGCCAGGGCTGCCCTTTGTCACCAATCCTGTTCATAATTTTTATGGACAGGATTTCTAGGCACAGCCAGGGAATGGAGGGTGTTATGCTTGGTGACCACAGGATCTCATCTCTGTTGTTTGCAGATGATGTTGTCCTTTTGGCTTCATCCAGCAATGACCTATAGCTCTTGCTGGGACGGTTTGCCGCTGAGTGTGAAGCAGCTGGGATAAGAATCAGCACCTCCAAGTCCAAGTCCATGGTCCTCAGCCGGAAAAAGGTGGATTGTCCTCTCTGGGTTGGGGACAGGCTTCTGTCCCAAGTGGAGGAGTTTAAGTATCTTGGGGTCTTATTCACGAGTGAGGGGAAAATGGAGAGAGAGATTGAAAGACGGATTGGAGCAGCATCTGCAGTGATGCGGACGTTGTACCGATCTGTTGTGGTGAAGAGGGAGCTTAGTTCTAAGGCAAAGCTGTTGATTTACCAGTCAATCTACGCTCCTACTCTCACCTATGGTCACAAGCTTTGGGTAATGACCAAAAGAACAAGATCGCAGATACAAGCGACTGAAATGAGCTTTCTCTGTAGGATTGCTGGACTCACCCTCAGAGATAGGGTGAGGAGCTCAGTCATCCGGGAGAGGCTCAGAGTAGAACCGCTGCTCCTCCACATTGAAAGGATTCAGTTGAGGTGGTATGGGCATCTGATTAGGATGCCTCCGGGACGCCTCCCACTTGAGGTGTTTCAGGCATGTCCCACTGGGAGGAGACCCCGGGGCAGACCCAGGACTCGGTGGAGAGACTATGTCTCCCAGATGGTCTGGGAACACCTTTGTATCCTCTCTGAAGAGCTGGAGCAGGTGGCTGGGGAGAGGGAAGTCTGGGCTTCTCTGCTTCAACTGCTGCCTCCGCGACCCGGACCTCCGGAAAAGTGGTAGAAGATGGATGGATGGATGGATGGCCTAAACCAACTCTTTTTTGTAAAGTGCCTTGAGATGACCTATGTTGTGATTTAGTGCTATGTAAATAAAACTGAATTGAATTGGATCTGGTCTGTGGCTACCACCAGGTCCCAGTTTGCACTGAAGATGTCTGTGCTGCAGAAATTTTTGTGGATGGTTAATTTTTACAACTGTTTCCTTCCTCGGGTAACCTAGCTGCTACAGCTGGTCTACGACGTGCTCAAGAAGAAACCCATGGATGGCATCGACTGGAGCCCCGATGGGGTCAAGGCTTTTTTGGGTGCCAAAGCTGTGCTTGCCACTGCGGCTTTGCTGGCCCACCCATCCCTGTTGGCGCGGATTGCACTAACTACGGATGTGTCTGACGTCGAGGTCAGAGCAGTGGTGCAACAGTATGTCTCCAGTTCATGGCAACCTCTTGCCTTTTTAAGCCACACACTGTGCAATAACGAGTGTAAGTACAGCACTTTTGACTGAGAGTTATTGGCTCTCTACCTGGCCACGCGTCACTTCCAGTTTTGGCTTGAGGGTTGCGTATTTACCATGTTTGTTGACCACAAACCTCTAACCTACACGATGTCCAAAATCTTGGAACTGTGGTCAGCACATCAGCAACATCATCTAGCCACAATATCTGAGTTCACAACCGGCATTCAACATGTGGCCGGCAAGCTCAACGTTGTGGCCGAATGTTTGTCGCACGCACTGGTCTCTCCAGTCTACTTGGACATTGATTTTTCCGCCAGGGCTGCCGACCAATCGGGAGACGCAGACATTCTCGTGCTCTGTTCCGCGGGTATGGGCCTTAAACTAGAGAGCAGAGTGGTACAAGAGGGTTGTCCCCCACTGCTTTGATTTCTTTGCAATGTTTTGTGGCTGTCCCCACCCGGTTGTTCCAATCTCTTGGTGCCACTGTATTTTTGAGTCCGTTCACTCTCTCTCACACCCTGGCGTATGCGCTTTGGTTAAGCTGGTGGGGTCTAAATTTGCTTGGCCCCGCTTACACAGGGAGGTGAAGGAGTGGGCTGCTGCTTGCATTGCACGCCAATGGGCTAAGGTTCAGAAACACACCAAGTCCCCCTCAAACCTTTCCGGATTCCGAGCAGGAGATTCGATTACGTCCACGTGGACTTAGTGGGCCCCCTTCCGCCGTCGCAAGGTTTCACGCACCTTTTGACGATAGTGGACCACACCACACATTGGCCAGAGGCAGTCTTGTTGGCTTCCACTACTTCTGCTGACGTAGCCCGTGCATTTTTGTCATCTTGGATCGTGTGTTTCAGTTCCCCTTCAGACATTACCTCCGACAGGGGCCCCCAGTTCGTTTCGGAACGCTGGTCCATTATGGCCGAGATTCTGGGGGTCAAAGTGCACCGTACCACCGCATACAATCCGCAGGCTCATGGTTTGTGTGAGAGGTTCCGCAGGTTGCTTAAAGTCGCATTTGGAGCCTCATTGACCAATGAGAATTGGGTTAACTGTCTCCCTTGGGTCCTACTTGTATTACGCGCCGTGCCCAAGGAGGATCTTGCAGCTTCCCCAGCTGAGCTTGTTTTTGGTCAACCATTGCGGATCCTGGGTGAATTTTTGCCGTAAGGTCTCGCGCCCAGTACCGACTCGTCCACGCATTTTTTTTCGAGGGGCGAACCAAGCAGCATTCCGGGGCCGGTGCATATTGTTTCACCCGCACTTTTGTTCCGAAGCGTTTGGAGCATGCCAAGTTTGTTTTCGTCAGACACGATGCCCACAGGACTCCGCTGTGTCCGCTTTACGACAGCCCTTTCAGGGTTTTGGGAATGAGTGCAAAAGATTTTGTGTTGGATTTTGGGGCACAGAGAAACCATCTGCATAGATAGACTTAAGCCCGCTGACGTGTTGGCAGACGAGCAGGTGGTGCTGGCAGAGGCTCGCCGACGTGGATGCCCGCCGGCGGTGGGCTCACAGGTTGGTTTTTCCCCTACAGAGGACTTTTTGCCAAGATCGGAGACTGAGTTGTTTCCCTCCCTGCCTCAATCTGGAGACCCCTCGGTTGGTCCGGCTGCTCCACGTTACATCCGTTATGGGCGATTGCTCAAGCCCAAGGTACTGGACTGTTAAGGCCCGTTCGTGTGTGTGTGGGGGGGGGGCTGTGTGGTGGACCACTAGGAGGCTCCACTCACCCTTCTCCCCAATGGGTGGAGAGACGGGGAACATTTATTTTTACGCATTGGTGCCAAGATTCATTCATGTTGTTGCTGGAGTTGAATAAAGTTCTGAACTGGCAGCTCTCGTGTCTCATCACTTCATTCCTCCACAACGTGTTCAATACTTGTTTTCCCCACTGTATACATTTTTGATATGCATTCACGGTGAATGCACAAAACAGAGGGATAGGGCTAAGGGGGAGGGTGAAGAGGTGAATTGGGATGCACCCTTAGTTACAGTGCTGTCTAATGTAAGTGTGAATCTTGGACCAGAGGGGTTTGCACAAAAGTAGAAGAAATCCAGGATGATTGAAAAATTGTGATTTGGTGTAGTTTGATCAATCTGGCTTAATCTGTTGCACGTTTTTTGAGCCATGATGAGAAGGTATAGTGACAGTGTCAAGAAAAAGTATGTGAACCCTTTGGAATGACCTGGTTATGTGCATTAATTGGTCATAAATGTGATCTGATTTACATCTAAGTCCCAAGTATAGACACAGACAATGGGCTTAACCTAATACCACACAAACAATTATATTTCATGTCTTTATTGGATACATCCTTTAACCATTCACAATGCTGGTGGAAAAATAAGTGAACCCTATGCTAATGACTTCAACAAAAGTCAGGAGCTACCAAACCTTGGGCCTCATGTACAAAGACTTGCATGGATTTCCTATTGAAAGATGACATACATTTAAATCAAGAAAATGACATAAGCACATAAAAATTCCAGCTGTATGAAACAGTGTGTACGCAGGAATCAAAGCACATTTCCTTTGTACATCCCAATCTACCTGGAATTGAGTGCACATGAGGTAATATCAGACTCCTCCCTTGACATGCCTCCATTTGAATATGCAAATTGATGTAAATATGCCCTGCATGTGAGATTCTCCTCACTGCAGGATCAGAAATCATGTCTACACGTAGGAAGAAGAGGAACTTCACATTTATAAAGACTTCAATTGACATAAAAAAAGTAATTTTATCTTTAGTGTACTCTTGACTTAGAAAGTTGAAAATATACATATACTATAGCATTTTGGGGATTGCAACCACAAGATGCTGATGGGAAATGATTAATGTCTAAATATAAGCATGTTCTCTTTAAGCAAATTGTTTGAAAATAAAGTAAATGGTCTGTACGTACTAAAGTTGTTCTGTTGAGATTTTCTTGTGTTGCAGTTTTTATGTCGGCACCATCAGTTTGGATGCTGTTGAGGGGAGAGAATAAACTCAGTCAAAGATGACTGCCGGTTTCATCATTGAAGCCTACTGAACCTCCTGTTAAAAGCTAGTGATGCTACAATATGACAGAAACAGAAACAAACAGTATAACCATGTGGAAGTACAAATACTTCTTTAGTTGTAGGAAATTTGTGAAATAAAAAAAGATACAGAAAGTTGAAAAATATTAATTAAAAATTAGGAGGAAAAAGTGGAAACATGAATAATTCACATCTTGAGTACAGGTTACAAAAACAAATATTCATTTTATGTATATTTTTCTACTTTCTGTATCCTAGTTATTTTTTGTTTTATACTGTTCCAGATCTCTGAATTGTTTCAATACTTTTCTATTTATTTATCTTATTTATTTTTATGTATGCTTTCATCTTTTATATTTTAAAATTGTGGATGTATACATTTATACAATGTAAGACTTGTGAAATATTCTTGTTTTCAACTTTTTGTTTTTGTTCACGTGTCTCTGGTGTGTACAATAATTGTTTTCACATCATTAACAGTCTCCCAACATCACCTCGAAGTGTTGCCAACGGACCAATAACTGTAGAAACGTGCGTATGCCAGCCATGAAGTTGGTGTGGGGCTGCACAGATTTCCACGGACATTTCATTCTTCATACATCTGAAATTTTGCGTGGAAAAGGACGTACGCCATGTTTTTAGTGCATAAGTATCCTTTGTAGATGAGGCCCCTGGAGTCCAACCAATGAAACCAGATTGGAGTGAGGAGTAGAGCTTCTGTGACACTCTCTACCACACATGGTCTTAAAACCAATTTTTAAAAGAACATAAAGAATCTCTCATTTGTCCAGTTACTCTTTTAATTAATCTGTCAATCAAACATGCTGTTGTCCCAACTGGTTGAGAGGTAGGAGTGGTCAGACCAGTTTTCAAAACAGGGATTAAAACTGATATAAACAACTACAGACCAATCAGCATGTTACCTGTTATCTTCAAAATAATTGAAAAATAATTGAAAAATTGATGGTCACACTATTATGTGAACATCGGCATTATGGGAACACCACCCTGTATCAAGCACAGTTTGGTTTCCATGCCCAACATTCAACAGAGTCTGCAATGAGCTTGATTTTAGAGAAAACTAAATCTTTTTTAGATAAGTGCAATTGTGAAGGTGCTGTGTTTTTAGATCTGAAGAAGGCATTTGACACCACTGACCACATCTTTGGATCTTTGGGGGCAATGGATCAGCGTTCTCGTCGCGCCCTCCGCCAGTACCCGGGCTCGCCTGGGGAAGTTAATGATCCTACCAGCAGACTAAATTCGAAGAGACGACGCCTCTGTGCCAAGTCAAAGAAGAATCCTAGTCACAGTCCTAAAGCCGAAAGCAAACGGCCCCAAGAGCACTTTGTGGTAGGATCTGCCCTTCGCATATTACAACTAAACGTTGAAGGCCTATCTGCAGCCAAGCGAAGCCTTATTGAAGTCCTCGCCTTCCAACATTCGATTGATGTAATCTGCCTCCAAGAGACTCATATTGGCACAGAGGAAGCTGGCCACTTCACCATCAAAGGCTTTGACCTCCTGTGCTATGTTCTACATGCTAAACATGGACGTGCCACCTATGTGCGTTCTGACATAGTTGAAGCAAATCACCTGATAACAATACATTTCTCAGACACCATAATCATTGGTGGCTTCCATATCGTCAATGTGTACAAGCCCCCTAATGCCAACTGGGATCTGCAGGTCTTACCCACCCTACCCCACCCTGCCATCTATGTGGGGGACTTTAACAGCCATCACCCTGACTGGGGGTACCCAGCAGTGGACAGTGATGGGGAGGCACTTTCAGACTGGGCATCCAGAAATGACCTCGCTTTGATATACGACCCCAAACAAAGAGGAACCTTCCACTCTGCTAGGTGGAAGAAGGACTATTCTCCTGACCTGTGTTGGGTCAGCTCTTTGAATGGGGAGCCATATCCTACACAGATCCTCATTCTTGATGATTTTCCACACAGCCAACACCGGCCCCTGCTTGTACACATTGGCCTACAACTTCCAGTCATATACAGCCCAAGGAAGATGCGCTGGAACTCCCGCAAAGCCAACTGGAAGAAATTCAGTGAAACTCTGGACCGGAGCGTTGTTACCATCCCACTCCACACCATCACTGTAGATGAAGCATACAACCGCTTCTGCAGCGCAATCTTCAAGGCTGCCCATACTGCAATCCCACGAGGCTACCGACCCCTCTATGTCCCATGTTTGGACGAAGAAAGTGCTGCCATCCTACAATCCTATCAAACATCAGGGGACCCAGAGATAGCAGACCATCTCATTGAATCGCTAAATACAGCCCGGCGAAAGAAATGGGAGGAGACAGTTGCTGACCGGAGCTTTACCCACTCTAGCAGGAAATGTTGGAGCCTCATCCGTCGCCTAGGAGCTGCACAGAAGCCCCCTAGCCAAAGCCGAGCATCCGTCACACCCAACCAAGTTGCATCCCACCTACTGACTATCGCCAAAGCACCCCAAGACAAAGACACCAGAAGAGCAGTTACAACTGAGCTAAAAAAAACACCAAAAAATGCCTGTAGAGGAAACGAACCCTGAACCCTTCGAGGCTGCTGAACTGGAGAAAGTCCTACAGGGCCTGAAATGTGGAAAGGCAGCAGGATACGATAACATCTTCCCAGAATTCATGAAAAATCTTGGCCCCCGAGCCCTAACCTGGTTGACACAATTCTACACAAGGATCACACAAACAAACTCGATCCCAAAGAAATGGTGGACAGCAAAGGTCATTGCCATCCCAAAACCTGGCAAAGACCACAAACTACCAGCAAGCTACCGCCCAATCTCCCTACTCAGCGTTCCTTACAAAATCATGGAGCGCCTAATACTGCGACGCATTTCCCCAGAAATAGAGGATATTCTAAGTGTGGATCAAGCAGGTTTCCACAAGGACCGCAGTACAGGAGAACAAGTACTGGCCCTAACCACCTTCATCGAAAATGGCTTCGAGAGCAGACTGAAGACAGGGGCTGTATTTCTCGATCTTACAGCCGCCTATGATACGGTCTGGCACAAAGGCCTCCTCCTGAAACTTATAAAGGCGATCCCTGCTTGGGCAACAGCAATTATAAAAACCCTGCTGACCAACCGAAGGTTCAGAGTCCACCTCAGTCAGAACACAAGTGCATGGAGAATGCAGAAAAACGGACTCCCACAAGACTCAGTTCTAGCTCCAGCTCTGTTCAACCTCTACATAAACGACCTGCCTACTACAAAATCCCGCAAATTCATCTATGCAGACGAAATCTGTTTGGCATTCCAAGCACCAGACTTTGAACCACTGGAACGGGTGCTCACAGAAGATCTTGCCAAACTGGACCAGTTCTGCAAAATCTGGCGCCTAAAACCAAGCCCAGCAAAAACCGTCTCCAGTGTATTCCATCTCCACAATGCAAAAGCTACCAGAGAACTAAACATCCACCTGAGCGGACTCAAGCTTAAGCATGCCCCAAATCCAACTTATCTTGGAGTGACCCTTGATAGGACCTTATCCTTCAAGGAACATCTAAAGGGGACAGCTGCTAAGGTGAAGGTACGAAACAACCTGCTCTGCAAGCTCGCTGGTGCAAAATGGGGGGCGGCAGTCTCCACCCTGCGCACCTCAGCACTGGCCCTTTCATACTCTGTAGCACAATATTGTGCCCCTGTCTGGTCCAGGTCATCTTACACACACCATGTAGACACCCAGCTCAACTCAACCATGAGAACTATAACTGGAACAATCCGCTCAACACCACTCCCCTGGCTCTCTGTACTGTCAAACATAGCCCCTCCACACATCCGGCGAGCAGCATTAACTCAAAGGATGCTCCAAAAAGTTAAAGATTTTCCTCCCTTGCCAATCCATGCAGATATCTACACCCCACCCACTGCCCGACTTTCATCCAGACGGCCGATTTGGAAAAACCCTCCCCCAGCTGACTTTACCATCCAGACAGCTTGGCAAGAGGAATGGGAGACCAAGGAGGTCCCAAACAAACAGCTGGTGATAAACCCCAACCAACAGGTCCCGGGCACCAACCTCCCAAGGAGACAATGGTCTACACTCAATCGCTTCAGGACTGGACATGGCCCCTGCTTGGCCAGCCTTCACAGATGGGGCAGTAGCCCTAGCCCACTGTGCGCATGTGGAGAGGAGCAAACAATGGAACACATCATAGAGGTTTGCCCGCTCCAAAGACTGGAAGGAGGATTACACACCCTCCATACAGCAAACCAGGAGGCAACTGCTTGGCTTAAGGACTTTGCATTCGCTAAATAAATAAACCACATCTTTTCAACCAAACTTAGTTTAATTTTTCAGAACATGCTATCAAATGGATGAAATCCTATTTAACCAACAGACAGCAACGTGTAATGGTCCACAGTGTCAAATCACTATATTTGAAATGTCAAATGGGTCCATACTTGGACCAATATTATTCTCCTTATACATAAATGATTTTCCAAATGCATGCAGAAACATTCACAAACAAATGTATGCAGATGACAAGGTAATATTCACCCCTGCAAAAAACACACAAGAAGCTGCCTGTATTCTTACAACAGCGATGACCCAAATCCATGACTGGCTGAATAATTCATGTCTTCTAATAAACACTAAAAAAACTGTGCATGATGTTATGACTAATTAAGATTGACAGCTCATGTGCATGATGCCAAAGCACAAGAAGGAACCACACAGAGGGGCACGTTTGAAAGTTTTATTAAGTAGCAAAACCAAAGCGCACAGCTGCAAAAACAGTCACTCGCCAGAGGAATAGCCCTGTAGAGAGAAGACGAGAGCCGTGAGCGGAGGAATGGAGTAAGGGGAAATGGGAGAGCCAAACTGCCACTTACTTGGGAAATCCAGGGCAGGGACCCAGCGAGGAATAGATGAACCAATAGAGTGGGGGGATGATGCACTGATGGTGCCTGACCGAGTGGAGTGGAAGCTGAGGTACGGTGAGATGTGGCAGAAGAGCGCGAGCAGTCCTAGAGACACATCTACACGGTGGCAGCAACCTGGGAAAAGAGGTGAAATAAGGTTAATGACGTGTCAACACTTATAACTTTAGTTTAGCTTGCCTAATCACGGGCAGTATGCACAGACGAGCCAGCGTTGACTACGCAGAGAGAGCCTCCTTAAGTACGCTGGCTGATGAGCAGGTGCAGGTTTGTCTTCTGCCTCAGGTGCAGTGATGAGTTGGTGAATGTGAGGCAGGATGGGAAAGGGCGCGCTCTCACTGCCCATGACAGATGTTCACCAAACAACGATCAAATATTACAAACTCAAACATTTTCTTAAAAGGGGAGAAGCTGCAACTTTTAATTTAAGACCCTCAGCATGATTTTGCAGTGATGGGTTGGTGAATGTGAGGCAGGATGGGAGGGGCGTGCTCCCGCAGCCCATGACAGAGCCCCCCCCTTCTAAGAGTGCCTCCTGGCGGTCCGGAGGGCTTCTCCGGGTGACCACGGTGATCGGCCTGGAGAATCCCCTTGTCCAGCATTCGCGACGCGGGGACCCAGAACCATTCCTCTGGGCCATAGCCCTCCCAGTCCACCAAATGCTGCAGGCCCCAACCTCGACGGTGAACATCCAATATATGTCATACAGTGTAGGCGGGGTGGACATCGATGATCCGAGGAGGAGGAGGTGGCTTCAGGGGGGGGGGGGGGTGGTAGAAAGGACTGGCCGAGATGGGCTTGATATGGGCGACGTGGAATGTAGGGTTCACCCGTAGGGCCGGAGGCAGCTTCAGCTGGACCGACGCGTCATTTATCACCCGGGAGATGGTGTATGGCCCAAGGAAGCGGGGGACCAGCTTCTTCAATTACTCTTTAAGAGGGATCTGACTCACTGCCAGCCAGACCTGCTGTCCAGCGACATACTTTGGAGCTGGAACCCGCCTCTGATCAGCAGCAGCCCAGATGTGTTCTGTGGTGCAGGCCAGGGCAGCCCAAGTAGACCTCCAGACACATTGGCAGCGACGAGCATGGGCCCCTACGGTACGGATGGAACCGAGACCTCCTTCTCGGCCATGGGGAGGAGAGGCGGCGTGTACCCCAACAACGCCTCGAACGGGGTGAGTCCAGTAGCTGAGGATACCGCAGAGTTCATGGAGTACTCCACCCAGGTCAGATGTGTGCTCCAAGATGATGGGCTGCTGGCTGCTACGCACCGCAAGGCGGCCTCCAAGGACTGATTGGCGTGCTCCGCCTGCCCATTGCTTAAAATCCTTTCAGCTCTTTTTCAGCATTTTGCCATCTGATTTCCTGAGGAGAGACTCACAGTAGTTCCCAGGGTCCGGCAAAATGCCCTCCAGACCTGGAACGTGAATTGTGGACCCTGATCAGACACAATGTCCATAGGGATGCCGTGGACCCAGATCACGTGATCGGTGAGGAGGACCACTGTCTCCAAGGCTGAGGGAAGCTTCAGGAGGGCCACAAGATGCACCGCCTTGGAAAAGCCATCCACGATGGTCAGAATCACCGTCTTGCCACGGGAGGGGGGGGGAGTCCGGTGACGAAGTCCACGGCGATGTGAGACCACAGACGACCAGGGATGGGGAGAGGGTGGAGGAGATCCGATGGGGGGGAGGAGTCCAATTTCCTTCGGATGCAGGTCTGACAGGCCTTCACATATTCTTGTACGTTCCGCCGCAGCGTGGGCCAACAGAACGCTCGCCGGATGAAGTCCACAGTTCAAGCGATGCTCGGATGGCACGCGAAGCGACTGGCGTGACCCCACTCGCTGCAGAGGGTGGCTGGGATGTACAGACAGTTCCAGGGACACCCTACTGGCACAGGCTCCTGGGACTGGGCCTGACGGACCCTCCGCTCAATATCCCAAGAAAGGGCTCCAAGGAGGAGCCCTTACTTGTGTCAAGCGCAGTGCCACCCCACTATAGTTCCTGATGAACCTTCGGTAAAAATTTGCGAACCCGAGGAAGCGTTGAAGCTCCTTACAGGAGTGGGGAGTTGGCCAATCTTACACTGCCTTCACCTTAGCCGGGTCGGCAATCAGTCTCCCTTCAGCCACTATGAATCTCGAGAAGTTGGTAGATGTTGTGGACACACTTCTCGGCCTTGACATAGAGCTGGTTCTCCAAGAGCCGTTGTAAAATGGCCCTGACATGGGCTACATGTTCCTCTGGCGAGCGGGAGAAAATAAGAATATCATCAAGGTAGACAAACACAAATTGATAAAGCATATCTTGGAGGACGTCATTTATTAACCGCTGGAAGATGGCGGGGGCATTAGTGAGCCCGAATGGCATCATTGAATATTTGAATTGCTCTTGGTGTGTTTTAAAAGCCGTCTTCCACTCATCGCCCTCGCGAATGCGGATCAGATTGTACGTGTTCCTATGGTCTAACTTGGTGAAAACCCGTGAGTACTGAAGGAGCTCAAACGCTGAATTAATCAAAGGCAAAGGGTATTTATCTTTGATGGTAATTGCGTTGAGCTCCCGGTAGTCAATGCACGGGCGCAACGAGCCATCCTTCTTCCCGACAAAGAAGAACCCACCTCCGAGCGGAGCTGAAGATGGCCCAATAAGGCCGGCGTTCAGCAATTCCTTAATATTTTGCTCCATCGCCTCCCTCTCTGGGCCAGAAATGCTATAAAACCGACTGGACAGCAGCCTCGCCCCCGGGATGAGGTCTATAGCACAATCATAAGAGCGGTGAGGTGGCAGCGGCAGCGCTTTTGATTTGCTCAAGACCTCTCCCAAATCGTGATAAGCCTGGGGAACAAGGCTGAGGTCTGGCGGCTCGACCAGGGAGAGAGAAATGGACAGAGATGGGTAACACTCTGCTGAACGCATACAATGGGCCAAACAAAATGGGCTCCAGGAGGAGATGGTGTTTTTGTCCCAATTAATTATTGGGTTATGCCTCCGGAGCCACGGGTAACCAAGAACTACCGGGGAAGATGACACATGGAGAACCAGGAACAAGAGTTCCTCCCGGTGGTTCCCAGAAAGGAGGATGGAAATGGGCACCGTGCTATGAGCGACCGCTGCGACCTCTGGGCCAGATATGGTTGTGATCCTCTGACCACGGGGCAGTTTACATGTGGGAATCCCCACCTGCTTAACGAACTCAGCAAACACGAAATTACACTCTGACTCTGAATCAACCAGTGCCATAGTCCTCCTCTCGACCCCCAGCAAATGCACGAGGGCCGAAATAGAAAAAATTACCAGGTGGAGTAGGTTTAGTCCCGCCTGCCACACCCTCCATGGTTACTGACAGGCCGCGTCTTTTAGCCACTGGCAGCATTCATCCAGACTGTGGTTCATTAAACCACAGTACGTGCACGTGCCAACTCTTCACCTTCGCTGGCGCTCATCGTCGGTCAAGTGCCGAGAGAGCTCCATTGGTTCAGGCGAACAGCTGGCGCTGCCAGTGCCAGTAACCATGGCGGATACACGCTCAGCACGCAGGCAAGAGGACTCATGCTCCTTCGCGTGCTCACAGTATCGGTTGTTCAAACCAACTGCCTGATCTATGAGACTATCGAGAGTCTCCAGGACAGGGTGAACCGCCAGATCATCACGGAGTTAATCATTCAATCCGTGGAGGAACGCACTGCGTAACGCAATATCGTTCCACCTCGAATCAGATGCTACAACCCGGAACTCCACCGAGTACTCAGCCACTGACCGAGTGCCCTGGCGGAGCATCATCAGGCGGCTCATAACGTTGCTCTGACTCTCGGTCCGGCCAAACGCGCTAGAGAATGCGGCCACAAATTGACCAAATGTGTACTGCCACCCCTTGGGGTTGTCTAAATTGGACTGTGCCCACTCAAGGGCTCGATCCCTGAGCAACAGAGTAAAGAACTGGATCTTGGCCACGTCCCCCGGATACTCCTCCCCGACCTGCTCCAGGTACATTTGAACTTGAATAAGAAACCCTTTACATTTCCCCACCTCCCCTGCGTACGGGGAAGGTGTGAGAATGGAGGTAGTACGGCGCACCGTAGTGCGTGGGGCAGGCTGAGGGGGAGAGGCCGGAGGAGGCGCTGTAGACCAAAGCATCAACATATTCGACACCTGTTGCATCATCACAGTGAGCTGGCACTCGGTCGCCGCTAGGCAATCCATAGCTAACAGCTCCTGTGGTAAGGCACCGGCTGAGCTACTTCCTTTCTGGCTCGTTCTAACATGACTAATTAAGAGTGACAGCTCACATGCACGATGCCAAAGCACATGAAGGAACCATACAGAGGGGCACGTTTGAAAGTTTTATTAAATAGCAAAACCAAAGTGCACAGCTGCAAAAACAGTCACTCACCAGAGGAATAGCCCTGTGGAGAGAAGACGAGAGCTGTGAGCGGAGGAATGGAGTAAGGGGAAATGGGTGAGCCAAACTGCCACTTACTTGGGAAATCCAGGGAGAACCGATAGGGACCCAGCGAGGAATAGACAAACCAGTAGAGTGGGGGGATGATGCACTGATGGTACCTGACCGGGTGGAGTGGAAGCTGAGGTACGGTGAGATGTGGCAGGAGAGCGCGAGCAGTCCTAGAGACACACCTACACGGTGGCAGCAACCTGGGAAAAAAGGAGAAATAAGGTTAACGATGTGTCAACACTTATAACTTTAGTTTAGCTTGCCTAATCATGGGCAGTATACCCAGACGAGCCAGCGTTGACTGCGCAGAGAGAGCCTCCTTAAGTATGCTGGCTGATGAGCGGGTGCAGGTGTGTCTTCTGCCTCAGGTGCAGTGATGAGTTGGTGAATGTGAGGCAGGATGGGAGGGGCGCGCTCTCACTGCCCATGACAGATGTTCACCAAACAACAATCAAATATTACAAACTCAAACATTTTCTTAAAAGGGGAGAAGTTGCAACTTTTAATTTAAGACCCTCAGCGTGATTTTAGACTCCTCACTAACCTTTAAAAGCACAGCCAAAAAAATCTCAAACATAATCAAATTCAATCTAAGAAATTTTAAACAAATTAGACCATCGCTGACAGTTAGTGCAACCAAAATGTTTCTGCATGCAATGATCTTCTAACACATCGATTACTGTCTTACCAGCTGGTCACTCACTGGTGCAATCATAATCAAACCCACTGAATCTTTGTACAAAAAGCCATAAAAATCTTTGATAAGAAAGATCCCACATATCATTGTTGTCACATTTACAAGAAATACAATTTTCTGTCTTTTGAAAATGATAAAACTCTTAAATTTGTCTGTTCAAATTATAAAGTATTAAATGGCTGTGCACTCCACTTCCAGGGAGAATATGTCAAACTGAGGACTGTTACCAGTACCACCACCAGAGCAATCACTGGAGGAGACTGTGCGGTCCCCCACAGACGCACCACATTTGCTCAATCTGTGCTATTAGTGAGGGGCACCAAGATCTGGAATAACATACCACCAACAATAAGAGAAAGTACCACACTAAACACTTTTAAGATTCATTGTAAAAACTGGCTTTTAAACAAAAACAACCAAACCAAACAACCAAAACTGTACCCATAACTAGTGGTTGCTCTGCAGCACGCACACACACACACACACACACACACACACACACACACACACACACATATATATACTGTATATATACGTATATATATACACAGTATATACATATACACACACACACGTGTATATATATATACAGTATATATACATGTGTGTGTGTGTGTGTGTGTGTGTGTGTGTGTGTGTGTGTGTGTGTGTGTGTGTGTGCCCTTGCGTCACACACATATGCTCCGCCTCTTGTTTGTTGCTGTTGTTTGTTGTTGCTGTGAGGTGCTTGGGTGCATGTGTGTGTGTACGCATACACAGCACTTCACTCGTGTGACATTTGAATGCTTTGTTTTGTAGCACCTTAACTCTTGCACTTTACCAAATATATAAATTTCAAGAAGGTGACAAGAAGAAGTATATCCACTTTGTACAGTTTCATTGCAGATGTTCTGATGCAGAACAGGGATGAAAACATCTGGTTATTTGCTACCCACCCCCCCACCCCAGACAGAGGGGTCTTAACAGCAATCCTGAATATCTTTTCATAGTTTGGTATTTTAGACACAGAAAAGATGGAGGTAAGACTATAAGTAGTTTTCTTGATAAACATATTGACCCTCCTTTATTAAACATGCATCATATTAAACTAGTCATCTGATCATTTCAGCAAAAAGATCAATATTTATCAGTCAATGTGATCATAGGATACACTCAAATCAACGACAGGTCTGAGCTCATGTACGCAAGTTTTAAAGTTAGTGTGGACCTGTGGTGCAGCAGAGAAACCTGGCTGTGTGGAGAACAGTAATACATTTGCTGCTTTATATCTCTGCACTTTAACTGCAGCCATTTGCACAAATGCCATATCTGCTGTCTGTCATTGCTGTACTGATCATGTGCAGTCCTATCTATTACTGTCTGCACCTACACTACCGCATTGAACTGCAACTACGGGTATTACATCTCTAGTTTTCTGTATATAAGATTGCTGGGTTTTATCACCGTTAATCGTTTATCTCTGTTTGCACTATGGGAGGTCTGGGTCTATCTTTTGTCGCCATTTGCACTGCGGGTTTCATTACTGTACATAGACTGCTGTTGTTGTTGTTTTCTTTTTTTCAGCCTTATTCCTTTTTCTTTTTTTATATTGTGCACACCACTGAAGAGAGAGAAATGCCATTTCAATTCTCCTGTATATGCTGTACGTATAGTGGTATTGACAAATAAAATCTTTGAATCTTGAATCTTGAATTATAGATCACAGTAGTGCAACCTTTCAGATGATATTTGACTTGCAGTTAGATGAGTGTTTTACTTTAAAGAGTAAAGAGCCTGCTTGTAGGAATTATAAATGTTCTATACACATTTATGTCACTGCAGCAGATATAGCAGATGTTGGAGCCAAATCAGAGTCATAGTTTTATTAATTTGAAAGGAAACTATGCAATTGAAAACTCAAATGTTATATGTTCATATTTTGTTGAAGTACCCTCAGTGTGGCTTTGTGAGGAATTTGAATACTAACTGTGTAAGTGTTTGACCTGGAATGATGGAAAGTCACGGGGACACCAGTTGATGCTTCTTCCACAGTGTCTTACTGATCTGGATGTGCTTGTATCTTCATCGCTCAAAAGAACATGACAGAAAAAACATGTGTTCAGTAAACTGTGCAGCATGGATCCTAAAACCTTATATGACCAAAATTTAAATGCCTCAGTTAAGTCCTTCCCAAAAGAAATTTAACCAGTCATGTTTAAATTAGATGACCAATTTTAAAGATGAATTAAAAAGAATTAACAATTAAGACAAGTGGAGTACCTATTCTTTTACCATATAAGATCATAAACAGACTCAGTCTTGGACCCAAAAATGCAGACAGAGAGAGGCAGTGAGAGGTTTGAGGGGATTTATTCCCATGTCCAGTCAACATGAAGCATGTTGTTACTCTTACAGGGAGTGGGCAGATGGACATCTCTCTCCAGAGGGTCTGATCTTCTTCTGAGGCTCCAAACAGTGGTGAGTAGATTGGTGGAGTCCTGGGAACCAGAAGATACAGAGGAAAAACAGGTAAGTTTATGAAACTTTCAACAAGCTCAAAACAGATTTCAGCAGACAAACAATGACCACAGCAGTTCCAGCTCTGGGTAGCATTTTCTTCAGGACTTTAACAAGGACGAGCTGTCAGTGGTGCCAGGTGACTTGTTCTGTTCCAAAGTGAAATGGTCCTCTGCTCCTCTGTCAGCAGGGGCCTGCACCTGCCCACACTCGCATCATTTTTGTTTAGCACGGTTCCCAGACTTCCTTAAAGGTGATGGAGACAACATTCTGACCTCCTGACCAGGAGGTGGTACATTTACTCTTACTCCAGTGGGTTGGTAGGGACACACGATAGCAACCTAATCATGTTATATTGGCTGGGACATCTTTAGCAGCCATATATATGTAGACATTAGATAGAACATGGTTACCTGCAAGGCTAGTCACATTTCATATACATAGCTTACTTATGATTACAATAAATATAGCGAACAATTGTTTGTATATCCTGTTATCACAATGCTGCAGGTGCCATCAACCATTATAATTACCAACAGAATATGGCACCGCTGTTTGCTCATGAAAATGTTAGCCATGTCCTATCTGGGGTATCATATAGTATCTAATGGCCCTTTTCCACTCACATCTACTCAGCCTTACTCGCCTTGACTCTACTCAGTTTGTAGGGTTTTCCACTAATACCTAGTACTAGGTACTATTTTGGTACGTACTCCAGTGAGGTTCCATCCATGCTGAGTCAAGCTGAAAATGTGACGTCAACAGCTTGCAGGCCACTGATTGGCCAGGGTGTAACATGAGTGGATGAGAGTGACATCTTCACAAGATTCAAAGCCGCCATTTGTAAATTCAGCCGTGAGTTTTTATTATTTCTGTGATTCGTGGAAAGAGATTGTTGGAGCATTCCCCTCCATACGCAGCAGCTAGCTCTCCACGTATGTGTTGTCATCACCTTCTTTGTATTCAGCCCAGCACTTTAAGTTCGGTTAACCCCTTGGTGTTATCGGCTGACCCTGCTCACCTTCTTCATCCTCCAGACTGCACGGATCGCCCCGGAATCGCTCCAGCCCTGTGTCATGATCGCCTTTCCCTTTGTGCTTATAGCAGTCCTGCGGCACTAGACTTCCTATTGACCGGGCTCTAGAGCATCCGACTGGTGCCCTGCATGTCAGGTGGCCTTAATGTCATCATCTGCATCTCTCTGCATTTTTGTGGTTAAGCTGAACAGTTACTTTGTGACTAAGTTTAATAAATATGGCACCTTCTACTCATGCTATTGGGTTTTTCATTCTCTCCCTCGTGCACCGTACAACGGCGCATGGGAGATTGTGACAGAATGCCCCAACCAGACAGAAAAAACCCAGCGGAGTAGAAGTGTGTTTTTTCTTTGTTCTTCCCACACTTTTTTCCTTCCTCCCCGACCTTAAACATGGTGGTTCGGATGGAGAGAGAGCTGGAGCAGGAGATGCGTTCACTGAGTCTCCTAGAAGAGGTTTTTTTCATGGACACAGAAGCCCCGTTCCTTCTTGACAATTCAACAGGCTCGGGACACCACGAGGAGAGTTATGGAGCGAGATAGCCTCTGGGATCACCCAGAGGCAATGGAGATCCTCCGGGACATCTTCGCCGCGCCATGTGAGGAATCGGCTGAGGATCTCCCAGTGCTCAAGCTTCTCGCGGCCACTCCGTTCTTTTCTCCTGAAGATGCGGGGCCTCTCTGCATGGGTGACCCACTGCTTGGCACGGTGCTCTGTGTTCCGGATTATCTCATTCCTAAGTCGACCAGGAGGAGGAGAGGGAGGAATCCCCGCCACAAGAAGCGTCCAGCCCCGCTTACTACAGCTCCACCTCCCCACTCTGTGCCATGCTCACAGGAGGAAATGGAGGAACGCAGGCGGGCTCTTCTGGCAGAGACAGACCTCATCTTGGAGGTGAAGCCGTGGCTCCTCCCAGAGATGGCCAAAAGATTAAAGGAACTTTACCCGAGGGAGGAGGAGCCACAACCCGATGAGGAATGCCAGGAGAGGAGAGAGGATGCCTCGGAGGCCGCTGGGGACCTCCAGTGCCAGGAGAACAGGCAAGTTTCTTCTCTTTTAATTTTCATGGTCAGTGATCAATTTTGCCTGCCTCCTGGCCAGGAGACTCGGGGTGTGCAGTCCCCTGAGTGCTCCGCCCCAGCGGCATATAATGCTCTCGTACCTGCTTTCTCCAACTCCTTCCTATGTGCCCCTACAAGCCCATCAGTCCTGGAGCCAGGTCGCTCAGAGGAGGAGGAGCCAGAGGCCCGAGGGCCCAGCCTGTGGGCCAGTGGAAAGGTTGTCCACAGCCGCCACGCCAGAGGAGCTGGAGGCGTGGAGGATGGCGCACGAGAACACCACGACTGCAACCACCATCACGCCAGCTGCAGGGGCCGCCGCAGTGGAATCATCCCCCTGACCAGACCTCCAGCCGATGGGACCCGGGGCATCGTCATCAGAGTCCTGGACAGTGGTAGAGCTTAAGCACAGGCAAGTAATCTCTCCTGTAGTTCATTTGTCTATAGTGGAGGGATCTTGTCTGGTTCTTGGGGAGGGGAGTCAGGTGCGTCTCTCAGCCGCATCTGGATCCCCCTCGCCGGGCTCTGCCACTGTCGGCAACCCTAACCATTCCTCCTCTCCTATCCCCTTTGAGCTCCATCCTAGGGTCACTGAAGAGGAGCTGTCACAACCTGGGTTGTCCACAGAAGACGACGCGGGGCCAGTTTTCTCGGAGGAGGCTGACGGCGATGAAGCACCCGACAGACGGGGGAGACCCACGCACCCCAAATCACTGGAGTCCTGGATGGCGGTGGAGCCAGAGTTCAGGCAAATGTGCTCCATGATGTCAGTAATGTCAGTGTCAGTGTCACACTGCCCAACTCATGGTGAGGTGGACCCGGGGTAGCTCACAGTAGCCCTCGGGGCCGCCACAACGAGCTTTGCCGCTGCCAGCAACCCTGATCTGGTTTCTCTTTTTCTCCCTTTGAATTCGGAGCCCCCCGGCCGGGGTTGCTGGAGAGCTGCTGGTCTCTTCGGAGGCCGCCGAGGATCAGGGTCCAGAATCAGGGGACATGAGGAGCATTACCTCCCTCGCTGGAGAGGCCACCACGGGAGTAATGAGGCCCCCGATGGGGGTGACCGCAGGTGCACTGGTGCTCCAGCCAGAGCCCACCGTGGGTGCAGCAGAGCTCCAGCCGGGGTCCACCACCGGTGCAGCAGAGCTCCAGCCAGAGTCCACCACCGGTGCAGCCACATCCAAGACCAGGACCATTGCGGGTGCAACCACGTCCCAGACTGGGACCATGGCGGGTGCAGCCACGTCCCAGACCGGGACCATGGCGGGTGCAGCCACGTCCCAGAACTGGACCATTGCGGGTGCTACGGTTCCCCTGCCCCAAGCCTCGAATGGCAGAGGGGCTCCTGTTCCTTGGTTTTGCCGCCAATGTTCCTGAGTATGGAGGCTGCTTCTCCGTCTTCCCCTCCGGTTCTGGTGGCTCCACCACGCTGGTCAGCCACCCGAAGGACTTGGCTTATGGGTCGGGTGGTCCATCGGCCCGGGCAGGCCGCCGGACATTATCCTGCGGACCGCTTGCTGGACTTGGGACTTTGGCAGGCCACCCAATCTTCCACTCCTCACCATGCTGGGGGCCTGGGATTCTGGTCAACCCCCTGAACTTTGGACTTTGGGGGAGGGGGTTAAAGTTTGAGGTAGGGGGTCATTAGGAGGGTTTTGCTCGTTATTTTGTTTTTTACTGGTTGTGTTTTCACCAGTTGCTTTCCTCCTAACCGGTGTTCCCCCACCTTCCACCCTGGGTTAGTGTTTGTTGGCGGGGGGGGGGGGGTCCCTTGAGGGGTGTTGTTTCTTTTTGGCTGATGGTACTGGGGTGTCTGGTTCCACCCCTGGGGGGGGGGGCTGTCATGAATCATGGTTTGGCTGTTCCAAACCCAGCTCTGACTTATTGTTTTGTTTTGCCCTATTTTCCGCCTGCCGCTTCAGGGAAGCTATTGGGCCTCCGCTCCCTGACAGCTTGGGCACGCCCCCTCCTCCTGTCAAGTGCCATCAGCTGTACTGTCACAGGTGTTCACACACACACACACACACACACACACACACACACACACACACACACACACACACACGTGCTGTAGCATCATCTCACTTTGGCTCAGCAACAATTATTCTTCTGCTTAAAGACATTTTTTTTTCATCCAGGAATAACACAAAAAAATGGATTTTCTTCCTCCAGGCCACAGCTGAAATCCCCCTTCTTTTGTTAAAACCAGCCTAAGGAATTTCCCCAATGTCCGGCTTCACTTTTATTGCCCCCATAAAACATGCAACAGATCCACGACTCAGCTAATTTCCTTAAACTCTGGACATGCTGGATTAAACAGTGAACTTTAAAGTACATTATTACAAACTCAATTCTAAACCTTCATTCTTTTCAGAACTATGAAAATGCAGATGGACTCTGATGTTTTTGATGTGGAAAATCAATAATATGTGTGAAATGCATTAATCTGTGATTTTATATATATGCATGTTAATGTTTAAATGATTGTTTACTCCTGCATGTTGATTTAGAAGCACTGCTTATAATTTATACTAATCACTAAAGTTATCTTAGTTTAATACATAAAGGGAAATATTAACTTCCAATATGTATCAAAGTTTTGCCTCGATATCACATGTGACTCCAACAGCCAATCTCTGCATGACAATTCTTCATCCCAAAGGACTCCAAACAATAGACTGTTCGTCCATTGGACTAAAAGTTCATCAAGCCCGCCCACGAAGGACGCTCATTGGCTGAGATTCCGGTCAGGCCGGAAGCCCGCGAAACTCAACAGAGCTTATATAAAGGAGAGGGACCCCTGCTTCGTCTCTCTTTTGCTTCACTCTTTTCGTCAACACTTTTGTTCCGGACACTCTTTTGCAGATCCTCTGTCCGGCTCGCTTTTCTCTGATCTTCACCATTGTCTACACACAGCAAGGAAGAACAAAGGACCGTCTGACCATGTGTCGCTTTTCTGAACACAGAGCAGATAACTCGAAATTTGTTTATGTCACTTTGTATTTTCTTTTCCTCTTAAATACCTAGGAATTCCTATTTCTTTGAGCTCAATTCTTAATCGGAGTTAAACTCCAATTTTTATTCATCACTTTTTCTTTGTTAAACTTTCTGTAAAACCACCGTTTGTTTGATTTTAATGTAAACTTAATCTTGACTTTATTTTATAATATTTTTCTTGACCAAGCACCCACCAGAAGCTACTATTTTTATCTAAAGTCCGAAGCCTTTTAATTTGAGATCGGATTGGATATCTTTTAATTATTATCGAAGACCTCTTGAGAAGACTCAGCTCCCACATCGCGCAGCTGAAGAATCAGCGCGCTTGTGCAGGATTTCAACCATCGAGATCCAACTTACGATCTCATGAATATCATTCATCGTCAAGAGAATATTTGCGGGACAAATATTCTGGGTTTTGCCCCTGAACAACACTTCAAAACTTCATGAGGACGACAGAACCATCATCAACCGAGGATCACGTGAGCTGCAAAAACTTTAATTCCTCTGCTGAATTAAAATTTTGAGGTTCGGTAATAATTTGTATATCTAATCAGATGCAAATTAAGAAGCCCTTAACATAACTCTTCTTTTCATTAAAATTCCGTTTTTATTTTCTTAAGATTAATTTAGGACTTTTTCATAATTAGTAAACTTTCTCCATAAATTTGCGTTTTGTTTTTTTTTTTTTTATAATCTGTTAACTCAAACTGATAGAAATTCATTTCTCAGTTTAACCCTGGTTCCGAAAATATTGACATTGTTAATCTATCATTTACAAGATTGATTTTATGATTAATGAAATTACTGCAATGTCTGTTAATCATTTCATTTAATAAATGTTTAAAAATGAGAGAAGTTGTTGGGAATTTATTTCTTTCTGAGTCTGTTTCAAGCCCAGGTATCGAATTCACGGAAAATTTTTGAGACTGATTATTGATTAATTTATTGAGTGATTAAACAGGTATAAAGTGAAATTAAAGATTAAATTGCTTCTTAAAGATAGAAGCTGGTGCCCCTTACGAGTGTTATTAACTTTTCTGATATATATGAAATGAGATTTGATCTCAGATTCCAATACATCAGTATAAATTAAATAATTCATACCTGATCATATTTATTATTTATTAATTTCATATATTTCCCTTACAGTGCACACGCTCCATTCATTCCCACTCATACACTCATGCACGCTCTCTCACACACCAGGCCCAATCAAGTTCAGCCCACGCTTTCTCGCACCGGCAATTTCTTTCCTCGTTAGCTTCAGGAGTATTTGTTCGCTGCATTTGTGGAAAGAGATTGTCGGAGCATTCCCCTCTATACACGGCAGCTCGCTCTCCACATATGTGTTGTCATCACCTTCTTTGTATTCAGCTCAGCACTTTAAGTTTGGTTAACCCCTTGGTGTTATCGGCTGACCCTGCTCACCTTCTTCATCCTCCAGACTGCACGGATCGCCCCGGAATTGCTCCAGCCCCGTAAGTGTCATGATCGCCTTTCCCTTTGTGCTTATAGCAGTCCTGCGGAACTAGGCTTCCTATTGACCGGGCTCTAGAGCATTCGGCTGGTGCCCTGCATGTCAGGTGGCCTTAATGTCATCATCTGCATTTCTCTGTATTTTTGTGGTTAAGCTGAACTGTTAACTTTGTGACTAAGTTTGATAAATATGGCACCTTCTACACATGCGATTGGGTTTTTCATTCTCTCCCTTGTGCGTCGCACAATGGCACATGGGAAATTGTGACATCAATGCTCTTCACTGTCATTCCATGGTCTACTGTAAATATGTTGCAGCATTTCAATCATCCTGCTTTGGATGAAACTCAAAGAGATGAAGAAAAAAAATATCTTGCTTTAAGGTATTACAGATGCCATCATCATCATCATAGCCGTCTGTCAGGGGCGACAATGACTGTTTCATTTAGGTCTGATCAGATTCCTCCCCGCAGCTCTGTCCTTGGCCTTCTGCTGCCAGGAACTCCCGACTTTGTTAACCCGGACGACGTCTGAGCCGGTATGACTTGCTTTCTGACTGACCATTTCATGAAACTGCCTGCAAAGTGTTTGAGTACCGCTAGCTTTTGCTGGACTAGCAGCACATTCTTGGCAGATAGAGGTATTATCAGGACAGGCCAAGACAAACTGACTCCAGTATCTGTTGCAGTGACTGACCAGATGATAGGTTTGTTTATCTCTGCTTTTTGTGTAGTGCATGTCACGATGCACCGACTGGCAAAAGTCCACAACAGACCTTGCGACAGATGTGTTTATCTGCCAGGATGTCCAGTCTCACCTGGTGTAACTGGGAGTGGTCCACCACAGACCTGTGACAGATATTGTTTTAAGTTCTGCCAGGATGCCCAGTTTCACCCTCCACACCCTCGGAAGGGTGGGGTTGCTGGTTGAGTCGCCGACTTGACCCATGTCAAGTCGCCACCCGACCCATGAGACGGGTAGCATATCACTCTATAAAAACAAGAAATCTCTGTGTGTGTGTCTGTGTGCTTCATAGGACATCATAGGACAGCCTATGATCTCAGGCATCATAGGATGACAAATGTGTCTTTATGATATCACATAGATCACAGAAGATCATAGGACGTTTTGTCTTTATGTCACACATAGGTGTCACGCCTCGCCACCCATCTGCGGCGCCAGCTGCATGCACACCTGCACCTCATCAGCGGCGAGGGATTTAAGCCGCCTCGCCCTGGGCTTTGGCCTGAAGCCGTCAGTCTTCACTCGCTACTATTGCTGTAAGGAATCTCAACCGCTCAGCAACATTCTGGTAAGAAGCTCTTACCTCATTCTCCTCCCAGTCTGCTCCCTGTGCACAGGTGGATTTCCGGCGGCGGACCACTCTCTCCGCCTCCATTCCCTCGCTGCTGCACCGGGCGCTCCAGGTCGCTGTCTACAGGGCCTCATCCTTGCTGTGCCAGCCACCTGCTAATTCCAAGTAAGCCACTCACCATTCGTATATCTCCTGTGTTGGTGTGGTGCCCGTCACCCTTCTCCCTTTGCTTCTCCCATAGGGTTGTCCGGCTGTACGGCCTCCTGCCTCCGTGCCCGACGCAGACGCCACCACCAATACATTCACATCCCGCAGACACACATTCATACACACTTGTTGTTAATAAAGCTATTAGATCTACCCTGAGCCTGCGTGTGTGTCTCCTGAGCCGTGCAGTATGTCAATAGGTTTTATCCCCCCTCTCCCTCTCTCTGTTCTCTCTCTCCCTCTCTCCCGCTCTCTCTGAATGGGCGTGGTTGTGAGTGCGAGCTGGGAGCGTGTGACAGCATGAGTGAGTTGTCTCAACTTTTCTCTATCTTTTTGTGTTTAAGGTGTTTTTCGGTTAAAAATCTTAAGTTTAGTTGTTTTCTGTAGCTGGGATGGGGTAGGTGTTCTGGGAGGGGGGCAGCATGGTTTTGGAGCAAGGCTCCAGGTTCGAGAAGCTGACATGCCAGCATGTTGTCAAACTGGCTCCAGCTGTCAGCTGTTCAGTGGAAGAATGTAGTCTGGCTGTGGGGGAGTTGGTCGGCTATGAAAGCATCAGGTCTGCTTCTAGAATGAATAATGGTAATTATGAACAGTGGTAATAATGAATAGTGGTAATTTTCCTGGACAGTGTTGAAAAGGTTAATCAGGTGGTGGAGAGTGGAGTTGTAATTAAAGACACACTGGTTCCTGTTCTGTCTCTGGTAATCCAGCAAAAAGAATCACAATATCAAATGTCTCACCGTTTTTAAAGAATGAGCTGTAGGAGAAGGAGCTGTCGAGATACGGGGCAGGTTTTGTCCCCCATTAAACACATCCCTCTCGGTTGTAAGTCCTGCATTTAAAGCATGTCATGTCTTTTAGACGACAGGTGCTCATGATTTTAAAGAACAGCGAGGAAAGCCTCAACCCTCATATTTAAGTACCAGATTGACGGCTTTGATTATACCATCCATGTCACCTCTGATACTATGAAGTGTTTTGACTGCGGAATGGAGGGGCATTTGATTTGATCATGCCCTCAGAGAGGGGGGGGTGATCACCCGGGGGAGGCTGCTGGTGCGGCTCGCCATCGGGCGCCACAGCCGCAGGGCCATCCAGCGACGGGGTGGCTTCGCCGTCCTCCGAGGCAGCAGGTGCGGCTGCGCCATCGGACACTTCGGCCAAGGCCGCGGGGCTGTCTGGCGGCGGGGCGGCTTTGCCGCCCTCTGCAGCCAGCCTATCAGTCTTAAATGGAACAACAACAAAAGGTTAAAGTACATCGCAGGGCTAATGCACAGGACCAACACTGTGGACAAGGGTGAGATAACCGAGAGGGATCAGACAGATGAGCCAAATGAGGCACAGGTAGATGGTGGGGACTAAAAGACGAATATAAAACCAAGCACAGGGTGAGTGAAAAACAAGAAGAGACAGCTACCCAGGTGGCTGAGTCAGTGTTGGAGGTTGAGGTGACATTGAGGTAGATGAAGAGTATCAGTTAAGCTTCAGCCAAACAGAAGAATTTGGAAAACAAACAGCAGAGGAGTAAAGTGAAAAGGGTTGTCAAAGAAGTTCTGAGGCTTCTCTATCTCAACCAGATTCTTATGCTGGGTCTGAGATAGAGACTGATGGTGAAAGCAGTGATAGATGTGGCCAATGGAGGTGGTTACCCCTTCGCAAACTACAGAAGTTTTTGTAGGACACTAAGGGATCCAGAATGGTTAAAGTTGAAAATTTTTCTCCCTTACCTAAACGTTTTGTTGACTCTGCTCGGGGCCTACATAGAAAAATAGGGAGAGCTTGAGCAGAGAGCTACAGACTAAAAAAGCTTGTACTAAAAATTAGAACCCAAATTGCCCAAGATGATTAGTTTATTTATTGCTCAGTTTTTCTTCTCTGTTTGTATAAGCGACTTTCGCCCCTCAGCTCGCACAAAGCATCATGGGAATGTGGCTACCAAACATGCTCTATCAATACCTTTTAATTTATGGAAAGTTCCTGATCTACAGAGCATATTGTTTGTGTAGGGGTCTTCCCGGTTGTACCGCAACGGCCCAATGGGATAAACTAGTTGCGCTTGCATTCACAGCTACGTTGCAGAAATTGGCCAAATGGCCCCCCCCTTGTATATACGCCGGACAGCAGATTTTTTGTTGTCACAGCACAAAGCACCCTTACTTGTGAGACTCCGAAACGAACTACAAAGAAGCTAAGCAAGTGGTTTGACAGCTCAACTTGATTTTGTCATTTGAGTAAATGTCATTACAAGCATAGCCTGCTTACTTAGATCCTATAGGTCGATACTACTATAGTTTACAGTACCACACGTTTTCAGTGATTTGCAATTTTATTTTATACCAGCCTACTTATCAATGGCCTTAAGTACATGTTGTGTGTAGAATCAAGCTTCATTACCAATATACTAAGAACTATATCCTTGATCCAGGCCTGCCTTTCTGTACCTACTACTTCAGGGTTTAGACTCGTGTCAGTTAGGCTAGAACTTGAATAATACACAACACTATTTAATTATGCTATAAAATAGACTTACTGCTTTAATCCAACAATTGCGTCCCGTCCGGATCCTTCAGCTCCGTGGGAAATGTATATAACGTGAATGGCGATGGACATCGTGCACACGCTGGTCCTGAAGTTACACGCATGTATGCTGCAAGTTTTCTTTTTCCACCGGCTCTAGATGATACATGCCGTTCCACACTTCACTACGGCACAATGTGCACCTGGCTAATGGCGATTTAAAGCTTGAAACAGACTTTAAACGGCGAATTGTTCAGGTGTGACAGTAATGTCTCTATACAAAAGCACGGTGGCTTACCAGAATGTTTGGTAGTCGTGAACTTTGAAATTCACATAGTCCGACATGCCACTGTAATGTGAAAGTCGCTTATTGGTTTGCCCTCTATACACGTGTAGTTTTAATTTTGGCACCAATCAATATCAATGGAGCAAGAGAAATGTCCAAAGCGCGCGTGTGTTTTTACTCTTGCAGAATGTAAGAAAATTATGTTCTGTCTGTTTCAGGAAACTCATAGTTCTGAGGACAATGCTGCTGACTGGAGGAGGGAATTTCAAGGGGAAGTTATCCTCAGTCACAAGGAGTGGGTATTTTATTTTCTTGAGATTTATTCCACTTTCTTATGACATTGATGAGATAATTGCAGGACCACATTTTAAAAGTTCAAGCTGTTTTTGAGAATGTGAAAGTTGTTTTTATAAATGTGTATGCTCCAACTGTAGGCACAGAAAGATTGGCCTTTTTAAATATTTTTAAATGACACATCAAAAAGTGCAGTATGATGACTTTTATTTGTGGGAGAGGTGATTTTAATTGTACAGAAAATCCTTTCATGGACAGGAATCACCCAGAGCCACAGGCTGTATCCAAGGGAAGTTTACAGGGTCTGATAGAAGCTCATGATCTGTGTGATGTGTGGAGAAGAAATTTTCATGGTAAGGCTAGACAGTACACATGCAGCCATAGCAACGACAATATTCCTGTCCTTAGCTAGACTAGATAGGGTTTACAGTTTTAAGCACAATTTCAGCATTTTTAAAAAGTGTTTTTATAGTCCCTGTTGGCTTTACAGATCACTCTCTGGTTCGTGTTGTGTTTTTATCAAGAATATAAAGTGCAGTAGTGCATACTGGCATTTTAAACAATTGTGGAGTGTGTGAAATCAGAGGCGGAATCATTTCAGACGATTTATTACACACTCCATCTTCAAGCACAAAACAGACTGAACTCTCAAAGCAGAAACTCCTCTCTTAAGTTTCATGGCATTTACATCACACACAACATGACATTTGCATCACACTGCATTCATCTCTGACTCCTTCCTGCTATCTCACCAGGAATACCCTGCTCTTTGTTCTCCCAGCTTATCCACTGTCCCCTGTCTGAGATGCTAGACATCTGGCTCTCCCAAGGTGCTACACATCGCTACACATCACCCCCCCCAGCATCTTAGATAGGACAATAGAATAACAGTCCACATGCTGTGATAGAACAATTGAACATCAGTCCACATGCTGCTTGGGCTTTCGTCTCCTCCCGTATCTGCTGTAACTGGGTGCTGCTGGGAGTGTGTCTGACTGCGGGTGAGCTGTTGCTGGGGGGCTTGGCACTTCGGTCTGTCCATGTGGCTGTTCTGGTGAAACGTTTCCCTGGGGAGCTCTCCCTGGGGTTCTTCCACGCCGAGGGGCCTTAGCCAACAGCACTTGCTCGTCCGCCACAACGAAAGCGGGTTTGAGTTATCTATGCCAATTTTTTCCCGCTCCCCCCCAAGTCTAGCAAAAAATGCTTATCTCCCTGTTTCCAGCACTCTGAACGGTCCCATCATAGGGTGGGCGCAGGGAGGGCGGTGGGCGTCGTGTCTGACGAACACAAACTCCGCGCTGTTCAAAGTTTTAGGCACGAAAACACGAGGAAAACTGTGTGGGCAGGGCCCGGCAGCATGCCTGTGTTTGCGCTACGCTGCAAAAGCTGAGACGGGAGCTGCCCGGCGCGGGATTATCCGGTAGAAATTCCCGGGCAGCCGTAGTGGCTGTGCAAAACGAGCTCCGCCGGGAAGCTTCCAGATCCTCTTTCAGCGCGGAGCGCAACCCCAATAAAGCCCACAGCAGCCTGTCTACCCAATTTGCATCCATCAATGAAGCCCTGAGTGCTGCTTTCAGTGATCTATGAAAACGCTGCATAACCCATTGGCCTGTGGGTTGTACGCAGTTGTGCGGTGAATTGTAACACCCAGGCTGCGGGCCATCGCGGGCCAGAGTTCGGAAACAAATTGCGGGCCCCTGTCAGACGTAATGTCCGATGGGACTCCAAAACGCGACACTCATGCTGTTAAAAAAGCACGTGCTACATCCGCGGACGCGGTTGCCGCCAGCGGGACCGCTTCTGGCCAGCGCGTGGTGCGGTCCACCACTGTCAGGAGGTGCGTGTACCCCTGTGATGGCGGGAGGGGGCCCACGAGGTCCACGTGAACATGGTCGAACCTCTTAGCCGGAATACGAAACGGCTGCAAGGGAACCTTCGTGTGTCTGTGTACCTTGGCTCGTTGGCACGCCACGCAGGCTGCAGCCCACTCTTTCACTTATTTGCGTAGGCTCGGCCACACAAATTTCCCTCCCACCATTTTGACCGATGCGCGCACTCCTGGGTGCACCAGAGTGTGAACCGACTCAAACACGCGGTGGTGCCACGCGGCCGGGACCACCGGATGCGGGCGACCCGTGGAGACATCGCAGATTGGGGGGGGGCGCCATCCTGCAGCACCCTGCTCTCCAGCCTTAACCCCGTTGGTCCAGACTGGAGCGTGCGCACGTCTGCATCGCTAATCTGCTCCGCAGCCATGGCTGCGTAATCTATCCCCACGCAGACCGGGGCCACTACGGCACGCGAGAGACAGTCCGCCACTACATTCAGTTTACCAGACACATGCTGAATATCGGTAGTAAACTCTGAGATTGCGGCCAGCTGTCTCTGCTGCCGGCCCGACCACAGTTCTGAAACCTTGGCCATCGCGAATGTTAGCAGCTTGTGGTCCACGAACGCGGTGAAGCTGCGCCCTTCCAGCCAGAACTGGAAGTGGCGTATGGCCAGGTGAAGGGCCAGCAACTCTCTGTCGAACGCGCTGTATTTACGTTCACTGTCGCGCAAAGTTCTGCTGAAAAAAGCGAGCGGCTGCCAAGCCCCGGCGAAGTGCTGCTCCACGACAGCTGTCCAATCTCTTCACTGTGGAAAAGCCCCAGGGATAGATGGTCTACCATCGGAGTTCTACAAGACGTTTTGGTCTGAGATCTGTGAGGACTTACTGGAAGTACTGTCTGACAGTCTGCGCAAGGATCACCTGCCCCTAAGTTGTAGGAGAGCAGTCCTCACCCTCCTTCCCAAGAAAGGTGACTTGAAAGACATTAAAAAACTGGCGTCCAGTGGCCCTCCTCTGTACTGACTACAAAATTCTCTCCAAAGTGTTGGCTAACAGACTGAAGAAGGTGATGAAGCAGGTCATACATGTAGACAAGACCTACTATGTACCCGGTAGGTTGGTTACAGACAATATTTTTTTAATTCGTGATGTTTTGGACCTCTCCAGCTCATTGGTCAAGGAACTTGGTTTCATTTCAATAGACCAAGAAAAGGCATTTGGACTGAGTTGCACATCCACACCTCTGGCAGACACTAGAAGCCTTTGGTTTCAGCTCAGGGTTCATCGCCAAGATCCAGGCCTTGTATAGAGACATTGAGAGTATTCTTAAGATTAATGGTGGTTTGAGTGCTCCTTTCAAAGTTGAGAGGGGTGTCCACCAGGGCTGCCCCCTCTCAGGTATGCTGTACTCTCTTGCCATCGAGCCCCTCCATTGTAAACTAAGACAAGGCCTCGCTGGTTTTAAAGTCCCCAGCTCTCACTCTGTTTTTAAAGTGTCTGCATATGCTGATGATGTTGTTGTTTTTACAAGAAATTAAAATGATGTAGACTACCTTTTAAGAACTTAATTTTTTTGATGAGTGCTCCTCAGCGAGAGTGAATTGGGGCAAAAGTGAAGCTGTAATGATGGGGGGCAGACAACAAAAAATTGCCCTACCTGGTGGCCTTTCATGGACACAAGGTAGTTTTAAATGGAATTGGAAAAAGTTGAAGGAAGACTAAAAAAATGGAAATGGATTTTGCCAAACTTGTCCTTCAGAGGTCGTGTTTTAATCATTAACAACTTGATTGCTTCTTGCTTGGAACCTCCAACCAATTTGCTGGCCAGAATACAATCTATAATTGTGGACTTTTTCTGCGACCGTCTTCACTGGGTTCCACAGAGCATCCCGTTTTTACCTAGGGAAGAAGGTGGTCAAGGACTCATCCATCTGGCCAGCGGGGGGGGGGGGGGGGGGGTCGTCTTTCGCCTGCAGTTCATTCAGCGACTGTTGAGTGGCCCTCTCGACCTTGTGTGGAGACATACTGCCAGAGCTGTCCTGGCTCACTGTGGGGGGCTGGGACAAGAGGAGTCATTGTTTTTAATGGACTTAAAGAACCAAAAACTCCCAGAACTTCCTCAGTTTTATCAAAGTGTTTTTAAAATCTGGGGACTTTTTAAAAAGAACTCTCCCCAGGCTTCCTTGTCACCTTTTTGGCTTTTAAAGGAGCCACTTGTGTTTGGGACCTGTTTTGATGTGGGCAATGTTTTAGGACCTTCTGTTTCAAAAAAGTTCCTTTCTGCAAAGGTTACAACGCCGGGACACTTGTTGGACTTACAGTATGTGGTCCTAACCTGGACAATGCTGTTGCCCTGTGCTTGGCTCTTGGTGTTTCTTCAGTCAGAGTTATAATAAACTTGCTGAAAGACTGGAGAGACTGCCTTTCCGCAGAAGAACACTCTGCTATTGTTTTACACTGAAAAAAATTCTGTGCGAACTGCTGATGAGCCTGTTCCTTTTAATGTTTTATCTCCTGATTTTAAAGATGGCACTGGTGTGTTTTTAAACTCTGAACCCATTAACATTTCTGACTCTTCTGGTAAAAAAAAAATGTATGGACACTTGGTGAAAGTTCTAAATGTGAATAAATTAAAAGGTCAAGCTGATATACCATGGAGGAAACACTTGGGTTTGGGTTCAGAGGTGAGGCCTGCCTGGAGAGCACTCTATAAACCACCACGAAGAAGGTTGGAGACCTGCAATGGCGAGTTTTACATGGTGCTGTGGCTGTAAACCCAAATGTTGTTGAGGTTTGTCAGAATCAGAATCAGATTTATTGCCATTGCTCATGTAGTACACAAACTAGGAATTTGTCTCGGTGCAATGCTGCAACATTAAACATGGACAAACAAGGTTTGTCCATTTTGTCCTCAGAAAGACACTGTGTTCCATTGTTTTCTGGACTGTAACAGACTGCAATTGTTGTTTGTTTTTTTGGGGTAAGCTGTTTCATCTGTTTGGAGAAGTCTTTTCCCTGCAGATTTTTATCTTGAGTTTTCCATATAGATAGAGAAGCAAGAAAAAAAGTGAACTGTTAAATTTCATCCTGGGTCAGGCTAAAATGGCTATTTATGTTAGTAGGAAAAGAAAAGTTGAACAAATGCTGGATTGTAATGTAAAAGTACTGTATGTCCCAGTATGTCCCACCCTATGCAGGACATACTGAACGCACTGAGGAGTTCATTTAGCAGCAGACTACATCATCCTAGGTGCGCAACCGAGAGGTTTCGCAGGTCCTTCCTACCTACGGCAGTCAGACTGTATAACCTAAGCAGGGCTGCTTGCAGAGATAGCAAAAAAAAAACATGATGACCTAATAGTACTGAATGCAAAAGACGCAATAGACTTACACAATGGTCCCCTCCAGTATATACAACTAGGACAGTATCGGTCGCTGCGGAGGGTGACAATATGTATGAGTACATATTCATACTATGTAGGATAACTAAGTAGACAGTTATGCTGTTTATTCCATCTCGCTACAATGCTCCGCACTTTGTATATATATTTATATATTGATGTGTATGTATGTATATCCACTGCTCTTATTTATATCTTCCGTATCTTCTTAATTATTGCTCTGAGTGTTGTTATCCCTGTGCTGTTGCAATCCTGGAATTTCCCCATTGTGGGACTAATAAAGGCTTATCTTATCTTATCTTATCTTAAAAGACATGCTGGTGAGCATGATCAAGACTCGAATAATGATTGATTACAATTACTATCATCTGATGCAAAATGTTGGAACTTTTGAGGCTATGTGGTGCTTTAAGCACATCCTGTGTCGTGTTAAGGAGGGGAAAATTGCCAATGGTGTGGTTCTGATGTAAGAAACAAGTTTTTGTTTTAGTTTTCTTGGTTTAGTTGCTTGTGTCTTTGATTCCTTGTCAGTGAATTAATTTACTTTTCATTGCTTCTTTTAGTTGGAGTGATTTTCTGTTGAACTTGTGACAATAAAGGTGTGTTGAAAAATAAAAAAAAAATCTCTCTCTCATGGAATAACTTACATGGGCACAGCACGGTGTTCCTTATATCTATCTCTACGCAAACCATGAAATTAGGATCCTTAAACATCAATGGTGGGAGGGCCAATCATAAGAGGGGATTAATTAGTGACCTGTTCAGACAAAAAAATCTTGACATTTTGTTTTTGCAAGAAACTCATACCACTTCAGCAGATGAAGTGGACTGGGGCCTGTGGTGGAAGGGCCCTTTTTCACTCAGTCATGGTACAAACTTTAGTGCAGGAGTAGCCATTTTGTTTGGGGAATCTGCAAATGCACCAGTTTTATCTGTGGTGGAGGTAGTGAAGGGCAGGCTGCTCCTTGTTAGGGCCGAAATAGGGAATTCTGTGTTTTGTTTGCTCAATGTTTATGCTCCAAATCTCAGTTCTGAAAGGGTTGCCTTTTTCAATACACTGACAAATGAATTGCAGAGCTATCACCAAGACCAACTTATTGTTGCTGGTGATTTCCACTGTACCTTGGACTTCACTCTGGATCGCACTAATGCAGAACCTCATCTGCAGTCTTCTCAAATTTTAAAAAACATCACTCTACAGTTCAACCTATTGGATACATGGAGAGTTAAACATGCAAACACTAGACAGTATACCTGGGTCAGAGTCACAGACGATATGGTCAGTGCTGCTAGATTAGACAGAATATATCTTTCTTGAACCTTTGGCCCAGGAATCCTCCACAGTAACATAAGTCCCGTCGGTTTTACAGATCATCATCTGGCCTCTGTGGTGTTAATTAGCTCACCAGGAGAAAGGAATAAATCTTATTGGCATTTCAATAACAAGCTCCTTCAGGACACCACCTTTTGTTAATATTTTGTGTGCTTCTGAGAACACTGGAGGACCACGAAGCCTCGTTTTAGTTCCCAGGAACAGTGGTGGGAGGTTGGCAAGGTGCAAATTCTCATTTTTTGTCAACAGTATACTACAGTATACTGCGAACTCGACTGCCATCATCAAAACCAAAGTCGGTGAACTTGAGGACGCTGTCAAGAGGCTGGAGGACAGTTTGGTTAGGGATCAGGATTCTACCGCAGCTCCTTTGTTGCAGGAGAAGAGATCAGCCCTGAGCTCATTCCTGCAGGAAAGAGTGAAGGGGGCACTCGTTAGATCACGGTTTACTCGCCTGCAGGACATGGATGCCCCAACATCTTTTTTCTTCAATCAGGAGAAGGCTGCTGCAAAAAAGAAGTTGATGACTTGCTTAAAACTCCCAGATGGTCAAATGACTACAAATCCATCTGAGATGCGGTGCCATGCAGTGGATTTTTACTGGGCCCTGTTTGGTGCAGAACCATGTTGCATAGAATCTCAAAACCAACTCCTTGAAGGTCTTCCCGTGCTCAGCTCAGAGGACAGGGCTGATCTGGACTGTGAACTGACTTTGGAAGAGTTGACTGTAGCAGTTAATCAAATGGCTCTGGGACGTGCACCTGGACTTGACGGTCTTTCTTCTGACTTTTTTAAGCATTTTTGGGATATTATTGGATCAGACTTTTATGACGTTCTAATTGCCTGTTACAGAAATGGAACTTTACCTGTCTCCTGCCGGCGTGCAGTACTATCTCTGCTGCCTAAGGAAGGGGACTTGGCCTTGCTTAAAAACTGGAGGCCTGTGGCACTTCTTTGCAGGGACTACAAGGTGCTTTCTAAAGCCCTGTCAAATAGACTGAAATATGTATTGGGTTTCATCATAGATAGAGATAAAACATATTGTACTCCTGACCGAACCATTATGGACAATATTTTTCTCCTACGTGATGTTCTTCATCTCAGTAAATGTTATGATTTAGAATTCGGTATTATATCTTTGGACCAAGAAAAGGCTTTTGATAGGGTTGACCATTCTTATTTGTTTTCCCCACTGAAGGGGTTTGGTTTTGGCAATATGTTTTTGAGGTGGGTCAATCTGCTATATACTGGAGCTGAGTGTTTGGTAAAGATTGGGGCAGGGCTGAGTAGGCCAATCCCTGTACGTCGGGGAATAAGGCAGGGTTGTCCAATCTCAGGTCAACTGTATAGCTTGGTTATTGAGCCTTTGCTGTGCAGGTTGCGCACTCAGCTGGGTGGTTTGATTCTGCCAGGGCCCTCCAGCAGTTGTCGTCCAATCGTCTTGTCTGTTTATGCAGATGACGTCAAAATTTTCATCACATCCCACAGGGATGTACAGCGTCTGGTGGACACTTTAGCTATTTATGAGAAAGCATCTTCTGCACGTGTAAACTGGGCCAAGAGTGAGGGTCTATCAGTGGGCCGGTGGTCACATCAGGACAGTCCTCAGCTTCCTGGGGGTCTTCGGTGGGGGAGGGCCGGTCTCAAAGTGTTGAGGTTTTTTTTGGGCTCTGAGGACTTTGAACGCAGGAACTGGGAGGGAATTAAAGAGAAGGTGTGTGCTCGCTTTTCAAAATGGAAATGGTTGCTACCACAGCTGTCATACAGGGGAAGGGTTCTGGTCGCCAATAATCTGGTCACTTCGGCTCTTTGGCATAGGCTTACTGCTTTGACACCGCCCAGGGGCCTGGTTGAGGAGGTTCAGAAGGTCATCATGGATTTCTTTTGGTCTGGTCGACATTGGGACCGTGCGGCTGTTCTCTACCTGCCTGTTGCCAAGGGGGGACAGGGCCTGGTTGACATACAGTCCAAGATCGCCAGTTTTAGGCTTCGGACTGCACCACGGCTCCTTTACGGATGTGGCCCCTGCTGGGTGGACACTGCAAAACTGCTCCTGAGGAGAGTTGGCCGCTTGGGCTATGATAAGCAGCTTTTCCTCGTGAAGTCCGGGGCGGTGGACCTTACTGGAATTTCTGCTTTTTGCACATCTGTCTTACATGCATAGCAAGTCTTCACCACAGCTCGCATTCCAGAGGAGATGCCAAGCATGTGGCTGTTCGAGTAATCACTGTTTTTCAATCCATTCATGGACACTCAAGTGCTGCAATCTGTTAGTCTGCGGACTTGTTTAAGAGAGGCACGCTGTACCAAGCTTGGTCATCTTATGAAGATGTCAACCACGTCGATAGAAACGCTGGGGCGGAGTGCCAACATTACATCTCTTCTACTTCCGGCTTTCAGAGAGAGCAGACACTTTTTCTCTCCTCTCCTCCTTCTCCCTCCTTCTCCCTCCCTAACTGACTGTATCCCAGCTTGCTACTGTCTGTGTCTGCGTCGCTCTTCCACTGGCTGATTCTTGATCCAAACGGAAAATTATGGATTTGCTAAGCTGGGCTTTGAATACAATTGACACTGTCTTTTCAACTAGGAAACGGGCCCGGGGGAGCCCATCTGTCCTGCAGGTACTGCTGCTGCGGGTTATGTGAGAGACACATACAATTGGAAACTTATGTGTCTGTGTGACCTTTCGATTGAAGATGCGGAAGACATCTACCTATTCGGCTTCATGGTCTCAGGACTTCTACTGATCGTCTTTGGGATAGTCCTGGTGTATCGAAAATTGAAGAAGATGGACAGAACTTATCAAAATGTTGACCCAACGAAGCTCTTTCATCAATTTGACCAGCTGGGGAGGGCTCTGATGGCGGCTAATGGCGATCTGAACAGGAAGATTGGTAACATCTCGATGTCGCTGGGAGCTCTCCAGGAAATGATTTTAAAGCCTGGAAATGTATTTGGAAATTGTGAAGCACTGAATCGCATAAGAGATGAAAACTCCTCCTCTGAGTGACTCTGCTTATTCGACCTTGTTTTCGGCGCCCCTCAGCTCTCACTCCTCCTGGATGAAGATAAGCAGTGGAATGTTTTGGCTGATTTCTCTCCTACACAAACACCTGGCATACAGTAATCTGAACTCTCAAGGACAGCGCCATGTGACTGGCTTAGAAATTTCCATCAGCCATGCACTGAGAGTTGATCTCACAAGGACATGCTTCTCTAAGTTACAGACACTAAGACATAACATCTGCTGAGAGAGGATTTTTGCTGTCCACCAGTAACTGATATCTGACACACACACTGCATTCAACATCACACGACTGATTCATTTACACTGATGTACAATACACACACTGCCTCTCTCTGCTGTCTTTGTTTTTGTGAGGTTTGATTGTCTGCTCTGTGCCATAGAGAGGTTTTTTTCCCTGTAATCATAATTCTGCTTACATAATTATAAGCTGAATTTTGATAATGAAGTTTTTTTCTCTCCGCCTATTGTGTCATTCCTTCCTCTCCTTCTTAACCCCCCCCTTTATCCCCCACTGTTTTGATGAGGCGCCTTGTTGTGTACCCCATATTATCTGCCACTTGCTAATTTTTTTTTTTAAACTGCCTTGACTAGTACTACTCATTATTACTTTAGTAATTATTTAGTAATTATTTAGTAATTATTAGCATTATTACATTTTTAGTCCTTTAGTTTTTTAGTTTATCTCTTTATCTCATCATGTTTTTAATGTTGCAGCATGGCACCGAGACAAATTCCTAGTTTGTGTACTACATGAACAATGGCAATAAATCTGATTCTGATTCTGATTCTGATTCTGATTATGGCTGCCGTTTCGTTGTGATGCGCTTACATAGTGCGCCAATGTCAAGTCAAATTCCTCGTGCGTTTCTAACATGCTTGGCAATAAAGCTTTTTCTGATTCTGATTCTGATCTGTCAGACTGGTGCATAGGGTGGTGAAGGAAGTGTGTGCTGCCCTGCCACGACCGCTAAGAGCATTTGCGGAAAACCGGACTCTTTCCACTCAATGGGATGAGGGCACTGTGTCCACCTTTCCTGCCCTTTCCATAAGTCCAGCTGTGGGAGAGTGGCGGGAGGGAGAGGATCACCTGCTGTCCTTCAGAAATCCTCGTCTGGCCAACTTCCAGTTTGTGGGGACGAAGACGGTGTATCATGTCTGTATGAAGGTTCTGAATCTGCGCTTGCTGACGGGCATGAAAGAGTCGAAGTGGGTGGGGTTCTTGGGGCCGGTATTCTCCCCGAAAGGCAGCTGGCGGTCCATGTACAAGCTCCCTATTGGGAAACGGACGGTAGATCTACAGTGGAGGATTGTTCATGGGGCAATAGCTACGAATAAATACAGAGCACACCTGGATCCTAATGTGGGGGACGAATGTTTGTTTTGTTCCCACGCTGAGACCCTAGAGCATTTGTTTGTTCAATGTTTTCGTTTATCCAGCCTTTTTGATCTTCTGAAAGTGTGGTTTCATTATTTGGGTGAATGTTTCTCTTTTGGTTTGTTTATTTATGGGCCAAAGTATCAAGTGGCGAAGAAGTCTGTGCACACTTTGATGAACTTCCTGTCTGGTAATGCTAAGCTTGCCATCTGGCTGACAGGGAAAAATTGGACTACTAACACTGGCAATGTCGATCCTGTTTTCGTTTTCAAGGCCTTGTTAAAAGTCAGACTCCAGGTGGAGTACTCTTACTATAAAATGGTGGACAATTTGGAGGCATTCACCAATAGATGGACTGTAGGGAATACTTTGTGTTCTGTGGGAGAGGGGGATGAGCTATGTTTTCACTTTTGAAATGTGAGACACTTGGTGGAATGATATTGGTGCTCTTACATTTTTGAATTTTTGAATTTTGAATTTTTGAACTCCTTCCACTTGCGCTGCATTCGCCAC
The DNA here is from genome assembly GCA_020510985.1 of Pholidichthys leucotaenia. Lineage (NCBI taxonomy): Eukaryota > Metazoa > Chordata > Actinopteri > Cichliformes > Pholidichthyidae > Pholidichthys > Pholidichthys leucotaenia. The sequence goes on along the minus strand of CM035842.1, from coordinate 33,253,559 downwards.
ATCCTGGACATATCCTGGCAGGACAAAGTGCCCAACACAGAAGTTCTGTCCCGCGCTGGCCTTCCCTCCATGTTCACTCTACTCAGACAGCGCAGGCTCCGCTGGCTAGGCCACGTTCACCGTATGGAGGATGGCAGAATCCCCAAAGACGTCCTCTATGGAGAACTGGCAACTGGCAAGAGAGACGTTGGCCGCCCACAGCTGCGTTTTAGAGACGTCTGCAAGAGAGACATGAAGGCCCTGGAGATCAACACAGAGCGCTGGGAGGACCTTGCAACGGACCGCTCCAAATGGAGAGGCACCCTGACCAGACAGCTCAAGGCGGGTGAAGAGAGACTGACTGCTGCTGCAGATGAAAAAAGGACCCGCAGGAAGAACCGCCACAGACCCAGCAGCACGGAGACCACCCACAAGTGCGACCTGTGTGACAGGGACTGCCATTCGCGCATCGGCCTGTTCAGCCACAGGCGGTGCTGTTCCAGCAGAGTAGACGTTTAGGATTCTCTTCCATGGTCATCATAGACCGACGGAGGCCGACGACGACATTTTTGAATTGTGCAAGTCTCTCTCTCTCTCCCTCCTTTCTCTCTCTCTCTCCCTCTTCATTCAGCAGCCAAGGATTTTGACAACATGACAGGTTCCAGGCCCCCTGCCAGGCCCCCAATGCTGTGTGTGTCTGTCTGTGTGTCTGTCACGCTTCATAGGACATCATAGGACGGCTTATGATCTCTGCTTGAACATCACAGGACGTCCTATGAACTCAGGCATCATAGGATGGCAAATGTGTCTTTATGATGTCATATGATCTCGGCCTGAACATCATAGGACGTCCTTTTGGACACATAGCAAATGTGTCTTTATGATGTCATATAGACCACGTGTCTTTATGATTTTCATGATCCTGTCCATGAACTGAAATTATGATGCACTTATCCCTCAACCAGTGGTCAAGAAGAAGAAGAAGAAGAAGAAGAAGAAGAACAACAACAACAACAACAACAACAACAACCAGATGGAGAGTAATCATCATCACAGCAGTCTGTTTGGGGCTACAATGACTGTTTCATTTAAGTCTGATCAGATTCCTCCACGCAACTCTGTCCTTCGCCTTCCGCTGCCAGGAACTCCTGACCTTGTTAGCCCGGGCAATGTCCAAGCCGCTATGAGTTGCTTGCTTGCAAAGTATCTGAGTACTGCTAGCTTTTGCTGGACTAGCGGCACATTCTTGGCAGATTGAGGTATTATCAGTGGCAAGGACAGGCCCAGACAGACTGACTAAATTAAAATCACCCTTTATTGTCATACTCAACTGTACAACCAATCATGTACAGTAGAACGAGATTGTGTTTTTCCTATCTACAGTGTTAATCACACACACCCCAAGTGTAGAATCAGAGGGCGCTGCCATACAGGCGCCGCCAACAAATTTTCCTCCTCCATTCCATTATTGCTGAGCACCAAGCTGGACAGCAGGAAGTTCCGCTTTTATATGGTCTTCGGCATGACCCGGCCGGGATATTTGAACCCCTGCCTCCCGGGTTGTGGGGCAGATGCTCTACCAACTGAGCCACCACTCCAGTATCTGTTAGCAGTGACTGACCAGATGATAGGTTTGTTTATCTCTGCTCTTTGTAGTAGTGCATGTCACGATGGCACTGAACAGAATGACGACAACTGCTGCACATCAGAAAAGATGCCATGAAGATGAAACACCTGATGTTCCAGCAGTACATCGCACCTGTCTGAGACAGGAGGACACCCTTCACCAGCATAGGGTATGACAGACTTTAAAGCACGTTTCTAGGACATCATAGGATGGCCTATGATCTCTGCCTCATCATCACAGTGCGTCCTATGAACTCAGGCATCATAGGACAACTTGCCATGCCTACATGACGGAAAATGTGTAACCTTGATGAATGCCAGTCTACACTACAAATGTGTAAAATGCCAAGCAAAGCGGTGATTTTCTCCGGGTGCTCCGGTTCCTTGGTTTCTACAGGCATGCACGGGCCTTCCTGAACAGGGTCAAAGGCCACTTTTTCAGGATCGTGCCCATGAACTGAAATTATGACGCACCTTTCCCTCAACCAGTGGTCTGATCGAAGAAGAAGAAGACCCACCAGATGGAAAGCAATAGAATGAGGAGAACTGCTGCACGTCAGAAAGGATGCCATGATCACGACAACACCTCAGGTCTCCACCAGTACGCCGCAGGCTATGACTGTGAACAACACAGCCATCTGAGACAGGAGGAGACCCTTCAGTTGGTCTGATCGAAGAAGTAGAAGACCACCAGATGATGTCTAGATGACGGCACATAGACAGAGCACAAGACTCCCTACAAGACATATGTATATATAGGACACAGGTAAGCAAACATAAAACACAGAAACAGTGACAGGCAGGAGAAAAAGTAACAAGCAGGGGCAAACAGCCCGGCATATTTTGTGTGATTTTTATGTTTTGCTGCAAACAAAAGCCGTCCCATGTGATTGCACACTTAGTGCTGTGTTGCTATACCAACTGTCCTGTAACTGGCAAGAATCTGATCCAATGAATCCCCTTACAGGCATGCACGGGTATGTACTAGTTGTCATCAATTTAAGTATGCCCACTGTTCTTTTAATTGTACCAACCTTTTTTTAATCATCCATGTGTGGTAGTCATTAATCATTGTCAGGGACCACCACTACACTTTTTATGAAGACGGTCATTTATATTACTGTTTGAGGCTGGTGATACACAGCCTGTATACTGGCAATCACTGAGATAATGGGCCGTATTACAAGGTCGTGGTCGGGTCAGTCAGTTGTTGCTGACACAGAATGCATTTAAGATATTTCCAAGTTCATTTCCTTATCACAGCAGCATAGAAATGAACTTTCCACCAGGCACATGATGCAAAGAGGCTGGTTTAATTATTAAGAGATGTGTTTTGGATAATCCAGTGCAAAGTGCTCCTGCCCATCCCTTTAATGCAAAGAGGCACATTCATCCTACAGTGAACTCTGATCATGACAGTTTAAAAAGGGTTTTTGTGCTGAACAATGGCCATGTATATGACGCCAAAATGCATGCAATAGTAATCTTGCTTGGTAATAAGGGAAGACATCAGTCACAGTTGATTGCCCAGTTACTTATGTTAGAAAGAAACAAATGGGGAAGAATGGCTGAAAAATCAGCTGAATGGTTTAATGTACTGTGCACGTCATGTAATGTAGAACTTCGAGGGAAGAGGATGATGCCTGTGCAAACTTTCATAACCTTTAATTAATGATGGGGCGCAATTCAATCCCCGGCCCGTGGGGTGATGGAGTGCTCCTGTTCTGTTGCTTTCGCCAACTGAGGGTCTCCCCCATCTTGCGCGAGGGTCTGACAAGGTTTGCGGCTCCCTGTCCCAGTCCCTCCTGGGTGGGAGGGAAGAAAGAAATCTGGTGTGACTTTTTGTCCTCCGCTGACCCTGACCACAAAGTGAGCCTGCTCTTGGCGGCCTCTGTGGGGGCTGATGGGTGGCAGTCATGGAGCTTGCTGGGGAAAGAACGAACCCTAGGCATGGTGTGGGTGGCCTCCGCCCGGCTGGAAGCCCAGGGTACACTGCTGAGGCAGATGTGGATGCATCTCCTGTCTCTGTGGGGGAGTTACAGTGAAAAATGCTGCAAATTCCTTTTTCATTCATTTATTCCCCTAAAAATAAACATGTTAATGCCTAATAAGTCGGTGATGAAAACAAAAATGTGGATGGAATAAAAATCTTCAGGCTGGCATGCCCCCGTGCGCCACATTCACACCAGAACACACACATCCTCCCTGTTCATTCATTCATTTCCCCTAAAAACAATCCTACATTAATGCCTAATCTACAGACTCCAATGGTAAGTCTGCAATTAAATGAGAATGTGGACGAAATAAAAAAAAACTAGTGTGTGATCATCATATAATTAATATGACAGGGGATTATATCATAACTGTTACAACTCTCTCCATTAAAATAGGAAAATCCCAGAGAATGCTGTTTCCTCATGAGCTCCAGAGCTGTGCGTTTTCAAAACACAGCACTGAAATATCATTAAACAATGCGCTTCTGAGGAAAGACCTTCTTTTTCCTGATCAAAAGTGAATTGTCATGACATGCGCTACAATAGTAATTAGATTGCACACAGCCACACCTTTTTCAAATGAGCCTCCAACTGCCAGCGCATAGTGGGTGCACTGTCTACTGGTAAATAGATAGTGTGAGGCAAAGTGAAAAAACAGACAATACGCTGACAGAAACTAGCAAAAACACTGACGAATGGCGGAAGGTCTGGCGGAAAAAATCCACAGATGATCATCAAAATAGGGCCCAATGAATGTTTGGGGATGCTCTTGTGTAAAGTGCATTTTATATGATATGAATAACATTGTTATCTTTCCTGATCACAGGTTAGTTTGACTTAAGTTGACTCTACAAAATGGTGTACTGGATAGCTATGTAGAAGGGAGGACACACAATGTTGAAGGGTTTTTTATACTATTTATTTATTTTAATTTCAGTTGCTCGCCAGCTTGAAGGTGGGAAGGAAAACAAAGACTAACACTTAGATTTACAGACCTGGTTACAGTGTGAAATGAAATATTCAGTTACATACATTTCTTTCCAGTTTCTGGATCTCCAGGTCCAGTTTTCTCAGTATCTTGCATTTTATCCATCCATCCATCCATCCATCTTCCCATCCATCTCCTACCGCTTGTCTGGAGGTCTGGGTCATGGAGGCAGCAGTTCAAGCAGAGAAGCCCAGACTTCCCTCTCCCCAGCCCACCTGCTCCAGCTCTTCGAGAGAATACCAAGGCATTCCCAGACCAACTGGGAGATGTACTCTCTTCACTGAGTCCTGAGGTCTGCCCTGGGGTCTCCTCCTCAGTTGGACATACCCCAAACACCTCAACTGGGAGGTGTCCAAGAGGCATCCTGATCAGATGCCCAAACCACCTCAACTGGCTCCTTTCAATGTGGAGGAGCAGTGGCTCTACTCTGAGCCCCTCCTGGATGACTGAGCTCCTCACCCTCTCTCTAAGGGTGAGATCCAGCAATCCTACAAAGAAAGCTCATTTTCAGCCGCTTGTATCTGCGATCTCATTCTTTCTGTCATTACCCAAAGCTCGTGACAATAGGTGAGGGTAGGAACGTAGATTGACCGGGAAATCGACAGCTTTGCCTTCGAGCTTAGTTTCCTCTTCACCACAACGGACAGTTACAACGTCCACATCACCGCAGATGCTGCACCAATCCGTCTGTCAATCTCTCGCTCCATTCTCCCCTCACTTGTGAATAAGACCCCGAGATACTTAAACTCCTCCACTTGGGGCAGGCGCTTGTCCCCGACCCGGAGAGGACAATCCACCTTTTTCCGGCTGACGACCATGGACTCGGACTTGGAGGTGCTGATTCTCTTCCCAGCCACTTCACATTCAGTGGCAAACTGTCCCAGTAAGACCTGTAGGTCATTGCTGAATGAAGCCAACAGGACAACATCATCTGCAAACAACAGATATGAGATCCTGTGGTCACAAAACACGACACGCTCCATTCCCTGGCTGCGCCAACAAATCCTGTCCATAAAAATTATGAACAGGATCGGTGACAAAGGGCAGCCCTGGCGGAGTCCAACTCTCACTTGGAATGAGTCTTATCAAGTGTTGGCAATACGAACCAAACTCTACAGAGACCGAATAGCTCATAACAACAAGCCCGATACCCCATACTCCCGGAGCACCCCCCACAAAAAACCACAAGGGGCACGGTTGAATGCCTTCTCCAAGTCCACAAAACACATGTAAACTGGTTGGGCAAACTCCCATGAGCTCTCAAGGATTCTCGAGAGGGTAAAGAGCTGGTCGAATGTGCCACAGCCAGGACAAAAACCACATTGATCTCTCGGCGCCACACCAGTCGGCTGCCTTTTGCAACAGCGGCTCGATTCCGAGTTTTTTTTTCCCTTCCTCTCTCTTTGATCACTTTTTTTTTTTCACCCCACTTATATCACGGACACACAGATCGTCCCAAATGTCTCCTGAGCCGGTGGACGGAGCCACTGTTTATAGCAGGATTCGATACAACAGGGAAGAGCTGCTAGCATTTAACCGCCACCCGGTCCCACTGGAAAAACTCAACATACGAGAGAACTGAGGCGAAAAACGCCGCGGCTGCCGGGCTGGAGTAAGGCGGAAGACAAAAAATATAAGGTACAGACCGTCCCTTCCATCAGGTTGTCATGGGAAATGTACGGTCGATACTGGGAAAGTTAGATGAGCTAGCGGCTATCTCCCGTTATGATAGCACTTACCGGGAGTGCTCTCTCCTTTTGTTTACTGAGACGTGGCTAACTGAACTAGCAGCAGATGCTAACATTGAGCTGGAGGGTTTTCACATGATACGAGCTGACCGAACACCAGAGAGTGGCAAAACTAGGGGCGGTGGAGTGATAATGTATGTTAACAACAACTGGTGCAGACCGGGACATATCACTGTTAAACAACGACACTGCAGCAAAGACATTGAGTTGCTAGCTGTTAGCATGAGGCCTACATATCTCCCGAGAGAACACTCACACGTGATCTGCATTGTTGTTTATGCAAATCCGACGGCGAACACTGGGACAGCGCGTGACGTCATCCATTCAGTAACCAGCAGGCTGCAGACAGAACACCCAGATGCTCTTCTCCTCATCTCAGGCGATTTCAACCACGTTTCACTGTCTCCCATTCTGCCCACTTTCACCCAGTATGTCACATGCCACACTAGAGACAATAAAACACTGGATTTGTTCTACGCAAACACTAAGGAGGCGTACACCTCATCACAACTCCCCCCACTTGGGAGATCGGATCACAACTTGGTTCATCTCCGACCGGTGTACAAACCCCTAGTGCACAGACAACCTCTGGCCATGCACACTGTGGAGTTATGGTCTGAGGAGACAATGGACACTCTAAAGGACTGTTTTGAAGCCACTGCCTGGAAGCAGCTCTGCGATCCACATGGTGAGGACATCGATGGCCTCATTCACACCTTCACGGGCTACCTCAGCTTCTGTGTGGACAAATCCGTTCCCACCAAGATCATACGGTGTCACTCAAACAACAAACCCTGGATCAACCCTGAGATAAAAACACTTCTGAGAGAGAAGAAGAGGATCTTCAGGTCGGGGAACAGGGAGATGCTGAAGTCCGTACAGAGGGAGCTGAGGAGAAAGATCAGAGAAGGCAAGGACAGCTTCAGGAAGAAGATGGAGGACAAGCTGCAACAGAGCGACATCAGCGGGGTCTGGAGAAACCTCAAAACCATCTCGGGGCTCCAGAATACCTCCCCCCAGGCCACGGGGGGCAGGGAGTGGGCGAACAACCTGAATCTGTTTTTCAATAGATTTGACCAACCGCCCTCCCCCCTGTCTGCACAACAACCACTGCTGCCTCTAAGAAATCAAGTCCTGCTACCCACTCCCCACTCCACCGACACCCCCCCCCACTCCCAACACACAGCCCCCCATCCTGACCCTGACCAAGACCCAGGTGAGGACGGAGCTGAGGAAGATCAAGGCGAGGAAGGCGTCGGGACCGGACGGCATCAGCGCAAAGCTCCTCAAGTCCTGTGCAGACCAGCTGTGTGGGATTGTGACATATATCTTCAACATGAGCCTGAAACTGGGGAGGGTACCACAGCTGTGGAAAACATCTTGTGTGGTACCTGTACCAAAAACTTCCCACCCCAAAGACCTGAACAGCTTCAGACCGGTGGCCTTGACGTCCCACTTGATGAAGACCCTGGAGAGACTGTTCCTTGCTCATCTCCGCCCCCTGGTGGAACCAGCGATGGATCCACTCCAGTTCGCCTACCAGCATGGCATTGGGGTGGAGGATGCGGTGATCTTCCTCCTTCACCGTTCTCTGTCCCACCTGGAGAAGCCCGGGAATATGGTGAGGATCATGTTCTTTGACTTCTCCAGTGCTTTCAACACCATCCAACCGATGATCCTGAAGGACAAGCTGCTGCGCGCAGGGGTGGACCAGCACCTGTCATCATGGATCCTGGACTACCTCACGAACCGGCCTCAGTTTGTGAGAACCCGGGACTGTGTTTCCGACACGATCATCAGTAGCACGGGGGCCCCCCAGGGAACGGTGCTGGCTCCCTTCCTGTTCACTCTTTATACTGCGGACTTCTCACACAACACAACACCTTGCCATCTACAGAAGTTCTCTGATGACTCTGCGATCGTTGGTCTCATCTCCAGCGGAGATGAAGCTGAGTACAGAGGGCTTATCCAGGACTTTGTGGACTGGTGCCATCGGAACTGCCTCCAGATCAACGCGAGGAAAACTAAGGAGCTGGTGGTGGACTGCCGCAGGCATGGGCAGCCCCTCACAGCACCAGTAAATATACAGGGAACAGACATCGAGATGGTGACATCCTACAAGTACCTGGGTATTCATCTGAACAATAAACTAGACTGGTCACACAATACTGACGCACTCTACAAGAAGGGACAGCGCAGGCTGTTCCTGCTGAGGAGACTCAGGTCTTTTGGTGTACAAGGGGCGCTGCTGAAGTCATTCTATGACACGGTGGTGGCATCAGCCATCACTTTTGGAGTGGTCTGCTGGGGCAGTGGCATTACTGCAGCCGATAGGAAGAGACTGAACAAACTGATTAAGAAAGCTAGCTCTGTCCTGGGGCAACGCCTTGATCTGATGGAGGAGATAGGAGAGAGAAGGACGGTGGCTAAACTGTCATCTCTGCTGGAGTCCGAGTTCCACCCTATGCAGGACATACTGGATGCACTGAGGAGCTCATTTAGCAGCAGACTACATCATCCCAGGTGCACAACCGAGAGGTTTCGTAGGTCCTTCCTACCAACGGCTGTCAGACTGTACAACCTAAGCAGGGCCAGCAAGGTGTCTGTGTGTGTGTGTGTGTATATATATATTTTATAGTAATATGTACATATGTATATTAGCTGCTCTTGCTTGCTTGTTTTTTCTTGCCTTCTGATTGTTGCTCTGAGTGTTGCTATCCCTGTGCTGTTGCAATCCTGGAATTTCCCCGTTGTGGGACTAATAAAGGCTTATCTTATCTTATCTTATCTTATCTTATTCCATCTAGCTACAATGCTCAGCACTGGGTGTGTTTATATTTATATATCTATATATTTATTCCATCTAGCTACAATGCTCCGCACTGTGTTTTTATATATCTACATATTATTCCATCTAGCTACATTGCTCCGCATTGTGTGTGTTTATATATTTGCATATTTATTCCACCTAGCTGCAATGCTCTGTACTGTGGGTGTTTATATATTTACATATTTATTCCATCTAGCTACAATGCTCTGCACTGTGTGTTCATATATTCATATACAGTATTTATTCCATCCAGCTACAATGCTCTGCACTGTGTGTCTGTGTGTGTGTGTGTGTATATATATATATTTTATAGTAATATGTACATATGTATATTAGCTGCTCTTGCTTGCTTGTTTTTTTTCTTGCCTTCTGATTGTTGCTCTGAGTGTTGCTATCCCTGTGCTGTTGCAATCCTGGAATTTCCCCGTTGTGGGACTAATAAAGGCTTATCTTATCTTATCTTATCTTATTGCTCCTCTTGAATCTGAGGTTTGACCAACAGCCGGACTCTCCTCTCTAGTACCTTGGCATAGGCCTTCCTAGGGAAACTGAGGAGTCTGATCCCTCTAAAGTTGGAGCACACCCTCCGGTCCCCTTTCTTGAAGAGAGAAACCACCACCCTGGTTTGCCATTCCAAAGGCACTATCTCCGACTTCCATGTAATGTCGCAGAGGCATGTCATCCATGACAGCCCTACAACATCCAGGGCCTTGAGGTACTCAGGGCAAATCTCGTCCATCCTCGGGGCCCGGCTGCTAAGGAGCTTTTTAACCACCTTGGCAACCTCAGCCCCTATGATGGGCAAGTCGTCCCCCTCGTCCACAAGCCCTACTTCCTGTGTGGAAGGTGTGCCAGTGGGATTGAGGAGATCCTCGAAGTATTCTTTCCACCGCTCGACGATATCCCCAGTCGAAGTCAGCAGTGCCCCATCCACACCATAAACAGTGTGGACATGGAGCTGCTTCCCCCTCCTGAGCCACTGGACAGTTTGCCAGAATCTCTTCGAGGCCGACCAAAAGTCTTGTTATTGCATTTTATTTCCATTTCTAAATCCAGATCCGAAACTTTCTCTCTTCCATTCTTATATATATATATATATATATATATATATATATATATATATATATATAAGAATGTATATATATCACTGTATATATATATATATATATATATATATATATATATATATATATATATATATATATACACAGTGGGGCAAAAAAGTATTTAGTCAGCCACCAATTGTGCAAGTTCTACCACTTAAAAGATGAGAGAGGTCTCCAGTTTTCATCATAGGTATACTTCAACTATGAGAGACAAAATGAGGAAAAAAAAATTCAGAAAATCATATTGAAGGATTTTTAATGAATTAATTGGTAAATTCCTTGATAAAATAAGTATTTGGTCACCTACAAACAAGCAAGATTTCTGGCTCTCACAGACCTGTAACTTCTTCTTTAAGAGGCTCCTCTGTCCTCCACTCAATACCTGTATTAATGGCACCTGTTTGAACTCATTATCAGTATAAAAGACACCTGTCTACAACCTCAAACAGTCAGACTCCAAACTCCACTATGGCCAAGACCAAAGAGTTGTCAAAGGACACCAGAAACAAAATTGTAGACCTGCACCAGGCTGGTAAGACTGAATCTGTAATAGGTAAGCAGCTTGGTGTGAAGAAATCAACTGTGAGAGCAATTATTAGAAAATGGAAGACATACAAGACCACTGATAATCTCCCTCGATCTGGGGTTCCACGCAAGATCTCACCCCGTGGGGTCAAAATGACCATGAGAATGGTGAGCAAAAATCCCAGAACCACATGGGGGGACCTAGTGAATGACCTGCAGAGAGCTGGGACCAAAGTAACAAAGGCTACGTCAGTAATAGTAATAGTAATAGTAATAGGCGCAGTGGTTAGCACTGCGGCAGCACAGTTTACCCTTGGCCGGGGGATTGTGGGGATCGTGGGATCGTGGGTTCGATCCCAGCCCCCGACCAACAGTGATCTGTGTGGAGTTTGCATGTTCTCCCCGTGTTGCGTGGGTTTACTCCGGGATTTCTCCGGTTTCCTCCCACATGCCAAAAACATGCATGTTAGGTTAATTGGCTGTTCTAAATTGTCCCTAGATATCTGTTTCGTATAGGCCCTTAGAATAGAGGGTTAGTATTAATGATAGCGCTTTGAGTGGTCTTTGTGACTAGAAAAGCGCTATATAAGTGCAGGTTAGTTAGTTAGTTAGTAATACGCTACGCCGCCAGGGACTCAAATCCTGTAGTGCCAGATGTGTCCCTATGCTTAAGCCAGTACATGTCCAGGCCCGTCTGAAGTTTGCTAGAGAGCATTTAGATGATCCAGAAGAGGATTGGGAGAATGTCATATGGTCAGATGAAACCAAAATAGAATTTTTTGGTAAAAACTCAACTTGTCGTGTTTGGAGGAGAAAGAACACCATACCTACTGTGAAGCATGGGGGTGGAAACATCATACTTTGGGGCTGTTTTTCTGCAAAGGGACCAGGACGACTGATCCATGTAAAGGAAAGAATGAATGGGGCCATGTATCGTGTAGCATCATCTTACTTTGGCTCAGCAATAATAATTCTTCTGCTTAAAGACATTTTGTTTCACCCAGGAGTAAGACAGTCAAGAACTGATTTTCTTCCCCATACCACAGCTGAAATCCCATTCCTTTGCTAAAACCAGTCTAAAAGAATTCAACCTATTTCCTCCGGCGCCCCTTTATTGCCCCCATAAACATGCAACAGACCTGAGGAGCCCTTGATGGCCTACACAGATCCACAGCTCAGTTAATTTCCTTAAACTGTGGGACATGCTGGATTTAACCAGTGAACTTTAAAGTACATTATTACAAACTCAATTCTAAACCTTCTCTTCTTTTCAGGACTATGAAAAGCAAATGGACTCTGATGTTTTAATGTGGAAAATCAATAATATGTGTAAAATGCATTAATCTGCGATTTTATATATGCATGTTAAAAATGTTTAAATGAATGTTTATTCCTGCATGTTGATTTAGAAGCACTGCCTGTAAGTTACATTAAAGTTAGCTTGTAGCTTGTAGCTTGTAAAGTTAGCTAGTACAAAAGCACATTCCAGTATGTATCAAGATTTGCCTCTAAAACCATGTGACTCCAGCAGCCAATCTCTGCATGACTGTGAACGTGTGGCAAGAGGCGGCGAGGCAAAATCTTCTTTTTTTCAATTAGTTCAATTTATTCTTAACTTACAAGTAATATCTCCAGTCTCTCAGGAAAATCTTCCTACACAGTCTTTCAACAAATGTACTTTCTCAAAACAAGAAGCATATCAAGCAATAGCAAATTCCTCAGTAACCGTTTTCATCAATACAACTATACAGATACAACATAATCACACAATATAACCAGACATACAGTGGTGACATCCCATCGTCACATTTCCTACCCCCTTTCCCGAGAATACAGTACTCTTATGAGTCATGTATTCTAGAGAGGCTATCAGCCACAAGGTTGGTTTTCCCTGCCACATACCGAACAGTAAAATTACATGGTTGGAGGGACACATACCACCCTGTAAGACAACTGTTCACATCCTTCATTCTGTCTAACCACTGTAAAGCCTGATGATCTGTCTCTAACAAAAAATGACGCCCTAATAAATAATATTTTAGGGGCCCTATTGCCCATTTTATGGCAAGACATTCTTTTTCAACCGTAGAATATCTTGTCTCCCGGTCCAACAATTTACAGCTCAAAAACAGTACTGGGTGTCTCTCTCCCTTCTCCTCCTGGAGAAGTACTGCTCCAATGCCAACCCCTGAAGCCTCAGTCTGTAAAATGAACGGGCAAGCAAAGTCTGGACTGAAGAGAACCTTCTCCCCAGAAATAGCCCTCTTCAGATCCTCAAACGCTCTGTCACACTCCTCTGTCCATTTTACCTTATTCGGTGCTGCAGCTTTAGTGAGGTCCGTCAATACTGTGGCTCTTTCAGCAAAGTGAGGGATGAACTTACTATACCATCCTACCATTCCCATGAATGATCGCACTCTCTTCTTAGTAGTGGGTACAGGGTATGTCTGAATGGCATCCACTTTACCTATTCGTGGTCTAATGACCCCCTGACCAACCACATGTCCCAGGTACTCCACCTGCTGTTGTCCAAATGCACATTTGCGTTGTCAGTCCTGCCCTCTTAATTAGCTGAAGGACCTGCCTAAGGTGTATCAGATGTTCTTCCCAGGTCTGACTATAAATGACAACGTCATCCAAATAGGCAGCCGCAAAGTTCGATACTCTCCTTAAAATTTGGTCCATCAGCCGCTGAAATGTTGCAGGTGCCCCCTGAAGGCCAAATGGCATGACCCTAAATTGAAAACTGCCATACGGTGTTTTAAAGGCTGTAAGTTCCTTTATTTCTGGTGCCAATGCCACCTGCCAATACCCCTTACATAGGTCCAAAGTAGAAATAAATCTAGCCTTGCCCACTTTCTCTAATAATTCATCGATCCGGGGCATGGGGTATGACTCAAATTTAGATACTGAGTTAAGGTATCTAAAGTCAATACAAAATCTTAATGAGCCATCCTTTTTTGGAACCAGCACAATCAGGCTACACCACTCACTGACCGACTCCTCGATCACTCCCAGCTGCAACATCAAATCAATTTCTGTTTTCATTTTGGGGACCAATCGTTCTGGGATCCTATACGATTTTCTCCGTGGAACAGTTTCCTCTTTCAAATAAATCTTATGACGTACCAACGTGGTGAAACCAGGTCTCTCCTGAAACAAATCTGGATCCAGTAATGTCTCTAACTCTCTCCACTGATCCACCTGCAAATGAGACACTTGAAATGAATAAGGCTCTGACACATTTGTGGGAAAGGACTGTTCCTTCTCCTCATCCACTTCCGTCGCACAGATCAAGAGCTGATGTGTCTCCTGAAGAGCAGGTTGCTGCTGCTGATGGCCAGGCTGCTGAAACTCTTTCAATAAGTTAATATGGAAGGTCTGATACTTTACCTTCCTGTCAGGCATATACTGTATAGTTCATATGTCACTGCAGTTAGTTTTTTAGAAATTTCATAAGGCCCCTGCCATCGAGCCAACAGCTTACTGTCACACGAGGGCAGCAATAACAGAACCTGTTGTCCTGGGTGAAAAACCCTTTTCCTGGCCTTCTTGTCATACCAGGTTTTTTGTTTGGCCTGCACCGTCCTCATGTGCTCCTGAGCCAAAGCAGTCATTCGATCCAGTTTCTCTCTTATTTTAATGACATAAGAGACCACATTGTCCTGATCACTCGGTGGACTCTCCCAGTGCTCCTTTAGTAAATCCAATGGGCCCCTCACCTGACGGCCATAAAGCAGTTCAAAAGGTGAGAACCCTATTGAAGCCTGGGGCACCTCCCGGTAAGCAAACAGTAAATAAGGTACCCATTGATCCCAATCTGAGCCCGTTTCAGAAACAAATTTCCGCAGCATATTTTTAAGAGTCTGATTAAATCACTCCACTAGTCCATCAGTCTGCGGGTGATAAGGGGTGGTCTTAATGCCCTTAATCCCCAACAGCTTATACACTTGCTGCAACAGTCTGGACAAGAAATTTGTTCCACAGTCTGTCAGAACTTCTCTAGGTATGCCTACCCTTGAAAACAACTGGATAAGGCAGTTAGCAACCTGCCTAGCCTTAATAGATTTCAGGGGAAAGGCTTCTGGGTACCGAGTCGCATAGTCACAAATTACAAGAATGTATTTATTACCCGAGGAGCTTCTTTCCAGGGGTCCAACTATATCCATCCCTATTCTGTCGAATGGTGTTCCAATAATGGGTAATGGTTGCAGTTGGGCATGTGCTACTCCCCTAGATGCTGTAATCTGACATACTGAGCATGTCGTGCAGAAGTCCTTTACCTGGGTATACATTCCCGGCCACACAAACCTTCTAGCAATTCTCTGTAGAGTTTTTTGGAATGCTAGATGACCTGCCCAAGGGATAACATGTCCTAGTTCCATAATTTTTGGTATGAGGTCCTGTGGTAAAGCTATGGCCATAACTCCACCGTGCTGTTGATATAGAATGCCCTTTTTTATGACATACAAGGCCTCAGCCAAACAATCAGTTTTGCCCTGTTTCACACCCTCAATCTCCGAGACTTTATCAAACCAGGGCTTAAGTGTTGGGTCAGCTTTCTGCAATCTAGCTATGTCAGGAGGGATGTCAAACTCTACTGACTGGCTTAATTGTGGTGTTTCTTCACCTAAGTTCTTTGCTGACACTAACAACTTATCTCTTCTCTTCTGAGCCTTGGATTTGTGTTGCTTAATAGGGCCTACCTCTATCTCAGAATCATAAAAAGGTAATTCCTGAAGAGCATTGGCAACCCTCTGTGCCCTCTGTGCCCTAGTTGTCACCATATTACAATTTTTCACCACAGGTGTATTTACTCTCTGTTCAACAGCGCCACCTGCCTGTCTCTCCTCCGTTTGTTCCTCTCTAACCTGTTGTATGATGTCTAACAGAGTTGGAACATCATTGCCAAGAATAACAGGATATGGCAAATCAGGCACAAGAGCTACAGGAAGGAGATAAGTTTGACCCCCTACTGTTAAATAAACCTCAGCGGTCGGGTACAGTTTCTTATCCCCATGGACACAACTGATGTTTATTCCTGAATCATTCCATAAATCCCTAGGGATCAAACTAGGTAGCACAACTGTTTGAAAACAGCCTGAATCTAACAGGGCCTCTTCACACTGACCATTAAGCAACACTTTTGTTTTATATACTCCACTATGTACTGAGGCTGAACACGTGGGTCTAGGAACTGAACATAAAAGTGACGGTTTCTGATTTCTTATGGCAGGACATGAGTATTGGGTGTGGCCGATTTTATTACAGTGATAACAACGTATATCTTTATTTGTAACCACACGTGACTTTTTACTATTATCATATCTACCATTTGTGTTCTGACTGGGCCTGGAATACAACCCATTTCGAGCTGGGCCACCCTTTTCACCCTCAATAAACTCACTCCGAGTGGTGAAAAATCTGTCACGGCCGAGAGTAGATCTCCTGCTCCCAGACCTGGCTGACAGAAAAACCTCCGCCAGACGAGCAGCGTCCTCTGCAGTCTTCGGGTCCCGCTCTTGTATCCAGACTCCCAGCTCCGGGTTCACCATGTGCAAAAACTGTTCCAAAATAAACTGTTCCATAATGTCTTTTAACGCTCGGGTCTCTGGCTTAATCCATTTATACAACAGGTCTTTCAGGCGTACATACAGTTCGCGAGGGGTTTCATCCTGAAAAATGTCCAAGGAACGAAACCTCCTCCTATAAGTGTCAGAAGTTATTTCAAATTTACTTAAGACAGCTTCTTTAACTTTCCCATAATTGTCTGTGTCAGCCACATCCATCAAAACATACACGCGCCGCACTTTACCTGTGAGTAACGGAGCAAGATGGATAGCCCACTCTTCTTCCCTCCAGCAGCAGACTGTAGCGATCCTCTCGAATGTCGTCAGGTACTGTTCTACATCGTCCTCGGGTGAGAGAGGGTTCAGCCTGGGCTCGTGGTGCATTGATGTCCTCCTTGGCTGCACCTGCAGCGGCATATCTTCCTCCTGAGGGCCGACCCGACTGGCCGTCATCCTGGGGTCCTCCCCCGGAGCGCCGTCGTCACCGCCATGCTCCGCCCGGCTCCCGTACTCCTCTCTCAGCTCCGCAACCTGCGACTGTACCCGACGAATTTGTTCATTTACAGCCTGCCACCTTTGGTCATGGAGAGCGGCTTCCTCCTCCATCTGCCGATCTCGGAGCGTCAGCGAACGTACCACCGATTTTACCAGGCTCGTTAGCTCTTCGAGCTCGCCCAGTCCGCTGACTCCCTGCTCCTCCTCCGTCATGCCTGTATCCAGGTCAGACCGCTCCTCCTGCCTCACTTTTCTTCTGGCCATGGAGTCCTCCGTCCACCGAATGCCGCGGCGTCCACAGCACGGACCACCGCTGCCACCAAATGTGAATGATTTGGTGCAGCAAACGAGGCCAGAATTCGATTTGTCAAATAGTCCAGTTTATTTTTTTAACTCACAAGTAATATCTCCAGTCCCTCAGGAAAATCTTCCTACACAGTCTTTCAACAAATGTACTTTCTCAAAACAAGAAGCATATCAAGCAATAGCAAATTCCTCAATAACCGTTTTCATCAATACAACTATACAGATACAACATAATCACACAATATAACCAGACATACAGTGGTGACATCCCATCGTCACAATGACAACTCCTTCCCAAAGCTCCAGACAATAGACTGTTTGTTTATTGGACTGAAAGTTCATAAAGCCTGCCCTCGAAGGACACTCATTGGCTGAGATTCCGGTCAACCCAGAAGCCCGCGAAAGCTCAACAGGACTTACTATAAAAGGAGGAAAACCCTCTGCTACTTTTTTTTTTGGGCTTTTCTCTTTCGGCTCGCTCTTTTGTCTCTTCTTTTGCTCCGTTCACTCTCTTTTGTCTATTGTCTACACACAGCAAGAAAGAACTTTGGGAAGAACAAAGGCTTCTACCACGTGTCGCTTTTCTGAACACAGAGCAGATAACTCATAATTTGTTTATGTAACTTTGTATTTTAATGTTTTTTCTTTTTCTCTTAAATGCCTAGGAATTCCTATTTCTTTGAGCTCAATTCTTAATCGGAGTTAAACTCCAATTTTTATTTATCTCTTTTTCTTTGTTAAACTTTCTGTAAAACCACCGTTTGTTTTAATTTTAATGTAAGTTTTAATCTTGACTTTATTCTTAGAATATTTTTCTTAACCAATCACACACCAGAAGCTATTATTTTATCTGAAGTCCGAAAGTCTTTTTCTAATTTGAGATCTGATTAGATCCAATTATTCTCGAAGACCTCTGGAGCCGCTTGTCTACGAAGGAGAAAACGTGCAGCTCTCATCACACGCTGAAGAAACGTGGGCACCATCTGGCTCTGATCCAAGTTACAACTGTGGGTCATACAGCCAAAATCCAGCCACTTCGACCGCTTGACTTTAAAGGTCGAACTGTGGATCCTGAAATATCTGCGAGAAGATATTTCCCCTAACATCCACGAAATCTTGGGCTGAGGATGACGAAGGAACGTTGACCAAATCATCGAGGAATCACGTGAGCTGCAAACTTTAATTTATCTGCTGAATTAAACGTCTGAGGTTCGGTAATAATTTGTATATCTAATCAGATGCAAATTAAGAAGCCATTAACATAACTCTTCTTTTCATTAAAATTCCGTTTTTGTTTTCTTAAGATTAATCCAGGACTTTTCATATAATCAGTTAACTTTCTCCATAAATTTGCGTTGTTTCCATAATCTGTAACTCAAACTGATAGAAATTCATTTCTCAGTTTAACCCTGGTTCCAAAAATACTGACATTGTTAATCTATCATTTACAAGATTGATTTTCTGATTAATGAAATTACTGCAATATCTGTTAATCATTTCGTTTAATAAATATGTGAAAATGAGAGAAGTTGTTGAGTAATTTATTTCATTCTGAGTCTGTTTCAAGCACAGGTATCGAATTCAGGGAAAATTTTTGAGACTGATTATTAATTAATTTATTGAGTGATTAAACAGATATAAAGTGAAATTAAAATTAAAATTGCTTCTTAAAGATAGAAGCTGGTGCCCCTACGAGCGTTATTAACTTTTCTAGTGTATATGAAACAAGATCTCAGATTCCAATACATCAATATAAATTAAATAATTTATACCTGATCATATTTATTAATTTCATATATTTTCTCTTACATTTATGGTGCCCCGTGTGAGGCCTGGTTGAACTTGACTCACTCAGAATGAAAGAAATTAATACATAAGCTCTGTGATTTTGGTCGACTTATAACTTACAAAGGTGGTTCATTTGTCTGCAGCCAGTCTATTGTCTTTGTCTCTGTGTCACGAGGGGGAGGGGGTGAATTCGCCCCCCTGATTACTGCTGTGTGTGTGACCAAGAGAGGTGGGGGTGAAGAGACCCCACTCCACTCTAGTCAGTTTTTTTTTTTTTTGTTCAATGCATGCTTAAGAAGCGTGATACACGCTGAATAATTAAAATAGGCCTGGGAACAAAATAGCAAAGAAATCCTATTTGTTTTTCCCCGTTATTTCAACACCCCACAGGCGAAGCAAACCCTTGGGGGATTTAATTGAATTAACCATTGTATAAACTTGTTGAATAAAGTTTAGGGAGGACCGAAGTTTTCCGCCTTTGGAAAGCAAGGCGTGGTTTTATGGACTGAAGCTCGTGCTGCATTCACATAGCATTTGTGCATGCTCACAGTTGCGCGCGCGACCGTCAAGCTCTGCACGAAAACTGCGCATGTGTAAATCGGCCAAGCGACGCCATCTTAAGTCTAGGTAAAGCAAGTTCCCTGTAGCCGCTATTTTGAGTAGAAATCCTTGACTCCCTGAGTGACGTCATTGGGTTTCCTCTTCCGGAAGTACAGATGAAAACTGCCTCCATCTTGTGGTGAAACATAGGGACTGCAATTTTTATTTACACATCTAATCTTTAAAGACGATTTATAACCAAATTAAGTCTTCAAAGTAACTTCAAAGCAATTCATATTATTCGGAATAAACTAAATTTAACACTAATCCAAACTTTTATGCCAAGAACAAAAGGGAAAAGGACCTGTTGGCTTCTGAAAGTTTTTTTTCAGTGGTGAGACCCCCACTCACTGCATAGATACCTATAGCAGTAACATTACAAACACCCCTATTGTATTTAATCACTTATGTAACCACATATTATAATCTTTTAAGCTAAAAGCTAACATATTTACACACTTTTAAGCAAAAAGTTGCAAACTTTGAAGCTATATGTGTGCTTATTTTGCTGTATTTAAATGTGATATGGTGTGATTCCCTTCCCACAGAAATCCAGTTTTAGCTTAAGGATTCTATGCTGATGTTTACTCAAGAGTAACATTAAAGTAGGATTAAATCTGTGCATTTTGACAAATTTACAGACTTACTGAATATTTATAATTTTTCCTCTTTCTCAAATTTAGGAAACCACATTAAGCAATTAACACTTAAGAGAATCTCTAGGTGTCATTTAAAGTCATTGTGTCCATTTCTTGGTTCATGTTTTCTCTACAGGAAAAGAAAAAACATTTAACCAACTTGCATAATTTTAAAATTTTTCCAGGATTTAAAAGAAAAGTCAAAAAGGTGCAAACATTGATTATTCTGTAAATAAGAAATTTATAGATGACAATCAAGACAGATCACTATTGGCTTCAATCCTAAGAAATCCTTGGATACCAAATATTCAAGCAATTCACTTGTTTCTAATTTGTAAATATTTTAAAACATTTAAGGCTTCAAATGAAAATAGGCTTTAACAAATTTAAACCAAAGGAAAGCCTTAACTTTAAAGAAAGTGGAAACTTATAATCTTAAATCTTTAAAGCATTTAGCCTCTTTTGTTTTTGTATTTCTTTTGTAAATAAAATCCTCACTTTCAAAGTGACATTCTGCAAAATTCCAAAGCTAGTTCTTGATGACAAATTCCAATACTAGACTTTGAAAATCAAAGTAAAGAAGTCAATCCACACAATTTAAGTCTTTGTTTTGTTTTGTGAAACAAATTCAACCTAATTTCAATTCAGCTTTATTTATCAACATACAGTTTCAACGACGAATTAATTGAAGTATCTCTACATTTCTAAATAATTTCAAAAATTCTATTTCCATCTGCAAGCCTACAAGTTGAAACAAATTCTAAAGGAACTTTCAACTATCACGGTTGTAAAATAATAAACACTCAAGGTTAAACCTTGTCGAGCAAATTTAAGAATAATCAACAAGTTGAATTTTTTTAAAAAGCTAAATAACAACAACGGTCAAACATGATGAGTCAACAGACAACCGACCAATTTACCAAACTGGATGACCCTTCAAACAACATTGGAAGCATGGACTTCTAATTCATTTCTAGCTTCACAACACGGGTCAAGGAAACACAGCCCGAAGAATTGGAGCAACTCACTGAAGACTTTTGAATGAACACTGAAAAACCACCAGAAGGCAAGGACCTCACCAGTGTGTTAGGTAAGTTTGCGCTAGCATTAGTCGCAAGATTAAAGGTAGCCGAGGAACAAACTAGCAAATCAAAAAAACAACAATCCTATCTCTCCAAGAAGAGAATGAAACCCTGAAGGAAAATTTGGAACAATCTCAAGAGAAGAATGACGAAACTCAAGATCAACTTGATGAAGCGGTACAAGATTTGGACCGTGCAGAGAAAGAAAATAAACGGTTGATGCATAACAATGACGTGCTTCACCAAGACAACAATGAACTTGAAGATGCCCTTCAAGACACAAAGAAGGAACTCAGAAGAGTTGAAGGTCAACTTGAAAATGTGAAGAAGGGCTATAAGGAATGTCAACTGCTCCTAAAGGAAAGACATGAACACCGGGACATCCACCGCGCTCCCTCGCCCGATTCCCGTTTCGAATACAAACAATCGCATGGACAGCGTGCGTGTGCCCCTTCAGACCGTGACCTTGACAAGATCGCGCGAAATATCACCAAATTTGATCCAGGACCTACGGGTTCACCTGATGCAAAGTCTATTTACAGGACATTGATTACTACCTGCGTAAGTATCCTGATGCTACGACTGACGATCGCATCTATCTGATCAAACTAACATCTAACAGGTCAGTATCAAATTCATAGGCAGACAGCCGACAAACATCAAAGCAGACTACATGCTGCTCCGTGAAGCCATCGAAAAGGAGTTCTCCGACAACTGCCTACAGGCAGGGCTAACCGCAGCCCTAGCCGTGAAGCAAGGACGTTCAGAGCCGACACAAGCCTACTACCAGAGACTCCTACTTGCATATTTTGGATCTCAAAATACACCAGGGATGGAAGAAGACCACAATTTCAAGACCCTCTTCATCCAAAACCTCCATCCCACTGTGAGTCATTATTTGGGAGTTACAGCTAACCCAAGGTCAAACTCAATAAGTCAGCTGAGAGAGTTTGCACACTATGCGTTCCAAAAACAGCAACAAAGTCGCAACAAGCACGCTGAACCTGCCACAGTGCTAGCTATAGCGGTGCTTCTAACACCTTGGAGTTGGAAGGAGCTCCTCGCTCTACTCCACCTCCTACACTGCGAGTACATAAACAGCCGAAGCATTTTCCCAACCGACCTCATCAAGGTCAAAACCACCACTAAGTCCTCTGGATATCACTTTGGACCAACTTTGCGAAAACCCGACTACCATCGTAGACCATATCCACGGGATAGGTCACGAGAACGCGATACGGACTACCATGATGACAGATACCGATACGAAGACACGCGTAACCACGACAAATGGTCTCCATCCCATCACAAAAACTCAGAAGCAGAGACCTATCACAAACCTTGGAAGGAAGAAGAAACTTCTACATTCAGTAGAGAAGATATTGAAATTGTCAAACCCTCCTAGCAGAGATTCAAAGCTACAAGAGAATAAAACTGCTAACATTCTAGCTATATCAGCTGTGCCAACTCAAAACAAGCATTCCCAAAGGAAGGAAAACCAAGAAGAAAATCCCTCATGCAAATGAGGAAGGACCAAAGGACAACACAGTCCAGTGCTGTTATGGCAGCCCAACCACAGGTCACAGACCACTCCTCTAATGACATTTCGCAACTCTGTGTCGAACCACCGGTTCCACAATTTCTATGCGATTTAAAACGAGAGGGGGGCAGCACGGAAATTCTACCTTCCACTGACCCTTGAAGATGTGATGTGTCAGGACGCTGTTTTAGGACACCGCTGCTGACACTCTCTCTCATGTCACACACCCTTTTTGACAAACTATGTGTAGCCGCTAACCACGCTAACAAACATTTGAAACTGGAACCCTGTTCATTAGCCGTGCGACCATATGCGCTCACTAAAACAACCCTGTTGGGCGTATCACTACTAAACATGTCCACTGGCCCCATTACCTTGACACATCCGGTCCTACATGCCAAACTTGACGCCATTCCATTACTTGTTGGCAAAGACCTACTAAACCGTTTTGAGCCCCTGATTGATTTCAAGAACCTCAAACTATGCGCTCAAACGCATCACCCTCACCCATTTGACCCAACAAGAACAACTGAATCACAGTGCTTTGTTCTGAACACTTTGGACACCCCAAGTCTCACACAACTAGCACTGTTGGAACAACTGCAACCGAGTGAAAGCGACCACCAAGACCAAGGTGAGTACTGTCCTAAAGAAGTCAAAAGTCACCTTCAAATACAAGGTCAAGCCAAACACTCAAATGACCTTGAAAACTCAATGGCCGAGCAGAAAACCCAAACGGGCCCCCTTGAAACCCTTGATACCCATGATTCAATGGTGGTGTCACATTTTGAAACCCACCCACCCACCATGAGGCCTGCATGGTCACAAGAGCCACACCAACCGGCTCTCTGACCCTCTGAAACCCTCAACTTTTCGCGACAATGAACCCAACTTTTGCAAACGCAAGACACACAGTCACCCAACCTTACAACCAAATGATCCATAAAACCGTCAAACACCGGTCGGATAACACGGTACATGCGCTGCCCGCATCTAAACCCTTTGACATACCAAAACTGAAACCACTTCATGCGACACAATCTTCTCTGCAGCTATACAATGGCACTCCTGTTCATGCTTCCGACGAACCATCATCACCACCGCTCAGAGTTCCTCGAAACCAGAGGGGGGTGATGACTGCCAATGCCTATAACATTCCAGCTACAGAACACAAAAGCGTCAAAACGACATACAAAGCTCCCAAGGCTGTATTTCAAAAACATTCGGACCGATTCGCCAAACGACACAAAGCGTACAACGATCAAAAACTCTCGCATGACAAACTGCGAAGGGGGGGACAAAATCTTCCACCCCACATTTGTACCGCAAACACCTGAAATCAATTTATAGGAAGAGAAAATCACTCCTAAATCCAGCCGAGTGGATGAATCCACACATTGTCACCAATAAACTTGGGCCATCGAGTGCCCAAACCCAGGACCCCATTTTCAAATGGGCTCACTAAATCCAGAGTAACCTTTATCAAACCCCCATGGGACTTGTCGGTACTACACTGTCAAAGTAAATCCATAAATAAGATTAAAAATCAAACCTATGTCGAGAATAACTGTAGCTAACTGTAGGAAGGAGTCGTTAATATTTGGATAACCTCATAGTGAACCCTCAGAAACCAGTGTGGATTAGATGCTAATGGCAAATATAAATATTCTTAATAAAATTACCTAAGAGACTATAATTTAATGATTAATAGTAAATGGGAGCATTTATCGGAATGTATTAAAGGTCTGAATATGCACTGTCTAGATATGAGCTGTCAATGGAAGTAGTACGGTTTCTACGCCAGAGGTGGCGCTCAGTAATGTTAAGACACTGTGTAGTGTTAGAGAACACCATAGAAGAAGAGTGTAGGCGCTCTAGTTTGAGTGTTCCAGAGAGACGTCGACAACAGAGTGTAGAGAGAGTGTTGAGACAAGATGGTGTCTAGCGATGTGCTATGTAAGTGATGTGCCGTGCCGGTGTGAGCTGGGAGAAGTCAATAAACAGTCGTGGAGGTCTGCGTTTGTGCTGCGACTTTAAGAGAATTGAACAAGAAGTCTATTCCAGACAGACACCAATTCCCCACATACAGGATATGCTGAACAGTCCTAAGTGGGAGTGTGTGGTTTTCAGTCCTCGACCAAGGAAAAGGGCTATCATCAGGGTTTCCTGGAGAGTCGAGTAGGCCCCTCACTGCATTTATCACTCCCTGGGGTTTGTTCGAGTGGGTAAGGATTCCATTTGGTTTGTCCTCAGCACCAGCAGCATTCCAAAGATCTATGGAGGAGTGCTTGTGGGGGTTGAGAGATGATGTTTGTCTGCCTTACCTCGACGATAACCCTTGTTCATTCACAGACTTTTGAAGATCACTTGCGAGACCTGAGAAGCGTCCTGCACCGCTATCAAAGTCATGGAGTGAAGTTGACTCCCCGGAAATGTGAGTTATTCAAGCAGCAGGTACGTTTTCTTGGTAAAATGGTAACAGGACAGGGTTACACCATGGACCCTGCGGACATTGCCCCAGTGCAGACACTCAAACAGCAGCAACCTTCCACTGTTGGGGAGCTAAGGAAATTGCTAGGTTTTATTTCATATTACCGCAGCTATATTCCAAACTTCTCTCGTATAGCAAAGCCTCTTTATGACCTTCTGGCTAAAGATCACACAGACAAAGCAAAGAAAAACTTAAAGAAACATGTCAAAAAGAACGATGGAGGCCACTTACCCTCATCCCATGTGATCAGGTGGCGCCCAGAGCATCAAGCAGTAGTTTGTCAGCTTGTTGACCTTCTTACCCAACCCCCAGTGTTAGGTTACCCGAACTTTGAAGAATCCTTCATTTTACACTGTGACGCTTCACAGGAGGGGCTTGGGGCGGTGTTACACCAGCGGACAAACAAGACAAACTGGTGGTGATAGCATATGGCTCCAGGACACTGTCAAATTCAGAGAAGAACTACCACCTTCATTCAGGGAAGCTGGAATTCTTGCCATGAAGAGTGGGCCAGTCAGAGAGGAGGTTTCGGGTTATCTGTACTATTCTCCACCATTCACTGTCTATACGGACATAATATCCCCTAACGTATGTGCTCACCACAGCAAAGTTAAATGCAACCACACAGAGGTGGGTAGCAGAACTAGCTGATTTCCAATTTGTGATTAAGTATCGCCCTGGAAAGCAAACAGAGATGCAGACGGACTTTCCACGTATGCCCCTAGATATGAGCAGTACCTGAACAGATGCACACAGAATGTTGATCCTGATGTGATGAATTGTGTGGGCACAGGCAGTGAAGACTAAAGCTCAAGAAATGAACCATGGCTCTGCCCCAGTCCACCATTTCTACTCTCATCAGTGAAGCCAGACCAAGAAGCCAGCTCTATAGCTGAAATATCAAGACTGATATAAAAGAGTCAAGAAGAAGACTCCGTGATTGGAGAGGTGTTGCGCTATGTGTTGTCAAAACAATGGCCAAGAAGTGGAAAGCAGCAGAACAGTAAAATGCAGCTCTAGTCAGGCACAAACACAAGCTGTTCTTGGAAGATGATGACTGCTTTACAGGAGAACGGCAACACATGTCCAGCTACTCCTACCCCAGAAGTTTCACAAACTCGTGTTCAAAGAGCTCCATGAAAACATGGGTCAATTTAGGGGTAGAGAGAGTGATGAACTTGATAAGAGAGCGTTTTTATTGGGCTCATATGCAAAGAGATGTGGAGCACTACATCACGCGAGTTTGCAGTTGTTTAAAGAACAAACTGTCCCAATAAGATAACAAGGGCACCACTGACTAACATTGTCACCACGTACCCATTTGAATTAGTGTCAGTGGATTTCCTGCATTTGGAGAAGTGCAAAGGAGGATATGAGTATATCCTGGTTGTAATGGACCATTTTACTCGTTTTGCCCAGGCTTACCCATGTCGTAACAAAGCTGCCCACACCGCTGCTGAGAAGATCTTTGGAGATTTTGCCCTCAAGTTTGGCTTCCCCACACAACTCCATCATGATCAGGGAAGAGAGTTCCAAAATAAACTTTTTGCAAAACTCCAAGAGTACAGTGGTGTGCAGGGGTCCCGAACAACGCCCTACCATCCCCAAGGGAATGGGCAGGTGGAACGATTTAATCGTACACTGTTGGCAATGCTCAGAAATTTGCCTGAAGCAGCCAAGGAAGACTGGAAGTCCTCTCTGGCAAAAGTGGTTCATGCCTATAATTGTACGCGTAGTGAAGCTACGGGGCACGCACCATATTTTCTGTTGTTTGGTGTAGTCCAAAGTTGCCTATTGATCTGATGTTTGGCCTCACAACAAGAGAGCAGAGTGATTCTAGCAAGGACTATGCTGAAAAGTGGAGAGCTACAATGACTGAAGCTTACCAAGCTCGCTTCTACAAACAGCAAACAAAGAAGGGATGAGAAGTAAAGCACTTTATGATAAAAAGGTCATGGTGCTGAATAACTCCTGGATCCAGGAGTAGTGGTTCGAAACTTGACCGAAAAAGGTGGGCCAGGAAAATTAAGATCATACTGGGAAGACAAGGTGTATGTCGTGACCAGAGAAGTATCCAGACAGTCCGAGTATATGAAATCAGGACCTGAAATTGGCAAGGGACGTACTCGGGTCATGCACCAGAACCTTTTGTTACCATGTGACTTTCTTCCCATGGAAACAGTGAAACATGCCTCTAAGAAAATAAGAGAAAGAGACTCTAAAAGACAAAGGCATGTGGACAGACAAAGCAACACGGATGATGAAGATGAAGAGGGTTGAATGCCATAATTGGATTACGAGCTGGGAAGGATCCAGAGCAGCGTCCCACTGAGAGCCGATGCACCCGGAGTTCTACCCGCACAGTGACACTACTCCGGAGGATGAGGACCAGGACCCCAGATGACGTCAAGCAGGTGCAGCTGGCACCAGAGGTGCGACGATCGGTGGTTCCAGATCCAGCTGGAGGCAGACGAGGACCAGAGTGATGAGGTGTCGGAGTCAGTTCCAGTGACCAGGAGGACCATGACGAGATTCCTGTTAAAACGTATCCTTCAAGAATAAGAAAAACAGCCATTGAGGACTGACTTATGATATGTTAGGCCAACCTAGCACTTCATTGCATTTATCATGTCTAGAACAAAGGTGTAGAAGCTAAAGATAACCATTGTAGCAGAGTAAACAACCTATCTCTGGTCAGTCACTAATACCTTTAACTGCCAAGAATGCGCTGCTAGTCCAGCAAAAGCTAGCAGTACTCAAATTACTTTGCAAGCAGTTTCATGAAAATGGTCATCAGAAAGCAACTCATATCCGGCTTGGACGTTGCCTGGGCTTACAATGGTCCGCGCTGATCTGTTCACACTCCGACAGGCAGGTGAAAAAGTAAGCTAGGAGCAGGAAGACAAAATAAGAGGAAAACAGCAGCCTTGTGTGTAGCAGAATGGAATGTACGCATTCTGTTGGACAGAACAACATCACAGCGCCCAGAAAGACAGACCACGCTTGTGGCCCTGGAAATGAACAGGTACAATGTAAACATAGCTGCACTTACTGAAACAAGATTACCTGGATATGGCAGCTTGGAAGACCATGGGTACATCTTCTTTTGGAGTGGGAGATCAACTCAAGAAAGGAGAGAAGCAGGAGTGGGCTTTGCAGTTAGAAAGGAGATAGCAGCAATGCTTGATAAGGAACCGGAGCCAATCAACGACAGGATAATGACTATGAGACTCCCACTACAGCGGAAGATGTTTGCCACACTCATCAGTGTATATGCCCCAACAATGGCCAACACAGAGGAGGTGAAGGAGGAGTTCTACAGTGATTTACGTGAGACTATCACGCGTGTACCGACTGATGACAGGCTAATACTCATTGGAGATTTTAATGCCAGAGTTGGTTCGAACACCAAGAAATGGAAAGGAGTGCTAGGCAGTTATGGAGTAGGCAAGTGCAATGCTAATGGAGAACTTCTACTTGCACTATGTTCAGAGTACAACCTTGTGATAACCAACACTCTATTTAAGCACAAGGACACACACAAGAAGACATGGATGCACCCAAGATCCAAGCACTGGCACTTATTAGACTACATCATAGTCAGGCAGAGAGACATAAGGGATGTATTGGACACCAGAGCAATGAGAGGCACGGACTGTGGCACTGATCATGTTATGCTGAGATCTAGATTAAGGATTTGGAGACGAAAACATCACTGCAGGACAGGTGGGAAGCCACCACGGAAGCTAAACACTAGTGCACTGAAAGGCAAAAGAAGCAGGAAGAACCTTGCCCAGGCAATGGATGAAAACTTGAAAGACTGGGACAGCAACAACCCGGAGAATAACATAGAAGAGAAATGCGCAACACTGAAGGATATGGTGTATCAGACTGTGAGTGATGTATTAGGCTACCCTGAGAGGAAACATCAAGATTGGTTTAATGAGCATGATGAACACCTGAAGAAACCACTAGAAGCGAGGAATACAGCTAGGCAGGAAAACTTACAGTGTAACACAAGGTCGACGAAGAAGAAATACTCAGAGGCTCAGAGTGAGCTACAGAAGTACACCAGAGAGATGAAGTCCAACTGCTGCGATGAAGAAGTGGAGAAACTTCAAACTGCAGCAGACAGGAAAGACATGAAAACATTCTTCACAGGTTTGAAAGAAATCTACGTCCCTAAACCAAGAGGATTGATCCAACTAAAGGCTATGGATGGTGAAACGGTTTTGCAGGAGAAAGACAAGATCCTGGACAGATTTGCAGACCACTTTGACCAACTACTAAACAACCCTGGAGATCTCACTGAAGAGGCTAAAGAAGCTCTAGTGCAGCGACCAGCTGTATCAAGTCTGGATGAACCACCAAATTTTGATGAACTAATGGCAGCTATCAGACAACACAGGATGGTAAAGCTCCAGGAAGGGATGGAATTCCAGCAGAAGTGTGGAAATTTGGTGGTGTTAAGCTGACCAACTGCCTGCACAAGCTCATCCAAGAGATATGGGATGCCCAGAAAGTATCTCAAGACTGGAAGGATGCAAGTATCGTGCCTTTGTTCAAGAAAGGTGACAGGAAGGATTGTGGAAATTACCGAGGTATATCACTGCTAGCCACTGTTGGTAAGATTCTCTCACGTGTACAACTTAACAGACTCAGTGAACACATCTCGCAGAATGTACTACCGGAAACCCAGTGCAGCTTTAGAAGTGGAAGAAGCACAATGGACATTCTGCTTCAAACAGGTTCAAGAAAAGTGTATTGAACAGAATATGCCACTTTATGTAGTCTTCATAGACTTCAGTAAAGCCTTCGATACTGTTTCGCGACGAGGACTTTGGCAGGTACTCAAGAAATATGGTTGTACAGAGAAGTTTGTCAGCCTGATCGAGGCACTCCATACAGGTATGCAAGCAAACGTGGCAATGAATGGTTCAGTAATCTAAAGACTTTTCAGTAAGCAACGGGGGTGAAACAAGGGTGTGTGCTGGCACCTACACTCTTCTCACTATATCTGGCAGCCATGCTTGAGGTGGCCTTCAAAGACACTTCAGAAGGAGTAACATCAAACAAGGGACAGAAGCAGACTTGTTCAATGTGGCACAGTTTAAAGCCAAGAGTAAGACATCGATAAAGGTAGTAAGAGAAATGCTCTTTGCCGACAGCAGTGCTCTAGTTGCACAAGCGTGGAAGATATGCAATCTTTAGTGGAGAAATTCGCAAGAGCAGCTAGCCAATTCAGCCTCCAAATCAACATCAAGAAGACAGACTGCCTTTATCAACCACTAAAGTTCCAATTATCAACATCACTACCAGAAGAGATCAGCATTGGTACAGAGCCACTAGTCAAGTGCAAGACTTTCACGTACCTAGGGAGTACTGTTTCAGAGAATGCTAGGCTGGAGGATGAGCTATCTCTCAGAATGGGAAGAGTGAGCGCTGTGTTTGGAAACTTGAGGGAGAGACTGTGGAACAATCAACATGTGTCTATCCGTGTGAAATGCAAAGTGTACAGAGCGACAGTACTGGCTACTCTATTGTACGGCGCTGAAACTTGGACTGTCTACAGAGTGCAGGTGAAGAAACTCCATGCGTACGTGGTGAGACACCTTTGAGCCATAATGAACATCTCATGGAAAGACAGATAACACCAACATAGAAGTGTTGAAACGAGCTGGTCTACCATCAATGGTGGACATGCTAATACAGATGAACCTGAGATGGCTCGGACATGTTGAGAGGACGGACCACCAGTGTCTCCCTCGGCAGTTACTCTACTCCCAGTTATGCGAGGGCAAACACAATCAGGGTAGACCAAGGCTCAGATTTAAAGACACAGTAAAAAGAAACTTGAAGAAGTTGAACATAGACAGGAGTTCCTGGCAGCAGAAGGCTAAGGACAGAGCTGTGTGGAGGAATCTGATCAGACCTAAATGAAACAGTCATTGTCGCCCACGACAGACTGCTATGATGATGATGATGACTTAACCAGGTTAGTCCCATTGAGATAATATCATCATAGTACTGAAACAGCCTTAGTGAAGGTCACTAATGACCTCCTGATTGCATCTGATAATGGACTTGTTTCTGTACTTATCCTTTTAGACCTTAGTGCAGCTTTTGATAATATCGATCATAATATTTTACTTGATAGATTAGAACACTCTGTTGGACTTAATGGAACTTCCTTGCAGTGGTTTAGATCTTATTTATCTGATATGTTTCAGTTTGTTCATGTCAATAATGAGTTTTCTTTCAACTCAAAGCTCAGTCATGGAGTTCCACAGGGATCTGTGCTAGGCCCTACTCTTTTTAGATTATATATGCTTCCTTCAGATAAGACTTCTTCAGATAAGACTGAAGTCATTCTTGTTGGTCCAAAAAACCTTAGAAATACCTTTCCAATCAAACTTTTAGTTTGGATGCAGTTACTCTTCTCTTAATAGCTCTGTGAGGAACCTTGGAGTTATTTTGGATCAAGATCTGTTTTTCAATTCACATATTAAATTTGTTTCTAAGACTGCCTTCTATCATTGCGTACTGTTGCCATGATTAGGAGCATCTTGTCTCAGAGTGATGGCTGAGAAACTGATCCACACTTTTGTTAGATTATTGGTAACTCCTTTATTATCCGGTTGTCCTAAAACATCTCTAAAAAGTCTTCAGTTGATCCAAATGCTGCAGCAAGATTTTTAACAGATATTAGAAAGAGAGATCTACTCTCTCCGGTTCTGGCCTCCCTTCATTGGCTTCCATAGAGTTTAGAATTAAGTTTAAAATCCTTCTTCTCACTTTCAAGCTCTAAACAATCAGGCCCCTTTTCATTTAAACGGTCTGATATTACCCTATTATCCTAACAGAGCACTATGCTCCCAAAATGCTGGATTACTTGTAATACCTAGAATCTCCAAAAGTACAATGGGGGCAGAGCCTTCAGTTATCAAGCTCCTCTCTTGTGGAACCAGCTGCCAATCTGGATTCGGGAGTCAGACTCGATCTCTGTTTTTAAGAATAGGGCTAAAACCTACCTTTTTGATATAGCCTACAATTAGGGAGGGATCATGTGTTTCTGAACCCTCCCTTAGTTATGCTGCTATTAGGTTTAGACAGCTGGGGGACCTCCAATAATTGCACTGGGCTTCATTCCTTTCTTCACTCTCAATGAAATATTTTTTTTGATGGTCTTTAACATCTGTTTGTTCTCTCCCATAGATTGAATCCCCATCATGCTGTTTGCTCTCTACATATCTGTTCTTTTCATCTTCTCTATCCTCTGACCCCCCAGCCAGTCGCAGCAGATGACTGCCCCTCCCTGAGCCTGGTTCTGCTGGAGGTTTCTTCCTGTTAAAAGGGAGTTTTCCTCTCCACCATCGCCAAGTGCTTGCTCACAGGGGATCGCCTGATTGCTGGGGTCTTTCTGCAATTGTGGGAGTTTCCCCTACAGTTGAAAGTGCTATGAGATGACTGTTGTTATGAAATGGCGCTATATAAATAAAGTTGAATTGAAATTAAATGAACTGAATAAGGGGATCTCTTTTACAAGGGAGACTGGCCCAAGATAGCAGCAAACACAGTACAAGATTAAAAATAAAAGACAGACAATAAATACATTAGCTATAAACATACCTCATAAACAACACTTGTACACAGAAGGCCTGGACTCCACGTTCTCACTAGAGTTTTAAATTTCAGTCAAAGATATGAGGGTTTTGTAGATGTAGCTCAGAGTTTATCATGTTCCAGCATCAGGAGCCAAAAACCTAAAAGCTTTCTTTCCTAATTCTGCTCTTATTTTTGGAACAACTAGTTGCCAGATAATCCATTGAGCGGAGATTATGGCTTCCTTGCTTCCATATTAAAAGAGACATAAACACAACAAAAATTCTACCAGAATGGCTTGTGTAAATGAAAACATGTCAGTGACAAAGGTGACAAACAGATAATGATGACCAGTTCACTTTAGTGTAAAAAACGCAATGATGAGTGAGTTAAGTACAGTTTGTAATGAATCTCGAATTTTTTTTTTCAGACAATGCTTATCATATTGAATTTAAGGTAGTGAAGAACAGTTTTGTTTTCTCTGCATTTAAAAGATGTAAATGACTAAGCTGTTCCTGTACTCTGTCAACAGTGTCCTAAATACGTGCAAAAGCCTTAGGCAGGCGTGGTAGCAGAGCAGTATATGACAGTGTCATCAGCATAGAAGTGAAAAGTTGTATTTGGAATGTTTTGTCCAATGTTGTTTATATAGCACTCTATAAATTCAAGACATCTCTGTTTGTGTCTGTGTGTCTGTGTGTCACGATCATAGGACATCCATAGGATGGCCTATGATGTGCCTATGATGCTCCTATGATGTCCCTATGCCTTGATGGCTACCGATGATGTAGGCATGAGGTCCTATGATGCCTGCCTTGATGTCTTTATGATGTCATATAGACCATCACTCACCAAAGAAGAGATACTCATCACCCGATTACCAATAGGACGCAACACTTGAAACCGAATGGGAGTTGCCAGAAACAGGACAGAACAGCTTCTCATCACCCGATTAAGAATAGGACACACTAATTTAAATCAGGCCTAGGACTTGCTATACCAAGTCCATCATAGACTTGCTATACCATCATCAAAGATCATAGGACTTAGGGACAGCTTCCCAGATCAAACGCATGCAATGACTCACAATCAGATGACTCCCTATGACATCATCACAGATCATAGGACTCACTAGGACAGCCATCAAAAATCAAAGGCAGGCATCACTGAATGAGTGCTGACGTGCTTGCTTACACCCTTGCTAACTAGAAAAAAGCTGCAAAGTAATGAGAAAAAAGTTTTACATATATAACAAAAAGCTGCAAATTTATGAGAAAAAAAGGGTTTAAATTCATGATAAAAAAGTTACAATTTCACAGTAAAAATTCTGCAAATCTATAAGAAAAAAGTTTTGAATATATGAGAAAAAAATTGCAAATTTACAAGAAAAAAGTTGCAGATTTACTTGAAAAAAACTGCAGATTTAAAAGAAAAAGCTGCCAATTTGCAAGTAAAAAAATGCAAAATTTTGGGAAAAAAGCTGCAAATTTACAAGAAAAAACCTGTAGGCTTAAAATTGGTGCTGCAGATGCATGTTATTCTGATAGTGTAACATGATATAACTGTCCCCCATCCACTGCTTGACTTGTGCCTATGTTGTATCTGCTACATGTTGTCCATGTTGGTGTAAATCAGTGCAAGTAAAAAAAAATGGAAAAACCCAAGAGACACACAGCTAGAGTGAGAGAAGTGGGAATAAAGGGCAATGGAGTCATCTCTGCCATGTTTTATTTATTCTCAAAAAAAACCAAATGCTGGAATCCTTCTCAAGCTTCAGCTTTAGCTTAGCTGACATTTCACATGATAGGAATTCATAACAGTGGCTGTGGTTCATATCCACGGCTGTTTCAGTCCTGTAGGTTGAGGTACCACGGTGGTTGTGCTGTCCAGTTTCTTTCTTTTTGCATTATTTAGGAGGAACCCATTTTTCTGTCCAACCCATCAGCCCGCCTTTTTCCCATCATTTGTTCTCCACTGTCAGAAAGAACCGAGCTCACACACAGCCGAAGAGTGATGAGGAAATATCATCTATGGGGACTTTTACAAAGCTGCAAAATGAAATATGTGCCAAGGAAAGAGTTTTGAGAAAGAAAACATGGAGCTACTGTAGTAATCACAAGACACTGTACTGTACATACTTGCATTTTAGCTTTTGTGCATGAGAGGTGGGGTTGATTGAGATGGAATCTTTGTGATTGCTCCAATGGGAAAAATACGAGTATGGTAAACAATAAAGGGCCCAGAATTGAACCTTGTGGAACCCCTTTATGTATTTGTAAAAAATCTGAAGTAGCACCCTCTATCTGAATAGCCTGGATTCTGCCTGTGAGGTAATTTGTAAACCACCCAACTGCTTGTTTAGAAAAACCTATAGCTGAGAGACAACTGATTAAGATCAAGTGATCAACAGTATCAAAGGCTTTTGAAAGATCTAAAAACAGGGGAAAACAGCATTGCTTGTTTTCAAGACTCACCATTATATCATTTATGACCTTCAAGGCAGCAGTAGTAGTGTTATGATTTTTATGGAAACCTGACTGAAATGGTGACAGAATAGAGTTGGTAGCAATATATCCTTTTACTTGTTCACTGACCAAAAATTCAAGAACTTTTGCCAGAACAGAAAGTTTAGAGATAGGTTGATAGTTATTTAAAAAATTGCAACACAAAAACATCTCAACAGAGCAACTTTAGCACAGTAACTGATTTATTCAGCTTACTTTCAAATAATTTGTTTAAAGAGAACATGTTCATTTTTAGACATTTTTCATCAGCCTCTGTGGTTGCATTTGCACAGAATGCTACAATCTCTCTCTCTCTCTCTCTCTGGCGACCTTGGAAATGCCACCTCCATCTATCCGCCAGGGGGTGCGGATCGTTCCCCCGGACAACACTGTTACTGTGAAGGGGGTCCTTTTGGCTGTGCGGGCCCAAGTGGGCCCTGCTGCGATCCGCTATGCGTCCAGGATGAATAGGGCTGTAGTTGTGTTTCTGGCTACTGAGGAGGATGTCCACGCTCTGGTTGCGAGCGGTATTGTAATCGGGGATGTGTATGTGCAGGTGTCCCCCTTAGCAGTTCCATCAACGCTTGTCACCGTCTCGGGTGTTCCACCTTTCATTGCTGACGAGCAGCTGGCGGCGGAGCTCCGCAGATTCGGAAAGTTTGCGGGCCCGTTTAAACACGTCAGTTTGGGAATCAGGGAAGCCGACTTAGACCATGTGAGATCACTTAGCGACAGAGTGTTCATGTTTCTAGACTCGCCCACTCAGGCTCTGGAAGTGTCCTTCCGGGTCATGCGAGCGCGGGACAAATGAATGTTTTGAGTGTGGCGATGTGGGCCATAGGCGTTTCGCCTGCCCGCACAGGCGCCCGGTGGGGGGGCTCTGGTGGGGCCGCGGCTGGGGCGGCCGGTGAGCCTTCCGCACGCGGCGCTGCTGTGGATGGTGTGGTGGGGGGGGATTCCGCCGCGGCGGAGCCCGGCGGGTCCACATGGCCTGCCGGTGGGGCCTCCGCCGCGCCTGCCGCGCCTGCGGACGGCGTGGCGGGGCCTTCCACCGCTCGTGCTCCGGGGGTCTGCCGCTGTGCCTGTGGCGCCCGCGGCGCGGCCAGCAGCTGGGGGCGTGACTGGTGATGGTGCACAAGCGGTCCATGACGTGGGAATCAGCATCGCGCTGTGTGACATCAGCGGCTGTGTTTCCGCAGCCTGCTGCGACATCACAGCAGCAGGCGGAAAAACGCAGGGTCGGCTGATATAGGCGCCGCCCCGGGCCACGTGATTGATG
This sequence comes from Pholidichthys leucotaenia, assembly GCA_020510985.1. Taxonomy (NCBI): domain Eukaryota; kingdom Metazoa; phylum Chordata; class Actinopteri; order Cichliformes; family Pholidichthyidae; genus Pholidichthys; species Pholidichthys leucotaenia. The sequence continues at coordinate 33,216,868 of CM035842.1, read as the reverse complement.
AAGGATCAGCCCGCACCGGCTGACGTGCCGGCTGAATCTGACAGTCAGCGCGTTCCTGATGAAGGATCAGCTGCACCAGCTGACGTGCCAGCTGAATCTGACAGTCAGCAGAGTTGTGCTGCTGAGGGAATGGAGTGTGGAACTGACGCGGAGTCTGCTAAAAATGAGTCAATTGGGGCTAATGGTGATGCCAAGGCGCATTTTGTATTCACTGGACGAAATAAATACTTTCCTGATGGGACCTATAACAATAGGGCCGTTAACGTTGCAGATTACTTCCGTGACACTGACAATTTTTATTCGGTCTGTCAAGGTTACTGAGGAAGGAGGTTGGTGTTGACCTCCTGGATGAAAGAAAATGCTACCCGCCTGAAGAAACACCCTCGCAGCCCTGCGTAAATCAGCAGGGGGACAAAAGCCAAGCGCGCAAAGATGGAATGATTTCCATGGCAAAGCACGGTGCTCCTCACAAATATCGCCATAATGCAGAAAATGCAATTAGGGACCTTAAACATAAGGGTGGGAGGGGTAATCATAAAAGGGGATTCGTTAGTGACCTGTTCAAACGGAAGGGTATCACCATTTTGTTTTTGCAGGAAACTCATACCACTTTGGCGGATGAAGTCGACTGGGGCTTGTGGTGGAAAGGCCCATTTTCACTCAGTCACGGCACAAATCTAAGCGCGGGAGTGGCCATTTTTGTTTGGGAATCAGCAAATGCGCAAATTTTTATCGGTGGGTGGAGATAGTGAGGGGCAGGCTGCTTCTAGTTAGGGCGCGAGTCGGGGATTCCGTGCTTTGCCTGGTTAATGTTTATGCGCCAAACAACGGCGCGGACAGGGTTGCCTTTTTCAATACAATGACTACTGAATTGCAGCGCTATCACCAAGACCAACTTGTGGTGGCTGGTGATTTCAACTGTACCTTGGACTTCACTGTAGATCGCACTAATGCAGAACCTCATCTGCAGTCTTCTAGATGCTTGGAAACTTTTACTGTGCAGTTAGACTTAGTGGACACGTGGAGGTTGAAAAATGCCACTGCGAGACGCTATACCTGGGTCAGGGTCACTGACGGGGTTGTCAGTGCTGCTAGATTAGACAGGATATATGTTTCGAGAACCTGTAGCCCCGGCCTCCTTCACAGTAACATAAGTCCGTCGGGTTCACGGATCATCACCTGGCTACTGCGGTGTTACTGAACTCACCAGGGAAACGGGCAAAGTCATATTGGCAACTTCAACAACAAGCTCCTACAGACAATGCCTTTTGTCAGTATTTTGTGTGCTTCTGGTAAACACTGAGACACGAAAGCTCGTTTGGTTCCCTCGACCAGTGGTGGGACGTTGCAAAGTGCAAATTCGCCTTTTTTGTCATGGTACGCTGCATACTCAACTGCCATTATTAACGCCAAGGTCAGGTGAACTGGAGGACGCTGTGTAAAGAGGCTGGAGGCCAGCTTGGTTACGGGTCGGGAGTCTACCGCTGGTCCTTTGCTGCAGGAGAAGAGATCGGCCCTGCGCACATTACTTGCTGGGGCAGAGTGGAGGGGGGCGCTAGTGAGGTCGCGCTCACTCGCCTGCAGGACATGGATGCACCAACGTCCTTCTTCTCAATTTGGAAAAGTCTACTGCGACAAAGAAGCTCATGGCTTGCTTGACACTCCCAGATGGTCGCCTGACTACGGACCCGTCTGAGATGCGCCACCATGCAGTGGATTACTATGGGGCCCTGTTTGCTGCGGGGACGTGTTGCAAAGAAATCTCAAAATCAGCTCTTCGAGGCCCTTCCGGTGCTCGGCCAGGACGACAGGGCCGCTCTGGACTGTGCCCTGACATTGGATGAGTTGACTGTGGCTGTGAATCAGCTGGCGCTGGGACGCGCGCCTTGGACTGGATGGCCTTTCGTCGGAATTTTTTAAGCATTTTGGAATGTGGTTGGACTAGACTTCTACAACGTTCTGATGGCGTGTTACAACGGAAGGAACGTTACCTGTCTCATGTCGCCGTGCAGTGCTGTCTCTGTTGCCAAAGCAGGGAGACTTGGCCCTGCTGAAAAACTGGAGGCCTGTGGCTCTTCTTTGCACGGACTACAAGGTGCTTTCCAGGGCACTGGCAAACAGACTGAACACTGTCTTGGGTTTGATTGTGGATAGGGATCAAACATATTGTATTCCTGACCGGAACATTATGGACAATGTTTTCCTCATACGTGACGTTCTCCACTCAGTAAATGTCATGACTTACAGTTTGGAATTGTGTCTTTGGACCAGGAAAAGGCCTTTGGACAGGGTTGACCATTCCTATTTGTTTTCTACCCTGAGGGGGTTTGGTTTTGGAAATATGTTTTTGAGGTGGGTCAATCTGCTACACACTGAGCTGAGTGTTCGGTGAAGGTGGGGGCGGGACTGAGTCGGCCAATCCCTGTACACCGGGGAATACGCCAGGATGGTCCACTCTCGGGGTCAGCTGTACAGCTTGGCTATTGAGCCGTTGCTGTGCAGGTTGCGCGCTCGGCTGGGTGGTCTGGTTCTGCCTGGGCCATCAAGCTGTGGCCACCCGATTGTCTTGTCTGCTTATGCGGATGATGTTGAGGTTTTCATCACCACCAACGGGGATGTGCAGCGTCTGGTGGACACTTTATGAAAGGGCATCTTCTGCACGGGTTAATTGGGCCAAGAGTGAGGGTCTATTGGTGGGCCACTGGCCACGTCAAGACATCCCTCGCCTGCCCGCCGGACTCCAGTGGGGGACGGCTGGTCTCAAAGTGTTGGGGGTTTTTCTGGGTACGGAGGCCTTTGAACGAAAGAACTGGGAGGGTGTTAAGGACAAGGTGTGTGCCCGCATTGCTAAATGGAAATGGTTGCTACCACAGCTGTCATATAGGGGCAGGTTCTGGTCGCAAATAATCTGGTTTGCCTCGGCTCTCTGCATAGGCTGGTGGCTTTGACACTGCCAAGGAGCCTCGTGGAGGACATTCAGAAGACAATCGTGGACTTCTTTTGGTCTGGCGCCCACTGGGTCCGCGCGCCAGTTCTCTACCTGCCTTTGGCCGAGGGGGACAGGGCCTGGTGGACATACATTCCAAGATCGCCAGCTTCAGGATTCGAACTGCACAACGACTCCTTTACGGATGCGGACCCAGCTGGATGGACACTGCTAAGCTGCTTCTGAGGAGAGTTGGTCGCTTGGGCTATGATACGCAGCTCTTCCTCGTGACACCTGGGGAGGTGGACCTTACTGGACTATCTGCTTTTTACACGTCCGTTTTGCATGCATGGCGAGTCTTCAGCGTGGGCCGCTTCCGTGACGAGGAGCCAGGCATGTGGCTGTTCGAAGAACCACTGTTTTACAATCGATTCATCGCAGCGGAGGTGCTGCAGTCTGCCAGTCTGCGGAGTGGTTTGCGGGAGGCACGCTGTACCAAGCTGGGTCATCTTATGAGGATGTCGACCACATCGATGGAGACACTGAGGCGGAGTGCAAAATTACATCTGTCAGACTGCTGCAAAGGGTGGTGGAGGACGTGTGCACCGCCCTGCCGCAGCCGCTTCGGGCGTTTGCGACTAACCGCACTCTTTCCAATCAATGGAATGACGACACTGCGTCCACCTTTCCAGCAATTTCCATAACTCCGGATGTGGGGGAGTGGCAGGGAGGAGAGGATCACCTACTGACCTTCAGGATTCCTCGCCTGGGCAAGTTCCAGTTTGTCAGGACGAGGGCGGTGTATCACATCTGTGTGAAGGTTCTGAATCTGCGCTCTCTGAAGGATGTCACGGAGTCGAGGTGGGCGGGTTGTTTGGGGCCAGGGGTCTCCCCAAAAGGCAGCTGGCGGTGCCTGTACAAGCAACCGATTGAGAAACGCACAGCAGATCTCCAGTGGAGGATTGTGCATGGGGCAATAGCCACAAATAAATACAGGGCACACCTTGATCCGACTGTGGGGGGGGAATGTTTGTTTTGTTCCCGAGTTGAGACCCTCGACCATTTGTTTGTCCATTGTTTGTGTTTATCTGGACTCTTTGACATTTTGCGCGGGTGGTTTCGGGCTTTGGGTGAACGATTCTCTTTTGGTCTGTTCATTTACGGTCCGAAGTACAAAGTGGCAAGGAAGGCTTCCCACACTTTGATGAACTTCCTCTCTGGGACTGCTAAGCTTGCCATCTGGCTGACGAGGAAAAATCGGGCAGGCAATGCGGGCAATGTGGATCCTGTGTCCGCTTTCAAGGTCTTGTTGACAGTCAGACTCCGGGTTGAGTTCTCTTACTATCAAATGGTAGACAATCTGGAGGCGTTCATCAATAGATGGGCTGTAGGGAATGTTTTGTGTTCAGTGGGTCAGGGGGATGAGTTATGTTTGCACTTTTGAGATGTGACACACTTGGAACACTGATATTGGTCTTTGTGCAGTTTGGAAATGTACAATAAAGCCTTTTTTAAAAGTCAAAGTCTCTCTCTCTCTCTCTCTCTCTCTCTCTCTCTCTCTCTCTCTCTCTCTCTCTCTCTCTCTCTCTCTCTTTATTTATTTAAAGTAGCCATTTTTCCTTTTTTTCCTCAATATTTTATGCTTTACTTCCCCATAGCTTTCCATGAGAAGTCACTGTTCTTTTGGGGAGAAATATGCTGCTCGTTTTGTCCATTGTCTTATCTTCAGTAGGATCAGTGATTCTGTGATAGATGCCCCTTTTTGGGCACCCCTAAACGGCCGTGATCGGGGACACCAATGCATACGTGTGGGCGGCATAGGGACCACGATGACATCAGACTGCTGTTTCCACAATTTATTTACTCCTGTTAATGAAACAAAACAAAATACATCACGCCTCGTCCGTACCTCGATCCCACACAGGCTCCCCCAGCAAAGCAACGCGGTACTGTGGGGGAAAAACTGAACTACCGGAGCCTCGGAGGTACAGGAAGAGCGGATGTGAGAAGTGTACCGCCAAAATAAAAGTACTCAAGTAAAATAAAATTCACAACAATATAAAGAAAAACATAACTGAGAAAAGAATTGTTTAAAGTACATTTTCGACTCCGTTACACCCACCCCACTGAATTTTATCAACTTCAGCCACAGCTACACAGAACTCATGACAATATACAAAACACCCGGGGTTAGTTAAAGAGCACCATCTGAAAGAGTATCCCACACAAGGACGAAGTTGCATGAGAGCAGCGCTTATCTCTCAACCCAACCACTGGTAATGGAGTGCCTTGTACACCCCACCAAAAACCCCAACTATTAGTGTAGTAAAAGCTCATGTAAAATAAAATAAAATAAAATAGCTGATCACTAGAATTCAAGGTCAAGTCCACAAAAGTATAGTCCACTCATGTAGCATTTAGTCATTCAGGGTCTGAAACACAGACCTACAAACAGCCTTAACATTGAACTTGTCCTGAATTACATCTTGCCTGGATATTGTCTGCACTAGTCTATTTACAGGTCTAATCAGGCGACCAAATCTTGACCTGATTTGAGATTGTGCATTTGGATGGTCACAATGTGTATGTGACGTCTGGTCAACAGTACAGCGAACGAGGGGAGTGTCTGTCTGTCTCTCGGAGTCAGGAACAGAAACTAGTTGACTGTCAAGTGTTTGTCCACCATGAATATCAGTAGCAGCTGTAGTCACAGGTCTAGAGTCAGAGGACATGGGATGATCTACACCTTGAGCAACAGGTGCAACTGAAGAGTTCTGGGGGTCGCAGGACACACTTGTCACATCAGAAACGTCTACCTGTGACACAGATGGTTCAGTGAGCTGCGTGATCCACTCAACAGTTCTCCTTTCAGAGTCAACAGGTTCTGGATCAACTAATGGTTCACGTGTTTCTCCACATGAAGACGGATCACCTGTACCAGCCTCACTCTTTCCCTCGAAGAGGTCCACAGATGTATCTCCCTCATCACCAATGTCTGTAGCTAAGGTTTCTGGAAGTAAGGTGGATGAACCATGGTTGGACACATCGCACACATCCACCACAGGAAGAAAATTTACCAGCATCAACAGATTCCTGTGGACCACTTTTGTCCGTCCAGTAAGAGTGTCACAAATTCTGTATGTATGGGTCTGTGGGTTCACATCCATTACAGTGTAAACAGTTGATTCCCACTTATCAGCAGTTTTCTTTTTCCCTCTCTCCTTTCTGTTGGCCAAAAGCACCCTGTCACCAATCTCAATCTTGGCTCCTGTCACTTTCCTGTTGTAAAGATTAGCATATCTGTGTTGCTCCTTAGCAGCACGGTCCTGAGCAACCATCATTGCTTCTTTTAGCTCACAGGTGAGAGTTGCCACATACTTGTCATAACTGGTTACATCAGCATTGTGAAGAACAGAACGAAACATGACATCCACTGGCAAACGGGGCACACGGCCATACATGAGGTAAAAAGGAGGAAAGCCAGTCGTCTCATGGGCTGTACAGTTGCACATAAATGTCAAAGTCTGCAACCATCGTGGCCAGTTAGCTTTCACCTCAGGGGACAGTGCATGAATCATCCCACCCAGTGTCCTGTTAAACTGCTCGACACTCCCATTTCCCATTGGGTGGTAAGGGGTAGTGTGAGATTTCCTGACACCGGACACTTTGAGGAGTTCACTGATTAATTGACTTTCAAAATTAGGACCTTGGTCACTGTGGATTCTTTCTGGGAATCCAAAGACACAAAAGTACTTGTTCCACAGAACATTTGCCACTTGCTTAGCTGTTTGATCCTTACAAGGAAAGGCCTGAGCCATCCTGGTAAAGAGATCTGTTATCACTAGGACATCAATAGACTTGTTCCTAGAGTCTTCAGCTGACCAAAAGTCAATGCAGACCAGCTCCAGCGGTCTAGATGACAAGATGCTCTCTAAGGGAGCTCGTCCCTCAGGTTCAGCTGACTTGCTGAAGACACAACGCTGGCAGTGTCTGACATGGTCTCTAACATCTCTCTCAAGGGTCAGCCAGAAAAATCTCTGTCTGGATAAACTGAGGGTTTGCGACTGGGCTTGATGACCAGCATCATCATGCACGCCTTTCAACACCTCATCCTTAAGTGAGTCTGGGACAACATACTGAAGCCGTTTGGACTTGGTTCTCTGGTCTCTTGAAACTCTGTACAGAACACCATTGCTCACAGATAGCTTATCCCAGTGTTTCAGATATTTAATCACTGAAAATGATTCTTTCACCCTTTCTCTCCTTGAGGGTCTCCAATGTCTCTCAACATAAAACAGGACGCGAGAGAGAATTCCATCCTCCAACTGTCTGTCACGCAAAGCCTTTTCAGAATAGGCAGGCAACGGGTCTTGACCTGGTGCAACTAACTGGGGCAAAAACTGCAAGGCTTCAATTGCCCGGGCCCTCGGACCAGCATCCCACTCAATGTGTGACTGCATCACAGCAGACACTTCTTCTGAATTCACAATCTGAGTGTGTACCCAGGAGGTATGAACATTGTCACACATCGCATCCACGCGATCACCGGATGAACGAAAAGCATCCTGAACAGAGGCAGTAGACACATTTTTGACTTCACTGAGGAGTTTCACATACGGTTCATTGAACAGTCTGTGACCAAGATTTTCCTTGACAAAAGGCACACGGCTTAATGCATCAGCCACAATGTTCTGCTGCCCTGGAACATACTTTATGTCAAAGTCATACGCAGCCAACTTGGCTGCCCAGCGTTGCTCACAACAGTCTAACTTGGGCTTTGTCAATATGTGAGTCAAAGGATTGTTGTCAGTCCAAACAGTGAATTTGTGACCCTTTAGCCAATGACTAAACTTGTCAGTGATGGACCATTTCAAAGCCAGAAATTCCAGTCGGTGCGCTGGATAGTTTTTCTGAGACTGTGTCAGTGACTTACTGGCAAAAGCAATAGGTCTAGCATGACTTTCACCTTCCTGGACTTGGGACAGAACGGCACCTATCCCATCCAGAGATGCATCAGTTGAAAGCATGAAGGGACGGTCAAAGTTAGGATGAGCCAAGACCACAGTGTTAACAAGTGCAGATTTGAGACTTTCAAAGGCATGTATGTGCTCTTGGGTCCAATCAGAAGCACAAAGCTTTCTGCAAGCTATCTTGGTTTTCTTACATCTGTCTTTAAATTTTCCACCTTTCAACAGGCTGAACAATGGCTTGGCAATGGCAGAATAACCTGGAACAAAATGCTGATAGTAATTAACTATCCCCAAGAAGGATCTAAGTCTTTTTTGGGACGGTGTCACACCATCAGTGTCCATAAGGTCAGCACAAGTCATTTTTGCGATGTTCTCAACCTTACTAGGGTCGGTTGAAACACCATTCTCATCAATTACGTGACCAAGAAACCTCACAGATCTCCTGAGGAAAAAACACTTCTTGGGTGCCAACTTCAAGTTGTGCCTACGCAGCCTGCTGAACACCATCTCAAGGCGCTGTAATGCACTCTCCTCATCAGATGCAAAAATCAGCAGGTCATCCAAATAGCACAACAAGGTCAAGTAATTCTGGTCACCAAAAATGGCAGTCATCATGTGCATAAAACTAACAGGACTATTGCATAATCCCTGGGGCAGGCGATTGTGCTCATACAAGCCCATCGGAGTGGTAAAAGCAGAATACTTCCTGTCATCCTCATGAAGCGGCATGTTGTAGAAGCCGGACGTTAAATCCACTGTGCTGAAGAGGCAGTTACCTCCCAGTGCTGCCAGACAATCTGCCTGGTGAGGGAGAGGGTGAGCATCTTTCAGAGTCCTCTTATTCAGCCAGCGAAAATCCATGCAGATGCGGAGGTTGCCATTCTTTTTCCACACAAGAACCAAGGGAGATGCATACTCGCTAGTCGATTACCTGATAATGTCTTTTTCCTCCATTTCATTTAGCACCTGTCTTAATTTCTGATACTGACTAGGGGGTACACGCCTGTATGGGAGTCTGAATGGTTTATCATCAGATAAATGTATACGGTGTACAAAGCCCTTAGCTTCTCCACAGTCCAGGTGGTGGCGTGAAAAGACATCCTCGTACTGAAGTACCAAGTCAGCCATTCTCTTTTTGCAGTCCTCTGACACTTGGCATGAATTGATGTCTGTCACAAAGCCCCACTGACTTGAGTCTTTCTTTTACAGATTCCATACCAGCATCACATGCCGTTGTAGACTGTGTGTAGCAGGTCACTGGTATACTAGACTGCTCAGCTGCGTCCATGTCTTCAAGGGCTACACATGTGTAGACGTCAGCTAGCTTCGCATTGCGCCGTAACAACACAGGCTTGTTGGACGTGTTGATGAGTTTGAGCGGGACCCACCTGTCACCGCACATAGGAGTTACAATCTTAGCTACTAGGACACCCCTAGGAGCTGAACGAGAAGATGTGGGCTCTGTCATGACTGTACTGCCTGGAGATGCAACAGTGTCTTTAGGCAATTTACCCCAAACAAGGTACTCACGCCCAGGTTCGAGGTAGGTGGCTGAGTTACATCTGACAGTACCAACTTTGTCAGGAATGTCATTTCCTTTCCAGGGGTTCAAACCAGTGAGCATAGACAAGAACTGCTCAGCTTCTGGTTCTGCAGTTGGGCAGGGGCCAGACACTGTTTTCCAATAGGACTTGCATTGGTTTGAATGGTGTAGGATGTGCTTTATTACATTGGTACCAATAATCAATTCATCATGCTGACCACAGACAACCAGAGTGGGGACCAGCATTTTACAACCATACACCTCCATCACAATGTCAAAAGCACTCTTTGGCCTGACACGCTGTCCACCACACCCAACCAGCATCACATTCACATCAATCTGGTTCTCATTTGTTATCACTCCAGCAGTTCTCAGTTTCTTCTCTGCATCCTCGTTGATACTGCAGGCCATGGAGCCACTGTCCAGCATGCCATCAATTATCACTGCACCACCAAAAGCTACTGGTGTGTAGAAAAGGCTGGAACTATTGCCAATTATGTGAATGTTCTGATACACAACAACTACATCATCGCATGAGCTTCTCACCGATGCAAAAATCGACTCAGCATCAGATGTGTCACTGCAGTGGGAGCTTGAGGTGAGACCTGCACTGCCTCCCTCCAAGTACAGGTCAGTTAGTTTCCCTGAAACTGAGAAGGAGGCTGACAGTTGTTGTTGGGACAGGCCAGTCTCGTATGACCAGGGGAAAGACAGGTAAAACACAGTTTCTCAGACATGCAATGTGAAATGGTGGAGTGGCGTGTGTCATTACAGACCATACAAGTTGCTTCTGTGTGGCGTCTCTGACGAGGGGCATGTTTAAATCTGTTGCTCTCAGTCGGGTGAGGAACTGTACACTGCTGCAACTTCTCCATCCTTTCCTGAAACATATTAACCATGTGACCAAGGAGCCTCTCCTCTGACTGATGGAGATTTTAAGCAACAACCGGCACACTAGCACAATCTGAGCTGAGTGTATTTGGGGTAGGGTCAGAGATGGGGAATGGAGAGGGACCCTGACATATAAACTGTCGGGTTTGAGGAAGTGAAGAGGGAATGACTGGGGTGTGGCACTGTTCTGGCATGGTCATGGCTGAAGATGGCAACCTGGGTTTGTCAGATGTTACAGTAGCTGTGTGACTCATTAGCTGTGGACCATTAGGCGCTCTGGCACTAGCTCTAACCTCTCTCTGATAATCGTCAATTCTCAACTGAACATCACGTGAGGTCCATTCATGAGGTGGTTTCCACTTCAAGGTGCAAGACAGATCAGGATCAGGACAATTTTTGACGAACATGATAGCAATCTCTTTGCTCATGTCCTCAGTCTGCTTGCCTTGTCTACGCAGGCCCTCGAGAGCCAGGTCAGCTGCTTTGTTCAGCCTTATCCAGTAGTCCACTGGGTTTTCTCTGTGCCTGGGCAGGGTTGCATAAAAATCTGCGAGCGGAAGACATGAGGAGGCATCACAGAAGTAACGGAGAAGAACATCATAGATTATCTCAGGTTTCTTTTTAGCATCTAGCTCCAGGTCACTAAGCAGGGCAACTTTCACAACATCTCTGGCTTTGCCCAGTAAATGACTCATTATTTCTCCTGCTTGCTCACACACAGGAATCTCTCTCTTCTTAAGGTCAGTCTTAGACAAGTCAATCCAGTCCCGAACTGAATATTTGTCAGTACTGTCAACTCTAAATGTGGGTAGTTCTCTGTCTGACTTGACATGGACAGTCACGTGTGGAGGGTCATATTTGGTAACATCACAATGTGCAGTTCGATCAGTAGGAGAAGTCAGGTTGTCATTGGTCATGTTCACAACACCAGCAGACATTAACTTAGCAACTATAGACTCACCAATTTGAGCACCAAGCTGCCCTACCATATCTGTAAGTTGTTCAGTGGCACCAACATTACTGCAGGGTGTGGAAACATGAGGACCTTCACTCATAAACTCACCAACAGGAATACAACCTGGGCTCTGACCTAACCCTGTATCCCCACCACTATTCATGAATTTGGAATGTCCCACATCTCTACTATTAGCAATATCACCGCGCCAAACACCTCTTCCTTTTGGCAAAACAGGTGTTGTATAATTATCCATGTCTTTTTTTTTTTTTAGAACTACTTTACACAGTGAAATGTACTTGCGTTGTGAATAACTCCAAAATAAAGTGACATATATTACAGTACAGGATCACAATTACCACTACTTCACATACCATAAATGTACTGTGGGTAATCAGTTAAAATGTGCTTCAACAGTCCTTTATATGTCTGACCACATATACGTCCTAGCGTAGACCTAATTTGGTGATGCAGCATCCACGGTGACCGGCGTCGAGCTGATCTGAAGATCCAAGGGTCACGGCACCAGTGTAACGGGTCCCCTTTTTGGGCACCCCTAAACGGCCGTGATCGGGGACACCAATGCATACGTGTGGGCGGCATAGGGACCACGATGACACCAGACTGCTGTTTCCACAATTTATTTACTCCTGTTAATGAAACAAAACAAAATACATCACGCCTCGTCCGTACCTCGATCCCACACAGGCTCCCCCAGCAAAGCAACGCGGTACTGTGGGGGAAAAACTGAACTACCGGAGCCTCGGAGGTACAGGAAGAGCGGATGTGAGAAGTGTACCGCCAAAATAAAAGTACTCAAGTAAAATAAAATTCACAACAATATAAAGAAAAACATAACTGAGAAAAGAATTGTTTAAAGTACATTTTCGACTCCGTTACATAGAGCTTGTAGGTTTGGCATAAATGTGCAGTTATTCCAACTATCTACATCTGGCTTGACATAACTCCGCCTTCTCATCCTGGCTTGACAATGGTGCAACTGATTCAGCCAGGATGCACAAGTCAAACCATGTCAAGCCCTGATTTTCCAGTTATCCTGTCTTTCTTTATTCTACTTTTATGCAATACCTCTCAGGTGATGTGTTGCACATGTAAATACCATCTTTTTTTCAAAAGTCAAAAGTATCACAATTAAAACTGATGCAAATGATAATAAAAAACTACTCTGTGTTTTATATTAGAATTAAAATTATCACTGGTATAATATATACATACATACATACATACATACATACACACACACACACACACACACACACACACACACACATATATATATTCAATTCAAACGTTTATTTCAAACTCAAGGTTCATATTAAATGCAGAACTAAAACGAGTAGAAAATAAATAAATGAATAAATAAAAGTATATAGAGATCAGCAGACACTCGGCGCTCTTGTAACAACCATAACATACAATATTGGACTCAGTATAAAATGGAACGCCACCACTTCCAAATGCTGGAGTGAAGTGTGAGTGACGAGTTGACAATTGCTGATATAAGATGATTGTTACATGCCAGCAACCTTCTCATAAAACTGTAAACATTCTTTCGTATCAACTCGCCAAAAGACGGAATGTTCACGGACACAAACATCTTGCTTGCACTCGACCTTCGTGGTATATCTAACAACCTTCTTAGGGAGTTATTATATGCAATGTGGATTTTGTTCCTAACAGCAACATTGCTATTAAACCATAAAGGCGAGCAGTACATTGAGGTACAGAAGGTCTTGAACAACATACTACATTTGACATCAGGAGAACATCTATGGAAATTTCACAACAGTAAATTTGTTTGAGCATAGTTTCCTGAGTTGCCTGTTACAATCAACATTGGTCTTATCAGATTCAATCCACACACCTAGGTATTTGACTTTTTCAACAAAGTTCAAGCTATTACCACAAAGTGGCATAACAGGATTCGACGTATTGACACCCTTCGGTTTGAAAGCCATACACATAGATTTAGTACAGTTCAACAAGATGTCATTTTTTTCACCAAATTTTTCACATACCGAAAGGAGATGTTGCATCGCTACAGTAGACAAACTTAACAAACAGAGATCATCAGCATAGAAAATGTGATTTAACAGTGCGCCGTTAAAGGAGCCGCCCACATTAGTATTGTTCAACAGTACACTGAGATCATCAACATAGACATTAAACAACAAGGGCGACAGTATACCCCCTTGTTTAACACCGTTGGTCACATGAAATTTGGATGAGGTGACATTGCCCTACCTAACAACCATAGACTGCCTTCTGTACCAGTATAACAGGATGCTAACAATGTAAATAGGAATACCTGGATCGATCAGTTTTCTAAACAAACACCAGTGGTTAATCCTGTCAAAAGCTTTGCTAGCGTCTAGGAACGTAGCATAGACACTAGTGGATTGGCTTCTGAAGTAGTCAACAAATTCATGGAGTAGGTAAACAGCCTTGTCAGTTGAAAGAGCTGACTTGAAACCAAACTGATTGTCGTTTGTCCACAGATAATCCTCAATTCTGTTCAGGATTAAACCCTCTAACAATTTAGATATAACATTTGCAATAGCTATAGGTCTGTAGTTGTTCATATCAGACAGACTGGCACACTTGTTTTTCACCAAGGGAATAATAACAGAGTCCATCAACATATCTGGCATGTAACCATGAACAAACATACAGTTAAAACACAATGACAACAGAATACACAAATTGAAATCAGCATTGATGAGGCATTCACTGGTGAGACAGTCAGGGCCAGCTGATTTGCCTTTCTTGAGAACTTTGATCAGTGAAGCAACTTCAACAGGAGTAACAGCAGAAATATCAGAGGCATCAAACATGTCGTTATACAGGCGGATATCATGCATAACAGAATCCTTCATTGAAACATTCTTGACTGAGTTGAAAATAGCTTCATATTGACATTTCCACTTTTCAGCAATATTAACATCACCAGTCACACCATCAACAGTGTTTGATCTAACAGACCGGTGGGAGCTCACAGCCTTCATTTGTTTCCAGAATTCTACCATGTTCAGTTCACTCATGTGACTAGCTAACTGGTCACATTTGATACTTTCTTCATTGCGCCTACATGCTCGTAGAGCATATTTGAACCTAGCCCTACAACTTTTCATGTCATCAAATATTGGACCAGAACGTGGTTTGCTATTACTCCTCCACCACAAAAAAGCATCCCGAGCAGCTGTGTGAGCCTCGCTAACAACATCATTCCAGCCTGGGACGTTATACTGGGTGGCCACACTGTGACTAGGAATGCATTCACTCACACAATAATTTAAAGCATCAACAATATCACTGTAAAACCTGTCGATATCGTCCCTGTGTGCCGCACAATTACGGTCGTGACATCTGATGGCATCTGTAGGAGCACGGATGTTACAGAGTTTCCTACGAGTAAGTTTCTTATATCTGGACAGGTCTGACACTGTGACATCATGCCATTTGTATGTCCTACTGCCCGTTGTGGCTGAGGGAGCTCCCCGGGGGCCACTTACAGCACTAGATACTTCAATATCCATAGATAAAGGTATATGATCAGAACTCACATAATCATACAGAACTTTGATATTGGACATGTTATCATGGCCTGAGGATGTAGTCACACAGTGATCAAGCCATGATGTAGAGCCATGAGCCATGCTAACATGAGTAAAGGTATCACCTGGTAAGATAATCCTGTCCGAGATGTATAAAGAGTAACTCTCACAAAAAGACACCAGTTCATTTCCAAAACAACTTGAACGTGCTGTATTAGCGTTGAAGTCACCAACTGTATACACATATGGAGTTGGAAAATCCTCAGTGATACATTTAACAAGACTCAGCCAGTGCAAGTATTCATCCAAGTTTTCAACACTGTCACAGGGGAAATATACACACAATATAAGACAGTGAAAGTCACCCAGGTTGACTTCAATACCTGTAACTCTTACACACTCCGAAGTTTTCACAACACAACTGTTCGCAAGTGACTTCCGCCATAGGATACCGACGCCGCCATAGGGGCAACCTAAGATAACACGTTCTTCCGTATCCATAAACGAAACACCTTGTCCTATAAAGTCACCATGTAATCTGCTCAGAATAGACAATTCGTGTTCAAACAACCAGTGTTCCTGCAACAACACAATGTCATGGTTTTCACATAAACTGGAGATCTCATTAGATGAGGTTTTTACATTCTGGCAGTTGAATGAACATATTCTAAGGTTGGTCCTACTACTGAATGAATATGATGACAAACACGATAATGACAATCACATGTAGATCATTTCCTCTCAAAAAACTGTCGAAGGTATAAACCAGATGGCCACACATTTTTTTCAAGCAACTTCTTGCTGCAACTGGCAGGACATGTAATCTTAAAAGAGGCATAACCATCATACTTGGTTTCTAGTTGCTCAATCTTGAGATTGTCATTTAATTTAACATGAGTTTTGATATAGGAGCGTACATGATGGGGTCTGGTGGTGGGGTCGAGTCGACTGATGAAGACTTGGTGCTTCTTATGACCTTGACCTTGACCCTGATGTCCGCCAGACGTCCTACCAGACTTCGGTACAATGCGTAACTCTGAGTGGGGGCGTGTCTTGTTGACAACCTGTAGCTGGTTCGTGGTCTGCTTGGCAGTCGATTGGTTGTCAGACGATTGGAGTGCATTGGCGTAGGACCTCTTCTTCTTCTTCTTGGAATGGCGACTCTCAACTTCCTCGAATTCGAACTCGCGTTCTTCGGCAATTACAGCAACTTTGGCAACTTTGGCAACCCCTGAAGGGCTGCTGTCAACAGCGTCATCAGTACAGGCCTCTGTAGAGTTGGTGGCCACGTCCGCATTCTCACCGTCAGTCGTGGCAGTAGGTGGAGGACCACGGGCTGCATTGGAGACCGAGGCGTGGTCGACAGCTGCTACCACTATCTCCTCATCACTGGTGATGTTGACAACACTCTGAGTACTGCCAGCCTCATCCTCACCTTCATCGACCAGGACGTCAGCTGGAGGGGGAGTGTCGCCGAGTTTGGACTTTATTGCCGCCACATCGTCCTGGATAGCAGATATCATTTTGAAAACAGTAGCAATGCTCTCTCCAAGGGTCATCACACGGCACACATCATTAGACAGCCTGGCAAGGTCAAAGGTCAAGGATATATATATATATATATATATACAGCATATATATAAAAGCATCAGCAGATTTAAATAACTACACAGTATTCGCTGAACTTCTATTGCTGACATGGGATTGAAACAGTGTTAAGATAAGATAAGATAAGATAAGATAAGCCTTTATTAGTCCCACAACGGGGAAATTCCAGGATTGCAACAGCACAGGGATAGCAACACTCAGAGCAACAATCAGAAGGCAAGAAAAAAAACAAGCAAGCAAGAGCAGCTAATATACATATGTACATATTACTATAAAATATATATATATACACACACACACACACAGACACACAGTGCAGAGCATTGTAGCTGGATGGAATAAATATATGAATATATGAACACACAGTGCAGAGCATTGTAGCTAGATGGAATAAATATGTAAATATATAAACACCCACAGTACGGAGCATTGCAGCTAGGTGGAATAAATATGCAAGTATATAAACACACACAGTGCGGAGCAATGTAGCTAGATGGAATAATATGTAAATATATAAAAACACAGTGCGGAGCATTGTAGCTAGATGGAATAAATATATAGATATATAAATATAAACACACCCAGTGCTGAGCATTGTAGCTAGATGGAATAAATATATAGATATATAAATATAAACACACCCAGTGCAGAGCATTGTAGCTAGATGGAATAAATATGTAAATATATAAACACACACAGTGCAGAGCATTGTTGCTAGGTGGGATGAAACAGCATAACCGTCTATTTAGTTATCCTACATGGTATGATTATGTGCCCATACATATTCTCACCCTCCATAGCGACCGGTATGTTCCTAGTTGTATGCCGGAGAGGCCGGAGTTAGTGCTTCAGTTGCACTCTTGAGAGGTTGTTATGGCTTCAGTTGGCCACCAGATGTCACTATTCTTAGTTAGACTGGAGCTTTGATTTACTGCTGTTTACAGCCTGTTTTTGGTAACTTTACTCCTGCTCTGATGGCCAGCGCTATTCTTTCCGGTCTTAGCATGCAACACATACCTGAACATGGACTCCGGTGCTCTGTTGAACACTGGTCCCTCACTCTCGCTCGACCACTCACACAGAGTGGCACCTAGGTTTTGATTAGAGCTCCCTCTGCTGGCGGACACTATAATTGCATTTAAGATTGCAGTACCATATACGGTCAAATGTAAGTAAATAATTGATTTTTGGAAATGGCCCAGTGCAGGCCGCACTGAATGAGGGTGGGGGTTGCATGTGACCCGCAGGGCGCCAGCTGCCTGTCCCTGGATTAAATAGTTAAATGAAATTAATATTACAAGGATTTAGATAGATGGATAGATAGATGAATAGATGGATAGGTAGATAGATGTACATTATTCATCCCAAATTGGGCAAATTCAACATAAAATCCTACTTTCATTTACTACTGCGGTCTCAAAATAGTTCAACCTCCTGAACAGAATTCCTCATAAGAGCACACATTTGCAAATCAGGTGTGGTGTCAAGCATACCTGATGGAACCAATCAAGGACTTCATTAGTTGCATCAGGTGTGCTTTACCCCCTCATGGATCGTCACCTTACCGTGGTGGGGGGGTTTGCGTGCCCCAGTGATCCCAGGAGCTATGTTGTCTGGGGCAATTTGCCTCTGATAGGGTCTCCCAAGACAAACTGGTCCTGGGTGAAGGGCCAGACGAAGAACGATCCAACAGACTCTCATGATAAATTGTATATCAAGGATTCAGTGTACCCCGCCCGGTATGGGGTTACCGGGGCCCCACCCTGGAGCCAGGCCTGGGGGAGGGGCTCGAAGGCTAGCGTCTGGTGGCCGGGTTTCCACCCATGGGACCCGGCCGGGCTCAGCCCGAAGGAGTTACATGGGTCCGCCCTCCAGTAGGTTCACCACCTGCAGGAGGGATCATGGAAGTCCGGTGCTATGTGGATTAGGTGGCAGTCAAAGGCGGAGACCTTGGCGGACTGATCCCAAGCTTTCTAAACTGGCTTTTGGTACGTGGAATGTCACCTCTCTGGTGGGGAAGGAGCCTGAGCTGGTGTACGAGATTGAGCGATACCGGCTAGATATAGTCGGCCTCACCTCAACACACAGCTCCGGTTCCGGAACCAGTCTCCTGGAGAGGGGCTGGAGCTTGGCCTTTTCTGGAGTTGCCCCGGGCGAGAGGCGACGAGCAGGGGTAGGTATTCTTGTATCGCCCCACCTTGCTGCCTCTATATTGGAGTTTTCCCCGGTGGACGAAAGGGTTGCTTCCCTGCGCCTTCGGGTTGGGAAACGGGTCCTGACCATCATTTGTGCCTATGCACCAAATGATGTTTCAGAGTACCCACCCTTTTTGGAGTCTGTGACTGGGGTGCTGGAGGGTGCTCCTCCTGGAGACTCCATTGTCCTACTGGGGGACTTCAATGCGCACGTGGGCAACGACAGTGAAACCTGGAGGGGGGTGATTGGGAGGAACGGCCTGCCCGATCTGAACCCGAGTGGTGTTCAGTTATTGGACTTCTGTGCTAACCACAGTCTGTCTATAACGAACACCATGTTCAAGCATAAGGGTGTCCATATGTGCACCTGGCACCAGGACACCCTAGGCCGCAGGTCGATGATCGATTTTGTTATCGTATCATCAGACCTGCGACCGTATGTCTTGGACACCCGAGTAAAGAGAGGTGCAGAGCTGTCAACTGATCACCACCTGGTGGTGAGTTGGATCCGATGGCAGGGGAGGAAGCCATTCAGACCTGGTAGACCCAAACGTATAGTGAGGGTGTGCTGGGAGCGTCTGGCTGAGGCCCCTGTCCGGGAGGTCTTCAACTCCCACCTCCGGAAGAACTTCAACCACATTCCGAGGGAGTCTGGAGACATGGAGTCTGAATGGGCCATGTTCTCCACCTCTGTTGTTGAAGCGGCAGCCCAGAGCTGCGGCCGCAAGGTGGTCGGTGCATCTCGTGGTGGCAACCCCCGAACCAAGTGGTGGACACCAGTGGTGAGGGGGGCCATTAAGCTGAAGAAGGAGTCCTATCAAGCTTGGTTGGCTTGTGGGACTCCCGAAGCAGCTGAGGTGTACCGGCAGGCCAAGCGGAGTGCAGCTCGGGTGGTTGCTGAAGCAAAAACCCGGGTATGGGAGGAGTTCGGTGAGGCCATGGAACAAGACTTTCGGTCGGCTTCAAAGAGATTCTGGCAAACTGTTCGGCGGCTCAGGAGGGGAAAGCAGCTCCCCGTCCACACTGTGTATGGGGCGGATGGGACACTGTTGACTTCAACTGGGGATATCGTCGGGCGGTGGAAGGAATACTTCGAGGATCTCCTCAATCCCACTGATACGCCTTCCACAGAGGAAGCAGGGTTTGGGGACGAGGGGGATGACTCGCCTATCACAGGGGCTGAGGTCGCCAAGGTGGTTAAAAATCTCCTTGGTGGCCGGGCCCCGGGGGTGGACGAGATTCGCCCCGAGTACCTCAAGGCCCTGGATGTTGTTGGGTTGTCATGGTTGACACGCCTCTGCAACATTGCGTGGAGGTCGGGGGCAGTGCCTTTGGCATGGCAAACCGGGGTGGTGGTTCCTCTCTTCAAAAAAGGGGACCGGAGGGTGTGCTCCAACTTTAGAGGGATCACACTCCTCAGCCTCCCTGGGAAGGTCTATGCCAAGGTACTGGAGAGGAGAGTCCGGCCGTTGGTCGAACCTCGGATTCAGGAGGAGCAATGTGGTTTTCGTCCTGGCCGTGGCACATCGGACCAGCTCTTTACCCTCTCGAGAATTCTTGAGGGTTCGTGGGAGTTTGCCCAACCAGTTTACATGTGTTTTGTGGACTTGGAGAAGGCATTTGACCGCGTCCCTCGTGGATTTTTGTGGGGGGTGCTTCGGGAGTATGGGGTATCGGGCTTGTTGTTACGAGCTATTCGGTCTCTGTACGACCGTTGTGAGAGTTTAGTTCGCATTGCCAACACTCGGTCGGAGTCATTCCCAGTGAGAGTTGGACTCCGCCAGGGCTGCCCTTTGTCACCGGTCCTGTTCATAATTTTTATGGACAGGATTTCTAGGCGCAGCCAGGGAATGGAGGGTGTCATGCTTGGTGACCACAGGATCTCATCTCTGTTGTTTGCAGATGATGTTGTCCTGTTGGCTTCATCCAGCAATGACCTACAGCTCTTGCTGGGACGGTTTGCCGCTGAGTGTGAAGCGGCTGGGATGAGAATCAGCACCTCCAAGTCCGAGTCCATGGTCCTCAGCCGGAAAAAGGTGGATTGTCCTCTCCGGGTTGGGGACAGGCTCCTGCCCCAAGTGGAGGAGTTTAAGTATCTTGGGGTCTTGTTCACGAGTGAGGGGAAAATGGAGCGAGAGATCGACAGACGGATTGGAGCAGCATCTGCAGTGATGCGGACGTTGTACCGGTCTGTTGTGGTGAAGAGGGAGCTTAGTTCTAAGGCAAAGCTGTCGATTTACCAGTCAATCTACGTTCCTACTCTCACCTATGGTCACGAGCTTTGGGTAATGACCGAAAGAACGAGATCGCGGATACAAGCGGCTGAAATGAGCTTTCTCCGTAGGATTGCTGGACTCACCCTCAGAGATAGGGTGAGGAGCTCAGTCATCCGGGAGAGGCTCAGAGTAGAACCGCTGCTCCTCCACATTGAAAGGAGTCAGTTGAGGTGGTATGGGCATCTGATTAGGATGCCTCCTGGACGCCTCCCACTTGAGGTGTTTCAGGCACGTCCCACTGGGAGGAGACCCCGGGGCAGACCCAGGACTCGGTGGAGAGACTATGTCTCCCAGCTAGTCTGGGAACGCCTTGGTATCCCCTCTGAAGAGCTGGAGCAGGTGGCTGGGGAGAGGGAAGTCTGGGCTTCTCTGCTTGAACTGCTGCCTCCGCGACCCGGACCTCCGGAAAAGCGGTAGAAGATGGATGGATGGATGGATGGTGTGCTTTAGATAGAGCACCTCAAATACCTGGACTGTTGATGGTGATGTTTGATTGCATGTTAGAAATATGGCTAAAAGAATTGTCCAAAGAGATCATTGCCTTTCACAAACAAGGAAAGGAATACACAAAGATAGCAAAGTCTCTGAATGTTCTGTGAGATACAGTTGGCAGCATAGTTCACATGTTTAAAATTAAAGGAACAGTGGCTACACTACCTGGATGTGGCAGAAAGAGGAAGCTATCACTGGCTTCCACCAGAGTCCTGAGGAGGCAGGTGGTCAAAAACCTTTGACTGACTGCAAAAGACCTGCAGCAAGACTTGGTGGCAGCAGACACTGAGGTTTCAGTTTTCACAGTAAGGGGCATACTGAACACTGACGGGCTCCATGCCCGAACTCCAAGACGTACGCCACTCCTGACCAGAATGCAAAAGAAAAGTTGGCTCCAGTTTGTTCAAAACTGTATAAATAAGCCAAAGAGGTTTTGGGATTCTGTTTTGTGGAGCAACAAAACTGGAACTTTTTGGGCTTATGGATCAGTGGTATGTATTGGTATTGGCTGCACGGTGGCGCAGTGGTTAGCACTGCGGCAGCACAGTTTACCCTTGGCCGGGGGATTGTGGGGATCGTGGGATCGTGGGTTCGATCCCAGCCCCCGACCAACAGTGATCTGTGTGGAGTTTGCATGTTCTCCCCGTGTTGCGTGGGTTTACTCCGGGATTTCTCCGGTTTCCTCCCACATGCCAAAAACATGCATGTTAGGTTAATTGGCTGTTCTAAATTGTCCCTAGATATCTGTTTCCTATAGGCCCTTAGAATAGAGGGTTAGTATTAATGAAAGCGCTTTGAGTGGTCTTTGTGACTAGAAAAGCGCTATATAAGTGTAGGTTAGTTAGTTAGTTAGTTAGTATGTCTGGAGGAGGAAGAATGAAGCATATGCTGAAAAGAACATCATGTCTACAGTGAAGCATGGTAGTGACTCAGTAATCCTCAAGGGCTGCTTCGCATCCTCTGGCACTGAAAACCCGCAACGTCTGGAGGGCAAGATGGATTCAATCAAGTATCAGGAAATTCTGGGAGAAAATGTTACGCAGTCTGTAAGGAAGTTGAAGCTTGGTCATCATTGGACCTTCCAACAATAGAGTGATCCCAAATATACCTCAAAGTCCACCAAGACTTGGTTTCAGAAGAAGTTCTGGAAGATACTAGAATTGCCTGACTTAAATGCCACTGAAAATCTCTGATGGAAATTGAAAAAGGCGGCTGCAGCACGCAAACCCAAGAATATGAGTGAACTGGAGGTCTTTGCCCATGAGGAATGGGCTAAGATTCCTTAGGAACACTACCAGAAGCTGGTGTCAGGCTATGCATCATGTTTGCAGCAGGACATAATAGCAAAAGGGTGCTCTACTAAGTACTAAAAGTCCTTGTCATGAAGGGTTGGATAATTTTGAGACTGCAGTAGTGATTAAAAGTCACATTTTCTGTTGAATTTGGAGAAACACTTGTAATATTAGTTATGTGGAGCTTGAAGCGGCATGAAATAATAAGCAGCGATGCTGTGGTTTTAAGCAGGTTTTATTAATCATACCGCCTTCACGGGATCCCCTCTCCGGTGCATAGTGTGAGCAGCCCGGAGCGGGATCCCTAGGCTCTCAGAGAAGGAGAGGCGGACACAGTGTGTCCACCAGTTGCAGGATCAGAGTGAGAGAGAGAGCATGGATTTCAGTCAGCTTAAATACCAGTTACAAACAATGCATGAAAGGCATTCACAGCAGGGAGTATGGCATTTGCATTTGAGAGGCACAGACAGGATGCATGAACACAATGCATGGGTGGCACATTAACCTCACAGCAGTGAAATGCATAAATGGCTGATTAGATCACAGCATGCAACGGAAAAAACCAGGAGTAGCGAGTTGTCTGTCCTTAGTCTGTTTGTGGGGGGTTTCCCAAACCGCCACAGCTCCCCCCCAGAGGGCTCGGCAGGTGGTCGAGACCTCGATAGTGCAGCTTGGGCAGCGAGCCGGGAAAAGCTCTGTGCAGGAGGGGGTGGAGGGGGGTGGGGGTAGTAAAAGCCGGCCGGAGACGATGAGAAGTCTGGGCCGCGCAAAAAATTGCTTCCTGCTCCGCGACGTCGAGGGGTTGTCCCGTTGCGCGTGCGGAGGTCCACAAGAAGAAAAATTAGTCACTGGCTCCTCCCGCGATTAAGTCCTGCAAGGATTAATAGCGGCCGTGAAGAAAAGACGAGGCTGCTTGGCGGCTGTGATGAGAGCAGAGGGACTGGCATGTTGACTTTAGGTGCGGGCACAGCCTTAAAATCCTCGGGGATCACAAAACCGCTGAATTCCCCATGTGTGCCGTGGCTGAGACTATTAACTAATCCTTCGAGCATGCTGCATGCGTGCCTCAGGTGAGCGAGCAGCCCTGAAGGGCAGCGGCGAAGGAGGAAGGCAGTCTGTGGAGCCGTATGTGTCCCGTGCGTGGTGCGCCATGCCCGTGACTCCCCAGTGCATGTGCCGGGGTCCCGTGCGTGGTTGGGCCGCTGGAGAGGAGAACCAGGGTCAGGGAGCTTGCTGGAGATCATCCCTGTTGTCTGTTGCGTCGTTCGGTCGTGGTGCGTTGGAGCGGTGCAAGGAAAGTAGACGCTCTTGTCCCTCGCTCGGTCATGGTGCGTTCAGGTCCACGTGTGCTCCGTCGGCCATGGGAGTCGCCGTCGCGGAGAAAGGACGAGGTACATGCGCTCTCGAGTGGAGGAGCTGTGAGCGCGGCCGGTCCAGCGTGGATGTGCTGATCTAGGCGTGCAGATCTCACCATGAAACGTTGCTCAGCTTTCCCGGTCGTGGGTGTTCTCCGTGGAGTTTCGCCTGGAAACTCCGCGTTGCGGTCTCCCTGGAGCAGAAGGGAGGGCAGATCAGTCAGGCTGCCGCGTTCGCTTGTCGTCGGAGAATCACCGCCGGGTGTTGCGTTCGCTGGCAGCGTGTTCGTTTCAGCGTCGGGTCACCAGTGCGGCGGCATGAGATAAAGCGGCGTTGTTGGAGGTTTTAAGTAGGCTTTTATTAATCATACCGCCGTCACGAGCTCCTCTCCCGGCGCTGTGCGTGCACGCCGGGAGCGAGCCCTCGGCTCTCGGAGAAGGAGAGGCGGACACAGTGTGTCCACCAGTTGCAGGATCAGAGTGAGAGAGAGAGCATGGATTTCAGTCAGCTTAAATACCAGTTACAAACAATGCATGAAAGGCATTCACAGCAGGGAGTATGGCATTTGCATTTGAGAGGCACAGACAGGATGCATGAACACAATGCATGGGTGGCACATTAACCTCACAGCAGTGAAATGCATAAATGGCTGATTAGATCACAGCATGCAACGGAAAAAACCAGGAGTAGCGAGTTGTCTGTCCTTAGTCTGTTTGTGGGGGGTTTCCCAAACCGCCACAGAGCTATTTAAATTCATGTTTGATTTGTTTATTGCAAATGGCTGCTAGTTTGTATATTTTGCAAACAAACCTAATTTGCATTGGGGGTTGAATAGTTTTCATTGCAACTGTAACTGGTAACATGACTTCATTAACGAATATAAACACTAAATTTGCTAAAACATTACACAGCTGCAGTCAGTCCATCTGTGTCTTAACTGAAAGACATCTGTTCAAACATTATGATCTCTTTCTAAAATTAGACACATGAATAAAAACAATTTCATAATTTAACCCATAAGAACCCAGACCCCTTTCTTCTTCAAGGAAAATTATGAGGGACTGGGCTCTTTTGGGTTAAAAACACATAAGACACTTTTTCATAGCAGTAACATTGTTGAAACTGTTGTTGGGTAGTTTAATTTAAGTTCAGTGCTTACCTGTTCAGGACAAAACTTGCAAGCTAATCATCGATGTTGAAATCCTTTTCAGTTAAGATGTTTCCATTCAACTGTCCAGTACTGACCCCCGTTTTATTACACCTCTTGTCATGGAGTTGCTTTCCAGGATCATGAGGCTTCTGAGGTCAGGTAAAAATGATTTCTTGTCCTGTTCTTGTCTCCATGCCTGATGAACACTGTGTTGCTCCTACACAAGTCTGCCAGTCAAATATATGACAACCAGGAGTGGAAACGTGATTGGCTCTGGTTTTAGGAACTACTCCACCTCACCTGAAAACAAGAACAGACCTTTTCAGAGTGGAATGTGAACTTCTCAGTGGAATATTTAACCTTTAGCATTATTGTAGAACAAAATAAGTCAGTTTTTAGCTTAAAGGTTTACTAAATTTCTGACTATATCTGATTGTTATTTTTCATGTTTAATTTCAAAAAACTGGGATGCAAATAGTTCCTTTAAGCCCTGTTGTGCTTTGTACATCACTACTGCCCTCTCCCTAAATTGTTAAGTAATGAACAGCTGAACCTTCTTAAGTTTAATATTTGTTCCCAAACTAGACAGAACAGGATCAAAACGGTCAAATAAACAGTTTCCAATGACTCTCTGCTCTTCTGACAAATTTTCACAGACACAAACACTAATTTCTTCCTATGAATTAAACTACACAGTTTTCCTTACAGAGCCTGGATGCTTAAATAAACATCAGTGTAAAGAGCACGATGTCACGCAGGTACATGGACTTTGGATAATAAGCCAGTTTTTATAGTTTTACAACATATGTAGCTCACCTTTAGGAGGGAGTCTTAGTTACGGCTCATTTATTTATTTATTGTTTGGGACAGATACCATATACACAAACTTAAAATGGTTATCTGAAGCATTTATCACAGTGTTTGCACAGGCGATATGTTTCTACAATTTATTACATGTAAGTCGCTTGTGGGCTGAGAGAGAAAGGAGAGCTGCACGGCTGAACAACTGACAGAAGGTGACGAAGTAAAATCCAGTGTCACACAATACAGATGGGGATGAACGTCATTTTTTGATCCCCACGAGGAACATCAACACGCGGTCACTCATAAACTATACAAATAATTAACTAGACAAGGAACTGGTGAGCGTGGTAATTGACTAAGAAGTAAAGTATACCATCATGCCGGTAAACAGGAAAGGAAACCACAACAATAAGACCAGGAGGACTAAAACCCGGAAGCACTCCAAAATAAGAGTAAACTCAGAAACAAATGACAAGGTGAGGAATAATACATGAAAACCTACCAGATTAACTTAGGAACAGTAGAATCTATCTGTAATTCAAGAAATCTCTGTCTGTGTGTCACGTGTGTCACGTGTGTGTGTTACAATCATAGGACTCACTACGACATCATCAAAGATCAAAGGCAGGTATCACCATAGTTACTGTTGCCATGGTAACAGTAACTTTCTACGGGCATGCAGAAATGCTTGCTCATACTTGGTTTCTACGGGCATGCACGGGTATGCACTAGTAATAATAATGATGATGACAATCAGTCCAAAAATAACATAAAGCGTGATCATGACAACAAGTGCTAGTTTGCAACACTAGAAGGGCATCCATCCATCCATCCATCCATCCATCCATCCATCTTCTACCGCTTATCCACGGCCCGGGTCACAGAGGCAGCAGTCTAAGCAGAGTAGCCCAGACTGCTTCCCAGTTCACATAGCACCATGATCCCCCATGATCCCTCCTGCAGCTGGTGAGCTGAACATGAGAATATGAATATGAGAGTGAAGTACAGGGAGATTTGAGGTCTGTCCTAATTCTCATTTGTACCCTTTCCCCTACCCCGTGGCCCTTTACGGCTGAAAATGACCCATATCAATTGGGACAACCCTTCAGGCTGCACTATGTCATTAAAAGTGTTGGGCAAGTTACTAAAACATAGTAACTAGTTACAGTTACTAGTTATCTCTTTTCAAAAGTAACTGAGTTATTTACCAATTACTGCATGATTAAAGTAATTAGTTACTTGGAAAAGTAACTTTCACGTTACTTTTAAATGCATACTTAAATCATCTTGTACACATAGTAAGATAATTTAATTAAAGGATTACATTACGGACCTATTGATGTCAGGCTGAAAACAGACTGTTTCAGACAGAGCTTTTAGAACATGTTCAGTCTGCTTTATCCTGCCTTGAGAGCTCTTATTGTGGTAAAAATCTGAAGAAAATCAACAGGAAATTGTCAGTAATTTCCTCATTTTGGAGTGAGAAATAGGGTGTGTGGAGTGAGAGAGAGGGAAAAAGAGTGAGAATCACTCCAAAAGAGTGAGTTGGCAATACTGCATAAAACTGTCAACGTTTCTTACCTTTATATTATGGATTTAATCCAATGTGCAGTGTGTTGTGCATGTCAACAGGCTGGTATTAGCAAGATGGCGGCCAGGTTGGTCATGAGACAGACCGGGGTGGCTACTACCGGTTTCCGGTGGTGACGCCGCCCTAGGTATAAAAGACTGGGCGGAAGAGGGTCTGCCTCTTTCATCGTGAAGCCACCTGGCCAGCAGGTGAGTGCTGTAAGTCTCTGTACATAGTTAAGTATTGTATTTAATAAACCCTAATAACTGAAGTGAGACTCGCTCTTCATTGCTACAATTATGGACATAACACAGTGATCCAAAGAAAATGTCAATTATCCACAGTCCAAATGTCTGCTGTGACAGAGACATGATCTGGTCCCTTAAATTCCTTTTGGAGATCAAATCCATTTTTGAATAATCTTTATCCAGGTAGTGAGTAAATGTGTTTTAACTTCAGTGGGTAACAGTCTCAGCTGTCTGATGGAAAATGACTGTTATCAGATCTTCATTTTGTAATGAGGTATCTGGCAATCAGTCGGTTTAATTCTTGCTGGGTCACAAACTGTCCAGATGCATACCTGTGCTTGAAATCCAGCCATGGGTGTTCAGATAAGGTCGATCCACTACACGGTGTTGTTAGCATAGCATAGCACTAGCTTTGTTGGATCTTGTTGCTGTTCTCAGGTGCTTCTCAAGATTGCAGTTGGTCTCAACCGTACTTTAGTTTTCAACCCACCAATTTGCTTTTGTCTTTAACCGTGACAAAGGAAAAATAATCTGTCTATTTCCACAAAAACAAAGTAGCTTCATCTTTTCCCAGCAGGAGCAAGCTCCATTTGTGGCTGCTGGCTGCAGCAGTGAACAGGCTCTTTGCAACAGGTTACGTTCACTGACGGCTGTGTTAGCTACGTAGGGTCAGTTTGTATTTATTTCCACTAAAAAATATCTATCCATTTTAACAAAAAGAGAAACATGAGTAACACATCTGATCAAATTTCAGTAACTGGAATGCATTACTGAATTTATCATCAGTAATTTCGTTACACAGCACGTTACTGCAAAAGTAATGGTGTTACAGTAACGCGTTACAAAGTAATGCATTACTGTAATGCCTTAACAATTTAATCAATAGAAAAAGTCAGAAATTTACTAAAAAGAAAGCTGTAAATTCACTGAGAAAATTTGGATGCCCTGGCAGACAGATTTTGGCCCATGGCCACATGTTTAACATCCCTGGACCAACCCATTAAAAATACATATTTAGAGGGTAAAGGGCTATCTGTCATAACCCCCCCGTGCGCCCTTCCATTGTGCACGGTGGAGAGAAGGAAGAATGAGGATTTAAATGCAGGAGTTCACCACACACACATTTATTGACATTTATTGCCAGTGTACAGATACAGACGAACAAGTGAATTGTGATACAATATGGCTGCGCTCGGAAGAGCAGGGAGGACAGCGGGTAGCTCAACAAACTGGGGGGGGAATGTAAACTGGGCACAGCCTAAGGATAGCAGTTATGCTGCGAACAGAAACACCGCCAGAAGCGTAGCAGAATACTACAGGGAGAAACGCTTTTGGTCCAGCATAGCAACTAACCACACCAAGAAACACTAACAATTTACTCACGAATTGAAGCAGTCCCGAAAAGCCCATTTCTCTTGGCGAGCACAAATAATTGTCCTTCCTGACGTGACCGTCACCCCAAGGAAAACGAGAGTGACTCGTTCAATGACCCAGCGGCGTTAGTCTAGCGGATAGCCGCTTAAATCCAAGCGCCGCTGGTAACACAAATTGGGATCACCTGAGGCACGGGAAAAATAATTACAGGGGCTGGGACAGCTGGTGGAATTATGGGGAGCAAGGGGGCGTGGCAGGACCGTCAGACTGTCAGCAGCATGGGAAAAAGATCACAGAGGCTGACTAACAGCTGCCGGTCAGGCAGTGGCTAAGATGATGGAAAAAATACACAAAAAGCACATAAACAATGAAGCCAAAACCCACAGAGAGATCAGGGCCGAGCCAGGGAAAACCAAGCCGACTCGGCTCATGACACTATCTTCCATTGGTCAGTGTTGACCATAGATGAGGTGCCCTCTTAGTTTGCCATCATGGAGCTGTCTCAGCTGGTACAGTGTCGGCTGTGGCTGATCAGTCCAGTGCGGGAATGGCAGTCTCTACCACATCTGGTGCAGGTGTTGGTGGTCACAGTATTTACTTCACAGGCACTTGCCTTCCATCTGGTTTTCTTTTCTTCAGCCAAAGTCTGGAGTTTTTCCTCTCCTGCCTTGAGTTGTTTCTGGAGAATGCTGTGTTATCTACTGCTGTCACTTGCTATATCCTCCCAACTCTTAGAGTTGATGCCCAGGGCTTTCATGTTGCGCTTACAGACATCTTTGTAGCACAGCTGAGGACGACCAACAGATCTCTTGCCAGAGGCAAGCTCGCCATACAGAATATCCTTAGGTATGGGTCCGTCTTCCATTTGGCGCACATGGCTGAGCCAGCGCAGCCTATGTTGCCTGAGCAGCGTATACATAGTGGGAAGACCAGTGCCTGTGAGGACCTGGGCATTTGGCACTTTGTCGCTCCATGTGATGCTGAGGATATGACGTAGGCAGCACAGGTGGAAGCTGTTCAGCTTCTTCTCTTTCTTGGCATTTGTCGTCCATGTCTCGCTGCTGTACAGCAGTGTGCTGATGATGCAAGCATTGTACACTTCCATCTTGGTTGACACTGTCAATTTGGGATTCTCCCACATGCGGGTCGTAAGTCTGTCTATCATTGTTGCGGCCTTTCCAATGCACTGGTTGATTTCCGCATCAAGGGACAAGTTGTCAGTGATGGTAGACCTGAGATATGTGAACTGGTGGACAAAAACTAGTTCATAAATGTCGATGGTGATGACAGGTTGTGTTTCCACATCTTGGCTCAACACACTGGTCTTTTTCAGGCTGATGGTGAGTCCACAGTCCTTGCATGCCTGGGAGAATCCACCCATGAGACACTGAAGTTGTTGCTCAGTGTGTGAAATGACTGTAGCGTCATCAGCGAAGAGCATGTCTCTGATAATGGCCTCACTCACCTTGGTCTTCGCTCTCATTCTAGCGAGATTGAAGAGTTGTCCATCTGATCTGGTGTGTCAGTACACTCCTTCTGTCAAGGAATGTACCTACACACCAAGTTTTAAAAATCACTCTCCATCCTCGCCAATTAATGATATCACTCAAACAGCAGAGCCATGAGCAGCACATTTCACACCAGCTTCATTCTGCCACATATTGTTTGTCCTGCTGCAGGATGAGACTGTTTATGCTGCTGCTGCAATCAG
Organism: Pholidichthys leucotaenia; assembly: GCA_020510985.1. Taxonomy (NCBI): domain Eukaryota; kingdom Metazoa; phylum Chordata; class Actinopteri; order Cichliformes; family Pholidichthyidae; genus Pholidichthys; species Pholidichthys leucotaenia. Next base: position 33,185,932 of record CM035842.1, on the reverse strand, counting down.
TAATCTGAAAGGATTTTTTTTAACTAGACAGTACCTTGGGCAGAAGGGAAAAAAGAAGAGAAAAACAAAAAGAGTGGAATTATTTACCTGATTTTTCTCTCAGCTCTGGACTTTGGACTGCCACAGGTAGGATGAAGTGAGCACACAGTGCAAAGTGGAGTCACATTGCAAATAATAATAATAATAATAATAATAATGAATAATTTCAGCTTGGATGTGTAGAGCTGTTTCAGAGGGCCGCTTTATGCATCCAAATAGTCTATGATCATTTCTCTACCTCCACCTATTGCCACTCAGATCCTAATAAATGTCCCTAGCCACTGTCATTTAATTCAGCCCTGCTGTCAAAACAGGTGACAGTGATGGTCGGATGCTTTTTGATTGACTAAAAGTGTTTTTATTGTTTTATTGTTAATAAAATTGGGAGCTGTGCTTTTCCTAGTCTCAGTGCAGCTACTTACTGGATCTTACTGGAGCTTGTTTTTACGCATCGTCTCATGTGCGCGGGCTGCGTGGAAAAGAAGACGCGTCGCAGTAGCAGAGCAGAGAGGCAGCCTCGGATGGAGGCTAGTAATGGGATCCACAGTTCAATCAAACGTACTGAGTCAAGCTAAAAAGAGCCGTGGCACACCAAATCAATCAGTGCTGTATTGGAGCCCTAACTGTTTACCACTCACTGAACTGAGAGTCGGATGAACCGAGCGGGCAGGGCTTGTTTGCTGCTCAGGCGGGTGATTCAGCTGGTGATCCCTTGCTTCCACTACAGTTTTGGTGAGTAATTCATACAGCACGTTCACCCATAAAAACAAGTACAGTCGATCGAATCATTTGCATACATTACAGCACTAATGCAGGGACGGCAGACTCAACAAGTAAGCAACATCCTGTGTTATGTTTCTCCTTTGTAGATCTGGCGAATGAATAAAAGCACTGGAGACATTGATGTCTTTCTCAGAGTTTATTTATTGGCCAAGAAAGGAAAATGTCACACACACGCAGGCAGTGTAGCGAAAAGTTTGAGGTTCTAGCAGAGCGCAGGGATTATTATACAGTGACACAAACAACAGATAAACATTGTTTTAGGGAGTGTTCTCAGTTTAAGCCTCTTAAGGCTAGTCTGGGTGCAGCTGTAGCCTTAGTGTTTCATCTACAGGTGCATCTCAATAAATTAGAATATCATCGAAAAGTAGATTTATTTCACTAATTCAGTTCAAAAAGTGAAACTCATATTGTAGATTCATTGCACACAATGATGTTTTAAAAGTGTTTGTTTCTTAATTTTGATGATTATAGCTAACTGATGTACCAGGCAGGGCAGAGTTGAATAGGTGAAGGATGTTTCTTAAAGGGATAGGCTTAAAATCAGTGTTTCAAGAAAGCTAAGGAAAATACATAATAAATTTGTTTCAATAATTAAAGAAAATGTGAACAAAATATGTCACAAGCATTTCATTAAATCTTAAAATATGGAAAAAGTGCAATAAATGACCACTTTAAAATGCTGGAAAAAAGTACAATCAGTGACCCCTTTAAAGGAAAAGTGGCTACACTACCTGGACGTGGCAGAAAGAGGAAGCTATCAACGGCTGCCACCAGAGTCCTGAGGAGGCAGGGGGTCAAAAACCTTCGACTGACTTCAAAAGACTTGTAGCTAGACTTGATGGCAGCAGGAACTGAGGTTTCAGTTTCCACAGTAAGGCACATACTAAGTGGTGAAGAGTTCCATGCCTGAATTCCAAGACGTACAACACTGCTGACCCGAAAGCACAAGCAAAGCCAGCTCCAATTTGCTCAAAACTATATAAATAAGCCAAAGAGGTTTTGGAATTAAGATAAGATAGGCCTTTATTAGTCCCACAAAGGGGAAATTCTGTGGAGAGATAAAAGAAAACTGGAACTTTTTGGGCCTGTGGATCAATTGTATGTCTGGAGGAGGAAGAATGAAGTATACACTGAAAAGAACACCCTGCCTACAGTGAAGCATGGCAGTGGCTTAAAGATGCTATGGGGCTGCTTTGCCTCTTCTGGCACTGGAAACCTGCAGCTTGTGGAGGGCAAGATGGATTCAATCATGTATCAGGAAATCCTAGTAGAAAATATCATGCCATCTGTGAGGAAGCTGAAGCTTGGGCGTCATAGGACCTTCCAACAGGACAATGATACCAAACATACCTTAGAGTCCAACAAGGCTTGGTTTCAGAAGAAATCCTGGAGTATACTAGAGTGGCCATCACAGTCGCCTGACTTGAACTGTATTGAAAATCTCTGGTGGGATTTGAAAAAGGCTGTTGCAGTATGTGAATCCAAGAATATTAATGAACTAGTGATTCCTGAAGAATCTTGGCCCATTCCTCATGGGCAAAGATTCTTCAGGAACCCTGCCAGATGCTGGTGTCTGGCTATGCATCGTGCTTGCAGCAGGTCATAACAGCAAAAGAGTGCTCTACTAAGCACTGAAGATGCTTGTCATGAAGAGGTTGTTAATTTTGAGATTGCAGTGGTCATTAAAAGTGGAATTTTGTGTTGAATTTGGAGAAGCCACTTGTAATATTAGTTGTGCTGAGTTATTTAAATTTTTCTTGTTTGTTCATTCTGCCAGTAAATCTAATTTGGAGTGGGGGTTGAATAATTTTGATTGCAACTGTACCAAGGAACAAATTAATGCACAAACAAAGGCAGTGCATTGGCTGCACGGTGGCGCAGTGGTTAGCACTGCGGCAGCACAGTTTTACCCTCGGCCGGGGGATCGCGGGGATCATGAGATCGTGGGTTCGATCCCTGCCCCCAGCCAACAGTGATCTGTGTGGAGTTTGCATGTTCTCCCCATGTTGTGTGGGTTTACTCCGGGATTTCTCCGGTTTCCTCCCACATGCTAAAAAAAAAACATCCAGGTTAGGGATACGGGGCGCTCGCGCACGCAGCGACCGGCAGCTGGTGGCTTGTCACCAGACTGCAAAAACAAATATACCTACGGGTACAAAATAAGTAGAAAAAAAAAAAGTGCAGAAGAAAATTGTGAGTGAGTAGAGATGAAAGTGGACATGCTCCACTGGGCATCTTTCATTCACATTTACAGTACCGTAAATTAAATGGGCTTTAATTAATCTTGCAATGTAAAATTACCAGTTTATGCCATGTATTTAGAAGTAATCTCTATTTTTGCCATATATGCAATGGGTAAAGTATTTTAAGAAAGGAAATACTATTAATACTAGTCATAATAATGCCTTAATTTTTACATCCTTGGCTCTGCAGGAAAGATGTTTAAATTAGCATGGTCATTGCTGATAATCCTATATATTGAGCAGACAGTCGAGGGCTGCCCTGCTGTCTGCAAATGCTCTTGAAAGTCGGTGCCAGAAAAGTCAGAAGTCAACTGCCATAAGAGAGGGCTTCGTGTCTTCCCCTCTAAACTTTCTTCTGATGCTTGGATCATCAAATTAGGTGAGTATCTTCTTGGTATTTTGTCATGTAACAAAAACACTAGAAGTATTTTATGAAAGACTATTGCATCAAAAACAATCTACAATATTGCTGCCAAAAGGCGAGAATGGTATCACAGACTTGAAAGCTAATATTCTGAGATCAATTCCAAAGACTGAGACCATCAACTTGGACCAAAATGCCATCAAATCTATCCACCCTCAGGCCTTTTCTGGTGCAAAACATTTGATGCTTCTCAACCTTTACGGGAACCATATCACAAACCTTCTGCTGAGGGGCTTTCAGGTAAAGAGTATGGAGGCGAAAAGAAAAAAAAAAAATGCAGTAACTGAATTGCAGTAACCTGATAAGCAAAACTGTTGTTGTTTTTGTGTAGGACCTCCTGAATCTTCACTTTCTTATGCTGGGGCAGAACCAAATTGGTGTCCTTAAATCTCAAATGTTTGCTGGCATGAGGAATCTGTCAGAACTGGACCTTCCTCTAAATGTGCTCACAATGATTCCATCTAATGCTTTCAAACCACTCATCGCCCTCAAAGTTTTGGACCTGTCTCTGAATCGCATCCAGAAGATCTCTCCTATGGCCTTTACTGGGTTAAGACAGCTCTAAGCTAAATCTGAAACAATCACATACAGTTAGGTCTATACAGTGGGGCAAAAAAGTATTTAGTCAGCCACCAATTGTGCAAGTTCTCCCACTGTAAAAGATGAGAGAGGTCTCCAATTTTCATCATAGGTATACCTCAACTATGAGAGACAAAATGAGAAAAAAAAAATCCAGAAAATCACATTGAAGGATTTTTAAAGAATTTATTTGCAAATTATGGTGGAAAATAAGTATTTGGTCACCTACAAACAAGCAAGATTGCTGGCTCTCACAGACCTGTAACTTCTTCTTTAAGAGGCTCCTCTGTCCTCCACTCGTTACCTGTATTAATGGCACCTGTTTGAACTCATTATCAGTATAAAAGACACCTGTCCACCACCTCAAACAGTCAGACTCCAAACTCCACTATGGCAAAGACCAAAGAGCTGTCAAAGGACACCAGAAACAAAATTGTAGACCTGCACCAGGCTGGGAAGACTGAATCTGCAATAGGTAAGCAGCTTGATGTGAAGAAATCAACTGTGGGAGCAATTATTAGAAAATGGAAGACATACAAGACCACTGATAATCTCCCTCGATCTGGGGCTCCACGCAAGATCTCACCCCGTGGGGTCAAAATGATCACGAGAACGGTGAGCAAAAATCCCAGAACCACACGGGGGACCTAGTGAATGACCTGCAGAGAGCTGGGACCAAAGTAACAAAGGCTACCATCAGAAACACACTACGCCGCCAGGGACTCAAATCCTGCAGTGCCAGATGTGTCCCCCTGCTTAAGCCAGTACATGTCCAGGACCATCTGAAGTTTGTTAGAGAGCATTTGGATGATCCAGAAAAGGATTGGGAGAATGTCATATGGTCAGATGAAACCAAAATAGAACTTTTTGGTAAAAACTCAACTTGTCGTGTTTGGAGGAGAAAGAATGCTGAGTTGCATCCAGAGAACACCATACCTACTGTGAAGCATGGGGGTGGAAACATCATGCTTTGGGGCTGTTTTTCTGCAAAGGGACCAGGACGACTGATCCGTGTAAAGGAAAGAATGAATGGGGCCATGTATCGTGAGATTTTGAGTGAAAACCTCCTTCCATCAGCAAAGGCATTGAAGATGAAACGTGGCTGGGTCTTTCAGCATGACAATGATCCCAAACATACCGCCCGGGCATACAGAAAACGTTTGACCTCTGTCATTGCCAACAAAGGGTATATAACAAAGTATTGAGATGAACTTTTGTTATTGACCAAATACTTATTTTTCACCATAATTTGCAAATAAATTCTTTAAAAATCAGACACTGTGATTTTCTGGATTTTTTTTTCTCATTTTGTCTCTCATAGTTGAGGTATACCTATGATGAAAATTGGAGACCTCTCTCATCTTTTACAGTGGGAGAACTTGCACACTTGGTCGCTGACTAAATACTTTTTTGCCCCACTGTATATACAGTTGAAACCAGATATTTTAAGAATCTAAGAATCTTATATAAGAATATACTGTATAAGAATCCCTTTTTTTCTCGCTGTCTGATATAAAATCAAACTAAACTTTTGCTGTTTTAAGTCAGTTAGGATGACCAAAATTATTTCTATTTGCTAAATAGTTTTTAGATTTCCTAAATAATTTTTTAGAGAATTTATAATTTTTGTCAGAAGTTTACATACAGTAGGGGAATTAATTATTTAGTTTAGTTTATTGGTTTATTTGTCAGGGACCATGTACAGAAAAAAAACATTAAACACAAGGTAAAGATGCTCTGTACCGGAATATAGCATTCTCACTAATTTCCATCTGTAGTCCCTGAGGCAGGCAAGAAGATTTTAAAATAAAACAGCACATACAGAAAGCAATTCAGGTTGGGTTTCAGAAACAGTTGTCCCTGAAACAAGCAGGGAGTAAGTTTAAAAGGTAAAAAGATAACAGCACACATGAAAACAATTTAAGAGTACAATTTCAAATCCCATTTAAGGGAGAGAGTTGATGCTGGCAGGCTTGATTACTTAAAATCCATTTTTTAGTCTCTGTGGAAATGTCTCTGTAATTTGTTCTGGTCTTCAAAGCAATGGGGAGCTTGTTCCATTCCGTGGTAGCTTTGTATGAGAAGGCTGATTGTCCAAAAGCAGTTTTACTTACGGGGATGCAACAATGCCACCTAGAGGAAGCCCTTGTTATCAGGGCCTGAGCCACTGACAACGTCAGTCGGCGAAAGCCCTATTGTCATTGCTCAGCTCGAAGAAATTCTTCCGCCTAAACAAATGAATTTTTCACCCTCTGAACGTTAACCAAAACGCGATTTTTTTGGCAAACCCCTCAGACCTGGTGAAAAATTCGATAAACTGGAAAACATATGTGCCCCCCCCCCATCCCTATTTTTTGTGGGTGGGGCCAAACATACAAGGTCTATGGAGACTGGAGACCGTAAACTTTGCCCTACAGACATAAAATTTGGGTGAGGTGTGCATCAACTCAAGGCATGCAAAAAACATAATTGTGGCCCATACCCACCACCAACAGGAAGGCCTTGCCTCAAAGTAGCCCGACCTCCAATTAAAAAAAAAAAATCACACCTTACATTTGAACAAACTAGTTTGAGGGGCCAGCTCCGATTTAGCTCATTTTTACATGGCGGTATCTATAGGCATTGGCCATTAAAAATTGCATAAATTAAGTCAAACTCTCAAAAGGTGTGGCCAGGGCGCCATGGCGAAGTTTGACTCCTCCCCTTACAACTTCAAACAGCTGTAACTCGGGCAAAACTTGTCCAATGTCCACCAACCTTGGCATGATGGAAAATAGTCCCACCCCAAACGCGTCTACATTAAAATACCTGACAAAAGATATAGCACCACATAGTGATTAATGAAAGAATTGCTAAAAACTGTTTTATTAATTACTCAGGCGTCACTTACCAGACTGACATGAAATTTTCTGAGATTCATCACACCACAGGGATGACCATAACTACATCAACTTTAACATGACGTCACACATGTTACCATGGACACGCCCCCTCACCATTCAATCCGTGAGCTTATGGGGAGGGTTCGGAAAGGCCTGCAGTCATAAAATTTGGAACATAGGTAGAGGTGACTGTCGTCTGTAGTCCTATGTGGGTCAGTAACACATAACTGATAGGAAAGTGTTACCATGGCGACATGGCGAAGGTTGACTTCTCGCCATGGGACATTGGAAAATTGTCACTTGGACAAACTTCATCCAAATTTCACCTAATTTTCTACAATGGATATTAGTCTCACCCTGAATGGGTCTATGTAAAAATACTTTACAAAAGTTATAGCGCAACCTTGTGGTTAGAACAACAGGCACTTGTAAATTGGACAAACTTTGTACCATTTTCACCAAATTTTCCACAATCGATATTAGTCACACTGCAAACGCGTGTATCTAAAAATAATAAAAGTTATGGCACCCCTGAGCGGTTAAAGGAAGAATTGCTTAAAACTCTTTTATTTATTACTCACGCGCCACTGGCCAGAATGACGTGAAATTTTCTGAGGGTTATCGGACCTCCTGTATGATTATAACTGCATATCAGCTTTAGCATGGCATCACTGCTGTTCCCATGGACACACCCTCCTCGCCATTCAATCCTTGATCTTGTTTGGAGGGTTAGGAACGACCTGGAGTCATGAAATCTTGAACATAAGTTGAGGTGACTGTCATATATAGTCCTATATGGGTGGACAACACATAACTGACAGGAAATGACAAACCTTTGCCATGCCGACATGGCAAAGGTTGACTCCTCGCCACGAAACATCGGAAAGTTGTTTCTTGGACAAACTTTGTCTGATTTTCACATTTTCAACAATGGATAATAGTCCCACCCTGAACACTCCAATATAAAAAAAAAAACAAACGTTCGAACGCCTCCTAGTGGTTACAACATTGGACCCTTGTAAATTGGACAAACTTTCTATGATTTTCACCAAATTTTCTATGATCAATATTCGTCCTGCCCCAAACGTGTCTATATGCAAATAATAAACAAAAGTTATAGTGCCCCCTAATGATTAAAGGAAGAATTGCTGACAACTGTTTTCTTTATTTTTCTCTCACCAGCTGAAAAAATGACATGAAGGAATGACTAGGGCTCATTGACAGTACATGTACATAGTACAGAACTGTTTCCATGGCGACCAGCGTGCTTCAATAGCTTTCTTGCCATGCAAAACATGACAGTTACAGCTCAGATAGTCCTCATCTGATTTGGACCAAACTTATCAAACTTATCATACTAATCCCACTCTGAACACGTCTGTATATCAATATTCACAAAACTGTCACACCAGCACCTACTGCTGACATGAGGTACTGCACAAAATTGTATCAAATTTTGCGCAAAGACCAGTAGTCACAATGACATGACATTTTCAGTGGTTTCTCAGAGTGCATTGGACTATCCTCAGTGGAAATCACTTTTGTCCTGCGACAAGCACAGTTGCCACGGAATCCCATTCCTTGCCATTCAAGACATTTTATACTTTGGAGACTTGGGGAAGCTCAAGGGTCACCAAATGTGTAACGTAAGTCAAGGTGACTCTCTTCTGTAGTTCTGCATCGGTCTGTAGCATCTACTTAAAATGTTAAGAGTTACAACAGCCACATGTCCAAGTTAACCGTATCGTAATACGTTGGACAGTTGTAAACTGGACCAACTGTGTCAGATTTTCACCGTAATTGCCATTATGGACATTAGTCCCACTCTGCACGCACCTACATAAGAATATTTGACAAAAGTTATAGCGCCACTTACTGCTCAAAGGAAGTTCTTGCCAAACGGTTTGCTTTATTATTCACGCAGCCCTTGAAGGGATGATGGGAAATTTTCCAAGCCATCAAGGTAAGATGGGTGCTGGGTGTGTGGGGGGTGAAGGCCCGCTTATTAGGGCCTGAGCCACTGACAATGTCAGTTGGCGAAAGCCCTATTGTATCTGCTCCGTTTCTTTACTTTTTTCCTTCGTTATTTTTCTGCCTAAATTATCGCATTTTTCACCCTCTGAACGTTAACCAAAATGCAATTTTTTTTGACAAACCCCTCAGACCTGGCAAAAAATTTGATAAACTGGAAAACATATGTGCCCCCCACCCCTCATTTTTGTGGGTGGGGCCAAACGTACAAGGTCTATGGAGACTGGAGACCATAAACTTTGCCGTAGAGACATAAAATTTGGGTGAGGTGTGCATCACCTCAAGATATGAAAAAAAAACATCATTGTAGCCCATACCCACCGCCAACAGGAAGGCCGCCATCTTGCCTCAAAGTCGCCCCACCTCCAATTCGGAAAAAAGTCACACCTCGCATTTGAACGCACTAGTCCTAGGGACCTGCTCCGATTGAGCTCATTTTTACATGGTGGCATCTATAGGAATTGGCCATTAAAAACTGTATAAATTAAGTCAAAATCTCAAAAGGCGTGGCCAGGCCGACATGGCGAAGTTTGACTCCTCCTTTATTTTTTTCTTCGTTATTTTTCCGCCTAAATGATCGCATTTTTCACCCTCTGAACATTAACCAAAACGCGATTTTTTTTGGCAAACCCCTCAGACCTGGCAAAAAATTCGATAAACTGGAAAACATATGTGCCCCCCACCCCTCATTTTTGTGGGTGGGGCCAAACGTACAAGGTCTATGGAGACTGGAGACCATAAACTTTGCCGTAGAGACATAAAATTTGGGTGAGGTGTGCATCACCTCAAGATATGAAAAAAACATCATTGTGGCCCATACCCACCGCCAACAGGAATGCCGCCATCTTGCCTCAAAGTCGCCCCACCTCCAATTCGGAAAAAAGTCACACCTCGCATTTGAACGCATTACTCCTAGGGACCTGCTCTGATTGAGCTCATTTTTACATGGCGGCATCTATAGGCATTGGCCATTAAAAATTTTATAAATTAAGTCAAAATCTCAAAAGGCGTGGCCAGGGCGACATGGCGAAGTTTGACTCCTCCTTTATTTTTTTCTTCGTTATTTTTCCGCCTAAATGATCGCATTTTTCACCCTCTGAACGTTAACCAAAACGTGATTTTTTTTGACAAACCCCTCATACCTGGCAAAAAATTTGATAAACTCCTCCATTTCGGAAAAAAGTCACACCTCGCATCTGAACGCACTAGTCCTAGGGACCTACTCCGATTGAGCTCATTTTTACATGGCGGCATCTATAAGCATTGGCCATTAAAAACTGTATAAATTAAGTCAAAATCTCAAAAGACGTGGCCAGGGCGACATGGCGAAGTTTGACTCCTCCTTTATTTTTTTCTTCGTTATTTTTCCGCCTAAATGATCGCATTTTTCACCCTCTGAACGTTAACCAAAACACAATTTTTTTTGGCAAACCCCTCAGACCTGGCAAAAAATTCGATAAACTGGAAAACATATGTGCCCCCCACCCCTCATTTTTGTGGGTGGGGCCAAACGTACAAGGTCTATGGAGACTGGAGACCATAAACTTTGCCGTAGAGACATAAAATTTGGGTGAGGTGTGCATCACCTCAAGATATGAAAAAAACATCATTGTGGCCCATACCCACCGCCAACAGGAATGCCGCCATCTTGCCTCAAAGTCGCGCCACCTCCAATTCGGAAAAAAGTCACACCTCGCATTTGAACGCACTACTCCTAGGGACCTGCTCCGATTGAGCTCATTTTTACATGGTGGCATCTATAGGCATTGGCCATTAACAATTTTATAAATTAAGTCAAAATCTCAAAAGGCGTGGCCAGGACGACTTGGCGAAGTTTGACTCCTCCCCTTACAACTTCAACCACCTGTAACTCGGGCAAAATCTGTCCGATGTGCACCAAACTTTCCATGATGGAAAATAGTCCCACCCCGAATGCAATGACATCAAAATACCTGAAAACTGATATAGCACCAAATAGTGGTTGACAAAAGAATTGCTGAAAACTATTTTATTTATTACTCACGCGCGGCTGGGCAGAATGATGTGAAATTTTCTGACATTCATCAGACCACAGCCATGATCATAACTGAACATCAACTTTAGCATGACATGAAATGTGTTACCATGGACACGCCCTCCTCGCCATTCAATCTGTGAGCTTGTGGGGAGGGATGAGAAGGACCTGGAGTCATGAAATTTGGAACATAGGTTGAGGTGACTGTCACATATAGTCCTATATGGGTGTACAACACATAACTGACAAGGAAGTGTTGCCATGGTGCCATGGCGAATTTTGACTCCTCCCCTTACAAATTCAACAAGCTGTAAATTGGGCAAAACTTGTCCGATGTCCACCAAACGTTCCATGATGGAAAATAGTCCCACCCTGAACGCAACTACATCAAAATACCTGACAAAAGTTTTAGCGCCACATAGTGGTTAACGAAAGAATTGCTGAAGACTATTTTATTTATTACTCACGCGCCGCTGGCCAGAATGACGTGAAATTTCCTGAGATTCATCAGAACACAGCGATGATCATAACTGAACATCAATGTTAGCATGACATCAAACGTGTTACCATGGACACGCCCTCCTCGCCATTCAATCCATGAGCTTATGGGGAGGGGTGGGAAGGTCTTGGAGTTATAAAATTTGGAACGTATATTGAAGTCTCTGTCATATAGTTCAATATGGGTGGACAACACATAACTTACAGGGAAGTGTTGCCATGGCAACATGGCGACGGTTGACTACTCACCAGGAAATTTCGGAAAGTTGTATCTTGGACAAACTTTGTCTGATTTTCACCAAATTTTTGACAATGGATAATAGCCCACCCTGAACACTCCTATATAAGATAACAAAAGTTTTAGCGCCGCCTAGTGATAACAACATTGGACCCTTGTAAATTGGACAAACTTTGTAGGATTTGCACCAAATTTTATACAATCAATATTCTCCCTTCCCCGAACTCGTCTATATACAAATAATAAACAAAAGCCATAGCGCCCCCTAATGATTAAAGGAAGAATGACTGACAACTGTTTTCTTTATTTTTCTCTCACCAGCTTAACAAAATTACATGAAGGAATTACTTGGGCTCATTGATAGTACATGTACATAGTACAGAACTGTTTCCATGGCAACCGGCTTTCTTCAATGGCTTTCTCGCCATGCAAAACATGACAGTTACAGCTCAGACAATCCTCGTCTGATTTTGGCCAAACTTTGCACAAATCATACTGATCCCACTCTGAACATGTCTGCATATCAGTGGGCAGTTGTGGTGGCGCAGTGGTTAGCACTGTACCAGCACAGCAACTCACCCTTGGCCATGGGATCCCTGGTTCGATCCCAGCCCCTGACCAACAGTAATCTGTGTGGAGTTTGCATGTTCTTCCCATGTCTGCGTGGGTTTACTCCGGGATTTCTCCGGTTTCCTCCCACAGGCCAAAAACATGCAGGTTAGGTTAATTGGAGACTCTAAAGTGGCCCTAGGTGTGAATGTGTGTGTGAATGGTTAAGGGATAGCGCCGTACCGTGGCTGCTTCATCCATCCAGGTGGATGCCCTCAATTTCCCCTCTGGGGATCAATAAAGTATACAAAATCAAAAAAAAAAAAATAAAATAAAATATCAATATTCAAAAAACTGTAACACCTGCACCTACTGCTGACATGAGGTACTGCAAAAAATTGTTTCAAATTTTGCTCAAACACCAGTACCCACAATGACATGAAATTTTCAGTGGTTTCTCAGAGTGCATTGGACTACCCTCAGTGGACGTCACTTTTGTCCTGCGATAAGCACAGTTGCCATGGAAACCCACTCCTTGCCTTTCAATAACGGACACTTGTACATTGGACAAACTTGGTACAGTTTTCACCAAATTTTCTACGATCGATATCAGTCCTGCACCAAACGAGTCTACATAAATATAAAAAACAAAAGTTTTAGCGCCCCTATTGTTAAAAGGAAGAATTGCTGAAAACTTTTTTCTTTCCTTTTCTCTCACCAGCAGAAAAAAAAAAAAAAACATGAAGGAATGACTAGGGCTCATTGACAGTACATGTACGTACATAGTACAGAACTGTTTCCATGGCGACCGGCGTGCTTCAATGGCTTTCTCTGTATACACAGCCAAGTCTTCACTAACCCTTTTCTTCTTCATGACATCTAATTCTGGAATGATGAATGCTATTCCCACAATGTTCTTTGTTGATTTAGATGCAGCCGTATAAATCTTTATAAAGTCAGGATAGTTACCGTCTAAATAGTTATTGACCTCATTCTTGTGTATCCTCCCTCTTATGTCATTTGTTAAAAGTCTAAAATCCACCTTTACTTCTTCCAGACACCATGGTGGTTCTGCAGAAAGAGGGACTGTTGGACATATTGCTTTATCGGCAACCCTTAGCTCCCTGACTTTATTCTCTATTGTCCATCCAAAGCTAAGTTGCTTGAGGTTAAGTGTCAAGTTTCCACAGTCAGTGATAATTTGAGGAACGCATGTCATCTGCTGGTGTTTGTCCACTGTGTTTGATCAAGACCAACGTCAGCGCAGTCATCTACCAGGAAATTTTACAGCACTTCATGCTTCCTTTTGCTTCTCTATGGAGAAGCTCATTTCATTTTCAAGCAGGACTTGGCACCCCCCCCCCACACACACACACACACACTGCAACAAGTATCAAAACCTGGTTTAATGACCATGGCATCACTGTGTTTGATTGTCCAGCAAACTCTCCTGACCTAAACCCCATAGACAATCTATGGAGTATTGTCAAGAGGAAGATGAGAGACACAAGACCCAACAATGCAGATGAGCTGAAGGTCACTATCAAAGCAACATGGACTTTCATGACACCTCAGCAGTGCCACAGGCTGATCACCTCCATGCCACGCCACACTGATATGGTAATTAATTCAAAAGGAACCCCCACCAAGTACTGAAAGTCTCCATGGACATACTTTTCAGTCGGCAAACATTTCTATTCAAAAACTTTTTTTTAATTAATTGTAAAATTCTAATTTCTTGAGAAACTGAAATTGGGGTTTTCATGGGCTGTAAGCCATCCATCCATCCATCCATCTTCTACCGCTTTTCCGGAGGTCCGGGTCGCAGAGGCAGCAGTTCAAGCAGAGAAGCCCAGACTTCCCTCTCCCCAGCCACCTGTTCCAGCTCTTCAGAGAGGATACCAAGGCGTTCCCAGACCAGCTGGGAGACGTAGTCTCTCCATCGAGTCCTGGGTCTGCCCCAGGGTCTCCTCCCAGTGGGACGTGCCCGAAACACCTCAAGTGGGAGGCGTCCAGGAGGCATCCTAATCAGATGCCCATACCACCTCAACTGACTCCTTTCAATGTGGAGGAGCAGCGGTTCTACTCTGAGCCTCTCCCGGATGACTGAGCTTCTCACCCTATCTCTGAGGGTGAGTCCAGCAATCCTACGGAGAAAGCTCATTTCAGCCGCTTGTATCCGTGATCTTGTTCTTTCGGTCATTACCCAAAGCTCGTGACCATAGGTGAGAGTAGGAACGTAGATTGACTGGTAAATGGACAGCTTTGCCTTAGAACTAAGCTCCCTCTTCACCACAACAGACCGGTACAACATCCACATCACTGCAGATGCTGCTCCAATCCATCTGTCATTCTCTCGCTCCATTTTCCCCTCACTCGTGAATAAGACCCCAAGATACTTAAACTCCTCCACTTGGGGCAGGAGTCTGTCCCCAACCCAGAGAGGACAATCCACCTTTTTCCGGATGAGGACCATGGACTCGGACTTGGAGGTGCTGATTCTCATCCCAGCCGCTTCACACTCAGCGGCAAACCGTCCCAGCAAGAGCTGTAGGTCATTGCTGGATGAAGACAACAGGACAACATCATCTGCAAACAACAGAGATGAGATCCTGTGGTCACCAAGCACGACACCCTTCATTTCCTGGCTGTGCCTAGAAATCCTGTCCATAAAAATTATGAACAGGATCGGTGACAAAGGGCAGCCCTGGCGGAGTCCAACTCTCACTGGGAATGAGTCCGACCGAGCGTTGGGAAGTGTTCCCAGTGTGTTCCCAGAGTGTTCCCAGAGTGTTCCCAGTGAGAGTTGGACTCCGCCTGCACTGTAAGCCATAATCATCAAAATTAAAATAAATAAACTCTTGAAATATATCACTCTCTGTGTAATGAATCTGTATAATATATGGGTTTCCATCCATCCATCTATCCATCTTCTTCGGCTTAATCCTTCTCTGGTTGGGGGGTGGGGGGGGGGGGACTGGAGCCTATCCCAGCATCTATGAGCAAGAGGCAGGGTACGCCCTTTACAGCTCGCCAGTCCATCACACTATATAATATATGGGTTTGACTTTCTGAAATGAGTGACAAAATATATTGAACTTTTTCATGATATTCTAATTTTTTGAGATGTACCTTAGTACAGAACTGTTTCCATGGCGACCGACATGCTTCAATGGCTTCCTCGCCATGCAAAACATGACAGTTACAGCTAAGAAAATCCTTGTCTGATTTGAACCAAACATTGCACAAATCATACTAATCTCACTCTGAACACATCTGTTTATCAATATTTACAAAATTGTAACAACACCACCTACTGCTGACATGAGTTACTGCACAAAATTGTATCAAATTTTGCACATATTTGACAAGACCGGTAGTAAGAATGACTTGAAGATTTAAGTGGTTTCTCAGAGGGCTTTGGACTACACTCACTGGAAGTCACTTTTGTCCTGCGATAAGCACAGTTGCCATGGAAACCCATTCTTTGCCATTCAAGATGTTTTATACTTTGGAGGCTTGGGGAAGTCCAAGGGTCATCAAATGCAGAATGTAAGTCAAGGTGATGCTCTTCTGTTAGTTCTGTATAGACTGCAACATGTACCTAAAATTTAAGTGTTGCCATGGCCACATGTCCAAATTTACCTAATCACAATATGCTGGACAGTTGTACTTGGACAAATTGTGTCGGATTTTCACCATAATTGCAGTAATGGAGATTAGTCCCACTCCACACGCTCCAACATAAAAATATTTGACAAAAGGTATAGTGCCACTTACTGCTCACAGGAAAGTCTGCACCAAATGGTTTACTTTATTATTCATGCAGCCCTTGCAGTGATGACAGTTCATTTTCCGAGCCAGCAAGGTATGACGGGCGCCCGGTTCCGCGGGCGCACCGGGGGCGAAGGTCCGTTTACACCTGCTTGCAGGAGGTTTAATTAGAATTTTTTTTTCTTCTCCATCTAAGATCTCATTTTTGGGGTAGTCAGCGTGCACGAAAACTCATCATTTTTTGCAGGGACCTCAAGACTGGCAAAAAAAATTTAATATTTTGGAGGAAATTTGAATGACCCCACAAAAATGGCTCTACAGCGCCACCTAACATGTAAAGTCAATGGGGAGTGGCAAACGCTTACTTTCATGTAGAAAGATCAAAATATTATGAGATGTTTATCATGTAAACACATGCAAAAAAAACTCCATTGAAGTGATGGACTACACCCAACAGGAAGTCGGCAACTTTTGCAGGAAGTGGGGATGACCTGATTTCCACCTCGCACATTTGATCAAACTCGTCCTAGGGTTTTAGTCCGATTGAGCTCATTTGTTGTGTCAATCATCTCTACCCATGTGCCATTAAAAGTAATTTAAAACTTTTCACGACACTCGACGGTTTGGCTGTAGGGACGTGACATATTTTGATGCCTCGCCATGATCATTCTATGACTATTCTGATAGCAATAGCTCTGGTATGCATTGTTAGATTTCAACCAAATTCAAAATTATGGATATTATTCCAAATCCAAACACTTCTATAGAACAATATTCTAGAACAATATTCCGCTTACAGCTGCTTGCAGCTTTAATTCTGGTATTTTGTTCAGAAGTTGAGCACACAAAAGTCTTAAGAGGCAGGGGTGCAGAACCATGAATAATTTTGAAAACCAACCGTGTATTTGCATACATGATCATATTTTCAAAGCTTTGCATCTTGTGTTTGGCAAGTATACCACAATGGTGATACTGTTGTGTGCTCTTATCCATAATTTTGATGGATTGTTTGTATAGAGATTCCAGGGGTTTCAGAGTTGTACTGTTGGCTTGTGACCAGCATGAGATGAAAAAGGAGAAATGTGTCAAAATCATGGCATTCAGAAAGGTTTTTGATCCTTTTAGAGTAAGTGAGTTTCTGATGCCTTGAAAGTTTGCAAGGTTTTATTTCAGAGTGCGGCTCATCCATTTTATGTGCTATTTAAAGCTGAGCATGGGATCTAATGTGACACCCAAGTACTTAAACTCTGTGCGCCGTACAACCTCCGTTCCTATGCCTTCCCCATACGTGGGGGAGGTGGGGAAATGTCAGGCTTTTCTTCTTCAAGTTCAGATGTACTTGGAGCAGGTTGGACGGGAGTATCGGGGGATGTCGCTCGGATCCAGTTTTTCACTCTGTTGCTCAGGGATCGAGTCCTGGAGTGGGCACAGTCCACTCTAGACAACCCCGAGGGGCGTTGTTATATGTTTGACCAATTTGTGGCTGCATTCACTTGCGCGTTTGGTTGGACCGAGAGTCAGGACAATGTGATGAGCCGCCTGATGAGGCTCCACCAGGGTACCCGGTCAGTGGCCGAGTACTCGGTGGAGTTCCGGGTTGTGGCATCCGATTCAGGGTGGAACAAGACTGCGTTATGCAGCCCGTTCCTCCACGGGTTGAACGACCAACTCCGTGACGATCTGGCAGTCCTCCCTGTCACGGAGACACTCGATGGCCTCATAGATCAGGCAGTTGGGTTGGACAATTGGTACTGTGAGCATGTGAGGGAGCGCAAGTCCGCCTCTCGCCCGCGTGCCGAGCGTGTACTCGCCATGGTAACTGGCACTGGCGGCACCAGCTCGTCACCTGAACCGAAGCTCTCTTGGCACTTGAGCAATGATGAACGCCGGCGAAGGCAAAGGGTTGGTGCGTGAATGTACTGTGGTTCACCTAACCACAGTCTGGATGAGTGCCACCAGCGGCCAAAAAGACGTGGCCAGTCAGTAGCCATGGGGGTGGGGGTGGGTTCTGGCGGGCGGGACCAAATCCACTTCCCCTGGTAATTTTTCAATTTCGGCCCTTGTACAGTTGCTGAGGGTCGAGAGGAGGGTTATGGTGCTGATCGATTTGGGGTCGGAGGGTGGTTTCATGTCTGCTGAGTTCGTAAAGCAGGTGGGCATTCCCACACGTAAATTGCCCTGTGATCAGAGAATCTCCACCATATCTGGTTGTGAGGTCGCGGTGGTCACTCTTAGCATGGTGCCCATACCCTTCCTTCTTTCCGGAACCACTGGGAGGAACTATCGTTCCTGGTTCTCCCTGTTTCATCATCCCCGGTGGTTCTAGGTTATCCGTGGCTCCAGAGGCATAACCCAACAATCAGTTGGGCCAAAAATACCATCTCTGCCTGGAGTCCATTTTGTATGGCCCACTGTATGCATTCAGCTGAATGCTCCTCATTGCTGTCTGCTCCTCTCTCTCGGGCTGAGCCGCCGGACCTCAGCCTCGTCCATCGGGCTTATCACGATTTGAGTGAGGTCTTTAGCAAGTCGACAGCGTTGTTGCTGCCGCCTCACTGCTCTTATGACTGTGCTATCGACCTCATCTCGGGGGTGAGGCTGCCGTCCAGCTGGCTGTATTATATGTAGTGATCTGCTCTGCATGCCTGTTGCCCTAATTTCCTCCACAGCTGCGTGCACACCTGCTCTCCTCATTAAGTCTGCCTATTTAAGCTGCACTGCCCTCGGGTCTGCACGGAGACGTCAAGCTCCCTGGTCTGGCAAGACCTCTTCGCCTTCTTGTCACCTTTATGATCCGGAGTTCCATCTCCACTGATCCCCTCTGCCTCGTCGGAGTTCCATCTCCTCTGATCCTTCCTGTCTCATCGTCCTCCCGGGAGTCCTAGCTCCCCAACAACTAGTAAGCCCTCATCATTTCCTCATCTCCACGCTTCGCTCTACTCCCCTGTGCACAGGTGGAAACCCGCTGCCGGCGGACCTCCTCTTCCTGGCGACGGACTGAGCTCAACCTGCACTTCACCAGCTCTCTGCACATCTCATCACCCTCTCACCTCCCCAGCAGCCAGAACCAAAGACGCTGTCCCACTGGCTGGAGCCTCCGGGAACTCTCCTGTGCTACACACCAACTAGCCAACAGTAAGACTGAACATTCTCTGAATCATTCCTCCAGATCCCAGTCTCTAATCCACCTGTCTTTGCTCTTCCTTAGGGTTGCCAGTCTGAATGGTGCTCTGCTCGCCCGGCTGCTACATTCCTGCACTCATGTACACATTTACACTCACACTTCACTATAAAAGATAATTGAGTTTATTCTGGAGTCTGTGTCTGCCTTCTGGGTCATAAATCATGTCAGTATAGTATTTCTGGCCCAGAGAGGGAGGCAATGGAGCAGTATATTAAGGAGTCGCTGAACGCCGGCCTAATTCGGCCATCTTCGACTCCGCTCAGAGCCGGATTCTTCTTTGTGGAAGGGACTATGACATGGGGGACAGAGAGCTGCTGGCCATTAAGTTGGCATTAGAGGAGTGGAGACACTGGTTAGAGGGGGCCATTCACCCCATCATCATGTGGACCAACCACAAGAACCTTGAGTACTTGCGGTCGGCCCGCCGATTGAATGCCAGGCAGGCCCGCTGGTCGTTGTTCTTCCAGCGATTTAATTTTACCATCACCTACCGGCCTGGCACCTGGAATACCAAACCGGACGCATTCTCACACCAGTTTGATTCCGGGTTTTCCACTGTGCTCACCCGGACAAGCCCTCTGGACCGCCAGGAGGCATTCCTAGAAGGGGGGGCCCTGTCATGGGCAGCGGGAGTGCGCCCCTCCCCTCCTGTCTCACTTTCACAAACTCATCATGGCACCTGAGGCATAAGACACATCTGTGCCCGCTCATCAGCCAATGTACATAAGGAGGTTTCCTCCACGCAGTCAACGCTGGCTTGTCTGGGTATACTGCCCGTTCTCAGGCAAGCAAACAAGCCATTATACGTTAACACGTTGTTAACCATTACTCTCTTCTCCTTCTTTTCAGGTTGCTGCCACCGTGTAGGTGTAGGTGTGTTTCCAGGACTGCACGCACTCTCCTGCCTCACCAGACCGTTCCCTCAGCAATCAACTTCACCTGGTCAGGTACCATCAGCTCACTTTTCCCCCTTACCCTACTGGTTCGTCTATTCCCCACTGGGTCCTGCAGGTCCTCTCTGGATTTCTCAAGTAAGTAGCAATTTGGCTGGCCCATTTCCCCTTACTCTACTCCTCAGCTCACTGCTCTTGTCTTCTCTCTACAGGTCCTTTCCTCTGGCGAGTGACTGTTTCTGTAGCTGTGCGCTTTGGATTTTGATATTAATAAAATTGTCAAACGTGCCCCTCTGTGTGGTTCCTTCCTGTGTTTGGCATCATGCACGTGAGCTGTCATGACAAGGTAAGGATATTCCTGGACAGTTTATGTCCTCATAGTTTAGAAAGAAGGACTGAGTGATTGACCATATCAAAGGCTTTACGTAAGTCTAAAAAGATGGCTCCTACCACCCCACTTTGTCCAGATTTTCTTTAATCATTTCAGTAAAGTAGCAACATGCAGTCTCCGTTGAGTGGTTCAGCCTGAAACCAAACTGTATGGAATGCAGCGGCTGGACAGATTCGAGATGTTCTACCAGTTGGTCTACTACCACCTTTTCAATGGCTTTTGACAAAACAGGAAGTATACTTATCAGCCTATAATTACTAATTTCCTGTTTGTCTCCGGCTTTGTGTATGGGGGTTACAATGGCAGGTTTCAATGCATCAGGAAAGATATTTTCATGTATTGATTGATTTATTTGTTCTGTAATTGGAATTACTAAAGTATCTTTATGTTTTTTTCAAGAATACAGTGTCTAGTCCATGAGTATCCTTAGCTCTAGAACTTGATAGAGATGATAAAATTCTGTTAAGCTTTACCTCATTTGTGGGTTTAAGGTTTAGATCAATTTCATGATTTATTTTAATTTGGTGCAGGTGTGTTTGGGTAAAATTCAGACCCAGTTCTTGTACCGATTTGATGAAATACTCATTAAACTTGCTGGCTATAACTAAGCTATTTGAGTGAAATTTCCCATTCAAATTGAGTTGTATGACTTTGTGGTGACACAAAGATCACCACAAAGATCCACTTTGGTGCCTGAGTCAGTCTGTTTTGCTTGTTAGAGGAACAAAGTTGTGTGTCTGCGGCTGCTCATGTCTCGTCTGATCAATCCTCTACACTGGTGACCTGACGTGAGAATGGAAGACAGACCGAGCACCTCCGTGGGAACATCCACGCTTGGGGTTTGCCCCTACGCCACCATCAGTGTGTGAATGTGTGCGTGAATGGGTGGATAGCAGGATCTGTAAAGTGCTTTGGTCATCAAGAGATGAGAATAAAAGCGCTATATAAGTGAATACCATTTACCATTTTACATGCACTGTGGCGGTCAAACTCCCGGACTTTTGGCTCCACAACCCGGCTGCTTGGTTCATTCACGTGGAAGCCCAGTTTGCTCTCTGTGGAGTCTCAGAGGATGACACAAAGTACCATTACGTGGTGGCTTCACTGGACCCGCGTGCCACTCAGCGCAGTGAGCCTGCTTGGCGCTCCCCTAGTCCAGGGCAAGCACAACGCTCTCAAACAGCTGCTTCTGCGGCGTTACTTCCTCTCCACCGGAGAGAGAGCAGAGAGGCTCCTTTCACACATAGAATTAGGAGATGGATCAGCTGTGGAGTTGATGGAGAATACACTGGTCTTGCTGGGCGCAGATGACGGATCTTTCCTCTTCACCTAAATCTCCCTGAAGAAACTACCAGCATTGACGAGGGCAATCCTGGCCAACTTGCCACTGCTGGCGGCCAGGGACTACCGCTTGCTGGCAGAGGAAGCAGATCACATTATCCTGGTGAACAGGAGTTTCGGCGTCCAGGCAGTGAGACCGGGATTGTCGGTGGAGTCCAGTGAAGTTGAGGAACCGCAGGTGGTGGCCGGGATGGCCAATTAGAAATGCAGGAACAGGACGGTGTGCTTTTATCACCAGTGTTTTGGCGCCGACATGCAACGTTGTCTGCCACCATGTTGTTTCCAGAGGACAGAGAAACAGACCAACCAGCTGTCAGTGGAAGCTACGACCGCTAACAACAGGGAGAAGCTGCTCTTCATCGAGGACACACGTTCCGGGAGACATTTTTTGGTGGACTCTGGTTCCCAAAAATTTGCCGACTGCCACTAATAGACTGGCAGAAGGCTGCGGCCCATCAATAACGGCCGCCAACGGATCCCCCATCAACGTCCAGTGGGTTAAGGTTCAGAGGCACACCAAAGCCCCCCTCGAGCCTTTCCAAATTCCAAGCAGGAGGTTCAACCACATACACGTGGATTTAGTGGGTCCCCTTCCACCATCGCAGGGGTTCACCCACCTGTTGACAATAGTGGACCGCAATACGCATTGGCCTGAAGCAGTTCCGCTAGGTGCCACCACATCTGCCAATGTGGCCTGCACATTTTTGTCATCCTGGGTTGCACCGTTCGGATCCCCGTCGCACATAACTTTGACAGGGGTCCACAGTTCGTTTCGGAACTCTGGTCCGCGATGGCTGAAAACCTGGGGGTCAAAGTCCACTGCACCACCACATACAACCCCCAGGCTAACAGTTTGTGCAAGAGGTTTCACAGTTCGCTTCAAGCAGCACTCAGAGCCTCGTTAACGGATGCAAATTGGGTCGACTGCTTGCCTTGGGTCCTACTGGGGTTGCGCTCCACGCCCAAAGAAGGTTTCGCAGCTTCCCCAATGGAGCTCGTTTTTTGTCAGCTGTTGCGGGTCCCGGGTGAATTGTTGCTGGAGAGCCCCGCACCTGGTGCCAACTTGTCCGTGCGCCTTTTTTCCGGGTCTGAGACTGGCCACGTTCAGGGACCCGCACACCATTGTTTTTCCCTGCACTTTTGTTTCAAAGAGTTTGGAGAATGTCAATTTTGTTTTCATCAGACATGACACGCACAGAACCCCGCTGTGCCTGCCTTAGATGGCCCCTTCAGGGTTTTGGAAACAGGAGTGAAACATTTTGTGTTAGACTTGGCGGGGGGGGGGGGGGGTAAGGAAACTATATGCATAGACAGGCTCAAGCCCGCTTATGTTTTGGCAGAGGAGCAGGTGGTACTGGCCCAGGCTCCCCAGTGCGGACACCCACCTATGGGGGGCCTGCAGGTTGGTGTTTCCCCTTCAGAGAACTGTTTTCAGGAAACTAAATCCTTCCCTTCCCCACCCTTTCCCCTTCCAGAAGATTGTCCAGCAAAAACCGAGTTTTTCTCCGATCCACCTCGACAGGAGGGACTTTGAGCGGCCCGCCGGCTCCACGTTACAGCCGCTACGGGCGCTTGCTCAAGCCCAAAGGATCAGAGGATTAAAGCTCCTTCTGGGTATTTGGGGGGGCTGTGTGGTGACACAATGGCTGGTCATACTCCACCCAGGGTCTTTAGGGAATGAAGGGAAGGAGGTGAGAGATGGAGATGAGGAGAAGAAAAGGAGAGGGGGTGACAGTAGACACCAGAGCACCAGGGGGTAGAAAACCAAATTAAGATGCGCCTACATACCTGGCAATGCCAAGCGTGAATGTATTGTGTAAAATGAAGATGCGCCTCCACACCTCAGATGCCAGGTGTGGAAGTTTTGTGTGGTGTGATGCTCTTTTGTGTGTATGTTAATGTGTGTACGCCAGGTGCCAAAGAATGGAGTCAAATTGTATAAAAGAGATCCACTTTGGCGCCCGAGTCAGTCTGTTCGGTTTGTTCAAAGAATAAAGTTGTGTGTCTGTGGCTGCTCGTGTCTTGTTTGGTTAATCCTCTACAGCTTCACTTTTTTGACAGTTTTTTCCTGTGAGTTTATCAATATATTTCCAGAGTTTTTTGTTGTTCCCTTTTGCATTTTTGATTATGTCTAAGAAGAAATTTGCTTTTGCTTGACGGAGCTGCGTGGTGACGTCATTTTTGAGGCTTTTAAAAATCAGTCTATCTGTACTTAAGTCAGTTTTTAGATAGATAGATAGATAGATAGATAGATAGATAGATACTTTATTTCGAGCAAAAAAGCAAAAAAAAAACCCAAAACAAATGGCAAGTGCAATAAAAGTGACTGTGTACAGTGCTCAAAAGGGAGAAGGAAGAAGAAAACACTTATTTACTCCAACTCCTCTTTTCCATAAATACAACCCATGTGAAATATATACCTATTACCTCAATTAAGACCCCAAGTAGACAATTAACTATATTTTATACATATCAACATTGACACCCATCCATTCCTACATACATACAGTCCATACATCTATACCCAGCCCCAAACAACACAGATATACACAGCACTGTCCCACCTACTCTACCATAGTGTCCCAGAGTGAGCTTAATGCATCGTACATATGAATACTACTCCTCTAACATATATCCTTTTAACAAATAATGTTTATACCTATTTTTGAATTGATTTCTGTTTGTACATAGTTTCAGTTCCAGCTCCAGACTGTTCCACAAATCCACCCCACAGACAGATATGCACATACTTTTCTTAGTTGTTCATACCTGAGGTTTTGCCGAGTTTAAGTCTCCTCTCAAATTATAATCATTGTCTTTTTTTTTGAATATTTTTTGTATATTAATTGGGAGTTGATTTTTAATTACCCTGTACATTACTTGTGCTGTCTTATATTTAACTAAATCCATGAACTTTATGGGATGTGACTTTAAAAACAAGAAGTTGGTATGGTCTCTATATCCTACATTATTTATTATCCTTATAGCTTTTTTTTTTTTGTAATGTGCATATTGGCTGTAGATTGGTTTTGTAGGTGTTTCCCCAGACCTCTACACAGTAGTTAAGATATGGTAGAAACAGTGAATCGTACAGAAAGAATAATGATTTATAGTCCAAGATGTGTCTTGTCTTCCCCAGTATCCCTATACATTTTGCCAGCTTGGCCCGGATGTGACTGATATGAGGTTTCCAGCAGATCGTATTGTCTAGTGTCACCCCCAGAAACTTATTTTCCTGTACTATGTATATATATATTTTATAGTAATATGTACATATGTATATTAGCTGCTCTTGCTTGCTTGTTTTTTCTTGCCTTCTGATTGTTGCTCTGAGTGTTGCTATCCCTGTGCTGTTGCAATCCTGGAATTTCCCCGTTGTGGGACTAATAAAGGCTTATCTTATCTTATCTTATCTTATTTCAATTCTGGTATCATCTATCATCACCATTATGCCATGATTTATTTTATAATTTCCAAACAACATAATCTTTGTTTTTTTTTCATATTTAAAGATAATTTATTTATGTTGAACCACTGTGTTAACTAGGGATGGGCATAATTTACCGATTAACCGATAATTGATCATTAAGAATTTCACCGAGGAAGTTCATTTTCGTCGACAAACCGTTTTTTTTTTTTTTTTAAACAATCCGAGGTTATTAAGGCCTAGTGCACGGCCGTCCTCAAACAATGCAATGGCAAAATTTGGGCACCAGGGGGCAACATTACACCATCGCCGTACCCTGGCGTGCCTCCGTTGATACATGCGGGCTTCCGTAGGGCGATCGCCAAATCATGAGGCGGTTGCGGCGAAGTGTTGCGTGGGACCATTTCAATTTAAAAAATGACCAGGTGTACTGCAATCACTGCAATGCAGCATACAAATATACCTCATCGACAGGGTCCATGGAACACCCTTATTACGCGAAGAAACCGCCAACAGTGGTTGCGCGCTGAGTAATGGCGGTCGTGAAGATTCTTTTTTTTTTTTTCAGAAACTTTATTGAGAAGGTCATGAAGATTCGGTGTACACACGTCGAGGGAAGCTGCAGGAGGCGGCGTAGTGCCTCGACGGGAAGACTATTTCGCACAAAATGGCACAAGAGAACAGCAAAAAGTTCCACGCGGCTAGACTAAGCAATACGAGCGATAGAGCAATGAATGCGGTCTTCGTTTGTTGGGTGGCCGCTCGGCAGGGAGAGAGAGCTGCGTAAAACGTCTCGGCCAATCAGCTTGCGGGGTGAAACGTCTCGGCCAATCAGCTTGCGAGATTCCCGAGCCGAGCAAACACGAGAACAGAGAGAGAGAGATTTGAGAGAGAGAGGTAGATTTGAGTTGTGCGGCACTCCGTGCCCTCCGTGCTGATACCTGATGTTCTAATGTAGTCTACCTACCTAAAAATGTTAATGATTAACCGATTATTAATCATTAATTCTCCCGGCGATCGGTGAAGAAAATTTCACCGAATGCCCATCCCTAGTGTTAACCTTTTCGTTTCTGTTGTGACCACCTCAAAAACCTGCTGCAAATTCTCACCAGTGCAAAAGATATTTGTGTCATCAGCAACCAAAATAAATTTCAGAAATTTTTACACTTGGCATATGTCATTTATATATAAGATAAAGAGTTTGGGTCCCAAAACTGACCCCTGGGCACACCACAAGAGATGTCCATGAAGAGTGATTTGTGCGCACCTATTTGTACAAAATGTTGTCTGTTACTTAAATAACTTTCCATACAACTCAGTCCGACCCCTCTTATCTCATACCGTTCCAGTTTCCTCAGTAGAATTCTATCATCAGTTGTGTCAAAAGCTTTCTTTAAATCGATAAATACTCCTACAGCAAACTTTTTTGCCTATACAAGTAGTGATTTCTTCTATGAGTTCGATCAGTGCCAAGGATGTAGACTTGTCTGCTCTACAACCATACTGACTGTCTGTAAGAAGGTTGTGTTTTTCAATGAAAAAATCCAGTCTTTTAGTGAAGATTTTTTTTCAATTATTTTGGAGAATTGTGAGAGTAAAGAGACTGGCCTGTAATTTGTGAAATGATGACTGTCTCCTGTTTTGTATAGTGGTATTACTTTTGCCATTTTCATTTTGTTTGGAAATTTACCAGTTTGAAATGACAGGTTACAGATGTGGATGAGTGGTTTAACAATTCCTTCAATTTCTTTTTTCATCATGTCAATTTCATTCCAGTCAGTTGATTTTTTGTTCTTAAATTTACTCACAGTCTCGATAATTTCCTTTCCACTTACTGCACCCAAAAAGATTGTGTTTGGATTTCTATCTTCGATTTCATTTACAGAACCACTGTTGTTTGTTTCTGGTGTCACTATTGTTTTTGCTAATTCTGGTCCAACATTTACAAAAAAAATATTGAAACCACTGACCACATCCTCCATATTATTTATCAAATTGTCATTTTCAATAAAATATTCTGGATAATTTGCATTCTTTGATCGGTTACTAATAATCCCATTTAGCACTTGCCATATTCCTCATAAGTTATTCTTATTATCCTCTAATATTCTGTTGTAGTATTCTTTCTTACAAGTCCTCATGATATTAGCTTGTTTTTATATCTTTTAGATTTGATCTCAGCCTCTAACCTTTCTACACTTAATAAATTGTTTGTATAATGTATTCTTCTTTTTACATGCATTTAATAGCCCCTTGGTGACCCATGGAATATTTTTGTTTTGTTGTCTGTCACTGTCTTGTTTTATAGGACAGTTTTTATTGTACAATGATTGAAATATTTGTAAAAATTCATCATATGCTTTATTTATATCTTTTTCATCAAAACTATCTTCAAGTCTTGCATTAATAATTCCTTTGCCAGTAAATACATAGATTCTTAAGTTCTTATTCTTTAATATTTAATATTTTTGGTATACTTTTTCTTCCTATAATCACATTGATAGACAAAAATCAACAGGTGGTCACTGATATTTAATAAAGGCCCACTCATGATATTATTTTCCATAATGTTTGTGAATATGTGATCTATTAGTGTGGCACTGTGTGACGTAATTCTGCTAGGTCTGGTGGTTGTTGGATGTAAGCCCATACTGTACATTGTGTTGATAAATTCTTCTGTCATACTATGTTGTTTTGAGTTCATAAGATCGATACTGGCTCGTTCCTTTCCATTACTTTGTGTTATCCTCTGTACCTTTGTCCTTTAATAAAACATCATTGCAAACTCACCGGTGACTTGTGGCGTCTTATGGTGGCTTGCGAGGGCCACCGTGACAGTAGACTGCTGCCAGGACGCCTAAACAGAGGCGCCACACCGAGACACCGTTCCCGGTGAGTTTTTGCATTGGACTTTGCTCTTCCTGTCTGGGTACTGCATGCTGACAGCATGCCGTCGCGGAGGGTCCACACTCGGAGCCAGAGCAACGAGCTGGCGGACGTCCTTGAATATGTCGATGAAACCCTCATCGCCGCCTCCCTCCTCGACTTCCACAGCGACGTGCGCTGGTGTGCTGAGGACGTGCTGAATCATCTCCCCCGCTTCGCCAACCACCCTGAAGTCAGCGCGAGGAGAGATGACATCGCCGCGCAGCGCGAGATACTCCATGGGCTGGAGGGAAACCCCGGTAGGAAGCCGAAGGGGAGGCATCCTCGCTCCTCACGTCCGGATCCCATTCCTGTCGCCATTCCAGTCCAGGAGTTCGCACCACCCAGGGGTGATCCCCGCCGGAGAGTGTCGTCATTCGGGAATCCCCCGGAGAAGCTACAACTCACAGCTGCTTCCATCCGGGACCAAGTGGCGGCAGCTCGTTCCGCTGTTCACCCCACACAAATAATTAAGCATGTGACGGCGGCAGTCAGACTGGTGGAAAGGAACCCTGAGTTGAGTGACTTCCCTGAGTACGCCGACCTGCTTGCCTCAGTTTCTGCACAGGAGTGGCGATTCCCGGACCTCACCTTCGCCTTGCCCCCTGCAAGAAACCGTCGTCACACCCACTCTAAGCCTCAGCATGAATCCCGTCCGGATCCAGTTCTGGGTCGCTGCAAGGTCTCAACCCCACAGTCAGCTGCTTCCTCGACGTCTCGCCAGGAGAAAATCCCCGCAGCCTCTCCCCCCGGGTCATCTTCTCTTGCTGTCCCATCAGCGCTCCGTGCCCGGTTCGTCTCGGCTTCTGCCCCATCCTCCTTGACGCCTTCCCTGGCTGCTGTGTGCACCTGGAGTCCTGGTCTGGCGAGCCCCATCCCAGATCCATCACGAGCGGCTCCCCCTCGTCCTCCCAGGGGGCCTCTGTCACCATCTGGCGGGGAAAGGGAGGAGCAACGTCCGCTACAGCAGGCACCATCCTGCCTCCGGGACACAGGCAAGTACAAGTTCACTCATCTCCTCATTATTGTGATTTGCCTTGTCTGACTCCTGGAGGTGGAGTTCGGGGTTCGCAGTCCCCCGAGCTCCCACCACCTGCTGTAGCTTGTATTATTAAACCCGCTTCCTCTGTGTCTCCCTCCGCTGAGCGGTCCTCGACACCAGGCCAACGTCACCGGATGAGGAGGGGGCCTGCGGTTCTGGAGAGCCTGGTTCCGGTCTCGCAGCCATGCCGTGGGCGGAGGAGGAGAGCGGACTGCAGCGTGGAGCCTGCGCCGACGAAGAAATGTCCCCGGGTCTCCACAGACGAGCGGTCCGGTCCAGCGGGTCGAGGGTCCCCAGCCACCACGCTATGCGGGTCGTTGGCGTGGACGTCACTGCCGGAGGGTCCTCAGGCTGTGGACACCATCATGCCAGCTGCAGAGCCCGACGTAGCTGAGTGGGAGCCAGAGGATGATCTCCTCCCATCTGAGCCCAGATCGTCAGAATCCTGGACGGCGTCGGAACTCGAGATCAGGCAAGTGCTCTATGTTGTCTTTCTCTTCTCCATTTTAGAGCATTTTTGCCTGTCTCTTGGGGAGGCCAGCCGGGTGCAGCCATCCGCTGCATCTAAGCTTGTCACGCCAGGTTCTGGCGCTACCGGTGATCCTGATCCCAGTTCTTTTCTCTCTTCTGAGCCTTCTCCCAGGGTCACCGGTGTGGAGCTGATTCTGGTTGCTGTGCCAGAGGCTTCGGGTTCGGGGTTGGAGGTCGGTTCTGGTGTGGCGCCGACCCAGTCAGGGTCTGACGCGGGTGCAGCTGTGACCCAATTGGGGTCCATCGCGGGGGCAGCCGTGACCCAATCGGGGTCCATTGTGGGTGCAGCCGTGACCCAATCGGGGTCCATCGCGGGTGCAGCGCCAGCTGAATCCAATGTCGGTGAGGGAGCTGCAGATCCCCTATCACCGGGCACTGGACTGGCTCATCTTCATCCTCATCTTCATCTTCATCATCATCACCCTCATCTTCCCCCCAAGCCTTCTCCATCAGGTGCCGTTTGGGTTCCTCACTTTCGGCCCGGCTCGCCCTCACTATTCCCCTCTGCAGGGAAGCCGTTGTCATTTTCTCCCCTGCGGTCCTGGTGGCTAAGCGATGCGGGTTGGCTACCTGAAGGACTGCCGCGCCCATTTGGCACTCTGGGCCGGCCACCCGACCCACTGGACTGTCTGTTTGGCGACCTGGTCCGGCCGCCAGAAGTTCTGTGTTTCCGGGCATGGGACTGGGGTAGGCTGCCCGAACTGTCCTTTTTCCCCCTGCCTGCGATATGGCCGTTTGATGCTGGGTGGCTCCCCGAACTATCAGCCTTCATGCCACAGAACCAGGACTGCCGTCATCCCGGGTTTTCATCTTCATTGTGTCTGTAATCTTTTGGGATGTGCGGGGGGTCTTGTGTTTGTAATTGTGCATCTCACTCTTTCCTGGCCGGTGTTTTTGACCGTTTTTTCCTCTGCCAAATGTCCATTCATTGTTTGTAATAGCTGGTGTATTTTTACCTTTTGGATTTGGTATTCTCTGTTGTCATACCCTGTAATTGTGTTTTTTTTCCTCAATCTGCCTTGATCGTGGTCTGTTTTTGTGAATTTACTGTTTACTGTTATTTTGCCCCGCTATCATTCTGCCTTAGCTGCAATTTGTGCATGGGAACGCCTACGCGTTCCTGTTGCCATGTTTTTTTTTGTCTTTTCCGCTCCCCCCGGCCCGTTCCCCCTTCTGCCCACCCTGGGGGGGGTGGGGGGTGGGGGGGCTTGGGTGTCATTGGGCTTTCAGAGCCCGCCCTAGAGGGGGAGGTACTGTTATGATCTGAGCGCCGATCTCATCCGCGCTCGGGTCATACATCATCCCCTTCAGGCTTTGAC
This sequence comes from Pholidichthys leucotaenia, assembly GCA_020510985.1. NCBI lineage: Eukaryota > Metazoa > Chordata > Actinopteri > Cichliformes > Pholidichthyidae > Pholidichthys > Pholidichthys leucotaenia. The sequence continues at coordinate 33,154,825 of CM035842.1, read as the reverse complement.
AGCAATGTTTTCCCTCTGGCTCTTATTGTGACAGCGCTCAGGGAAGCTTCCTGCTGTCAAAGCCGAACAGCTGTGCTGCATTCAGGGTTCATTAGCGTCCGGCATAAAAGGCGGACGCTGAATGCAGCCCAATGCAGCAGTCTCTGTTAAACTCCCGTCAAGATTCCTCATGGTCTGATGCATCAGGCATCCCCCTGCTCAGATGTGGGCTTCTCATCGTCTACTATTGTAAGTTACTCTATTGTGATCCTGTTTTCGTCATAGTGTGTTTTACTAACTAACTAACTAACTAACCTGCACTTATATAGCGCTTTTCTAGTCACAAAGACCACTCAAAGCGCTTTCATTAATACTAACCCTCTATTCTAAGGGCCTATAGGAAACAGATATCTAGGGACAATTTAGAACAGCCAATTAACCTAACATGCATGTTTTTGGCATGTGGGAGGAAACCGGAGAAATCCCGGAGTAAACCCACGCAACACGGGGAGAACATGCAAACTCCAAACAGATCACTGTTGGTCGGGGGCTGGGATCGAACCCACGATCCCACGATCCCCACAATCCCCCGGCCAAGGGTAAACTGTGCTGCCGCAGTGCTAACCACTGCGCCACCGTGCAGCCACCCATCGAGGCTCGTTCCTTTCCATTACTTTGTGTTATCCTCTGTTCCTTTGTCCTTTAATAAAACATTGCAAACTCACCGGTGACTTGTGGCGTCTTATGGTGGCTCGCGAGGGCCACCGTGACAGTAATTTATAGGTGGAATTAGAGTCATGTGTTTTTAATCAATAGGATAACAATTAAGTGTGAGTGGGCACCCTGTTTTATTTAACTGAAGGCCTCTCTGGCACTGGCTAATGTTAATGTTCATGAGTCCACCATCAGGAGAACACTGAACAACAATGATGTGCATGGCAGGACTGCAAGGAGAAATCCACTACTCTCCAAAAAGAACACTGCTGCTCATCTTCAGTTTAATAAAGATCACATGGACAAGCCTGAAGGCTATCCACCTTATTCCTTGACCCCGTGATGTCTTGCATGAATTATGTGCACAACTTCCAGTACTAGTTTAGAACATGGAGTTGTCATGGAAATGGGACACTCTTCCTTGTAAAGAAACAATGACTTTGGCATCAAAAATGTGGGAACACTGCCTTTTGCACCTCAAAAAGCGTAATATAATCATACCACTTCCCAAGACTATGGAGGGATGGGAAAATGACCTTAAAAAGTGGTCTTGCAGACAGTAGCTCCGTTAGTTAGCTCTGCTGCGAAGATGCTAACGCTGTAAACAAATAAAAGCTCTGAGATACATCAATGTGTTCACTGCAATAAAGTTGGTTGCATTTTGTTAAAAGATGTTGGACATAATCAAATTTACCTTAAAGCAGACGTAGCATCTAGTCAGAGCCACAAAGAACCACAATACCGTGCTTGGGTGTTTTCATGTTAGAGTAAATACAGACAGCTGCAGCTGTTTGTCCTACCCTGACATTAAAATGCTCATGCTGCTGTCATGCCATGAATGCTTGTTATTTAACTTAACATGTACAGACATTTTCCAACAACTGTTAAAAATTTTATTGTTCTATATTTTGTGATAATTTAAAAAATTAATGCATGCCGAAGCTACTAATATCAAGTCCATATCATTCCAATGCAGTGCAACGAATGCAAAAAAAAAAAAAAAATACTATTTGATATTTTTCTTAAATCATTAAGCCTTAGGAAGCAAACTATTATTTTTTAATTTATTATTGTCATAAATCACCCTTTTCAAGGGCAGGCAGAAGACATCAAACACCAACTGTGAGTTTGCAACATTCATTAACTTAAACACAAACATTACAACACTTACAAATAAGGAGTGGTGAGAGGAACGCTGGAGGAGAACGAGGCTCACATGTGGTGGGAAAAGAGAACAGCCTGGAGGGACCCAGGCTGAGGCGCTTGGACACACCGGGGCAAAAGAGACGAAAACCAGACAGAGTCACACCCAAAAAGAAATGGGGCTCACGTCTGGGGAAATGGGAAAAATGAATTATTCCAGGATGGAGCGCCGTTCACCTCTGCGGAAAAAGCACATACACTCAGAGTTTCGGCAGGTGCTCTGAGGAAGCAAACAGTAGGACACGACAACTGGAAACGTTGCCCTTGTCCTTAAATAGATAAATGGAAAATGATCAATGAATGACAGGTGTGGGTCACAAGAATGAGGAAATAATCAAACACAATCTGTGACAGGTGTGCAGACTGCGAAACAAAGTTTGACAGCAGGACGCGCACAGACCACTGTCAAAATAAAAGCCCAGACTGGAAATAATAAATAACGATACAGAGAGTAAAATAACACAACCCCCAGAGATACAAATAATACAAGATGATGCACAAATAACATTATAGACAAGACTATAACGACAAAACTAAGCTTACAAAACAACTCATAACTAATCACGGACAAAAAACAACCAGAGACAAAATACAGAAGTGCGTGACAACCCCCAAACTAAGATAACCATAGTAAATACAAAATAAATACATACAGAAATACAAATGACATACAACAACTTTGAGGCTGTGCACGGCCCTACCAATCATGCTCAGAATCATGATAATATTTTACTTGATGCAGCCTCTGCTCTGGAGACATATGACACATAAAAACTCAGATCTGTGACATTCATAGCAAAACATACCTGGTGGCTCTTGGGTCCCGTCCTGTGTCTGTACCACACTCCATCACATCGTACAATCCTTTGTAGTTGTGGTGTATGATCTACGCATTGCTGTAGAAGCCAGATTTAGCTGTGCTACTTTTGTGAGAGGGCCTCACACTACAAACAAGTAGCACAAGTTGAAATTACGCAAAAACATTCAAATATACAAAAACTACAACTGCTGAAATTAGCTGCCACTTGACTGCAAAACACATACTGTATGTGAACTGTAAATTAAAATGAATTTCAAAAACTTTATTTTTAATAGCCCCACTACTCTACTCTTGCTGGACTGATTTAACACTTACTTCCAGCCTGAAACTAGAAAGTTGCCCCATAATTATTTCTACAGCAGCACCCTCAGCGAATAAGGACCTGTACTTATATAATGCTTTTTCTAGTCTCAAAGACCACTCAAAGTGCTTCACTGATACCAACCCTCTATTCTAAGGGCCTATAGGAGACATATCTTGGGACAATTTAGAACACCAATTAACCTAACATGCACGTCTTTGGATTGTGGGAGAAAACTGGAGCCCCCGAGGTAAAACCCATGCAGCACAGGAAGAAACATACAAACTCCACACAGAAAGGTTTCTACCCTGCCAGCCTGGGGATTCAAACCTGGAACTTTCTAGCTGTTAGGCAACAGTGCTAACCACTGCACCACCGTGCTGCGTGAATAAGGTGGATTGGAAAAATGCCTTGTGGACAGAGGAGACCAAAATAGAACTTTCTGGTTTGAATGAGAAGCATTATGTTTGGAGAAAGGAACGATACTGAATTCCAGCATAAGAAACTTGATCACATCTGTGAAAACATGGTGATGGTAATATCATGGTTTGGGCCCGTTTTTGCTGCATCTGGGTAAGAACCGACTTTCCATCGTTGATTATTGAATTATTCCAGCAAATACTAAAGGAAAATGTCAGGACATCTGTCCATGAATCCAATCTCAAGAGAAAGTGGGTCATGCAGCTAGACAATGATCCTTAGTATCAAGTCGTTCTGCCAAAGAATGGTTAAAGAAGAATAAAGTTAATGTTTTGGAATGGCCAAGTCAAGTCTTGTCCTTAATCCAACTGAGATGTTGTAGAGGGACCAAAGCGAAGCAGTTCATGTGAGGAAACCCACCAGAGTTGAGCTTTTCTGCACAGGGTAATGGGATTAAAAATTCTCCAGGCGATGTGCAGGACTTATCAACGTTACCCAGAAATGTTTAGTTGCAGTTATTGCAGCAGATACACCAGATACTGAAATCAAAGGTTCACAAATTTTTGCCTCTCACAGATTTGTAATATTGTACCATTTTCCTCAATAAATAAATGAAAAAGTATCTTTTGTCTCATTTATTTAACTGGGTTCTCTTTATCTACTTTTAGGACTTAAGTGAAAATCTGATGTTTCAGGTCATATTGATGCAGAAATGTAGAAAATTCTAAAGGGTTCACAAACTTTCAAGCACCACTGTAGCTTGAAGGGTTTACAATGCTTTTTTCATATAAAAGAATAGTTTGGATCATTGATTGTATGCAGTACCAAAACCAATGTGTTTTTCCCGGTATGTATAATTGCTGAGTTCAACATGCCCTCTAAAGTCTGCAGTGTGCCTGTTTCCTTTTTGTTTTTTGAGGTTGTAATCACAGAGGCTTCTCACCGTGGAACTTTTGGTGTTTGTGCCTGTCATTCTTCTTTGCAGGCATTGTGCTTGTTGCGCTGCAGATCATTCCAGTACTTGATGATTTCATTGGGGCGTAACTGATGGGATGTGATAAGTCTGCTGTACGTACAACTAGAGTAAGACACCCGTCCGTTGTTGAAGAGAAAGTTGTTGGGAGGGGGGACTGGTTTGATGTGGAGCTTTGCCAGGCAGATCCCCATGTAGACATCCTCCAGGTGTAGCCTGGGGATGCAGAGTGAGGCCTGATAGATCAGCTTGGCCAGGTCCCCTGAGAAGACATACCCCATGCCTGAGCAAAACGGCGGGTAGCGTGCGTTCAGATAAAGTTCTCGTGGCATATACCACTTGTTGTTCTTGTCTTGGATTGGTGAATAATCACTCATCAGGTAGCCAGTGAAATACCTCTGCTTGGGTGGCATCTCAGGTTTCAGCAGCTTTTGGATGAGATACTCTGTGTTGACAAACATGTCGCTCTCTGTCTTCATCACATAGGAGGCGTGTGGACAATAGGTAGCCACCCAGTTCATGCCCATCAGTGTTTTTATAGTCAGGTTGTTGTAAGTGTCCTGATAGTCTGTTTGGATGATATCATGGTAAATCTGACTCTCTTCCTTGTTGCGGCTCTGAAGGAAAGTGTCTGAGGGCTTCACTAGTCCGAGCAAAAAGATACGGACAAACCCGATCGCCCATCTCTATGCTCTCATTCCCCATGTCTGGCGGATTGCATTGCAGCATCAGTTTGTTTGGGCTCTGCGGTAATGAGAAGGATGAGGAAGGGTGTGCTGTCCCTGCACTTGAACGGCTCGTGTAGAATGTATCGGTAAGGCCTGAGTGTTTTATCTGCAACCGACAACCATCTTCTTCTCTAAACTTTTGTTTGGGCTCATGGAAGTCCCCAGACCCATGTACACCCATCCTGTTCCTCCCCTCCCTAACTGCCCCACCCCTGCATTTCCTATCACCCCCTCTGCCTGTTGAGACCTGAGGTTGTAGTTTGGCACTCCATTCCCAGTCTTCATCCAGAGGTTAATCGGTGGGTTATCGTGAGGTCCATTCCATCCTGACAGCCAGTCTTGGTGGCTGAAAAATAATAAGATTAAGAACAGAGCAAGAAAGAGGAGGCCAGCCACAATAGCTTCGATAACTGTGATCGCTTGACAGTTTCTCATCATCTTGATGGGAAAGCAGAGCTGCCAAGCTCCACTGCATGATGCTGATTGGGGTCACAAACTACTGCTGCTCAAGCTTGGGCGGGTGGTGGCGTTCACTTTACAATCACCTCAGATGTGGTTCTGCAACAATCAGATAGAAGGTTAACTTGAGCTGGCAGATGGGAATGGATTGAGCCTCTTGGTGGAGTTGTGGGGAACATTTGAGCCCCTTGAGCATGGAACAGGGTTAAAAAAAAAAAAAAGGGCTCCTGGCAGAGCAAAGAAGGTGGTGATTCCTTGGCTAGGGAGGCTGCTATCTGGCTGTTCTTGGGCATTGTAGACAAACACCAGGTCATGCTCTACGTCAACTCTCCTTCAGGATACGAAAAGGGTCACCTCCTCTGTGTTTGCTTTTTCTAATCTGAAAAAGAAAAAAAAAGAGTAAACCATCTTGGGAGAAGTCCAAAAAACACCTGTTATTTACTGATTCTGAGCCTCATTTCAACCATCTCAGATGTCTGTATGTGTGTGTGTTTTAAATTCTTCTTGTGAGAAAAGCAAAAATTTAAAAGTGCACAAATACCAACAATATGTGGTGTGTGATCCACCAGGGAACTGTATACCAAGTGTGTCATAAACCAAACAAGCATGCACAGACAAGCGGAAGGAAAAAGAGCTTTTAGCAATCCTTAATGAACGTCTTTGGAAATGCTAAAGATGGCAACTCTATGGAGTACTATGGCAATCCAGGAAAACCCAGTATGGTCCGTGTTTCCTCTGTTGTGTGAATAGGGTGACCCGTGCTACATGAAGTGGGCTAAATGACCCTCCAAGTGGCGCGAGCTGAAGTGGGACCACCTCACCTCGGTGGACATTTGAATAGGACAACGTAGATAAACGTGTGATGAAGTAGGTGTCACCATCACCATGTCACAGCACAGCAATGTGGCGATGGTAATTTAGAAGCTGCAGCAGACAACTGCTTATGCCACAATTATACAAATATCACAGTGGCTGAGACAGAAGTTTCTTTTAAGACGATTTTTTTCATTCACTCCCATGGACCCTCCAGCAGCTCTGACTGTCCCTGGCTGCTGTGGCGCCAACACCAGCTTGTCCGAGTTCAGTGAGGGGCAGTCCCCTGTTCAGCTCTGCTCTGTGTTCATTCATGCATGCTGAGTCACCTCGCATTAATTTACCCTCTGCTCCTCTTTTTTTTCTATGACAGCCTCCTCCAAACTAAAACATATTCTGCTTTGTGTGGCACTGGACATAAAATGTAACACACAAACACACAAACACACTAAGTAAAGATATAAACCTGTGTGTACACACACACACACACACACACACACACACACAAACTGAATCTCTTCCTGTAAACATGAAAGATATTCAGTGCTAATATGAAAAAAAAATGATATTCTGCAACCGGAGTTACAGAATTCTGTTACCTAATTCTGTTACCGGAGTGGTGGGTCAGTTGGTAGAGCATCCACCCAACACCCGGGAGGCAGGGGTTCAAATCCTGGCCGGGTCATGCCGAAGACCATATAAAAAAGTGGAACTTCCTGCCATCCAGCTTGGTGCTCAGCAAAAATGGAATGGAGGAGGGAAATTTGTGGCAGCGCCTTGCATGGCAGCGGCCCTCTGATTCTACACTTGGGGTGTGTGTGATTAACACAGTAGCTAGGTAAAGCACAATCTCATTCTACTGTACATGATTGGTTGTACAGCTGAATGACGATAAAGGGTGATTTAATTAAATGTCAGGTGCATTTTTTTAATACCCCACCGGCCGAAGCCCAAAGGGGTCAAAGAGCCCTTTGGGCGAAGACTGAAGGGGGATCAACTCCTACAGTTTTGTTTTGATTGTTATGAAACTTCGTACCATGGTTTGATATACTCTTATGATGTGTATATTGAAATTTCACCCTCATCTGATGACCCTGAGGTCAAAGGACAGAGGTCAGATTTTCCCTTAATCTTCTAAACACAATAAATACTGAAAGATGATGTTTAGGCTTTTTCAAATTGATACAGTAGTTGTATCTAATACACATCTTGGACAATTTACACCCACACCTAACTATGGGTCTGTCCGTCTGTCCGCCCGTCCAGCCATCCATCCATCCATCTGTTCCACTCTTGTGAAATGAAGTCCTACAGTTTTGTTCCAATTGTTTTGAAATGTGGTACCATGGTTTGATACAGCGGGGGAAATAAGTATTGAACACATCAACATTTTTCTCATTAATCATATTTCTGATGGAGCCACTGACCTGAGATTTTCACCAGATATCAGTCATCGGCCTCCGTCGGTCTATGATAACCATGAAGAGAATCCTAAACGTCTACTCTGCTGGAACAGCACCGCCTGTGGCTGAACAGGCCGATGCACGAATGGCAGTCCCTGTCACACAGGTCGCACTTGTGGGTGGTCTCCGTGCTGCTGGAGCTGTGGCGGTTCTTCCTGCGGGTCCTTTTTTCATCTGCTGTAGCAGTCAGTCTCTCTTCACCCGCCTTGAGCTGTCTGGTCAGGGTGCCTCTCCATTTGGAGCGGTCCGTTGCAAGGTCCTCCCAGCGCTCTGTGTTGATCTCCAGGGCCTTCATGTCTCTCTTGCAGACGTCTCTAAAGCGCAGCTGTGGGCGGCCAACGTCTCTCCTGCCAGTTGCCAGTTCTCCATAGAGGACGTCTTTGGGGATTCTGCCATCCTCCATACGGTGAACGTGGCCTAGCCAGCGGAGCCTGCGCTGCCTGAGTAGAGTGAACATGGAGGGAAGGCCAGCACGGGACAGAACTTCTGTGTTGGGCACTTTGTCCTGCCAGGATATGTCCAGGATACGGCGAATGCAGCGCAAGTGGAAGGAGTTCAGTCTCTTTTCCTGCCGGGCGTATGTTGTCCACATCTCACTCCCATAGAGCAGTGTGCTGATGATGCAGGCGTTGTACACTGCCATCTTTGTCTTGACAGAGAGTTTGGGATTCTCCCACACTCGTGTGGTGAGGCGAGCGAGTGTGGACGCTGATTTTCCAATCCTCTTGTCGATCTCTGTATCAAGGGAGAGGTTGCTGCTGATCGTGGACCCCAGGTACGTGAACTGATTCACGACCTCCAGCTCGTAGTCATCGATGGTGATGGTTGGTGGTGCTTTCGTGCCTTGCGCCAAGACGTTAGTCTTCTTCAGGCTGATGGTAAGCCCGAAGTCCTTGCCTGCCTGGGAGAAGTGGTCCATCAGGGTCTGAAGCTCCTGCTGTGTCTGGGTAGCGACTGCAGCGTCGTCTGCGAACAGCATGTCTCTGATTAGAGCCTCGCGTACTTTGGTTCTGGCTTTCAGGTGGGCGAGGTTGAAAAGCCTGCTGTCAGATCTTGTGTGCAGGTAGATTCCCTCTGTTGCTGTGCTGAAGGCATGCCTCAGGAGCATAGCAAAGAAAATCCCAAAGAGGATTGGCGCAAGTACACAGCCCTGTTTCACTCCGCTGCGTATGTTGAATGGCTCTGAGACATTGCCGTCGTGCTGCACTATCCCCTGCATGGTTGGTGTGAAACGATCGATGAGGCTTTGCAACTTTGGTGGGCATCCTATCTTTGGCAGGATCTTGACAAGGGCCCTCTCTGCTGACCAGATCAAACGCTTTGGTGAGGTCGATGAAGGCGACGTACAGGGGCATGTTCTGTTCTCTGCATTTCTCCTGAAGTTGGCGGATGGAGAATATCATATATTTCCATGCACGTTTCCAGCTTCTCCTCAGCATCACTGGTCCGTAGAGAGCTCACCTCTGTAGTCATGAAGTCCTTTGAGCGCCTGGTCCTGTCCCACCTCAAGTCCATCACCACCCCTCTCCTGGACCCGCTGCAGTTTGCCTACCGAGCCAACAGGTCTGTAGACGATGCAGTCAACCTGGCCCTCCACTCCATCCTGCAGCACCTGGACTCCCCGGGAACCTACGCCAGGATCCTGTTTGTGGACTTCAGCTCCGCATTCAACACCATCCGCCCCGCTCTGCTCCGGGACAAGCTGTCCCTGCTCAACGTGCCTGACTCCCTCTGCAGGTGGATCATCGACTTCCCGACGGACCGGAGGCAGCATGTGCGGCTGGGAAAGACTGTCTCAGACTATTCACTAGCATCAGCACCGGATCACCCCAGGGCTGTGTACTTTCCCCCTACTCTTCTCCCTTTACACCAACTCCTGCACCTCCAGCCACCAGTCTGTCAAGTTGATCAAGTTGCGGACGACACCACCCTCATCGGGCTCATCTCCAACGGCGACGAGTCCGCCTACAGGAGAGAGGTGGCCCAGCTGGCGTCCTGGTGCAGCAATAACAACCTGCAGCTGAACGCTCTGAAGACAGTGGAGATGATTGTAGACTTCAGGAAAGTCACTACTCCTCTGCCCCCCCCTCACCCTCTCAGGCTCTCCATCACCACTGCTGATTCCTTCCGCTTCCTAGGCACTACCATCACCAGGGACCTCAAATGGGAGCTGACCATCAGCTCACTCATCAAAAAAGCCCAGCAGAGGATGTTCTTCCTGCGGCAGCTGAGAAGCTCAAGCTACCCACCAGATGTTAGTGCAGTTCTACAACAGCCATCATCGAGTCCATCCTCACCACCTCCATAACCGTGTGGTACGCAGGAGCCACTGCCAGGGACAGACTAAGGCTGCAGCGCGTCGTGCGCACTGCTGAGAAGGTGATCGGCTGCAAGCTCCCATCTCTCCAGGATCTGTACATCTCCAGGACCCGGAGGCGTGCTGGCCGGATCATAGCCGATCCCTCACACCCTGGTCACGTACTGTTTGCCCCCCTCCCCTCTGGTAGAAGACTTCGGTCCATCCAGACTAAAACCTCCCGTCACATGAACAGCTTCTTCCCCTCTGCCATTAGACTGCTGAACACTAAGTGACTTATTGACTCTCGTGCACCATGTACAGCAGCTCAACCAGACTCATGTCAATCATCACTGTTTTCTTCCTGCATTACCGGACATGCACTATATAGTTCTCCACAGTATCTGCTGCTGGCTAATATATATTTTAACTGTTGACCAGTATCACTTAATCTTATCCTACACTTTATTACATGTATAGTTTATTTCTCTTATCTTATCATGTTTAATGTTGCAGCATTGTACCGAGACAAATTCCTAGTTTGTGTACTACATGAACAATGGCAATAAACCTGATTCTGATTCTGATTCTGATTCTGATCATGTCTACCGTTGATCACTCAGCGCGGAAGCCACACTGAGACTCGGGGTAGACACGTTCGGCAAGCTTCTGTAAACGAATGAGAACAACTCGTGCGTAGACTTTGCCAACAACGCTGAGGAGGGAGATGCCCCTGTAGTTGTTGCAGTCGCTTCTCTCCCCTTTGTTTTTGTAGAGGGTGATGATCTTGGCATCCCTCATGTCCTGTGGTACGGCACCCTCCTTCCAGCACTGGCAGAGGACGTCATGCAATGGCAGCAGTAGGGCGGTCTTGCAGTGCTTGATCAGGTCGGGGGGTATGCGGTCGTTGCCGGGTGCCTTGCCAGCGGCCAAGCTATCAATGGCCTTGCTGAGTTCGTCGATGGTTGGCTCGGCGTCAAGTTCATCCATGGATGGCAGGCAATCGATGGCGTCAAGGGCTGACGGTGTCACGGTGTTCTGTTTGGAGTAGAGGTCGGAGTAGTACTCCACCCATCTCTCCATCTGCTTGTTCTTTTCTGTGATCATCTCCCCAGTGGAGGATTTGAGGGGGACCGTCTTGCTCTGGGCTGGACCAAGTGCTTTCTTGATGCCATCGTACATACCACGGATGTTCCCTGTTATGGCAGCGGGTTTGAATGTCTTGGCTGAGCTGAGTCCAGTACTCGTGGCACAGCACCGAGCAGTCTGCTGACTTTGCTTCTCGCAGCCCTGAGAATCTGGAGATTCTTCTCATTTGGGTACTTCTTGTACTCGGCAAGAGCTGAGCGCTTGGCTTCAATGACGGGGGTCATCTCGGTCAACTTGGCATCAAACCAGTCCTGTGACTTCGAGGTCTTCCTCCCAAAGGTAGCCAAGGCTGTGCAGTGGATGGTGTTTTGCAGCTCTTCCCACTTCTGCTTCGCAGATTCTCCTTCTTGTGGTACACCAAGTTCCTTCTCAAAGGTGGAGGCAAACCGCTCAACAAGTTCTGGTTGGGCCATCTTGCTGGCGTAAATCTGTGCCTTTCCAGGCTGTCTAGCACGATGGAATTTCTTCAGCTGCAGCTTGACCTTGCAACACACCAATGAATGGTCTGTGTCGCAATCTGCACTCTGGAACGAACGGGTGATTAGCACGTTCTTCAGTGAGGTGCGCCTGGTCAGGATCAAGTCCAGCTGGTGCCAGTGCTTTGAGCGCGGATGTCACCAGGAAACCTTGTGTTGGGGCTTGGTCTTGAAGAACGAGTTTGTGATGCACAGATCGTGATAAGTGCAGAACTCAAGCATCCACTGTCCGTTGTCGTTCATTCTGCCCATGCCAAATGGTCCAAGACAGGAGGGCCAGGAGTTGTGGTCAGCACCCACTCTGGTATTGAAGTCTCCAAGGAGAATGAGTTGTTCAGAGTGGCTGGGCCTTGAGTGGTGAGTGGGAACAACCCCCGGCGCCTCGTTCTATGCCAATTGAGCTGTGGCTTATAACCGGTAACTGTCATTCCCCGTGTTTTGTCTACGCCAAAGGCGAAGCTGGAGCGTCTTCTCCAGTGATCCGGTGTTCTACCTTCCAGCGTTGGGCGTTGGTAGGATTCAAGCCTGGGCAGGAAGATATGGAGGACAAGATGTTGCCCATGCAGCATGTCCCCCCTCTCCACGTCACTGATGAATCCAAAGGAACAGCAGGGCTGCTACAGTTTGGCACCAGCGCCATCGCAGGAGCTGCCAGAACGATGTTGAGCACAACAGAGAACTGCCTTAGGGACTCCGACTGCAGATTTTCCTCAGGGTTGACTCCCGAAGCCTTTCCCGTGACCGGGTGTGCTGCAAGGCAGCAGAGGTTTGAAATCAGGGTTTACATTCCCCTAGATGGGCTACCTTCCCAGGTTGATGAGCCACCATCTACCCGAAGCATCTAGTTTTAAGGCGCCAGAGATCCGCCCTCGCCCTTTCTCCTATTAGTAAAAGCAGTTCCGCCGGGCTTAGAGACTAAACCACACAGGCAGGCTAGGAGTTGGACTTAGTTGTCAGAGGCTTTTCGAGACGCACGCCATAAGGAGCATTTTATAAGCACTGGGAGCTTAATCCCAGTGCCGCTCCTGGCTATGACAATCTTGGAACCCAGATATCAGTAACAACCCAAGTAATCCATACATGCAAGCAAATCAAGGCAACTGTGTTTACAAAACAAAACGTATTTAGTAAAGTGGAAGGACACAGGGAATAAGTATTGAACACATGAAAAGAGGCGCAAAAAGGCATAGAAAGCCAAGAAATGAGCTGAAATCCATCAGAATTTAGGAAGCCATCCCATCCCCCATCACTGCAAATTAATTTCATCTGGTTAAGTCCTGACTGATAGCCTTTAAAAAGGTCTATGAATATCAGATTGTCACAAACTCATGATGGGTGGAAGCAAAGAGCTCTCTCTAGACCTTCACAACCATATTGTTGCAAAACATAATGATGGCACAGGCACATTTCTTAACTGCTGAATGTTCCAGAGAGCACTATTGAAGCCATCATTCGGAAGTGGAAAGAACATCTTGTTACTATGAACTGGCCATGACCAGGAGCTCGTTGCAAGATTTCTGACAAAGTCAAAAGAATTTTCAGAAGACTTATCCAGGAGCCAAAGACCACTCGTGGAGAGCTCCAGAAAGACCTGGACTTAGCGGGTACTGCTGTTTCAAAGAAAACAATAAGTAATGCACTCAACCGACATGGGCTTGATGCCCGCTCACCTCGCAAGACTCCATTGCTGAAGAAAAAGCATGTTGAAGCTTGTTTAAAGTTTGGTGCACAACATTTGGGCAAGCCAGTAAAATACTGGGAGAATATAGTCTTGTCAGATGAGATCAAAATTGAACTTTTTGGATGCAACAGCACACAGCACGGTTGGAGAAGAAACTGCACTGCACATCAGCCCAAAAACACCATACCAACAGTGAAATTTGGAGGTGGGAGCATCATGGTGTGGGGGTGTTTTTTGAGCACATGGTACAGGCAGACTTCATACAGTTGAAGGAAAGATGAATGTACAAATGTACACAGACATCCTTGATAAGAACCTGTTGCCATCTGCCAAGATGCTGAAGATGAAATGAGGGTGGACATTTCAGCAAGACAATGATTCCAAAACACACAGCCAAGGAAACACTCACCTGGCTCCAGAGAAGGAAAATAAAGCTGCTAGAATGGCCCAGTCACCTGACCTGAATCCAATTGAAAATCTACGAACAAACTGAAGATTAGAGTTCATAGAAGACCCCCACAGAATCTTCAAGATTTGAAGACAGTTTGTGTGGAAGAATGGGCTAAAATCACTCCTGAGCAATGCCCGCGCCTAGTTTCTCAATACAGGAGGCACCTGGAAGCTGTTATTACCAACAAAGGCTTTTCTACTAAATATTAAATGAATTTCACCAAGCGTGTTCAATACTTATTCCCTGTGCCATTCCACTTTATTAAATATAACTTGTTTTGTGAACACAGTTGCCTTGATTTCTTTGTATGTAAGGATTATTTGGGTTGTTACTGATATCTGGTGAAAATCTCAGGTCAATGGCTCCATCAGAAATATGTTTGAGAAAAATGTTGACATGGTGGTGGACCACTAGGAGGCTCCACTCACATCCAGTTACTTGGGGAGAAGGGTGGAGAGACGGGGAACATTTATGTACGCGCATTGCTGCCAGGATTCATTCATGTTATTGCTGGAGTTGAATAAAGTTCTGAACTGGCAGCTCTCATGCCTCGTCACTTCATTCCTCCACACTGGTGACCTACGACATTGATAATGCCCAAAATGGAAGATGAAGCGAGCTCCTTTTTGGGAGCACCCACGCTAAGGTTTCCCTCGGAGACCCTAGCCTCATTCGCCGTGGCGGTCAAGTTCCCGGACTTCTGGCTCCATGATCCCGCTGCTTGGTTCATCCACGTTGAGGCTCAGTTTGCCTCCCATGGATTTCTGCAGATGACATGAGATACCATTACATGGTGGCTTCACTTGACCCATGGTCCACTCAGCACGCCATGAGCCTTCTCCGAGACCCCCCACCCCAGGGGAAATACGCCACTCTCAAACAGCTGCTGTTACAGGGTTACATCCTCTCCGATGGGGAGAGAGTGGAGAAGCTCCTCTCCCAATCTGCGTTAGGCGACGGCTTGGCTGTAAAGTTAATGGAAAGTATGCTGGCTTTGCTGGGCACGGATGACAGATCTTTTCTCTTTACCCATCTCTTTCTGAGGAAACTGCCAGTTTTGATGTGGACAATTTTGGCCAACTAACTGCTGCTGGCTACCAGGGACTACTGCACGCTGGCGGAAGAAGCGGACCACATTATCCTGGCGAACAGGAGTTTCGGTGTCCAGGCAGTGACACCGGGACCTTGGGCAAAGTCCACTGAGGCTGCGGAGCCGACAGTTGTGGCCGAGATAGCCACTCGGTGACCCTGGAACAGGACTGTGCACTTCTATCGTCAGTGTTTTGGCACCGACGTGCAGCGTTGCCTCCCGCCATGCCCATTTTTTTTTTTTTTTTTTTTTTTTTTCTTTTTTCTCTCGGCGCCACACGAGTCGGCTGCCTTTTGCAACAGCGGCTCGATTCCGAGTCTTTTTCCCTTCCTCTCTCTTTTGATCCGTCTTTTTTTTTTCACCCCACTTATATCACGGACACACAGATCGTCCTAAATGTCCTCCTGAGCCGGTGGACGGAGCCACCTGTCTATAGCAGGATACGATACAGCAGAGAACAGCTGCTAGCATTCAACCGCCACCCGGTCCCATTGGAAAAACTCGACATACCGAGAGAACTGAGGCGAAAACGCCGCGGCTGCCGGGCTGGAGTAAGGCGGAGGACAAAAAAATATAAGGTACAGACCCTCCCTTCCATCTGTTGTCATGGGAAATGTACGGTCGATACTGGGAAAGTTAGATGAGCTAGCGGCTATACTCCCGTTATGATAGCACTTACCGGGAGTGCTCTCTCCTTTTGTTTACTGAGACGTGGCTAACTGAACTAGCAGCAGATGCTAACATTGAGCTGGAGGGTTTTCACATGATACGAGCTGACCGAACACCAGACAGTGGCAAGGCTAGGGGCGGTGGAGTGATAATGTATGTTAACAACAACTGGTGCAGACCGGGACATATCACTGTTAAACAACGACACTGCAGCAAAGACATTGAGTTGCTAGCTGTTAGCATGAGGCCTACATATCTCCCGAGAGAACACTCACACGTGATCTGCATTGTTGTTTATGCAAATCCGACGGCGAACGCTGGGACAGCACGTGACGTCATCCATTCAGTAACCAGCAGGCTGCAGACAGAACACCCAGATGCTCTTCTCCTCATCTCAGGCGATTTCAACCATGTTTCACTGTCTCCCATTCTACCCACGTTCACCCAGTATGTCACATGCCACACTAGAGACAATAAAAACACTGGATTTATTCTACGCAAACACTAAGGAGGCGTACACCTCATCACAACTCCCCCCACTCGGGAGATCGGATCACAACTTGGTTCATCTCCGGCCGGTGTACAAACCCCTAGTGCACAGACAACCTCCGGCCATGCACACTGTGGAGTTATGGTCTGAGGAGACAATGGACACCCTAAAGGGCTGTTTTGAAGCCACCGCCTGGAAGCAGCTCTGCGATCCACATGGTGAGGACATCGATGGCCTCATTCACACCTTCACGGGCTACCTCAGCTTCTGTGTGGACAAATCGTTCCCACCAAGACCATACGGCGTCACTCAAACAACAAACCCTGGATCAAACCCTGAGATAAAAACACTTCTGAGAGAGAAGAAGAGGATCTTCAGGTCAGGGAACAGGGAGATGCTGAAGTCCGTACAGAGGGAGCTGAGGAGAAAGATCAGAGAGGCAAGGACAGCTTCAGGAAGAAGATGGAGGACAAGCTGCAACAGAGCGACATCAGCGGGGTCTGGAGAAACCTCAAAACCATCTCGGGGCTCCAGAATACCTCCCCCCAGGCCACAGGGGGCAGGGAGTGGGCGAACAACCTGAATCTGTTTTTCAATAGATTTGGCCCAACTGCCCTCCCCCCTGACTGCACAAACAACCACTGCTGCCTCTAAAGAAATCAAGTCCTGCTGCCCACTCCCCACTCCACCAACACCCCCCCCACTCCCAACACACAGCCCCCATCCTGACCCTGACCAGACCCAGGTGAGGACGGAGCTGTGAGGAAGATCAAGGCGAGGAAGGCGCCGGGGACCGGACGGCATCAGCGCAAAGCTCCTCAAGTCCTGTGCAGACCAGCTGTGTGGGATTGTGACGTATATCTTCAACATGAGCCTGAAACTGGGGAGGGTACCACAGCTGTGGAAAACATCTTGTGTGGTACCTGTACCAAAAACTTCCCACCCCAAAGACCTGAACAGCTACAGACCGGTGGCCTTGACGTCCCACTTGATGAAGACCCTGGAGAGACTGCTCCTTGCTCACCTCCGCCCCCTGGTGGAACCAGCGATGGATCCACTCCAGTTCGCCTACCAGCATGGCATTGGGGTGGAGGATGCGGTGATCTTCCTCCTTCACCGTTCTCTGTCCCACCTGGAGAAGCCCGGGAATATGGTGAGGATCATGTTCTTTGAACTTCTCCAGTGCTTTCAACACCATCCAACCGATGATCCTGAAGGACAAGCTGCTGCGCGCAGGGGTGGACCAGCACCTGTCATCATGGATCCTGGACTACCTCACGAACCGGCCTCAGTTTGTGAGAACCCGGGACTGTGTGTCCGAACACGATCATCAGTAGCACGGGGGCCCCCCAGGGAACGGTGCTGGCTCCCTTCCTGTTCACTCTTTATACTGCGGACTTCTCACACAACACAACACACTGCCATCTACAGAAGTTCTCTGATGACTCTGCGATCGTTGGCCTCATCTCCAATGGAGATGAAGCTGAGTACAGAGGGCTTATCCAGGACTTCGTGGACTGGTGCCATCGGAACTGCCTCCAGATCAACGCGAGGAAAACTAAGGAGCTGGTGGTGGACTGCCGCAGGCATGGGCAGCCCCTCACAGTACCAGTAAATATACAGGGAACAGACATCGAGATGGTGACATCCTATAAGTACCTGGGTATTCATCTGAACAATAAACTAGACTGGTCACACAATACTGATGCACTCTACAAGAAGGGACAGCGCAGGCTGTTCCTGTGAGGAGACTCAGGTCTTTTGGTGTACAAGGGGCGCTGCTGAAGTCATTCTATGACACGGTGGTGGCATCAGCCATCACTTTTGGAGTGGTCTGCTGGGGCAGTGGCATTACTGCAGCGATAGGAAGAGACTGAACAAACTGATTAAGAAAGCTAGCTCTGTCCTGGGGGCAGCGCCTTGATCCGATGGAGGAGATAGGAGAGAGAAGGACGGTGGCTAAACTGTCATCTCTGCTGGGAGTCCGAGTTCCACCCTATGCAGGACATACTGAATGCACTGAGGAGCTCATTTAGCAGCAGACTACATCATCCCAGGTGCACAACCGAGAGGTTTCGTAGGTCCTTCCTACCAACGGCCTGTCAGACTGTACAACCTAAGCAGGGCTGCTCGCAGAGAATAGCAAAAAGACGTAACAAAACTAATAGTTTTTTGAATGCAAAGATGCAATAGACTTACACAATGGTCCCCTCCGGCATACAACTAGGAACATACCGGTCGCTATGGAGGGTGAGAATATGTATGGGCACATAATCATACCATGTAGGATAAACTAAGTAGACGGTTATGCTGTTTCATTCCATCTAGCAACAATGCTCTGCACTGTGTGTGTTTATTATATTGCATATTTATTCCATCTAGCTACAATGCTCAGCACTGGGTGTGTTTATATATTTATATATCTACATATTATTCCATCTAGCTACATTGCTCCGCACTGTGTGTGTTTATATACTTGCATATTTATTCCACCTAGCTGCAATGCTCCGTACTGTGGGTGTTTATATATTTACATATTTATTCCATCTAGCTACAATGCTCTGCACTGTGTGTTCATATATTCATATATTTATTCCATCCAGCTACAATGCTCTGCACTGTGTGTCTGTGTGTGTGTGTATATATATATATTTTATAGTAATACGTACATATGTTTATTAGCTGCTCTTGCTTGCTTGTTTTTTTTCTTGCCTTCTGATTGTTGCTCTGAGTGTTGCTATCCCTGTGCTGTTGCAATCCTGGAATTTCCCCGTTGTGGGACTAATAAAGGCTTATCTTATCTTATCTTATCTTAAGTCACCTAGCTGCAATGCTCCGTACTGTGGGTGTTTATATATTTACATATTTATTCCATCTAGCTACAATGCTCTGCACTGTGTGTTCATATATTCATATTATTTATTCCATCCAGCTACAATCGCTCTGCACTGTGTGTCTGTGTGTGTGTGTGTAATATATACTGTATATCTTATAGTAATATGTACATATGTATATTCGCTGCTGTGTGCCTTGCTTGTTTTTTTTCTTGCCTTCTGATTGTTGCTCTGAGTGTTGCTATCCCTGTGCTGTTGCAATCCTGGAATTTCCCCGTTGTGGGACTAATAAAGGCTTATCTTATCTTATCTTATTTCAAGATGCCGGGAAACGGGCCAGCCAGCAGTCAGTAGCAACTGCGACCACTGACAGCAAGGAGAAGCTGCTTTTCCTCAAAGACACACATTCCAGGAGACGGTTTTTGGTCGACTCTGCTTCCCAGAAGAGTCTTATTTTGCTGACTGGTGCTGATAGACTGGCGGAAGGCTGTGGCCCGTCATTAACTGCCACTAATGGCTCCCCTATCAAGATGTTTGCCTGCTCGGTTCCTATCATAGGTGCTGATTTTCTGTGTGCTTATGGTCTGCTTGTAGAGGTTGCTAATAGACTTTTAGTTGATGCTATTTCTTTTTCTTCACTGCCTTGTATGACTCGGGGAGCTGGGCCACTAACACATACTAATTTTTTAGCATCAGAGGATGTGTACCAGTGCTTGCTTTCTGATTTTCCCGCTCTCACAGTCTCTACCTTTTCCGCTTCTGTGACAAAACATGGGGTTGAGCATCTTATCACAACAAAGGGCCCTCCGGTATTCGCACGCCCACACCGCCTCAACGCAGCTAAGCTAGCTATCGCGCAGGAAGAGTTTGCTAACTTGGAATGTTTGGGGATTGTTAGGCCCTCCAATAGCCCTTGGGCGTCCCTGCTGCACATGGTGTCCAAGTCTGATGGTTTGTGGCGGATGTGCAGTGGTTTCCATCGCTTGAACAACATCACGGAGCACGACCGTTACCCCATCCCTCACATTCAGGATTTTTTGGTGCATCTGGCCGGTATGTGCATTTTTTCTAAGGTGGATCTTTGTCCGTGAATGTGAATGTTAATGATGAATTGTATTTCTTAGTTTGTTTTGAATGTAGTTACTGCCAGGCCTCCTACTTTTTACCTCTTTTTTTCAACCCAGCCGGTCGAGGTGGATGGCCGTCTTCTATGAGCTGTGGTTCCGCTCGAGGTTTCTGCCCATTAAAAGGAAGATTTTCCTCACCTGTGTTGCCGCAGTGCTTGCTCTTAGGGGTCTCTGCTGGGTTCTATAAATTTGACAAAGTGGCCTAAACCAACTCTTTTTTGTAAAGTGCCTTGAGATGACCTATGTTGTGATTTGGCACTATGTAAATAAAATTGAATTGAATTGAATTGAATTGGATCTGGTCCGTGGCTACCACCAGGTCCCGGTTTCCGCTGAAGATGTCGGTGCTGAAGGAATTTTTGGGGATGGTTAATTTTTACAACTGTTTCCTTCCCCGGGTAACCTAACCGCTACAGCTGGTTTACGACGTACTCAAGAAGAAACCCACGGATGGCATCGACTGGAGCCCCGATCGAGTCAAGGCTTTTTTGGGTGCCAAAGCTGCGCTCGCCACTGCGGCTTTGCTGGCCCACCCATCCCCGTTGGTGCGGATTGCACTAATAACGGATGTGTCTGACGTCCAGGTCAAAGCAGTGATGGAACAGTACATCTCCGGTTCATGGCAACCTCTTGCCTTTTTAAGCCACACACTGTACAATAACAAGTGTAAGTACAACACTTTCGACTGAGAGTTATTGGCTCTCTACCTGGCCACGCGTCACTTCCAGTTTTGGCTTGAGGGTGGCATATTTACCGCGTTTGTTGACCACAAACCTCTAACCTACACGATGTCCAAAATCTCGGAACTGTGGTCAGCACATCAGCAACATCATCTAGCCACAATATCTGAGTTCACTACCGACATTCAACATGTGGCCGGCAAGCTCAGTGTTGTGGCTGAATGTTTGTCGCACGCACTGGTCTCTCCAGTCTACTTGGACATTGATTTTAGTGCCAGGGTTGCCGATCACCCGGGAGACGCAGACCTTCTTGTGCTCTGTTCCATGGGTATGGGCCTTAAACTAGAGAGCAGAGTGGTACAAGAGGGTTGTCCCCCACTGTTTTGTGATGTCTCCACCGGCTATCCCCGCCCAGTTGTTCCAATCTCTTGGTGCCACTGCATTTTTGAGTCCTTTCACTCTCCTCTCACACCCTGGCGTATGCACTTTGTTAAGCTGGTGGGGTCTAAATTTGTTTGGCTTCGCTTACACGGGGGGTGAAGGAGTGGGCTGCTGCTTGCATTGCATGCCAACAGGCTAAGGTCAGAAACACACAAGTCCCCCCTCTAATCTTCCTGGATTCCGAGCAGGAGATTTGATTACGTCCACGTGGACTTAGTGGGCCCCTTTCCGCCCGTCGCAACTCCACCATAGCCGATCCAAGCCAGGATGAGAAAGGAGGAGGGTTGGGCGTGGGGCTAGCAACCCCACCCCGTAAAAACCCTGCATGCTACAGAAACGCCAACAACAGACCAAGAGACTACTACCCTGGGAGAGGAAGGGTCCTCATCAAGAGGACATATGACGCCATGTGGTGAAAGCCGTGAGTCTACGGAAGCTACAAGGCCGACCCCCCTTCTATTGACTAGGACCATCAACGTCGGAACATGGAATGTGAGGACCATGTATGAGACGGGAAAAACAGAACAAGTAGCCGCAGACATGAAGAGCTACAGCCTCACACTGCTTGGAATCAGCGAGACCCGTTAGACACAGTCAGGACAAAGAAGACTGCTCACCGGAGAGATGTTGCTGTATTCTGGCCACGAAGAAGACAATGCTCCACACCCAGAAGGTGTCGCACTCATGTTGTTAGGACCTGCACAGCAAGCTCTGATAGGATGGGAAGCACATGGATCAAGAATAATCGCAGCATCCTTCAGAACGAGGAAGAAGAAGATCGAGATGAACGTTATCCAGTGCTATGCCCCAACCAACGACAGTTATGAAGAAGTCAAGGACCGATTTTATGACAGACTGCAAAACGTCATGGCCAAGTACCCAGAGAAAGACGTCAACATCCTCATGGGCGACCTCAACGCCAAGATCGGACAAGACAACACCGGATATGAGGAAGTGATGGGAAGACACGGACTGGAAGTGATAAATGAGAATGGCGAGAGATTTGCAGACTTCTGTGCAATGAACAACCTGGTCATCGGTGGCAGCACTTTCCCCCACAGAAGAGTGCATAAGGCCACCTGGGTATCACTGGACTTAGTGACTGAGAACCAGATCGACCACATCTGCATGGCCAAGAAATTCAGGAGGTCCCTACAGGATGTAAGGGTGAGAAGAGGAGCAGACGTTGCATCTGACCACCACCTGCTGGTAGCCAGGCTGAAGCTGAAGCTGAAGAAGAACTGGATGGGGGCAACAACAAAGAGGCTGAAGTACAACGTCAGCATGCTGAAAGATACCAAGACCAGAGAAGAATTCAGACTGTCTCTCACCAACAAGTGCCAAGTGCTACAAGAACCGCTTGAAGAAGAGGTCACCACCGAGAACCAGTGGCAGAAAGTGAAGGAGATACTTGCGTCAACCTGTCAGGAAGTAGTAGGCCCCAAGAGACACCAACAGAAGGAGTGGATATCGGCAGACACTCTACGCAAGATCCAGGAGAGGAAACAGAAGAAGGCAGCAGTAAACAACAGTCGAACAAGAGCAGCAAAGGCCAAGGCACAAGAAGACTTCACAGAAGCCAACAGAGAAGTGAAGAGGAACGCAAGAGCAGACAAGTGCAAGTACATCGACAGCCTGGCAGAGGAGGCAGAGGAAGCAGCAGCCAGTAACAACATGAAACAGCTGTACAACACTACCAAGAAACTGTCAGGGAAGTACAGCAGGCCCAAGCGACCAGTCAAGGTCAAGGAAGGAAACACCGTCCTGGGAACAGAGCGACAACTGCATTGATGGGCAGAGCACTTTGAAGAGCTCCTGAACAGACCTGTCCCTCCGAATCCCCCGGACATCGACCCTGCTGACATTGACCTGGACATCAACTGTGAGAAGCCGACCAGGAAGGAGATTAGGAAAGCCATCAAGCTACTGAGGAACGGCAAGGCAGCAGGACCAGACAACATCCCTGTAAAAGCACTCAAGGCAGACCTGGAGACCACCGTAGAGATGCTGTACCTTCTCTTCGAGAAGATATGGGAAGAAAAAGAAGTACCAGCAGACTGGGAGGGCTACCTCATCAAGCTACCCAAGAAAGGAGACCTCAGTAACTGCGACAACTACAGAGGAATAATGCTTCTGTCAGTGCCAGGGAAGGTCTTCAACAGGATCCTACTTGAGAGAATGAAAGGTGTCATCGAACCCCTCCTCCGAGACCAGCAGGCCGGCTTCCGCCAGAACAGATCGTGCATTGACCAGATCGCTACTTTGCGCATCATCGTCGAGCAGTCTTTAGAGTGGAACTCCTCGCTGTACATCAACTTCGTTGACTACGAGAAGGCTTTCGACAGCGTGGACCGCGAAACCCTCTGGAAGCTGCTTCGCCACTACGGAGTGCCAACCAAACTGGTCAACTTGATCAAGAACTCCTATGAAGGAATGACCTGTCGAGTAGTCCATGAAGGACAGCTAACAGACAGCTTCAGGGTGAAGACCGGAGCCAGACAAGGCTGTCTCCTGTTACCTTTCCTCTTCCTCCTGGCAATCGACTGGACCATGAAGACGTCAACAGCAGACAGAAGAAACGGAATCCAGTGGACACTGTTTGACCAGCTAGTGAACCTGGACTTTGCAGACGACCTGGCCCTGCTCTCCTACAGCCACCAGCAGATGCAGGACAAGACAACAGAGTTGGCAGCCACCTCAGCACAAGTTGGCCTCAAGATCCACAAAGGCAAGATCAAGATCCTCAAGATCAACACAGCAAATGATGACCCAGTTACACTGCATGGGAGTGACCTGGAAGAGGTAGAGGCCTTCACATACCTGAGCAGTGTCATTGACAAGCAGGGCAGCACAGACGCAGACATCAGAGCAAGAATCGGCAAGGCGCGGGTAGCATACTTGCAGCTGAGGAACATCTGGAGCTCCAAGGTGGTGTCAACACGAACAAAGATCCGGCTGTTCAACTCTAACGTCAAGTCAGTCCTACTGTATGGAGCAGAGACATGGAGGACAACGAAGACCACCATCAGGGGCCCCCAGTTTGTTTGGGAATGCTGGTCCATTATGGCTGAGAGTCTGGGGGTCAAAGTGCACCGTACTACCGCATACATTCCGCAGGCTCATGGTTTGTGTGAGAGGTTCCACAGGTTGCTTAAAGCCACATTTGGAGCCTCATTGACCGACGCAAATTGGGTTAACTGCCTCCCTTGGGTCCTACTTGGATTATGCTCCGTGCCCAAGGAGGATCTTGCAGCTTCCCCAGCTGAGCTTGTTTTTGGTCAACTGTAACACCCACTTGTGTGTAACACCTCTTTGTAGCACTTTAGGTGTGTAATACTACTTTAGGTGTACAATCTTGTACCCTTGTGGTAGTATTGGGTTATGGCAGTGTAGTTACCTTTAACTCTACTACCTGGATGGAAGGGACAATTGGGCCAGATCAGACAGACCCCAGGTTCATAGGAGCCCGGAGGACACAACAATAGAAAACTCACACACACAGTGTATGGAACTTGCAACTATATATATTTCAAAGTTATGTACACATCAACACAGGTAGAGCGCTGATCACAATAATAATTCAATAATAAAAGAAAATACAATCCATCCAACATACAGTATATTCACAATATGTACAGTTCTTTGGTATCAGATCCAGGTGACCAGTTGGGTCACTTTTACCAGTCAGTTAGGTTCGGGCAAGGCTCGCTATCCAGATCTGGAGTTCACGGTTTCTTGGTCCAGGAATCAGGAAACCAAAAAAAAAACAAACCCTGACCTATAAAATAGGTCAGAACAAGAATTAAGCTATAATTTATAGCTTGTTACATCAATGTCAAATAGTTCTACATAGTACAACAATAGTTCAAATTCCTTAAATCACCAAATGTGCATAAAATAAACACATTCTACTATCTCCATTTATCAATATGGTACCATAACAATGAGTAAAGTGCATTTGGAACACTTGACATCACAGTAATAATTATGCAGTGTGCTGCACCAAGTTAGCATATCAGCTAATTTATCACAAATTTGCACCCTAAAACACATATTAACCACAGGTTCAACATTCACCATTAAGTAGCAATCAGTGGCCAGGGAATTGGGACCTTTGCTAACTGTTACAGCTTTGAAAAATGCCTTTTTCTGATGAAAAAAATAGCCGAAATTAGCATCGGCAGTTAGCATTTCAAGCTAGCGATTGGCATTTCCCATACACACTAAATGGCACTTACCAAGCTAAGTGACACATGCGTCATGGGGTTCCCGCGCTCAACATGTGTTTACAGCCTTTGGATCCAAATCTTAAAATTTAACAAACGGGGCATTAGAATTTGATAATACAGCAATGTCTCATTGCAGGTGTTTGTTCAGGCTTACCAATCTCAAGTTTTATCCGAGACAAAGACTGCTATTAGCACGTTAGCGTCACCATATCATCAAGGACCGTCTCTCTCTCTCGATCGGTGTCTTTCGGCGTCTGGCGTGACTGAGCCAAAAAATGCAAGTCATACCCAGACCCGGAGAGAGAGCGCTTAACCCATTGGCTGACGCTGCCAAACAACGGCACAGCCATTGGTTGCTCAAAATACCAAATAAAAACATTTGGAACTTTATCGAAACTCCCCAGAAAATGTTCCCTACTGTTTTATGAATATATATTTATTCATCTTTAAATTATTTATTCCCATTGTGAAATGGGTGTTTTTCTTTTTAAAAGCGGTATCAATATTCATATTTTTATTCGTGTTTTTAACACTGGGTTACACAACCATTGCGGATCCTGGGTGAATTTTTGCCGTAAGGTCTCGCGCCCAGTACCAACTCGTCCACGCATTTTTTTTTCAAGGGTCGAGCCAAGCAGCGCTCCAGGGCCGGTGCACTATTGTTTCACCCGCACTTTTGTTTTGAAGCGTTTGGAGCATGCCAAGTTTGTTTTCGTCAGACACGACGCCCACAGGACTCCGCTGTGTCCACTTTACGACAGCCCTTTCAGGGTTTTGGGAACGGGTGCAAAACATTTTGTGCTGGATTTTGGGGCACAGAGAAACCATCTGCATAGATGGACTTAAGCCCGCTGACGTGTTGGCAGACGAGCAGGTGGTGCTGGCCGAGGCTCCCCGGCGTGGACGCCCGCCAGCGGTGGGTTCACAGGTTGGTTTTTACCCTACAGAGGACTTTTTGCCAAGATCGGAGACTGTGTTGTTTCCATCCCTGCCTCGATCTGGAGACCCCTTGGTTGGTCCGGCTGCTCCGCATTACAGCCATTATGGGCGATTGCTCAAGCCCAAGGTGCTGGACTGTTAAGGCCCGTTCAGCGGTTGGGGGTTGTGTGGTGGACCACTAGGAGGCTCCACTCACCCTTCTCCCCAATGACTTGGGGAGAAGGGTGGAGAGACGGGGAACATTTATTTGTAAGCATTGGTGCCAAGATTCATTCATGTTGTTGCTGGAGTTTAATAATGTTCTGAACTGGCAGCTCTCATGTCTCATCACTTCATTCTTCCACAACGTGTTCAATACTTATTTTCCCCACTGTATACATTTTTGATATACATTCACGGTGAATGCACAAAACAGAGGGATAGGGCTAAGGGGGAGGGTGAAGAGGTGAATTGGGATGCACCCTTAGTTACAGTGCTGTCTAATGTAAGTGTGACTGTTGGACCAGAGGGGTTTGCACAAAAGTAGAAGAAATCCAGAATGATTGAAAAATTGTGATTTGGTGTAGTTTGATCATCCTGGCTTAATCTGTTGCACGTTTTTTGAGCCATGATGAGAAGGTATAGTGACAGTGTCAAGAAAAAGTATGTGAACCCTTTGGAATGACCTGGTTATGTGCATTAATTGGTCATAAATGTGATCTGATTTACATCTAAGTCCCAAGTATAGACACAGACAATGGGCTTAACCTAATACCACACAAACAATTATATTTCATGTCTTTATTGGATACATCCATTGACCATTCACAATGCTGGTGGAAAAAGTAAGTGAACCCTATGCTAATGACTTCAACAAAAGTCAGGAGCTACCAAACCTGGGGCCTCATGTACAAAGACTTGCATGGATTTCCTATTGAAAGATGACGTACATTTAAATCAAGAAAATGACATAAGCAAATAAAAATTCCAGATGTATGAAACAGTGTGTACGCAGGAATCAAAGCACATTTCCTTTGTACATCCCAATCTACCTGGAATTGAAAGCACATGAGGTAATATCAGACTCCTCCCTTGACATGCCTCCATTTGAAGATGCAAATCGATGTAAATATGCCCTGCATGTGAGATTCTCCTCACTGCAGGATCAGAAATCATGCTACACGTAGGAAGAAGAGGAACTTCATATTTATAAAGACTTCAATTGACATAAAAAGTAATTTTATCTTTAGTGTACTCTTGACTTAGAAAGTTGAAAATACACATATACTATAGTATTCTGGGGATTGCAACCACAAGAGGCTGATAGGAAATGATTAAAGTCTAAATATAAGCATGTTCTCTTTAAGCAAATTGTTTGAAAATAAAGTAAATGGTCTGTACTAAAGTTGTTCTGTTGAGATTTTCTTGTGTTGCAGTTTTTATGTCGGCACCATCAGTTTGGATGCTGTTGAGGGGAGAGAATAAACTCAGTCAAAGATGACTGCCGGTTTCATCATTGAAGTCTACTGAACCTCCTGTTAAAAGCTAGTGATGCTACAATATGACAGAAACAGAAACAAACAGTATAACTATGTGGAAGTACAAATACTTCTTGAGTTGTAGGAAATTTGTGAAATAAAAAAGATACAGAAAGTTGAAAAATATTAATTAAAAATTAGGAAGAAAAAGTGGAAACATGAATAATTCACATCTTGAGTACAGGTTATAAAAATAAATATTCATTTTATGTATATTTTTCTACTTTCTGTATCCTTGTTATTTCTTGTTTTATACTGTTCCAGATCTCTGAATTGTTTCAATACTTTTTTATTTTTTTATCTTTCTTATTTTTATGTATGCTTTCATCTTTTATATTTTAAAATTGTGGATTTATGCATTTTATACAATGTAAGACTGTTACGTGTGGCTCTGGGGAGCCACACAATGAGAGCCAAGGGCGAGCCAATGAGCTGTGATGTTTTATTGAAGGTAAGGGTGAGGGATGAGGAAAGCACAGATGCTCATACACAATAACACTCATGAGCAGTACAGCGACAGAGATAACCGTTGGCACTGGGCATAGGGGTACACAACAAGAGAGCTCACAGCGGGTAACACTCACGGGTTAAGCAGCCAGAAGAGTAAAGAGCTGGCACTGGGCAAAGGACTCCAATACACAGAACACTCATACAGGATGGTACTCCCAAGTGACACAGTAAGGCCAGTAGCGGGCTAGCACCGGACATGGGGGTACAAAGGCACAATACTCCTTACGGGGAGATACTTACGAGTTGTGCTGAAGATGAGGAAGGGACTGGCACCAGACGAAGGGGCTCCAGCCTAGCAGTGCTTATGTTGCAGCCCCGAGTGATCAAGGCTGCTCCTTTTTATCCTCATTGGCAGCGCCCCAGCTGATGAGGATTAATTGGCCCCAGCCATCCCGTAACACTGACAGCTGGGAGCCAGCTGAGACAAAGCCCAATGAGAGGCAGAGATGGGAAGGGGGCATGGTCTGAACGCCGGGCCCGGCGTCATCCCATGGTGACAAAGACTTGTGAAATATTCTTGTTTTCAACTTTTTGTTTTTGTTCACGTGTCTCTGGTGTGTACAATAATTGTTTTCACATCATTAACAGTCTCCCAACATCACCTCGAAGTGCTGCCAACGGACCAATAATTGTAGAAACGTGCGTACGCTAGCCATGAAGTTGGTGTGGGGCTGTACACATTTCCACGGTCATTTCATTCTTCATACATCTGAAATTTTGCGTGGAAAAGGACGTACACCATGTTTTTAGTGCATAAGTATCCTTTGTAGATGAGGTCCCTGGAGTCCAACCAATGAAACCAGATTAGAGTGAGGAGTAGAGCTTCCGTGACACTCTCTACCACACATGGTCTTAACACCAGTTTTTAAAAGAACATAAAGAACGTTTTCAAGCATCAAACCCGACAATCAGAGGGAGGGCTGGCTCATCTTCACCATCTGGGGGCCAGCTATCACCATCAACGCAGCGGACACACGGAGGACCCTAATCAGGGTCAACCCACGTAAAGCTGCAGGTCGGGACAACATTCCGTGACGTGTGCTCCGAGTCTGCGCGAGAGAGTTGGCGGATGTCCTGATTGACATATATAACGTTTCCCTGAGTCAGGCCATCGTCTCTAGATGCTTTAAGACCTCTGTCATAGTACCGGTGGCAAAGAAAGCGGTTGTGTCCTGTCTGAATGACTATCGTCCTGTCGCACTGACACCAATTGTGATGAAGTGTTTTGAACGGCTTGTTAAACCACACATCACAGCCTGCCTCCCTGCATCACATGACCTGCTCCAGTTTGGGTATCGTTCAAATCGCTCCACAGAGGACACTATAGTCACCACCCTGCACTCTGTCATCACCCACTTGGATCAGAAAGACACCTTTGCCAGACTCCTGTACATTGATTTCAGTTCAGCATTTAGCACCATTATTCCCCAGAGACTGATGGAGAAATTACTCCTTCTCAGTCTGAACATTGCCACATGTCTCTGGATCCTGGATTTCCTGACCGAGAGATCTCAGTCTGTCCGGGTTGGAAACAACATCTCCAACTCCATCACGCTGAGCACTGGATCTCCTCAAGGCTGTGTGCTCAGTCCACTGTTGTTTACACTTTTAACACATGACTGTGTGTCCAGACACGAGGGGAACCAGATTATTAAGTTTGCGGATGACACCACAGTGGTGGGACTTATTCAGAGGGATGAGGAATCAATGTACAGGGAAGAAGTTAGAGACCTGGAGGGCTGGTGCAGGGATAACAATCTGGTGCTCAACGTGGACAAAATGAAGGAGATGATTATCAACTTCCGGCGGTCACGGCCTGAACATGTCCCTCTCTGCATCAGCGGCCTTTCGGTGGAGAGAGTGGAGAACATCAAGTTCCTTGGAGTGCAGATCTCGCAGGACCTGACCTGGAGCAAGAATTCCTTGGGAATCAGGAAGCGGGCCCAGCAGAGACTGTACTTCTTGAGGAAACTCAAACAGGCCTCTCTCCCCATCTGCATCCTCAGGACCTTCTACAGAGGTGTGGTGGAGAGTGTTCTGACGTACTGCATTGCAACATAGTACTCCAGCTGCAGTATGTCAGACAAAAAAATCCCTGCAGAGGATAGTTAAGGGAGCTGAGAGGGTAATCGGAGTTTCCCTCCCCTCAGTCCAAGAACTTTTTCAGAGCTGTTGTAGGAGCAGGGCACTGAACATTGTCAAGGACCATTCTCACTCTCTGCATAAACACTTTAAACTTCTGCCATCTGGCAAACGATTCTGGAGCATCAGAGGCAGAACCACCAGATTGATTAACAATCTCCTTCCACAAGCTGTTAGGATGCTGAACAGTTGATCCAGAATCTTTTACACATATTACTGCACTTTATGGACATTATGTATATTATATGGATATTATAGTTTTAGTCAGTTTTAAGTATTTATTTCTCTTAGGTACTTAGATTCACTTAGCCATTTTAATTGTTTTATATATACATAGGCAGTTATTATCATTTTAACTGCAACTGTAATAAGTAAACATTACTGTAATATCCAAATGTGTGTCAGGGATATGTGAATGGCTGTCGGGGTGGGGGGTGGGGTGTGTGAGTGTGTTTTTAAATTATGTTCTTTTTACAATACGGATGTCTAGAGAAACGCAATTTCATCTTGCTTGCCCTACAGTTGTATGCATAGCATCATGACAATAAAGGTTGATTGATTGATTGATTGATTGATTGATTGATTGATTGATTGATAACTTTAGTTTAGCTTGTCTAATCACGGGCAGTATGCTCAGACGAGCCAGCATTGACTGTGCAGAGAGAGCCTCCTTAAGTACGCTGGCTGATGAGCAGGTGCAGGTGTGTCTTCTGCCTCAGGTGCAGTGATGAGTTGGTGAATGTGAGGCAGGAAGGGAGGGGCGCGCTCCCACTGCCCATGACAGATGTTCACCAAACAACAATCAAATATTACAAACTCAAACATTTTCTTAAAAGGGGAGAGGCTGCAACTTTTAATTTAAGACCCTTAGCGTGATTTTGCAGTGATGAGTTGGTGAATGTGAGGCAGGATGGGAGGGGCGCGCTCCTGCTGCCCATGACAGAGTCCCCCCTTCTAGGAGCACCTCCTGGCAGTCCGGAGGGCTTCTCCAGGTGAGCACGGTGATAGGCCCGGAGCATCCCCTTGTCCAGCATTCTCGACATGGGGACCCAGAACCATTCCTCTGGGCCATAGCACTTCCCAGTCCAACAAATACTGCAGGCCCCGGCCTCAACGGCGAACATCCAATATATGTCATACAGTGTAGGCGGGATGGCCATCGATAATCTGAGGAGGAGGAGATGGCTTTGGGTGGGGTGGGGGGCAGAGAGGACTGGCCGAGAGGGGCTTGATATGGGCAACGTGGAATGTAGGGTTCACCCGTAGGGCCAGAGGCAGCTTCAGCTGGACCGACGCGTCATTTATCACCCGGGAGATGGTGTATGGCCCAAGGAAGCGGGGGAACAGCTTCTTCAGTTTCTCTTTAAGAGGGATCTTTACTGCATCTTTACTGCATCTTTACTGCACGGTGGCGCAGTGGTTAGCACTGCGGCAGCACAGTTTACCCTCGGCCGGGGGATCGCGGGGATCATGAGATTGTGGGTTCGATCCCAGCCCCCGGCCAACAGTGATCTATGTGGAGTTTGCATTTTCTCCCCGTGTTTGCGTGGGTTTACCCCGGGATTTCTCTGGTTTCCTCCCACATGCCAAAAACATGCAGGTTAGGTTAATTGGAGACTCTAAATTGGCCCAATGTGTGTGTGAATGGTTAAAAGGGATGGCGCCGTATTGTGGCTGCTTCATCCATCCAGGTGGTGGATGACCCTTAATTTCTGTAAAGCGTCTTTGAGTGTCTATGATAAAGCGCTATATAAATCTGATGTATTGATTGATTGATTGATCTGACTCGCCACCAGCCAGACCTGCTGTCCAGCGACATACTTTGGAGCTGGAACCCACCTCCAATCAGCAGCAGCCTGGGTGCATTCTGTGGTGCGAGCCAGGGCGTCCCAAGCAGACCTCCAGACACATTGACAGCGATGAGCATGGGCCCCTACGGATGGAGCCGAGACCTCCCTCTCAGCCATGGGGAGGAGAGGCGGCGTGTACCCCAACAACGCCTCCGACCGGGGTGAGTCCAGTAGCTGAGGATACCGCAGAGTTCATGGAGTACTCCATCCAGGTCAGATGTGTGCTCCAAGATGATGGGCTGCCGGCTGCTACGCACTGCAAGGCAGCCTCCAAGGACTGATCAGCGTGCTCCGCCTGCCCATTGCTTTGTGGATGACTTCCTGAGGAGAGACTCACAGTAGTTCCCAGGGTCCGGCAAAAGGCCCTCCAGACCTGGGATGTGAATTGTGGACCCCGGTCAGACACAATGTCCATAGGGATGCTGTGGACCCAGATCACATGATCGGTGAGAAGGACCACCGTCTCCAAGGCTGAGGGAAGCTTCAGGAGGGCCACAAGATGCACAGCCTTGGAGAAGCAATCCACGATGGTCAGAATCACCATCTTGCCATGGGAGAGGGTGAGTCCGGTGACGAAGTCCACGGCGACGTGAGACCATGGACGACCAGGGATGGGGAGAGGGTGGAGGAGACCCGATGGGGGGGAGGAGTCCGATTTCCCTCGGACGCAGGTCTGACAGGCCTTCACATATTCTTGTATGTCCCGCCGCAGCGTGGGCCACCAGAACACTCGTCGGATGAAGTCCACAGTTTGAGCGATGCCCGGATGGAACGCAAAGCAACTGGTGTGACCCCACTGGATAGCATTGCTGCAGAGGGTGGGCCGGGATGTACAGACAGTTCTGGGGACACCCTACTGGCACAAGCTCCTGGGACTGGGCCTGACGGACCCTCCGCTTGATATCCCAAGTAAGGGCTCCAAGGAGGAGCCCTTACGAAGCCCTTACTTGGGAGGAGCCTGACCACGGTATGATGGTTGGGGGGGTACCTCTCTAGAATCAAGCTGGCGCGATAGCGCATCCAGTTTGGAGTTCCGGGTGCCAAAGTGTTGGTAAAACTAAATCACTGGAAAAATAGCACCCAGCGAGCCTGCCTGGCGTTCAGTCGGCGGGCCGACCGCAAGTACTTGAGGTTCTTGTGGTTGTTCCACACAACAATGGGGTGAATGGCCCCCTCTAACCAGTGCCACCACTCCTCCAATGCCAACTTAATGGCAAGCAGCTCTCTGTCCCCTATGTCTTAATTCTTCTCGGTCAGCGTAAGCCAACGACAGAAATATGTGCACAGGCGAAGCTTCTGATCAGGGGGCGTGCACTGCGACAGCATAGCGCCAACCCCCGAATTAGATGCATCCACCTCAAGGAAAAACTGGAGCTGCATGTCGACCTGGGCCAAGATAGGTGTTTCCGTAAACAAGCACTTTAATTTGACAAACGCCTGTTCAGCTGCCTCAGTCCACCGAAAGGGGACCTTAACAGAGGTCAGCTGCGTCAAGGGCAGTGCCACCCCACTATAGTTCCTGATGAACCTGCGGTAAAAATTTGCAAACCTGAGGAAGCGTTGAAGCTCCTTACAGGAATGGGGAGTTGGCCAATTTAACACTGCCTTCACCTTAGCCGGGTCGGCAATCAGTCTCCCTTCAGCCACTATGAAGCCCAAGAAGGTGGTAGGTGTTGTGGAGAACTCACACTTCTCGGCCTTGACGTAGAGCTGGTTCTCCAAGAGCCGTTGTAAAATGGCCCTGACATGGGCTACATGTTCCTTTGGCAAGCAGGAGAAAATAAGAATATCACCAAGGTAGACAAACACGAATTGGTAAAGCATATCATGGAGGACGTCGTTTATTAACAGCTTGAAGATGGCGGGGGCGTTAGTGAGCTCGAATGGCATCACTGAATATTCAAATTGCTTTTGGTGTGTTTTAAAAGCCGTCTTCCACTCATCACCCTCGCGAATGCGGACCAGATGGTACGTGTTCTTAAGGTCTAACTTGGTGAAAACCCGTGATCGCTGAAGGAGCTCGAACGCTGAATTAATCAAAGGCAGAGGGTGTCACGCCTCGCCGCCCATCTGCGGCGCCAGCTGCACGCACACCTGCACCTCATCAGCGGCGAGGGATTTAAGCCGCCTCGCCCTGGGCTTCGGCCTGAAGCCGTCAGTCTTCACTCGCTACTCTTGCTGTAAGGAATCTCAATCGCTCAGCAAACATCCAAGTAAGAATCTCTTACCCCCTTCTTCTCCTAGTCTGCTCCCCTGTGCACAGATGGATTTCCCGGCGGCGGACCACTCCTCTCTGCCACCATTCCCTCGCTGCTTCACCGGGCGCTCCAGGTCGCTGTCTTCCGGGCTTCACCCTTGCTGTGCCAGCCACCTGCCATTCCCAAGTAAGCCAGTCATCATTATCATATCTCCTGTGTTGGTGTGGTGCCCGTTACCCTTCTCCCTTTGCTTCTCCCATAGGGTTGTCCAGCTGTACGGCCTCCTGCCTCCGTGCCCGACGCTGACGCCACCACCAACACATTCACATCTCGCAGACACACACTCATACACACTTGTTGTTAATAAAGCTATTAGATCTACCCTGAGCCTGCATGTGTGTCTCCTGAGCCGTGCATTATGTCAGTACGGCTTCAGCAAAGCGGCTCAGCAGACGGCGGGCTCACACGCCGACTTTCTACCCTCGAGGCTCGAGTGGACCTAATAGCCCACCAGCAACAGGTGATTCTAAATCAATTATCCATCATCACTAACCGATTGGACCGCTTGGACCCCCAACAGCCGTTCCCCCCGGCTCATCAGGGCGGCGCGGCTCCTGCTGCTCCAGCGGCCGTCCAGCCTGCTCCGGTAGCACCGGTTCGGCTCACACCCATTCCGACCCCCCGCCCGCTTTAGCGGTAAGCTCGGCGGAGCACAGGGGTTTATAATGCAATGTGAGTCCGTGTTCCACCGTGTGCCCGGAGATTTTCCCTCAGACCATAGCCGAATTGGCTACATAGGGAATCTCCTGGAGGGGCGAGTGCTTAATTCAATTCAATTCAATTCAACTTTATTTATATAGCGCCATTTCACAACAACAGTCATCTCATAGCACTATCAACTGTAGGGAGGACCCCCACAGTTGCAGAAAGACCCCAGCAATCAGGCGATCCCCTGTGAGCAAGCACTTGGCGACGGTGGAGAGGAAAAACTCCCTTTTAACAGGAAGAAACCTCCAGCAGAACCAGGCTCAGGGAGGGGCAGTCATCTGCTGCGACTGGCTGGGGGGTGAGGGGATAGAGAAGAAGAAAAGAACAGACATGTAGAGAGCAAACAGCACGATGGGGACTCAATCTATGGGAGAGAACAAACAAATGTTAATGACCAGCAAAAAAAAAAATATTTCATAGAGAGTGAGGAAAGGAGTGAGGCCCAGTGCATTACTGGAGGTCCCCCGGCTGACTAAACCTATTAGCAGCATAACTAAGGGAGGGTTCAGAAAACGCATGATCCCTCCCTAATTGTAGGCTATATCAAAAAGGTAGGTTTTAGCCCTATTCTTAAAAACAGAGATCGAGTCTGACTCCCGAATCCAGATTGGCAGCTGATTCCACAGGAGAGGAGCTTGATAACTAAAGGCTCTGCCTCCCATTGTACTTTTGGAGATTCTAGGTATTACAAGTAAACCTGCATTTTGGGAGCGTAGTGCTCTGTTAGGATGATACGGTAGTATCAGATCTTTTAAATAAAAAGGAGCCTGATTGTTTAGAGCTTTGTAAGTAAGAAGAAGGATTTTAAACTTAATTCTAAACTCTATGGGAAGCCAATGAAGGGAGGCCAGAACCGGAGAGATATGATCTCTCTTTCTAGTACCTGTTAAAACTCTTGCTGCAGCATTTTGGATCAGCTGAAGACTTTTTAAAGATGTTTTAGGACAACCTGATAATAAAGAATTACAATAATCTAATCTCGAGCTAACAAAAGCGTGGATCAGCTTCTCAGCATCACTCTGAGACAAGATGCTCCTAATCTTGGCAATATTACGCAAATGATAGAAGGCAGTCTTAGAAACAAATTTAATATGTGAATTGAAGGACAAATCCTGATCAAAAATAACTCCAAGGTTCCTCACAGAGCTATTAAGAGAAAGAGTAACTGCATCCAAACTGAAAGTTTGATTTGGAAAGGAATTTCTAAGGTTTTTTGGACCAACAAGAATGACTTCAGTCTTATCTGAATTTAATAGCAGGAAATTACAAGTCATCCAAACTTTGATTTCCTTAAGACAGGCTTCTAACTTGGCTAATTGATTAGTATCATCTGGCTTCATTGACAGGTATAATTGTGTGTCATCTGCATAACAGTGAAAATGTATACAGTGCTTTCTAATAATGTTGCCTAGAAACTTACTTGGGCTTACTTGGGCTTACGCCGTAATGGCGAGGCCCAGTTATGCCACCCTCACCTATGGCCAATTCTTGAGACAGTTCCTGGAAGTCTTTGATCATTCTCGTACTGAGAGCGTTCAGGTCGATCGGCTTCTCAGCCTCCAGCAGGGAAGCCGGTCGGCAGCTGATTACGCGATCGACTTCCAGGTAGCGGCGGAGGAGGTTGGCTGGGATGAACGTTCATTCTGCGGCATCTTCCTCTGCAGTCTCAGTGATAGTCTGAGGGTCGAACTGGCTGGGCGGGACATCCCGGAGACTTTAGCGGAGCTAACGTCCCTAGCCATCAGCCTGGATAACAGGTTGCGCGAGCGCACCTCGGAGCGGAAGTCGTCTTCTTCTCGCTCTCGTGGTGCCTCGTCGCGCCTGTCCCAAGCTCGCCCCCTGGCGTTGCCGCCACCATCGCTCCCCGAGGAGTCGGAGCCGATGGTGATGGGCTGGACAAAGCTCCCTCCTGCGGAGAGACAACGCCGCCGTGAGTTGGGTCTCTGCATGTATTGCGGAGACAGCCAACACACGGTGGAGCTTTGCCCACAGAAGCCAAACGAGGGGGTCCGCGAGTCACTGTAGGGGGCCTCGCGGACGTCAATCGGTTAAATCCCCTCTCCCAATTGAAGCTGCCCGTTCGGTTTTGTCACAACCCCACTGGGCACCTCACCCACGCACTGGTGGATTCGGGCGCGGAGGGCAGCTTTATTTCACAAAGCCTGGCAACCCGTTGGGCATCTGTTGCCAAGCCCTCAAATCCCCTCTCGCCCTAGTCAACCTCTCCCATGTCTCCCTGGGGAGAGTCACACACCAGACCGTCCCTGTCCCTGTGATCATCTCTGGGAACCACCGGGAGGAAATCACTTTCTACGTCCTCCCCAACTCTGTGTCGCCCGTCATCCTGGGATACCCCTGGCTTCGCCTCCATAACCCCGTCCTGGATTGGAAGTCCGCCAGGGTATCGGCATGGAGTTACTTCTGCATGAGCACCTGCCTGCAATCCGCTGCCTGCTCTCCGTCCTCTTCTCCAACTCCTAAGGACGCTGCGCCCCCGGATCTCTCCCTGGTGCCATCAGAATTTCACGACCTGGGTATGGTTTTCAGCAAGTCCAAGGCGATGTCTCTTCCTCCACACAGGCCCTACGACTGTGCGATAAACATCCGCCAGGGGGCACCCTTACCCTCTGCGCGACTCTACAGCCTGTCGGCGCCAGAGAAGGAGGCTATGAATTTCTACCTCAAGGAATCACTGAGTGCTGGAATTATCCGTCCCTCGTCATCACCATTAGGCGCAGGATTCTTCTTCGTGGGCAAGAAGGACGGTTCCCTCCGTCCTTGTATCGACTACCGCGCCCTGAATGATATCACGGAGAAGGATCGCTACACCCTGCCACTAATGGACACCGCCTTCCACTCCCTCCAGGGGGCGACTTGGTTCACCAAGCTGGATTTACGCAGCGCATACCACCTCGTCCGGATCCGGGAGGGAGATGAGTGGAAGACAGCCTTCCGTACCCCGAACGGCCATTTCGAGTACCTGGTGATGCCGTTCGGGTTGACCAGTGCTCCAGCTGTCTTTCAGCGCCTAATAAATGACGTCCTCCGGGATTTCATCGGCCTGTTTGTGTTCGTCTATGTGGATGACATCCTCATCTTCTCCAAATCCAGGGACGAGCACCGGGTCCATGTGAGGCGGGTCCTCCAAAGGCTGCTGGAGAACCAGTTATATGTGAAGGCAGAAAAGTGTGAATTCTACGCTAAGACTACGTCCTTCCTCGGGTTCGTCATCTCCCACGACCAGGTGCTTCCGGACCCAGTGAAGGTGAAGGCGGTGGTGGAATGGCCTACACCTACATCAAGGAAACAGGTGCAACAATTTATTGGGTTTGCAAACTTCTACCACCGCTTCGTCCCGAATTTTGGCACCGTCGTCGGCCCTCTGACCCGCCTCACGTCCCCTAAGGTCCCGTTCCGGTGGACCGAAGAGGCCGCAGCTGCTTTCCAGGCGCTGAAGGCGAAGTTCTCCTCCTCCCGGGTCCTCAGCCAAGTCGACCCGTCGCTGCAATGCATCGTGGAGGTGGATGCTTTGGACACGGGAGTGGGGGCGGTTCTATCTCAGCGGTCGCCTGATGACGGAGTCAAACGGCCCTGCGCTTTCTTCTCTTGGCGCTTGTCCCCGGCGGAACGGAACTACGACGTGGGGGACAGAGAGCTCCTCGCCATCAAGCTCGCGCTGCAGGAGTGGCGTCACTGGCTAGAGGGGGCGGACCTGCCATTCGTGGTCCTGACTGACCACAAGAACTTGGAATACTTAAGATCTGCCAAGTGTCTGAACGCCCGCCAGGCGCGTTGGTCCTTGTTCTTTGCCAGGTTCCGTTTTAACATCACCTTCAGGCCTGGCTCCAAGAACGGCCTGCCCGACGCCCTCTCTAGGCAATTTGCCCCTGAGGCGTCTGAGGACACGGTCCACACCATCCTGCCCAGGTCGTGCATCGTGGGAGCCGTCACTTGGGACATAGAAAGTAAGATCCGGAAGGCGCAGGAATCGGAACCTGACCCTGGCGGCGGACCGGAGGGGAGGCTTTTTGTGCCATCCACGGTTCGGGGGGAGGTCATCCACTGGCTGCACACATCTAAGCTCACCTGCCACCCTGGTTCCTCCCGGATGATCGACCTTCTTCAACAGTCCTTCTGGTGGCCTGGCCTGCGGAAGGACGTTGCCCGCTACGCCCGGGCCTGCCCTGTATGTGCCACCAGTAAATCAGGTAATGCCCCTCCAGCGGGTTTGCTCCAGCCTCTGCCCGTCCCTGGCAGGCCCTGGTCGCATATCGCCCTGGATTTCATCACCGGACTCCCAGTCTCTAACACCTTCGACACTGTCCTGACCATCGTAGACCGTTTCTCCAAGGCGGCGCACTTCATCCCGCTACGAGGTCTTCCATCTGCCCTGGAGACGGCGGACCTCCTAATCCAACACGTGGTCAGGCTGCACGGGATTCCGGTGGACGTGGTCTCGGACCGGGGGCCCCAATTTTCCTCAGAGGTTTGGAGGTCCTTTTGCAACACCCTGGGAGCCAAGGTAAGCCTCTCCTCCGGCCATCACCCCCAAACCAACAGGCAGTGTGAGCGGACCAACCAGGAGCTGGAGGCTGCGCTCCGCTGCGTCACTGCGTCCAAGCCTGCGTCCTGGAGTAACCATCTCGCCTGGGTTGAGTACGCCCACAACACCGCCCGCTCTTCTGCCACAGGGATGTCTCCCTTTAAGGCGTCCCTGGGCTACGACCCCCCTCTTTTCCCGGCGCAGGATAGTGAGGTAACTGTCCCCTCAGTTCGGGCGCACCTCAGGCAGTTCCGTTCCATCTGGGCGTTGGCGCGCAATGCGCTTTTACGCACGGCGGAGCGCAACAAATCCACGGCGGACCGGCACAGAAGACCTGCTCCAGCGTACCAGGTGGGTCAGCGTGTCTATGTGTCTACCCAGGACGTCATTTTAAAGGGTGAGAGGAGGAAGCTGGCACAGCGTTTTATGGGCCCATACCCCATCACCAGGATTATCAACCCGGTGGCTGTGCGTGTAGCTATTCCCCCCTCCCTCCGCATCCATTCCACCTTCCACGTTTCCAAGGTGAAGCCGGCAGTCTCCGATCCCCTTTGCCCTCCTCCTGCTGCGCAGCCCGCACCCCGGATGATTGATGGCCATCCGGCCTGGCCTGTCTCCTCTATCCTGGACTCCCGGCGCCGGGGTCGCGGGTTGCAGTACTTGGTGGACTGGGAGGGCTATGGGCCTGAACATCGGCAATGGGTACCCTCGTCATTTGTGTTGGACCCGTCCCTCATTACTAGTAGTAGTAGTAGATTAGTTTATTTGACAGGGACAGTGCAATAAACATAGACAATTAATCAAAGACAATCAATCTGATGTGTTGCACATAGAGTGTATAGCTATTAGCTAATTTGCAACTCTTGTCCCTGGATGGGCTTTAGAAAAAAGAATCAAGATAAAAAATATACACAATAACCACATACATCAATGCAGAAAAATTATAAATACACAATTATAAATATTATAAATATTATAAATACACAAATATAACAGCCTGACTCACATTTAACATAAATATTATAAATATTATAAATACACAAATATAACAGCCTGACTCACATTTAACACATATAACATAACTCACATTTGCCTATTTCAGGCCTTCCTCCCTCCGTCACTCACTATAAACAAACACATTTATTCCTTCCCTTCATTCACTCTCACTTTGCAGACAATTAATTCATACATGAGTACATTCTTGTTTATTTTTCAGCCAGTTTTTAACATTTTTAGTGAATGTTTTAAAGTCCGTTATTATTTTAATTTCATTTGGCATTGTGTTCCAGATGTGACTGCCCTTTATAGAGAAAGCTGTTTGTCCAAATGTGGTTCTGCGGTGGAATATTTTACAGTTATTGTTAACAGAACTCCTGGTGGCTCTGCTGCTGTCCTGTCTTTGGACAAAACCAGCAAGTGGCTCGGGTGCTGATTTATGAAAACATTTGAACGTTAATTTCAGAAGACAGAGGTCAATGAAGCTCTCAAAACTCAATAGGTTGTATTTTTTTAAAACATTACAGTGATGCCACCTAATGGGCTTTTTGTCCAAGATTTTTAGGGTTTGATTATATAATGAACCTATATGTCTTATTGTGGAAGGGGCTGCTTGAGCCCAGACTGTCAAACAGTATGATATATGAGAAAAAACCATAGAATGCATATACAGTGCAGCTGCTTCGTAAGGTATGTAATATCTAATTAATTTAAAGCAGTTCAGATTTTTTTTTACTGTTTTTGAAATTTTCTTTATATGAAGATTAAATTTGAGTTGAGGATCTAGTACAATGCCAAGGTATTTGAATTCTGTAACTAAACTGATGTCATGATCATGTATATTAACTTTAAAATGTTGCAGGTTACATTTTTTGATTGAAAAGCACATTGAGACTGTTTTCTGAAGGTTCAGCAATAGATGGTTCTTGAGGAGCCACTCTTGGACATCAACCATACTTGTAGACAGTACATCTGCAGCCTGTGCTGGAGTCTTGGCAGCTGTGTAAATAACTGCATCATCTGCATAAAGTTGGCATGTTGCAGCTGAGCAGTGTAACGGCAGGTCATTAATAAAAATGCTGAAAAGTAAAGGACCAAGAATGGACCCTTGTGGGATACCCATGCGGTTGTTTAAAAATGAGGATTTATCCTGGTGAACTTTTACACACTGTTCTCTATTCTGGAGATAAGATGCAAACCATTCTAATGTATTTGGGGAGAAGTTAAAAGATACCATTTTGGATAAAAGCAAACTGTGGTTTACAGTATCGAAAGCCTTTTTGAGATCTAGAAAAACAGCTCCTACCACATTACCCCTGTCCAAGGACTGTTTGACGTTTTCAATAAGGCAACAATTTGCTGTTTCTGTTGAGTATCCTGGTCTAAAACCAAATTGATGTGGATGAAGAAGTTGATTGTCTTGTAAGTAGTCTATCAGCTGTGTAGCTACAACTTTTTCAAGAACCTTAGATAGGACTGGTAAGATAGAGATTGGGCGGTAATTGCATATATCGTCTTTACTGCCTGATTTATGAACTGGTATGACGACAGCTTTTTTCCAGCCAGATGGAAATGTACTAGACCTAATGGAGAGATTAATGAGATGAGTCAGTGGTTTGATTAATATTTTGCTGTGCATTTTGAGAAAGGAGGTGCTCATATTGTAGATATCATTAGTTTTTGAGTTTGACAGTGTTTTAACAATACCAGCAATTAACTTCTCATTTACCTCATCGATGTGAAAAGTGTCTGTTGGAAGTATGGAATTTGTGTTGTTGAGCACATTTGGCAGCACAAAAAATTTTGTTAAGTCTTCCACAGAGCCCACAAAGTGTGAATTAAATTCATTTGCCAAAGTAGCCTTGTCACTGACGGTCTTGCCATTGATTCTAAGTTCCTTTACCCCCTTCTGATCGTTTTTTTTATTAGTTAAGTTATTTAAATGCCTCCATAGGGAACTGTTGTTACCCTTTGCATGATCTATCAGTTTATTGTAATAAGATATTTTTGATTTTCGCAGCTCATGTACCACTTTATTTCTTAAACTTTTGTACACAAGGTGATCATTTTGTAGTTTGGAGGTTAGTGATGTTTTCAGTGCATAGTCTCGCCTCTTCATAAGTTTTCTTATTTCATTATTTAACCATGGTAGGCTAATCTTCTGTTGTCTACTTTTAATTTGCTTTGAAAATTTTTCTATAGACTTTGTGATTGTTGCAGTTATAAAATTACAACAATCATCTACTTCACATGTTGACATGAGCTGCTCCCAATTTTGATTCTCTAAGTAATGTTCAAACTCCTCATTTTTTGATTTGGGGATAATAAAATTTGATTTGTCAATATCGACTCCCCCAAAATACTGTAGTCGCTTTTTAGTAAGTTTCCTGACAGCAAGAACCATGTTATGATCTGAGAGACCAGTTACAAGATTATAGGTTCTGGTTATTCGTTCTGGTTTATTAGTAAATACCATGTCAATAAGTGTTCTGGATTGTTTGGTTATCCTGGTGGGTCCTTTGATGATTTGCTGGTAATTAATTACTGAGTTCCACCAAGCGCACCCGGAGAAACCATCACCAGGAGGCGCTGCTAGAGGGGGGAGTACTGTCACGCCTCGCCGCCCATCTGCGGCGCCAGCTGCACGCACACCTGCACCTCATCAGCGGTGAGGGATTTAAGCCGCCTCACCCTGGGCTTCGGCCTGAAGCCGTCAGTCTTCACTTGCTACTCTTGCTGTAAGG
The DNA here is from genome assembly GCA_020510985.1 of Pholidichthys leucotaenia. Taxonomy (NCBI): domain Eukaryota; kingdom Metazoa; phylum Chordata; class Actinopteri; order Cichliformes; family Pholidichthyidae; genus Pholidichthys; species Pholidichthys leucotaenia. Next base: position 33,111,132 of record CM035842.1, on the reverse strand, counting down.
AATCTCAACCGCTCAGCAAACATCCAAGTAAGAATCTCTTACCCCCTTCTTCTCCTAGTCTGCTCCCCTGTGCACAGATGGATTTCCCGGCGGCGGACCACTCCTCTCTGCCACCATTCCCTCGCTGCTTCACCGGGCGCTCCAGGTCGCTGTCTTCCGGGCTTCACCCTTGCTGTGCCAGCCACCTGCCATTCCCAAGTAAGCCAGTCATCATTATCATATCTCCTGTGTTGGTGTGGTGCCCGTTACCCTTCTCCCTTTGCTTCTCCCATAGGGTTGTCCGGCTGTACGGCCTCCTGCCTCCGTGCCCAATGCTGACGCCACCACCAACACATTCACATCTCGCAGACACACACTCATACACACTTGTTGTTAATAAAGCTATTAGATCTACCCTGAGCCTGCGTGTGTGTCTCCTGAGCCGTGCATTATGTCAGAGGGTTCTTATCTTTGATGGTAATTGCGTTGAGCTCTCGGTAGTCAATGCACGGGCACAACAAGCCATCTTTCTTCCGGACGAAGAAGAACCCAGCTCCGAGCAGAGCCGAAGATGGCCCAATAAGGCTGGCATTCAGCGATTCCTTAATATTGTGCTCCATCGCCTGCCTCTCTGGGCCAGAAATGCTATACAATCGACTGGAAGGCAGCCTTGCCCCCGGGATGAGGTCTATAGCACAATCATAAGAGTGGTGAGGCGGCAGCAACAATGCTCTTGATTTGCTAAAGACCTCTCCCAAATCGTGATAAGCCCAGGGAGCAAGGCTGAGGTCTGGCAGCTTGACCAGGGAGAGGGAAATGGACAGAAATGGGGAACACTCTGCTGAACGCATACAATGGGCCAAACAAAACGGGCTCCAGGAGGAGATGATGTTTTTGTCCCAATTAATCATTGGGTTATGCCTCCGGAGCCACGGGTAACCAAGAACTACCAGGGAAGATGACACATGGAGAACCAGGAACGAGAGTTCCTCCCGGTGGTTCCCAGTAAGGAGGATGGAAATTGGCACCGTGCTATGAGCGACCACTGCGACCTCTCAGCCAGATATGGTTGTGATCCTGTGACCCCGGGGCAGTTTACATGTGGGAATCCCCACCTGCTTAACGAACTCAGCAGACACGAAATTACCCGCAATTGCACGAAATTACCGGCAATTGCACAAGGGCCGAAATAGAAAAATTAAGGGGGGGGGGTAGATTTAGTCCCACCCACCAGACTCCCCATGGTTACGGGCCGTGTCTTTTAGCCGCTGGCGGCATTCATCCAGACTGTGGTTCATTAAACCACAGTACGTGCACGTGCCAACTCTTCACCTTTGCCGGCGCTCATCGTCGGTCAAGTGCCGAGAGAGCTCCATCGGTTCGGGCGAACAGCTGGCGCCGCCAGTGCTAGTAGCCATGGCGGATACACGCTCGGTGTGCGGGCAAGAGGAGGACTTGTGCTCCTTCGCGTGCTCACAGTATCGGTTGTCCAAACCAGCTGCCTGATCTATGAGACTGTCAAGAGTCTCCAGGACAGGGTGAACTGCCAGATCATCACGGAATTCATCATTCAATCCGTGGAGGAACGCACTGCATAACGCAATATCGTTCCACCCCGAATCAGACGCTACAACCCGGAACTCCACCGAGTACTCGGCCACTGACCAAGCGCCCTGGCAGATCGTCATCAGGCGGCTCATAACGTTTCCCTGACTCTCGGTTTGGCCAAACGCACTAGAGAATGCAGCCACAAATTGATCAAATATGTACTGCCACCCCTCCGGGTTGTCCGTGCCCACTCAAGGGCTCGATCCCTGAGCAACAGAGTAAAAAACTGGATCTTGGCCACGTCCCCTGGATACTCCTCCCCGACCTGCTCCAGGTACATTTGAACTTGAATAAGAAACCCTTTACATTTCCCCACCTCCCCTGCGTACGGGGAAGGTGTGGGAACGGAGGTAGTACGGTGCACCGTAGTGCGTGGGGCAGGCTGAGGGGGACACGCCGGAGGAGGCGCTGTAGACCAAAGCGTCAACATATTCAACACCTGTTGCATCAGCACAGCAAGCTGGCGCTAGGTCGCCGCTAGGCAATCCATAGCTGACAGCTCCTGTGGTAAGGCACCAGCTGAGCTACCATCCTGTCTGGCTCGTTCTATCATGACTAATTAAGAGTGACAGCTCACATGCACGATGCCAAAGCACATGAAGGAACCATACAGAGGGGCACGTTTGAAAGTTTTATTAAATAGCAAAACCAAAGAGCACAGCTGCAAAAACAGTCACTCGCCAGAGGAGTAGCCCTGTGGAGAGAAGACGAGAGCCGTGAGCAGAGGAATGGAGTAAGGGGAAATGGGTGAGCCAAACTGCCACTTACTTGGGAAATCCAGGGAGAACCGATAGGGACCCAGCGAGGAATAGACAAACCAGTAGAGTGGGGGGATGATGCGCTGATGGTGCCTGACCGGGTGGAGTGGAAGCTGAGGTGTGATGAGATGTGGCAGGAGAGCGCGCGCAGTCCTAGAGACACACCTACACAGTGGCAGCAACCTGGGAAAAGAGGAGAAATAAGGTTAACGTTGTGTCAACACTTATAACTTTAGTTTAGCTTGCCTAATCATGGGCAGTATACCCAGACGAGCCAGCGTTGACTACGCAGAGAGAGCCTCCTTAAGTATGCTGGCTGATGAGCGGGTGCAGGTGTGTCTTCTGCCTCAGGTGCAGTGATGAGTTGGTGAATGTGAGGCAGGATGGGAGGGGCGCGCTCTCACTGCCCATGACAGATGTTCACCAAACAATCAAATATTACAAACTCAAACATTTTCTTAAAAGGGGAGAAGCTGCAACTTTTAATTTAAGACCCTCAGCGTGATTTTAGACTCCTCACTAACCTTTAAAAACACAGCAAAAAAATCTCAAACATAATCAAATTCAATCTAATAAATTTTAAACAAATTAGACCATCGCTGACAGTTAGTGCAACCAAAATGTTTCTGCATGCAATGATCTTCTAACACATCGATTACTGTCTTACCAGCTGGTCACTCACTGGTGCAATCATAATCAAACCCACTGAATCTTTGTACAAAAAGCCATAAAAATCTTTGATAAGAAAGATCCCACATATCATTGTTGTCACATTTACAAGAAATACAATTTTCTGTCTTTTGAAAATGATAAAACTCTTAAAATTTGTCTGTTCAAATTATAAAGTATTAAATGGCTGTGCACTCCACTTCCAGGGAGAATATGTCAAACTGAGGACTGTTACCAGTACCACCACCAGAGCAATCACTGGAGGAGACTGTGCGGTCCCCCACAGACGCACCACATTTGCTCAATCTGTGCTATTAGTGAGGGGCACCAAGATCTGGAATAACATACCACCAACAATAAGAGAAAGTACCACACTAAACACTTTTAAGATTCATTGTAAAAACTGGCTTTTAAACAAAAACAACCAAACCAAACAACCAAAACTGTACCCATAACTAGTGGTTGCTCTGCAGCACACACACACACACACACACACATATATAGATGTGTGTGTGTGTGTGTGTGTGTGTGTGTGTGTGTGTGTGTGCGCGCCATTGCGTCACACACATATGCTCCACCTCTTGCTTGTTGCTGTTGTTTGTTGTTGCTGTGAGGTGCTTGGGTGCATGTGTGTGTGTACGCATACACAGCACTTCACTCGTGTGACATTTGAATGCTTTGTTTTGTAGCACCTTAACTCTTGCACTTTACCAAATATATAAATTTCAAGAAGGTGACAAGAAGAAGTATATCCACTTTGTACAGTTTCATTACAGATGTTCTGATGCAGAACAGGGATGAAAACATCTGGTTATTTGTCCCCTCCCCCCAGACAGAGGGGTCTTAACAGCAATCCTGAATATCTTTTCATAGTTTGGTATTTTAGACACAGAAAAGATGGGAGTAAGAATATAAGTAGTTTTCTTGATAAACATATTGACCCTCCTTTATTAAACATGCATCGTTTTAAACTAGTCATCCGACCATTTCAGCAAAAAGATCAATATTTATCAGTCAATGTGATCGCAGGATACACTCAAATCAACGACAGGTCTGAGCTCATGTACGGAAGTTTTAAAGTTAGTGTGGACCTGTGGTGCAGCAGAGAAACCTGGCTGTGTGGAGAACAGTAATAAATTTGCTGCCTTATATCTCTGCACTTTAACTGCAACCATTTGCACAAATGCCATATCTGCTGTCTGTCAATGCTGTACTGATCATGTGCAGTCCTATCTGTTACTGTCTGCACCTACACTATCAAATCAAATCAAAATCAAATCAAATCAACCTTTATTGTCATTTTGCTGTATATACAACTGTAGTGCAGGCAAGATGAAACTGCATTTCTCTCGGCATCTGTATAAGTAAAAAAAGAACATGATTTAAGACACACTCACACACACCCTCACCCCCCACCTCAACACAGCCATTCATACTTCCCTGAGACATACTTGAAAACTAACCAGAACTATAGTATACAAATAATAATATATATAATGTCCATAGGTGCAGTAGTATGTATGAGAGATTCCGGATCAACTGTTCAGCATCCTAACAGCTTGTGGAAGGAAGCTGTTAATCAGTTTGGTGGTTCTGCCTCTGATGCTCCGGAATTGTTTGCCAGATGGCAGAAGTTTAAAGTGTTTATGCAGAGGGTGAGAACGGTCCTTGACAATGTTCAGTGCCCTGCTCCTACAACAGCTCTGAAAAAGTTCTTGGACTGAGGGGAGGGAAACTCCGATTACCTTCTCAGCTCCCTTAACTATCCTCTGCAGGGATTTTTTTGTCTGACATACTGCAGCTGGAGTACTATGTTGCAATGCAGTACGTCAGAACACTCTCCACCACACCTCTGTAGAAGGTCCTGAGGATGCAGATGGAGAGAGAGGCCTGTTTGAGTTTCTTCAAGAAGTGCAGTCTCTGCTGGGCCCGCTTCCTGATCCCCAAGGAATTCTTACTCCAGGTCAGGTCCTGCGAGATCTGCACTCCAAGGAACTTGATGTTCTCCACTCTCTCCACTAAACGGCTGCCGATACTGAGAGGGACATGTTCAGGCTGTGACCGCCGGAAGTCGACAATCATCTCCTTCGTTTTGTCCACGTTGAGCACCAGATTGTTCTCCCTGCACCAGCCCTTCAGGTCTCTAACTTTTTCCCTGTACATTGATTCCTCATCCCTCTGAATAAGTCCCACCACTGTGGTGCCGTCTGCAAACTTAATAATCTGGTTCCCCTTGTGTCTGGATACACAGTCATGTGTTAGAAGTGTAAACAACAGCGGACTAAGTACGCAGCCTTGAGGGGATTCGGTGCTCAGCGTGACAGAGTTGGAGATGTTGTTTCCAACCCAGACAGACTGAGGTCTCTCAGTCAGGAAATCCAGGATCCAGAGAAATGGGGCGGTGTTCAGACCAAGAAGGAGTAATTTCTCCATCAGTCTCTGGGGAATAATAATAACTACCGCATTGAACTGCAACTATGGGTATTACATCTCTAGTTTTCTGTATATAAGATTGCTGGGTTTTATCATCGTTAATCGTTTATCTCTGTTTGCACTATGGGAGGTCTGGGTGTATCTTTTGTCGCCATTTGCACTGCGGGTTTCATTACTGTACATAGACTGCTGTTGTTGTTTTCTTTTTTTCCAGCCTTATTCCTTTTTCTTTTTTTATATTGTGCACACCACTGAAGAGAGAGAAATGCCATTTCAATTCTCCTGTATGTCCTGTACGTATAGTAGTATTGACAAATAAAATCTTTGAATCTTGAATTACAGATCACAGTAGTGCAACCTTTCAGATGATATTTGACTTGCTGTTAGATGAGTGTTTTACTTTAAAGACTAAAGGGCCTGCTTTTAGGAATTATAAATGTTCTATACGCGAGCCATGCATCATCTTTACCAGGTTTGACAGCAGTGTTTACCCTCTGGCTCCCCAAGCCTTTATTGTGACAGCGCTCGGAGGGGCTTCCTGCTGTCAAGCCTGACAGCTGTGCTGCATTTTCGGCTCATCAGCAGCTCTGTATTTAAGTGGGCGCTGGGAGCAGAATAATGCGGCAGTCTTGTCAACATCAACGAATTGTCAACGATTATTCTTTGTCAGACGTTGAGCGAATGATCCTCGGCTCAGACGTCAATTATGCCTTCATGGTCTGGCTTGTTGACCATCCTTGGGTTTTGACCGTAAGTGTGCCTTGTTTGCCTCATGACCAAGTATTTGTAGTGTAGTGTGTTTTAGCCCACCGTGGCTCATTGTTTTGTGTTTCTTTTGTTAATAAACAACTATGCAAACTTCACCGGTGACTTTTGGCGTCTTATTGTGGCTCGCGAGGGCTACCGCATGACAGATATACCCTCAGTGTGGCTTTGTGAGAAATTTGAATACTAACTGTGAAAGTGTTTGACCTGGAATGATGGAAAGTCACGGGGACACCAGTTGATGCTTCTTCCACAGTGTCTTACTGATCTGGATGTGCTTGGATCTTCATCGTTAAAAAGAACATCACAGAAAAAAACATGCGCTCAGTAAACTGTGCAGCATGGATCCTAAAACCTTACATGACCAAAATTTAAATGCCTCAGTTAAGTCCTTCCCAAAATAAATTTAACTGGCCATGTTTAAATTTGATGACCAATTTTAAAGATGAATTAAAAAGAATTAACAATTAAGACAAGTGGAGTACCTATTCTTTTACCATATAAGGTCAGAAACAGACTCAGTCTTGGACCCAAAAATGCAGACAGAGAGAGGCAGTGAGAGGTTTGCGGGGATTTATTCCCATGTCCAGTCAACATGAAGCATGTTGTTACTCTTACAGGGAGTGGGCAGATGGACATCTCTCTCCAGAGGGTCTGATCTTCTTCTGAGGCTCCAAACAGTGGTGAGTGGATTGGCGGAGTCCTGGGAACCAGAAGATACAGAGGAAAAACAGGTAAGTTTACAGAACTTTCAATAAGCTCAAAACAGATTTCAGCAGACAAACAATGACCACAGCAGTTCCAGCTCTGGGTAGCATTTTCTTCAGGACTTTAACAAGGGCAAGCTCTCAGTGGTGTCAGGTGACTTGTTCTGTTCCAAAGTGAAATGGTCCTCTGCTCCTCTGTCAATAGGAGCCTGCACCTGCCCACACTCACATCGTTTTTGTATGGTATGGTTCCCAGACTTCCTTAAAGGTGATGGAGACAACATTCTGACCTCCTGACCAGGAGGTGGTACATTTACTCTTACTCCAGTGGGTTGGTAGGGACATGCGATAGCAACCTAGTCATGCTATTTTGGCTGTGACTGGCTGGGACATCTTTAGCAGCCACATATATGTAGACATTAGATAGAACATGGTTTCCTGCAAGGCTAGTCACATTTCATATACATAGCTTACTTATGATTACAATAAATATAGTGAACAATTGTTTGTGTATCCTGTTATCACAATGCTGCAAGTGCCATCAACCATTATAATTACCTGCAGAATATGGTATATAATATATAAAATTCAAGAAAAAGACTAACACACTACATGTAAAGCCTATATTAGAAAGAAAAAAAACAAGAATGTTACACCATTTGCGAACATGAAAAATAATATTGCAAATGTAGTATTACATCTGTAGATATGTGAAAATATTACAATGCATTGTATTTAATATTATGCAAGGGTTATTTGGAAGTTATGTGCGCACTTATAACAATAACCCAGGGGTTACACATGATTCTGTCTGACTCCCTCTTTACCTCCTGAACAATCTTCAGATACTCTTCCTTCAAGAATACTCCTACTCCATTTCTTTTCCTATCTACACCATTTTATTATAAAGTAAGGAACCGAAGACATACTGTAGAAAGGAGACTGACTAAAGTAGTGATGAGGAGATCAAGCTTCATGAAGCCTTGACGCCTCCCAGCCAAGTGTTTCACAAAAAGGTTCATTTCTCAGGGCTTCATGCCACCCTCCTCCTGCTGGTCAAAGACTGTAAGACAGACAGATGTGTTCATAGTCATTTTTACTGTATGTGATACTAAAAGCTGTTTTGCCACAGTTTGGGCATAAGAATAATGTCTGTCAGCAACAAAAAATAAATTTTCGTTTCACTCTAATTTTTCTTTTGTGAGTGCAAGATGATAACCCATGCAAACTAGAGATGGGACAAAAGATTGATTCAGTGATGGATCGCGACGCTTGATACTAACATCAATGCACTGATCCTTAAACGCATGGTTCAATCTTTTATTAATTATATAAACGTTGCATACTCTTTTGGGTATTCAACCAGTTGCATTTTCAGTCCACTAGATGGTGCAAAGCAAGCACCCAGTCAAGTGAAGTCATAGTTTGTCTCATGAGATTTGCAGCTAGTTTTGAAAGTTAGGAAACAACTCAAAGTTAGCTCAAATGTTAGGCGTTTTTTGGATTTTATAAAAAAGATGGAAGGAAAAACCTTGACATGACATACAACATGCAAGAAGCGCTGCACAAAAAAAAAAAAAACAACACACACACACACTTGGAACAGCAGGCCAGCATACATCTCGGACCAGCATTAGCAACATTACAAACACACCGGCGTGGAGCTTGCTTTTTCTCAGAGCACCAAGTAAGTAAAGTTTATTTATGAAATGCTTTTCAGAGACATTTTCAATTTTCATTTATGAATTTGGAACTTTTTTCCTGTGAAATTTACATGTTTGGATAAATTAGGATGTTTTTCTTGTCACTTATGTGATTTTTTTTCTTCTTATATTTCCTTGTAATAAGGTTTTTTTAACCAAATTTTGACACTGCATAAAAATTTTAGTTTTTTCACTCAGGAATTTACATTTTTTTCTTGAATTTGTGAATTTTGTCATGAAGCGCTAGCTGTATCCATGTTATTCCTAGGCCCCATGATGCCTTGCGTGAATTATGGTAGCAACTTCGGGTACTAGTTTAGAATGTATGGCTGTTGCTGAAACGGGACACGTTTCCTTTTTAAAAAAAACAATGATTTTGGCATCAGAAATGTGGGAACATGGCCTTTTGCACCTCAAAAACAGTAATAAAATCATACCACTTTACACGACTATCTAGTGATAGGAAGATGACCTTAAAAAGTCTGGCCTGGCAGACTGTATCTCCATTTGTTAGCACCGCTGCTAATATGCTAATGCTGTAAACAAATAAAAGCTCTGATATCAATGTCTCCACCGCTATAAAGTTGGCTGCATTTTGTTAAAATGTGTTGGTGTTGTAAAGAACTGAGGTCCACACGAATAGTGGTTTCAACAAAGTTCTCTTTTAAAACTAGGAGCGGGAAACATTAACAGGCGGCAACATCAACACATCGCCATTTTCATATAATATTCACTCGGTGAAGGTCAACTCTGACCTGTGACGTCACCACAGTCTTAAAGGCACAGCACACACAATTATCACATTATATGACATCTCCCCCTTTTTAGTTTTTTTTTTTTCAGAACAAAACAATTTTTCAATTCAAACATTTTTTCCATTTCCATTTCACCCTTCCCCACAGCCCATGGCTTAATCATTGAACCAAATATAACCACACTTATCACAGTGAACACGTGAATTTCTCTCTTTTTCATTTTTTTTTTTCTCTCTACAAATCTAGTCTTTGCACAGGTTTAATCATTCTACCAGACCGGGTAAACAACAGTCCTTGCTTTGGGTCTGGCGGTTTGACACTGGATTCTGGTAAAATAGTGTCAGCAGCAGCTGCAGTTTCAGGCTGCTGATCGACAGTCTCTGGCTGCAGGTCATTTGGAGCTGAAGAGTGTATCTCTCTGGCTGATTCAGGATCATGTTGCAAGTGACGGAGGTTGCGTCGCAAAGTTGCTCCCTGGGGTGTTTCAATAAAAAAGGAGCGAGGTGTGCTGCTTTCTCCTGTGACAACAGCGGGTGTTTTCCAGGATTTCTGATGGTCCAGCTTTGTGAGGACTGAATCTCCTGGCTTCAACGAAGGTAGGGGTTTAGCTCTGTGGCGCTGATTGAAGTAGAATGCTTGTTTCTGTTTCTCCATTGCATCCTTGTTCCTGACGACTTCCAGATCAGGCCATCGGGGCTGAAGATTCACTTCCAGTGTAGGAAGAGTTGTTTTGATCTTTCGACCCATAAGTAGCTCTGTAGGACTCACGCCTGTGGTGGTGCAGGGCGTTGATCGAAAGCACATGAGGGCGAGCAAAGGATCTTGCTGCTTTAAGATTCTTTTTGCTGTTTGAACTCCCCTCTCTGCATGTCCGTTTCCTTGGGGGTTGTGTGGACTTGAGGTGATGTGCAAAAAGTCAAACTCCCTTGCAAACTTTTTAAATTCTTGGCATGAGAATTGAGGTCCATTGTCAGATACAACCACATCTGGACAACCAAACCTCGCGAACACTGCCTTCAGCTTTAAGCTCATCTGAGAAGCAGTGGTTACTGGCAGATGAAGTATCTCGAGGAACCGAGAGAAATAGTCTGACACAACAAGGTAGGTGTGCTTGTTATGCTCACACAGGTCAACAGCAAGTCTCTTCCAGGGTCGATCAGGTAGAGGGGTTGACAAGAGAGGCTCTTTTCGCTGAGCTGGTCTCATCTCACGACACACCTGACAGGACTGGACTTTGACTGCGTTTGATTTCAGATGAGATGCCAGGCCACCACACAGATGTGCAGGCCCGCTCTCTGCATTTTGTCAGACCTTGATGTCCATCATGTATTCGATCCAAGATGTCTGCTCTGAGCACATCCGGAATCAGCATGCGGCTTCCTCTGGTGATAATTCCATCGCATTCAGACAGTTCATTTTTAATGAGAAAATAGTCTCTGATAGCTGCTGGGACATTGCCTATGTATTCTGGCCATCCTGACTTGATGTACCGCAACACCAACTGTAGGTTACAGTCAGCTGCTGTAGAGGTCTTTATAGTGTCTATTTTATGTGTAGTAGCTGGCAAGTTATCAATAACTGCTGCTATGTAGCACGCTACATCAGAGTGAGTATCAGTCTCGTTTTCTACGCACTGTAGCGGACTTCTTGAGAGTGTATCAGCTACTACCAAGGTCTTTCCCGGAGCATATTCGGCTGTCAGTTTGAACCTCATAAGTCTCATAAGTAGCCTTTGGCACCGTATTGGCACATTGTCCAGGTCCTTTTTGTTCATGAGAGGCACCAAGGGTTTGTGATCTGTGACCAACTTAAAATATTCCAGACCACAGAGGTACTTCTCAAATCTCTCACATGCCCAGACACTCGCCAAACACTCCTTCTCTATCTGTGCATATCTAGTCTCGGCCTCTGACAGACGACGTGAGCAGTATGCCACAGGTTTCCAGTTTCCATCGTGCAGTTGCAGTAGTACTCCACCTATACCATAGCTGCTGGCATCGGCTGATACGGCAGTAGGTCGATTCACATCATAGAATTTCAGAACTGGAGAAGTAGACAGAATGTCTTTGATGTGTTGAAATGCCTCCTGCTGAGAATGGTCCCACATCCACACTGACTTGGATTTCAACAGTTCATATAGTGGCTGGCCCACTGTCGACAGATTTGGGATATATTTCCCTAGGTAGTTAAACATACCCAGGACACGCTTGAGGTCATGCACGTTCTGTGGTGGAGGGAGCTCGCGGATTGCCTTGACTTTATCAGGGTCGGGTCTCACGCCTGATTTGTCAATTTCTTGGCCCAAGAAGTGAAGCTTGTTTTGTCTAAACTTACATTTTTCTCTGTTCAGTTTAAGTCCGGCTGACTCGATCCTTTCCAGTACCTTGCTGAGACGCTGGTCGTGCTGTTCAGGAGTGTCGCCGTACACCAGTATGTCATCCATGTAGATAGCCACGCCTTCCAGGCCGTTGAGGGTTTCTGTCATTTTGTGCTGAAAAATTTCAGGAGCGCTTGTGATCCCAAATGGAAGACGTTTGAATGCATATCTCCCAAAGGGTGTGATAAAGGTTGTTAATTTACTGCTTTCTGGATGGAGAGGAATCTGCCAAAACCCGGAGGCAGCATCCAATGATGTGAATGTGGTTGCTCCACTAAGTTTTGCAGTGATTTCCTCTGCAGTAGGAAGAACATACCTCTCTCTTCGTACAGCTTCATTTAACCTCTTTAAATCGACACAGATCCGCACTTTTCCATTTTTCCTTGGGACTGGTACCATTGGCGCGCACCAATCTGTAGGATCAATCACAGCTTCAATCACATTATTCTCCTCCATACGCTGCAATTCCTCTTTAACCTTCTGCAAAAGTGGCAAAGGGACACGACGGGCAGTGTGCACTGTGTATGGCTGAGCATTCTCTTTTAACAGGATTTTAACTGGTTCTGTTTTAAGTGTTCCATGCTCACCAAATGCTTTGTGTACTTCTTCAACACGCTTCACAAGCCCCATCGACATTGCTGTATCTCTGCCCAGCAAATTGTTTGCATTATTGCCACTGATGACATACACAGGAAAAGTATATGGTTTTTCTTTGTATTCTGTGAAGGCTTGAAATTTTCCTATACAGTCCAACTGACCACCCGGGCTGCACAGTGTGACATTAGATGGCTCTAATTCCTTCTTAGGAACTAGTTCGTTAAATGTCTTTTGTCCCATAATGTTTGCATCTGCACCCGTATCAATTTTAAAATTGACTGGTGTTGTTCCAATTGTAAGCTGTATGGTCCATGGGTCATCATTTCTATTTGTTTTTGTGACTGCGCCCAAAAAATATGGTGTCTGGGAAACTGTCTCTTCAGTGACTTCTCTGACTGATTTACTGTGACATTTCTTTTCCCAGTGACCCACCTTTTTACACTTGTTGCATGTTGACTTCATGGCTGGGCACTTTTCAGGATCTCTGTGTTTTAATTTTCCACATCTTCCACACCATGAGTCTTTTTGCTCTCCACTTTTTTTCTTCCTTGGTTTAAATGGAGATCTTCCTCTGCCTGCTGCTTTTCCCTGGATCTCCTGCACCGTGGCGTGTGCCTCCCCCTGCTGGTGAACCTGGAGGACAACCTCCTCGGACTGGCGAACGGTTTGAATAGTTTGGGCAAGCGTTACATCAGCCATCATCTGCAGTTTACGTGACAGCTCTTTATCAAGGATGCCCACAACAATTCGGTCACAGATATGTTCATCTCTCTTTACACCAAAGTCACAGTGTTCTGACATCTCAAAAAGGGCTCTGATAAACATTTCCACTTTCTCACCGGGCCGCTGCAGCCTCTGGTGAAAACAAGCACGCTCATGGATCACGTTCCGTTTGGGACAGAAGTACTCGTCGTATTTTCCTAACACAACGTCAAACTTCTTTTGATCCGCTTCCTCAGTAAATGAGAATGATTTGAAGATGTTTTCAGCTTCGGGGCCCATGGCGTAAATCAGTGAACTGACCTGAACTTTGCCGTCCTCTTTACTCAGTTTTGTAGCCGTCCGGAAACGCAGAAAGCGCTCTTTCCAGCCCGCCCATTCATTTGGACAATGAAAAGGAAAACTTTCCGGGGGATTAAACTTGGCCATCTTACTGAAGCAGAGCGTCCGTCAAGTGCTTCTGACACCATGTAAAGAACTGAGGTCCACACGAATAGTGGTTTCAACAAAGTTCTCTTTTAAAACTAGGAGCGGGAAACATTAACAGGCAGCAACATCAACACATCGCCATTTTCATATAATATTCACTCGGTGAAGGTCAACTCTGACCTGTGACGTCACCACAGTCTTAAAGACACAGCACACACAATTATCACATTATATGACAGGTGTCATGATTGTAATTAGCAATCAGCTCACGTGTGCAATGCAGCAACAAGAAGGAGCAATCAAACACCAACACACGTTTGAGATTTTTATTAAATATCAAAATCACCGCACAGCTACTGAAACAGTCACTCGCCAGAGGAAACAGCCTGTGGAGAGAAGACGAGAGCCGTGAGTGGAGGAATGGCGTAAGGGAAAATGGGCTGGCCAAATTGCCACTTACGTGAGCTCCAAGGGAGACCCGGCAGGGCCCCAGCGGGGAATAGACGAGCCAGCAGGGTGAGGGGAGTGGAGCTGGTGGTGCCTGACTTGGTGAAGGTTGAATGCCGTTGATGAATGATGATGTGGCAGGAGAGCACACGCAGTCCCGGAGACACACCCGCACGATGGCAAAAACCTTAAGAAAGAGAAGAGAGTGCACAGTAGTGATGGGTCCGGCAACACCGATGCGTCGGCGCATGCGTCGGGCTCATAGAGCGAAACCCAGTTTCGGTGCGTGTCGGTGCGTCTCGCATTAAGAAAGTCACGAGACCGATACAGGGACTGTATCGGTCACGTGACGGTAGCGCGTCGAAACACTGACATGCCAGCGTTTATAAGGAAGCGCATCTGTCAACGGGATGCATTTGCCCAAAGACTCTCGTTTGTGTTGCGGTTGGTCCTTGTGCAAATTTATCACAAATTATGGAGCACGAGCAGCCTCAAGGAAAAAGAGGTTTCCACCGTGTGGGACCATTTTGATCTGATATCGGAAAATAAGGTATTTAAAAATAGTATTTTTAAAATACTATTTTCTTTGTTTTAATTTACTTGTTTCATCCTGTTCCTCTCAGAGTTTCCACTTGATTTATCTGAATTCAAATTCATTTGAAAGTGACTCTTAGTTTACTCTTCATATTTTCTGCAGGCTAAATGTCACATTTGTTCAACAGAGCTGTCGTATTTAAACAAAAGCACCTCCTCAATGCTGAGACATTATAGGGCCAGGCATGAAAATGAAGTCCCGGATACACCCAGGTATACAGCCATTCTATAACTTGCTCAGTTTCTTTATTGATAATTAATTCCTATTAATTTATTCTTTACTTCATTTTTAACCATCAAGCTTCCAGGAAGCAGATGCTGGATGAGGCTCTGCCAAATTTCATCATGAAGGACTGCCAGCCCCTCAGCATTGTGGAGAGTGAAGGGTTCAGGGAACTGATTCAGGCCCTTCAGCCCTCATGTTTTGCCAACCAGAAAGGTTTGTGGAAATTATCTAAAGTAGTAGTTGATATATTTAATTTATTTAATCTTTAATTTAAATTCACACGTGATCTGCATTGTTGTTTATGCAAATCCGACGGCGAACGCTGGGACAGCACGTGACGTCATCCATTCAGTAACCAGCAGGCTGCAGACAGAACACCCAGATGCTCTTCCCCTCATCTCAGGCGATTTCAACCATGTTTCACTATCTCCCATTCTACCCACGTTCACCCAGTATGTCACATGCCACACTAGAGACAATAAAACACTGGATTTATTCTACGCAAACACTAAGGAGGCGTACACCTCATCACAACTCCCCCCACTCGGGAGATCGGATCACAACTTGGTTCATCTCCGGCCGGTGTACAAACCCCTAGTGCACAGACAACCTCCGGCCATGCACACTGTGGAGTTATGGTCTGAGGAGACAATGGACACCCTAAAGGGCTGTTTTGAAGCCACCGCCTGGAAGCAGCTCTGCGATCCACATGGTGAGGACATCGATGGCCTCATTCACACCTTCACAGGCTACCTCAGCTTCTGTGTGGACAAATCCGTTCCCACCAAGACCATACGGCGTCACTCAAACAACAAACCCTGGATCAACCCTGAGATAAAAACACTTCTGAGAGAGAAGAAGAGGATCTTCAGGTCAGGGAACAGGGAGATGCTGAAGTCCGTACAGAGGGAGCTGAGGAGAAAGATCAGAGAAGGCAAGGACAGCTTCAGGAAGAAGATGGAGGACAAGCTGCAACAGAGCGACATCAGCGGGGTCTGGAGAAACCTCAATAACCATCTCGGGGCTCCAGAATACCTCCCCCCAGGCCACAGGGGGCAGGGAGTGGGCGAACAACCTGAATCTGTTTTTCAATAGATTTGACCAACCGCCCTCCCCCCTGACTGTACAACAACCACTGCTGCCTCTAAAGAAATCAAGTCCTGCTGCCCACTCCCCACTCCACCAACACCCCCCCACTCCCAACACACAGCCCCCCATCCTGACCCTGACCAAGACCCAGGTGAGGACGGAGCTGAGGAAGATCAAGGCGAGGAAGGCGCCGGGACCGGACGGCATCAGCGCAAAGCTCCTCAAGTCCTGTGCAGACCAGCTGTGTGGGATTGTGACGTATATCTTCAACATGAGCCTGAAACTGGGGAGGGTACCACAGCTGTGGAAAACATCTTGTGTGGTACCTGTACCAAAAACTTCCCACCCCAAAGACCTGAACAGCTACAGACCGGTGGCCTTGACGTCCCACTTGATGAAGACCCTGGAGAGACTGCTCCTTGCTCATCTCCGCCCCCTGGTGGAACCAGCGATGGATCCACTCCAGTTCGCCTACCAGCATGGCATTGGGGTGGAGGATGCGGTGATCTTCCTCCTTCACCGTTCTCTGTCCCACCTGGAGAAGCCCGGGAATATGGTGAGGATCATGTTCTTTGACTTCTCCAGTGCTTTCAACACCATCCAACCGATGATCCTGAAGGACAAGCTGCTGCGCGCAGGGGTGGACCAGCACCTGTCATCATGGATCCTGGACTACCTCACGAACCGGCCTCAGTTTGTGAGAACCCGGGACTGTGTTTCCGACACGATCATCAGTAGCACGGGGGCCCCCCAGGGAACGGTGCTGGCTCCCTTCCTGTTCACTCTTTATACTGCGGACTTCTCACACAACACAACACATTGCCATCTACAGAAGTTCTCTGATGACTCTGCGATCGTTGGTCTCATCTCCAACGGAGATGAAGCTGAGTACAGAGGGCTTATCCAGGACTTCGTGGACTGGTGCCATCGGAACTGCCTCCAGATCAACGCGAGGAAAACTAAGGAGCTGGTGGTGGACTGCCGCAGGCATGGGCAGCCCCTCACAGTACCAGTAAATATACAGGGAACAGACATCGAGATGGTGACATCCTATAAGTACCTGGGTATTCATCTGAACAATAAACTAGACTGGTCACACAATACTGATGCACTCTACAAGAAGGGACAGCGCAGGCTGTTCCTGCTGAGGAGACTCAGGTCTTTTGGTGTACAAGGGGCGCTGCTGAAGACATTCTATGACACGGTGGTGGCATCAGCCATCACTTTTGGAGTGGTCTGCTGGGGCAGTGGCATTACTGCAGCCGATAGGAAGAGACTGAACAAACTGATTAAGAAAGCTAGCTCTGTCCTGGGGCAGCGCCTTGATCCGATGGAGGAGATAGGAGAGAGAAGGACGGTGGCTAAACTGTCATCTCTGCTGGAGTCCGAGTTCCACCCTATGCAGGACATACTGAATGCACTGAGGAGCTCATTTAGCAGCAGACTACATCATCCCAGGTGCACAACCGAGAGGTTTCGTAGGTCCTTCCTACCAACGGCTGTCAGACTGTACAACCTAAGCAGGGCTGCTCGCAGAGATAGCAAAAAGACGTAACAAACTAACAGTTTTTTGAATGCAAAAGATGCAATAGACTTACACAATGGTCCCCTCCGGCATACAACTAGGAACATACCGGTCGCTATGGAGGGTGAGAATATGTATGGGCACATAAACATACCATGTAGGATAACTAAGTAGACGGTTATGCTGTTTCATTCCATCTAGCAACAATGCTCTGCACTGTGTGTGTTTATATATCTACATATTATTCCATCTAGCTACATTGCTCCGCACTGTGTGTGTTTATATACTTGCATTTTTATTCCACCTAGCTGCAATGCTCTGTACTGTGGGTGTTTATATATTTACATATTTATTCCATCCAGCTACAATGCTCTGCACTGTGTGTCTGTGTGTGTGTGTATATATATATATTTTATAGTAATACGTACATATGTATATTAGCTGCTCTTGCTTGCTTGTTTTTTTCTTGCCTTCTGATTGTTGCTCTGAGTGTTGCTATCCCTGTGCTGTTGCAATCCTGGAATTTCCCCGTCGTGGGACTAATAAAGGCTTATCTTATCTTATCTTATCTTAAATATATGGATTTGCTTTTGGTTTGACTTGGTGTAATTTTCAGACCATCAAACAAATGGTGGCTAAAAAGTACGAGGAGGAACAGGAACGAGTGAAAAAGGAAGTACAGCAAGCTGTGGCAGTGAGTATAACAGCTGACATGTGGACATCTGTGAACATGGAGGCTTACTTGGCTCTTACCCGTCACTACATTAATGAGAATGTGCAGTTGTGTACGTCTGTGTTGGGAGTGCAGTACTTTCCACAAAGTCACACTGCTGACAATTTGGCCCAAGTCAAAAGAGGCATGATGGAGGACTGGGCCATAACCAATAAAGTAAAGTGTTTTGTGACCGACACAGCACCAAACATGATTGCATCCACTAGACAGCTCCAAATTCGGCACTCAATTTGCATTGCACATAGTCTCAATTTAAACGGGACCATCTTCACAACAGCTGTCTGCACCCACTTCAGCCATGTTATTCAGCATCATTTGTTTGTTGTTGTTTGGAAATCATGTACTAAAATGCCAGTTTGTTGTTTTTTAGCTAACCTTTGGCAACATCTCAACATCAAAGTGGGCAGGCAGACCAAAAGTGCCACAGCTGATGCCATCCAGGAGGTGCAGAGATACCTGGCAGAGGGCAATATTGCCAGGTCCCAGGATCCTCTGAGATACTGGGACAACCAAAAGACCATCTATCCAAACCTCTTTCAGCTTGCCTTACAATTTCTCTGCACTCCAGCCTCATCTGTGTCGTGTGAGCGGGTGTTTTCTACAGCTGGAGAAGTTGTATCAAAAAAGCATAACGGACTCAATTTCAAAACGTTGGAAAAGCTTTTTTGTTTAATAAAAATTTGTAAAAAAAAAAAAAAAATCCCAGTCCACAAGCATCCTCATTCACAACATGTTCAAATCGATTTTCAGGTTATGATACATGTTCACATTATTTATTGACTGTATCTAAAAATATCAATGATAGTTGAAATTAAAATGAAGATATGAAATAATACAATATAAAATACAATGACTTAAATTATATACTGCTCAAAAAAAATAAAGGAAACACTAAACATCCTGGGTCTGCCCCGGGGTCAAGTTTTTCTCCCAGCTGGTCTGGGAACGCCTTGGTATCCCCTCTGAAGAGGTGGAGCAGGTAGCTGGGGAGAGGGAAGTCTGGGCTTCTCTGCTTGAACTGCTGCCTCTGCGACCTGGACCTCCGGAAAAGCGGTAGAAGATGGATGGATGGACTAAACATCCTAGATTTGAATGAAATATTCTTATTAAATACTTTGTTCTTTACATAGTTGAATGTGCTGACAAAATCACACAACAGCAGGTGAAATTGATTGTCAGTGTTGCTTCCTAAGTGGACAGTTGTTTTTTTTTAAGCAGTATATTATTGTATATACTAGGTCATCAAATCAGTGTCAGTTGAGTCTGTCAACTAGGTTGACTGTAGGGATTTTTAAGGTCCAGCAGGTGTCAGTATTCAGCAACACAGTTTCAATACAGTTTTGCAATGTGTCGAAACGCATCATGACGCCTCATGGACCCATCACTATGCACAGGTTAATACAATCTTCACCTGTGTGAATCATATACTTGCTTGTCTTTGTTCAGGCAGTATACCCAGACGAGCCAGCGCTGAATCACTGATGAGCGCTTCCTTATGAACGCTGGCTGATGAGAAGGCGCAGGCGTGTCCTCTCACTCAGGTGCGTTGATGACCTGAGGAGAGATGAACGGAAAGGAGGGGGTGCGCTCAGTTGGACATAATCAAATTTACCTCAGGGCAGACGTAGAGTCTAGTCAGAGCCACAAAGAACCACAACACCATGCTTGGGCGTTTTAAATTTGGGGTAAAACATCAGATCTGTGACATTCATACAAGTGAAAACATACCTGGTGGTGCTGTGTCTGTACCACCGATCACACGAACAACCCTTTAGTTTTCAGTACGCGATCTACTCATTGCTGTTGAAGCCACAGATTCAGCTGTGCTTCTGTGTGAGGAGCCTCACACCACGAACAGCAGCAAATACCAGAACTACGCAAAAACATTCAAAAACACAAAAACTACAAGTGCTGAAATTAGCTGCCACTTGAGTGCAAAACACGCATGTGAACTATACATCAAAATGAATTTGAAAAACTTTTAAAAATGCTATTTTAAATGCCCCTATGACTCCACTCTTACTGACTGATTTAACACTAGGGCAGCCGAAACCGGAAGCCCCGCCCATAATCGTTCCTACAGCGGCACCCCAAGGAAAAAGGTGGATAAGTGCCATTTACCATCGATGCACACTCTTTTTATTCCAACCTTTTAACTTTTTGACAGTTTACCCTGATGGCTTTTTTTCCTTCAAACAAATGTAGACATTTTTATCCTAAAGGTGTTATTTTTTCTTTTGTAATTTTGCAACGTTTTTACAAAAATTTTAAACTTTTTCTCCCAAATTTAGTACGTCTCTTAATTCATTTCCTGTTTCTTACACATTTGATTATTATTGGACAAATGTGAATTTTTTTCCTCATAAATTTTCAGATTTTCTCATGAATTTGTGACTTTTTGTCGCATGAATTGATTTTTTCCCCCTTGTAATTTCTACCCTTTTTCAGCCCCTCAAACTGCACGTCTGGTTTACATGCTTTTCATACGTTAAAAAGAAAAACTACATGTAGACTACACGATGTTTAAGTGTACGTGATGTACACCTACATCACCGTTAATCACGTGTGTTTTGACTCCGACGGCTCGCCATACATTTGCAGTTGGAGCGGACCGAGCACGAGCAGCGCCTCTACCGCAGCGCGGCTCCAATATTCACCGCTTTATCTGTGAGCACATTTATTCAGGACAGACGCCCGATCTGAAACTGAAAACGCAGCGGGCATTTTTGATGCTCCGGGGCTTGTCTGAGAGCGTTTTAGTGTGCTGCTTTTTTTTTTTTTTTTTTTTTTTTTTTTTTTATGGATACCGGGTAGAGTCGGTGACGGATTCCGGGAACGCGATGAAAGAAAATCATAAAGCCGGAGTTGGAGTTAACGCTGAAGTGGAAACGACCATACCGACCAGTGTGTGCAGGTCCAGCGCTGAGGAGGAAAACGCCCTACACGGAGGTAAAAATGTGTTTTATTACACACAGACGCACATATGTAAGCTGCATGTCAGTGTTTGTGAAGATGTGGCTCTGATGCTGATGCTGATCTGCCCCGTTCCCCCCGTAACCTGCCGTCCTATATTTAACTGTATCAGCGCTATCGCTGAAGTGGATCATGCGTCATTCTGCGTTAATGTGGCTCCGTTACATTTTTATTATTAGTGGGAGTGAAGATGCTTCACCTCCTCCCGTCCTCCCACCTTATTCTCCTCAGAAGTGAAAAGCTGGAGTGTTCAGTCCTGTCGTCATACAGCCGTGGGAGTGAACCGGTTCTCAGAGATGATGGGGAGATATGAAGTTATCACTATAGCATTTACATGGGCGGATATTTCATTTCACTGTTGGGTGTGTGTGTGTGGGGGGGGGGGCATCCTTGTTATTGTAGTCAGGACCATTCCTAGACTTTTGAGGGTCCCATGCAAGGTTGTTTTGGGGTCCATGTTTTTGGAATGGGAAAGAGTTGAAATTCCTTAACACCCCCCCCCCCCAAAAAAAAAAAACATTAAAAGATAAATTTGGGTCAATGTCTGGATAAACAGAAAAATATCAACCATTACACAGAATGAAAATTAGCAGCATCCATAGTAGCACTGCAAATTTACAAGAAAAAAGTTGCAAATTTACATTGAAAACAGTAGTTAGAAAAAATGAGAAATAGTTGAAATTTTTAACAAAAAAAACCTGTCAGTTTTTCAGACAAAAAAGTAAAAAAGTTTCATATGTATAAGACAAAAATACAAAACTCTGAGAAAAGCTTGAAAAATTACATGGAAAAAAAATACAAAAATTTTGGAATAAAAAAAGCAAATTTACAAGAAAGAAAGTTGCAAATTTAAGAGAGAAAAAAAAATTCCACAAGCCTAGGAGAAAAAAGTTGCAAATTTACAAAAATCACAACATTTCTGAGAAAAACAGCTGAAAATTTTCAAGAAAAGTGTAACAATTATTTCAACAAAAAATTGCAAATTTCTGAGAAAAAGTTACTCGTTTATGAGACAAAAGTAGCAAATTTATGAAAAAATTAGAAAAGCACTCAGAGAATGCATACCTCCGCCAAGGCTCCTTCAGTCTCTCATGGGTCACATCCAGAATGTAATGGGTTTGTGTGTAGGCCTAGAGCCACTTGTGGTGAAAATTGCATCAAAGTCTGTCCATTAGTTTTGGAGTATTGTGGCTGACACACTGTGAGAAGAGCCTTGGCTGAGGTATGCATTCCCCGATCATCACCAGAATATAATGGGTTCCTCTGTAGCCCGAGAACCACCTCTGGTGAAAATTTCATCCAAATCCATCCAGTAGTTTTTGTGTAATCCTGCTGCACAAATACAAACAAAGCCCTTGGTGGAGGTATGCACTCTCAGATCACCACCAAAATCTAATCATCTGTTCCCTGTGCCATTACACACCTTTCCTGAAAATTTCGTGAAAATCCGTTTGTATGTTATGTTGGTAATAGACAGACAGACAAACCCCAGTAAAAACATAACCTCCATGGCGGAGGTAAAAGTTTGCAAGAACAAAGTCTCAAATTTATTAAAAAAAAAGTTCTAAATTTACATTAATAGTAGATAGTTTCTTAGAAAAAGTTGTAAATTTACAAGAAAAAGGTAGCAAATTTATGAAAAAATAACACAAGTTTATGCAAAAAAGTTGGAGATCCCCCCCCCCCAAGTTTTTTTCATAATTTATGAGAAAAAAAAATATAAGAAAAATATTTTTTGCATTTATATTTAGCATTAGTGTTTCAAATACAGTTTATCTAACCATATAAAGGTTTATGATGACCAACCCTGTGTCACTTTCATTTCTCACAGATCGTGTCTAAACTTAAACCCTCATCATGCTTTCCCTCCCCACCGCTTTAGAGAGGTCTGGGAGACTATTGGCCCTTGTCCAAAAAATTATCAATAATAGTCTTGCTTCAAGTGTTATTCCTGTAAATTTTAAAGAAGTGGCTGTGGAACCTCTGATTAAAAAAAAACAAACAAAAAAAACAAAACAAATCTGGACTCCGCAGTTTTTTGCAATTACAGTCCCATTTCAAAGCTTCCTTTTATCTTGGAGAATGTTGTACTCCTTCAATTGCAGTCTTTCTTAAATGCACATGATATTCTTGGGAAATTTCAGTCTGGTTATAAATCATTTCACAGCACAGAGTCTGAGCTTTTAAGAGTTTTTAAGAGTTTTTAATTACCTTTTTACGACTAATGCTGGTGACTCTGCCATCCTTGTTATTTAAGACCTCACTGCTGCTTTTGACACTGTTGACCATGTAATTCTCATGTCATGTCTACAGCACAGTGTAGGTATCAGGGACACTGTCCTCCAGTGGTTCAGGTCTTATCTATCTCAGAGATGTTTTTCAGTTACACTTGGAAACGTTTCATTGTCCACTGCCCCTCTATCCTGCGGGGTTCCTCAAGGCTCAATTCTTGGTCAAATTTTGTTTTCATGTTATCTTCTCCCGCTTGGAAAAATCTTAAAGAAACATTGCATCTCCTACCAGTTTTATGTGGATGACACCCAACTTTACATGCCCTTAAAATAAAATAACCAAAGCTCCCTGATACGTCTGCTAGAATGTCTTAAAGACATCAAAAACTGGATGGCTTTTACGGTCATTATATTTGGACCCAGTCATACCTGTGATGTCCCTCCTCTGGATCTGAGTCCCTTGCAATCATATGTGAGACCCATTGTTACTAATCTTGGCATCAAGATGGACACTGATTTTTAAATCTGACAAACAGATAAAGTCTGTAGTTAAATCCAGTTGTTATTATTTAAGGCTTTTATCTAGAATTAGGTCAGTTTCACATTTTAATTATTTTGAGTGTGTGATTTATGCTTTTATTTCAACCTGTTTGGACTGCTGTAATGCTCTCTGTGCTGGTGTCAACCACACCTCCCTAGCTTGCTTACAGTTAGTCCAAAATGCAGCTGCCCGACTTTTAACAGGAGCCTGAAAACATGAGTGCATTACTCCCATTCTGGCTTCACTCCACTGGCTTCCTGTCCATTTTAGAATCAATTTTAAAATTTTATTATTTGTTTTTAAGTCGTTGAATGTGTTGGCACCTCATTATATCTCAGACCTCGTACAGGTGTACACCCCCTAAACAGCACTGAGGTCCACCGATCAGCTTCTTCTTGTTGCCCCTAAAACAAGGCAGAAAACCACAGGTGACTGAGTTGTTTCAGTGGTAGCACCCAAATTATGGAATGAGCTACCCACCCGTGTCAGACTGGCCCCCCTCGCCTGAAACTTTTAAATCTCATCTCACAAGTCACTTTTTTACTCCTTGGCTTTTAATCCAGCATTAGATTTGTGTGGTCCTTTTAGTTTATCGGTATCTTTTAGTGTACTTTAGGGTGCTTTTGTGTAAAATGACATTTTTCCCAAAAATCAGTTTACGTTCTGTCAAGGGATGGTGGCTGACAGGACTCGCGAGCAGGCAGCGTATGGTGCAGAAAATGATTATTAACAAAACTCCAACACAAATAAAGAGCAGCATGTGGGCTGAAAACCAGACAATGCAAAACAAAACTCAATGGCAAGACGAGACGAAACTAGACTAGAAAATATGTGCAGACATCAAGCTCACGGACAAGACTGACAGAGAACATTAATGATGCCATACGAGTGCCACGAGGTTGAGCGCGGTGTGCTCTTAATTTATTTCTGATTATTTCCCAGCATTTTTCTCAGTGCTGTGTGATTATTTTACTGTGTGTTTTGAGTTGCCAATTATTTCTGTTTTTGTAATTCTTGTGCTCATCATTACTCTGCTAGTTTCTTTTGGCGTCCTTAATCATCTTGTTCTCAACTGTAATATTATGTTCTGCCTGACATGAGCCCTCACCTTTTTCTCCAGACTGCCCTCTGTATTTATTGTTGATTTAAGCTCATAGGTCATCTCAGCTGGCACCTGCCTGTAATTAGGTCAACTTCCCCACTCATGTGATTCACACCTGCAGTCATTTGTTATCTCTGATTTAATGTCCTATTTAAGTCTACCATTTCATCCACTCATTGCTGGACACTCAAGTTCGATTCCCCATCAGAACCCCATCCTGTTCTGATGGGCTACCTGCCTACTTCTGTTTCGCCTTGTTTTTGTTTTTGTGCACTGCATGAACTTGTGTTTCTTTCATTAAATACCACAAACTAGTAGTCCAGCATTTGGGTCTTCCTTTTTGCCCCACAGGGGCCAATCCATGACAACGAGACTAAGGCTACATTCACGCTGCAGGTTTTAATGCTCAGTTCCGATTTTTTTGCACAAATGTGGCCCAAATCTGATTTTTTTTTTTTTTTTTTTTTTTTTTAAATGACAGTCTGAACAGCACATATCCGATTTTTTTCACACCAGACCCAGGCAACTTTTATATGTGGTCCTAATTCGGATACGTAGCTGATATTTTCCAAAGCAACCTCAGTCTAAACGGTCATGTCGCATTTCATTGGACTTTTTCCTCATTGAAGTGAAACATTTGCTACAATTCTATGGTGGAGGATGCAGCAAGCATGGCAGACAGCTGATTTGTGCTCTGTTTTTAATCAATCTTCTTCCCTTTATCACTGGATTGTAATTTTGTCGGCTCCGACTGCACAACTTTAGACCAGTTGCTTTGACTTCAATTTTAATGAAAATTTTTGAAAAACTGGTCAGATGTGAGGTCCTAAAGCAGACTGAGCATGCATTGGATCCTCTGCAGTTTGCCTATAGGCCTCACAGAGGAGTGGAGGATGCCACTGTCACTCTGTTTAACATGCTTTTTAAACATCTGGATTTTAATGGGACACACGCCAGACTTTTATTTGTGGACTTTTCCTCCGCCTTTAATACAATCCAACCTCATATCTTAGTTGAAAGGCTCCTGCAACAATTTGATTTGAGCAGTAATCTGGTGGGTTGGATTCTGGATTTCTTAACCGACAGGACGCAGAGAGTAAGGGTCAATGGTACATTGTCTGACCTAAAGTGCTCTTCTACTGGCTCTCCTCAGGGGGGGGTGTTGTCACCACTACTCTTCATCCTGTACACAAACATGTGTCAGAGCAGACATGACAACAGACACATTATAAAGTATGCTGATGACTCAGTTATTGTCAGTCTCCTCCAGGATGGTGAGAGTGGCCACGGCCCAGTAGTTGATGATTTTGTTCACTGGTGTGAGGATTCCTACCTGCAGCTGAATACGACAGAAACTAAAGACATGATTATTGACTTTAGGAGGAAAAATCCCAGGCACAAAGTCACTGTACTAAAAGGCCAGACCACCGAATGTGTACAATCCTACAAATATCTTGGGACGATTATTGATAGTAATTTAAACTTTGAAGAGAACTGTGAAAGGGTGTGCAAAAAGGGTCAGCAACATTTGCATTGCTTGAGAAAACTTGCACGCTTCCAAATTGACCGAACCATAATGACAATGTTTTATCAGGCTTTTATTGAATCTGTTTTATCCTTTTCTTTAGTGTCATGGTTTGGTCAGATAAAACTGAAACAGAGGAAATCCTTGGATCAGGTAGTTAGATGGTCCAGTCGTTTGCTTGGTGAGCCACAGCTGAGCCTGACATCCCTGTACACCAGACAAGTACAGAGGATGGCTACCTCCATTTTAAATGATGACTCCCACTCTTTGCACTGCAACTTTCAGCTTCTTCCCTCAAAACGGAGGTTTGCTGTCCCAAAAAGTAGAACCCAGCGCTACAAAAACAGCTTTGTTCCTGCTGCTGTCAAAGAGATGAACAAGCTGTAACAATATATTGCACATAATTTAGGTACCTATTTATTAACTCCATTTTATATTTACTTATTTTTGTAGGATGTTACTTGGGTTCTAAATATTTTATTGGGTTTTAGACCTTTGAGTTTTTAACCTCTTTGACTAGTTTTTAACTTTTAATATGACCCTTCTCTCTTACCTCTGGTTTTTCTCCCATCTCTTTGTCTTTTTATACCCTGATTGATGGAGCCTTGAGTATTTTTATCATGTTTGTAGTCAGCTTCATGTGTGCCTGTGTTTGTGTCTATGTTGAATGTAATTTGTGGCTTGTAAATATGGATGTCACCAGACTGCAAAACAAATCTACCTACGGGTACAAATAAAGTAACCTGAACCTGAACCTGAACTTCCAAATTTTTTATTTTTTTATTTTTGGGGGGGGGGGGGTTGGGACTGAAACCGTCAGACAAGCAGGCGCACAGTAACGGCACATTAAAAAAAGTAACGGCACATTTACTGGATGCTGCAAATTCCTTTTTCCCTGTAAATAGCACACCATGAGTCCTGGCCTCTGTAATATCTAAAATGTAAAGTTAATACTGACATGACTGTGGAGTGGAATGGCCACATAGGGCGATACGAAAACACAGTCCAAGAGAGGGGAGTCTCTGGCGGTTTCTCCTTTCTGTGCAGGACCGGTGTTTATTAGGGCCCGAGCCACTGACAACGTCAGTGGGCAAGAGCCCTATTGTAATCGCTAGGATTATTTATTATTAACCTTATTTATACAGGTAATCCCATTGAGACACGGCATCTCATTTTCAAGAGAGCTGTTTAATCGATCAGTTCTGTTAAAGCAGAGCTGATCACAGCGGTCATCTGGCGTGTAGAGGAATGAAGCTGGCCTCATTTATTTTGTGCATAATCATTTCTGAATGATTTTAATATTTTATTTTGCTGCGCTGCATCAAGGTGAAGAAGTTCTGTCCCCCTCAATCGTTTGAGGCTCATATTTACTTCCGTAAACACAATGCTGTGTCTGACATTACGTTTTCTTCTGTACATGCGGGTCACTTCATAGCTGGAGACCGTTCACACTGGAGTCTGGTGGGGGTCGCATTTAAGCTATAATGTGCACGGGCAGCACGGTGATACAGTGGTTAGCACTGTTGCCTTACAGCTAGAAGGTTCCAGGTTCAAATCCCCAGGCTGGCAGGGGTAGGAACCTTTCTGTGTGGAGTTTGCATGTTCTCCCTGTGCTGCGTGGGTTTACTCCGGGGGCTCCGGTTTCCTCCCACAATCCAAAGACATGCATGTTAGGTTAATTGGTTGTTCTAAATTGTCCCTAGATATCTGTCTCCTATAGGCCCTTAGAATAGAGGGTTAGTATTAGTGAAGCACTTTGAGTGGTCTTTGAGACTAGAAAAGCGCTATCCCTTATATTGTGAACGCCCACACAAAAGAATCGGATCTCGGCAAAAAATTGGAATTGAGCATTAAGACCTGCAGTGTGAATATAGCCTAAGACTGACGCAGACTTAAATAAACGAGGAGGGTGTGGTGTTTGGACGTGGTGATGTGCACGCAGGTGATGTCATCACGTGACGAACTGGCTGTGACGCCACCCTTCTGTATATAGTTGTATTGTGTGGTTAATAAATGAGAGTTCAGTTCACATCTGTTGTCAACACCTCATTTCAGACATAACAATGGTAACAAGGATAAAAGAAACTCTATTGGAACCTTTAGAACCGTTTTTCACTCTTACCAGGTGAGCCACCAATTGTCTGGTCCCGCTGGCATGAGTCATTCCAGACTTTCACTGATGTTGTTGGTTTAACCAATGCTAGCGATAAAAGTCTAAGGGATGTACTTATCCACAATCTCGGTACCGAGGGACAGCATGTGTTCCGTTCTCTTGGCCCTGCAGACACATATGAGGACTGTGTTGCTGTGATGGACAGACATTTTGCTGACGCACGTAGTATCATGGCATAGAGAATTGCTTTTAGCCAGCGCCGCCAACGTGAGGACGAGACGGATCCAAGATGGCACCCACAGCGGTCGACATGGTGCTTCGCTGCGCTCTTTGTTTGTTTTTGTTTGTCAATTGTGTGTCTGCTTGCACTTATACCCGTGAAGAACTTCTAAATATCAGGACTTTCACCCCCACGGACCTCCTCCCAGTTTTTCTAGCCCCTGCCGCCGATCTGGTTTATTGTTTGGCTCGGAAAGTGAGACGGCGGAAGAGAGGAAGACGAGCGGGTGCTCTCGTACGACTTCGCAGGAGAGGCTCGCGAACGGCGCTGCCTGGCATATTTCTGTCCAATACCAACTCTCTCTCTAACAAGGTAGATGAACTGAGACTGCTGATGCGTTTTAAGGACCTCGCCTCCTCAGCTGTCCTCTGCTTTACTGAGACCTGGCTCCGGGAAAATATACCGGACAGCGCGCTGCGCCTCGACGGCTTTCAGCTCTTCCGTGCTGATCGTGACACAGAGCTTTCCGGCAAGACCACAGGAGGCGGAGTCTGCTTCTACATCAACTGCAGCTGGTGCTCTGATGTGACGGTAATTTCCAAACACTGTTCTCCTGCCTTGGAATTTCTTGTTATCAATTGCAAGCCCTTCTATTCCTCGCGGGAGTTTGCTTCTTTCATAATGATCGCTGTGTACGCCCCTCCCGACGCGGACACGCGCGAAGCTCAGCGCGTGCTCGCGGATCACATTCAACACACAGAGCGGAGTTTTCCAGACTCGCTGATTATTGTGGCTGGCGACTTTAATCAGTGCAATCTGAGCCACGATCTCCCCCGCTACAAACAGTTTATTAAATGCCCCACCAGAGGATTAAACACACTGGATCACTGTTACACCACAGTGAAAGACGCATATCGCGCTGTCCCTCGAGCTGCGCTGGGATTATCTGATCACGTGATGGTTCACCTCATTCCCACATACAGACAGAGATTGAAGCTCACTAAACCTGTTGTGAGCACTACGAAGATACGGACCAGTGATGCTGAGGAGAAGCTGGAAACGTGCATGGAAATATCTGACTGGGGCATGCTTAAAGGAGCCACGCATGATCTGGATGAGTACACGGACACTGTGAACTCATATATCCACTTTTGTGAAGAGAACATTCTTCCATCACGCACCAGGGTGAGTTACTCTAATGACAAACCCTGGTTCACAGCTAAGCTCAGACAGATCAGGAAGGAGAAGGAAGCAGCGCTGAAAAGTGGAGACAGGGACTGCTACAGGGAGGTTAAATACCGGTTTAACAGAGAGCTGAAGAGGGCTAAATCTGTGTATTCAGAGAGACTCCAGCAGCAGTTCACTGCTAATGATTCGGCTTCCGTGTGGAGAGGACTGAGGCAAATCACCAACTATCGACCTAAGGCTCCTAAAGGTCAGGATGACTAACTAACTAACTAACCTGCACTTATATAGCGCTTTTCTAGTCACAAAGACCACTCAAAGCGCTTTCATTAATACTAACCCTCTATTCTAAGGGCATATAGGAAACAGATATCTAGGGACAATTTAGAACAGCCAATTAACCTAACATGCATGTTTTTGGCGTGTGGGAGGAAACCGGAGAAATCCCGGAGTAAACCCACGCAACACGGGGAGAACATGCAAACTCCACACAGATCACTGTTGGTCGGGGGCTGGGATCGAACCCACGATCCCACGATCCCCACAATCCCCCGGCCAAGGGTAAACTGTGCTGCCGCAGTGCTAACCACTGCGCCACCGTGCAGCGTGCAGACAAAGCCCTTTGTCAAAGACTGTCCCAACACTATGCCCGTTTTGACACCTCGTCATCTGTGTCCAACTCCCCCCCTCCCTCCAGCTCCACAGCCTCCACATTCCCTACTTCATTTAAGGCACCCCCCCTCCTCCCCCCCTCCCCTTATCATCAGTGAGCAGGATGTGCTCAAACAGTTCTCCAGACTGAACCCGCGCAAGGCCCCCGGCCCAGACGGCGTGTCTCCCTCCACCCTGAGACTCTGTGCGAAACAGCTGGCTCCTGTATTCACAGACATTTTTAACACCTCCCTTAAGTTATGCCACGTGCCGTCCTGCCTCAAATCCTCCACCATCATCCCTGTCCCCAAGAAGCCACGGATCACTGGACTTAATGACTACAGACCTGTATCGCTCACCTCTGTAGTCATGAAGTCCTTTGAGCGCCTGGTCCTGTCCCACCTCAAGTCCATCGCCACCCCTCTCCTGGACCCGCTGCAGTTTGCCTACCGAGCCAACAGGTCTGTAGACGATGCAGTCAACCTGGCCCTCCACTCCATCCTGCAGCACCTGGACTCCCCGGGAACCTACGCCAGGATCCTGTTTGTGGACTTCAGCTCCGCATTCAACACCATCCGCCCCGCTCTGCTCCGGGACAAGCTGTCCCTGCTCAACGTGCCTGACTCCCTCTGCAGGTGGATCATCGACTTCCTGACGGACCGGAGGCAGCATGTGCGGCTGGGAAAGACTGTCTCAGACTATACTAGCATCAGCACCGGATCACCCCAGGGCTGTGTACTTTCCCCCCTACTCTTCTCCCTTTACACCAACTCCTGTACCTCCAGCCACCAGTCTGTCAAGTTGATCAAGTTTGCGGACGACACCACCCTCATCGGGCTCATCTCCAACGGCGACGAGTCCGCCTACAGGAGAGAGGTGGCCCAGCTGGCGTCCTGGTGCAGCAATAACAACCTGCAGCTGAACGCTCTGAAGACAGTGGAGATGATTGTAGACTTCAGGAAAGTCACTCCTCCTCTGCCCCCCCTCACCCTCTCAGGCTCTCCCATCACCACTGCTGATTCCTTCCGCTTCCTAGGCACTACCATCACCAGGGACCTCAAATGGGAGCTGACCATCAGCTCACTCATCAAAAAAGCCCAGCAGAGGATGTTCTTCCTGTGGCAGCTGAGGAAGCTCAAGCTACCCACCAAGATGTTAGTGCAGTTCTACACAGCCATCATCGAGTCCATCCTCACCACCTCCATAACCGTGTGGTACGCAGGAGCCACTGCCAGGGACAGACTAAGGCTGCAGCGCGTCGTGCGCACTGCTGAGAAGGTGATCGGCTGCAAGCTCCCATCTCTCCAGGATCTGTACATCTCCAGGACCCGGAGGCGTGCTGGTCGGATCATAGCCGATCCCTCACACCCTGGTCACGTACTGTTTGCCCCCCTCCCCTCTGGTAGAAGACTTCGGTCCATCCAGACTAAAACCTCCCGTCACATGAACAGCTTCTTCCCCTCTGCCATTAGACTGCTGAACACTAAGTGACTTATTGACTCTCGTGCACCATGTACAGCAGCTCAACCAGACTCATGTCAATCATCACTGTTTTCTTCCTGCATTACCGACTGCACTATATAGTTCTCCACAGTATCTGCTGCTGGCTAATATATATTTTAACTGTTGACCAGTATCACTTAATCTTATCCTACACTTTATTACATGTATAGTTTATTTCTCTTATCTTATCATGTTTAATGTTGCAGCATTGTACCGAGACAAATTCCTAGTTTGTGTACTACATGAACAATGGCAATAAACCTGATTCTGATTCTGATTCTGATTCTGATTCTGAGACGGCCACCAGTATGTCACTGAGCTCCATTTCCTGGCTAGCATGTGTGCCTTTGGTGACATAGAGGAAGAGATGGTACGTGACAAGGTAGCAGAGTACACTATGAGCCTGTGGCTGCAGGAGCAGCTGCTGCTTGTGAAGAGCGACCTGAAATTAGACGAGGCTGTGAGGATGGCATCTTAAATTGAAACGGCAATCCAGCTATCATTGTGGCTAACGGCGCCTAGCCAACAAGCCCCTCATCTGGCCCCACGAGTGCAGGCTGTCACCACCGCCATCCATGCAAAACAAAACTCATCGGCAAGACAAGGCAAAACTAGACAAGAAAATATGTGTAGTCATAAAGCTCATGTACAAGACTGACAGAGAACATTAATGACGCCACACGAGACCAAGACTGACACAGACTTAAACAAGGAGGGCAATCAGGGAACATTGAACAGCTGGGGAGACAAATCAGAGTAAACCAAAAACACATGGGGAGAACAATGAGCACAGGATGGACGGGGCTGTAAAGACAGATGGAGCACCCCAGGACCAGGACACTAATGATAATAATAAATACAAAAAGCAGGGCAGAACATAATAAGAGACATGATAATGAACATAAACACAATGACTAAACTAAGGCTAAGGTAGGAAAACATAAGGAAAACAATGAACTGAGGGTGAGGACATGGCTGAACTCATGTCCCAAAGATCACAGAAAACAACATAAAGCGAGGACATGAGCACGGCCATGCCCAGACCTAACACATTCTGTTATTTGTGAACATTTTCAACACAGTATCAGTTCACATAAAGCTGGTATGAATCTGGAGCTGCAGCACTAATTTTATAGTAATTGGAGCAAAAAAGTTCTGGAAATCCTGTTTTTGGACTCTTTTTCTCAATTTCATCTTCATTATATCAATATTATTACAAAACATTCCTGCACATATGAACTACTAAAAGTATTTTCCATTGATGATCTGTGACA
The DNA here is from genome assembly GCA_020510985.1 of Pholidichthys leucotaenia. Lineage (NCBI taxonomy): Eukaryota > Metazoa > Chordata > Actinopteri > Cichliformes > Pholidichthyidae > Pholidichthys > Pholidichthys leucotaenia. The sequence goes on along the minus strand of CM035842.1, from coordinate 33,077,700 downwards.
GTACACAATTTGTCAGGAAAACAAAGTTTACGTGAAGAAAATCCATCACCCATTAAGGATTTTACAACAAAATTTGTGAAGCAACAGTTTGTCTGTCCAGAGAAATTTTATAATGTCCTCTACAGAATAACACAGTGGATATAAAAAGTCTACACACCCCTGTTCAAATGCCAAGTTTTTGTGATGTAAAAAAATGAGGCCAAGATAAATCATTTCAAAACTTTTTCCACCATTAATGTGACCTGTAACCTGTACAACCCAACTGAAAAACAAACTGAAATCTTTTAAGGGGAAAATAAAAAAAAAATCAAAAATCAAAAACTTAGAATAACCTCCATCCATCCATCTTCTACCGCTTAATCCTTTCGGGTCGCGGGGGGGCTGGAGCCTATCCCAGCATCTTTGGGCGAGAGGCAGGGTACACCCTGGACAGATCGCCAGTCCATCACAGGGCCAACACAGAGAGACAGACAACCATTCACTCTCACATCCATACCTAAGGACAAGAATAACCTGTTTGCATAAATATGCACACCCTTAGACTAATACTTTGTTACAGCACCTTTGGCTTTTATTACAGCACTCAGTTGTTTTTGTGAAGGAGTCTATCAGCGTGGCACATCTTGATGTGGCAATATTTGCCCACTTTTCTTTGCAAAAACACTCCAAATCTCTCAGGGCATCTCCTGTGCACAGCCCTCTTCAGATCACCCCACAGATGTTCAATTGGATTCAGGTATGGACTCTGGCTGAGCCATTCCAAAACCTTAATCTTCATTTTGGTGAAGCCTGTAGAAGAGCTTGGAATAACGACGCAATGTGACTTATAAACCAAAGTTTATTATCAGCTTCGCTCCTCTAACAAGTCTCATCTAGTGCAGCAGCAGAAGAAGTAAGAGAGCGAACACATTCGGCTCTACGTACTTATACTCACACATACAAAAGACATGCATATCAAAGCTGACATCCCTCATTATCTTAATCCCCTTCTTTTGTCTTCGTACCCCTCCACCTGGCCCTGGGAGGTCAGGGCGACCTATCTGGTCTCCACCGCAGCGCCTCGGATGCTCTTTGATCTTCACTGGCGGTTGAGACCTTTTGTCCTGTTCTGAGGTGTGAAGTCGCTTTACATATGTAATCACCAAACATTCTCACATGCTTATACATATGTAGGTTATGGGATATATGATTAATATAGACCACAAAGCCATTCTTTTGTGGATTTGGATGTGTGCTTTGGGTCATTGCCGTGCTGAAAGATGAAGTTCCCCTTCATCTTCAGCTTTCTAACAGAAGTCTGAAGGTTTTGTGCTAACACTGACTGGTATTTAAAACTGTTCATAATTCCCTCCACCTTGACTAAGGCCCCAGTTCCAGCTGAAGAAAAACAGCCCCAAAGCATGATGCTGCCACCACCATGCTTCACTGTAGGTATTGTGTTCGTTTGGTGATGAGCAGTGTTGTTTGCGCCAACTATACCTTTTGGAATTATGGCCAGAAAGTTGGTTTCATTGGACCATAACACATTTTCCCACATGTGTTTGGGAGATTTCAAATGTGCTTTTGCAAAATGTAGCTGGGCTTGGATATTTTTCTTTGTAAGATAAAACTTCCATCTTGCCACCCTACCCAATAGCCCAGACATATGAAGAAGATGGGAGATTGTTGTCACATGTACTAAACAGCCAGTACTTGCCAGAAATTCCTGCACCTCCTTCAATGTTGCTGTTGGCCTCTTGGCAGCCTCCCTGACCAGTTTTCTTCTCATCTTTTCATCAATTGTGAAGGGACATCCAGTTCTTTGTAATGTCACTGTTGTGCCATATTTTCTCCACTTGATGATGACTGTCTTCACTTTGTTCCATGGTATTGTAGGGTTTTATATGTGTAGTTTATTGTTGGTACAAGTATTAACGTAAATATGCATGTGAGTAGGAATGAGGTTTCTCTTCATTACCAACATACATAAGCTCGTGGGGCACCAGTCCAAAAGAATGGCCAATTTTATTAATAATTCTGTATTTGTACCAATAATGAATTAGTCTCAAAAACCCTATGTAATAGGGTAATATGTAATCACCAAACATTCTCACATGCTTATACATATGTAGGTTATGGGATATATGATTAATATAGACCACAAAGCCATTCTTTTGTGGATTTGGATGTGTGCTTTGGGTCATTGCCGTGCTGAAAGATGAAGTTCCCCTTCATCTTCAGCTTTCTAACAGAAGTCTGAAGGTTTTGTGCTAACACTGACTGGTATTTAAAACTGTTCATAATTCCCTCCACCTTGACTAAGGCCCCAGTTCCAGCTGAAGAAAAACAGCCCCAAAGCATGATGCTGCCACCACCATGCTTCACTGTAGGTATTGTGTTCGTTTGGTGATGAGCAGTGTTGTTTGCGCCAACTATACCTTTTGGAATTATGGCCAGAAAGTTGGTTTCATTGGACCATAACACATTTTCCCACATGTGTTTGGGAGATTTCAAATGTGCTTTTGCAAAATGTAGCTGGGCTTGGATATTTTTCTTTGTAAGATAAAACTTCCATCTTGCCACCCTACCCAATAGCCCAGACATATGAAGAAGATGGGAGATTGTTGTCACATGTACTAAACAGCCAGTACTTGCCAGAAATTCCTGCACCTCCTTCAATGTTGCTGTTGGCCTCTTGGCAGCCTCCCTGACCAGTTTTCTTCTCATCTTTTCATCAATTGTGAAGGGACATCCAGTTCTTTGTAATGTCACTGTTGTGCCATATTTTCTCCACTTGATGATGACTGTCTTCACTTTGTTCCATGGTATTGTAGGGTTTTATATGTGTAGTTTATTGTTGGTACAAGTATTAACGTAAATATGCATGTGAGTAGGAATGAGGTTTCTCTTCATTACCAACATACATAAGCTCGTGGGGCACCAGTCCAAAAGAATGGCCAATTTTATTAATAATTCTGTATTTGTACCAATAATGAATTAGTCTCAAAAACCCTGTGAGTTCTTGTCTGCTTTTAATCAAGAAGATGGACATGAAATCAAACAATCATTCCCATATGTCTTTTAATAGTTTAATGAGGAATTTCAGGATATATGAACACATTCAGATGACTTTAAGACCGTGAATTCAACATGCATCATGAGCACATTAGACTGGTAATGGGTTACTGACCATAAAGTGTATTATCAAACATTTGTGGAACTAAGGAAAACCATAGCTTAAATTGTCAATGTAATGGAAGATGAAAACCCATAGAATAGCATTAGTTAAGAAAAATGGATGCAATTTTATGAAGAAAATGATGTTAAACCATTTCATAAAAAGGACAATTTGTGTTATTCTGAAAAGGAACGGAGATTAATGAAAAGACAAATGCATTTGAAGCTCTGAAAGGAGTTTGAAGATATTAGGTTTATAGAGCTTATACCAGGAATATTCTGAAGAATTAACTCTAATTTGGACAACAGACCTTCAGCACAGCAGTCAGATTGTGCCCCGTGGTGGTAGCAGGCCTCCTACGTGCCAACCTTGATCCGGATGGATGTCCGTGGATGCTGTTGGGAGAAATGGCCAGGCAGGTTCTGCCTCAGCCCGGTACAGGCCTACTCCTTTGGATCGCAAACATAGAAGCTGGTTGCTCATTCCGCTGACTGATATCTTTTTATGCACAAAAGAAGGAATTTGGCCAGGTTGCCAAATTCCAGATAATATTTGTTTATCGTTCAAAGTCCAATCAGAAAATCAAACTTGATAAAAACAAACAAACCACAAATCCATTTCTTCCGATGTGTTGTGGTCAGAACAAAGTTGATTTAAGCTTGGTAAAAAAAACCAAAATCTTCTTAGCACAGTAATGTAAGAAAAAGGAGTAAAATAGGAAAAAGTTAATTTTAAAGACGAAGAAAAAGTTTACACAGTGCTTTGATAGGCTCCGGGCCTGCTTAAGAAGAAGAAGAAAAAAAAAAGGAAGAGCAGAAACTGCTCCTTCAAGAGTCATTCCCAACTTTCAACTGTAAATGTAGACAAAGGAAAAGTTTTGCCTAACTACATTCCAAGATCAAGGTTGGATCTGCCCATTAGTGTAAACTTTCGACCAATTGTGCTGAGTTTCTTTGTTCAGCAGCGGTAGTAAACTGACTAAAAAGGAGATGCGGACTTGAAAGCTGATTGGTCAGTTCACAGTTTTTGGAATGTAGCCTCATCCAGAAAAGGAGAGAGGATTAGATATGAAAAATGAAATCCTCCTAAACATATATATGCTGCCTATTAAAGCATAAATTCTTTAAAACTTTAGTGACTAACATATTCTACTTAATAAAAGAACAATGTGTCTACATTGTAAATGTGATGATTTCTTTATAGTAAGCATGCAAAATTAATTCTCAGTGAAAATAAAGAAACATATCAAATCATATCAATAAAAGCATTTCAAACCATAACTGTTCATCACAGGGTCCCACCATAATTTTCAAAAGTGGATGCTGTCTGTAGGGAAAAATAAGTTATTTCATTGTTCACAATTAATAGTTTAACTTCAGAGAGAAATATTCCAGTGTTATCCATTGGAGGGCAATGTTGGACTTTTGAGTTTCAGTGAGAAATCTTACTGGTCAAGGTCTGTGGAACGTCATCGTAAACCTATCACTTTGGCATTCCTTTGGCAAATGGATTTGAGAGGATTTGACTCCAGATCTTGGAGCAGAGAGTAACTTATCCACTTTATGGCCGATGGCATAGGGTTTCACAGCTCCGGTCTTGGGTGTAGAAGAATGTTTTATGACCAGACTTCTGGGTGAAACAATTTCTCCTCAGCAAAGAATAATTTTATAAATTGGAGTCCAGCTGTTCATGCTACAGTATATTTAATGCCTTGGAAATTATTTTGTACCCTTCTCCTGACTGATACCTTTGAACAATGAGATCCCTCTGATGCATTGGGAGCTCTCTGTGGACCATGGCTTGTGCTGTAAGATGTGACTACAAAAATGTCAGGAAAAGCCTACTAGAACAGCTTAACTTTATTTGGGGTTAATCAGAGGCATTTTAAATGGTGACAGGGGTGTGCTGACTCCCATTTAACATGAGTTTGAATGTGATTGGTTAATTCTGAACACAGCCACATCCCCAGTTATGACAGGGTGTGCACACAGTGCATCCGGAAAGTATTCACATCGCTTCACTTTTGCCACATTTTGTTATGTTACAGCCTTATTCCAAAAGGGATTAAATTCATTTTTTTTCTCAAAATTCTCCACGCAATTCCTCATAATGATAATGTGAAAAAAGTTTTTTTTTTTTTTTTTAGATTTTTGCAAATTTATTAAAAATAAAAAACTAAGAAATCACATGTACATAAGTATTCACAGCCTTTGCCATGAAGCTCAAAACTGAGCTCAGGTGCATCCTGTTTCCACTGATCATTCTTGAGATGTTTCTACAGCTTAACTGGAGTCCACTTGTGGTAAATTCAGTTGATTGGACATGATTTGGAAAGGTACACACCTGTCTATGTAAGGTCCCACAGTTGACAGTGCATGTCAGAGCACAAACCAAGCATGAAGTCAGAGGAATTGTCTGTAGACCTCTGAGACAGGATTGTCTCGAGGCACAAATCTAGGGAAGGGTACAGAAAAATTTTTGCTATTTTGAAGGACCCAATGAGCACAGTGGCCTCCATCATCCATAAATGGAAAAAGTTTGGAACCACCAGGACTCTTCCTAGAGCTGGCCGGCTGTCTAAACTGAGCGATCGGGGTAGAAGGGCTTTAGTCAGGGAGGTGACCAAGAACCCGATGGTCATTCTGTCAAAGCTCCAGCATTCCTCTGTAGAGAAAGGAGAACCTTCTAGAAGGGCAACCATCTCTGCAGCAATCCACCATTCAAGCCTGTATGGTAGAGTGGCCAGACGGAAGCCACTCCTTAGTTAAAGGCACATGGCAGCCCACCTGGAGTTTGCCAAAAGGCACCTGAAGGACTCTCAGACCATGAGAAACAAAATTCTCTGGTCTGATGAGACAAAGATTTCTCTTTGGCATTAATGCCAGGCATCATGTTTGGAGGAAACCAGGCACCGCTTATAACCATGCCAATGGTGGTGGCAGCATCATGCTGTGGGGATGTTTTTCAGCGGCAGGAACTGAGAGACTAGTCAGGATAGAGGGAAAGCTGAATGCAGCAATGTACAGAGATAACCTGGATGAAAACCTGCTCCAGAGCACTCTTGACCTCAGACTGGGGTGATGGTTCATCTTTCAGCAGGACAACGACCCTAAGCACACAGTCAAGATATCAAAGGAGTGGCTTCAGGACAACTCTGTGAATGTCCTTGAGTGGCCCAGCCAGAGCCCAGACATGAACATCTCTGGAGAGATCTGAAAATGGCTGTGCACCGATGCTTCCCATCCAACCTTATGGAGCTTGAGAGGTGCTGCAAAGAGGAATGGAGGAAACTGCCCTGAGATAGGTGTGCCAAGCTTGTGGCATCATATTCAAAAGACTTGAGGCTGTAATTGCTGCCAAAGGTGCATCAACAAGGTATTGAGCAAAGGCTCTGACTACTTATTTACATGTGATTTCTTAGTTTTTTATTTTAAATAAATTTTCAAAAAACTCAAAAAAAAATCACATTGTCATTATGGGGTATTGTGTGTAGAATTTTGAGGAAAAAATGAATTTAATCCCTTTTGGAATAAGGCTGTAATGAAACAAAATGTGGAAAAGGTGAAGCGCTGTGAATACTTTCAGGATGCACTGTATTTATATGCAGCCAGGTTATTTTTTAAAAATTTTTTATAATCCTTTATTAGTTCCAAAATGGGGAAATTACAGGGCATCCACCTGGATGGATGAGGCAGCCACAGTGCGGCACCAGTCCCATTCACACCTAGAGCCAGTCTATAGTCTCCAATTAAACTAATTTGCATGTTTTTGGCCTGTGGGAGGAAACCAGAGTACCTGGAGTAAACCCACGGAGACACGGGGAAAACATGCAAACTCCACACAGAAGGGTCACCAGTGGTCAGGGGTGGAATCGATCCCATGACCTTCTCACTGTGCTGCCACAGTGCTAACCACTGTGCCACTGAGCTGCCCATTGTAAGCTGCTTAAGCTGTTTATTATCAGTTTTTTTTTATTTTTTATTTTTCCCCTTAAAAGATTTCAGTTTGTTTTTCAATTGGATTGTACAGGTTTTAGGTCACATTAATGGTGGAAAAAGTTTCGAAATGATTTATCTTGGCCTCATTTTTTTACATCGCAAAAAAACTGGCATTTGAACAGGGGTGTGTAGACTTTTTATATCCACTGTAGCTATCCGAAAAATAATAAAATCACTATCTCACAATTTGAAATTAATTATATGTTCTTCAAGGAATTATGATTATTAATGATGTGAAAGAGGTTAAAGAGTTGTATTGTTTGCATGTACTAAGTTGATCTCAAATGTAGGTTACATTTGTCCATCCACAGCAAGTCCTCTCCAGAACAGTCATCATTTTCTTCCTCACTAATATGAGGAAAATCAAAGTGACATCAGTTTCCACAAAATTAAGAAATTAAAGCCAAATATACTTATGAACTAAATATTTTGCTGTGGGGATGTTAACTTTTGTTTGTTATGAGCTTTTACATGGTTTGAAAAACTTTGTATTGTTAGATTTAAGAGGCATTCTTCGTCACTGCTGCCCTTAACTCCTCACAAAAAAAAGTTTAAGTAGCCTATACTTTTCTCGTTGGGATTATGTTACCAGAAGTATAAATGTATTGAATATATACAGTATATGTAACCAGACTGAAGAACTAAAGACATCGGTCATTAAAGATGTTAATCACTGATCTTTATCCAGTCCACTTTATTTATATAGCCCATTTTAAAAACACAAGATTCCCAAAGCGTTGCACATGAGACAGAGAACATGCAACACACAGCCAAAAATTTTAAGCTCTAAAAGACATGACAAGGACTATAACACACTAAAATACAAAAAAAAGCACACTAAATTATAGAAACACTGGAAAAAAAAACCATTAAAACACTAAAGAGTTTAAAATACAGTAAAATGCTAAAAGATCAAAACTCATTAAAAGAATTAGGGACACTAGAAAACAAGTAGACTAAAATACACTAAAAGACTTTATAACTGAAGCATAAATATATGAAATGTAAAGGTAAAATCAAAAGTTGTCAAAAATGGCCAATTATACCCTGAGCATTATGTTCAGGTTTTCATCCAGCTCCAACATTCTTCACTCAATCTGCCTTTTTTTTTTTTTAAATTTTGAATTTACAACCTGTGAATAGATGAACACAAAGAACAGAGATTAGATTTTTACTCACAACCCATTTTGCTCTAACTTTATTTTTAATTAACACTTTAAAGTAGGAATTTTTTTTTATCACACATTCCACACAAAAAACCTGAGAAAATGGGATGGCGTCTGGATAATTCGTGGCCTCCTCACCACTGCAGAGATGTTGGCTGGAAGTGTTTACTGTAGCTCTCCTTCAGAGGATTAGGACGTGCTGACAGGCTGCGTGGGTTCAGGTGAAACAGTGTGCCAAGTGAGGGAATCTCCGACCCTAATCCCACTGTCTGCTAAGAATTGACCTTTGCCTCACAGGGATTAAAGCCACGTTCTAATTGACTTTGCACAAACCCTCCAAAACTTACTCTGGTGTCATGCTTGGGGAGCCAGAGCATCACCACCAACTGACTGTTGTAGACTGGAACTGTTGTCTCTCACCACAAAGTAGAAGCACATTTTTGAGTTCTTATAAAATGTTCTGTCGATACACTTTTTCACCAGTATTGTAGTAGAAACAGCGACTTATAGTGGTTGTGTAATTCTTTTGTTTTTTGTGTTCTTTATTAATCCCAGAGGGAAATTCAGGGCGTCCACCTGGATGGATGAGGCAGCCACGGTACGGTGCCAGTCCCGTCACCATTCACACCTAGGGCCACTTTACAGTCTCCAGTTAACCTAACTCGCATGTGTTTGGCCTGTGGGAGGAAACTGGAGTACCCGGGGTAAACCCACGCAGACATGGGGAGAACATGCAAACTCCACACAGAAGGGTCACTTATGGTCAGGGGTGGAATTGATCTCGTGACCTTCTTGCTGTGTTGCCACAGCGCTAACCGCTGCTCCACCGAGCTGCCCTTTTTTTTTTTTTTGTATTTTTCTAAATACAGTGGATTGCAAAAGTATTCACCCCACCTCAGCATTTTTCCTATTTTATTATGTTGTAGCTTGATGCTACAGTTGTTTAAGTTCATTTTTTTTTCTCATTAATCAAGCCACGAGCCCACAGAAACTGCCTACAGAGCTCAGAGACAGAGTTGTTGCAATGCACAGACCAGGTTCCTTATGTACAAATGGCGCACACGCATAAAAACATGGTGCACATTGATTTTCATGCATACGGTGGGATGTATAAGAACAAACATGATGTGAGAATCTGTGGGCTGAATCACAAAGTTTCCACCTGCTGTGAGAAGTTGTGGGCTGTTTGCTAAATTCTGTTTGGGTGGGTCTGCCAAACTACAAAACAACTGTATTCTGAGAATTTCTATGATGCATCAGCATTTCAACAGTGGGATAAATGCTGATTGTTTTTCCACTCTGTTCTAGTGGATATATCAGCTACATTTTAATTTAATAAGACCTGGTTTGAAGCATGTTATGTGGTACCAGAAATAGCCTCAATTATGTGACCAAATTCATATTTTAATGTTTTTGTAGTTTTACAGTGCCTTCATTACAGAGTCAAACTAGAAAAGCACCCAGAGAGCGCATACCTCTGCCAAGGCTCCTTCTGTCCATCATAGATCACCTCCAAAATGTAATGGGTTTGTGTGTAGGCCATGAGCCAGTACTGGTGAAGATTGCAGCAAAGTCTATCCAGTAGTTTTGGAGGATTCTTGCCAACACACTGTGAGAAGATAAGAGCCTTGGCTGAGGTATGCATTCTCAGATCATCACCAAAATGTTATTGGTTCCTCTGTAGGCCAAGAACCACCTCTGGTAAAAAATTTCATCCAAATCCACCCAGTAGTTTTTGTGTAATCCTGCTGCACAAATTCAAACAAGGTCCTTGGTGGAGGTATGGCTTTTTTTGTGTGCCTCTCCTTTTCCACATACATTAATGAAGTTAATGGAAAACACACAGATTGAATGAAAGTCCCGGTTGGTTTGCCAGAGCATACGCCTCCTGGAGTCTCATGTTGTTCCTGCTCCCTGATGAGTGCAACGCGCTCCTAGCAATGCCAGCTGATTTTACACACACATACACACACACACACACACACACACACACACACGGTATATTTAACCTCTCTGTTTCTGTGTGTTCTATAGGTGCATCTTAATAAATTAGAATGTCATCGAAAAGCTGATTTATTCATTTCCATAATCTCATTCAAAAAATGAAACATATATAGATTCATTACACAGAGAGAGGCATATTTTATGTGTAAATTTCTTTTAATTTTGATGATTATGGCTTACAGCTCATGAAAAACCCCAAATTCAGTTTTTCAAAAAATTAGAATATTACAGTGTGAAAATGTGAAAATGACGAGGCAGAGTTTATCTCACGAGTCAGGTTTATTCACATCTTCCAACATCAGCAAAACGGAAAAGAGGAAAAAACCCAGACCTTCGTCCTTTAAATACCCAGGGCCTTCAATGCTCACAGTCACAATGCATTTAATCCCAAGTAACAATGCATCCTCTCTTAGATCTTATCACCTCCACCTAAAGTCTCTGGCAGCCAGGAAATCCTCCAAGGCCGTCTCTTTGCATACCAAAGACTAAACTTCCACATCCTCCTGTTATCTCCAAGGAGACTCAGTTCTTTGTTCAATCTGAGATGTGAAGTCTAAAGTGATATAACCATGTGCTTATGTGTCCCACAACACACTCAATACTTGGTCAGGGCTCCTTTTGCATGAATTACTGCATCAATGTAGCGTGACGTTGAGGCAATCAGCCTGTGGCACTGCTGAGGTGTTATAGAAGCCCAGGTTGCTTTGATAGTGGCCTTCAGCTCGTCTGCATTGTTGGGTCTGGTGTCTCCCATCTTCCTCTTGACAATACTCCATAGATTCTCTATGGGGTTTAGGTCAGGAGACTTTGATGGCCAATAATACCTCAGTTACACTAGAGACAGAGCCAGAATGCAGTCGGAATGAAAATTCCTTGTATATTCCTAGATAGTTGAAGTGCATTCAGAAAATTCTGACTACATTCTAAGTGCATTCCAAATATTCGGGTCCATTCTTATGGCCGGCTGGAATGTTTTGCTCATGTTCAAAACTTTCCAGGTGCATTTGAAGTGGAGAAATATCGAATGGCGTTTGAACTGTATAGAGAGCCTAAGTCACGCCCCTCTACTTCCGCATATGGCACCTTAAATCGGAAAAAAATCAATTGAAAGGAATGGCAAGAGCAAAATTATCTTTTGATCCCGATAAAATTTTGCCACAAATTACACGTATGATGTGTTAAAAGATAATTTTCCATGTAATTAAAGTTGTCGACTGTCATATAATAACAGAGTAATATTTATTTTTTTGTGAAAATGATTAGCAGACAACATCTCCCATCATCCCACATCACCAAACACGATCATGGCGGGAGATTACTAAAACCTCACCTCCTGTTTCCTGACTGTTGAAAGAAGGATCCAAAGAGGAGAAAAACAGCGCAAATGTATTGTTTTGTCATGTATTGTTTTGAGTGCTGGAGCTGATCCAGAGGACTGTTAGTTACTTCATCCTGGTGCACTTTGAAAAGATGACGTAAGCTCCGTCCATCTGTGTTTGGGGGGCTGAAACGTTCATAGACTGAAAAGTTCATAGTGGTCAAATTTGACCAAATGTGCTTTATTTTTCAGCATAGTCTCCCCTTCAGTCTACGCACTTCAACATTGCAGTAGTGTACAACCCACTGTCACACAACTCTTCCTTTTATAATGAATTAAGTGATCTGGTTAAACAACTTGAGAAGAACAGAGAAACAATAATTCATGGTGACTTTAATATCAACTGGTCTGATAAAAAAGACAAACAAAAACTGAAAAGCCTCATGACTAAATTTAATTACCAACAAATCATCAAAGGACCCACCAGGATAACCAAACAATCCAGAACACTTATTGACATGGTATTTACTAATAAACCAGAACGAATAACCAGAACCTATAATCTTGTAACTGGTCTCTCAGATCATAACATGGTTCTTGCTGTCAGGAAACTTACTAAAAAGCAACTACAGTATTTTGGGGGAGTCGATATTGACAAATCAAATTTTATTATCCCCAAATCAAAAAATGAGGAGTTTGAACATTACTTAGAGAATCAAAATTGGGAGCAGCTCATGTCAACATGTGAAGTAAATGATTGTTGTAATTTTATAACTGCAACAATCACAAAGTCTATAGAAAAATTTTCAAAGCAAATTAAAAGTAGACAACAGAAGATTAGCCTACCATGGTTAAATAATGAAATAAGAAAACTTATGAAGAGGCGAGACTATGCATTGAAAACATCATTAACCTCTAAACTACAAAATGATCACCTTGTGTACAAAAGTTTAAGAAATAAAGTGGTACAAGAGCTGCGAAAATCAAAAATATCTTATTACAATAAACTGATAGATCATGCAAAGGGTAACAACAGTTCCCTATGGAGGCATTTAAATAACTTAACTAATAAAAAAAAAAGATCAGAAGGGGGTAAAGGAACTTAGAATCAATGGCAAGACCATCAGTGACAAGGCTACTTTGGCAAATGAATTTAATTCACACTTTGTGGGCTCTGTGGAAGACTTAACAAAAATTTTTGTGCTGCCAAATGTGCTCAACAACACAAATTCCATACTTCCAACAGATTCTTTTCACATCGATGAGGTAAATGAGAAGTTAATTGCTGGTATTGTTAAAACACTGTCAAACTCAAAAACTAATGATATCTACAATATGAGCACCTCCTTTCTCAAAATGCACAGCAAAATATTAATCAAACCACTGACTCATCTCATTAATCTCTCCATTAGGTCTAGTACATTTCCATCTGGCTGGAAAAAAGCTGTCGTCATACCAGTTCATAAATCAGGCAGTAAAGACGATATATGCAATTACCGCCCAATCTCTATCTTACCAGTCCTATCTAAGGTTCTTGAAAAAGTTGTAGCTACACAGCTGATAGACTACTTACAAGACAGTCAACTTCTTCATCCACATCAATTTGGTTTTAGACCAGGATACTCAACAGAAACAGCAAATTGTTGCCTTATTGAAAACGTCAAACAGTCCTTGGACAGGGGTAATGTGATAGGAGCTGTTTTTCTAGATCTCAAAAAGGCTTTCGATACTGTAAACCACAGTTTGCTTTTATCCAAAATGGTATCTTTTAACTTCTCCCCAAATACATTAGAATGGTTTGCATCTTATCTCCAGAATAGAGAACAGTGTGTAAAAGTTCACCAGGATAAATCCTCATTTTTAAACAACCGCATGGGTATCCCACAAGGGTCCATTCTTGGTCCTTTACTTTTCAGCATTTTTATTAATGACTTGCCGTTACACTGCTCAGCTGCAACATGCCAACTTTATGCAGATGATGCAGTTATTTACACAGCTGCCAAGACTCCAGCACAGGCTGCAGATGTACTGTCTACAAGTATGGTTGATGTCCAAGAGTGGCTCCTCAAGAACCATCTATTGCTGAACCTTCAGAAAACAGTCTCAATGTGCTTTTCAATCAAAAAATGTAACCTGCAACATTTTAAAGTTAATATACATGATCATGACATCAGTTTAGCTACAGAATTCAAATACCTTGGCATTGTACTAGATCCTCAACTCAAATTTAATCTTCATATAAAGAAAATTTCAAAAACAGTAAAAAAAAATCTGAACTGCTTTAAATTAATTAGATATTACATACCTTACAAAGCAGCTGCACTGTATATGCATTCTATGGTTTTTTCTCATATATCATACTGTTTGACAGTCTGGGCTCAAGCAGCCCCTTCCACAATAAGACATATAGGTTCATTATATAATCAAACCCTAAAAATCTTGGACAAAAAGCCCATTAGGTGGCATCACTGTAATGTTTTAAAAAAATACAACCTATTGAGTTTTGAGAGCTTCATTGACCTCTGTTTTCTGAAATTAACGTTCAAATGTTTCCATAAATCAGCACCCGAGCCACTTGCTGGTTTCGTCCAAAGACAGGACAGCAGCAGAGCCACCAGGAGTTCTGTTAACAATAACTGTAAAATATTCCACCGCAGAACCACATTTGGACAAACAGCTTTCTCTATAAAGGGCAGTCACATCTGGAACACAATGCCAAATGAAATTAAAATAATAACAGACTTTAAAACATTCACTAAAAATGTTAAAAACTGGCTGAAAAATAAACAAGAATGTACTCATGTATGAATTAATTGTCTGCAAAGTGAGAGTGAATGAAGGGAAGGAATAAATGTGTTTGTTTATAGTGAGTGACGGAGGGAGGAAGGCCTGAAATAGGCAAATGTGAGTTATGTTATATGTGTTAAATGTGAGTCAGGCTGTTATATTTGTGTATTTATAATATTTATAATATTTATGTTAAATGTGAGTCAGGCTGTCATATTTGTGTATTTATAATATTTATAATATTTATAATTGTGTATTTATAATTTTTCTGCATTGATGTATGTGGTTATTGTGTATATTTATTTATTTTTTTTCCCCATCTTTACTTGATTCTCTTTTCTAAAGCCCATCCAGGGACAAGAGTTGCAAATTAGCTAATAGCTATACACTCTATGTGCAACACATCAGATTGATTGTCTTTGATTAATTGTCTATGTTTATTGCACTGTCCCTGTCAAATAAACTAATCTACTACTACTACTTCTTCCATCGGTGTTGCAGCACTTGGATCCCTGTGGCTGAAAAATAAACCACATTTGCTCAAATTTGACCACTGTGAACTTTTTCAGCCTATGAACTTTTCAGCCCCCGTATGTATTTTCACAACTTTATACCTTAACAGTTAGACAACAACCTACACCATTATTTATGTGGAAAATTATCTTTTAAACTGACAAACATCATATGTGTAACTCGTGGCAAAATTTGATCGGGATCAAAAGATAATTTTGCTCTTGCCATTCATTTCAATGAAGAATTTTTCCGATTTAAGGTCCCATGTGCGGAAGTAGAGGGGGCGTGACTTAGGATTTCTATTTTAATGGTACTATGACTGCATTCTAAATATTCTACGGCATTCCAACAGCATCCGAAACATTCTGATCGCATTCCAGGGAGAGCTGAATCGCATAAAAACGTGGCCCGATTATTTGGAATGCATTTTAAGATAAGATAAGATAAGCCTTTATTAGTCCCACAACGGGGAAATTCCAGGATTGCAACAGCACAGGGATAGCAACACTCAGAGCAACAATCAGAAGGCAAGAAAAAAAAACAAGCAAGCAAGAGCAGCTAATAAACATATGTACGTATTACTATAAAATATATATATATACACACACACACAGACACACAGTGCAGAGCATTGTAGCTGGATGGAATAAATATATGAATATATGAACACACAGTGCAGAGCATTGTAGCTAGATGGAATAAATATGTAAATATATAAACACCCACAGTACGGAGCATTGCAGCTAGGTGGAATAAATATGCAAGTATATAAACACACACAGTGCGGAGCAATGTAGCTAGATGGAATAATATGTAGATATATAAATATATAAACACACCCAGTGCTGAGCATTGTAGCTAGATGGAATAAATATGCAAATATATAAACACACACAGTGCAGAGCATTGTTGCTAGATGGAATGAAACAGCATAACCGTCTACTTAGTTATCCTACATGGTATGATTATGTGCCCATACATATTCTCACCCTCCATAGCGACCGGTATGTTCCTAGTTGTATGCCGGAGGGGACCATTGTGTAAGTCTATTGCATCTTTTGCATTCAAAAAACTATTAGTTTGTTACGTCTTTTTGCTATCTCTGCGAGCAGCCCTGCTTAGGTTGTACAGTCTGACAGCCGTTGGTAGGAAGGACCTACGAAACCTCTCGGTTGTGCACCTGGGATGATGTAGTCTGCTGCTAAATGAGCTCCTCAGTGCATTCAGTATGTCCTGCATAGGGTGGAACTCGGACTCCAGCAGAGATGACAGTTTAGCCACCGTCCTTCTCTCTCCTATCTCCTCCATCGGATCAAGGCGCTGCCCCAGGACAGAGCTAGCTTTCTTAATCAGTTTGTTCAGTCTCTTCCTATCGGCTGCAGTAATGCCACTGCCCCAGCAGACCACTCCAAAAGTGATGGCTGATGCCACCACCGTGTCATAGAATGACTTCAGCAGCGCCCCTTGTACACCAAAAGACCTGAGTCTCCTCAGCAGGAACAGCCTGCGCTGTCCCTTCTTGTAGAGTGCATCAGTATTGTGTGACCAGTCTAGTTTATTGTTCAGATGAATACCCAGGTACTTATAGGATGTCACCATCTCGATGTCTGTTCCCTGTATATTTACTGGTACTGTGAGGGGCTGCCCATGCCTGCGGCAGTCCACCACCAGCTCCTTAGTTTTCCTCGCGTTGATCTGGAGGCAGTTCCGATGGCACCAGTCCACGAAGTCCTGGATAAGCCCTCTGTACTCAGCTTCATCTCCATTGGAGATGAGGCCAACGATCGCAGAGTCATCAGAGAACTTCTGTAGATGGCAGTGTGTTGTGTTGTGTGAGAAGTCCGCAGTATAAAGAGTGAACAGGAAGGGAGCCAGCACCGTTCCCTGGGGGGCCCCCGTGCTACTGATGATCGTGTCGGACACACAGTCCCGGGTTCTCACAAACTGAGGCCGGTTCGTGAGGTAGTCCAGGATCCATGATGACAGGTGCTGGTCCACCCCTGCGCGCAGCAGCTTGTCCTTCAGGATCATCGGTTGGATGGTGTTGAAAGCACTGGAGAAGTCAAAGAACATGATCCTCACCATATTCCCGGGCTTCTCCAGGTGGGACAGAGAACGGTGAAGGAGGAAGATCACCGCATCCTCCACCCCAATGCCATGCTGGTAGGCGAACTGGAGTGGATCCATCGCTGGTTCCACCAGGGGGCGGAGGTGAGCAAGGAGCAGTCTCTCCAGGGTCTTCATCAAGTGGGACGTCAAGGCCACCGGTCTGTAGCTGTTCAGGTCTTTGGGGTGGGAAGTTTTTGGTACAGGTACCACACAAGATGTTTTCCACAGCTGTGGTACCCTCCCCAGTTTCAGGCTCATGTTGAAGATATACGTCACAATCCCACACAGCTGGTCTGCACAGGACTTGAGGAGCTTTGCGCTGATGCCGTCCGGTCCCGGCGCCTTCCTCGCCTTGATCTTCCTCAGCTCCGTCCTCACCTGGGTCCTGGTCAGGGTCAGGATGGGGGGCTGTGTGTTGGGAGTGGGGGGGTGTTGGTGGAGTGGGGAGTGGGCAGCAGGACTTGATTTCTTTAGAGGCAGCAGTGGTTGTTGTGCAGTCAGGGGGGAGGGCGGTTGGTCAAATCTATTGAAAAACAGATTCAGGTTGTTCGCCCACTCCCTGCCCCCTGTGGCCTGGGGGGAGGTATTCTGGAGCCCCGAGATGGTTTTGAGGTTTCTCCAGACCCCGCTGATGTTGCTCTGTTGCAGCTTGTCCTCCATCTTCTTCCTGAAGCTGTCCTTGCCTTCTCTGATCTTTCTCCTCAGCTCCCTCTGTACGGACTTCAGCATCTCCCTGTTCCCTGACCTGAAGATCCTCTTCTTCTCTCTCAGAAGTGTTTTTATCTCAGGGTTGATCCAGGGTTTGTTGTTTGAGTGACGCCGTATGGTCTTGGTGGGAACGGATTTGTCCACACAGAAGCTGAGGTAGCCCGTGAAGGTGTGAATGAGGCCATCGATGTCCTCACCATGTGGATCGCAGAGCTGCTTCCAGGCGGTGGCTTCAAAACAGCCCTTTAGGGTGTCCATTGTCTCCTCAGACCATAACTCCACAGTGTGCATGGCCGGAGGTTGTCTGTGCACTAGGGGTTTGTACACCGGCCGGAGATGAACCAAGTTGTGATCCGATCTCCCGAGTGGGGGGAGTTGTGATGAGGTGTACGCCTCCTTAGTGTTTGCGTAGAATAAATCCAGTGTTTTATTGTCTCTAGTGTGGCATGTGACATACTGGGTGAACGTGGGTAGAATGGGAGACAGTGAAACATGGTTGAAATCGCCTGAGATGAGGAGAAGAGCATCTGGGTGTTCTGTCTGCAGCCTGCTGGTTACTGAATGGATGACGTCACGTGCTGTCCCAGCGTTCGCCGTCGGATTTGCATAAACAACAATGCAGATCACGTGTGAGTGTTCTCTCGGGAGATATGTAGGCCTCATGCTAACAGCTAGCAACTCAATGTCTTTGCTGCAGTGTCGTTGTTTAACAGTGATATGTCCCGGTCTGCACCAGTTGTTGTTAACATACATTATCACTCCACCGCCCCTAGCCTTGCCACTGTCTGGTGTTCGGTCAGCTCGTATCATGTGAAAACCCTCCAGCTCAATGTTAGCATCTGCTGCTAGTTCAGTTAGCCACGTCTCAGTAAACAAAAGGAGAGAGCACTCCCGGTAAGTGCTATCATAACGGGAGATAGCCGCTAGCTCATCTAACTTTCCCAGTATCGACCGTACATTTCCCATGACAACAGATGGAAGGGAGGGTCTGTACCTTATATTTTTTGTCCTCCGCCTTACTCCAGCCCGGCAGCCGCGGCGTTTTCGCCTCAGTTCTCTCGGTATGTCGAGTTTTTCCAATGGGACCGGGTGGCGGTTGAATGCTAGCAGCTGTTCTCTGCTGTATCGTATCCTGCTATAGACAGTGGCTCCGTCCACCGGCTCAGGAGACATTTAGGACGATCTGTGTGTCCGTGATATAAGTGGGGTGAAAAAAAAAGACGGATCAAAAGAGAGAGGAAGGGAAAAAGACTCGGAATCGAGCCGCTGTTGCAAAAGGCAGCCGACTCGTGTGGCGCCGAGAGAAAAAAAAAAAAAAAAAAAAAAAAAAAAAAAATTTTCAGATACTCTTCAAATATCCAGGAATATACAAGGAATTTTCATTCTGATGGCATTTGGTCTAGTGTTACAAGGGTTTTGGGTCAATTTGAAACTCCCTGCTTGATTCTTGTTGATTCTGAATAAGTGTGACGGGGCCTTTATGCATTGTTACAACCTATTTTCTGGGCCAAGGCCAGAATTGCCTGCTTCAGCCTGGGATGATGAATCACAAATCACGAAATCTGTTTCGACTGTCAGTCAAGGTGGACAGACCTAAGTCATTTTTCACCCCACAGGCAAGGAAGACTAGCATCTAATAAGTCTTTTTCACACTTATGTAAGGTAGACTTAACACCTACAAATATCCCAGGTCGAGTCTCAAACCCATGACACCATTGTCTGAAAACCTCTACCACCAAGCCAAAGAAAAATTCCTCACTAGCTCTCAGCTGGTAACGGAGGGGTTTGTAACAGCATAGTTATGGTCATTAATTCAAGTTTTGGTACTTCTGGAAGTATGGGCAGGTGCCACGTCCTGCTGAAAAATGAAATCAGCATCTCCATAAAGCTTGTCAGCAGAGGGAAGTATGAAGTGCTCTAAAATTTCCTGGTGGACGACTGCGTTGACTTTGGATTTGATAAAACACAGTGGAGCAACACTAGCAGATGACATGGCTCCCCAAAATCAGGTGCCAAGTCATTTCATGTGGAAATCAAGATCTCCGAGTCTGGAGGAGGAGTGGAGAGGTGCAGAATCCAAGTTGCTTGAGGTCCGGTGTGAAATTTCCACAGTCAGTGATGATTTGGGGAGCCATGTCATCTGCTGGTGTCACTGTGCTTTAATGGCCATCAAACTCTCCTGACCTAAACACCATAGAGAATCTATGGGGTATTGTCAAGAGGAAGATGAGAGACACCAGACCCAACAACGCAGACGAGCTGAAGGCCGCTATCAAAGCAACCCGGACCTTCACAACACCTCAGCAGTACCACAGGCTGATCGCCTCAATGCTACGCTGCATTGATGCAGTAATTCATGCCAAAGGAGCCCTGACCAAGTATTGAGTGTGTACATGGACATACTTTTCAGTCAGCCAACATTTCTATTAAAAATCATTTTTTTAAAATTAATTTTATGTAATATTCTAATTTTTTGAGAAACTGAATTTGGGGTTTTCATGAGCTGTAAGCCATAATCATCAAAGTTAAAAGAAATAAACACTTGAAATATATCACTCTGTGTGTAATGAATCAATATAATATGAGTTTCATTTTTTTTTAACTGAATTACTGAAATAAATCAACTTTTCAATGACATTCTAATTCATTGAAATGCACCTGTGTACTTGGTGGCCCCAGGGGGTTTGAAGAGTGATAGAGACATCTTCATCATGATCATCTCTCTAAAGTATTTGACTGAATTGGCCTGTTTTTCCTGTTAAACTGTTATCTTTATTTGTGACAGATGGTTCTGGTCACACCATGAAAGTGTCCAGTCTCTAGTGTTGTTTGGCATAAATAATGGGGAGTCTTCAGCTACTTCATGTTACCAATTGTAGATGTTTATTTTTCTTATCTCTCTTCTGGATTATGACTATCCCTCCCCAGTTCTACTGCAGCTTCATATTAGTTTAGTAATCCTCGTCACACATATGTAACGAGCAGAGAATTGAACCTTCCTGTCGCGAAAACAACACGAGTACGCAAGCCATGCTCGGGGTGGGACAAAAAAATCGATACAGGCGTGGTATCACGATTCTGTCCACGCTACTGTATCAATTCAGAGAAACCAGTATTGCAATACTTAAAAGTATTAATAAATGTTGCAAATATGAATTTCATTTTTTAAGTACGAGAGTAATAAAAACCAACTGACTTTTTCAGTCCACTAGATAGTGCTAAAGTCTCACTGTCTGGTTAGGTCATGACAGCGAAGGAGAGAGTCCTGAGAGCTTGGTGAGAGTTGAACAAGACAAAGATGTGGATGAGAAAATCACAAAATGATACAGTATTGTGCATCGCAATATAAGATAAGATAAGCCTTTATTAGTCCCACAACAGGGAAATTCCAGGATTGCAACAGCACAGGGATAGCAACACTCAGAGCAACAATCAGAAGGCAAGAAAAAAAAAAAAAAAAGCAAGAGCAGCTAATATACATATGTACATATTACTATATATATATATATATATATATATATATATATATATATATATATATATATATATATACAGACACACAGTGCAGAGCATTTTAGCTGGATGGAATAAATATATGAGTATATAAACACACAGTACGGAGCACTGTAGCTAGATGGAATAGTATATAGATATATAAACACACAGTGCGGAGCATTGTAGCTAGATGGAATAGTATATAGATATATAAACACACAGTACGGAGCACTGTAGCTAGATGGAATAGTATATAGATATATAAACACACAGTACGGAGCACTGTAGCTAGATGGAATAGTATATAGATATATAAACACACAGTGCGGAGCATTGTAGCTAGATGGAATAATATGTAGATACATAAACACACAGTGCGGAGCATTGTATATCGTGATAAGATCAAATTATGGCCCAAGTATCGGGGCAATATTGTATCATGGGGCCTCTGATGATTCCCACTGTAGACCAGGCATGCTTCTGTGCTGTTTCTTGGAGAATAAAACAGGATTGCAGGTTACGGCTGATTATTTACGGCCATGGTACTTTCTGTAGCTTAAAAAATATGGGGCTGGACTTTCTTCTCATATTTTTTATTTCAGTAATACACATCTATTTTACAGGCTGATTACTTTGTTGTGAGAATTCACAGGTGATTTCCACTTAAACATTGTGTTATTTTTTATTTCATGCAGCTAGTGAGACATCTGCAGAGATTGTCTTAGTTTTGAGACTGAAACCCTGTGGTATAATGGGAGCCTAATAACCAATTGCTGTGTGGGACTGCTAACTCGGAGCCATGATTTGATTATAGTAATTGTGCAGTAGTAATTTTCATGCTCACTGCAAAAGAGAACAGAGGAGTCCAGGAGACTGGAACAGTGATGAAAATAACAGTGGAGGAGGAAATTGACCTACATGCTGTACAGTTCAACAGTGCAGAAAACACATGTGACTTCTATTTCAGAGCACATGTCTGTGCCTGTGCTCCGCCAGCTTTCTAAATATGACATGACAATAATGGTGCTTCCTGCCTCAGTTTGTCTCAAAATGGGAAGATGACAGCATGCTTATGGAACCTGTTCAACTATAGGAATTTGCACTTACAGGGATTTCCTTATGTCTGCAATCAATATTAGCATTAGACATGTATCCACCACCAAATTACAAACACACCATCCATGAGATGGAAAAGCTGGCCATCTTGGGTGATTCCTGTTTAATGAGGCCTTGCCTAATTGGGATTGGGTCATCAGCTTGATAAATGGTGTGAGCTTATTAACAAGTATATCAATTTATTTTTTGTTACCTACTGATCCGTAAAGCTGGCTTTATTGCTTTGCGTGTACACTCTAGCATGATTCATGTGCGACATAAATTTCATAATCTTCTCCAGTCCAGGCTGATGGTTACGCACGTGCCTTAAATGCTTGGTTGAACATGTAAATGAAGCATATGTACAGCTGCATGCGCACTGGCCTTGTCCCAAGTGTAGGCACATCACAGATGAGCAGAGCGTAAAGCCAGCTTTAGAAAAGACTGCGGTTTGCTCTTATTTGGCCATACAGCTCCAACACGCTGTCAAGAATTACCTGGTAGTTTGTTCTGGAGCTCTGGACTTTATTATTAATTATAATAATTCATTCCACCAAGGAGGTTATGTTTTTGCCAGCGTTTGTCTGTTTGTTTGTTTGTCTGTTAGCAGGATTACACAAAAACTAGAGGATGGATTTGGGTGAAATTTTCACCAAGGGTGGCCCTTAGGCTACACACAAACCCATTACATTTTGGAGGTGATCCACAAGTGCATACCTCTGCCAAGACCCTATCTTGCAATGTATGGAGGGATGGAGGCAGGGATGGATGGACAAAGGGAGGGAGGGAAGGAGCCTTGGTGGAGGTATGTGCTCTCAGAGTCCTTTTCTAGTTATTATAGTAATTATTATAGTAATGTGATCATGTTGGTTTATTCATCTGTTCGCATGATTACCCAAAAACTACTGGATGGCTTTTGATTACATTTTCACCAAAGGTGACCTTTGGGTTACGGGTGAACACATTAGATTTTGGAGGCGATCCATGAGCGCATACCTCCACCAAGGCCTTATATCACAGTGTTACAGAAAGTGAAAAAGTGATCCAGAATCCACATCCTGACCTGGATCAGGTGCATTCATAACCCAAGGTCCACCTGTGGTAGAAATTTCATCAAAGTCTGTCCACTACCTTGGTGGAGATATGTGCTCTCTGGGTGCCCTGTAGTTATTGGAACGTTGTGATAATGGTTAGTTAAGCTGGATTCATGTTGCACCTCTGCTGTCCGCGTACGTGCAACTGGAAACCTCGTGTGACGAAATTTACGTCATCGTCTCCAGTCCACTAGTGTCCGGAGTGCTCGACCGCTGACCACCGCGTGCAGCCCAAATTTTTTGACTGCGCCGCCTGCCCACGACCTGAACGCTTTGACAGTGCATGTGCAAGACACAGAATATAGTAACAGCAGCTCCTCTTCCTCTCGGTGACAGTTAAACAATGCCATTGTTGTTGATGTGTGTTGCTCTCATGTTTCTTTGTTGGTGAAAATCCTGGCACGTCAGCATATTGGCACTACCTATAGGGTGGGAGTGAAACTACAAATGATGGTTGTGCGCATACGTCAACCGCTTGGCCTGGGTAGATGAAAAAAGTGAGCATGTACAACGCTACGTGCACACCGGGCTCGTCCAAAGCGCACGTGGACCAATGCGGACTATAGGGGAAATGCAGCGTGAATAAGGCTTTACCTCCGCCATGGAGGTAATGTAATTGGGGCTGGTTTGTCTGTTTGTCTGTCTCTGTTTTTTAGCAGGATTAAGCAAAAACTAGTGGATGGATTTTGATGAAATTCTCTCCAGAGATAGCCCTTGGGCCAAGGATGAACCCATTAAATTTCAGTGATGATCTGAGACTGCATACCTCCACCAAGGACCTTGAAGCAGCCTTTGCGGAAGTAAGCGCTCTCAGTGCTTTTCTAGTTATTATAATGTAGTCATATTATTTTTGCTGCTGTCTCTCAGTCTGTTAGCAGGATCATGCAAAAACTCCTCGATGGATTTGGATAACATTTTCACCAGAGGTGGCCCTTGGCCCAAAGATGAACTCAATAGATGTTGAATGTGATCCGTGAGTGCATACCTCCACCAAGGTCCTATCTTGCAATGTACAGATGGATGGCGATGTGGACGGACAAAGGGAGGGAGGGATGGAGCCTTGGCGGAGGTATGCACTCTCCGAGTGCCCTCTAGTGTTTGTTGGTTTGGTTGGTTTTCTTTCCTTCAGTTTGTATAGTAAGTCTGACACTTGGTAGTCAGAAATTCATTCTTCTATTTTGGTTATTTCTATCTGCAATCATAACCAGTTTATTGGTGCATGCTCCGGGGTGCAGTAGACGCTCCAGTCTGCTGCACCCCTTTTATTCTATTCTATTCTATTTACATGTAAACATGGTCATTTTGGCATTAAAATGTTGGCAAGTTAACCACTAACCTTACTTTCTATTTGAACAAACTGTTCTACCTCTTCAGCTAATGCCATCCCATTCACTTAGTGCTGGTTGTATCCAAAATTTTACCTGTTGCCTCCTCAGACTTCCATAAAGCTAGCCTCATCCCAATTTCATTAACATCCTCTTTCCTCTTTTACTGTGTAGCTCTTACAACCTAAAATGTCACATGTTGCTGTCATGTGTTTGAACATGTTTCTCTCATTGTCATTCTAGAGTTCAGGGACTAAAAATACATTCTGAAGAAATGTTTCTGCAGTAGGTCCATTTACCATGTGGGCCATTATCGAACAAGTTATTGCACCCCTTCACTGTTTTGTCTGGTTTTTATTTATTTGTGCTGGCTTGTACATATATTTGAGTCTCTGTCTGATGATTGAGTCTGATGATTTGAGTCATCAGAATATTGGTGTGTGAACACAATTATTTTGTTTATTTGAGTGCCTCTTAGCAACACTTCATTCATATTCTTTAGCTGCACTTGAAATTATTGAACCCTCATTGCAAATTGTTCATTTTCAAAATTGAAAAACTTTCAGCTGTTTATTAAACAAATCAAACCAAAAACATTTATTTTTTTGAACAGTGGTACTGGTGAATAATTTTGAATGTCCGCTTCCCTTCTCTTCCCTTCCCAACCACCGTGTGCAGCTCTTCCAGGCTGTCATGCACCACCCAGAACCATGACAGGGAGGCAGGTGTAATGGTGACAATGCAAGGAGTAGAGATAGTGAAGGTGGATGGGTTTAAATACCTGGGGTCAACCATCCAAAGTGATGAACAGTGCACAAGAGGGGTGAAGAAGAAGAGGTGAGTGTGACCGAAGGATAGCAGTTAGAGTAAATGGGAAGACTTACAAGGTGATAGTGAGACCTGCTAGGATGTATGGTTTGGAGACAGTGGCACTGACAAAAGTACAGGAGGCGAAGCTGGAGGTGGCAGAGCTAAAGATGCTAAGATTCTCATTGAGAGTGACTAGGAGGAACAGAATTAGAAATGAGTATATCAGAGGGACAGCTCAGGTTCAGTGGTTTGGAGACAAAGAGAGTCAAGACTGAGATGGTTTGGACATGTGCAGAAGAGGGATAGTGGATAAAGTGGACAAAGGATGTTGAAGATGGAGCTGCCAGGCAGGAGGAAAAGAGGAAGATCACAGAGAAGATTCATGGATGTAGTGAGGGAGGACATGGAGAGGGTTGGTGTTGCAGAGGAAGATGTAAGGGATTGGGTGAGATGGAGGCAGATGATCTAAAGGTTGCGCAACTGCTGAATGCAAATATTACACAGCTCTTCATTCCCAACTCAGTTATGATAAGAACACTCTGACTTACCCACTAATGGGAATAACAGCCATGTCAACAGGATGAGTTTTCATAATCATATTCTGTTCATATTGCCTGTTCCTGTTGACCACACTATTTGTCAGTCAGTTATATCATTATTATTTTATAAAACTACTCATGCTATTAATAGCATAAAATATAAGGATATGACCTACATCCAGTATATGCACTGTATGAGTCTAGGTCATAGCTCAGAATTGCCAAGCGTCTACCTGGGCTGATGTTTATACTTTTGTTACTCATTTATTGAACAGTAGTGCTTCTGACTTGGTCATTTTTGCTGACATGATTCTAGACAGTCATGGGAATTAGGCCCCACCCGCTTGCTCCTGCTGTCGCCTGTAAATCAGCCTTGGGTTTGCTGCCAGCCTCCTGGATTAGCCCAGATCAGTGTTGTTACTTCTGTAAATGAAGGGTTGGATGAGTAGCGTTACAGTCAGTGTGATATTAGACATAACAGAGCCACTGATTCACATTTAAATTCTAGTCCTATACACAATTGTTCAAATTCATCACACAGTACAAAACAGTAACATTTATGATAAATTCAGAACTTCTTATTGAACAAAATGTCAATATCGTGTTGACAATTGAAGAAGAAGGAAAGTTATCTTCAGGTTATCGTATTATGTGTCTTTGCTATTCATGATTTACCTTTTAAATGGTAAATGGCATTCACTTATACTTACATAGATTCCGGAGCCTCCAGGCCCGCTCCACAAGACTGCTAAACAGCTTTGTTCACCAGGCCATCAGGACCCTGAACTCTGCCCCCCCCCCCCCGGACTGTAACACACTCACCCATACAATAACTACCTCAGCTGTTTGCACATAAAGACTTGGCACACCAACAGTAATACATCTGCTACTGTATGTCTCTGCACCTTACTGCAAACATTTGCACAAATGCCATACCTGCTGCTGTTTGTCTGTTATTGTAATATTGATCATGTGCTATCCAATCTGTCACTGTCTGCACTTACACTACCGCATTGAACTTCTAATTACGGGTATTACGGCTCCAGTTTTTCTGTATATCAGACTGCTGGGTGTTAATGCTTATCTTACTACAGGTAGCATTACTGTACATAAACTGCTGTTGTTGTTTTTCATCCTTATTCCTTCCTTTCTTATGTATTGCACACACCACTAAGAGAGAGAGAAACAGCATTTCAATTCTCCTGTATGTCCTGTACGTATACAAGTATTGACAAATAAAAATCTTTGAATCTTATTTAGCGCTTTTTCACATCCCTGGATGACCATACGCGCTTTCCGGACTCAGCTATCTACCCATTCACACACTGATTGCGGCTGAACTGCCATGCAAAGTGCTGACCTGACCCATCTGGAGCAACTTGGGGTTCAGTGTCTTGCTCAAGGACACTTCGACATGCAGACTGCAGACAGAACAGGAACTGAACCATCGATCCTCTGATCAAAGGTCGACCACATTCTACATCAGTGTTTTTCCAGCCTTTTTTGAGCCACGTCACCCTTCTTACTTAAATCCCGAGGCACCCCACCAGCCCAAAATGTTATAAATGGCACATTATAGCCTATTACAGCATATGTAATGACAATTTAGTTTTGTATTTAGGCCTGTAACGATCCTGCACCACTCTCACATACTTCTCTGCCACTCCTGAGAAAGTCAGGAGTGGCAAAGAAGTATGTGAGGGAGATGGAGAACATGTATGAGGACAGCGAGACGGTGGCGAGGTGTGCTGTAGGAGTGACAAATGGGTTCAAGGTTGGGGTGGGGTTACATTAGGGATCGGCTCTGAGCCCCTTCTTGTTTGCCATGGTGATGGACAGACTGATAGATGAGGTCAGGCAGGAGTCTCTGTAGACCATGATGTTTGCAGATGACATTGTGATCTTTAGTGAGAGTAGGGAGCAGGTGGAAGAGAACCCGGAGAGGTGGAGGTTTGCTCTGGAGAGAAGAGGAATGAAAGTCAATAGAAGAAAGACAGAATACATGAGTGTGAATGAAAGGGAGGCAGGTGTAACGGTGAAGATGGAAGGAGTAGAGGTAGTGAAAGTAGATGAGTTTAAATACCTGGGATCAACCATCCAAAGCTATGGAAAATGCACAACAGGGGTGAAGGAGAGAGTGCGGACAGGGTGGAGTGGGTGGCGATGAATGTCCGAGATGATTTGTGACAGAAAGATAGCAGCAAGAGTGAAAGGGAAGATTAACAAGACGATAGTGAGACCTGTGATGATGTATGGTTTGGAGACAGTGGCGCCGACAGAAAAGACAGGCGATGGAGCTGGAGGTGGCAGAGTTGAAGATGCTAAGATTTTCATTGGGAGTGACTAGGAGGGACAAGATTAGAAATGAGTATATCAGAGGGACAGCTCAGGTTGAGTGGTTTGGAGAGAAAGTAAGAGAGGCAAGGCTGAGATGGTTTGGACATGTGCAGAAGAGGGATAGTGGTTATATTGGACAAAGGATGTTGAAGATGGAGCTGCCAGGCAGGAGGAAATGAGGAAGACCACAAAGAAGATTCATGGGTGTAGTGAAGGAGGACATGGAGAGTGTTGGTGTTACAGAAGAAGATGCAAGGGATAGGGTGAGATGGAGACAGATGATCTTCTGTGGCGACCCCTAAAGGGAGCAGCCGAAAGAAGAAGAAGAATGATAACAAATTTTGGAAGACAATATTTAATAGTTAATTTTAATTTATCACTGCCATGTTTATAGCTTTATTATTGGTCAAAGACTCCTTTACACCAGACTGTGGGAAATGGAGGGCTGTGCATGTCTGAGCACAGTTTTGTTCCCACTAGGAAAAATTCTGTGGGATGGCTATGTTTTCCATGGATTTTTCAGTTTTTGTTACAACTGTTTTCAAATAGAGATTACAAACCGGCTCGTTGACATTACTGGGCTCCCCTTGCTTATTTGGCTTCAACCCAAAATACTCCCACACTAGAGCTTTGGATTTCAGTTTTCTTCTTATTCTTCCAAACTGTGTGGAATTGTGGAGCTGTCAGGAAACTCAGCCATGAGTGATCCAGCTGCAGGAGGAACTGGTGCACTTCAGAAAAAGGATGGCATCATGAGGAAACAACATTATGTAGAAATATTGAAGCAACATCTCAAGACATCAGCCAGGAAATCAAAGCTTGGGTGCAAATGGGTCTTCAAAATGGACAATGGCCTGAAGCGTACCGCCAACTTAGTTGCAAAGTGACTTAAGGACAACAAAGTCAGTGTTCTGGAGTGGCCCTCACAAAGCCCTGATCTCAATCCCATAGAAAATTTGTGAGCAGAGCTGAAAAAACTTGTGCGAACAAGGCGGCCTTCAAATCTGACTCAGTCACACCAGTTCTGTCTGGAGGAATGGGCCAGAATTCCAGCAAACTATTCTGAGAAGCTTATAGAAGGATAAAAGAATAAATGTTTTACCCAAGTCATACAGTTTAAAGGCAATGCTACCAAATACTAAGGAAATGTACAGTATGTGGGTGTATGTATGTTAGTACTGAAAGAGAAAATTTGAGTCTGCGATCCCTCCCTTATATACTGTATTTGCAAAAGAAAGATGACATCCACTTACGATATTAATGCATGCCAGCAAAAGGCAAAGGATTGTAGCTGTGAGTGCATGCAAATATTCTATAAATTATTAATAAGTTCTTTTGTGGCAAAGATTGCCTGCGTAATCAGAAACATCAATGGGAAAACAGGGAATGGGAGTTGGGCTTTAAAAATTCACAGCAATGTCTTTGATTACACATTGAACAGAAAAGGGGCTGATCTACAGGGTGTTTGCTTTCCACGTCTTATTACAGTGGGGAAAATAAGTATTGAACACATCAACATTTTTCTCATAAAACATATTTCTGATGGAGCCATTGACCTGAGATTTTCCACCAGATATCAGTAACAATCCAAGTAATCCATACATACAAAGAAATCAAGGCAAATGTGTTCACAAAACAAGTTATATTTAATAAAGTGGAATGACACAGGGAATAAGTATTGAGCACATGAAGAAAAAGAGGTGCAAAAAGGCATAGAAAGCCAAGAAACCAGCTGAAATCTATCAGAATGTAGGAAGCCGTTCCATCCCCCATCAGTACAAATGAATTTCAGCTGGTTAAGTCCTGACTGATAGACTTTTAAAAAGGTCTGTGAATATCAGATTGTCACACCACAAAGAACTCATGATGGGTAAAAGCAAAGAGCTCTCTTAGACCTTTGCAACCTTATTGTTGCAAAACATAGTGATGGCATTGGTTACAGGCGCATTTCTAAACTGCTGAATGTTCCCGTGAGTACTGTTGGAGCCATCACTCAGAAGTGGAAAGAACATCATTTTACTATAAACCAGCCACGACCAAGAGTGCCTCGCAAGATTTCTGACAGAGGAGTCAAAAGAATTATCAGAAGAGTTATCCAAGAGCCAAAGACACTCGTAGAGAGCTCCAGAAAGACCTGGAGTTAGCAGGTACTGTTGTTTCAAAGAAAACAATAAGTAATGCACTCAATTGACATGGGCTTGATGCTCGCTCAGCTCGCAAGACCCCATTGCTGAAGAAAAAGCATGTTGAAGCTCGTTTAAAGTTTGGTGCACAACATTTGGGCAAGCCAGTAAAATACTGGGAGAATATAGTCTGGTCAGATGAGACCAAAATTGAATTTAGGTTTCAGGTTCAGGTTGCTTTATTTGTACCCGTAGGTAGATTTGTTTTGCAGTCAGGTGACATCCATATTTACAAACCACAATTACATTCAACATGAACACAAACACAGGCACACATGAAGCTGATTATAAACGTGATAAAAGTACTCAAGGCTCCACCAATCAGGACATAGGACAAAGAGATAAGAGAAAAAAAAACAAAACAAGGAGATAAGAGAGAAGGGTCATAGTAAAAAGTTAAAGACTAGTCAAAGAGGTTAAAAACTCAAAAGTCTAAAACCCAATAAAAGATTTAGAACCCAAATAAAAAACCTACAAAAATAAGTAAATATAAAATAAAATTAATAAATAGGTAACTAAATTATGTGCAATATATTGTTACATCTTGTTCAACTCTTTGACAGCAGCAGGAACAAAGCTGTTTTTGTAGCGCTGGGTTTTACTTTTTGGGACAGCAAACCTCCGTCTGGAGGGAAGAAGCTGAAAGTGGCAGTACAAAGGGTGGGAGTCATTTAAAATGGAGGTAGCCATCCTCTGTACCTGTGTGGTGTACAGGGGTGTCAGGCTCAGCTGTGACTCACCAAGCAAACGACTGGACCATCTAGCTACCTGATCCAAGGATTTCCTCTGTTTCAGTTTTATCTGACCAAATCATTTAGATGCCACAACACAGCATTGTTTGGAGGAGAAATGGCACTGCACATCCCATTATTGTGTGGGGGTGTTTTTCAGCACATGATACAGGCAGACTTCATATAACTGAAGGAAAGATGAATGGACAAATGTACAGAGACATCCTTGATAAGAACCTGTTGCCATCTGCCAAGATGCTGAAGATGAAATGAGGGTGGACATTTCAGCAAGACAATGATCCCAAACACAAAGCCAAGGAAACTCTCAACTGGCTCCAGAGAAGGAAAATAAAGCTGCTAGAATGGCCCAGTCAGTCACCTGACCTGAATCCAATTGAAAATCTGTGGAACGAAGGGAAGGTCAGAGTTCATAGAAGACACCCACAGAACCTTCAAGATTTGAAGACAGTTTGTGTGGAAGAACGGGCTACAGTCACTCCTGAGTAATGCCTGTGCCTAGTTTCTCCATTCAGGAGGTGTCTGGAAGCTGTTATTGCCAACAAAGGCTTTTCTACTAAATGGTAAATAAATTTCACCGTGTGTTCAATACTTATTCCCTGTGCCATTCCACTTTATTAAATATAACTTGTTTTGTGAACACAGTTGCTTTGATTTCTTTGTGTGTATGGTTTACTTGGGTTGTTACTGATATCTGGTGAAAATCTCAGGTCAGTGGCTTCATCAGAAACATGTTTTATGAGAAAAATGTTGACGTGTTCAATATTATTTTCCCTGCTTTATATATGAGATCTGTGGCTGGAGGCCCACAGAGGATGCAATATGTAATGAAGGAGAAAACAGTTGCATCAGCCCACAGACTGAATCTTACAGCAGCATCAGTCAGAATCGACATTCTGCCTTTTATGCTCTCATGCATAACGTACTGATTCTGCCTATCCTGGAACAGTGTCCTCTAATGTGACAGTGAACACTGCACTCTTTAAACTAGAAAAGCACTCAGAGAGTGCATACCTCCATCAAGGCTCCTTCCGTCCTTCATGGATTACCTGCGAAATGTAATGGGTTTGTGTGTAGGCCACAAGCCAGTTCTGGTGAAAATTGCATCAAAGTCTATCCAGTATTTTAGAGGATTCTTGCTAACACACTGTGAGAAGATCAGAGCCTTGGTGGAGGTATGCATTTTTGGATCATCACCAAAATGTTATGAGTTTGTCTCTAGGCCAAGGAACACCTATAGTAAAAATTTCATCCAAATCCATGTAGTAGTTTTGGAGTATTCTTGCTAAAACTCTGTGAGAAGATAAGAGCCTTGGTGGAGGTATGCTTTCTTGGATCATCACCAAAATATTAGATTAGATTAGATTCAACTTTATTGTCATTACACATGTATGAATACAAGGTAACGAAAAACAGTTTAGCATCCAATCAGAAGTGCAAAGGACAGCAGTGCAGTATATACAGTAATTGACAGTATGTGCAATTTAAGCAAATATATGCAGCAGTGCAGAAATATAATGGCTTCCTCTATAGGCCATGGACCAACTCTGGTAAAAATTTAATCCAAATCTGTCCAGTAGTTTTTGTGTAATCCTGCTGCACAAATACAAACAAGGTCCTTGGTGGAGGCATGCACTCTCAGATCATCACCAAAGTCCACACAGCTTCTGTGTGGACAAATCCGTTCCCACCAAGACCATACGGCGTCACTCAAACAACAAACCCTGGATCAACCCTGAGATAAAAACACTTCTGAGAGAGAAGAAGAGGATCTTCAGGTCGGGGAACAGGGAGATGCTGAAGTCCGTACAGAGGGAGCTGAGGAGAAAGATCAGAGAAGGCAAGGACAGCTTCAGGAAGAAGATGGAGGACAAGCTGCAACAGAGCGACATCAGCGGGGTCTGGAGAAACCTCAAAACCATCTCGGGGCTCCAGAATACCTCCCCCCAGGCCACGGGGGGCAGGGAGTGGGCGAACAACCTGAATCTGTTTTTCAATAGATTTGACCAACCGCCCTCCCCCCTGTCTGCACAACAACCACTGCTGCCTCTAAGAAATCAAGTCCTGCTACCCACTCCCCACTCCACCGACACCCCCCCCCCACTCCCAACACACAGCCCCCCATCCTGACCCTGACCAAGACCCAGGTGAGGACGGAGCTGAGGAAGATCAAGGCGAGGAAGGCGTCGGGACCGGACGGCATCAGCGCAAAGCTCCTCAAGTCCTGTGCAGACCAGCTGTGTGGGATTGTGACGTATATCTTCAACATGAGCCTGAAACTGGGGAGGGTACCACAGCTGTGGAAAACATCTTGTGTGGTACCTGTACCAAAAACTTCCCACCCCAAAGACCTGAACAGCTTCAGACCGGTGGCCTTGACGTCCCACTTGATGAAGACCCTGGAGAGACTGCTCCTTGCTCATCTCCGCCCCCTGGTGGAACCAGCGATGGATCCACTCCAGTTCGCCTACCAGCATGGCATTGGGGTGGAGGATGTGGTGATCTTCCTCCTTCACCGTTCTCTGTCCCACCTGGAGAAGCCCGGGAATATGGTGAGGATCATGTTCTTTGACTTCTCCAGTGCTTTCAACACCATCCAACCGATGATCCTGAAGGACAAGCTGCTGCGCGCAGGGGTGGACCAGCACCTGTCATCATGGATCCTGGACTACCTCACGAACCGGCCTCAGTTTGTGAGAACCCGGGACTGTGTTTCCGACACGATCATCAGTAGCACGGGGGCCCCCCAGGGAACGGTGCTGGCTCCCTTCCTGTTCACTCTTTATACTGCGGACTTCTCACACAACACAACACATTGCCATCTACAGAAGTTCTCTGATGACTCTGCGATCGTTGGTCTCATCTCCAGCGGAGATGAAGCTGAGTACAGAGGGCTTATCCAGGACTTTGTGGACTGGTGCCATCGGAACTGCCTCCAGATCAACGCGAGGAAAACTAAGGAGCTGGTGGTGGACTGCCGCAGGCATGGGCAGCCCCTCACAGCACCAGTAAATATACAGGGAACAGACATCGAGATGGTGACATCCTACAAGTACCTGGGTATTCATCTGAACAATAAACTAGACTGGTCACACAATACTGACGCACTCTACAAGAAGGGACAGCGCAGGCTGTTCCTGCTGAGGAGACTCAGGTCTTTTGGTGTACAAGGGGCGCTGCTGAAGTCATTCTATGACACGGTGGTGGCATCAGCCATCACTTTTGGAGTGGTCTGCTGGGGCAGTGGCATTACTGCAGCCGATAGGAAGAGACTGAACAAACTGATTAAGAAAGCTAGCTCTGTCCTGGGGCAACGCCTTGATCCGATGGAGGAGATAGGAGAGAGAAGGACGGTGGCTAAACTGTCATCTCTGCTGGAGTCCGAGTTCCACCCTATGCAGGACATACTGGATGCACTGAGGAGCTCATTTAGCAGCAGACTACATCGTCCCAGGTGCACAACCGAGAGGTTTCGTAGGTCCTTCCTACCAACGGCTGTCAGACTGTACAACCTAAGCAGGGCTGCTCGCAGAGATAGCAAAAAGACGTAACAAACTAATAGGTTTTTTTTGAATGCAAAAGATGCAATAGATTTACACAATGGTCCTCTCCGGCATACAACTAGGAACATACCGGTCGCTATGGAGGGTGAGAATATGTATGGGCACATAATCATACCATGTAGGATAACTAAATAGACGGTTATGCTGTTTCATCCCACCTAGCAACAATGCTCTGCACTGTGTGTGTTTATATATTTACATATTTATTCCATCTAGCTACAATGCTCTGCACTGGGTGTGTTTATATTTATATATCTATATATTTATTCCATCTAGCTACAATGCTCCGCACTGTGTTTTTATATATCTACATATTATTCCATCTAGCTACATTGCTCCGCACTGTGTGTGTTTATATACTTGCATATTTATTCCACCTAGCTGCAATGCTCCATACTGTGGGTGTTTATATATTTACATATTTATTCCATCTAGCTACAATGCTCCGCACTGTGTGTTCATATATTCATATATTTATTCCATCCAGCTACAATGCTCTGCACTGTGTGTCTGTGTGTGTGTGTGTGTATATACAGTATATATTTTATAGTAATATGTACAAATGTATATTAGCTGCTCTTGCTTGCTTGTTGTTTTTTTTTTTTGTTTTTTTTCTTGCCTTCTGATTGTTGCTCTGAGTGTTGCTATCCCTGTGCTGTTGCAATCCTGGAATTTCCCCGTTGTGGGACTAATAAAGGCTTATCTTATCTTATCTTAAGTTTAATGGGTTCATCCTTGGCACAAGGGCTACCGCTGGTGAAATTTCCACCAAAATCCATCCAGTAGTTTTTGCACAATCAAGCTAACAAAAGGACAGACAGACAGACCACCCTGAGATAAAAATAGTTCTTCTTGTGTCCTGGACAAGACACTTTACCCACCTTGCCTCCAGTGTCCATAACACTGGGTATGAATGCATATTAATGTTTGGTAGTGGTCGGAGAGGCCGTTGGCGCGAATTGGCAGCCACGTTTCTGTCAGTCTGCCCCAGGGCAGTTGAGGCTACAACAATAGCTTACCACTGCTATTGTCTGTCTGTGGAGTGAATGAATAATGGACTTATTGTAAAGAGCATTAGGTATCTTGAAAGGTGCTATATAAATGCAATCCATTATTATTATTATTATTATTATTATTAACTGTTGGACTCCAAAAAAGTCTTGGAGCAGAGGTTCTTTCCAAGGTTCTTTACATCAAGTGGTGGAAGAAGGAACCCCTCTGATGCAATGAACCCTTTCTAGAAAAAGAGTTCTTGAAAGAGTGATGAAAGCATGAGTTTTTGCAGATACTCAACTTCAAATGTTCAAAGTAGTAGAAGTAATGTATTTACTGTGTTAACAAATGCATGTGACTGAGGTTTGGTTAGTGACTTGGACTAATTTAAACTTTGGGACCTGTGCTATGAAATAGGAGTTGTCTTTGGGAGGCAACTTTGGGGTTAACCCTGAGTTTTTTGGTTTTAATTATTCTTGGCTTTAGCTGCTGCAGCTGTTTTGCTTTTAGTCTGTATTATGTTGATAATTTTTGTTTTTAAATGTATGTTGTTTTTTTTGTAAAGCCAGAATGTCCCCATCAAATTAAAACGGTTTGTGATTTGTTTCCTGATTCAAAATAAAGCAGCTGAACATCCTCAGTGATTCCTTATTTTTTGCCCGGGATTGTACTTGTACAGCCATGGACAAAATTGTTGGTACCCCTCTGTTAATGAAAGAAAAACCCACAATGGTCACAGAAATAACTTGAATCTGACAAAAGTGGTAATAAATAAAAATTCTATGAAAATTAACCAATGAAAATCAGACAATGCTTTTGAATTGTGGTTCAACAGAATTATTTTAAAAAAACAAACTCATTAAACAGGCCTGGACAAAAATGATGGTACCCTTAACTTAATATTTTGTTGCACAAACTTTTGAGGCAACTACTGCAATCAAACGATTCCTGTAACTGTCAATGAGACTTCTGCGCCTCTCAGCAGGTATTTTTGTCACGGTGGTCCTCACGAGCCACCATAAGACGCCAGCAGTCACCGGTGAGTTGCAGTGATGTTTATTGGGGAGTGAAGGAACAGGGAAAAATACACACGACAGTGCAGGTAGGATAATCACAAGGAACTTACAATCGATGATGAAAGAACGGCGTCTGAGCCGGGAGACGCCCGAAGCGTCAGACAATGAGAACTTCACGGAGATTAACAGAAGGTATAACAGACGAAGTCTCACAGACCGTAGTATAACAGGAGGTTTAACAGAAGGTATCTTAACAGGAAGTATAACAGAGACTGCTGCATCGGGGTGCATTCAGCGCCCGCTTTTAACACCGGTCACTAATGACCCCGAACGCAGCACAGCTGTGGACTTTGACAGCAGGGAGCTCCACCGGGCGCTGTCACAATAAGAGCCCGAGGAGCTAGAAGGAACCCACTGCTGTCAAAGCCTGGAAAGGACGAAATATGAGCCGAGTGCGGACGAGACCGGCACTCGGGTTGTAACAGTACCTCCCCCTCGAGGCCGAGCTCCTGAACGGCCAAATAACACCCAAGCCCCCCCCCCCCCACACACACCCCCTAGGGTGGGCGGATGGGGCGCCAGCAGGAGGGAGAGAGTCAAAAGGAGCAAAAATGACAACAGGGGACCAACAAAGCAATTACAGAGACAGGTGGAGAGAAAAAAAACCCAATACTCCCTTACGTGTGGGTAACAGGGACAGAACCCAACAGGCAATACAAATATCGGTTTTAAACAATAAATGGACATTAGATAGAGGAGGGAGAAAAAAACACCAATCACAGCTAAGAAAAAAAAAAAAAGGTGAGATACAAAATCACAGATATCAGGCTCCCCCGCACATCCCAAAAGTTTACAGACATGAATACAATGAAAAACCCGGGATGACTGCAGTCCTGGCTCTGAGGCATGGAGGCTGAAAGTTCGGGGGGCCGCCTGGCATCAAATGGCCACAATGCAGGCAGGGGGGATAAGGACAGTTCGGGTGGCCTACCCCAGTCCCATGCCCGGAAACAGTAAATTTCAGGCGGCCGGACCAGGTCGCCAAACAGGGGGTCCAACGGGTCGGGTGGCCGGCCCAGAGAGCCAAATGGGCGCGGCAGTCCTTCAGGCGGCCGACCCGCGTCGCTTGCCTACCAGAACCGTAGGAGGGACGTAGCCGGCGGTCTCGCGGGAGAAGGGGAAGACGAGGGAGAACCGGGCGGAGCGATCGGAACCCCAACGGCCCCAGGTGGAGATGGGTTGCGCTCCTCAGGAGAACGAGGAGGGTGACGATGGTCATGATAGTCAAGATGGAGATGAGCCTGTCCAGCGGCAGGGGATCTGCAGCTCCCTCACGGAACCTGGAAACTGCTGGTGCCGCACCCTTGTCGGACCCCGATTGGGTCGCGGTTGCTCCTGCGAAGGACCCCGATTGGGTCTCGGTTGCGTCCGCGTCGGACCCCGATTGGGTAGGCGCCGCACCAGGACCGACCTCCAACCCCGAACCCGGAACCTCTGGCACAGCGGGCGAATTCAGATCCGCGTCGACGACCCTGGGAGAAGGCTCGGGAGAGAGAAAAGAACCAGGATCAGGATCACCAGCAGCGCCAGAACCCGGCGAGACAAGCTCAGATGTAGCGGGTGGCTGCACCCGGCTCACCTCCCCAAGAGACAGGCAAAAATGCTCTAAGATGGAGTAAAGAAAGACAAAACAGAGCACTTGCCTGATCTCGAGTTCTGACGCCGTCCAGGACTTCGACGATCCGGGCTCTGACGGCAGGAGGTCGTCTTCAGGCTCCCACTCAGCTACGGCGGGCTCCGCAGCTGGCATGATGGTGCGTGCAGCTCCTGGATCCTCCGGCACCGAAGCCCACGCCGACAGCCCGCACAGCGTAGTGGCAGGGGACCCTTGACCCGCTGAACCGGACCGCTCGTCCGTGGAGCCCCGGGGATGCTTCCTCGTCGGCGCAGGTTCCACGCTGCAGTCCACCCTCCTCCTCCGCCCACGATGTGGCTGCGGAACCGGAACCAGGCTCTCCAGAACCACAGGCCCCCTCCTTATCCAGCGACGTTGGCCTGGCGTCGAGGACCACTCAGCGGAGGGAGACACAGAGGATGCGGGGTTAATAATGATAGCCACAGCAGGTGGTGGGAGCTCGGGGAGCTGCGAACCCCGAACTCCACCTCCAGGAGTCTGACAGAACAAATCACAATAACGAGAGTGTGAATGAACTTGGACTTGCCTGTCTCCTGAAAGCTGAGTGGTGCCTGCTGTGGTGGACGTTGCTCCTCCCTTTCCCCGCCGGATGGTGACAGAGGACCCCCTGGGAGGACGACGAGGAGCCGCTCGAGAAGGTTCAGGGACGGGACTCGCCGAAACGGAACTCCCGAGACACACAGCAGCCAGGATAGGCGACGAGGAGGAGGGGGCGACAGCCGTGATGAGCCGGGCATGGGACGCTGACAGGAGAGCGGAAGAAGATGTCCCGGGGGGAGAGACTGCGGGAATTCCCCTCTGATGAAGCGCAGGGGTGGCAGCTATGTGGGGGGTTGAGCCCTTGCAGCGGCCCGGAACAGGATCTGGACGGGGTTCTCGCTGAAGTTGACCGGGCGGATGAACAGCGGAGCGAGCAGCTGTCACTCGGCCTCGGATCTTAACAGCAGTCAGCTGCAGCTCCTCAGGGGGAAACCCGAGTGATGTCATGCCCGATGGAGAAAGACCTCAGGATGGTGCGAACTCCTGGGCCGGAACGGAGGGAGGAGCGGGATCCTGAAGCGAGGGGTGACATCTCCTCCTCTTCGGCTTCCTGCCGGGATTTCCCTCCAACCCATGGAGTATCTCACGCTGTACGGCGATGTCCTTTCTCCTCGCGCTGACTTCGGGGTGGTTGGTGTAGCGAGGAAGATCGTCCAGGAGAACCTCAGCGTAGTCTAGGTGCCAGCGAATTTGGTTTGGGTCGTCGTAGAGGCTAGCAGTGAAGAGCGTCCCGTCGACGTACTCCAGGGCGCTGGCTAGCTCATTACCCAGGCGACGAGCGCGGCTCCTGGGAGATGGCATGCTCCCAGAGTTGACACCCAGACTGGGAAGAACAAAGTCCAATACTGCAAAAACTCATGGTGAATGGCGTCTCGGCGCGACGCCCCTCTCCGGACGTTCTGGCAGCAGTCTACTGTCACGGTGGCCCTCACGAGCCACCATAAGACGCCAGCAGTCACCGGTGAGTTGCAGTGATGTTTATTGGGGAGTGAAGGAACAGGGAAAAATACACACGACAGTGCAGGTAGGATAATCACAAGGAACTTACAAAATGATGAAAGAATGGCGTCTGAGCCGGGAGACGCCCGAAGCATCAGACGATGAGAACTTTACAGAGTATAACAGAAGGTATAACAGACGAAGTCTCACAGACCATAGTATAACAGGAGGTTTAACAGAAGGTATCTTAACAGGAAGTATAACAGAGACTGCTGCATCAGGGTGCATTCAGCGCCCGCTTTTAACACCGGTCACTAATGACCCCGAATGCAGCACAGCTGTGGACTTTGACAGCAGGGAGCTCCACCGGGCGCTGTCACAATAAGAGCCCGAGGAGCTAGAAGGAACCCACTGCTGTCAAAGCCTGGAAAGGACGAAATATGAGCCGAGTGCGGACGAGACTGGCACTCGGGTTGTAACAATTTTGGCCCACTCCTCATGAGCAAACTGCTCCAGTTGTCTCAGGTTTGAAGGGTGCCTTCTCCAGACGGCATGTTTCAGCTCCTTCCACAGATGTTCAATAGGATTTAGATCAGGGCTCATAGAAGGCCACTTTAGAATAGTCCAATGTTTGGCTCTTAGCCATTCTTGGGTGTTTTTAGCTGTGTGTTTTGGGTCATTATCCTGTTGCAAGACCCATGAACTGCGACCGAGACCAAGCTGTCTGACACTGGGCAGCACATTTCTCTCTAGAATACCTTGATAGTCTTGAGATTTCATTGTACCCTGCACAGATTCAAGACACCCTGTGCCAGATGGAGCAAAGCAGCCCCAGAACATAACAGAACCTCCTCCATGTTTCACAGTAGCAACAGTGTTCTTTTCTTGGTATGCTTCATTTTACGTCTGTGAACATAGAGCTGATGTGCCTTGCCAAAAAGTTGCAGTTTTGTCTCGTCTGTCCATAGGACATTCTCCCAGAAGCTTTGTGGCTTGTCAACATGCAGTTTGGCAAATTCCAGTCTGGCTTTTTTATGATTTGTTTTCAACAGTGGTGTCCTCCTTGGTCGTCTCCCATTAAGTCCACTTTGGCTCAAACAACAACGGATGGTGCAATCTGACACTGATGTAACTTGACCTTGGAGTTCACCATGAATGTGTTTAGAGGTTGTTCTGGGCTCTTTTGTTACCATTCGAATTATCCGTCTCCTCCTGCAGCCACATCCAGGGAGGTTGGCTACAGTCCCGTGGATCTTAAATTTCTGAATAATACAGTGGTACCTCTACTTACGAACGTCTCTACATACGGAATTTTCAGGTTACGACACGCCTCAACGGGAAAATATTGCCTCTTGTTACGAACGAAATTTCAAGATACGAAAGGCAAAAAAGTACGCGCTCCTCGCAGCTCCCGTAGTTTACCGAATGTAAACATACCTGTAGCTGCTCTGCCATTGGCTATCGCCTAGCATCTTCCTGGTATCCCATTGGCCACGAAGTGTTCGGGCAGTTTTACGTGTGTGTACAGTACAGAAATTACAGAAAGAATTGACATTTATTCGCTATGGGCCCCAAGAAAGTGACGGAGATAAGTGGAAAAGGAGAAAGGAAGAAGAGAGTTTTTTTGTCCATACAAACAAAGAAGGAGATAATCGAAAGGTATGAAAAGGGGATGCGTTTGGTTGATCTCGCCAAAGAGTATGGCCGTAATACATCAACGATCAGCATGATATTAAAACAAAAGGAAGCCCTTAAAGCTGTGACTCCTTCCAAAGGCCTCTCTGTCATTTCGAAGAGGAGGTCGGCTGTGAACGATGAGATGGAGAGGTTGTTACTCGTGTGGATAAAGGAGAAAGAGATAGCTGGTGACACAGTGACCGAGGCCATAATTTGTGAAAAGGCGACCGCCATCTTTAATGACCTCATGAAGGAAGATGCAGGCGAGGGAACTTCGGCGCAAGAAATACACCACGAGTTTAAGGCATCGCGTGGGTGGTTCGAGAAGTTCAAAAAGAGGTCTGGAATTCACTCTGTTGTTCAGCATGGCGAGGCATGTAGCGCCGACCGCAAAGCGGCCGACGAATTTGTGCAAAAATTCCAACAATTGGTGATCGATGAAGGCTACGTTGCACAGCAAGTTTTTAATTGTGACGAGACGGGCCTTTTTTGGAAAAAGATGCCTCGCCGTACCTTCATCACAGTAGAAGAGAAGAAAATGCCAGGCCACAAGCCCATGAAGGACCGCCTTACGCTTGCCCTTTGTGCCAATGCCAGTGGGGATTGCAAAATCAAGCCCCTGCTGGTGTACCACTCCGAAAATCCCAGGGCATTCAAGGCTCACAAAATATTAAAAGACAAACTTCAGGTGCTATGGAGGGCCAATGCCAAGGCCTGGGTCACCCGACAATTTTTTGTTGAGTGGGTCAATTTGGTTTTTGCCCCTGCTGTTAAGAGGTACCTAGAGGAGAACAATCTCCCCTTCAAGTGCCTCCTCATTCTCGATAATGCCCCTGCCCACCCGCCTGGCCTCGAAGATGATATCCTGGAGGAGTTCTCCTTTATTAAGGTGCTGTACCTCCCACCTAACACCACCTCTATCCTCCAGCCCATGGACCAACAAGTCATTTCGAACTTCAAGAAACTCTACACAAAACACATGTTCAAGAGGTGTTTCGACATCACTGAAAACACCCAGCTTACCCTTCGTGAGTTTTGGAAGCAGCACTTCGATATTGTTGTTTGCCTCAAGATAATCGACATGGCTTGGCAGGAGGTGACCAGACGTAACCTTAATGCAGCTTGGAGAAAGCTGTGGCCCGATGCTGCTGCCCCACAAGATGTTGAGGGGTTTGAGGTGGAGGGTGAAGTTGAATCTGAGGTTGAAGAAATTATTTCGCTGGGAAAGGGCATGGGTCTTGAGGTGAATGACGAGGACATCAACGAGTTGATTCAGGAGCACAACGAGGAGCTTTCCACGCAGGAGCTGAAGGAGTTGGAAGCAATGCAGCACACGGCAGTGCAGGAGGAGTTCAGAGAGGAGGAGGAGGAGGAGGAGGAGGAGGCAGCCATTATTCCAACAGCCTGAATTAAAGAAATTTTAGGAAAATTCCATGAAGTTTCGGAATTTGTTGAAAAGAATCACCCGGAAAAAGTGTTCACTAGTCGGGCTATCGCTCACTATGATGATGTTTGCCTTGCACATTTTCGAAGGATCGTTACAAGCCGACAAAAGCAAATGTCCTTGGATCGTTTCTTCACAAAACATCAGGCAAAAACCACTGATGAGACAGAACATGAACCAAAGAAGGCAAAAGGTGACGACGACGACGATAGCAGTTAAACGGTAAATGAACATAATTTTTATTATTCTTTCTCTTTTCTTATTCTCTTTTCTTATTCTTTCTCTCATTTTAAACTCTCATTTTATGTTTATTGTGCAGTAATCTAATTGTAACATGTATTTGTTACATGTTTTGATGCGTTTTTATGATTTATAAAAAATTTATGCCCGAATTTTGGGGGGCTTGGAACGGATTACGGCATTTACATGTAAAACGCGCCTCTACTTACGGAATTTTCACGTTACGAGAATACTTCCGGAACGAATTAATTTCGTAAGTAGAGGTACCACTGTATGTGCAACTGTAGTCACAGGAACATCAAGCTTCTTGGAGATGGTCTTATAGCCTTTACCTTTAACATGCTTGTCTATAATTTTCTTTCTAATCTCCCAAGACAACTCTCTCCTTTGCTTCCTCGGGTCCATGTTTAGTGTGGTACACACCATGTCACCAAACAGCACAATGACTACTTGTCACCCTTTAAATAGGCCGACTGACTGATTACAAGTTTGTAGACACCTGTGATGTTAATTAGAGGACACATCTTGGTTGAACATGTCCCTATGGTCGCATTATTTTCAATCTTTTCTAGGGGTACCATCGTTTTTGTCCAGGCCTGTTTCATGAGTTTGATTTTAAAGTAATTCTGTTGAACCACAATTCAAAAGCATTGTCTGATTTTCATTGATTAATTTTCATAGAATTTTTATTTATTACCACTTTTGTCAGATTCAAGTTATTTCTGTGACCATTGTGGGTTTTTCTTTCATTAACAGAGGGGTCCCAATTATTTTGTCCACATGTGTATTTGGGACTCATTGACAAAATTACTATTTCTCTTTATTCAGGTTTTGTGAATGTTTACAGCACCCGCATGTTGCCATTTTGATGCAGTTACTTTCTGTTTTTTATTTTTATTTTATTTAACCTTTATTTACAGTGCTGTGAAAAAGTATTTGCCCCCTTCCTGATTTCTTATAGTTTTGCATATTTGTTGCAGCTAAATGTTTCAGATCATCAAACAAATTTTAATATTAGACAAAGATAACCTGAGTAAATACAAAATGCAGTTTTTAGATGATTTCATTTATTAAGGGAAAAAAGCTATGCAAACCTACCTGGCCCTATGTGAAAAAGTAATTGCCCCCAACTGTCAACCTAAACCTAATAACTGGTTGTTCCACCATTGGTGCAAACAACTGGCAATGAGTCCTTTATATCACTGCTGAGGAATTTTGACCCACTCTTCTGTGCAGAATTGTTTAAATTCAGTC
This sequence comes from Pholidichthys leucotaenia, assembly GCA_020510985.1. Lineage (NCBI taxonomy): Eukaryota > Metazoa > Chordata > Actinopteri > Cichliformes > Pholidichthyidae > Pholidichthys > Pholidichthys leucotaenia. Next base: position 33,032,951 of record CM035842.1, on the reverse strand, counting down.
ACATTGGAGGGCTTCATGAACTGATGGCTGGACATTCTCCTTCAGGAATTTTTTGGTATAGAGCAGACTTCATGGTTCTCTCAATTAGGGCCAGTTGTCCTGGTCCTGAAGCAGCAAAGCAGCCCCAGACCATGACACTACCACCACCATGTTTGACTGTTGATACAGTGTTTGTTTTATGAAATTCTGTGTTAGTTTTATGCCCGATAAAGCAGGACACATGTCTACCAAAAAGTTCAACTTTTGTCTCGTCAGTCCCCAGAATATTTGCCCAAAAGTCTTGAGGATCATCTAGATGTTTTCTGACAAATGTGAGACGAGTCATTTGTTTCTTTTTGTCCAGCAGCGGTTTTTGTCTTGGAACTCTCCCATGGATGCCATTTTTGCCCGGTCTCTTTCATACTGTTCCATCGTGGACCAGTGTCCAAACTGAGGCAAGTGAGGCCTACAGTTCTTTAGATGTTGTTCTGGGTTTTTGTTTGTCATCTGATCTTGAATTTCTTTAGATCACAGTGGGATGTGTTGCTTTTTGAGATCTTTTAGCCTACTTCACGTTGTCAGACAGGTTCTATTTAAGTGATTTCTTGATTCAGCAAGTCTGGTAGTAATCAGGCTTGGGGTGTAGCTACTGAAACTGAACTTAGCTTTCCAAAAAAATATGGTTTATCACAGTTAATTCATAATGTAACAAGAGGGGCAATTATTTTTTTTCATATAAGGCCAGGTAGGTTTGGATCATTTTCTCCCTTAAATAAATGAAATCATCATTTGAAAACTGCATTTTGTATTTATTCAGGTTATCTTTGTCTGATATTAAAATTTGTTTGATGATCTGAAACATTTAAGTGTGACAAAAATGCAAAAAATATTAGAAATCAGGAAGGGGGCAAATTCTCTTTCACAGCACTGTGTACAGTTAGGCCCAAAAATATTTGGACAGTGACACAAGTTTTGTTATTTTAGCTGTTTACGAAAACATATTCAGGATACAATTATATAATCAATATGGGCTTAAAGTGCAGACTCTCACCTGTAATTTGAGAGTATTCACATCCAAATTGGAGCAAGAGTTTAGGAGTTACAGCTCCTTAATACGTAACCACCTCATTTTCAAGGGACCAAAAGTAATTGGACAATTGACTCAGAAGGCTGCAAAAAAAAATAACAAGGCTGCATGGGCTCTTCCCTCGTTAACTTGTCATCAATTAAGCAGGTAAAAGGTCTGGAGTTGATTCCAGGTGTGGCGTTTGCATTTGGAAGCTGTTGCTGTGAACACACAACATGCGGTCAAAGGAGCTCTCAATGGAGGTGAAACAGACCATCCTGAGGCTGAAAAAAAAAAGAAGAAATCCATCAGAGAGATAGCAGAAATGTTGGGAGTGGCCAAATCAACAGTTTGGTACATTCTGAGAAAAAAAAAAGTGCACTGGTGAGCTTGGGAACTCAAAAAGGCCTGGACGTCCATGGAAGACAACAGTGGTGGATGATCACAGAATCCTTTCCATGGTGAAGAACAACCCCGTCACAACATCCACTCAAGTGAAGAACACTCTCCAGGAAGTAGGTGTATCAGTATCTAAGTCTACCATGAAGAGAAGACTTCATGAGAGTAAATACAAAGGATTCACCACAAGGTGCAAACCATTAACCAGCCTCAAAAATAGAAAGGCCAGAATTGACTTTGCCAAAAAACACCTGAAGAAGCCAGCCCAGTTCTGGAACAGCATTCTTTGGACAGATGAGACTAAGATCAACCTGTACCAGAATGATGGGAAGAGGAAAGTTTGGAGAAGAATTGGAACAGCTCATGATCCAAAGTACACCACATCTTCTGTAAAACATGATGGAGGCAGTGTGATGGCATGGGCATGCATGGCTTCCAATGGCACTGGGCCATTTGGGTTTATTGATGATGTGACAAAAGACAGAAGCAGCCGGATGAGTGTATAGGGATGTACCTTCTGCTCAGATTCAGCCAAATGCAGCAAAGTTGATTGGACGGCGCTTCACTGTACAGATGGACAATGATCCAAAACATACTGCAAAAGCAACCCAGGAGTTTTTTAAAGCAAAGAAGTGGAATATTCTGCAATGGCCGAGTCAATCACCAGATCTCAACCCAATCGAGCATGCATTTCACTTGCTCTTAAGGCAGAAAGACCCACAAACAAGCAACAACTGAAGACAGCTGCAGTAAAGGCCTTGCAAAGCATCACAAAGGAGGAAACCCAGCATTTGGTGATGTCCATGGGTTCCAGACTTCAGGCAGTCATTGCCTGCAAAGGATTCTCAACAAAATATTGAAAAGTAACATTTTACTTAGGGTTATGTTTATTTGTCCAATTACTTTTGAGCCCCTGAAATGAGGAGTGTTTATATAAAAATAGCTACAATTCCTACATGTTTAATCATATATTTTTGTTCAACCCCTTGAATTAAACCTTAAAGTCTGCACTTCAATTCCGTTGTAGTTGTTTCATTTCAAATCCAATGTGGTGGCATGCAGAGCCCAAATCATGAAGATTGTGTCACTGTCCAAATATTTCTGGGCCTAACTGTATAGGGGAGTTCCACTGAGAGGCAACCTCTCTTTTTCAAGAACACCCTGTTCACATTCACACAGATACACATTCAGACCTGGAAGCTGCCCAGTACAACCACAGACTGACCTGTGGCCGCCGAGCAGCTCCACAGGAGCAGTTGGGGTTAAGGGTCTTGCTCAAGTGCACCACAGTGGGGTTAATGAGGGTGGGGCAAACACTGCTACATTATCTTTATTTGGTTAAGATAAGAAAATATAAGATAAGCCTTTATTCATCCTACAATGGGGAAATTCCAGGATTGCAGCAGCACAGGGATAGCAGCACTCAGAGCAATAGTAAATAACATAATACGATAAGAACTGGTTAGCCAAAGCAGTAAATAATCATAGTTATATACACAGTGCAGGAGCATTGCAGCTAGATGCTATCAACAGCATTACAGTTAGTTAAATTACCGGCAAAATATAAATATGGACCCAGACAGTGTATTTCACATTGAATGAAAAGTGTTGTTGTCACCCTTGATAATAATTGTGATTGTCTTAGTTGTGTATTAGAGGGGACGATCTCTGTTGTGCAAAGTTGTGATGTTTAATACAGCCTCTATGAGCAGCACTGGTTAGATTATGAAGTCTGACAGCCGTATGTAGGAAGGACCTGTGGAACCTCTCCCTTGAGCACTTAGGATGGCACAGCCTATTGCTAAATGAGCTCCTCAGTGCATTCAGCGTGGCCTGCATGGGGTGGGACTCGGACTCCAGCAGAGATGACAGCTTAGCCACCATCCTCCTCTCTCCTATCTTCTCCACTGGGTCGAAGCATCACCCCAGAACAGAACTGGCATTTTTGATCAGCCTGTTCAGTCTCTTCCTGTTGGCTGCTGTGATGCCGCTGCCCCAGCAGACCACTCCAAATGTGGTGGCTGATGCCATCACCAAATCGTAGAAGGTCTTCAGGAGTGTCCTCACACTCCAAAAGACCTGATTCTCCTCAGGAGGAACAGCCTGCGCTGCCCCTTCTTGTAGAGCGCGTTGGTGTTGTCTGACCAGTCCAGTTTATTGTTCAGGTGAACACCCACGTACTTGTAAGATGTCACCATCTCAATGTCTGTTCCCTGGATGTTTACCGGTGCTGTGGGGGGTTGACCACGCCTGTGGCAGTCCACCACCTAGGTTTTCCTCGCATTGATCTGGAGGCAGTTCTGCAGGCATCAGTCCACGAAGTCCTGGATAAGTCCTCTGTACTCTGCGTCATCCCCATTGGAAATGAGGCCAGCGATCGCAGAGTCATCAGAGAACTTCTGTAGATGGCAGTGTGGTGTGTTGTGTGAAAAGTCAGCAGTGTAGAGGGTGAACAGGAAGGGAGCCAGAACTGTTCCCTGGGGGGCCCCCTTACTGTAGATTATGGTGTCAGACACACAGTCCTGGGTTCTCACAAACTGTGGTCGGTCTGTGAGGTAGTCCAGGATCCACAATGACAGATGCTGGTCCAGCCCTGCACACAGCAGCTTGTCCCTCAGGATCACTGTTTGGATGGTGTTGAAAGCACTGGAGAAATCAAAGAACATGATCCTCACAGCGCTCCCAGGCTTCTCCAGGTTGGATAGGGAACGATCTAGGAGGAAAATCACTGCATTCTCCATGCTGATGCCATGCAGGTAGGCAAACTGAAGTGGGTCTATCGCTGGTTCTATCAGGGGCCAGAGGTGGGTGAGGAGCAGCTTCTCCAGGGTCTTCATGAGGTGTGATGTGAGGGCCACTGGTCTGTAGCTGTTCAGGTCGTTGGGGTGCAGAGTCTTCAGAACGGGTACCACGCAGGATGTTTTCCACAGCTGTGGTACCCTCCCTCGTTTCAGGCTCAGACTGAAGATCCGCTCCATGATCCCGCACAGCTGGTCTGCACAGGACTTGAAGAGCCTCAAGCTGATGCCGTCCGGATCTGCAGCCTTCCTTGCCTTGATCTTCTTCAGCTCAACTCTCACCTGGGTCTTAGTGAGGGACAGACTGGGGCAGGGGGGTTGTGTGCCTGGGGGGGGGGGGGGGGGGGTGTTGTTGGGTCTGTGAGGAGAAAAACAGCAGGGGATGTCCACTGAGAGCAAACAGGTTATTGTTTGTTTCTTATTTTTTGTTTTTCCCCTTAAAAGATTTCAGTTTGTTTTTCAATTGGATTGTGCAGTTTATAGGTCACATTAATGGTGGAAAAAGTTTTGCAAAAGTTTTTCTTGGTCTCATTTTTTACATCACAAAAACTGGCATTTGAACAGGGGTGTGTAGACTTTTTATATCCACTGTATTACTGCATTTATTTGGTTGTAGAGACATCACCGCAGTGATATTCATGATACCGTACAACCCCCAGTGTAATATTACTCTGATACAACAGTTCCACAGCACAGTTTATTAAATGGCAGCAATATAGGACAAAATATTTTGATTCTTGATAAGCTACTTATTTGCCCCAGCAAGAAAAATAATCCCTTCTGAATGTACCCAGTGTAGTAACAATTGATTATAAGTGTGATAAGGTACAACGATTATTTACTTTGACCAACCAGCAACACTCACACACAAGAGGAAAAACACTCGCGGGGCACCAGTCCAAGCCTGGACAATTTATTAATAACTAATTCTTGAACCTTTCATTAACTAGTCTCAATATTTGTGAATTCTTCTACTGTGACCCAGAAAAGCACACACACAGAAGAAATCAAGCAGAAACTTCTATATACCATTAACAGTTTTAATAATCAAACTCAAGTTAAGTGACATTACATTCAGTTGATTTGTAAGCAGGTGAAATGATCAACAAGTATCAAATAAAAGGCATGCAATGACGTCACTTTGCTTACAGCCATGTCCCCCTCCTTTCAGATTGAGTGGCAAAACAAATCAAAGATGGCTATGTGTAGCAGTAAAGACGCCGACACGGAGAGGAAGAAGGCACATACACATTTTGACTGTGAAATTCATGATATACTTAATATAAAATCTAAGTTAACTTCAGTGATCCATGACTAACTTTCAGTGAGCATGCACTTTTATAAACTTGTCCTTCTATAATTACCATGCATTAGAATAAGGTTCATTTAAGCATTTTCAAACACGCAACACATTTAAAATCAGTGATTCACGAAACATTTCAAACCCATCATTGTCCAGCTCAAAGGCGGTCATCTTCAAAACTGTTCTGAGCAGTATTTCCTGGAAAAATATCAGTCTTGAGGAGAAAGGATTATTTCAAGGCAGATAAAACTAAAATTCCAATGTTGGTTAAATTCAACGTGTCCCTGAGTTGAACAGAAGGGGGCAATGTTGAGCTGTAGATAATTCCTAGCGACCTGTGGAATGCAGTCCAATGGATCTGGAATATTTCAAACCGTACTTGAAGCATAAAACTGCCTTGTTGGGAGGAAGTTCTGAGATTTATTGATTGCAAACTAATCCGTTCCTGGCACAAAATGGGATTCTTATCGGCCCTTTTACCATGGCATGTGTTTTCAAACTGTGGTCTTTAGGTGAAGGAGACTTTTGGGTGAAACAATTTCTTTAAGGTGAAGAGTGATTTTATAGATTGGAGCAAAAGGGACTGATGCTACGCCAGTTAACTGTTAAAGACTGAACATAGTATTGAAAAGCTTAGGGCTATTGTCATTTCACACACAAGTAACTACATTAAGTATTGTCCAGTACAGAAGTCAGTGTTTATAATGCATACCATGCACCTGTTGAGGGTCATGTGACTCACGCTGGTAGCTTGTTAGTGATTTAACTTCAGCGTGTTTCTGTGTCAGTTTCCATGTGATTTCTCAAAACAGTTCGTTCCAGTGTCTCTTTAAATGCCCAACTCTGCCCTCCCTCTTACTTCACTATTGCTAATCTTAGCTGCCTAGCTTGGATAATGAACCTGAGCCAGCTAGCGTAAATTTACCTTCAAGAATGAAGGAAATAAAGCATTGGTGGTGGACAGCAGTGTGGTTTCAGTGATTGATAGGATATGGCCAGTCTCTAGAGTACAAAAAGACCAGAAACATTCATGAATGAGTGGCTAAACTGCTAGCTTCAGCTAGGCGTCTTTAGTTTCAGAGAAAATACTACAAGAAAATAAGCTCAAGTAACATCTAAGAATGATGTACTATATGGTCGAGTATGGGTAGCTGAACAATGATTAAAGTGGGGGTGAATAGAATTTATGAAAAATAGCAATCAAAACCATCCGGAACAAGTTAAGCTAACTCCAGACGGCCTGTCTGAGGCAAGCTCTCATGTGGTTAGACTGGTTGCTGCTGACCATCTAGCCAAGCTAATGCTAATGGTTTGATGTAGCATCACGGTGAAAATACAACAGAATAATGTAGAATAACACAAGATATATTATCAACTGTGGATTAGTGAACTAGGTGAAGACAGGGATATCTGTTAGACTGAAATCTGACTTCCCTCTCCCCAGCCACCTGCTCCAGCTCTTCAGAGAGGATACCAAGGTGTTCCCAGACCAGCTGGGAGACATAGTCTCTCCACCGAGTCCTGGGTCTGCCCCAGGGTCTCATCCCAGTGGGACATGCCCGAAACACCTCAAGTGGGAGGCGTCCAGGAGGCATCCTGATCAGATGCCCATACCACCTCAACTGGCTCCTTTCAATGTGGAGGAGCAGCGGTTCTACTCTGAGCCTCTCCCGGATGACTGAGCCCCTCACCCTATCTCTGAGGGTGAGTCCAGCAATCCTACGGAGAAAGCTCATTTCAGCTGCTTGTATCCGCGATCTTGTTCTTTCGGTCATTACCCAAAGCTCGTGACCATAGGTGAGAGTAGGAACGTAGATTGACTGGTAAATCGACAGCTTTGCCTTAGAACTCAGCTCCCTCTTCACCACAATGGACAGGTACAACGTCCGCATCACTGCAGATGCTGCTCAGATCCGTTTGTCAATCTCTCGCTCCATTTTTCCCTCACTCGTGAATAAGACCCCAAGATACTTAAACTCCTCCACCTGGGGCAGGAGCCTGTCCCCAACCCAGAGAGGACAATCCACCTTTTTCCGGCTGAGGACCATGGACTTGGATTTCGAGGTGCTGAATCTCATCCCAGCTGCTTCACACTCAGCGGCAAACCGTCCGAGCAAGAGCTGTAGGTCATTGCTGAATGAAGCCAACAGGACAACATCATCTGCAAACAACAGAGATGAGATCCTGTGGTCACAAAACATGACATCCTCCATTCCCTGGCTGCGCCTAGAAATCCTGTCCATAAAAATTATGAACAGGATCGGTGACAAAGGGCAGCCCTGGCGGAGTCCAACTCTCACTGGGAATGAGTCCGACCGAGTGTTGGCAATACGAACCAAACTCTCACAACGGTCGTACAGAGACCGAATAGCTCGTAACAACAAGCCCGATACCCCATACTCCCGAAGCACCCCCCACAAAAAACCACGAGGGATGCGGTCAAATGCCTTCTCCAAGTCCACAAAACACATGTAAACTGGTTGGGCAAACTCCCACGAACCCTCAAGAATTCTCGAGAGGGTAAAGAGCTGGTCCGATGTGCCACAGCCAGGACGAAAACCACATTGCTCCTCCTGAATCCGAGGTTCGACCAACGGCCAGACTCTCCCCTCCAGTACCTTGGCATAGACCTTCCCAGGGAGGCTGAGGAGTGTGATCCCTCTAAAGTTGGAGCACACCCTCCGGTCCCCTTTTGTGAAGAGAGGAACCACCACCCCGGTTTGTCATGCCAAAGGCACTGCCCCCGACCTCCATGCAATGTTGCAGAGGCATGTCAACCATGACAGCCCTACAACATCCAGGGCCTTGAGGTACTCAGGGTGACTCTCATCCACCCCCGGGGCCCGGCCACCAAGGAGATTTTTAACCACCTTGGCGACCTCAGCCCCTGTGATAGGTGAGTCATCCCCCTCGTCCCCAAACCCTGCTTCCTCTGTGGAAGGCGTATCAGTGGGATTGAGAAGATCCTCGAAGTATTCCTTCCACCGCCCGACGATATCCCCAGTTGAAGTCAACAGTGCCCCATCCGCACCATACACAGTGTGGACACTGAGCTGCTTTCCCCTCCTGAGTCGCCGGACAGTTTGCCAGAATCTCTTTGAGGCTGACTGAAAGTCTTGTTCCATGGCCTCACTGAACTCCTCCCATACCCGGGTTTTTGCTTCAGCAACCACCCGAGCTGCACTCCGCTTGGCCTGCCGGTACACCTCAGCTGCTTTGGGAGTCCCACAAGCCAACCAAGCCTGATAGGACTCCTTCTTCAGCTTAATGGCCCCCCTCACCACTGCTGTCCACCACTTGGTTTGGGGGTTGCCACCACGAGATGCACCGACCAACTTGTGGCTGCAGCTCTGGGCCGCCGCTTCAACAACAAAGGTAGAGAACATGGCTCATTCAGACTCTATGTCTCCAGACTCCCTCAGAATGTGGTTGAAGTTCTTCCAGAGGTGGGAGTTGAAGACCTCCCGGACAGGGGCCTCAGCCAGACGTTCCCAGCACACCCTCACTACACGTTTGGGTCTACCAGGTCTGAATGGCATCCTCCCCTGCCATCGGATCCAACTCACCACCAGGTGGTGATCAGTTGACAGCTCTGCACCTCTCTTTACTCGAGTGTCCAAGACATACGGTCGCAGGTCTGATGACACGATAACAAAATCGATCATCAACCTGCGACCTAGGGTGTCCTGGTGCCAGGTGCACATATGGACACCCTTATGCTTGAACATGGTGTTCGTTATGGACAAACTGTGGCTAGCACAGAAGTCCAATAACTGAGCACCACTCGGGTTCGGATCAGGCAGGCCATTCCTCCCAATCACCCCCCTCCAGGTTTCACTGTTGTTGCCCATGTGCGCATTGAAGTCCCCCAGTAGGACAATGGAGTCGTCAAGAGGAGCACCCTCCAGCACCCCAGTCACAGACTTCAAAAAGGGTGGGTACTCTGAAACATCATTTGGTGCATATGCACAAATGATGGTCAGGACCCGTTTCCCAACCCGAAGGCGCAGGGAAGCAACCCTTTCGTCCACCGGGGAAAACTCCAATATAGAGGCAGCAAGGTGGGGCGATACAAGAATACCTACCCCTGCTCGTCGCCTCTCGCCCGGGGCAACTCCAGAAAAGGCCAAGCTCCAGCCCCTCTCCAGGAGACTGGTTCTGGAACCGGAGCTGTGTGTTGAGGTGAGATCGACTATATTTAGCCGGTATCTCTCAACCTTGTACACCAGCTCAGGCTCCTTCCCCACCAGAGAGGTGACATTCCACGTACCAAAAGCCAGTTTAGAAAGCTTGGGATCAGTCCGCCAAGGTCTCCGCCTTTGACTACCACCTAATCCACATAGCACCGGACCCCCATGATCCCTCCTGCAGGTGGTGAGCCCACTGGAAGGCGGACCCATGTAACTCCTTCGGGCTGAGCCCGGCCGGGTCCCATGGGTGGAAACCCGGCCACCAGACGCTAGCCATCGAACCCCTTTCCCAGGCCTGGCTCCAGGGTGGGGCCCCGGTAACCCCATACTGGGCAGGGTACACTGAATCCTTGATCTAGAATTTATAATGAGAGTCTGTTGGATCGTTCTTAGTCTGGCCCTTCACCCAGGACCAGTTTGTCTTGGGTGACCCTATCAGAGGCAAATTGCCCCGGACAACATAGCTCCTGGGATCACTGGGGCACGCAAACCCCCTACCACGATAAGGGGATGATGCATGAGGGGAATGAGTAATATGAGATTGCCAAATTGGTGTTAAAAGAGATAACATGTTACAAAGGACAATAGATACAGTTAAGAGCATTTTTTCCCAAACCTCAGCATTTAGTAACTTAACAGAGACAGGCACAAAGGAGAATTTTTATCTATTTTTCGTTGCTGATGGAGTAATCAGGAGACGGCCAGAGAACAGCATGCAAAAGGTGTGAGATGTCTAGATGAATAGACTTAGCTTTCTCCAGCACATGTTTTTATATATGTGATCAAGACTGTTGTTGTCTGCAGCTCAAAGCTGCTGTGTGGATGAATATAAATATCATGGCTAATACAGTCATGTGAAAAAATTAGGGCACCCCATTAAATATTCAGTTCTTTACTGAAAAATGTTCACATATCTATGTCTAACCTTGTTTTTGTTTTTAATTTGCATTTTTTAACATTAATTTTAACCATTTTAAGTGGGAATGAATGTGGGGGTGTCCTAAAAAAGATGACAGGTGTCCTAATTTGTTCCTCACTATTTGTTTAGAATTATATTTTATAGAGAATTTGAAAAATTTGTTTTTAATGGTTTATTTGTATTACATGAATCTCCCAGTATTTTTAACATTGATGTTAAATATCCATATGTCCAAATATGTTAAAAGAAAAACTCACAGGCTTATACAGGGTGTCCTAATTTTTTCCACATGATTGTAGTAAATGACTTTTATGACTTGTGAATTAGCGTAATTGTAACTAATAATGAAACAATCCCGACTTAGTCAGTTTTGCTCTCTCAGTTGTCAGCGCTCTGGTTCATTCTGATCTCTCAGTCATGTGGAAACAGCTGGATGAGGTGAATGAGGTTAATCTCACTAACGGGGTGATCTGTAACTGCCCTAGATTAAACCATGACAAGTGTGAGTCTATGCCTTTGTTGATTCAGTTCATTCTAAAAACTACCCATTACACTCTAATGACTCTGGAGATAAAATGGCCACATTCTATGCTGATGTGTAATGTGTGGAAGCCTCATAACAAATCCTCTATTCAGTAAACATGTTGGCTCCCAGCTGCTGGTTACGTATTCAAGAATAATCTTTTTTTCTTTCTTTTCTGACTGGATTAGGGGCAGAAGTGGTCGTTACTCAGTCTAGATGTCATGGTGGTGTTGTAGTTAGGGCTATAAAATCATAGTAAGAAGGTTGTTGGTTGAAATCCACCAGCCAGCAGGGCCTATCTGTGTGGAGTTTGCATGTTCTCCCCATGCTTGTGTGGGTTTTCTCCATGTGCTCCGGTTTCCTCCCACAGTCCAAAGACATGCTCGTTAGACTAATTGGAGACTCTAAAGTGGCCCTAGGTAAGTTCCCCATCTTTTTTACTCTAAACATGATAATCATCATAGCAGTCTGTTGGGGGCGACAATGACTGTTTCATTTAGGTCTGATCAGATTCCTCCACGCAGCTCTGTCCTTCACCCTCTGCTGCCAGGAACTCCTGACCTTGTTAACCCAGCTGACGTCCGAGCCGTATGAGGTGCTTTCTGACTGACCATTTCATGAAACTGCTTGCAAAGTATTTGAGTACCACTAACTTTTGCTGGTCTAGCGGCACATTCTTGGCAGATAGTGGTATTATCAGTGGCAAGGACAGGCCAAGACAAAATGACTCCAGTATCTGTTGCAGTGATTGACCAGATGATAAGTTTGTTTATCTCTGCTCTTTGTGTAGTGCATCGACTGGCAAAAGTCCACCACAGACCTTGCGACAGATGTGCTTACCTGCCAGGATGTCCAGTCTCACCCCATGTAACTGGGAGTGGTCCACTACAGACCTGTGACAGATATTGTTTTTAGTTCTGCCAGGATGCCCAGTTTCACCCTCCACATCCTTGGAAAGGTGGGGTTGCTGGTTGAGTTGCCGACGGCCCGACCCATGAGACAGGTAGTACCAGTTTTCATGGTTATCCAGTAGCAAGCAAACCAATGCCTGACCTGACACCTAAACATGATAATAAGATATGAGAAAACATCCAGTACATAATGCATTTGAAATAGCGTACCTCCATGGTAGTTGTCCAGGTTTAGAACTTTGACCTTTTGACACCAAAACTGTAGCCACAGGTGAGGGCCTCCAAGTTGTTTGGCCCTAGCATCAGTTGTTCTCAAGTAAGAGTATGGACGCCATGGTCACCTTGACTGTTGACCTTGTGACTACAAAACTAAAGCGTGTTAAGGTTCTAAGATCAGTCTGTGTACCAAATTTGGTGATCAGAGCTCATATAAAAAAGTGGTGAGACCAAAACTAAATACCCCCCCAAAACATAACCACAGGTTACTACTAGTGGTGTGCGGTACTGCAAGATTTGGTATCGATCAGATACCAAGTAAATACATGGCCAATATTGCTGATCCCGGTACGATCCCAATGCAATCCCGATACAATCCCGATACTTGTAAATAATTAAGGTGGGTGCATCATCAAATTACTAAATCTGAATGAATTTTCATGACCTCTAAGTGTTTTGTGATTTTTCCTTTGGATTTTTAATTAGTTAAAACCCAGGACAGAATTTGGGTAAAGTTTATAGGTAAATAGAAAATACTTTATTGTCATAATCCAGTCCAATCCAGTCCAACTTTATTTATAAAGCACTTTAAAAACAACCACAGCTGACACAAAGTGCTGTAAAGACATAAAAATCATAAAATACAACTAAAAAATACAGTGCAGCACAAATAAATAGTAATCATAGAATAAAAGCAACAAAAGTAAGTAAGATCAGTCTCTCAAACTGGGTCAAAAGCCAAAGACTAAAAGAATAAAAACGGGTTTTAAGATGAGTTTTAAAACTGGACAGTGAAGAGGCCTGTCTGATGGACAAAGGCAAATTGTTCCACAGTTTAGGGGCAGCAACAGAAAAAGCTCTGTCCCCTCTGAGCTTTCTTTTCGATTTTGGTATCTCCAGGAGCAGCTGATCAGCTGACCCGAGAGACCGAGCAGGGGTGTAAGGATGAAGGGGCTCAGAGAGGTAATAATAAAACTTTTTGTTCAGAAACAATAGTTTTGTTTTTAAGTTTAATGTTTATGTGGAAGGGACATTACATACTAATGAACATTAATACAAATGTAAGTATGCCAGATTTAGCCATACTGCTAATTTGCATCTGTAGTCCCCCAGCGGGTCACAAAAACACACAGTCATACACGAGCAGAACAACTGCAATAAAACTGTACAAAGTGCAAGAGTTTAGGTATTACAAAACAAAATATTCAGATGCCACACGCGTGAAGTGTTGTGTATGCATACACACATATGCACCCAAGCACCTCACAGCAACAACAGACAGCAACAAACAAGAGGTGGGGCAAATGTGTGTGACATACGGGCACATATGTATATATATATATATATATATATATATATATATATATATATGTTTGCCCAACAATTTAAAGTGCTATGAGATGGCTGTTGTTTTGAATTGGTATTATATAAGTAAAGTTAAATTAAATTGAAATTTATTACATTTAAAACTGCAGATTTGTATTTTATTTGTGGTTTATTACTTTTGTGGCCAGTTATGTTTCAAGGCTGCTGAGAAACAGCATGGTGGCTGGTTCTCTAGTTAGCTGCGACACATGGGAGCTGGATCTTGACACTTGGTATCCCTAAGGTGTTGGCATAGACAGTAGTCATTAAAAGAGTTCAATATGAGTCCCTCAACCTCTGAAATGAGATAACTATGTACATGATTACCTTGCTGGTGTCACTGTTGTGTAAGGTGTAGTGATAGTTATCAAAGACTCAAAACAAGAATTTAAGAGACAGAGAAGCTGTCCACAGATCCTGATTAGAAGAGTAAAGATCAAGAAGAGCAGGGTGCTGTCATTTGTTACAGCCCCATGCCTTTTGTGGACCAAAAGAATCCCATTAGCAAGAGTAGAGAGAGGCCGGGGTCTGGCAAAAAGATAGCCTCATCTTTGTTTGAATTCCTGGATGGAGTCTGTGATTGCTTTTCACCCAGGTGCACGTGTCAGACATGCTGAATGAATGCGTGCCTGCATCTCTGCTTAATTCCTGTCTCCAAGGTTGATAAGCCTCTGATGTAATGTCATCACTGTGGACGTATGAATTACTTTTTGAAGCCACCAAGGTTTTCCAGTACAGTGATTGGTGGATTGCCACATCGGCTGTGTGTGGCAGTGCTGGGTAATGTGTTGGATTATTAAAAATAAAGTTGCGTGAACCTCTCAGGTCATTCTCAAATCCTTTAATTTTATTCTTTTGTCAGATACTTTCTGAAATTTATAGTGGAGCAGAGAACTCGTTAGTGAGCGTATCACAACAAATATGTCTGCCTCCACACTGCCGCTTAGAGCTCCCTCAAACAACACTGCGTGCGGTTGTTGTTTGTTCTGCTTTTTGTGGTTAAGCACTGTTGGAGCTTATTTATGATTTATTTGACCATAAACCACCAGATCGATTTTTTACAGGAACCCAGCTGAGGCAGAAATAATGTCATTTTGACCTCATTACTCAAATTTTACAGGCTCCTGGAATATGCTATTAGAACAAAATGTAATTTTTGAACATTCTGACAAATTGGTTAGCTTTTCAGATCATAAACTGCCCCCCCCACATACACACAAATTTATGAGGAAAAACGTTGTAAATCTGTGAATTTTTTTAATTAACAAGGAAAAAGTGGTAAATTTACAAGAAAATGAACAGAAATTGAACAGAAAAACCTCAAATTCATAGAGTAAATTAGTTACTATTCAAGTAACTTGAAGTAGATACTTTGTTACTCTTAAGTGATTTTTGGACGACTGTTCCTATTTACAACTAATCCAGCCACACGGGGTGCACAAGCCAGTGTACTCCCAGTGCCGGTCCCAAGCCTGGGTAAATGGGGAAGGTTGTGTCAGGAAGGGCATCTGACGTAAAACCTTTGCCAAATCAAACATACGGATCATGATGAATGAGACTTTCATACCGGATTGGTCGAGGCCCGGGCTAACAATGACCGCCACCGGTGAAGTTAACCGACAGGGTGCCGATGGAAATTGAGCTACTGTTGGTCGAAGATCGAGGAGAGGGGGAAGACGTGTTAGGAGGAAGAGAGAGAAAAGGAAAGGTAGAAGTGTGGAGGTGAGAGTAGGGACTGTACATGTATGGACTATGACTGGTAAAGGCAGAGAGATGGCTGATATGATGGAGAGAAGAAAGGTAGATACACTGTGTGTTCAAGAAACCAGATGGAAGGGAAGCAAGGCTAGGAGCATTGGAGGTGGATTTAAACTGTTCTACCATGGTGTAGATAGGAAGAGAAATGGAGTAGGAGTAATCTTGAGGGAAGAGTATGTGAAGAGTGTTCAGGAAGTAAAGAGGGAGTCAGACAGAATCATGACTTTGAAGCTAGAAGTCGAAGGTGTAATGTTGAGCATTGTCAGTGAGTATGCCCCACAAGTTGGATGTCAGATAGAAGAGAAAGAAGAATTCTGGAGTAAGTTGGATGAAGTGGTAGAATGTTCCCCGGGGGAAGAGAGTGGTGATTGGAGCAGATTTTAATGGACATGTAGGTGAAGGGAAAAGAGGTGATGAGGAGGTTCTAGGTAGGTATGGTCTTAAGAAGAGAAATGTGTTGTGGATTTTGCTAAAAGGATTAAAATGGCTGTGGTGAACACATACTTCAAGAAGAGAGAGGAACCTAAGATGACTTACAAGAGTGGAGGAAGGTGCACACAGGTGGACTACATCTTAGGGTGCTTTCACATCTAAATTTGTTTAATTTGGTCTGAATCAGTTGACAGGTTTATTACTTTGTATCATTTTCTCCTTGGTTCAGTCCCCTTTCACACAGGCAAAAATTCAAGCAGACCAAACTGCATCACGTTAAATCCCGTGAGACTTGTGTCAGAACGTTCGCTGTTCTTGTTGGTCAGATTTTTTTGCCGCGAGAACAGGAAAGGTAAATACAGGAAGTAGGATGACTACTGTGTATTTATGCATTTCTGGGGAGAAGATAATACAAACTGTAGCATAATCTATGGGGGCTTTTCATCGCCCTTGTTATCATTTATTACATATATGCATATACCACTTTCGGCATATCACACAGTTTGAAAATGAATCACTGCTACAGATGGAAAATAACAGGTTAATGTTCATTAATCCTCCAGAACCGTGATATGATCAGCCACAGATATTTTCGAAGATCTATCAGGTATGTACAGTGACATAAAATGTTATACTGTTTGCTGCTGGTCCTGTTTTAGTGCGGTCACTTTCTCACCTGCAGGACCACACCAGAGTTCGCCATTTGATTCAAATCGAGACCACCTCTTTCAGGAGGTCTTGGTACGGTTCCTTTGGTGCACACCTGAGTGTGATTACTGTGTTCTCACCAGACAAAACATACCGCAATAGTGAAGAAAACGAACTTGAGTTCGACTGAAACGAACTAAAGCCTGTAGGTGTGAAAGCACCCTTATGCAAAAGGATAAATCTGAAAGGGATAGGCAACTGCAAGGTGGTGGCAGGGGAGTGTGTAGCTAGGAAGCATTAGATGGTAGTCTGTAGGATGACTTTGGAAAGCAAGAAGAGGAAGAGAGTGAAGGCAGAGCCAAAGATTAAGTGGGGGAAGTTACTGAAGGAAGAAGGTCGCACAGAGTTCAGGAAGGAGTTGATAAAGGCTCTTGGTGGTAGAGAAGAATTACCAGATGACTGAGAAAGTATAGCAAAAGTATTGAGGGAAACAGATAGAAAGGTATGTGGTGTATCCTCTCGACAGAGTAAGGAAGATAAGGAGACTTGGTGGTGGAATGAGGAGGGACAGGAAAGTATTCAAAGGAAGAAGTTGGCAAAGAAAAAGTGGGATAGTCAAGGATAAGAAGAAAGTAGACAGGGGTATTTGGAATCTAGGTGCATGACAAAGTAAGAGGTGACAAAGGCAAAGGAAAAGGCATGGCTCAGCAAAAAGCAGGGCTGCTCGCAGAGATAGCAAAAAGACGTAACAAACTAATAGTTTTTTGAATGCAAAAGATGCAATAGACTTACACAATGGTCCCCTCCGGCATACAACTAGGAACATACCGGTCGCTATGGAGGGTGAGAATATGTATGGGCACATAATCATACCATGTAGGATAACTAAGTAGACGGTTATGCTGTTTCATTCCATCTAGCAACAATGCTCTGCACTGTGTGTGTTTATATATTTACATATTTATTCCATCTAGCTACAATGCTCAGCACTGGGTGTGTTTATATATTTATATATCTACATATTATTCCATCTAGCTACATTGCTCCGCACTGTGTGTGTTTATATACTTGCATATTTATTCCACCTAGCTGCAATGCTCCGTACTGTGGGTGTTTATATATTTACATATTTATTCCATCTAGCTACAATGCTCTGCACTGTGTGTTCATATATTCATATATTTATTCCATCCAGCTACAATGCTCTGCACTGTGTGTCTGTGTGTGTGTGTATATATATATATTTTATAGTAATACGTACATATGTATATTAGCTGCTCTTGCTTGCTTGTTTTTTTCTTGCCTTCTGATTGTTGCTCTGAGTGTTGCTATCCCTGTGCTGTTGCAATCCTGGAATTTCCCCGTTGTGGGACTAATAAAGGGTTATCTTATCTTATCTTATCTTATCTTATCTTATATAGTGAGTTGTATGAGAGTCTGAACATTAAGGAATGAGAAAAGGACTTGTATCAATTGGCTAGACAGAGAGATCGAGTTAGAAAGAATGTGCAGCAGGTTAGGTTGATTAAGGACAGAAATGGTAATGTGCTAACAGCAAATACAAACAAGTGACAAGAGTGTGTTGAGAAGACGGAGGGAGTACTTTGAGGAGCTGATGAATGGAAAAAGAATGAGAGCGAGAGGAGGATGGATGAAGGAAATATTGTGAACATGGAAGTCCCAAGGATTAGCAAGGTGGAAGTGAGGGCAGCTTTGAAGAGAATGAAGAATGGAAAGGTGGTTGGTCCAGATGACATACCTGTGGAGGTATGGAGATGTTTAGCAGAGATGGCAGTGGACTTTTTAACCAGACGTTTAACACAATCTTGGAGAGTGAGAGGATGCCTGAGGAGAAAAAGTGTTTTGGTACCAGTTTTCAAGAACAAGGGTGATGCTCAAAGTTGTAGTAACTCATCATCATCATCATCATAGCAGTCTGTCGTGGGCGACAATGACTGTTTCATTTAGGTCTGATCAGATTCCTCCACAACAGAGGCATAAAATTGATCAGCCACACTATGAAGATATGGGAAATAGTTGTTGAAGCCAGGTTAAGAGGAGAGGTCACAATCAGTGAGCAGCAGTACGGTTTTTGCCAAGAAAGAGTACTACAGATGCAATGTTTGCTCTCAAAGTGTTGATGAAGAAGTATAGAGAAGGTCAGAAGGAGTTGCACTGTGTCTTTGTGGATCTAGAGCAGGGGTGTCAAATTCATTTGAGCTTGGAAGTCACATACCGCCGGATTTAATGTCAAGTTGGCCGGACCAGGAAAATAATAGCAAAACTAGAAAAGCACTCGGAGAGCGCAGACCTCCGCCAAGCGCCACAGTTCCCCCCATACAGTGTTTGTGTGTACGTTTTCAAATTCCTTGACCATGAAAACATATGACTAGCAATTGGATTCACAATGATAGGATTAGTGGTTCAGTAGTTATTGACGAAAATCGCATTTTCCGTAATGGCGGTTTTCTTCTGGACGGTGATCCGGATCACCACCAAAATCTAATCTTCTGTAGGATACCCCATTTCTGACAATCTCTGAAAATTTCATGAAAATCCGTCCATAACTTTTAAGCTTTGACCCCGGTTACATAAATAATAACCGATTACTGGCAATAAATTGATAATGCCAGTAATCAGTTTTCTTGTATTTACATGCACTGAATAAACAGATTACTGGAGGGTAAACCGCTTGAGTTAATGACCCCAGTTACATGGCCTTTATCAGCTTATTATGCTTACGTGGCCACTTGAATGATCAGATAACTGTAAAAATCCAATCATAATCAGTTTATTAGTTTACATGTAAACATAATCATTGACCATGTTTACATGCACTTGAATAAACCGATTATGATTGGATTTCTGGAATTTCAATCCAGATTAAGACCCTTGTGTCACGCCGCGCCGCTCATCAGCGGCACCACCTGCTCGCACACCTGCTCGTCATCAGCGGCGAGGGATATAAGCCGCCTCGCCCTGAGCTTCGGCCTGAAGCCGTCAGACTTCTTCACGCATCGCTGTGAGTCAAACCTCAACTTCAGCTAAGCATTCTGGTAAGAAGACCTTACCTCCTTTTCCTCCCAGTCTGCTCCCCTGTGCACAGGTGGATTCCCCGGCGGCGGACAACGCCTCTCCATCGCCTGATCCTCGCTGCTGCACCGGGCTCTCCAGGTGGCTGTCTACCGGGCTTCGTCCCTTGCTGTGCCAGTCATCTGTCCTATTCAAGTAAGCTCCTCTCTCGCTCTCATATCCCCTGTGTTGGTGTGTGCCCGTCACCCTTCTCCTTGTGCTTTTCCCATAGGGTTGTCCGGCTGTACGGTCCCCTGCCTCTGTGCCCGAAGCAGACGCCGCCACCAACACATCTACATCTCGCAGACACACATCCATTCACTCCTGTTGTTAATAAACTGTTTGAACTACTCTGAGCCTGTGTGTGTGCGTCTCCTGAGCCGTGCGTTATGTCAGTACGGCTTCAGCAGAGCGGCTCGGCAGACGGCGGGCTCGCACACCGGTTTTCCACTCTCGAGGCTCGAGTGGATCAGATAGCTTATCAGCAACAGGTGATTTTTAATCAGTTAATAAACATAACTAACCGATTGGGCCGCTTGGACCCCCAACAGCCGTTCCCCCCGGCTCGTCAGGGTGGCGCAGCTCCTGCTGCTCCAATGGCCGTCCAGCAGGCTCCGGGTGCACCGGTTCGGCTCACACCCATTCCAACCCCCGCCCGCTTTAGCGGTAAGCTCGGCGGAGCGCGGGGGTTTATTATGCAGTGTGAGTCCGTTTTCCACCGTGTGCCCGGGGACTTTCCCTCAGATCATAGCCGAATTGGTTATATCGGGAATCTCCTGGAGGGGCGGGCATTAACCTGGACCTACGCCGTAATGGCGAGGCCCAGTTATGCCACCCTCACATATGACCAATTCGTGAGACGCTTCCTGGAGGTCTTTGACCATTCTCTTACCGAGACGGTCCAGGTCGATCGGCTTCTCGCCCTCCAGCAGGGAAGCCGGTTGGCAGCGGACTACGCGGTCGACTTCCGGGTAGCAGCAGAGGAATTAGGCTGGAAGGAACGCTCCCTCTGTGGCCTTTTCCTCCGCAGTCTCAATGATGATCTGAGGGATGAACTGGCTGGGCGGGATATCCCTGAGATGCTAGCGGAGCTAACATCCCTAGCGATCAGTTTGGACAACAGGCTGCGCGAGCGCTCCTCGGGACGGAAGTCGTCTTCTTCTCGCCCTCGTGGAGTCTCGCTGCGCCTGTTCCAAGCTCGCCCCCTGGCGCCGCCGCCGCCATCGTGCCCCGAGGAGTCGGAGCCGATGGTGACGGGCTGGACAAAGCTTTCACCTGCGGAGAGACAACGCCACCGTGAGTTGGATCTCTGCATGTATTGCGGAGATGACCAACACACGGTGAAGCTTTGCCCACGGAAAGCCAGTCGGTGGGGTCCGCGAGTCACTGTAGGGGGCCTCGCGGACGTCAATCGGTTAAGTTCTCTCACTCAATTGAAGCTGCCCATCCGTTTCTGCCACAACCCCACTGGGCATCTCACCCATGCACTGGTGGATTCGGGCGCGGAAGGCAGCTTTATTTCACAAAGCCTGGCAACCCGATTGGGCATCCGCTGTCAGGCACTCAGGAACCCCATCTCCCTGGTCAATCTCTCTCGTGCCTCCCTTGGGAGAGTCACACACCAGACCATCCCCGTCCCGGTTATTGTCTCTGGAAACCACCGGGAGGAGATGACCTTTTACGTCCTGCCCAACTCTGTGTCGCCCGTCATCCTGGGGTATCCCTGGCTACGCCTCCACAACCCTGTTCTGGATTGGAAGTCCGCCGGGGTGTCGGCATGGAGCACGTTCTGCATGGGCACCTGTCTTCAGTCCGCTGCCTGCTCTCCGTCCGCTTCTCCCCTTCCTACGGACGCTGCACCCCCGGACCTGTCCCTGGTGCCACTGGAATTTCACGACCTGGGTATGGTATTCAGCAAATCCAAGACGATGTCTCTCCCTCCTCATCGGCCCTACGACTGCACAATCAATCTCCGCCAGGGGGCGCCCTTACCTTCTGGACGGCTCTACAGTCTGTCGGCGCCGGAGAAGGAGACTATGAACACATACCTCAAGGAGTCGCTGAGTGCTGGGATAATCCGCCCATCGTCATCACCCGTGGGGGCAGGATTCTTCTTCGTCGGCAAGAAGGACAGTTCCCTCCGTCCCTGCATTGACTACCGTGCGCTTAATGACATAACGGAGAAGGATCGTTACACCCTGCCCCTCATGGACACCGCTTTCCACTCCCTCCAGGGGGCGACTTGGTTCACCAAGCTGGATCTACGCAGCGCATACCACCTTGTCCGGATCCGGGAGGGAGATGAGTGGAAAACAGCCTTCCGCACCCCGAACGGCCACTTCGAATACCTGGTAATGCCGTTCGGGTTGACCAACGCGCCAGCCGTCTTTCAGCGCCTCATCAACGACGTCCTCCGGGATTTCATCGGCCTCTTTGTGTTCGTCTACCTGGATGATATACTCATCTTCTCCAAGTCCAGGGACGAGCACCAGGTCCACGTGAGGCGGGTCCTCCAAAGACTGCTGGAGAACCGGTTATACGTGAAGGCTGAAAAGTGTGAATTTTACGCTAAGACAACATCCTTCCTTGGTTCATCATCTCACACGACCAGGTGCTTCCGGACCCAGAGAAGGTGAAGGCGGTGTTGGAATGGCCTACACCTGCATCAAGGAAGCAGGTGCAACAGTTCGTTGGGTTTGCGAACTTCTACCGCCGCTTTGTCCCAAACTTTGGCACCATCGTCGGCCCGCTGACCCGCCTCACGTCCCCTAAGGTTCCGTTCCGGTGGACCGAAGAGGCCGCGGCTGCTTTTCAGGCGCTGAAGGCGGAGTTCTCCTCCTCCCGGGTCCTTAGCCAAGTCAACCCCGCGCTGCAGTGCATCGTGGAAGTGGACGCTTCGGACACAGGAGTGGGGGCGGTGCTATCCCAGTGGTCACCAGACGACGGTATCAAACGGCCCTGCGCCTTTTTCTCCCGGCGCTTGTCCCCTGCGGAGAAAAATTACGACATGGGTGACAGAGAGCTCCTCGCCATCAAGCTCGCGCTACAGGAGTGGCGTCACTGGCTAGAGGGGGCGGACCTGCCATTCGTGGTCCTGACGGACCACAAGAACTTGGAATATCTTAGATCTGCCAAGCGCCTGAACGCCCGCCAGGCGCGCTGGTCCTTGTTCTTCGCCAGGTTCCAATTTACCATCACCTTCAGGCCTGGCTCCAAGAACGGCCTGCCCAACGCCCTCTCTAGGCAATTCGCCCCTGAGGAGTCGGAGGACACGGTTCCCACCATCCTACCCAGGTCGTGCGTCGTGGGAGCCGTCACCTGGGACATCGAGAGCAAGATCCGGAAGGCGCAGGAAGTGGAACCTGACCCTGGCGGCGGACCGGAGGGGAGGCTGTTCATGCCATCCACGGTTTGAGGGGAGGTCATCCACTGGTTGCACACGTCTAAGCTCACCTGTCACCCTGGCTCCTCCCGGATGATTGACCTCCTCCAGCGGTCCTTTTGGTGGCCGGGCCTGCAGAGGGACGCTGCCCGCTACGCCCGGGCCTGTCCAGTTTGTGCCACCAACAAGTCGGGAAATGCCCCTCCAGCGGGTTTGCTCCAGCCTCTGCCCGTCCCTGGCAGGCCCTGGTCGCATATCGCCCTGGATTTCGTCACCGGACTCCCAGTCTCGAACACCTATGACACCATCCTGACCATCGTGGACCGTTTCTCCAAGGCGGTACACTTCGTCCCCCTTCGAGGTCTCCCAACTGCCCTGGAGACGGCGGCCCTCCTCATCCAACACGTGGTCAGGCTGCATGAGATTCCGGTGGACGTGGTCTCGGACCGGGGTCCCCAATTCTCCTCAGAGGTTTGGAGATCGTTCTGCAACGCCTTAGGAGCCAAGGTGAGCCTCTCCTCCGGCCATCACCCCCAATCCAACGGGCAGTGTGAGCGGACCAACCAGGAGCTGGAGGCTGCGCTCCGCTGTGTAACGGCATCCAAACCCACGTCCTGGAGTAACCACCTTGCCTGGGTTGAGTACGCCCATAACACCGCTCGCTCTTCTGCTACAGGGATGTCACCCTTTAAGGCGTCCCTGGGTTACGACCCCCCGCTGTTCCCGGCGCAGGAGAGTGAGATTACTGTCCCCTCAGTAAGGGCGCATCTCAGGCAGTTCCGCTCCATCTGGGCATCAGCGCGTAATGCGCTTTTACGCACGGCGGAGCGCAACAGAGCCGTGGCGGACCGGCACAGAAGACCTGCCCCAGCGTACAGAGTTGGGCAACAAGTCTACGTGTCGACCCAGGACGTGACATTAAAGGGCGAGAGGAGGAAGCTGGCACAGCGCTTCATGGGACCTTACCCCATCACCAGGATCGTCAACCCGGTGGCTGTGCGTGTAGCTATTCCCCCCTCCCTCCGCATCCATCCCACCTTCCACGTGTCCAAGGTGAAGCTGGCAGTCTCCGATCCCCTTTGCTCTCCTCCTGCTGCGCAACCCGCGCCCCGGATGATTGATGGCCATCCGGCCTGGTCCGTCGCCTCCATCCTGGACTCCCGGCGCCGGGGTCGTGGGTTGCAGTACTTGGTGGACTGGGAGGGCTATGGGCCTGAACATCGACAGTGGGTACCCTCGTTGTTTGTGTTGGACCCGTCGCTCATCGCTGATTTCCACCGAGCGCACCCAGAGAAGCCATCGCCAGGAGGCGCTGCTAGAGGGGGGAGTACTGTCACGCTGCGCCGCTCATCAGCGGCGCCACCTGCTCGCACGCCTGCTCGTCATCAGCGGCGAGGGATATAAGCCGCCTCGCCCTGAGCTTCGGCCTGAAGCCGTCAGACTTCTTCACGCATCGCTGTGAGTCAAACCTCAACTTCAGCTAAGCATTCTGGTAAGAAGACCTTACCTCCTTTTCCTCCCAGTCTGCTCCCTTGTGCACAGGTGGATTCCCCGGCGGCGGACAACGCCTCTCCATCGCCTGATCCTCGCTGCTGCACCGGGCTCTCCAGGTGGCTGTCTACCGGGCTTCGTCCCTTGCTGTGCCAGTCATCTGTCCTATTCAAGTAAGCTCCTCTCTCGCTCTCATATCCCCTGTGTTGGTTGGTGTGTGCCCGTCACCCTTCTCCTTGTGCTTTTCCCATAGGGTTGTCCGGCTGTACGGTCTCCTGCCTCTGTGCCCGAAGCAGACGCCGCCACCAACACATCTACATCTCGCAGACACACATCCATTCACTCCTGTTGTTAATAAACTGTTTGAACTACTCTGAGCCTGTGTGTGTGCGTCTCCTGAGCCGTGCGTTATGTCACCTTGATCAATTTTTGGCAAGCAAAATACAGAATTATTGTCCTTTGAGACTATTTCACAAGTGCGAGAGAGCAAGTTACAGTATTATAGTCACAATTTAATCCTGCACCAAATCATTTTTAAAGCATGCAAACTGTTTCAATCAACATTAAAACCTTTAATCACTTTTTTGGCAGGGGAAATTACATATTTATAAACTATAACAACCCTTTGAGACTATTCACACGGTTGGACAGAACATTGTTATATTATAATCTTCACAATTCAACCTTGAAGAACCAAATCAAGTAATTTTTTGGCAGTCAAAAAGTTTGAATCCAAATTGGGAGCCTTCATGAATTTTTGGCATGTGAAACATACATTTTATGGATTATATTATGATTTCAAATTCTTCTGAGATCTTTTTTCCCTTACTAGACTCATAAACTGCTACAATTTTCTTTCTGAAAGCCTCAGACAGCTCTTTCGATCTCACCATGGTGTTCACTCTCACTTCAGCAGTCATGAGCACATCAACTAAATGTCTGAGGTTTAAATAGGACAAGTCTCCTTCAAAATGCTGGTAATGATGTTCTGATCATGTGCACCTGATGTGATACAACTGTGTGTGATTTTATCCATTTTAAGTGGGAATAAATGTGGGGGTGTCCTAAATTATTCCTCACCAGAAATTGCATGTTTTTAGAATTACATTTTGCAGAAAATTAAAAAAAAAAGTATTTTCTTCGGTTTTAATTGTTTTGTTATATTACTTGAATCTCCCAGTATTGTTAAAATTGATATTAAATATCCATATACAGTCGTGAAAAAATTAGGATACCCTGCATAAGCCTGTGTGTTTTTTTTTTTAACATATTTGGACATATGGATATTTAATATAAGTGTTTAAAATATTGGGAGATTCATGCAATACAACTAAACAATTAAAAATGAATTAAAGACTTTTTTCAAATTTTCTGTAAAGTATACTTCTAAACAAATAGTGAGGAATAAATTAGGATACCCTCGATCTTTTTTAGGATACCCCCAAATTTATTCCCACTTAAAATGGCTAAAATAAATGTTAAAAAATGCAATTAAAAACAAAACAAAGTTACACATAGGTATGTGAACATTTTTTTTATTAAAGAACTGAATATTTAATGGGGTATCCTAATTTTTTTCACATGACTGTATCCAAATATGTAAAAAAAAAAAAAACCAACACACAGGCTTTCATAGGGTGTCCTAATTTTTTCACGACTGTAATTATAGGAGATAAATAATGCACAAACACTAGTATTCATGGGAAAGAAAACCTTTATTGACTTTTACATTGTTATACACAGATTTTTAATTTCAGCACACTTTTCTTGACATATAAGGCAAAACATTAAAAGCTGCTACAGGATAAAATGTCATATCTGATTATTCTAACACAAAACTCCTGGGGCGAAAATTATGACTGATCACTTTGCTCAAAAGTAGCCGTCAACCTCAGAATCAGAAGAGAAACGGCTTTAACCGAGTGAGGCGTGCTCCCGCAGCGAGCCAATCAGCTTCTGGCGGCCCATCACTTTTTGGCAAGACACTGGCAGCTTTTCTTGTTTTGAGCATGTTCAAAAACATTTGTGACAAGATAAACTGGTTCCAACCATTAAAACATCCAGCAAAAGGCAGCGAGCTGACCCCCCCCCCCCCCCCCAGCACCAGCCGAGCTGCGAGACGTGGTAAATGTATTTTAAATAACAGTTATTAAATACAGTAAATACCATGACATTTCAGTGTGTGCTGGATCCGGCATCCATGAAAAAAAGAGACTTGTTGCATATTTTTACCGATGTGTTATGGTGGAGAAGGGATAATAACAGATGCAGGTGGGAAAAGTTTGCCTTGGAGTCTTTCTGAAAGAAATCCTGTCCTCCCGACCTGCATAGCAGACTCCCTCAATGTAAACTGGGGATCACTTTTGTGTCTATTACTCTTGTGTGACCCCAAATGAACAAATTGGGAATAGCAGTTACTTTATAGAAAAAATGCTGCTTGTGTATTCTATTATTCAATTTTCACATTTTGCAAATTCACCCCACAGGCTGGTTTGGACTCTCTGGTGGGCCGGATTTGGCCCATGGGCCATACGTTTCACATCCCTGATCTTGAGAAAGCATATGATAGTGTGCCAAGAGAGGAAGTGTGGTACAGTGGCAGAGAAGTACAGTATGTGAGGGTGGTGCAGGACACATATCAGGACAGTGAGACGGTGGTGAGGTGTGCTGTAGGAGTGACACATGGATTCAAGGTGGGGGTGGGGTTACATCAAGAATCGGCTCTGAGCCCCTTCTTGTTTGCCATGGTGATGGACAGGCTGACAGACAAGGTCAGACAGGAGTCTCCGTGGACCATGATGTTTACAGACAACATTGTGATCTGTAGTGAGAGTAGGGAGCAGGTGGAAGAGAACCTGGAGAGGCAGAGGCATGCTCTGGAGAGAAGAGGAATGAAAGTCAGTAGAAGCAAGACAGAATACAAGAGTGTGAATGAAAGGGAAGCAGGTGAAATGGTGAAGATGAAAGGAATAGAGGTAGTGAAAGTAGATGAGTTTAAATACCTGGGGTCAACCATCCAAAGCAATGGAAAATGCACAAGAGAGGTGAAGAAGAGAGTGCAGGCAAGGTGGAGTAGGTGGAGACGAGTGTCAGGTGTGATTTGTGACAGAAGGATAGCAGCTAGAGTGAAAGGTAAGCTTTACAAGATGGTAGTGAGACCTGCTATGATATATGGTTTGAAGACAGTGGCGCTGACAAAAAGACAGGAGGCAGAGCTAGAGGTGGCAGAGTTGAAGATGCTAAGATTCTCGATTAAAAATGAGTATATCAGAGGGACAGCTCAGGTTGAGCGGTTTGGAGACAAAGTAAGAGAGACGAGGCTGAGATGGTTTGGGCATGTGCAGAGGAGTGATGGCGGATATACTGGACAAAAAATGTTAAAGATGGAGCTTCCAGGCAATAGGAAAATGGTGTTCACTTAAATAGCGCTTTTTCTCGTCTCTATATGACCAAAGCGCTTTACAGATCCTGCTATCCACCCATTCACATACTGATGGCGACAGAGCTACCATACACCGGTGCTGGCCTGACCCACCAGGGGCAACTGGGGTTCAGTGTGTTTCTCAAGGACACTTCAACATGCAGACTGCAGACAGAGTGGAAATCGAGCCCCTGACTCTCTGATCTGTAGTCGGCCACACTACACCTGCGCCACACAAGGAGGAAGACCACAGAGAAGATTCATGGATGTAGTTAAGGAGGACATGGAGAGGGCTGGTGGTACAGAGGAAGATGCAAGGGATAGGGTGAGATGGAGGCAGATGATCCGCTGTGGCGACCCCTAAAGGTAGAAGCCAAAAGAAGAACAAGAAGATTCCTACTTACAACTGAGTTAATAATTTTATATAATGAAGCTACTTTTCCTTGAATACCATTTGTGTCGACTCTACAGACCTCTGCACTCCAGTGCAGTATAGGAGGATTGTAGAAGATATTTAAAAACAGGAAATTAAAGGTCTCCTAGCATTACCAAGTATCATCCTCCTTCAGTCTGAAAAAAGCAGGACACTTTTTGTAGGCCATAATGAAGTCCAGACAAATGCACACAGAGGTACAAAACAAAGCAAATTAGGTACATTTGTGCAGAGTCATACTCCATGTAAAGCTTTAAAAAATACAGTCTTAATCAACTCTGATGTAAATCTGGGTGCTTTTGTGTTGATTTCAATAAAATACAGTATATGACAGATAAACCGTCTCTTTAATAGATCTGGAACACTGCAGCATAACTGGTCAACGTTGAAGTAGCATCATATTAGTCAGATTTTAGGCAGTGCGACTTTTTGCACATATTGCATAACTTCAGTGTCATTTTTTTTTCTTATTTTTAAGTGTCTGTGGTGCAACATAGGCAAGACAAGTTGATTTGTATTGCACATTTCATCTCCAAGACAATTCAAAGGACTCCACATAAAATATTAAAGCATTACAGAAAGTTGCAAAAGAAATATAAAAGTACATACAAATAATTTAAAAGTAAACTAAAAATAAAGAGAAACAGAAACGAGCTACAATAGAATAAGACAGATAAAGTGCAAGAAATTAAAGTTACAGTGCATTGTGGGAGATTAGCGATTGTTCCAGTGAAAGGCAGTGACAAATAGTAAATTTTTTAACCTCGATTTAGTTGAGAGTTTCAGCGGTCCTGATGCTTTCTGAGAGTTTGTGAGGAACATAAAAACTGAATACTGCCTCACCATGTTTGGTTCTAACTCTGGGCACAGATTGTAGCCCTGAACCTGACAACCTGAGGGCTCTGGGTGGCTCATAATGGACCAGAACATCTGAAATGTAACTAAGTAAGTAAGTAAAGTTTATTTATAAAGCACATTTCAGAGACATATAGTCACAAAACACTGTACAATAAAAGAGAATAAAAAACAACTTGATAGAGACACCATTAAAAAATAAAGAGCAAATTAAAACACAAGATTAAAACATTTAAATAATATCAGATATACCATTAAAAAGCAGTTAAATTGAAATTCAACAGAAAGACTTGTTAAACAAAAAGTTTTCAGCTGCTTTTTAAAAGAGTCCACAGAATCAGCTAAACGTAGCTGAAATGGGAGATCCAAAGCCTCGGAGCTACAGATTGAAAGGCTCTATCCCCCCGGTCTTGAGCCTCGTACAAGGAACAACTAACAAGTCCTGGGCTTCAGATCTAAGCGTGCGAGCAGGAGTATGTTTGAGAAGGAGATCAGATAAATAAGATGGGGCTTTTCCATGTAGTGCTCTCTATTCTTTTTTTTTTTTCCGGTTCCGCCGGACCGGTGGCGCCACACGAGTTGGCTGCCATTTGCAACTGCCCTTTTCTTATCTTCCTTCTTCTTTCTACACCTTTCACTCTATATATATATATATCATGGACACACAGATCGCCCCAAGGGTCTCCTGAGTCGGCGGACGGAGCCACTGTTTGCAGCGGGGGACGAATACAGCAGGGCTAGCTGGCTAGCTAGCTCCAACCGCCACCCGGTGCTAATGGAGAAGCTCGACATGCCAAGGAACTGTGGCGAAAACGACGCGGGTACCGGGCTGGAGTTTAAACAGCGTCCAAGAAATATAAGACAGAATAATAAAGAGCGATGGTAAGAACCAAGCAGACCGCCCATAAATCTACTGGAGGAAAATGCCCCCCAGGAAGCAGCTAGCCACCAAGGCTGCTCGAAAAAAAGCACTCCGGCCACCGGCGGAGTGAAAAAGCCTCACCGTTACAGGCCCGGTACCGTGGCTCTGAGAGAGATTTGTCGCTACCAGAAATCCACGGAGCTGCTCATCCGTAGGCTGCCCTCTCAGCGCCTGGTGAGGGAGATCGCTCAGGACTTCAAGACCGACCTGCGCTTCCAGAGCTCCGCCGTCATGGTTCTGCAGGAGGCCAGCGAGGCCTACCTGGTGGGTCTCTTCGTGAACACCAACCTGTGCGCCATCCACGCCAAGAGGGTCACCACCATCATGCCCAAAGACATCCAGCTGGCCCGCCGCACCCGCAGAGGGAGAGAGAGCTTAGACTTTCTGCTGCACATTCACCAACCATAATGCTGTGCACTGTGTGTCTATATATATATATATATATATATATATATATATATATATATATATATATATCGTCGGCCTCCGTCGGTCTATGATGACCATGGAAGAGAATCCTAAACGTCTACTCTGCTGGAACAGCACTGCCTGTGGCTGAACAGGCCGATGCGCGAATGACAGTCCCTGTCACACAGGTCACACTTGTGGGTCGTCTCCGTGCTGCTGGGTCTGTGGCGGTTCTTCCTGCGGGTCCTTTTTTCATCTGCTTCAGCAGTCAGTCTCTCTTCACCCGCCTTGAGCTGTCTGGTCAGGGTGCCTCTCCATTTGGAGCGGTCCGTTGCAAGGTCCTCCCAGCGCTCTGTGTTGATATCCAGGGCCTTCATGTCTCTCTTGCAGACGTCTCTAAAGCGCAGCTGTGGGCGGCCAACGTCTCTCCTGCCAGTTGCCAGTTCTCCATAGAGGACGTCTTTGGGGATTCTGCCATCCTCCATACGGTGAACGTGGCCTAGCCAGCGGAGCCTGCGCTGCCTGAGTAGAGTGAACATGGAGGGAAGGCCGACACGGGACATATATATATATATATATATATATATATATATATATATATATACAGCGGGGCAAAAAAGTATTTAGTCAGCCACCAATTGTGCAAGTTCTCCCACTTAAAAGATGAGAGAGGTCTCCAATTTTCATCATAGGTATACCTCAACTATGAGAGACAAAATGAGGAAAAAAAAATCCAGAAAATCACATTGAAGGATTTTTAATGGATTAATTGGTAAATTTCTTGGTAAAATAAGTATTTGGTCACCTACAAACAAGCAAGATTTCTGGCTCTCACAGACCTGTAACTTCTTCTTTAAGAGGCTCCTCTGTCCTCCACTGGTTACCTGTATTAATGGCACCTGTTTGAACTCGTTATCACTATAAAAGACACCTGTCCACAACCTCAAACAGTCAGACTCCAAACTCCACTACGGCCAAGACCAAAGAGCTGTCAAAGGACACCAGAAACAAAATTGTAGACCTGCACCAGGCTGGGAAGACTGAATCTGCAATAGGTAAGCAGCTTGGTGTGAAGAAATCAACTGTGGGAGCAATTATTAGAAAATGGAAGACATACAAGACCACTGATAATCTCCCTCGATCTGGGGCTGCACGCAAGATCTCACCCCGTGAGGTCAAAATGATCACGAGAACGGTGAGCAAAAATCCCAGAACCACACGGGGGGACCTAGTGAATGACCTGCAGAGAGCTGGGACCAAAGTAACAAAGGCTACATCAGTAACACACTACGCCGACAGGGACTCAAATCCTGCAGTGCCAGACGTGTCCCCCTGCTTAAGCCAGTACATGTCCAGGCCCGTCTGAAGTTTTCTAGAGAGCATTTGGATGATCCAGAAGAGGATTGGGAGAATGTCATATGGTCAGATGAAACCAAAATAGAACTTTTTGGTAAAAACTCAACTTGTCGTGTTTGGAGGAGAAAGAATGCTGAGTTGCATCCAAAGAACACCATACCTACTGTGAAGCATGGGGCTGAAAACATTATACTTTGGGGCTGTTTTTCTGCAAAGGGACCAGGACGACTGATCCGTGTAAAGGAAAGAATGAATGGGGTTATGTATCGTGAGATTTTGAGTGAAAACCTCCTTCCATCAGCAAGGGCATTGAAGATGAAACGTGGCTGGGTCTTTCAGCATGACAATGATCCCAAACACACCGCCCGGGCAACGAAGAGTGGTTTCGTAAGAAGCATTTCAAGGTCCTGGAGTGGCGTAGCCAGTCTCCAGATCTCAACCCCATAGAAAATCTTTGGAGGGAGTTGAAAGTCTGTGTTGCCCAGCGACAGCCCCAAAACATCACTGCTCTAGAGGAGATCTGCATGGAGGAATGGGCCAAAATACCAGCAACAGTGTGTGAAAACCTTGTGGAGACTTATAGAAAACGTTTGACCTCTGTCATTGCCAACAAAGGGTATATAACAAAGTATTGAGATGAACTTTTGTTATTGACCAAATACTTATTTTACCGAGGAATTTACCAATTTATTCATTAAAAATCCTTCAATGTGATTTTCTGGATTTTTTTTTTCTCATTTTGTCTCTCATATTTGAGGTATACCTATGATGAAAATTGGAGACCTCTCTCATCTTTTAAGTGGGAGAACTTGCACAATTGGTGGCTGACTAAATACTTTTTTTCCCCACTGTATATATATATATATATACACTACCGTTCAAAAGTTTGGGGTCACCTCAGACAATTTTGTGTTTTCCATGAAAAGTCACACTTTTATTTACCACCATGAGTTGTAAAATGAATAGAAAATATAGTCAAGACATTGACAAGGTTAGAAATAATGATTTGTATTTGAAATAATATTTTTTTCCTTCAAACTTTGCTTTTGTCAAAGAATCCTCCATTTGCAGCAATTACAGCATTGCAGACCTAACATGATTGCACAAGGGTTTTCTAATCATCCATTAGCCTTCTGACGCAATGAGCAAACACATTGTACCATTAGAACACTGGAGTGATAGTTGCTGGAAATGGGCCTCTATACACCTATGTAGATATTGCACCAAAAACCAGACATTTGCAGTTAGAATAGTCATTTACCACATTAGCAATGTATAGAGTGTATTTCTGATTAGTTTAAAGTTATCTTCATTGAAAAAAAGTGCTTTTCTTTCAAAAATAAGGAAATTTCTAAGTGACCCCAAACTTTTGAACGGTAGTGTATATATATTAGATTAGATTAGATTCAACTTTATTGTCAGATTAGATTAGATTAGATTAGATTCAACTTTATTGTCATTACACATGTATGAATACAAGGTAACGAAACACAGTTTAGCATCCAATCAGAAGTGCAATGGACAGCAGTGCAGTATATACGGTAATTAACAGTATGTGCAAATTAAGCAAATATATGCAGCAGTGCAGAAAGTTAAGAGTACTGTTATGTGCAAATAATGTGCAATAAGTTAGATGTAGTTATGTAGTTGCGCAGTTATGTACAGGTGAGGATGGTAAGAGATGATGGTAAGAGAGTCAGCGGGGAACTAAGTTCAATAACGTGACAGCTGTTGGAAAGAAACTGTTCCTAAACCTGCTGGTTCTAGTCCGAAGGCTTCTGAAACGTCTTCTGGAGGGGAGAAGCTGGAACAGTCCATGAGCAGGATGGTTGGAGTCCCTAAGAATGCTGCGTGCCCGGCGCAGACATCTTTTCCTGTAGACGTCCTCTATAACTGGAAGTGGAGTCCCTGTGATGCGTTGGGCGGTTTTCACCACCCGCTGCAGCGCCTTGCGGTCAGCGACAGAGCAGCTCCCATGCCAGACTGTGATACAGTTGGTCAGGGTGCTCTCTATCACGCAGCGGTAGAAGTTGCCCAGGATGTCAGTTGACAGATGGTTCTTCTTTAGTGTCCTCAAGAAGAAGAGGCGCTGATGGGCCTTCTTGATCAGGCTGGTGGTGTTAACTGACCAGGACAGGTCCTCCGAGATGTGGGTCCCCAGGAATTTGAAGCTGGGGACACGTTCAACAGCTATGCCATTGATATGGATGGGGTCATGTGTCTCTTCCCTCTCCTTCCTGTAGTCCACTATGAGCTCCTTGGTTTTGCTGGTGTTAAGGAGCAGGTTATTGTCAGCGCACCACGTAGCCAAGTGCTCAACCTCTGCCCTGTAATCTGACTCGTCGTTGTCCCTGATGAGTCCAATCACCGTGGTGTCATCTGCGAACTTTATGATGGAATTGGATCCATACATAGGCCTGCAGTCATGGGTGTAGAGGGAGTAGAGGAAAGGGCTGAGCACACAGCCCTGTGGTACACCAGTGTTGAGTGTGATGACGGAAGAACGGTTGGGGCCTGACCTAACATGACCTATATATATATATATATGTGGAGAATGTGTTCAAGGATGAGGCTGAGTTTGTTCCTCAGATTCAGCTTTATTCACAGAGCACATTTCCAACAAATCTCAAAGCAAATCAAGAGGAAGTTTTCATCTCACATCAGGGGTTTTATACCCTGGGCACGAAACAGCAGTCACATGGTGTTTAATCAAACATACAGTTACAAAGTAACCCCTTTGATCTCACGCCATTGTCCTCTAGTCTCTGTGGCCCGGAAATCTTCCCCGGTCGTCTCCCGGAGGCAAAGGGCGAATCTCACACTCCTCTGCTGAATCCCAGAATCTCAGTCCTCTTTGTTCCATGAGACATGAAGCACACAATAAACATACAGCAAAACATGTGGGGAATATGTAACCAAAATATGCGCCACAATACCCCCCCCAAACGTCTAAATGGGACAAACATAACCAGAGACACATGACATCATAACATCACTACACATCAATCCACCAGTTGCTTAACTCTCAGTCTCCTGCCATTTCTGCTGAAAGCCGGCTTTGCTGCTGTCTGCACCTGTGGATTAGAACTGTTAGTCAATCTCTGTGGGAGTCCTGTAGAATGCCCTCTAGGGGGTCTACCG
Organism: Pholidichthys leucotaenia; assembly: GCA_020510985.1. Taxonomy (NCBI): domain Eukaryota; kingdom Metazoa; phylum Chordata; class Actinopteri; order Cichliformes; family Pholidichthyidae; genus Pholidichthys; species Pholidichthys leucotaenia. The sequence continues at coordinate 32,997,963 of CM035842.1, read as the reverse complement.
CGACGGGGGGCTCTCGCCAACTGCACCTCTTCATCCACCAAAACAAAAGCGGGTTTGAGTCTGTTAGTACCAATCAATTCTTTTCTGCCTCCCAAATCTAGCAAAAAATGCTTCTCTCCTGTTTCCAGCACCTTGAACGGCCCATCGTAAGGCAGGCGCAGGCTGGGGCGACAAGCATCATGTCTCACAAAAACAAACTCCGCATTTTTTAAAGCCTTCGGCACAAAAACGTGTGGGAAACTGTGATGAACCGGGCCAGGAAGCGTGTTTGATCCTATGCCGCTCTGCAACAGCTGAGCGGGGGGGGCAATTTGGGGCAGGATTATCGGGGAGAAATTCCCCTGGCAAACGGAGAGGCTGTGCAAAGACTAATTCCGCTGGAGAGGCTTGCAAATCCTCCTTAGGTGCAGAACGCAACCCCAATAAGACCCATGGTAACTTGTCAACCCAATTTGTATCCGTAAGTGACGCTCTGAGGGCCGTTTTCAATGACCTGTGAAAACGCTCGCATAAACCGTTAGCCTGGGGGTTGTACGCGGTGGTGCGGTGGATCTTTACCCCTACGCTGCGGGCCATCGACAACCAGAGTTCGGAGACAAATTGAGGACCCCTGTCTGACGTTATGTCCGACGGGACTCCAAAACGCGCTACCCAAGCTGTTAAAAACGCGCGTGACACTTCTTCCACTGTGGTTGACTCCAGAGGGACCGCTTCTGGCCAATGCGTGGTGCGATCCACCATCGTCAAAAGATGTATGTGCCCCTTTGACGACGGGAGGGGGCCCACCAAGTCGACATGCACATGATCAAAGCGCTTAGCAGGGATGTGAAAAGGCTCCAAAGGAGCTCTAGTGTGCTTGTGTATTTTGGCTCGCTGACACGCTACGCAGGCTGTCGCCCATTCCTTGACCTGTCTGCGCAACCCCGGCCATACAAATTTCTCCCCCACCATTTTGACTGATGCGCGCACCCTCGGGTGCGCCAGAGAATGGATCGACTCAAAAACGCGGCGGCGCCACGCAGCTGGTACCACGGGGCGTGGCCGTCCCGTGGAGACATCGCAGATTAGGGGGGGCATACCCATTTGCAGCACCCTGTGCTCCAGCCTTAACCCTGTTGGTCCAGACTGGAGCGCGCGCACGTCCGCATCGCTAACCTGCTCTGCGGCCATGGCTGCATAATCTAACCCCATGCGGACCGGGGCCGCGCACGCTCCCGCGTCGCTACCCTGGCCCGCGGCCATGGCTGCAGAGTCTGCCCTCACGTGGTCTGGCGCCGGCACAGCACGCGAGAGGCAGTCTGCCACTACATTATGTTTACCTGCTACATGCTGGATATCGGTGGTGAACTCTGATATGGCGGCCAGCTGTCTTTGCTGCCGGCCCGACCAAGGTTCAGAAATCTTGGCCATCGCAAAAGTCAGCGGTTTGTGGTCCACGAACACGGTGAAACGGTGCCCTTCCAGCCAGAACTGGAAATGGCGGATGGCCAAGTGTAGGGCCAACAACTCCCTGTCGAATGCGCTGTATTTTTGCTCGCTATCGCGCAAGGTTTTGCTGAAAAATGCGAGCGGTTGCCAGGTCCCCGCTACCCACTGTTCAACGACCGCCCCTACCGCTAAATCGGACGCGTCAGTGGTAAGGGCCATTCGGGCTGTTGGAACTGGGTGTGCCAACAAAACCGCATTTGCCAGCGTTGTTTTGACTTGAGAGAATGCGCGCTCCCGCTCAGGAAACCATTCGATTTTATTTGAGGGCTTTTGTTTTTTCAGTGCCGCATACAATGATTGCATGAGCCGCGCTGCACTTGGGAGGAAACGGTTATAAAAATTAACCATTCCCAAAAACTCCTGTAACGCTTTGACTGTTTGAGGTTGGGGAAAATTTGTTATTGTGCGCACTTTATCGGGGAGAGGGACCGCTTCTTCTGGCGAAACGCGATGCCCCAAAAAATCAATCTGCGCTACCCCAAACTGGCACTTCGCTGGGTTAATTATTAACCCATGCTCTGCCAGCCTCCGGAAAACTGCCGTGAGGTGGATTTCGTGTTCGTCTTCAGACGTGCTGGCTACAAAAATGTCATCCAAGTAGACGAACACGAAAGGGAGGTTGCGCAGCACCGCGTCCATCATGCGTTGGAATGTCTGCGTGGCCCCTTTGAGTCCAAAAGGCATGCGCAAAAACTCAAAAAGCCCGAAAGGAGTTATTACCGCTGTTTTGGGTATGTCCTGGGCGCGCACTGGAACCTGATGGTAGCCACACACTAAATCTATTTTAGAAAAAATGCGCGCTCCCGCCAAATGAACCGAAAAATCTTGAATGTGTGGGATCGGGGAGCGGTCGTGTGCGGTGGTGTTATTCAACCTGCGGAAATCACCGCAAGGTCGCCACGAGCCATCAGTCTTTGGGACCATGTGCAATGGTGAATCCCAGGGGTTTTTCGAACGTCTGATGATGCCCAGTTTTTCCAGGTTGGCAAACTCCTTGCGCACTATGGCCAGTTTAGCTGAGTCCAGGCGCCGAGCTTTTGCAAAAACGGGCGGCCCAGTGGTAGTGATATAATGCTCCACCCCATGTTTGGCCACTGTCGCCGAAAACGTTGGGACTGTTAGTGCTGGGAACTGAGTGAGGAGTGCGTGGAACTTACCACCCGCAGTTGTGACGTTGGCTTGTGCAGTTGGCGGTGCCACTCGTGCTGTGCAGGGAATAGAGTGAAAAGACAGTGCATTAACCAGACGTCTATTAGCAAGATCAACCAATAAACCATGAGAGCACAAAAAATCAGCCCCTAACATGTTGAAACTGACTGCAGCTACCACAAAAGTCCACTCAAATGAACGACCCTGCAAAGACAGAAGCAGAGTCCTCTCACCGAAGGTCTTAATAGCTGAGCCATTCGCTGCTGACACTGACACCCGAGGAACTTGGGACGGCATCAGCCGGTCCGCGTAGGAAGGCATGATGAAGCTCATCTGGGAGCCTGTGTCCACGAGGAATCGTTTCCCCGAACGTGAATCTGTCAGGTAAAGCAGCTTGTTCTCTTCCCCGAGGGCCGCAGCCGCTACCGACCCTCGGTCTTGGCATTTCCCGAACGCTTGAAGTGGCACGGCGGGAGGCACTTGTGTGCCCTCTCTGCAAAACGGCGATGATAGAAGCACAGGACGTCGCCCGCTCGGTGTCGCTTGGTGCTGACTGCTGCCGTCGTCAGCGCGTCTGGTGCTGCAACCACTGTCCCCATGCCGTCTCCGGGCATCACTCCCAGCTCCGCTGCTGCAGCCGAAACTGCGCTCCGCTTGTGGGCGTCGACGAGTCACTGCGCCTCCTTGCTCAGCCCGTGGTAGTCTCGCTTGGCCAACCGGGGTGAATCTGCCAGGGTAACTCTCACCCCTGGTGGCAGGGTCCGGAGGAAAAGGTGGGCGAAGACAAATTCGCAGTCCTCGGAGTCTTTCAGCCTCAGCATTTTGACCATCAGGTCTACGGGTCTGTCGTTCTCCGACTCTGTCAATGCCAGGAGCCCCTCTGCTCGCTGTTGCACGGAGGGGGTGAAAAGACTGATAAGCGCAGCTTTCAAGGCACCGTATTTGTCACTGTCCGGTGGGTGGTTGACCAGATCTTCTACTCTCTGAACTGTGTGGCTGTCCAGCTTCGCCACAACATGGTAGAATCTCGTGTAGTCCTTCGAGATTCTCCGGAGGATGAACTGCGCCTCGACCGCGCTAAACCAGGAGCGCGGGCTATGCTGCCAGAAGTCAGGCAGCTGGAGTGTGGAGGCAGCCATCAGGCTGGCTTCTGCCGAGCCCCGCTCGGGAGAATTATTTCTGCTCATTCTGAGTCGTAAGGTCACCAGTGTGGAGAATGTGTTCAAGGATGAGGCTGAGTTTGTTCCTCAGATTCAGCTTTATTCACAGTGCACATCTCCAACAAATCTCAAAGCAAATCAAGAGGAAGTTTTCATCTCACATCAGGGGTTTTATACCCCGGGCACGAAACAGCAGTCACATGGTGTTTAATCAAACATACAGTCACAAAGTAACCCCTTTGATCTCACGCCATTGTCCTCTAGTCTCTGTGGCCCGGAAATCTTTCCCGGTCGTCTCCCGGAGACAAAGGGCGAATCTCACACTCCTCTGCTGAATCCCAGAATCTCAGTCCTCTTTGTTCCATGAGACGTGAAGCACACAATAAACATACAGCAAAACATTTGTGGGGAATATGTAACCAACATATGCGCCACATATATATATTTATAGTAATATGTACATACAGTGGGGCAAAAAAATATTTAGTCAGCCACCAATTGTGTAAGTTCTCCCACTTAAAAGATGAGAGAGGTCTCCAATTTTCATCATAGGTATACCTCAACTATGAGAGACAAAATGAGAAAAAAAAAATCCAGAAAATAACACTGAAGGATTTTTAATGAATTAATTGGTAAATTCCTCAGTAAAATAAGTATTTGGTCACCTACAAACAAGCAAGATTTCTGGCTCTCACAGACCTGTAACTTCTTCTTTAAGAGGCTCCTCTGTCCTCCACTCGTTACCTGTATTAATGGCACCTGTTTGAACTCGTTATCAGTAGAAAAGACACCTGTCCACAACCTCAAACAGTCAGACTCCAAACTCCACTATGGCCAAGACCAAAGAGCTGTCAAAGGACACCAGAAACAAAATTGTAGACCTGCACCAGGCTGGGAAGACTGAATCTGCAATAGGTAAGCAGCTTGGTGTGAAGAAATCAACTGTGGGAGCAATTATTAGAAAATGGAAGACATACTGGACCACTGATAATCTCCCTCGATCTGGGGCTTCACGCAAAATCTCACCCCGTGGGGTCAAAATGATCATGAGAACGGTGAGCAAAAATCCCAGAACCACACGGGGGGACCTAGTGAATGACCTGCAGAGAGCTGGGACCAAAGTAACAAAGGCTACCATCAGTAACACACTACGCCGCCATGGACTCAAATCCTGCAGTGCCAGACGTGTCCCCCTGCTTAAGCCAGTACATGTCCAGACCCGTCTGAAGTTTGCTAGAGAGCATTTGGATGATCCAGAAAAGGACTGGGAGAATGTCATATGGTCAGATGAAACCAAAATAGAACTTTATTGTAAAAACTCAACTTGTCGTGTTTGGAGGAGAAAGAACACCATATCTACTGTGAAGCATGGGGGTGTTAACATCATGCTTTGGGGCTGTTTTTCTGCAAAGGGACCAGGATGACTGATCCATGTAAAGGAAAGAATGGATGGGGCCATGTATCGTGAGATTTTGAGTGAAAATCTCCTTCCATCAGCAAGGGCATTGAAGATGAAACGTGGCTGGGTCTTTCAGCATGACAATGATCCTAAACACACTGCACGGGCAATGAAGGAGTGGCTTCGTAAGAAGCATTTCAAGGTCCTGGAGTGGCCTAGCCAGTCTCCAGATCTCAACCCCATAGAAAATCTTTGGAGGGAGTTGAAAGTCCGTGTTGCCCAGCGACAGCCCCAAAACATCACTTCTCTAGAGGAGATCTGCATGGAGAAATGGGCCAAAATACCAGCAACAGTGTGTGAAAACCTTGTGAAGACTTACAGAAAACGTTTGACCTCTGTCATTGCCAACAAAGGGTATATAACAAAGTACTGAGATGAACTTTTGTTATTGACCAAATACTTATTTTACCGAGGAATTTACCAATTAATTCATTAAAAATCCTTCAATGTGATTTTCTGGATTTTTTTTTTCTCATTTTGTCTCTCATAGTTGAGGTATACCTATGATGAAAATTGGAGACCTCTCTCATCTTTTAAGTGGGAGAACTTGCACAATTGGTGGCTGACAAAATACTTTTTTGCCCCACTGTATGTATACTAGCTGTTCTTGTTTTTTTCTTGCCTTCTGATTGTTGCTCTGAGTGTTGCTATCCCTGTGCTGTTGCAATCCTGGAATTTCCCCATTGTGGGACTAATAAAGGCTTATCTTATCTTATCTTATATGTAAGTGTAAGAACTCTAAAACGAAACCTAAACTCCACTGGTAGTCAATGTAACGTATATAATATGGGGGTAACATGATCTCGTTTTCTAGAACGTGTATAGCGCATAGCAATTGATTATAAGTGGTACAAGGATTATTTAATTTAATTTAGAGGTGTGTGTGTGTGGGGGGGGGGGGTACTCCAGCACCACAGACACTCACAAAACAAGAGAGAAACACTTGTAAAAGGGACACCAGTCCAACGGGACAATTTATTTGAATGAATGAATCTTTATTTCGGATAGATTAAAAGTAAAGATTAAAAAAAAGAAACAGAATAATATAACAAGGGGGGGAAATCTAACAAGGTCAAATCAAACAATAACTCCTCTGATTATACAGTTCAACATAAGTTATCCGAAATGGGTGATGGCTGAAGCCGCAGCTTATATTGCCCACCCATGTTCCATCCAAGAATTCAAAAGAAAAACAAAACAAGAGTGATTACAATTCAGAACAAAGCTAAGACAAAACGTGACAAAAAACTAAGCAACAACACAACAGACTGGATATGACAATCCTTATGTGATTTTACATGTCATCTTGTATATATGTTTGGAGTATTTCTTCCTTTAATTTTTGTTTAAATTGTCCAAGCGTTGTGCATGATTTTAATTCAGGTGCAAAAGCATTCCACAATCTGACTCCTTGCACTGAAACACAGTGTTGCTTGGTGGTAGTGCTCACTGAAGGTTTTTGAAATATACATGTACATGTTCCTCTGAAATGATATTGTTTCTCCCTTATTTGGAACAACTTTTGGATATTTACGGGCAGTGATAGATTCTTCACTTTAAGCATTATTACTACAGTTTTAAAGTCAACCAGATCTTTCAACTTGAGAGCTTTTAATTTAAGAAAAAGTGGGTTTGTTGGTTCCCTGTAAGCAGCTTTGTTTATTATTCTAATAGCTCTCTTCTGAAGCATAAAGACTGGATATATGTTTGTTTTATATGTATTTCCCCATACTTCAGTACAATATGTCATGTATGGGAGTATTAATGAATGATACAAAGTAGATAATGTGTGTTGATTCAGCAAATATTTCACTCCGTGTAGTATTGCAATTGATTTAGATATTTTACCTTTAATATAATTAATATGTGACTTCCAGCACAGTTTATTATCAATTATTACTCCAAGAAATTTAGTTTCGGATACCCTTTCAATCGCTACACCATTTACAGAGTTTAGATACTAAGTTGTTGTGATGGTTGTTAAAAACTATAAATTTTGTCTTACTTAAATTGAGCGTTAATTTGTTTGAATCAAACCACAGTTTAAGCTTTCCTAATTCCTTTCCGAGTGTATCCAAAAGTTGTTCCAAATTGCTTCCACTGCATAATAAATTAGTGTCATCGGCAAACAATATTGAATCCATTTTTTCTGAAACTTTACATATATCATTTATATACATATTGAATAACAGTGGCCCCAAAACTGAACCCTGTGGGACTCCACAAGTCACCTTCAGTAACTGTGAATTTTTGTTACCAACACATACATACTGTTATCTATTCTTTAAGTAACTACATAACCAGGACAGTGCTACCCACCAATACCTCAATTTTGTAGTTTCTTTAATAATAAATTATGATCCACTGTATCAAATGCTTTTTTAAGATACAGGAATACCCCAACTGAATACTCTTTATTTTCAACGGCAGTTATTTTTTCTATAAATTCCATTAGAGCAAATGCAGTTGTCCTTTTGTGTCTGAACCCATATTGCTGCTCACACAATAAATTATTCTTCATTATGAAGTTGTCAGTTCTCTCATAGAATATTTTTTCAAGTATCTTGGAAAATTGCGGCAATAGTGAAATTGGTCTATAGTTTGAAAGTTCTCCTCTGTCACCCGTCTTGTATATCGGAATTACTTTAGCTACAGTGGGGCAAAAAAGTATTTAGTCAGCCACCAATTGTGCAAGTTCTCCCACTTAAAAGATGAGAGAGGTCTCCAATTTTCATCATAGGTATACCTCAACTATGAAAGACAAAATGAGAAAAAAAAAATCCAGAAAATCACATTGAAGGATTTTTAATGAATTAATTGGTAAATTCCTCGGTAAAATAAGTATTGTATTGTACTGTATTTTCATTGCATTGGGAAATATTTGGAGAGACAGGCTACAAATATACATCAGTGGTTTCACTAAGCATTCAATAATAGTTTTGACTAAGAGCATGTCAATACCATTACAGTCCGTAGATGTTTTACTTTTAAACGATTTGACAATTTCAATGACCTCTCTCTCGTCTGTGTTCTTTATGAAAATGGAGTCTTTTATAGCAATGTTTTTGCTTATTGTATCACCTGTAGGTGTCGTAATGGGTATTTCTTGAGCCAAATTAGGACCAATGTTAACAAAAAAGTTATTAAATTCATCTGCAAGTGAGTCGTTTTATTTTATTTTTTTTAAAGTTTAGTTGGGTAGCTTGTATTTCTGTTTTTATTTCCAAGAATATTAAGTATTGTCCATGTATTTTTAATATTGTCTCTGTTTTTCTCCAGTTCTTTACTGTAATAGTCTCTTTTACTACATCTCATTATATATGTTAACTTATGTATGCGGTATGTTTTATACCGCTGCTCTGCTTCTTTTGTCCTTTTCTTTAGAAAAGCTTTATATAATGAATTTTTCTTTTTACACGCCTTTTGTAATCCTTTGGTTAACCATGGCTTGTCAACAAATTTATGTTTTAGTTTTTTCTTTACTAATGGACAATTTTTTTCATAAAGAGTCATTACAATGTTTATAAATGTGTCATAGGCTTCATTTACCTCTGATACATAGACTTTTGTCCAGTCTTGCTTCAGCAAGTCTTCTTTAAAAGAACTGATTGCATTTTGTGATTTGTATCTGAAAGATTTTAAAGTTTTTTTCTGTATTGGCCCCCGTGTGGCCATGGATAAGTGCAAAGACTGGCAAATGGTCACTTATATCATTTATCAATAATCCACTTTCTATTTTCTTATCAATTATTAACAAACAGGTTATCAATAAGTGTAGCAGTGTGAACTGTGATTCTACTGGGATGTGTTATTGTGGGATATAGACTCATACTGTACACAGAATTCATGAACTCTGTACTTACTTTTTGTTGAAATGGATTTAGTAAATCAATATTGAAATCTCCACAAATTACAACCATTTTCTTACTAGTAATATTATTGTACAGCTTGACTAATTTATCTCTGAATGTCTCAATGCAAGTTCCCGGCATTCTATATATACAATCTATAATTAGATTTTTTGTTTTATCTTGGTCAATCTCAACAGTAACACATTCCAGAATTCCTGGTAGTGCAAAGGACATTCCATTTACAAGCCTACACCTATACAGGTTATCAATATACAGTGCAACACCACCACTCTTTTTTGAGATCTGTTAATATGAAACATTTGATATCCCTCTATTGCCATCAGAGGAGCCTGCTCTTCATTAAGCCAAGTTTCAGAGACTGCAATAGCTGTAAATTTTCTTTCTAGCTGTTTTAAATAGTCCTGAATCTGTGGAAAGTTTTTGTTAAAACTTCTGCTGTTGAAGTGTATTATTGATAGTTTACCATCTAGTTGCACTTGACTTTTGAATTGCTTTTCAGTCTAATATTCGCAATGATTATTAATATTATTGAAAAAGTGGTTATAAGGATCAGTATCATTCTCCATCTCTTGTAGTTTATGTTCAGCATAATGGCATATTTTCAGAGTTTGAATTTCCTCACTCTGTGTCAAATGACTTCCTCCAACTGGGGATAATTGATGTCTACTCAAGTCAGTCATAAGTTTTTTGTTTGTTTTGTTTAGTTTTTTTTTTAAGTACATTGACATGGTATGTCACAAAAGAACTATTCTTGCTGTGTGTGTGGATATGGATTATCATAGTTTCTTAATTTTCTTAATCAGTGTTCATCTATATTTATTTAAGTCAGTGAGATCTCTGATTATTATGGCCTTTGCTTCCTCAGGTGTTCCATTTAGTTTGATCCAAACTCTACAATTTCTTGTCCATGTTGCCTGTATCTTATTTTGCCTTTTCAGCATCCGTGCTTGCCGTGCTATTTCAGCATTAGTCTTTGTTAAATGTTCATTTAGGTAAACTTCTGTTCCCCGTAGCTTTCTGGCCTGCCTCAGTATGTCATTCTTTACCCTTCTGTTCACAAAGCGCATCACAATTGATTTCTTTGTTTTATTATCTTTTCTGGGTAAAGTATGACAGGCTGAAATTGCATTTTCTTCAATCTTTATATTTCTGCTTTCAAGGAACTGAAGCACCTAGTTTTCCAGGGAGACTGATTCACTCAGGGGAGCCTCCTCACCTCTCATTCCTGCTGTAACATTGGCATATGATTGGTATTTAATGTCTAGTCCACTTATAATTAGATCATCCATGTGAGAATATTGTTCAAGATCCTCGACGCGTCGCTCCAAGTCCACAATTTTGTTGTCTTTTTCCTTAATTGTTAATTTTAATTCTCAGACTTCTTCCATTAGCCCTAATAGTTTAAGCTGTTGACTAGCCACTTTGGTCAGTTCTTCTGACAAGAAGTTCAGAGATTTTTTAATCTCTTCCATTTCCTCCTTCTTTGGTGGCATTTTTACTGACCTGTTGATAGTAAAACAATCTCTGCTGGTGTCGCCGGTATCCGATCCGACCGACCTCGAATCCAGCTGGGGCCTCAGCTAGCCCCCTCTGCTGCTAGTCCCGCTGCTTACCGCCGCTGCAATTGAGCTCCTGTCCAGCCGGTGTGCGGGCAGCTCCTCCACCGAGCCCTGCCGCCCACTGCTGCTGTAGCTGAGCTCCGATCCTGCTCCTGTCCAGCTGGGGTCCCAGTAGTTCCTCCGCTGAGCCCCGCCACCTACCACCGTCTTCCTCAGTAGTTCCTCCGCCGAGCCCCGCCGCTGTAACTGGGCTCCGATTCCGGCTCTTATCCAGCTGGGGCCCCGGCTGTTCCTCCACTGGGCCCCGTCTCCTACCGCTGCAAATATTGGTAAAACTCAAATTAAACATAAAGCCTCTAAACTGAATGATTTGGCCTCTGTTCCTCCTCATAATTTAAAAATTAAATGTGGTTTATTAAATATTAGGTCTCTAACTCCCAAGTCTCTGTTAGTCCATGATCTGTTAACTGATCATCAGATTGATTTAATATCCCTTACAGAGACTTGGTTAGGGCAAGAGGATTATGTTGGTTTAAATGAATCAACTCCCTCTGGTTATTTAAACTGTCAAAATCCCAGAAGTTCTGGTCGTGGAGGAGGAGTAGCAACAATTTACCATTCCAAATTACTAGTTAATGTAAAGCAAAAAACATGTTATAATTCCTTTGAGGGCCCGGTCCTCAGTATTGTGCACTTTAGCAATTTTAGGTTAAACCCAATTTTATTTGCCATAGTTTATCGTCCCCCATCAACCTACTCAGAATTTTTGTCCGAATTTGCTATTTCTTAGCTGATTTAGTGCTGAAATCTGATAGAATAATTATAGTAGGGGACTTTAATATACATGTGGATGTAGATAGTGACTGCCTTAATGTGGCATTTAATTCAATATTAGACTCGATTGGGTTTTCTCAGAAAGTAGGAAATTCTACTCATTACCTCCACCATACATTGGACCTTGTTCTGACATATGGCATAGAAATAGAAAATCTTGTAGTGTCTCCTCATAACCCTGTGTCACACATGTATGTGTATCATCCCGAGTACACACACTTTTTTTAACTGTACTTGGCCAGCCGTATCCCACCGGGAGATTTGAACTCACGCCTCCCGCTCCGGAGTCCCGCACTCTACCTGTTTCGCCAATAGGGTCAACCCCCTTGGCAAGCCAAGTGGGCGCTTATATTGATTCCGCTGCACACTCCCCTCTGATTTTTGACATCGTCCACTGATGTCAACGCTGCATTACAGCTTGGGAACTGTTACGCTGCCAGTACATCCCGGACGAGCCCCCAAATGTCACACATGTATGTGTGTATCATCCCGAGTACACACACTTTTTTTTTACTGTACTTGGCCAGCCGTATCCCGCCGGGAGATTTGAATTCACGCCTCCCGCTCCGGAGTCCCGCACTCTACCTGTTTCGCCAATAGGGTCAACCCCCTTGGCAAGCCAAGTGGGCGCTTATATTGATTCCACTACACCTGTACTGTCAGACCATTGTCTGTTAACCTTTGATTTTACTATTTCTGACTATTTGGCTCCTAAAGAAAAATATTATTACAGTAGATGCCTCTCAGATGATGCTGTTACCAAATCTATGCAGATTGTTTCCTCTATGCCATGTGTCAACACAAAGGAAATAAGCTATAGACAGCTTGCTCCTTCTGTAATTGATAACATGGTGGATAGTGTTACAGCTTCTCTGCATCAGACTCTAGACTTGGTGGCCCCCTTAAAAAAGAAAAAGTCTAATCAGAGATTTCTAACTCCTTGGTTCAACACAGAAACTCGTAGTTTAAAACAGAAGACTCGTCAATTAGAAAGAAAATGGCGCTCCACTAATTTAGATGAAATCTATTTAGCTTGGAGAAATCATCTTTTAATCTATAAAAAATCTCTTAGAAAAGCTAGAACGAGTTATTATTCTGCATTAATAGAAGACAACAAGAATAATCCCAGGTTTCTTTTCAGCACTGTAGCCAGGTTGACAAAGAGTCAGGACTCTGTCAATCCTAGCATTCCCTTAGAGCTTACTAGTCAGGACTTTTGAGAAGTCCTGACTAGTTTGATTTGCCTCAGGAGCTGCTGGTTGTCTTCTACACCGCCATCATCCAATCTGTCCTCTGCTTTTCCATCACTGTCTGGTTTGGATCTGCCACTAAACAGGACAAGACCAGACTGCAGCGGATCATTAAGTCTGCGGAGAGGATCATTGGTACTGACCTACCCTCCATTGAGAACTTATATCGGTCCATAACCAGGAAACGGGCGGGGAACATCTGTGCTGACCCATCACACCCCGGCCACAAACTGTTTGAACTTCTATCTTCTGGTCGTCGTTACAGATCACTGAAGGTCAAAACCACCCGTCACAGGAACAGTTTCTTTCCTCAAGCCATCACTCTGATGAACTCCTAACATTCACCTAGTCCTACCTGTTGCTGTACTCATGACTTTCCATCCATTATTACATTGCACATAACTCTCACACTGCTTTTTACTTCATTCACATTATATCACTGAATCTGAGTTCACATTGAAATACTGTGTGACTGTATATTTTTTCATATATTTCTGCAAAGTGTGGTTAGTCTGAGTAAATAACTGCATATATTCCTGTATATTTGCATCCTTTTATAGAAACGTGGACAGACTGTAATTTACTGTACATACTCTGTTGTCATTGAATCCTTATTTAAATCCTCCACCTGAACAATGAGAGCAAGTTTTTAGCCAAAGTCAAATTCCTTGTATGTGTTGTGCATACTTGGCCAATAAAGCTGATTCTGATTCTGATTCTGATTCTGATTTATGAACTTTTTCAATAATAAAATTTCATCCATCAGAGATAAAATCAATCAGATTCTTCCCACAGTTAACTTAAATACTGTAACTACTACAACTCCTTCAATTGATGTCTGTCTTGATGAGTTTACTCCAATCGACCTTTGTGAGTTAGACAAAATAGTTTCCTCATCCAAACCTTCAACTTGTCTTTTAGACCCTATTCCTACCAGGTTATTTAAAGAAGTCTTCCCACTTATTGGTAGCTTTATTCTTCATATAATCAATTCTTCATTAACTTTAGGCCATGTACCGCAGGCTTTTAAAACGGCTGTAATTAAACCCTTACTCAAAAAGCCAACGCTAGATCCAGGAGCTTTAGCTAACTATAGACCAGTCTCTAATCTCCCTTTCATTTCAAAAATCTTAGAAAGAGTTGTTGCTACACAATTATTTGACCACCTGCAGGGAAATGGTTTACTTGAAGAGTTTCAATCTGGGTTTAGAATCCATCATAGTACTGAAACAGCCTTAGCGAAGGTCACTAACGACCTCCTCATCGCATCTGATAATGGACTGGTTTCTGTACTTGTCCTTTTAGACCTTAGTGCAGCTTTTGATACTATCGATCATAATATTCTACTTGATAGATTAGAACGCTATGTTGGACTTAATGGAACTTTGTTGCAGTGGTTTAGATCTTATTTATCTGATAGGTTCCAGTTTGTTCATGTAAATAGTTTTCTTTCAACTCAAAGCTTAGTCATGGAGTTCCACAGGGATCTGTGCTAGGCCCTACTCTTTTTAGTTTATATATGCTTCCGTTAGGCAACATTATTAGAAAGCACTGTATACATTTTTATTGTTATGCAGATGACACACAATTATACCTGTCAATGAAGCCAGATGATAGTAATCAATTAGCCAAGTTAGAAGCTTGTCTTAAGGAAATCAAAGCTTGGATGACTTGTAATTTCCTGCTATTAAATTCAGATAAGACTGAAGTCATTCTTGTTGGTCCAAAAAACCTTAGAAATTCCTTTCCAAATCAAACTTTCAGTTTGGATGCAGTTACTCTTTCTCTTAATAGCTCTGTGAGGAACCTTGGAATTATTTTTGATCAAGATCTGTCCTTCAATTCACATATTAAATTTGTTTCTAAGACTGCCTTCTATCATTTGCGTAATATTGCCAAGATTAGGAGCATCTTGTCTCAGAGTGATGCTGAGAAACTGATCCATGCTTTTGTTAGCTCGAGATTAGATTATTGTATTTCTTTATTATCAGGCTGTCCTAAAACATCTTTAAAAAGTCTTCAGCTGATCCAAAATGCTGCAGCAAGAGTTTTAACAGGTACTAGAAAGAGAGATCATATCTCTCCGGTTCTGGCCTCCCTTCATTGGCTTCCCATAGAGTTTAGAATTAAGTTTAAAATCTTTCTTCTTACTTACAAAGCTCTAAACAATCAGGCTCCTTTTTATTTAAAAGATCTGATACTACCGTATTATCCTAACAGAGCACTATGCTCCCAAAATGCAGGATTACTTGCAATACCTAGAATCTCCAAAAGTACAATGGGAGGCAGAGCCTTCAGTTATCAAGCTCCTCTCCTGTGGAACCAGCTGCCAATCTGGATTCAGGAGTCAGACTCGATCTCTGTTTTTAAGAATAGGGCTAAAACCTACCTTTTTGATATAGCCTACAATTAGGGAGGGATCATGTGTTTCTGAACCCTCCCTTAGTTATGCTGCTAATAGGTTTAGTCAGCCGGGGGACCTCCAATAATGCACTGGGCCTCACTCCTTTCTTCACTCTCAATGAAATATTTTTTTTTTTGCTGGTCATTAACATCTGTTTGTTCTCTCCCATAGATTGAGTCCCCATCGTGCTGTTTGCTCTCTACATGTCTGTTCTTTTCATCTTCTCTATCCCCTCACCCCCCAGCCAGTCGCAGCAGATGACTGCCCCTCCCTGAGCCTGGTTCTGCTGGAGGTTTCTTCCTGTTAAAAGGGAGTTTTTCCTCTCCACTGTCGCCAAGTGCTTGCTGACAGGGGATCGCCTGATTGCTGGGGTCTTTCTGCAACTGTGGGGGTTCCCCCTACAGTTGATAGTGCTATGAGATGACTGTTGTTGTGAAATGGCGCTCTATAAATAAAGTTGAATTGAATTGAATTGTACTTGAACTCCGATCCGGCTCCCGTCCAACTGTTGCCTCGGTTAGTTCCTCCGGTGAGCCCCAATCACAAGATTCTAAGAATCTGCGCGAGAGGCTCGGCCGTCATCTACCGGACCGATGCCGGGTCAGTGAGACGAACTGGGGACAGAGTCGCTCCTTTGTATCGGTGTTAGGTGCTACGACTAGCTATGGCATTAGCTATAGTGGTAGCTTCTCTCGGACAGCGATGCTAGTAGCTAGTAGTAGTAGAATCCTCTCTGATGCAGCACAGTAGGAAACAGTCCCTATTTATTAATAAATAATCCTTGAACCTATCCTTAACCAGTCTCAATATCCGTGAATTCATCTGCCTTGACCCAGAAATCACACACACAAAAGAAATCAAGCAGAAACTTCTCTATACCACAAACAAGTTTTAATAATCAGATTCAGGTTAAGTGACATTACATTCAAATGATTTGTAAGCAGATGAAATGAGCAAGTGTCAAATATCATATTAACTGATAATTGATTCCTGAGCATGAAGTCTATATTTAAACCTTTGTGAAAACCTAAAGGAAGACAGATTTTGAATTTGTAACTGTGATGCAATGGGAGACTGTGAAATAACTGTAACCAAAAATATGCATAAAATTGGATGCAATTTTATGAAGAAAATGACATAAGAAAGCTGATTATATGAAAAAAGAAAATTCTGAGTTACTCAACAAAAAGAACGGAACTGTCCCAGTCACCGTATGGCGACATAATCCCTAGTGGTCAAGAATGGTAAATATTTTTTGTCAATAAAATAGTTCAGATTTCCAAGGCTATAACTTGAAAGTTGCAAGAGATAATGGCTTACTGTCAATTAGAAAGATGTAAGATAAGATAAGATAAGCCTTTATTAGTCCCACAATGGGGAAATTCCAGGATTGCAACAGCACAGGGATAGCAACACTCAGAGCAATAATTAAGAAGATACGAAAAATATAAATAAGAGCAGTGGATATACATACGTACACATAAATATATAAATATGTATACAAAGTGCGGAGCATTGTAGCAAGATGGAATAAACAGCATCACCGTCTACTTAGTTATCCTACATAGTATGAATATGTACCCATACATATTGTCACCCTCCGTAGCGACTGATATTGTCCTAGTTGTATACTGGAGGGGACCATTTGTGTAAGTCTGTTGCGTCTTTTGCATTCAATACTATTAGGTCGTCACGTTTTTTGTTTTTTTTTTGCTATCTCTGCGAGCAGCCCTGCTTAGGTTATACAGTCTGACAGCCGTAGGTAGGAAGGACCTCCAAAATCTCTCGGTTGCGCACCTAGGATGATGTAGTCTACTGCTAAATGAGCTCCTCAGTGCGTTCAATATGTCCTGCATAGGGTGGGACTCGGACTCCAGCAGAGATGACAGTTTAGCCACCATCCTTCTCTCTCCTATCTCCTCCATTGGGTCAAGGTGTTGCCCCAGGACAGATCTAGCTTTCTTGATCAGTTTGTTCAGTCTCTTCCTATCGGCTGCTGTAATGCTGTTGCCCCAGCAGACCACACCAAAAGTGATGGCTGATGCCACCACCGTGTCATAGAATGTCTTCAGCAGCACCCCTTGTGCACCAAAAGACCTGAGCCTCCTCAGTAGGAACAGCCTGCGCTGTCCCTTCTTGTAGAGTGCGTCGGTATTGTGTGACCAGTCTAGTTTATTGTTCAGATGAACACCAAGGCACTTGTAGGATCTCACCATCTCAGTGTCTGTTTCCTGTATGTAGATTATGATCCAAAGTTTCAGATAGGAATAAATTTGCGCATCTAATTTGCATAATGTTGCGGCAGCTATATAAATTCCATAACTCAGTCAAAACTGGACTTTGGACATATTTACACAAAGAATGGTTTGGGGTTTTTTTTGACACAGTTGTCTCTACAGGGGTATGTTTTTATCTTATCTTCAAAGTATATGAACCAGAAAATCAATACAATGTAAAAAAAAAAAATAAATTAAATAAATTTGTCACTTACCGGGGGGGGGGGGGGGCTCGCATGCTCACGTGATGGTCCGTTTTTGTCCATCGTTGTCGTTATTTTGCGTTCTGTCAGTCATTTGCACTGTCTACCACATCTACAAACTCTTAGGATTATCCCACGTAAATTTCATTTGTATTCCGCGGCTATTTTTGAAGTACGAAGCCATTATGTGACGAAAAAATGACGATCGTTGGCGGCCATTTTAACTTTCTGGGCTAAAAGCAGTAAAACAGGTAAAGGAAATGAAGGAATTCTTCTTCTTTGGTTTATTACATGTCAGCCATGATTCCTCCGTGTGTCTGCCACCTTCTGAACTGTCAAATCAGCACAAATCTGCAGTATAGTTGGGGAGTTAAAGGACTGTCAAGAGTGAGTTGACAGGTGCAGTTGCTGCGCTGTGCCACTGGGGGCGCGTGAAATTGTGGCCAGTTAAAAGGTTAAAAGGGAATGTTAATTTTCCTTCAGCTTATAGCTCCTATCGTAGCTTATGGACTAACTTTAACATGAAGAATTGGTCATATTCAATTATAATTAGACATCACATTTAGCCCAGCAGGTAGTAAGTGGAAGTCTGGCTTACGAAGAGCTGTGTCTTCAGATTCCAGCGGTGATCTTGAACACCAGCAGGTGGCAAAATAAGGAAAAGCGACTGCCAGCAGTCCTTTTCAGTTACAGGTGTGATGGCACAGACTCAGCAGCAGGGCGTCCAGAGAGTGGAGCCGGCAGCAGAATGAACGGCTGGCCCTGGGGCAGTTGTGACGTCTTTCTGGACAACAGATCCTCTCCTGGCCCACAAATTTAGGATGTCCACCAGCCGATAAGACAACCAAAGGCTGAAGGGAAAAAAAAATGTATTTAGACAGTTCCACCCATGAAATCCTATTTTTTTCTGGCAGTCTCCAGAAAAAGTCCAAAATTCACTAGCAGTCCACTTTAACGGTGAGTTGCTGTAAATCAATAGGGAAAAGCTCAGTAGAATAAACACAGCTTCTGAGGAGAGGGAAAAAAGGTGTTTCGGAGTTTCACTCCCAGTAAAAAGGTTTGAGCTCAACAAGAAAAGATGATCTCTCCTCAGATTCAAGAAAAACAGGAAAAGACTTGGCAAAAGACTGAACAAACTGAACCAAGACGAAAACTCTCTACTGAACAAAGACAAAAAACCAAACTGAAAAACTAGGGCGGTTCTCTCTCTATTTAACTGAGCGGTGCATCTCGGATCATAAAATATGACTGGCAGCAGGAAGAACCAATTATCAGCCATTGTGGGAGATTCAAATGGGCTAAAGTCCAATAACAAAACAGTTCTTTGTCTGTAACTGACCAATAGAATTAAAGGGGCGTCACCCAACAGAGACAGAATGGTGATTGGCTGGTACCAGTCAGATGACTGGCATAAGTTTCAGAAAACAGAGACACATTTTAACTGTGACATTCATTATATACTTAATATAAAATCTAAGCTAACTTCAGTGATTCACGACTAATATTCAGTGAGCATGCACTTTTATAAACTTGTCCTTCTATAATTAACATGCGGCTCATTTCACTTCCGGTTATGGCTGCCACGTAGGACGGACGTGTCTCGCTCTGCTCTGCTCCTGGAGAAAAAAAATCGGCAAATAACTCTCTCATTTGGGACAGAACGTAACCCAGCATTTGGGCGAGGATATGTCGGCGAAGCCTAAGGCTGGAAAACCAGGAAAAGGAAAAAGCGAGCCGCCGAAACAGTCCAAATTAACGGACTTTCAGGTCTGTGACGCAGCAAACAAAACTCCATATATGGCGGAGGAAGCTGGCGGCGGTGCGATGTTTGCGGGGAATGGCGCAGATGCGCTGATGGCTGCCATGAGTTCAATGAGAGCGGACTTTTCCTCTAGATTTGATGGGATTATGACAGCGTTGGAAGGAATAAGAAAGGAATTGGGTGACTGTGTAGAACGAACGGCGCAGATGGAGCTCCGTCTCGCTAGTGCTGAAGATGACGTCACCCGTCTTCAATTAAAGGTGCGCACTTTGGAAAAAAAAAATAAATCTCTGGAAGATAATATTTTGGATTTGGAATCTCGGTCGAGACAGAATAATTTGAGGCTGGTGGGTCTTCCAGAGGAATCAGAAGGTCGGGACGTATGTTCCTTTCTGGAAAAGTGGATTCCGGAGGTGCTGGGCAGCGAGGAGTTTGCAATCAGCAGTGGTTCTGGAAAAAGCACATCGTATTGGCCCACGGAGAGATAAGGGACCGCCGAGGACCTTAATTATGAAGTTTCTTAGCAACAGAGACAGGATGAAGATCTTCAACGCTGCACGTGCTAAAGGAGAGATTAAACACCAGGACCAGCAGGTGCGGTTCTACCCAGATTTGGCCACAGGAATCCAGCAATTGAGGAAGCAGTTTGATCCCGTACGTAAGGAGCTGCGCAACCTTGGGATTCGTCATGGTGTAATCTATCCTGCGAGACTGCTGACCACGTATGAGGGCAGAACCCACATCTTCAAGACCCCAGAGGAGGCGCAGGAGTTCATCAAGAAGATCAAAGAAGAAGAAGAGACTGGTGGGAGCTAAGCATGAACAAAATATAAGGTAGAATAATTAAGCATTTGCACAGGCATCTGACTGACTTGAAGTAAATAGTAAGTTTACAAAATATAGATTGTATTATATATTAAAAAAACAAAACAAAAACAAAACAAACAAAAAAAAAACTATGATGTACAAAGTTGTTAAAAATTTTGGAGTTAAGTTGGAAAACTACAGAGGAGAGTTAATGTTACGTCATTAAAAGCAGTAGAGTTAGGGTGATTGGGAGGATGAAGAAGGAGTGGCTTAGGCTGTTCCCCGTGGGTGTGGAACGGTCGATGGCTATATCGGGAGACAGAATTTTTCTTTTGATTTTGGGGGGTTTGCCACAAGTGTGGGAAGGGGAAATTTGTTTGTGTGTAGTTTGTAGGATGAATGTTCAACCACTCATGTTTTTGCTTCTCTGTATGAGCATGTTTACACTGCAAGGTAATCCCAAACTCTCTATTGATCATGGACCAAAGTGTTATCTTAATTTAACTTCATGGAATTGCAGAGGTCTACAAAATTTAAAAAAACTTAAACAAGTTATGAATAAAATAAAGGACATGGGTTCAAGAATTGTGTTTTTACAAGAAACTCATCTGATAGAGGAGGATGTTAAAAGAATTAGGAGTAGATGGCAGGGAAGTGTATTCACCTCTTCATTTTCATCCCGAGCCAGGGGAGTTATGACTCTCATACATAAATCAGTTCCTTTTCAGGTGAAAAATGTAATTGGAGACAAATTTGGAAGATATGTAATCATTCAAGGTTCTTTGCTATTAGAAAATATAAATCTTGTGAACTTATATGGTCCCCAATATAGATGATCAGAAGTTCTTTGCTAATTTATTTCTCATCTTATCATCACTTACAGGGCAACATATAATAGCAGGGGATTTTAATTGTACATTGAATCCAGGTGTGGATAGATCAACAGGACTGGATTGTACGCACATTGGATGTAGGATGACTATTAATCATTTTATGAAAGAATTGAGATTGTTAGATATATGGAGAGAAATGAAACCACAAGTTAAAGCCTATTCTTGTTATTCCAGTACCTACAAGACATTCTCACGTATTGATTATTTTTTGATTTCCACAGAATTAAGGTCCAAGATTCAAAACTGCTTTTATGATAACATCGTGATTTCTGATCATGCACCCTGTTGTCTAATATATGTAGATAAAAAATTGACAAAGGAATCAGGTAGATGGCAATTTCAGCATAAATGGCTTCAGGATGAGGAATTTGTCAAGTATATAGAAAAACAGATAGACGAGTTCTTTGACATCAATACTACACAAACATCAGCAGGTGTAAAGTGGGAGGCTTTCAAAGCTTTTATTAGGGGACATATTATTAGTTATACAGGATCAAAATCTAAGAAGACTCGAGAGGAGAGAGCTAAATTGGAACATAAAATAAAAAGTCTTCAGGAAAAAGTGTATGCAGGAAGTGACCCAAGGTTGGAGAATGAATTACTGATTTTGAGAGCTGAATACGACAAAAAATCAGCGAATAGAGCTGCCTCGAGTCTTCTAAGATTGAAACAATCTTTTTATGAACAAGGTGAAAAATCAGGAAAATTATTAGCATGGCAGATTAAACAATTGGAAATTAAAACACCAATTACCAGTATTATAAGTAACGGACAGGTAGTTATAGATCCTTTAGAAATTAATAGAGCCTTTAGAGATTACTATGAAAAATTATATGATACCAAAAATGAACCTGATTTAACAAAACTAAATGGGTTTTTGAACGAACTATCTATACCGTGTATACCAAATGAAAACAGGGAGATATTGGAGTCTAAAATTAGTCAAGAAGAAGTTGGGCTAGCCATTGATAATATGAAATCAGGAAAAAGTGCAGGACCAGATGGTCTTCCAGTTGACCTTTATAAAAAATTTAAGAATAAATTAATAAAACCTTTTTTGGAAATGGTTTTAGAAGCATTTCAAAATAATAATTTACCATCATACATAAATAATGCCTTAATTATACTGTTGCCAAAACCAGGTAAGCCCTCTAATAAATGTGAAAATATGAGACCAATAAGCCTATTAAACGCCGACCTTAAGATAATCTGTAAAATTTTAGCAAGACGAATACAAGAAATTTTACCAAATATTATTAATCGAGATCAGAATGGCTTTATAAAGGGTAGACAAGGCTTCCATAATGTAAGAAGACTATTTAATATTATTTATTTTAATAAAGAAGCACCGGATACAGCTCTCCTATCATTGGACGCCGAAAAGGCCTTTGATAGAGTTGAATGGCCCTTTCTTTTTGAAGTCCTACAAAGGTTTGGACTTGGAAATAATTTCATAAAATGGGTTCAAATAATATACAATAATGCTACAGCAGAAATCCTAACAAATAACAATATTTCAAAACCAATAAAAATCAATAGGCGATGTCGACAAGGCTGTCCACTTTCACCTTTACTGTTCACTATGGCAATTGAACCTTTAGCGATAGCGATACGTTTACATTCACAAATATATGGAATTAAAGTTGGACCAACAGAACATAAAATCTCCCTGTACGCTGATGATATAATTTTGTTTATGTCGAATCTAAAAAAATCAATTCCAACCTTGTTGAATTTAATAAAGAATTTTGGGGAAATATCAGGATATAAAATAAATAAAACTAAATCTTCAATATTAATGCTAAATGAGACCCAGAGAAATTACCCAGCCCCTGAGGTAAATCAATTCAATGTTGTAAATCAGTTTAAATATTTAGGAATCCAAATTATGCCTAAGCTAGAATCAGTCGCCAGTGTCAACTATGAAGCCTTAATGTCAGATATCAATGAGTTAACTCAGAGATGGATGTCACTACCAATGTCGATGATCGGGAGAATCAATATACTTAAAAGTAATATTTTACCTAAAATACTTTATTTATTTCAATACATTCCCTTATCACCACCTTTAGATCTATTCTCAAGAATAAAAAAAAAGTTAGTGGAATTTATATGGAACAACAGGAGGGCTAGATTACGTTTGTCTTTATTATATTTACCATTTGATCGTGGAGGTCTGAAATGTCCAAATTTTATGTTGTATTATTGGTCGGCACAACTGAGGTCTATGACATATTATTTTTCATCAAATGATCTCCCTCACTGGACTGAAATGGAATCATACAATTTACCTTTACCTCTTCCCATATTCATATACTCAGATTCGGCAAAAAAATTACAAAAACAAGTTAAAAATCCATTTGTAAAGCATATGATCAAAATATGGTGTGAAGCTAAAAACTATTTAAAAGAACCACAGTTATTGTCACAATTTAGTCCAATATGGGGTAATCAATATTTTAAACCAGGGAGAGCGGACGCTGTATTTAAAGTATGGAATTTAAAAGGGATACAAAAGATTCAGGATTTATATTTGCCATGTGCAGACAACATAATGTCTTTTGAAGAGCTGAGGATCAAATTTAATCTCAATAGAACACATTTTTTTAAATATCTTCAACTTAGAAACTTTATTCGATCAAATCAAAATAAAGCTCTCACTCGACCTATTTATTCATCCTTGGAAAAAATGATGATGAAAGATAGTAAAAGAAAGGGTATTATTTCAGAGTTTTATAACTCATTGACACTATCTTCAAGTGAAAATTCACTGAAAAGATTAAACTACTGGAAAGAAGATCTGCAAATTGAAATTTCAGAGGAACAATGGGAATTGGCTTGTACAGAAGCTCAAACCAAATCAATAAATGCACGCCTTAAATTGATACATTTCAAATGGTTAATGCGGATGTATGTTACACCGGAGGAGTTAAATAGATACAACAAAAATATACCAGATACATGCACAAAATGCATGGAAAGTAAAGGAACCCTATTTCATTGTTTATGGGAATGTAGATTAATAAGAATGTTTTGGGAGGAGGTGAGGGTAACAATTGAAAAAATAATCTCAAAACAAATCATATTGAATCCTAAACTGTTTTTGTTGGGTCTGTACCCAGAAAAGCATAATTTCAATAAAAGTGAAAGAACATTCATAGACCTCAGTTTGCTTAATGCCAAAAAATGTATTGCACTATTATGGAAAAAGACTCATAGACCAGATGTGACTCAGTGGTTAAGACAGATGTTAACAAACCTTCCATTAGAAAGAATAACATATATACTGAAATCAAAGGAAATTGTGTTTGAGAATATATGGAGACCTTTTATTGATTATGTAAAAAATTTAAACATAACTCTTGAAGAAGAAGGTGAATGATGTGTGTGGACCTTGTAAATTCCAAACTGGTGAACATAATATGTATACTAATGTATTGGATTGTCTAGACTAAACAGAGGAGCATTGTTGAAGACTTGATTCTGTTGGTGGTTGTTGGTGTTTTTAGGGTTTTTTTTTTTTTTTGTAGTACTTTAGTGTTAGTGTTTGATTGTTTGTATCATGTTTGTTAAAAAAAAAAAAAAGGTTCAATAAAGATATTGTGGAAAAAAACATGCGGCTCATTTAAGCAATTTTCAAACATGCACACATTTAAAATCAATGATTAATGAAACATTTCAAACCCATCATTGTCCAACACAGAGGCGGTCATCTTCAACAGTGTTCTCAGCAGTATTTCCTGGAAAAAAAAAGTCTTGAGGAGAAAGGATTATTTCAGCAGATAAAAAAGGAAACAAAGTTCCAAGGCTGATTAAATTCAACATGTCTCTGAGTTGACAGAAGGGGGCAATGTTGAGTTGTAGATAATTCCTAGTGACCTGTGTAATGCAGTCCAGAGTTTCTGGGATATCTCATTGAGTGCTCTCAGTATAAATCTATCTGGTTGGGGAGGAAGCTTCGGGATTTATGACTCATAAAAAAATCTGTTCCTGGCACGAAATGGGATCCTTATCGGCCCTTTTACCAGGGAATGTGTCTTCACTGTGGTCCTTAGCTGGAGGAAGCAATTCTTGACCAGACTTTTTTGGATGAAACAATTTCTTTAAGGTGAAGAGTAATTTTATTGATTAGAGCCAAAGGGAATGATGCTACATACCCCCCCTTTGTATCAATGTAGAGCATTGGTCAGCACTGATACACAGCCTTGGCAGCTGATTCCAAGTTTCTTGACCTAAATGCTGGGCTAATGGTTTTGATGTCCATAAGCACTAGCTTGTAAACAGTATCTATTCCTAAGTATAGATCTTTGAATTCGGTTCACTAAACTTCTAGGAATCTTCAAAAAAAAAAGGTTTTTTGAATAAAGACAAAAATAAGAATTGTAACATTGTCTAAAATATACTAAAATGTTGTATATGCATGTAAAGACACAAAAATTTGGGGTACTAAAGTACAAAAATAAAAAGTATGTAGTTTTATGTACCTGAGGTAAATGTTTTGGTTTTCAATAAAGCAGCAACTAAACTTGTTCAAAAATAGTTTCAATGTGCACAAAAATCAAAATAGAATGATATATATATATATATATATATACACACACAATATATACAAACATATATATATATATATATATATATATATATATATATATATATATATATATATGTTTGAATATAAGCATACATATAAACTCAAAAATTCTAGGAGTAAAGATGAAAAAGAAAGGTACAACAAAAAAATTTATTGCTTATAGGGAGAGGTTTAAGCTAAGCAATACTGAGGTAACTCAAGAAGGTTCAAATTGGATTGGTTTAGCTTGACTAAACCATGGTTCCACAGATGTCTGAGTCATAGGGTGTTCGAGGCCTTTATTCTAAAAAGCTGAGCGAACATGGAATGTCATCCTTGTTCTTTGACTGGCAACGAGAAGTAAATTTGTGACTACTGAAAAAGGGACATGATGAGGTGAAAACAGGCTTATCGCTACAGTGTTAACTGAAAAGCTAATGTTTCTAACTATCTCTGGGAGTAACATAGACACCAGCTGTATGTGAGCATAGTCAACCTTTAACACAAAGAGCAACAAGTTCAAGACTTTGTTAAGTTTGACTGAAGCTTCGGAGCAAACATTCAAAACTTACACAAGAAATTGATGAAAACTTGAAAGACTGGGACAGCAACAACTCAGAGAATGACATAGAAGAGAAATGGGCAACACTGAAGGATACAGTGTATCAGACTGCGAGTGATGTATTAGGCCACCCTGAGAGGAAACATCAAGATTGGTTTGATGAGCACTATGAACATCTGAAGAAACTACTAAAAGCAAGGAATACAGTTGGGCAGGAAAACCTACAGTGTAACACAAGGTCGAAGAAGAAGAAGAAATACTCAAAGGCTCAGAGTGAGCTACAGAAGTACACCAGAGAGATGAAGTCCAACTGGTGGGATGAAAAAGTGGAGGCACTTCAAACTGCAGCAGACAGGAAGGACATGAAAACATTCTTCACAGGTCTGAGAGAAATCTACGGCCCTAAACCAAAAGGATTGATCCAACTAAAGGCTATGGATGGTGAAACAGTTTTGCAGGAGAAAGACAAGATCCTGGACAGATTTGCAGACCACTTTGACCAACTACTAAACAACCCTGGAGATCTCACTGAAGAAGCTAAAGAAGCTCTAGTGCAGCGACCAGCTGTATCAAGTCTGGATGAACCACCAAATCTTGATGAACTAATGGCAGCTATCGGGACAACTCAGGATGGTAAAGCTCCAGGAAGGGATGGAATTCCAGCAGAAGTGTGGAAATTTGGTGGTGTTCGGCTGACCAACTGCCTGCACACGCTCATCCAAGAGATCTGGGATGCCCAGAAAGTACCTCAAGACTGGAAGGATGCAAGTATTGTGCCTTTGTTCAAGAAAGGTGACAGGAAAGATTGTGGAAATTACCGAGGTATATATCAGTGGTAGCCACTGTTGGTATGATTCTCTCACATGTACTACTGAACAGACTCAATGAACACATCTCGCAGACTGTACTACCGGAAACCCAGTGTGGCTCTAGAAGTGGAAGAAGCACAATGGACAGGATTTTCTGCTTCAAACGGGTTCAAGAAAAGTGTATCGAACAGAACATGCCGCTTTATGTAGTCTTCATAGACTTCAGTAAAGCCTTCGATACTGTTTCACGACAAGGACTTTGGCAGATACTCAAGAAATATGGCTGTATAGAGAAGTTTGTCAGCCTGATCGAGGCACTCCATACAGGTATGCAAGCAAAAGTGGCAATGAGTGGTTCAGTATCTAAAGACTTTTCAGTAAGCAACGGGGTGAAACAAGGGTGTGTGCTGGCGCCTACACTCTTCTCGCTATATCTGGCAGCCATGCTTGAGGTGGCCTTCAAAGACACTTTAGAAGGAGTATACATTCAAACAAGGAGTGAAGCAGACTTGTTCAATGTGGCACAGTTTAAAGCCAAGAGTAAGACATCAATAAAGGTAGTAAGAGAAATGCTCTTTGCAGACGACAGTGCCCTAGTTGCACACAGTGTGGAAGATATGCAATCTTTAGTGGAGAAATTTGCAAGAGCTGTTATCCAATTCAGCCTCCAAATCAACATCAAGAAGACAGAGTGCCTTTATCAACCACCAAAGTTCCAATTATCAACATCACTACCAGAAGAGATCAGCATTGGTACAGAGCCACTAGTCAAGTGCAAGACTTTCAAGTATCTAGGGAGTACTATTTCAGAGAATGCTAGGCTGGAGGATGAACTACCTCTCAGAATGGGAAGAGCAAGCACTGTGTTTGGAAACTTGAGGGAGAGACTGTGGGACAATCGACAAGTGTCTATCTGTGTGAAATGCAAAGTGTACAGAGCGACAGTACTGGCTACTCTATTGTACGGTGCTGAAACTTGGACTGTCTACAGAGTGCAGGTAAAGAAACTCCACACGTACATGATGAGACACCTTCGAGCCATAATGAACATCTCATGGAAAGACAAGATAACCAACATAGAAGTGTTGAAACGAGCTGGTCTATCATCAATGGAGGACATGCTAATACAGATTAACCTGAGATGGCTCGGACATGTTGAGAGGATGGACCACCAGCATCTCCCTCAGCAGTTACTCTACTCACAGTTATGCGAGGGCAAACACAATCAGGGTAGACCAAGGCTCAAATTTAAAGACACTGTAAAAAGAAACTTGAAGAAGCTGGATATAGCCAGGAGTTCCTGGCAGCGGAAGGCTAAAGACAGAGCTGCGTGGAGGAATCTGATCAGACCTAAATGAAACAGTCATTGTTGCCCACGACAGACTGCTGTGATGATGAATGTGAATTTTGATGTTGTTTGATCAGGCTAATGATATTGGGGGTTTTGTGGGTACTATTTTGAAACAGTAAGTTGATGACACTGAATGAAACTTTGCAGGGTCTTTTGAGGTTAGCTTTTAAGGAAGTCAGTTAGTTTTGGGTTCACACTTTCCTTTTGGAGGCCCTGGTGCAGTTAACTGATCGGGATAGAGAAGTGCTACTGAGTATACAGTACCTGAGGCTGATAGTTAGCTAACAGTTACCTATCAGGCGCAGGCTGGATTTTAAGCTTATTATTGACTTACTGGGACAGTTTTTGTCCCCGACGAGTCCCATGGGGTTTTTGTGAGCTTTGATCTGATTGCGATGGGCCAATTTGGAGATGGGGTCCTGGCGACCTTTGCGAATCTTGATTTGGTACACGACCGGTGAGAGTTTATCTGTGATTATGTATGGGCCCGTCCACCTGGGGAGGAATTTCCAAGCGAGTTTTCCTGCCCGTGAGTTGGTCTGTCCTGTTTGAGGGATGAAGGAGTTGTACAAAACTTTGTCTCCCACTTGGAGTTCGTCATGGGAGGCTTTCTGGTCATAGTACACTTTGCGTCCTTCAGCCAATCAGTCCAAATGTTTTTGGGCAAATGCAAAAGTCTGTTGGAGATGTTTGGTCAGGTCAGTCATGTATTGGTGGGTAGTGTTGGCTGTGGCAACACTACCCACCAATTTTTTTTTGGTGTGGTGAAACATACTTCTTTAGTATGTTGATCACAGTTTGGTGGGCTCTTTCAGCCTGTCCAAAGGATTGTTGGTGGTGGCTAATATGGAAGTTAGCTTTAACTCCCAAGGTTTTCTACAGCTGTTGCATGACTTCGGCTGTGAAATGGGTGCCGCGGTCAGAGTTGATTTGGCTTGACAGACTGAATCTTGAGAACACATGGTTCATCAATAAGTAGGCCATGGTTTCTGCCGTGTCATTAGGAGTAGGCATACACTCGACCCATTTGGTGAAGGCACATGTGACCGTGAGGAAGTATTTGTTTCCTCTGGCTGACCATGGAAGGGGACCTACCCAGTCAATTTGGAGGTCAGACCATGGGAACGAGATGCCTCTTTTCTGTAGGGGTGCTCGGTGAATTGTGTTGGTTGGTTGAAACTGGCAGCAGACAAGACATCCCTTGATGTAGTCCGCAACATCCCTTCACATATATGGCCAATATTACACTTGTTTGAGAGCCTCGTGCGTTGCTTTGATGCCTTTGTGTCGTGCAGCTGGGAGATCGTGGGCATGAACTGTCATCACCCCCCCTCTGGTTACAAGGGACTACAAGCGCAGGTGCAGGGTGTTCATCAGAAACATGAACCAGAATGCCATTGCGCAGCTGCAGGGAAGATCGTGCGGCATAAAGCAGCTTCAATCCCACAATGTCAGCAAGATCTGAGTTGGATGGTGCATGGAGTACAGGATCCAAGAGATATTGTATCATTTTATGGATCGCAGGGTCAAGGGCCTGAGGAGAGATAAGGTCAGCATCAGAGAAAGCAGGGTCAACCGCTAGAGGGCCTGTGGGTTGTGTCCGGTCCTGGACCTGGTTTGTCTGGGTCCTGGTGACCGCACAAACTGTAGGGGTGGGCAGGTGGGACTCTGCAGTCGGCACCAGAGTAGGATCAAAGGACCTGGGGGTGCCATGTATGGCTCCTTGTTTCACAAGTGAATCCACAAGGTCATTCCATTCTGTCCTGACCTGGTGTACGCGAGTGACCTCTGACCTTTTTCCAGTGCACCTGGAGGTTGTTGGAGGTGATCAGGTGATCACATGCTCTGAAAAGGTCTTGACGTTTAACCGGTTTATGGTTGGAGGTTACAAAACCTTTGGCCTTCCAGAGTGCCAGATGACACGTGAAACTGAGGCAGACGTAGTTAGAGTTGGTGCAGATGACCAACGTGCGAATGCCATGGTCTACAGCAAGTTGCAGTGTAATGAGCACACCTGCGATTTCTGCATATTGTGATGATTGGGACCCCAGTTGAAAGTTGTAGGGTTCACAAGGCTGATTGTTTAACTATGCCACCCCCACTCCAGCACAGATGTAGGCTTCATGGTGGAAAGAACAACCATCGACTTAAGTGGTGACCATATCTTGACAGATGTTCTGTTCGAAGTAGTCATAGATAGGGTCTTCACTGACTGTAGGTGGCTCTACACGAATGGATGGTCCTGGAGTGTCCTCAGAGCACCGTTGGCATGCTGCCAAGTCTGTGCCGAGAGGCCTCTTTAATTTCTGTGCATAGTGGACCTCAACATCAAAGCTTTGTAGAGCTATCACCCAGGAAGCTATTCTGGCATTCGTCACAACACCTTCTCTGATGCGTTGACTATTAAGAAAAACCACTGGTTGTTAAGTCCTAAGTTAAGTCCTTCCCAAAATAAATTTAACCAGCCATGTTTAAATTAGATGACCAATTTTAAAGATGAATTAAAAATAATTAACAGTTAAGAGATGTGGTGTACCTATTCTTTTACCATATAAGGTCAGAAACAGATTCAGACTTGGACCCAAAAATGCAGACAGTGAGAGGCAGTGACAGGTTTGAGGAGATTTATTCCCATGTCCAGTCAACATGAAGCGTGTTGTTACTCTTACAGGGAGTGGGCAGATGGACATCTCTCTCCAGAGGGTCTGATCTTCTTCTGAGGCTCCAAACAGTGGTGAGTGGATTGGCTGAGTCTTGGGAACGAGAAGATACAGAGGAAAAACAGGTAAGTTTACAGAACTTTCAACAAGCTCAAAACAGATTTCAGCAGACAAACAATGATCACAGCAGTTCCAGCTCTGGGTAGCATTTTCTTCAGGACTTCAATAAGGGCGAGCTCTCAGTGGCGCCAGGTGACTTGTTCTGTTCCAAAGTGAAATGGTCCTCTGCTCCTCTGTCAGCAGGGGCCTGCACCTGCCCACACTCACATTGTTTTTGTATGGCACGGTTCCCAGACTTCCTTAAAGGTGACAGAGACAACATTCTGACCTCCTGACCAGGAGGTGGTACATTTGCTCTTACTCCAGTGGGTTGGTAGGGACACGTGACAGTAACCCAGTCATGCTATTGTTGTGCTAAAATATCTTAAGCTCCAGTTCTTTTATACGAAGGCTAAATAATCAGACAGAGAGGTGAAGTATAGTTCCACTTATTTTACTGAAGCTGAGATATGGTACAAGAAAAACAGCGCTGGAACATAACTCTCATGACATATCAGAAGAGAATGCTACACAAATAGTGGGTCCTATAGTTTTTATAAAACTCAGCCACTCCCTCGTGCAAGAGGGTGGGCTCCCCTCACTTGTATCAGTATTGTTCCACTATGTGATAGTTCAGCTGAGGGCAGAACTGTTTCCAACTGATTTCAACAAGTGGGTCATAGGGTGTAACCTCAAAACCGCAGTGTAGCGTGTGGAGCAAGCAGATAAAGCGGTATAAGAACATTGCTGCACAATTAACTAACATTCTAAGAAAAACAAGTGCTTCATGGAATTTTACCAACACTATATTGGCTGTGATCGGCTGTAACCTCTTTCGCAGCCATATATATGTAGACACTAGATAGAATATGGTTACCTGCTAGGCTAGTTACATTTCATATACATGGCTTACTTATGATTACAATAAATACAGTAAGTAATTGTTTGTGTATCCTGTTTTCACAATGCAGCAGGTGCCATCAACCATTATAATTACCAACAGAATATGGTACCGCTGTTTACCATGAAAATGTTAGCCATGTCCTACCTAGCGTATTGTATATCTGTGTTCCCAACCACCAGAGTCTCGTCATCCAGCTGCTCAGATATCAGGGGTGTCAGGAATTAGGGCCCACATGCAGAGTGACATTCTGACTTAAATTCTTTAATTAACCAAGGGTGCAGCACATGGGCTGGAAATAAACGTACTAAAGTAACACACTGAAAAACACAAAAGCAAAGCTGCGCAGGGGCAGATAAATATGAGAAACTAATCCTATAACCAAATCTCAGCAGCTCAGGGAGGCCGTGGACATGACAAAGGTAGACTAACGGACTGACAATTGACAAAAGGAGCAGCAGGTTTAAATAGGCTGAACAAACAGAGGAACTAGAGACTAGTGATGGCCAAATGAGGCTTTCTGGAGGACTTGAGGCCTTTCATCAAAATGGCTCATATAAATGAGGCCTCATTTGGGACTTCATTTTCTCTACCAGGCCATCTTGTAGACAAAACGTATACAACATGCTGATTTTTACAAGGGTATTATTGGTTTAATGTGTATTTTTTTCATTTCAATAAATGCACTGTTTTTTAAGAAATATCAATGATCATAAGGCAAAAAAATAAAACTGAGGTGACTACAGTGAATGTGCTTGCACTACTCATTCACTACTCATAAGGTTGTCATAGCCAGGAGCGGCACTGGGGTTAAGCTCCCAGTGCTCATAAAATGCTCCTTACGGCGTGCGTCTCGAAAAGCCTCTGACAACTAAGTCCAACTCCTAGCCTGCCCGTGTGGTGTAGTCTCTAAGCCCTGCGGAACTGCTTTTACTAATAGGAGAAGGGGCGAGGGCGGATCTCTGGCGCCTTAAAACCAGATGCTTCGGGTAGATGGTGGCTCATCAACCTGGGAAGGTAGCCCATCTAGGGGAAGGTAAACCCTGATTTCAAACCTCCGCTGCCTTGTGGCACACCCGGTCACGGGAAAGGCTTCGGGAGTCAACCCTGAGGAAAAATCCGGAGTCGGAGCCCCTAAGGCAGTTCTCTGTTGTGCTCAACATCGTTCTGGCAGCTCCTGCGACGGCGCTGGTGCCAAACTGTAGCAGCCCTGCTGTTCCTTTGGATTCATCAGTGACATGGAGAGGGGGGGACATGCTGCATGGGCAACATCTTGTCCTCCATATCTTCCTGCCCAGGCTTGAATCCTACCAACGTCGACGCTGGAAGGTAGAACACCGGATCATTGGAGAGGACACTCCAGCTTTGCCTTTGGTGTAGACAAAACACGGGGAATGACAGTTACCGGTTATAAGCCACCGCTCAATTGGCGTAGAGCGCGGCGCCAGGGGTTGTTCCCCACGGTGGGAGGGATCATCGGATCTCAATGGACAGCTACCGCCCGCCTCAAGCTGGGCAGCCCCCAGCCAATAAGGTGTTGTCCCGCCACAGCTTGCTTTCCTCATTGGGTGCATGGGGATGAGGAGAAGTCCGAACAGCAGGCTGAGAACCTTCGCACCAGGCGAGACAAAAAAACAAAAGAGACCAACTCTAAAACTGGGAACTTGGAACGTCCGCACTATGATGACAGGACTCGCTGCTAACCTCAAGGACATCAACGACACCAGGAAGACTGCCATCATCAATAATGAGCTGAAGAGACTGGGAGTGGATATTGCCACTCTCCAGGAAACACGGTTGGCTGACGCAAGTACACTGAGAGAGAAGGACTACACGTTCTACTGGCAGGGAAAGGGCAGTGACGAACACAGGGAACACGGAGTGGTCTTCGCAGTGAAGAATACCTTGCTGAAGATGGTGGAACCGGGCAGCAATGGCTCTGCACGACTCCTCACCCTCCGCCTCAACACCACTCAAGGCCCAGTCACCCTCGTCAATGTGTATGCCCCAACACTGACAGCCACACCAGAGGCAAAGGACGAGTTCTACGAGAATCTCGCAACAACTGTCAGGATCATCCCCAACTCGGAACAACTCATTCTCCTTGGAGACTTCAATGCCAGAGTGGGTGCTGACCACGACTCCTGGCCCTCCTGTCTTGGACCATTTGGTGTGGGCAGAATGAACGACAACGGACAGCGGCTGCTCGAGTTCTGCACATATCACGATCTGTGCATCACAAACTCGTTCTTCAAGACCAAGCCCCAACACAAGGTTTCCTGGTGACATCCGCGCTCAAAGCACTGGCACCAGCTGGACTTGATCCTGACCAGGCGCACCTCACTGAAGAACGTGCTAATCACCCGTTTGTTCCAGAGTGCAGATTGCGACACAGACCATTCATTGGTGTGTTGCAAGGTCAAGCTGCAGCTGAAGAAATTCCGTCGTGCTAGACAGCCTGGAAAGGCACGGATTGACACCAGCAAGATGGCCCAACCAGAACTTATTGAGCAGTTGGCCTCCACCTTTGAGAAGGAACTTAGTGTACCACAAGAAGGAGAATCTGCAAAGCAGAAGTGGGAAGAGCTGCGAAACACCATCCACCGCACAGCCTCAGAATCAGAATCAGAATCAGAATGAACTTTATTGCCAAGCACGTTTACAAGGAAACACAAGTAAACATACGAGGAATTTGACTTGACATTGAGCGCGCTAAATAAGCGCATCCCAATGACGCGGCAGACATGCAAGGCGCCTGTCATACAGTGGGGGGTAAAGAGGGGGAGGGGGAAGGGCAGGGGTAGAGAAACACAATGGGCAGAGAGAAAAAAGCATTGTTAATCAAAATAAAGCTCATTATATGACCAAAATTGTGATTACCTAGAAAAAAACTCTCTAATGCACATATAAATTAGCAGACAATAGTTCACACAACACAAGAATTGAGAGAGTCAGTGTATGTTTATATATCAGTGTGTGTATCAGTCCTGTAATGTATGCAGTGAAGTGTAGGTGTGTCAATCGCTAGTGAACAGCAGAGGGCGCCTCCTGGCAGTGGATGGATGTTAATCATGTGATCTATAAGCAAGTCCAGAGTCTCTCTCTCTTGCTTGCAGGTGGCGAGTTGAAGACACATGGCACTGTCCTTGAGGAGTCCACTCTGTTGAAACGACAGCGATTGTGTCGATTGTTCGGGTTAGCAGAGCCGCTCCTTCCGCTTATCTTCATCGAGGAGGAATGTAAATGTAAACAGGGCCCCAAAGACAAGGTCAAATCTGCACAGTGCACTCAGAGAATAGAATTTTCCTCACCCGTGCAATTCTGTGCTTCATAATTTCCATGTGCAGGCTTAAACTTTAACATTCTCTGGAGAGCACTGGCGACTTCAAGATGTATTCCACCATCTGAATCTCCATTCACTTCACCATGCCGCCTCGTGCACTCCCCAACTGGTTGAATTGGTGAAGGAGCTTGCCTGGATCCACATTTTGAACAGCTCTCCACCTTCCTCAATTTCTGAAACACCAGGAAACTCTAGAGCCAAAAATAGAATCCTGTGTCATAGCCAATAGATGTCTTCTGCATCTCCAGTCAAACCATACACTCAGCAGGTTCCAATTCTTGGGCTCCCCCTTGGCCCGGTTCTTGTTGAAAAGTAGTGACAATAGCACATTTAAGCCGCTTCCAAATCCATAATTTCCGTTTAGATTAAGATTAAGCCTTAGCTACCTTTGGGAGGAAGACCTCGAAGTCACAGGACTGGTTTGATGCCAAGTTGACCGAGATGACCCCCGTCATTGAAGCCAAGTGCTCAGCACTTGCTGAGTACAAGAAGTACCCAAACGAGAAGAATCTCCAGATTCTCAGGGCTGTGAGAAGCAAAGTTCAGCAGACTGCTCGGCGCTGTGCCAACGAGTACTGGACTCAGCTCAGCCAAGACATTCAAACCGCTGCCATAACAGGGAACATCCGTGGTATGTACGATGGCATCAAGAAAGCACTTGGTCTGGCTCAGAGCAAGACGCCCCCCCCCCCCTCAAATCCTCCACTGGGAAGATGATCACAGAAAAGAACAAGCAGATGGAGAGATGTGTGGAACACTACTCCGACCTCTACTCCAGACAGAACACCGTGACACCATCAGCCCTTGATGCCATCGACTGCCTGCCATCCATGGACGAACTTGACTCCGAGCCAACCATCGACGAACTCAGCAAGGCCATTGATAGCTTGGCCGCTGGCAAGGCACCCGGCAACAACGGCATACCCCCCAACCTGATCAAGCACTGCAAGACCGCCCTACTGCTGCCATTGCATGACGTCCTCTGCCAGTGCTGGAAGGAAGGTGCCGTACCACAGGACATGAGGGACGCCAAGATCATCACCCTCTACAAAAACAAAGGGGAGAGAAGCGACTGCAACAACTACAGGGGCATCTCCCTTCTCAGCGTTGTTGGCAAAGTCTACGCACGAGTTGTTCTCGTTCATCTACAGAAGCTTGCCGAACGTGTCTACCCCGAGTCTCAGTGTGGCTTCCACACTGAGCGATCGACGGTAGACATGATATTCTCCATCTGCCAACTCCAGGAGAAATGCAGAGAACAGAACATGCCCCTGTACGTCACCTTCATTGATCTCACAAAACGTTCGATCTGGTCATCAGAGAGGGCCTTTTCAAGATCCTGCCAAAGATAGGATGCCCACCAAAGTTGCAAAGCCTCATCGAATCGTTTCACACCAACATGCAGGGGATAGTGCAGCACGACGGCAACGTCTCAGAGCCATTCAACATACGCAGCGGAGTGAAACAGGGCTGTGTACTTGCGCCAACCCTCTTTGGGATTTTCTTTGCTATGCTCCTGAGGCATGCCTTCAGCACAGCAACAGAGGGAATCTACCTGCACACAAGATCTGACGGCAGGCTTTTCAACCTCGCCCGCCTGAAAGCCAGAACCAAAGTACGCGAGGCTCTAATCAGAGACATGCTGTTCACAGACGACGCTGCAGTCGCAACCCACACACAGCAGGAGCTTCAGACCCTGATGGACCGCTTCTCCCAAGCATGCAAGGACTTCGGGCTTACCATCAGCCTGAAGAAGACTAACGTCTTGGCGCAAGGCACGGAAGCACCACCAACCATCACCATCTACAACTACGAGCTGGAGGTCGTGAATCAGTTCACGTACCTGGGGTCCACGATCAGCAACAACCTCTCCCTTGATACAGAGATCGACAAGAGGATTGGAAAATCAGCCTTCACACTCGCTCGCCTCACCACACGAGTGTGGGAGAATCCCAAACTCTCTGGCAAGACGAAGATGGCAGTGTACAACGCCTGCGTCATCAGCACACTGCTCTATGGGAGTGAGACGTGGACAACATACGCCCGGCAGGAAAAGAGACTGAACTCCTTCCACTTGCGCTGCATTCGCCACATCCTGGACATATCCTGACAGGACAAAGTGCCCAATAGAGAAGTTCTGTCCCGCTCCGGCCTTCCCTCCATGTTCACTCTACTCAGGCAGCGCAGGCTCCGCTGGCTAGGCCACGTTCACCGTATGGAGGATGGCAGAATCCCCAAAGACATCCTCTACGGAGAACTGGCGACTGGCAGGAGAGACGTTGGCCACCCACAGCTGCTCTTTAGAGACGTCAGCAAGAGAGACATGAAGGCCCTGGAGATCAACACAGAGCGCTGGGAGGACCTTGCAACGGACCGCTCCAAATGGAGAGGCACCCTGACCAGACAGCTCAAGGCGGGTGAAGAGAGACTGACTGCTGAAGCAGATGAAAAAAGGACCCGCAGGAAGAACCGCAACAGACCCAGCAGCACGGAGACCACCCACAAGTGCGACCTGTGTAACAGGGACTGCCATTCGCGCATCGGCCTGTTCAGCCACAGGCGGTGCTGTTCCAGCAGAGTAGACATTTAGGATTCTCTTCCATGGTCATCATAGACCAACGGAGGTGTCAGAAGTCTGAAATATAACCTCACAAATACAGAGTACAAAAAGGCATTAGACTGAATCATAGATCAGACTTAAGACACACAGAGCCTTTGAAGTTTTTACTAGTACAGCACAAGGAGCATCAACACACATACAGGGTGAGCTGAATACTGCCGGACAATCCGCAGTTGCTTTCTTTATATACACTCAGCAAAAGCAGAACAAACAGAATTGCCACATAAGCAAAAGTACGCTCTGTATGTCTTCAAGTGTGTGTAGGAGATAAATTGTATGAACACTCTGTTCATGCAATGTCCCCTGCACACACAGGGTGTACAGGGGACAAGTCTTGATACAGCATATACAGTGGGGCAAAAAAGTATTTAGTCAGCCACCAATTGTGCAAGTTCTCCCACTTAAAAGATTTAAGAGGTCTCCAATTTTCATCATAGGTATACCTCAACTATAAGAGACAAAATGAGAAAAAAAAAATCCAGAAAATCACATTGAAGGATTTTTAATGAATTAATTGGTAAATTCCTCGGTAAAATAATTATTTGGTCAATAACAAAAGTTCATCTCAATACTTTGTTATATACCCTTTGTTGGCAATGACAGAGGTCAAACGTTTTCTGTAAGTCTTCACAAGGTTTTCACACACTGTTGCTGGTATTTTGGCCCATTCCTCCATGCAGATCTCCTCTAGAGCAGTGATGTTTTGGGGCTGTCACTGGGCAACATGGACTTTCAACTTCCTCCAAAGATTTTCTATGGGGTTGAGATCTGGAGACTGGCTAGGCCACTCCAGAACCTTGAAATGCTTCTTACGAAGCCACTCCTTCGTTGCCCGGGCGGTGTGTTTGGGATCATTGTCATGCTGGAAGATCCAGCCACGTTTCATCTTCAATGCCCTTGCTAATGGAAGGAGGTTTTCACCCAAAATCTCACGATACATGGCCCCATTCATTCTTTCCTTTACACGGATCAGTCGTCCTGGTCCTTTTGCAGAAAAACAGCCCCAAAGCATGATGCTTCCACCCCCATGCTTCACAGTAGGTATGGTGTTCTTTCTCCTCCAAACACGACAAGTGGAGTTTTTACCAAAAAGTTCTATTTTGGTTTCATCTGACCATATGACTTTCTCCCAATCCTCTTCTGGATCATCCAAATGCTCTCTAGCAAACTTCAGACGGGCCTGGACATGTACTGGCTTAAGCAGGGGGACGCGTCAGGCACTGCAGGATTTGAGTCTCTGGTGGTATAGTGTGTTACTGATGGTAGCCTTTGTTACTTTGGTCCCAGCTCTCTGCAGGCCATACACTAGGTCCCCCCATGTGGTTCTGGGATTTTTGCTCATCATTCATGTGATCATTTTGACCCCACGGGGTGAGATCTTGCGTGGAGCCCCAGATTGAGGGAGATTATCAGTGGCCTTGTATGTCTTCCATTTTCTAATAATTGCTCCCACAGGTGATTTCTTCACACCAAGCTGCTTACCTATTGCATTCAGTCTTCCCAGCCTGGTGCAGGTCTACAATTTTGTTTCTGGTGTCCTTTGACAGCTCTTTGGTCTTGGCCATAGTGGAGTTTAGAGTCTGACTGGTTGAGGTTGTGGAAAGGTGTCTTTTATACTGATAACGAGTTCAAACAGGTGCCATTAATACAGGTAACAAGTGGAGGACAAAGGAGCCTCTTAAAGAAGAAGTTACAGGTCTGTGAGAGCCAGAAATCTTGCTTGTTTGTAGGTGACCAAATATTTATTTTACTAAGGAATTTACCAATTAATTCATTAAAAATCCTTCAATGTGATTTTCTGGATTTTTTTTTCTCATTTTGTCTCTCATAGTTGAGGTATACCTATGATGAAAATTGGAGACCTCTCTCATCTTTTAAGTGGGAGAACTTGCACAATTGGTGGCTGACTAAATACTTTTTTGCCCCACTGTATGTCAACACTCTTTTATTACACATCAGATGAATAACAGAAGGGTGATGCAGCTTAGTCACTAACAGTGATTATAAGAAGCACAAGTTGTATTTATGACTAATAAGAAAAAGCATCATACATATAAGAATATCAATCTTCATTTCATGAATCATTAATAAAATGATAACTGTTTATATGCATACAGTATATACAATTTTTCCCAACATTTTCCTCCTGTTTATTATTTTATTAATCTTTTTAATCATATGCAGTTATCAGTATAATGTAACTTCAAAAGATTTCCTATATTGACATCCTTAAGCATTCATGTGGCGTATAGCTAGAGCACTGCCATACATTGGAAAAAGAGTACCCATTGGTTTTCCAAGAATCCATACCCAACATCATTTGGCCAAAAAACAGTAGGATTAAGATAAGATAAGATAAGATAAGCCTTTATTAGTCCCACAACGGGGAAATTCCAGGATTGCAACAGCACAGGGATAGCAACACTCAGAGCAACAATCAGAAGGCAAGAAAAAAACAAGCAAGCAAGAGCAGCTAATATACATATGTACATATTACTATAAAATATATATATATACACACACAGACACACAGTGCAGAGCATTGTAGCTGGATGGAATAAATATATGAATATATGAACACACAGTGCAGAGCATTGTAGCTAGATGGAATAAATATGTAAATATATAAACACCCACAGTACGGAGCATTGCAGCTAGGTGGAATAAATATGCAAGTATATAAACACACACAGTGCGGAGCAATGTAGCTAGATGGAATAATATGTAGATATATAAAAACACAGTGCGGAGCATTGTAGCTAGATGGAATAAATATATAGATATATAAATATAAACACACCCAGTGCTGAGCATTGTAGCTAGATGGAATAAATATGTAAATATATAAACACACACAGTGCAGAGCATTGTTGCTAGATGGGATGAAACAGCATAACCGTCTACTTAGTTATCCTACATGGTATGATTATGTGCCCATACATAGTCTCACCCTCCATAGCGACCGGTATGTTCCTAGTTGTATGCCGGAGGGGACCATTGTGTAAGTCTATTGCATCTTTTGCATTCAAAAAACTATTAGTTTGTTACGTCTTTTTGCTATCTCTGCGAGCAGCCCTGCTTAGGTTGTACAGTCTGACAGCCGTTGGTAGGAAGGACCTACGAAACCTCTCGGTTGTGCACCTGGGATGATGTAGTCTGCTGCTAAATGAGCTCCTCAGTGCATCCAGTATGTCCTGCATAGGGTGGAACTCGGACTCCAGCAGAGATGACAGTTTAGCCACCGTCCTTCTCTCTCCTATCTCCTCCATCGGATCAAGGCGCTGCCCCAGGACAGAGCTAGCTTTCTTAATCAGTTTGTTCAGTCTCTTCCTATCGGCTGCAGTAATGCCACTGCCCCAGCAGACCACTCCAAAAGTGATGGCTGATGCCACCATCATGTCATAGAATGACTTCAGCAGCGCCCCTTGTACACCAAAAGACCTGAGTCTCCTCAGCAGGAACAGCCTGCGCTGTCCCTTCTTGTAGAGTGCGTCAGTATTGTGTGACCAGTCTAGTTTATTGTTCAGATGAACACCCAGGTACTTATAGGATGTCACCATCTCGATGTCTGTTCCCTGTATATTTACTGGTACTGTGAGGGGCTGCCCATGCCTGCGGCAGTCCACCACCAGCTCCTTAGTTTTCCTCGCGTTGATCTGGAGGCAGTTCCGATGGCACCAGTCCATGAAGTCCTGGATAAGCCCTCTGTACTCAGCTTCATCTCCATTGGAGATGAGGCCAACGATCGCAGAGTCATCAGAGAACTTCTGTAGATGGCAGTGTGTTGTGTTGTGTGAGAAGTCCGCAGTATAAAGAGTGAACAGGAAGGGAGCCAGCACCGTTCCCTGGGGGGCCCCCGTGCTACTGATGATCGTGTCGGACACACAGTCCCGGGTTCTCACAAACTGAGGCCGGTTCGTGAGGTAGTCCAGGATCCATGATGACAGGTGCTGGTCCACCCCTGCGCGCAGCAGCTTGTCCTTCAGGATCATCGGTTGGATGGTGTTGAAAGCACTGGAGAAGTCAAAGAACATGATCCTCACCATATTCCCGGGCTTCTCCAGGTGGGACAGAGAACGGTGAAGGAGGAAGATCACCGCATCCTCCACCCCAATGCCATGCTGGTAGGCGAACTGGAGTGGATCCATCGCTGGTTCCACCAGGGGGCGGAGGTGAGCAAGGAGCAGTCTCTCCAGGGTCTTCATCAAGTGGGACGTCAAGGCCACCGGTCTGTAGCTGTTCAGGTCTTTGGGGTGGGAAGTTTTTGGTACAGGTACCACACAAGATGTTTTCCACAGCTGTGGTACCCTCCCCAGTTTCAGGCTCATGTTGAAGATATACGTCACAATCCCACACAGCTGGTCTGCACAGGACTTGAGGAGCTTTGCGCTGATGCCGTCCGGTCCCGGCGCCTTCCTCGCTTTGATCTTCCTCAGCTCCGTCCTCACCTGGGTCTTGGTCAGGGTCAGGATGGGGGGCTGTGTGTTGGGAGTGGGGGGGTGTTGGTGGAGTGGGGAGTGGGCAGCAGGACTTGATTTCTTTAGAGGCAGCAGTGGTTGTTGTGCAGACAGGGGGGAGGGCGGTTGGTCAAATCTATTGAAAAACAGATTCAGGTTGTTCGCCCACTCCCTGCCCCCCGTGGCCTGGGGGGAGGTATTCTGGAGCCCAGAGATGGTTTTGAGGTTTCTCCAGACCCCGCTGATGTCGCTCTGTTGCAGCTTGTCCTCCATCTTCTTCCTGAAGCTGTCCTTGCCTTCTCTGATCTTTCTCCTCAGCTCCCTCTGTACGGACTTCAGCATCTCCCTGTTCGCCGACCTGAAGATCCTCTTCTTCTCTCTCAGAAGTGTTTTTATCTCAGGGTTGATCCAGGGTTTGTTGTTTGAGTGACGCCGTATGGTCTTGGTGGGAACGGATTT
Source organism: Pholidichthys leucotaenia (assembly GCA_020510985.1). Taxonomy (NCBI): domain Eukaryota; kingdom Metazoa; phylum Chordata; class Actinopteri; order Cichliformes; family Pholidichthyidae; genus Pholidichthys; species Pholidichthys leucotaenia. Next base: position 32,955,016 of record CM035842.1, on the reverse strand, counting down.
GTCCACACAGTAGCTGAGGTAGCCCGTGAAGGTGTGAATGAGGCCATCGATGTCCTCACCATGTGGATCGTAGAGCTGCTTCCAGGCGGATTATTGCTACATTGTATTGTAGATTATTGCTACAGTTAAAAGTACAATTTTTCCTCTTTAAGGTGAATTTTCCAGCAGCAATATAGGGAAAGTGAAATACATTTCTACAGACAGAATCATAATATGACACTTCACAGGTCACTTCCTTAGTATCATTGCATCTTTGTGAAATACCCAGGTTGAAACTGTCTAACTGTAATAGTGACATTCAATCTATTAAGATACCTTTCTGACAAATGCCCCACCAACCAATGTCCAACATTATTGCTTGTATTAAACAGACTGAGACGAGAGTTCATCGCTATTGTCGCTCCGGGCGTTTTCTCTTCACTCAGTGGAACAGGGATCATGGGTATTGTAGTCAATCATGGGTATTGCAGTCTTGTGTAAATGGGGTAGCAATGAACACACATAGCAAGAAGTATCGATTCCCAGTCCTCTCACCGAAACCACCATTGTCTGGTACCATAGGTTATGCGTATTGTTCATTGTCCGTGCTTCGTGGGTTCCTTGTCCTTGAATCAGAAAGAGATTACCACCCCACTGCCAGGAGAAGTGCTGAACACAGAGTCATCAATAGTTTTGGTGCCATGCTTCCACCTGAGAGAGTACCCCTCCGGGCCTCTTTCTTCACCAGGGTTGAGACGGCCTTGTCCTTAAAAGGACATGCCCCCTTTGTACTGGACTTACTCAGGGAAACAAGTTAGTTAGTTCACTTACAGGCACCCGTAGTCTTTTAGCGTGTGAAAGGTGAATCCGAGATGGTCATTCAGCAATACGTACTGCAGTGGGAGTGGGACATAGTCTCCAGGTTGATCCGTTTCTTTCTGTGGAGCAGCTTCTGACAGAATCAAAACATTCCCTGAGATGTTCACCAAGATCTGTGTATTTGTTAGGTGTGGTTAGTGGTGAGGGGTCAGGTAATACATAAGGATGGCGAAAAAACACATTCAAAATGTGATAATCCTGTGTTTGGGTCTAGTATAGAGTTAATGGTTAGTCTGACTAATTTCAGAGCTTCTGGCCAAGTAACACCCTTTCCATGTGTGGTTTTTGCCAGCATTTGTTTGATTATACCGATACTATGAAATTTGATCTTACTTCTTACAGCTTGGATTAAGTTTTCCATTGCTCCTTGAGCATTATTTTATAAACAAATGATGCACTTTTGGCATGTTTTTGTTACTTCTTTCAAAATATTAGGACAGTTTTTTCCAACATCCTCATCATTGATTTCCTCCTGTTGGCACATGGTTGGCCATGTGCCACCAGGACAGCTCATCTGTATAATGTGGGTGGCAGAGCAAATTTTCATCAGACAAGCCAAATGTATATCTAATTATTTACACATGAAACAGGAGGAAGGTCCATATTATTTTGACAGTCTTTTAAAACATCAACATTATTAATAAGACTGACAGTTCCTAAAAGACCAATAGCAGCACAGTGAGTAGCGTTATGCAGGTGGCATGTGCTATAAGCATATTTACTATCTGTACAGAATACAGATGAGTTAACCCCAGACAACACCGTTACAGCATAAGCACACTTCTATTTTTACAGAGCAAGCCTATCGCTCGCTTCTTCCTTTGCTAAGTAGAGAGAGGGAGAGAGTTGCTGTTCGCCCCCTCCTCCACAACATGGGAAATGTGTAGGATAATAGAAGGCATGATCTTATTATTTGTATTATCCCATAAATAATAAAAAGGTGGTCTGTATTGCCCAGCCTGCATTTGAGTTATAACTGCAGCCATATGTTTATCCTGGGCACTACAGAAAATGAAATGAAAAGCACTTATGTAAATAAAATTGCATTTATTGATAATTTTTATGCATTATCTATTTTTCTGGGGATTGCTAATTATTTGCTAATTAATTTGCTTATTAATTTCTTTGATACCCTCTGTTTTGATAGATGGAGGCTTAATATCTCAATAATTATAGCTTCTTTTTGTGACATCTCTTGAAATAGTTTACAAATTTCATTTAAGAAAAACAAAATAACTATCTGTGCATTTTTGATATGCTTCAGCATTGATAAATAAGATCAGTTTGTCCAACTGAACACAGATGGGTTGAATTTGAAATATTGTGTCACATTCTTTCAGTCAAAGGAAAGGCGGACGTTTTGCCTAATTTAGAATTCGATTTAATGTTTTACAAGGAATGTCCCTATTTCATACATTCCTTGGTAAATTATGGAGTGCAATGTAGTTCACCCTGACCCAGCTTGGCCACCGCTGAATCAGGAGAAGCACATCCCTCATTGCTGTCACATTTCTGAAATATATTGTTACCGCACCATTATGTGGTGAGTAATATCAGTATAAAATCATATAAACATTACATTTGTAAAGTCAAAGTCATTTGAATCAGTACACCTTATGTTATCTACAATGTCATACAAAGTCATACTTGGCTTCAAAAAGTGATTCTTTCTCCAAGACCTTTGTCTGATAATCCACAGCCTCTGGCAGATCATATGCACAGACACATTAATTATCAATCTGTTTTGATCCTCTGTGCTCTAAATCATGTGATATAGGGTAAACATAAAATCTTCAGTGATTAGGCATTATTAAATGACATAATATGATCATAGTATGGCCTGTAGTCACATTGTCACACGTCAGTCCTTTTTTCCCTATAAAGTGCACTGTCATATTTCAGTCAAGGACAAAGGTCAGTAATGCGTCAAAATTGTTTTTTTTTTTTAAATATGTAAACAGTTTATCACGTACGCAACATTAATCAAGACCCCACAGAGTTAAATTGAAAAAATAAAAGCTTTGTAAAAGTACCCATATTTAGACCACTTTCTTCACAGATCAACCACACACACACACACACACACACACAGAATAGATAATAGATAAAACAACGTTCTCATTGTCCATTTTAACGTTATCCAGTTTTGCTGCCATTTAATTATGATTTTATTTGCTTCCTCCTTTTCCCAACCTCTTGGGCTTCTTGTGAAAGAGTGGAATACGGGCCCGCCTTAGGTCCCGGTTTGGGGTATGGGGGTGGATTTTCCAATAGTGGAGTTTTCTGGCTTCATCAGCTCTCCGTTGGGAAGCCTCTGCCGCTTGTGACCACAAGATGGCACATTGGAGCTCCGCACTGGGTTTGCCTGTTTTAACAGGTTTATTAGACGTCTTTTCAATGGTTGTTAACAATGCCTGGCATTCATCCACGTTCAACGTGGGCTTGAATGAGAAATCCTTTTTTCCATTTATTTAAGTATTTTTCTGGATCCTTTATTTTTCCCTTTTCATTTTGTCTGTTATTGTAATTTTTACAGCTGCGCGCGCTATGTCCTGTTTTTTCTTCTGTTTATTCGTCTGCCTATCTGGTCTTCTAACACAATTCCCCATTTTTAGATGGTCAGGGACGTTAACAGTACGCCCACCGTAACGTATTACTACCCAATTTTTGGGGTGTGTTCCGTAGTCAGGAACGTTGAACAGTACGCCGACTGTTTAACACTATTACTGCCCAATTTGGGGTGAATTCCTTCACCCTACTTATTTTAAAACCTGACCACCAAACAGTTGTGAATCGCCGTCACACTGTCTCCTGCACCCCTCTTTATTTTAAAACCTGACCGGTCAGTAACCGTGAATCGCCGTCATGTTACTTCCTAAGACCACTGCATTCCTGCAGCGGTTTTTAACCACAAGGAAAAGTACAGAACGCCGCTTGTACTACCATTACTTGCTCGTCAGCTGACCCGTGGTTCTTTAAAAATGGGAAATTGTGAATTGCGAGGCTCGGTTATTCTTCATATACGTCTACTACAGTCAATCTGAAAAGGGAAAAATTTGTAGCTTACTTTTTAGGCTCTATCAGTAAGGACAGCCGTCACCAGATTAGAGCCGGGAGAAGGAGAGTCTCTGGCAGCGTTCCCTCAAGTCGGGTTTCCAATTTTCAACCTGCAGGACACACATCCCTTCCCGCTCCACCTGGATCTCAGCTGTCCCGGGTTTCGGCACCAGCTATGTCAGAAGTCTGAAATATAACCTCACAAATACAGAGTACAAAAAGGCATTAGACTGAATCATAGATCAGACTTAAGACACGCAGAGCCTTTGAAGTTTTTACTTGTACAGCACAAGGAGCATCAACACACATACAGGGTGAGCTGAATACTGCCGGACAATCCGCAGTTGCTTTCTTTATATACACTCAGCAAAAGCAGAACAAACAGAATTACCACATAAGCAAAAGTACGCTCTGTATGTCTTCAAGTGTGTGTAGGAGATAAATTGTATGAAAACACTGTTCATGCAATGTCCCCTGCACACACAGGGTGTACAGGGGACAAGTCTTGATACAGCATATATGTCAACACTCTTTTATCACACATCAGATGAATAACAGAAGGGTGATGCAGCTTAGTCACTAACAGTGATTATAAGAAGCACAAGTTGTATTTATGACTAATAAGAAAAAGCATCATACATATAAGAATATCAATCTTCATTTCATGAATCATTAATAAAATGATAACTGTTTATATGCATACAGTATATACAATTTTTCCCAACAGGAGGCCAACAAGACTCATTCATTTTTTTTAAGAAATAACTTTTCAACAGTCTTTCTCAGTATATTCATCTCTGTCCTTATTGTCATGCAGGAAACAATAGTCCCTCAGCATAATGATGTGTTATTGTTGTATCCAACCTCTTTGAAACACAACAGATACTTCACTGTGCAAATAAAATCGAATTATTAGAATGATCCAGCTGGGACTTGAACCCCAGCTTCCCAGTTGCAGGACAGACATTTTACCTCCAAACTACTACTTAAGGGATAAGGACCTGTACTTATATAGTGCTTTTTCTAGTCTCAAAGACCACTCAGAGCACATCACTAGTACTAACCCTCTATTCTAAGGGCCTATAGGAGATAGATAGTCATTGGTAGTTGAGGCTTTCTTGAACACTTGAGCCTTTCATCAAAATGGTTATATAGACGAGGCCTCATGTGGAACTTCATTTGCTCTACTAGGCCATGTAGTCGACAAAGTATACAGCATGCAGATTTTTACAAGGGCATTATTGGTTTAATGTTTTTTTTTTCAATTTCAATGAATATGCTGTCTTTTAAGAAATATCAATGATCATAAGGGAAAAAAGAAATAATCAAACTGGGGTGACTCCAGTGAATGTTTTATTTCGTGTGCTTGTACTACTTATCCATTTTTATTAAGAAATAATAAATTTTCAACAGTCTTATACTGTTCCAGTATATTCAACTCTGGCCTTATTCTCATGCTGGGCACAATAGTAATAGTGCCTCAGCATAATGATGCATAATAATGATCCAAGCTCTTTGAAACACAACAGACACTTCACCTTGCAAATAAAAATAAAATGACAAGAATGACACAACTGGGATTCGAACCCAGGCCTCCCACTTGTAGTGCAGATGCTTTACCGCTAAGCCATCACCTCAGCTGTGTTAACCCTTTGAGCGTGTAGAATTTTTGGCAGGAAAACGCAGAGTTTGACCTCAAATTTTCAAATGACAATAGCTTCAGAACGGTTATAGTTAGAGGCAAAGTCCCAATTACAAATATGTTGCAGAGGAAACCAAGTGTCTTCCAAGTGAACTTGCATCCATGCATAGTGCATAATTGGACCTAATCTGCATATTGCAACAATCCAAATTTTATTATAACACTATAGCTTCAGAATGATCATAGTTAGATGCACAGTCCCAGTTACAAAAGTGTTGCAGAGGTACCCAAGTGTCTGACAGGTGAACTTGCATCCATGCATTGTGCATAATTGGACCTAATTTGCATATTGCGACAATCCAAATTTTACAACACTACAGCTCTAGAACGGTAATAGTTAGATGCAAAGTCCCAATTACAAAAATGTTGCAGAGAACCCAATTGTCTGCCAAGTGAACTTGCATCCATGCATTGTGCATAATTGGACCTAATTTGCATATTGCAACAATCCAAATTTTATTATAACACTATAGCTTCAGAATGATCATAGTTAGATGCACAGTCCAAGTTACAAAAGTGTTGCAGAGGTACCCAAGTGTCTGACAGGTGAACTTGCATCCATGCATTGTGCATAATTGGACCTAATTTGCATATTGCGACAATCCAAATTTTACAACACTACAGCTCTAGAACGGTAATAGTTAGATGCAAAGTCCCAATTACAAAAATGTTGCAGAGAACAATTGTCTGCCAAGTGAACTTGCATCCATGCATTGTACATAATTGGACCTAATTTGCATATTGCAACAATCCAAATTTTATTATAACACTATAGCTTCAGAATTACAGTTAGATGCAAAGTCCCAATTATAAAAGTGTTGCAGAGGTACCCTACTGTCTGCCAGGTGAACTTGCATCCATGCATTGTACATAATTGGACCTAATTACCGCTCCGGAAAAGCGGTAGAAGATGGATGGATGGACAATTTTTGTTTCACACACTGTCACCACATGGTCCTTTTGTCCCATCATTGACAAAATTACTAAAAATCATTCAAAACAAAAACAACTTTGGTGTCACACTGTCACCACATGGCCTTTTGTCCCTTCACTTGTCCCTTCATCTTCTACTGCTCTGGAAAAGCGGTAGAAGATGGATGGATGGACAATTTTTGTTTCATACTTTGTCAACACATGATCCTTTTGTCCCATCACTTGTCCCTTCATCTTCTACCGCTCTGGAAAAGCAATAGAAGATGGATGGATGGACAATTTTTGTTTCACACACTGTCACCACGTGGCCTTTTGTCCCATCGTTGACAAAATTACTAAAAATAATAAAAAAAAACCCACAAATCTCATGGCACATTTATTTCACATTAAACTAAAATGAAGCCAATGAAACACAGTTTATGCAACAAATATGTACCCGTTTGTTGCGTCGGTCACAAGCATCCAGAATTCTGGAGTCCAAAAAACCAACACAAAATCAATGGCTGGCGCAGATGACAGGTCCTTCTCTCCACGGTATCCAACTGACTGTTCAAATGCTTTCAGCCACGGCTGATAAACTTCTTCATCTCTAAGAAGCTCCCAGCCATCAATGTCCAAACCTCCTGCCGCATTGCCAGTACCTATTCTCCTGCCACCGCGCACACGTGGCACACCTCGATGCGCACCGGCAGTGTGCTCTTGCCCAGCCAAATGTCACCCACGGGCTGCTCTGGACCTTTTTACTTCGCGACCATGGTTTGGCAAAGCAGAACAATCTGCAGATGAGGCTCCTGTGCCATTTTGGGCACAGCTGGACACAGAAAATGCAGCTGCAGCGTCGCGCGCAAGATGTCCGTCTCCACTTTCATAAGAACTGCTTGCACCATTGTCCAAAGGCACATAATCAGAGCTGGACTCTAACTCAGATGACGAACTAGGGCTAAGCTCTTCCTCTGAACCAGGAGTGGCGAATACCAGCACTAATACCTCTTCAGCTGAGAACGTCTTCCTCGCCATCCTGTTTCCTGCGTGTCAAACAGCAGAATGAACGAGGGCGTGCTTCAAACGCTGATTTGACCTTCTTATTGAATTGGACCATTTCCAGTTCTCACCTAAGTGAAAAGCCACTCCTCTCAGCCACCAAGCAGTGTTAAAAGGTTTGTACATTTCACACTCTATTCAGCTGTACAGGCTTTGTTTGGACTGATCAGCTGACAGGTGCAGAAGTGCGCCATACACACTCAAAGGGTTAAGAATCCCCTATTTGTGTAAACTACATTAATGGGAAAAATGCGCTCAAAATGTTCCCAAATGGGAGAAGTTAATCTTTTTGCTGCTGCCTCCATGTAAAAATTGGCTGTGTCAAATCCCTTACACAGTCAAACATGACAACACAATACGTGAGGGATGGGGATTTCCATTGGGTATCGCTGCTCACTTTTTTTCATGTTGCGTGCAAAATTATGAACGGCTTCCTGACCCAGTCACGTGGTCCGACGTCAACACATACTGTACGTCACGATGCATGCCTCAAAACGCGCTTCGCCAAATATTTTCCGGATAAGCTCGGAGCTCCGGAGCCTGCCTTCCCATCACTACTAGAGACAGATGGGGTGGAACGCAGGAGGGAACGATCACACTGATGAGACACGGGAGCAAAAAAGGAACCAAGAATCAAAAACTACACAGGAATAAACCTAGAAAACCACAAATACCAGAATTGTACTTTCATACAAGGGAGCTCAAATAATACAAGGGTAAACAGGAAGTCAGGGTCTAAATCAGAAAATATACTGAAACATGGAGCAAAAGCCACCAAGAACATCATGAAACAGAGACCATAACAAAATGGAAAAACATGACATCAGGTGGAGATATAAGTATTTCACACTCATATTTTTTCATCAATATATTTTTTGAAGAATATAAAGGCTTTAATTCTGAACCTTTCTAGACATTTTGTTGATGTATTTTTTTTAAAAAATATATTTGTTTTAATGAATACACTGTCTAAGTGTTTTTCAACCAGGGTGCCCTGGTATGTTCAGGTTTCTGTGGGAAATTGTCTAATTTCACTTGTTAATTGGTCCAGAAATTGCAAATAATGTGCCACCCTAATCCTAGTGACTTTTCTGTCAGTGCAAGGTCAATCCTATGAGAAATCACTGCTTTTCACTGTCATTCCATGATCTACTGTAAACATGTTGCAGCATTTTAATTTTCCTGCACTGGATGAAACTCAAAGAGATCATTAGAAAAATTTATCTTGCAATAAAATATTACAGATACATTGTCATCAATTTTAGTATACCCACTGTTCTTTAATTGTTACAAACATTTTCATATTCATCATGTGGTAGTCACTATCACTGTCAGACCCAACAATACACTTTTTATAAAGACATTTATATTGCTGTCTGAGGTTGATGATAGATAGATACAGTGGTGTGAAAAAGTGTTTGCCCCCTTCCTGATTTCTCATTTTTTTGTATGTTTGTCACACTTAAATGTTTCAGATAATCAAACAAATTTAAATGTTAGACAAAGATAACACAAGTAAACACAAAATGCAGTTTTTAAATGAAGGTGTTTATTATTAAGGGCAAAAAAATCCAAACCTACATGGCCCTGTGTGAAAAAGTGATTCCCCCCACCCCCCTTTCAATAAAACCTAAATTAACTGTGATTTATCACATCTTTGGAAAGCTGAGTTCAATTTCTCGAGCCACACCCAGCCCTAATTACTACTACACCTGTTCTCAATCAATAAATCACTTAAATAGGACCTGCCTGACAAAATGAAGTAGACCAAAAGATCTTCAAAAGCTAGATATCATGCTGTGATCCCAGAAAAATCAGGAAAAAATGAGAAACAAAGTAATTGTGATCTATCAGTCTGGAAAAGGTTATAAAGCCATTTCTAAAGCTTTGGGACTCCAGCAAACTACAGTGAGAGCCACTATCTACAAATGGCAAAAACATGGAACAGTGGAGGACCTTCCCAGGAGTGGCCGACCAACCAAAATTACCCCAAGGGTGCAGCAACGAGTCATCCAAGAGGTCACAAAAGACCCCACAACAACATCCAAAGAACTGCAGGCCTCACTTGCCTCAGTTAAGGTCAGTGTTCATGACTCCACCATAAGAAAGAGATTGGGCAAAAATGGCCTGCATGGCAGAGTTCCAAGACAAAAACTATTGCTGAGCAAAAAGAACATAAAGGCTGGTCTCAGTTTTGCCAGAAAACATCTTGACGATCCCCAAGACTTTTGGGAAAATACTCTGTGGACTGACGAGACAAAAGTTGAACTTTTTGGAAGGTGAGTGTCCCATTACATCCGGCGTAAAAGTATCACAGCATTTCAGGAAAGGAACATCATACCAACAGTAAAATATGGTGGTGGTAGTGTGATGGTCTGCGGCTGTTTTGTTGCTTCAGGACCTGGAAGACTTCTTGTGGTCAATGGAACCATGAATTCTGCTATCTACCAAAAAATCCTGAAGGAGAATGTCCGGCCATCTGTTTGTGACCTCAAGCTGAAGCACACTTGGGTTCTGCAGCAGGACAATGATCTAAAACACACCAGCAAGTCCACCTCTGAATGGCTTAAGAAAAACAAAATGAAGACTTTGGAGTGACCAAGTCAAAGTGTCAAAGTTCCTACCTGAATCCGATTGAGATGCTGTGGCATGACCTTAAAAAGGCGGTTCATGCTCGAAAATCCTCCAGTGTGGCTGAATTACAACAATTCTGCAAAGATGAGTGGGCCAGAATTCCTCCAGAGTGCTGTAAAAGTCTCATTGCCAGTTATCGCAAATGCTTGATTGCAGTTGTTGCTGCTAAGGGTGGCCCAACCAGTTATTAGGTTTAGAGGGCAATCACTTTTTCACCCAGGGCCATGTAGGTTTGGATTTTTTCCCCTTAATAATAAACACCTTCATTTAAAAACTGCATTTTGTGCTTACTTGTGTTATCTTTGTCTAATATTTAAATTTGTTTGATGATATGAAACATTTAAGTGTGACAAACATACAAAAAAATGAGAAATCAGAAAGGGGGCAAACACTTTCTCACACCACGGTAGGTAGGTAGGTAGCTAGCTAGCTAGCTAGCTAGAGAGATAGATAGATAGATGTACTTTATTGATCCCAAACTGGGAAATTGCAGATTATCTTTCCTGATTACAGGTTAGTTTCACTTAACCCCTTGCACTCTGGTCAATTTCCCTAAAAACGGCAAAAAATAACGTACCCAAAGTAAATCAAAAGCTGTTCTTCAACACTTTGCAGCATCTTCATGGGGTTAGTCTCATTTAAAAGAAAACACTTTGAATTTTTTGGCAAAACAGTCATAATCTCTCTAAGTGCTCCTGCCACTGAGTAACAGTCATCTAAACATACTGAACTTGAAGAAAATAAATTTCACCTGGGTGTTTTTTTTGGATACAAATGCTTGCAAATAACACACAGCTGTCAGATCCGGGCTGGAAAATGCAACAGAAATTTAGAACCAAGTGTTATACAGCTGAGGTCAAAATTTTGTAACAACACCACAAAAAATGAATATATTACACAGCTTTTTTCTTAGGTTGTTCCCAGGCGTTTTTGAACTGTGCCAAATTGTGCCAAATGGCACAGTTTGGAAAAACGTCTGTAACTTTTGAATGATTCAATATAGAAGCTTCATCTTGGGCTCCAATGAAAGGTGACACTCAGGGCTGTGTGTGTGTGTGTGTGGGGGGGCATTCATGGTCCGGACATCGTAACATGAAGACCGCGGCGCACGGGTCCAGTCCGTGCGCCGCGGTCTTCATGTTACGATGACGCACAGTTGTAATTTACCGATCGGTCAAAAATCATTTTGAGTACTATTTTCAGGGATACAGAATAATTAAGCTTATAATACTTACCTGTCCACAACAGCAGTGTCGCTGGCGAACTTCTCTTCCTCATTGTCAGACGAACATGACGCTAGTCCGCTTGTTACGGACTCATGGTTCTGGTCACGCAACCCGGTCAAACCATAATTCCATTATTGCGGTTTTGCGCTTCCATGATTGCGGTTTTGGCGAACGATTTTTCAAAACAAATAAGAACAGTAGTAAGAAAAAAAGACTGGCGAACGCCTGTGTGTCACCCAGCCTTACACAAAACAGATTTTATGCAAGGGACGCATGCTTTCGAACTTCTGTGCTTCAATTGGCTCGCTGTATTCGCAGCCGTTGGTAGGTGGGTCCTTCTTGCTAGGTTTTCAGTCATTGATTCTTCAAGGTTTCAGAAACCCAATTCAAGGCTCTTATTAGTCGAATTAGAGGTCAATCACATCTAAACCAATCAAAGCACTCCTTTGGCTTTCTGTTCGCGGCTGTGTCTGTAGTGGAAGAACGGAAATGCAGCTTTTTTTTTTTCAGTGCGCTCTAGGACGCAGAGACGTGTCCGCCCGCGGTACACCGGAGTGCAAGAGGTTAAACTGTCTACAAAATGGTGTACTGGATAGTCATGTTGAGGGGAGGACACCGAAATGTTGAGGTGTTTTTGTACTATTTACAGCGGAGAAAATAAGTATTGAACACGCCAACATTTTTCTCATTAAACATAGTATTTCTAATGGATCAGTTGACCTGAGATTTTCATCAGATATCAGTAACAACCCAAGTAATCCATACATACAAAGAAATCAAGACAGCTGTGTTTACAAAACAAGTTATATTTAATAAACTGGAATGACACAGGGAATAAGTATTGAACACACTTGGTGAAATTCATTTAATGTTTAGTAGAAAAGCCTTTGTTGGTAATAATTGCTTCCAGACACCTCCTGTATGGAGAAACTAGGCACAGGCATTGCTCAGGAGTGATTTTTGAACCCATGGTAAAATGATGTTCTTTCCACTTCCAAATGATGGCTCCAACAGTACTCACTTGAACGTTCAGCAGTCTGGAAATTCACCTGTAACCAATGCCATCATTATATTTTGTAACAATAAGGTTGTGAAGGTCTAGAGAGTGCTCTTTGCTTCTACCCATCATGAGTTCTTTGTGGTGTGACAATCTGATGTTCACAGACCTTTTTAAAGGCTATGAGTCAGGACTTAACTAGCTTAAATTAATTTGCACTGATGAGGGAGGGGATGGTTTCCTAAATTCTGACGGATTTCAGCTGGCTTCTTGACTTCTATGCCTTTTTGCACCTCTTTTTCTTCATGTGTTCAATACTTATTCCCTGTGTCATTCCACTTTATTAAATATAACTTTTGTGAATACAGTTGCCATGATTTCATTGTTTTCCCTGCTGTAAATACCATCTTCTCTCCAAAATCTAAAGTGTCACAGTTAAAACTGATGCAAATGATAATAAAAACTACTCAGTGTTTTATCATATTCAAATTAGAATTACCACTGGTATAATATGTATAAACAAAAACATCAGCAGACTTAAATGACCACACAGTGTTCTCTGAACATCTGTTGCTGACATGGGATTGAAGCAGTTACAGCAGTGGACAAAATTGTTGGTACCCCTCTGTTAATGAAAGAAAAACCCACAATGGTCACAGAAATAACTTGAATCTGACAAAAGTGGTAATAAATAAAAATGTGATGAAAACTAACCAATGAAAATCAGACAATGCTTTTGAATTGTGGTTCATCAGAATTATGTTAAAAAAACAAACTCATGAAACAGGCCTGGACAAAAATGATGGTACTGTGGAGTGTGTCAAATAAGAGGCAGATTCATGGACAGACGGTTTATTACACACTTCACATCTCACAAGCGCAGAACAGAATGAATGATTTCAACAAGCTCTCCTCTCTTCACTGAACTCTCTCTTCACACGTTTCATGGCATTACTCATCACACAGCATGACATTTACATTACACTGCATTCAACCCCCTATGTCCCTAACTCCTTCCTGCTATCTCGCCAGGAACTCCCTGGGCATTGTTCTCCCATGTTTATTCACTGTCTCTTCCTGAGATGCTGCATAACCTGACTCCCTATAACCCCCCCCCCCCCAGCATCTTAGATAGAACATCAGTCCACACGCTCTCTTGGCTTCAGTCTCCTCCCATATCTGCTATAACTGGGGTTTACCGCCTCCGTGGCGCTGCTGTGCCGGTGGGGGGCTGCTGGGAGTGTGTCTGACTGCGGGTGGGCCGTGGCGAGTGGGGGGGGGACTTCGCTCTGTCCGTGTGGCTGCTCTGGCGGATCGCTTCCCTGGGGAGCTCTCCAAAGGGGTCTTCCACGCCGAGGGGCCCTAGCCAACAGCACTTGCTCGTCCACTGCTACGAAGGCGGGTTTGAGTCTGTCTATGCCAATTCTCTCCCGCCAACCTCCCAAGTCTAGCAGAAAATGTTTGTCCCCTGTTTCCAACACTCTGAACGGTCCATCATAGGGTGGGCGCAATGGCGGGCGGTGGGCGTCGTGTCTGACGAACATGAACTCCGCGTTCTTCAAAGTTTTAGGCACAGAAGCACGCGGAAAACAGTGGTGGGCCGGGCCCGGCAGCGTGCCTGTGTTTGCGCGCCGCTGCAAAAGCTGAGACGGGGAGCTGTCCGGCGCGGGATTATCTGGCAGAAATTCCCCGGGCAGCCGTAGGGGCTGCGCAAAAGCAAGCTCTGCTGGAGAAGTTTCCAAATCCTCTTTTGGTGTGGAGCGCAACCCCAATAAAACCCACGGCAACCTGTCTACCCAATTTGCATCCGTCAGTGAAGCCCTGAGTGCTGCTTTCAGTGATCTATGAAAACGCTCGCATAACCCATTGGCCTGTGGGTTGTACGCGGTTGTGCGATGAATTGCAGCACCCAGGCTGTGGGCCATCACGGACCAGAGGTCGGAAACAAACTGAGGGCCCCTGTCGGATGTAATGTCCGACAGGACTCCAAAACGCGCCACCCATGCTGATAAAAAAGCGCGTGCCACGTCCACGGAGGTGGTTGCCGCCAGCGGGATTGCTTCTGGCCAGCGCATGGTGCGGTCCACCACTGTCAGGAGGTGCATGCACCCCTGTGATGGCGGGAGGGGGCCCACGAGGTCCACGTGAACATGGTCAAACCTCTTAGCCGGTACCCGAAACGGCTTCAAGGGAGCCTTCGTGAGTCTGTGTACCTTGGCTCGTTGGTACGCCACGCAGGCCGCAGCCCACTCTTTTACTTGTTTGCGTAGGCTCGGCCACACGAACTTCTCTCCCACCATCTTGACCGACACGCGCACTCCTGGGTGCGCCAGAGTGTGAACCGACTCAAACACGCGGCAGCGCCGCGCGACCGGGACCACCAGACACGGGCATCCCGTGGAGACATCGCAGATTAGGGGGGGGCATGCCGTCTTGCAGTACCCTGCTCTCCAGCCTTAACCCTGTTGGTCCAGACTGGAGCGCGCGCACGTCTGCATCACTAATCTGCTCCGCGGCCATGGCTGCGTAATCTATCCCCATGTAGACTGGGGCCACCACAGCGCGCGAGAGGCAGTCCGCCACCACATTCAGTTTACCCGACACATGCTGAATATTGGTAGTAAACTCTGAGATCGCGGCCAGCTGTCTCTGCTGCCGGCCCAACCACGGTTCTGAAACCTTGGCCATCGCGAACGTTAGTGGCTTGTGGTCCACGAATGCGGTGAAGCTGCGCCCTTCCAGCCAGAACTGGAAGTGGCATATGGCCAGGTGGAGGGCCAGCAACTCCCTGTCGAACGCGCTGTATTTACATTCACTGTCGCACAAAGTTCTGCTGAAAAAGGCGAGCGGCTGCCAAGCCCTGGCGACACGCTGCTCCACGACAGCCCCTATAGCCACGTCTGAAGCGTCGGTGGTGAGCGCTATCCGGGCTGCCAGGTCCAGATGCGCCAGCAGTGCGGCGTTTGCCAGGGCTGCTTTAACCTCCGAGAACGCCCGCTCTCGCTCCGGGGTCCATTCGACCCCATCCGCGGGTTTCTGTCTCTTGAGCGCGGCATACAATGGTTGCATGAGCCGTGCCGCGCGGGGGAGGAACCGGTTATAAAAGTTCACCATCCCCAAAAATTCTTGCAGCGCCCTGACCGTCTGAGGCCGGGGAAAATCAGCTACGGCACGCACTTTGTCGGGCAATGGGATCGCTCCTTCCGGAGAGACGCGGTGCCCCAAAAAATCAATCTCTGTCACGCCGAACTGGCATTTCACCGGGTTGATTATTAACCCGTGCTCCTCCAACCTCCGGAAAACCATCCTGAGGTGGGTTTTGTGTTCGTCTTCGGATGCACTGGCTACCAGGATATCGTCCAGGTAGATGAACACGAACGGGAGATCGCACAGCACTGCATCCATCATGCGCTGGAACGTCTGTGCTGCTCCTTTTAACCCGAATGGCATGCGCAGGAACTCAAATAAACCGAACGGAGTTATTACCACTGTTTTGGGTACGTCCTCCGCGCGCACTGGGACTTGGTGATAAACGCGTACCAGGTCTATTTTGGAAAAAATGCGCGGTCCGGCGAGGTGAACGGAAAAATCCTGTATGTGGGGAATCGGGTAGCGGTCGTGTGCTGTGGCGTTGTTCAACCTGCGGAAATCACCGCACGGTCGCCACGACCCCTCAGCCTTAGGGACCATGTGTAGCGGGGATGCCCATGGGCTGTTCGAACGCCTGATGATGCCCAACCTTTCCAAGTTGGCAAACTCCTCGCGCGCTATGGCCAGTTTAGCTGCGTCCAAGTGCCGAGGTCTTGCGAAAACGGGCGGCCCGGTGGTGGTGATAAAGTGATCCACCCCGTGCTTAGCAATGGCCACCGAAAACGTCGGGACCGTGAGTGCTGGGAACTGAGTGAGCAGTGCGTGGAACTTAACGCCTGGAGCTATGACATTGGCTTGTGCTGTTGGCCGGGTCCCTCAAGCTATACAGGGGAGAGATTCAAAGGACAGTGCATTAACTAGGCGTCTGTTAGCAACATCCCCAAGTAAACCATGCGCACACAGAAAATCAGCGCCCAGGATCAGGCAACACAGTGCTGCTATGATAAAAGTCCACTCATACGAGCGGCCATGTAGAGATAAGGCCAGTGTTCTCTCACCGAACGTCTTAATCTCCGAGCCGTTTACTGCCACAAGTCCGGGGCCGCTAGGTCCTGCCAGCTGGTCCGCGTAGGACGGCAGGATGATGCTCTTCTGGGCTCCGGTGTCGACGAGGAAGCGTCTCCCCGAGCGTGAGTCCGTCACGTAGAGCAGCTTGTTCTCTTCACTGGCGGTCGCAGCTGCTAC
The DNA here is from genome assembly GCA_020510985.1 of Pholidichthys leucotaenia. Classification (NCBI taxonomy): domain Eukaryota; kingdom Metazoa; phylum Chordata; class Actinopteri; order Cichliformes; family Pholidichthyidae; genus Pholidichthys; species Pholidichthys leucotaenia. The sequence goes on along the minus strand of CM035842.1, from coordinate 32,938,233 downwards.
CGACTGCCGGCCTTGGCGTTTCCCGAGCGCTTGAACTGGCACGGTGGCGTGCATCTGCGCGCGTTCTCTCCGAAGCGGAGCTGGTAGAAGCAGAGCGTGTCTCTCTGGTGCTCCTTGGCCCCTGCTGCCGCTACCGTCGGTGGCTCCTCGCCTCCTCTGGTCGTCTCGCTGGGCTCCGCCGCCACCGCGTTGACAGTGATCGCCCTGGTGGTGAGGATGATCCGGTCTGCCTCCTGGGCTAGCGCACGGTAGTCACGCGCGACCAGCAACGGCGAATTGGCCAGAACCGCTCTCGCCTCCATTGAAAGGTTCCGGAGGAATAGGTGGGCAAACAGAAAGTGCCCATCGTCCATGCCCATTAACGCCAGCATCTTCTCCATCAGGTCGACGGCCGAACCATCTCCTAACTCGGTCCGCCCCAGGAGCCTCTCCGCTCTCTCACAGTCCGAGAGCGTGTAGCGCCGGGTCAGCGCAGCCATGAGCACCTCGTATTTGCTGTGGGCTGGCGGCTGATCGAGCAGGCTCACTACCTGCTGGGCTGTGCGGGCATCCAGTGCTGCAACCACATGGTAGAACTTTGTGTCATCTGCCATTACTCCCCGGAGGGCGAACTGGGCCTCGGTGTGGTGGAACCAAGAGCACGGGTTGTGCTGCCAAAAGTCCGGTAGCTTGACTGAAACCGCACATGCGTTGCTGGGGGCTCCAGTCCGGGCTGTCTGTGGGATGGCTGCTGCATCGCTGGGGTTTCCCCACCGGACCGGCTCCAGGGTATTTGCCTTGTGTTCCATAATTCGACTGGGGTCACCAATGTGGAGTGTGTCAAATAAGAGGCAGATTCATGGACAGACGGTTTATTACACACTTCACATCTCACAAGCACAGAACAGAATGAATGATTTCAACAAGCTCTTCACTGAACTCTCTCTTCACACGTTTCATGGCATTACTCATCACACAGCATGACATTTACATTACACTGCATTCAACCCCCTATGTCCCTAACTCCTTCCTGCTATCTCACCAGGAACTTCCTGGGCATTGTTCTCCCATGTTTATTCTCTGTCCTGAGATGCTGCATAGCCTGACTCCCTATAGTACCCTCTAACTTAATATTTTGTTGCACAACCTTTTGAGGCAATCACTGCAATCAAACGATTTGTGTAACTGTCAATGAGACTTCTGCACCTCTCAGCAGGTATTTTGGCCCACTCCTCATGAGCAAACTGCTCCAGTTGTCTCAAGTTTGAAGGGTGCCTTCTCCAGACAGCATGTTTCAGCTCCTTCCATAGATGTTCAATAGGATTTAGATCAGGGCTCATAGAAGGCCACTTTAGAATAGTCCAATGTTTCACTCTTAGCCATTCTTGGGTGTTTTTAGCTGTGTGTTTTGGGTCATTACCCTGTTGCAAGACCCACGACCTGCGACTGAGACCAAGCTGTCTGACACTGGGCAGCACATTTCTCTCTAGAATACCTTGATAGTCTTGAGATTTCATTGTACCCTGCACAGATTCAAGACACCCTGTGCCAGATCCAGCAAAGCAGCCCCAGAACATAACAGAACCTCCTCCATGTTTCACAGTAGGGACAGTGTTCTTTTCTTGGTATGCTTCATTTTTGCGTCTGTGAACATAGCGCTGATGTGCCTTGCCAAAAAGTTGCAGTTTTGTCTCGTCTGTCCATAGAACATTCTCCCAGAAGCTTTGTGGCTTGTCAACATGCAGTTTGGCAAATTCCAGTCTGGCTTTTTTATGATTTGTTTTCAACAGTGGTGTCCTCCTTGGTCGTCTCCCATGAAGTCCACTTTGGCTCAAACAACGACGGATGGTGCCATCTGACACTGATGTACCTTGACCTTGGAGTTCACCATGAATGTGTTTAGAGGTTGTTCTGGGCTCTTTTGTTACCATTCGAATTATCCGTCTCTTCCATTTTTCCTCCTGCGGCCACGTCCAGGGAGGTTGGCTACAGTCCCGTGGATTTTAAATTTCTGAATAATATGTGCAACTGTAGTCACAGGAACATCAAGCTTCTTGGAGATGGTCTTATAGCCTTTACCTTTAACATGCTTGTCTATAATTTTCTTTCTAATCTCCCGAGACAACTCTCTCCTTTGCTTCCTCTGGTCCATGTTTAGTGTGGTGCACACCATGTCACCAAACAGCAGTGACTACTTGTCACACTTTGAATAGGCCAACTGACTGATTACAAGTTTGTAGACACCTGTGATGTTAATTAGAGGACACATCTTGGTTGAACATGTCCCTATGGTCACATTATTTTCAATCTTTTCTAGGGGTACCATCATTTTTTTCCAGGCCTGTTTCATAAGTTTGTTTTTTTAAAATAATTCTTTTGAACCACAATTCAAAAGCATTGTCTGATTTTCATTGATTAATTTTCATAGAATTTTTATTTATTACCACTTTTGTCAGATTCAAGTTATTTCTGTGACCATTGTGGGTTTTTCTTTCATTAACAGAGGGGTACCAACAATTTTGTCCACGTGTGTAAGCGTTTCAGTTGCAGCGTCCTTCTAGTTCGGATGAGTGGCACTGGTTCATAGATCCACAGTCAACGGTGCTGTGTGCACCACCTCAGCCCACCACCCCAACAACCATGCTGTGACTCCACAGCAAATCACCAGCGCCACACACTGGGCGCCCCTTTGATTGTTCTAAGCGTCAAGCCGGCCAGAGGCCGAGCTGAAGCAAAGCTTGTCGAGCTGCCGAGCCGCAGGATCTCAAAGAGCAGCTCCGTGGGACTCTGCTCCTGCAGCCAGGCGGGGGATATCCCCTCACAAGGTGGTTACCCCACGCTGCCCATGAGAGCAGAGCCACAGAGCCCCGGAGGAGGGTGGGGGAGCTGGCTGTGAGAGCCAGAAGCCTCCAACCAGCAGCCTTTGGTGCTGGGCCATTTTGGTTGCAGCGAAACCACTGGGAGATGGGCTGGAGTGATGCGAGGCACACCGGTGAACTAGGTGGTTACAGGGATGGCTATTAGGGTGACTAAGATCTCAAGAAAATAATATAAGCCACACTTACACCAAGCCTACTGGTACCAGTGTTAGCTCGGGTGATAATAGCTCAGGGGCTAATAGGCTACCTTTAGCCCCCCCCCCCCCCCCCCCCCATGATGGACAGCTAGGTGGGCCAATAACACTGGTCAACACCAAATTTATTGTCTAAGTGTTTTAGCTGATTTAGGACAATTTTGATGTGCTGAATCAAAAAATCATTGGTTTTGCTCAATCAGGTCAACTTTTTGAACTATGGCCACGTTTTTTTTACGTTTTTGTTTACATGTGTGGGTATTTTTGCTTTATATGATCCAAAATTCTTTTTTATTTCTTGAAATTCTCTGAATTTTGATCAATGGTGACGTAACATTCAATTTACATGTACTTACCTTTATCAGTGTCTACTATTCAATTTACAGTACAACTGCACAACTGCTTGCAACTAAGCATAAAAACCCGACCTGATCGAGAGCAACGGATGTCATTTTCGGATTCAGCGGTGCAACATTGTCTCAAATCGGTTGAAAAATCACAACTTCCAAAATAATTATTTTTGTTATGTTGTGTAGTAGAGCAGTGGATGGATCTCAAGGACGGTGGTGGGTTGGCTTTTTCTAATCGTGATGTGCACGATTTACCTGGAAGAGTCAGAAACATTTCTAGCATTTCTGGGAGAGAAAAACGAGATAAATGCTGTCTTTTTTTTTTAAGAGAATTGACTGCTTTGAAAAAAAAATTTGATAATTACGTGACCAGTAGACTCATTTCCGACAGTTAAAACCTACAAACACACTATTTTTCAGTCAATGACCACTTAACATGAGCAGAGTATGATATCACCAGTGTTACCGCAACAGATTCTTTGTCTCACTTCCACCAATACTTTCTCCATCAGTTGTTGGAATGTTAGAGCTGCATTACAGAGACCACTCCCAGTGTCTGCAACTGCAAGTCCCTGGAGCCCTCTAATAGTGATATGAACTAGCAGGAGATCAGGTTTTCTGTTGGTCAAGTGTTCCAGGTGCATTAAGGTGACCTCTGCTGAATTTTTTCTTCTTTTATCTGAAAGCTTTTTGGTCAGTTAGTCCACATTTCCATGTACTCTTTGCCAGTACTCCTTCGCTCCAGACCAGTCCTTCTCAACCATGGACCCCACCTTCACCAGCTGTGCCACAGTAGTACGGGTCCTCACAGGGGCCTTGCAACCTCTGGATTGATATTGTTCAGAATGCACATCACCATATCCGCTTCAGGCATATCAGACTGCCAATTGAGACACGGGACGCAATCAAATCATAGCAATAAATCATTTCCCCATACAGGCCACCATATGTAACAATCAACGACTGAACAGAGATTATTACAAAAAAAATATGGGTTGCAAATGATTTCATATAAGCAAATATGATCCTCTGATTGTGCTGTAATTTTGTTCAAAGAGAAACACGGGAGTCCCAAGATGAGTTACATGCAAAGAAAATGTTCACATAGATAACTAAACTTAATTTTTCAGTCCATCAGACTGTCTTTTTTTAAATAATGCACATATTTCAACTTCAAGCGCAAACAGCAAAAAAAGAAATTTTCCACAGTGTTTCCCCTACCATTATATTGGGGGGGGGGGGCGCCCCCCTAGAGTGTCAAGTTAATTGTATTTTATTTTATTTTTCTATATAGCACCAGATCACAACAGAAGTCATTTTAAGATGCATTCACTATAGAAAAAGCGTTTACCTTGTCCTTTTATTCATCATCATCATCATCATAGCAGTCTCTCGGGGGTGACAATGACTGTTTCATTTAGGTCTGATCGGATTCCTCCATGCAGCTCTGTAATTCGCCTTCCGCTGCCAGGAACTCCTGACCTTGTTAACCCAGGCGACGTCAGAGTCGGTATGAGTGGCTCTCTCACTGACTATTTCATGAAACTGCTTGCAAAGTATTTGAGTACCGCTGGCTTTTGCTGGACTAGAGACACACTCTTGGCAGATAGAGGTATTTTCAGTGGCAAGGACAGGCCAAGACAAACTGACTCCAGTATCTGTTGCAGTGACTGACCAGATGATAGGTTTGTTTATCTTTGCTCTTTGTGTAGTGCATGTCACGATGCACCGACTGGCAAAAGTCCACCACAGATATGTATAATATATTATCTAACATATAGTACCCTCATCATCTCCTCCTCTGTGAAGGGTAGCTGCTGACACAGCGGGCATGTCATTTAAGCAACATGGGCCAGCAGCCGTGGGACTGTCTACAATGGATACAGGTCAAGTGGACCCCTGACCAAGTGAGCACCCCAAGTGGACCCCAGGATCCAATCTGTACATGTACAAGTACATTTTCAATCCAGGAATTTACAGACTGATTCATAAGTTTCTGAAGCCTCATTCAGAACATTATCAGGCTGTCTACACATCCGGGTACTTCACGTGAACGCAAAGTGCAGAGGTAACAAAACCTGGCAGTTTACCAGTGAAACAATATGGAATATCAATATCATGACGAGCTTTCACCACAAGATCGGATCAGATATGATCAAAAACTTTAAATTTGTGATCTCAAAAAGTGTCCCTACTGTCTACTGGCCAGTATGTGGAATAATGATTCAACAGCGTGTCCAGAAACAAAACTAAATATCCTTGTTATTTATCCTATTTGCACGACAGCAGCTCATTTGTGTGTCTTCTTTTCTCTGCGCTCTCATGCAGCGGGGCAGATCTCCACTGCACGTAAACACAGAAATGTGCGCTCGCACACACAGAGACACGTGCGCACATACAGGTGAACACACTCACACCAACGGAGAGAGAGCGTGTAGGAAAGCATGTTGCGTCAGCCAACAGAAGCAGAAAAAAAATCTTTGTATTTTAAATGCACCCAGGATGACGAAGGTTGCAACACTAGCTCCCCTGCTAGCAGGGCTGGACTAGCAATCTGGCATACCGGGCATTTGCCCAGTGGGCCGACACACGTCATCAATATATTTATGTAACCACAGCTTCAAGGATCACTGTGCACTGGCCTTTGAGGTACTGACAGCAGCCCATTCATTTATTTTCATTATTGACACTGGACTGGCCAATCAGATCTCTTAACGCACCTCAAACCCACCCACCCCTTCCTTCCCAGTGCTCACCAGCCTCTTTCGGAGCTGAGTTTAGTGTGGAAGAAGTTGTGTGGCAGCAGAAATGTTGGATGAAAATTGACAAATTAAAGCATAAAAGTGGAGTTGAAAAGATTGGGAGAAAAAATAAAAAATGGAAATCAATGCCACTAAATTTATTAAAATAAAGGACATATTAGTCAGTTTAAATGGCCCCAGACAAAACCTTTGGTGTCAAATTTTAAGATAAGATAAGATAAGATAAGCCTTTATTAGTCCCACAACGGGGAAATTCCAGGATTGCAACAGCACAGGGATAGCAACACTCAGAGCAACAATCAGAAGGCAAGAAAAAAAAAAAACAAGCAAGCAAGAGCAGCTAATAAACATATGTACGTATTACTATAAAATATATATATATACACACACACACAGACACACAGTGCAGAGCATTGTAGCTGGATGGAATAAATATATGAATATATGAACACACAGTGCAGAGCATTGTAGCTAGATGGAATAAATATGTAAATATATAGACACCCACAGTACGGAGCATTGCAGCTAGGTGGAATAAATATGCAAGTATATAAACACACACAGTGCGGAGCAATGTAGCTAGATGGAATAACATGTAGATATATAAATATATAAACACCCACAGTACGGAGCATTGCAGCTAGACGGAACAAATATGCAAATATATAAACACACACAGTGCAGAGCATTGCCGCTAGATGGAATGAAACAGCATAACCGTCTACCCAGCTATCCTGCATGGTATGATTATGTGCCCATACACACTCTCACCCTCCATAGCGACCGGCATGCTCCTAGTTGTATGCCGGAGAGGACCACTGTGTAAGTCTATTGCATCTTCTGCATTCAAAAAACTATTAGTTTGTTACGTCTTTTTTGCTATCTCTGCGAGCAGCCCTGCTTAGGTTGTACAGTCTGACAGCCGTTGGTAGGAAGGACCTACGAAACCTCTCGGTTGTGCACCTGGGATGATGTAGTCTGCTGCTAAATGAGCTCCTCAGTGCATTCAGTATGTCCTGCATAGGGTGGAACTCGGACTCCAGCAGAGATGACAGTTTAGCCACCGTCCTTCTCTCTCCTATCTCCTCCATCGGATCAAGGCGCTGCCCCAGGACAGAGCTAGCTTTCTTAATCAGTTTGTTCAGTCTCTTCCTATCGGCTGCAGTAATGCCACTGCCCCAGCAGACCACTCCAAAAGTGATGGCTGATGCCACCACCGTGTCATAGAATGACTTCAGCAGCGCCCCTTGTACACCAAAAGACCTGAGTCTCCTCAGCAGGAACAGCCTGCGCTGTCCCTTCTTGTAGAGTGCATCAGTATTGTGTGACCAGTCTAGTTTATTGTTCAGATGAATACCCAGGTACTTATAGGATGTCACCATCTCGATGTCTGTTCCCTGTATATTTACTGGTACTGTGAGGGGCTGCCCATGCCTGCGGCAGTCCACCACCAGCTCCTTAGTTTTCCTCGCGTTGATCTGGAGGCAGTTCCGATGGCACCAGTCCACGAAGTCCTGGATAAGCCCTCTGTACTCAGCTTCATCTCCATTGGAGATGAGGCCAACGATCGCAGAGTCATCAGAGAACTTCTGTAGATGGCAGTGTGTTGTGTTGTGTGAGAAGTCCGCAGTATAAAGAGTGAACAGGAAGGGAGCCAGCACCGTTCCCTGGGGGGCCCCCGTGCTACTGATGATCGTGTCGGACACACAGTCCCGGGTTCTCACAAACTGAGGCCGGTTCGTGAGGTAGTCCAGGATCCATGATGACAGGTGCTGGTCCACCCCTGCGCGCAGCAGCTTGTCCTTCAGGATCATCGGTTGGATGGTGTTGAAAGCACTGGAGAAGTCAAAGAACATGATCCTCACCATATTCCCGGGCTTCTCCAGGTGGGACAGAGAACGGTGAAGGAGGAAGATCACCGCATCCTCCACCCCAATGCCATGCTGGTAGGCGAACTGGAGTGGATCCATCGCTGGTTCCACCAGGGGGCGGAGGTGAGCAAGGAGCAGTCTCTCCAGGGTCTTCATCAAGTGGGACGTCAAGGCCACCGGTCTGTAGCTGTTCAGGTCTTTGGGGTGGGAAGTTTTTGGTACAGGTACCACACAAGATGTTTTCCACAGCTGTGGTACCCTCCCCAGTTTCAGGCTCATGTTGAAGATATACGTCACAATCCCACACAGCTGGTCTGCACAGGACTTGAGGAGCTTTGCGCTGATGCCGTCCGGTCCCGGCGCCTTCCTCGCCTTGATCTTCCTCAGCTCCGTCCTCACCTGGGTCCTGGTCAGGGTCAGGATGGGGGGCTGTGTGTTGGGAGTGGGGGGGTGTTGGTAGAGTGGGGAGTGGGCAGCAGGACTTGATTTCTTTTGAGGCAGCAGTGGTTGTTGTGCAGTCAGGGGGGAGGGCGGTTGGTCAAATCTATTGAAAAACAGATTCAGGTTGTTCGCCCACTCCCTGCCCCCTGTGGCCTGGGGGGAGGTATTCTGGAGCCCCGAGATGGTTTTGAGGTTTCTCCAGACCCCGCTGATGTCGCTCTGTTGCAGCTTGTCCTCCATCTTCTTCCTGAAGCTGTCCTTGCCTTCTCTGATCTTTCTCCTCAGCTCCCTCTGTACGGACTTCAGCATCTCCCTGTTCCCTGACCTGAAGATCCTCTTCTTCTCTCTCAGAAGTGTTTTAATCTCAGGGTTGATCCAGGGTTTGTTGTTTGAGTGACGCCGTATGGTCTTGGTGGGAACGGATTTGTCCACACAGAAGCTGAGGTAGCCCGTGAAGGTGTGAATGAGGCCATCGATGTCCTCACCATGTGGATCGCAGAGCTGCTTCCAGGCGGTGGCTTCAAAACAGCCCTTTAGGGTGTCCATTGTCTCCTCAGACCATAACTCCACAGTGTGCATGGCCGGAGGTTGTCTGTGCACTAGGGGTTTGTACACCGGCCGGAGATGAACCAAGTTGTGATCCGATCTCCCGAGTGGGGGTAGTTGTGATGAGGTGTACGCCTCCTTAGTGTTTGCGTAGAATAAATCCAGTGTTTTATTGTCTCTAGTGTGGCATGTGACATACTGGGTGAACGTGGGTAGAATGGGAGACAGTGAAACATGGTTGAAATCGCCTGAGATGAGGAGAAGAGCATCTGGGTGTTCTGTCTGCAGCCTGCTGGTTACTGAATGGATGACGTCACGTGCTGTCCCAGCGTTCGCCGTCGGATTTGCATAAACAACAATGCAGATCACGTGTGAGTGTTCTCTCGGGAGATATGTAGGCCTCATGCTAACAGCTAGCAACTCAATGTCTTTGCTGCAGTGTCGTTGTTTAACAGTGATATGTCCCGGTCTGCACCAGTTGTTGTTAACATACATGATCACTCCACCGCCCCTAGCCTTGCCACTGTCTGGTGTTCGGTCAGCTCGTATCATGTGAAAACCCTCCAGCTCAATGTTAGCATCTGCTGCTAGTTCAGTTAGCCACGTCTCAGTAAACAAAAGGAGAGAGCACTCCCGGTATGTGCTATCATAACGGGAGATAGCCGCTAGCTCATCTAACTTTCCCAGTATCGACCGTACATTTCCCATGACAACAGATGGAAGGGAGGGTCTGTACCTTATATTTTTTGTCCTCCGCCTTACTCCAGCCCGGCAGCCGCGGCGTTTTCGCCTCAGTTCTCTCGGTATGTCGAGTATTTCCAATGGGACCGGGTGGCGGTTGAATGCTAGCAGCTGTTCTCTGCTGTATCGTATCCTGCTATAGACAGTGGCTCCGTCCACCGGCTCAGGAGACATTTAGGACGATCTGTGTGTCCGTGATATAAGTGGGGTGAAAAAAAAAGACGGATCAAAAGAGAGAGGAAGGGAAAAAGACTCGGAATCGAGCCGCTGTTGCAAAAGGCAGCCGACTCGTGTGGCGCCGAGAGAAAAAAAAAAAAAAAAAAAAAAAAAAAATTTTATGTTTTAGCCTACTAATTCCAATATAAAGTCAACCTTCTGAGTGTAATTGAATGCAACATCAGATTACATCACCCCAGGCCCTCCCTATCCCAACAGCAGTAAAGGTGAGGGGACAGGAGGCCCCTGCAGTTTTTCTACAGGTAACACACACCTTAACATCTCATGTGGTATGATGGCAGCCTCAGCTGGAATATTCTGCAAAGTTATGAATACTTTTTGGGTCTGTCTGAATTTATTTGGTAAGAGTAGAATGCATACCTAAAAACATTTAGGTTTCAAAATATGTTGTTTTTTTTTTTTTTTTAGAAAATAGGCTATTAATAGACTATAAATAGCCTATAACAGAAAATACTGCATCTTTGCTCAGTTTAGTTTTGATTTTTAATTTATGAGGACAAACCTTTGACACTTTATGACTAAAGTCTCAAATGTACAAGAAAAAAGCCCTAAATTAGCTCTAAACATAAATTATGAGACAAAAGTTTATTTGAGTGGGAATAAATCTTTCAAATTTACAAGGAAAAAGTAGTAAATTTAGAATAAAACTGCCATACATTTAGGAACAAAAACCTCAAGCTGTCCAGATTGAAGTCAGGTTTCAGTAACTTTTTAGTCAACTATTTTTGGGTAATTACTCTTATGTATATTTGAATGACAATATATAATGATAACCTAGTTTTACTTGTGCACCGTTTCAGTCTACTCTGCCACCTAAATTAGAGATTTTTTTTAATTGAAAATGTGGATTTTTTTATGTGAATGTGGAGAGTTCTCATAAATTACCTACTTTTTTCTTATGATTATCTTTTTTTAATTATAGACTTTCTAACAAAATTTTAAAACTTCATGAAAAATTTGACTTTTGTGTTCTAAACTTGCATCTTTTGTCTTCCATCTTTGCACTTTTGCCTCAATAATTTCCCCTCCTCTTTCCATTGATTTTTTCCTTAATTTTTTTAATTATTGCAAATGAGCAACATTTTTCTTGTGATTTTCTGACCTTTAACTCAACAATTTATTCATTTAGTTTTCTTAATGAATTTAGTAAATCTAAATAACTTCCTGCGTTTACATTCACATTGACTGTAACTGTACATATGTGAATTTTTTCCTCATAAATTTGCAACTTTTGCCATGAACTTTTATCTTTTAAATTCAAGTTTGTTTTTCTTGTAATTTTTTTTCTCTCATGAATTTAGTACATATTTTAAATAGATGGGCGGTCGTCCCTATAAATTAGTTACATTATTCTAGTAAATTTGAGGCTTTTATTATATATATTGTTGGCCCTGCCATGGACTGGTGATCTGTCCAGGGTGTTATAGTGTATGGGAAAATACATGACGCACTGCGCTGTAGACGCACACATGCACAGGTGACGTCAGCACATTGGGGGTGTATTATAGGACTGCCCAGGGTAAGCCCTCTCGTCTTGGCACCCTACCTACTACCAGCTACTCACTGTCTGTACCGCTCTGTCCTATGCTAACACCAATAAAGCTAACCTCAACACATGGATATGTCAGCTTTCATTTCCAGACATAACATTAGCGACAAGGATGGAATGACCCATGCAAAATCGAAAATGAAGAACCCAATCATGAAATCGCCACCGTTCCTCACTTTACCTGGTGAGCCACCTATTCCTTGGTCCCGCTGGTACTGTATTATGAATCTTTTGTAAAGTTTATAACCGCTGCCAGCCTGAGACATGCTAGCGATGCTAAGCGAAAGGCCGTGCTAATCCACTACCTCGGCATCGAGGGACGGCATATCTTCCAAATGCTTGGACCTGCGTACACCTACGATGACTATGATGAGTGTGTTGGTTTACTAGCCGCACATTTCAATGTTCCAGAGAGCGTGATGACCCAAAGATGTGTGTTTTACCAGCTCCGACAGCGTGTGGGTGAGTCGGTCCAGCAATATGTCACGACCTCTGCTGTTTAGCTAGTATGTGTAGGTTTGGGCACTTGTAAGACAAGTTAGTGCAAGACCAGTTAGCAATGCACGCCACAAATCTGAAGCTGAGGGAGAAACTAATGATGGCGCCGGGCATAACAGGTGTACCCTTCCTTTTGCTCAAAGATGCTGGGATAGGCTCCCCGCCTCCTCCCAAGAGACCCAAAAAGGTGGATGGATGGATGGATGGATTATATATATATATATATATATATATATATATATATATATATATACACTACCGTTCAAAAGTTTGAGGTCACTTAGAAATTTCCTTATTTTTGAAAGAAAAGCACTTTTTTCAACAAAGATAACTTTAAACTAATCAGAAATACACTCTATGCATTGCTAATGTGGTAAATGACTATTCTAGCTGCAACTGTCTGGTTTTTGGTGCAATATCTACATAGGTGTATAGAGGCCCATTTCCAGCAACTATCACTCCAGTGTTCTAATGGTACAGTGTGTTTGCTCATTGCGTCAGAAGGCTAATGGATGATTAGAAAACCCTTGTGCAATCATGTTAGGTCTGCAATGCTGTAATTGCTGCAAATGGAGGATTCTTTGACGGAAGCAAAGTTTGAAGGAAAAAATTATTATTTCAAATACAAATCATTATTTCTAACCTTGTCAATGTCTTGACTATATTTTATATTCATTTTACAACTCATGGGGGTAAATAAAAGTGTGATTTTTCATGTAAAACACAAAAATTGTCTGGGTGACCCCAAACTTTTGAACGGTATTGTGTGTGTGTGAGAGAGAGAGAGAGAGAGTGATTTTCTCGCTTTTTCTTGAAGTTTTGCACCTTTGGAAAATTTTGAGGCTTTACAATTATGACAAAATATTTATGCAAAATAGATAATAAAGTAATTTTCTTTCTTTCTTTAAAACCACAGGGATTCACATGTCAAGGCCAAAAGTGGGATAATTCTGACTTCTGTTAGACCATTAAGTGTAATTGTCATGAGCCCCTCGTGCACTTCTCCACAGCGCACGAAGGAGGGGAAAAGGATGAGGATTTAAGCGCAGGTTACACCACACACATTTATTAGATACAGGCACAGATTGTTAGCCCTCAGAGTAATAAAGAGTCCTCCAGGACGCCCAACTGACACGGGAGGAATTAAACCAGTCGACAGTCAGAGCATAGAAGTTGTGCTGCACGGGGGGAAACGCTACAATAAAGCGTAGCAGCACAACTGTGCACAGAAACGCTGATAGTTGTTACTCATGGTGTCGAGGCAGTCCGAGTAGTCCAAATAAGGCTCTGAGGGAACACAATCCTTAGTTGACCTTGACTTCAAATGGCAAAAGACGACCACATGAAGCACAATGACCCAGCAATGCATGACTGGAAAAAGGCTCCTTAAGTACATGCATTGCTGGATCCACAAATTGAGCACACCTGGGCGAGGAGCGGGTAGATGGCACACGGGAGTGGAAACAGCTGGCAATAATAGAGAGGGGGCGTGGTCCGACCAGCAGACAGTTAGACAGCGCTCACTCCAGCGTGAGCCCAAGAGGCTGCCTCACCGCTGCCGGCAAGAAAGCAGTGGCTATGGGTACGGCAGAGCACACAGAAATACATACTAACATACATACAACGTGACACTTACCCACAGAGAGGCCAGGACCGAGCCGGGGGAAACCAAGCTGGCTCGGTTCCTGACAGTAATGGTTGAATGTTGCTACTCAACAGATTGTTTATAGTGGACATGAAGCCATGAACAAAGCTTCTAATATTAGATTTAGAGTAGGCTGTTAATTACTCAAGTAACGGGAGTCAGAGTGGGAGGGTGCTCTTACTTCGGCCTCTCAAAATATCTCTGCACATCCCTGCAATTGCTGTAAGGGGAGAAGCTTTATGTTATGAAATTATTTCTAGCTATGCATCTTTTAAACAGGATATAATGTGATCATGTGACTAATTATTCTATTGCCCTGTTTTGCATGTTGCCTACTACTCAGCTTTACCGTTGCTGCACAATACTTGTACATATTTAACTGGACCGTCTGTGCTGACGTTGTTTGACCAATCATGGTGGGCCACCTAGACCAAAAATAACAGGGCAGTTTTTTTTATTCCAGTCCAGCCCTGCCTGCTAGTAGCAGCCAGAGTAGCTCTCCTGCTCCAGGTTCAAGTGTAGTAAAAAGCCCAAATGCTGCACACTCTGTTCACAACAAGCAGCAACAGTCTGGTCATCACCGGATGTCAGGTTTTGACCCAGAACATCTTGCAGCCTGCATGCAAATCTCAATAAATGGGCCAGATGTGTCAGACTTCCCATATCAAGAGGCTCTTGAAATGTTCCTCCAGAAGCCCAGAAAAATACACTGCAGTGACAAAAGTTGCACACTTTGTGGGCAATTGCCATATAAACAAATGTTCAGATATTTCATTCAATGTCATTCAGATATTCTGATGTTTTGTTTAAGAATTGATTTTTTAGAGTTTTTATACTGAACGTTGTTATTAAAAGAAACCGTTGTTATTAAAAGAAACTTATGCACACGATTCCTTTAAGAGTTTGTTGTTGTCGACCTTCAGTCCCCCCCAAGGCTGTAAACCTAGTGGAAACACTTTTATGTGACCAATAGACAGATCTCAGAAGGTTAAAACCTACAAAAACCACCATTTTTCAGTCAACGACCCCTTTAAATGCCAATGAGCCCATGTTCACACTACTGGCCCTCTTTAGTCATTTCCCTCAACATCTGTTGTGTAGACAACACCATGTTTGAGATTACCATTAGCTTTAGGTTCAGTTGCCAAACTAAGCTAACATTCTATCAAATACTAGCTGAATGCTACAGTTTTAAAACCCAAATAAAGCATTATCAGAGACACGGTGTGTGGTGTGAGTGGTCAATAGCATATGACCAGTCCTTGAGGTGTAATAAGCACAGAAATAATCTTGAACGACTGATGATTTGGCTTGAAAATGGGTGTCTAGAGGGAATGGATAGAATGTGTCTATAGAAAATTGACTTGTTTAACAGACCATAAAATGTCACAAGAGCACCACACAAGGTACATTATATGCCATCTATGTCATGGGCAGCGAGAGCGTACCCCTCCCGTCCCGTCTAACCTTTGTGAATTCATCACTCCACCTGAGGCAGAACACGCACCTGCACCCGCTCATCAAGGGACGTGGCCAAAATTCAATTTTTTGCCCTGCTGCTTCAGGACCAAGCCCTGGAGTGGGCACGGTCCACGTTAGATAACCCTGAGGGGTGTCAGTACATGTTCGACTAATTTGTGCACGCCTTCTCTTGCACGTTTGGCCACGCCAAGAGTCAAGGCAATGTGATGAGCTGCCCAATGATGCTCTACCAGGGCACTCGGTCTGCAGCCGAGTACTCGGTGGAGTTCCAGGTTGTAGTGTCAGATTAGGGGTGGAATGATGTTGCCTTGCGAAGCACATTCCTCCACAGATTAAACGCTCATCTCTGTGATGATTTGGCAGTGCATCCTGTCCTGGAGACTCGATGGCCTCATAGATCAGGCCGTAGGGTTGGACAACCGGTACCGTGAGCGCGCGAAGGAGCGCGAGTCCTCCTCTCACCCGCTCGCCAAGCGTGCACCCGCCGCGCGTACTGACATGGCGGTGCCTGCTCTTTGCCCGAGCCAGTGGAGCTCTCTCAGCTTCTCACCGATGACGAGCGCCAGCGAAAGTGAAGGGCTGGTGCGTACACTTACTACGGTTCTCTGAACCACAGTCTGGACAATTGCCACCAGTGGCCAGAAGACGCGGCCCATCAATGACCATGGGGGATCTGGCAGGCGAGACCAAATCAACACCCCCCGGTAATTTTTCAATCTTAGCCCTCGTGCAATTGCCAGGGGTCGAGAGGAGGACTATGGCACTTGTAGATTCGGGGTCAGAAGGTAATTTCGTCTCTGCCCAGTTCGTGCAGCAGGTGGGCATTCCCACACACAAATTGCCCCACAACCAGAGAATTACTACCATCTCTGGCCAGGAGGTCGCGGTAGTCACCGAATGCACGGCGCCGATCTCCATCCTCCTTTCCGGGAACTACCGGGAGGAACTCACGTTCCTAGTTCTTCCTGTTTCGGCTTCCCCGGTGGTTCTTGGCTACCCATGGCTCCGGAAGCACAATCCAATAATTAACTGGGGACAAAATACCATCTCCTCCTGGAGCCCATTCTGCATGGCAAACTGCATGCGTTCAGCAGAACGTTCCCCAGCTCTGTCCATCTCCCGCTCTCCGGTCAAGCTGCCAGACCTCAGCCTCGTCCCCCGGGCATACCACAATTTGGGAGAGGTCTTTAGCAAGTCGAGGGTGTTGTTGCTACCGCCTCATCGCTCCTACAATTGTGCTATTGACCTCGTCCCGGGGGCGAAACTGCCGTCCAGTTGGCTGTATAGCATTTCTGGCCCGGAGAGGGAGGCAATGGAGAAATATGTTAAGGAGTCGCTGAACGTCAGCCTCATTCAGCCATCTTTGGCCCCACTCGGGCTGGATTCTTTTTTGTGGGAAAGAAGGATGGCTCACTGCACCCGTGCATAGACTTCCGAGAGCTCAATGCGATCACTGTCAAAGACAAGTACCCTCTGCCTTTGACAAACTGAGCGTTCAAGCTCCTTCAGCGCTCATGGGTTTTCACCAGGCTAGACCTTAGAAATGCATATCATTTGGTCCGCATTCGCGAGGGCAATGAATGGAAGATGGCATTTAAAACTCACCAGGGGCAGTTTGAATATCTGGTGATGCCATTCAGGCTCACTAATGCCCCCGCCGTCTTCCAGCGTTTAATAAATGACGTCCTTCGTGACATGCTTTACCAATTCATGTTTGTCTACTTGGATGATATTTATTTTTCTCCCGCTTGCCAGAGGAACACGAAGCCCATGTCAGGGCCGTCCTGCAGCGGCTTCTGGAGAACCAGCTCTATGTCAAGGCTAAGAAGTGTGAGTTCTCCACAACATCAACTTAGTGGCTGAAGGGAGACTGATTGCCAACCTGGCCAAGGTGAAGGCAGTGCTGGATTGGCCAACTCCCCACTCCCGTAAGGAACTCCGCTTCCTTGGGTTTGCAAACTTCTATCGCAGGTTCAAAAGGAACTAAAGTGGGGTGGCACTGCCTTTAACATAGCTGACCTTCATTAACGTCCCCTTTCGCTGGACCGAGGCAGCTGAGCAGGTGTTTGTTAAATTAAAGCACCTGTTCACTGAAACACCAATCTTGGCAGAGGTCGACATGCAGCTACTATTTGTCCTTGAGGTGGACACATCTGATTTGGGGATTGGCACTGTGCTGTCACAGCACACGCCCCCTGATCAGAAGCTCCATCCGTGCGCATTTTTCTCTTGTCGGCTCACACCAGCTGAGAGGAATTATGACGTGGGGGACAGAGAGCTGCTTGCCATTAAATTGGCATTGGAGGAGTGGAAGCATTGGTTTGAGGGTGCCATTCACCCTGTCATCATCTGGACCGACCACAAGAACCTTGAGTACTTGCGGTCGGCCCACCAACTGAACACCAGGCAGGCTCACTGGTCTCTATTTTTCCAGCAATTTTATTTTACCATCACGTACTGGCCTGGCGCTCAGGACATCAAACCGGACCTGTTATCACACCAGTTTGATTCCGGGGAGGTAGCCCCTCCCCCCCCCAAACCATCATTCCGCCTTTGTGTGTCCTTGGAGCCCTTACTTGGGATATTGAGCAGCGGGTCTGTCAGGCCCAGTCCCAGGAGCCTGTGCCAGTAGGGTGTCCCCAGAACCGTCTGTACGTTCCGGCCACTTTCCACAGCGATGTCATTCAGTGGGATCACACCAGTCCCTTCACCTGCCATCCTGGCATCGCCCGAACTGTGGACTTCGTCTGGTGAGTTTTCTGGTGGCCCACGCTGCAGCGGGACTACAGGAATATGTTAAGGCCTGCCGGACCTGCATCCGGGGAAAATTGGACTCCTTTCCCCCGTCAGGCCTCCTTCATCCCCTCCCCACCCCTGGTCATCCGTGGCCCCACATTGCTGTGGACTTTATCACTGGACTTCCCCCTTCTCGTGGTAAGACAGTTATTCTCATTATCATGGATCGCTTCTCCAAGGCTGTGTACCTGGTTGCCCTCCAGAAGCTCCCCTCGGCCTTTTTAGACGGCGGTCCTTCTGACTGACCACGTAATCAGGATCCACGACATCCCGGTGGACATTGTATCGGACCGGGGGCCACAATTCACATCCCAGATTTGGAGGGCCTTTTGCCGGACGCTGGGCACCACCTTGAGCCTTTCCTCGGGGAATCACCCACAGAGTAATGGGCAGGCTGAGCACACCAATCAGTCTTTGGAAGCCACCCTGTGGTGCGTAGCAGCCGACAAGCCATCCTCTTGGAGCTCACACCTGACCTGGGTGGAATACTCTCTCAACTCAGGTCTCCGTGGCCACTGGACTCACCCCGTTCAAGGTGTCGTTGGGGTACACGCTGTCTCTCCTTCCTATGGCTGAGAGGGAGGTTGTGGTTCCATCCATGGGGGTCCATGCCCGCCGCTGCCAGCACATCTGGAGAGCCACTCGCCCGCTCCACTGAGCACACCTGGGCCCCAGCTGACAGGAAGCGGGTGCCTGCGCCCAAGTACGTCGTGGGCCAACAGGTCTGGTTAGTGGTGAGCCAGATCCCGCTTAAAGGAAAATCGAAGAAGCTGTCCCCCTGCTTCCTGGGCCCCTACATCATCACTCGGGTGATCAATGACACGTCGGTTCAGCTCAAACTGCCACCGACCCTGCAGGTGAACCCGACCTTTCACGTCTTTAAAATCAATCCCCTCTCGGTCAGTCCTCTCTGCCCCCCCCCCCCCAAAGACGCCTCCCCCTCCCCAGATCAACAACGGCCACCCTGACTCACGGTGTGTCTAATCCTGGATGTTCACCGTCGCAGCCGGGGCCGGCAGTACTTAGTGGACTGGGAGGGTTACGGTCCGGAGGAACGCTACTGAGACCCTCTGCTCGGGTCCTGGATAAGGAGATGTTCTGGGCATTCCACCAAGCTCACCCGGCGAAGCTCTCTGGACCACCATTAGGTGCTCCTAGAAGGGGGGGGGGCTGTCATGGGCAGCAAGAGCATGCCCCTCCTGTCCCGTCTCACCTTTGTGAATTCATCACTCCTCCTGAGGCAGAAGACGCAACTGCATCTGCTCATCAGCCAGCGTACTTAAGAAGGCTCTCTCCGCGCATTCTACGCTGGCTCGTCTGGGTTGCTGCCATCGTGCGGGTGTCCTTCCAGGACTGCGCACACTCTCCTGCCACATCTCCACTAATCCCTTGGCTTCCAACCTCCACCCGGTCAGGCACAATCAGCTCATCCCTCCTCCCTACTGGTTCATCTAATCCCCGCTGGAGTCCTGCCGGTCCTTTCTCGGAACCCCAAGTAAGTGACAGTTTGGCTCACCCATTTCCCCTTACTCCATTCCTCCTCTGACAGCTCTCGTCTTCTCTCCTCAGGTGACTCTTCTGGTGAGTTGCTGTTTCTCTAGCAGTGCGGTCTTTTCCTATTGAATAAATTGTCAAACGTGCCCCCATGTGTGGTTCCTTCCTGTGCTGTTGCATAGTGCACTTAAGCTGTCAATTTATAACTATGACAATCTATAGTCATTATCGATGGTGCAGAACAAGCACACCAACAACAACAAAAAAATGATTATAAATTTGATAATCATTAAAGCTATAAGCAGCTGTAAGCGGGCCCTCGCCCCCCGTGCAACCGCAGACCCTGGCCCTATCGTACCTAGCTGGCTCAGAAAATTTCACTTCGTTGCGGTAAGAACTGCATGAATAATAAAGTAAACCATTTGGTGCAGTACCTCCTGTGGGAAGTAGGTGGTGCTATAACTTTTGTCAATCATTTTTTTGTAAGAGCGTGTGGGGTGGGACGAATATCCATTGTAGAAAATTTGGTGAAAATCAGACAAAGTGAGTGGCGAGGAGTCAACTTTCGCCATGTCGCCATGGCAACACTTCCCTGTCAGTTATGTGTTGCCCACCCATATAGGATTACATATGACAGTCACCTCAACCTATGTTCCAGATTTCATGACTCCAGGTTGTTCCCAGCCATCCCAACAAGATCACTTATTGAATGGTGAGGAGGGCGTGTTCATGGTAACAGCAGTGATGCCATGCTAAAGGTGATGTGCAGTTATGATCAACCAGGTGGTCTGATAAACCTCAGAAAATTGCACATCACTCTGGCAAGTGGCGCGTGAGTATGGCATGTGAGTTTTGGCAACTTCCTGCCCTTTGGCAGTAGGGGGCGCTGTCGCTATGTGTCATTCTTTATTATAGAAATGATCAGTATTAGCTATCTATTCACCACACAAAATTTGGTTGAAATCAGTCAATGTATGCCAGAGTAAAAGCCATTGGAAGAGTGATGGCAATACTGCAAACTTGGTCACACCCCTTCCGCTAGACTGTCGGGCATTTGGAAAAGTTTTCAACAGCTTTTGATGGCACATGGGTATAGATGATTGTCACCATAAATGATACCAATCAGAATATTTATTTCAGAGATATTGAAGAAAACCTTTGGTGCAACCTTCATGTCTCCAAGAGAGGGCACTATTGCCACTCATGAATATTCATAGCTGTAATTGTTCGGAGGCATACCCATATACATCATACTTATCTTGGTGCCAATCTGACATTCCTTTCCCGAGGTATTAAAAAAACAACATGATGCAAACTTTGTGATGCAAAACTTTCTGCCTCGTATAGGTGGCGATGTAGATTTCTATTAATATTGTTCTATAGAATTGTTTGGAATTGGACTGATATCCTGAAATATTGAATTTGGTTGAAATCCAACAATGCATACCAGAGTTATTGCCGTCAGAGTGGTCATAGAATGATCATGGCAAGGCATCAAATTTTGCCACGCCTCTACAGCCAAACCGCCGAACGTTGTCATGACAAATGAGCTCCATCGGACAAAAACCCTAGGACGAGTTTGATCAAATGCGCAAGGTGGAAATTAGGTCACTGCCAGCCACTTCCTGCCAAAATGGCCAACTTCCTGTTGGGTGTCGACCATCATTTCATCATTTCATCATTTCATTTCTGTGGAGTTTTTTTGCATGTCTTGACATGATCAGCATCTCACCCGATTTTCATCTTTCTACACAAAAGTAAGCGTGTGCCACTCCCCATTGATTTCACATGTTAGGTGGTGCTGTAGAGCCATTTTTGTGGGGTCATTCATATTTCCTCCAAAATATTAAATTTTTCACCAGTCTTAAGGTCGCCGCAACAAATGGTGAGTTTTCAGGCACGTTCACTACCCCAAAAATGAGGTCTTAAATGGAGAAGAAGAAAAAAAAAATCTAATTAAGGCTGCAAGCAGCTGTAAGCCGGCACTTTTTTTTTTTTTTTTTTTTGTTACTTTTTTGTACCCGTAGGTAGACTTGGTTTTGCAGTCTGGTGACAAGCCACCGGCTGCTGGTTGCTGCGTGCGCGAGCGCCCTAAACCTGCATGTTTTTTTTGATGTGCCCTTGCCCCCATGCACCCGTGGAAACTGGCACTCATCAGACCCAGCTGGCACATAAAATTTCCCATCGTCACGGCTTGCGCTGCGTGAATAATCAAGAAAACCTTTTGGCACAGCACTTCCTCTGAGCAGCAGGTGGTGCTATAAGTTTTGTCAACCATTTTTATGTAGTAGTATGCAGGGTCAGACTACTATCCATCGTAGAAAATTTGGTGAAAATCAGATAGTTTGTCCAAGTTATAGCTGTCCAACGTATTGCAATAAGGTAAACTTGGACATGTGGCCATAGAAACACTTACATTCTAGGTACATGTTACAGACCCATACAGAACTACAGAAGAGTCACCTTGACTTACGTTCCACATTTGGTGACCCTTGGACTTTCCGAACCCTCCAAAGTATAAAACGTATTGAATGGAAAAGAGTGGGTTTCCATGTCAACTGCGATTATCGCAGGACAAAAGTGACTTCCACTGAGGGTACTCCAATGCGCTCTGAGAAACCACTGAAAATGTCATGTCATTCTGACTACTGGTCTTTGCGCGAAAGTTGATACAATTTTGTGCAGTACCTCATGTCAGCAGTAGGTGGTGGTGTGACAGTTTTGTGAATATTGATATACAGATGTGTTCAGAGTGGGATTAGTATGATTTGTGCAAAGTTTGGTCCAAATCAGACAAGGCTTGTCTGAGCTGTAACTGTCATGTTTTGCATAAAGAAAACATTTTTCAGCAGTTCTTCCTTTAATCATTTTGGGGCACTATAACTTTTGTTTATTATTTTATATAGACACGTTCGGGGCGGCACTAATAACCATTGTAGAAAATTTGGTGAAAATCGGCTGAAGTTTGTCTAAGTTGCAACTTTTCGATGTTCCATGGCAAAAGAGTCAACGTTCACCATGTCACCATGGTAACACTTACCTATTAGTTATGTGTGGCTCACCCATATAGGACTACAGATTACAGTCACCTCTACCTATGTTCCAAATTTCATGACTCCAGGACCTTCCCAACCCTCCCCACAAGATCATAGATTGAATGGCGAGGATGGCATGTCCATGGTAACAAGACTGACGTCATGCTAAAGTTGATGTGCAGTTATGATCATCACTGTGGTCTGATGAATCTCAGAAAATTTCACATCATTCTGGCAAGTGGCATATGACTAATAAATAAAACAGTTTTCAGCAATTCTTCCTTTAACCACTAGGTAGCGCTATATCTTTTGCCAGGTATTGTTATGTAGACGCATTCAGGGCGGAACTATTTTCTAAAAATCTAACAATTACGATAGGGCTCTCGCCCACTGACTTTGTCAGTGGCTCGGGCCCTAATTAAAGCTGCAAGCAGCTGTAAGCGGGCCCTCGCCCCCTGTGCAACCGCAGAACATGATGCCCGTCGTACCTAGCTGGCTCAGAAAATTTCTCGTCTTCGTGGCAAGCGCTGCGTGAATAATAAAGTAAACCGTTTGGCGCAGTACTTCCTGTGAGCAGTAGGTGGCGCTATAACTTTTCCATCCATCCATCCATCCATCTTCTACCGCTTTTCCGGAGGTCCGGGTCGCGGAGGCAGCAGTTCAAGCAGAGAAGCCCAGACTTCCCTCTCCCCAGCCACCTGCTCCAGCTCTTCAGAGGGGATACCAAGGCGTTCCCAGACTAGCTGGGAGACATAGTCTCTCCACCGAGTCCTGGGTCTGCCCCGGGGTCTCCTCCCAGTGGGACGTGCCTGAAACACCTCAAGTGGGAGGCGTCCAGGAGGCATCCTAATCAGATGCCCATACCACCTCAACTGACTCCTTTCAATGTGGAGGAGCAGCGGTTCTACTCTGAGCCTCTCCCGGATGACTGAGCTCCTCACCCTATCTCTGAGGGTGAGTCCAGCAATCCTACGGAGAAAGCTCATTTCAGCCGCTTGTATCCGCGATCTCGTTCTTTCGGTCATTACCCAAAGCTCGTGACCATAGGTGAGAGTAGGAACGTAGATTGACTGGTAAATCGACAGCTTTGCCTTAGAACTAAGCTCCCTCTTCACCACAACAGACCGGTACAACGTCCGCATCACTGCAGATGCTGCTCCAATCCGTCTGTCGATCTCTCGCTCCATTTTCCCCTCACTCGTGAACAAGACCCCAAGATACTTAAACTCCTCCACTTGGGGCAGGAGCCTGTCCCCAACCCGGAGAGGACAATCCACCTTTTTCCGGCTGAGGACCATGGACTCGGACTTGGAGGTGCTGATTCTCATCCCAGCCGCTTCACACTCAGCGGCAAACCGTCCCAGCAAGAGCTGTAGGTCATTGCTGGATGAAGCCAACAGGACAACATCATCTGCAAACAACAGAGATGAGATCCTGTGGTCACCAAGCATGACACCCTCCATTCCCTGGCTGCGCCTAGAAATCCTGTCCATAAAAATTATGAACAGGACCGGTGACAAAGGGCAGCCCTGGCGGAGTCCAACTCTCACTGGGAATGACTCCGACCGAGTGTTGGCAATGCGAACTAAACTCTCACAATGGTCGTACAGAGACCGAATAGCTCGTAACAACAAGCCCGATACCCCATACTCCCGAAGCACCCCCCACAAAAATCCACGAGGGACGCGGTCAAATGCCTTCTCCAAGTCCACAAAACACATGTAAACTGGTTGGGCAAACTCCCACGAACCCTCAAGAATTCTCGAGAGGGTAAAGAGCTGGTCCGATGTGCCACGGCCAGGACGAAAACCACATTGCTCCTCCTGAATCCGAGGTTCGACCAACGGCCGGACTCTCCTCTCCAATACCTTGGCATAGACCTTCCCAGGGAGGCTGAGGAGTGTGATCCCTCTAAAGTTGGAGCACACCCTCCGGTCCCCTTTTTTGAAGAGAGGAACCACCACCCCGGTTTGCCATGCCAAAGGCACTGCCCCCGACCTCCACGCAATGTTGCAGAGGCGTGTCAACCATGACAACCCAACAACATCCAGGGCCTTGAGGTACTCGGGGCGAATCTCGTCCACCCCCGGGGCCCGGCCACCAAGGAGATTTTTAACCACCTTGGCGACCTCAGCCCCTGTGATAGGCGAGTCATCCCCCTCGTCCCCAAACCCTGCTTCCTCTGTGGAAGGCGTATCAGTGGGATTGAGGAGATCCTCGAAGTATTCCTTCCACCGCCCGACGATATCCCCAGTTGAAGTCAACAGTGTCCCATCCGCACCATACACAGTGTGGACGGGGAGCTGCTTTCCCCTCCTGAGCCGCCGAACAGTTTGCCAGAATCTCTTTGAAGCCGACCGAAAGTCTTGTTCCATGGCCTCACCGAACTCCTCCCATACCCGGGTTTTTGCTTCAGCAACCACCCGAGCTGCACTCCGCTTGGCCTGCCGGTACACCTCAGCTGCTTCGGGAGTCCCACAAGCCAACCAAGCTTGATAGGACTCCTTCTTCAGCTTAATGGCCCCCCTCACCACTGGTGTCCACCACTTGGTTCGGGGGTTGCCACCACGAGATGCACCGACCACCTTGCGGCCGCAGCTCTGGGCTGCCGCTTCAACAACAGAGGTGGAGAACATGGCCCATTCAGACTCCATGTCTCCAGACTCCCTCGGAATGTGGTTGAAGTTCTTCCGGAGGTGGGAGTTGAAGACCTCCCGGACAGGGGCCTCAGCCAGACGCTCCCAGCACACCCTCACTATACGTTTGGGTCTACCAGGTCTGAATGGCTTCCTCCCCTGCCATCGGATCCAACTCACCACCAGGTGGTGATCAGTTGACAGCTCTGCACCTCTCTTTACTCGGGTGTCCAAGACATACGGTCGCAGGTCTGATGATACGATAACAAAATCGATCATCGACCTGCGGCCTAGGGTGTCCTGGTGCCAGGTGCACATATGGACACCCTTATGCTTGAACATGGTGTTCGTTATAGACAGACTGTGGTTAGCACAGAAGTCCAATAACTGAACACCACTCGGGTTCAGATCGGGCAGGCCGTTCCTCCCAATCACCCCCCTCCAGGTTTCACTGTCGTTGCCCACGTGCGCATTGAAGTCCCCCAGTAGGACAATGGAGTCTCCAGGAGGAGCACCCTCCAGCACCCCAGTCACAGACTCCAAAAAGGGTGGGTACTCTGAAACATCATTTGGTGCATAGGCACAAATGATGGTCAGGACCCGTTTCCCAACCCGAAGGCGCAGGGAAGCAACCCTTTCGTCCACCGGGGAAAACTCCAATATAGAGGCAGCAAGGTGGGGCGATACAAGAATACCTACCCCTGCTCGTCGCCTCTCGCCCGGGGCAACTCCAGAAAAGGCCAAGCTCCAGCCCCTCTCCAGGAGACTGGTTCCGGAACCGGAGCTGTGTGTTGAGGTGAGGCCAACTATATCTAGCCGGTATCGCTCAATCTCGTACACCAGCTCAGGCTCCTTCCCCACCAGAGAGGTGACATTCCACGTACCAAAAGCCAGTTTAGAAAGCTTGGGATCAGTCCGCCAAGGTCTCCGCCTTTGACTGCCACCTAATCCACATAGCACCGGACTTCCATGATCCCTCCTGCAGGTGGTGAACCTACTGGAGGGCGGACCCATGTAACTCCTTCGGGCTGAGCCCGGCCGGGTCCCATGGGTGGAAACCCGGCCACCAGACGCTAGCCTTCGAGCCCCTCCCCCAGGCCTGGCTCCAGGGTGGGGCCCCGGTAACCCCATACCGGGCGGGGTACACTGAATCCTTGATATACAATTTATCATGAGAGTCTGTTGGATCGTTCTTCGTCTGGCCCTTCACCCCTCATGGATCGTCACCTTATCGTGGTGGGGGGGTTTGCGTGCCCCAGTGATCCCAGGAGCTATGTTGTCCGGGGCAATTTGCCTCTGATAGGGTCTCCCAAGACAAACTGGTCCTGGGTGAAGGGCCAGACGAAGAACGAGAACGAAGAACGCTATAACTTTTGTCAATCATTTTTATGTAGGAGCATGTGGGGTGGGACTAATATCCATTGTAGAAAATTTGGTGAAAATCAGACAAAGTTTGTTCAAGTTACAACTTTCCGATGTTCCATGGCGAGGAGTCAACCTTCGCCATGTCACCATGGCAACACTTCCCTGTCAGTTTTATGTTGCCCACCCTTATAGGACTATATATGACAGTCACCTCATCTATGTTCCAGATTTCATGACTCCAGGTCACTCCCAACAAGATCACGGATTGAATGGCGAGGAGGGCGTGTTCATGGTAACAGCAGTGACGCCATGCTAAAGGTGATGTGCAGTTATGATCAACCAGGTGGTCTGATAGACCTCAGAAAATTGCACATCATTCTGGCAAGCGGCACATGAGTATGGCATGTGAGTTTTGGCAACTTCCTGTCCTTTGATGGTAGGGGGCGCTGTCACTATGTGTCATTCTTTATTATAGAAATTATCAGTATTAGCTTCCTAATACTGATAATAGGGGGCTGCACGGTGGCGCAGTGGTTAGCACTGCGGCAGCACAATTTACCCTTGGCCGGGGGATTGTGGGGATCGTGGGATCGTGAGTTCGATCCCAGCCCCCGACCAACAGTGATCTGTGTGGAGTTTGCATGTTCTCCCCATGTTTGTGTGGGTTTACTCCGGGATTTCTCCGGTTTCCTCCCACATGCCAAAAACATGCAGGTTAGGTTAATTGGAGACTCTAAAGTGGCCCTAGGTGTGAGTGTGTGTGTGAATGGTTAAGGGATAGCGCCGTATCGTGGCTGCTTCATCCATCCAGGTGGTGGATGCCCTCAATTTCCCCTCTGGGGATCAATAAAGTATACTAAATCTAAATCTAAAAAATCTATTCACCACACAAAATTTGGTTGAAATCAGTCAATGTATGCCAGAGTAAAAGCCATTGGAAGGGTGATGGCGATACTGCAAACTTGGCCACGCTCCTTCCGCCAAACTGTTGGGTATTTGAAAAAGTTTTCAACAGCTTTTGATGGCACATGGGTATTTATGGTTGTCACTATAAATGGTACCAATCAGAGTATTTATTTCAGGTGGCACTGTAGATTTCTGTGACTATTGTTCTATAGAACTGTTTGGAATTGAACTGATATCCATAATATTGAATTTGGTTGAAATCCGACAATGCATACCAGAGTTATTGCTGTCAGAATGGTCATAGAATGATCATGGCGAGTCATCAAATTTTGCCACATCCCTATGGCCAAACGGTCGAGCTTTTGGAAGAGTTTTCAATAACTTTTAATGGCACATGGGTAGAGATCATTGTCAGCACAAGTGAGCTCAATCAGACAAAAACTCTAGGACTAGTTTGATCAAATGCGCGAGGTAGAAATCAGGTCATTGCCACTTCCTGCCAAAATGGCCAATTCCTGTTGGCTCAGGTGGCTGACACCTGACAGTAATAAACAAAAGGACAATTTATAGTTAACCTTTGGTCCCTAATAAATGAATGAAATACTGATGAGAGATTATGAGTGTTATCAGGCCACAAACAACGGATGGAGTTTTTTTGGATTCACACTTAATTATTACCTCCGCCAGGCCGAAGGCCAGGAGGAGGTTATGTTTTTGCCAGCGTTTGTCTGTTTGTCTGTTTGTCTGTCTGTTGGTTAGCAAGATAACTCAAAAAGTTTTGGACGGATTTCCATGAAACTTTCAGGCGTTGTTGGAAATGGTACAAGGAAGAACTGATTAAATTTGGGGGATGATCCGGATCACCGTCTGGATACAGGAATTTTTTAAAGGATTCTTTAACATTGTGAGATACGGCCATTTTCAACATGTGTGCAGGGGCAATAGAGGGCACTGCTCGTTGTCTGACGAACACAAACTCCGCATTCTTCAAAGTTTTAGGCACAAAAGCACGCGGAAAACAGAGGTGGGCAGGGCCCGGCAGCGTGCCTGTGTTTGTGCTACGCTGCAAAAGCTGAGACGGGCAGCTGTCCGGCGCGGGATTATTTGGCAGAAATTCACCGGGCAGCCATAGGGGCTGCGCAAAAACCAGCTCTCTGCCGGGGAAGCTTCCAAATCCTCTTTTTTTCCACGGAGTGCAAACCCAATATAAAACCCACGGCAACCATTATCGCACCTTCTTTTGTCCTGCGGCTCCGGAACAGAGAGGAATCCCAGCACCAGTAATGCTGCGCCTCATATGTGTGACTCTAATGCTAAAAGTGACTGCATCAGGGATTTTCAACCTGAAGTCGCACTTTGCTACACAGGGCCACAAAAACTGTGTAGCCAAATTCGATCGATGGATGAACATTTTCAGCCAGTGAGAGAACCGACGCCTTCCAAATCCAATGCATCACTAGCAGAAGTGATGTTTTGTCATTTTGTGCCAGAGCACAATCTACCCCCATTGGTGGCAGATCACTTCTGTGATTTGATGCCAACATTGTTTCCTGACAGCAAGAGCACTCAATTTTTTTGTGCTACTTGGCTATTATTTTCACATTACCAAAAAGTTATGGCTCAACATTGTGTCCATATAAGTGTACATTTGAATAAATATGTTTGAAATAGTTCATGTTGCAGTTGCTGTTTGTTTAGTTTTTATTTGTTTGTTTGTTTGTTTGTTTTTGCTTCAGTTTTCTTTCATCTGCCGATAAATACAGTTTTTAAGTACTCAGTACAGGTGTGAAAGCCCCCCCCCCCCCGAATAAGGGAGGCATGAGGTCAGTACAGGTGTGAAAGCCCCTAATAAGGGAGGCATGAGGTATGCCTTGACAGGTCGCAGCCTGGCACTTTGCAGATGGAGGAGATGGACACAACAGCAACACTTCAGTTTATTACCTCCGCCAAGGAGGTAATGCTTTTACTACTGAACCACTAATCCTATCATTGTGAATCCAATTGCTAGTCACATGTTTTCCTGGTCAAGGAATCTCAAAACGTACACACAAACACTGTATGGGGGGGAACTGTGGCGCTTGGCGGAGGTCTGCGCTCTCCGAGTGCTTTTCTAGTTTAATATGATTTGGCCTATTTTTTTTAAATTGCGGTAACACTTTTTATTAATAATGTCTTATATACTGTATATGGCAGTGCTACAATGTGGGGGTACTAAAACAAGATGCCAGCAATGTCTCCATCCCGAATTGGCAGCACTTACAAGACAGCATGAGACATGGGAAAGTTTCATAGTTACTGAGGGTGATAGTAGTGGAGGAGCACCCGAATGATGACAGTGATCTCCAAACTCTTGTTTTTCCCCTTTGTGCTGTATACACGCTGGAATGTTAAATTCTCTTTTTCTGGCATGTTATATATTATATATTGTGGTTCTGTCCTCAAATCCCATAAGCTGCTTTGCATGCAGCAGAGCATGCCATGTCTTCTGCCGTGAGCTTAATAGCCATTTTCCATCTCTTGAATCTGCCCTGTACAGTCTGATGCTGCAGGCACATGAGGATGAAAACTCTCAGTAGGATCAAAGATCAAGGTTCAGTTTGCAACAATGACTCCCTATGAGTTCCGGTCTAAACTCTGACCTTCTAGTGGGGGTTAGAACAAAGAGACGGCTATAAGAATGATGTCTGGTTGTGATTTGATTACAGTGGAGCTGCTTGGTTCAGTTGCTCAGAGGGTCCTTCCACTTCACTGCTCTTTAGCGCCGCCTGGACTTGTGTTTTGCACCATTGTCTGGGGAAATGAGATTCATTCCAACAAATGAGCTTTGTTGCTTTATACTGGAATATAAACTGAATAGGCCAAGTTCTCTAAAAATACTTCTGTTCTTGTGCTTATTCAGCCATGCTGCTGCTGCAGTATGAGTAAATAAAGAAGCTTGTTTGTGTGGACACAGTCCATGATGACAGTCTGCTGCAGGAAAGCATGCTGCAGACATAATGCTCAGTCGGTTAAAAGCAGCAGTCTACAAACCACTTCCTCTGTGTGCCCAGGGTTCTGAAAGTTAAGCCGTGCGACTCCTGCCTCCCCCTACTGGTTTCAGATTACATCCCAGAAGTCCGAGAAGCTGATGCGTGTCTGATGCTGCCTGACTGATGTAAGCAGACGTTTTCCTGTCTGGAAGAAAAGAATTCTGATTTTTATTTTGACAAGGTTAGAACCATATAACAGCTATTTCCAGTTCTGTTTTCATCTCAGAAATGTAATTTTAAAGGAAGGAAGGGAGGGAGGGAGGTAGGGAGGAATGTTTATTTTTTGAAAATACTGCAGCATTCCAGCCAAAATACAATATGAAAAATACTAAGAAAACGAACAGAACAAAATAAGAATAAAAAAAAAAACATTGGCACTTTATCTGTGTTCAAAAAAGAACAAAGAGTACACAGATTTCTGCAGCAGTTTAGGATCGATGTGAAAATTTTGTTCATAAAGCTCTGTCATTTTTAACTCCTTCCGGTGAAGGATAAGGGGAAGAAGGACCTGGACTTCTACAGTGATTTTTCTAGTCACAAAGACCACTCAAAGCGCTTCTCTATAGCTACACTAACCCTCTACTCTAAGGGCCTATCAGAGATAGATACCTAGGGACAACTTAGAGTCACCAGTTAGCCCAGCATGCATGCCTTTGGGTTGTGGGATTAAGCCAGATCACCCGGAGTAAACCCACACAGCACAGGGAGAACATGCAAACTCCACACAGAAAGGTTCCCACCCCTGCCAGCTGGGGGATTCAAATCTGGAACCTTCTAGCTGTGAGGAAACAGTGCTAACCACTGCACCACCGTGCAGCTGAAAGGAGCTACTGCAATGATGCGGCGTCCATCATCCGTCTGTCCGTCCACATTTCACAGGAATCGCTACTCCTCCTGGTCACCAAACTCACTCAGATTGTTACTCCTCCTACACCATTTAAGTTGACCTTTAGCACATCCTAAATTGGTCTGCATCTACAGTAGGCCAGTGAAGATCAACTGGAGGCCTGCGGACCACATCTGGTCCATCAGACCTTTCCATCTGGCTCCTAGAATATTACTGAATTCAGGAATAGTCTGGTTCAAACTTTCTTT
The DNA here is from genome assembly GCA_020510985.1 of Pholidichthys leucotaenia. Taxonomy (NCBI): domain Eukaryota; kingdom Metazoa; phylum Chordata; class Actinopteri; order Cichliformes; family Pholidichthyidae; genus Pholidichthys; species Pholidichthys leucotaenia. Next base: position 32,906,703 of record CM035842.1, on the reverse strand, counting down.
CATTAATTGATATATATTTATGAAAATTTCTGATATGAAGTCACATTTCTGAGAGCAAGTGAATGCAGCGTCACATGGCTGACCCCTTCCTTTCCTGACAGCGGGAGAGTGTAGGAGACAGGGTGGCTGTAGCTCTTCTACAGGGAAACTACACTTTTAATTCACATTATGATGACAGCCTTGGGTTTTCTGATTATTACACAAAATGCTGAATATTTTTGTTTTTTTCTGAAATTATTGGGTATAGTAGAGAAGGCATGCCTGCCAGTATTTTAGTTTTAAAAAATGGAGGGTTTTCACTGTGGTGGTGGGGAGTTTAGGCGTAAAAGCTTATTTAAATGGTACAACAGAAAGGACCATGTCTTTGGTCATTTAGTTTAACTTTATTTATTTATTTTATTTTAAACATAGTAAATTAATTGTAAAAGAGACATAAATTCAGTGAAAATTCCTTTATGTGGGAAAAAGTAACACATTTACAAGAAACATCCCTGAAATTTATGAGAAAACCATCCATCCATCCGTCCATCTTCTTCCGCTTAATCCTTTTCGGGTCGCGGGGGGGCAGGAGCCTATCCCAGCATCTTTGGGTGAGAGGCAGGGTATACCCTGGACAGATCGCCAGTCCATCGCAGGGCCAACACAGAGAGACAGATAACCATTCACTCTCACAGTCATACCTAAGGACAATTTAGAATCCCCAGTTTTTTTTATGCCATTTAACCTAACTTGCATGTTTTTGGCATGTGGGAGGAAACCGGAGAAATCCCGGAGTAAACCCACGCAGACACGGGGAGAACATGCGAACTCCACACAGATCACTGCTGGTCGGGGGCTGGGATCAAACCCAGAATCCCCCGGCCAAGGGTGAGTTGCTGTGCTGCCGCAGTGCTAACCACTCCGCCACCGCGCTGCCCTTATGAGAAAACCCTTTACATATTTATGAGAACAAATCCCAACTGTACAGTCGTCCTAAATTTACAGCGGCAAAAACAAAAATAATGAGGACAAAAGTTCACAGTTTAAATGACAAAAATCTTTCAAATTTACAATAGAAAAGTCCTGAATTAACAAGAAAACTGTCATAAATTAATGTCAAAACCCCCTCAAACTGTCAATACTGAAATCACATCTCAAATAAGTTTTTAAGCACAAGCTTTGTTGCTCTTACTCAACTAATTAGGTCACTCTTATACTTGAGTGGTTAATATCATAATGTCACATGACTTTTACTACAATTTCTGCCTCCTCTACCCAGCTCTGGCTGTATAATTTAAGTGTGTGTGTAAATAAGTGAGGCTCTTCATGTGTGCTTTTCTTTTTCTCGGTGTAACAGCATCCTGTCCTCACGTTTCCATAACAGCTAACTGACCTCTGCAGAAATCAGATGTGTGCTTTTCTCAGTTTGTGGGTTGCCAGGTTTTTGTCAGGCCAGGCATTGGCTTGCTTGCTACTGGGTAACCATGAAAACCGGTACTACCTGTCTCATGGGTCGGGCCACCGGCGACTCAACCGGCATCCCCGCCCTTCCGAGGATGTGGAGTGTGAAACGGGGCATCCTGGCAGAACTAAAAACAATATCTGCCACAGGACTGTGGTGGACCACTTCCAGTTACACGGGGTGAGACTGGACATCCTGGCAGATAAACACATCTGTCGCAAGGTCTGTGGTGGACTGTGCCAGTCGGTGCATCGTGACATGCACTACACAAAGAGCAGAGATAAACAAACCTATCATCTGGTCAGTCACTGCAACAGATACTGGAGTCAGTTTGTCTTGGCTTGACCTTGCCACTGATAATACCTTTATCTGCCAAGAATGTGTCGCTAGTCCAGCAAAAGCTAGCAGTACTCAAATACTTTGCAAGCAGTTTCATGAAATGGTCAATCAGAAAGCAACTCATACTGGCTCGGACGTCACCCGGGCTTACAAGGTCCGCACTCATCTGTTCACACTCCGACAGGCAGCGAAAAGTAAGCTAGAAGCAGGAAGACAAAAGAAGAGGAAAACAGCAGCCTTGTATGTAGCGGAATGGAATGTACGCACTCTGTTGGACAGAACAACATCACAGTGCCCAGAAATACAGACCGTGCTTGTGGCCCTGGAAATGAACAGGTACAATGTAGACATAGCTGCACTTAGTGAAACAAGATTGCCTGGATATGACAGCTTGGAAGACCATGGGTACATCTTCTTTTGGAGTGGAAGATCAACTCAAGAAAGGAGAGAAGCAGGAGTGGGCTTTGCAGTTAGAAAGGAGATAGCAGCAATGCTTGATGAGGAACCGGTGCTAATCAATGACAGGATAATGACTATGAGACTCCCACTACAGTGGAAGATGTATGCCACACTCATCAGTGTATATGCCCCAATAATGACCAACACAGAGGTGAAGGAAGAGTTCTACAGTGATTTACGTGAGACTATCAGGCCTGTACCGACTGATGACAGGCTGATACTCGTTGAAGATTTTAATGCCAGAGTTGGTTCGGACACTGAGAAATGGAAAGGAGTGCTAGGCAGTCATGGAGTAGGCAAGTGCAATGCTAATGGAGAACTTCTACTTGCACTATGTTCAGAGTACAACCTTGTGATAACCAACACTCTATTTAAGCACAAGGACACACACAAGAAGACATGGATGCACCCAAGATCCAAGCACTGGCACTTATTAGACTACATCATAGTCAGGCAGAGAGACATAAGGGATGTATTGGACACCAAAGCAATGAGAGGCGCAGACTGTGGTACTGATCATGTTATGCTGAGATCTAGATTAAGAATTTGGAGACAAAAACAGCACTGCAGGACGGGTGCAAAGCCACCATGGAAGCTAAACACTAGTGCACTGAAAGGCCAAAAGAAGCAGGAAGAACTTACACAGGAAATGGATGAAAACTTGAAAGACTAGGACAGCAACAACTCAGAGAATGACATAGAAGAGAAATGGGCAACACTGAAAGATACGGTGTATCAGACTGTGAGTGATGTATTAGGCCACCCTGAGAGGAAACATCAAGTTGGTTTGATGAGCATGATGAACACCTGAAGAAACTACTAGAAGCGAGGAATACAGTGTAACACAAGGTCGAAGAAGAATAAATACTCAAAGGCTCAGAGTGAGCTACAGAAGTACACCAGAGAGATGAAGTCCAACTGGTGGGATGAAAAAGCGGAGGAACTTCAAACTGCAGCAGACAGGAAGGACATGAAAACATTCTTCACAGGTTTGAGAGAAATCTATGGCCCTAAACCAAGAGGATTGATCCAACTAAAGGCTATGGATGGTGAAACGGTTTTGCAGGAGAAAGACAAGATCCTGGACAGATTTGCAGACCACTTTGACCAACTACTAAACAACCCTGGAGATCTCACTGAAGAGGCTAAAGAAGCTCTAGTGCAGCGACCAGCTATATCAAGTCTGGATGAACCACCAAATCTTGATGAACTAGTGGCAGCTTTCAGGACAACACAGGATGGTAAAGCTCCAGGAAGGGATGGAATTCCAGCAGAAGTGTGGAAATTTGGTGGTGTTCAGCTGACCAGCTGACCAACTGCCTGCACAAGCTCATCCAAGAGATATGGGATGCCCAGAAAGTACCTCAAGACTGGAAGGATGCAAGTATTGTGCCTTTGTTCAAGAAAGGTGACAGGAAAGATTGTGGAAATTACTGAGGTATATCAGTGGTAGCCACTTTTGGTAAGATTCTCTCACGTGTACTACTGAACAGACTCAATGAACACCTCTCACAGAATGTACTACCGGTACTATCGGAACTACCGGAACTTCTTCCACTTCTAAAGTGTGGCTTTAGAAGTGGAAGAAGCACAATGGACATGATTTTCTGCTTGAAACGGGTTCAAGAAAGGTGTATCGAACAGAACATGCCGCTTTATGTAGTCTTCATAGACTTCAGTAAAGCCTTCGATACTGTTTTGCGACAAGGACTTTGGCAGGTACTCAAGAAATATGGCTGTACAGAGAAGTTTGTCAGCCTGATTGAGGCACTCCATACAGGAATGCAAGCAAACGTGGCAATGAGTGGTTCAGTATCTAAAGACTTTTCAGTAAGCAATGGGGTGAAACAAGGGTGTGTGCTGGTGCCTACACTCTTCTCGCTATATCTGGCAGCCATGCTTGAGGTGGCCTTCAAAGACACTTCAGAAGGAGTATACATTCAAACGAGGAAAGAAACAGACTTGTTCAATGTGGCACGGTTTAAAGCCAAGAGTAAGACATCGATAAAGGTAGTAAGAGAAATGCTCTTTGCCGACGACAGTGCTCTAGTTGCACACAGTGTGGAAGATATGCAATCTTTAGTGGAGAAATTTGCAAGAGCAGCTAACCAATTCAGCCTCAAAATCAACATCAAGAAGACAGAGTGCCTTTATCAACCACCAAAGTTCCAATTATCAACATCACTACCAGAAGAGATCAGCATTGGTACAGAGCCACTAGTCAAGTGCAAGACTATCAAGTATCTAGGGAGTACTGTTTCAGAGAATGCTAGGCTGGAGGATGAACTACTGTACGTATCTCTCAGAATGGGAACAGCAAGCGCTGTGTTTGGAAACTTGAGAGAGAGACTGTGGAACAACCGACATGTTTCTATCAGTGTGAAATGCAAAGTGTACAAAGCGACAGTACTGGCTACTCTATTGTACGGTGCTGAAACTTGGACTGTGTACAGAGTGCAGGTCAAGAAACTCCACGCGTGCATGATGAGACACCTTCGAGCCATAATGAACATCTCATGGAAAGACAAGATAACCAATGTAGAAGTATTGAAACGAGCTGGTCTACCATCAATGGAGGACATGCTAATACAGACGAACCTGAGATGGCTCGGATATGTTGGACCACCAGCGTCTCCCTCGGCAGTTACTCTACTCACAGTTATGCGAGGGCAAACGCAATCAGGGTAGAATCAGAATCAGAATCAGAATCAGGTTTATTGCCATTGTTCATGTAGTACACAAACTAGGAGTTTGTCTCGGTACAATGCTGCAACATTAAACATGATAAGAGAAATAAACTATACATGTAATAAAGTGTAGGATAAGATTAAGTGATACTGGTCAACAGTTAAAATATATATTAGCCAGCAGCAGATACTGTGGAGAACTATATAGTGCAGTCGGTAATGCAGGAAGAAAACAGTGATGATTGACATGAGTCTGGTTGAGCTGCTGTACATGGTGCACGAGAGTCAATAAGTCACTTAGTGTTCAGCAGTCTAATGGCAGAGGGGAAGAAGCTGTTCATGTGACGGGAGGTTTTAGTCTGGATGGACCGAAGTCTTCTACCAGAGGGGAGGGGGGCAAACAGTACGTGACCAGGGTGTGAGGGATCGGCTATGATCCGGCCAGCACGCCTCCGGGTCCTGGAGATGTACAGATCCTGGAGAGATGGGAGCTTGCAGCCGATCACCTTCTCAGCAGTGCGCACGACACGCTGCAGCCTTAGTCTGTCCCTGGCAGTGGCTCCTGCGTACCACACGGTTATGGAGGTGGTGAGGATGGACTCGATGATGGCTGTGTAGAACTGCACTAACATCTTGGTGGGTAGCTTGAGCTTCCTCAGCTGCCGCAGGAAGAACATCCTCTGCTGGGCTTTTTTGATGAGTGAGCTGATGGTCAGCTCCCATTTGAGGTCCCTGGTGATGGTAGTGCCTAGGAAGCGGAAGGAATCAGCAGTGGTGATGGGAGAGCCTGAGAGGGTGAGGGGGGGCAGAGGAGTAGTGACTTTCCTGAAGTCTACAATCATCTCCACTGTCTTCAGAGCGTTCAGCTGCAGGTTGTTATTGCTGCACCAGGACGCCAGCTGGGCCACCTCTCTCCTGTAGGCGGACTCGTCGCCGTTGGAGATGAGCCCGATGAGGGTGGTGTCGTCCGCAAACTTGATCAACTTGACAGACTGGTGGCTGGAGGTGCAGGAGTTGGTGTAAAGGGAGAAGAGTAGGGGGGAAAGTACACAGCCCTGGGGTGATCCGGTGCTGATGCTAGTATAGTCTGAGACAGTCTTTCCCAGCCGCACATGCTGCCTCCGGTCCGTCAGGAAGTCGATGATCCACCTGCAGAGGGAGTCAGGCACGTTGAGCAGGGACAGCTTGTCCCGGAGCAGAGCGGGGCGGATGGTGTTGAATGCGGAGCTGAAGTCCACAAACAGGATCCTGGCGTAGGTTCCCGGGGAGTCCAGGTGCTGCAGGATGGAGTGGAGGGCCAGGTTGACTGCATCGTCTACAGACCTGTTGGCTCGGTAGGCAAACTGCAGCGGGTCCAGGAGAGGGGTGGTGATGGACTTGAGGTGGGACAGGACCAGGCGCTCAAAGGACTTCATGACTACAGAGGTGAGGGTAGACCAAGGCTCAGATTTAAAGACACTGTAAAAAGAAACTTGAAGAAGTTGGATATAGACAGGAGTTCCTGACAGTGGAAGGCTAAGGACAATGCTGTGTGGAGGAATCTGATCAGACCTATATGAAACAGTCACTGTTGCCCACGACAGACTGCTATGATGATGATGGTGATGATGATGATGATGGGTTGCCAGGTCCTAGTAACACGGGTGGATATTGTGTGCCATTTTTCATGGTTGAAATACAGTATATTCAGAAGGCCTTTCTCCTGCCAGTTTTCTCCACAAACTACAACACTGCATGTGACTGTGATGGACAGCATCTGTTAACACTAACAAAGGCACAAAAATAACATAATAAAGAGGGAGAGGTTCCACAGGTCCTTCCTACCAATGGCTGTCAGACTTTATAATCTAACCGGCGCTGCTCATAGTGTTATGGCCTGAGCGCTGATTCTGTCCGCGCTCGGGTTGTCCAGTATTTTCCCCGTTCTTATCTCTGTTTTTTCATATGCCCGTTCAGGGCTCTTATTTTGACAGCGTCACGACAGGACTTCCGGCTGTCAAGCCGTGTCGCGTTGTGACAGCTGTTTGTCATTTCATTGATTGCGTTCTCCTTTCCTGATTGGCATTTATTCATCACTTAAGGGAGCAGCTGAGATTCATTCCTCGCTGCGACCTACACAACAGTACGTGCTCCTCCGCGTACGTGACTGGAGCCCCTAACCCCAACTCCAGTCTCCCTTATGATTCATCATTACCTGTAAATGTTATTCATCCTCTTGGTCTATTGTCTTGTGCCTTAGCCAATGTTCGTGTTTTGCACCACGTGGCTGTTTACTTTGTATCCCTCCTCAGAGTATTCAGTCTTGAGTCTTAGGCTTTGTTTGTGTGTTTGCCCCACGTGGCTGTTTATTTTGTCATTGTGTCTTTTGTTAATAAAACATGCAAACTCACTGGTTGGCCTCTAGCGTCTCAGTGATGCCCCACAAGGGACATCCAAGACACATAGAGGCCGTATTAAATTTTGCACAATAGAGATTTTCCCCTCCAGTACACAACTTATACATTTACAATTATTATTGAGGGTGGCAATAACACTGTTCATTCAAATGTTAAATATACTGCCTGGGTCCATATTTATATTTTGTCGGGTAATTTAACTAACTGTAATGCTGTAGATACCATCTAGCTGCAATGCTCCTCCACTGTGTATATAACTGTGTACATATATATATTTATTTACTGCTTTGGCTAACCAGTTCTTATCTTATTATCTTATTTATTATTGCTCTGAGTGCTGCTATCCCTTTGCTGTTGCGATCCTGGAATTTCCTCATTGTGGATCTAATAAAGGCTTGTCTTATCTTATCTTATCTTAGAAGGAAAATGAGTATATCAAATTATGATTTGTCACTTATGAATGAATGAATGAATTTATTTATTTCGGATAGTACATTACAGGTTAAAAGAAACTGTATAATATAACAACAAGGTCAAATTAGACAAAGACTCCTTCTACTATACAATTCCACGTGAGTTATCCGAAATGGGTGATGGCTGGAGCCGCAGCTTATATTGCCCACCCATATTCCATCCAAGAATTCAAAGGAGAAAAAAGAGAAAACAAGACTAGAGCGATTACAATTTAAAACAAGGCTAAGACAAAATGTGACTGAGAGAAAAAGAAAACTGAGCTAGTCTAAGTTAAGCGGTTACTATTCAAAAACAAATCTAAGACATAGTGTCACAGAGAAAAAAGAAAAAAAGAAAAAACTAAGCTACAACACAACACAGGCTGGAAATGTCAATCCTTATGTGAGTTTACATGTCGTCTTGTAAATATGTTTGGAGTATTTCTTCCTTTAGTTTTTGTTTAAATTGTCCAAGCTTTGTACATGATTTTAATTCAGGTCCAAAATCGTTCCATAATCTGACTCCTTGCACTGAAATACAGTGTTGCTTGGTGGTTGTTCTCACTGTAGGCTTTTGAAATATACATGTTCCTCTGAAGTGATATCGTTTCTCACTTGTTTGGAACAACTTTTGGATATTTGCGGGCAGTGATAGATTCTTCACTTTGAACATTATTATTGCGGTTTTAAAGTCAATCAGATCTTTCAACTTGAGAGTTTTTTGTTTAAGAAAAAGTGGGTTTGTTGGTTCCCTGTAAGCTGCTTTGTTGATTATTCTAATAGCTCTCTTTTGAAGCATAAAGAGTGGATATATGTTTGTTTTATATGTATTTCCCCATACTTCATTACAATATGTCATGTATGGGAGTATTAATGAATGGTACAAGGTGTATAGTGTGGGTTGATTCAGCAAATTTTTCACTCTGTGTAATATTGCAATTGATTTGGATACTTTACCTTTTATATAATTAATATGTGGCTTCCAACACAGTTTGTTATTTTGTTACTTTTGTTAGTTTTGTTACTTAGGAAACAGTATTAATTTTATTTTATTTTAGGAGAGCATGTGGCCCTCATGGTATCTGCTGAGAAAAATTCTGGTCCTTGGACAAATGTAGTTGATGACCCTGATCTAGGCTGTGCTTATCAAGGTCAAAGGTCAAGCAATCTGAGCACTCAGGGTTATTTCAGCAGTCCAGAATGAGCTACTCCATCACTGACAGTCTGGTTATAGTCCAGCCTTGGCACTTAGGTCAGCTCGTCAGTTGTTACTGGATGTCCCAAGACTAGACTGAATTCCAGGGGTGCCTCCAGGGCCTGGAACAGCCTGAACGGCACATCGGATCTGCAGAGTCACAACAGAGTTTTAAGTCTTCTTTGAAGACTCATGTTTTTACGTTGGCTTTTAATTCAGGCTGAGCTTGACTCCAGTAGGACTGTTTTGTTTTGGGTCTCTCTCTTGATTCTTGTGTATTTGTGCTGCTGTATGTTTGTATAGTTTCTGTTTTGTCTTTGTTGCTATGTTTATATTGGTTTTATGATTAATGAATTCACACCGTGCTGGTTTACCTCAGTTTTGTTTTGCAAGATGGCAGCCTTCCTGTTGGCGGTAGGTATGGGCAACAATTTTGTTTTTTGCATGTCTTGAGGTGATGCACAGCTCACCCAAATTTTATGTCTCTACACCAAAGTTTACGGTCGGCAGTGTCCACAGGCCTTGTACGTTTGGCCCCGCCCACAAAATTTTGGCATGGGAGGGCACATATCTTTTCCAGATTATCAAATTTTTCACTGGGTCTGAGCAGTTTGCAAAAAAAAACCTGCGTTTTGGTTAACGTTTAGAGGGTTAAAAATGCGTTCATTGAGGCGGAAGAATAATAATAATAAACTGAGCAATTACAATAGGGCTTTTGCCGACTGACGTCAATGGCTCAGGCCCTAATAATAATTAATAAACAGATATACAGCTATAACTCTCTTATCTCTGTGTATGTCTAAAAGGGAGCCTGGGGGATTGAGAACAGTGTACTGTTATAATGCACCATTGGTTTGATGTCTCAGTTGTCTGTGATATGCAGGAGTCATTACTTCCCCATTTCCAGTTATCTTAGAATGGGGGAAACAGTGCCGCAAAGACACTGGGTGGGAGAGAAAACCCCTTGGGCCACCATAGCTCATGGGTGGGCACCACTGCCTTGGACCTTTGTGAGAAGGATTTTTGATTTTTCAACACACCTTTATTGTCACAAGTTCAACAGAAAATCACTCCAACTAAAAGGAGCAATGAAAAGTAAATTAATTTTCTGACAAGAAATCAAAGACACAAATAACTAAAACAAAAATTTTCTTCTCACATCAGTACCACACCATAGGTAAGTTCACCTCCTTAACACAACACAGGATGTGCTTAAAGCACCACATAGCCTCAAAAGTTCCCACATTTTGCATCAAATGATAGTAATTATAATCAATCATTATTCGAGTCCTGATCATGTTTACCAGCATGTCTTTTACATTACAATCCAGCATTTGTTCCACTTTTCTTTTTCTATTAACATAAATAGCCATTTTAGCCTGACCCAGGACGAAATTTAACAGTTCACTTTTTCTCTTGCTCCTCTGTCTATATGGAAAACCCAAGATAAAAATCTGCAGGGAAAAGACTTCTTCAAACAGATGAAACAGCTTCCCCCAAAAAACAAACCACAGTTGCAGTCTGTTACAGTCCAGAAAACAATGGAACACAGTCTCTTTCTAAGGACAAAATGGACAAACCTCAACAACATTTGGGTTTAAAATAGAGATAAAAGCATTTACAGCCACAGCCCCATGTAAAACTCACCATTGCAGGTCTCCAACCTTCTTAGTTAATGGTGGTTTATAGAGTGCTCTCCAGGCAGGCCTCACCTCTGAACCCAAACCCAAGTGTTTCCTCCATGGTGTATCAGTTCGACCTTTTTAATTATTCACTTTTAGAACTTTCACCAAGAGTCCATACATTTTTTTTTTCCAGAAGAGTCGCAAATGTTAATGGGTTCAGAGTTTAAAAACACACCAGTGCCATCTTTAAAATGAGGAGATAAACCACTAAAAGGAAAAGGCTCATCAGCAGTTTGCACAGAATCTTTGCAGTGTAAAACAATGGCAGAGTGTTCTTCTGTGGAGAGGTAGTCTCTCCAGTCTTTCAGCAAGTTCGTTATAACCCTGACTGAAGAAACGCCAAGAGCCGAACACAGGGCAACAGCATTGTCCATGCTAGGACCACATAGGATCACCAAGTGTCCCAGTGTTGTAACCTTTGCAGAAAGGAGCTTCTTTAAAACAGAAGGCCCTAAAACATTGCCTACATCAAAATGGGTCCCAAACACAAGTGGTTCCTTTAAAAGCCAAAAAGGTGACATGGAAGCCTGGGGAGAGGTCTTTTTAAAAAGTCCACACACTTTGATTAAACTGGGGAAGTTCTGGGAGTTTTTGGTTCTTTAAGTCCATTAAAAACAGCGACTCCTCTAATCCCAGCCCCCCACAGCGAGCCAGGACAGCTCTGGCAACAGGTCTCCACACAAGATCGAGAGGGCCACTCAGCAGTCGCTGAATGAACTGCAGGTGAAAGACGGCCCCTCTGCTGGCCAGATGGATGAGTCCTTGACCACCTTCTTCCCTAGGTAAAAACAGGATGCTCTGTGGAACCCAGTGAACACGGTCCCAGAAAAAGTCCACAATTATAGATTGTATTCTAGGCAGCAAATTTGTTGGAGCGTCCGTACAAGACAGTCGATGCTACAGCACTGAAGCGATCAAGTTGTAAATGATTAAAACATGACCTCTAAAGGACAAGTCTAAAGGAAATCCATTTCCATTTTTTTTGATCTTCCTTCAACATTTTCCAAAATATACTCCCAATTTTTCCCAGTAAAAGCCTGATCTCCTAAAAACACACCAACATATTTAAAACCACCTTGTGTCCAAGAAAGGCCACCAGGTAGGACAATTTTTTGTAGTCTACCCCACATCATTAAAGCTTCACTTTTACCCCAGTTCACTCTCGCTGAGGAGCACTCACCAAAAAATTAATAGTTCTTAAAAAGTAGTCTGCATCACTTTGATTTCTTATAAAAACAACAATATCATCAGCATATGCAGACACTTTAAAAACAGAGTCAGAGTTGGGACTTCAAAACCAGTGAGGCCTTGCTTTAGTTTACAAAGGAGGGGCTTGATGACAAGAGAGTACAGCATACCTGAGAGGGGGAAGCCCTGTCGGACACCTCTCTCAACTTTGAAAGGAGCACTCAAACCACCATTAATCTTAAGAATACTCTCAATGTCTCTATACAAGGCCTGGATCTTGGCGATGAAACCTGAGCTGAACCCAAAGGCTTCTAGTGTCTGCCAAAGGTATGGGTGCTCAACTCAGTTAAACGCCTTTTCTTGGTCAGTTGAAATGAGACCGTTCCTTGACCAATGAGCTGGAGAGGTCCAAAACATCACAAATTAAAAAACTGTTGTCCATAACCAACCTACCAGGTACACAGTAGGTCTGGTCTACATGTATGACCTGCTCCATCACCTTCTTCAACCTGTAAGCCAAAACTTTGGAGAGAATTTTGTAGTCAGTACAGAGGAGGGCCACTGGACGCCAGTTTTTAATGTCTTTCAGGTCACCTTTCAGACAGTACACAGATCTCAGACCAAAACATCTTGTAGAACTCTGATGGTGGACCGTCTAGCCCTGGGGCTTTGCCACACTGAAGAGATTGGACAGCTACTGACAGTTCTTGCAGAATGATCTCACTCTCCAACTCTGCATTCATACCAGCCATCACCTTAGGTAAGTCTTTCAAAAAAAAAACAACTCAGCACTTGCGGCTTCTCAGCAAACTCTTTCTTAAAAAGATCTTTGTAGAAAGTAGCTGCAAAGTGACGGATCTCTGCAGACTCATGGATCAGCCGCCTGTCTTCTGAGCTGAGAGAGTGGATCATCCTCCTCTGACCATTCTTCCTCTCCAAACCAAAGAAAAAATGAGATGGAACTTCCATTAGTGCGATGTTCTGGAACCTACTACGTACCATAGCGCCCCTAGTGGCCACGCTCACTAAGTCAGTTAAAACAGACTTTTTGCTGTTAAGGGCCTCAAAATGTCCTCTTTCTCCTGTGAAGTCTGCCAAAGACTGCAGCTCCACTACTTCTCTCTCCAGGTCCCTGACAGACCTGGCCAAGTCTCCAGAGACTTTGCGAGTATACTGTAGGCACAGATTCTTTATTTGACTCTTCTCTATATCCAACCACTGCTGCAAAGAACTAAAATTTGGTTTGGTTAATTTAAAATTACTCCAAAAAAACCTAAAAGCAGTTTTAAAACTATTATCCGATAAAAGTGATGTGTTAAAATGCCAGTATGCACTACTGCACTTTATATTCTTGATAGAAACACAACACTGAACCAGAGAGTGATCTGTAAAGCCAACAGGGATTATAAAAGAACTTTTAAAAATGCTGAAATGGTGCTTAAAACTGTAAACCTTATCTAGTCTAGCTAAGGACAGAATATTGTCCCGGCTATGGCTCACGTGTACTGTCTAGCCTTACCATGAAAATTCCTCCACACATCACACAGATCATGAGCTTCTATAAGACCCTTTAAGCTTCTCTTGGATGCAGCATGTGGCTCTGGTTGATTCCTGTCCATGAAAGGATTTTCTGTACAATTAAAATCACCACCAACAAATTAAAAAATCATCATTACTGTACTTTTTGATCGTGTCATTTAAAATATTTAAAAAGGCCAATCTTTCTGTGCCTACAGTTGGACCATACACATTTATAAAAATAACTTTCATATTCTCAAAAACAGCTTGGACTTTTAAAATGTGGCCTGCAATTATCTCATCAGTGTCATAAGAAAGTGGAATAAAATCTCGAGAAAATAAAATACCCACTCCACCACTGCTGCTATTTTTGTGACTGAGGATAACTTTCCCTTGAATTCCCTCCTCCAGTCAGCAGCATTGTCCTCAGAACTGAGTCTCCTGAACAAACAGAACATTAATTTTCTTACATTCTGCAAGGCTAAAAACATACGCTCGCTTGGACATTTCTCTTGCTCCACTGATATTGAGTATGCCAAAATTAAAACTACGCATGTGTATAAAAGGGCAAAACCAATACAAAAACAGAGAAGAAAAAATGAGCAAAAAAAACTAATCATCTTGGGCAATTTGGTTCTTAACTTTTAGTACAAGCTTTTTACCTCCGCCAAGGAGGTTATGTGATCATCAGCGTTGGTTTGTTCGTTTGTCTGTTTGTTTGTTTGTTTGTTAGCAAGATAACTCAAAAATTTATGGACGGATTTTCATGAAATTTTCACAGATTGTCAGAAGTGGGGTATCCTACAGATGATTACATTTTGGTGGTGATCCGGATCACCGTCTGGATCCAGGAAATTTTTAAAGGATTTTTTTTTTAATTACCTCCCCCAAGGAGGTTATGTGATCAGATAGGGTCCAGCCACCCCCCACCCCCGGCGACCTTAAAGAATTAAGCAGTTGAAGATGTAAAAGAATTAACATTTTCTTCAACTTTTTCTCAATAAATTTGTGACATTTTTTCTGTTACATTGGTGAATTTTCTCTCAAAAATTAGAAACCTTTTTCTAGTTAATTTTTACCTCCGCCAAGGAGGTTATGTTTTCATCGGCGTTGGTTTGTTGGTCTGTCTGTTTGTTTGTCTGTCTGTCTGTCTGCTTGTTTGTTTGTTAGCAAGATAACTCAAAAAGTTATGGACGGATTTTCATCAAATTTTCACAGATTGTCAGAAATGGGGTATCCTACATATGATTACATTTTGGTGGTGATCCGGATCACCGTCCAGAAGAAAACCGCCATTACGGAAAATGCCATTTTCGTCAATAACTACTGAACCACTAATCCTATCATTGTGAATCCAATTGCTAGTCATATGTTCTCATGGTCAGGGAATCTGAAAACGTACACACAAACACTGTATGGGGGAACTGTGGCGATAAACCGCCATTACGGAAAATGCCATTTTCGTCAATAACTACTGAACCACTAATCCTATCATTGTGAATCCAATTGCTAGTCATATGTTTTCATGGTCAAGGAATCTGAAAACGTACACACAAACACTGTATGGGGGATATTGTGGCGCTTGGCGGAGGTCTGCGTTCTCCGAGTGCTTTTCTAGTTTAGTCTGTTGATCTCCTGATCAGTGAAACTTTCCAGCTCAAGCCCTCCCTGTTTTTCATGTAGGCCCAAGCAGAGTCAACAAAGCGTTTCAGGTCAGGGAAAAAGTTTTCAACTTTAACCATCCTGGATCCTTTAGTGTCCTGCAAAAACTTCTGTAGTTTGTGAAAGGGTAACCACCTCCACTGGCCAGATCATCACTGCTTTCACCATCACTCTCTATCTCAGACCCAGCATAAGAATCTGGTTGAGATAGAGAAGCCACAGAACTTTTTTTTTTTATAACCCTTTTCACTTTACTCCTCTGCTGTTTGTTTTCCAAATTCTTCCATTTGACTGAAACTTTAGCTAACTCTTCATCTATTTCAACGTCATCCTCATTCTCCAACACTGACTCAGCCACCCTGGTTATCACAGGACCGAGCACGGGTTCTACCGGGCTCAGCCTCTCAACTTATTCATGTATTTTTCCTGTAGTTTCTCCAAGCCTTGTGGTGTCTTTTGTGTTTTTTCTTGATGATTTATTGTCCTATTTATTATTTATGTTATTATGTTGTCTTCTCATGTATTTTGTGACTGTTTTGCCTTCCTCTGTGACAGGGCCATTATTTCTACTGCTCCCAGACATACCCACCTTCCTCTCACAGCCTGTTTCCCCAGTTTACCTCAGCTGTGAGAGATTTTGGAATTAGGTCTCTGCCCGCTCCTGGCCACACCTGCGGCTCATTATTCCCCATCCACTTCCACGTCCTGTCCAGTCTCACCAGTTTGCCTACCGGAGCAACAGGAGTACAGAGGATGCGGTTTCTACAGCGCTGCACTATGTACTCTCACACCTGGATGACAAGAACACCTACGCAAGAATGCTGTTTGTTGACTTCAGCTCAGCATTCAACACAGTTATCCCCTCCAAGTTGCTCACTAAACTTGGGGACCTGGGAATCAGTACCTCCACCTGCAACTGGATCATGGATTTTCTGACCAACAGACCCCAGCATGTTAGGTCAGGCCCCAACCGTTCTTCCGTCATCACACTCAACACTGGTGTACCACAGGGCTGTGTGCTCAGCCCATTCCTCTTCTCCCTCTTCACCCATGACTGCAGGCCTATGCATGGATCCAATTCCATCATAAAGTTCGCAGATGACACCACGGTGATTGGACTCGTCAGAGACAACGATGAGTCAGATTACAGGGCAGAGGTTGAGCACTTGGCTACTTGGTGCGCTGACAATAACCTGCTCCCTAACACCAGCAAAACCAAGGAGCTCATAGTGGACTACAGGAAGGAGAGGGGAGAGACACATGACCCCATCCATATCAATGGCATAGCTGTTGAATGTGTCCCCAGCTTCAAATTCCTGGGGACCCACATCTCAGAGGACCTGTCCTGGTCAGTTAACACCACCAGCCTGATCAAGAAGGCCCATCAGCGCCTCTTCTTCTTGAGGACACTGAAGAAGAACCATCTGTCAACTGACATCCTGGGCAACTTCTACCGCTGCATGATAGAGAGCACCCTGACCAACTGTGTCACAGTCTGGTATAGGAACTGCTCTGTCGCTGACCGTAAGGCGCTACAGCGGGTGGTGAAAACCGCCCAACGCATCACAGGGACTCCACTTCCAGTTATAGAGGACGTCTACAGGAAAAGATGTCTGCGCCGGGCACGCAGCATTCTTAGGGACTCCAACCATCCTGCTCATGGACTGTTCCAGCTTCTCCCCTCCAGAAGGCGTTTCAGAAGCCTTCGGACTAGAACCAGCAGGTTTAGGAACAGTTTCTTTCCAACAGCTGTCACGTTATTGAACTTAGTTCCCCGCTGACTTTCTTACCATCATCTCTTACCATCCTCACCTGTGCATAACTGCCCATCTAACTTATTGTACATTATTTGCACATAACAGTACTCTTAACTTTCTGCACTGCTGCATATATTTGCATATATTTGCTTAAATTGCACATACTGTTAATTACCGTATATACTGCACTGCTGTCCTTTGCACTTCTGATTGGATGCTAAACTGTGTTTCGTTACCTTGTATTCATACATGTGTAATGACAATAAAGTTGAATCTAATCTAATCTAATGTATTTAAGCCTTGCACTCTCACTGTGTTTTGTGGCTAAATTGCATTGTCTTTGATTATCTCCTCCCTACAGGTGTCAGCCTCTGAAGTGTTTCCTTCTCTAGAGCGCGTCTAGCTCTGAGGCAACAGTGTAAGTTATGCTTGTTTGCATTTTCTGTATTGTGGGCACTTTTTGACGTTTATGTTGCTTTTGTGAATAAATGTCTTCAACACAACCCTGCGCTTGGATCTGTCCTTCCGCTCCAAAGGAGCGCACATGACACTGGTAGCTGTCTCTTCTTGTTTTTCACTCAATCAAATCTTCTTCTTCTTCTTTTAGATTTGATTGGCGGTTGGCATCCAGCTTACAGGTGCATTACCGTCACGTACTTCACTCGAAATCATCACTCGAACATATCTTCCAGGAGCTGTTCTCGCCAATCAAATCTAAAAGAAGATGAAGAAGAATGAGAGGGAGGGAGAGAGAGGGAGGGAGGGAGAGGGAAGTGGATTTTTTTTTTTAATTTTTCAGCACCTCTTTATTGTCACAAGTTCAACAGAAAAAAACAACTAAAAGAAGCAATGAAAAGCAAATTAATTCACTGACAAGAAATCAAAGACGCAAGCAACTAAACCAAGAAAACTAAAAACAAAAACTTGCTTCTTACATCAGAACCACACCATAGGTAATTTTCCCCTCCTTAACACAACACAGGATGTGCTTAAAGCACTGCATAGCCTCAAAAGTTCTAACATTTTGCATCAGATGATAGTAATTGTAATCAATCATTATTCAAGTCTTGATCATGCTTACCAGCATGTCTTTTACGTTACAATCCAGAATTTGTTCAACTTTTCTTTTCCTACTAACATAAATAGCCATTTTAGCCTGACCCAGGATGAAATATAAAAGTTCACTATTTTTCTTGCTTCTCTGTCTATATGGAAAACCCAAGATAAAAATCTGCAGGGAAAAGACTTCTCCAAACAGATAAAACAGCTTCCCCAAAAAAACAAACCACAGTTGCAGTCTGTTACAGTCCAGAAAACAATGGAACACAGTCTCTTTCTGAGGACAAAATGGACAAACCTCAACAACATTTGGGTTTAAAATAGAGATAAAAGCATTTACAGCCACAGCCCCATGTAAAACTCACCATTGCAGGTCTCCAACCTTCTTCGTTAATGGTGGTTTATAGAGTGCTCTCCAGGCAGGCCTCACCTCTGAACCCAAACCCAAGTGTTTCCTCCATGGTATATCAGCTTGACCTTTTAATTTATTCACATTTAGAACTTTCACCAAGCGTCCATACATTTTTTGTTTTACCAGAAGAGTCAGAAATGTTAATGGGTTCAGAGTTTAAAAACACACCAGTGCCATCTTTAAAATGAGGAGATAAACCACTAAAAGGAACAGGCTCATCAGCAGTTCGCACAGAGTTTTTGCAGTGTAAAATAGCAGAGTGTTCTTCTGCAGAGAGGCAGTCTCTCCAATCTTTCAGCAAGTTTATTATAACTCTGACCGAAGAAACACCAAGAGCCAAGCACAGGGCATCAGCATTGTCCAGGTTAAGACCACATAAGTTCACCAAGTGTCCCAGCATTGTAACCTTTGCAGAAAGGAACTTTTTTAAAACAGAAGGCCCTAAAACATTGCCCACATCAAAACAGGTCCAAAACACAAGTGGTTCCTTTAAAAGCCAAAAAGGTGACAAGGAAGCCTGGGGAGAGTTCTTTTTAAAAAGTCCCCAGATTTTAAAAGCACTTTGATAAAACTGGGGAAGTTCTGGGAGTTTTTGGTTCTTTAAGTCCATTAAAAACAATGACTCCTCTAATCCCAGCCCCCCACAGCGAGCCAGGACAGCTCTGGCAACAGGTCTCCACACAAGATCGAGAGGGCCACTCAGCAATTGCTGAATGAACTGCAGGCGAAAGACGGCCCCCCTGCTGGCCAGATGGATGAGTCCTTGACCCCCTTCTTCCCTAGGTAAAAACAGGATGCTCTGTGGAACCCAGTGAAGACGGTCCCAGAAAAAGTCCACGATTATAGATTGTACTCTGGCCAGCAAACTGGTTGGAGGGTCCAAACAAGACAGTCGATGCCACAGCATTGAAGCTATCAAGTTGTTAATGATTAAAATACGGCATCTGAAGGACATGTTTGGCAAAATCCATTTCCATTTTTTTTAATTTTTGTCATGGTGCGGCCCTGGTGGACCGCAAATGAGATGCTATAGGCCACTGATGAGTTTGCATAATTTATTAAAGAAAGACAATGACAAAATAATGAGCCACGAGGGGCAAAACACACTATAACTACGACTAAGACTATGGCAAAGGAAGAACAGACTCACAATGAAAACACTTACTGAGAAAGGTATGAATCGTGAAACCAGCACGGAGGTTGGACGAGGGAATGTTTGACGAGATTGCAGCAAGGATTAGCCCCAGCTGCTTCCTTAAATCCCCGAGATAACCCAGTCAGTGGGGAGAGTGATTAGGGGAGATGCTGAACAGCTGTCACAACGTGACCCGGCTTTGACAGCCGGAAGCCTCGCCATGATGCTGTCAGAATAAAGGCTCGGAGAGCCATAGGGAACACACACACCAGATGGGAGGAAAATACTGCACGACCCGAGCGCGGACGATATCGGCACTCAGACCACAACAATCTTCCTTCAACTTTTTCCAAAAAGCACTCGCAATTTTTCTCAGTAAAAGTCTGATTTCCTAAAAACACACCGATATTTAAAACTAGCTTGTGTCCACAAAAGGCCACCAGGTAGGCAATTTTTTTGTAGTCTACCCCCCATCATTACAGCTTCACTTTTACCCCAATTCACTCTCGCTGAGGAGCACTCACCAAAAAAATTAACAGTTCTTAAAAGGTAGTCCACATCATTTTGATTTCTTGTAAAAACAACAACATCATCAGCATATGCAGACACTTTAAAAACAGAGTCAGAGTTGGGGACTTCAAAACCAGTGAGGCCTTGCCTTAGTTTACAAAGGAGGGGCTCGATGGCAAGAGAGTACAGCATACCTGAGAGGGGGCAGCCCTGTCGGACACCCCTCTCAACTTTGAAAGGAGCACGCAAACCACCATTAATCTTAAGAATACTCTCAATGTCTCTATACAAGGCCTGGATCTTGGCGATGAACCCTGAGCTGAAACCAAAGGCTTCTAATGTCTGCCAAAGGTATTGATGTTCAACTCAGTCAAACGCCTTTTCTTGGTCTATTGAAATGAGACCAAGTTCCTTGACCAATGAGCTGGAGAGGTCCAAAGCATCACGTATTAAAAAAATGTTGTCTGTAACCAACCTACCAGGTACACAGTAGGTCTGGTCTACATGTATGACCTGCTCCATCACCTTCTTCAGTCTGTTAGCCAACACTTTGGACAGAATTTTGTAGTCAGTACAGAGGAGGGCCACTGGACGCCAGTTTTTAATGTCTTTCAAGTCACCTTTCTTGGGAAGGAGGGTGAGGACTGCTCTCCTACAACTTAGGGGCGGGTGACCCTTCCGCAGACTGTCAGACAGTACTTCCAGCAAGTCCTCACAGATCTCAGACCAAAACGTCTTGTAGAACTCTGATGGTAGACCGTCTATCTCTGGGGCTTTTCCACACTGAAGAGATTGGACAGCCACTGCTAGTTCTTGCAGAGTGACCTCGCTCTCCAGCTCCGCATTCATACTAGCCATCACCTTTGGCAAGTCTGTCAAAAAATGACTCAGCACATGCGGTTTCTCAACAAACTCTTTCTTAAAGAGATCTTTATAGAAAGGAGCTGCAAAGCGATGGATCTCTGCAGACTCATGGATCAGCCGCCCGTCTTCGGAGCTGAGCGAGTGGCTCATCCTCCTCTGACCATTCTTCCTCTCCAAACCAAAGAAAAAATGAGATGGAGCGTCCATTAGTGTGATATTCTGAAACCTACTGCGTACCACAGCTCCTCTAGTGGCCACGCCCAGTAAGTCAGTTAAAACAGACTTTTGCCATTGAGGGCCTCAAAATGACCTGCCAAAGACTGCAGCTCCACTACTTCTCTCTCCAGGTCCCTGACAGACCTGGCCAAGTCTCCAGAGACGTTGCAAGTATACTGTAGGCACAGATTCTTTATTTGACTCTTCCCTACATCCCACCACTGCTGCAACGAACTAAAATTTGATTTTGTTAATTTAAAATTACTCCAAAAAAAACATAAAAGCAGTTTTAAAACTATTATCCGATAAAAGTGATGTGTTAAAATGCCAGTATGCACTACTGCTCTTTATATTCTTGATAAAAGCACTTTTAAAAAATGCTGAAATGGTGCTTAAAACTGTAAACCTTATCTAGTCTAGCTAAGGACATAATATTGTCCTTGCTATGGCTCCACGTGTGCTGTCTAGTCTTACCATGAAAACTTCTCCACACATCACACAGATCATTAGCTTCTATAAGACCCTTTAAACTTCCCTTGGATACAGCATGTGGCTCTGGGTGATTCCTGTCCATGAAAGGATTTTCTGTACAATTAAAATCACCTCCCACAAATTAAAAGTCATCATTACTGCAATTTTTGATCGTGTCATTTAAAATATTTAAAAAGGCCAATCTTTCTGTGCCTACAGTTGGAGCATACACATTTATAAAAAACAACTTTCACATTCTCAAAAACAGCTTGAACTTTTAAAATGTGGCCTGCAATTATCTCATCAATGTCATAAGATAGTGGAATAAAATCTCGAGAAAATAAAATACCCACTCCACCACTGCTGCTATTTTTGTGACTGAGAATAATTTCCCCTTGAAATTCCCTCCTCCAGTCAGCAGCATTGTCCTCAGAACTATGAGTCTCCTGAACAAACAGAACAGTAATTTTCTTACATTCTGCAAGAGTAAAAACACACGCTCACTTGGACATTTCTCTTGCTCCATTGATATTGAGTGTGCCAGAATTGAAACTACACATGTGTATCAGAGGGCAAAGCCAATACAAAAACAGAAAACAAAGAATGAGCAATAAAAAACTAATCATCCTGGGCAATTTGGTTCTTAACTTTTAGTACAAGCTTTTTAAGTCTGTAGATCTCTTGATCAGTGAAACTTTCCTGCTCAAGCTGTCCCCTATTTTTCATGTAGGCCCGAGCAGAGTCAACAAAACATTTTAGGTCAGAGAAAAAGTGTTCAACTTTTACCATTCTGGATCCCTTAGTGTCTTGCAAAAACTTCTGTATTTTTGTAAAGGGGTAGCCACCTCCACTGGCCACATCATCACTGCTTTCACCATCACTCTCTATCTCAGACCCAGCATAAGAATCTGGTTGAGATAGAGAAGCCTCAGAACTTTCGACAACCCTTTTTACTTTACTCCTCTGCTGTTTGTTTTCCAAATTCTTCCATTTAACTGAAACTTTAGATAACTCTTTATCTATCTCAATATCATCCTCATCCTCCAACACTGACTCAGCCACCCTGATAGCTGTCTCTTCTTGTTTTTCACTCACCCAGTGCTGTGATTTTATATTCATCTTAACGGTCCCACCGTCTACCTGGGCCTCATTTGGCTCATCTGTCTGATCCCGAGGATAATCCCTCTCGGTAATCTCACCCTTGTCCACAATGTTGGTCTGTGCATTAGCCCTGCAATGTACTTTAACTTTTGTTGTTGTTCCATTTATGACTGACAGGCTAGCTGCAGAGGGCAGCAAAGCTGCCCCACCACCAGACAGCCCCGCGGCCTCGGCCGAAGCGCCCGATGGCACGGCCGTGCCAGCAGCCTCGGAGGATGGCGAAGCCGTTCCATCGCCAGACAGCCCCGCGGCCATGGCGCCCGACAGCAAGGCCGCACTAGCGGCCTCCCCCGGGCGATCACCCCCCACTCCCTGAGGGCATGATTGAATCAAATGCCAAAACACTTCATATTATCAGAGGTGACATGGATGGTATAATCAAAGCCATCAATCCGGTACTTAAATATGAGGCTGAGGCTTTCCTCGCTGTTCTTTAAAATCATGAGCACCTGTCGTCTAAAAGACATGACATGCTTTAAATGCAGGGACTTACAACCGAGAGGGATGTGTTTAATGGGGGACAAAAGCTGCCCGTATCTCGACAGCTCCTTCTCCAACAGCTCATTCTTTAAAAACGGTGGGACATTTGATATTGTAATTCTTTTTGCAGGATTTACCAGAGACAGAACAGGAACCAGTGTGTCTTTAACTACAACTCCGCTCTCCACCACCTGATTAACTTTTTCAACACTGTCCAGGAAAATTACCACGGCATTATTCATTCTGGAAGCAGACTTGACGCTTCCATAGCCGACCAACTCCCCCACAGCCAGACTACAATCTTCCACTGAGCAACTGACAGCCGGAGCCAGTTTGACAGCATGCCAGCGTGTCAGCTTCTCAAACCCGTAGCCTCGCTCCAAGACCATGCTGACCAGCAAAGCTGGCAGCAGAAACCCCCCTCCCACAACACTTACCCCACCCCAGCTACAGAAAACAACGAAACTTAAGATTATTTAACAAAAAAATACCTTAAACACAAAAAGATAGAGAAAAGTTTGAGACAACTCACTCACGCTGTCACACACTCCCAGCTCGCACTCACGACCACGCCCATTCAGAGAGAGAGAGAGAAAGAGAGAGAGAGGGAAGTGGAGGGAGGAAAGGAGAGGGAGAGAGAGAGAAGGAGCAAGTGTTGCAAAAATGATGCTTATACGTAGAACCAGTTCTGTTGCCCCTTCTATTAATGCTGCAGGAAGCCACATGAGACTGACTCCACCACTGCAGTTCCTAACTGGGTCACAGAGCTGGAGGAGAAATGTCATGTTTTAGTAAAAGATAACTTAAAGCAAAGTATACACTTCTCCAGGGGAGCATGGCATGGTCACTGTGATGTGCTGTGTGTGCACTAGTGCCTGTCCCAGCAAATTTCCTCACTTACTATAGAATGGTTATTACATAACATGCAGTCGTATTGCTGCTGTCACACAGGGTTCCTTAAGCACAGTGTGCTAGGCAGACCTGTGTTGTATTGTTGTAACTCTTCTGTTTTGTGGAGGATGGTGTGTGGCGCATGATTCACCAATGATGTTACATATGACTTGTGTATGACATTAAAAGCTACAGCAAAAATGTGACATTTAATACCGATGCTGATGTGTGGGATTGTTACACCATTTCTGCACTTACAGTGCATCCGGAAAGTATTCACAGCACTTCACTTTTTCCACATTTTGTTATGTTACAGCCTTATTCCAAAATGGATTAAATTTATTTTTTTCCTCAAAATTCTATACACAATACCCCATAATGACAACATGAAAACAGTTTGCGATTTCTGCAAGTTTATTAAAAATAAAAAAAGCTAAGAAATCACATGTACATAAGTATTCACAGCCTTTACCATGAAGCTCAAAATTGAGCTCAGGTGCATCCTGTTTCCACTGATCATCCTTGAGATGTTTCTACAGATTAATTGGAGTCCACCTGTGGTAAATTCAATCAATTGAACATGATTGGGAAAGGCCCACACCTGGCTATATAAGGTCCCACAGTTGACAGTGCATGTCAGAGCACAAACCAAGCATGAAGTCAAAGGAATTGTCTGTAGACCTCTGAGACAGAATTGTCTCTAGGCACAAATCTGGGGAAGGGTACAGAAAAATTTCTGCAACTTTGAAGGTCCCAATGAGCACAGTAGCCTCCATCATCTGTAAATGGAAAAAGTTTGGAACCACCAGGACTCTTCCTAGAGCTGGCCAGCCGTCTAAACTGAGCCATTGGGGGAGAAGGGCCTTAGTCAGAGGGGTGACCAAGAACCTAATGGTCACTCTGTCAGAGCTCCAGCGTTCCTCCGTGGAGAGAGGAGAACCTTCCCGAAGGACATCCATCTCTGCAGCAATCCACCAATCAGGCCTATATGGTAGAGTGGCCAGACGGAAGCCACTCCTTAGTAAAAGGCACATGACAGCCCACCTCGAGTTTGCCAAAAGGCATCCGAAGGACTCTCAGACCATGAGAAACAAAATTCTTTGGTCTGATGAGACAAAGATTGAACTCTTTGGTGTGAATGCCAGACAACATATTTCGAGGAAACCAGGCACCGCTCATCACCATGACAATACCACCCCTACAGTGAAGCATGGTGGTGGCAGCATCATGCTGTGTGGATGTTTTTCAGCGGCAGGAACTTTGAGACTAGTAAGGATAGAGGGAAAGATGAATGCAGCAATGTACAGAGACATCCTGGATGAAAACCTTCTCCAGAGCACTCTTGATTTCAGAATGGGGCAACGGTTCATCTTTCAGTAGGACAACGACCCTAAGCACACAGCCAAGATATCAAAGGAGTGGCTTCAGGACAACTCTGTGAATGTCTTTGAGTGGCCCAGCCAGAGCCCAGACTTGAATCCAATTGTACATCTCTGGATAGATCTGAAAATGGCTGTGCACCGACGCTTCCCATCCAACCTGATGGAGCTTGAGAGGTGCTGCAAAGAGGAATGGACCATACTGCCCAAAGATAGGTGTGCCAAGCTTGTGGCATCAATTTCAAAAAAAACTTGAGGCTGTAATTGCTGCCAAAGGTGCATCAACAAAGTATTGAGCAAAGGCTGTGAATACTTATGTACATGTGATTTCTTAGTTTTTTATTTTTAATAAATTTTCAAAAATCTCAAAAAAAACAAAAAACTTTTTTCACGTTGTCATTATGGGGTATTTGTAGAATTTTGAGGGAAAAAAATGAATTTAATCTCTTTTGGAACAAGGCTGTACCAAAACAAAATGCGGGAAAAGTGAAGCGCTGTGAATACTTTCCGGATGCACTGTAGAAATGCAAAACATGGTAATGTGGAAAAGTAACTCAGACAACATATGTGGGACAGAAATGATCTCCAGCTCAAATCCACACAGCAGGTCGATGCCCAACTTCATTACAGCACTATGGTGACCTTTGGCAGCCATTGATAGTTTTAAATGTCACGTGAACTTCATTTTCAGGAAAACTGATCATTTCATTAAATAACACTTTTCTTTTTAAAAAAAAACTTATTATAGCTATGAAATAATACTTTAGAAACGTTTTATGGGTCCAATATGATCATGTTTATAGATGAGCAGTTGGCTGACAACAACTACAGGAACCGGTCAGGATCAAAGCCAGTGTTATACTGAGGCTGATGTGTTTCCTTCTTGCAGGAAGCTCAGAGGTTGCCAGATACGACAAATTTTGAACTTACTTTGAAATTACTTTGGTCAAATTTTCTTTAATTATTTAACTATTTAAGCATCATTGTGAATTATCTTTTGCAGCCTTCTTCAGAACGGCTCGTTTCAGTGCTTGTGTCATAAACTCTCCGTGCCCTTTTCCACAGCGCACGGAGGAGGAGAAGGATGGAACGATTTAAACGCTGGGTTCACCACACACACATTTATTAATGTGACACAGTTCAAAAATGAAGACTTGTAGGAAAGTAATGATGTACACACAAAGGCTGACGCAGGAGCGAACAGCAGGCAGACCACTGTGCACCGTGGCCACAGAAAAATAACAAATAATATACATGTGCTCATGAGAGCGAGGAAGACAGTCGGAAGCTCAGCTAAATTAAAGAAGCAAACTGGGAAACAGCCTGAGCGTAGCAGTTGAGCTGCAGGGAGAAACACTACCAGGAAAGCGTAGCAGCTAACCGCACAGGGAAAAGCAAAACAGTTTACTCACAGGCAGGAGCAGTCCAAAAAGTCCAATTCTCCCTTGGGCACGAACAACAAATCTCTCCAGACGTGATGGACACACGATGGCAAACGAGCGTGTGACCCGTATAATGGTCCAGCGGTGTTTGACTAGCAAAGAGCAGCTTATGTACAAACACCGCTGGCCTAACAAATAGGGAACACCTGGGCAAGGCGCAGGAAAGATAATTACCGGGGCCAACAGCTGACTGTCAGAGAGAGGGGGGTGTGGTCGGACCAGCGAACGCTAGACCGCGCCCACCCAAAAGTGGGTCAGACAGCTGCCTAACGATTGCTGGCCAGAGCAGCGGCTAAGCACAGAAATAAACACACAGGTGGGAAAACAAAACACAACATATAACCAAGAACAGTCAGAACCGAGCCCGCAGGAGAACCAGGCTTGGTTCATGACAGCATGTCTCTTTAAGTGTCCAAGAGGTGCAGTTAATTCTGCTGTCCTGCTTACATCTCTGTTGCTAATCTTAGCTCGCTAGCTCCTTGCTCAGATAGCAAGCTTGAGCCAGCTAACGTAAATTCACCTTAAAGAATGAATGAAATAGATCATCAGTGGTGGACAGGAGCATGTGGTTTCAGTTGTCAATAGGATATGACCAGTACCTGGAGTACAATAAAACCAGAAACATTCAAGAATGAGTGAATAGTTTAACTAGTTGCATCTGCTAGCTGCCTTTGGTTTAAGTTAGAGAAAATAAACAATAGTAAACTAAGCTAAAATAATGTTTACAAATGACATACAGTGGTGTGAAAAAGTTTTTGCCCCCTTCCTGATTTCTCATTTTTTAGTATATTTGTCACACTTCAATGTTTCGGATCATCAAACAGATTTAAATATTAGACAAAAATAACACAAGTAAACACAAAATGCAGTTTTTAAATGAAGGTGTTTTTTTATTATTAAGGGTAAAAAAAAATCCAAACCTACATGGCACTGTGTGAAAAAGTGATCCCCCCCCACCCCCCGTTAAAACATAAATTAACTGTGGTTTATCACATCTTTGGAAAGCTGAGTTCAATTTCTCTAGCCACACCCAGGCCTGATTACTGCCACACCTGTTCTCAATCAAGAAATCACTTAAATAGGACATGCCTGACAAAGTGAAGTAGACCAAAAGATCCTCAAAAGCTAGACATCATGCTGTGATCCAAAGAAATTCAGGAACAAATGAGAGACAAAGTAATTGAGATCCATCAGTCTGGAAAAGGATATAAAGCCATTTCTAAAGCTTTGGGACTCCAGCGAACCACAGTGAGAGCCATTATCCACAAATGGTGAAAACATGGAACAGTGGTGAACCTTCCCAGGAGTGGCCAGCTGACCAAAATTACCCCAAGAGCACAGCGACGACTCATCCAAGAGGTCACAGAAGACCCCACAACAACATCCAAAGAACTTCCGGCCTCACTTGCCTCAGTTAAGGCCAGTGTTCATGACTCCACCATAAGAAAGACACTGGACAAAAATGGCCTGCATGGCACAGTTCCAAGACAGAAACCACTGCTGAGCAAAAAGAACATAAAGGCTCATCTCAGTTTTGACAGAAAACATCTTGATGATCCCCAAGACTTTTGGAAAAATATTCTGTGGACCGACAAGACAAAAGTTGAACTTTTTGGAAGGTGTGTGTCTCATTACATCCAGCATAAAAGTAACACTGTTAGGATTACAGTCTGCCCTGTTTATCTCTTGCTCATTCCCCTCTGATTAGACTCTCCCTGGGGTTGATTACACCAGCTGTCACCAATTTAGGAAGGTCCTACTATATATGGGGCGCTCTCCTGTCATTCTGCCTGGTTACATTGGATTGCCTGCCTGTATCCTACCTGAGCTCTGTGTTACTCTTGCCTGCCTATCTGTGTTTTTGACTCTGACTTCTGCCCTAGGGCTACGAGCCAGCCTGTCTGTTTGGACTTGTTTGCCTGAGCTTTGATTGGATTCCCATGCTTATGACCTCTGCCTTCCTGACCTCTGTTTCTGCCTCACGGATTGGATTATTTGCCTTCCCTGGATTGTGCACATTCCCCCCACTACCAGTAAGTCAACTTACCTCTTTTTCCCCACGGTTCCTCCACTCCTCTCCCCAGCACTCAGGCCTGATCAGCCTGCCACATGTCCCCAGTGGAGAATCCTCTGTGACCCTATTCCCTGGAGTCCCACTCTGCTTCCAGTCTCCCAGGAAAGGTGAACCCATCTTCTCATCTCCTCGCTGGAAAGACTGTAAGAAATATCACTCAGTTAATTCCCTGAGCTCAGCTTCTAGATCCACATTGTTCATACACTCACCTTTGTGTTTCTCCTCTCCTCTCCTCTCCAGGGTTGCCAGACCACCATCACACCCTTTCACCAGCCCTGTTTAATAAACAATAATTGTTAAAAACTACTCAAATGGTCTCATCCGTGTCTGCTTTTGAATCTGGGATTATTTCATCATGTCAAACACAGCATTTCAGAAAAGGAACATCATACCAACAGTAAAATATGGTGGTGGTAGTGTGATGGTCTTGGGCTGTTTTGCTGCTTTGGGACCTGGAAGACTTGCTGTGGCAAATGGAACCATGAATTCTGCTGTCTACCACAAAATCCTGAAGGAGAATGCCCGGCCATCTGTTCATGACCTCAAGCTGAAGCGTACTTGGGTTCTGCAGCAGGACAATGATCCAAAACACACCAGCAATTCCACCTGTGAATGGCTTAAGAAAAATAAAATTAAGACTTTGGAGTGGCCTAGTCAAAGTCCTGACCTGAATCCAATTTAGATGCTGTGGCATGACCTTAAAAAGGCAGTTCATGCTTGAAAACCCTCCAATGTGGCTGAATTACAACAATTCTGCAAAGATGAGTGGGCCAAAATTCCTCCACAGCACTGTAAATGACCCATTACCAGTTATTGCAAATGCTTGATTGCATTTGTTGCTGTTAATGGTGGCCCAACCAGTTATTAGGTTTAGGGGGCAATCACTTTTTCAACCAGGGCCATGTAGATTTGGAGTTTTTTTCCCTTAATGATAAACACCTTGATTTAAAAACTGCATTTTGTTTACTTATGTTATCTTTGTCTAGTATTTAAATTTGTTTGATGATCTGAAACATTTAAGTGTGACAAACATACAGAAAATGAGAAATCAGGAAGGGGCAAACACTTTTTCACATCACTGTATATGGTCAAGTGTTGGTAGCTGAACAATGATTTCAGTAAGGGTGGATAGAGTTTATAGAAAATAGCGATCAAAACTAGTCTAATCAACAGTTAAGTTCACATCAGGCAGCCTGTCTGTCAGCCTTTCCCTGCTGAGGTGAGCTCTAATGCCACTGACCGACTCTGACCACGTAGCCAAGCTAATGCTAACAGTTGAATGTAGCATCAGGGTGAAATAATAAGAACAAAAGATAAATAAATAAATAACAAAATAAGCCAGAATGACACCAGATGTATTATTTACTGTGGATCAGTGAACCAGGATGTCTGTTAGGGTGACTGAAATCTAAAGAAAACTAGAAAAGCGCTCGGAGAGAGCATTTCTCAGCCAAGGCTCCTTCCATCCGTCATGGATCACCTCCAAAATTTAAGTAAGTAAGTAAAACTTTATTCATATAGCACTTTGAAAAACACATGCTGCACACATACAAAGTGCCGCACAAGCATAAAATAAAGCATTTCAAGATAAAACCAGACAACATTTTCAACACAACAAAACTGAGCATATCAAAAGAGACAGACAAACACACAGACAAAAACGCAAACTCACAGACTCATGACTGGACTCATTACAAACACACACACTGCATCGTGGGGTTTTAAAAATGGTTGTCGGTAGAGGTGGGTTTTCAAAAGACATTTAAAACAATTCAGATTTTCAGTGCATCTGAGGGATTGGGGTAGCTGATTTCAGAGGGCAGGTGCAACAACGGAGAAGGCACAATCAAGTCTTGTATTGTGGGTAGAACGTGGTATAGGTAAGAGACCAGTGTTTGAGGAGCACAGCAGACGAGATGTAGAGTACTGGGTTCCTGTGTAAGCCATGAGCAAGTTCTGGTGAAAATTGCATCAAAGTCTGTCCAGTAGTTTTGGAGGATTCTTGCTCACACACTGTGAGAATATAAGAGCCTTGGTGGAGGTATGCCTTCTCGGACCATCACCAAAATGTAATGGGTTCCTGTCTAGTCCAAGGACCACTTCTGGTGAAATTTTCATCAAAATACGTCCTGTGGTTTTTGTGTAATCCTGCTAACAAACAGACAGACGGACAAACAAACAGACAAACCACCCCAATTACATTACCTCCTTGGTGGAGGTAATAACAATATAAATCATATTTGGTCAGCTAACGCCGTAGTAGTACTGTTAGCTCATCTGGGTGGGGCCTGGATCATCACAGCAAATCACACTGTGATGGTTGTAACTAAAGACCAGATCACTGATCCTGTTTACATGGTCATGAGTAAACTGATAAAGGTAATAAATGGTTTATGGTGTTTACATGCACCAAGTAAACAGTTTATTGGGCAAATAAACCAGGTGTGTTAATTTGTTTTCTCATAAATTGATAATGGCCTTTACCTGATAAAGGTAATTGGTTTACTCGTGACCATGTAAACAGGGTCATTGTCTAGGGATAAAGATCCAGAAGAACAAAATTAGCTTTTGTCCATTCTGCTGAAATGTTAAAATATAATTATTTCTCAAGTTAGTTCTCAAGAAAGGCAAATCAGCTGGCCCTAATTGTCTCACCAGTGAATGCCTCATCAATGCTGATTTCAATTTGTGTATTCTCTTGTCATTGTGTTTTAACTGTATGTTTGTTCATGGTTACAAGCCAGATATGTTGATGGACTCTGTTATTATTCCCTTGGTGAAAAACAAGTGTGCCAGTCTGTCTGATATGAACAACTACAGACCTATAGCTATTGCAAATGTTATATCTAAATTGTTAGAGGGTTTAATTCTGAACAGAATTGAAGATTATCTGTGGACAAACGACAATCAGTTTGGTTTCAAGTCAGCTCTTTCAACTGACAAGGCGGTTTACCTACTCCATGAATTTGTTGACTACTTCAGAAGCCAATCCACTAGTGTCTATGCTACGTTTTTAGATTCTAGCAAAGCTTTTGACAGGATTAACCACTGGTGATTGTTTAGAAAACTGATCGATCGAGGTATTCCTATTTACATTGTTAGCATCCTGTTATACTGGTACAGAAGGCAGTCTATGGTTGTTAGGTGGGACAATGTTACCTCATCCAAATTTCATGTGACCAACGGTGTTAAACAAGGTGGTATACTGTCACCCTTGTTGTTTAATGTCTATGTTGATGATTTCAGCGTACTGTTGAACAATACTAATGTGGGCGGCTCCATTAACGGTGCACTGTTAAATCACATTTTCTATGCTGATGATCTCTGTTTGTTAAGTTTGTCTATTGCAGCGATGCAACATCTCCTTTCGGAATGTGAAAAATTTGGTGAAAAAAATGACATCTTGTTCAACTGTACTAAATCTATGTGTATGGCTTTCAAACCGAAGGGTGTCAATACTTTGAATCCTGTTATGCCACTTTGTAGTAATAGCTTGAACTTTGTTGAAAAAGTCAAATACCTAGGTGTGTGGATTGAATCTGATAAGACCAATGTTGATTGTAACAGGCAACTCAGGAAACTCTATGCTCAAACAAATTTACTGTTGCGAAATTTCCATAGATGTTCTCCTGATGTTAAATGTATGCTGTTCAAGACCTTCTGTACCTCAATGTATTGCTCGCCTTTATGGTTTAATAGCAATGTTGCTGTTAGGAACAAAATCCGCATTGCATATAATAACTCCCTAAGAAGGTTGTTAGATATACCACGTAGGTCGAGTGCAAGTAAGATGTTTGTGTCCTTGAACATTCCGTCTTTTGGCGAGTTGATACGAAAGAATGTTTACAGTTTTATGAGAAGGTTTCTGGCATGTAACAATCATCTTATATCAGCAATTGTCAACTCGTCACTCACACTTCACTCCAGCATTTGGAAGTGGTGGCGTTCTATTTTATACTGAATTCAATATTGTATGTTATTGTTGTTACAAGAGCACTGAGTGACTGCTGATCTGTATATACTTTTATTTATTTATTTATTTTCTACTCGTTTTAGTTCTGCATTTAATATGAACCCTGAGTTTGAAATAAACTTTTGAATTTGAATTTCTAAGTGAAAAGATACCATGTTGGACTGAATAGGACCTTTAAGACTTGGGACAAAACACTCTCTCTCTCTCTCTCTCTCTCTCTCTCTCTCTCTCTCTCTCTCTCTCTCTCTCTCTCTCTCTCTCTCTCTCTCTCTCTCTCTCTCTCTCTCTCTCTCTCTCTCTCTCTTTGTGTCCCGAATGAATAGAGCTGTAGTTGTGTTTCTGGCTGCTGAGGATCTGTTCCATCAATGCGTATCACCGTCTCAGGTGTTCCACCATTCATCACTGACGAGCAGTTGGAGACGGAGCTCCGCAGATTTGGGAAGTTTGCGGGCCCGTTTAGAACTGTGACTTTGGGGTGCAAGGATACCAAGTTAAAACATGTGAAGTCAGTCAGGCGACAGGTGTTCATATTTTTGGACTCGCCAACTCAAACTCTGAAAGTGTCCTTCCGGGTTAAACATGGGGACAGCTCCTATATGGTGTATGTGAGTTCAGGACAGATGAAATGTTTTGAATGTGGAGACGTCGGCCATAAACGGTTCGCCTGTCCGCACAGGCAGCGGGCGGGGGGCTCTGATGGAGCTGCGGCTGGAGCCGGCAGTGCGGCCTCCGCTCACGCCGCTGCTGCGGACGGCATAGCGGGGCCTTCCGCCGCAGCTGAGGCTAGCGGTACGGCCTCCGCTCCCGCCGCTACTACGAACGACGTTGCGGGGCCTTCCACTGGTCCTGCTCCGGAGCCTGCCGCTGTGTCTGTGGACAGCCCGGCTGTGGCACCCGCAGCCCAGCTTACGGCCGGGACCGTCGCTGGTGATGGCGCCCAAAAAGTCACTGATGATGCGTCAGAATCTCGCTGTGTGACATCAGCGGCTGTGCTTCCGGTGGCTGCTACCATTTCAGAGCAGCAGACGGAACAATGCCAGTCAGCTGCTGTGGGTGGCGTCCAGGAAAATGTGGCTCATGATGAATCCGCTGGTCCAGCTGAATCAACCAGTCAGCTGAGTTGTGCTGACGAGGAAATGGAATCTGATTCCGACACTGTGTCTAATACTGAGTCTATTGGGGCAACTTGCAGTACAAACACGAGTTTGTATTCACTGGAAGAAATAAATGCTTTTCTTGATGAAACCTATAACAAGGCCATTAAAGTCACTGATTACTTCAGTGACACTGAGAAATTTATTAAGTCTGTTAATGTGCTAAAAAGGCAGGTTGGTCTTGACCTCCTGGATGAAAGGAAACGTTTTCGCCTCAAAAAGCACCTAACAGCCCTGCGTAAAGCAGCGGGAGGACAAAAGGTCAAGCGTGCCCGACAGAAGGAATAAATGACGGTCTTTACTCTGACTTTTTTAGGCACTTTTGGGATATTGTTGGATCAGACTTTTATGACGTTCTAATTGACTGTTACAGAACGGGCTCTTTACCGATCTTCTGCCGGCGCGCGTACTATCTCTGCTGCCCGGCTCTTCTTTGTACGGACTACAAGGTCACGGTTTACTCGCCTGCAGGACATGGATGCCCCAACATCTTTTTTCTACAATCTGGACAAGACTTCTGCAAAGATGACCTGCTTAAAACTCCCACATGGTCAAAGGACTACAAATCCATCCAAGATGAGGAGCCATGCAGATGCAGTGGATTTTTACGGGGCCCTGTTTGGTGCAGAACCATGTTGCATAGACTCTCAACACCAACTCTTTGGAGGTCTTCCCAGGCTCAGCCCAGAGGACAGGCCTGTTCTGGACTGTGAACTGACTTTGGATGAGTCAACTGTAGCAGTTAATCACATGTCTCTGGGACGTGCACCTGGACTTGACGGTCTTTCTTCTGACTTTTTTAAGCACTTTGGGGATGTTGTTGGATCAGACTTTTATGGCGTTCTAGTTGGCTGTTACGGAACTGGCTGCGGGCGCGCAGTGCTGTCTCTGCTGCCGAAGGAAGGGGACTTGGCCTTGCTTAACAACTGGAGGCCTGTGGCTCTTCTTTGCATGGACTACATGGAAGAATCGGACTACTAACACTGGCGCTGTGGATCCTGTTTTTGTTTTCCTTACTATAAAATGGTGGACAATTTGGAGGCATCCACCAATAGATGGACTGTAGGGCATATTTTCTGTTGTGTGGGAGAGGGGGATGAGTTATGTTTGCACTTTTGACATGTGAGACGCTTGGTGGAATGATATCGGTGCTCTTGCATTTTTGAATTGTGCAATAAAGGTATTTTTTAAAACTCAAACTCTCTCTCTCTCTCTCTCTCTCTCTCTCTCTCTCTCTCTCTCTCTCTCTCTCTCTCTAATTATCTGCATCATTTTCATAACTCAATGTCATCCATTGTCTGAAGAACATCTCTTCTTATTGTCTTTCACTCATTTTCTCCTCTGCTTCAGAAACTGCTAAGCCAGTTTTTTCCACCCTAGAAGCTCTTTTCAGGGTTAATCCAACAAGTACTACAAGAATGTAGCCAATTTTAGAGTGTATGACCAAATCTTGTGTTAAAATGTGCAGTCTGACATTTCTAAGGATGTTCACTTATTTCATTGTTTATCTGAACTTCTGGAGTAAAAGGCTTGATGCTAAAAGTTCTGTCGAGCACAAGAACTTTGTTCCTCGACCTGTGGCATGTTGTGTCATTGTGAGCAGGCTGGAGTTGTACAAATACTTTGAAAAGTTAATAGTTTGGTGTTTGCCAGAGGAGCATGTGGACAGTGACTGATTGCGAAGTTTGCTCTGTGTGTCCCTCTGCAGGAGGTTATGATGGTGAAGATTACTTTCGAGCCCCAAGAAGGAGGTGAAAAGATGGAGTCCTGACCACAGCTGGCTTTTCTGCCTCATAATCCTCACTCAATTCACTGTGAGTTTCTTCATCCAGCAAAAAAACATCTTTATATCACTGTGAGGAATTCACTAAATGTCACAGCAGAAAATAAAGGCAGAGCAGGTGCATCAACTGGCAGGTATGGATTAACTTCTGGAATCTAAAGATTGTGTGAATTTAAGAGGCAGCTTTACATGAGTCCTGTGTGACTTCTGCCTTATCTGCTATGAATGATTTTGCTTGGAAGATGTATGGCAGAGTTGCAGTGACAAATTCATCAAAGCATTAAGGTTCTTTTTGAGTCATAGAACTGTCTAAAATGAACTATAAACAAATAACTTTGGCTGACAGAAGTCATGTAATTGTCTATTCATCCTTGGGATGGATATCCAAATAAATTCACCATATTGTTCATAGATGTTCACTAAACACTACAAATCATTGTAACAATAAAGCATTCATTTATGATGAATAAATTGTTTAATACTCTGCAGACACACTAAAGTTTCATTATTCCAACACATTCACTGTGGCGTCGTTTCAGGAACTCATGCAATGTTTTATTTCCATCCAGACTTGCATTAATTTTTTAGTAGGTTCTTGTATTTTTTATTTCTTCCTCAAAGATCATGGCTTACCTCTGCCCTTGCAGGTTTTAGTGATGCATCAGATAGTTCTTAACCTAAATTTAGTAGATTCAGCAATCTTTGGCTGTTTTCTTTGCTTGATGAATTCCAATAATTTAACCCTTTGGAGCCAGAATAATGTTTGTTTTTTTTTCCACAACCACAGGATGTGTGTTCTGACATGGTTGTTTAGGAAATGAGATGCTAATCACAGCATCCGTTAAATCTAAGTCACACAGACCTGCACCTGTGTACACCTGTGTAGAACTCTATACATGTGTATGTACCTGCAATAGAATACAATAGGCTTTATTGTCATTGTACAGTTGTACAGTACAACGAAATTGTGGGTGCTCCATCAGGCTACTGTGCAATAAAGTAAGAGAGAAGAAACTGAATAAAACATAGTTACAGAACATGCAATTAAACATACAACTGAAATAAAAATAAAAATAAAGGGAAAAGAGAAAATAGCCCAAAGGTATATACACGGGTACGGTAGTGGCTTTGCGGGTGGAACTACGCACAGTGGGGGAAAAAAGTATTTAGTCAGCCACCAATTGTGCAAGTTCTCCCACTTAAAAGATGAGAGAGGTCTCCAATTTTCATCATAGGTATACCTCAACTATGAGAGACAAAATGAGAAAAAAAAAATCCAGAAAATCACATTGAATGATTTTTAATGAATTAATTGGTAAATTCCTCGGTAAAATAAGTATTTGGTCAATAACAAAAGGTCATCTCAATACTTTGTTATATACCCTTTGTTGGAAATGACAGAGGTCAAACGTTTTCTGTAAGTCTTCACAAGGTTTTCACACACTGTTGCTGGTATTTTGGCCCATTCCTCCATGCAGATCTCCTCTAGAGCAGTGATGTTTTGGGGCTGTCGCTGGGCAACACGGACTTTCAACTCCCTCCAAAGATTTTCTATGGGGTTGAGATCTGGAGACTGGCTCGGCCACTCCAGGACCTTGAAATGCTTCTTACGAAGCCACTCCTTCGTTTCCCGGGCAGTGTGTTTGGGATCATTGTCATGCTGAAAGACCCAGCCACATTTCATCTGCAATGCCCTTGCTGATGGAAGGAGGTTTTCACTCAAAATCTCACGATACATGGCCCCATTCATTCTTTCCTTTACACAGATCAGTCGTCCTGGTCCCTTTGCAGAAAAACAGCCCCAAAGTATGATGTTTTCACCCCCATGCTTCACAGTAGGTATGGTGTTCTTTCTCCTCCAAACACGACAAGTTGAGTTTTTACCAAAAAGTTCTATTTTGGTTTCATCTGACCATACGACATTCTCCCAGTCCTCTTCTGGATCATCCAAATGCTCTCTAGCAAACCTCAGACGGGCCTGGACATGTACTGGCTTAAGCAGGGGAACACGTCTGGCACTGCAGGATTTGAGTCCCTGGCGGCGTAGTGTTACTGATGTAGCCTTTGTTACTTTGGTCCCAGCTCTCTGCAGGTCATTCACTAGGTCCCCCTGTGTGGTTCTGGGATTTTTGCTCACCGTTCTCGTGATCATTTTGACCCCACGGGGTGAGATCTTGTGTGGAGCCCCAGATTGAGGGAGATTATCAGTGGTCTTGTATGTCTTCCATTTTCTAATAATTGCTCCCACAGTTGATTTCTTCACACCAAGCTGCTTACCTTTTGCAGATTCAATCTTCCCAGCCTGGTGCAGGTCTACAATTTTGTTTCTGGTGTCCTTTGACAGCTCTTTGGTCTTGGCCATAGTGGAATTTGGAGTCTGACTGTTTGAGGTTGTGGACAGGTGTCTTTTATACTGATAATGAGTTCAAACAGGTGCCATTAATACAGATAACGAGTGGAGGACAGAGGAGCCTCTTAAAGAAGAAGTTACACGTCTGTGAGAACCAGAAATCTTGCTTGTTTGTAGGTGACCAAATACTTATTTTACCAAGGAATTTACCAATTAATTCATTAAAAATCCTTCAATGTGATTTTCTGGATTTTTTTTTCTCATTTTGTCTCTCATAGTTGAGGTATACCTATGATGAAAATTGGAGACCTCTCTCATCTTTTAAGTGGGTGAACTTGCACAATTGGTGGCTGACTAAATACTTTTTTGCCCCACTGTACGTACACAAGAGTGCGGCGTGCAGAACACATAATTGAGTAAAATGGCCCAAGGCTTATGGAAAATATGCACAGTAGTGATTTCAAGGATGGGTCAAGGTACAGTCATGAAAAAATTAGGACACCCCATTAAATATTCAGTTCTTTATTAAGAAATGTTCACATATCTATGTCTAACCTTGTTTTTGTTTTTATTTGCATTTTTTAACATTTATTTTAGCTATTTTAAGTAGGAATGAATCTGGGGTGTCCTAATTTATTCCTCACTATTTGTTTAGAATTACATTTTACAGAAAATTTGGAAAAAGTCTTTAATTCATTTTTAATTGTTTAGTTGTATTACATGAATCTCCCAGTATTTTTAACACTGAAATTAGATAGCCATATGTCCAAATATGTTAAAAAAAAACAACACACACACAGGCTTATACAGGGTGTCCTAATTTTTTTCACACGACTGTACATGAAAGTGAGGAGTGCAAAGACAGGTGCGTTATAGTGACAATTAAAAGGTCCTCAGTTCTGTGCATGCTAGCATTTGGAGGGAGGGGGTGGGGCCTCTGACTGTTTGCAGTTCGGATGGCTCAGGGGAAGAAACTGTTTGTCAGTCTGGAGGTGTGGGATCTGATTGATCTGAACCATCGTCCAGAGGGAAGCACGTCAAACTGGTGGGCGGGATGTGAGAGGTCTCCTGTAAAATGGCTTTGGTCCCTCTGAGACAGGAGGATCTGGAGATGTCTTCCAGGGAGGGCAGAGGGCTGCCGATGATGTTTTGGGCAGTGTTGATGACCCTCTGCACAGCCTTCCTGTTCTCGGCCATGGAGCCAGCGTACCACACACCCAGACAGTAGGTGAGCACGCTCTCCACTGAGCAACGATAGAAGGCCAGCAGCAGCTTCTGGTCCAGGTTGTGCTTCCTCAGAACATGGAGGAAGTGCAGCCGCTGCTGGGCTTTCTTCACCAGGGCCTTGGTGTTGACAGTCCAGGAGAGGTCAATGAGTGCAAATGTGGGAAAAGTTGTGGTTTCATGTTCATGATTCCTGTGTTACTGTAATTTATTTGGGAATTTGTTTGGTCCAAATGAGCTGCTGTGTGCATAAATCAATGCTGATTAAAATCTGGACATATAAATCCACAATACTGTCATCTGTACAGGGAGGTACCACAGAAGTTCAAAAACATTTTGGCACAGCTTTTATCATTGATTGAAAGATCCAGTGTGTCACTAAGATGCCCAGTCTTGACTGAGTTTTACAGATCCGTCCACTAGTGTTGTCGTCATGACCTTATCAACATCAGAGTCTCCCAAGACCAAGACTATAAGGGGTCAAGACAGAGACCTACATACAGTGGCCTTGGTCTTGACCCCCCATACTCTTGGTCTTTCTACACTCTGATATTGATCTGGTCTGGACTACAGCACTACTAGTACAGGTGGGGTTTTAACCATGGATGTACAGAGCTGAGAGGATGGTATAGCTAGCCACAGATTGTAAATCGTCTTTGATGGTCTGTCATGAGCTACTTTAAAAATGCTTTTTATAGGGATGCACGATAATATCAGCACCTTATCTGTGTCAGCTGATAAAGCATTTCAAATTATTTATTGGAATCAGCAAAAATTAATATTTACAACCAATAAAATATAACAGTTACACTTTTCCTGTGGCGTGAGAGAACGATGTCATCATGTCAGCTGTATGTGCCAAAACAAACATGTCTGCCTCCACACAGCTACGCTGGGAGGAGCAAAAAAACACAACACATGGACTCCAGGAAGCCCAAACAAGAGAAACACAACAGAAAGACAAAGCAAAAATTTATCTAAATATTTTTTTGTAACTGCAATGCGCTGATTTTTTTTCTAGGTTCAGTAAAACAGATCCCACAACCTAACCTTGATCTATTGACTTTTTTGTTTTTAATTTGTTCCATCAAGCAGGAGTTAGCACTCTCAGCTGAATAACTTGGTCAGAAGGCAGAGAGAGGATGTGAGTAATTATTAGACTCTATATAGTCCAATAATTGTGGAGCAACATTTTTTTTCTAAAACTTTAGAGAAAATCAGTAATATACTAACAGACACATACTTGATTTACAGCTCGAGATTTAAATCCCTTACCATTTCAACCAGTAACCCTAACCCTGAAACATCCCATGGGTGGTATACTGGAATGCTAAGAGGTTAATAAAAAAAAATATTTTCTGGTAACAGATTATATCTTGCTCTGACATTAAAAAGTTTGTGTTCCGCGTATTAAACCTTATTGACCTTATTATTAACTCTCCTTAAAGCTCTTTTGTGGCTATAGTGTGTTTTTGTATATATACCCCATGTTGCCACACAGTAATTCAAATATGGTAGAACCACTGTGCAATATAAAATATGTAATGATTTCTGATTCAGAATGGGCTTTGTTTTCTCCGTTATTTTTGCTTTTACATATGTAATTATATAAAAATTAACACACAGAGCTACCAGAGGACTGACCCCCCACTGTAGCTTTCACTACTCACAGTAGCTGTGTGGCCTAGGGTCAGTGAAACAGAGACAGGCACCGCCTCATACACCACATGGTGTGGAAGGGGTTAAGTTCACAGAAAGGGAGATGAGGGTTATGAGCTGAGGGAAAATCTAAACTTAAAAAAAAAAAAAAAACATAAAGTAGGAACAGCAGTGAAGGGCATGAGCAGAGTGAATCTGAGGAATAGATAGATTTACAAATATGTCAGTTTAACAATTATATAAAAACTCTTATAAAGTAGTATATATGACTGTTAAACATCTGTACACTACGTTTTAACACTGAGTGGGTATTTGGGTTTTTATCCCCTTCGACCAGCGGGAGATTATGTTATGGGGCAGTCCATCCGTCTGTCTGTCCCACTTTTGTGAAATCAACTCCTCCTACAGTTTTATTCCGATTATTTTGAAAATTGATATCATGGTTTGATGTATACGATGATGCGCATATTGCAATTTGGCTCAGATTGGATGATTTTTGCAGGAGTTGTAGCTCCTGACATATAAGAAAACATAAGTCTTTATTAGTCCCACAATGGGGAAATTCCAGGATTGCAGCAGCAAAGGGATAACAGCACTCAGAGCAATAGTAACTAAGATAATAGGATAAGAATTGGTTAGCTAAAGCGGTAAATAAATATACATACTGTATGTACACAGTTACAGTTAGGCCCAGAAATATTTGGACAGTGACACAGTCTTCATGATTTGGGCTCTGCATGCCACCACATTGGATTTGAAATGAAACAACTACAACGGAATTGAAGTGCAGACTTTAAGGTTTAATTCAAGGGGTTGAACAAAAATATATGATTAAACATGTAGGAATTGTAGCTATTTTTATACAAACGCTTCTCATTTCAGGAGCTCAAAAGTAATTGGACAAATAAACATAACCCTAAGTAAAATGCTACTTTTCAATATTTTGTTGAGAATCCTTTGCAGGCAATGACTGCCTGAAGTCTGGAACCCATGGACATCACCAAACGCTGGGTTTCCTCCTTTGCGATGCTTTGCCAGGCCTTTACTGCAGCTGTCTTCAGTTGTTGCTTGTTTGTGGGTCTTTCTGCCTTAAGTTTTGTCTTGAGCAAGTGAAATGCATGCTCGATTGGGTTGAGATCTGGTGATTGACTCGGCCATTTGAGAATATTCCACTTCGTTGCTTTAAAAAACTCCTGGGTTGCTTTTGCAGTATGTTTTGGATCATTGGTGAAGCGCCGTCCAATCAACTTTGCTGCATCTGGCTGAATCTGAGCAGAAAGTATATCCCTATACACTTCAGAATTCATCCGGCTGCTTCTGTCTTTTGTCACATCATCAATAAACACAAGTGACCCAGTGCCATTGGAAGCCATGCATGCCCATGCCATCACACTGCCTCCACCATGTTTTACAGAAGATGTAGTGCTTTGGATCATGAGCTGTTCCAATTCTTCTCCAAACTTTCTTCTTCCCATCATTCTGGTACAGGTTGATCTTAGTTTCATCTGTCCAAAGAATGCTGTTCCAGAACTGGGCTGGCTTCTTCCGGTGTTTTTTGGCAAAGTCAATTCTGGCCTTTCTATTTTTGAGGCTGATTCATGGTTTGCACCTTGTGGTGAATCCTTTGTATTTACTCTCATGAAGTCTTCTCTTTATGGTAGACTTAGATACTGATACACCTACTTCCTGGAGAGTGTTCTTCACTTGAGTGGATGTTGTGAAGGGGTTGTTCTTCACAGGAAAGGATTCTGTGATCATCCACCACTGTTGTCTTCCGTGGACGTTCAGGCCTTTTTGAGTTCCCAGGCTCACCAGTGCACTTTTTTTTTTTCTCAGAATGTACCAAACTGTTGATTTGGCCACTCCTAACATTTCTGCTATCTCTCTGATGGATTTCTTCTTTTTTTTCAGCCTCAGGATGGTCTGTTTCACCTCCATTGAGAGCTCCTTTGACCGCATGTTGTGTTCACAGCAACAGCTTCCAAATGCAAATGCCACACCTGGAATCAACTCCAGACCTTTTAACTGCTTAATTGATGACAGGTTAACGAGTGAAGAGCCCATGCAGCCTTGTTATTTTTTTTTGCAGCCTTCTGAGTCAATTGTCCAATTACTTTTGGTCCCTTGAAAAAGAGGCGGCTATGTATTAAAGAGCTGTAATTCCTAAACCCTTGCTCCAATTTGGATGTGAATACTCTCAAATTACAGCTGAGAGTCTACACTTTAAGCCCATATTGATTATATAATTGTATCCTGAATATGTTTTCGTAAACAGCTAAAATAACAAAACTTGTGTCACTGTCCAAATATTTCTGGGCCTAACTGTATATACACAGTGCAGGAGCATTGGAGCTAGATGGTATCAACAGCATTACAGTTTGTTAAATTACCCAGCAGAATATAAATATGTACCCAGACAGTATATTTCACATTTGAATCAAGTGTTGTTGCCACCCTCAATAATAATTGTAATTGTCTTAGTTGTGTATTGGAGGGGACGATCTCTATTGTGCAAAGTTGTTACGTTTAGTACATTTAATACAACCTCTACAAGCAGCACCGGTTAGGTTATAAA
Source organism: Pholidichthys leucotaenia (assembly GCA_020510985.1). NCBI lineage: Eukaryota > Metazoa > Chordata > Actinopteri > Cichliformes > Pholidichthyidae > Pholidichthys > Pholidichthys leucotaenia. The sequence continues at coordinate 32,863,112 of CM035842.1, read as the reverse complement.
GTCTGACAGCTGTAGGTAGGACTGTGCGATATGACGATATAAAAACGTCTCTTGCTTCATAGAATACTCTATCGTTTATATTGTTATTTAAAATGCCCATACCCCTGTTTATTCGGTGAAGCTCCTACCTCACCACTACTTGTCAGCTCCTCGTCTCTTCCCTGCAGTGCTCCACTGCGCTCAGCAGAACAGGCGTCATGGGTGGGTGACTGGCTAGGCTTCAGTCCGGTGGTTGCTAATGCTAACTCTAAGCTACTGGTTCAGATAGCTGCTGCTCCTGTTTGCCAGGGATGTGGGACCGTTTTTCATTGTGCTGCATAGAGAGGATAGTTTGCTAACCTTGTTTTAACAGAAGGTAAGTAACGTTAACACCATGTCTAATTATAAAATGGTAAATGATCGTCATTTAAGCTAAGTTGTGCCAACTGGAAATGCAGCAGACCATCGTTTTGTTTTTGTTTGTTTTTTTTGGTAAATTATTGCAGAGTTTCTTAGTTTTGTCTGAAAAAAATTTATTAAAGCTGCAAAAGTGCATGATAGTGGCACATACTCGCAAAATAAATAATAAATAAATAGTTACAATACTTCATCATGATGTGGTGATTAAACTCATTTTCCAATTTTGCCAAAGCTCATTTGCCCTTTCCTTCCCTTTTCAACTCTAGCAGGTGCCAGTCTATATCAGGCCATACTAACAACCAAGGAGCCACCGCCGAATATGTAACTGTCGGGCTCACTTTTATCCCAAACACACCAAAAGACTTTGCTATATTATTTCCTACCTGACTGAAGTTGTCCCTCTGACCCCACCTATGCTCTCAATACTCCCCCAACACTCTTTTCATAAGATGATTCTCACCATGCCACTGCAAATTAACCCAATAATTTGCCATTAGCTGCATCCTCCTAAGCTCCAATGGCATCTCTCCCATTTCTACCTGTAAAACAGGTATAGGTGACGTTCTGAAAGCTTCGCAGCAGATTCTCAGAGCCTGAGCCTGGATCCTATCAAGTGTCTTTAATGAAGAGTTGGCTGCTGACCCATAAGCGATGCTGCCATAGTCAAACACAGATCTAATTAAGGCTACGTACACCCGCTTTAATGGTGAGCAGCTTGCTCCCCAATCCCTGCCTGTCAAACATCTCATCACATTTATTATTTTTTACATTTGTCTTCTATTTTCTTTTTATGTTCTGCCCATGTTAAGTGGCTATCAAATACTATTCCTAAAAACCTGAACTTTCCAACCCTGTCCAGCTCCTCCCCATACATCCTTATTTTCATCCCCTCCCTAGCTGTTTTCCTAGTGAAAAAGACAGTTTGAGTCTTTTCCATAGAGAATTTACAGTCTCGATCATATCCCCATTCTACCACCTCATCAATTGCTTACTGTAATTTCCCAGTAACATACTCCACTTTTCTTCCTTTTTTCCATAGCGCTCTATCATCAGCAAACAGTAATATTCTTACATCAGCTGGTACCTTTAAGGAAACATCATTTGTCATAATGGTAAAAAGCAACGGGCTGATGGCACTGCCTTGAGGAGTACCATTATCCACTGTATACTGGCAGTACATTTCTACCCCAATGCATGCTTGGATCTTCCTTCCAAACAGAAAATCCTTAACTCAGTTATACATTCTTCCACCAATCACCATCTTACACAGTTTAAGTAGCAAGCCCTGCTTCCACATCATATCATAGGCCTTTTCAATATCAGAAAATACTGCAATAACTGACTCTTTGTTAGCCTGAGCCTTTCTTATTTCTGTTTCTAACCTTATTATTGCATCCATGGTGTTTCTCCCTTTTCTAAACCCACTTTGGTAGTCTGTCAGCATTCGTGCCTTCTCAAGTTTATATGTTAGCCTTTCCATTATCTTGCATATATATGATGCCAGTGCTATGGGTCTGTAACTAGTGGGCTTACTGGGATCCTTTCCTGGTTTTCAAATTGGAATCACTACAGCTTCCTTCCAAGCATTTGGTAACCTACCCTCCTCCCACACCCTGTTGTAAAGGTATAGCAGCTTCAAGAGTGCACCTTCCCCTGTTTCAATATGACACAAGAAATCTGATCTTTCCCTGGAGAAGTTGGTTTCAATTTTTTAATAGCTCTTACCATTTCTGCTAGCGTAAATGGTTCCTCAGTTATATCTGCTGTACTTTCCTTTCTATTAAGCACACCTGGTTGCAAAGTTATTGTTCTCTTCCTTCTCCTTCTCCCTTCCTCTGAGAGATTTCCTGTACTGTGTATATTTGCAAATGCTTTTGCCATAACCTCTGCTTTCTCCTTATCAGACACTGCCGTTTCCTCACTATCAGTTATTGCTGGATATTCCCATTCGCTTTATCATTCCCCATACTGTACTTCTGCCACTGGTGTTCTTCTAATTTTGCTGCAGAAATGCCTCCAACTTTCCCTCTTAGCCTGATGTACTGTCCTCCTTACCACTGCCTGTGCTTTCTTATACTGGATCAAATGCTGCATGTTATGTGTTCTTTTAAGTAACCTGAAAGCCCTATTCCTGTCTTTTATGGCCTGATGACATTCCTCTGTCCACCAATTTTCTGTTACCTCTTCTATTACTTCTGGGTATAGTTCCATTTGCTACCATGACCAATGCCGAAGTAAACTGCCTACTCAATTCATCTACATCTCCCACTCTATCCATTTTTGTTATCTTTTCCTCACTCAGTTCCTGAAATCTACCCCAATCTGCTTTTCCAAATATCCATCTTAGGACTCCATCTCCTGGCCTCCTTTCCACTCTCTCACCCACTGAGCAAGACACTTGATAGTGATCACTACCCATAGTCATCCTTGTACAAACTTAGCCTGTTATACCTGCCAATAACTTAGAAACTAATGTAATATCAAAGGCAGATTCAGTCCCTATAGCTACGTTAATTCTAGTTCCCCGACCATCATTCATACAGAGCAAACGACTATTGTCCATCAAGTCTTCTACTATTTTCCATTTGCATCAGTACTTGAGCCCCTCCCCCCTCCCCACATTGAACTGTGAGCATTGGAATCTACACACCATACCACCCTGTGTCTATTTTGTCCTGGTATCCTCAGGAAATTGTCCAAATCCAAGCTTTTGCATGGATTATAGTAATTGATTATGACCATTGTCTGTCCTTTTTCCCACTGTTCCACCACTATATATTCCTGCTCGTCTCCTCTCTCCAGTACTCTGAATGGTATTCCTTGTCTGATGAAAGCAGTATAACCTCCCCCTCCCCCTGTGGTTCTATCTCTTCTCTGTACTGTATATCCATGAATCATAAAATCCAAGTTTAGTTTCAACTACGTTTCTTGCACACAAACCACATCTGGCTTTACAACCAATTCTTTAATGAAATGCTTGAACTCCTGTGCATTAGCCAGTAAGCTCCTAACATTCCACTGTAAAAATAACACCATTAGGAATATGACCCCATACATGATGTTTCCTGAGTTGACTGATTAGTGAGAGTCTCGTTCGCTTTTCCCCACATCAATCCTGCTAATCCCAAATGATTTACAGCCGCTTTAACAACCAGTTGGATTTTAATATTCTTTGACTTCACTTCAGTGGTACTGTTAATTACTCCTGCTATGAATGTTACCAGAGCTTTTTGTCTATGTAGACTCCCTCATTAGTTTGACGTTGCAGTTCTTGTGCCCTCACTTCTCCCTGTTCACTTGCTACCCTACTTGGTTCTCTTGCCACTTTTACAGCTTCTGCATACGTAATCCTTTTTTCAACTTGTATTTTCTGAACCTTGTTTTCCTGTTGCATAACCTTGCAACCACCAAACGCCACACTGTGAGCTCCTCCACAGTTACAGCACTTTGGTTGTACCCCCTTTCCACATTTCCCATATTCATGGTCTCCCCCACATCTAGCACATCTTCTTTGTTCTTTACAGTTTTTAGCAGTATGTCCAAACCTCTGATACTTAAAGCACCTCAGTGGCTTTGGCACAGACACTTGCGCTGGGTAACTCATGAAGCCCAGGAACACCTTCTTTGGCATTGCCTCTTTATTGATCTCAATCAAAACAGTTTCACTATCCTTCCTCACCCCTTCTCTAGATGATTTTAATATTTTACACTTGTGACTTTCCCTCCTTTAATGTTTCTTTTCAGTTCCTCCATACTAACACTCAGTGATACCCCTGTGATTGCCCCCTTACATCCATTGCTATTTTGTGCTCCCACCCTCCCTGTGCTTTCCACTTTACATTTTCCTATCTCTTTTAACCTCAGTGTTCTTTCAAGTTGCTCTTTACTCGCACATTTCACCAACAAGTTGCCGTCATGAAGAACCTTGGCGTACAGAATCTCCCCTATACTTTTTTGCCAGTGTTGTAAGCACAAATGGATTGTTTTTCTTCATGCACCCTTGATTTTTCTCATTAAATCTTATAACAACAAACTTCTCAGATCTCCCTCTCCTGACTCGCTCATACCCCTCTTCCTCACTATCCGACCTCTCACTTTGACCTTCCCGTGTCCTCTTATTCCCTTTGCCCCGTCCTTCAGTCACCCATGTCCCTACTCCACCCTCACTCCCCTCACCGTATTCCATACTATCTGGCGAGCTCCCTACCTCTGACCCATTCACGGAGGAGACCAGCTCACCGGCCAGCTGATTAGAAATCCTGACAGCATGACCAGCTGTTTCCGCTGCCATTCTTGTTTTATCTGACAGCTGCCTGCAAGAGGCAGCGAGGGCACCGATACTGGACCTATACAGGCCATTGGCCGGTACCCTTACACCACCACCTGCTCACCAGCTGTCAAATCTTCAAGAACCCAAAGCCAAATCAGGTACAAACAAATTTTCAACCTCGCCGCCGCTCCTCTACATGCTAGCAATGCCATCAAAATTCAAATTGCGTCACTTCCGCCCAAGAGTGATTTAAGTTGAAACACTTCCTTAAAAGCAAATGGGATAAACCACTGCAATACTGAGGGGGAGGCCAGATAGGGTAACTTAATTTAGTGTCACAAACCGCTGTGCACCATCACAAGGCGCACAACGGAGGGAATGAAAAACCCAATCGCAGGAGTAGAGAGTGCCATGTTTATTACAGTTCACCAAAATAATAGGTCCAGTAATCACCACGTACAGTTCAGTCAAACCACACAAGATTATGGAGAGGTGTAATGACAGGATTGGCCACCAAACATACAGGGCGCCTGCCGAATGCTCAACAGCCTGGTGAATATGGAGCCTAGGGCTGCAGGGCTGCATTATGCGCGAAACAGGAAAGGCGAGCAGCCTAGTGCTGCAGGGCTGCTAGCACAGGGAAAAGGCTAAAGACACTTACAGAACTGGAGCTAATCCAGGGCGAGCCGTGCAGTCTGGAGGAAGAGGCAGAGAAGCAGGACCAGCCGAAACACCAAGGAATTGATCGTCTTTAAATGTCAGGCTGGGTAATGTGCAGGGACTGAATAACATACGCGGAGAAACACGCTGCCACGTATGAAGGGGAATGCCCCGACAATCTCTCTCCTCAGAAGCGTCAAACATATACTCCTGAAGCTAACGAGGAAAGAGATTGCCAGTGCAAGAATGCGTGGGCAGAACTGATTGACACCAGGTGAGGGAGAGAGCGTGTGAATGAGAGTGAATGGAGCGTGTGCATGTGTGTGCGTGCGTGTGGGTGTGTGTATGTGTGTGAGCACCCGTGACAGTGCAGTTGACGATGCTTGACAGGAGGACGGGGAGTGCCAGAGCTGTCAGGAGGAAACTAGGACAAATCATAACAATAAGTCGGATTCATGACATTTAGCTTATGATTTGGAGTTGAGATAGTATTGAGTTACTTATTGTTATTTTTATTTATATAAATATTTGTTTATTATGAATTATTTTTGGTTGGTGGTATTGATCTCTAGTTTGTATCATATAGTTTAGTAACCCCTCTAAAATAGACTTTTCTGGCTAGAGGGAGATTATAAAGGGGTAGGGGTGGCCAATCATGTGCCATGGAGGACCATTCCTCTGCAGGTTTTCTGTTCCAGCCAGTGTCTTCAGCAGGTGTTTGCTCTGATTAGCTTCAAGGATTGCTAATAACTGAAAACACCTGCTAAAGACACTGGGTGGAACAGAAAATCTGCAGTGGAATGGCCCTCACTGTCCACCCCTGAATAAGGGAGTGTGGGGTGAAGTCCTTTGGGGATGACTATGAAGTCAACAAAGTTGAATTTGTTTTTTTATTCCTATTTCACACTTCCTTTCTTAAATCCAGTGGTCTCTGCCAGTCACACTGACATAGGGTCACAAAACCTGGTACACAGGTTCATTCTGAGACCATGACCTCTGACTACGGGTTTGGGGTCAAAAGGTCAGAGGTCAGTGTTAGCACTCATTATGCACTCTTTGTGGTGATCCGCGCTGTGTGTGCCCTTTGCCCTAATTATCTTGCACAGCTGCAGGCACACCTGCACCTTCTCATTAAGCACCCTTTATAAGGAACGCTGCCCAGTAGGCAGCACAGAGACGTCTACGTTCTCTCCCAGGAAGAGTTCCTCCCTAGTACCTCTTATCTACTGCTTCTCATCGAGAAGCAGTAGATAAGAGATGAAACGTAAGTCTTCCTAGAGTGAATCTCTGCACCTGCCTAGTCTCCCTTTGTTCCCTGTGCACAGGTGGACCACCCTCCAGGCGGACCTCTCCTTCCTCCTGGCGGCGGACCGGACCTCGTCTGTGGACAGCGACTACCCTCATCTCCCTGATTGGTGAGATGGAGCACACAGCATGTTTTCCTCACTCTGAACTGCACTGTAAATATTCTACACCTGCACCATGGCACTACAGTGGGACACTGGGCTGGTATTTGGATAATCATCTCTCCAGAGACAGATTAACTCCTCGCTGCCGTAACACTGCGAAATCTCTGTTAACATCGTTATCTCCCTGCCTCAGCCTAACCTCTCTGTCTCTGTTGTCATTGCAGGGTTGCCAGACCCGTCCTGCTGCTCATGCTCCTGCCCCCACTACATCACACTCACACAACGCCAAACGCACACACATTCCTTCACTTCCATTCAATAAAAGATCATTGTTGTTGCTAAGCCTGTGTCTGTTTCTGGGTGTTTCTGAAATCATGTCAGTACATCTCCGTCAAGAAACCCCAGCAGACAGTGCTTTGGCACACAAACATAACATCATGGAGGCTCGTTTGGATCAATTAACACACCAGCAACAAGTGATCTTAACCCAACTCACCCACATAAAGTCACGACTCGACCAGCTCTCCCCGCTGCAGTCTCCTCCACCTGCTTCTTGGGATCTGGCCGGGTCGACCAACTCCTCTCAGTCTCCACCTCCTCAGGTCCGGTTAACCCCCGTCCCCACTCCCACCCGTTTTAGTGGTAAGTTAGGGGAGGCACAAGGTTTCTTGTTACAATGTAGCTTGGTATTTCAGCGTATGCCAGGGGATTTTCCCACTCATCATAGCCAAATTAGTTATATGGTGATTTTGTTGGAGGGACGGGCTTTGGCGTGGGCTACCGCCATTATGACCCGACCCAATTTTTGTGGCTGAATTTTCTGAGGTTTTTGACCACTCAGATCAGGAGAGTGGTCTCACCTCCCGCCTCCTTAATTTGAGACTGGGGGTTAAATCAGTGGCTGATTACTCAGTGGATTTTCGGGTAGTAGCTGCTGAGGTGGGGTGGGAGGATGCCTCATTGTGTAGCATTTTTGTTCAGAGCCTTAGCCCCAGCTTGAAGGATGAGTTGGCCCGGGGGGGGGGGGGGCACTAAGCTTAATGAGCTCATTTCCCTAGCTATTTCTATTGACAACAGGTTAAGGGAACGGTCTAGTGACCATCACTTGGGCACTCAACCTCACCGCTCCCCGCAGTCTCCCCTTAAGGCCCTCCCTCCCTCCGAGTCCCCTGGGGAGGATGAACCCATGCTTATTGGACAGTCCAAATTGCCCCCGGTGGAACGACATCGCCTCCATGACCTGGGGCTTTGTTTATATTGTAGCAGCATTGAGCATGAGGTTGCGTCTTGTCCTAATCGGGTAAAAGGGGGAGTCCGTTAGTCACAGTAGGGGGACTAGCAGACGATGGTAGCATTAAAACCCATACACACCTTGTGTTTCCGATTCATTTTCAATATGCACGCACTGAATTATCCTCACATGCTCTCATTGACTCTGGTGCGGAGCAAAGCTTTATTTCAGAGGGTCTGGCAACCCGGCTGGGGCTTCCATGCTGCCACCTGGAGAGACCTCTCAAGTTGATCACTCTCTCCAAGATGCCCCTTGCTATCGTCACTAAGCAGACTGCTCCTCTCTCTGTGCTGGTCTCAGGTAATCATCGTGAGCACATGAGGTTTTTTTGTGCTTTCCTCCACCGCTTCCCCTGTCATCCTGGGGCTCCCTTGGTTAAGCTACACAATTCCTCTATTGATTGGCGGACTGGAAAAAATTTATCATGGAGTACATTTTTGTCTGGGTGCATGCTTGCAATCTGCTGCCTGTTCTCCCTCTGTACCCCTCTGTTCTCAGGATTCGCCTCCACCGGATGCCTTGTCTGTGCCCGCGGAGTACCATGACCTGGCGGCAGTGTTCAGCAAGGCCAAATCCCTGTCACTCCCCCACCACCACCCATACGATTGTGCCATCAATCTCCTGCCGGGGGCTCCTTTGCCTTCGAGTCAGCTCTACAGCCTCTCTGCCCCGGAACGTGAGGCCATGGATAAATACATCAAGGAGTCCCTGAGTTCGGGTATCATCAGGCCATCCTCCTCGGCGGTGGGGGCGAGATTTTTCTTCGTGGGTAAGAAAGACGGTTCACTCAGGCCATGCATTGATTTTAGGGAGTTCAACAACATTACTGTTAAAGACAAGTACACTTTTCCCCTTATCAATACTGCTTTTGATTACCTCCAGGGAGTCAGGGTGTTCACCAAATTAGATCTGCAGAATGCTTATCACCTGGTCCGCATCAAGGAGGGGGATGAATGGAAGACTGGTTTTCGCACCCCTAGTGGCCATTTTGAGTATTTAGTTATGCCTTTTGGGTTAACCAATGCTCCTGCTGTGTTCCAGTGGCTTATTAATGATGTTCTGAGGGATTTTCTGGATGCGTTTGTGTTTGTCTATCTTGATGATATCCTCCTCTCGTTCTCTGGAGGATCATCGCATTCATACCAGACGGGTCCTGCAGCACCTACTGGAAAACCAGCTGTATGTCAAGGCCAAGAAGTGCGAATCCCATGTCTCTGTGATTTGTTATCTCACATAAGAAGATCATTGCTGACCCAGAGAAGGTAAAGGCAGTGGTGGAGTGGCCTGTTCCCTCTTCCCATAAACAATTTCAGCAGTTTTTTGGTTTTGCTAATTCTATCACCGTTTCGTCAAAGATTACAGCATTATTGCTTTACCTCTCACTCGCCTGACTTCCACGAAGGTGCCGTTCTGCTGGACAGAGGAGGTAGAGGTGGCATTTTCTAAGCTTAAGGATAAGTTCTTCTCTCCCCCATCCTGGCCCAGGTTGATCCCTCTCTGCAGTGCTTGGTGGCGGTGGACGCCTTGGATTTTGGGGTGGGTGTTCCCCCATTGACGATAAGGTCCGCCCCTGCGCTTTCTTCTCCCGCTGGCTGTCTCCTGCTGAGAGGAACTATGACTTGGAAGACGGAGAGCCGCTAGCCATTAAGCTGGCCTTGGAGGAGTGGCGTCAATGGCTAGAGGGCGCTTCACTGCCGTTCGTCGTGTGGACAGATCATAAGAACCTGGAATACCTCCGGACTGCCAAACGATTGAACACCAGACAAGCCCGCTGGTCCCTGTTCTTTGGGAGATTCAACTTCGCCATCACCTACTTCCCGGGTTCGAAGAATACTAAGCCCGACGCGCTCTCGAGACAGTTTTCCCCTGAGGCTGCCGAGACGATACCGGACCCTATTGTTCCTCCTTCCTGTATCGTGGGCATGCTATCCTGGGACATTAAGGAGAGGGTTAGGAGAGCGCAGGAGACGGAGCCCGACCCGGGTGGAGTGCCAGCGGGATGGATGTATGCGCCCTGTGCTGTTCAGGGGGAGGTAATTGACTGGCTGCACTCCTCTAAGATTATGTGCCATCCTGGGGTAGCATGCACTGTGGCCCAATTGCAAAGGTCCTTCTGGTGGCCCTCTCTGCGGAAGGATGTGGGTGAATTCATCCGTGCCTGCCCCCAGTGTGCAACCTGCAAATCATCCTCTTCTCCACCGGCAGGCCTGTTGCATCCTCTCCCCATCCCCAGCCGACCCTGGTCCCATGTCACACTGGATTTTGTAACCGGTCTGCCCCCCTCTGCAGGCCACACTGTTATCCTTACCATTGTGAACAGGTTATCCAAGGCAGCTCACTTTATTCCTTTGCAGAAGCTGCCAGCGGCCAAGGAGATGGTGGATTTACTGGTCATGCATGTGGTCCGGCTTCATGGCATCTGGGCGGACATTGTGTCAGATCGTGGACCTCAATTCATCTCTCAAGTCTGGTGGTCCTTCTGCAAGGCTATGGGGGCTACGGTGAGCTTGTCCTCAGGATATCATCCTCAAAGCAATGGCCAATATGAATACACTAATCGGGAGTTGGAGGCTGCCCTGAGATGCATCACGGCCTCCAATCCGGCATCCTGGAGCACATACCTACCTTGGGTTGAGTATGCGCATAATACTGCTGTCTGTTCTGCCACTGGTCTCTCCCCTTTCGAGGTTTCACTAGGTTACAATCCTCCGCTGTTCCCGGAGGAGGAGGAGATCGCCGTTCCTTCGGTCCAGGCCAACATCAGGCGTTGTCTGTGACTCTGGAAGTCCACCAAGGCTGCTCTGCAATGCACTGCGACCCGCAATACTGTGATTGCCAGCTGCCACAAGACCCAGGCTCCCTCCTACTGTGTGGGGCAGCAGGTATGGCTTTCCACTAAGAACATTAACCTGAAGGGCGAGACCAAAAAGTTGTCACAGCATTTCATTGGGCCTTATGTTGTAAGTGACATCATCAACCCCGTTGCTGTGTGCCTGGCTCTTCCTCCCTCTATGTGCATTTGTCCTACATTCCATGTCTCTCAGGTGAAGCCGTTCGAGTCCAGCCCCCTGTGCCCCCCACCCAAATCTCCACCCCCGCCCGTGATGATCGATGGTGGTCCTGCGCACAAGGTCAACTGCATCCTGGATGTCCACTGCGGGGGGCACGGTCTGCAATATTTGGTGGACTGGGAGGGGTATGGACCTAATGTTCAATCCTGGGTGCGTCCCTCATTCGTGTTGGATCCTCAACTCATCATGGAGTTCCACCAGACGCACCCAGACAGGTTAGAATGGCCGCCGAGAGGTGTCCCATGGGGGGGGGGGTATTGTGGTGATCCACGCTGTGTGTGCCCTTTGCCCTAATTATCTTCCACAGCTGCGGGCATACCTGCGCCTTCTCATTAAGCACCCTTTACAAGGAACGCTGCCCAGTAGGCAGCACGGAGACGTCTACGTTCTGTCCCAGGAAGAGCTCCTCCCTAGAGTCTTCCTCCACAGCTCTAGGCCTTGAGAGTTTCACCTTTTATGTACTGCTTCTCGTCTCACGGGAGTTCCATCTCCCCAACTAAACATAAGTCTTCCTAGAGTGAATCTCTGCACCTGCCTATTCTCCCTTTGTTCCCTGTGCACAAGTGGGCCACTCTCCAGGCAGACCTCTCCTTCCTCCTGGCAGCGGACTGGACCTCATCTGTGGACAGCGACTACCCTCATTTCCCTGACTGGTGAGCTGGAGCACACAACATGTTTTCCTAACTCTGAACTGCACTGTAAATATTCTGCACCTTCACCACTGCACTACGGCGGGACACTGGGCCGGTATTTGGATTATCATCTCTCCAGAGCCAGATTAACTCCTCGCTGCCGTAAGACTGCAAAATCTCTGTTAACATCGTTATCTCCCTGCCTCAGCCTAACCTCTCTGTCTCTGTTGTCATTGCAGGGTTGCCAGACCCGTCCTGCTGCTCATGCTCCTGCTCCCACTACATCACACTCACACAACACCAAACGCACACACATTTCTTCACTTCCATTCAATAAAAGATCATTGTTGTTGCTGAGCCTGTGTCTGTTTCTGGGTGTTTCTGAAATCATGTCGCTCTTCATCTCAGCGGAGATGAAGCTGAGTACAGAGGGCTTATCCAGGACTTTGTGGACTGGTGCCATCGGAACTGCCTCCAGATCAACGCGAGGAAAACTAAGGAGCTGGTGGTGGACTGCCGCAGGCATGGGCAGCCCCTCACAGCACCAGTAAATATACAGGGAACAGACATCGAGATGGTGACATCCTACAAGTACCTGGGTATTCATCTGAACAATAAACTAGACTGGTCACACAATACTGATGCACTCTACAAGAAGGGACAGCGCAGGCTGTTCCTGCTGAGGAGACTCAGGTCTTTTGGTGTACAAGGGGCGCTGCTGAAGTCATTCTATGACACGGTGGTGGCATCAGCCATCACTTTTGGAGTGGTCTGCTGGGGCAGTGGCATTACTGCAGCCGATAGGAAGAGACTGAACAAACTGATTAAGAAAGCTAGCTCTGTCCTGGGGCAACGCCTTGATCCGATGGAGGAGATAGGAGAGAGAAGGACGGTGGCTAAACTGTCATCTCTGCTGGAGTCCGAGTTCCACCCTATGCAGGACATACTGGATGCACTGAGGAGCTCATTTAGCAGCAGACTACATCATCCCAGGTGCACAACCGAGAGGTTTCGTAGGTCCTTCCTACCAACGGCTGTCAGACTGTACAACCTAAGCAGGGCTGCTCGCAGAGATAGCAAAAAGACGTAACAAACTAATAGTTTTTTTTGAATGCAAAAGATGCAATAGACTTACACAATGGTCCTCTCCGGCATACAACTAGGAACATACCGGTCGCTATGGAGGGTGAGAATATGTATGGGCACATAATCATACCATGTAGGATAACTAAATAGATGGTTATGCTGTTTCATCCCACCTAGCAACAATGCTCTGCACTGTGTGTGTTTATATATTTACATATTTATTCCATCTAGCTACAATGCTCTGCACTGGGTGTGTTTATATTTATATATCTATATATTTATTCCATCTAGCTACAATGCTCAGCACTGGGTGTGTTTATATTTATATATCTATATATTTATTCCATCTAGCTACAATGCTCCGCACTGTGTTTTTATATATCTACATATTATTCCATCTAGCTACATTGCTCCGCACTGTGTGTGTTTATATACTTGCATATTTATTCCACCTAGCTGCAATGCTCCGTACTGTGGGTGTTTATATATTTACATATTTATTCCATCTAGCTACAATGCTCTGCACTGTGTGTTCATATATTCATATATTTATTCCATCCAGCTACAATGCTCTGCACTGTGTGTCTGTGTGTGTGTGTGTATATATATATATTTTATAGTAATATGTACATATGTATATTAGCTGCTCTTGCTTGCTTGTTTTTTTTCTTGCCCTCTGATTGTTGCTCTGAGTGTTGCTATCCCTGTGCTGTTGCAATCCTGGAATTTCCCCGTTGTGGGACTAATAAAGGCTTATCTTATCTTATCTTATCTTATTATAGAACGTGTAAAGCTCTCTAGACTCAGCAAACTTGCTAGACAGGTTTACCTCAGGATCCTGACCTACAACTATGGGTTCTATATTTTGTTGTATATTCATGGATTATGGCTTTATCATAATTTGGTTCTACCCCAGTAATTATAGTGAAATGTTGAAGACTGCTTTCCATCAGTAAAGGATGTTGCACTCGCCTCAGAGTGCTCTTGTTGACAGTGGAGGGTGATAAAATGGTTGTGCTGTACTTTAAATATGAATATTAGTATATACCGAGGGAACGCAAACTTTTTTTAACATCAAACTGGAACAACGCCAACATGCTGCATTGGGGGATGGGGGGTGCAATAAACAAATAATAAACAGAACACGCCCAAACCACCTCAACTGGCTCCTTTCAATGTGGAGGAGCAGCAGGTCTACTCTGAGCCTCTCCTGGATTACTGAGCTCCTCACCCTGTCATAAATGCCCTTCAGGGCAGGATTAAAGGCACCAAACGCCGGCTGTGAGTTTGCACGTTTATTAAGGCAGAACAAAAAACACCACAGAACGAGGGCAGGATACAATAATGAGAAATAATAAGACTAGGAACGCTCATCTGAGATAACCAGAAAAAGCGTGGAACACACGCCGGTTGGATACAAAGGATTAACATGAAATATCAAAAGGTACAAAGAATCAAAGGAACTTACGTTCACGCATTGAGAGTTAACCTTTTGAGTGTGAGATTTTGCATGCCTCTAGTGGCAGAGCGCGGCGCTGCGCCTGTCATCTTACTCTGACATGATCGGCTCCATTGAGGATTTGTACTGATTTGTACTGAGCTGCCAGTTTCAGAAGGTGGCAGACATCCATTGGAGGACTTAATGGAGGACATGTAATACACCAAAGAAGAAGAACTCCCCATTTTCTTTTCCCGTTTTTAGCATTTTAGCCCAGAAAGCTAATATGACTGCCGTCCGTCATCGTGCACCATCACTTAGTCAGCTTTGTACATGGAAAATAGCCATGGGATACAAGTGAAATTTATGTGGGATAATCACAAGACTTTGTGGATGTGGTAGAGAGCATAAATGACTGACAGAATGCAAAATAACGACCACGATGGGTGAAAACGCAGCAACCACAGCAGTGAGCGAGTCCCCTTAGCCACCGGTAAGTGAGGAATTTCTGTGTTTTTTTAATATTTTACTGATTTTTTTGTTCATGTACTTTGAAGATAAGATGATGAGGTACCTCTGTACAAAAAACGGTGTCAAAAGACTGAATCATTCTTTGTGTAAATACGTCCAAAGTCCAGTTTTGGCTGAGTTATGTAATTTAAATTGATGTCGCGAGATTATGCAAATTAGATGCATAAATTTATTCCTATCTGAAACTTTGGATCATATTTTACATCTTTCTAATTGACAGTAAGCTGTTATCTCTTACCACTTTCAAGTTATAGTCTTGGAAATCTGAACTATTTTACTGACAAAAAATATTTACCACTCTTGACCACGAGGGGTTATGTCACAATTCGGCGACAGACACACTCAAAGAGTTAAGAGTAGGGTGCTGCGCCGGAAAATAGTGCACAGTCCCTTAAATAAGGCTAGAAACTAAATGAAACAATTGATTACAGGTGTGGGTTACCTGAGCGGGCAGGAGAAAGCAAAGAAACAATTTAGACTAGCTGGAAGTGATGAGAGAGGAGGGAGCGATCGGAGCTTACAGCTGACAGGGCCACGCACAGCAAAATCCCAGAAAGCCACTGACAGCTGTCACCCAGACAGAGAGAACACAACAGAATACAAATATGAGATGGCAGAAAATAAAGACAAGTAACCTCAAAAATGTAATTAACAAACTATAATGAACATAAACGGGAAAATAAATCATACTGAGATACAATACAGGATATGTGACAAAGTAACCAAGGATAAAATGACAGGAAGGCAACTCAAAATGACAATCCAGCACAAATATGAAAAAGGGAGAAAGACTGAGCCCGGTGGAATCCCTCCGCCCTCAGATCGTGAAACACCCTATC
Organism: Pholidichthys leucotaenia; assembly: GCA_020510985.1. Lineage (NCBI taxonomy): Eukaryota > Metazoa > Chordata > Actinopteri > Cichliformes > Pholidichthyidae > Pholidichthys > Pholidichthys leucotaenia. Next base: position 32,847,486 of record CM035842.1, on the reverse strand, counting down.
TCTGAGGGTGAGTCCAGCAATCCTTTGAAGGAAGCTCATTTCAGCCACTTGTATCCATGATCTCACTCTTTCGGTCATTACCCAAAGCTCATGAACATAGGTGAGGGCAGGAACGTAGATTGACTGGTAAATCGACAGTTTTGCCTTAGAGCTTAGCTCCCTCTTCACAACAACAGATTGGTACAATGTCCGCATCACTGCAGATGCTGCCCCGATTCACCTGTCAGTCTCTCGCTCCATTCTCCCCTCACTCGTGAATGAGACCCCGAGATACTTAAACTCCTCCACTTGGAGCAGGAGCCTGTCCCCAACCCGGAGAGGACAGCCCACCTTTTTCCAGCTGAGGACCATGGACTCGGACTTGGAGGAGCTGATTCTCATCCCACCCGCTTCACACTCAGCAGCAAACCGTCCCAGTAAGACCTGTAGGTCATTTCTGGATGAAGCCAACAGGACAGCATCATCTACAAACAGCAGAGATGAGATCCTGTGGTCACCAACCATGACACCCTCCGTTCCCTGGCTTTGCCAAGAGATCCTTTCCATAAAAATTATGAACAGGATTGGTGACAAAGGGCAGCCCTGGCGGAGTCCAATTTTCACATTGAAAGGCGCCAGTTGAGGTGGTTTGGGCATTTGATCAGGATGCCTCCTGGACGCCTCCCACTTGAGGTGTTTCAGGCACGTCCCACTGGGAGGAGACTCTGGGGCAGACCCAGGACTTGCTGGAGACACTATGTCTCCCAGCTGGTCTTGGAATGCCTTGGTATCCTCTCTGAAGAGCTGGAGCAGGTGGCTGGGTAGAGGGAGGTCTGAGCTTCTCTTCTTGAACTGCTGCCTCCGTGACCCAGACCTCCAGAAAAGTGGTAGAAGATGGATGGATGGATGGGTGGATGGACTGATGGATAAACAGAACATTTTTGACATAACGTTCGGCTCAGGAGACGCACACACACAGGCTCAGAGTAGTTCAAACTGTTTATTAACAACAGGGATGTATGTATGGGTGTGTGTCTGCGGAATGTTAATGTGTTGGTGGTGGCGTCTGCTTCGGGCACAGAGGCAGGAGACCGTTCAGCCGGCAACCCTATGGGAGAGAACAGACACAGGGTGATGGGCACACACCAACACAGGAGGAGAATAGGCGAGGGAGAGAAGCTTACTTGTATGGGACAGATGACTGGCACTTCAAGGACGGGACCTCGGGAGACAGCCACCTGCAGGACTCGGTGCAGCAGCGAGGAGGGACGAAGGACGGAATTGTCCACCGCCGAGGAATCCACCTGTGCACAGGGGAGCAGACTGGAAAGATGAGGTAAGTGATCTTCTTACCGCTTAGCGTGGTGCTGAAGAAAGAGTAGTTGCTTCTCATGGAAGGGAGATGAAGTCTAACGGCTCCAGGCCGAAGCGCAGGGTGAGGCGGCTTATATTCCCCGCCGCTGATGGTTGACAGGTGTGTGAGCAGGTGGCGCCGCTGATGAGCGGCGCAGCGTGACAGTACTCCCCCCTCTAGCAGCGCCTCCTGGCGATGGCTTCTCAGGGTGCGCTCGGTGGAAGTCGGCGATGAGCGATGGGTCCAACACGAACGACGGGGGCACCCACTGTCGATGCTCGGGCCCATAGCCCTCCCAGTCCACCAAGTACTGCAACCCGCGACCCTGGCGCCGGGAGTCTAGGATGGAGGAGACGGACCAGGCAGGATGGCCACCAATTATCCGGGGCGTGGGTTGCGCCGCAGGAGGAGGGCAAAGGGGGTTGGTGACTGCCAGCTTCACCTTCGACACGTGGAAGGTGGGATGGATGCGGAGGGAGGGGGGAATAGCCACGCGCACAGCCACCGGGTTGATAATCCGGGTGATGGGGTAGGGACCCATGAAGCGCTGTGCCAGCTTTCTCCTCTCGCCTTTTAGAGTGACGTCCTGGGTGGAAACGTAGACACGTTGCCCAACTCTGTATGCCGGGGCAGGTCTTCTATGCCGGTCCACCACAGTCCTGTTGCGCTCCGCTGTGCGTAAAAGCGCACTGCACGCAGCAGCCCAGGTGGAGCGGAACTGCCTGAGATGTGCTTTAACTGAGGGGACAGTCACCTCACTCTCCTGCTCTGGAAACAGCGGAGGGTCGTAACCCAGGGACGCCTTGAAGGGAGACATCCCTGTAGCAGAAGAGCGAGCGGTATTATGAGCATATTCAACCCAGGCAAGATGGTTGCTCCAGGACGTGGGTTTGGATCTGGTCACACAGCGGAGCGCAGCCTCCAGCTCCTGATTGGTCCGCTCACACTGCCCGTTGGATTGGGGGTGATGGCCAGAGGAGAGGCTCACCTTGGCTCCGATGGCGTTGCAGAATGACCTCCAAACCTCAGATGAAAATTGGGGGCCCCGGTCCGAGACCACGTCCACCGGAATCCCGTGCAGCCTGACCACGTGTTGGACGAGGAGGTCCGCCGTCTCCAGGGCAGTAGGGAGGCCTCGCAGGGGGACGAAGTGCACGGCCTTGGAGAAGCGGTCCACGATGGTCAGGATGGTGTCATAGGAGTTGGAGACGGGGAGTCCGGTGACGAAGTCCAACGCGATGTGCGACCAGGGCCTGCCAGGGACGGGCAGGGGCTGGAGCAGACCCACTGGAGGGGCATTTCCCGACTTGCAGGTGGCACAGATTGGGCAAGCCCGGGCGTAGCGGGCTGCATCCCTCCGCAGGCCTGGCCACCAAAAGGACCGTTGGAGGAGGTCTATCATCCGGGAGGTGCCAGGGTGACAGATGAGCTTGGAGGTATGTAGCCAGTGGATGACCTCTCCTCGGACCGCGGATGGCACGAACAGCCTCCCCTCAGGTCCGCCGCCAGGGTCAGGTTCCACCTCCTGTGCCTTCCGGATCTTGCTCTTGATGTCCCACGAGATGGCTCCCACGACGCACGACCTGGGCAGGATGGAGTGGGGCGTCTCCTCCGACTCCACGGGAGTGAACTGCCTAGAGAGGGCGTCAGGCAGGCCGTTCTTAGAGCCAGGCCTGAAGGTGATTGAAAATTGGAACCTGGCGAAGAACAAAGACCAGCGCGCCTGGCGGGCGTTCAGGCGCTTGGCAGATCGTAGATATTCTAAGTTCTTGTGGTCCGTGAGGACCACGAACGGCAGGTTCGCCCCCTCTAGCCAGTGGCGCCACTCCTGCAGGGCGAGTTTGATGGCCAAGAGCTCTCTGTCCCCCACATCGTAGTTCCTCTCCGCCGGGGACAAGCGCCGGGAGAAGAAGGCGCAGGGCCGTTTGGCGCCATCGTCCGGCGACCGCTGGGACAGCACTGCCCCCACTCCCGTGTCCGAGGCGTCTACCTCTACGATGCACTGCAGCGCGGGGTCGACCTGGCGAAGGACCCGGGAGGAGGAGAACTCCGCCTTCAGCGCCTTAAAGGCGGCAGCGACCTCTTCGGTCCACTGGAACGGGACCTTCGGGGACGTGAGGCGGGTCAGTGGTCCAACGATGGAGCTGAAGTTGGGGACAAAGCGGCGGTAGAAATTGGCGAAGCCAACGAACTGTTGCACCTGCTTCCGGGATGCAGGTGTAGGCCATTCCACCACCGCTTTCACCTTCTCTGGGTCTGGGAGCACCTTGTCGTGGGCGATGATGAACCCCAGGAAGGACGTAGTCCTGGCGTAAAATTCACATTTTTCTGCCTTCACGTACAGACGATTCTCCAGCAGTCTTTGGAGGACCCGCCTCACGTGGACCTGGTGCTCGTCCCTGGACTTGGAGAAGATGAGAATATCGTCCAGGTAGACGAACACGAAAAGGCCGATGAAGTCCCGGAGGACGTCATTTATGAGGCGCTGAAAGACGGCAGGAGCGTTGGTCAACCCGAACGGCATTACCAGGTATTCAAAGTGGCCGTTCGGGGTACGGAAGGCTGTCTTCTACTCATCTAACTCATTTAAATTTCCGGTTCCGGCTCTGCCGGACCGGCGGCGCCACACGAGTCGGCTGCCTGTTGCAACAGCCTTTTTTTTATCTTCCTTCTTCTTTCTACACCTTTCACTCTGTATATATATCACGGACGCACGGATCGCCCCGGGGATCTCCCGGGTCGGCGGACGGAGCCACGGTTTGCAGCGGGAGACGTTACAGCGGGGAGGAGCTAGTGCTAGCTAGCACTTGGCCGCCGCCCGGTGCAAATGGGAAACTCGACATACCGGGAGCTGTAGCGAAAACGAAGCGGGTGCCGGGCTGGAGTTTAGGCGGCGTGAAAGAAATATAAGACAGAATAATAAAGAGCGATGGCAAGAACCAAGCAGACCGCCCGTAAAATCTACTGAAGGAAGAAGCCCCCCAGGAGACAGCTAGCCACCAGGGCTGCTCGGAGAGGCGCTCTGGCCACCGGCAGAGTGAAGAGGCCTCGCCGTCACAGGTCCGTGGCTCTGAGAGAGATCCGTCGCTACCAGAAATCCACGGAGCTGCTCATCCGTAAGCTGCCCGTCCAGCGCCTGGTGAGGGAGATCGCTCAGGACTTCAAGACCGTCCTGCGTTTCCTGAGTTTCGCCGTCATGGCTCTGCAGGAGACCAGCGAGACCCACCTGGTGGTCTCTTCTTCGCTAAGGGGGTCACCATCATGCCCAAAGACTTCCAGCTGGCCCGCTGCATCCGCGGAGAGAGAGCTTAGACTTTCTGCTGCACATCCACCAGCCATAATGCTCTGCACTGTGTGTCTATATATATATACATTTATAGTAATATGGACATATGTTTGCTAGATGTTGTTTTTTCTTGCCTTCTGATTGTTGCTCTGAGTGTTGCTATCCCTGTGCTGTTGCAATCCTGGAATTTCCCCATTGTGGGACTAATAAAGGCTTATCTTATCTTATCTTATCTTATCTTATCTCCCTCCCGGATCCGGACGAGGTGGTAAGCGCTGCATAGATCCAGCTTGGTGAACCAGGTCGCCCCCTGGAGGGAGTGGAAGGCAGTGTCCATGAGGGGCAGGGTATAACGGTCCTTCTCCGTGTTATCGTTGAGGGCCCGGTAGTCGATACAAGGGCGGAGGGACCCATCCTTTTTTCCCACGAAGAAGAACCCTGCCCCCACGGGTGACGATGATGGGCGGATTATCCCAGCACTTAATGACTCCTTCAGGTATGCGTTCATCGTCTCCTTCTCCGGCGCTGACAGGCTGTAGAGCCGACCAGAAGGTAAGGGAGCCCCCTGGCGGAGGTTGATGGCACAGTCATAGGGCCGATGAGGGGGGAGAGACATCGCTTTCGTCTTGCTGAACACCATACCCAGGGCGTGAAATTCCGGAGGCACCAGAGACAGGTCCGGGGGTGCAGCGTCCGTCGCAGGGGGAGGAGCGGACGGAGAGCAGGCAGCGGACTGAAGGCAGGTGCCCATGCAGAATGTACTCCATGCCGATACCCCAGCTGATCTCCAATCCAAGACCGGGTTATGAAGACGAAGCCAGGGATACCCCAGGATGACGGGCGACACAGAGTTGGGAAGGACGTAGAAGGTCATCTCCTCCCGGTGGTTTCCCGAGATGATGACCGGTACAGGGACGGTTTGGTGTGACACCCTCCCAAGGGAGGCACGGGAGAGGTTGACTAGGGAGATGGGATTCCTCAGTGCCTGACAGCGGATGCCCAAACGGGTTGCCAGGCTCTGTGAAATGAAGCTGCCTTCTGCGCCCGAATCCACCAGTGCGTGGGTGAGATGCCCAGTGGGGTTGTGGCAGAAACGGATGGGCAGCTTCAATTGAGTGAGTGGATCTAACCGATTGACATCCGCGAGGCCCCCTACAGTGACTCGCGGACCCCGCCGTTTGGCTTTTTGTGGACAAAGCTCCACCGTGTGTTGACTGTCTCCGCAATACATGCAGAGATTCAACTCACGGCGGCGTTGTCTCTCTGCCGGGGAGAGCTTTGTCCAGCCCGTCACCATCGGCTCCGACTCCTCGGGGCACGATGGTGGCGGCGCCGCCAGGGGGCGAGCTTGGGGCAGGCGCAGCGAGGCTCCCCGAGGGCGCGAAGTAGACGACTTCCGTCCTGAGGAGCGCTCGCGCAGCCTGTTGTCCAAGCTGATGGCTAGGGAAGTTAGCTCCGCTAGCGTTTCAGGGATATCCCGTCCAGCCAGTTCATCCCTCAGATCATCATTGAGGCTGCGGAGGAACAGGCCGCAGAGGGAGCGTTCCTCCCAGCCCAATTCCTCCGCCGCTACCCGGAAGTCGACCGCGTAGTCCGCTGCCGACCGGCTTCCCTGCTGGAGAGCGAGAAGCCGATCGACCTGGACCGTCTCGGTTTGAGAATGGTCAAAGACCTCCAGAAAGCGCCTCACGAATTGGTCGTAGGTGAGGGTGGCATAACTGGGCCTCGCCATTACGGCGTAGGTCCAAGTTAACGCACGCCCCTCCAGAAGATTCCCTATGTAACCAATTCGGCTGTGATCCGAGGGAAAATCTCCGGGCACACGGTGGAACACGGACTCACACTGCATAATGAACCCCCGCGCTCCGCCGAGCTTACCCCTAAAGCGGGCGGGGGTCGGAATTGGTGTGAGCCGAACCGGTGCCACAGGAGCCGGCTGGACGGCCGCTGGAACAGCAGGAGCCGCGCCACCCTGGCGAGCCGGGGGGAACGGCTGTTGGGGGTCCAGGCGGTTCAATCGGTTAGTTAAGTTTACTAATTGATTTAGGATCACCTGTTGCTGATAAACAACTTGATCCACTCGAGCCTCGAGGGTGGTAAACCGGTGTGCGAGCCCGCCGCCTGCCGAGCCGCTCTGCTGGAGCCGTACTGACATAACGTTCGGCTCAGGAGACGCACACACACAGGCTCAGAGTAGTTCAAACTGTTTATTAACAACAGGGATGTATGGGTGTGTGTCTGCGGAATGTTAATGTGTTGGTGGTGGCGTCTGCTTCGGGCACAGAGGCAGGAGACCGTTCAGCCGGCAACCCTATGGGAGAGAACAGACACAGGGTGATGGGCACACACCAACACAGGAGGAGAATAGGCGAGGGAGAGAAGCTTACTTGTATGGGACAGATGACTGGCACTTCAAGGACGGGACCCCGGGAGACAGCCACCTGCAGGACTCGGTGCAGCAGCGAGGAGGGACGAAGGACGGAATTGTCCGCCGCCGAGGAATCCACCTGTGCACAGGGGAGCAGACTGGAAAGATGAGGTAAGTGATCTTCTTACCGCTTAGCGTGGTGCTGAAGAAAGAGTAGTTGCTTCTCATGGAAGGGAGATGAAGTCTAACGGCTCCAGGCCGAAGCGCAGGGTGAGGCGGCTTATATTCCCCGCCGCTGATGGTTGACAGGTGTGCGAGCAGGTGGCGCCGCTGATGAGCGGCGCGGCGTGACAATTTTCTCCAGAGTAAATTGAGGGGACACTATCAGTATAATGCAGTCAGTCACAAATTTATGAGAAAAAAATTTACACTTATGGGAAAAAAAGCTGTAAATTTACCAGGAAAAGGGCATAAATTAAAAAAAGTCAAATTTACTAGAAAAAAGTTGCAAAATTATGAAAATAAAAATAAAAATACAAGAAAAAACTCATAAATTTATGATTTACACCTATGACATGCAGAAAAAGTCCCTAAGCTGTCTGCACCATCAGAGAAACTGAGTGAATAAAAGAAGTTTTTATCGACCCTAACTCCTCATTGAGCAACGACACAGCCTGGTGGTTTGAGTTATTGAGAGAAACGGCTCTATAGGCTGCAAGCACTGCATTAAACCTGAAAATTAAAGGTGTGAGGAGATATTTTTGTGTCCTCACCGCCGTAGTCTGTGGATTGTGCTGTTCTAAATATCTGTGCTTGGTCTCATAAAGATATTCACCACTCTATAATGGCAGCTGTGTCACTGCAGATTAGTCACATGAGTTTGCCCCTGCGCTTACACTAATGGTTCATGATGCATCCAGCTCATTCATTGAGGTTGGAGGTCTATTATATGAGAGGCAAAGGGACCACACTTATAAACAGTTTTAATTTTAGTGCCTTTCTAGCAGGAATACGTGTAATGTGGTGGTTAGAGAGTAGACCACCAGGAGTGGGCTCTTATTTGACATGAATATTTCAGCATTAGGCACACCAGGAAAAGAACTCTTTGTTCTTTGGAAAGAAACTTTTGAGTGATCCTTTCTCAGGAAATGTGCACACTGACCCCAAAATGTCAGACAGAAGCAACCTCTCCAGACTGCTGACATTGTGAGGACAAGCAGCAGGAAATAGAGCAGAAATGTTTCCTTATAGTCATGCTGCAACACTGGAAACGCACCTGTCATGTATATAGATCAGAGACTGTGCTACAGTTTCTCATTAGCTGTCATTTTGATGGACAGGGTTGTAAAAATTCTGTCATCATTCATTATTACTTATTGCTTTAATTTTCGTATGGCTGAATAGCTTCTTTTTTTTCCACAATATTTTTCATTGAACCTTTTTTACAAACATGGCACAGACAGTCAAACACTAACACTAAAGTAATTTAAAAATTAAAAGAAAACACTAACAACAACAACAAAAAAATGTACTAAAAACAGCAACAACCATTTACAAAAGCAAATCGACAACAATGCTCCTCTGTTTAGTCTAGGTAATCTATTACATAAGTATACATAATATACATTCACCAGTTTGGAATTTGCAAGGTCCACACATATCATTCACCTTCTTCTTCAGAAGTTATGTTTAATTTCTTTACATAATCAATGAAAGGGCTCCATATATTCTCAAACACATTTTCCTTTGATTTCAGTATATATGTTATTCTTTCTAGTGGAAGGTTTGTTAACATCTGTCTTAACCACTGAGTCACATCTGGTCTATGAGTCTTTTTCCACAGTAGTGCAATACATTTTTTGGCATTAAGCAAACCGAGGTCTATGAATGCTCTTTCACTCTTATTAAAGCTATGTTTTTCTGGATACAGACCCAACAAAAACAGTTTAGGGTTTACTGTGAATTGTTTTGAAATTATTTTTTTAATTGTTACCCTCACCTCTTCCCAAAACATTCTGATTTTTCTACATTCCCATAAACAGTGAAATAGGGTTCCTTTACTTTCCATACATTTTGTGCATGTATCTGGTATGTTTTTGTTATATCTATTTAACTCCACTGGTGTAACATACATCCGCATTAACCATTTAAAATGTATCAGTTTAAGGCGTACATTTATTGATTTGGTTTGAGCTTCTGCACAAGCCATTTCCCATTGTTCCTCTGAAATTTCAATTTGCAGGTCTTCTTTCCAATAATTCAGTCTTTTCTGTGAGTTTTCACTTGAGAATAGTGTCAATGAGTTATAAAACTCTGAAATAATACCCTTTCTCTTACCATCTTTCGTCAAAATTTTTTGCAAGGATGAATAAGTAGGTTGGGTGAGAGCATTATTTTGATTTGATCAAATAAAATTTCTAAGCTGAAGATATTTAAAAAATGTGTTCTATTAAGATTGAATTTAATCCTCAGTTCTTCAAAAGACATTATGTTATCTGAACGTGACAAATATAAGTCTTGAATCTTTTGAATCCCTTTTAAATTCCATACTTTAAATACAGCATCCGCTCTCCCTGGTGTAAAATATTGATTACCCCATATTGGGCTAAATTGTGACAATAAGTGTGGTTCTTTTAAATATTTTTTTTAGTTTCACACCATATTTTGATCATGTGCTTTACAATTGGATTTTTAATTTGTTTCTGTAATTTTTTAGCCAAGTCTGAGTATATGAATAAGGGAAGAGGTAAAGGTAAATTGTATGATTCCATTTCAGTCCAGTGAGGAGGATCATTTGATGAAAAACTAGAAAAGCACTCGGAGAGCGCAGACCTCCGCCAAGCGGCACAGTTCCCCCCATACAGTGTTTGTGTGTACGTTTTCAGATTCCCTGAGCATGAAGAGATATGACTAGCAATTGGATTCACAATGATTATTTGTTTATTTGACATGGACAGTGCAATAAACAGACAATTAATGAATGACAATCAATGTGATAGTGATAGGATTAGTGGTTCAGTAGTGTAAAACGGGGCTATAAGGGACGGCGGGTTAATAAGGGACACTTTTCTGGGAAATGTTTTAAATGTAATTCTGCTTTTTTTATTTTGAGCAGGATGCTGAGTTGTGTTGTTATTGTCAAATATCCATGAATCCTTCATCAAATCTAGGCGGAAGCAAAATTAAAAAAGCAGAATTACATTTAGAAAAGTGTCCCATATTACCCCGCCGTCCCTTATAGCCCCGTTTTACGGTTGTAAAAGCATTGCCTCCTTGGCGGAGGTAATAAACTGAAGTGTTGGTGTGTCCATCTCCTCCACTGACGGATGCAGATTGGTTAGACAGGTTGCCGTGGGTTTTATATTATATTGGGGTTGCGCTCCGCGGCAAAACAGAATTTAGAATCTTCCCCGGCAGAGAGGTCGTTTTTACGCAGCGCCTATAGCTGGGCGGGGAATTTGTGGCAAATAATCTGGCGGCGGACAGGTGGCCGTGTCAGGTTTTGCAGCGTGGCGCAAAAACAGGCACGCTGGCGGGCCCAGGCCAGCAGTGTTTTCCGCGTGCTTTTGTGCCTAAAACGTTGAAGAACGCGGAGTTTGTGTTGGTCATACACGACGACCAGCGCAATGTGCGCAGCGCCTATGGCTGGCACAGGCACGCTGGCGGGCCCAGGCCACCAGTGTTTTCCGCATGCTTTTGTGGCTAAAACGTTGAAGAAGGCGGAGTTTGTGTTGGTCAGACATGACGCCCAGCGCCCTCCATTGCGCCTGCGCACATGTTGAAAATGGCCGTATGTCACAGTGTGGAAAAATGCTTTAAAAAATTCCTGTATGCAGACGGTGATGCAGATCATCCTCAAAATTTAATCAGTTCTTCCTTGTACCATTTCCAACAACGCCTGAAAGTTTCATTGAAATCCGTCCAAAAGTTTTTGAGTTATCTTGCTAACCAACAGACAAACAGACAGACAGACAGACAAACAGACAAACACACAGACAAACACACAGACAAACCCCGGCAAAAACATTACCTCCTCCTGGCCTTTCGGCCTGGCGGAGGTAATAATATGTCATAGACATAGTTGTGCTGACCAGTAATACAACATAAAGTTTGGACATTTCAGACCCCCACGATCAAATGGTAAATATAGTAAGGACAAACGTAATCTAGCCTTCCTATTGTTCCATATAAATTCCACTAACTTTTTTTTAATTCTTGAGAATAGATCTGAAGGTGGTGGTAAAGGAATGTTTTGAAATAAAGTATTTTTGGTAAGATATTACTTTTAAGTATATTAATTCTCCCGATCATCGACATTGGTAGTGACATCCATCTCTGAAGTAACTCATTAATATCTGTCATTAAGGCTTCATAGTTGGCTCTGGCGACTGATTCTAGCTTAGGCAAAATTTGAATTCCTAAATATTTAAACTGATTTACAACATTGAATTGGTTTACCTCAGGAGCTGGGTGATTTCTCTGGGTCTCATTTAACATTAATATTGAAGATTTTGTTTTATTTATTTTATATCCTGATATTTCCCCAAAGTTCTTTATTAAATTTAACAAGGTTGTAATTGATTTTTTAAAATTCGACATAAACAAAATTATGTCATCGGCATACAGGGAGATTTTATGTTCTGTTGGTCCTACTTTAATTCCATATATTTGTGGATGTAAACGTACTGCCATCGCTAAAGGTTCAATTGCCATAGTAAACAATAAGGGTGAAAGTGGACAGCCTTGTCGACATCCTCTATTGATTTTTATTGATTTTGAGATATTGCTGTTTGATAGGATTTCTGCTGTAGCATTATTGTATATTATCTGGACCCATTTTATGAAATTATTTCCAAGTCCAAACCTTTGTAGGACTTCAAAAAGATAGGGCCATTCGACCCTATCAAAGGCCTTTTCGGCGTCCAATGATAGGAGAGCTGTATCCGGTGCTTCTTTATTGGAATAAATAATATTAAATAATCTTCTTACATTATGGAAGCCTTGTCTTCCCATTATAAAGCCATTCTGATCTCGGTTAATAATATTTGGTAATATTTCTTGTAGTCGTTTTGCTAAAGTTTTACAGATTATCTTAAGATCAGCATTTAATAGGCTTATTGGTCTCATGCTTTCACATTTATTAGGGGGTTTACCTGGTTTTGGCAACAGTATAATTAAGGCATTATTCATGTATGGTGGTAAATTACCATTTTGAAATGCTTCTAAAACCATTTCCAAAAGTGGTTTTATTAATTTATTCTTAAATTTTTTATAGAGGTCAACTGGAAGACCATCTGGTCCTGCTCTTTTTCCTGATTTCATATTATCAATGGCTTGCCCAACTTCTTCTTGACTAATTTTAGACTCCAGTATCTCCCTGTTTTCATTTGGAATACACGGTATAGATAATCCACCCAAAAACCCATTTAGTTTTGTTAAGTCAGTTTCATTTTTTGTATCATATAGTTTTTCATAATAATCTCTAAAGGCACTATTAATTTCTAAAGGATCTATAACTACCTGTCCGTTACTTATAATACTGGTAATTGGTGTTTTAAATTCTAATTGTTTAATCTGCCATGCCAATAATTTTCCTGATTTTTCACCTTGTTCATAAAAAGTTTGCTTCAATCTTAGAAGACTCGAGGCAGCTCTATTCGCTGATTTTTTTATCATATTCAGCTCTCAGAATCAGTAATTCATTCTCTAACTGTGGGTTACTTCCTGCATACACCTTTTCTTGAAGAATTATTATTTTACGTTCCAATTGGACTCTCTCCTCTTGAGTCTTCTTAGATTTTGAATCTGTATAACTAATAATATGCCCCATAATAAAAGCTTTGAAAGCCTCCCACTTTATACATGCCGTTGTTTGTGTAGTGTTAATATCAAAGAACTCATCTATCTGTTTTTCTGTGTACTTAACAAATCCCTCATCTTGAAGCCATTTATGCTGAAAATGCCGCCTACCTGGATCCTTTGTCAATTTCTTATCTACATATATTAGACAGCAGGGTGCATGATCAGAGATCACAATGTTATCATAGAAACAGTTTTGAATCTTGGACCTTAATTCTGTAGAGATCAAAAAGTAGTCAATACGTGAGAATGTCTTATAGGTATTAGAATAACAAGAATAAGCTTTGACTTGTGGTTTCATTTCTCTCCATATATCTAGCAATCTCAATTCTTTCATAAAATGATTAATGGTCATCCTGCATCCATTGTGCGTACAGTCCAGTCCTGTTGACCTATCTATACTGGGATTCAATGTACAATTAAAATCCCCTGCTATTATATGTTGCCCTGTAAGTGATGATATAGTGAGGAATAAATTAACAAAGAAGTTTTGATCATCAATATTGGGGCCGTATAAGTTCACCAGATTTATATTTTCTAATAACAAAGATCCTTGGATGATTAGATATCTTCCAAATTTGTCTCCAATTACATTTTTCACTTGAAATGGGACTGTTTTGTGTATGAGAATCATAACTCCCCTAGCTCGGGATGAAAATGATGAGGTGAACACATTACCTTGCCATCTTCTCCTAATTCTTTTTACATCCTCCTCTATTAGATGAGTTTCTTGTAAAAATTCAATTCAATTCAATTCAATTCAATTGAAAACTGTAAAAATACAGTTTTTGAATCTATGTCTTTTATTTTATTCATAACTTGTTGAAGTTTTTTTAGATTTTGTAGACCTCTGCAATTCCATGAAGTTAAATTAAGATTAACGCTTTGATCTATGATCAAGAAGGAGTTTGAGATTACCTTGCAATATGAACATGCTCATACAGAGAAGCAAAAACATGGATGATTGAACATTCATCCTACAAACTACACAAAAACAAATTCCCTTTCCCCACATTTGTGGTAATCCCCCCCCAAAATCAAAAAAAATTCTGTCTCCCGTTATAGCTAGTGACTGTTCCACACCTGCGAGGATGAGTCAAACCACTCTCTCTTTCTCCTCTCAATCACCCTGACTCTACTACTATTTTTAATGACATTAACTCTCTTCTGTAGTTTTTTCAACATAACTTCAAAGTTTTATAGCAGCTTTGTACATCATAGCTTTTTTTTTTTAATACAGTTTGTATTTTGTAAACATGTTATATGTTTCAGATCAATCAGATGCCTGTACAAATGCTTAAATGTTCTACCTTTGTCATGTTCATGCTTAGCTCCCACCAGTTTCCTTTTGGATCTGCTTAATGAGCTCCTGCGCCTCTTGAGGGGTCTTGAAGATGTGAGTTCTCCCTTTATATGTGACCAGCAGTCTTGCCGGGTGAATCACTCCGTGACGAATCCCGAGGTTGCGCAGCTCTTTGCGGGCGGGGTCGAACTGCTTCCTTAATTGTCTCAATTCTGTCAGGTTCTGACAACCCAGCTGGTTGATCGTCACTTCCTTGTGGTAACGTATCGTCACTTCCTGTTTTGCTGTCTGCCTGTGTGGTTTGCTCTCCAGCTCTCGAGCCACTAGCTATGGCTACTACCTCTCTTTCCTCTCCTCTGGTGTGCTCTCTCTGTCAGATGTTTAGCTACACCTCTGCCTCTTTTAGTGATAACGGTAAATGTAATAAATGTTGTCTTTTTGAGGCGCTCGAGGCGAGGTTGTCTGATTTGGAATCCCGGCTCCGTTGCACTGAAACACCGTCTGCGCCAGTTAATCTCGACGGACGCCCATTAGCTGCAGCGGAGCTAGCTAGCTTAGGTCCCCCTGTCACCGGTTCCCCGGCTCTCCTCTGCAGTGAGGAGACTGGGTGGGTGACGGTGAGAAGGAAGCCTAGTCGCAAAGCCCCGGTTCACCACCAACCTGTTCACGTTTCTAATCGTTTTTCCCCGCTCAGCGACACACCCGCTGAGGAAAAAACTCTGATCATTGGCGACTCTGTAGTCAGAAACGTGAACCTAGAGACTCCAGCGGCCATAGTCCAATGCATTCCTGGGGCCAGAGCAGGCGACATCGAGTCAAATTTGAAAATGCTGGCTAAAAGTAACTGTAAATATTCCACAATTGTTATTCACGCCGGCATTAATGACATCCGTCTCCGGCAGTCGGAAGTCACGAAACTTAATATAGAATCGGTGTGTGACTTTGCCAAAACGATGTCTGCCACTGTAGTATTCTCTGGGCCCCTCCCCAATCTGACCAGTGATGACATGTTTAGTCGCTCGTCATCCTTGAACCGCTGGCTGTCTGTGTGGTGTCCTAAAAATGACGTGGGCTACATTGACAATTGGAGCTCTTTTTGGGGAAAACCTGGTCTCATGAGACGAGACAGCATTCATCCCACTTTGGATGGTGCTTCTCATTTATCTAACAATCTGGCATCTTTTTTATCCAAATTTCCAAAACCATGACTACTCAGAGTTGGGACCAGGAAGCAGAGTCGCAGTCTTACACGCCTCTCTGCAGCTCCTCTTCATCCGCCACCCCTCAGCTTAGCCCCTGTCTTCCCCATCAGAGAATCGTTGTCTGCTCCCTCCAAAGTGAATAAAAATATAATGTATAAGCATCCCAAAGTGATAAAGCAAAATATTGGTAAAACTCAAATTAAACATAAAGCCTCTAAATTGAATGATTTGGCCTCTGTTCCTCCTCATAATTTAAAAATTAAATGTGGTTTATTAAATATTAGGTCTCTAACTCCCAAGTCTCTGTTAGTCCATGATCTGTTAATTGATCATCAGATTGATTTAATTTCCCTTACAGAGACTTGGTTAGGACAAGAGGATTATGTTGGTTTAAATGAATCAACTCCCTCTGGTTATTTAAACTGTCAAAATCCCAGAAGTTCTGGTCGTGGAGGAGGAGTAGCATCAATTTACCATTCCAAATTACTAGTTAATGTAAAGCAAAAAACATGTTATAATTCCTTTGAGGGCCTGGTCCTCAGTGTTGGGCACTTTAGCAATTCCAGGTTAAACCCAATTTTATTTGCCATAGTTTATCGTCCCCCATCAACCTATTCAGAATTTTTATCCGAATTTCCTGATTTCTTAGCTGATTTAGTGCTGAAATCTGATAGAATAATTATAGTAGGGGACTTTAATATACATGTGGATGTAGATAGTGACTGCCTTAATGTGGCTTTTAATTCAATATTAGACTCGATTGGGTTTTCTCAGAAAGTAGGAAATTCTACTCATTACCTCCACCATACATTGGACCTTGTTCTGACATATGGCATAGAAATAGAAAATCTTGTAGTGTCTCCTCATAACACTGTACTGTCAGACCATTGTCTGTTAACCTTTGATTTTACTATTTCTGACTATTTGGCTCCTAAAGAAAAATATTATTACAGTAGATGCCTCTCAGATGATGCTGTTACCAAATTTATGCAGATTGTTTCCTCTATGCCATGTGTCAACACAACAGAAATAAGCTATAGACAGCTTGCTCCTTCTGTAATTGATAACATGGTGGATAGTGTTTCAGCTTCTCTGCATCAGGCTCTAGACTTGGTGGCCCCCTTAAAAAAGAAAAAGTCTAATCAGAGATTTTTAACTCCTTGGTTCAACACAGAAACTCATAGCTTAAAACAGAAGACTCGTCAATTAGAAAGAAAATGGCGCTCTACTAATTTAGATGAAATCTATTTAGCTTGGAGAAATCATCTTTTAATTTATAAAAAATCTCTTAGAAAAGCTAGAACGAGTTATTACTCTGCATTAATAGAAGAGAACAAGAATAATCCCAGGTTTCTTTTCAGTACTGTAGCCAGGTTGACAAAGAGTCAGGACTCTGTCAATCCTAGCATCCCCTTAGAGCTTACTAGTCAGGACTTTATGAACTTTTTCAATAATAAAATTTCATCCATCAGAGATAAAATCAATCAGATTCTTCCCACAGTTAACTTAAATACTGTAACTACTACAACTCCTTCTATTGATGTCTGTCTTGATGAGTTTACTCCAATCGACCTTTGTGAGTTAGACAAAATAGTTTCCTCATCCAAACCTTCAACTTGTCTTTTAGACCCTATTCCTACCAGGTTATTTAAAGAAGTCTTCCCACTTATTGGTAGCTTTATTCTTCATATAATCAATTCTTCATTAACTTTAGGCCATGTACCGCAGGCTTTTAAAACGGCTGTAATTAAACCCTTACTCAAAAAGCCAACGCTAGATCCAGGAGCTTTAGCTAACTATAGACCAATCTCTAATCTCCCTTTCATTTCAAAAATCTTAGAAAGAGTTGTTGCTACGCAATTATTTGACCACCTGCAGGGAAATGGTTTATTTGAGGAGTTTCAATCTGGGTTTAGAATCCATCATAGCACTGAAACAGCCTTAGCGAAGGTCACTAACGACCTCCTCATTGCATCTGATAATGGACTAGTTTCTGTACTTGTCCTTTTAGATCTTAGTGCAGCTTTTGATACTATTGATCATAATATTCTACTTGATAGATTAGAACACTATGTTGGACTTAATGGAACTTCGTTGCAGTGGTTTAGATCTTATTTATCTGATAGGTTCCAGTTTGTTCATGTAAATGATGAGTTTTCTCTCAGCTCAAAGCTTAGTCATGGAGTTCCACAGGGATCTGTGCTTGGCCCTACTCTTTTTAGTTTATATATGCTTCCGTTAGGTAACATTATTAGAAAGCACTGTATACATTTTCACTGTTATGCAGATGACACACAATTATACCTGTCAATGAAGCCAGATGATACTAATCAATTAGCCAAGTTAGAAGCCTGTCTTAAGGAAATCAAAGTTTGGATGACTTGTAATTTCCTGCTATTAAATTCAGATAAGACTGAAGTCATTCTTGTTGGTCCAAAAAACCTTAGAAATTCCTTTCCAAATCAAACTTTCAGTTTGGATGCAGTTACTCTTTCTCTTAATAGCTCTGTGAGGAACCTTGGAGTTATTTTTGATCAGGATTTGTCCTTCAATTCACATATTAAATTTGTTTCTAAGACTGCCTTCTATCATTTGCATAATATTGCCAAGATTAGGAGCATCTTGTCTCAGAGTGATGCTGAGAAGCTGATCCACGCTTTTGTTAGCTCGAGATTAGATTATTGTAATTCTTTATTATCAGGCTGTCCTAAAACATCTTTAAAAAGTCTTCAGCTGATCCAAAATGCTGCAGCAAGAGTTTTAACAGGTACTAGAAAGAGAGATCATATCTCTCCGGTTCTGGCCTCCCTTCATTGGCTTCCCATAGAGTTTAGAATTAAGTTTAAAATCCTTCTTCTTACTTACAAAGCTCTAAACAATCAGGCTCCTTTTTATTTAAAAGATCTGATACTACCGTATCATCCTAACAGAGCACTACGCTCCCAAAATGCAGGTTTACTTGTAATACCTAGAATCTCCAATAGTACAATGGGAGGCAGAGCCTTCAGTTATCAAGCTCCTCTCCTGTGGAATCAGCTGCCAATCTGGATTCGGGAGTCAGACTCGATCTCTGTTTTTAAGAATAGGGCTAAAACCTACCTTTTTGATATAGCCTACAATTAGGGAGGGATCATGTGTTTCTGAACCCTCCCTTAGTTATGCTGCTAATAGGTTTAGTCAGCCGGGGGACCTCCAGTAATGCACTGGGCCTCACTCCTTTCCTCACTCTCTGTGAAATATTTTTTTTTTGCTGGTCATTAACATTTGTTTATTCTCTCCCATAGATTGAGTCCCCATCGTGCTGTTTGCTCTCTACATGTCTGTTCTTTTCTTCTTCTCTGTCCCCTCACCCCCCAGCCAGTCGCAGCCGATGACTGCCCCTCCCTGAGCCTGGTTCTGCTGGAGGTTTCTTCCTGTTAAAAGGGAGTTTTTCCTCTCCACCGTCGCCAAGTGCTTGCTCACAGGGGATCGCCTGATTGCTGGGGTCTTTCTGCAACTGTGGGGGTCCTCCCTACAGTTGATAGTGCTATGAGATGACTGTTGTTGTGAAATGGCGCTATATAAATAAAGTTGAATTGAATTGAATTGAATTGAATTAATTGTTAAATTCCTGTGGCCAAATCTGGGTAGAATCGCACCTGTTGATCCTGGTATTTAATTTCCCCTTTAGCTCGCGCCCCATTGGTGACCGTCATCTTGTCTCTGTAGTTGAGGAACTTCATAATCAGCGTCCTTGGTGGTGTCTTATGATCTCTCGGTGGGCCGATTCGGTGAGCGCTCTCTAAGACCACCGATGACTGCAGGTCCGCATTGTTCAGCGCTTCTGGAATCCACTTTTCCAAAAAGGAACATGAGTCCCATCCCTCCGCTCCCTCCGGGAGACCCACCAGCCTCAAATTATTCCGTCGCGAGCGGGATTCCAAATCCAGGACGTTATCTTCCAGACGTTTCCATTTTAATTCCAGTGTTTGCAACTTTGATTGTAGGCTGGTGACGTCATCTTCAGCGCTTGAAATTCGGAGCTCCGCCTGCGATACTCGTTCCATACAGTCGCTTATTTCCTTTCTCATTCCTTCTATCGCTGCTATAATCCCATCAAATTTAGACGGAAACTCTGTTCTCATAGAGCTGATGGCAGCAAGCACTGCATTTGTCCACTCCCCAGCAGCTCCCGCTCCGCCGCTGGCTACATCCTCCGCCATAGTCTCTGGAGTTTTCCCTGTTTCGCCTTGAGCGTGGAAGTCCGTTAGCTTAGGTTGTTCTGTCGAATTGCTTTTTCCGCCACCTAATTTCCCAGTCTTGGTCTTTACCATATCCGCGCCTAAACGCTGGGATGGATTTTTGTTCCAATTAAGAGAGTTTTAGTAAACTTTATATTTTTAGGAGCAGAGCAGTGTGAAACACGTCTTCCTACGTGGCCGCCATAACCGGAAGTCTGAATAGCTTTTTGGTTTTGTTCACATTTTCAGTTTTAATCATGAATCTACAGAATTGAACTGATGAACAGAGACTGGTGAAATAATACTCGATAATCTGTTTAATATGTGGTATAATGTGGACAGATGGGAATTACAAGTAAAAGATACAATAGATCACGTTCAATGTGATCTGTCAAAATGACAGACAGCCTCCAGATTCTTCTGTCACTGCTGAAAAAAACGAGACAATTAAGGACAATTTTCATGTAGGAAACAAGGTATAACATTTACACACCAGTGTTAAAATGTCAAAATAAATAATTTCCCCACCTTTAATTTGACCTGTAACCAACACATGTTTCGGGTGGAAATATGAAAAATAAAATGTGGAATAATGTGTTTGCATAAGTTTACACCCCCCTAAACTAATACTTTGTTGAAGCAACTGTTTATTTAAATACAGCGTTCCATCTTTTGGGATACATGCAGTACTTGAAAAATCAAAAAAGATCTGCACACTGAGAAGCTCCAGTTTAATGGCTTGTATTGATAGTAATAATTTCTTTGATTTTTCTGATACATCTTTTTTTTTTTTTTGGGAGATCCAGCCCCGGACATGGTCAATTGTTTGATGTGTGCGTCTTTTTATAGCTTTACACCTACCATCCATCCATCCATCAAGTTACTGTCCTAGCAGGATTTTCAGCTTTATCCTACAGCAAAAGCTATAGTACCCGTCAAACGTTTGGACACGTCTACCATTAAAAATTACTGTGTAGATGTGTCCAAACTTTTGACTGGTTCAACAGCTTCATTCAACCCCCCCCCCCCCACACACACACACACACATTTTTGCCACTCAATGTGGTGTCCTGTGACATCATGTGCATACCCTGTATATCTATAATAAAACTCCTTTATATATACAGTAAATATGTGTATTGATTGATTGAATGTGGTACAATGAACATGTGAAACCATATACAGTTTACTCAGCGGGCAGGTTATGGTAACTATAAACTATAAAACACACATCTGAGCTAAACAATATGACACAGTGATAACTCCAGGCAGCAGTGCTGAGGATGCTAGAGTTTAATCAATATATTCTCAGTTTCATTCATGCCATGCCCAGCATGCCCAACATGGCATGAAGCCCTCCTTTTTCTTGACTTTGGACAGTCAGTTTTTTGGTCTTGAGAGACCACCCTTCTCATGGTTTTCTGTTCTAGAAAGTTTTTTTTTTTATTTTTAAATCTGAAATGCCTGTGATTTCGATCTCTCTGTTTTCAAGCAGCCACACGCCTGTTACATGTTTGTTTTAAAAAAGGATGTGATCACTAGGCTATGCAGATGCAGCTGTAATGTTGCAAGGTGCTGACAGGGCAGATGCCTGCTTAGAAGGTCTTTGCATTTAGTAATTGGGCGTGGGGTTAGCCTGACATGTCAGTATCTCACAGGCTTATTCTTTCAGACAGGATTTTCAGATGTTGACACAAGGTTTTAGCCTGGTTACTTCTGTTCTGCACTCATACACAAAGCAGTTACAGGGAGAAAAAAAAATCACACACAAATTTGCTCGAGAGACGAAGGCATATCTGAAGTTTCCTGAGGGCACTGATCATATCACAACTTCCGCAGTAATTCAGCCATTCTGGACATAGACATCCACTTCTTCTGCAGGTACTGAAGCTAATTCCAGAGCATTATAATCCATTAAAATGTTAACAGGCTCTGAACAGTTTAAACACATACATTAGCTGTTAATGTGAGTGCAGTAAGAGGCAAAGGTCATCTGTATCCCAGCAGCAGTGACAGTGGTGTTAGAGGAGCCAATCTCAGAAGGGTTTTCTTGCCCTGGAGCTGACTGTTACACTGAAAAGGTGCCTTCATACCAAATGTGAACGGATGAATTTTTTGTGTGGCACAATTACATTATAACTCAGTGTAAACATGCGAATAGACATGAATTCATTGAGTGAGTTGCAGACAGGCGAAGTTGTCTTTATAACTTCTGCAGCTGTGTTCAACTTGCTGTGGAAATCCTCAAAATAACGTCATGCTTAGGTTTACATGAGGCTTACCTGAAAAAGTTGTCCCTGCCTTAAAAACTTGATGGGTGTTTACGTTGCTATCTTGCTAGTCTTATTAGCACATTATCTGAGAGAGGCTCAGAGTAAAGCCACTATTACCCCATATCACAAAGTTGAGGTGGTTTAGGTATCTGATCAGGATGCCTCCTGGATGCCTCTTACTTGAGGTGGGGAAGACCCAGGACATGCTGGAGAGACTGTGTCTCCCAGCTGGCCTGGGAACGTCTTGGCGTCCCCTCTGAAGAGCTGGAGAAGGTGGCTAAGGAGAGGGAAGTCTGGGCTTCTCTGCTTCGACTGCTGGATCTGTGACCCTGATCCCCGGAAAAGCAGTAGAATATGGATGGATGGATGTAATACAGTTTGGCACCACTAAAAAAGCCTGGTTGGACCCCAAGAAAAAACTGTGCAATAAATAAATTTTCTGTGGTGTTGTTACAAAATTTAAACTTGAACTTTGTAGCACTTGGTACTAGTACTGCTATTGTGTTGTCCAGCTAATATATCACAGCTTTATGTTATTTGCAGAGCATATCTACCTAAATAAACACTCAGCTAAATTTTATTTTTTGAAATTCATTATGGTCAGACCA
The DNA here is from genome assembly GCA_020510985.1 of Pholidichthys leucotaenia. Classification (NCBI taxonomy): domain Eukaryota; kingdom Metazoa; phylum Chordata; class Actinopteri; order Cichliformes; family Pholidichthyidae; genus Pholidichthys; species Pholidichthys leucotaenia. Next base: position 32,825,034 of record CM035842.1, on the reverse strand, counting down.
CTGTTACTCAATGGCAGAAACACTTATAATAGCGATTCTGAGTCTTTTGGTCAACAAATTAGGATGTTTTCTTTCGAATGAGACCAACCCTATGAATATACTGCAAAGGGTTGAAGAACAGCTTTTGATTTACTTTGGGTATGTGATTTTTAGGTGTCTTAGGGAAACTGGCTTTGTCTTTCAGCATGGGTATAGGAATTTAGATAAATCTGTTGGAGTTTCTGTACTAAGTAGAGACGAGGGAAATTTCTTCTCTCTGGCTCGCTATAAGGCAAAGACAAGCGTGACAGAGGTTGTAATAAAGGAATTATTATATGCTGATGGTGCTGCCTTATGTGCACAGTCTGCTTCTCAGCTCCAAGACCTCCTCTAATGTTTTTCTCAAGCTTGTAAAGACTTCGGTCTTACTATCAGCCTAAAAAAACTGTAGTTCTTTCTCAAACTCCCGACAATCATGAATTCAAGATTGATGACACCTGCCTAGAAAATGTGTAGTGGTTCACATACCTTGGTTCCGCTGTTGACAGCAATGTGTCCTTGGAACCTGAGCTGAATAGAAGACTTGGTCTTTCTGCCACGACTTTTAGTCACCTCACCAGGAGAGTGTGGAGAATAAACACTTGATTATTAAAGCCAAAGTCAGGGTATATGAGGTCTGTGTTGTTAGTGCACTTCTCTATGAATCTGAATGCTGGCCTACATACAGGTCTCAGGAATCAAGGCTGAGCCATTTTCACACCAGCTGCCTGAAGTCCATCATAGGTGTCACCTGGGAGGGCAAAATGACAAATGAGGAACTGTTCAAAATCAGCAACTCTAGACCACTATCCTGTCATGTAAAGCTGTTCAGACTGCGTTGGGCTGGTCATGTGCTTCGGATTCCCAGAGAAAGAATTCCTCATGCTTCTACACAGTGTCCTTAAAGAAGGCTCTCATCCTGTTGGCCGTCCTCGACTACTACTGAAAGTTGTTCTGAAGCACGACCTGACAGACTTTAATATAAACCCACAGAACTGGACAACTCTATCTCAAAATTGCAATGGATGGCGGTCAGCTATTCACCGCGACCAAGCTATCGATACAAACAGATATCTCGACAAACTCCAAAGACATTGCTCCAGACATTTCACTACTGATGAATACTGACAATCTCCATAGCATTGTCGGCAATGACAGAAGATGGCCTGAACCCTGAAAGAAACTGGCTGGAATGCTAATAATAGTATGAAGGCATATGTCAGAGGATGTTATGAGGATTAACTCATTAGTAGTTCCTAGTGAACCAGAGTGGAACAAGAGTGGAGGCCTAGTGGTTGAGCATCTGCCCCACAGCTAGGAGGTTCTGGGTTCAAGCCCCAGTCAGGTCATACCAAAGACCATAAAAAAATGATGCTTTCTGCCTTCTAGCTTGGTGCTCAGCATAATAGAATGGATTACCCAGCCACAGAGAGGGAGTGTGCCTAGTGGCGTAAAAATCCTTGCCAAATCAATATGTGGATCTTGACCCACTGTGGTGGCCCTGAATAGGGAACATCTGTGTGTGTGTGTGTGTGTGTGTGTGTGTGTGTGTGTGTGTGTGTGTGTGTGTGTGTGTTTAGTAAGTACAATAATCTTTTTACCTCTCAGCCAAAAGCAGCTAAACTTATCACCTCACAAGGCAGCAAGCCTTCAGGCACCAACACCTACCTGCTTAATGTGATTATACAAGAAGGATTTTACATCAATATTCCAGGTTTATTGGCTAGAAATGCTCCATGAGGCCTGCTGTGTCCCAGCGGTTAAAGGATGAATTTTATAACAAGCATGCAGCTCATCTGCAGTGATCTCTGGTTTGAGTCCCAGTTGGAACAATCATTTCTGAGTATCTCTGCCCTGCTCCTGTTTAAGTAAAGGCTAAAAGGCCAAACAATATTAATAATGTAGCCCAGTGGGAAGTTTGGGATATACCTTTGTTTATTTGTTCATTTATTTAACAAGGCAGTGGTTGCTACAGCAACAGAAAAAACGTTGAGGAGGGACGAGAGAGTCAAGGTGCCTTCAGACCAAGCGTGAACGGCGGCGCAAATACTGTATATACAAAGTCAATGGAAAGAGGTGAGCACACCTGAAACCTGTGCATTTGCACGTTCACGTTGGAGGGATAGCACTAGCTTTGAGATGTTGCTGTCACCGGAGTAAAAGTAACAGCATTGGAGAGTAAAGTAGTTTGAAGATGAGACTGAAACTTACCTGCAGACAGAAGGCCCGGAGCTCTGCACGGATGTGCAGAGCTCCCGGTCTCATTTTTTTTTTTTTCTCTTCTTGCCTTGAGAGAGAGCAGTCGCATTTTTCTTCCCTCCTCTCGTCTGCCTTCCTGACCTATTCCCAGCTTTGCAGTGTTGCATTTTTGTCTGTGTTTAGTCGCTCTTCTTCTGCTGAATCTTAATCTAAATGGAAATTATGGATTTGGAAGTGGCTTAAATGTGCTATTGTCACTATTTTCAACAAGAATCGGGCCAAGGGGGAGCCCAAGAATTGGAACCTGCGAGGAGACTCATGGACATTGGAATTCATGCGTCTGTGGAAACATTATTGGTTATGATCTCAGGACTTCTATTTTTGGCTGTGAAGTTCCCTGATGCATCAGAAATTGAAGGAAGGTGAGAGAGCTGATCAAAGCGGACCCGGCAAGCTCCTTCATCAAATTCGACCAGTTGGGGAGGGCACGAGTAGCGGCAAACGGTGAACTGAATGACAGTGATTCAGTGGAGGAATACATCTGGAGCCCTGTGCTCTCCATGGAAAAAAGTTTAAGCCTGTACATATGAAAGCACAGAATTGCACGGGTGAGGAAAAATTCTATTCTCTGAGTGCACTGTGCTGATTTGATTTGACCTTGTCTTTGGTGCCCCGTGTTTACATTCCTCCTGATGAAGATAAGCGGAAGGAGTGGCTCTGCTAACCCAAACAATCAACAATCAGTTGTTGTTGTATCAGCGGATTGGACCCTCAAGGACAGTGCCCATGTGCCTTCTGCAAGCAAGAGAGATAGACTCTGGACTTGTTTATAAGTCACATGATTATAACATCTATCCACTGCCGGGAGGCGCCCTCTGCTGCTCACTAACAATTGTCACACTTACACTACACAGTGCATACAACATTACATGACTGATACAAATATTGATTCATACAAATACACTGCCTCTCTCAACTTTTGTGTGTGATCTCCTGCTAAATGTCTGCTAAATGTGCATTGAGGGTTTTTTTGCCTGCAATCAAAATTTCGCTCACTCACTGAGCGCCATTTTGATAAAACATGTTTTTTTTTCTCTTGCCTACTGTGTCATATCCCTTCCCTTTTTTCTTTTTTTTCCTTTATTCTTTATGACTGGCGCCTAGCGGCTGCCCCGGCCTTGGATGCGCTCTGCAGAGCGTGCCCAAATGCCAAGTCACGTTTCGTTACCTTGTATTCATACATGTGTAATGACAATAAAGTTGAATCTCAATCTCATCTCATCTCATGTGCTAACAGTTTACACAACCCATCATCCAGGTGAAATTTTGGAGGCAGGGACAATTTTTTCAGGTGAGACCCCATTGGATAATGTAAGCCTAAGCATGGCTGTGTTTTAGGAATTTCCACAGCAGGTTGAACACAGCTGCTGAAGTTATAAAGGCAACTTCTGTGCCATATGCCAGTGTTGCTTTGTGACAGTTGCACATGCACAGAGAGAACTGCCATCCGTTGTGTTGTAGACACCAACAAGAGAATAAAGCTTCCAGGTAACTGAAGTCTTGACTCCTTGTGTTTTGTCAGTTTAAATAAGTTACCCATGTTACATGGTGTCAGAAGTGAAGCAGATGTGCCAGGATAAATTTTGAGAGAGCCCTGAAAGCCCACAGCTTGAAATGGCGAAGTTTACAGCACCAGAGCAGTTTAACTTCTCTAAGCCAGAAGACTGGCCAGATTGGAAACAATGTTTCACGGAATACCAAATTGCAATGAAGCTTAACAAAGAGCCACACGACATTCAAGTGAGTGCCCTGATTTATTCAATGGGACCAGAGGCAGAACAGGTGTATAAATCATTTGCACTGGATGAAGATGATGAAAATAATGATTATGAGTCTGTGTTAAAGCTGTTCAACAAGCACTTTCTGCTGAAGCATAACGTTATTTTCAAGCATGCACGATTCCACTCATGGACACAGGAAGCGGGTGAGAGCATTGAACAGTATATTAGACACCTGTATGAGCTTGCAGCTCACTGTGACTTCTCTGACAAGGGGGAGAAAATCCGAGATAGGCTCATCATTGGAATAAGGGATAAAGATCTCTCACTGAAACTTCAAATGACCAGTGACTTGACACTAAAAAAGGCTGCAGGTATGGCCAGACATTCTGAACTCATGAAGCTGCAAAACAGCAGGACTGGAACAACAGGACATGTGGATGAGGTAAAATAGATAGATAGGTAGATGTACTTTATTGATCCCAAACTGGGAAATTACAGGATCCAAAATCCAAACCCTTCCAATATAAAGGGAAAAGTAAAATAGAAACAAAGAAGGTGCATAAAGAGACTGAAAAAGGAGTTGTGGCAGATGTAGGCACATTCACAAAAAAAGAAAAATGTCCAGCAAAAGATAAAGAATGTAACAAATGCTATAAAATAGGCCAGAAGTGAACAGTTAATTTCTTGGCTCAGTAGATGATGCTTCGAATGGAAATGTGGTGACATCAGATGACGTAATCGCTGACACAGAACCGCCATGAAGGACAACATTATGTGTGGCACTGCAGTTAACTTCAAGATTGATGCTGGGGCAGACACAACAATCATAAATGAAGCCACATACAGCCAATTGCATGTGAAGCCAAAACTCACACCGGTAACTGCTAAACTTGACAGTCCAGGTGGACAGGTTCAGGTTCAGGTTCAGGTAGACACGTATTTACAGAAAACAATTACATTCATCATGAACACAAACACAGGCACACATGAAGCTGACTATAAACACGATAAAAGTATTCAAGGCTCCACCAGTCAGGACATAAGACAAAAAAAAGAGATAAGAGGAAAAAAAAAAAAAGCAATGAGAGAAGGGTCAAAAAGTTAAAAGCTAAATCAAAGAGACTAAAAACTTCTAAAGGAAAAAAAAAGAGAGACTAAAAACTCAATAAAAGTCTAAAACCCAATTAAAGATTTAAAACATAAATAAAAACCTACAAAAATAAATAAATATAAAATAAAATTCATAAATAGATAACTAAATTATGTGCAATATATTGCTACATCTTGTTCAACTCTTTGACTGCAGCAGGAACAAAGCTGTTTTTGTAGCGCTGGGTTTTACATTTTGGAACAACAAACCTCCGTTTGGAGGGAAGAAGCTGAAAGTTGCAGTGCAAAGGGTGGGAATCATCATTTAAAATGGAGGTAGCAATCCTCTGTACCTGTCTGGTGTACATGGATGTCAGGCTCAGCTGTGACTCACCAAGCAAATGACTGGACCATCTAACTACTTGGTCTAAGGATTTCCTTTGTTTCAGTTTTATCTGACCAAACCATGACACTAAAGAAAGGGATAAAACAGATTCAATAAAAGCCCGATAAAATATTGTCATTGTGGTTCAGTCAATATGAAAGTGTGCGAGTTTCCTTAAACAATGCAAATTTTAAATCACCCTTTATTGTCATTCAACTGTACAACCAATCATGTACAGTAGAGCGAGATTGTGTTTTACCTATCTATTGTGTTACACACACCCCAAGTGTAGAATCAGAGGACCGCTGCCATGCAAGGCGCCGCCACAGATTTCCCTCCTCCATTCCATTTTTGCAGAGCACGAAGCTGGACGGCAAGAAGTTCCACTTTTATATGGTCTTTGGCATGACCCGGCCGGGATTTGAACCCCTGCCTCCCGGGTGTGGGGCGGGTGCTCTACCAACTGAGCCACCACTCCGGTTGCTGACCCTTTTTGCACACCCTTTCACAGTTCTCTTCAAAGTTTAAACTACCAATGATCGTCCCAAGATGTTTGTAAGATTGCACACATTCAATGGTCTGGCCTTTTAGTTAAGTGACTTTGTGTCTGGGAGTTTTCCTCCTAAAGTCAATAATCATTTCTTTAGTTTTTGTCGTACTCAGCTGCAGGTAGGAATCCTCACACCAGTGAACAAAATCATCAACTACTGGGCCGTGGCCACTCTCACCATCCTGAAGGAGACTGACAGCAACTGAATCACCAGCATACTTTATAATGTGTCTGTTGTCATGTCTGCTCTGACACATGTTTGTGTAAAGGATGAAGAGTAATGATGACAACACACACCCCTGAGGAGAGCCAGTAGAAGAGCACTTTTGGTCAGACAATGTACCGTTGACCCTTACTCTCTGTGTCCTGTTGGTTAAGAAATCCAGAATCCAACCCACCAGATTATTACTCAAATGAAATTGCTGCAGGAGCCTTTCAGCTAAAATGTGAGGTTGGATTGTATTAAAAGCAGAAGAAAAGTCTGCAAATAAAAGCCTGGCATGTGTCCCATTAAAATCCAGATGTTTAAAAAGCGTGTTAAGCAGAGTGACAGTGGCATCCCCCACTCTGTGAGGCCTGTATGCAAACTGCAAAGGATCCAATGCTTGCTCAGTCTGCTTTAGGACCTCAAATCTGACCAGTTTTTCAAAAATTTTCATTAAAATTGAAGTCAAGGCAACTGGTCTAAAATCATTTACCGTTTTAGGACAGCTGGAGTTTGGAACAGGGTCAACCACAGCATCTTTCCAGACCTTAGGCACATGTTGTGTCTGTAAGGACTTATTAAAAATGTAGTGAAACACAGGACTCAGTTCATGTGCACAGGACTTTACCAAGCGCCCACATATATTATCAGGGCCCTGACTTTTGTTCACTTTTACAGCACAGAATGCCCTTTTAACATCCTGCAGCTCGATAATAAAGTGCTGATTGTCTTTGAGTTTCTGTTTCAAATCTTGGGTTTCTGTGCTAAAATCAAAGGAATCAAAATGACCATAAAAACAATTAAGAGCATTAGCCAGCTCTGTGTCTGAATTAAAACCATCTGTAAACACACGATTACTGCGCTCTGTGCTCTGAAGGCCTGCAATAGTTTTCATACTAGCCCAGGCTGAACCAAGCTTCTTTGCTGCCATCTTGCTTTCCAATTCTGATTTATAATTCTGTTTTGCTCTTAAAATTTCAGACTTCAGCTCTTTTGTGGCAACCTGCAGCTCAGAAACAACCCCCTGTTTAAAGGCAAGTGCTTTCCTCTGTAAGCAGGATTTAACTAATTTAGTAACCCGTGGCTTGTTGTTGGGATATATTTTGACACGTTTACATGGAGCGATCATATCCCTGCAAAAAGCCATGAAAGAGCATGTCACTTCCACCAAAGAGTCCAAATCATTCCCGCAGGACAGTGTGAACGTCTCCCAGTCCGTACAGTTAAAACATTCCTGGAGGCAGAGCACTGAATCATCTGTCCAGACCTTTATGTCCCTGGTCTTCATCTTCTCTCTTCTGAGAGCAGCTTTATATGTGGGCAGCAAATGTACACAGTTGTGATCTGAGGAGCCTAAAGGAGGAAGGGGAAGAGATTTATAGGCCCCCTCTATAGATCCGTAGCACAGGTCCAATGTCTTTTCCCGCCTGGTTGGGCAGGAGATGTACTGATAAAAGTTTTTAATTGTCTTCTTTAAAGACACATGGTTAAAATCCCCAAGGATAAAATTTGGAGCCTCTGGGGAAATCAACTGCAACCGCTATACCACATCAAAGACAGTGCTGGAGGCAGAGGCAGCATCCGCCCTCGGGTGAATGTACACAGTCGTTATGAAAAGTTGGGGGAACTTGCGGGGCAGATAAAAGGGGTGTAGCGATATGGACAGAAGTTCCACATCTGGCGTACAGATGTGCTCTCTGACCATGACAGATGTACAATACTGTTTATTAATATACAAACATACTCCGCCTCCCTGACATTTCCCCTTTACCTCTTCCTGCCGATCCAAGCGAAGTGGGGCTCCAAAGCCGTCAATACACAGGTCCAGGTCCCAGTCATGATCTGTAAGCCACTTCTCCGTGTAAGCCATAACACAGCAGTTCTTGAAATCCTTCCGATATCGGACATTTCCTTGAATTCCATCCACTTTATTTCTCAGGGATTGTACGTTCCCCATAATAATGGAAGGAAGAGGAATGCAGTTAAGCTAACGTCTCCTCAGGTTTAATCTTACGCCTCCACGCTTTCCGCGTTTCCTCCTCTTTGTCATGCGGTGACCCTCGCAGATCACCATAAGACGCCAAGAGTCCACCGGTGAGTTTTGCAATGATGGTAATTTATTAATAAAACAAGACAAGACACAAGGCTATGAGCCGCTAAGGCAAAAACCACACACTGAGCAATACAAGGGCTCGTAGGGCTAACCCCAGCCACTACGAGCTAAACTATGACAAGACCAGAAAGAACACGAACCTGACATGAAGGTCTAACGAGGCCTCACGAGGATTGTTTGACGATATCTGACGAGGTTTAGACGAGGATTGTTTGACGATACTCCTGCAATTTAACTGCTGTCAGTGCCCGCCCCATAAAGGCGAACATTAACGAGCAGTGATGACAGACAGCTGACCGATTTTGACAGCCGGAAACCCCACCGAGCGCCTTCACAATAAGAGCCCGGTGAAGCCAGAATATAATCCACAGCTGTCAAAGCCGGCAGCAAATATACATAGGCCGAGTGCGGACAGGACCGGCGCTCGGATCGTAACAGTACCCTCCCTCCGAGGGCGGGCTTCCAGAATGCCCATAGACCACCCTGCTCCCACCCCACCCCCTCCAGGGTGGGCGGATGGGGGTAGGTCCAGAGGGAGAAAAAGACCAAACACAGAATCAGTACAGGAACAAGACAAAATCCAGACCAGACAAGGCAAAAAAAAAAACTAAACACAGTACAATGACAAAAAATACCAAATATTCAAATCAGATAAAATACACACAGAGGAAAATAAGGCAACTGTAGGACATAACACAAATTGCCAAGGATCCCCAAATAACAGTTACAGAAAACAGCACAGGACAGCAAGAGAAAATTAAATCTTTACCCACATGTTTCACAAGAAAATGGCTTCCCACCTGTGTGAATTCTCATGTGAATTTTCAAATAACCAAATACAGAAAAACAGAGCAATTACTGGCTCATACCTAACGACACACAAAACAAACTAGGGCAACTGCAAGACATAACAAATACCCGCAAACACCCAAATGCGGGCAGCATGTGCGGCTGGGAAAGACTGTCTCAGGCTCTGTTAGCATCAGCACCAGATCACCCCAGGGCTGTGTACTTTCCCCGCTACTCTTCTCCCTTTATACCAACTCCTGCACCTCCAGCCACCAGTCTGTCAAGCTGATCAAGTTTGCGGACGACACCACCCTCATCGGCTCATCTCCAATGGCGACGAGTCCATCTACAGGAGTGAGGTGGCCCAGCTGGCGTCCTGGTGCAGCCACAACAACCTGCAGCTGAACGCTCTGAAGACAGTGGAGATGATTGTGGACTTCAGGAAAGTCACAACCCCTCTGCCCCCCCCCCCCTCACCCTCACAGGCTCTCCCATCACCACTGCAGATTCCTTCCGCTTCCTGGGCACCACCATCACCGGGACCTCAAGTGGGAGCCGACCATCAGCTCCCTCATCAAAAAGGCCCAGCAGAGGATGTTCTTCCTGCGGCAGCTGAGGAAGCTCAAGCTACCCACCAAGATGTTGGTACAGTTCTACACAGCCATCATCGAGTCCATCCTCACCACCTCCATAACCGTGTGGTACGCAGGAGCCACTGCCAGGGACAGACTAAGGCTGCAGCGCGTCGTGCGCGCTGCTGAGAAGGTGATCGGCTGCAAGCTCCCATCCCTCCAGGACCTGTACATCTCCAGGACCCGGAGGCGTGCAGGCCGGATCATAGCCGATCCTTCACACCCTGGTCACGTACTGTTTGCCCCCCTCCCCTCAGGTAGAAGACTTCGGTCCATTCAGACTAAAACCTCCCGTCACATGAACAGCTTCTTCCCCTCTGCCATCAGACTGCTGAACACTAAGTGACTTATTGACTCTCGTGCACTATGTACAGCAGCTCAACCAGACTCATGTCAATCATCACTGTTTTCTTTTTGCATTACCGACTGCACTATGTGGTACTCTACAATATCTGCTGCTCGCTAATATATTTAAAAATTGCTTTGACTGGTATTACTCATTCTTATTCTACATTTTATTGCATGTATAGTTTTTTATTTCTATCTTTTATTTTTATCATGTTTAATGTTGCAGCATTGCACCGAGACAAATTCCTAGTTTGTGTACTACATGAACAATGGCAATAAATCTGATTCTGATTCTGATTCTGATTCTGAAATGACCATAACACAAAGCACACAGGATAGCAAGGGAAAAAACAGAACAACTACTGGGACAGATCATCACCAGAAAATGACCACTACCCCCCCGACAGTTTATGCCGACCGGCGGAGACCAGGCGCCATAGGAACAGTTCAGGTGGTCTCCCCGCGTCCAATGGCCGACGGGTGGTCATAGGAGGCGGAACATGACCAGGCGGCTCACCACAGTCCAAAGCCCAGCACGTCCACACCTCTGGTGGCCGAACCAGGTCGCCCAGCAAAACACATAATATGTCGGGTGGCCGACCCGAGGCGCCGAACCGGCGAAGCAGTTCCTCAGGCGGCCGACCCGCGTCCCTCAGCCACCAGTACCGGGGGAAAACAGCCCGCAGCGGCCTCCCTGGCGGGGACAAAACTCGGGGTGAGCGAAAAGGGACCCCCACGGCGATGATGCGCAGGGGCGATGACTCACAAGAGGGACTGGAAGGCAAGGATGGGCCCATACTGGGTCAGGCGGTGAAGGGCCTGCAGCTCCTCCTCCGTCCGTGGACCACACCAGTGCTGCACCTCCGCTGGACCCCGATTGGGTCCCAGCTGCACCCACATCGGGCCCCGATTGGGCCAGAACCGCACCTGCGGTGGACCCCAATTGAGCCTCTGGCGTACCCACGTCGGACCCCGATTGGGCCAGAACCGCACCTGCGGTGGACCCCGATTGGGCCTCTGGCGCACCCATGTCGGACCCCAATTGGGCCAGAACTGCACCTGCGGAGGACCCCGATTGGGCCTCTGGCGCACCCACGTCGGACCCCGATTGGGCCAAAGCAGCTCCCGCGATGGACCCCGACTGGGTTGGTGCAGCTCCGCTGACGATCTCCACCCCCGAACCTGGGACCTCCAACCCAGTGACTCCGACTGGTTCCATGCCGGCGACACTGCAACGAGGCTCACAAACAACAAGAAAACCGGGATCAGAATCACCGGTAGCAACAGAACCCAGCGAGACGAGCTTGGGTGCAGCAGGCGGCTGCTCCTCACTCGCCTCCCCGAGAGGCAGGCAAAAATGCTCCAAAACAGGGGACAGAGACACAAGAGGGAGCACTTGCCTGCACTCGGGTTCTGTTGCCACCCAGGACTTTGACGATCCAGGTTCATGGCGGCGACTCTCGTCAGCAGGCTCCAACTCAGCTGCGTCAGGCTCCGCAGATGGCAAGATGTCATCTGCAGCCTGAGGTTCCTCCCGCGCTGCTGTCCACGCCAATGACCCGTATGGCGTGGGGGCAGAGGACACTCGACCCACTGGCTCGGACTGCTCCAGCGAGGAGACCCGGGGACACTTCATCGTCAGCTCTGGCTCCAGGCCGCAGTTCGCTCTTCTCCTCCGTCCACGACGTGGCTGCAGGACCAGATCCAGGCTTCCCAGCACTGCAGGCCCCCTCTTCATCCGACGACGTTGGCCTGGCGTCACGGACCGCTCAACGGGGGGGGGGGGGGGACACAGAGGCAGCAGGTTTAGGAATAATAGTTACAGCAGATGGCGGAAGCTCGAGGAGCTGCGAACCCCGAACTCCGGCCCCAGGAGTCAGACAAGGCAGATCATAAACATGATGGGAAGAAACACTTTGCACTTGCCTGTCTCCTGGAGAGAAGGTGGTGCCTGTTGCAGCAGGAGGAGTTCCCCTTTCATCCCTCCGGGAGAAAACGGCAGGCTCCACGGGGCCACGAGGAGGAGCCTCTTATATGACGTATATGATGTGGCCAACAGGAAGGCTGGGTCCCTCCGATGACCCGGAGCTGGATCCGGATGGGATTCTCGTTGGGGCTTGGTAGGAGCACGGCTATGGGGCCTACTGGCCGATGGAGTGGCGAAGGGCCCAGGAACGCATGACGCTGGGACTGGGCGGGCGGCAGGCACTGGAGTCCGATCCACAGGTCCCCTGTCAGGCTTTCCCTCCAACCGACGAATCTCCACTCTCGCCAAGGACGCTGTCCTCGCGGGAGGTGGAGGGTTTCCCAGGAGCGCCTTCTCCCTCGATGTGCGTTGTGCAAAAATCCATACTAACCTCTTTTCTCCTTCCGGCATATAGGTTAGATGGTAACGGTGCACAGCCCGCTGGGCAAGGTCTAAGTCTAAGTTTCTGGAATACTGCATTCTTACCAGCGTGACAGCGCTGACTTCCCAGGCAAAAAGGTGGTAAGAAAGGAGCCACAGTGTATTAAGAAGAAAATCCATACTGATGGAACCAAAGGGCTCTTCTTTATATAGTCCACATTGATTCAAGGACAAAAAGGGCACATAGAATTACGTTAAAACACATTAAAGTACATAAAAACAGAGACTAAAAGTACATAAAAACAGAGACTTCTCCTTCCGGCATATAGGTTAGATGGTAATGGTGCACAGCCCGCTGGGCGAGGTCTAAGTGATAACCAGCCGCTTGGGTGGGCATGAGACGGGCAGCTTCCGCCAGATAGCCGTCATTCTCTTCCAGCCACTCCGGGCAATAATCACACTCGCTGGCGGGCATCTCCTTACCAAGTCCAACTACAGGAAAAAACTCCACACAATGGCAAAACTCACAGTGAAAAAGGGTCTCGGAGTGGCGTCTCTGTTTAGATGTCTGGCAGGAGTATACTGTCATGCGGTGACCCTCGCGGATCACCATAAGACGCCAAGAGTCCACCGGTGAGTTTTGCAATGATGGTAATTCATTAATAAAACAAGACAAGACACAAGGCTATGAGCCGCTAAGGCAAAAACCACACACTGAGCGATACAAGGGCTCGTAGGGCTAACCCCAGCCACTACGAGCTAAACTATGACAAGACCAGAAAGAACACAAACCTGACATAAACGTCTAACGAGGCCTCACGAGGATTGTTTGACGATATCTGACGAGGTTTAGATGAGGATTGTTTGATGATACTCCTGCAATTTAACTGCCGTCAGTGCCCGCCCCATAAAGGCGAACACTAATGAGCAGTGATGACAGACAGCTGACCGATTTTGACAGCCGGAAACCCCACCGAGCGCCTTCACAATAAGAGCCCGGTGAAGCCAGAATATAACCCACAGCTGTCAAAGCTGGCAGCGAATATACATAGCCCGAGCGCGGACAGGACCGGCGCTCGGATCGTAACACTCTTGTCTCTTTTTTCATAGCTGTGTCCATAAAAGTCTCTTAAAATAAAGTCCGGCAGTTGCGGCACAAACTCAATCACAGACTCTGGATTATCCATGTTTAGCTGCAGTAAAATGTTTCTGGAATACTGCATTCTTACCAGCGTGACAGCGTTGACTTCCCAGGCAAAAAGGCGGTAAGAAAGGAGCCACAGTGTATTAAGAAGAAAATCCATACTGATGGAACTAAAGGGCTCTTCTTTATATAGTCCACATAGATTCAAGGACAAAAAGGGCACATAGAATTACGTTAAAACACATTAAAGTACATAAAAACAGAGACTAAAAGATGTCAAACTTTTCACCCACTGCGGGTCACTGCGTGCGCCCACCAGGTGGGTCATAAAGGACAATTTCTGACCAAAGATCAAGTAGCAAAAAGATAAAAAACTAAATACTGTTACTTCAGAGTGATAGTTGTAACGTCAACAAGTGACAACTTGCTAAGCAGATCAGTTGGACCTTGTTTAGGCTTGAGCCGACACATTGGAGAAGTGAGTGTATATGGGGAGCTGGGACTACTTAAAGGTGACCCTGTAAAAATAGTCCTCAAAGAAAATGCACAGCCATACTGCGTTGCGGCACCCCACTGCATACCCATTCCACTTTTACCTAAAGTTGAACAGGAGCTGAAGAGAATGGAGGAAAATGGCATAATTGAGCACGTGACCGAGCCAACAAAATGGGTTGCACCAATGGTGCCAGTCATAAAGCCATCAGGAAAAGTAAGAATTTGTGTAGGTCTAATGAAACGGAACAAAAATGTAAAAAGAGAGACATTTGTTCTTCCTACCATTGATAGTATCCTGCACAAACTGACTGGGAGTTCTGTGTACTCAACAATAGATGCCACTAGTGGATTTTGGCAGACAGCTTTGGATGAGAGCAGCTCAAAGCTAACAACCTTTATTACACCAAAAGGGCATTATTGTTTCAAGTGGCTGCGTTTTGGAATTGTATCAGCGCCCGAGGTAGTCCAACGAAAAATGCAGGACCTGCTACAGGACCACGAGGGAACTGTTGTCTACATGGATGATATTTTAGTGTTTGGAGCTACCACAGAAGAACACGACCGCCATCTGAAGAGGGTGATGGAGACCATTCAGGAATCAGGTGTGAAACTTGACCACAAAAGTGTAAGCTCAGGCAGAGCTCTCTTCACTTTCTAGGCCACGTTATTAGCCGGGAAGGAATCACATCATCCCCTGAGAGAGTGTCAGCAATTACAGCTCTGGAGATGCCCAAACATGTGTCAGAGTTAAAAAGAGTGCTTGGCATGGTGAATTATATTGGTAGATACATACTGCATTTGTCACACACCCTTCATCCTCTCAATAAGCTGTTAAAAACTAATGTGACATGGATGTGGGTCTTGCAGCAAAAAGCAGCTTTCCAGAACGTAAAAGCACTAATTTCCTCTGCACCAGCACTCCAGTATTTTGATCCAAAATTGCCCACTGTTGCAGCCACTGATGCATCCAATTATGGATTAGACAGAGTATTGCTACAAGATCATAGCAACACACTTAAACTGGTAGCCTACTGCTCATGAACTCTAAGTGATACTGAAAAAAAAATATGCACAGATTGAGAAAGAGTGTTTCGTTAGTGTTTGGGCTTCTGAGAGATTTTACATGTACTGTATCTGTGTGATTTGGAGAGCTACAGACTACATACTGATCACAAACCATTAGTGACACTCATCAACCACAGAGACCTGGATAAAAAAAACCCTACGATTCCAGTGACTACTTATTCGTCTTATGAAATTCAATCCCGTGGCAGAGTACATCCCAGGGAAAAACTTGATACTGCCAGATGTGCTGTCTGGACATCCTGAGCATGCTACAGATGACACTGGACTAAGCGAAGACGTCCAAGCATATGGGGATGTCATTGATGAGCATGACAAACTTAAAACTGTACTAGAGAGAATAAGTGAGGAAGCAACAACAGATTACTCCTTGCAGCTCGTTAGAGACTACGTGAGGTCAAACTGGCCTCGACACGGGAAAAGTGTGGCTAAGCCAGCCTTGGACTATTTTATGGAGAGAAGTAGTCGGAGTGAACCAGGTAGACTGCTGAAAAGAGGGAACCAAATCGTGATCCCTGAATCTTTAAGGTCTGAAATGTTAGAAAAAGTCCATCATGGACACCAAGGGTTAACCAAATGCAGGGAAAGATACAAAGGGGCAGTTTGGTGGTGAAAAAAAAATCAGCCAAGCAGTAAAGAACAAAGTGTTATCATGTTCCTACTGTAGCATGCACAAACCAAGCCAACACCAAGAACCACTCATCACATCACTCCCAGACTTGCCCTGGCAAAACCTTGCTGCAGATTTGTCTGAATTTAAAGGACCAAACTTCTTGGTAGTGACTAACTACTACTCACGATGGTTAGATATATTGAACCTAACCAAAACCTCAAGTGAAGCTGTGATAACCAAGCTACTAAGCATATTTGCATGTTTTGGGGTACCAGAAGAGTTAATAACTGATAATGATCCTCAATTTACACCGCAGCAGTTTCAGAACTTCACTCACAATTATGACATTAGACACACTACATGAAGCCCGTACTACCATCAAGCCAATGGGATGGCAGAGTGAGCTGTCAGAACAGCAAAAGGGATCCTGTGACAACCAGACCCTTTGCTTGCCCTCATAAGCTACAGAGATACTCGTGCTGAACCAACCAAAGAGAGTCCAGCTAGACTCCTTATGGGAAGAAGGCTATGGACCTCTGTTCCCAAGCTCGATCAGCAGCTGAAGCCAGCTTGGTCAGATCTGTCTACTGTTAAATAGAACGATGCTAAAGCTAAACATGCCTACGAAAGCACTTACAACAGGAGGTACTCAGCTAATCCGCTTCCCGCCTTAAGGTGCCTTCACACCAAACGCGAACGGGCAATTTTTTTGAGCAACATAATTACATTATAACTCAATATAAAAACTTGGCAGCCGCTCGCATTTTTCAGCAGGGCTTTGCGCGACAGTGAGCATAAATACAGCGCGTTTGACAGGGAGTTGCTGGCTCTCCACCTGGCCATACGCTACTTCCAGTTCTGACTGGAAGGGCGCAGCTTCACTGCGTTCGTGGACCACAAGCCGCTGATGTTTGCGATGGCCATGGTTTCGGAACCATGGTCGGGCCGGCAGCAGAGACAGCTGGCCGCGATCTTGGAGTTTACAACCGATATTCAGCATGTGTCGGGTAAACTGAATGTGGTGGCGGACTGCCTCTCGCGCGCGGTTGTGGCCCCGGTCTGCATAGGGATAGATTATACAGCCATGGCCGCAGAGTAGATTAGCAATACGGATGTGCACGCGCTCCAGTCTGGACCAACAGGGTTAAGGCTGGGGAGCAGAGTACTGCAAGACGGCAGCACCCCCGCAGTCTGCGACGTCTCCATGGGACGCCCGCGCCCGGTGGTACCGGCCGCGTGGCACCGCCGCATGTTTGAGTCAGTTCACATTTTGGCGCACCCAGGAGTGCGCGTGTCAGTCAAAATGGTGGGAGCGAAGTTCGTGTGGCCAGGCCTGCGCAAACAAGTGAAAGAGTGGGCGGCAGCCTGCGTAGCGTGCCAACGAACCAAAGTGCACAGACACACGAAGTCTCCTTTGGAGCCGTTTAGTATACCGGCTAAAAGATTCAACCATGTTCACGTGGACCTCGTGGGCTCCCTCCCGTCGTTGCAGGGGTGCACGCACCTTCTGACAGTGGTGGACTGCACCACAAGCTGGCCAGAAGCAGTCCCGCTGGCCGCAACCACGTCCGCGGACGTGGCGCGCGCTTTTTTGACAACATGGGTGGCGCGTTTTGGGATCCCGTCGGACATCACGTCCGATAGGGGCCCTCAGTTTGTTTCCGAACTTTGGTCCGCGATGGTCCGCAGCCTGGGTGTTGCAATTCACCACACAACCGCGTACAACCCACAGGCAAATGGGTTATGCGAGCGTTTTCACAGGTCCCTGAAAGCAGCGCTCAGGTCTTCGTTGACGGATGCAAATTGGGTTGACCGGTTGCCGTGGGTTTTATTGGGGTTGCATTCCGCACCAAAAGAGGATTTGGAGGCTTCCCCGGCTGAGCTGTTTTTTTCTCAGCCACTGCGGCTGCCCGGGGAATTTTTGCCAGATAATCCCGCGCCAGACAGCTGCCCGTCTCAGCGTTTGCAGCGTAATGCAGACACAGGCACGCTGCCCGGCCCGGCCCGGCCCACCACTGTTTTCCACGCGCTTTTGTGCCAAAAACTTTGAAGAATGCGGAGTTCATGTTCATCAGACACGATGCCCACCGCCCGCCATTGCGCCCACCCTATGATGGCCCGTTCAGAGTGCTGGAAACAGGGGACAAACATTTTTTGCTGGACTTGGGGGGGCGTCGGGAGAAAATATGCATAGACAGACTTAAGCCCGCCTTTGTAGTGGCGGACGAGCAGGTGCTGCTGGTCCGGGCCCCTCGGCGTGGAAGACCCCCACTGAGAGCTCCCCAGGCAAAGGATTCACCAGGACAGCCACACGGGCAAAGCGGTTTTCCTCCCCCTCTCCATGGCCCACCCGCAGTCAGACACATGTCCAGCAGCCCCCCGCCGGCACAGAGACCCCTGTTACAGCAGATATGGGAGGAGACTGAAGCCCAAAAGATGTTGTGACTGAAACTCTGTCTGGGGGGGGGGGGGTGTAGCAGACACAAAATGCATATTGTAGAGTTGTAGAGGCTTGGTTGAGTCAGACAGCGTCTCAGTCGGCAAGCAGAGAGTAAACAGTAGACGGGGGGTTTAAAGGTGAATGTATTGTGATGTTGGATGTCATGCAGTGTGATGTGGAATGTCACGCAGATGTGAGATGAGCGGTGGGGATATAAAGGAGAACCATGCTTGAATGCTTTCATGCTTTTCTGTGTATGGATGATGTGAGAGTGTTAATAAAATTTCGTCTGTTCGTAAACTGGCCTCATCATTTCCCACACTCTCCACAACACTGTTATACAAGCTGTACGCTGACTACATTGTATCAAAGTGTCATATCTTCAGTGTTGTCCATGAAAAGATATAATAAAATATTTACAAAACTGTGAGGGGTGTACTCACTTTTGTGAGATACTATACATTATCTGACAGGGTACTCACCTGAAAAAGTTGTCCCTGCCTCAAAAACTTGATGGGTATTTGCATTGCTAGCTTGCTTGCCTTCTTAGCATGTCCATGGCAGAAATCCGTGGGTAAATAACTCTGACATTCCTATTCCGCTGAAGAGCTCCTGGGCCTTCTGTCTCCAGGTGAGTGTCAGTCTCATTTTCAAACTACTTTACTCTCCAATGTTGATAATTTTACTCCGATGACGGCAGAATCTCAAAGCTAGCGCTATCCCTCAGACGTGAATGCATGATTTTCCGTGTGCCGCCTCTTTCCGTTGGCTTTGTATGCATTCGCGCTGCCCGTTCACATTTGGTGTGAAGGCACCTTTAGGCATAGGAGATAGAGTTCATCTTAAGACAGACATGGAGAAAACATGGAGTGGAACTGGAGTCATCCAGATGACAAGTTCTACACCTCACTCATTTGTTGTGAAAACACAAGGATAGTCAACAAGATGCAACTGCATACATCTGCAGATTGTGAATCAGGAGCATTATGAAACACAACCTGAGAAAATCATTGTTCCACCAGATTCTGTTGTTGCGAGACAGGAGCCACCTAGTCCTACACGTACCAATGCTGGGACTTCAGCAGTGACACCATCCACCAGAGTAGTGACAGCACGATCTGGGCGAGTTGTAAAGCCTGTAGTCAAGTTGACTTATTAGCTAGAGAAATGTGGAACAACTGTGGGGCTGAATAATCCCCTTCCCATTTCATCATGGAGTGGTAGTCTACCCACTTTCCTGTAGGTTAGGAATGTTCTCATTTAAGCTATGCTTATGTTTGTTAAAATGTTAAAAAGGTGAAAAGAAAAAAAAAGTCTGTTGAAAGATGTTCCTTAAAGAAGTGTGGAGAAAAAAAAAGAGGTTTATAAAGATAAAGCTGTTCATTAGAATATGTTTTTGTGCCTATGCATAAGTTCAGACATAGTTTGGTCTGTTATACACTACCGTTCAAAAGTTTGGGGTCACCCAGACAATTTTGTGTTTTCCATGAAAAGTCACACTTTTATTTACCACCATGAGTTGTAAAATGAATAGAAAATATAGTCAAGACATTGTTCCAGTGTTCTAATGGTACAATGTGTTTGCTCATTGCATCAGAAGGCTAATGGATGATTAGAAAACCCTTGTGCAATCATGTTAGGTCTGCAATGCTGTAATTGCTGCAAATGGAGGATTCTTTGACGAAAGAAAAGTTTGAAGGAAAAAATTATTATTTCAAATACAAATCATTATTTCTAACCTTGTCAATGTCTTGACTATATTTTCTATTCATTTTACAACTCATGGTGGTAAATAAAAGTGTGACTTTTTACCTTTTCACTTCTGCCTCCCAAAGAGAGCAGACGCTTTTTCCTTCTCTCCAGCTCTGACTTTTTATCTCCTTCCTCCCCCTAACTGACTGGATCCCAGCTTGCTATCGTCTGTCTGCGTGTCTCTACTGCTGATTATCGAACGAAATTATGGATTTAATAAGCTGGGCTTTGAACGCAATTGACACTATTTTTTCAACGAGGAAAAGTGCCCCGGGGGAGGTAGTTTGCCCCGCAGGAACTGCGGCTGCGGGCTATTTGAGGGACACAAGTAATTGGAAACTCTTGTGCCTGTCTGATCTCTCTATCGAAGATGTCGAAGATTTATACATCTTCGTAGCAATGGTCATTGGGATCCTTCTGATTGGATCTGGGATTGTCCTGGTGTAGCGTAAATTGATGAAGATGGACGTAGCCTATCAAAATGCTGGCCAGGCGAGGCTTAACCATCAAATTGAACAATTGGGGAGGACTCTGACAGCGGCTTCTGGAGAACTGTCTAGGAAAATGGATTACATCATGATCACGCTGAGAGCCGCCCATGAAGAATTCAACGTCCAGCACTGAAGGATTAAAGTACTGAATCTGTAAGAGAATATAAAGTCTTTTTCTCTGGGAACAGTACTATTCGACTAATCTGACCTGCCCCTCACACAAGTCCTCCAGATTATCTGCAGTTTTTTGTTTCCAAAACATTTGAGCTGCATTGACTCTTATGGACAGCCAGCTGCCTGGCTCAAGGACAAAGTGCCAGCCGCTAGACAAAACATCTCCTGCTGAAGAGACTTTGTTGTTCTTAACTGATATAAACACCTCCACTCAACACTACACCCACACTGACTCAATATACTGATGAGAAGATCATTCACTCACTGCTCCCTTTGTGTCTTTGTGTACATTCTTGTCTGCTAATTGTGCATTGAGGGCTTTTTTTTCTTGTAATCATAATATTGATCATATATGACCGGTATTCTGACAATCAATGTTTTTTTGCTCTTTCCTATTGTGTTACCCTTTTCTTCCCTATGCTTCCTGTACCTGTCTGATGACAGGCGCGTTATCGACGCTGCTGCGTCACCGGAAATGCAGGTCGTTTTCAGTGTCAAGTCAAATCCCTCGTATGTTATCAGTTGTTTACTGTTAATGTACTTGGCAATAAATCCTTTTCTGAGTTCTGAGTTCTGACTTTTCATGGAAAACACAAAATTGTCTGGGTGACCCCAAACTTTTGAACGGTAGTGTAGGTGACCCCATATTGAAAAGGGGAAGATGTGGCATAAGCCTGTGTTGCTTTGACAGTTACACATGGGCAGAGGTAACTGCCGTCTGTTGTGTTGTAGACACCAACAAGACAATAAAGCCTCCAGGTAACTGAAGCCTTGACTCCTCGTGTTTTGTCATTTTAAATAAGTTACCCACATTACAGTTTCGCCTGTCTGCAACTCACTCAGATGGTGAATTCATGTCTATGGACCTCTTGCACAATGTAGAGTGACGTACTTTCACCTTCCGGACTGCCCACAATTCACTTCCGGTCACAGCCAAATCCCATTATATTTGCCGGCACTACAGTGTTCTCTTGTCTTTAAATCAGTGTATCTGCTTATGCTTATCATTGTACATTTTGTAAATAGGTATTAATAGTTCATTTTTTATATGGAGAGTTCATGTTTCACATTTGGCTTCATTTTAAATACTGATTGTTTTTAAATAGCGTGATTAGTCTGTCTGTTGGCTTGGCTAACATTAGCCACTAGCATGAAGAAAAGTACTGTCAAGTTTATGAGCAGGGTGAGTTCTGCAGAGCATTGCTCAGTCCCTCTTTGCTGTTCAACAGCTCGGTACTCCACTGTTAGCTTTCACTCTTTTCCAGCAGATCCTGATCTTAGGGAAAAGTGGAAAGTTAAAATTAGAAAGGAAGGATTTACTCTCACCTGTCATGTTTGTGCACCACAGCGCACTGGTGAAAAGGATACGAGCCCAATCGCAGGTGAAGTGAACGTGTTTATTAACAGAAAATCAACATACAAAAGTGTCCATGAAAACAGTCCAAGATGAATAATGATTAAGATGCACTGGCTACAAACTCCACTGAGCTGAGCCCCACTCGCTCCCAGGCGGAACTGGGCAGCGGAGAGGAAGGGCAAATATAATGAGGAGAAAGACTTACATGAGGGTATCGGAGTGCAGCTGGCTCTGGAAAAACAACACTGCCCGAAGTCCAAAAAATAAGAGAAACCAACAAGGAGTGAGCCTGAACATCAAACGCTGACTTACGCCGCCACACTGAGTGTTCACACTGTCACCCATAAATACCTCGTGCACTAAATGAGTGACAAGTGGATGCAGGTGTGCGGCGGCAACCGGTGCATGTGTGTGTCAGAGTATGTGAGTAAGAATGAATGTGTGTGTGTATGTATGAAAGAGTGTGCATGAGAACAGGGGAATGGACAAATGGTAATGACAGTCAGCTGGTGGATGCTGGCAGAGAGAGGGGGGCGTGGCTGTAGGCTGGCAAGGAGCCCAGGACCCAGAGGCTCCTAAAAACTGCCTGCTGAAAATTAAGAAAACAACAACCAGGGAAAATACAGCCACAAATCATGGACGGGGTTGGAGATGTCCAACCCAGCCCATGACAGTCACCAACCATTCCAAGGTCTGCAGCAGACATTTTCTTCCCGAGGATAAGAGTATAACTCTGTGTGGACTTTAACAGCTTAGAAAGGGGGCCTTGAAGGATTTATAATGTTTGTGTGTCCTCTATCCTTTGTTTTGTTAATCTAACTGTAGTAGTGACTGTATAGATTGAGGTTACTCACCTTCATAATTAAAGATGTAGCTGGAAACAAACTTTAAACCCCTTATCGAGCACCGAGGATGGTGTTTTAAAGCTGGCTTTCACAAGACAATATACTTACATCAGTCATCTTGATTTTTGGCAGCTCTTCCAAACATTGGATGTAAAAAAGAGCCATGACAGCAAGTTTTTTGCATTAAGATTACAAAAAGCAATCCAAATGGGAAACACAAACTAGCTACATAAAAAATGAACTATCAATACCTGTTTACAAAATGTACAATGATTAAGCGAAAGCAGATAAACGGATTTAAAGACAAGAGCGCTGTGGTGCTGTGGTATTTGGAATGGCACAGACATGAACAAACACGATAGTTGCTAGCCGCTAAGCTAACTGGGGAACTATTAAACGACTCATTATGGTTACACAAACAATCAAAATGTGAAACTCAAACATTATTTAAAAAAAACGATCTGCCCACACACTATTTCCATTATGGACAATGATAAGTGAAAGTGATAAAATTAATCTATTGAAAGCACATGGGAATGGGAAAATATAAGGGAAGTGGAAATGGAAATGCGGGCGGGCTGGAATGTGGAAGTATGTTACTCTACATTGTGCAAGAGGTCCATTTGCATCTTTACATTGAGTTAAAATGTAATTGCAGCACATAAAAAATTCGCCCATTCACATTTGGTCTGAATGCACCTTGAGAGAGAACAGAGAAATGGGGAGGAGACCCAGAGTTTGACGTGAAAAATGTTAAGCTGGGGGACATCCATGATAGGACCTTTATTTATTCAGCATCCTTTTGTAAAGCTTTTGCTTTTAAAGAGGCTGACAGGTGGTAGGTTTGTGCAGCCCGGATAGCCGCTACATCACCTGGACAGCCAAGTAACGGCAGCCAGGAAGCGACAGGAGTTGACTCCATCAGCCGACTTCACCTGGGAGTGCCAGTTAGCTTAATCAATTAACTCCACCAACTTTCTTCTGGGCCAGAGAGACTGGAAGACTTCTAGACAGCCTGTGAGGACATGGATGTTCTGAAGGAGACCTCTGTGGCAGTGTGCTTTCAGCCGTTTCTCCTCCTCACTCAGACCGATGCTGTTGAGCTACAACAGTCGCTGCCTTTGAATTTAATGGTCGGGCAGTAGTTAGCTACATTGGTTAACTCCAGCAGCTTTCTTCAGGGCCAGACAGCTGTAAGCACTCTTGAGTAAACCGTGGATGTTAGAAGGGGATCATTGTATTTTATTTAGTTGTTGTTGTTTTTTTGTTAAGCCAGATTCATCATTTCTCCCAGCCCAGCGTGGCTGTTGAGCGGCTGTGCTCTTGCTGTTGAATTTGCAGGTTGGAAATTGGACCGTTGCCAGAACTGGGAGTAACGGTAATTCCTTTTTTACCAGTCCATTGGCTAAAGAGAGCCGTTGGCTCAACGAACACAAGCTTGACATTAACTTTTCGTGCTCACCAGCCACTGTGGCTAGTGATTTTCCAAAGTTACTAGACTCATTGGACTACGGAATGCTAAAATTCACTTGAACTAAATTTACCACTTTTTCAATGTAAATTACCTTATACATACATTAAAAAATAACAAGAGAAACACTTGTTTATGAAGAGCATGCAATAAATACTGTAAAACAGTAGAGGAAAATATTTGCAATATGAGAGTGAAGTGCAGGTAGCTTTTGGGTCCATCCCAATTCTCATTTGTACCCCTACTCCTTCACCCTTCCTATGAACTGGGACACCCCTTTATGCTACATACTGTCCATTAATAGTTGCTGATGGATTTAACCTAAATGGACACTACCAGACTCACCAGAAAAAAAGAAGAGAAATAAAAAGAAAACTTATTAGAAAAAACACAGTGCTTATGGGAGTTGTAGTTTGTAGTCTCACATTGTAATAGGTTTATTATTTCAATGCCATTTAAGAAAACTACAACTGGCCAAAGAGGCTAGTGGGTGTGGCTGTCTTACCGGCCACCGCTGCTGAAATCCACCAGCCACTGGCTGGTTTGCCGGTGTTAATGTCAAGCCCTCCCAGCAACGATTGGGTTTGGGATATTTTATGGTGTGTGTGTGTGTGTGTGTGTGTGTGTGTGTTGTGTGTGTGTGTGTGTTGGGCCCATGACTGTGTTAAAAATTTTATGTTTGTCATGCCAAAAACATGCAAGTTAGGTTAATTGGCATCAAACTGGGGATTCCTAAATTGTCCTTAGGTATGACTGTGAGAGTGAATGGTTGTCTGTCTCTCTGTGTTGGCCTGCGATGGACTGGCGATCTGTCCAGGGTGTACCCTGCCTCTCGCCCAAAGATGCTGGGATAGGCTCAGCCGCCCCCCGCGACCCGAAAAAGGATTAAGCGGAAGAGGATGAATGAATGAATGAAAGACGTGGGTTGGGCCCATGTCCTTGCTTGTTTTATAGTTTATATTTTCTTGTCACTGGGACATAGGCTCAGCCCACGTTCTCACTTTGAGTTGGGTTTTCTTGTTTTGCCTGTGTCTAGTATTATTATAATCTTGGTTTGTTTACATTATATTTTCCCTGCCTTAGTCTCTGTGTTATTTTGTCTTATGTTCATTGTTGTTGTCATCCTGTCTTAGTTGTATTCTTGTCCTGGACTCAGTCTTAGTCCTTGTCATGGTCATGTCTCCCTGATCTTTTGTCATGTTTCATGTGTATCCTCGGCTTTTGGTTACCCTTTTGTCTCAGCCCCTCATGTCTCCTGTACCTGTAGCCACTTCCCTGCTGTCCTACACTGCTCTTGATTGTTCCACCTGTTCCGTATTTTCTTGATTACCCGTTGTCTATTATGTCAGTGTGAGTCTCTGTCCGCTGCAGTGTCCCTGTCTCAGTTGGCGTTTCACACACACTGCCTGCCAAGCCTGTTTCATGTTCCTTGTCTGAGTTCATGTTTTTTTCCTAGTCTGAGTTATTCTGCCTGTTATCTAGCCTTGCCTACCATGCTTTTTGTTTCAGCCCACGAGCTGCATTATTTTGTGTCTGTGTTTATTTATTCACAATAAATGGTGTACCAAATTCTCCTCGCATTCAGGTGTTCTTCCTTGCCCCAGAGGGGCAACTGTGACATATGTAAAATACACACCTGATTTCAATTTTAACTTTTACACTTTTGACTGATATAGTTTGTGTGAATATTTCATTTTTTTTAAAGATGTTTGTTAATTTTACATTGGTTGTTGTGTGTGGTTAATTAACCTTTAAGTATATTTAAGTATTTAAACAAATTCATGGCACCCCTGGCTAGAGAAATCACCAGCAGTGTGCTACAATAATAATAATGCATGCTGTAACACTCTGCAACATTGTCTGACCCCCACCCCCCCACTAATGTGTAAGCTATGTGGTCAGAAGGGATGAAATGATGCTGCACAGTGTTACAGAGTGTACCTACAGCTTCAGTTTGTTTCAGTCAACTCAAGTTTGTTTTCTCTGTTAGTGAGGTTCTTTTGTCTGGTGAGAACACAGTAATCACACTCAGGGGTGCACCGAAACCA
This sequence comes from Pholidichthys leucotaenia, assembly GCA_020510985.1. NCBI lineage: Eukaryota > Metazoa > Chordata > Actinopteri > Cichliformes > Pholidichthyidae > Pholidichthys > Pholidichthys leucotaenia. The sequence goes on along the minus strand of CM035842.1, from coordinate 32,798,665 downwards.
ACCGTACTGAGACCGCCTGAAAGAGGTGGGTCTCGATTTGAATCACGGCGAACTCTGGTATGGTCCTGCAGGTGAGAAAGGGGCCATACTAAAACAGGACCAGCGGCAAATGGTAAAACATTTTATGCCACTGTACATACCTGATGGATCTTCGAATATATCTGTGGCTGAGCATAGTCACAGTTCTGGGGATTAATGAACCTTAACATACTATTTTCTATCCATAGCCACGTTTCATTTTTCAAACTGTACGATTTGCCAAAGTGGTGCAGTATAGCATGTAATGTAATAAATGATAACCAGCCATGAAAACGTCCCATAGATCACGCTATGATTTGTATTAATTTCTCCCCAGAAATGCATAAATGCACAGTAGTCATCCTACGTCCTGCAGTTTACCTTTCCTGTTCTTGCAGTCAGAAAAAAAATGTGACTAGTAAGAACAGAGAATGTTCTGACGTAGTTTAAGGGGATTTACGTGACGGAATTTGGTCCGCTTTAATTGTCTGTGGAAAGGGAACCAAGACGAAGGAGAAAATTGATACAAAGTAACAAACTTATCAACTGATTCGGACCAAAGTAAACAAATTTAGGTGTGAAACAACTTAAGGATGTTAGTGTAAAAGCAGTACTGACTCAGGTGACACAACAAAGTTGCAGCCATTATTCACTGGAAGCTGTGCAAAAGATTTGGATTTCAGTTTGACCAAAAGGGCCCTTTTATTCAGCAAGGAGATCATTAAGAGATTGGGCCAATTTTTAATCTTTGGGATCATTTGGAAAATCCTTGTGTGTTTTGGACTGAGTCAAAACTTTGAAGAGACTGTGACAACTGTGAAGATCATTGATAGATCAAAAATTGGCCAGATCGCTGAGCAATCTCTACTGATCCTCCACCCTTTTTGTAAAGGGGTGTATCATCCACTACTGGTGCTAGAGTCACATAAAGTCAAGTTGCTAATGGACTTCAGTGATACAAATGGAGCAGCAGATGGAGCACAACAGACCAGACATCACAGTATTGGACCAGCAGTTAGATCAGGCCTGATGATAGAGTGTAAGAAGGACCATTGAATACAGGGGTTGTGGCCAGAGCTGCAAGAGAAAGTGGAGGAGACTGATGGAGATCTGAAGTGACAAATTAAGCACCTGTGGAAATGCAGCAATGTAAAGATAATTCCTATAGTCACTGAAGCCTTGGGGACAGGATCAGTGAGTCTGATGAGGGGACAGGATGACCTGGAACTGCTATTCTCCTTAAATCTCCTGCAGAAGCTTCCTGGGATTTCATTAAAGAGTGCTACAAACACCTAGAGGAGGTTAAATTGTCAAAGGAACTGAGTACAACTTGGATCAAAACGCTGTGTCTCTGTGGACACCTGAGATCACAGGAAGTGGCCTGACATCTACAGAGACTGAAGGTGTGTTGTCCCTCTGTGTTGCCAGGTCGTTTGTTCCTGCTGGAGTGACGGAGGAGACATGATGGCTGTGGTTTATAGGCGGAGCCTGTGACTGAACCTATGGCAGAGAGACGACGTAGAACAGGTAAGAACTGGCAGAACAACACGGAATATGTGTTCCTCTATAAAACATGGCATGACATGCATTATGATGTAGTGGGATACAAAGTAGCCTTGCAGACGTTGATCAAAAAATCTGTCAAATTATATGAAGTAAGTAGTTTTTTAATTCAATATTTTAGTGTTTTCAGTTTAACAGTGAATTAGACTAATAAATATAATCAATGTTCTTCCTTATTTTAAGTATAATAGGCTAATAAAGTCTTCATTTAGAGACTTAAAATGAAGGGAAAACAACTGAATTATTTAAAAAAATATATAAAGTAAATTTGCATCTAAGATTACAAACCAGAGGGGGGGAAATACACACTTGTAGGAAAAAAACTGAAACATTTTGGAGAAAAAAAAATTAAAAAATGAAGTTTATACCAACAAAAAACAAAGTTGTGAGAAAAAGAATAAAGATTCACAGGGAAAATTCTCATATTTATGAGAGAAAAGTTACTTTTTCAAGGATGAACTCTGCATGTAGCAACAATATATATTTGAGTCTTAGAACAACTAAATTAAGAAAATAAACAAGTGCCCCACCATTACTTTTTTCTTTAAATGTGTAACTTTCCTCTTATGAATGTAGGAGTTATCCCTGTAAATTTGCATATTTCTGATCATAAATGTATATTTTATTCCCACACATTCGTGTTGGTTCCTGTTTGTAACCTTATTTCTATATTTATAACTTTATTCTAAATTTGTGACATTTTTCATACATTTGTGGGCACTTTTCTTGTAATTTGGTACTTTTTCCTGTAAATTTCCAGTTTTATTTTTATGAAGTCTGCCACTTTTCTCATAGGTGACTTTTTTAAGATAAGATAAGATAAGCCTTTATTAGTCCCACAATGGGGAAATTCCAGGATTGCAACAGCACGGGGATAGCAACACTCAGCGCAACAATCAGAAGGCAAGAAAAAAAAGCAGGAGCAGCTAATATACATTTTAGTACATGTAATAGTAATGTAGTAGTATAGTAATGCAGTAGTATATTTTAGTAATATACATTTTTAGTTTAGATCTACTCTTTTCATATCCATTAACTTATTTTTGTTAACATATTTCTTGTAAATTTTTATGTTTTCTGTTGCAACAGTTTGCAAAATTTTCTATGAAGCTGTTACTATGTTGGTCTAAAATTATTGGCATCAGAAGCAGAAGTTGAAATAATTTCTGATCTCTTCCTGAACTTTATTGGATGGTATTTTAAACTCCATGTTTCCTGCTGGGTTTTAATAGCCTAATGGCTGGAATCAGACAGACATTATAATTCTGCTGGTGCACTATCTTGAAATGAGGATGCTGATCTAGGATTGACCCTGTTTGGACAGACCGTGCGCATGACTCCTGATTGCCACAGCTGAAGACTGTCTGTGGAGAAGACGTTAGTCAGAGAAAAGAGAAAGAGCAGAGAGCTGAAGTTGCTGTCAGGTTTGAGGCAGCGCAGGCAACAACTACCATAGGCCGTGGTTCTTCTATGTACGTCATATTAATCAGTGATGGCAGGGAGCTTCCTCTTCAGCTGCATCAAGCAGTTCTCTTTGTCATAAATGTTTTATTTTGTAGTTTTTCTGCTGCTGTATATGTAATAATATCTAACTAAAGTGCTTATGTGTAAATGAAGTTAGCCCGCCACATGTCGATATTATCAGTGAAGCTGGAACACTATAGGATGATATGTGTGTAAAGGTGGATTCACACTACAATATTTGGACCAACTTTTACTGACGTTTTAGCAAACTTCTGTGTCATGTCCGCTGCGTAGCTTCGCAGCGAACATATAAATTGGCAACAAGCCCAAAACGCAGTGTAAGTAACATGTTTATTAACAAAAGGAAAATGTACAAATAACAGTTACTTTGAATAAGAGTAAGACAACCCGCTACAACCCTCGTAGGCTCAGAGGGAATGCCTAACGTGCTCCGGACAGTCTGGAGCGGGGGGAAAAGGCACAAAAAGACTTACGGATATGTTGGAGCGGAAAGGCTCTGAGACACAACATTTTCAGTCTAAGGCAAGGAAGCCAGTATTCCAGGGAGTCAGGTTGTCCCATGTTGACTTACTGAAGCTGCCACCCTGGCTGAGCACACTGCCTCCCAATAAGTACTCAATATACTAATGAAGGCAAGTGGACACAGCCGTGTGGCAAGCAGGTGTGTGATTAATTAGAAATGTGTGTGTGTGTGTGTGTGTGTGTGTGTGTGTGTGTGTGCGCGTGCGCGCGCATGTGGTAGTACCATACACGCCAGTGAATGTCTGGTGAGGAGGAGGTGTGGCTGTAGGACTGGCAGAGAGCAAAGTTCAATCTGTCAGCTGGAATTAATAAGCAATAATCAAAACCCTACAGCCACAGGCCATGGACGGGGTAGAACAACCCCGAACATGACAGTCTGGCTCTGTTGGCAAAAGTTAATGATTGCTGGTGTCTGTTGGCAAATGCTGGCAAAAGTTGTGTTCTTTGAAAATTTTCAGCCTGCTGAAAATTTACCAACGTTTGGAAATAAACGTTGGTGAACGTTGTGTTCATTTTGTAAAAGTTCCTGAGTGCTGAGCTAAGTTATGCAGAGTTTACCTAAGTCAGCCTAAGTTAAAGCTGGGTTCACTCTATAGCATTTGGACCGACTTTTACAGACGTTTTGAAAAATCAGAGAAATACTCAGTGCAGTTCAGCTGACATCAGCGTCAGGTGACGCTCATATAAAGATCAGTGTTTGTGGAGGCTTCCTGCTGTTCTGGACCTGCTTCTGGAGTGAACACATCTCCCGTGGGCATACGTTTCAGTATTTATTTTTGTTTTATATTCCTATGCAGCTACTTCTGCATACCCTTTTCCCCTGTTCGTTCGTTCATTCATTCATTCATCTTAAAAAATAATAAAATAATGCTATAGACTCCAACACTTAAGTCCGCAATTAAAATGTGAATGTGGATGGAATTAAAAAAAACTATTAATGAATGGGGCGGCGCGGTGGCGGAGTGGTTAGCACTGCGGCAGCACAGCAACTCACCCTTGGCCGGGGGATCCTGGGTTTGATCCCAGCCCCCGACCAACAGTGATCTGTGTGGAGTTTGCATGTTCTCCCCATGTCTGCATGGGTTTACTCTGGGATTTCTCCGGTTTCCTCCCACATGCCAAAAACATGCAAGTTAGGTTAATTGGCATCAAACTGGGGATTCTAAATTGTCCTTAGGTATGACTGTGAGAGTGAATGGTTGTCTGTCTCTCTGTGTTGGCCCTGCGATGGAGTGGCGATCTGTCCAGGTAGTTAGGGCATTTTAGAAAATCTCTGGACCATCTGTGAAAAAATTGCTTACCAATAGCTTTCTTCACCAATGTGTTCATATAGGTGTCTACTAACACCTCTCAATTAGTTCCAACCCAAATCCTTGTGGAAAATTCTGGGGAGCCAGTCAAACTTAGGCACCCAAAGGGGGGGGGGGGGGGTAAAAAAAATTTAAAAAAATTTTTTTCCAGTATTAGCGTGTGAGATGTCTAATTAGGGGTTTCTGGGGGGTGCTGAATCGATTCCAAACATTAGTTTTTGAGTAAAAACTACTACCTGACCATTAAAATAGGCCACGCCTACTTTTTGCACCCGCCGAAATATGTAATATTGGTATTTTTATACCATCTCACTGGGTTTATATATGAGTTTTTTAGAATGCTGAATTGAGTTCTATCATTGAATTTGAGCTATACCCACTCTAAAAACAGTGTACAAAACACTGCAACATAAGTGTGCAATGGAAGTAGTCGTTCCCACTTCTCTTACTTCTCATTATGCCCCATTATAATGTCCAACAGAAATGTATCTCAATATTAAAACCCTTGGTACTTTACCCTACTCTCCCCGGCATCTCCCTCACTGCTCTCATCATCTGTCTTGGTTGATGTTCTGGCAAGAGTTACCATGACATTTGCCGCAAGCAGAAATACACTTGACTCCTGCTTTTTACAACAGCACCTAAGTGTGCTACAGTCCCCCTCCACAGTTGCAGCTGACAAACTTCAGAAGATAGTCCGGTGCGATGGGGTCTGTTGAAGGGACCGGTGCATAACCTTGTCACTGAGGCTTCCATCCATACTCCAAGACATCCAATGAGGGAGTTTGCAACAGCAGCCAATCTCTAGTTTGGAGATAAGCTCGTAGAGAGTGCTGCGCTGCAGCTGTCTGTTGTCGGGGCAGTTTCTCCAGGGTTTGATGCTGCCCAAGCAGCAGCCTGCTTGCTGAAGATGTCAAATCTCAAGTCCCCCAAGGTCTTTGGGTGGTTTTCCATGGAACATGAGCTGTGAAATAGATTCACAGCCGGCTTTAATGATATCATCTTTCTTGGCTCGGATGTCCAGAAACACATCCATGGCCCTTTCCACCTTGTCAGTCTTGCAGAGCTTGTTTACCAAAGTTGATTTGCTAAACCCAAAAATCGCTGACACTGTATCGCAGCCGGAGAAGCTGTGCAAGAAGATCAAATACTTCCGGTATCTCTCTGGGAGGGCCTCCCTGATCTTTGCGACATCATAAGATGTTTCTTTGGCTGTTGTGAGGAAGATGGGGTGGTCTGCAGCATGATGAATCAGCAAAACCATGATGTCGGTGTCCTCAGCCCTCACCTCAACAGGAGAATCTTTTGCCTCATCTAGAGCTGCCCAGACTATAGCAGTGTCTGCATCATCGTGGCATTGCTGTACACTGATGCCATTTCTACTGAATGTCTCAGCAAGTAGCAGAAGGAGCTGGGCCTTGTTGCTCTTGTTGTCGAGAAACTTTTCTCTTGGAACGAAGCTTTTGATGTCTGGGCGAATCAGAATGTCGCAGGCATGCATTCTTTGTTCGTCTCAGTGGATCATGGTCCTTAGTGGAGCTGCCGTATCCATCAAAGACCACAGTGATTCGGATGACACTGGCTCCCCATGGACTTTCACAAACTGGAGGTAGCTCTCGGCGATGCCCTTCCAGGTGAGGTTAGCCTCCCACTTGACGTTGTGCCAGAGCCACCCACCACGAATCACCAGACTCGTGCAGGGGGTTTGTTCAACGGGTTCCACAGAATGCCTTCAGAAATCTTGCTAGGGCAGCCTTGTCTGGCTTTCGCATCTTCTGGTCTTTGTCAGAATAGAGACATCGGTGTGTTGGCGTCAACTCAAATCGCAGAGCTTCTTGGTCTTGACTTCACCGCTCACTGATGAATGATTAGGACGGTTAAGAAGGCTTGAGTGAGTCAATAACCAGCTTCTTCCCATTGACTTTGGGTCCACTTCTGAGGGCTCTCTAATGACTTCACCTTGTGCCTAGTTTCCAATGGAATCCAGAACAGTTCGTCCATTCATCTTGGCCTGCATGGCTCTGCCAACCTCCTCTACCTGATCAGCGTTGACTGGGTCCTCGGGAGTGCTGCTGAATCCTGTTGAAAAGGATACTAGGGTCTTCTTGTCCCGTGTTGCATCGAAGGGGTTGACCTCCTCCAACCATCCGACAATGGCGTTGACAGCATCTTCGTCATTCTTCATCTGTGCTCTTGTGACGTCTGTGTGGTCAGGTACCCCACGCTTGTTCATACCTCGTTCAAGTTCCTGGTGAATGCACGAGAAGTGGTTTAGCGTCTGAACCCAACATTTGTGAGCAGATTCATTCCGGAAGCGTCCTCTGTTTAGACCGCCTGAGGACTTGGCCTCACGCATGAGTGTGGTTTCTATCGTGATGTCAGTCCATGTACCTGACCACTCATGGTCTGAGAACCTGACTGCATGGTTTCCATACACGGTGAATTTGGTAAGAGTTTCCTGGAACACTGGACTGTCCTGTCGCTGGTGCATTAGCTGTACATACAGCCTTGCTCCCTTAGCGTACTGATGGTGGCCGGCTGCCGCGAAGGTGTTGAGCATTGCAACGATGCAGCTGAGGTGACCTGCGCGATCCGGGATATGCTCACACCTGATAAACATCTTGATGAGGTCAATTCTGCAATGGTACCAGACCCAGAGTGCAGGTGTCCTTCCTCCTTCAGCCAAGGTCTTCAACCTCTCTGCCATCCTCTCCTTGAACAGAGTGACTATCCTTGGTGCGTATGTTGTACCTGTTGGGGATTGAAAGTTTTACATTGTTAATAATATAAAGATCATTCGGCTTGGCAATTTGAATATTCAGAGACAGTTACAGATTTACAGATTGGAAAGATTGCAATTACCTGTTTTGTCATCTTTTGCATTCTTGATAAAGTCCTCCATGTCTTTGAACTCCTGCTCGCTGAAAACAACTTCTCTCAGCACAAACTTGGTAATTGCAGCAGATGCAAGAAGGTGAAACCGGATGGACTTAGCATAAGCACCACCTGATAGAATGTGTTCTGCAGTGCTGCTGCCCGGGGTAAACAGCTGTATCAACTCGGCAGCCTGAGTCTGCCATGATTGCCTCCGATGGACCCCAGGAAGCTTTTCAGGAGGTGAAACCCGCCTAACCTGTGATGATGGGCAGCTCAGAGCTGGAGGACTATCTGAGTTGCTTTTCAACCATATTGGCAGAGTCGAACGTGATGACAGCATGGAGACTTGACCAATGCGTAGGGCACTCCATTAGAGTAGTGTAGATAGTGCTTATAGTCGTTCGGGTCACCCTTGATGATTGGAAGAAACTCAATGAGGGACTTTCTCCTTGCATCCAGGTTGGTGTATTGACTTCATGAAGCCATGTCCACGTTTGAATGTTCGAAACGCAATGATTCGTACGCAAGATATCTTGAAAGAAGTCCCAGAAATTAGACAAATGGAATGAGACAATGGGCCGGACTGGCTGATCATGGACAGGCACAAAGGGGAAGGAAGGAGAATTCAAAACTTTTAATAAGTATGTACAGCAGTAATAGGATTATATGTGGTGTAATGGAAATAAGAGAAATGGGAACGACTAATTCCCATCGCACACAAATGTTGTCAGTGCACCCTAAAAACCCACTATATAAACCCAGTGAGATACGTGTAAAAATACCAATATTTACGTATTTCGGCGGGCGCAAAAAAGTAGGCGTGGCCTATTTTATGGTCAGGTAGTAGTTTTTACTCAAAACTAATGGTTGGAATCGATTCAGCACCCCCAGAAACCCCTAGTTAGACATCTCACACGCTAATACTGGGAAAAAAAATATTTTTCCATTTTCTGCCCCCCCCCCCCCTCCGGGTGCCCAAGTTTGATTGGCTCCCCAGAATTTTCCACAAGGATTTGGGTTGGAACTAATTGAGAGGTGTTAGTAGACACCTATATGAACACATTGGTGAAGAAAGCTATTGGTAAGCAATTTTTTCACAGATGGTCCAGAGATTTTCTAAAATGCCCTAACTAAGGGTGTACCCTGCCTCTCGCCCAAAGATGCTGGGATAGGCTCCAGCCCCCCACCCCCACCCCCGCGACCCGAAAAGGATTAAGCGGAAGAAGATGAATGAATGAATATTAATGAATCATCATATAAATAAAATGATTGGTAATTTTATTTTGACTGTTACACCTCTCTCCATTAAAATAACATAAAATCCCATTAAATGTCATTTACTTTTTTGACACCACATCAGTGCTGTTTGATTTCCACAATGGAAGTGGACCAATAAATCCTGGAGAATGATTACACAAGGAGCAGAAAATTAAGAACAGTAAATTTCTCAATGAGGAGATTTTTTTCTTTTGGGCTGTCACATTTTTGGGAGATTATACAGTATGTAGCAAGCAGAAAGTAGACAGACTCTGACTGAAAATTTCACAAAAAACCTTTATTCCATGGACCAAGACAATGTTTTTTCAGACAGCAAAAAAAAAACCCCAAAAAAACTGCTGTTATTTCCAAGGCAACCACTAATCCGTACTGGCAAAAGGCACAATTGTGCAACAGCACAGCCTGGTGGTACAAAAATAACACTGCAAAGACACGAAGCCACCCACCAAACCACACCCATCACCTGCAAACAAACCCACAAATGTCTGTAATATACTGTATATGTCCCATACATTAGAAATTTTTTAAAAAACATGTCATATACACCATGTTATCACCAAACAAATACTCTACATTGTCCGCTTACATGTATATTTTCTTTTTTTTTTTTTACTCCCCCTTCTCTCTATTTCTCTTTCGTTCCTGCATGTTTGAACTGAGTTTTGATCTAAAAACATCTGTTTTCACCAGCATTTCAGTCAGCGTTTGCCAGTGGAGCTTAACTTAGGCTGACTGAGGTGAACTCTGCATAACTTAGCCCAGCGCTCAGGAACTATTACAGATTGAGCACAACTTTCACCAAGGTTTATTTCCAAACGTCAGCAAATTTTCAGCATGCTGAAAATTCTCAACGAATACAACTTTCGCCAGCGTTTTGACCAGCAACACCCATCTTTTATCAACTTTGTGGTCCGCAGAGCCAGGACCATTTGCCAAAACGTTAGTAAAGGTTGGTCCTCAGTAACTGTTAGTGTGAATCCACCCAAAAAACGCAGAGTCCAGGATGGCAGGAAGGCCTCCACATATACTAGCTGACTCTTGTATATGAGGCATATGCCTAGCAAGCATGATTGTAAGCATGAACTGCGCTGAGTATCTCTCCGTTTGCTTAAGTTAACCCTAAATGTATGCGGAAGTGCTACCCATACAACTAGCCTAATGTTGGCAATAAGGATTGACAATGCTGAATGCAACTGCGTGGCTAAATGCTAGCAAAAGTTTTGTAAATAGTTCAGTAAAAGTTTGGTGTGTGCTTCACGAACATAATTTCACCAACGTTTGGACTGATTTCTCTGATTTTTCAAACATTAGTAAAAGTCGGTCCAAACGTTATAGTGTGACCCCAGCTTAAACCCCAACATCACACAAACATCCGGCCAATGTGGTGAGGAGAAGCGTTTGGTCGTGGTAAAAGCACTGTTAGCTTGTTAGCATAGCTAACGGAAAATACTACAGGCACAAGAGTGAGTAAAAAATATCCGCACTTTGGTTGTTACATATCAATACAAGCATATATATATAAAATGATATCAGGTGTAACATGGACTCCCACAAACTGTCAGTCCTGGTGCTGCTGGATCTCAGTGCTGCCTTTGATACAGTAGATCACCACATTTTATTAAGCAGACTCAAACACCTGGTGGGCCTCTCAGGTACTGTTCTTGAATGGTTTCAATCCTATCTCACAGATCGTCGCTATTTTGTAAGTATGGATACATGTTCTTCGACAATCCATGAAATCACATGTGGGGTACCCCAAGGTTCAGTTTAGGGCCAATACTTTTTAATCTTTATATGTTACCACTTGGGGATGTTATCAGGAGACATGGCATCAATTTTCATTGCTATGTTGATGATACACAGCTGTACATTGCCACATCTCCTGATGACACAAAACCAATTAATGCCCTTTTAAATTGGATTTTAGATACAAAGTCCATGGATGGCAGACAACTTCCTACAGCTCAACCAGGACAAAACAGAAGTTTTACATCATCGTCCCTGAAGACAAGAGAGAGAAACTTTTATAACTTTTTTAATGAGATCTCCAGTTTATGTGATAACCATGACATTGTGTTGTTGCAGGAACACTGGTTATTCTAAAAACGAATTGTCCTATTCTGAGTCAGATTACATGGTGACTTTATAGGACAAGGTGTCTCCTTTATGGATAGCGGAAGAACGTGTTAATTTTAGATCGCCCCTTAGGCGGCGTCGGTATCCTATGGCGGAAGTCACTTGCGAACAGTTGTGTTGTGAAACTTACGATTGCTTAAGAGTTATAGGTAGTTGAAGTCAACCTGGGTGACTTTCACTGTCTTATATTATGTGTATATTTCCCCTATGACAAGTGGTTGAAAACTTGGATGAATAGCTGCACTGCCTGAGTCTTGTTAAACGTATCACCGAGGACTTTCCAACTCCATATGTGGTTCACAATTGGTGACTTCAACGCTAATACAGCACGTTCAAGTTGTTTTGGAAACGAACTGGTGTCTTTTTGTGAGATGTTACTCCCTACACATCTCGGACAGGATTATCTTACCAGGTCGATACCGTTTACTCATGTTAGCTTGGCCCACGGCTCTACATCATGGCTTGATGCACGTGTGACTACTTCCTCAGGCCATGATAACGTATCCAATATCAAAGTTCTGCTTGACTATGTGAGTTCTGATCATGTACCTTTATCCATAGATATTGAGGTATCTAGTGCTGTAAATGGCCCCCGGGAAGCTCCCTCAGCCACAACGAGCAGTAGAACATACAAAATGGCGTGATGCCACAGCGTCAGACCTGTCCAGATATAAGAAACTTACTCGTAGGAAACTCTGTAGACATCCGTGCTCCTATGGACGGCCATCAGGTGTCACGACCGTAATTGTGCGGCACACAGGGACGATATCGACAGGGTTCTACAGTGTATATTGTTGATGCTCTAAATTACTGTGTGAGTGAATGCATTCCTAGTCACGAGTGTGGCCTACCTCAATATAACGTCACAGGCTGGAATGATGTAGTTAGCGAGGCTCACACAGCTGCCCGGATGCGTTTTTTGTGGTGGAGGAGTAATAGCAAACCACGTTCTGGTCCAATATTTGAAAACTTGAAAAATTGCAGGGCTAGGTTCAAATATGCTCTACGAGGCATGCAGGCGTCAATGAAGAAAGTATCAAATGTTGACCAGCTAGCTAATCACATGAGTGAACTGAAACATGGTAGAATTCTGGAAACAAATGAAGGCTATGAGCTCCCACCGGTCTGTCGAGATCAAACACTATTGATGGTGTGTGACTGGTGACGTTAATATTGCTGAAAAGTTGGAAATGTCATTATGAAGCTATTTTCAACTCAGTCAAGAATGTTTCAATGAAGGATTCTGTTTAGTGCATGATATTCGTCTGGTATAACGATATGTTGATGCCTCTGATATTTCTGCTGTTACTCCTGTTGAAGTTGATTCTCTGATCAAAATTCTTAAGAAAGGCAAATCAGCTGGCCCTGACTGTCTCACCAGTGAATGCCTCATCAACGCCGATTTCAACTTGTGTATTTTGTTGTCATTGTGTTTTAACTGTATGTTTGTTCATGGTTACATGCCAGACTTGTTGATGGACTCTGTTATTATTCCTTTTGTGAAAAACAAGTGTGCCAGTCTTTCTGACATGAACAACTACAGACCTATAGCTATTGCTAATGTTATATCTAAACTGTTAGAGGGTTTATTCCTGAACAGAATTGAGGATTATCTGTGGACAAACGACAATCAGTTTGGTTTCAAATCAGCTCTTTCAACTGACAAGGCTGTTTACCTACTCCATGAATTTGTTGACTACTTCAGAAGCCACTCCACTAGTGTTTATGCTACGTTCCTAGATGCTAGCAAAGCTTCTGACAGGATTAACCACTGGGGTTTGTTCAGAAAATTGATCGATCGAGGTATCCCTATTTACATTGTTAGCATCCTGCTATACTGGTACAGAAGGCAAGTCTATGGTTGTTAGATGGGGCAATGTCACCTCATCCAAATTTCATGTGACCAACGGTGTTAAACAAGGTGGTATACTGTCACCCTTGTTGTTTAATGTCTATGTTGATGATCTCAGTGTACTGTTGAACAATACTAATGTGGGCGGCTCCTTTAACGGTGCACTGTTAAATCACATTTTCTACGCTGATGACCTCTGTTTGTTAAGTTTATCTACCGCAGCGATGCAACATCTCCTTTCTGTATGTGGAAAAATTTGGTAAAAAAAATGACATCCTGTTCAACTGTACTAAATCTATGTGTATGGCTTTCAAACCAAAGGGCGTCAATACGTCGAATCCTGTTATGTCACTTTGTGGTAATAGCTTGAACTTTGTTGAAAAAGTCAAATACCTAGGTGAGTGGATTGAATCTGATAAGACCAATGCTGATTTGTAGACAGGCATCTCAGGAAACTGTATGCTCAAACCAATTTACTGTTGCGCAATTTCCGATAGATGTTCTCCTGAAGTCAAATGTATGTTGTTCAAGACCTTCTGTACCTCAATGTACTGCTCGCCTTTATGGGTTTAATAGCAATGTTGCTTGTTAGGAACAAAAGTCCCGCATGCATATAATAAAACTAACTCCCTAAGAAGGTTGGTTAGATGTACCGACGAAGGTCGAGGTCGCAAGCAAGCTGTGTATGTGTCTGGTAACATTCCGTCTTTTGGAGAATTGATACGTAAGAATGTTTAGCAGTTTTTTGAGAAGACTGCTGGAATGTAACAATCACCTTATATCAGCAATTGTCAACTCGTCACTCACCACTTCATTCCAGCATTTGGAAGTGGTGGCGTTCCATTTTATACTGAGCCCATTATGTTTTTTTGTTGTTACAAGAGCGCCGAGTGTGTCTGCTGATCTGTATATACTTTAATTTTATTTCTATTAGTGTAATATGAACCCCTGAGTTTGAAATATACGTTTGAATTTGAAAATTTGAATTTACCCAAATTGCTAGGTCTAAAACTACACATTGTGTCAAGAACATGGGGCGTTTCTAGACTCTGACTTTAATTTTTATTTCACACATTAAAAATGTAACAAAAATTGGATTTTACCATCTTCCAGAGTATAGCCAGAGTCCACCCTTTTCTATCTCTTGGCCAACACGGAAGTCTTGATGCATGCTTGATGCCTGTCATATAGACTATTGTAATGCCCTGCTCTCTTGTCTTCCCCAAAAAAGAATATCACATCTCCAACTGCTCCAAAATTCAGCTGCACGAGTGTTGACAAGGACCAGGGGGCGGGTGCATATACACCAGTTTTTAGAATCGCTGCATTGGCTCCCTGTGCGTTTTTAGGATCGTTTTTAAGGTTCTCTTACTACTTTTTAAATGCCTCAGTGGTCTTGGGCTTTCTTATCTATCTGAGCTGCTTTATCTTATGAGTCCCTTGCGGACCCCTGAGGTCCTCTGGTATTGGCCTTTTAATGCTTCCCAAGGTCAAGACCAAGACCTTTGGTGAAGCGTCCTTTCACTATTATGGGCCTCATCTGTGGAACAGCCTGCCAGAGAGCCTCAGGGCTGCAGAGTCAATAGATGTTTTTAAGAACAGGCTAAAGACCCACCTTTTTAATATGGCTTTAAACAAGCCTGTTTATTATTGAACTATAGTCATTTATGTTCCATTGTTTTATGTTCTTCTTGGTGCCATTTGTTTTTAGATTTTTTCATCTTTTCTTATTGATGTGTTTTAGTTCAGTTCTCAGTATGGGTTTTTAGTTCCTCTTGTTTCTGTGTGTTCTTAGTTTCTTTTTGTACCTTTTTAAATTTGTCTTTTTTAACAAACCCTGTTTAACTATTATGAAAGTAGTCATTTATGTTCCATTGTTTTACATTCTTCTTAGCTCCATTTGCTTTTAGATTCTCTTATTTTTGATGTGTTCTTAGCTCAGTTTCTAAGTATGGGTTTTTAGTTCCCTTTGTTCTATGTGTTATTAGTTTTAGCTTGTATTTTATGTGTTTTAGCTCCGATGTTTCCTCAGTGGAGACCCTCATGCCGGATGCTGCCTGGCGCATCTGCAGGGGTGCTGGCCTCGTGGCTCGCTCTAGCTTGGGTGGGGGCTTTATGCCACTGCCTACAGCTGTGATGTGGGCCCCGGCCTGTCCTGGTTGGGGTGGCCTCTGCGGTGCACTCTGTGGTTATGGGTTGTGTGGTCTCCCGGCGTGGGGGCTTTACAGGATGGTTGCTGTTTCACATGGTGCCTCGGTGCCTAGCAATGTCTCTTTTATTTTATATGTGTGTAAGAGAAGTAGGGTGTGTGTGTGTGTGTGTGTGTGTGTGTGTGTGTGTGTGTGTGTGTGTGTGTGTGTGTGTGTGTGTGTGTGTGTTTTGTGTGTATGTTTATGGGAGGGTTGGAAGGGGTGGGATGTATCGCTTAAATATATGTAACTAAATGGGTCTACTGTTTTTAATCTATGCAAAGCACTTTGCGTACCATCTAATGTTTGAAAAGTGTTATACAAATAAAGTTTGATTGATTAATTTACATACGGGAAAAAAAATTTAAAATGATAAAGAAATTAATAATAATAATAATACTTAGTCCAGGGGGAAAGCGTAGAAGGTTGACGTCAGTAGAGCAGAGTGTGCAGGAGGAAGTGTATTAATGGAGGAGCTCAGTGAGGTAGTGGGGGCAGGTTATTGGGAGCTTTGTAAGTGGAGGATTTTGTAATGGATTCTCTGGTGGTGATGGGGGAGCCAGTGGAGCTTGTAGAGGATGGGGGTGATGTGGTCATGGATACGAGTGTGGGTGAGAAGACAAGCAGCAAAGTTCTGGATGTGTTATAGCTTATTGGGGGATTTGATGGTAGTCCATATAAGAGGCTGTTGCAATAGTCGAGACGGGAGGTGGCAAAGGCATGGATGAGAGTTTCAGTAGCTGCTGTTGAGGAAAGGACAAATGGAAGCGCATTATTCCTTAATGGAAGAAGGCTGTTTTGGTGATGTGTTTAACATGTTTTTCAGGAGAGAAGTGTCTGGTCAAAGATGGGTACCAAGGTTGACGGATTTGGGGAGAGAGGAGGAAATTAGGGAGCTGTCAATGTCAAGGGTAAAGTTGTGAGTGGATATGGTAAGAGAGTGTGGATCAATGATAATGACTTCAGATTTGTCACAGTTCAACTGTAGAAAATTGAGTTGGAGCCATGATTTTAATTTGGCAATGGAATTTGTAAGGGTTCAGTGAGTGGTAGTGGAGAGGGACTTGGTGGAGAAGAGGAGCTGGATGTCATCGGCATACTGGAGACCATGGCAACGGATAATGTCCTCCGAGGGGGAACCGGTTAGAGGGTTAAAGAGGAGGGGGACCAAGGAACTGATCCTGGGGGACACCTTGAGGTAGAGGAGCAGTGGAGTGGTGTGTGTGTGGGGGGGGGGGGGGGGTGTTGCTGTTGTTGATGGAAATGAATTGTTGTCTGTCACAGAGATATGATCTGAACCAGTTGAGGGCAGTGCCAATGATATTGAAGATGGTTTCCAGTTGGGTGAGAAGGATGGAGTGATTGATAAGATGAGATGAGATAAGATAAGATAAGCCTTTATTAGTTCCACAATGGGAAAATTTAAGGATTGCAGCAGCACAGGGACAGCAGCACTCAGAGCAATAGCAAACAAGACAATAAGATAAGAATTTGTCAGCCAAAGCAGCAAACAAATATACATATGTCCACAGCTACATACACAGTGCAGAAGCATTGCAGCCAGATGGTATCAACAGCACTACAACTAGTCAAACTACCGCCAAAAACACAAATATGGACCCAGACAGCACGTTTCACATTTTGAATGAACAGTGTGGTTGTCACAATCGATAATAACTGCAGTTTGTCCTAGTCGTGTACTGGAGGGGATGAACTCTATTGTGCAAAGTTTGTGCCATTTAATATGGCCTCTATGATGGTATCAAAGGCGGCAAAACGATCAAGGAGAATGAGGAATGTTAATGTTTCCAGCATCAGAGGAGAGGAGGAGGTCATTATCATTTCTAAGAGGGCAGTTTCAGTATTGTGATGAGGAGCAGAATCCACATTGAAGTGTTTCATACAGGTTATTGGCAAAAAGGCGGTCTTGAGTTGAGAGGCTACAACACGTTCCAATAATTTAGACAGGAAGGGTAGGCTGGAGATTATTCAAAAATTATTAGGGATGTCAGAATTGAGGCCATTTTTTTTTTTTTTTTTTTTTTTAAATGGCGAGAAGGCAGCCCTGACAAGGTAGGAAGGGATTGGGTTCAGGTTGTAGGTCACAATGTTCCTTCCAGTGATGAGTTTTGGAGAGGTCTGTAGAAGAGACTGGGGAGAATTCGGAGAAGGTTGCTTGGGTGAAGGGGGCGTGAATTTTGGAGAGGAGCTGAAACGGTGGTGGTTAGACTGCTGTAGATGTTGTCTATTTTAGTTTGGAAGAAAGAAAGGAAGGGGGTACATTTGCTATCTGCGAATGATTGGGAGCTGCTTGTCCGGAGGTTTAAGCGTCTGTTGATTGTTGAGAAGAGTTCTTTTGGTTTTCCAGAGCCAGACTGATTCAGATTAGAGTAGTAGGTGGATTGACATGGGAGGAGAGCATCTTTATATTGCAACAAATTGAATCTTTGAAAGCTTCAAGGTGAACTGTGAGTCCATCTTTTTTTTTTTTTTTTTGCTATGTCTTTCCTGTCGTCAAGCACGGGTTTTTCATCACGCAGAGATTGGGGTGTGCTAGGGAGCAGAATGAGTGAAAGAGACTGTTTTGTTTTTGATGGGTGCAAGCTGGTTAAGGCAGGAGGATGTGAACGTGGTTGTAGTAATCTGTGAGGTCAGAGTGTGTATGGAGATCCATGAAGGAGAGATGCCTTTTTTTTTTCTGAGAGGGAGGAGGGGAAAAGAGAATTTGTTTTGCAGAAAGTGACTGTGTGCTTTTGCTTTGGCAGTGGGATGGGAGTGGTAATGGTCATGGTAATGGCTAGGTGGTCAGTAGGGTTGGGAATCATCGCTAATTTTCAGAATCGATTCGATTCCAGTTCTTGAGGTTTTGAATTGATTCAATTCCAATTTGATCTGATCCTGATTCAGTCAGGGAAATTACCATTTAAACAGCTATTTTACTTGCCAAGAAAAAAAAAAATCTTAGAGACCTAATGCTGCAAATTGTACCAGGAATACTCTAACTTTGTTAATACATAAATTATCACAAGAAGTGACCCAAAATCAGTTACAACTAGAAAAGCACTCGGAGAGCGCAGACCTCCGCCAAGCGCCACAGTTCCCCCCATACAGTGTTTGTGTGTACGTTTTCCGATTCCTTGACCATGAAAACATATGACTAGCAATTGGATTCACAATGATAGGATTAGTGGTTCAGTAGTTATTGACGAAAATGGCATTTTCCGTAATGGCGGTTTAGCGCCACAGTTCCCCCCATACAGTCTTCAGATTCCTTGACCATGAAAACATATGACAAGCAATTGGATTCACAATGATAGGATTAGTGGTTTAGTAGTTATTCACGAAAATGGCATTTTTGCGTAATGGCGGTTTTCTTGTGGACGGTGATCCGGATCACCACCAAAATCTAATCACCTTTAGGATTCCCCATTTCTGACAATCTGTGAAAATTTCATGAAAATCCATCCATAACTTTTTGAATTATCTTGCTAACAAACAAACAGGCAAACAAACAGACAAACCAACGCCGATGATCACATAACCTCCCCGTTTGGCGGAGGTAATAATGCACTTTTTATTATTTAACTTATGGTTTCACAAAGTGCTCACAAGTGCTTTCTTTAGTGCAAAGGGTGTGTCATGTCACATGAACAACCCAGAGTAAGTAAACAAATTCAATGCATGAAGCATGTAGACATAATCTCACTGTATTTCAGTCCCTCCAGGATTTCGTCAGCTGTTTTTGTGATTGTTCCTGCCCAAAAAGCCTGAATTTGTGGGAGCTTTTCCAAAAAGTTGCAATGAAAGTTGTGACATTTTTAAAGGTTTTTTGCACTGAAAGTTGTGTGAGGAAGTACAGATTTTAAAATAGCTCCTTTTTCCATAGTTTACAGTGATGCTATTCTTTGTAACACCACAAGAAAAGCACAGGATTGCCAAAAATTTCCTGTTAAACACTGATTTATTTTGAATTAAATGCTCAGTAAAATTGTCAGAAATGACCAACATTGTATTCTTGCTGAGAACTTAAAAAGATAAATTAAAGAAAAACAACTAAACTGCATGGGATGCATGTTAGAGTATGGAGAAAATTATGGCAGCACCTTCTTGAATCTTGAATTTGAAAACTAACACCCCTGAAAAATTTGAGGTCTTCTTCTGTGCTGAAATCCACAAGGAAGCAGGGATGGTCGTCCACTGACAACCTCTTCCCTTCAGAAGGTCTCAGTGCAGGATCAACCTTGGAGTGGAAACCCGGTCTTCACTGATCTAAGGGGAGATGAAAAGGAGAACAGATTTCAAAGTCAAATTAATAATCATATTTTTAAATCCCCACACCGCAGTAGGGTTTAATAATTTAGTTTCTTTTATTTTTTGTTGTTTATATTTTAATTACAGATTAACTTTCAACTTTTGAAAAGGGTTTCAATTCATTTCCGGAGAAGATTTGTTCATTTCAGTTTAGTCCTATTGAGTAACAAGTAAAAATGGTTCATTGTACTGCAGCCTTTATTAATTCTGCTGTTTTCATTTTATTGTGATTATTATTAATCTCACCATCAAATCTCTCAAGTGCTAGAAGTCCAAAATTAAATGTGTCATTCAATACAAATGCTACTTGAAGGCAGCTGCCTCTGTCATGAAGCCCAGAAGGATGTCAGAAAATTCACTGATAAATGCTGCACATGGTTTCGGTGGTCTATAAACTCTAATGCATAAAATTGTGGGGCTGTTAAAAACAAAGGCTGTACTCATCAAGTGTTATTGCTTTATAGTTAAAATCACTAGAGATTATCAATGCAGTTCCACCACCTTTCTGACCCCTCCTTGTAGAAAATAAAAAGTTAAAATTGGGTGGAGAGGCCTCAGTGAGAACAACTGAGTTAAAAACAGACAGTCCAGTTTATAATCTAAAATCAAATTATTAATAATAAAAGATTTATTTAAAAGAGAGCGAACATTTAAAAGTGCCATAGTGATTGCTGATGGGTTGGTGTGTGAGGTGGTTTGTTGGGTGTTTGTGTCATAACTCGCCCCTCAGGGCAGGAAAAAGACCCAAACGCTGGCCTGTGAGTTGCTGTAACTAAACTAAGAACAAAAACGTTAATATACAAAAACAAATGGCAACTCAAATAACATACAGAAAAAACCAATACTCAAACATAAAATAAGGACGAGATGAGAAAAGTACAGAAAATGATCTAAACAAACTGGAAGCATGAGCACGGTGCTCCCCCTGTGCTCAGCAACATGACAGTTTGAGTTAATTCTGACATGGTTCTCATGGTCTACTCCACCTGTCCGAATCCAGTGTGGTCTGTTGCTAGAAATAATGGGGAGAATGGGGTAGGTGGATGGTGAGGGAGGACTGGTGCGGGGGGGCGGGGGGAAGTGGAGTGGGGAGGGGGTGCAGCTTGTGGGTAAAATGTACCTACAGGGGAGACAGGCTGACGTAGCAGATAAAACAGAATAAAACATATCTGTTAAAATGTGAGCGCCCAGCCTGCTCAGATGTACACCATGTCTCCAATAAAATGATGTATGGTTCCAGGTTAAAACAGGTTAAAATTGTCAATTAAAGTAAAACCACATGTGGCAGTAGCAGACTGAAGCCATGGTGAAGGCTCAGGATCTGGCTAAAGCGACCGATGCCTTGGCCTAGTGGAGGCAACGGTCCGGCTGGACCCAGAGGTCTTCCTGAGAAGCACCTGGAAAGGGGGCGGTAAATGGAGCGACACCGGAGGATAACGTTGGGCCAGAGAGACCGCAGTGGCAAGTGAAGACAATCCAGGACCAGAGACAGCAGGATCAGTTAACCCAGAACCAGGATCAGCAAAGTCAGAAGAAGAGTTCTTAGCTGGAAAGGAGTCAACAGGCCGGAAAGGGGCGCTTTCATCGAAATCCTTACTGGAGGATGGACCCTGGTCTCGGCTAAGAATTATAGTATCCAAATGTCTCTTTGCTTCCTCAATTCTATAGAGATTGGAGATATGCTGTGCCAGTCTGGCAATCTTCTTGGTGAAGGTGACACAGTTTTGACAGCCAGCTGACAGGGTAAATGGCACCATGACACATGCGAAAACTCACTGAACTTAGGATCTATTAAGATCCCAGCTCTAATTTAAAAGGTAAAAATAAAGTTAAAAATGTCCAGGGTTTAAAAGGGTAAGAATAAAACGGACAAAATTAAAATAAATTGATGTAAAACTCTATGAGAATGTGGCTCGTCAGAGTTCTGTCAGACTGTGGCTGCTGATAGAAACCTAGCTCTTTTTGTGTCACATTTACCTCCGGTAGGCACAGGTAATGGACTCACACAGCAGGCAGTACTCCAGCGTAACATGGCAATTTATTATCAAACACAAATGAACAAACAAAATAGCAGCACGGGAGCTGAAACACAAACAACTAAGGATATGACTTACAGGGATTCTGGGTTTCCGGCAGGGAAAAACAGATGGGACAACACCACACCAGACAGACACTGAACACTGATGTATATAAGGTGATGATTGATGACAGATTAGAGACAGCTGGGGAACAATCAAGGGCAGCCAGGAAGTGGCTGCAGGTGAGGAGACAGGATGGGCGGGGCTGTGCAGATAATCACAAACAGGGGATGCACATGAAACATGACAGTGAACACACAGGCCAACCATACAGGAGTAATAGAGAGAGGCCAGTGGCTAGGGATACGGAAAACATGGGGAGTTGGAACAATAGGTAAACAGATATACACACAGACCCAGGACCAAACGGGGGTGATACAGCAGACGAGAGAGGACTCAGGGGACCACAGAGGGCAATAAATACAAATGATAATCATACATAATCACAGAAAAAAACAATAAATAGACAAAGTGTGGGCCTGATCCTGTGATCCAGCCCAAACTATGACATTTTGGCTGTTCTGAGGCTCTTTACCTCTCCCCTCTCATACTCAGTGTATCATTAATGAGCACAGTGCTGGCAAAGAAACGTATTTTGAAAAACTGGAAGACTCCATTATCTGCATGCTTCAGTGAATGGTTGCAGGAACCGATTTCTCTTATTCATTTAGAGAAACTTAATTTTAACGAGAAAAGCACTCAGAGAGTGCATACCTCCGCCAAGGCTCCTTCTGTCCCTCATGGATCACTCCAAAATGCAAAGGGTTTGTGTGTAGGCCTAGAGCCACTTCAGGTGAAAACTGCATCAAAGTCTGTCCATCAGTTTTGGAGTACTGTTGCTCACACGCTGTGAGAAGATAAGAGCCTTGACTGAGGTATGCATTCTTAGAGCATCTCCAAAATGTAATGGCTTCCTCTCTGGCCCAATAACTGCATCTGGCGAAAATTTCATCCAAATCCATCCAGTAGTTTTTGTGTAATCCTGCTGCACAAATACAAACAAAGTCCTTGGTGGAGGTATGCACTCTCAGATCACCACCAAAATCTAATCATCTGTTCCCCGTGCCATTATACACCTTTCCTGAAAATTTCATCCAAATCCGCTCATAACTTTTTGCGTTATTTTGTTAACAGATAAACTAACGCCGACAGAAACAACCTCCTTGGTGGAGGTCATAACTTGGAGTGGCGTGAAAAATGGTCAGAATGCTGGGGTCCATTGCTGAAATATTTGGAAACTATTTGATTGTTGGCCTTTATTGTACTGTATACTGTATTGAGTGGTTGCTTCTTTGGCGTGCTGGGGCATCTGAGTGTTTCGAATATTGTGATTTTTTTCTCTTTTTCCTTGTTTTCTTTTTAATGTGATTTAGAGGAGAGGTTTTTTGATTCATCAATACTGCGAGTATTGTGGCAGTTATGGGCCTTTTGGATGAGTCAATGAGGATTCTGATGTCATATCTTTTGTGACTGATTTCTAGGTCATGGTGTTTGGTTTGCTCAGATGCACGAGCAAACACACTGCTGGGGGTTTTTTGGTGTGTGTTACATATGATGAAATCCTGTCTAATTTAGTAAAACTCACAGTAGTGTAAATTACAATGGCTGGCTTTTTTCTCTCCTTTTCTTTGGACAAGCTTTTGAAAGAAGCTCTCTTTTTGTAATTTGACCACTATGCCCCCCGTAGTGTGTATGTTTGATTGGGATGAATGTATATTTGTCTTTTTTTTTTCGATGATTAGTATTGGGTTTGTGCTTGTTTTTGTTCTGTATTTACTTAAAATTCAGGGGTTGCCCGGAGGGCAGAACATGACATCATCTTTTCAAAGCGTTCCCAGGGTGAAGTAATTACCAGTCCTCTGGATCAGCTGCAGCTCTCACGATACAAAACAATGCCTTTACATTGTTTTTCTCCTCTTTGGATCCTTTTTTCATTGGTCAGAAAACAGGTGAGGTTTAGTAATTTCCCACTATACGTGTGTTTAGTGATGTGGGATGATGAGAGTTGTTGTCCGCTAATCGTTGAAACAAAAATTAAATGTTACTCTATTATTATACGACAACAAAATACATTACGTGGAAAATGGTCTTTTAAATTGACAAACATATGTGTAACTCGTGGCAAAATTTGATTGGGATCAAAAGGTTATTTCGCTCTTGCCATTCATTTCAATGGAGATTATTTTCAATTTAAGGTTCCATATGTGGAAGTAGAGGGGGCGTGATTTAGGCTCTATTTCTGGAAGTAGAGGAAAAACCTTGGAAAAGTCAAAACTGCTTAGAGAGAAAAACAAGATAAACATGTTTTTGTAAGAAAAGTGATAGTTTTGATATGTTTTTGATAAATGTGACCAATAGACACATTTCAGATGATTAAAACCTACAAACACACCATTTTTCAGTCAATGACCCCTTTAAATGTTTTTCATTCATGTTCAGTATTTTATCCAGTTTATTATCAGTGTAATAAAATGCAGTTTTACAGATATGTATGTGACCTCAGACCTCTGAGAAAGAGAAGGATTAAAAATGATGCTCATAAAACCACTTACACTCATGAACTCTGACTGACTATTAGATGTGTGGAACAATTTAGTTTTTTTTTTTTTTTTATGTGGAGCAACAATATATTCTGTGCTGTGATAATACAGACCTTCAGAGAAATGCACAGTAGACAAAAAAAGACCTCAGAAGCACAGAAGACCCCATCCCAGGATCGGACCTTCAATAATAACCTGGATCTCCTCAAACCCCAAGACAGGTGGATGTCATTTTCCTAAGAATTTCATTGGCCTGAGGGCAGTCCTTACGTATACACTCACTGAGCTCTTATCTGGATCTTAACCTGCTCTGGGGCAGGTTATCTTCACAGCTTCAGTTACCATGGTGATGTACACTGGTTGGAAGTGAACCAGCTTCATAGTCCAGAAAACCCAGAGTTACCTCACCGAGCCCAAATCCTGCTTCATAGTACAGATACAGGCTGTGTCTCAATTCAGGTGCTTCAGCCTCCTAGACCGCAGCCCTGGAGGCCAGAACACTCAAAGGCCGGTAGGCTGCATCTAAAGGCTGATTTTTGGCTGTTAAATGAGACGGTCTAGTCTTTGGAGGACGTATGTTTGCGTGACAATGCACTACCCTGTTGCCTAGCAACCATGACAGCATCGGCTGAGTTGTTTTTTTTTGCTCACATTTTTGACAGAGAGAAAACTTTATTTTTTATCTTCATTATTGTACTTTCTTTACCTTTTACTTGAGAATCTTCACCCGACAGAAAAAGGACCATGACAGATAAAATAAGACTTTAACTCATGTTAAAGTCAGCAGGTAAAATAAAGATAAATTAAAACCACAAAATAAATAAATTAATTTTTATTACTTTAAATACAGGTCCATCTCAAAAAAAATAGTTCATATATTTTTTGTCACTCATTTCAGAAAGTGAAACTCATATATATTATATAGATTCATTACACAGACAGTGATATATTTCAAGTGTTTATTTCTTTTAATTTTGATGATTATTGCTTACAGCCCATGAAAACCCCAAATTCAGTTTCTCAAAAAATTAGAATATTGCATAAAATTAATTTTAAAAAATTGTTTTTTAATAGAAATGTTGGCTGACTGAAAAGTATGTCCATGCACACACTCAATGCTTGGTCAGGGTTCCTTTTGGATTAATTAAGATAAGATAAGATAAGATAAGCCTTTATTAGTCCCACAACGGGGAAATTCCAGGATTGCAACAGCACAGGGATAGCAACACTCAGAGCAACAATCAGAAGGCAAGAAAAAAAGCAAGCAAGCAAGAGCAGCTAATATACATATGTACATATTACTATAAATATATATATATATATATATATATATATATATATATATATATATATATACACACAGACACACAGTGCAGAGCATTGTAGCTGGATGGAATAAATATATGAGTATATAAACACACAGTGCGGAGCATTGTAGCTAGGTGGAATAAATATGTAAATATATAAACACACACAGTGCGGAGCAATGTAGCTAGATGGAATAAATATATAGATATATAAATATAAACACACCCAGTGCGGAGCATTGTAGCTAGATGGAATAAATATGTAAATATATAAACACACACAGTGCAGAGCATTGTTGCTAGATGGGATGAAACAGCATAACCATCTACTTAGTTATCCTACATGGTATGATTATGTGCCCATACATATTCTCACCCTCCATAGCGACCGGTATTTTCCTAGTTGTATGCCGGAGGGGACCATTGTGTAAGTCTATTGCATCTTTTGCATTCAAAAAACTATTAGGTTGTTACGTCTTTTTGCTATCTCTGCGAGCAGCCCTGCTTAGGTTGTACAGTCTGACAGCCGTTGGTAGGAAGGACCTGCGAAACCTCTCGGTTGTGCACCTAGGATGATGTAGTCTGCTGCTAAATGAGCACCTCAGTGCATTCAGTATGTCCTGCAAAGGGTGGAACTCGGACTGCAGCAGAGATGACAGTTTAGCCACCGTCCTTCTCTCTCCTATCTCCTCCACTGGGTCAAGGCGCTGCCCCAGGACAGAGCTAGCTTTCTTGATCAGTTTGTTCAGTCTCTTCCTATGGGCTGCAGTAATGCCACTGCCCCAGCAGACCACTCCAAAAGTGATGGCTGATGCCACCACCGTGTCATAGAATGTCTTCAGCAGTGCTCCTTGTACACCAAAAGACCTGAGTCTCCTCAGTAGGAACAGCCTGCGCTGTCCCTTCTTGTAGAGTGCGTCAGTATTACTGTATCAATGTGGCGTGGCATGGAGGTGATCAGCCTGTGTTACTGCTCAGGTGTTATGAAGGTCCAGGTTGCTTTGATAGTGACCTTCATCTCGTCTGCATTGTTGGGTCTGGTGTCTCTCATCTTCCTCTTGACAATCCTCCACAGGTTCTCTGTGGGGTTTAGGTCAGGAGAGTTTGCTGGCCAATCAAACACAGTGATGCCATGGTCATTAAACCAGGTTTTGGTACTTTTGGCAGTGTGTGTGGGGGGGGGGGAGGGGGGGAGTCCTGCTGGAAAATGAAATCAGCTTCTCGATAAAGCTTGTTTTTTTATTTCTTAAAATTAATTTTATGTAATATACTAATTTTTTGAGAAACTGAATTTGGGATTTTCATGGGCTGTAAGCCATAATCATCAAAATTAAAAGAAATAAACACTTGAACTATATCACTCTCTGACATTTACTTTCTAGTGTTCTGCAGCAGACCACAGTCCTGTACTGTAGGATGATGAGCCTCAATGATGTTCAGCAGCAGCAGAACAGATTCCATCTTCAGCTTCATCTACGTTGTACTGGTGCATTTCATTAAATTAGAAAATAATGATTTGTCATTTCATTTTAAAAGCTATAATTATTATCATCAATATTAAATCAGGTTTAAAATGTTTCACTCTGTGTGTAATAAACATATGAAAGTCTCTTTTAGAATTATCTTGCAAAAAAAAATACCTTTTTCAAAAAACTACTTCATTGAAATGCAGTTTTTCTAACTATTAACAGTAAACAGGCAATGTTTTTATTTAGCTTGTTTCAGTTTGCAAAGTAAACTGCTAAAAACATCACGATCAATAAAACAATTCATCAAATTTCTTTCATTGTGGTTATTCCAGTCAAATATCAGTTTTATAAATCTTGAGTCCAGCCTGTTCTCTCCACAGCTGACCCTCGGTTCCTGCAGGTTCTCCACCGTGAACCTTGGAAATAAGCCATTAAAAAGGAAAAAAAAGAAAAGAAAAATCTGATTATCACTTCAAATGTGATGGACATTTTTAAGATCAGCATAATAAAATTATTACAGATGTCCTGTCCCTCCTCAGCTTCATAAACTGCTTCGTTTTCTCTAAAAATAACCTTACATGTTTTGTTTTTTTTACAGCGCCACATAAACAAATAAATAACATCAACTTCCCGATGTCTCTACAGGACTTTAAAATTTATCTTAAATCAAGTTATTTCAACCATGTCATACTGTATTTTTATATTACATTAGTTAATAAACTGACATTAATGAGAAAAAGGTTTGACTTCAGAAAAAATAACAGTTCAACATGTTTAATTAACGTTTAGTGAAGCATACAGCACATCAGAAAAAAATAATGTCATCTAACATGAGCTGAAATAATCAGATGTTGCTGTTTTCTGGATTATTGGTGTTTTCACGTTCAAACCGCTGCAGAATTAAAGCAAAAAAAACTTAGGCTGAACTGTTTCTGACTTCGTTCTGCTTCTGCCTGAGCCGAGAAATATAAAAAGCCAGGCTAAGCCACACACTGAATGCTGGGATATGTTAAGGCCACAGGGATCCTCTCATGTATCCTTTGTTTTCGGGGTTTTGAAGGCTGTATTTGTCGGCCACAGGTGAAGAAGCCCACAGAATGGGACAGCCTTGGATGCAGCACAGTGACGTATCTGGCCTAGAAATGCACGCTTGGAGGATACAGAACCTGAATTGAGACACAGCCTCTGCATTTAAAGTGATCACTTCCAGGAGCCAGAGCCAATCACATTCCAGTCTTCTGTGTTGCCAGATAAGAGATGGGCAAACTTCTGGAAGGAAAAGCACAGTGAGCTGCAGTCATGAAAACAAGCTGGAGCTCATTTCTACCCGATAGCGAACACTGCAGCGGCTAAATTAGCCAGACTTCTTAATCCAAAAACAAAGAAAAGCTGCAGCTATGTTCATCAAAGGAGAAGGGACTAGAATGATCCCCTGTCTTTACAAAGGCTTAATTTTTAAATAGGCTTAATTTATTTCATATTTTTGTAAATGGTGGTATAGGTAGACTAATCAACTAACAGGTTCAGTAGAGCACTCATGGTTTAAAGTGCTGATGACACGTTTTTGACTTCCTCTAATTTTTCAACACATAATACAATATGACAAAATAGGTTGGTCTGTGCAGTTCTAAGTCAAACAGGCTTTTTTTCACGCGAATATCCGACGTTTTCATGAGCGCCGCGTCACCAATTACGTCAGTGGCTGGAAAACCCCGCTGCCATGTAGTCACGTCATCGACAGAACACAGCGCTTGGCTGCTCATTGTACACACAGGATGGAAGTGGCTGAAAACATCCACGATGGTTCCAGCACATGTAGTCTGGAATTGGTTTGTGTTGTCCGATCTAACGATGATTATAGTTCCAAAGAATGGGATGATAATGAAGAATCTGGGGGCATCAGACCATATAGGTTTAAGCCGTGCCAAACGGGCATCGTGCCAAGCCAGTCAGACTCAGAGTGACGGTGGAGAGGCACACATGCCCGCCGCAGCAGCAGCGACAAACACACAGCAGGGGAACACCAGTGTTATTCTTTTGTTACAGATATTGCAACAAATTATTTGTTCATAAATATAATTTATTTAAACCCGATTTTTCAATAAAATCATAGCAGTGTATTCTCTGTGGCTCAGGCATCAGGATTATTATGGATTATATTTTGAGTTCTTGTTGTTTTTGTTTTGTACGTGTGTTTCATGTGCGTTTTGAGCCACTTTCACGTGGGCACTATCCAAGATTCGCCAGTCCGAACACACGCGCCCTCTCTCTTTGACAGTCAGCTGTTCATGGTTTGTGTGCATCATCTGCCGTGTTGTCAGCCAGCCAATGTTGCCAGCGCTATCACGACGTGTTGGCGGCTCCACACAGCCGTGGTTCTGTTGCGCCCCTTGAAGCGATGTCGGCCCTGGGGTGCAACTGTGATTAGCACGTCTCCTCTGCATGTTCGCTGGGCGATGTCGGCCCCGAACGCCAACTGTAAGTGTTTCTGTTTATTTTTGTGGGTCTTCACCTTTTTGGGAACTGTTGTCATCATTCTTATGTTCAGTACATGTGCTGTGGTGAATTCTGCGCCTAAATCCATTCATCATGACCCTCTGTGCGCTCTTACGCAGGGCAGGGAGAGGGAGGATGAAATAACGAGGATTTGCGGGCAGGGTTCACCACAACACATTTAATACAGAAAGACAGACAATTCCCTGAAAGGTGAAGATGTACAAGAAACGGGCACACTTACTGATGGCGTTCGGGGGCAGACATCGCCCAGCGAATGAATGAGAGGAGACGTGTCTGCCACAGGTGCGCCCCAGAGGACATCGCTTCAAGTACGCACAAGAGCCACAGCGAACATGGAGTGACTATCGCATCATGAGAGTGCTGAAAATACTGGCAGACAAACAGCACAGATGACAATACTATGGACCATTAGTGCATGACTGACAAATGGCCGCGAAGTACACGCACTGCTGGTGATGGTGTGATTAGAAGCACCTGGGCGAGGACCGGGAAACATGATCAGCAGGAGTTTGAATCAGCTGGTGATATTGAGAGAAGGGACGTGGCCGGACCAGCGAGATGTCAGCATGGGATCACAGAAAGTAGGTCAAAGCTGCGCGTAAATCCATTAATCCTTCCCCTCCTCGTGTGCTCCTCCTGCATAAAAGCGCAAGACTTAATAACAGTTGGAGTTGAAGCGTGTGATGTGGTCTTTCACGGTGTGATGTTTATCTAAGCCTGTGACACAACGCCAAGGCACAGCCATAAAATTAAAACAACAAACCAGAGAAACTGTGAGCTACAAAGCTGCTGTCATTCCAGTCAACAACACCGGAGTCGTTCTCCCGCTTATGTCATGGGGGTGCCTCCCTTAATTCGGTGGGCGGCACTACAGTCCAGTCAGCAGCTGCTGTTTTTTGATGATAACTAGTTTATGCAGGCGCGGTTGTAAATGTTATATTGATCATCGACAATGACTTTTGGGTTTACACAACATCCTAAAAAATGTCAAAATCGTGTAATCAGCCCTTTAAGGTACTTGCAGAGGCAGCCACTCTCTGCTTTATGTTGGTTGGTTCTTCTCCTCATTGTCGTGCCTGAAAACAGTTTAACACACACCTCCCCGTGGACTAAAGCTCAGTCACAGGCTCCAATAACACCAAATGCTGTGGATTAAATGACTTTTGTCCCTTCCTGTGGTAGTTCAGCTGTATAATGACAGTGTTCCTCTGAAGTCTCATATCACTTTAAAAGCCCAGGGGAAGGTTCAGAGCACAACTGTGCCTTTTCTCTCTCAGTGCAATGAAATTTCCTACAGGAGGATACGATTTTCCTCTGACAGGATTTCATGTCTGCAGTCTTCAGCCCTCTTATCCGTAAAGAGCCTGAGCATAACTGCAGCTGAGTGGATCAGTCCGAGAACTGCCCTGAAGTGTGGAGAATTCC
Source organism: Pholidichthys leucotaenia (assembly GCA_020510985.1). Taxonomy (NCBI): domain Eukaryota; kingdom Metazoa; phylum Chordata; class Actinopteri; order Cichliformes; family Pholidichthyidae; genus Pholidichthys; species Pholidichthys leucotaenia. The sequence continues at coordinate 32,767,788 of CM035842.1, read as the reverse complement.
CCTGTTGGAATCCTTTTTTTGGTTTTTAACACACCCAGCCAAGTGTTCAGATGCATCCTTTATGAACAACCCTGAATGGCCCGGAGCTTCAAAAGTCTTCCAATAAACTTTTAAAATCATCTGAATCACCCACGATGCACCTGGGAAACTCAAATCAGCCAGTTCTCTCCTTTTCTCACACAGATGATTCCACTGTCTCACTTGTCAGAGCTTTGTTGTTCCTGTAGAACTTCACCAAGTAATGAGTTAACATGCCAACTATAGAACAGTCTGGATTTCTTCGTCATTCATCACAGACTCATCATCTACACGCTTTGTTTGCATTTCAGTCATGGTTTACCAATTGCTGAAAATTAGCATTTGTTATGATCTATCACACCAATTTAGATAACTTTTTTTTAAAAAGATGCCTTGTAGGGGCCTCACAAGACCATCATAAATTTGAGTACTTAACCCTTCAGAGGACATTCACTGAAACACCTCCTGTAGCTGCTGATCGGACCTGCACAACGTTCAGGAGGAATTTGGGGCCATTCTTCTAATCTCAAAGACCAGTCAAAGCACTTATTGGTTTACCAGAGATGGATAAGTAGAGCCAGTTTATAATGAGCAATTAACCCAACATGCAGGTCTTTGTGGGTTTACTGCAGGTACTTACCTGCCTCCCACAATCCAGAGCACAGGGAGCACAACATGCTAATTCCCACTCCTGTCAGCCCAGAGATTGGTCACCTGGTCATTTTAAAGGCATACTTGTCAAACATAAGAATTTAATATTTACACTTTAGAAGTGTAGGGTGAAGTCCCGTGTCCACCCCCCCCCCCCCAGCTGTTCACTCTACACATTTGCACATATATGGCCACAGCTCTCTGACACCCAGCGGTACTGTGCAGAACTATAGAGGTTAATTAAGCAAAATTACATGAGAGGGAGTGTGGTATCAATGAAAATATCACTGCTTTGATGCAGTCATAGGCTCTGTGCAAAGTTAGCTATTCCATAGCACTATATTAAACATAATATAGAATATTCATTTTGTCATCTAGAACTACTCATGCTCAGAAAATAGACTGTATGACCCTGTTGCATATAAAAGGGACTCTTTGCCCCACTCCCATAAACTACCTGGTATTCATATAGAATACAGCTGTAGTGGAGTGAAACATGTTAGATGAAATGTCTGATAGTGGTTATTGGGGAACTTAGTCACTCCTGGAATCTCTATTGACCAGTCAGATTGCTTGGTCAAAACCAACTGTTGTATAATTTTTTTTAAAAAATTCCCACGCTTTTTCTGGTGTGCACAGCAAAATTCCACGTGATGCAGTGTACCACCACAGCCCTGAACTTTTATGGACTCAGAGTCTGCTCTGTTGTGGGTTTACCAGCACAGTTAACAAGATGATCTGTGAGGCATTACCGTTGTTAAATAATACTTAACAAACTTAGTCGAAGTTCTCAGTAAGAGTATCAGGGCCATTTAGGTGCCCCAAAATTTTCTTTTCAAGAAGTTTTTAGTTCCAAATAGAGCAGGGATTAGATATAAATACTGAAATTCAAATGGTTTACACTTAAGCAACTAGACAGAAATTTGGTTCACATCAATTTAAATTCAACATCACTATAAAATGGGAAACATGGATAAAAAAACATACAGCTGTGGTAATGTTTTCTCCATCAACAGTAGCTACCATTATGTCATCCATGGTTCGATGAAGGACTAGCTGTTACAATCCCTGATGTTTACACCACTTCTGAGTCCGTGGGGAGTTCTTGAGAGATGGCTGCTATAAGGCTTCACCGCCGGGACACATCATCAGTTGTGTACCTTAGCATCACAGGGTGTTTCGGCCATTTATCACAAGACACCCTCCACTGAGGCAGGCCCACCACAGGTTGATCAGGCCTGGGTGTGTGTCCCACGGTTTAGCTGTTTGCCTTAGAAGCCCAGATGGTATCACTCCTTTTCATTCACCACCAGCAACTGGTCCTCTCGGCAGTGTCGACCAGCTCTTAATAGCCATCATCATTCATTTATACTCACGTTGTCAGAGAAATGTATTTCAGTGGAACTCAACTACAGTGGGGCAAAAAAGTATTTAGTCAGCCACCAATTGTGCAAGTTCTCCCACTTAAAAGATGAGGGAGGTCTCCAATTTTCATCATAGGTATACCTCAACTATGAGAGACAAAATGAGGAAAAAAAATCCAGAAAATCACATTGAAGGATTTTTAATGAATTGATTGGTAAATTCCTCAGTAAAATAAATATTTGGTCACCTACAAACAAGCAAGATTTCTGGCTCTCACAGACCTGTAACTTCTTCTTTAAGATGCTCCTCTGTCCTCCACTCGTTATCTGTATTAATGGCACCTGTTTGAACTCATTATCAGTATAAAAGACACCTGTCCACAACCTCAAACAGTCAGACTCCAAACTCCACTATGGCCAAGACCAAAGAGCTGTCAAAGGACACCAGAAACAAAATTGTAGACCTGCACCAGGCTGGGAAGACTGAATCTGCAATAGATAAGCAGCTTGATGTGAAAAAATCAACTGTGGGAGCAATTATTAGAAAATGGAAGACATACAAGACCACTGATAATCTCCCTCGATCTGGGGCTCCACGCAAGATCTCACCCCGTGGGGTCAAAATTATCATGAGAACGGTGAGCAAAAATCCCAGAACCACATGCGGGAACCTAGTGAATGACCTGCAGAGAGCTGGGACCAAAGTAACAAAGGCTACATCAGTAACACACTACGCTGCCAGGGACTCAAATCCTGCAGTGCCAGACGTGTCTCCCTGCTTAAGCCAGTACATGTCCAGGCCCGTCTGAAGTTTGCTAGAGAGCATTTGGATGATCCAGAAGAGGATTGGGAGAATGTCATATGGTCAGATGAAACCAAAATAGAACTTTTTGGTAAAAACTCAGCTTGTTGTGTTTGAAGGAGAAAGAACACCATACCTACTGTGAAGCATGGGGGTGGAAACATCATGCTTTGGGGCTGTTTTTCTGCAAAGGGACCAGGACGACTGATCCGTGTAAAGGAAAGAATGAATGGGGCCATGTATCGTGAGATTTTGAGTGAAAACCTCCTTCCATCAGCAAGGGCACTGAAGATGAAACGTGGCTGGGTCTTTCAGTATGACAATGATCCCAAACATACCACCCGGGCAACGAAGGAGTGGCTTTGTAAGAAGCATTTCAAGGTCCTGGAGTGGCCTAGCCAGTCTCCAGATCTCAACCCCATAGAAAATCTTTGGAGGGAGTTTAAAGTCCGTGTTGCCCAGCGACAGCCCCAAAACATCACTGCTCTAGAGGAGATTTGCATGGAGAAATGGGCCAAAATACCAGCAAGTGTGTGAAAACCTTGTGAAGACTTACAGAAAACGTTTGACCTCTGTCATTGCCACCAAAGGGTATATAACAAAGTATTGAGATGAACTTTTGTTTTTGACCAAATACTTATTTTTCACCATAATTTGCAAATAAATTCTTTAAAAATCAGACAATGTGATTTTCTGGATTTTTTTTCCCCTCATTTTGTCTCTCATAGTTGAGGTATACCTATGATGAAAATTGGAGACCTCTCTCATCTTTTAAGTGGGAGAACATGCACAATTGGTGGCTGACTAAATACTTTTTTACCCCACCGTATTAAAAAGGCATTCAAAGTTCCCGAAAGAGTTCTACTGCCAGAGGGTCTCCGAGACCAGTGCTCCCCAACGCTATTCTATGGTGGGCCAAGACTCTGCAGGTTTACTGTTCCACCCAGCTTCTTCAGCCAGTGTTTGCATGGTGGTACAGTGGTTAGCACTGTTGCCTCACAGCTAGAAGGTTCCAGGTTCAAATCACCAGGTTGGCAGGAGTGTGATCCTTTCTGTGTAGAGTTTGCATGTTTTCCCTGTGCTGTATAGGTTTACTCCAGGGGCTCAGATTTCCTCCCACAATCCAAAGACATGCATGTTAGGTTAATTGGTGACTGAATTGTCCCAGGGTATCTGTCTCTGATAGGCCCTTAGAATAGAGGGTTAGTGTAGCAACTAGTTAAGCGCTATACAGGTGCATCTCAATAAATTAGAATATCATCGAAAAGTTATATTATTTCAGTAATTCAAAAAGTGAAACATATATAGATTCACTACACACAGAGTGATATATTTCAAGTGTTTGTTTCTCTTAATTTTGCTAATTATTGCTTACAGCTAATGAAAACCCAAATTTCAGTTTCTCAGAAAAATATAATATTACATAAGATCAATTAATAAAAGTGGATTTTTAATAGAAATGTTGGCCTACTGAAAAGTATGTCCATGTACACACCCACTACTTGATCGGGGATCCTTGCACATGAATTACTGCATCAATGTGGCGTGGCATAGAGACGATCAACCTGTGGCACTGTTGAGGTGTTATGGAAGCCATAGCAGCCTTCATCTCATCTGCATCATTGGGTCTGGTGTCTCTCATTCCTCTTGACAATACTCCATCACTGTCTGTGGAAATGTCACACTGGACCTCACACAACTTTGATTCTGTGCCTCTCTACTCTTCATCTAGACTCTGGAACCTTGATTTCCAAATGACAGGACTTGGCACCTGATTTGGGGAGCCATGTCATCTGCTGGTGTTGGTCCACTGAGTGTCAAGTCCAAAATCAGCGCAGCCATCTACCAGGAAATTTTAGAGCATTTCATGCTTTCCTCTGCCGACAAGCTTTATGGAGATGCTGATTTCATTTTCCAACAGGACTTGGCACCTGCCTACACTGCTAAAAGTACCAAAACCTGGTTTAATGACCATGGTATCTCTGTGCTGGATTGGCCAGCAAACTCTCCTGACCTAAACCCCATAGAGAATGTATGGAGTATTATGGAGTATTGTCAAGGGGAAGATGCGAGACACTAGACCCAACAATGCAGATGAGCTGAAGGCCACTATCAAAGCAACCTGGGTCTCCATAATACCTCAGCAGTGCCACGCTACATTGATGCAGTAATTCATGCAAGAGGAGTCCTTACCAAGTATTGAGTGTGTACACTGACATACAGAGGGTATAAAAAGTCTACACACCCCTGTTCAAATGTCAGGTTTTTGCGATGTTGTGGAAGAAGAAAGCAGACAAGGCAGCGAGCTGAACAACACATGAACTTTATTCTTCTTCCAACATCAAGTACAGGAAATACTCTAACTGGGTCTCTCTGCGCCTCCTTTTTATAACCTTTATTCCTGCAGCATGAGACCCAGGGAGTCCAAACACAATACTTTCAGCACAAAGACTTGCATGGCACATTAACATAATAACCACCTCTCTTCCTCTCTCAACTCCTGCGTCTTCCTACTCCCCGGGGGGTGGATAGTCCTTTCCAATGCGTCTGAGACCCTCTGAAGCCTCTTCCTCCATCAGTCCTATTGCAGGATTGTATAATAAAATGTTTGTCATAAGGTACAGGAATTATTTATTTTATTTAATAGTGGGTGTGAAAGGGGGCGGAGTTAAACCGGCACTTCTACACCCGCTAAATTAAATAAAAGCACTCGTAAAAGGGGCACCAGTCACAATGGACAATAATATTAACTTTAATTTTAATTAATTTTGTACCTTCAATTACTTAATGAATCACTCTCAGAGTTTCAGTGAGTTCTTTTCCTGACGTGATTAGGAAACAGATATATGCGAAAGGAAAACGCTTCAACTTCTCTCATTCACCCTTTTATTAAACTCATTCAGGTTACATGGCATGGCATTCAAATGATGGATAAACAGATTCAAATGTACGATATCACATCAACTGTTACTGGATTCCTGAACATAAAATCCAGCGTTACACCTCTGTAGAACCAAGGAGGAACCAGACTTATGTTTCAATGGTAAATGAAGGCTGAAATGTCTAACAAAACAACGCAATTTTATGGGGGAAATTCATAAGCTAATTATCTAAAAATGACTTCTGAATTAATCTACAAAAATTAAGGGCAGTTACTTAAAAATGACTAAGAGTCTTCCTTCAGTTTACATCTTTATCCTGTGGCTAAGAGACTAATTGAGCCCTGAAATATGGGCTATATTCAATTGTAATTTAATTGTTCAGACATCACGTTTTAACCCAGCAGATAGGAGAAGTAGGAGTTTCACTTACAAAACAGCTGTAGGTCCACGTTTCAGCGGGTCGATACCAGCCGAGTTGGGAGTTAGGACGTCGGAGGAAGCGGCTGCTGCGATGCTTCCTCACAGCTGTGGAAGTACAAACTCAGCTGGGGGCTCTCCAGACAATGGCAGCAGGGGATGGTCTGTCACCGAGCGGCGTGACAAGTCCTTGGAAAAGAGACCGAATTTGAGGTTTCTTGTAGCGGTATAGACCAAAAAAACTGAAGGAGAAACTTCTCAGTCAGGCGGGTATGAGGCCGGAAAGAGAGTCCAAAAAAAAAAAACACAGTCTCTGTCCACTTTAAATTAGGAAAATTAAAGGTCCACTTTAACGGCATGAAAAGTCATTAAAAAAAATTGAGAAAAACATTTACTAGGATAAGAATGGCTTCTGAGGTGAAGGAAAAAGTTTGAGAATTTGATTCTCTGAAAAAGCGAGCTCTAAAGAAAAAGGTGATTTCTTCTCAGTAACCAGAAAAACTAACGCAGGATTTGACAAACTTCACAAAGAACAATTTAGATAGAATAAAACTACACAGGACCTTGAAACGGTGGAACAAAATCTTCACAGACTTATCTAATCTCATTCTGTCTCTTTCTTGTCTGCTTTTTCTTCTTTAACTTTAACTTAGCTTAACTGCATAACTTGTCTCTGTTACACCTCGCTCTCGCCGGTCATCATTACCAGCTGCGCGCACACCTGCGCCTCATCGGCGATGAGCTATATCTACCCCTCTGCCCTCTGCTTCGGCCTGGAGTCGTCTTCGCTTCTACGCTCCTTCACGGCGACAGATCCGGTCTCTACCGACAGCGCATACTGCACGTAAGCAACTCTCCATACCCTTACCTTCTCTCCAGTCCTTCCCCTGTGCACAGGTGGATTCCCAGGCGGCGGCTTTTCCCTCTCCTCGCCTCATCTCCACCTGCATGGCTCCGGCGCGTCAAGGGCGCACAGCCGCGCTGTCTTCCAGGACACAGCTGTCAAGCCAACGCCAGCCACTCGTCCATCTGCACGTGAGCAAACGTAGTAAATTATTCCCACGGTGTGGTCGGCTACAACTAACCTCCTGCTCTGCTCTCCCCTCAGGGTTACCTGGTCGAACGGTGAGCTGTTCCGCCCACTATGCACGATGTCCACCCACACCACATCTCCATTCCCACTCACGCACTCATACACCATTGGTTGTCAATAAAAGCATTAAATCTTCCCGAGCCCGTATGCGTATGTTCCCTGAGTCCAAGGTTATGACAGTACAACTCCAACAAAGTGACTCAGCGGACGGCGGGCTAGCACGCCACTTTTCCAACTTACAGGCTCGGGTTGATTTAATTGCTCATCAGCAACAGACAGTTGTCAATCAGCTTACCCAAATTGTCCAGCGACTGAGCCACTTGGCTCCTCCGGCACCTCCCGGTGGGTCAGCCTCCGTTTCCCCCTCGGTAAGTCTCAGTGGCTCGGGTTCGCTGCCCCAACTCACACCCATCCCAACCCCGGCGCGCTTCACCGGGCAACTCGGTGAAGTGAGGGGGTTCCTCCTGCAGTGTGAGTCGGTGTTTGAGCGCGTTCCCGGAGACTTCCCGTCCGATCACAGCCAAATTGGGTACGTTGCTAACCTTCTGAGAGGGCGAGCGTTAGCTTGGGCCTATGCCGTCATGGCGAGACCCAGCTACACGAGCCTGACCTATGCCCAGTTCGTGCACCAATTCAAGGAGGTGTTTGACCATTCCGCTCGCGATAACATTCATGCCGCCCAGTTTTTAAATCTTCGTCAGGGTAGCCGGTCTGCCGCCGACTACGCTGTCGACTTCCGGGTGGCAGCGGCGGAGGTCGGTTGGGGCGAAGCGGAGCTCAGTGGCATCTTCGCTCGCAGCCTAAACTCCTCCCTGCGGGACGAGCTGGCTTCCCGGGAGCTGCCGGATAAATTAGCTGATTTGATAACTTTAGTTATTAATGTTGATAATAGGCTGAGGGAGCGGGCCGCCGAGCGCCTGACTTCCGGTTGCTCAAGCGGGGCTTCCGCCCGGGTTCCTCAGTCTCGCCCCCTGGCGTTACCCACTCCTGGGTCCGCCGATGCCTCGGAGGCAATGCAGGTGGGTCGGGCCAGGCTTTCGCCTGCGGAACGACAGCGCCGCCGGAAGCTGTCCCTCTGCATGTATTGCGGAGGGGATCAGCACTCAGTGGGGAGTTGTCCGGTTCGGCCAAAAGGGGAACGTCCGCGAGTCGCTCTAGGGGGCCTCGCGGACGCCTCCCATTCTAGTCCCCTCACCAAATGCATCCTCCCGGTTAGGTTTTGTCACAACTCCACTGCGCACGTCACACACGCACTGGTGGACTCAGGGGTGGAACAAAATTTTATTTCACAAGGCCTGGTAACCCGTTTGGGCATTCCTTGCCAAGCCCTGCCATCCCCCTTGAAATTAATCACCCTTGCTCACTCGCCCTTAGTGACTGCTACCCACAAGACTAAACCGGTCCCGGTGATCATCTCCAGCAATCACAGGGAGGACCTCAGCCTGATCATGCTACCAGCCTCGTCCTCTCCTGTCATCTTGGGTTATCCCTGGCTGCGGCTCCACAACCCCATCCTTGACTGGCAGTCCGGCAGCGTCCTCTCCTGGAGCACCTTCTGTATGAGCTCCTGTCTCCAGTCTGCTGCCTGTGCTCCCTCGGTGCCGCACCCGACGCCTGACTCACCGCCCCCAGACCTATCCTTGGTGCCTCCTGAGTTCCATGATCTCGGACAGGTGTTCAGTAAGTCGAAAGCACTGTCTCTCCTCCCCACCGTCCCTACGACTGCGCCATAAACCTCCGCCCGGGGGCGCTGTTGCCATCTGGCCGCCTCTACAGCCTGTCTGCCCCAGAGCGTGAGGCCATGGACGTTTATATCAAGGAGTCGCTCAGCGCAGGCATTATTCGACCATCCTCGTCCCCGGTTGGAGCTGGGTTCTTCTTTGTGGGGAAGAAGGACGGGTCCCTGTGCCCGTGTATCAACTTCCGGGCGCTGAATGACATCACCATCAGAGACAAGTACACGCTGCCCCTGATGGACTCGGCCTTCGACTCCCTCCAGGGGACCACCTGGTTCACCAAGCTCGACCTGCGCAGTGCCTACCACCTTGTATGGATCCGGGAGGGCGACGAATGGAAGACGGGGTTCCGGACGCCCAGCGGCCACTTCGAATACCTGGTTATGCCGTTTGGGCTTACCAACGTGCCGGCCATCTTCCAACGGCTAATCAACGATGTTCTTCGGGATTTCCTGGGGGTCTTCGTGTTCGTGTACCTGGACGACATTCTGATCTTCTCCCGGTCCAGAGAAGAACACCAGGTCCACGTGAGGTGGGTCCTTCAGCGCCTCCTGGAGAACAGGCTGTATGTAAAGGCAGAGAAGTGTGAATTTTTCACGAACCAGACTTCCTTTTTGGGGTTTGTAATTGCTCATAATCAGGTCCTCCCCGACCCAGCTAAGGTCAAAGCGGTGGTGGAGTGGCCTACCCCCTCTTCCAGGAAGCAGGTGCAACAGTTCCTAGGCTTTGCTAACTTCTACCGCCGCTTTGTACCCAAGTACAGCGCCATCTCCGCCCCCCTGACCCGCCTCACCTCCCCCAAGGTGCCATTCAGGTGGAACGAAGAGGCTGCCTCGGCCTTCAGGGCCCTGAAGACAGAGTTTGCATCCTCCCGGGTCCTCACCCAGGTGGTCCCCGCCCTCCAGTGCTTGGTCGAGGTGGACGCATCCGACACAGGGGTGGGAGCAGTGCTTTCCCAGCGCTCACCAGCGGATGGGCAGGTACGCCCCTGCGCCTTCTTCTCTCGTCGCCTCTCCCCCACTGAACGGAACTATGACATCGGGGATCGGGAGCTCCTAGTGGTGAAGCTGGCTCTTCAGGAGTGGCGCCATTGGCTGGAGGGGGCTTCTCAGCCATTCGTGGTCTGGACCGACCACAAAAACCTGGAGTACCTGAGGACAGCCAAGCGCCTGAATGCCCGCCAGGCATGTTGGTTGCTGTTTTTTGGTCGCTTCAGGTTCACCATCAACTACCGGCCTGGATCCAAGAACGGCAAACCAGACGGTTTGAACCCGAGGAACCGGCGGACCGTGAACATACCATCCTTCCATCCTTGTGTGTTGTGGGGGCTGTTGCATGGGGAATAAAGGCCAAGGTCCGAAGGGCACAGGAGGCGGAGCCTGATCCTGGCGGCGGTCCAGTCGGGAGGTTGTTCGTCGTCGGTTCGGGGCGACGTCATCCATTGGGCCCACACGTCCAAGTTCGCTTGCCATCCTGGTACCTCTCGGCTGGTGGAGCTTATTCAGCGGTCTTTCTGGTGGCCGGGTCTCAGAGGTGATGTCTCCAACTATGTCCGTGCCTGTCCTCAGTGCGCCGTGGGTAAGACCTCCACTTCCCCTCCAGCGGGTCTCCTCCACCCATTACCGGTTCCCGGGAGACCGTGGTCCCATGTGGCCCTGGATTTTGTTAACGGCCTTCCTAAGTCTAACTCTTACGACACCATCTTGACCATTGTCGACCGGTTCTCCAAGGCGGCCCACTTTGTGCCTCTCCGTGGGCTCCCCTCGGCGCGGGAGATGGCCGAGCTGCTGACTCAGCATGTGGTTAGGCTGCATGGGATCCCGTTGGACGTGGTCTCGGATCGGGGACCCCAGTTTGTTTCCAAGGTGTGGGGCGCCTTCTGCAACGCTCTGGGGGCCACGGTGAGCATGTCCTCTGGTCACCATCCCCAGACCAACGGCCAGTGTGAGCGCACGAACCAGGAGTTGGAAGCAACCTTGCGCTGCGTCACCTCGTCCAATCCATCCTCCTGGAGCACCTGCCTACCCTGGGTCGAGTACGCCCACAACTCCACCCTTTCCTCGGCCACCGGCATGTCCCCTTTCCGGGCGTCCTTGGGGTACGATCCACCGCTGTTCCCGGAGGAAGAGAAGGAGGTGGCGGTTCCATCGGTCCAGGCTCATGTAAGGCGCTGCCGGCGCATTTGGACTAGTACGCGCCAGGCTCTGTTACGCACGGCGGAGTGCAACTCTCGCTTCGCCAATCGCCACAGGAGGGCCGCTCCCGAATACCAGGTGGGTCAGCGCGTTTGGCTGTCAACCAAAGACATCAAGTTGAAGGCGGAGAAGAGGAAGCTGGCGCACCGTTTCATCGGGCCGTATACCATTACCAAGATCGTTAACCCGGTGGCTGTGCGCTTGGCAATCCCCCCCTCCCTCCGGGTCCATCCTACCTTCCATGTGTCTCGTGTTAAACCTGTGCTGTCTGACCCTCTCTGTCCTCCTCCCAAGACCCCTCCTCCCCCCAGGTTGCTCGATGGAGATCCTGCTTGGAGTGTCACGGCCATCCTGGATGCCCGCCGCCGTGGCCGCGGTCTCCAGTACCTGGTGGATTGGGAGGGATATGGCCTGGAGCACAGGTCCTGGGTGCCGCCGTCCTGGGTGCTGGACAACAGTCTCATCACGGAGTTCCATCGGACGCACCCAGGTAAGCCAGCGCCGAGAGGCGCTGCTTGGGGGGGGAGTACTGTTACACCTCGCTCTCGCCGGTCATCATTACCAGCTGCGCGCACACCTGCGCCTCATCGGCGATGAGCTATATCTACCCCTCTGCCCTCTGCTTCGGCCTGGAGTCGTCTTCGCTTCTACGCTCCTTCACGGCGACTGATCCGGTCTCTACCGACAGCGCATACTGCACGTAAGCAACTCTCCATACCCTTACCTTCTCTCCAGTCCTTCCCCTGTGCACAGGTGGATTCCCAGGCGGCGGCTTTTCCCTCTCCTCGCCTCATCTCCACCTGCATGGCTCCGGCGCGTCAAGGGCACACAGCCGCACTGTCTTCCAGGACACAGCTGTCAAGCCAATGCCAGCCACTCGTCCATCTGCACGTGAGCAAACATAGTAAATTATTCCCACGGTGTGGTCGGCTACAACTAACCTCCTGCTCTGCTCTCCCCTCAGGGTTACCTGGTCGAACGGCGAGCTGTTCCGCCCACTATGCACGATGTCACCCACACCACATCTCCATTCCCACTCACGCACTCATACACCTTTGGTTGTCAATAAAAGCATTAAATCTTCCCGAGCCCGTGTGTGTGTGTGTTCCCTGAGTCTAAGGTTATGACAGTCTCTGTGTAACTTGTGTTCTCTCTCGCTCTCTTACTTAACTTTAACTTACATCTGTATGTCTCTTTTTCTTTCTGCTTGTCTTGTTCTAATTCTGAATCTGTGTGTTTTTTCTGAATCTTACCCATGCAGAGCAGCTTCTACAACTTTCAAATGACCCCACCTGGTCATGAAATGGTGATGTTGATCGCAAGACTGACCAGTCGACTTTGTCAAAAGCAGTTTGAAATGGCTGCCATCCAATGTGAGAACATTTCTTTGTTTGAGAGCAGCCAATCAAATGAAGACACCATCCCATGAAATTGCATAGAAAAATCAACACTCAGTCAGTTCTTATGAAATTAGGTGTCCAATATAAAATCCAGCTAAATTAAATGACTTGGCTAATATTTGGTGATCATGCATTTATACTACTCTAATATTACATTTGTTTGAATAACACTCATGAACATAACATTTCTTATACATAATTATAATACATGCATTCATATTTAGATCAAAGCTTAATGTAGTACAGCAAACCATAGTTGGTGATAAAAAGGGATGATTTTCAGTGTCCTTAGGATCCAGGGGAGAAGAGGATAAGCTGAAAGAAACTTAATGTTTAGAACAAATTAAAAGTCATCCTACATACTGAAACACATTTCGTAGGTATCCGCTAGGAGGTACTGTTGAGCTGTAGATGATTTCTTTTAGGTCCATGGTATCTGGAAGAGATAATCTGGAAAACATCGGAGGTTATAAACCTGTCTGATTAAGCCGTTTATGACCCTTTTAAGAGCATTGGTTTCCTGTAAAGGAGGATGTTATCCAAATGCAGTGTTCACATTGGAGGTCTGGTCTCCCGAGTTTTATGTTCCTTTGAACCTTTAAAAGCAAATTCTGATCCTTACAATCTCTGCAAGAGGCAACTGTTTACATTGGGGTCCTGGGAAAACATCTTTGGGTCAGGACTGGATGAGGCCTGGATGAGTCGATATGAAAGCCAGTGATATTCCTGTAGAATGCAGAAAAGTGGTATTCCTGTAGAAGGAATAAAGTGAAATTCCTGTAAAATGGAGAGAAGTGATCTTCTGTCTTGGTTTGAGGAGACGATGATGCTACAGTCCCTTTGTTCCATCTTCCCCCGGCTCCCGACTCTGGGTGGAGAACCCCCACACAGTGTCACCACACAGCGCCCCCCCCCCCCAAACACCCAGAAAGGGCACTAACCCCCCGTCCTTTGCGCTTGAGCCTGCGCCTATAGCGGCTGAAGCGGGGGGTCGCCGGTCCAGTCAAAACACCCTGTTAGTGAGGTGTGCTGGCGGGCACATTAACCTGTGGAGGGAATAAGGGTGGGTGGGGGGACATGTTAGCCTCGCGAGCGCAGGTCTCTGCCGTGGGAACACCAACTTGCAGAGCCACCGACAGTGGGTGTTCATGCCGGGGAGCTTGGGCCAACACCACCTGCTCATCTGCCAGCACAAAAGTGGGCTTCAGCCTGTTGATGCAGACGGTCTCCCTTCACCCCCCCAAGTCTCACACAAAATGCTTTGCCCCAGTTTCCAGCACCTTGAACGGTCCATCATACAGTGTTCGCAGCGGGGTCCGGTGTGCATCGTGCCTGACAAAAACACCTTATTGGGTAACAGAATCGTGCCCTCCAGCGAAATGCAGTGGCCTAAAAAAATCAATCACAGGCACACCAAACTGGCACTTTGCCGGGTTAACTACAAGCCTGTGTGCTTCCAACCTCTGGAAAACCATTTTGAGATGGGCAAGGTGCTCCACCTCAGACGTGCTAGCTGCTAGAATGTCGTCTAAGTAGACAAAAACGAAATATAGGTCACGGAGCACCGCATCTATCATTCTCTGAAAGGTTTGTGCAGTGCCCTTTAACCCAAATGGCATGTGTCAAAACTTGAAAAGGCCAACAGGAGCTTTACTGCTGTGGGAACATCCTCAGCGTGCACTGGGGCCTGGTGATAACCATGGACCAGATCCACTTTTGAAAAAACACGCGTCCCGGCCAGGTGCATGGAAAAATCCTGGATGTGCGGGATGGGATACCAATAGTGTTCTGTGGCGTTGTTCAAGCGCCGGAAATCACCGCACGGTTGCCACGACCCGTCGGCCTTAGGCACCATGTGTAGCGGGGATGCCCACAGGCTGTTGGACCACCTGACGATGCCCAGCTGCTCCAAGGTGACAAACTCCTCTCGCATGCTGGCCAGTCTAGCCGTGTCCAGGCGCCGAGGTCACGCAAACACTTTTCAGGCCTTTTGTGGTTCTGAAATGGTTGACCCCATGTTTGGTTACCATAGCCGAAAAAGTCGGGACCATGAGTGCTGGGAACTGTGCAAGTAAATGCTGGCACTTACCCCCTGGAGCTCTAACGTTAGCCAGTGTTGCTGACCCAGCTCCCCGAGCTATGCAAGGCAGGGAGGTGAAAGAGACAGCGTCTACTAAACGTCTGTTGGCAACATCGACTAATAACCCATAAGCACATAAAAAATCTGCGCCTAAAATGGGGGCAGAACATGCAGGGACCACAAAGGCCCACTGGAAATTGTGTCCGTGCAAGCACATTGTCAGCGTCTGTTCGCCAAACATCCTGATGGTGGATCCACTGACGGCCGTGAGCTTGGGACCGCTGCCTCTTGCCAGCCTGTCTGCGCTGACTGGCAGGATGAGGCTCTTCTGGGAGTCAGAGTCCACCAAAAACCGTCTCCCCAAATGTGTGTCCATGATATAAAGCAGTTTGTTCCTGTCACCAGCGGTTGCAGCTGCTACTGACTGCTGGCCATGCCGTCTTTCCGGCTTCTTGAATTGGCATGGTGGCAGGCAGCATTGGGCATTCGAGCCGAAGCGGCGATGATAGAAACAGATCGCCCCTTTCCTGTGTCTCTTCGTGTCCGTCCCAGCTACCACCAACGGCTCCTCGACCTCGCTGGAGTCCCTCATGGATGCCGGTGTCACTGCCTGCCTGCTGAGAGGTCTGGTTGCCAAAATGATGTGGTCTGCTTCCTGCACCAGGGCACGGTAGTCTTTGGTAACCAGCCGTGGCAAGTTGGCCAGGATTGCCCTCGCTGTAGCAGGCAGGTTCCTGAGGAACAAGTGGGCGAAAAGGAAAGATTCATTGTTCTTCCCCTTCAGCGCCAACATGCTCTCCATGAGCTCCACAGCTGATCTGTCACCTAACTCTGAATGCGTTAGGAGTCTCTCTGCCCTCTCACTGTCAGACAGCGTATAGCGCTGGAGTAGCATCTGCTTGAGCGCTTCATATTTCCCTTGGGCCAGCGGCTCCTGGAGCAGGCTCGTCACTTGTTGCGTGGCGCGCACATCCAGTGCAGTGACCACATAGTAATATTTTGTGCGAATTGGGCTTCTATATACAAGAACCACACGGTCGGGTTGTGAAGCCAGAAGTCTGGGTGCTTGACTGTGACAGCACACGCGGTGCTGGTGTTCTCCCTCTGAGTACTTTCCAGGGCGGTGCTCGGCTTGCTCTCCATGGCACGTCTTGGGATCACCAATGTGGAAGAAGAAAGCAGACGAGGCAGCGAGCTGAACAACACATGAACTTTATTCTTCTTCCAACATCAAGTACAGGAAATACTCTAACTGGGTCTCTCTGCACTTCCTTTTTATAATCTTTATTCCTGCAGCATGAGACCCAGGGAGTCCAAACACAATACTTTCAGCACAAAGACATGCGTGGCACATTAACATAATAATCACCTCTCTTCCTCTCTCGACTCCTGTGTCTTCCTACTCCCCGGGGAGTGGATAGTCCTTTCCAATGCATCTGAGACCCCCTGGAGCCACTTCCTCCTTCAGTCCTTTTGTTCCATTTTCCCCCAGCTCCAGACTCTGGGTGGAGAACCCCCACACAGTGCCACCACAATGTAAAAAAATGAGACCAAGAGAAATCATTTCAAAATTTTCTCCACCATTAATGTGACCTATGTCTTGTACAACCCAACTGAAAAAACAAACTGAAATATTTTAAGGGGAAAAATAAAAATCTTACAATAAACTGTTTGCATAAATATGCACACCCTTAAACTAATACTTTGTTGCAGCAGCTTTTCCAATTCCAAAAGGTATATTTGGCACAAACACAATACCTACAGTGAAGCATGGTGGTGGCAGCATCATGCTTTGGGGCTGTTTTTCTTCAGCTGGAACTGGAGCCTTAGTCAAGGTGAAGGGAATTATTAACAGTTCCAAATACCAGTCAGTGTTGGCACAAAACCTTCAGGCTTCTGCTAGAAAGCTGAAGATGAACTTCATCTTTCAGCACGACAATGACCCAAAGCGCACATCCAAATCAACAAAAGAATGGCTTCACCAGAAGCAGATTAAGGTTTTGGAATGGCCCAGCCAGAGTCCAGACCTGAATCTGATCAAACATCTGTGGGGTGATCTGAAGAGGGCTGTGCACAGGAGATGCCCTCACAATCTGACAGATTTGGAGCATTTTTGCAAAGAAGAGTGGGCAAATATTGCCACATCAAGATGTGCCCCGCTGTTAGACCCCTACCCAAAAAGACTGAGTGCTGTAATAAAAGCCAAAGGTGCTGCAACAAAGTATTAGTTTAAGGGTGTGCATATTTATGCAAACAGATTTTGTAAGTTTTTTATTTTTTGTTTTTCCCCTTGAAAAATTCATCCATCCATCCATCTTCGTCCGCTTAATCCTTAGTTTGTTTTTCAATTGGGCTGTACAGGTTTTAGGTCACATTAATGGTGAAAAAAGTTTTGAAATTATTTCTCTTGGTCTCATTTTTTTATAACACAAAAAACAGGTGTGTAGACTTTTTTATATCCACTGTACTTTTCAGTAGCTCAACATTTCTACTAAAAATCCACTTATATTAATTGATCTTATGTAATATTCTGTCATGAACTGGGCTGGTGTTTAGGCCCAGTTCTGTGTCATCGTGGCTGTTTACCCTTTTGGGTCTTGTTGCTGCTGTCGCTCTTAGGGAGCATCTTGGGTCTGCCCAGCTCCCTGACAGCTTGGCCAAGCCTCCTCCTCCCGTCAGTGGTATTAGCTGTATCTCATTATCACTGTCACTCTCTGGTTCACGCACACACATACATACGTTTCCTTCCTTGCACACTCTTACACACACACACATACACACACACACACACTTATTACTCACACTGGCAATCTCTTCCCTGATTAGGCTTTGCACTATTTTTGCCCCTCGCTTGTTGGGAGAGATCGCCGGATCATTGCATGTGTTTGGAGCTTCACCGTCGCTGTTCCCCTCGGTGTATGTTATCCGTTCTCATGTCCAGATGCCCCGCCTATGCCTTGGTACCGCATCGCACTGAGAGGCGTGATTCTTCGGATTTGCTGTTTGTGTTTGTCAGGCTACATTTGGACTTACTCGGACTGCTCTAGTATTGTGAGTATTAACTGTGTGCACTTTCCCGGTGGTACTCACCTTAGACTGTAGAGTGTCCTGGAGGACTTCTTAGTTTCCTGCACAGTTATGTTATTTTGAGTTGCTTCTTTGTCTGTCTTTCGTAAATAAAACACACAACAATCTCCAGCGAGTGGGTTTTGATTCCTTCCTCCACACGCTGCGTAAAAGAGCACGGGGAATCACAACATATTCTAATTTTTTGAGAAACTGAATTTGGGGTTTTCATGAGCTTTAAACCATAACCATCAAAATTTAAAAGAAATAAACACTTGAAATATATCACTCTGATTGTAATGAATCTATATAATATGAGTTTCACTTTTTGAATTAAATAATGGACGTAATTTAACTTTTCAGTGATATTCTAATTTATTGAGATGCACCAAGTAAAGGTCTTTATCTTTTATCACTGATCAACAATCAGTGGGAAGAAATTCAGTGAAATCATCTGTTGAAGACACTGGTCGGAGTTAAAACCGACAGGGTCATGGGACCCCTGGGCACATTGTTGATGACCACTGTCCTAAACATTCCATTACTGTGTGAACATGGCTGAACCCTCACAGAGAAACCAGGATTCACATTTACAAAGACACACGATAGGCATGTTTACCATGTTATCTACACATAGAAAATGTGGTTTGGGAACATTTTCATTCTATCTTTGGAAGATGTTTTTGATGAAATATGTGGGCAAACTTGATCTTTTGTGCTTATGTTTTTCCCATGTAACCACAGGCATCAAATTCAAAATGATGAATATTTGCAAAAAAAACAAATAAGGTATATCAGTTTGAGCATTAAATATCTTGTCTTTGTATTATATTCATTTGAATATAGTTTGAAAAGGATTTTTAAATCATTGTATTTTGTTTTTATTTATGTTTTAAACAACATTCCAACTTCACTGGAATTGGCGTTTGTAGTTTAGTGATCCACATTGATGCTTTATTGATGTTTCATATATGCGCCTCAGAGAGGCGCATATATGAAAGAAAAGAGATGAGCCCAAGTGCTGAATGAAGTTATGTGTTTTATTTATAACAAAAGGCAAACAGTTCAAATAGTGTTCAACATAAAAGGTCAAAGACAGATGATCCTGCAGTGCCACGGAGCGGGACCGGCTCTGGAAAAACAATGCTGCACTGCAGGAAACAATTCAGCTCAAAACAGCTTAGATAAACAAAGTGGGAGTCCACGTCATGCTTCAGGGCCAGACTGGGCCTCTGAAGGGAAATACAACAAAACGTGAACTTGGTTAGGAAGAGAGGAGACTTACTGTATATAGTGTGTCTCGGAGCAAGGCTGAGCTCCGGGGGATAGCAGCACCAAACAAAGTCTAGGAGAAGAGGCAAAACGCCGGATGATGACTAACGAAGCGACAAGTAATGCATGAAGTAGCAGAGTTAAATACACAGTGAGCTGATGTCATGAATGGAGGCAGGTGTGTCAGCTGAGCTGCAGGTGAGCTGATTATGAGCTGCTCACAGCTGGCCGATGAGCTGTGAACAGCAAGTGGGAATGTCTGGAGAGAGAGAGGGGCAAAAATAGGGACAACGATCAAAACAAGACACAAGAGCAGATAATGAACAGAAATACAAACACAACAGTAAACTGTCTGAGCTCCAAGAAGACATTGGAGCTCAGACATATGACATCTAGTTTAGTAATTCACGTTGATGTTACTCCTATCTCCAGTCTTTTGTCAGGATAGACTGTAAATGTCACGTCTTCCTCTGGTAGGCAAGGGTGGTGGACTCAAGTAGCAGGCAGAACTACAGCGTAACACGATTTATTTGCAGGAGAACACACAGAAACAAAATAACAGCACGTGGGCTGGAAAATGACTCAGGACACAGTAGAATAACAAACTTACAGGAACAGTCGGGATACTGGATTACCGGAAGGGAATTATAGATGACAAAACCACACCAGAGAGCATCCGCCCCAAAACTTGGAGGTTGGAGTTCAAGTCCCAGCCAGGTAATACCAAAGACCATATAAAAATGGAACTTCCTGCCATCCAGCTTGGTGCTCAGCAACAATGGAATGGAGGAGGGAAATGTGGGCGGCAGTGGCTCAGGAGGTAGAGCGGGTCGTCCAAGAACCAGAGCGTTAGCGGTTTGAATCCCGCTCTCTCCAGCCATCCTGCCGTTGTGTCCCTGGGCAAGACACTATACTCACCTTGCCTTCAGTGTCCATGACGCTGGGCATGAATGTGTATACATGTTCGGTAGTTGTCGGAGAGGCCATTGGCATGGATTGGCAGCCATGTTTCCATCAGTCTGCCCCAGGGCAGCTGTGGCTACAATAATAGCTTACTGCTACCATTGTCTGTGGAATGAATGAATAATGGATTTTCATTGTAAAGTGCTCTGGGTTCCTTGAAAGGCATTACATAAGTGCAAATCATTATTATTATTATTATTATTATTATTATTATTATTATTATTATGAACACACATATATACTGAGACAGATAATCACAAACAAGAGACAGCTGAGCAAACAATCAGGGAAAGCAAGGAAGGGGCTGCAGGTGAGGAGCACAGGATGGGCGGGCCTTTGCAGATGCACATGAAACAGGACAACAATCCAGGAGTAATACAGAGAGGGCAATGGCTAAGGGTATGGAAAACATGAGGAGCAGGAACAACAGGTGAACAGGTACACACAACGCCTCAGGACCAGACAGGGGATGACACAGAAGACAATGACAGAGGACCCAGGGGAACACAGACAGCAAAAATGCAAATGATAATCATACATAAACACAGAAAAAACAATAAATGGACATAAAAAACTGAATGAATGAATGAATCTTTATTTTGGATAGATTAAAAGTAAAGATTAAAAAAAGAAACAGAACAATATAACAAAGGGGGGGGGAAAAATCCAACAAGGTCAAATCAAACAATAACTCCTCTGATTATACAGTTCAACATAAGTTATCCGAAATGGGTGATGGCTGAAGCCGCAGCTTATATTGCCCACCCATATTCCATCCAAGAATTCAAAAGAAAAACAAAAGAGCGATTACAATTCAGAACAAAGCTAAGACAAAACGTGACAAAAAAAACTAAGCAACAACACAACACAGATTGGATATCAGGTTCAGGTTGCTTTATTTGTACCCGTAGGTAGATTTGTTTTGCAGTCAGGTGACATCCATATTTACAAACCACAATTACATTCAACATAAGCACAAACACAGGCACACATGAAGCTGACTATAGACACGATGAAAGTACTCAAGGCTCCATCAATCAGGATATAAGACAAAGAGATGAGAGAAAAACCAGAGAGAAGAGAGAAGGGTCATATTAAAAAGTTAAAGACTAGTCAAAAAGGTTAAAAACTCAAAGGTCTAAAACCCAATAAAAGATTTAGAACCCAAATAAAAAACCTACAAAAATAAGTAAATATAAAATTAAATTAATAAATAGGTACCTAAATTATGTGCAATATATTGTTACAACTTGTTCAATTCTTTGACAGCAGCAGGAACAAAGCTGTTTTTGTAGCGTTGGGTTTTACTTTTTGGGACAGCAAACCTCCGTCTTGAAGGAAAAAGCTGAAAGTGGCAGTGCAAAGGGTGGGAGTCATCATTTAAAATGGAGGTAGCCATCCTCTGTACCTGTCTAGTGTGCACAGATGTCAGGCTCAGCTGTGACTCACCAAGCAGACGACTGGACCATCTAACTACCTGATCCAAGGATTTCCTCTGTTTCAGTTTTATCTGTGACAATCCTTATGTGATTTTACATGTCATCTTGTATATATGTTTGGAGTATTTCTTCCTTTAGTTTTTGATTAAATTGTCCAAGCGTTGTACATGATTTTAATTCAGGTCCAAAAGCGTTCCACAATCTGACTCCTTGCACTGAAACACAGTGTTGCTTGGTGGCAGTTCTCACTGAGGGTTTTTGAAATATACATGTTCCTCTGAAATGATATTGTTTCTCCCTTATTTGGAACAACTTTTGGATATTTGCGGGCAGTGATAGATTCTTTACTTTAAACATAATTACTGCAGTTTTAAAGTCAACCAGATCTTTCAACTTGAGAGCTTTTAATTTAAGAAAAAGTGAGTTTGTTGGTTCCCTGAAAGCAGCTTTGTTTATTATTCTAATAGCTCTCTTCTGAAGCATAAAGACTGGATATATGTTTGTTTTATATGTATTTCCCCATACTTCAGTACAATATGTCATGTATGGGAGTATTAATGAATGATACAAAGTATATAATGTGGGTTGATTCAGCAAATATTTCACTTTGTGTAGTATTGCAATTGATTTGGATATTTTACCATTAATATAATTAATATGTGACTTCCAACACAGTTTATTATCAATTATTACTCCAAGAAATTTAGTTTCAGATACCCTTTCAATCTCTACACCATTTACACTGAGTTTAGATACTAAGTTGTTGTGATGGTTGTTAAAAACTATAAATTTTGTGTTACTTAAATTGAGCGTTAATTTGTTTGAATCAAACCACAGTTTAAGCTTTCCTAATTCCTTTCCGAGTGTATCCAAAAGTTGTTCCAAATTGCTTCCACTGCATAATAAATTAATGTCATCGGCAAACAATATTAAATCCATTTTTTCCGAGACTTTACATAAATCATTTATATACATATTCAATAACAGCGGCCCCAAAACTGAACCCTGTGGGATTTCACAAGTAACATTCAGTAACTGTGAGTTTTTGTTACCAACACATACATACTGATATCTATTCTTTAAGTAACTACATAACCAGGACAGTGCTACCCCCCTAATACCACAATTTTGTAGTTTCTTTAATAATAAATTATGATCCACTGTATCAAATGCTTTTATTAAGATCCAGGAATACCCCAACTGAATACTCTTTATTTTCAACAGCAGTGAATATTTTTTTCTATAAATTCCATTAGAGCAAATGCAGTTGTCCTCTTGTGTCTGAACCCATATTGCTGCTCACACAATAAATTATTCTTCATTATGAAGTTGTCAATTCTCTCACAGAATATTTTTTCAAGTATCCTGGAAAATTGTGGCAATAGTGAAATTGGTCTATAGTTTGAAAATTCCCCTCTGTCACCCGTCTTGTATATCGGAATTACTTGAACTATTTTCATTGCATTGGGAAATATACCTGTTTGGAGAGACAGGTTACAAATATGTCAGTGGTTTCACTAAGCATTCAATAATAGTTTTGACTAAGAGCATGTCAATACCATCACAGTCCGTAGATGTTTTACTTTTAAACGATTTAACAATTTCAATGACCTCTCTCTCGTCTGTGTTCTTTATGAAAATGGAGTCTTTTATAGCAGTGTTTTTGCTTACTGTATCACCCGTAGGTGCCGTAATGGGTATTTCTCGAGCCAAATTAGGACCAATGTTAACAAAAAACTTATTAAATTCATCTGCAGGTGAGACTGCATTCACACTCTGAGTCGTTTTATTTTTATTTATTATTTTTTTTTTGAAAAATTGGTTGGGTAGCTTGTATTTCTATTTTTATTTCCAAGAATATTGTTAAGTATTGTCCATGTATTTTTAATATTGCCTCTGTTTTTCTCCAGTTCTTTACTGTAATAGTTTCTTTTACTACATCTCATTATATATGTTAACTTATTTTTGTATGTTTTATAGCGCTGCTCTGCTTCTTTTGTCCTTTTCTTTAGAAAAGCTTTATATATTAAATTTTTCTTTTTACACGCCTTTTGTAATCCTTTGGTTAACCATGGCTTGTCGACAAATTTATGTTTTAGCTTTTTCTTTACTAATGGACAATTTTTTTCATAAAGAGTGGTTACAATGTTCATAAATGTGTCATAGGCTTCATTTACATCTGATACATAGACTTTTGTCCAGTCTTGCTTCAGCAAGTCTTCTTTAAAAGAACTGATTGCATTTTGTGATTTGTATCTGAAAGATTTTAAAGTTTTTTCTGTATTGGCACCCGTGTGGCCATGGATAAGTGCAAAGACTGGCAAATGGTCACTTATATCATTTATCAATAATCTACTTTCTATTTTCTTATCAATAATATTCGTCGTTGGCCTCCGTCGGTCTATGATGACCATGGAAGAGAATCCTAAACGTCTACTCTGCTGGAACAGCACCGCCTGTGGCTGAACAGGCCGATGCGCAAATGGCAGTCCCTGTCACACAGGTCGCACTTGTGGGTGGTCTCCGTGTTGCTGGGTCTGTGGCGGTTCTTCCTGCGGGTCCTTTTTTCATCTGCTGCGGCAGTCAGTCTCTCTTCACCCGCCTTGAGCTGTCTGGTCAGGGTGCCTCTCCATTTGGAGCGGTCCGTTGCAAGGTCCTCCCAGCGCTCTGTGTTGATCTCCAGGGCCTTCATGTCTCTCTTGCAGACGTCTCTAAAGCGCAGCTGTGGGCGGCCAACGTCTCTCCTGCCAGTTGCCAGTTCTCCGTAGAGGAAGTCTTTGGGGATTCTGCCATCCTCCATACGGTGAACGTGGCCTAGCCAGCGGAGCCTGCGCTGCCTGAGTAGAGTGAACATGGAGGGAAGGCCGGCGCGGGACAGAACTTCCATGTTAGGCACTTTGTCCTGCCAGGATATGTCCAGGATGTGGCGAATTGTCCTGCCAGGATATGTCCAGGATGTGGCGAATGCAGCGCAAGTGGAAGGAGTTCAGTCTCTTTTCCTGCCGGGCATATGTTGTCCACGTCTCACTCCCATAGAGCAGTGTGCTGATGACGCAGGCGTTGTACACTGCCATCTTCGTCTTGACAGAGAGTTTGGGATTCTCCCACACTTGTGTGATGAGGCGAGCGAGTGTGAAGGCTGATTTTCCAATCCTCTTGTCGATCTCTGTATCAAGGGAGAGGTTGTTGCTGATTGTGGACCCCAAGTACATGAACTGATTCACAACCTCCAGCTCGTAGTCGTCGATGGTGATGGTTGGTGGTGCTTCCGTGCCTTGCACCAAGACGTTAGTCTTCTTCAGGCTGATGGTAAGCCCAAAGTCCTTACATGCCTGGGAGAAGCGGTCCATCAGGGTCTGAAGCTCCTGCTGTGTGTGGGTTGCGACTGCAGCGTCGTCTGCGAACAGCATGTCTCTGATTAGAGCCTCGCATACTTTGGTTCTGGCTTTCAGGCGGGCGAGGTTGAAAAGCCTGCCGTCAGATCTTGTGCGCAGGTAGATTCCCTCTGTTGCTGTGCTGAAGGCATGCCTCAGGAGCATAGCAAAGAAAATCCCAAAGAGGGTTGGCGCAAGTACACAGCCCTGTTTCACTCCGCTGCGTATGTTGAATGGCTCTGAGACGTCGCCATCGTGCTGCACTATCCCCTGCATGTTGGTGTGAAACGATTCGATGAGGCTTTGCAACCTTGGTGGGCATCCTATCTTTGGTAGGATCTTGAAAAGGCCCTCTCTGCTGACCAGATCGAACGCTTTGGTGAGGTCGATGAAGGCGACGTACAGGGGCATGTTCTGTTCTCTGCATTTTTCCTGGAGTTGGCGGATGGAGAATATCATGTCTACCGTTGATCGCTCAGCGCGGAAGCCACACTGAGACTCGGGGTAGACACATTCGGCAAGCTTCTGTAGACGAACGAGAACAACTCGTGCGTAGACTTTGCCAACAACGCTGAGGAGGGAGATTCCCCTGTAGTTGTTGCAGTCGCTTCTCTCCCCTTTGTTTTTGTAGAGGGTGATGACCTTGGCGTCCCTCATGTCCTGTGGTACGGCACCTTCCTTCCAGCACTGGCAGAGGACGTCATGCAATGGCAGCAGTAGGGCGGTCTTGCAGTGCTTGATCAGGTCGGGGGGTATGCCATCGTTGCCAGGTGCCTTGCCAGCGGTCAAGCTATCAGTGGCTTTGCTGAGTTCGTCGATGGTTGGCTCGGCGTCAAGTTCGTCCACGGATGGCAGGCAGTCGATGGCATCAGGCTGACGGTGTCACGGTGTTCTGTCTGGAGTAGAGGTCGGAGTAGTGTTCCACCCATCTCTCCATCTGCTTGTTCTTTTCTGTGATCATCTCCCCAGTGGAGGATTTGAGGGGGGCCGTCTTGCTCTGAGCCGGACCAAGTGCTTTCTTGATGCCATCGTACATACCACGGATGTTCCCTGTTATGGCAGCGGTTTGAATGTCTTGGCTGAGCTGAGTCCAGTACTCGTTGGCACAGCGCCGAGCAGTCTGCTGAACTTTGCTTCTCGCAGCCCTGAGAATAGAGAATAGAATAGAGAATAGACTTTGTCATTATAACAAGTACAACGAAATTAAAATGCAAACCAGTCAGTGAATTAAAAGTAAAAAGAAGCTTAAAAAGATTATATGCATTACTAATTTTAAATATCACACACACTCAGTTTCACAGTTTCAAACCTCATGTTCTTCTAGAGTTCAGGGAGGTAATTGCGGTTGGATAAAAACTGTTTTTGAATCTGTTTGTCCTTGTTTTAATTGCTCTAAACCGCCTTCCTGATGGTAGTAGTTGGAAGAGAGCGTGACCAGGATGAAAGGGGTCCTTCGAGATTTTTTGTGCCTTTTTAAGGCAGCGGGCGTGGTGCAGATCTTCAAGGCTGAGGAGAGGGCAACCAACAATTTTTTGGGCTGTGTTGATGACTGTCTGAAGAGCTTTCTTCTGAGCTACCGTGCAGCTGCTGAACTAAATACAAATACAATAAGTTAGAATGCTCTCAATAGAGCAACGATAAAAAGACAACAGCAGTCTCTGGCAGATGTTTCCTCTCAACACCCTGAGGAAATTTAGTCTCTGCTGGGCTTTTTTCAGCAGCTCAGTTGTGTTCACCCCCCATGTCATGTCCTCCTGAATATGGACCCCCAGGAAGCGGAAAACCTCGACCCTCTCCACACCCGTACCACTAATACTCAGAGGTTGAATGTCTGTTTTATTTCTTCTGAAGTCTATGATGACCTCCTTTGTTTTTGTGACATTTAAAAGAAGGTTGTTGTCCCCACACCACTCTGTCAACTGCTGCACCTCACCCCTAAAACCAGTCTCATCTCCCCCAGAGATGAGCCCCACCACTGTGGTGTCGTCGGCAAACTTGATGATGCTGTTGCTGTGGTGTATGGGGGTGCAGTCATAGGTATAAAGGCTGTACAGTAGAGGGCTCAG
The DNA here is from genome assembly GCA_020510985.1 of Pholidichthys leucotaenia. Taxonomy (NCBI): domain Eukaryota; kingdom Metazoa; phylum Chordata; class Actinopteri; order Cichliformes; family Pholidichthyidae; genus Pholidichthys; species Pholidichthys leucotaenia. The sequence goes on along the minus strand of CM035842.1, from coordinate 32,740,970 downwards.
CACACAGCCTTAAGGGGAGCTGGTACTGAGACTAATGGTGGTGGACATGTGAGGTCCCACTTTAACCCTCTGGCTGCGATCTGAGAGGAAACTTTGGATCCAAGTACAAATGGAATATGGAAGTCCTAATACCCTGAGTTTGGACACCAGTCTGCCGAGGAGGATGGTGTTAAAGGCCGAGCTATAGTCCACAAATAGCATCCGCACATAGCTCTCCGGAGCTATGTGAATCTGGAGATTCTTCTTGTTTGGGTACTTCTTGTACTCAGCAAGTGCTGAGCGCTTGGCTTCAATGACGGGGGTCATCTCGGTCAACTTGGCATCAAACCAGTCCTGTGACTTCGAGGTCTTCCTCCCAAAGGTAGCTAAGGCTGTGCGGTGGATGGTGTTTTGCAGCTCTTCCCACTTCTGCTTTGCAGATTCTCCTTCTTGTGGTACACCAAGTTCCTTCTCAAAGGTGGAGGCAAACTGCTCAACAAGTTCTGGTTGGGTCATCTTGCTGGTGTCAATCCGTGCCTTTCCAGGCTGTCTAGCATGATGGAATTTCTTCAGCTGCAGCTTGACCTTGCAGCACACCAATGAATGGTCTGTGTCGCAATCTGCACTCTGGAACGAACGGGTGATTAGCACGTTCTTCACTGAGGTGCGCCTGGTCAGGATCAAGTCCAGCTGGTGCCAGTGCTTTTAGCGCGGATGTCACCAGGAAACCTTGTGTTGGGGCTTGGTCTTGAAGAACGAGTTTGTGATGCACAGATCGTGATATGTGCAGAACTCGAGCAGCCGCTGTCCGTTGTCGTTCATTCTGCCCACGCCAAATGGTCCAAGACAGGAGGGCCAGGAGTCGTGGTCAGCACCCACTCTGGCATTGAAGTCTCCAAGGAGAATGAGTTGTTCAGAGTTGGGGATGATCCTGACAGTTGTTGCGAGATTCTCGTAGAACTCTTTTTTTTTTTTTTTTTTTTTTTTTTTTTTATTTAAGTTTTTGTAAAGGGTATACAGGTCGTTACAGCAATGCAGTGTTTACATTTTCATCACATGTTCCCTTATTTTCTGATATCTGACAACATTGGAAGATTAATTCTTACAACACCCCTTTTTTTTTTTTTAAAGTGAAAGAAAAAGTGAAATTAAAGAGAAAAAAAAACAAGAAACAAATAACAAAAAAAAAAACCAAACAAACCAGTAAAAAACAAACAAAAAGAAAAAGTAAGTAAATAAAGATAAAAGAGCATCTGAGTAGCGTTGGAACAAAGAGCGGAACCATTATTGAAATGGTATTTGTCAAAGATTAGATCTAATGGAAGACACATATGCGGTCCAGGGTTGCCAAAAGTTCATGAACACATCCATGTCCTGTCTCAGTGCGAATGTCAACTTTTCCATCGAGTAAATGTCTTGGATCACGTTAGTCCAATCTTCAGGTGTAGGACAGTCCTTCAACATCCATTTTTTAGTTAGAGCTTTTTTGCTTGCCAATATTAAGATAAGATAAGCCTTTATTAGTCCCACAACGGGGAAATTCCAGGATTGCAACAGCACAGGGATAGCAACACTCAGAGCAACAATCAGAAGGCAAGAAAAAAACAAGCAAGCAAGAGCAGCTAATAAACATATGTACGTATTACTATAAAATATATATATATACACACACACACAGACACACAGTGCAGAGCATTGTAGCTGGATGGAATAAATATATGAATATATGAACACACAGTGCAGAGCATTGTAGCTAGATGGAATAAATATGTAAATATATAAACACCCACAGTACGGAGCATTGCAGCTAGGTGGAATAAATATGCAAGTTTGCAAGTATATAATATGCAAGTATTAAAACATTGAATAAGTATTTTTCTCCTCGTCTTTCCAGTGAGTCCGGTAGTAAACCCAAATACAAAGTTACAAAAGAAAAGGGAACTGTAATTTTGAATATTTTCCCCAATATTGTCTGTACCTTGGTCCAATATTGGTGGATAACTGGGCATGACCAAAACACATGAAAATGATTTGCAGTCTTTTCACCACACAAGCGCCAACAGTTCAATCCCTTATGGGTAAATTTGTTTTGTGCAGGTGTTCTGAAAAATCTTGCCAAGTTTTTCCATCCAAATTCTCTCCACTGCAGGGATGAGGTACTTTTCCATTGCTGTTTATTTAGCTTTTCCCATATTTCCAGTTGTAAAGTGAAATTCCCCTCTTTTTCCCATCTCTCTTTTATATAAGATGTGTTGTCTCCTTTTAAGTCTTGAAGACCTTGGTATATTTTAGAAATGTATCTGATCCCTGGGATCCCTTTATATGCCATTAAGAAGACCTTCAGAACACCTGACTGGGCCCTTTCCAAAACCTCCTTTTTAAGTATATTGTTTATGTGGTGTCTAAGCTGGAAGAACCTGAAAAGGTCTTGATTTATTAGGCCTTGTTTTTTCAAATCTTCAAAACTTCTTAAGATTTGCCCTTTAAAAAAATCGTAATATTTTATCAGCCCTTTCTCCTTCCACTTTTTAAATCTGGTGTCTGTTTTATTAGGAGTAAAGTCCTGATCATAGGCGATCCATTGCAGAAGTCGATAGGGCTCTTTAGTTTGATTCTCTCTGACTATCTTAAACCAAATTTTTAGCGGGGTCTCTATCCACGGGTTAGTGTTATTCAAAAGCTTAGGTAAGACATTGTTCCCTATTATCGCCTGTAGGGGGATGTCACTTGTTATTTGGCATTCGATCTCCTTCCATTGTGCAGTGTAGACTGGGTTACATATCTCTACTAAAGTTTTAATTTGTGCGGCTTTAAAGTAGTCCCTGATATTTGGCAGCGCGAGCCCACCTTTGTCTTTGTTTAGCTGTAGGGTTCTATATCTGATTCTAGGTCTCTTGCCCTGCCATATGAATCTTGAGATCCTTCTGTCCAGCTCCTGCCATGTTTTTTTGGGAGGTTCTACCGGTATTGTTTGGAAAAGGTATAGAAGACGTGGAAGTATATTCATTTTGACTGCTTCAATTCTTTGTGCAGTACCCAAGAATGGTATCATATTCCATCTTGCTAGGTCAGATTTTATTTTTGTCACCAGTGGATCATAGTTTAGTGATATAATTTTGTTGAGTTGTTTCGGGATATTGACCCCTAGATATTTCATAGATTCCGACTCCCAGTTAGTTTTGAGTTTGCTTAGTGAATAATGATTTGGGTCATAGTTGAATGTTAAAACTTGGGTTTTATGCATATTTAATTTGTATCCCGATAAATCTCCATACTCTGAAAAAACTGAGGTTAGTTCTGGTAAAGAAGTGTCCGGCTGCCCTAGGTATATTAAAATGTCATCAGCAAAGAGTGCTATTTTATGTTCCTTCTGACCAAGTGTAATACCTTGAATTTTTTGGTTTTGTCTTATCCATTGGCTCAGAGGTTCTATGAAGATTGCAAAGAGCAGTGGAGACAGGGGGCAGCCCTGACGACATCCTCTTTCCAGTTCAAAAGATGATGATAAATTACCGTTAATCCTTATTTTAACTGTTGGTTTTTTATATAATGCCTGTATAGTTCTAATGAAGTTGTTATGAAAATTGAAACTGGATAAGATTCTATATAGAAAAGACCAGTCAACCGAATCGAATGCTTTTTCAGCATCTAATCCCAATATGACTGCATTTAAGTTATATTTTTTTATATGATGAATTATGTGTAAAGTGCGTCGAATGTTGTCTTGTGTCTGTCTTTGTCTTATAAAACCTGTTTGGTCTAAATGAATTAGGTCTGTCAGTATATTTTCTAACCTTTTGGCAAGGATAATGGTAAAAAGCTTATAGTCCTGATTTAGTACACTGATTGGTCTGTAGTTGGAGCACTCTAGTTTATCCTTTTCAGGTTTAGGTATAACTGCAATGACCCCTTCTCTCCAGGAGGGGGGGATTTCCCCTGTGTGGAGGACATAATTAAATGTTTTCAGGAGGAGAGGAGATAGTTGCTGTTTAAAGGTTTTGTACCACTCTGCTGTATAGCCATCAGCTCCTGGGGATTTGTTAGCTTTAAGTTTCATAATTGCTTTTTCCAATTCTTTAGGATGTATTTCTGACAGTAGTGTTTTATTTTGTGACTCCGTAAGTTGGAGAAGGTTTAATGTGTTTAGGAATGCCTCGGATGCGTTTTTATGTTTTTTGTGGGAGTATAAGTTCTTATAGTAATTCTCGAAGTTTTTAAGAATATCCTGAATTCTGAATTTTATTTCCTTTGATACTGGGTCTCTGATTTTGTAGATTGCTCTTTCTGTTTGATGTTTCCTCAATTTATAGGCTAGCAATTTTGCCGATTTACTGCCTGCTTCATAGTATTTTTGTTTCAGAAATGTAAGTTTCTTCTGGATTTCTATTGTGTAGATCTCATTTATTTGGTTTTTAATTTCCTTAATCTTGAGCGAGTCAGTAGAATGAGTGTTGCCTTTGTGTTCTTTTTCTAGGTTCCTAAGTTCTGACTCTAATGTGGATAGTTTTTCTTGTCTTAGTTTCTTTTGGGTTGCCAGTTTTGCAATAATCTTTCCTCTTATTACAGCTTTACATGCATCCCACAGTATTAAAGGGGATACTTCTCCATTATCGTTATCTTCCAAATATCTGAGAATATCTGATTCCAATTCATCTTTCAATGGTCCTTTCAGGACATTTGAATTTAACCTCCAAGAAAATGTATTATTTGTGTATTTTTGGATATTTAAGTCCATGTAGATCGGACTGTGGTCGGAGAGATCCATCAGTCCTATTTTACATGTTTTTACTCTTCCAATGTCTCTATTAAACATAAAAAAATAGTCAATCCTTGAGTAAGATGAATGTGGAGTTGAGTAAAATGTATAGTCTTTTACACTGGGGTTGAGTTCCCTCCACACGTCACAGATTCCCAATTCTTTTAGTAGCATCCGAGTCTTCCTGTTTTGGGTGTTATTTTGATGTGGGGAATTACCAGAAGCATCCCAGTATGGATTCAGTCTAAGATTGAAGTCCCCACCACATATCACTAAACCTTGAGCTTTAGTTATCATTAGGTCGAATACATTTTTATAAAATTTCCAGTTAGCCCCTGGGGGAGCATACACATTCAGCAGGGTGATATCTTCTCCCTCTAGCCGCCCAGTTACCAAACTGTATCTCCCTTCTTTATCTTTGTGTTCTGATTTTTTTTCAAATGTAATTTTGGTTGATATCAATGTCGCTACTCCCCTCCTCCTCCCTGATTTATATGAAGATGAAGAGATCATTTTAAACCCTTGTCTACTGAGTTTATTGTGTTCCACGTCTGTTAGGTGGGTTTCTTGTAAAAGTATTATTCCTGCTTTGTCTTTTTTCATTTTGCCTAGAATCTTGGATCTTTTAACTGGATTCAGGATTCCTTTTACATTATATGAAATTATTTTGGTTACACCCTGTTTCTCCATTGTGTTGTTTTGTTTAGTATAACTGTGTGGTGGCCCTCTTTTATGCTACTCAGAAACTGAAAGAACATTAAAAACAAGAAAAACATTAAGAACATAGTGTAAAAAACTTTAAAACAAAAAGCTGTCATAAGAACTTCCTGAGCTGAGGTCTTTTTAAAGACCCTGTAAGAGCCTTGATGGAGTGAAGGCTCTGAGGGAAATTCCTCAAACTCTGTTACGTGTTGAGGGCCCTCTCTTACCACTGAAAGTAGTCCCATGCTTTTAACGTGAGTTTCAGAACCCAATCCAAACTTGTAATGATTTTTTTTTTTTTTTCCTTTTATGCCTAAACCCTGTGAAATTGTGTGCACCCTCCCACCCCCATCACATCAAACATTCACGCAAAAACAGTATTTGTTAGTATGAGGAGAACATGTGGATTATTGTCACATTTCTATTATAACAAGTTTTTTTTTTTTTTTATTACAAAGACTTATTTGTTTCAAATAATATGATTGTTCCATGAAATGTTTTACCACATGCTGAATATGCATCTCCTTTAATGTTTGTTACCTTGTATGAGGGGGGTTGGATGTGCGGATTGATTCAAGAGGGAAAAAAAAAAAAAAAAAAAAAAAAGGTCGCTATTCCAACCTGAAAACGGATAGTTTATCCGCGACGCTCTGGTGCTGGGTTTCCCGCTGCTGGTCCGTGGATTTTGAAGGTCTTTGTGTTGTCCATGTTTGCGTTTTGATCTTCTCACTCGGGTCTGCTGGGGGTTTAAATAGCGTTACCGGGAGGCCTCTTTTCGCCATGTCAGCTGTTGCTTCTTCCGCCGAATTATAGAGACACGTTTCATCGCCGTAGAAGACCCTTAACTTCGCAGGAAATGGTGTCTGAAAGCGCAATTTCTTCTCTCTTAACACCTTTTTCACGTCATTGTATTCCCTGCGCTTTTTAAGGACCTCCGGGGCGTAATCGTGTTCCACGTAGACTTTTCTCTCCTGGTGCATAAATCCTTTTTTCTGCCAGGCCAGTCTTACAACCTCTTGTTTTATTTTGAAATTGGAAAATCTTACCAACACCGAACGTGGGGGCGCTTCCGCCGCCGGCCTAGCGGCTAATGAACGATGTGCCTTTTCTATCTTCAAGTCGGTGGTTTGTGGAATATCCAATTTCTCTCTTAGTAAGGATTCCACGCATTCTGCCATTGAGTTAAAACCATTTTCGGTTCCTTCTATCAGACCATGAATTCTTATGTTGTCTCTTCTTTGTTTTCCTTCTTGGTCGGTTAGCTTAGCCTCTATAGCTGCTTGTCTTTTGCGTAGGTCTAGCACAGAATCTTCGAGCACTTTTATTCGATCCTCTGTTTCCAAGATTCGGTTCTCGGCCTGGTCCACTCTGCTGTTTGTCCTTTTCAATTCTTCTCTGAATTCCCGAAATTCGGCCGTAACATCTCGGCGAAATCGTCGTAGCTCCTCAAATAGTGATTTCAGGCTAACCCTTTTGTTAGCTATCACCAGTTCCTCGTCTTCTGAACGGAGATCTTCCAGTTCGGATTCTCCGGCCGATACGTGTCCTGGCCTGGAGAATTTCAGTTTCTTCTGTTTTCCTTTAGACATGATGATTTTGTCTTTTGATTTTCACTCCTCCAAAAATCCGTTAAGTTTGATTTTCAAGGTGTTATCCTAGATTGGGTCTGAGAACTTCAGTGTTAAGCTGCAGTCGCCATGGCGTCCAGACCGGAAGTCGAGAACTCGTCTTTTGCCTCTGGTGTGGCTGTCAGTGTTGGGGCATACACACTGACAAGGGTGACTGGGCCTTGAGTCGTGCAGAGCCATTGCTGCCCGGTTCCACCATCTTCAGCAAGGTGTTCTTCACTGCGAAGCCCACTCCGTGTTCCCTGTGTTCGTCACTGCCCTTTCCCTGCCAGTAGAACGTGTAGTCCTTCTCTCTCAGTGTGCCTGCGTCAGCCAACTGTGTTTCCTGGAGAGTGGCGATATCCACTCCCAGTCTCTTCAGCTCATTATTGATGATGGCAGTCTTCCTGGTGTCGTTGATGTCCTTGAGGTTAGCAGCGAGTCCTGTCATCATAGTGCGGACGTTCCAAGTTCCCAGTTTTAGAGTTGGTCTCTTTTGTTTTTTTGTCTTGCCTGGTGCGAAGGTTCTCAGCCTGCTGTTCGGACTTCTCCTCATCCCCATGCACCCAATGAGGAAAGCAAGCTGTGGTGGGACAACACCTTATTGGCTGGGGGCTGCCCAGCTTGAGGCGGGCGGTAGCTGTCCAGTGAGATTTGATGATCCCTCCCACCATCGGGAACAACCCCTGGCGCCGCGCTCTACGCCAATTGAGCGGTGGCTTATAACCAGTAACTGTTCTATTTTCTTATCAATAATATTAACAAACAGGTTATCAATAAGTGTAGCAGTGTGAACTGTGATTCTACTGGGATGTGTTATGGTGGGATATAGACTCATACTGTACATAGAATTCATGAACTCTGTAATTGCATTTTGTTGAAATGGATTTAGTAAATCAATATTGAAATCTCCACAAATTACAACCATTTTCTTACTAGTAATATTATTGTACAGCTCAGCTAATTTATCTCTGAATGTCTCAATGCAAGCTCCCGGCATTCCATATATACAACTTATAATTAGATTTTTTGTTTTATCTTGGTCAATCTCAACAGTAACACATTCCAGAATCCCTGATAGTGCAAAGGACATTCCATTTACAAGCTTACACCTATACAGGTCATCAATATACAGTGCAACACCACCACCCTTTTTTGAGATCTGTTAATATGAAACATTTGATATCCCTCTGTTGCCATCAGAGGAGCCTGCTCTTCATTAAGCCAAGTTTCAGAGACTGCGATAGCTGTAAATTTTCTGTCTAGCTGTTTTAAATAGTCCTGAATCTGTGGAAAGTTTTTGTTAAGACTTCTGCTGTTGGAGTGTATTATTGATAGTTTACCATCTAGTTGCACTTGACTTTTGAATTGCTTTTCAGTCTAATATTCTCAATGATTATGAATATTATTGAAAAAGTGGTTATCAGGATCAATATCATTCTCCATCTCTTGTAGTTTATGTTCAGCATAATGGCATATTTTCAGAGTTTGAATTTCCTCTCTCTATGTCAAATGACTTCCTCCAACTGGGGATAACTGATGTCTACTCAAGTCAGTCATAAGTTTTTTTTTGGTTTGTTTGTTTTTTTTTGTTTTGTTTTTTAAAAGTATATTGACATGGTATGTCACAAAAGAACAATTCTTGTTGTGTGTATGGATATGGATTATCATAGTCTCTTAATTTTCTTAATCAGTGTTCATCTATATTTATTTAAGTCAGTAAGATCTCTGATTATTATGGTCTTCGCTTCCTCAGGTGTTCCATTTAGTTTGATCCAAACTCTACAATTTCTTGTCCATGTTGCCTGTATCTTATTTTGTCTTTTCAGCATCCGTGCTTGCCATGCTATTTCAACATTAGTCTTTGTTAAATGTTCATTTAGGTAGACTTCTGTTCCCCATAGCTTTCTGGCCTGCCTCAGTATGTCATTCTTTACCCTTCTGTCCTCAAAGCGCATCACAATTGATTTCTTTGTTTTATTATCTTTTCTGGGTAAAGTATGACAGGCTGAAATTGCATTTACTTCAACCTTTATATTTCTGCTTTCAAGGAACTGAAGCATCTGGTTTTCCAGGGAGACTGATTCACTCACGGGAGCCTCCTCACCTCTCATTCCTGCTGTAACATTGGCATATGATTGATATTTAATGTCTAGTCCACTTATAATTAGATCATCCATACGAGAATATTGTTCAAGATCCTCGACGCATCGCTCCAAGTCTGCAATTTTTTTGTCTTTTTCCTTAATTGTTAATTTTAATTCTCGGACTTCTTCTATTAGCCCTAATAGTTTAAGCTGTTGACTAGCCACTTTGGTCAGTTCTTCTGACAAGAAGTTCAGAGATTTTTTGATCTCTTCCATTTCCTCCTTCTTTGGTGGCATTTTTACTGACCTATTGATAGAAAAACAATCTCTGCTGATGTCACCGGTATCTGATCCGACCGACCGACCTCGAATCCAGCTGGGGCCTCAGCTAGCCCCCTCTGCTGCTAGTCTCGCTTCTTACCGCCGCTGCAATTGAGCTCCTGTCCAGCTGGGGTGCCGGCAGCTCCTCCACCAAGCCCCGCCGCCCACCGCCGCTGTAGTTGAGCTCCGATCCTGCTCCTGTCCAGCTGGGGTCCCGGTAGTTCCTCTGCTGAGCCCTGCCACCTACCGCCATCTTCCTCAGTAGTTCCTCCACCGAGCCCCACCGCTGTAACTGGGCTCCGATTCCGGCTCTTATCCAGCTGGGGCCCCGGCTGCTCCTCCACTGGTCCCCATCTCCTACCGCCGCTATAGTTGAGCTCCTGACAGCCCAGAAGATAACATAGGAGTTTTTTGATCTGGAGATGACACAAGAGTGTTTGGCACTGGAGATAATACTGATACTTTTAACTCAGGAGATAATGGCAACATAGAACTCAAGAGATAACAACCTAGACATTGTAACCTCAGAAGGTGACAACATAGGAACTGTAAAGTCAAGAGATGACCACATGGGCACTTCAAACTCAGGAGGTAAAGATAACATAGGCACTTTAACATCAGGAGATAATGACAACTCAGGGACTTGGATCTCAGGAGATAATGACAACACAGGAGTTCTAAACTCAGGAGCAAACAATATGGGAACTTCCTGTCCTGGAGAAAATTTAGAAGCCTTCTGCCCAGAAGAAAAAAGTAAGAGCCTTTGCTCTGGGGAAAACAACATAGGAGCTCATTGATCCGGGAGAAACAATGTAGGAGCTCTTTACTCTGGGGAAACCAATATGAGAGCTCTTTGCTCTGAGGAAAATAATATAGGAGCTCTTTGCTCTGGGGAAAATAATGTTGGGGTTCTTTGCTCTGGGGAAAATAATATAGGAGCTCTTTGCTCTGGGAAAACAATATAGGAGCTCTAAACTCTGGAGAAAACACTGGGGTTTTTTTTTTTCCTCAGAAGAAAACCCTTTAAACTCAGGGGGTGACAATATAAAACTTTTAAACTTGGGGGGTGACAACATAAAACCTTTAAACTTAGGAGATGATAGCATAGAAACATTAAACTCAGGAGGTGATAACATAGAGCTTTTAAACTCAGAAGGTGACAATGTAGGACATTTAAACTCAAGAGGTGACAGAAAATCTTTAAACTTAGGAGATGACAGAGAATCTCTAAACTTTAGGGGGTGACAACACAAAATCCTGAAACTCAGGCGGGGACAAAATAGAAACTTTAACCTCAGGAGTGTCAACATGGAACCTTTAACCTCAGGAGGTGTCAACGTGGAACCTTTAACCTCAGAAAGTGACAAGATGGACACTTTAAACTCAGGAGATGATAACATGTACACTTTAAACTCAGGAGGTGTCAACATGGACACTTTAACCTTAGGAGTTGAGAATATTGTACCCTTAAACTCAGAAAATAGAGACAACACCGGTACCTTAACCTCAGGAGAAAACAAAATGGGATTTTTTTTTGCTCTAGAGATAACAGAAGTTTTAAACCCAGAGGATAACATAGGTACCCCTTCGTCGGCGGCGGCTGCCTCTGTCGGTCTATGATGACCTTGGAAGAGAATCCTAAACGTCTACTCTGCTGGAACAGCACCGCCTGTGGCTGAACAGGCCAATGCGCGAATGGCAGTCCATGTCACACAGGTCGCACTTGTGGGTGGTCTCCATGCTGCTGGGTCTGTGGCGGTTCTTCCTGCGGGTCCTTTTTTCATCTGCTGCAGCAGTCAGTCTCTCTTCACCCGCCTTGAGCTGTCTGGTCAGGGTGCCTCTCCATTTGGAGTGGTCCGTTGCAAGGTCCTCCCAGCGCTCTGTGTTGATCTCCAGGGCCTTCATGTCTCTCTTGCAGACGTCTCTAAAGCGCAGCTGTGGGCGGCCAATGTCTCTCCTGCCAATTGCCAGTTCTCCGTAGAGGACGTCTTTTGGGATTCTGCCATCCTCCATACGGTGAACGTGGCCTAGCCAGCGGAGCCTGCGCTGCCTGAGTAGAGTGAACATGGAGGGAAGGCCGGTGCGGGACAGAACTTCTGTGTTGGGCACTTTGTCCTGCCAGGATATGTCCAGGATGTGGCGAATGCAGCGCAAGTGGAAGGAGTTCAGTCTCTTTTCCTGCCGGGCGTATGTTGTCCACGCCTCACTCCCATAGAGCAGTGTGCTGATGACGCAGGCGTTGTACACTGCCATCTTCGTCTTGACAGAGAGTTTGGGATTCTCCCACACTCGTGTGGTGAGGCGAGCGAGTGTGAAGGCTGATTTTCCAATCCTCTTGTTGATCTCTGTATCAAGGGAGAGGTTGTTGCTGATCGTGGACCCCAGGTACGTGAACTGATTCATGACCTCCAGCTCGTAGTCGTCGATGGTGATGGTTGGTGGTGCTTCCGTGCCTTGCGCCAAGACGTTAGTCTTCTTCAGGCTGATGGTAAGCCCGAAGTCCTTGCATGCCTGGGAGAAGCGGTCCATCAGGGTCTGAAGCTCCTGCTGTGTGTGGGTTGCGACTGCAGCGTCGTCTGCGAACAGCATGTCTCTGATTAGAGCCTCGCGTACTTTGGTTCTGGCTTTCAGGCGGGCGAGGTTGAAAAGCCTGCCGTCAGATCTTGTGTGCAGGTAGATTCCCTCTGTTGCTGTGCTGAAGGCATGCCTCAGGAGCATAGCAAAGAAAATCCCAAAGAGGGTTGGTGCAAGTACACAGCCCTGTTTCACTCCGCTGCGTATGTTGAATGGCTCTGAGACGTTGCCATCGTGCTGCACTATCCCCTGCATGATGGTGTGAAACGATTTGATGAGGCTTTGCAACTTTGGTGGGCATCCTATCTTTGGCAGGATCTTGAAAAGGCCCTCTCTGCTGACCAAATTGAACGCTTTGGTGAGGTCGATGAAGGCGACGTACAGGGGCATGTTCTGTTCTCTGCATTTCTCCTGGAGTTGGCGGATGGAGAATATCATGTCTACCGTCGATTGCGCAGCGCGGAAGCCACACTGAGACTCGGGGTAGACACATTCGGCAAGCTTCTGTAGATGAACGAGAACAACTCGTGCGTAGACTTTGCCAACAACGCTGAGGAGGGAGATGCCCCTGTAGTTGTTGCAGTCGCTTGTCTCCCCTTTGTTTTTGTAGAGGGTGATGATCTTGGCGTCCCTCATGTCCTGTGGTACGGCACCTTCCTTCCAACACTGGCAGAGAACGTCATGCAATGGCAGCAGTAGGGCGATCTTGCAGTGCTTGATCAGGTCAGGGGGTATGCCGTCGTTGCCGGGTGCCTTGCCAGCGGCCAAGCTATCAATGGCCTTGCTGAGTTCGTCGATGGTTGGCTCGGCGTCAAGTTCGTCCATGGATGGCAGGCAGTCGATGGCATCAAGGGCTGACGGTGTCACGGTGTTCTCTCTTACTCAAAAGAAAACAACATGGGGTTTTAAACTCAGGAGATGACCCTGGGGCTGTTTTTTCTGGAGACCACAAAGGAGCCTTTTGCTCTGAGGACAACAGCATAGGAGTTTTTAGCCCTGGAGATACCAACATAGGATCTCTTAACCCCAGAGACCCCAACATAGAAACTCTTAGCTCTGGAGGCACCAATATAGGAGATTCTAGCTCTGGAGGTACCAGTATAGGAGCTTTCCATTCAGGGGTCAATAACACAGGAGTTTTTAGTTCAGAAGATATCAATGCAGGAGTTTCTAGTTCAGAAGATAGTACCTGAGGATGAGTAGAAGGAACCGGAATGCACACTTTGGGTTGAACAAGGACAGGAGCGTGCACCTCAGGAGCAGCAGGAGCTGTGGCGTGCACCTTGGAGTCAGCTGGAGTCGTGGCGTGCACCCTGGAGTCAGCTGGGGCTGTGGTGTGCACCTTGGAGTCAGCTGGGGCTGTGGTGTGCACCTCCTCCCTGATGCAGGAACCTCGGACATGAAGGGAGAGATGGAGGACTGGTCAGGACAGGAACCAACAGTGGAGCCCTGCGGACTGAGGCCAGAAGCAGATGGGGACTGCAACTGGGGCCCCCTGTTGGGAGTAAGGCAAGACTTATTACATACAGATGGTAATGATACTAAATGAGGCAGTACTTGCCTTAACTCCCACTCCACTGTCAGCAAGGTCCCCAATGATTCCGCTGCTGAAGAGGCGCCTTCTACCTCTGGGGATGCTGGATGGGTGGCAGACACAGCGACCTGGCATGCAGCGGAGGGCAAGGGTACCAGGGTAGATGATGTAGGAGCTGGCACTGCAGGCATGGTGACGGGCGCTGGAGGAATAGTGGTGGAACACCGGGAGGAGCGGTGTTTCCTCGGGGCTTGCATCCCCGCTGGGACCCTTGAAGTGTGTTGGTCCCCACAAGATGGAAAAACAAGTTCTGGTGTGTTCCAGGGCTTTTACTCCAGTAAAAGCTCCATCTGTGCAGACTCCACCTGCCCGTGGAGTGACTGTGGTGAGGCTGGTGTGGACACAGGCGAATGGTGAGGAAAGGGAGGCACTGGGGCCATGGGACGCTACTCCGTTGGCACAAGCCTTGGCAATCCAGATGCGTTCCTCACCATCTCGCGATATGTGTGCCAGAGCTTGGAGGCAGACAATAACAGCCCGACCAGCTCCAGAAAAACAATAAATGGACATAAAATGTGGACTTGATTCTATGATCAAGCCCAGACTATGGCAGTAGACATCTCCTTCTGTGCGTACAATGCCCAGAGCTTGTGCCGAAATGGAATTTAAACTTGTACAAAGAGTTTGTAAAAGTTGTGAATTTTCAGGAATTTCAATGTTGACTTAAATCTTTTATAACCAGGAACCATATTGAAATTGCTTTTATCATGGCAACAGTGAGCACTGTGACTGCAGGAGAAGTGTGGGTCTGCCTGTGTGCAGATAAGTACTGCTGTCAAATGATTCTGCAGCCATTCATCCTTACAGCAGTCAGAGCATGAAGGCCTAGAGCCTGGTGGGTGCTGGGCTCACTAAAACAGCTTCTGTCAAATGCAGTGACAAGTGTTCACATCAAGTTCTTCAACTGACAAATGCAGAATGCCCTGGTCTTTGACCAAATGATTTACTGAACACTCCTCTTCAGAGTTCCACTGTGTTCCCTGTGATAGGATACTTCCCTTTGTGTTTCCCAGCCTCTGTAGGATAATTCTACAGGTAATATATACCATATTCTAACCTGATATGAAATGACTCACCAGCTTAATATGAAGTTTCTGAGTCTGTTTGGTCCTTAGTTATATCAGAAGAATGGTTTAAATGTGTCTGATTGAAAGACACAGAATTATTAAACTGAGTGTTGAATTTCTGTTTAGCAGCCATGGTGCATGCAGTGAAGTGGGTCTTCTGGGTGAAGTACAAGAAATTTTCTGAGAGGCCATTAATGGAGTAATAAAATTCACTTACTTGAATCACTATTGTGGCAACTCAGATGTCTCACTTAAGTAACCCTCTGGAGCAGCTATCAGCTGACTATTGTCTGTCTAGGACAGTATAGGTATGTTAATAACACTGGTATTAATGCTGACTTATCAATAAGCTCTTCTTTCTCCACCACAGTCCTATTAGCAGTGTTGGGCAAGTTACTAAAAAATAATAACTAATTGCAGTTACTAATTACTTCTTTTCAAAAGTAATTGAGTTACTTTACCAATTACTGCATGATTAAAGTTATTAGTAACTTTGAAAAGTAGCTTTCACATTACTTTTAAATGCATACTTAAATCATATTGCACACATAGCAAGATAATTGAATTAATGGATTACATTATGGGGTGATTAATGTCAGGCTGAAAACAGACCATTTCAGACAGAGCTTTTAGAACATGTTCAAACTGCTTTATCCTGCCTTTAGAGCTCTTATTGTGGGAAAAATCTGAAGAAAATCAACATGATATTGCCTGTAATTTCCTCATTTTGGAGTTAGAAATAGGGTTTGTGATGTGAGACAGCGGGAAAAAGAGTGAGACTCACTCCAAAGAGTGAGAGTTGGCAACACTACATAAAGCTGTCCATGTTTATCTTACCTTTATGATATGGATTAATCCGATGTGCAGTAATCCAAAGAAAATGTCCATTATCCACAGTCAACATGTCTGCAGTGACAGAGACATGATCCAGTCCCCCAAATTCCTTTTGGAGATCAAAATCCATTTTTGAACAATCTTTATCCAGTTAGCAAGTAAATGTGTTTTAATTTCATAGATCACAGTCTCAGCTGTCTGATAGAAAGAGACTGATATCACGTCTTCATTCTGTAATGACATATCTGGCAATCAGTCTGTTTAATTCTTGCTAGGTCACAAACTGTCCAGATGCATACCTGTGCTTGAAATCCAGCTGTGGGTGTTGAGACAAGAGTATTTCCACTTTACATCCAGTCATAGCTGTTCAGATAGCATAGATCCACCAACACAGCATTAGTTGTTAGCATAGCACTAGCTTTGTCTGAGCTTTATTGCTGTTTTCAAGTGCTTCTGAAGACTGCAGTAGGTCTCAACCGGCACTTAGCTTGCAACCCACCAATATGCTTTTGTCCTTAACCACACAAAGGAAAATAATCTGTCTATTTAGACAAAAACAAAGTAACTTCATCTTTTCCTCTGCTAAGTAGCGAAGACTCGGGCTCTTTGCAACAGGTCACGTTGACTGACGGCTCATCTCAGCTACAGTAGGGTCACTTTGTACAGTTGTGTGAAAAAATGTTTGTCCCCTTCCTGATTTCTCATTTTTTTTGTTTTTATTCCCCCTTTTTCTTATGTCCAGCCCAGCTGAGATTTCATAGTTACTTATCTGTTCTGTTGTGAGTGTTCTTGTGAGCGTGTGTTTATTAAACATGTAAACTTACTGCCTGCTTTTGGCATCATCTGTTTGCCCCGTGAACAGGCAGTTCATGACAGAATGACCCAGCCATACAGACGCCAGCAGCAGTGAAGTTTGTTTTTCCCCTTTTTTTTTCTTTAAATTGCCTCCCGTGTGTTTTTGTATTAGTCCAGGGCTTTTTTGAAATGTCCGCCACCCTGGACTTCCATGTTTTTTGACTGAGCGAGGAGGAGTGTGAGGGGGGCAGGACAGATTGTGGGTTTTGTCTCGGAAGCTCGCGTCTCCCACACTCCGGAGGAGGCTCTGGGACATTTGGACAGTATGGCTCAGGTAGTCAAGGCATTTCCCAGCCTCTGGGGCTACCCGGGTCTCACAGTGCTCCTCGCCACCATGTTGGAGCCCAAACGCCAGCTCTACAAGCGGGTGAGAAATGCTTCTCCTGCGTTATCTGCACTGAAGAAGAAGCGTCCCCGGGTGCGGAAGGCTCATTCATCCCATCAGGAGCCGGTGTCTCCACCCATCCGCCAGATGACCCCCGTTGATCCCGGAGAGACATCGTCTGGTCCCGCCACCACTGCTACCATCACGCCCCGGGAACACAGGCAAGTGTTTTTTCATTCTCCATCACATAAAAATGAGTTATCTTGCCTAGTTCCCGGTGGCAAGGCTCAGCAGCAGCTCCATTCTGCTGAGTCTTTATCACCAGCTGGTGAGCACATTTCCCTCACCTTTTTCTCCTGTCTCTCTTGGGTGTCCGCCGGTCCTGGGAGGGAGCCGCCGGATGACAGCGGGGCCCGTGGATCCTAGGCGCCTTGGTCTGGCCACGCAACCAGGCCCGGTGAAGGACAGGTGCGCCTCCGGTGTCCCGAAGCTGGCATCAACGAGTTACCTGAAGCCGGAGCCAACAGCAGTGTGTCCCCTGGCTTCAGCTGCGCAGGAGTCGGCGCCAGTCGGCACCAGCAGTGAAGCGACCTCTGGTGGTTACGTCTGATGAGTCATCTGCGTAGGCTGTTTCACCCAGAGGTCCTGGGGCTGCGTTTACCATCTCACCTGCTGCCAAGGTCACTGTAGCAGGATCGCCGGAGTCCTGGACGGTGGTGGAGTTTGAGTCCAGGCAAGTGCTCTGTTCTGTTTCTCCTTTCGCAGATTCAGAGAAATCTTGTCTGGCTCATGGTTGGGAGGATCAGCTGCAGATGTCCTCTGCTCCCGAGTTCTCCTCGTAGGTGTCCGCCTCTGCTGGTGATTCTTCTCTGGTTTCTTTTTTCTGTCCTTCTCCCATAGCTCTCTGTAGCCACCTTGGGGGCAGCTTTGCTCCGGCTCGGAGCCACCGCAGGCGTAGCTTTGCTCCAGCCTGGAGCCTCTGCAGGTGCAACTTTGGTCCAGCCCGGAGCCGCCATGGGTGCTGCTTTGCTCTGGCCCGGAGCTGCCGCAGGTGCTGCTTCGCCCCAGTCCAGGGTCGCTGTGGGTGCTGCCTTCTCCCAGTTCGAAAGCTCCATGGTTGCCCCCCCCCCCCAACCTGACACCGGTGTGGTCCCCCCTCCTCTGCCTGATGCCATCGTGGTTCCCTCTCCTCTGCCCAAGGTCGTGGAGGGTCCCCCGTCCAGTTTCCCCACTGGTCAGCCATCTTCCTCGTCGGGCTCTCTATACTGTATATGAGGAATGAGGGACTGGAGTCTCTTCTGTCATGCAGCAAACCAACCAACTTTATTGAGAACACAGGACTATATACAAGTGACCGTGCCCGCCTGACATCACACTGTGGGCGGATACGGCAGCACACACACACACTCCACACAACGGACCCCTTTAAATCAGGTCAGAAACTAGATTTGGAGTGGAAATAGTCTCCCGTTAGTTCTCATTAACCTTAATTTTGTCCCTTATACTGTGCCATATCATAAAGCTATCTTTGGTGCATAACTATAAGTACTACAGGCATGGTTTGTGTCTTATTTGGAGCTAGCTGGCCAACATTCCTTAAGTTTGTTTTCTTTTTCATTGATATGAAAAACAGCAGATATGACCGACCAACTTGGCCTTGCTGCCACTGTAGCCCGAAGACTGCGCTCATTGTCCGTGTGTGGGGATGCAGTTTTATGTGCACTAATGTTCCACCAACTAGTGGTAGGCATCTCGAACCAAATATCGATAATATCGATACCAATGCTGGTGTTGATATTGATCAATACCAGTGTAATGAGATCAATACTCTGTGTCTGTGAGTGCTGCTCCTGTTACAGCATGGAGCAGGCACGCTTTGCTCCCCTCTTCTTCTTTTTGTGGTTTTACGGCGGTTGGCAACCAGCATTTAGGTGCATTACACCTACTCCGTGCTTCCTCCTCCTCCCTCTTGTGTTTTCAATATGCCGTACCATCACGTGACTTAGCAGCGGCAGGTAAACAAGCTAGCAAGCGGCAGCCACCGGCTGCCACTTACACACAAGCAGCACAGAGATGGAGCAGAAGAATGGCAGAGAAGAAGAGGAGCACCGTGTGGCCATATTTTCAAATGAAGGGAGACATTTTATTTATGACGTGGGTCATGGAGCAGCAATTAGTTCCAAGCAATGTAGTTTTCCTCATAGACCACCATTCATTTCCCGGAGTGTCTGCTTAATAATCCTTGGTAAGTTAATGAATGGTTGTTGCTTTGTTCATTTCACTACTTAAGTTAACATGTAGATTATGTAGTCTGTGATAGTGTTTTATTTTGTCAGCTTTTTTTGTGTTTATGTCCGATAGAAGCTCACAAACTTGCTCATTAGCTTACTGCACACTAGATTCAGGTGAACAGCAGCTAGCTCAACTTGATAACCTGGTTATTGGTGGCCATGTCATTTAACATTCATAAATTAGCAATTTTAATATTTTATCATTCTGTGTGTGTTGAAAATATTCTGTACTTATTTGAAGAAATTGTTGGGAGAAATATGGGGTGAAAGACACTTGGCGTATAGACTGGTTTATTTTTTTAATACATTTGAAAACGAGTGATAATTTTAAGTTGGTAAACGAAGAGTCGAATGTTAAAAACAAACATTCTAAAAACAGTTGTCATATTTACAAATGTGAAATACTCAGTTTTATAAAATGGCTCACTTGAATTTAATAAAAAAAAACCTAACTGAACTATTAACAGAATATATTTTTCTATCCTTTATAATTCTATTGTGGTTCAGGAAATTAATTTTATTTATGACTGTCTGTATGTGAATTTGATTGTTTTACAGAGACACATGTATAGTTTGTATTTTTCCTCATATTTAAACTTTTAAGAGAAAGATGTAAAGTTTCCGAAATAGTTCAAATGTGTGCATAAAAAGCTAGATTGAAAAAAAACTTTCAAATTTAGTGTAAAAATACATAAATCTGTAGGAAAAAAGTAATGATTTTTTAAAAAACTAAAAAACAGCAACATTTCAATTTGAAAATAGTCTCAAATGTACAATAAAAATCAGTTATGAGACAGAAATACAATATTATGAGGAAAAAGTAGAAAATTTATGCAAAAAAGTAAAATTTAGAATAAAGAAGGTAGTACATTTAAAAGGAAAAAAATGCACAATTCTATCAGAAAAATGTTAATGTTAATGTTGCTTGTTTGTATTATAATACAGTTAAATCTGTTCATTATAAGTTTTAACAATATACCTACCAATAGGTATTTTGAATATTTACCTAATATGGTAAAAAAATGTTTTTTATGCCTCAGATCGTCACAGCTGCCATTCAGCCATTATAGAAAGGCCGTTGTTTGGAAGTATTTGGAGCTCCATGAACCACATGACCGAGCAGTGCCGAGTTCAAAGCGTGTCACAACTATCAGACTATTATGGCTATGCTCTGTCCAACTCTGCCTTTTGTGTGGAGCTTAAGCAGATATTCACAACAGGAAAACACATACTTTGGAGTTTGGAATGATTTTGCTCTTGATATGTCTTGTAAATAGCAAGAAACATATTACAGACATGTTAAAAATAGAAAAAAAAAATGTGATTTTTGCCAGAGTGTCACTTTAAAAAGTATCAGTATTGTATTGGTATCGCCGATACTGGCCCTGTATTTACTTGGTATCGGATTGATACCAAATTTTGCAGTATCGCACACCACTACCACTAACTGCTGCTGAAGGTTGCTGCCTTCACCCAGCTCCTCCCACAGCAGAACAGCCTGGTGACATGGGCATAAATGAAGGGGGTCCATGGAGGATGATTTTTTTTTCTTTAAAATTTGCAGCTTTTCTCATAAATTTGTACCTTTTTCTCATTAATTTACTCCATTTATTTGCAAATGTAAAACTTTTTTGCTGTAAATTTGCAACTTTTTCCTCAAAAATCTACTGTTTTGGGGGCGGCACGGTGAAAGAGTGGTTAGCACTGCAGCAGCACAGCAACTCACCCTTGGCCGGGGGATCCTGGGTTCGATCCCAGCCCCCGACCAACAGTGATCTGTGTGGAGTTTGCATGTTCTCCCTGTGTCTGCATGGGTTTACCCCGGGATTTCTCCGGTTTCCTCCCACATGCCAAAAACATGCAAGTTAGGTTAACTGGCATCAAACTGGGGATTCTAAATTGTCCTTAGGTATGAATGTGAGAGTAAATGGTTGTCTGTCTCTCTGTGTTGGACCTGCGATGGACTGGCGATCTGTCCAGGGTGTACCCTGCCTCTCGCCCAAAAGATGCTGGGATAGGCTCCAGCCCCCCGCAACCCGAAAAGGATTAAGCGGAAGAAGATGGATGGATGGATTTACATATTTTTCTCACAAAATTTGCAACTTTTTTCTACTAAACTTGAGTTTTTGTAAATGTGCAATTGTTTCTTTTAAATTTGCAGTTTTCTTTTTCATAAATTTATGACTTTTTTTCTTGTAAATTTGCAGCTTTTTTTCCCCATAAGTGTACGTTCTTTCTCATAAATTTGTGACTGACAACAATAATACTTATAGTGTCCCCTCAATATTTACTCTGGAGAAAATGCAGTTTTATACCTCCCAACATAAAAATGAAATATCCACACATGCAGCATATTAGCACTGCTCCGGACCTCCGGCCCACTGGAAAAAACAAATGCAGACCCCTGGCAAAAACATTTGAGGACCCCTGCTGTAGGTCATGTAGTACGTTTAAATAATCTGTTTAACTTAGGTTTTAATTACACAACTTTTAACTGGTTTTATAGTTACCTGGCAATCCGGAGTGGTGGCCTAGTCGTAGAGATCTGCCCCAACAACAGGTTGTGGGTTTGAGCCCCAGCCGGGTCATACCAAAGAGTCATACAGACATGATACTTTCTGCCTTGTAGCTTGGTTTTTAGCATTATAGAATGGGGGAAGGAAAGTTGGGTACCCAGCCACAAGGGGAAGCATAAGCCAGTCCGAAGCCCAGATAAATGGGGAAGGTTGCATCTAGAAGGGCATCCAGCATAAAAGTCCTTGCAAAATCAACATGAGGAATCATTGCAACATCAGGTGAGGATATGCTGTGGCGACCCTGAAAGGGAGCAGCCAAAGGAAGAAAAAAATTTATCTGGCAAATGAACAGCAGTGTGTTTTTATTGGAAAGATTAAGTCCAGTTTTGTGCAGTGTCATGAACCCTCCCAGCTCGGTTCCTGACAGAGCCCCCCTCTTAAGCGGTGGAATCCCAGACACCCAAGGTAGCATCCCGAGGACCCCCCCCCCCCCAACAGGAACAACAGGAATAAACAACATGAACCCAGGTGGGGGGTAGGGGGAACAGGAAAGGAGGGAACTCAATACCCCGCCCAGGGCCCATAATTATCCCCCCCCCCAAGTCCAAAGGCAAAGAGCCTCAGGAGGCCGCCCAGAGTCCCAGGCCCAGCAGGCAGTCCGGTGAACAGAGTCCGGTGGCCTGCTGGGAAATGCGGGATATCTGGCCCAGAGACTCAGTCCCTTCAGCGGTCGGCCAATGTTGTAGCACCACCAGGACTGGTGAGGTGGAGCAGGAGGCGGCCTGCCCACCGGGAGGCTCACTGATGGGTGACTAGACCATAGGGCGAGAACCCCCATGGCGTCGGGCTGGGAGGAGAAGGGGACCACACCGGCATCAGGCTGAGGAGTAATGACCCCGGCGTCCTCAGGCTGACCGGCAGCACCCTCAACGATCCCGGCCTGGGACACAGCTGCACCCACGGTGGACCCCGACTGGGCCAATGTTGCACTCGTGGTGACTCCCAGCTGGAGCTCTGCTGCACCTGTGGTGGCTCCCGGCTGGAGCTCTGCTGCACCCATGGCAGACTCCAGCTGAGCCAACGCGGCACCCTCGGTGGACTCAGACCGGGCCAACGCCGCACCCTCGGTGGGCCCCGATCAGACCAGTGCCGCACCCTCGGTGGACCCCGACCGGGCCAACGCTGCACCTTCGGTGGACCCCGCACTGAGGCAGGGTGCCTATGACGGGAGCATGCAGGAGCACAGCACCCACATCGGGCTAACCTTGAGGCCCAGCCCCCACAACGGGCCCAGTCCACGATGCTGCACCCACATCGGGACAGCCTGCGGAGGGACCCACACAACGGCCTCAGGCAGCAGAGGAGCTGGACTCACGATGTCGTCGGGCAGCGAGACCAGTCCTGTGGAGACCCTTGGAGATGGTGGTTCTTCTCCAGTGACCCTAGAAAGACTCTCAGGAAGGGGAGAAGAAACAGAGTGGTTAGGGTCGCCGGCAGCGACGGAGCCCGGTGAAGGGAGTTCAGACGCAGCTGCATGCTGCGCCTGACTCTCCTCACCTAGAGCGAGACAAGCTCTCTCCAAAATTGACATTAGAAACACTAGAGAGAACACTTGCCTGAGCTTGAGCTCCACCGCCGTCCAGGACTTCGTTGATCCTGGTGATGTGGTCCCGGGCCCGGCCTCCAGGAGGTCCAGCTCTGGCTCCCACTCCGCAGCCGTCGCCTCCGCAGCTGGCGAGATGGTTATTGCAGTCTCTTTCAATTCCTGCAGCGGCTCCAACGCTGGGGGTTCCACCGGCGTGGCTGCAGGAAGACACCTCCGTGCAGGCACCTGGGAAGGATCATCCAGGGCCCCAAATTCCTCCACCATCTGGTGGCTAAACCTGAACCTGAACCTGACCTGGCTCGATTTTAAGACCGACAAGCACTCAGGGAGAATAGGAGGAGACACGTAGGGGATAGAAGAAAGGTCAGTGTTGGCAGCTGGAGGAGAGGACTCATTGGACTGCTGGAACTGAGCCTCTCCCTCGGGAGACAGACAAGGTTTTAAATAATTAAGTTCAATTAGATGAAAAGACCCTTACCTGTCATCCCGGCGTGTGATGTTTGCAGCTGCAGCTGACTGGCAGTCACACCTCTCCATGTCCACGACCATACCGGTCCTTTCCAACGATGACAGAGAAGCTAAACCCGAGGTTGATGACTCCTCCAGCATGGCTGCAGGAGGGGGATCAAAGGGGGAGACACAGAAAGGACAAGAGAAGGGTTTACCTCCACAGCTGGAGGAGAGAGCCCAGCGCACTGCTGGGCCTCTCTTCCGGGAGGCAGACAATGTTTATCATTATTATATCGAATTAAATGAAAAAACACTTGCCTGTTCTCCCGGTGTTTGATGTTGATAGCTGCGGGCAGTTGTCCATCGTCTCCCCCTGTGTCACTGGCTGTTTTGGCCCCTTCACAGGATAGTTGCGGAGCCAGATCCGATGACGTGACAGTCGGTGTAGCCGAGGCAACCCTGGAGAGCCTCTCGGCGGCGGAAGAGATGATGGCTGCCGAAGACGAGGAGGGCCTCTCCCAGTGTTTCCTTGCGGGACGACGGCAAAAGCCGGGTGCTGGAGCTGGGTGAGCTGGAACGGGAGCGGGCATCTCACTCTGGCGGGAAACAGGAGGAATGGAGGCCCGGGAGCGCTTCCTCCTCGATGCGAGCTCAGTCTTCTGAGGGGACTTCCTTGCCCTTTTGCCGCACCCACGCCGCAGTGCTGCCAACCGAGTAATCCTCCCCATTCCCTCGGCATGCCGAGCGAGCTGAGGGCACCGCCAGACCTCTGCCTCCACCAGATCTACGTACCAGAGAATGTCCTCCAGGGCAGAATATCTGCTGGCCGATGAGATGATCCCCCGTCGATGTCCATTAACGCTCGGCAGCACTCCCATCCCAAGCTCAAAGGATACCTTCTCGCTGCTGAATCCATGGCCAACTTCAACAGAAGTCGGTCCCAAAACACGACACAAAAATTGGAAGGGAAAAAAGGTTTGTGTGGGTGAACCCGCTAAATCCTCCTTCTTGGCTGGGTCTTTCTGTCATGAACCCTCCCGTGCGCTTTTCCTATGTGCACGGTGAGGGGTGAAATAATGAAGATTTACGTGCTGGGTTCCACCACACACATTTATTAACATAAAGACTTACAAAAGGGTTTGACAAAACACTTACAGTGGATGTTCGGGGGCCGGCATCGCCCCACAAACGCAGAAAATGAGGCATGTATCCATGCTGGCGTCCCACAGCCGGAATCGCTAGAGGGACACAAAAGAACCACGGGCTGCGCGGAGTGGATACACGCCGTAGGAGCTAACAGTTCACTGATGCGCACAAGCAGGCAGACGATCAGTTAGACAAAGACCCAGCAGTGTGTGACTGGTAAAAGGCACATAAGTACATGCACTGCTGGTTATGGTAAATGAGGAGCACCTAGGCGAGGACCGAGAAAGATAATTAACGGGGCTGGGAACAGCTGATGTTAAAGAGAGAGGGGGGGGGGTGTGGCCGAACTGGCAGACTGTCAGCAGTGCTCACAGAAAATAGCTCACAGAGGCAGTCTAACAGCTGCCAGTCTGATAGTGGCTATGGATATGGAATACAGACAGCAATACATAACATACACATAAGCTGTAGCACTTAGACTCGAGGGCAGGACCGAGCCGGGGAAACCAAGCCAGCTCGGTTCCTGACAGTTCAGACTACAAAATGTGTACCCCAAGGCTCAATTCTTGGGCCCTCTCTTTTTACCTGATATATAAATGGTATTATTTCAACTGACAAAAGATGAAACCTCCATTTCTATGCTGATGACACCACTTTATATTGCACTGCAGATGATCCACTCTCAGCTGTTCATCCCTCTCACACTGCCTCTCCAACCTTCTAACTGTACTAACTGATGAAAAGCTTTTTCACAATACAGGAAAAAAATTAAATTCATGTTTTTCTCCAGATTCAAAAACACCAAATTTTTGATAACCTGCGGACATTTTCCAATTAAGGCACAAATATAGAATGAGGGACAGAGTATACGTAAGTACTTAGATTTCTGGTTAGATGAAAAACTAACATTTAGATATCACATTTCTGAGCCGTTACTAACACTCAGAAGGAAAACTGGATTCTTTTAAACAAATAACATTTGTTTTCCTCAGTATTGCCGTAAAAAAGAGCTTATTGAAGCAACTTTTTTTTGTCAGTATTGGATGGGGTGGGAATCGCGAGGGATCTCACGATTTGATTCAGATCGTGATTCTTGGGTCACAATTTGATCTGATCACATTTCAATGATAATCACGATATTGTGATAATTGAGTATCATGATCCCATATATTTCAAATTTTTTCACCTTATTCAACTTCATATCATGTCCCAAAGTAAAACTGTTGCCATCTCTTTCATATAATAAAGTATTCACAGGGCTTCATTTTCTGTGGAGACTTGTCTTTGCACACAGGGAGGGTGGTGGACGGTGTTTGGAATTGACTCCCACTCCAGATACGTCCAGATGACTCTATGGACTTTTAGCGTGTAGCGCCCCCTGTAGTTCCTAGCCAGCCCCACCTTAGAAGCAGTAGACGGCTTTCTAGTGGCCCTTTTCCACTAGCCCCGGTCGGCCTAACTCGACTCGCCTCGATTCGCCATTACTCGTTTCGGCCTCGGTTGTCTTTCCATTGCAGCTGGGTAAAGCAGGGTTAAGCTGAGGTGGGCGGGATTTTTTTTACAGCAAGGCGGTGCCACACTCCCGTGACGTAAAACACACAACCCAAGCAAAACATAACATGGCGGCTGTACAAGGCGACTCCTCAGTCTGTGGCTTTTTGTCACCGTAAATGCCAAAAAGGACCGCCAGACAAGGGTACAGGCAGCGAGACGAAACACTCTGGAATAGTACTGCAGCTTCTGGGAGAGCCAAAGACGTGAGGATACAAACTAGATCACATATGACGGTAAGCTAATGGTTGCTAATGCTAGTTTGCTATAAGTACGTCATACTACACTGTAATGTCTCCAACTTATCGCTGTTAGGTACTGAAATATGTACGCTGTGTGTTTGTGTTTCAGATGGCTCTGTTGTGGGAAAATTACCGCTTCAAACGGTCGGTCTGGGCATTCAACACAGCCTGTCACTGATGTCAACACAGCTTCACAAATGATCAGTGGTTATAGAGCTTAAGAATGTCTGTAGAAACGTTTATTTCCTGTGCAACAAATTGCTCTGATCTGCGTGAAAATCATGGAGAGACTGTTGAGACATCATGGCTGTAGCTGCTCCAGCAGCACTGAGTCTGAGGTGTTGTCATGGCAAAAAATGATCAGCTGACACAACTTGATCACCAGGTTAATAACTATATTAGCCACAAAATATATATTCAATAAGTAAACAGTACTGAGTTGGGTATAATAAGATATATTTGAAAGTTATGATGCATTTTAGGCCAAAACAAACTTGATCTAGGATTAAAAGCAATTAAAATAATGCAGTCACAAGGTTACATGGAAAATACTTGATTTACTAGATACATGTACTGTAGAGATATATATTCTCTGCATCAACGATGTACTATACATGCATTCATGTAGTATTGCACTGGGAATTGCACTGACAAACCTCTGAAGTTTTTGCAGATGTCTCTTTTTTATATGTGAAGGTTACCATCATGTGACACAAATTAAATACTAAAAGACTGGAAGAGCTGTCTAAAAACAATCCAAGAGTTTGAGAAATCACATTTGGTTTGGTGTAAGTCTGTCAACAGAATTATGAACCATAAAGCAGTTGGTGTTAAAATGTTAAATCCCATTAAACCCTAATCCGGGGGTTTCCAATCATGTGTCATGGGGGGCCAAGACCCTGCAGGTTCTCTCTTCTACCCAGTCTCTTCAGCAGGTGTTCTCACTGATCTGCAGTCAGTGGAAGAAGTTCAGTGGAATCTGCTGTTGAAGACACTGTTTGGAGGTAAAGCCTGCAGGGTCTTGGCCCTCCGTGGCACATGATTGGACACCCCTGCCCAAACCCATTATGATGAAGAACAGATGCTAATATGGCCCAGAATTCCTCCATATACTGGTACTATCACTAAAGTATGCAGGGTCTTCTGCGGTGGCACATCCAATAATACAGTCTTCAGTTAATAAAATAATTGTTTTGGTTACTTTTTTCTTAAAAATGAGCCATTATTTTCAAAGTCACGTTAAATGGTTTGTACTGTTTACTCTTTTCCCACCAGTGTCTTAACAGACAAAATAGAAAATCATGACGCAAACACATAAGTCACTAAATTGTTTATTACAATCAGCAGCAAATTCCAGATTATTCATAATGTACAAAAAAAAAAAAAACTTAGAATGGGTCACACACACCGGCCACGCTGCCTCACTGAAAAACAGCTGGGATGTGCAGCTCAAGCTGGACCCGGTTCAGCAGATCTTCAGCCTGCATCTCTGTAAATAGTGAGGCAAGGTCCGGTTTGGGTGGATCGTTTCCCTTTTGCCTAGACAAAAGACAGAAATGGGTGGTGGTTAATTAAAGCAAGTTTAAAACATATTTGGGAAATACACTTGTTGCTAAAAGCCAAATCTTTATTTTGGATAGATTAAAAGTAAAGATTAAAAGAAAATAGAATAATATAACAAAGGGGAAAAAATCTAACAAGGTCAAATTAAACAATAACTCCTCTGATTATACAGTTGAACATAAGTTATCTGAAATGGGTGATGGCTGAAGCCGCAGCTTATATTGCCCACCCATATTCCATTCAAGAATTCAAAAGAAAAACAAAACAGGAGCGACTACAATTTGAATGTGACAATAAAGTACTTTGTTGTTGCATTTAACCACAATTTTCATGTAGCTGCGCTTCAGTAAAGTAGATTTTACAAGGGCTGGGTTACATTTAAAATCATCTGTTTTTACTGTGGCCTCAGCAATCAGAATGAATTAATACATTCACTTGAATGGAATCTAGTACTTTTACTGAGGGTGTGCATCACCGAGTATGGAGTCGCTCAGTCAAAATATGGAGTTTTTATCAATAAAAGTTTGTCTTGTCTGTAGAAGTGTCTCTTCTTGCCCTGGCTTCAAGTGTGGGCGGTGTTTTGTACTTGTATTGCTAAAATATAAAAGGAAGCACTACAATGGGTCTCAAATATTTGTAATGTGTCCTGTTACTGCATGAGTTTATTGAT
The DNA here is from genome assembly GCA_020510985.1 of Pholidichthys leucotaenia. Taxonomy (NCBI): domain Eukaryota; kingdom Metazoa; phylum Chordata; class Actinopteri; order Cichliformes; family Pholidichthyidae; genus Pholidichthys; species Pholidichthys leucotaenia. The sequence continues at coordinate 32,712,234 of CM035842.1, read as the reverse complement.
GATAGACTATAAACTACACATATAAACTAAATTATACTGATGACTGAACAACTCCCATTCCCCAAAAGATACAGTTATGAACATAACTCACAAAGGATCACACAAGTGATCTGACAAAAAAAATAAATACATTAACAAGCGGTTTATTTTACGGTTGAATGTGCCATTCATTTTCAATTATTCTGTAATTAATATTCATACAATCAAATAAATCTCAGTTCAGTCCCTTTTATATTAAGTGGAAATTGTGCTACTTTGGTTTTGACACTTTACCTATAAAAGCAAAGGATTTCAGTACTTTCCACAGTAGCAAGGTCCGTTGTGGGGCAGCTCCTTTCCTCTTGCCTAGACGAATGACAGAAATGGATGGTGGTTAGTTCAACCAAGTTCAACACTTATACAGGCACATCTCAAAAAATTAGAATATCATGAAAAAGTCCAATATTTTTGTCACTCATTTCAGAAAGTGAAACCCATATATAGATTCATTACACGGACGGTGATATATTGCAAGTGTTTATTTTAATTTAGATGATTATGGCTACAGCCCATATTAACCAACACCTCAGCGGCCAACATTTCTATTTAAAAAGTATTTTTTAAAATTAATTTTATGTAATATTCTAATTTTTTGCCAAATTGAATTTGGGGTTTTCAGGGGCTGTAAGCCATAATCATCCAAATTAAAATAAATAAATGCTTGAAATATATCACTGTGTAACAAATCTATATAATATACGGATTTCACTTTTTGAAATGAGTGACAAAAAATATTGAACTTTTTCATGACATTCTAAATTTTGGAGACGTACCTGTATTAGGGAAATACACTTATGATTATTATTACTTATTATTACAAGTACATTATCAATCCAGGGATTTATGGTGGAACAGAAACAGCACAACACTGTTCCATTGCTTCTTTTTTTGTAAAATCCACAGAATAGGTGTGTGGGTCTATTCTGACGCTTTAGAAAATTATATGAATGAATTTATAAATCACTGGTTTGAAAATGCACCTGTATATGTCGAGATTTCAGCTCCTGGGGTCCACTTGACCTGCATCCACAATATAAACACTGAGGGAGGCTAACCCCTGGCATGTGGAAACACATTCTAGGAAGAAATTACACAAATTAATGCACAGCACCAAAGTGCAGCACGTACACAAAGCAGGACTTTAACCAGGATTAACCTGTTTCATTGTTTTGCTCTCACAAGCGAATACTTAGGACAAAACAAACGCGAATCAGCAGTTGGCTACTAGCTAGCTACTAGCTAACACTCGTTAGCCAGCACAGGACGGCGTTGTATAGCTCAAAAAAGTGAGCTTACCACCAACAGGATAAATAAGCAAACAGATGCACAATGTTACAAATCACTCACCATCGATGGTTCTCTCACGTTCGTCTTCAGCTTGTCCGTAGTCCGGTTCTATGCTGGGCTGCATCTGTAACGGGGCGGGTCGCTCCTCTCACTGTGGATCTGCCACCAAGCAGAGAAAACTCTGCACCTCTTTGTTGGACCACGGTGTAGATTTCCGCAAAACCTACAACGCCATCTGTTTTAATATCGTATTTACTCGGTGACCGAGTTAGTCCGTGAAATATTGCAAATGGCGGTCGTGTAGATTACACTGAAGATGGACGCTTTTGTGATGTTACACCCTTACCAATCAGTGGCTCGCAGTCTGTTGACATCACATCTCGGCTCGACTCAGCGCGGCTGTACCCTGGCCTCAAATAGGCACGAAAATAGCGCCTGTTAACCAGTGCTTTGTACAATGGAAAAGGCTACAAACGCGGGCCGAGGCATACCGTGTTAGTCCAATCGGGGCTAGTGGAAAAGGGCCTTAGGTTTGGTTAGCAGTTACTCTAGTAACTCGCGGAGAGTTGCTATAGGTTGAGCAGGTAGCACTTTTATTTACAGTTTGCTCAGACATAGATAAAACAAACAAAACAACAAAATAACAAAAATCAATATTCACATCTTCTCAACTTCTATTGACATGTCTTAATCTCTTTGTAAAATGTGTCTTAATCTCTTAACATGTGTGCAGTGCTGCTGTTTCCATAAATAAAAGAAAGAAAATGGAGCTCCCCAAAATAAAAGAAAACCAAAATAAGTTCACACCCTTTACCTCAAAAGTGTGGAACATGATTGTTCTCTTAACCAAGGAACCAAATAAAATGAGTTCAGTGCCGTACGTAACAGCTCTGTCTGGTGTTCTGTGTCTTGGGGAAATGTTTCATGTGTGGAAATTCCTACAAGTACGGGCAGTGTTGTAATGGGTTCAGAGCTTATCTGGTGTCGATTAAATGGAGAATCAGATGATCTGGTGTTCTCTTGTGGGTAGGCCCTACGGCTGGCCAGACCGCATCCGTAACTGTCCACAGGCTCATTGGGGTGGGTTTGCCATCTCAGAATCCAGATTCTCTCAGGGTATCAAACAACTGGCTGGGCTGGACTCACCATCCCAGAATCCAGGTTCTCTCAGGGGTGTCAAAACAACCAGTCTACACAGATAGTGCAAACGATGAATAATCTGTTTCTCTCTATTCAAATAATGAATGAGCTAGCTCTGTCCTGGGGCAGCGCCTTGATCCGGTGGAGGAGATAGGAGAGAGAAGGACGGTGGCTAAACTGTCATCTCTGCTGGAGTCCGAGTTCCACCCTATGCAGGACATACTGAATGCACTGAGGAGCTCATTTAGCAGCAGACTACATCATCCCAGGTGCACAACCGAGAGGTTTCGCAGGTCCTTCCTACCAACGGCTGTCAGACTGTACAATCTAAGCAGGGCTGCTCGCAGAGATAGCAAAAAGACGTAACAAACTAATAGTTTTTTGAATGCAAAAGATGCAATAGACTTATACAATGGTCCCCTCCGGCATACAACTAGGAAAATACCGGTAGGATAACTAAGTAGACGGTTGTGCTGTTTCATCCCATCTAGCAACAATGCTCTGCACTGTGTGTGTTTATATATTTACATATTTATTCCATCTAGCTACAATGCTCCACACTGGGTGTGTTTATATTTATATATCTATATATTTATTCCATCTAGCTACAATGCTCCGCACTGTGTGTTTATATATCTACATATTATTCCATCTAGCTACATTGCTCCGCACTGTGTGTTTATATATTTACATATTTATTCCACCTAGCTGCAATGCTCCATACTGTGGGTGTTTATATATTCATATATTTATTCCATCCAGCTACAATGCTCTGCACTGTGTGCCTGTGTGTGTGTATGTATATATTTTATAGTAATATGTACATATGTATATTAGCTGCTCTTGCTTGCTTGTTTTTTTTTTTTCTTGCCTTCTGATTGTTGCTCTGAGTGTTGCTATCCCTGTGCTGTTGCAATCCTGGAATTTCCCCGTTGTGGGACTAATAAAGGCTTATCTTATCTTATCTTATCTTATCTTATGAGTACTCATCAATTTCTTCAATTCAGTTTTCTTTACATTCAAACTGTTCTTAGTTTGCTTTGTATTTAAGTTACCAAGTGTATTGGAAACCCTTTTTCTTTAACATTGTGTGTATTCATTTATCATGAAATACAATTTGCCAAAACATTTTAGTTAGACAGTGTCTGTTATGAATTGTCTCAAAAATGAGTATTTTTATCATTAAATGAACTTCATTGTAAATTTACATCTTACATGAATACATTTTAACCATCAAAATGAATTTAAATTGCTTTCATTTCACCAACTTTAACCAACAAGTATTTTATAATAGCTTTGCAAAACAGTTATGAAACTGCAACTTTAAACATTCAGCAATGTGTTAAATTATCCAAATAAAACCACTGGAATATAAACCGCTGAAGAACAGTAATCCTGTAAGGATTCACATCATGTCACAGTCCAGCTAATGCAGATTAATGAGTTAGCTTGTATCAATCGCAGCTAGAATAACCGTTAGCTTATCCCAATCACGGTTTAGCATAAGCCGCTAGCTTATGTCAATCGCGGTTAGCTTCAGCCGCTAGCAAGTGGCGGTTTTCAAAATTTTGGGAGCATTATAGAAATATAATACACACCAGGGTTCAGCAATGTCAAACAACATTTTCATAACGCCAACTGGTTGTGTGAAAAGAATCTGAACATCGCAGCCAAAGTACGTTTCTTTGTTCACAGAAGCTAGTCACATGTCAGTAAGAACCATAGCTTGATTTGACTCACCAGAGTATCCAACGACAAACTGCTCAGCAGTTATCGTCTCCCAGTGCTCACAGTTCGGCCTCTAATAACAAAAATACCTTATAAGCACATGAGCATCAAGGTATTTGCACCAAAAGGCTATTTTATGCCGTTTTCATACGAGTTTAGTAGATTCTGTCTGATCCCAGTAGCAGCAGCAAAGGAAGGAAAAGGAAGTCAGGCTGCTCGCTGCCCAGTTTTTATAATCACTGGCCACAGTGCCCCCAAAGGGATGGACAGTATACTGCAAGTCCAAATAAAACACATAGCTCTAGTAACCACATCTTTCACATGGGTTACAGACTCTTTTAAAAAGCAACTGAAAACCTTTTTGTTTAACGGGGATTTCCATTGAGTTTCAACTGGTTTTTAATGTTAAGTCTGATATTTTTAAATTATTTTAATCTTGTGTTTTAACTTGTTTTTGTATTTTTAAAATGATTTTTATGTATCAACTTCCTTTAAATCCATCTTATTGTGCAGTGCTATGTCCATATGTCTCTGAAAAGCGCTTCATAAATAAACTCTACTTACTTGACGCTTGGAGAAAAAGCTCCATGCCGGTGTCTCTTTAGCTTAGCCATTGCTAATGCTGCTCCTACACATGTACTGGCCCGCCGTGTTCCGGGTGTTTTTTCTTTTTTTTTCATGCAGCGCTTCTTGTGGGTTAAGTGTCATGTCAGGGTCTTTCCTTCCATCTTTGTTTTAAAATTCAAAAAAGACCCGACATTTGAGCTAACTTTGAGCTAGCTGCTTCCTAACTTTCAAAGCTGGCTGCAAATCACCGAGACAAGTTATGACTTCACTTGACTGGGTGTTTGCTTTGCGTCACCTACTGGACTGAAAACGTCATTGATTAACTGATAACCCAAAAGTATATGTGGGCGCATTTTTTTTAAAATAAAAAATAGATCCATGTGTTTATGGATCGATGCATTGTTGCCAGTGCCATGTGTTGCAGTCCATCACTGAATCGATCTTTTTTCCCACCCCGTGTTGGATCATGATGACATTTTATACATGCATGCTGCTGCTGCTGCAACTGTAAAACCTCTGGACTGGATTTATCATTCTGCTGTAAGATTTATAACTGGAGATTAGATTGGATGGCCTTCTCTATCAGAAAGGCATAAAAGACATTGGGATTTATTTATTTATAAAGCTCTTTTGGACTTTTACCCCCTTATAATATTTCTTTTCTTCTGTTTAATGTGGGCTCTTGCCGTACTTGTTCAGCTGATTGGGTCACATTACAGGTCTCACCTGATTTTACTGAACTGAAAAAAATCTAGTTTTTCTTACTGTGCTCCTGTAACATGGATTAACCTGCAGAAAACTTTCTTCACCTGTAGCTTTGGGTCAATTTAAATCTTTAATTACTGTATATCACATCAGTTGATCTTGTTTTACTGAATATTTTATTTTCTCTCTATATATTTTTTAACTTATTGTTGGATGTTGTCATTTTTTATCATTTTTATTGTTTTATCAACTTATCATTTTTATTATTGGTATTTTTATGTTTTTTTAATTATGTTTTTACACCATTATTGTAGATTTTTGAAAGTTTTTTTGTCCAGGAGGTTTTTTTTTTACTCAGTTGCATTGTAAACCTCACCTCTACCTCAAAGTATTTCTGAGTCAGAGTAGAGGTAGAGGAGCAGAGGAGAGTGTACAGTAGAAATTCAGCCTACTGCTGGACAGAATTTATCTAAACAATTATACCGCTCATTAGCCTAGCAACTTTGAAATGATGCATGAAAACCAACAGACTGTTAGCCATTTTACCCAGAGTTCTATTAAATTATAGAAGTTTTGCAGCCAACTTGGGCATTAACTGCTCATTAGATGGAATACAAGTTTAAAGAACTTCAAATTTTATTGAAAATTAAACTGTCATATGTTACAGAACCATTATTATTGCCTGTTGATGTGTGAAAGTTGGGTGCATATTTGTCCTTCGCGCTGTAATCTCAGTTATATTAGGTAGCTGGAAACCTTGTGCTGGAGGATAGATGCTGACACAGATGGGTCAACACAGCACAGCTCTGAGTCACCATGGTGTGTTTGGTAATTCACTGATGGGTGTTGGGACATGGGCATGTGAGTGGGCTCAGCCATCTGTGCACGAATGCCTGAGCTGCACAGATGTGCATGTATGTGTGGGAGTGAGCCAGCGAGGAAAAGGAGTATAATCTCTGTTTGCATTTTATATTCTCTTGGGACTTTTATAGGCCTGTCTGTTCTTATCCAAATGATAATGACAGTGTATGTTTTGATGCAGATGGTGGATATCCGAGATCAAACAAATCCTGCTTCTATAACACTTCTGAGTTTGAATCATTCTGTTACAAGAATGACAGTGAATGAGAGAAATAGTAAAACTGTTATCATTGAAATGATGACGGATGGATAAGTCAAGACTGAGCTCTCCAGTGTGTGCAGATCCCAGCAGGCAGGCTCTACTCGGGCCACGGGTGATGGCTGTTTCCTGGTCTCGCCAGTCACCAGTACACAGATGAGTCTGGTGTAATCCCCCCCCCAAAAAAAACACACCAAAAACTGAGTAATCCACAGTCTGTTCATGATGTTCACCTGAGAGAATAAATAAATAAATGTTTGTCTGTTATCTCGTGAAAATTAAAATGACAGATCTGTCACGGTGTGTGTTGAAAGCTGGACCCAAACACAAGACTTAAAGTTCCAAATGATTTATTAAAGAGCTGATCAAACCCTGGCCAGCTCGATGGTCTAAATAATAATTTCAAAAGGCAGGCAGGAACAGGCAGAACTGAACATGAAATAATACTCAGACTAGGCAGGACAAGACAGGCAGGCAGAAGCGTGGGTAAATGACGGGGACACCGTGCCCAGGTGAGGGACGGTATTCCTTAAATAACAAACGAGCAGGTAGCATAAATTACAGACAGGTGCGGACAATCAAGGATGAAACTAGGCTAAGATGGAAAACAACTGAGGGTGCTGTCAAAATAAAGCCTAACCAAAACAGAAGATCATGACAGTAATGACAACGGGCAACCATAAACGTGACTCAGATAATAACGATACTAATAACCCAAACTGAATAATAATAATAATAATAATAATCAAGGACTAAGAATATGGCAGGGATAAACAGACGGTCACTGATAGGGGATACACATGGAACATAATGACAATGAATCAAGAGAGACAAGACCAAGAAAACTAGGATAATAATAATAATAATAATAACAAATAATCATGACCAAACTGAGAACCGAGCAGGGAACAAATTCTATGGAACACAAATGCAGACAAAATAATGAATATTAATAAATACAGAAAAACCCCAAAATAACAACTCAAAGTGAGGACATGGACTGGGGCTCATGCACTGAAAACAAGGAACAAAGTCATAACTCAGGGTGAAGACATGGGGCCCAGTCCTGACAAGATGGATTATGATAGATTTTTTAAAAATCAGATGTCAAAATAATGAACACTGAGGAATTCTAGCCCCAGTGTAGGAACGCTCATGCCTTTTAACCTCTAAAGAACCAGGCCTGTTTTTCAATTCAATTCAATTTCAATTCAACTTTATTTATATAGCGCCATTTCACAACAACAGTCATCTCATAGCACTATCAACTGTAGGGGGAACCCCCACAGTTGCAGAAAGACCCCAGCAATCAGGCGATCCCCTGTGAGCAAGCACTTGGCGACGGTGGAGAGGAAAAACTCCCTTTTAACAGGAAGAAACCTCCAGCAGAACCAGGCTCAGGGAGGGGCAGTCATCTGCTGCGACTGGCTGGGGGGTGAGGGGATAGGATTTTGTAGATCCTGGTCAAAAATAATATGTCTAAAATTAATTGAGTATATCTCAGCAGGTTTATTTGTATAATCTTGGTATCCTTATAAAGGTAACAGAGTGAGATTATTTCATAGGTGTAAGAATCACTGTATATACTACTGGGTTGGAGTAAATGAAGATGGAACACAGCAGAAAATGAAAAATTTCCTTCTCCCCTAAAAGAAATTGACATTCTTACACTAAATATCCTCTTAGAATGATAGTGTAGGGTAGTGTAGAACCTTTTTCATTCATTCATCTTCTTCCGCTTAATCCTTTTCGGGTCGCAGGGGGGCTGGAACCTATCCCAGCATCTTTGGGCGAGAGGCAGGGTACACCCTGGACAGATCGCCACTCCATCACAGGGCCAACACAGAGAGACAGACAACCATTCACTCTCACAGTCATACCTAAGGACAATTTAGAATCCCCAGTTTGATGCCAATTAAACTAACTTGCATGTTTTTGGCATGTGGGAGGAAACCGGAGAAATCCCGGAGTAAACCCACGCAGACACGGGGACAACATGCAAACTCCACACAGATCACTGTTGGTCAGGGGCTGGGATCGAACCCAGGATCCCCCAGCCAAGGGTGAGTTGCTGTGCTGCCGCAATGCTAAAAACTCTGCCACCGCGCCGCCCAGTGTAGAATCTAACAAATCAAAATAGAACATGTAACCATCACCTACACCAAAATTCACACAGAAACAATGAAAAATAGTTTTTTTTAGAGAGGCATTTGTGAAGAAATATTTAGGTGGACTGTGCCATCTGTACCAATGGTTACAGTTGGTACCGTTGGCACATTTTAGATTTCTCAGATACCAAACAATGTAAGTGATCATATTTCTCTTGTATGTCACTACAAATATTCCATGTTCTGAAAACCCACTAGAACCATCTGTGCCAAGATTTTTTTTTTTTTTTATGAGCAGGGATGTGAGGCCCTAAATTTGGGAAGCTCTGGAGCCCAATTAAAGACGATACTTAAATAACAATTGATAATGTCCTGATGACTTTAGACCTGGTTTTTGTTGATCAAACATGCATTGACAGAGAATATAACAGAATGTTCAGCACTACGGTGATAAGAGAAAATATTATTTTAAGACTAATTGACAGTTGCAAAAGTTTTCCAATAGTGAGGAGACAGATATTTGAAATGATCCTGTTTAACAGATGTTTTCTAATTCAAGTGGTTTTTATCTAAGTTTATGAATGTCTCTATTAACAAAGCCTTCTTTTTTTGTTTCTTTTACTTCAGGTTCACATGTATGACTATGATGGACCATCTCATCTGTTGCCTGCTGGTCCTGGCTACCACGGTGATGATTTCAAGTGCATGCCCTAAATACTGTATGTGCCAGAACCTTTCCGAGTCCCTGGGGACATTGTGTCCCTCTAAAGGCCTGCTGTTTGTGCCTCTGGACATTGATCGCAGCACTGTGGAGCTCCGACTGGGAGGCAACTTCATCCTCCGCATCACACAGCAGGATTTTGCCAACATGACCGACCTGGTGGACCTGACTCTTTCTAGGAATACCATCAGCTACATCCAGCCTTTCTCATTTGGTGACCTGGAAACACTGCGCTCACTTCTTCTGGACAACAACCGCCTAACAGAGCTGGGCCCAGATGACTTGAGAGGCCTGGTGAACTTGCAGCATCTCATTGTTAATAACAATCAGTTGGGACACATCCATGACAAGGCCTTTGAAGACATGGCTGGTGCCTTGGAGGATCTGGATCTCTCCTATAACAATCTGATATCTCTGCCCTGGGACTCAGTTCGACAGATGATCAACTTGCACCAGCTTAGCGTGGACCACAATCTGCTGGATTTCATCCCAGAGGGCACCTTCGTGGACCAGGAAAGGCTGGCAAGGCTGGACCTGACATCAAACCGTTTACAGAAGCTACCCCCAGATCCCATGTTTGCTCATGCTCAGGAATTGATGATGCTGACCACACCGTATGCCCCCCAGCTGTCCCTGAGCTTGGGTGGAAATCCACTGCACTGCAACTGTGAGATGTTGTGGCTGCGCAGGCTGGAGAGAGACAATGAGCTGGAAACTTGTGCTTCCCCTACTGCCCTAAAGGGGCGATATTTCTGGAATATAAAAGAGGAGGAGTTTGTTTGTCAGCCCCCCACCATCACACATTACACTCACAGGATGTTGATTCTGGAGGGTCAGATGGCCCGCCTGAGATGTGAAGCCACAGGAGACCCTTCCCCTACCATCCACTGGATCTCACCTGCTGATCGGCTGCTTGGGAACTCATCAAGAACCACGGTGTATAGCAATGGAACCCTGAGCATCACCATTACAACCTCCAAGGACTTTGGAACCTTCACTTGCATTGCAGCCAATGTGGCCGGGGAGTCCACGGCCTCGGTGGAAGTGTCCGTCATCCAGCTCCCCCACTTCAGCAACAGTACAGGACAGCCTGCTCAGCCAAAGTCACGGCTCTCAGATATCACGGGTACATCCAGGACCAGCAAGATGACTCCAAACAACCAACCAGAGAGTTCAGTGTCCGTCTACGAGGTGACAGCCGTCTCAGCTTTGGTCAAGTGGACAGTGAGCAAGTCAGCTCCCAGGGTGAAGATGTACCAGCTCCAGTACAACTGCTCCGATGATGAGGTGTTGATCTATAGGTAAGTTTAATAATAGTCAGTGAATTGATGGTTAGGGTTTTTTTTTTTCCATTCTTAAGTATTTGGACCTGTGCTTTTAATGCCTTAATCCTGCTGGTTTATACAAATAGGGGGTTGTGCATAAAAGAGCCGCAACCATAGAAACATGACATTTAAATGGGAAAGTGATCACAAATTTCAGACAGTGTAGTTTAGTTTAGTTTATTTGTCAGGGACCATGTACAGAAAAAACATTAAACACAGGGTAAAGATGCTCTATACCAGATTACAGCTTTCTCACTAATTTCCATCTGTAGTCCCTGAGGCAGGCAGGAAGATATTAACCTCTTGCGCTCCGTTGTACCGCGGACGGGCAAGTCTCTGCGTCCTAGAGCACACGAGGGCGCTCTCGTGCGCTCTAGGACACATGATGGAGATTGTGATGTAGGTGGTGTATGGCGTCCAAGCGCGCACTGAAAATAAAAGCTGCAGACACAGCCGCGAACAGATTAGTTCATCTGATTGACCTCTCATTCGACTAATAAGAGCCTTGAATTGGGTTTCTGAAACCTTGAAGAACCAATGACTGAAAACCTAGCCAGAAGGACCCGCCTCCCAACGCTGTGAATGCAGTGAGCCAATTGAAGCAGAGAAGTTCGCGAGCTGTTTTTTTTAAGGCTGGGTGAAGACTGGCTGCTGCAGTGGATCAAAAAAGAACCCGCAGGAAGAACCCCACAGACCCAGCAGCACGGAGACCATCCACAAATGCAACCTGTGTGACAGGGAGTGCCATCCGCGCATCGGAATGTTCGGCCACAGGCGGTGCTTATTTTGTTTTGGTTCCAGCAGAGTAGACGTTATGATTTCTTCCATGGTCATAGACCGACGGAGGCTGACGACGAAGGCTGAGTGACACACACGCCTTCGCCAGTCTTTTTTTAATTACTACTGTTAATTGTTTTGAAAAATCGTTCGCCAAAAACCGCAATCATGGAAGCACAAAACCGCAATAATGGAATTATGTTTTGATTGGGTCGCAACACCAGAACCACGAGCGGACCAGCGTCGCGTTCGTCTGACAGTGAGGAAGAGAAGTTCGCCAGGACTCTGCTGCAGTGAAGAGGTAAGGTGTTATAAGCTAAATTATTATTTATCCCTGAAAATTGTAATCCAAAATGACTTTTGACCGATCGGTAAATTACAACTGTGCGGCGCAGTTCGTGTGCCGCGGTACAAGGGGTTGTTCGCCGCGTACAGACCGTGAACGCCGCCCCCCCCACCCCCACTATTCTTCTGTAGCGAGGGGGGGGGAAGCCGTGGTGACTGCGCTGCTGTCCCACATCGCCACATGAGGCTAATCCTTTGTGTAGCGATGGCCGATGTCCATCCTCTGTAGCGAGGAGGGGGACAACCCCCCCCCCCACACACACACACAGACAGCCCTGAGTGTGACCTTTCATTAGAGCCCAAAATGAAGCTTCTACATTGAAGCATTCAAAAGTTACAGACGTTTTTCCAAACGGTGCCATTTGGCACAATTTGGCACAGTTCCAAAACGCCTGGGAACTACCTGAGAACAAAGCTGTGTAATACACTACCGTTCAAAAGTTTGGGGTCACCCAGACAATTATTTTGTGTTTTCCATGAAAAGTCACACTTATTTACCACCATGCGTTGTAAAATGAATAGAAAATATAGCCAAGACATTGACAAGGTTAGAAATAATGATTTGTATTTGAAATTATAATTTTTTCCTTCAAACTTTGCTTTCGTCAAAGAATCCTCCATTTGCAGCAATTACAGCATTGCAGACCTAACATGATTGCACAAGGGTTTTCTAATCATCCATTAGCCTTCTGACGCAATGAGCAAACACATTGTACCTGTAGAACACTGGAGTGATAGTTGCTGGAAATGGGCCTCTATACACCTATGTAGATATTGCACCAAAAAACAGACATTTGCAGCTAGAATAGTCATTTACCACATTAGCAATGTATAGAGTGTATTTTTGATTAGTTTAAAGTTATCTTCATTGAAAAAAAGTGCTTTTCTTTCAAAAATAAGGAAATTTCTAAGTGACCCCAAACTTTTGAACGGTATTGTATATTCATTTTTTGTGGTATTGTTACAAAGTTTGGACCTCAGCTGGATAACACTTGGTTCTACATTTCTGTTGCATTTTCCAGCCCGGATCTGAAGCTGTGTGTTATTTGCAAGCATTTGTATCCAAAAAAAACACCCAGGCCAAATTTATTTTCTTCAAGTTCACTATGTTTAGATGACTGTAACTCAGTGGCCGGAGCACTTAGAGAGATTATGACTGAAATTCAAAGTGTTTTCTTTTAAATGAGACCAACCCCATGAAGATGCTGCAAAGGGTTGAAGAACAGCTTTTGATTTAATTTGGGCACGTTAATTTTTGGCGTTTTTAGGGAAATTGACCGGAGTGCAAGTGGTTAAAAGAAAAATAGCACATATAGAAAGCAGTTCAGGTCAGGTTTCAGAAACTGTTGTCCCTGAAACAAGCAGGGACTAAGTTGAAAAGGTAAAAGGATAAGAGAGACGGCATACATAAAAACAATTTAAGAGTACGATTTCAAATCCCATTTAAGGGGGAGAGTCACTGCTGGCAGGCTTGATTACTTAAAATCCATCTTTTAGTCTCTGTGGAAAAGTCTCTGTAATTTGTTCTGGTCTTCAAAGCAGTGGGAAGCTTGTTCCATTCCGTTATAGCTTTGTAAGAGAAAGCTGATTGTCCAAAAGCAGTTTTACGTAGTGGGATGCAAAAATGCCACTTAGAGGAAGTCCTTATTACTCTGGTATTTTGTTCAGAACTTAGGTACACAGAAGTCTTAAGGGGCGGGAGTGCAGAACCACAGATAATTTTAAAGACCAACTGTATATTTGCATACATGATCAGATTTTCAAAGCTTAAGGCTTTGAGTGTTACTGTTGCGGAATTGCAACATAACCCCTAGTGGTCAAGAGCGGTAAATATTTTTTGTCAATAAAATAGTTCAGATTTCCAAGGCTGTAACTTGAAAGTGGTAAGAGATAATGGCTTACTGTCAATTAGAAAGATGTAAAATATGATCCAAAGTTTCAGATAGGAGTGATTTTACACATCTAATTTGCATAATGCCACGGTAGCTATATTGAATTACATAACTCAGTCAAAAACGAACTTTGGACATATTTACACAAAGAATGGTTCAGTCTTTTGACACTGTTTTTTGTACAGAGGTACGTTATCATCTTATCTTAAAAGTATTTGAACAAGAAATCAGTACAATGTTTAAAAAAAAACAAAGAAATTTGTTACTTACCAGCGGCTAAGGGGACTCGCTTGCTGCCGTGGTCGGTGCGTTTTAGTCCATCGTGGTTGTTATTTTGCGTTCTGTTGGTCATTTATGCTCTCTACCACATCTACAAAGTCTTATGATTATCCCACATAAATTTCGCTTGTATCCCACAGCTATTTTCCATGTATGAAGCCGTCTAAGTGACGGTGCGTGACGATGGATGGCAGCCATATTAGCTTTCTGGGCTAAAAGGATGAAAACAGGAAAAAGAAATGAGGAGTTCTTCTTCTTTGGTGTATTACGTGTCATCCATTAAGTCCTCCAACACGTGTCTGCCACCTTCTGAAACTGGCAGCTCAGTACAAATCAGTATAAATCCTCAATGCAGCCAGGGATGTCAGAGTGAGATGACAGGCGCAGCGCCGCGCTCTGCCACTAGGGGCACACAAAATCTCACACTCAAAGGGTTAACGTGTTGTGTTTGGCAAGTATACCACAATGGTGATACTGTCGTGTCTTCAGTTGAAACCCTAAAGGCAGTGGCTATAGTTATGGAACTGTACCTCTAGAATGCTTGCTACAGATACTGCCCAAATCCGATTGGCCAGTTGGTGTCACGTGACTCTGCATGCCATTCCCATTCACAAATATCTATGAATCTGTTCTATTAATGCTGTATGTTATGTGGCAGTGGCTACAGGGCCAGAAATCTGAAGTTGTTTTTTGTTCTTCTATTCAAAGTAGAAAGATGTTTCAGACCTTATTTGACATGTTTCCACTGTCAGCTGCAGTCTTCTTCAGAAAAACATCATCTGACATTCTGTGACGTGTCACATCAGCTGTTTTATCTTTTCTGTAGGCATGACCGACCTGTCAAGTCTTAGGCTGCTGCCATCAGTAGTGCTTGAGTGTGTGAGTCTGTGAGAGGATGTAGGGGCTCAAAATGGTAAAAATGGGATATACTTCACTTTACCTTGACAAGTTTTTTTTTTTTTTTACATTAGTGTTATTAAAAGAATAAGCAAACAAAAAATAGTGCATATAAAATTATCACAGGACAAAATAAAAACAGATTCAAGACAAAATTAGAATAGAAACAAACACAGGTATTTAAAAGAAACTTGTCATTTATCAGCATAGCATGCTGACTTACAGACAGGAGGCATTAGGGGCTCAAAAAGTCAGCGGGTGAGCCCTCAACCACATCACAATTTTACACTGGGACAGCCGTAAACCCTCAGCCACTTGCTATGAACGCCCCTCCAAGTCAACGAGTCTGCGAGGATGGGGACTGAAATTTGGCCATCAGGATGTGTCTTCCGTATCTGTAGACACTGCAAATATCAAATAATGTCTATCAAGAAGGAGCAGTGTTCCCAGAGCAGTGGAATGAGTTGAGCAGTATTCTGTTGTATTTTACACTGCTGTTGGCACTCCCACCTTTTATAATGTCCATTGTCATGGCTGGCTCAGAAGCCATTCCAAAAAGAGAAGAGGCACAGGAGCAGCATTGAAAAGGTTTAGTTTGGTGAAATGAACTACTTACAAAATAGGAAAACCAGAACGGTGGTAATGTGTAGTTAAACTACAACAATCAGGACAGCGCCTGTGTTTGGGAAGACTCAAACAGTTGATGAGACTGTATAGACTGGCTTACAGAAATTACAGCATTTAAGATGCAGTAACACCAAAACAGAACAATTACCAGCATCAGATGATATCAAAGTGTCATCTGACACCCTAAGAAAAGCAGTCTCAGTGGAGTGTTTCTGATGAAACCCTGACTGAAACTGATCCAAAAATACTGTGGTTATTGAGAACTTCATTAAGCTGAATGGTGACAACTTTTTCTAAAATCTTAGAAATAAAAGGCAGTTTAGAAATTGGTCTATAGTTTTTAAGGAGGCTGAACAACTACCTGCTTAAAATAACAGGGGACACAACCGGATTCAAGTGAGCTATCAATAATAGTGAGTAAAGAGCTGAATACATCTTTTAGCATAGAGGTAGGCAAAAAGTCTCATGGGCAGGAGGAAGACCTCATAGAGCCCACTAAATCTGATAAATCTGATAACTCATTTAAAGTAATGGGTGAAAAAATTGATTTGACTGTTTAAAAGGAAAGACAAGAGTAGAAGAGGAGGAATGAATAAAACTAGCCCCAACAGTAGCACAAAGAAAGAAAATTATTGCAGTCATTGATTGAATAAAGTGCAGCAGAAAGGACAGGGTTGACTACCCTGTTAAGTGTCACAGAGGACCTTGTGGTTACGTCTACTGAAAAGATAAGATGAGAAAAATAAGAAGTCTTTGCAACCTGAATCGTAGTGTTAAATTCTCTTTACAGAGCTTTAAGGTACAACCGATGAACTTCAAGCTTAGTGGACTTCCACAGTCGTTCCATCCTCCTACATTTACATCTAAAACAAGAGTATCATTATTTAACGAGGGAGGTGATTTAATGAATTTATTAAGGAAGCGTCTTATTTTAAAAGGAGCTATGTGCGTGCCAGAAGCAGCAACTTAATAATTCCAGTAATGCAAGGTAAACAATGGAGCTCGGAGTTGCAGCAAAGGATTTAAGAGAAATAATGCACAAGGTTTGAATTTGGCTCCAGTTGAAAGAGGCAGCAAGGTGAATAAGAATGTTAACTCTGTATTTATAAAGCTTTTTTAAGTTTGTGCTTTGATGTAATTAAGGTGGAACATTATTTTCTAAAAAAGTATGTTTTTTATCATTCATCTATCTCTTATGTTAGTTTGTGTCAAAGCAAGGACAAAAAAAGAAATCCAGGCCATCAGTAAAGCTTTCCTTTTATTCAGCTGGGAGCTACACTGTGTACGGTGAGGATGGAGAGCTGCTGGCTTTGACTGGGGACATTGTCAGACGGCGGAAGGAATACTTTGAGGACCTCCTCAATCCCACTGACACGTCTTCCATAGAAGAAGCAGAGCCTGAGGATGAGGCGAGTGACTCGTCCATCAGTGGGGCTGAGGTCACTGAAGTTGTTAAACTCTTCAGTGACAGGACCCCAGGGGTGGATGAGATTCGCCGTCAGTACCTCAAGGCTCTGGATGTTGTAGGGCCGTCCTGGTTGACACCGACATGGTGTGGGCGTATTCCCACATAAAGGACAGTCACACAGGAATCATGATTGTATTCTCTTGGTGACATCACATAGTTTGTGGTCATAATTAAGAGGAGAAATACTGAGCAAATGGTAAACCAACAGCTTTGCTTTCAAAATCAGCTTCTTCTTTTCCTTCTCCAACAGGACTCCAGCCTCCAAATTACTATGATATGGTTTGATAACATTACTGTGCTGGACTGGCCAAGTGGACTGACCTGAACCCCTCAGATTCTCCATGGAGGGGCAGTTACACTGACCCCACAATACAGACAACAGCACAAGCTGGTCACCTCCATACCATGCTGCACCGATGCAATTATTCATGGTAAAGGAGTCTCTACCGAGTACTGAAGATGTAAATGATCACACTGTTCAGAAGTGTGACATCCCTGTACAGTAAATCCTTATTTTGGATTGATCTTCAGGAATATTCTAATAATTTAGGACAGAAGATTTCTGATTTCTTCAGCTATAAATCATAATCAAAATTGAAACAAAAAAATCTTGAAATATTTTTAGATGCAGTAGTAAATTAAAAATCCATCACCTGCCACAGCTATCTCTTCAGGTATTTCCTGGATTCTGTAGTCATTCGGTGAGATGACCTCCTCCTGCTCTCCTCCAGATACAGTCGTGGAGAGCTTGGCTTCAACAAGATTTGATTTGATTTGATTTATTAATGGGATCCCCATTAGCTGATGAATAACATCGGCTACTCTTCCTGATGTCCCTAAAAACATTAAAATCAATACATATCAATACAGGACTACAGTGAATGCAACATCAGTACATAACTATGACATAACCCTTAAAACAGCAAACCAAAATTCCAACAAAAAACATATCAAAAATACACAGCCCCAACAAAAACAAAAATGTATGCACTACATGCACCACATCAAGCTGTAACAATTCATCAAAAATCCTGAATTAATGCAGCATTAAAATATCTTTTCAATAGTCTTTTAAAAATGGTCGTACTTTGGGCCTCAACCAAGAAAAGTGGCAGACCGTCTATTCCACAATGAGATGGCCCTGTACATTACAGATCTGCACACTGCATTAGTCCTGGGTTTCTGTTTCACCACGTGACCCCGAGAAGCCTGCCGTGTGCCGTAACTATGCTGATCTCTAATATAATTGACTTGAGGGAACAGATGATGTTTATTCTCTTCCATCTTCCTGTCAGGCCACTTTTTTCCAGAAACTGTGCACTCCTTGGCTGACATGGTGTACACAGCATCACATTAAACTACTACTACTACAAATTTGTACTGTAATGTATATGATGTGTAAGATAAGATAAGGTGGGGTCCAGTAATGCACTGTATCCAGTCTCCAAGACCACTCAAAGCACTTAACTTTTAGTAACACTATCTCTTTGTTCTAAGGATTTATCAGAGACAGATACCTAGAGACAATTTAGAGTCACCAATTAATCTGACATGCATGATTTTGAACTGTGGGAGGAAACCGGAGAACCCGGAATAAACCCACAAAGCACAGGGAGAACATGCAAACTCTACAAAGACAGGTTCCCACCCCAATAAGCCTGGAGATTTGAACCTGGAACCTTCTAGCTGTGAGACAACAGTGCTAACAACAAATCTTGTCTTTTTTTGTAGCTACGGACACTTTAAAGTATTTATGCATAAAACTGGCTTCACAGATGCCTCCAGCTGTAAGTGCGGTCCACATACCTCGTACATTGATGTGTGAAGACATCAGTATAGAAGGAGACGTGAAAAAGGTCGATGGAGCTTTCAAAGACTGGCCACTACTGATCTTGATATTTGATGTTTTACTGCAGTCATTGCTCACATGCACACAGCTAAATCTAATTACTTTTTCTTTTCTTGCACCATTTTTATTTACATGTAAAGCCAACACTGTCAGATCACAGTTAAATCATTTAAACTGATTTAAAATGATTTTGTTCTGTACTGCTGTAGTTTTTGTTCTTGCTGCTTTCTTTCTGTGTTCTATCTCCAGTTACTGTGCTGAGTTTTCACACTGACCTACCTGCTCTTATATAGTAAGAAAGCAAGCAAGCACAATTTATTTGTAAAGCACCTTTCACAGACAAAAATCACAAAGTGCTTCACAATAGATTAAAAGAAACCATAAAAACCAAAGTAAAAACATAAAACATATTAAAGCAGATGACAGAAGAACTAAAAACACACATACAACCTGTGTCTAACTAAAAGCCTGTTTAAAAAGTCTTCAGCTGTTTTTTAAAGGAATCGACACAATTTAAACAACGTAAAGAAAGAGGGGGTACATTCCACAGTTTTGGTGGAATGTACAGTTCATCATTTCACAGTTTGAAATGATCGATGACCTCTGGTTTTAAAATGTGTCTGTGGAATCTTCAGGAGCATTGAATTTGATGACCTTAGGTTTTCTACAGAGGTGTGAGGGACAGTCGGATCACAAATATATGAAGGAGCTTGACAGTGTAAGGCTCTAAAACTAAGAACTAACGTTTTAAAGTTAACTCTAAAATGAACTGGCAACCAGTGAAGGGAAGATAAATCCAGTGTAATGTGTGCTCTTCTACTGGTGTGAGTTAAAGTCTTGCAGCAGACTTTGAACAGCCCGCAGACAGTCAAGCTCTTTTTTGTTTAATAAAGTAAAAACACTGTTGCAGTAGTCCAAATGTATCACAATAAAAGCATGAATAATCATGTGCATATCATTTTTACAGAGCACTGATTTAGGTTTGGAAATGTTTCTCAGCTGAAAATAACCGCTTTTAATCTGTTCCTGGCAGTGAATCGTCAGTGACGTGGATGTATCCAGAATCACACTGAAGTTTCTGAGACTGCGCAGAGGAAGAAAGGGCACCAATCTGTTGTCTGATCTGTGGGATAATATTGTCAGGAGTGATAATTAGGGTTTCAGGTTTTTTTCTGAATTTAGTGACAGATGAATGAATGAATTTATGAATGAATTTATTTATTTTTAGTGTAACAACAGATAGTTGTGGCTTAATCACAGCTTGATGGTGGTCAGTGAAAGTGAGCTTGTGGAGCTCAGAAGCCTTAAAAGAACAGTATAGCTGGATGTCATCAGCAGAGAAGTGATAAGATACATCAGTGAGCCATCTGATTATCTGCCCTAAAGGAAGCATATATAAAAGGAACAGAATAGGGCCTAAAACAGAACCCTGGGGAACCCCACATGACACCTCTGCAGTTTTAGACATGGTATGATTTGTAAAAACATTGAAACATTGAAAGTTCTATAGTTCTGTAGTGTTTAGTTGACTCAGTTGCTAACTTCAGAGAACTGGTCACTCCACCCCAGTTCAAGATCATCTGGGATTTATCATGTAGCTCAGCTTGGTCAGAGTTGTTAAAAACATTTTTGGCATCTGACTTTTTCCCCTTATCTAAAAATTAAATTTAAGAGAAATTTAAGAGACTGTGGCTGCATGAGGCCCAGTGAATAATGTTTAATGGTTTTGGCTTTGGTTTTGGTCCACATGTCTGGGATGGTTCACTGGGTACAGATCGGATTGATCCTGTCTGCAGTAATGATCCATTTGTTTTGTCAACTCATTCTTTGAACATAAAAAAGATGAAGAATACTCAAAGTATAACTAATGAATCTCTAATAAAACTTAGATACCAAAGTCATTAACCTATCTCTGCCCCCACCTGCTTCCCACTTTCTCATTAATATTATGACATCATGCCATCATCTAGAACTAAGGAGGATGCTCGACAGATGACCTGTGGTAGCCTGGGGATGTTATCTCCCCTCAAAAATGGGAATAGGTTTGTGTAGACTCAGGTTTATTCCTGTGAATTAAAAGGAATTAGCAAGACTCTGTTGAGAGCCTGAAATCTATTAGAGCCATGCACAGGAACTAGTAATGCATCGCTGCACTAAAGAATCTGCTCCCAGCTGCAGACAGCCAATTATAGTTTTGTAATGATGTGTAGTACAAGTTGTTGGAGAAGCAAACTTTTTTCTTTTGAAGCAGATTCTTTGGCTGGAACACGGTGAATAATTCAATATGAGCAGAATCTGTGCAGCTGTGATAGTTTTGATTCTGGAATCATCTACAGTCCTGGAAGAATTTGCCATTATAACATATCAGTGCATCTCAATAAAGTAAAACATTCTAATATCATAATTTAATTTAAAACGTAATAAGGTAAAATTAAATATGAAAAGTCTAGTCAGCCCATCCTTACTCTTTTTTTTGGGGGGGGGGGGGTGCTGATGCTATTGAGTGTCACTGGCTTTTTACAAGTCTTTTTTTGTCATACCATGTCAAACTCAGCGGCAGATATAGGAATACATGACCAATCTACAGTGGTGTGAAAAAGTGTTTGCCCCCTTCCTGATTTCTCATTTTTTTGTATGTTTGTCACACTTAAATGTTTCAGATCCATCCATCCATCTTCTTCCGCTTAATCCTTTTCGGGTCGCGGGGGGGCTGGAGCCTATCCCAGCATCTTTGAGCGAGAGGCAGGGTACACCCTGGACAGATCGCCAGTCCATCGCAGGGCCAACACAGAGAGACAGACAACCATTCACTCTCACAGTCATACCTAAGGACAATTTAGAATCCCCAATTTGATGCCAGTTAACCTAACTTGCATGTTTTTGGCATGTGAGAGGAAACCGGAGAAATCCCGGAGTAAACCCACGCAGACCACGGGGAGAAACATGGAGTTTGCATGTTAGGAGTTTTGCATGTTAGGTATGACTGTGAGAGTGAATGGTTATCTGTCTCTCTGTGTTGGCCCTGCATCATCAAACAAATTTAAATATTAGACAAAGATAAACATAAGTAAACACAAATACAGTTTTTTAAATGAAGGTGTTTATTATTAAGGGAAAAAAATATCCAAACCTACATGGCCCTTTGTGAAAAAGTGATTGCCCCCTAAATCTAATAACTGGTTGGGCCACTCTTAGCAGCAACAACTGCAATCATGCGTTTGCGACAACCGGCAATGAACTTTTACAGCGCTGTGGAGGATTTTTGGCCCACTCATCTTTGCAGAATTGTTGTAATTGAGCCACATTGGAGGGTTTTCGAGCATGAACTGCCGTTTTAAGGTCATGCCACAGCATCTCAATCAGATTCAGGTCAGGACTTTGACTAGGCCAGTCCAAGGTCTTCATTTTGTTTTTCTTAAGCCATTCAGAGGTGGACTTGCTGGTGTGTTTTGGATCATTGTCCTGTTGCAGAATCCAAGTGCACTTCAGCTTGGGGTCACGAACAGATGGCCGGACATTCTCCTTCAGGATTTTTTTGGTAGATAGCAGAATGAATAAATGAATGAATGAATGAATGAATCTTTATTTCGGATAGTACAGGTTAAAAGGAACTGAATAGTATAGCAAAAGGGGGAAATAAAATCCAACAATGTCAAATTAGACAGTAACTCCTCTGATTATACAGTTCAACAAAAGTTATCCGAAATGGGTGATGGCTGAAGCCGCAGCTTATATTGCCCACCCATATTCCATCCAAGAATTCAAAAGAAAAACAAAACAAGAGCGATTACAATTCAGAACAAAGCTAAGACCAAATGTGACAAAAGAAAAAAAAAAAAAAAAAAAAAAACTAGGCAACAACACAGCACAGGCTGGATATGACAATCCTTATGTGATTTTACATGTCATCTTGCATATATGTTTGGAGTATTTCTTCCTTTAGTTTTTGTTTAAATTGCCCAAGCGTTGTACATGATTTTAATTCAGGTCCAAAATCGTTCCATAATCTGACTCCTTGCACTGAAACACAGTGTTGCTTGGTGGTTGTTCTCACTGTAGGTTTTTGAAATATACATGTTCCTCTGAAATGATATCGTTTCTCCCTTATTTGGAACAACTTTTGGATATTTGCGGGCAGTGATAAATTCTTCACTTTAAACATTATTATTGCAGTTTTAAAGTCAACCAGATCTTTCAACTTGAGAGCTTTTAGTTTAAGAAAAAGTGGGTTTGTTAGTTCCCTGTAAGCTGCTTTGTTTATTATTCTAATAGCTCTCTTTTGAAGCATAAAGAGTGGATATATGTTTGTTTTATATGTATTTCCCCATACTTCATACAATATGTCATGTAGGGAGTATTAATGAATGATACAAGGTGTATAGTGTGGGTTGATTCAGCAAATATTTCACTCTGTGTATATTGCAATGATTTGGATACTTTACCTTTAATATAATTAATATGTGACTTCCAACACAGTTTATTATCAATTATTGCTCCAAGAAATTTAGTTTCAGATACCCTTTCAATCTCTACACCATTTACACTAAGTTTAGGTACTGAGTTGTTGTGATGGTTGTTAAAGACTATAAATTTTGTCTTACTTAAATTAAGCGTTAATTTGTTTGAATCAAACCACAGTTTAAGCTTTCCTAATTCCTTTCCGAGTGTATCCAGAAGTTGTTCCAAATTGTTTCCACTGCATAATAGATTAGTGTCATCGGCAAACAATATTAAGGCCATTTTTTCTGAAACTTTACATATGTCATTTATATACAAATTGAATAATAATGGCCCCAAAACTGAACCCTGTGGGACTCCACAAGTAACCTTCAGTAACTGTGAGTTTTTGTTACTAACACATACATACTGATATCTATTCTTTAAGTAACTACTTAACCAGGACAGTGCTACCCCTCTAATACCACAATTTTGTAGTTTCTTTAATGATCCACTGTATCAAATGCTTTTTTAAGATCCAGGAATACTCCAACTGAATACTCTTTATTTTCAATGGCTGTTGATATTTTTTCTATAAATTCCATTAGAATTCATGGTTCTGTTTACTACAGCAATTCTTCCAGGTCCTGAAGCAGCAAAACAGCCCCAGACCATCACACTACCACCACCATATTTTACTGTTGATATGATGTTCCTTTTCTGAAATGCTGTGTTACTTTTATGCCGGATGTAATGGGACACACACCTTCCAAAAAGTTCAACTTTTGTCTCGTCAGTCCACAGAGTATTTTCCCAAAAGTCTTGGGGATCATCAAGATGTTTTCTGGCAAAACTGAGACGAGCCTTTATGTTCCTTTTCCTCAGCAGTGGTTTTCATCTTGGAACTCTGCCATGCAGGCCATTTTTGCCCAGTCTCTTTCTTATGGTGGAGTCATGAACACTGACCTGAACTGAGGCAAGTGAGGCCTGCAGTTCTTTGGATGTTGTTGTGGGGTCTTTTGTGACCTCTTGGATGAGTCGTTGCTGCACCCTTCAAGTAATTTTGGTCCTGGGAAGGTTCACCACTGTTCCATGTTTTCACCATTTGCGAATAATGGCTCTCACTGAGGTTCGCTGGAGTCCCAAAGCTTTAGAAATGGCTTTATGACTTTTTTCCAGACTGATAGATCTCAATTACTTTGTTTCTCATTTGTTCCTGAATTTCTTTGGATCGCAGCATGATGTCATCTTTTGAGGATCTTTTGGTCTACTTCATTTTGTCAGGCAGGAACTATTTAAGTGATTTCTTGATTGAAAACAGGTGTGGCAGTAATCAGGCCTGGGCGTGGCTAGAGAAATTGAACTCAGCTTTCCAAAGATGTGATAAACCACAGTTAATTTATGTTTTAACAAGGGGGACAATCACTTTTTCACACAGGGCCATGTAGGTTTGGATTTTTTTTTACCCTTAATAAACACCTTCATTTAAAAACTGCATTTTGTGTTTACCTGTGTTATCTTTGTCTAATATTTAAATTTGTTTGATGATCTGAAACATTTAAGTGTGACAAACATCCAAAAAAAAAGAGAAATCATGAAGCGGGCAAACACTTTTTCCACACTAATGTATTTACAGTAGTTCAATGATTGCGGCTCTTTGACCTCCGTTATAATAGAAAAGGACTGAAAAAGGCACCTGACATTTTACAGAATTACCATCATATTTTTGGTATCAGCACTGAATAGCTTTCATATTTACAAGAAGACTCAGTGTGTGTGTGTGTGTGTGTGTGTGTGTGTGTGTGTGTGTGTGTGTGTGAGAGAGAGAGAGAGAGAGAGAGAGAGAGAGAGAGAGAGAGAGAGAGAGAGAGAGAGAGAGAGAGTTTTGAGTTTGAGTTTTAAAAAATCCCTTTATTGCACAATTCAAAAATGTAAGATCACCAATATCATTCCACCAAGTGTCTCACATTTCAAAAGTGCAAACATAAGTCATCCCCCTCTCCCACAGAACAGAAAATATTCCCTACAGTCCATCTATTGGTGAATACCTCCAAATTGTCCACCATTTTATAGTAAGAGTACTCCACCTGGAATCTGACTTTTAACAAGGCCTTGAAAACAAACACAGGATCCACATTGCCAGTGTCAGTAGTCCGATTTTTCCTTGTCAGCCAGATGGCAAGTTTAGCGAGAGAGAGAGAGAGAGAGAGAGAATGCAAGCCTGCAGTTTTATTTGGAGGAGCTGTGTGTTTGTGTGTCTCATTTTGTGTTCAGTGCCACACAAAGTGGGATACGTTTTTGGTTGTTTTTTTTTTTTTTTGTAGTTCTTTTGGAGGAGGAGGCTGTCATAGAAAAAAAAAGAGCAGAGAAAAAGTTAATATGGGGTGAACCTGGATGCATGGATGAGCACATAGCGGTGCAGAACAGTGAGATTGCCCCTGGCTGGAGGCTCCAAGGGAGTGACTGAAAAAATGCTCTTAAAAAGAAGCCTCTCACTCTCAGCCGCTGTGATATTTGTGTGATTGTGGCATACACGGTTGTCTGCTGCAGCTTCAAAATTAATGTAATCAGTCAGAATAATTACAGACAGCCTTGTGTTCATTTCCACTCTGTCACTGTGTTGTGTCTTGATGATGGTGACACCTACTTCATTGTGTGTTTATCCGCCTTTCCCATTCAAATGTCTGCCAAGCTGAGGTGAAATGGTCAATGCCCCACATCACTTGCAGGATCATTTAGCCCATGTCAAGTAGCATAGACAACCTATTTAGACAACAGAGGAAATCCGGACTGTACTGGGTTTTTCTGGGTTGCCGGGTTACTCTGAAAGGGGCTTATGGCAGATTTATCAGGGACATCTTTAATGTTATCATAGGCTACCATAGCTCCTTATTTCCAGGAATGTCACAATAGTCTGGAAAACCTTCTGAGAGTTGAAGGAATAGAATTATTGGAGCAGTCTATCAGAGGCAGTGATCATCTCACAAATGACTAAAAAGAGAGGCATGATGCTTTGCTATACTCAAGACTCAATGGGGACATTCTAAACCTCATTTATCAATAAGTTTGTTTATTTATTTGTTGTTCTTAAAAGGAAGGCATACGTGTGTGTATATACTTTGTGATTTTTGTTTGACTCACCCATATATTCAGCATGTGTTAGTGAATGTATGATCTTGTGAGTATTCACGGTTGACGTGATTTTATCCAATCATCACTCAGTCATTAAACTTCTTAACTGGGTAATCCTTTTGGGGTCGCCGGAAGGCTGGAGCGTATCCCAGCCTGTCTGGGTGAGAGGTGGGGTCACCCTGGACAGATCACCAGTCCATTGCAGGCAACCATTCACTCTCGCATTCATAAGTGAGGACAATTTATCCCCAGTTGATGCCAGTTGTTATTAAGGTGCATGTCTTTGGACAGTGGCAGGAAACCTGAGTAACACCAGAATAAAGGAAGTTAGGAGGAGCTCCAGGAATCAGAGCGATAACAACAAGGGTTTTTCCATGTGGCAGTTTCACATCAGTGTTTTACGATACAAAGACAGGAATGTAAACTGGGTTCTCAAGTCTGTTTGGATTCTGAACATTAGTGTCATCTAAGTAGCATGTTTACTAACTCCCAATCTATGCTAACAACACCAACATCGTCATGACAACAAGGCAGGTATATCACGTGAAGTTGTTTAATTTGGTTGGATAATGAGCAGTGTGAAACCAGACCTAACTGGACCAAATGTAGACATCCATCCATCCATCTTCTTCTGCTTAATCCTTTTCGGGTCACTGGAGGGTGGAGCCTATCCCAGCATCTTTGGGCGAGAGGCAGGGTACACCCTGGACAGATCGCCAGTCCATCACAGGGCCAACACAGAGAGACAGACAACCATTCACTCTCATAGTCATACCGAAGGACAATTTAGAATCCCCAGTTTGATGCCAATTAACCTAACTTGCATGTTTTTGGCATGTGGGAGGAAACCGGAGAAATCCCAGAGTAAACCCACGCAGACACGGGGAGAACATGCAAACTCCACACAGACCACTGTTGGTCGGGGGCTGGGATCAAACCCAGGATCCCCCGGCCAAGGGTGAGTTGCTGTGCTGCCGCAGTGCTAACCACTCCGCCACCGCGCCGCCCCAAATGGAACAAAAACATGGAGCTTGGTGAGAACTTTCAGGCGTGAAGACGACCTTACATGACACACATTATGTCACTGTTTATAACCCAGAACAGGCCTTAGAATACAGTTTACACTCCTGTCTCTGTAGTGTAAAAGCACCTGATCTGAAACAGCCACACAGAGAAACTCTTATGTTGTTACCTCAGATGTGTGTTAGGACTTGGACCACTGAGAGACAGTGTCATAAACTCCCCGTGCGCTTTCCCCAGCACACGGAGGAGGGGTGAAAGGACGAGGATTTAAATGCAGGGTAATGCACCACACACATTTATTAATACAAATACTGACACATAGATAGAGTTATGGCTCCCTCAGAAGCTTAAGGAGTCCTCAAGGACGCTCTACAGATTTAGGTGAGAATGACTGGGGAACAAACACACACACAGTGAATACTCACAAAACAGGAGCTGTCCGAGTTAGTCCAAAAAAGCACAGAGAGAGCATAGTCATTCAGCGACCTAGGCTACCATACAGCAATTGACGACTGTATGTCTAGCGCAATGACCCAGCAATGCGTGACTGGAAAAAGGCTCCTAAAGTACACGCATTGGTGGGGATGGTAAATTGGAGGCACCTGGGCGAGGCCCGGGAAAGATGATCAACGGGGCTGGGAACAGCTGATGGTGATCAGTGAGGGCAGCGTGGCCCAGAGCAGTGGCTATGGGCACGGTACAAACTGGAAATACATACTAAGCATGCATGCACAACGGCCCCATGACCCACAGAGAGATCAGGACCGAGCCGGGGAAAACCAAGCCAGCTCGGTTCCTGACAGACAGAGTCGGATGATTTTAATCATGTTAGAATTTTACTATTTAATATTTAATAAAATTCAATAAACTGGGGTAAATCCAGCTTTAATGACTCATTAAACTAGAAATCAGCCCCAGCAGCAATGAAGGTGTTTTTTTGTTTTTTTCTCGTTACTAACATGTAAACTCTTTCTGTGTTTTAAGGATGATTCCGGCCTCCAACAAAGCTTTCCTGGTGACCAATCTGGTGTCGGGGACCCGCTATGATCTGTGTGTTCTGGCTGCCTGGGACGACTCTGCCACCACGCTCACAGCCACCAACATCGTGGGCTGCACCCACTTCTTCACCCAGGATGCCTTCCCTCAGTGCCAGTCTGTGCCCAGCCAGCTGCTGGGAGGAACCATGATCCTGGTGGTGGGGGGCGTCATCGTGGCCATCCTGCTCGTGTTCATCGTCATCCTGATGGTGCGTTACAAAGTAGCTGACAACGAACCACCTGTGGGGAAGTTCATGAGTGTCACTGAAACACAGACCAACGGGGGTCAGCTTCTCCTGCTCCAGTCCCACCCTCAGCCTCAGCAGGAACCCAAGGTCAGGGTCAGAGTGACACGGCAGAGTGAGGTGGTGGAGTTCAAGTGCGGCTCCCTCCAGAGCAGCCTCACGTCCTCTTCCTCGTCCTCAGCCTCCATGACTGGGGTCTCATACAGCCCTAACATTTGGAGATCAGCTCCAGCTAAGACGAGGACCAATCTGGATCACCTCCTTGTTGGGGCCTTTACTGCTCTGGATCTGTGTGGGACTCAGAGTTCCAACCCAGGAGCCTCCAGCGGTGCAACAGACGAGGCACTGAAAGCCCACACAGACAGGGAGCCTCTGCTGGGCCGGACACTGGACTCCAGGCTCAGTCAGCTCCTCATGCTTCCTCTGGACTCCAGGCCAACAAGGAGTCAGTCTTTTGACATGGGGGAGGTGACAGACTCCTCTCAGCCGTGCGGCAAACCCTGCAGAATCAGCAGCATCTGGACTAAGAGGAGCCTTTCTATGAACGGGATGTTGCTGCAGTGTGAGGAGGAGGGTAACATAGGGGGGAGCGACTGTTTGATGGAAAGTACGGTCTAGGAATAATGGAGAAACCTCCATGCTGTCAAACACTGCCCAAACTGAAGCTGATAGCCTTCATCCTGCATGAAGCACACCCACCTGTATCTCCTACCTTCCGCCACTCAGACTGACTCAGAGAAAGTATTTTCACCACAGTAGCCACATTCAAGAGAAAAGATGCCTTTGGATTTGTTTTCATAACTGAGATGAATGAATCCCTTTAGATCTAGGGGACAAGACCAAGAGCAGTGCTGTGGACGGTCATCTTCACTGACTCTCATTATACTGTTTAAATGTAATGAAATTTAACTTTTTACCTTACAGGTCAAGCACAGCTGCCCTCTGCCTGACATGTGAACGAGGCAGTGAATGACGTAAATGTGTCCTCACCTCAGTTCCTTATGGAAGCTGTTTAGATTTCTCTGACTGAGTGAGGCTGGTGCTAAAAACATTCTCCCAGATAACTGTTGTAAATACAAATGTTTTGGATTTCTCATATTTATTTCATTTGTTTGTATTAGAACAGCACAAAACAGAAAAAAGTCAAATCTGAGATGTTCCACCAAGAACTTGAAAAATGGACTGAATTAGTCTCAGCCTGATATTTGGTAGCACACCCTTTTGAAAACAATTTCTTACAGCTCTCTACTGGAAGTCTGGACCAATCTTCTTTTGTCAACTGCTCCAGGTCTCTCAGATGGGATGGTTCCTTCTCCCATCTTTCTTGGTACTGTATGGGATTTAAATCTGGACTCACTGACCACATCAGAACTCATCAGTGTTTGGGCTTAATGCACTAAATTCAGGTCAAATTATTATATACAGTACATATGGGGTTTTTTTCTCTACAGAGCCAGGGCGGACTGCAAATTTGACTCCATCCTAGGTCACCCTGTTGCTCCACACCACCAGTATTTGACAGTTAATTAATCTGTTTGAAGTAATCTAATAATAAATTTGGTGTTTCTGCTGCCTTCTTCATCTTTTCAGAAAAACGCAAGAGCAAGTGCTATACAGGTACTGTGTTGGTACTGATATGCAGCATGTGCACTTCTGATAGTCTAGAGAACATCAATCGCTTGTCTATATTTTATTAAATGAGACAAGAAATTCAATTTGGAGGCTGAACCCCCCACCACCACCACCACCACCACGTGTGGTAATTAGCTGAAGTACTCAACTGATCCACTAGAGGGAACTTTGTCTTGCTCTCTATCTTTCTTTGGGTTTTCAGCTTTTATTTATGGAGCAGACTGCTCCCAGTCTTACTGGATTAGCTTGGTTGATTCTACTGTTCAAAATAGCCATATGATAGTCAGTTTATTTTATTGTTAGTTATCTTGGTGAAAAACAATATAGCATAGCTCACAACGTAGCAATACCTGGCTTAACGTAGCGATACCTGGCTTTAAGATTATCCGGTAACATAGCGATACCTGACTTTAAGACTATCCAGTGGGACAGGGATGTTATAAGTAGTGGGAAGAGGAGGGGAGGAGGATTGACACTTCTTGTGAATGAAAGGTGGTGTAATCCTGGACACATTTATGTGAAAGAAAAGCACTGCAGCCTGTACATTGAACTGCTGGCTGTGAGTATGAGACCCTATTATATGCTGCGAGAAATGACGTGTGCCTTGGTAATTATCGTCTACGTCCCTCTGTCAGCTGACGCAGCGGTGGCCTGTGACGTCATCAGCTCCATTACTGCCACATCACTGGAGAAGCACCCGGACGCATTTATAGCCATCACGGGTGATTTTAATCATGTTTCACTGGGAAAAACATTACCAAACTTTCACTAGTTTATTGACTGTCACACCAGAGAAAATAAAACACTGGATTTACCATATGCCAATGTCAGAGATGCATATAGTGCCACAGCTCTACCCCCCATTGGCAAATCGGATCACTGCATGGTCATGTTATCACCCAAGTACGTTCCCCTTGTGCAAAGGCTGCCTGCTTATACACGGACTTTAAGGAGGTGGACACAGAAGGCTGCTGATGCACTACAGGACTGCTTCGAGACAACGGACTGAAGTGTACTCTGTGAACCACATGGGGTAGACTTAGACAATATGACTAATTGCATCACAGAATACATCAGATTCTGTGAAGACATAACCATGCCAGCTCAGACCGTTCACTGTTTCTCCAACAACAAACCATGGGTCATCAGTGACCTGAAAGTACGTCTGAACAAGAAGAAGAGCACTTTTAGGTCCGGAGACAAGGAGGAACTGAGGAGAGTGCAGTACGAACTGAGAGAGATGCTGAGGAGGTGTAAAGACAATTGCAGGAGGAAGTTGGGGGATAAACTCAGGCAAAACAATACCAAGGAAATGTGGACGGGAATGAAACAAATAACTGGATGCAAGGGGACAGACAGACAGACATCTGAGAGCCTTGAGAGAGCTGATGAGCTGAATCTGTTTTTTAATAGGTTCAACTCACTGTCTGTCACCCCCACTCACCCCTCCCCACCCACCCTCCTGTGCAGCACCTCTCTCCATCTCCTCCCTCACCCCCCTCACCCTCCTTGGGGGACACCAGGCCCCTCCCTCACATCACTGTGACTACAGACCAGGTTAAGAAATAGCTGGAGAGACTCCATCAGTGGAAGTCTGCGGGCCTCGATGGCATCTCTGCCAGGATCCTGAGGACCTGTGCCAACCAGCTAGCTTCGGTACTGAAACACCTGTACAACCTGAGCCTGAGTCTGGAGAGAGTACCGGTGCTGTGGAAGACGTCCTGCCTGGTTCCTGTCCCAAAGAAGTCATCTCCATCTGACCTGAATGACTGTCGACCAGTTGCCTTCACATCTCATGTGATGAAGGTCCTGGAGAGACTGGTCTTAGCCCACCTGAGGCTGCAGGTGAAGACGTGGCTGGACCCTCTGCAGTTTGCATATCAGCTTCATTTAGGAGTTGAAGACGCTGTCATCTACCTGCTGCAACAAGCCCATTTGCACCTGGATGGCGGAGGAGACACTGTGAGAATCACATTCTTTGATTTCTCCAGTGCCTTTAACACCATTCAGCCACTGGTGCTGGGTGAGAAGCTGTGGGTGATGGGGGTCGACAGCTCTGTGTTCTCCTGGATTACTGACTACCTGACAGGCAGGCCACAATTTGTCCAGCTGGGCAGTGTCTTGTCTGGCGTGGTGGTTAGTGATACGGGAGCTCCACAGGGAACTGTGCCCTCTCCTTTTCTCTTCACCTTATACACCACTGACTTTCAGTACAACACCGAGTCATGCCACCTGCAGAAATTCTCTGACGACTCAGCTGTTGTTGGGTGTATAAGAGGGGGAGAGGAGGGGGAGTACAGGGCACTGGTAGACAGATTTGTGGAGTGGACCGAGCAGAATCACCTGAGGCTGAATGTCAGCAAGACCAGAGAGATGGTGATTGACCTCAGGAAGAACAGGACTCCTTCACAGCCATTGCAGATTAAGGGGGAGGATGTGGAGGTAGTGGAGGACTACAAATACCTGGGTGTCATGATCAGCAACGGACTGGACTGGAAATCCAACACCGATGCTGCGCACAAGAAGGGGATGAGCAGACTCTGCCTCCTGAGGAAGCTGAGATCCTTCAGTGTGTGCAACAGGATGCTGGAGCTTTTCTATCAGGCTGTTGTCGCCAGCGCCATCTTCTTTGCTGCTGTCTGTTGGGCTAGCAGTATCAGGGCCAGCGACACCAACAGACTTGACAAGATTATCAAGAGGGCTGGCTCTGTGATTGGTCTCAGGCCGGAGACCTTTGAGACAGTGGTGGAGAGGAGGACACTATATAAACTGCAATCCATCATGGACAATCCTGATCATCCCCTCCACCACACACTGGACAGACAGCGGATCACTTTCTCCAGCAGGCTGCTACAGCTTCGCTGTCAAATGGTTAGGTACAGGAAATCTTTCCTGCCACATGCCATTTCACAGTACAATAATTCACTCTGATGTTGTATTCTGGTCATAACAATGCTGCCATATTGCACCTTACAGTCTAATTGGTGCCTCACAACTCACTCTGCTCCTGATAGTCCTGCATTGTACAGCGGGTATGATTGATGTGTTTATACGGGTCACCATCTATTCATCTATGATGTAGATAAGCTTTTTTTAATAGTTTTTACTTCCCATGGGTAATCCCTTTATCTGTTATGCTATGTGTGTTTCTGTCATTTTGGTTGTCTTCTGTCATGCTGCTGTTACACTGCAATTTCCGAGTTTGGGATCAACGTACATCTATCTATGTTTTTGCAAATGCTTTTTATATTTTTAATGAAGTTTATTGAACAAAGTACAAATATATAACATTGAAACAAATGAAATACACAATAAAATAATGCTTCTTATGAAATGAGCTTAACTGAATTTAAAGTTACCATTTGTAGCTGACAGCTTACTTGTGTTTATACTTTAAAAAAGCATTTCAAAAACTGTTTTAGCATTTACTTTCTCCATTATAATCCGCACCAAGAACTATAAAGATAACTATAACTCTAAAATAAAGTTAGAGTTTTAAAAATCATTCTAATGCAAGTGGATGGCAGTTTCTTCCCTTCTGAAGTACTTTTTTAAAACAAGAGTATAAACACAATTTAAGCTGTTGGCTACAAATGTTAACTTTAATTTCAATTAAGTTTATTTTATGAGAGACATTTTTTGGTGTATAGTCCATTTGTTTCAGTGTTGTACAGACAGGTCTCTCTGTGATGGACTGGCGATCTGTCCAGGGTGTACCCTGCCTCTCACCCAATGACTGATGCTGGAATAAACTCCAGCACCCCCTACGTGACCTGAAAAGGATTAAGTGGTAGAAGATGGATGGATAGTTACGCTGAATTGTAGAAGCAACCAAGCTGAGCCAGTAAGACTGGGAGTAGTCTGCTCCAGTGAAATAAAAGCTGAAAGATGGAAAGCAAGACAAAGTGCCCTCTAGTCGTGGATGAAGTGAGTACTTTAGCTAATTACCACGTGTGTGGGGGGGGTACCAGCTTTTGCCTTTCTGCAGCCACTAATGTGACAAAAAAAGGAACATACCATTTGTTGAATGAATTGAGTACTGCAGCTAATTACCACGTTCAGAAAAATTTCAGCCTCCAGTTTTGTTTTTTTTTGTTTTGTTTTTTTTTTGGGGGGGGGGGGTACCTTTCAGGGCTTCTGTACAAGACCAAGACCAAGAGGATCAAGGCCTTCATATACAATGGTCTTTTTTCTAAACTTTGGCCCTCATGTGCAAAGCATACTTACACACAAAAACATGGCATACGTCCTTTTCCACGGAAAATTTCAGATGTATCAAGAATGAAATGACCGTGGAAATATGCGCAGCCCCATGGCAACTTCATGGCTGGCATACATACTGTGAGATCGTATATTATATATATATTATTATGGCGGTGCCCTAGGCTAGAGAGGGGTGACGCCCCGCCTCTAGGGGTGGCGTCACCTGAGGTATATAAGCCAGCTACGGGAGACCTATTGTCTCTTCGCTGTGGCTCCTGTACTCACGGTAGGGACTCCTGTGTTTGTGGTTCTTATTATAATAAAACTTATAAAACGTCACCTCGACTCCTCTTTAATTCAAGACACAACATTTGGCGATGAGGATATATGGAGATGGAGAGGGCTGCTACCACGCTTCGTCCTTTTTTTGTGGTGAGCCACACTGTGTGTGTGCCTTTGTCCTAATTATCTTTCACAGCTGCGTGCACCCCTGCGTTCCCTCATCAAGCACCCTTTATAAGGAACGCTGCCCAGTAGGCAGCACGGAGACGTCTACACTTTCTCACAGGAAGAGCTCCTCCTTCGAGTCTTCCTCCACAGCATTACGCTTAGAGAGTTCTTCTCTTATCATCTGCTCCTCGTCTCACGGGAGTTCCATCTCCCCAACGCTACATAAGCCTTCTCTGAGTTTTCCTCTGCACCTGCCTTCTCCCTTTGTTCCCTGTGCACAGGTGGACCACCCTCCAGACGGACCTCTCCTTCCTCCTGGTGGTGGACCGGACCTCAGCTGGGAACAACCATATTCTCATCTTGCAAACTGATGAGCTGGAGCACGCGTCACACACTCTTCACTCAAGCTGCACTGTAAATATTCAGCACCTTCACCACAGCAGGATGCTGGACCGCTATTGGATCATCATCTCTTCAGAGCCAGATTAACTCTTCGCTGCCGTAAGACTGTAAAATCTCTGTTAATAGCATTATCTGCCAGCCAGAGTCTAATTCCCCTTTCTCTGCTGTCATTCCAGGGTTGCCAGACCTGTCCTGCCGTTTATGCTCCTGCTCTCACTACAAGACACTCACACAACACCATACACACACACACTTTCACTTTCATTCAATAAAAGATCATCATTGTTGTTGAACCTGTGTCTGCTTCTGGGTGTTTCTGAAAACCATATCAGTGCGTCTCCGTCAAGAAACCCCAGCAGACAGTGCTTTGGCACACAAACTTAACACCATGGAGGCTCGTTTGGATCAATTAACACACAGGTGATCTTAAGTCAACTCGCGCACATAAAATCACGACTCGACCAGCTCTCCCCGCTACAGTCTCCCCCACCTGCTTCTTGGGATCTGGCTGGGTCGACCAACTCCTCTCAGTCTCTACCTCCTCATGTCCGGTTAACCCCCGTCCCCACGCCCACCCGTTTTAGTGATAAGTTAGGGGAGGCAAGGGGTTTCTTGTTACAATGTAGCTTGGTTTTTCAATGTGTACCAGGGGATTTTCCCACTCATCATAGCCAAATTAGTTATCTGGTGAATTTATTGGAGGGACGGGCTTTGGCTTGGGCTACCGCCATTATGACCCAACCCGATTACCCTAACTACACATATGACCGATTTGTGGCTAAATTTTCTGAAGTGTTTGACCACTCAGATCAGGATTGTGTTCTCACCTCTCGCCTCCTTAATAAGAGACAGGGGGTTAAGTCGGTAGCTGATTACTCAGTAGAGTTAAGGGTGGTAGCTGCTGAGGTTGGGTGGGAGGATGCCTCACTGTGTAGTATTTTTGTTCAGAGCCTTAGCCCCAGCTTGAGGGATGAGTTGGCCTGGATGGGAAGACCCGCTAAGCTTAATAAGCTCATTACACTAGCTATTTCTATTGACAACAGGTTAAGGGAACGGGCTAGTGAGCGTCGCTCGGGCACTCAACCTCGCCGCCCCCCGCAGTCACCCCTTAAGGCCCTCCCTCCCTCTGAGTCCCCTGGGGAGGATGAACTCATGCTTATTGGACTGTCCAAATTGCCCCCGGCGGAACGACAACCACCATGACCTAGGGCTGTGTTTATACTGTGACAGCGCTGAGCATGAGGTTACGTCTTACCCTAACTGGGTAAAAGGGGGGAGTCCATTAGTCACAGTAGGGGGACTAACGGACGGTGGTAATATTAAAACCCTTACACGCCTCATGTTACCCATTCATTTTCAATATGCACGCACTGAAATATCTTCACATGCCCTCATTGACTCTGGTACGGAGCAAAGCTTTATTTCGGAGGGTCTGGCAACCCGGCTGGGGCTTCCCTGTTACAACCTAGAGAGGCCTCTCAAGCTGATCACCTTCTCCAAGATGCCCCTTGCCATTGTTACTAAGCAGACTGCCTCTCTCTCTGTGCTGGTCTCTGGTAACCATTGTAAGCAGATGAGGTTTTTTGTGCTTTCCTCCACCGCTTCCCCTGTCATTTTGAGGTTTCCTTGGTTAAGCTACACAATCCCTCTATTGATTGGTGGACGGGAAAAATCTTATCATGGAGTACATTTTGTCTGGGTGCATGTTTGCAGTCTGCTGCCTGCTGCCTGCTCTCCCTCTGTACCCCTGTGTTCTCAGGATTGGCCTCCTGCAGATGTCTCGTCTGTGCCCGTGGAGTACCACGACCTGGTGGCGGTGTTTAGCAAAGCCAAAGCCCTGTCACCACCCCCCCCCCCCGGCCATATGATTGTGCCATCAACCTCTTGCCGGGGGATCCTTTGCCTTCAAGTCAGCTCTACAGCCTCTCTGCCCCGGAACGTGAGGCCATGGACAAATACATCAAGGAGTCCCTGAGTTCGGGCATCATCAGGCCATCCTCCTCGGCGGTGGGGGCGAGATTCTTCTTCGTGGGTAAGAAAGACGGTTCACTCGGGCCATGCATTGATTTTAGGGAACTTAACAACATTACTGTCAAGGGCAAATACACTCTCTCCCTTACTAATATGGCTTTTGATTCCCTCCAGGGAACCAGGGTGTTCACCAAAATAGATCTGCAGAACATTTATCATCTGGTCCGCATCAAAGAGGGGGATGAGTGGAAGACTGGTTTTTGCACCCCTAGTGGCCATTTTAAGTATTTAGTTATGCCGTTTGGGTTAACCAATGCTCCTGCCGTTTTCCAGCGGCTTATTAATGTTGTGCTGAGGGATGTTCTGGATTCATTTGTGTTTGTCTATCTTGACGATATCCTCATCTTCTCTTGCTCTTTGGAGGAACATTGCATCCATGTCAGACGGGTCCTGCAGCGCCTACTGGAAAATCAGCTATTTGTCAAAGCCCAGAAGTGCGAATTCCATGTCTCATCCACCACTTTCTTGAGATTTGTCATCTCACATTAGAAGATCATTGTGGACCCTGAAAAGGTGAAGGCGGTGGTGGAGTGGCCTGTTCCCTCTTCCCGTAAGCAACTCCAACAGTTTTTGGGTTTTGCTAATTCTATCGCCGTTTCGTCCAGAATTACAACATTATTGCTTTACCTCTCACTCGCCTGACCTCCACAAAGGTGCCATTCCGCTGAACGGAGGAGGCAGAGGTGGCATTTTCTGAGCTGAAGGAGAAGTTCTCCTCTCCCCCCATCTTGGCCCAGGTTGACCCCTCTCTGCAGTGCTTGGTGGAAGTGGACGCCTCGGATTTTGGAGTGGGGGTGGTGTTATCCCAGTGCTTTCCTACCGACGACAAGGTCTGCCCCTGCGCCTTCTTCTCCCACCGGCTGTCTCCTGCGGAGGGGAACTATGACGTGGGAGACAGGGAGCTATTAGCCGTGAAGCTGGCCTTGGAGGAGTGGCGCCACTGGCTAGAGGGCTCAAAGTCAAAGTGCCTTTATTGTCATTCCATTGTTAATGAACAATGCAACAAAATTGAGATGCTGCTCCCTAAAAACAAACTATAAACAAACTATCACACTCACAGTTCACTCATGCATTTAACATTCTTATAATTACAACAATAAATAATGCTTGAAACAAAATTACCTAAAAGTTGAATACAATATGTACATAGCAATAATGAAAAACATACTGAGCGATAAATACAAAAGACCAGCTTATACACACAGGGTTGTTGCTACAAAATAACCTAAAATAACAAAATAATACCAGCAGTCTGCGCGTGTTACATAAATCCGTTCAAAATACGTACTGCTGCTGGGAAAAAACTATGATTAAACCTGGTAGTCCGGGTTTTATGGGATCTGTACCGCTTCCCCAAGGGGAGCAGGTGAAAGAAGTCATGGCCTGGATGAGCACAGTCTTAAATGATGGCAGTAGCTCTGTTGAGGTACCGAGACCTGGAAATCTCTTCCAGAGAAGGGAGAGAACAGCCAGTGATTTTTTGCACAGTCTCGATCACTCTCTGGAAGGCTTTGCGGTCTGCGGCTGAACAGCCCTCATACCAAACCGTGATGCCATATGACAGAATGCTCTCAACAGCAGAGCGATAAAATAAAACCAGCAACTGTGCATTCAGGCCATTCTTCTTAAGGAGCCTCAGAAAGTGTAGACGTTGTTGAGCCTTTTTTATTGTAGCTATGGTGTTAACTGCCCAGGTAAGGTTGTGAGAAATATGAACACCCAAAAACTTAAAAGCCTCCACCCTCTCCACACGCTCCTTGCCTATATATAGTGGAGGCGGTTCACTGCTATGCTTCCTAAAATCAATAATGAGTTCTTTTGTTTTTTTTTTGTATTCAATAGCAGATTATTATCTGAGCACCATCTCACCAGTTTCTGGACCTCATCTCTGTATGCCGACTCATCTCCTCCTGATATGAGCCCCACTACTGTTGTGTCATCTGCAAATTTCACTATAATGTTTGCGGGATGAACAAACTCTTCACTGCTGTTCGTCGTTTGGATGGATCATAAGAACTTGGAGTACCTCCGGATCGCCAAACGGTTAAACGCCAGACACGTCCGCTGGTCCCTGTTCTTTGGAAGATTTAACTTCACCGTTACCTACCGCCCAGGTTTGAAGAATACCAAGCCTGACACGCTCTCAAGACAGTTTTCCCCTGAAGCTGCGGAGACAACACCCCACCCTATTTTTCCTCCTTCCTCCATCGTGGGCATGCTATCCTGGGACATTAAGGAGAGGGTTAGGAGAGCGCAGGAGATGGAGCCTGACCCGGGTGGAGGGCCAGCGGGATGGATGTACATGCCCTCTGCTGTTCGAGGGGAGGTGATTGACTGGCTGCACTCCTCTAAGATTATGTGCCATTCTGGGGTAGCGCGCACGGTGGCCCAGCTACAGAGGTCCTTCTGGTGGCCCTCTCTGCAGAAGGATGTGGGTGAATTCATCCAAGCCTGCCCCCAGTGTGCGACCTGCAAATCATCCTCTTCCCCACCGGCAGGCCTGCTGCATCCTCTCCCCATCCCTAGCCGACCCTGGTCCCACGTCGTGCTGGATT
This sequence comes from Pholidichthys leucotaenia, assembly GCA_020510985.1. Lineage (NCBI taxonomy): Eukaryota > Metazoa > Chordata > Actinopteri > Cichliformes > Pholidichthyidae > Pholidichthys > Pholidichthys leucotaenia. The sequence goes on along the minus strand of CM035842.1, from coordinate 32,672,213 downwards.
TTGTGACCAGTCTGCCCCCCCTCTGTAGGCCACACTACTATCTTTACTATTGTGGACAGGTTCTCCAAGGCAGATCACTTTATTCCTTTGCAGAAGCTGCCAGCAGCCAAGGAGATGGCGGATCTGCTGGTCATGCACGTGGTCCGGCTTCATGGCGTTCTGACAGACATCATGTCGGATCGTGGACCTCAATTCATCTCTCAAGTCTGGCGGTCCTTCTGCAAGGCTATGGGGACTACAGTGAGCTTGTCTTCAAGATACCATCCTCAAAATAATGGCCAATGTGAACGCACTAATCAGGAGTTTGAGGCTGCCCTGAGGTGCATCACGGCCTCCAACCCAGCGTCCTGGAGCACGTACCTACCTTGGGTTGAGTATGTGCATAACATTGCTGTCTCTTCTGCCACTGGTCTCTCCCCTTTCGAGGTTTCATTAGGTTACACCCCCTCGCTGTTCCCAGAGGAGGAGCAGGAGATCGCCGTTCCCTCGGTCCAGGCTCACATGAGGCGTTGTCGGCGGCTCTGATACTCTACCAAGGCTGCTCTGCAATGCACGGCGGCCCGCAATACAGTGATCGCCAACCGCCACAGGACCCAGGCTCCCTCCTACCGTGTGGGGCAGCAGGTATGGCTTTCCACTAAGAACATTAACCTGAAGGGCGAGACCAAGAAGTTGTCACAGCGTTTCATTGGTCCTTTTGCTATAACTGACATCATCAACCACGCTGTGTGGCTGGCTCTTCCTCCTTCTCTGCCCATCTGTCCTACCTTCCATGTCTCCCAGGCTAAACCGTTTGAGTCCAGCCCACTGTGTCCCCCACCCAGACCTCCACCCCCGACTGTGATGATCGATGGTGGTCCTGTGCACCAGGTCAATCGCATCCTGGATGTCCGCCGCAGGGGGCACGATCTGCAATATCTAGTGGACTGGGAGGGGTATGGACCTGATGTGCAATCTTGGGTGCGTCCTTCGTTCGTGTTGGATCCTCAGCTCATCAGGGAGTTCCATCGGACGCACCCGGACAGGCTAGAACGGCCGCCGGGAGGCGTCCAGTGGGGGGTGGGGGGTACTGTGGTGATCCGCGTTGTGTGTGCCTTTGCCCAAATTATCTTTCACAGCTGCGGGCACACCTGTGTCCCCTCATCAAGCACCCTTTATAAGGAACACTGCCCAGTAGGCAGCACGGAGACGTCTACGCTTTCTCACAGGAAGAACTCCTCCTTCGAGTCTTCCTCCACAGCACTACGCTTAGAGAGTTCCTCTCTAATCATCTGCTCCTCGTCTCACAGGAGTTCCATCTCCCCAACGCTACGTAAGCCTTCTCTGAGTTTTCCTCTGCACCTGCCTTCTCCCTTTGTTCCCTGTGCACAGGTGGACCACCCTCTGGGTGGACCTCTCCTTCCTCCTGGCGGCGGACCGGACCTCGGCTGGTAACATCCACATTCTCATTTCGCAAACTGGTGAGCTGGAGCACACGTCATGCACTCTTCACTCAAGCTGCACTGTAAATATTCAGCACCTGCACCACAGCACCACAGTGGGACGCTGGACCGGTATTGGATCATCATCTCTTCAGAACCAGATTAACTCTTCGCTGCTGTACAACTGTAAAATCTCTATTAATATCATTATCTGCCAGCCAGAGTCTAATTCCCCTTTCTCTGCTGTCATTCCAGGGTTGCCAGACCTGTCCTGCCGTTTACGCTCCTGCTCCTGCTCCCACTACACGACACTCACACGACACTCACACAACGCCATATGCACACACACACTTTCACTTTCATTCAATAAAAGATCATCATTGTTGTTGAGCCTGTGTCTGCTTCTGGGTGTTTCTGAAAACCATGTCATTTTTGGAGACTCCGGGTGAGTCGATGGTCCCTTGGGCCAGATGGTATGCAGCCTTCCAGAACCAATCTGTTGGCGTTAGACCTCGGTGACCTTGATAAATTAAGAGCGAGGGCTATTCTGGCCATAACCTTGGTATGGAGGGCCAGAGAATCCTGAGCATGCTGGAGGAGGTGACTCTTTCGACAACGTTGTGAGGCTCATGGCCAGCTATTTTCGCACCCCTGAGAACATCATAATGTGGCGCATTCAGTTCAGACAGCGGTGCCAGTGACGCAGAGAGTCGGTCCAACAGTTTGTGGCAGATCTTCGACAGCTGTTGGGTGAGTGCAGGTTTGGGGCTTTGGAGGAAGAGATGGTCCGCGACCAGTTGGCCGAGCACGTGGCCTGTTCCTCGGCAAGAGTTCGCCTGCTAACCCATGCTGGAGAGCTATCACTGCTAGCGGCCTTAGAGCTAGCGCAATGACATGAGGCAGCAGAGTGGCTAACGAGAAATCTCAGTGATACGGAAGCCCTGCCTAAGAATGACGCACAGTTGGAAGGCTCTGGCCTTGGATCTGGACGAGGGCAGCGATGACGAGTATGCAGCCGTCGTAAAAATAAGGTCCACCCAGGGGACGCCAAGATGCTACGGCTGCGGATCCAGCAGGCACCACTATCGAGCGAGGGAGTGCGCAGCGAGGGGTAAGTGTTGTGGACGGTGTGGCCCTTTTCCTTTCAGTGACTGTTTTGTTTACGTAGCGGAGAACTCTGCTGGGCCAGTGTGTTGTGTGTGTGTGTGTGTGTGTGTGTGTGTGTGTGTAGGCCTATATCCATTTGTATTAGAGTGTGAATTGGGTGTAAATTATAAGGTTGGGTGAATTTGTGTGCTTCCATTTTTTCAAGGGGGGGTGTGAGATCATATATTATGTATAAATTATTATGGCGGTGCCCTAAGCTAGAGAGGGGTGACGCCCCGCCTCTGGGGGTGGCGTCACCTGAGGTATATAAGCCAGCTGCGGGAGACATATTGTCTCTTCGCTGTGGCTCCTGTACTCGCGGTAGGGACTCCTGTGTTCGTGGTTCTTATTATAATAAAACTTATAAAACATCACCTCGACTCCTCTTTAATTCGAGACACAACACATACGTTTCTACTGATATTGGTCCGTTGGTGACTTAGAGGTGATGTTGGGAAACTGATAATGATGTGAAAATGATTGTACACACCAGAGACACATGATGAACAAACATCCAAGTGTGTGCAATTAGATGAGTGGATATAAAAGCAAGCGCTAAGAAGTGCAGAAAATGCCTCTAACAACAGAGGATTACAGGATATTGCAAATTGTGCAGTGAGAAAGAAAGGGTATTTAGAGACAGAAGATTTTCTGCCTTGGGATGATGACTGGCTTGTCAGCCAGTTTAGGTTTCCACGGGCAGTCTTTGTAGAACTGTGCTCAGAGCTACGGCCACTCTTAGAGCACGATACAGTGAGAAGCCGTGCACTGCCCGTCCCAGTGCAGGAGCTGATAAGCTCTGGTGTTTCTGGAAATGGGCATGCCAAAGGCAGCTGGCAGACCCATCGGGAAGTTCCCAGTCAACCCTGGGCTGAGCTATGCCAGATGTGTGGGATGGCATTATCCAGCTGTCACCCAGGTACATCATATTCCCATACAATGTAGTTGAATGGGCCAACATCAAAGCGCAATTTGCAGCGAGAGCTGTTTTTTCTAATGATTCTAATTAACAGCATTGTTGGGAACAAAGTACAAGCTGGCACTGTGCGGATGGGTGGCTTCTTGGTGAGTAAATTCATGTAACTGTCCAAATAATAACCCACCTCATGCGCAACGAGCCTGTGCACCACACAAATATTACCCTGTCTTCAAGGCCTCATTACAACTCCGTGGTTTGAGTAAATGACTTTTTTTTTTTGCTGATTAAACTACAGTTTCACAGCATTCTACCAAGCCCCCAATTAACTCTGTGTGTACAGTAGTTATGTCAATAAGCATATGCGTAAAGTTTTAAATGCAACAGTCTCACCCATTCCCGGTGCACTTCATTCATTTAGTAGTGTGTATAATCCATGTAAGTTGTATATAACTATAAAGGATGAGATTTGCATTTTGGACATAAAATATGTACTTGTCGAGTCTAATATGATCTGCTTTCAACTAACATTTGACCGTGGCTACCCACTAAATAGGTTCATATTGTCTTCTTTTTCGTGACTGTTCTCCTTTATTCAACCAGCTGATCCACCCGGCTGGTCACAAATTGATTGATTGATCGATTGATTGATCGATCAATCAATCGTTTAAAATAACACTGTATAAAAGATACAACATATATTTAAAAACAATGGGATGGCACAAGAAAGTGCGCACACTGATTTTGATTGTGGTCCCTAAAAGAGGTCGTTGCTGGTTCCGTACCTGCAATCTCTCACTTTGAAATCTGGCGCTATATCCACTGAGCAATACACACTCCGAATTACAGCAATTAGCTGAGGCTTCTGAGGACAACTGCAGACGTCAATCTAAATATGTCAAAGTTAAATAAATTTCTCCTTCTTATTCCTGTCTGAATAAATGAAACAATAAACTAATTTTCTAGGGCTGTGAGCAGGCAATTGAATTCCCTGTATCCTCCGCTAATGGCAGAGGACAGTGTGCCAAACAAAATGTTTTTACGTGCCTCTGCCTCATTCAGCAGCACCTCTAACTCACATTCCATGAAATTCCATGAAATCCATTATTTTTGATCATGGATACAAGAGACTCAAATGTGCTGGGCTTGTATTTATCTGTTTGCATATCTATTTGAATCTAATTGCATATTTAAATAGCAGCGTGTCAAGGGAGGAGTCCAGTATTTCCTCACGTGGGTTCAGTTTCAAGCAGATCAGTGTGTACAAAGGAAATGTGCTTGGACTCCTGTGTAGGAACAGTTTCATACATCTGGATTTTTTTTTTTTTTTTTACTTATGGCATTTTCTTGATTTAAACGTACGTCATCTTTCAGTAGGAAATCTACGCAAGTCTTTGTACATGAGACCCCTGTACAAAAACTTGTGTGGACTTCCTACTGAAAGATGGCGTACATTTAAATCAATAAAAGCAAAAAAAAAAAAATCAAAAATGTGGATGTATGAAACTGTCCGTATGCAGGAGTCCAAGCACATTTCCTTTGTACACAATGATCTGCTTGAAACTGAACCCACGTGAGGAAATACTGGACTCCTCCCTTGACACGCTGCTATTTGAATATGCAATTAGATTCAAATAGATATGCAAACAGATAAATACAAGCCCAGCACGTTTGATTCACCCGTATCCATGATCAAAAATAATGGATTTAATGTAACGCGATAGTCTGATAAATGTAGTAATCCCATTACAGTTACTAATCCGAAAGAGATCGTGTCACTAGTGTTTCTTTTTAACTACTTACAAATCAGGAAAACAACTGCACTGCCAATAAGTAATGATTCTTTGAATCATGAACCCACTGATACTAAATATAGCTTAGTGATTAAGATCTTAATCTACAGAACGGTCTCCTTTTAGCAGACCTGATTCAAATCCCACTGAGGGCAGTAATGAATAATATTTAACTTCTGTCGCCTTAAGCAATTACTACTTTTGTGCTAATGTAGGTTGCACTTTTCAGTGTCACATTTAGCGCCACAAAAAGCAGAATATGTTTTATTTCGGAGGGGACCGTCATGAAGAAAAGAGCAGATGTGAGGTAAACCAGGATGCATAAATATGCATTCTGCCTTTTTCGGGCGATGGAGAACGAAGAAAGGGCTGGCAAATGATTGATATTCATTTACTGATGAGAAGTCAATGCATTATCAATGTACCCAGAACAAAAAAACAAGCCATCACTTTTATATAGATCCATGTTTATTTTCACTGAATATGATATAATACTACGATTACAATGCATACAATGTATATCTTACATAAAATCTTTGCGCAGCTTGGTTATATGAAATACATGATCATACATGAAAAAAGAATATTTTTTCAACAGCATCATGCAACTTGATTGTACAAAGTGCATTTCTATAAATATAGGCCTATATATGTAGTGATCCCTCGCTACTTCGCGTTTCACCTTTCGCGCCCTCAGTGCATCGCGGATTTTTCAAAAATATTCATCAAAAATTCAAAATTGAGAAAAAATGGCACGAAAGTTGCCCGGGCACTAGCAGAAGGCAGGGAGACTACATTAGAACATCAGGTATCAACACGGAGAGCCCGCACAACTCAAAATCCACCTCTCTGACCACCGCTCCACTCCTCTCCTCTCGGGAATCTCGCAAGCTGATTGGCCGAGATGTTTTACCTCGCAAGCTGATTGGCCGAGACATTTTACCCAGTTTCTCTCCCTGCCGAGCGCCCATACCCAGCGAAGGAAGACCGTATTCATTGTTCTTTATCGCTCGTGTTGCTTAGTGGCACTTTTCGCTGTTCTCTTGTGCCTTTTTGTGCAAAATAGTGCTTGTGATGCCCTTGGGGGGGGGGGGTGACGCTACTTCGCGGTTTTTCACTTTTCGCGGTCAGTTCTGGTCCCCATTAAACGCGATAAGTGAAGGATCACTGTATATAAATTAGCTTGGTAATTAGCTGTATATATGTATATACATATAATGTATATAAATTAGCTGTGACACTGTATTGTCCAACCATCTGCCTGTATTATTTGAGGCTGATCTGTCACGTGCTGCAGCTAAAACTCGCGCTCCTGGGTTTTTAACCCTTCCACTGTCGGTCGGTTCTCCACTGCCTTTGACCACCTCTGTGTCCCTCCTGGTTCCATCTCATGTGTGGAGGAACTCAGCTCCCGGTTTCACTCCTCCTGCCAAACCATCTTGGACTCTGTGGCTCCATTGAAAACCAAGCAGCCTCGATCCAAACCTGAGCCGTGGTTCAATGACAGAACTGGTGCAGTCAGACAGGAGTGGCGCAGAGCTGAGCGCAGATGGAAGGAGGACAAACTGCAGATTTTAAAAGACTGCTGGCATCGGTATCAAAATACTGTCAAGCAGGGAAAAAAGCAAATATTTTGCTAATATTGTTTTATGTCATTGTCATAATCAACGTGTTTTATTTAACACTATTGACTCTGTTCTTAATACCCCACAGACTGACTGTTTGGAGCCTCCTCTGAGTTATACAATGATTTTATGAACTTTTTTATTGATAAGGTGGCCACCACCAGGGTTCTCATCTCACCTCCTGCCTCTGATCCCTCTGTCTCTGTCCCTTGTTCTGCTGTTTTTGATCAGTTTGAACCTGTGACTCTGTCATTTTTAGAGGACGTGTTTGGCCACATTAAGCCCTCAGGGTCTCCCTGTGATGCTGTCCCTCCTACACTTTTTAAAGCGGTGCTTCCCAGTCTAGGCCAGTCAGTTCTCACCATCTTGAACAGCAGCCTGTCATCTGGTGTGGTTCCTGCAAATTTTAAACATGCAGTAGTGCAGCCCTTGATTAAGAAACCTGGTCTCAATCATACCGTGTTGGCAAATTTTAGGCCTATTTCCAAGCTGCCATTTCTCTCAAAAATTTTAGAGAAAATTGTCTATATGCAGCTGAAATGTTTTCTGGATGAACACGGTATTTTGGAGATTTTTCAATTTGGTTTCAAAGCTCTTCATAGCACAGAGACAGCCTTGTTAAGAGTTTTTAACGATATTATCTTGGCATGTGATTCAGGTGAATATGCTGTTCTTGTACTGCTTGATTTTTAGATTTATTTTTTTTTTAGATTTAGTATACTTTATTGATCCACAGAGGGGAAATTGAGGGTCATCCACCACTGGATGGATGAAGCAGCCACGATACAGCGTTATCCCTTAACCATTCACACACACATTCACACCTAGGGCCACTTTAGAGTCTCCAATTAACCTAACCTGCATGTTTTTTGGCATGTGGGAGGAAACCGGAGAAATCCCGGGGTAAACCCATGCATACACGGGGAGAACATGCAAACTCCACACAGATCACTGTTGGTCGGGGGCTGGGATCGAACCCACAATCCCACGATTCCCCGGCCAAGGGTAAACTGTGCTGCCGCAGTGCTAACCACTGCGCCACCGTGCAGCCCACCGTGCAGCCCGTGATTTCCGTCATGTTTTAATTTCCCGTGTGCAGCACCTAGTGGGCATTTGTGGCACTGCTCTCAACTGGTTTAGATCCTATCTGTCAGACAGGACTTTTAAAGTTAGCATGTCTGGGTTTGAATCCTCTTTTGCTCCTCTGCCTTACGGGGTCCCACAGGGGTCAATTCTAGGGCCCATGCTTTTTTCTCTGTACTTACTTCCTCTGGGTTCCATTTTTAAAAAACATGGTATCTCTTTTCACCTGTATGCTGATGACTGTCAGATTTATGTCCCTTTAAAACAAAAAGCTGCCTCATCAGTAAACTCACTCCTGGCGTGCATTGAAGACATAAAGTCTTGGATGGCCCTAAACTTCCTAAATTTTAATGATAAGAAGGCCGAAGTGATGGTGTTTGGACCTAGTCGCCTCTGTGAGTCCCTTCCTGTATACTTGGGCCCCCTTACTCCTTATGTTAAATCCACAGATAGGAACCTTGGTTTTCTCATTGACAATGATTTTAAATTAGACACGCAGATTCGTTCTGTGGTAAAATCCAGCTTCTTTCATCTAAGGCGTTTAGCAAAAGTAAAACCCATTCTCTCTAGACCACACTTGGAAACAGTAAACCATGTTTTTATTTCATCTCGGCTGGATTACTGTAACGCACTTTACGTCGGTGTCAGCCAGTCATCTCTTTCCCGTCTGCAGCTGGTTCAGAACACTGGCTCGTCTTTTAACAGGTACACATGGAAAAGATCACATCACACCCATCTTAGCTTCACTCCACTAGCTGCCCGTGTATTTTAGAGTTCATTTTAAAATTCTTTTATTTGTTTTTAAATCCTTGAATGGTCTTGCTCCACCTTACCTCTCTGAGCTTCTGCATCCCTACGCTCCCACCCGGTCCCTTAGGTCAGCTGAACAGCTGCTTTTGGAGGTACCAAAGGCAAGGCACAAGCTCAGAGGGGACAGAGCCTTTTCGATCATGGCCCCCAGGTTATGGAATGATTTACCCCTGGACATTAGACAAGCACCTTCACTGTCCATTTTTAAAACACGTCTTAAAACACATTTTTACTCCCTGGCCTTCGACGCAGTATGAGACATTGATTTTATTGAATGAAATGGATTTGTATTTATTTTACTTTTTATTTTATTTATGAATTTTTTATTGTGGTTCTTGTGTTAGCGCCCTTTGTGTTAGTGCCCTGCTTTTATGTTCTCTTGCTGTACAGCACTTTGTGTAGCGAGTGTTGCTTTTAAAGTGCTTTATAAATAAAGCTGATTGATTGATTGCTTATAAAAGAATGTATCTACAATATAAAAGTTAATGTTTATCACAACATTGTTATTATCTAATTAAAATATGAATAAAACAGTTAATGGATTTTATCACATATAAGCTTAGTCTTCACCAGTCTCATAATAAAAAAAATTTGAAGTCTATGGCAAAAAGGATAGGAAATAAATAAAAGGGAATACGGATCTGAGAACTCTTAGGCATAATATTTTTTTAGTAAATTTCTGTAATTAATTCTATCATTGTTTCAATTACGGTACTTCAACAATGCGGTCAATCACCGACACCATGAGTCCTGAAAAAAGCAAGAAAACCTATGTATAATTGTCTTTAATATAAAAATATATTAATATATCGTATCCTTGATTGCCTTATTTTATAAGAATTCAGATAGTGGGAAAAAAAAGCTTTTTCTTTGTCTTATTTGATAGTATAGGCTATAAAATTGTGTAGTTTGGGCATACACAGTTTAAGTTATGTGGGAATATGGTACATTTCACTGACGCTATCTGAAAGTAATCCAGAAGTAATCTGTAATTGATTACTTTTGATAATGAATAATTAAGTAAAGTAAGGGATTACATTTTTAAAAAGTAACTGGTAATGGATTACTTTTTTTAACTACCCCCAACACTGGTGTTTACAATGTAGTACGGGGGACTTATTAGTGCTAACTAGTATTAGCAATCATTAGTTTACCTTCATATGTGAACTAGTTCGTATCCTCACGTCTTCTGCTGTTCCGTGGCTTCCTGAACTCTCCAATACTTTTCCAGTCTTTCGTCTCGCCGCCTGTAGCTTTTTCTGACTCTCCTTTTTGGCCATTATGCTGACAAAAAGCCAGCAAGCAGCAGGCTCTCCTCTATATCCATCTTGTGTTTTTCATGTCACATACAAATGATATCATGGGAGTGTCAGCCATCTTGCTGTAAAGATCTCACTCACTTAAGGTGGTATTCAGTTGTAATGGAAAACGAACAACACCATGGCGAGTTGGACTATGTACTAGTGGAATTATTATTATTCTCAACACAGGGTCCATGCTATTTGCCATCCAAAATGGTAGAAAAACAATGTGGCACGTGACCACTGACATCATGTGCAGCCCCTCTATAGCTCAGTAGTTAAACTGCCAGATTTCAAAGCAAAAAGTTGCAGATATGAGACCAGCTGCAATCGTGTTTAGTGACCACAATGGAAATAAGTGTATGCACTTTCTTGTGCTATCTCATTGTTTTTAGATGTATATTGTATCTTTTATACAATGTTATTTTAAACAATCAGTCAATCAATTTGTGACCAGCTGGGTGGATAAGCTGGTTGACTAAAGGAAAACAGTCACGAAAAAGAAGACAATACTGTATGAACTTATTTAGTGGGTAGCCAGGGTCATCTGTCAGTTGAAAGCAGATCATATTAGACTCCACAAGTACATATTTTATGTCCAAAATGCAAATCTCATCCTTTATAGTTATATACAACTTACATGGATTATACACACTACTAAATGAATGAAGTCCACGGGGGAACGTGTGAGACTGTTGCATTTAAAACTTTACGCATGTGTTTATTGACATAACTACAGTACACACAGAGACAATTGGGGGCCTGGTAGAATCCTGTGAAACTGTAGTTTAATCAGCAAAAAAAGAAAGTCACTTACTCAGATCACTGAGTTGTAATGAAGCCTTGAAGACAGGGTGAGATTTGAGGCACACAGGTGCGTTCCACAAGGACTGCCCGTGGAAACCTAAATCGGCTGACAAGCCAGTCATCATCCTGAGGCAGAAAATCTTCTGTCTCTATACCCTTTCTCTTCTCACTGCACGATCTGCAATATCCTCTAATCCTCTGTTGTTAGAGCCATTTTCTACACTTCTTTGCGCTTGCTTTTATATCTACTCATATAATTGTGCTGTTATGTATGTAAATAGAAGGTATTGGTAAGATGGTGGCTGGGGTGGACGGGGAATGAGCAGGGGTGGTTAACTGCCGGTTCCGGTGGTAACGCCACTCCAGGTATAAAGGATGTGGGCGGAAGAGGCTAGTCCTCTTTCGTCATGTGACACCTGGCCTGTCGAAGAGTGCCGAATGCCTGAGGGTATTGTACATAGTATTTATAATAAAGGTCCGTAAACAGTAGTCACTGTCTACTTGTTATTGCCTCAATTATGGATGCAACATTTACGAGGTAAAAGCGGTTGTGGAGTGGTCATTTGCCAGTTTTCGGCCATTTTTTGGAAACCCCAGGCGAGCCACCCGTGCCTTGGCCTCGGTGGTTTGCCGCATTCACAAATTATTTAGTAGTATTGAACCTCAGCGAGCTTGAGAAGCTTCGCGCGAGGGCTGTTTTGGTCCATAATTTAGGCATGGAGGGGCAAAGAATACTGGAAAACCTTAGAGGGGCCGATGGTTTTGATGAAGTGGTGGAGTTAATGGCACGCTACTTTCGCGCGCCGGAAAACGTCACTGTCCAGCGCATTCAGTTTTGACAGCACTGTCAGCGGTCAGGGGAACTGGTGAAGGGATTTCTGGCGAACCTCCGGATGCTGGTGACAGAGTGCAAGTTCGGACCCCTGGAAGATGAGATGATACGGGACCAGTTGGCGGAACACATTCGCTGTCCAGCAGCCCGGTCCAGGCTTTTGACTCATCCAGGTGAGCTGACGTTGGCCGCACCTATCAAGCTCGCTCAGCAATTCGAGGCAGCAGAGATGATCACGAGGGGCCTGGCTGAAGGGGCCGCTCTGACCCAAGGCGAGTCTCGTGCAAAGGCACTGTTATTGGACCCTGAAGATGAGGACAGCGGAGAGGACGAATATGCCTCTGTGGTTAAAGTTAGGTCCACTCCAGGTACGCCACGTTGTTATGGCTGTGGGTCCCCAAGTCACTGCTATAAGTCCAGGATAAGTCCGGTGAAGGGCAAGTGTTGTGGGAAGTGTGGTTTGCTGAACCACTTTTCCAGGGCATGCGCAAACTTTGAGCGTAGGGACCGGCAGAGTGAGGTGGGTCCCTTGCAGAAGACTCCCATGATTGTCCACACCGTTTCCCTGGAGACTATGGGACGGATTGGGTGTGACGTAATGCTGGATGGTGTTGAGGTTTCCCTGTTGGTGGATAAAGGAGCTGTTATCTCCGTTCTGAACCTGTCGACCATAAAGAGTCTGTTTCCATACCGACAGATCAGGAAGCAGGAGAGACACTACTTTGGCTATGGATGGAACAGACTGGCCGTTTTGGGATTTGTGGAAATGGAGGCACGGCACAAGTCTGTTGTGGTACCCAAGGCCCGTGTTTATGTCACCGCTGCGGGTATTAACATCATGGGGTGCAACCTTTTTTATAGCCTGGGGTTCTCTATAGCGAATGTGTCGGGTGAGGAGTGGTCGGGGTGCAGACGTTGGGGCCGACCAGCTCCGATGGCGGATGGCGAGGAGGTGTGGGACTCAGACTGGCTGGACACTACAAGTGGAGAGCACGTTCAGCACCATGCAACACCACCCCGGGATGGACCTGATGCCGGTAACCACATTGCCCTGGATGAGGGAGTTGGACGGCACGCCGGGACCCCCAGGGTGGCCCATAAGGACGAGGTGCCCGCGCTGGAGACTGAGGGGGCGAGACCTGAGAGTGCGGTTTTGAAGCGCTCACAACGACGGCCTGCCAAGAGAACGGCAAACCGGACCTGCAAGTTGACCGGATCGATGATGGAGGCCAGTTGGAACCAGAGTGATCCCGATAAGAAGAAAAGGGCTTCTCTGTGGGTTGTAGATGAGGTTCGACCCAGGGTCGAGGCCCGGATGAGAGGTGATCACGGGTCACGCGAGCAGCGTGATGATTGGAGGCAGTTCCAGGTGGAGGCTGCCCGGAGCGATGGGTATCTACGCCTGTCTGACAAGATCTGGAGGCATCCGAACGAGCTGCGTCTAGTGGTGGAGAAGAGGAGACAACGCAGCGGGAGCCCGGAGGTCAAGAGAAGGAGGCGCCTAGAAAGAGACCCATCCAAGGACTGAGGGTGTTTTACTGTGTGTGTTTTGATTTTAACCGAGGTCCTGCTGTACATAGTTGAACACTACTGTATTGGTGCACCGGATATTATTGGTTTGGAAAAAAAAAGAAAAAAGAAGGAAGACAAAATTTTCTGAGTTAAATTTTATAACCTATGTGTTTGTATACGAGCAAAGTTTTAATGGCTAAGGATATTTGTAATTATTGGATTCCTTCTGTGAATATGGTCAGGGTGAAATGGTTCAATGATTGGTTTGATATGTGCCTGAATTTGGATTTGAAAGGAAAAGAGTTAAGGAAGTAGAAACAGTAAATTATGATTGGGTTATTTAGTTTTGATAATTGATAATCTGTGCCATTTAATGTACCCAACACGTATTGTTTTATACTGTGTGCCCAGGTGTGGGGTGGGGGCCACCAGTGGTGTTATCAATGAGTGTTGTGATTGTTGTTCTTTATATTCATATGGAGCTGCTTAATGGGATTATTTTGTTTAGAAACATGGCCTTTAAGTTGGACTGTTTTAAGTATAGCGGCAGAATATCCCGCCTAGCCGTGTAGGGGGCGCTGGCAAGCTACCCAGCCCCCAGCCTTAGTTGTGTGGCTGGATAGGCAGTTTGTTTCTTTTTGTACATATTTTTATAATCAGAGAGTGTGTCGGTAGCCAAATTTGGGTGGGTTTTCTGTATGCATGACGTTTTTTTGAAGGGGGGGTTATGTATGTAAATAGAAGATATTAGTAAGATGGCGGCCGGGGTGGACGGGGAATGAGCAGGGGTGGTTAACTGCCGGTTCCAGTGGTGACGCCACTCCAGGTATAAAGGATATGGGCAGAAGAGGCTAGTCCTCTTTCATCGTGTGACACCTGGCCTGTCGGAGCGTGCCGAACACCTGAGGGTATTGTAAATAGTGTTTATGATAAAGCTCCATAAACAGTAGTCACTGTCTGCTTGTTATTGCCTCAATTATGGATGCAACATGCGCACACTTGGATGTTTGTTCATCATGTGTCTCTGGTGTGTACAATAATTTTCATGTCGTTATCAGTCTCCCAACATCACCTCTAAGTGTCGCCAATGGACCAATAACCATAGAAACGTATGTACGCCAGCCATGAAGTTGGCGTGGGTCTGCACATATTTCCACAGTCATTTCATTCTTGATACATCTGAAATTTTCCGTGGAAAAGGACGTACGCCATGTTTTAATGCCCAGGTACCCTTTGTACATGAGGCCCCTGGTCTCTGTCTGGTTTGGTCTTGGTCCTGACTTGGTCTCAACCCCTTAAAGTGACACTTCAAGTTTTTTTTTTTCTTTTTCTTGTTATCATGTCTGTAACATGTTTTTTACGACTTGCAAGACATATTAAGAGTAAAACTGCTCAAATATCTCATATGTCTGTTTTTTTGCTGTGAAGTTTCACTTAAGCCCCGCCCCCTGCAAAGGTGAGTTGAGACTGAACGTTTTTGGTGGTGCTGGCAAGTGGGTAGTCTTGAGCCAATCAGGATTCTCTGGCTTAACTGACATTATCTTCCAGGCTAGTTAGCCTTTTTTAACAAACTGCTTTGAAAACTTGACCCAAATTAAGATGGGTTTTAGCATTAAACTGTTTTTAAAGACCGATGCAGGTTCAGTCATTGTCCTGGGCCGCCGTGCATACAACTGGGAATGTCCTTCAACCGGTAAGTCTTTTTATCACAGGATTTATTCTGATAATGTAGTGCAGGGATGTCAAACTCATGTTTTGCTTCTACCCAGTGTCTTCAGCAGGTGTTTTCACTGATCGGCAATCAGTGGGAAGAAATTCAGTGAAATCACCTGTTGAAGACACTGGGTGGAGGTAAAACCTGCAGGGTCTTGGCCCTCCATGGAATGAGTTTGACACCTGTGATGTAGTGCTAGCTACTCTTAGCCTTGTGGTATGTGGTTGGATCTAGTAATCACTGATTCTGGCATTTGGGGGAGGGGGGGGTGAAAAGATTTTGATATGAAACTGTAAGACAATAAAAGTTTTTTGTAGAAAAAAGGGTATGAAATACCATTTTAGACAATGTAGATTTGTTTTTATAGGGGATTTACATTCACTGGAGTGTGTCTTTAAAGTTGGTCTTTCTGTACTCTGGTCTCAGTCTGGTCTAGACTACAACACTACTGGATGGCTAAAATGGACAGGATTTGCTGCTGCTCCAAAATAAAGAATGGTTTATTATCTCAGTGAAGTGGTGCTGTTATTTTAAAGGTTATACAGGTGCAAAGTAGATCAGAATCAGAATCAGAATCAGAATCAGAATCAGGTTTATTGCCATTGTTCATGTAGTACACAAACTAGGAATTTGTCTCAGTACAATGCTGCAACATTAAACATGATAAGATAAGAGAAATAAACTATACATGTAATAAAGTGTAGGATAAGATTAAGTGATACTGGTCAACAGTTAAAATATATATTAGCCAGCAGCAGATACTGTGGAGAACTATATAGTGCAGTCGGTAATGCAGGAAGAAAACAGTGATGATTGACATGAGTCTGGTTGAGCTGCTGTACATGGTGCACGAGAGTCACTTAGTGTTCAGCAGTCTAATGGCAGAGGGGAAGAAGCTGTTCATGTGACGGGAGGTTTTAGTCTGGATCAGAAGTTCATCTGAAATCTATTTCAGTCACAGTGAGTGGAAACAAACACAGACCCAGTGGGCAAACTGAACGTTTGCAGGGGTGAAATAATGATGAGCGTGCATAAGAGAAAATGTTTGTGCTTCAGCAACATGAAGTTGATTTTACTGTCAGCTGTTGCTGGTTTGTGCCAAACAGACGCAGATATTTGTACTATGTTCTCTGTGTGTGTGTGTGTGTGTGTGTGTGTGTGTGTGTGTGTGTGCAGTGTCTCTGTATACTATTATTGTGTGTAATTTTTCATTTATTTCTTAAAATGTCTTAATGACTGTGTATCAACAGCTGAACATGTGCAGTAACATCTGTGCAGTAACAGGCACCGCTGCACATTTCAGAGCTGCAGCTGTTAAAGATGCTTGTACAGCCACAGTTTTGCTTTGGCTACATGGGAAGTTTAAAGTAAAAAATGTGCTGGGACGGTTCTAAAGTCTGTTCAGTTCTTCTATGACTGCAGCAGGAGAAGATCATTATCCTAAAATGAATATCTGACTGTTGACAGCATCCTGGCACAGGTGTTAGCACTGTTGCCTCACAGCTAGAAGGTTCCAGGTTCAAATCCCCAGGCTGGCAGGGGTAAAAACTTTTCTGTGTGGAGTTTACATGTTCTTCCTGTGCTGTGTGGGTTTACTCCGGGAGCTCTGGTTTCCTCCCACAATCCAAAGACATGCATGTTAGGTTAATTGGTATTCTAAATTCTCCCTAGGTATCTGTCTCCTATAGGCCCTTAGAATAGAGGGTTAGTACTAGTGAAGCTCTTTGAGACTAGAAAAAGGGCTATATACAGATGTGGACAAAATTGTTGGTACCCCTCTGTTAATGAAAGAAAAACCCACAATGGTCAAAAAAATAACTTGAATCTGACAAAAATGGTAATAAATAAAAATTCTATGAAAATCAGACAATGCTTTTGAATTGTGGTTCAGTAGAATTATTTTAAAAAACAAACTCATGAAACAGGCCTGGACAAAAATGATGGTACCCCTAGAAAAGATTGAAAATAATGTGACCATAGGGACATGTTCAACCAAGATGTGTCCTCTAATTAACATCGCCGGTGTCTACAAACTTGTAATCAGTCAGTCGGCCTATTTAAAGGGTAACAAGTAGTCACTGTGCTGTTTGGTGACATGGTGTGTACCACACTAAACATGGACCAGAGGAAGCAAAGGAGAGAGTTGTCTCAGGAGATTAGAAAGAAAATTATAGACAAGCATATTAAAGGTAAAGGCTATAAGACTATCTCCAAGCATCTTGATGTTCCTGTGACTACAGTTGCACATATTATTGAGAAATTCAAGATCCATGGGACTGTAGCCAGCCTCCCTGGACGTGGCCGCAGGGGGAGACGGATAATACGAATGGTAACTAAAAAGCCAAGAACAACCTCTAAACACATTCATGGTGAACTCCAAGGTCAAGGTACATCAGTGACAGATCGTACCATCCATCGTTGTTTGAGCCAAAATGGACTTCAATGGAGACGACCAAGGAGGACACCACTGTTGAAAACAAATCATAAAAAAACCAGACTGGAATTTGCTAAACTGCATGTTGACAAACCACAAAGCTTCTGGGAGAATGTCCTGTGGACAGACGAGACAAAACTGCAACTTTTTGGCAAGGCACATCAGCGCTATGTTCACAGACACAAAAATGAAGCATACCAAGAAAAGAACATGGTCCCTACAGTGAAACATGGAGGAGGTTCTGTTATGTTCTGGGGCTGCTTTGCTGCATCTGGCACAGGGTGTCTTGAATCTGTGCAGAGTACAATGAAATCTCAAGACTATCAAGGTATTCTAGAGAGAAATGTGCTGCCCAGTGTCAGACAGCTTGGTCTCAGTCGCAGGTCATGGGTCTTGCAACAGGATAATGACCCAAAACACACAGCTAAAAACACCCAAGAATGATTAAGAGCGAAACATTGGACTATTCTAAAGTGGCCTTCTATGAACCCTGATCTAAATCCTATTGAACATCTGTGGAAAGAGCTGAAACATGCCGTCTGGAGAAGGCACCATTCAAACCTGAGACAACTGGAGCAGTTTGCTCATGAGGAGTGGGCCAAAATACCTTCTGAGAGGTGCAGAAGTCTCAGTGACAGTTACAGAAATTGTTTGATTGCAGTGATTGCCTCAAAAGGTTGTGCAACAAAATATTAAGTTAAGGGTACCATCATTTTTGTCCAGGCCTGTTTCATGAGTTTGTTTTTTTTTTTAAATAATTCTGTTGAACCACAATTCAAAAGCATTGTCTGATTTTCACTGGTTAATTTTCATAGAATTTTTATTTATTACCACTTTTGTCAGATTCAAGTTATTTCTGTGACCATTGTGTGTTTTTCTTTCATTAACAGAGGGGTACCAACAATTTTGTCCATGGCTGTACACTGATGAGTCTCTCGCCAAACCCGGGGAGCGCTTCTGCTGCTGCCTGTCCTCCGCCCCCCACCTGGCCATGGCTGTCCACTACAACCGGCGCTACATCCTCAGCCTGATCCTCAAGGAGACTCACTGCCGACCTGGGCCGGCCTCCTACTCAGACACGGGCGGCTGCTTCCACTCGGAGGATGGCAGGACCCCTCTGTTGTGTAGTAAAGATGGTGGCTGTGGGACCCTGGGTCTAGTGGGAGGTGACAACCCACCTTTCTGGTGGTGGCGTCATCCAGGGTATAAAAAGGCCAGGGTGGAAGGGATGTGGTCTCTTTCACCGTCGACCCTTTGACTGGTACGGAGCGCTTACTGCACTGTTGGTTCATTAATAAAGTTACGTTTGACTGCACCTCCAGCCTGCTCATTGTAACTGCGAGTTATGGACGTAACATTTGCCGACGAGTTAAAAGGTATGGAGAGGGGTTTTTCCATTTTACGGCCATCCCTGGAGGTCCTGGGCGAGCCGCCCATTCCTTGGGAGAGGTGGTATGCGGCCTTCCAAAATTCCTTGGTGGCCCTGGACCTTGGTGAGTTGGAAAAACTGTGTGCACAACCCATTCTGGTCCATAATCTTGGCATGGAGGGTCAGCGGATTCTCAGCACACTGGGCACTAGCAATAGCTTCAATGACATGGCGGCACTAACGGTGCCCTGGAAAACGTCACTGTTAAAAGAATTTGGTTTCAGCAGCGCCGCCAGCGGACTGGAGAGTCAATACAGCGATTTGTCGCAGATCTGCATCAGCTGGTGGTGGAGTGCCATTTTGGAGCGTTGGAGGATGAGATGATCCGTGACCAATTGGTGGAGCACGTCCTCTGTTCAGCGGCACGAGCAAGGCTCCTGACACACACTGGTGAGATGATGTTATCCACAGCCGTCGAGATAGCCCAACAGTTCGAAGCATCAGAGAGGCTATCGAAGGATTTGGGAGAGAGAAGTCCACACGAGCACACGGAACCACGGATGAAAGCACCGGCTGTGGACCCGGATAGTGAGGACAGCAAGGATGAAAAAGAGTATGCTGCTGCAAAAAGAATTGGGTCCGCCCCGGGTTCACCAAGATGTTATAGCTGTGGGTCCACGAGGCACCGGTATAAGTCAAGAGAGTGTCCGGTGAAAGGCAAGCATTGTGGCAAGTGTGGTCTCCTGCATCATTTCGCCAGGGCCTGCAGGAATTTTGAACGGGAGAACTGAAGACGCAGAGTGGATTCCCCCACAGTGACTCCTACGGTTGTTTATATCGTCTCTCCGAGCACAAGTGGGTACATTTATGGCAATGTGTTGCTGGACGACGTGGAAGTGGCGCTGTTGATAGACTCAGGAGCGGTGGCTTCAGTGTAAAGCTGGCCCACTGTGAGGAGTCTGTTCCCGCACTACCACGTGAGAGCACTGTCGGCATCATACCACGGCTATGGTGAAGACAAGCTAGCTATCGTGGGGTCGCTGGACTTAACAGTCCGGTACAAGTCGGCAGTCATGACAAATGTCCGGTTCATGGTGACAGCTTGAGGAGCGTACATCATGAAGTGTGACGTGTTCTATGGCCTCTGTTTCAAGATCACCAGCAGCGTCTGAGAGGAGTGGTCGGGCTGTGGCCTGTGGGACCGACCTGCCCTGTATGTGGACGATGATGCAGTCTGGGACACTGACTGGCCTAGTAGTCTGGGAACGGAGCAGGATGAGACCCACCGTGGACTGTTGCGGGAGGGTTCCGGTGCCAGTGTCCACATCGCCCTTGGTGTGGGAACTGGACGGCACGGTGGAACACACGCAAGGACAGATGGAGCTGAAACACTAGCCCCCTCTGCTTCCATAATGTGGCCTGAAGAAGGCGAGAAGCAAGGCATTACAGTGGCTTTACCAGTGCGTAAAATGAAAGAGAGTGGGGCAGGACCAGCTGGCGCGGTAGGATGACGCACCATCCAGTGACATGGGAGGCCAGAGGGAGCTGCGGACCGTGTCGAAGGAAAGGTGCAACCCGGAGAAGCAGTCCAGATTAGACGTTGAGGGCATCTAAAGCCGAGTCGGGTGCCACTGCGGGTCAAGGATGAGGTTCGACCCAGGGGAGATTCTCGGCTGAGAGGAGCCCATGAGAAAAGAAGATGACGTGGTGGGTGGGGGTGGCTGAGAGTGATGGCTGCCCGGGAAGATGGCTACTTGAGGCTATCCGATGACTCGTGGTGGCACCCCAACGAGCTGCGACGTGTGGTGAAGAGGAGACGCCGACACAGCCCAGCCCCCGAGGCCAAGAAATGGAGGAACTCCGGGCGGGATCCACCAGATGGAAATCCAGGGGTGGCCCATCCACCGGGTCTGTAATGTGACTAGGGGTGTCTTTTGATACATATTTGTTCTAGTTTTATTTCCCCAAGTCAGTTAATTAATATGTTTCACATTTTCCTATTGCGCGTTTGCCCTGTGTTTTGAAAAAAAAAAGAGAGAGAGAGAGAGAGAGAAAGCAGAGCCCCAACACTGTTTGTTTGATGTTAAAAAAAAAAAAATATGTGTGTTTTGTGTGGTATGCCCAGGTTGTGGGGTGGGTGTGTTGGGGTGGGGGGGACGCCATTAGGAATGTGAATGTACATGTTATTTATCTAGGTTGTTATGAAAATTTGACTGTACTATATACAGTATATATTGTTCAGGGATTGATTTAGTTTTGGAAGCACGGCTATTTTTCTTTTGGACTTTAGTGACTATAGCGGCAGAATAATCCAACTGGCCGCGTAGAGGTGAGCCAGCCGTCCACCTGGAACCTCTAGTTTAGTTATTTTGTGTGCATGGATAGGATTGTGTATATTATAAATTCTGTGTTTTAGCGTGTGAGTTGGGTTACAAATTTGGGAGGGCCTAATTGGCGTGCTTGCATTTTTCTACAGGGGAGGGAAAATGTTGTGTAGTAAGATGGCGGCTGTGGGACCCTGGGTGTAGTGGGAGGTGACGACCCACCTTTCCGGTGGTGGCGTCATCCGGGGTATAAGGGGCTAGGGCAGAAGGGATGTGGTGTCTTTCGCCGTCGACCCTTTGACTGATATGGAGAGCTTACTACATTGTTAGTTCATTAATCAAGTTACGTTTGACTGCACCTCCAGCCTGCTCATTGTGACTGCAAGTTGTGGACATAACACCCTCTACACCTGGCATGCGAGCTGCTGCATCCCGAGGCGGTCATCATGCTACTGGGGAAAGGAGCGTGCCCGCTGGCCTTGGACTGAGACAGCCTGACCCCGCTAGACTTCCTCCTGGACGAATAATTAGTGTTTTGTTAACATGAAGCAGCTTCAGTGACCTGGAGGGAATGGCGGAGGTCTGATCTGCATTTCTAAATAAACAGGAATTCATGAGAAGTTCTCTGTCTTATTAACTCACTTCTACTCTAGACTGACTTTACTGTGGTGAAAAATAAATATATGGAGCTAAAATACACTCCAGCAACGAATGAATCAGTTAAAATCTAAATAATGGTGATTAATGAGTCTGGGTCAGAGAAATATCTGGTGGACACCAAGCTGCTGTAATGATTTCAGCACCAAACTCCTTCACTGTTGGCGGCTGTAATGATCTCATGTTTGTCTGATAGTCACTGACTCAAGGGTTTCACAAGAGCAAGAACAGAAACTGGAACAAATGAGTGTTGGACTGTTTTTGAAAGAATAGAAAGCATGATGAGGTGTGGATGCAGGAGGCTGTTCTGCCACACATCCGTGTCATTGTGGGTGTGTAGCATGGCACAAAGTGAAACTAAGATGAACCTGTCCCAGGAAGGAATTTTACTAAAGCAGAGTAAAGGCATCCAGGACAACAACTTCAATCATTTTCATTGTGGTCCACCCTGGAGGAACCGCAGACACAAGATCAGGACGAGTCTGAGGGTTTCTGATCAATGTCTGTAGCTCAGATCAGGAGTTTCTACCACAGATTCTCCCCATAAAACACACTTTATCTAAAAACAGACACACAGACATGATAATTAAACAGCAAACATTTGATTACTGCCTCGGCAGTGACTCAGGGGGTAGAGAGAGTTGTCTAATAACCAGAGGTTGGCAGTTTGAATCCCACTCTTCCCAGACATCCTGCCATTGTGTCCCTGGGCAAGACACTACCCACCTTACCTCCAGTGTCCATGACACTGGCTGTGAATGTGTATAAATGTTCAGTAGTGGTCAGAGAGACCGTTGGCACAGATTAGCAGCCACGTGTCCATCAGTCTGCCCCAGGGCAGCTGTGGCTACAGAGGTAGCTTATCAGTGTCCGTGGAGTGAATGAGTAATGTATCCATTCTAAAGCGTCTTTGAGTGTCTATGAAAAGACCTATATAACTCTGATGCATTATTATTACTGTTTCTTTATATGATATAATTTTGAGTAAATTAGATGCTATATGCAGATTTGCATTTTGATTTAGGAGAAAAATCTTATAAATTAACAAGAATAAAACAAAAAAGTTGCAAAGGATTGAAGGAAAAAAGTTCAACATTTATATGGAAACATTTGGATATTTGTGAACATAGTTGCAAATTTGCTAAAACGTCACACTTTTACAAGAAAAAAGTATCATTTATTATAAAAACAATCAAATTTATAAGGGAAAAATTTATTAACATAAATTTATGTTAAAAAAATCTAATTTACTAGAAAAATTACTCAAATTTAGTCTGAAAGCCTGACAGATTTATGAGAATCACGTCTGAAAGGCACGAGATAAAAGTTACCAAAATCAAAAAACACAAACTGCAAGTTTTTGCAAAAAAAAAAAAAAAAAAAAAAGCTTAAGAGGAAAAAAGTTGTGAATTTGAAATTAAAACAATTTTAGGAGTAAAATGTTACAGTTGGTAAGAGTAAAGCCATTAATCACAGGTCAAATAAATGATGCAAAAGACACTTTACTGATGAAGTTTGTTTGGTGACTGATCTTACTTTATATTGACAGCCTGTTGTTCACATGTCTGTACACTAGATGGCAGTGATAAACCAACAGAAACTGTGAAGCCGTTTCAAGGACAGAAGAGAACATTCATTCATTCATTCATCTTCTTCCGCTTAATCCGTTTCGGGTCGCGGGGGGGCTGGAGCCTATCCCAGCATCTTTGGGCGAGAGGCAGGGTACACCCTGGACAGATCGCCAGTCCATCACAGGGCCAACACAGAGAGACAGACAACCATTCACTCTCACAGTCATACCTAAGGACAATTTAGAATCCCCAGTTTGATGCCAATTAACCTAACTTGCATGTTTTTGGCATGTGGGAGGAAACCGGAGAAATCCCGGAGAAAAACCCATGCAGACACGGGGAGAACATGCAAACTCCACACAGATCACTGTTGAACATCGATATAGTAAATGTAAGGAGAGTGATGTATGGTTTAAATGTGCAAGTATAAGAACAATTGAAATACATAATGGACTGTATTGTGACTAAGAAGGTATTATTATTATTGTTGTTGTTATTATTATTATTATTATTGAATCTATATCCAATCAGTGGATCTTCACCTTGTGAGATTTATGTGCCAGGAGGAGCTGGTGGCTTCTGTAGGCACAAGACTCCCCATCATCTTCCTCCATCATGGGACTGACTATCACAGAGTCGTCACTCATCAGTGAACGCTTGCAGATCATACAGTGGGGCAAAAAAGTATTTAGTCAGCCACCAATTGTACAAGTTCTCCCACTTAAAAGATGAGAGAGGTCTCCAATTTTCATCATAGGTATACCTCAACTATGAGAGGCAAAATGAGAAAAAAAATCCAGAAAATCACATTGTCTGATTTTTAAAGAATTTATTTGCAAATTATGGTGGAAAATAAGTAGTTGGTCACCAACAAACAAGCAAGATTTCTGGCTCTCACAGACCTGTAACTTCTTCTTTAAGAGGCTCCTCTGTCCTCCACTCGTTACCTGTATTAATGGCACCTGTTTGAACTCGTTATCAGTATAAAAGACACCTGTCCACAACCTCAAACAGTCAGACTCCAAACTCCACTATGGCCAAGACCAAAGAGCTGTCAAAGGACACCAGAAACAAAATTGTAGACCTGCACCAGGCTGGGAAGACTGAATCTGCAATAGGTAAGCAGCTTGGTGTGAAGAAATCAACTGTGGGAGCAGTTATTAGAAAATGGAAGACATACAAGACCACTGATAATAAGATAAGATAAGCCTTTATTAGTCCCACAACGGGGAAATTCCAGGATTGCAACAGCACAGGGATAGCAACACTCAGAGCAACAATCAGAAGGCAAGAAAAAATCTCCCTCGATCTCCCTCGATCTCCCTCGATCTGGTGCTCCACGCAAGATCTCACCCTGTGGGGTCAAAATGATCATGAGAACGGTGAGCAAAAATCCCAGAACCACACGGGGGGACCTAGTGAATGACCTGCAGAGAGCTGGGACCAAAGTAACAAAGGCTACCATCAGTAACACATTACGCCGCCAGGGAGTCAAATCCTGCAGTGCCAGACGTGTCCCCCTGCTTAAGCCAGTACATGTCCAGGCCCATCTGAACTTTGCTAGAGAGCATTTGGATGATCCAGAAGAGGACTGAGAGAATGTCATATGGTCACTTGAAACCAAAATAGAACTTTTTGTTAAAAACTCAACTTGTCGTGTTTGGAGGAGAAAGAATGCTGAGTTGCATCCAAAGAACACCATACCTACTGAGAAGCATGGGGGTGGAAACATCATGCTTTGGGGCTGTTTTTCTGCAAAGGGACCAGGACGACTGATCCATGTAAAGGAAAGAATGAATGGGGCCATGTATCGTGAGATTTTGAGTGAAAACCTCCTTCCATCAGCAAGGGCATTGAAGATGAAATGTGGCTGGGTCTTTCAGCACGACAGTGATCCCAAACACACCGCCCGGGCAACGAAGGAGTGGCTTCATAAGAAGCATTTCAAGGTCCTGGAGTGGCCTAGCCAGTCTCCAGATCTCAACCCCATAGAAAATATTTGGAGGGAGTTGAAAGTCCGTGTTGCCCAGTGACAGCCCCAAAACATCACTGCTCTAGAGGAGATCTGCATGGAGGAATGGGCCAAAATACCAGCAACAGTGTGTGAAAACCTTGTGAAGACTTACAGATAACGTTTGACCTCTGTCATTGCCAACAAAGGGTATATAACAAAGTATTGAGATGAACTTTTGTTATTGACCAAATACTTATTTTCCACCATAATTTGCAAATAAATTCTTTAAAAATCAGACAATGTGATTTTCTGGATTTTTTTTTCTCAATTTGTCTCTCATAGTTGAGGTATACCTATGATGAAAATTGGAGACCTCTCTCATCTTTTAAGTGGGAGAACGTGCACAATTGGTGGCTGACTAAATACTTTTTTGCCCCACTGTAGCTAGTGAAGTTTTTTCTGAAGTCACGTGTGTGTGAGTAGACCATAAAGTGTGGCGCAGACCAGAACCTGGTATCTGTCAGCCTGTTCTAATCTGTTTGTAGCTGGTTTTAGTTAAAACTAAATTAGAACAACTGAAAATATTTTTCTGTGTTCCTGTTGGTCATTTAATACTTTTCATGTCATCATGTGTGTCATCTGACTCAGTGGTCCCAGTGAGCTCTAAACACACTTCTGCATACATGCTGTCTATGATATAGTTATTTATTGTTCATGTTATGTCTTTATATTGGAGCTCTTATTTGTGGAGCACGGGGTGGTAGCTCCAACTTCCGGTTCCGCCAACCCTGTGTGTATAAGAGGGGCTGCAGGTGGTGGGGGGGGGGAGCGGTGTCTTCCGCCTTTACCTCTGCCAGCAGCTGCATGCATGGCTAGGTGCACAGAGCCCTATACTAAATAAACAAGTGTTCAGCTCCACTTCTGGTGTTCTCCTTGTCTCCAACCTCCAACATAACATTTGAAGAAGAAAAACCATGTGTGTGGGACATCAATTCAGCCATTATTGGAGCTCCTGGAGGAGCCGCCTGTGCCGTGGCCTCAGTGGTATGAAGCCTTCCAGATGTATATGGTGGCGTTGGACCTGGGAAGAATGGAAAGGCTGAGGGCACGTGTGTTGCTGGTGCATAGCCTAGGAATGGAGGGACAGAGGATTTTGGGCCCGCTTGGTGATGCAGACAATTACAAAGAAGTGGTCGAGCTAATGGCGCACCATTTCAGGGCACCGGACAACATCATCGTCTGGAGAATTAAGTTCAGACAGTGCCACCAACAGGTAGGCGAACTCATCAAGTGTTTCGTGTCAGACTTGAGGCAGTTGGCAGCTGAGTATCGGTTTGGGCCGTTGGAGGAAAAGATGGTTCGTGACCAGTTGCCAGAACACACCAACTGCGCTGCTGTCCGCTCCAAGCTGCTCACATTCCCGGTGAGTTGGCGCTGGCCAGGGCCATCAAGTTGGCGCTCCAGTTGGAAGCAGCAGACAAGCTAACTCGAGAGCTAAGTGAGCGCCTATCACCAAGAGATTTACAATCCCCCATGGCCACACAGGTAGCGTTGAGGATGACGTGGAGGAGGCCAACGCTGTATAGATGAGGTCTGCTCCGGGGAAGCCCAGGTGTATGGGCTGTGGGTCCACAAAGCACTGCTATAAGGCCAGAGAGGGTGCGGCAAGAGGGAAGCGCTGTGGCAGATGTGGCCGTCTACACCACTTTGCGAGAGTATGCCAGTCAACAGAACAGGAGAGCCCACGCCGCCGATAATACATACTGTGTCCCCGAGTATCAGTGGGCGCACACACTGTACGGTGGTTTTGGATGGAGTTCTGGTACCAATGCTGATCGACACGGGAGCGGAGAGTTTGCTGCTGAACTGGCCTACGGTTAGAGAATGTTTTCCCCACTACAGAATTGGAGGTGACTCAGTGCCACTTTGCGGCTATGAAGGAGGACGCTTGACCACGGTGGGTACCGTCAGACTGACGGCTTGGTACAAGTTGGTGGAGACGGCCGATGTGGAGTTCGTCGAGACGGCCCGCGGCACGAACATCATGGGCTGCAACCTGTTCTATGGCCTCGGGTTTTCCATCAAGAGCGGCGCTGGAGAAGAGTGGTCGGGCTGCGGACTGTGGGACCAACTGGTTCTGAGAGTTCGGGACGATGCTGTGTAGGATGAACAATTGCTGGGCACTCCGGGAAGTTGACAGGCCTTGTCACACTCAGGGTCGCCAAGGGAGGGCCCCGGTGCCAGTGTCCGAGTCGCCCTGGACAAGGATACCAGGCGGCACGGGGGAGAGTGAGCAATGCCCAAATGATGGTCCCAGGTGTTCCCGGAGCACAGCTGTGATGGGCTGGTGAACATGGTCCACACTGGCAGGGTCGACAGTGGATTTACAAGCGGTCAGGGCAGGACCGAGTGGCACTGGGAGAGCGAGTGCCAGGTGGAGACACTGCAGGCCATGCAGGACCCAGGTTGGAGTCACGGACTGGGTTTAAGCTTGAGTGGAGGTGAGGTCCAGGCGGATGAGAACCAAGCGGCAGATGGAGCAGTACCAGGGTTGGCTGCAGATGACGGGCGAGTGGCAAGATGGATGCCTTCTGCTGTCGGATTGCTCGTGGCACCATCCTAATGAGTTACAGCGTGCCCTGAAGAAGGTGGTTGGGTGTGGCCCCAGATGAGTGGAGGGCTCGGAGGTATGAAGGAGAAGGCGCATCGGGACTGAGGCGACTAGGTGTGGCCCGGGAAGTGAGCTGTCTCCAGGGGCGGACTGATTGGTGAAGGGTTGGGGGGGGGGGGGGCAGGTCATATTCACTGAGCCATGGATGTGTTCTGATTGTTAGTTGTTATTCTGTGTCATGGGTGGCAAGAGCGCGCCCCCTCCTTCCCGTTCATCCCTCCTCTGGTCATCAGCACACCTGAGTGAGAAGACGCACCTCCTTCCTCTCATTAGCCAACGTTCATAAGGAAGTGCCCTTCGGTGATTCAATGCTGGCTCGTCTAGGTATACTGCCCGATTTAAGGACAAGCAAGTATATTATTCACACAGGTTGTAACGCTACTAACCTGGGTACTCTCTTCTCTCTCCAGGTTGCTGCCATCGTGTGGGTGTGTCTCCTTGTAGTGTAGACTGGTATTCATCAAGGTTATACATTTGCTGTCATGTAGGCATGGCGAGTCGTTCTATGATGACTGAGTTCATAGGACACGCTATGATGATGAGGCAGAGATCATAGGCCGTCCTATGATGTCCTAGAAACATGCTTTAAAGTCCGTCATACCCTATGCTGGTGAAGGGTGGCCTCCTGTCTGAGACATCTGCAGCAGATGTCGTCATTCTATTGCTCTCCATCTGGTGGTTCTTCTTCTTCTTCTTCTTCATTGAGACCACTGGTTGAGGGATAGGTGCGTCGTAATTTCAGTTCATGGACAGGATCATGAAAATAGATCTGAGCAAAAAGAGGCTTTCCGGAATGGACTCACTGTATATGACATCATAAAGACATGAAAGCAGCCTTGATGTATATGACATCACAAAGACATGTTGCCTGATGTCTGTCACTTATATGAAATCATAAAGACACATTTGTCTATGTGTCCTATGATGCCTGAGTTCAAAGACACATGGTCTATATGACATCATAAAGACACATTTGTCTATGTGTCATATGATGCATTGAGTTCATAGGACGTCCTATGATGTTCAGGCAGAGATCATAGGCCATCCTATAAATGTGACAGACAGACACACACAGACAGACACACAGACAGATTTCTTGCTTTTATAGAGTGATCATTATTACCTCCGCCAAGGAGGTAATGTTTTTACCAGGGTTTGTCTGTTTGTCTGTTACCAACATAACTCAAAAAGTTATGAATGGATTTTGACGAAATTTTCAGGAAAGGTGTGTAATGGCACGGGGAACAGATGATTAGATTTTGGTGATAATCTGAGAGTGCATACCTCCACCAAGGGTTTTGTTTGTATTTGTGCAGCAGGATTACACAAAAACTACTGGATGGATTTGGATGAAATTTTCACAAGAGGTGGTTCTTGGCCTAAAGAGGAACCCATTATATTTTGGTGATGATCTGAGAATGCATACCTCAGCCAAGGCTCTTCTCTTCTCACAGTGTGTTAGCAACAATACTCCCAAACTGATGGACAGACTTTGATGCAATTTTCACCACAAGTGGCTATAGGCCTACACACAAACCCATTACATTTTGGAGGTCATCCATGAGAAACGGAAGGAGCCTTGGCGGAGGTATGCGCTCTATGAGTGCTTTTCTAGTTATTATTTTTATCATTTTCATCCAGCCATCCATCCATCTTCTTTGTTATTATTACCTCCGCCAAGGAGGTTATGTTTTTACCGGGGTTTGTCTGTCTGTCTGTCTGTCTGTTACCAACATAACTCAGAAAGTTATGAATGGATTTAGATGAAATTTTCAGGAAAGGTGTGTAATGGCACAGGGAACAGATGATTAGATTTTGGTGATAATCTGAGAGTGTATACCTCCACCAAGGGCTTTGTTTGTATTTGTGCAGCAGGATTACACAAAAACTACTGGATGGATTTGGATGAAATTTTCACCAGAGGTGGTTCTTGGCCTAAAGAGGAACCCATTATATTTTGGTGATGATCTGAGAATGCATACCTCAGCCAAGGCTCTTCTCTTCTCACAGTGTTTTAGCAACAATACTCCAAAACTGATGGAAAGACTTTGACGCTATTTTCACCACAAGTGGCTATAGGCCTACACACAAACCCATTACATTTTGGAGGTACTCCATGACAAACAGAAGGAGCCTTGGCAGAGGTATGCGCTCTATGAGTGCTTTTCTAGTTATTATTATTACTACTGCATACCCGTGCATGCCTGTAGAAACCAAATATAAGCAAGTATTTCTGCATGCCCGTAGAAAGCAGGTGTAAGGAAGCATTTCTGCTTGGCCATCGGAAGTTACTGTTTCCATGGTAACAGTTACCATGGTGATGCCTGCCTTTGATCTTTGACATGGTTAAGCAAGTATTTCTGCATGCCCGTCGAAAGCAAGTAGTTCTGCATGCCAGTAGAAAGTGTTCTGACCTCACAATATGCCTATGATGTCTATATGACATCATAGGAGGAGTTGTTAAGATCTCCTTATATGGTCATATGAAATCATAGGATCACAGTGTGTGCATGTGACACAGACACACAGACACACAGAGATTTCTTGAATTTTATATATATTTCTGCATGCCCATTGCTGAAGGGTCTCCTCCTGTCTCAGATGGCTGTGTTGTTCACAGTCATGCCTGCGACGTACTGCTCGAACCTCAGGTGTTTCATCTTCACGGAATCTTTTCTGACGTGCAGCAGTTCTGTAGAAACCAAGTATAAGCAAGTATTTCTGCGTGCCCATTGCTGAAGGGTCTCCTCCTGTCTCAGACGGGCTGTGTTGTTCACAGTCATGCCAGCGGCGTACTGCTAGAACCTGAGACATCATAGGCTGGGTCATCATAGGACATCATGCATCATAGGACATCATGCAGACATCATAGGCCGTCCTATGATGTGCTCTGTCTATGTGCCGTCATATAGACATCATATCTTTATGATGGCATCGCGAATATCTTTATGACAGCATCGCAAGTCCTATGATGCCTGCGATCATAGGACAGCCTATGATGTCTGTCTGATGTCCTATGATGCATCATAGGCTGTCCTATGATGTCCTATAAAAATGACAGACAGACAGACAGACAGACACACAGAGATTTCTTATTTTAATAGAGTGATTGTTATTATTATTATTATTGAATCTACTCTATCCAATCAGTGGATATTCACCTTGTGAGATTTATGTTCCTACAGAAGCCACAAGCTTCTCCTTTATTGAGCTGGAGATGTTTCTTCTGGACTGATCCACCAGTCCTGTAAGTATTCAGGACTCCCCATTATCTTCCTCCATCATGGGACTGACTATCACAGACTCGTCACTTGTCAATGAACGCTTGCAGATCATAACTAGTGAAGTTTTGTCTGAGGTCTACGTGGTGAACTTGGAGGAGGTCACTGAGCTGCAGAAGGTCAGATACAGTCACATGTCCCACACACCAGGGTTGGTCATGAGGGAGTCAACAGGTGTCACTCCTGCAAAGTCCATGCCATCCCTCAGAAGGTCATGTTGGATAGTGCTGAACACCCTGGAGAAATCAAAGAACATTATTATCCCAGGCTGTTGACAGGACAACAGTTTCACTGATACTGAAAAAAAAAATAATAATCTGCATGCACACCTGAACATCACAGAAAAAAACATGTCCAGATGGATTCACAGATCGCGGCTCTTCTACCAGTTCAGGACGCTGGCTCTGGCTCTGGCTCCATGGTCAAAGTAATGTTTCTGTCTCATCTGTCTCTCCTTCAGTTGTTTTTGCTTATTCTTGTTCAGCTGTGGCATTAACAGCTGACCTGATGATGGCAATTTGGTTTTCAGTCTCCGATTCATCAACAATTATGCTGGAGACAATTTGACGTCATCCAAGGGCGAATTTCTGTATTCAAGAAGAGCAATATAAGGATCTCCATGGCTCTCTTGTGCCTTCTTCAGAAGGTTTTTTGCTGTTTGAATTGTACGTTCGCTTTGACAATTTGATTGTGGGTATCCCGGGCTCGATGTGGTGTGTTTAAACTCCCACGTTTCTGCAAACTGTCTGAACTCTGCACTTGAAAACTGTGGTCCATTGTCTGACATGAGCTCGTCTGGAATTCCATGTCTGGCAAACATAGATTTAAGAGCTACAATGACATGTTTGCTTGTTGTTTGTGGCAATTTGGCAATTTCAGGATATTTTGAGTAATAATCTACACACAGTAGATAATCACCTTGGTCAAAATGGAAAAGATCAACACCAGCTTTTGCCCAAGCTCTGCTGGGAATGTCATGACTCTGAAGTGGTTCTTTGACATTGTTCCTCTTGTGTGTGTTACAGATAGAACACCTTAGCACTGTTTCTTCTATTTGTTTAGACATGCTGGGCCAAAACAAAACATCTCTTGCTCTTTCTTTGCATTTAACAACGCCAAGATGTGCTTCATGGATTTTTTGAAGCATTTCCTTTCTCAGACTTTGAGGCACCACAAGTCTGGAGTTCTTGAATATTAGTCCTTCTGAGTATGTGAGTTCCTCTCTGAATGTCCAATACTTCCTTATCTCAGCTGGAACTTGACTGACTTGTGCTGGCCATCCTGACTGAACTGCTTTCATTAACATTTGCAGTTCCTCATCTGCTGCTGTTGCTTTCTGGAATAACTTCAGCTTTTCCTCCGAGACAGGTAGGTGTGCTGTAAGGAGATTAACTTCAAGTTCCTCCTCTAATAGTTTTTCTGTCTGCTCTGAAAAGCTGGAAAGCTCTGCTCAGAGTGTCTGCAATGTACAAGTCTTTGCCTGGTTTATATGTAACCTGCAGGTTGAAAGGCTGCAGACTCATCAGCATACGTTGTAGTCTGGGTGGTGCTTTATGCAACCCCTTTTTGAACACAGCTTCCAGTGGTTTATGGTCTGACTCAGCCTGTACTGGTCTTCCATACAGATACTGCTTGAATTTCTCACAGCCATACACAATAGCCAAAAGTTCCTTTTCAATTTGTGCATATCTTTTCTGTGTGTCTGTTAGCGATCTTGAACCATAAGCCACTGCCTGACCCTCTTGCAATATCACAGCTCCCAATCCTTCAGAGCTTGCATCCACAGACAATGTAACTGGTTTATTCATGTCATAAAATCTCAGCACAGGGGTTTCACTGACAAGTGACTTCAGCTGTTCAAAGCTCTTTTGTTGCTGTGACTCCCAGTGCCATACAACTTCTCCTTCCAGGAGTTTTCTGAGTGGTGCACTTACCTCTGACAGGTTTGGTATGAACTTTGCAAGGTACTGTACCATACCGAGAAATCTTCTGAGTGCAGCCACATCTTCTGGTTGAGGCATGTTAACTATTGCTCTGACTTTTTCTTGGTCTGGCTTCAGGCCTTCTGCACTCAAAATGTGTCCAATATATTGTATTTCAGTCATGCCAATCTTACATTTGTCCTCGTTCAGTTTCAGATTAATGCTTTTCACTCTTTCCAGTAGTTGTCTCAGCCTTTTGTCATTTTGTTCTTTATTTACACCCCACACCAGGATGTCATCCATAACATTCTCAACTCCTTCCAGGTCCTCCAGTCTCTGGGCGATGTACTTTTGGAAGACTTCTGGGGCAGATGACACACCAAAGGGAAGTCTCTTAAATCGGTATCTACCAAATGGTGTGTTAAAGGTGCATAACTTGGAGCTTTCTTCATCAAGCTGTACTGTATTTGCCAGAAGCCATGGTTTGCGTCTAGCACTGAATACACCTTTGCATTCAGCATCTCTGCAACGACTTCTTCCACTGTTCGCAGGGGATAGTGCTCTCTTTTTATAGCTTTGTTAAGATCTTGAGGATCTATGCATATTCTTATTGACAATGACCATGCTGTTGACCCAGTCAGTGGGCTCTGTTTGCTTCTCAATCACACCCAGAGTCTCCATTCTTTCTAGTTCTTTTTTATATCGTCCTTCAGTGCTAAAGGCACCTTTCTGGGTGGGTGAATCACTGGAGTTACAGCTGGGTCAACCTGAATGTGATGTAGTCCCGGTACACACCCCAGTCCTGTAAACACATCTTTGTATTCTGTCAGAATGTCAATTTCCTCTTCGCTATCCACCTTGTGGACTCTGGTTATCAGTCCCAGTTGTTCACATGGATCCCCTCCAAGGATCGCTGGCAATTCAGCTTTTATAACTTGAAATTCAAGCTCCTGTGCTTGAGTTTTGTATTCACATTTCAGCTTTGCCATGCCCACTGGTTCCATCTTCTGGCGAGAATATGATACTAACTTTGTTCTGGATTCAAACAGTAGCATATCTCCTTTGGTCACTTTCTTTAAGATTTTGAGAGGTAGTAAGTTCATTGCAACATGCACCCGTATCTAATCTGAAGATGACCTTTTCACCATTCATTGTCAGAACTTCTGTCCATCTTGATTTTTCAGCTTCTTTGACATTCACCATATCAACATGAGCTGGCTTTTTATTTTCTCTTCTCTTTGGCTCAAGGGTTCCAATAAACATTTCTTTTTCCTCTTGTTCTATCTCATTCACATTTTTCTCCTGTCTGTGTGAACTTTCTCTGCTTTCTTTGTGCATCCTTGTGTGGCACATGCGAGCAAAATGTTTTTTTCGTGAGCAGACTTTACATGTTTGCCCATACGCAGGACACTTGCGAGGCTCATGTTTATACCCACATTTATTGCATTGTCTTTTTGCGTGGACGTCACTTTCTTTAGGCCTCTTAGTTAGCTTTATTTTGCTTAGCTTGTTTACTGAAACTTCTGTTTCTTCTTGTAAAGCTTTCATATGGCTTTGTGTGGCTTCATTAGCTCTGCATATATCCACAGCTTTACTCAGGGATAAGTCTGGTTCTCTAAGCAATCTTGCTCTCACCTGGTCATTGGTGACTCCACACACAATATGATCTCTTATGAGTGAATCAGTTAACAGTCCAAACTCACAGTTTTTGGCCTTGTTTTTCAGGTCTGTCACATATGCATCGATAGGTTCACTCTTGCCTTGTACTCTTGTGAAAAATATGTGCCTCAGGTAGGATTTTTTTTTTTTTGACTCACAATATTGCCGAAATCTTTCTTTTAGGATGTCAAAATCATCCACATCATCATCAAAGTCCATGGTATTAAATACCTTAATAGCTTTGTCACCTGCCACATGAAGATACGTAGCACATTTTATTTTCTCTGATTTTTCAGCTATGCCGCTAGCAATCAGGTACAGCTCAAACTTCTGGACCCACGAACGCCAGTTTTCTGCGAGGTTTCCTTCCAGTGACAGACTGTTCGGCGGTTTTAGTTGGTCCATCTTCATATGAGTGACACTTCTGACACCATGTAATGTATTTTAGTGTGTTTTTATAAGGAGAGCAAGTGGAATAAACAGACAGGATAGCTAGGTCTTCAGTAACGTCAACAACAACCGTTTTTACTCTTCTTTTACTCTGCTTTAACCTGCATACAATGACACTTAACAGCGCCCCTAGCGGCAGACCACATTACTACATTACAGTTTACATTTCTTGTTTTTCCCCAGCAGCCAGTGTTACCCTGAAGCTGATATGAACTGTTTTTCTCTGGTCCAAAACTTGACTCAACTGAACTGTATTCACCTGCTGTGCATCCTACCTTTTGGAATCTTATGTTGGATTTGTTGCCTTTCTGATTCATTGTAATAAAACTCACTCTTCATCCACAAGTGGGCTCATCTCTCCTCATTTGTGCGTGCGTAAAAGTGCACACACACGACAGAATGCACCGAACATAACAGAGCCCAGTGGTGAAGTTGAGGGTAGCCTGTTTCACCTTTTGTGCTATTTTTTCTCCTTTTTTTTCACTCACCCCTGTTGGAACACTATGGGCCATCTGAGTGAGATGGAGCAGCAGGCAGTGTCCTTCTTGGAGATCTTCCTGGTGCAGACGCAGGCCTCCCTTTCCCCGAAGACAGTCTATGAGGGTCGGGACACCACGGCACGGGTAATGGAGATGCTCCCTAGCCTATGAAATCACTCAGAGGCTATGGACGTTCTGAGCTCAATATACTCCTTGCCAGTGGAAGACGCCCCGACGCCGGTGCTGTTCTTTACTAAGAAGAAGCGTGCACGCAGCAAGAAACCTTCAGTCTTCCCTGCGGCAGCTCTGCCTCCTTTGCCTGAGCTTTGGCCCGCTCTGTCCACCGAAGAGCTGGAGGAACGAAAACAGGTGGTTTTGGCGGAGACTGATCTCATCCTCGAGGTGAAGCCGTGCCTCTTTCCGGAATTGATTCTTGAAGCGGAGGTGCCATTCCCGAGGGTGCTGGAGTTGGAGTCGGTGATCAAGCCTTCCCTGAAGCCTCCAATCCACGATGTGCCGACGTCTCCATCTTCTGCACGCCGCCGCTGAACCCAGAAGCGGCGGCAGAGAGACTCTGCTCCGCCCAAGGCTCCTCTCTCACCGGAGGAGAAGAATCCTGCAGCCGGACTCCTTCCTGCTCCCGGGGAGAGGGAGCATGAACTTGAGATGGCAGCAGACATCAAAACATTCCAGGAATTCAGGCAAATTCAAACCCACTGATTTTCTCTCTCACCAAAGACTTGCCTGATTCCTGATGAGGGGACTCAGATGTCTCAATCCACTGAATCCCCATTATCTGTTGCTGTGCCTACATTACCATCTGCGTCTCCTGTCTAGCCCAAAACTCCGCTCGCTTCCGAGGGTGATCTCCAGCCGACCGAGGAACCAGAGGTCCCGGAGCAGTCCACCACATGGCGCAGACATCCCACAACAGGCAACATCGTGAACCGAGATGAAAGGCAAGTGTCACTTAATTCGACTTTCATTAATGAAAATATGCCTTGCCTGATTCTCGGTAGGGAGGCTCAGGGAGAGCAGTCCCCTGAGTTCACCCCACCTACTGCTGCGGTGAATTTTTCACCTGCTCTCCCCTTGTCTCCTCCTCCTATCCCTGTGAGTCCTACGGTCGATGAGCAGAATTGCTGGACGATGGAGGAACCTGAGGCCCACAGAGATCCTATCCTGGGGCCGGTGGAGAGTCAGCCCCCAACCGCCACGCCGGAGGAACCATCAGCGTGGGATATCTCTCTTGGGGGCCAAATGACTGCTATTACCATCATGCCAGCTGTGGAGACTACTGCAACGGAATGGGAGCCTGAGCTGGACTTCCTAGAGGCCAGGCCCGAGATTTCATTGCCAGGATCGATGGAGTCCTGGACAGTGGTGGAGCTCGAGCTCAGGCAAGTGATCTCTCTTGCGTTTCTAATGTCAGTTTTAGAGAGATCTTGTCTGGCTCTAGGTGAGGAGACTCAGGTGCAGCCCTCAGCTGCATCGGAACTCACCTCGCCGGGCTCCGCCGCTGCCAGCGACCCTAACCTCTTCTCCTCTCCTGCTATTCATGAGCTTTTTCCTAGGGTTGCCGGAGAGGACCCCCCATCGCCAGGGGTCTTCGTGGGTTCGGTCCAGCCAGCAGACAACGCCGTGGGCCCAGCTTCCCCTGCTGCGATCGTCAGGGCTCCTCTGATCGACCGCCTTCTCAGCAACCGTGGGTGCAGCTACGGCCCAGGCCGGGTCCACAGCAGGTGCAGCTACGGCCCAGGCTGGGTCCACTGCGGGTGCTGTCAGCCAGCTCGAGAAGGCTGGGGCCTTCACTTCTCTTCCAGATGCCGTTGTGGTCCCCCATCCTCCACCATCAGTCACCGTGAGGGTTCCTTTCCTTCGGTCCGGCCATCAACCTTTAAGCCTTCCGGTGGGTAAGCCACCTCCTCCTCCTCCCCTCCGGCTCTGGTGGCTAAACAATGTTGGCCGGCCACCCGAAGGACTAAGTCTACAGGTCGCGTGGCCCGTTTGCTCCGGCAGGCTGCCTGACGCCGTTCAGCTGTCTGCGTGCGGGACTTGGGACTCGGGCAGGCCACCCAATCGGTCTCGGCCCACCACCCACTGGACCTGGGATTTTGGTTGGCCCCCTGAACTCTGAGACTCTTTGGCCTGGGGGGCTTAGTCTTTTGTCTCTGAGTTTTGGGGCAGTGTATGTTAGTGTTTTTCTGTTGCAGTCTTGAGCAGGGTTGTTTTTTGTTATTCCCTCCTAGCCTGTTCCCCCCCACCGCCCGCCCTGGGTAGTTTGTTCCAGTTCCGGTTGGAGGGGGGGGCAGGTTGTCTCTGGTTTTGATGGTACTCTGGGTGTCTGGAATCCACCCCTTGAGATGGGGGGCTCTGTCATGAGCCAGACTGGTGGTTCCCAAGCTCAGGCTTCATGACGGTTTCCTGTTCCATATCATCTGTGTTTTATGCTACCTTTGGCTTTCCATATATTTTCTGTGCCTCCTGCCTCTGGTAGCCATTTCCTCCTCTCCTGTCAGTTTCTGACAGGTGATTCCAATCTGTCATTGTCTGTTCCTCTCCCTGCTCAGGTTCACCCATTCATGCCTACACACACACACACACACACACACAATCATTCACACTGGCTCTCACTCAACCCAACACACACCCATTCAGTCCTCTCTCACACACACTCCCCCAGGCACACCGGCAATCACAGTCATGTTTGGTATTATTTAAGCTTTGCTTGCACTCCTGTGATTGTCGGTGCATTGTTTAGTCTTCTCCCTGCACACAGTAAGTCGTTCAGTTCAGCCTGCTCCTTGACTCTGGACTTTTTCCTCTGGACTATGCTTGCTGTTGTTTTCTCAGAGCCCAGCTCCGACACATCCATGTAAGTCCTCCTTCCTGGTTTACATTTCTTGTTTTTCCCCAGTGGGCAGTGTTACCCTGGGGCTGATGTGAACTGTTTTTCTCTGGTTCAAAACTTGACTCAACTGAACTGTATTCACCTGCTGTGCAGCCTACCTTTTGGAATCTTATGTTGAATTTGTTGCCTTTTCATTCATTGTAATAAAGCTCACTCTTGATCCGCAAGTGGGCTCATCTCTCCTCATTCGTGCGTGCATAAAAGCGCACACACATGACAGTTTCTTCATTCTGGATTGGTCTGTATAGGTGGCAGCTTGTTTACATTTAAGTATTAAGTACTTACAGTATTGAGGGGTAGGACTTGAAAAGCTTTTGCTTCTTCCTACTCTTTTTCAGGCACTCAAGGAAAGGGTTTCGTCACCTCGCATTGTGTTTTTGTATCTTTTGGTGTATTTGTTGGATGTTCTTTTTTGTTTCCTTTTGTCTGAAATAAATAAATGTTGAAAATTGTGCTGCGTTAGTCCATCTAATACAGACCATATTTAACCAGAAAACAGTTGGTGAAAATTGGGCTGTACCTGACCATACTAACCAAAAAATAGTCCAATAATTGTGCTGTTTAGTCCACAAGATTTGGCCCAAATTTATTCTCAAAATAGTTTTTGGTATTTGGTGGTGGCGGTCTGTCTCTCAAAAGTCAAACAGGTAGTCTTTGTTAAAAGCATTTTATAAAAATGCATATTTTTTAACAGCCTTTTTTTTAAGTTCAACATTTGGTAAAATGCTTGTTGCATAACATCTGGAACAATCTGAAACCAGTGCTAGGGCTACTGTGCTGTACATGTTCTCCAAATTTGTCTCTATAGTGTATCTTTTTATTGATGTCCATACCTTGGGCTCTCGGTATCCCCAGACACCCCTGGTCTTGTCTGATCTTAAAAGCTAATCAGAGTCTACCTTGGTTAGTACTTGGTTGGTAGACTGCTTGGGAATACCAGGTTCTTACCTGGATCGAACCTAATCTCCCCGGCGAAAATGTCTCTTTTCCTCACCCTCAGCCACTTCTCTCATCTGGACCCACAGTGCTGCTACCTGGCACGCAGTCCCTCCATGCCTGTCGGTCCGCCTCTGACCGCCTTCAACACCGCCGTTGTAGCACCAGACACTACAGCCCCCTGTGGCCGAACTTCAGGAAAGACTGTAGCCCACTCGTGCATCGCCCGTCGACCTAGGTGCCTCGTCCAAGGCGCTCCGCTGCGCTCCCACCGCGCCTGACTGTCGCTGCTTTCTCCCGGGGCTCACAGCATTACTCTCGTCGGCATCACTCTTCGACACAGGTGCCTCGCCGCTGCGCCCAGCACCTCCATCCAAGGCACTGCGCTGTGCTGCCTCTGCGCCCGGCTGTCACGGCTGCTTCCCAGGGTTTTCAACCTGCTTGCTCCCACTCTCCCGCTGCCCGGACTCCAGCTGTGGTAAAGACCTAATTGAGTCCGGTCGCTGCTCTCCCTTCATACTGCCATTGCTCACCGCGCCATCAACTTCACCAGCGCTATGGTCATGCACCGTGCTGAGCTCCTCGGCTGGCTCACTGTCTCTGGTAACCAGGGGCTCAGGTCCCCCCTGGATACCCAGCTGGTAGCTTGTAGCTTGATTTTGGCGTGCACCTACTGTAGCGTCGTGGCTAACCTTCCCATTGCCACAGACTGAGCCTTTAGCTCCTCCGAGCTAACTAGCTTAGCTCCTCTTGGCGCCAACAGTCTCACACCCCACAGCTCCAGCTTCTTGTCCCTTGGACATTTGGCAAAATCTTCAACCAGCCGCCCGACAGCAAGAATGAAGCTCCATCTCTCCCAACATGCCAAGAATTTTCCGACCCTCTGCACCGAGACAATGGACCAGAAGCGCCCGTCCTCGGTCTCCGTGGAATCTACCCAGGCCCAGCCCAGTGATGTATCCCCCAAGCATAGCTATCCAATCCGTCCACCGGCTCGCTGGCTCCCCCGGACACTCCAGAAAGGACGGCAGAGATGGAGGTAGCCCATACGCCTCCATGGTTTTTTTCTCGTTGCCAAAATGTTATGTCTGTAATAAGCAGTGTTGGGCAAGTTACTAAAAAATAGTAACTAGTTACAGTTACTAGTTCCTTCTTTTCAAAGGTAACTGAGTTACCTTTGAGTTACTGCATGATTAAAGTAACTAGTTACTTGGAAAAGAAACTTTCACGTTACTTTTAAATGCATACTTAAATCATCTTGCACACATAAGATCAAGGGCCCCTTGTTCTCGCCAGAAAAAAAAAAAGAAAAAGAAAACCAATGAGAAAAAGTCTCATCTTACAGAGAAAGAATGTCTCAGATTTACACAAACTATTGTAATCAGTAGAAAGTCAGAAATTTACAAGAAATAAAGCTGTAAATTCACAGAGAAAATTTTGGACCCCCTGGTGGTGGGCCGTTTTTGGCCCACGGGCCATATGTTTAACACCCCTGGACCAGCCCATTCAAAACGCATATTTAGAGGATTTACTTCCATGAAATAGTTGCATATCACAACAGCATGTAAATTAATAAGATAAAATAAAACAGAAAGCACAGATAAATGAAAGTTCACCGTTTAGAAGAAGCTGTTCTTTACTGCAACAAATCACAGTCACTTTTTCTCTGTGAGTAAGAAAACTTTAAATGCATTTAATACGGGCATTAAATGCAAGCTTCTTGCTCAAAAAATACTGATGTTTAACCACAGAGGTATTTGCTGTTGGGGGCTACTCACCGCTGGGACCACAGGTGATCAGGAGAAGTTGCCACCACTACGGCATTTCTTCCTACCGGGCTGCAGCTTGAACTGGGGCAGGACAGGAAACCTACCCGTGGAGGAGACCGACGGCTGCACCAGCTATGATAGGGTCAGTTTATTTGTGCTAAAAATATCTATCCATATTAATAAAATGAGTAACGTGAGTAATGTGTCTGATCAAATTTCAGTAACTGTAACGCATTACTGAATTTTTAAACAGTACTTTCGTTACACAGCACGTTCCTGCAAAAGTAGGGGTGTTACAGTAATGCATTACTTCGTAACACATTACTCCCAACACTGGTAATAAGGGGTCAGAGTCGGTCTTATGCCATGCAGCGAACTCAGCAAACTGAACTTTATTAAGGACAAACACAACTATATACAGTCTGGCCGTAGCCCGCCTGACGTCACACCCAGGGCGGGTACGGCAAGCCCTAAGGACCACACACTCTCACCATACTCTCTACACATCATTCCCCTCACCCTTACAAAAGTGCAAAACACACACACAATTCAGACCCATCCCAATTTAGGACCCGAATCATGCACTAAGGGAAATAATGGTGAACAGTGAACAGTGATGGCCTAACACCTTCACGCAAAAAAGCAACTAAAACCTAGGACCATGTCTCTGAGCTAAATAAAAATGCACAAAATAATCCCATTTCACAACAACCACTCACATGAACACCAGTAAACATATAACGTATTTACAGCAAAGTGTTCATGTTACACCAATCTCCAATGGCAGCCAAAGATAAAGCTGGCTCGGAGGCCCAGGGCAGCCCCATGGCATGCGTGCCCCTGGCCACTGCCCGCCCCCGGGATCGAAGCTGACCTCCCGGGCAAAAATGTCTCTTTTCCTTACCCTCGACCACTTCTCTCGTCTGGACCCGCAGCACTGCTGCCTGGTACGCAGTCCCTCCGTGCCTGTCGGTCCACCTCCGACTACCTTCAACACCGCTGCAGCTGCCGCCGTTGTAGCCCCAGACACTCCAGCCCCCTGTGGCCAAACTCTGGGGAAGGCTGGAGCCCACTCGTGCATCGCCCGTCGACCTAGGCGCCTCGCCCAAGCACCCTCGTCCAAGGCGCTCCACTGCGCTCCCACTGCGCCCGACTGTCGCTGCTCTCTCCCGGGGCCAGCCACCCAACAGCATCTGCATAAAGCTCAGTCTCTCCCTACATGTTGAGAATTCTCCAACCCTCTGCGCTGAGACCACGGACCAGAAGTGCCCATCCTCGGTCTCCGTTGAGTCTACCCAGGCCCAGCCCAGTGATGTATCCCCCAAGCATAGCCATCCAATCCGTCCACCGGCTCGCTGGCTCCCCCGGACACTCCGGAAATGACAGCAGAGGTGGAGGTATCCCATATGCCTCCATGGTTTTTCTGTCGTCGCCAAAATGTTATGTCTGTAATAAGGGGTCAGAGTCGGTCTTATACCATGCAGCGAACTGAGCGAACTGAACTTTATTAAGAACACACACAACTATATACAGTCCGGCCGTAGCCCGCCTGACGTCACACCCAGGGCGGGTACGGCAAGCCCTAAGGACCACACACTCTCACCATGCTGTCTACACATCAGGTAGCACTACCCAGATGTTTCTGGAACTGTGACGTATCTGCCTGACCTACACTGCTGAGCATCCCCCGACAGCACCTGGAGGTGGATAATTATTGGTCCGACTGAAGGACACACTGACTGCATTTAACAAGGTGCAGGACTCCAGAAGTTGGATTCATATTTCGGTGGTTAACGAGTAAGAAGGCATAGATGGATTCAAGAGGTTATTTTGCCAGAAAGAAAAATGAGGCGGAAGGCGAGGGGAGAGGAGGCAGTGGAGGAGTGAGTTCTTCTCCATAGAGACCATGAGATTCTCAGGTTAGCGAACTGATGAGAACAAC
Organism: Pholidichthys leucotaenia; assembly: GCA_020510985.1. NCBI lineage: Eukaryota > Metazoa > Chordata > Actinopteri > Cichliformes > Pholidichthyidae > Pholidichthys > Pholidichthys leucotaenia. The sequence goes on along the minus strand of CM035842.1, from coordinate 32,628,924 downwards.
TTCTAAAATGCTGAGCTGCCATCAAACAGTTCACACTTCTCTGACTTCAACATCTTTTTCTCATGTAAATGAAGAATGAATTAATTCCTCATTAAGAAGATTTTTAAATAAAGTTCTAAGTTTCCAAGGGAAAAAACATAAATCTATGTTAATGAGAAAATCTATAAGAAAAAGCTACACTGTCTATGGTGAAAATTTTGCATTAAAAAAGTTGCAAAGTTAAAGGAAAAAAATATGATTTTTATTATGTAAAAAAATCAATCATAAAAATATTTCCTTTTCTATCAGACAGTGATAGATGCTGTCTGATAGAAGAGAAAATATTTTTATGATTATTTTTGGATTAATAAAAAAATCAAATGTATGGAAAAAATCTGTATAGTTACTATAAACATTAATAGCAGTTATTACTTTTTGCCTATTATCTTAATTTTACGGCTCAAATACTGCTCCATGCAGATTTTTGCAGATACTATGTGGTGGAAAAAAAGTCCCTTTCCACAGTAGATGTTGCTCGAAAAAAAAATTGTGATTGTTCTCAGGTGATTTATTTTTTAAGTGGGATGGTTGTGGTGGTGGCTCACAAATTAATTGTAAGTATTATCAAGTAGAGCTTATCACTCTATAAATTCAAGAAATCTCTGTCAGTTTGTGTGTCTGTGTGTCATGATCACACCACATCATAGGACAGCCTATGATGTCTGCATGATGCCCTATGATATCAGGCAACATAGGACTTGCGATGCCGTCATATAGGCAATAGAACTGGCTACCTATGATGTCCTATGATACCTGCCATGATGTCTTTATGATGTCATATAGACCATCACTCACCAAAGAAGAGATACTCATCACCCGATTACGAATAGGACACAGCACTTTAAACCACACCCATTCGAAGCAGTAAATCTGGAAATCTTATCACCCGAATAGGACTGGCTACCTGTGATGTTGCCATGATGTCCTATGATGCCTGCCAACACAGACATGAAGAAAAGAGGATGATGCCTTTGCAGACTTTCATAAACTTTCATTAGCAATGGTGTGGAAGTCACTCCTGGCTGTGGGGAGATGGAATGCTCCCTCTCCTATTGCTTTCATCAACTGAGGGTCTCCCCCATCTGTCCTGGGTAGGAGGGAAGGAGGAGATCTGGCACAGCTTCCCATCCGTCTCCAACCCCCACCATGAAGCGAGCCCACCCTCAGAAACCTCTGCTGGGGGCTGACGGGTGGCTATCAAGTAGTTTACTGGGCTGGCAGACATCATAGGCTGTCCAATGAGGTGCTGTGATCGTGACACACAGACACACACACAAACTGACAGAGATTTCTTGGCATTGTAGGTGAGGTCTATCCCATGATTCCAGGTGGCAAACTGGAAGACATTGTCAGTTGGGTGTATGAAGACATGCAAGTCAATGTTTCAAATCCAAGATGGTTATGTGAGCGTGTCATATTATGCCCGACAAACTCTGAAGTTGACACAGTCAATGAGTACACGACAAAGATTCTCCCAGGAGAGGAACACGTTCGCAACGGTGTTGACACTGTAGACTCTGAGGGTAATCATGCATACCCAACTGAGTTTCTAAATACACTCTGCCCATCTGGAATGCCTCCTCATCGCATCACTTTAAAGGTGGGAATGGTGATCATGCTACTGGGGAACTTTGACCAACAAAACGGACATTGCAGTGGCTCAAGATATATCACTGAATGAATACAGCCTCACCTGTTGGTTGCAACATCTGTGATTGGTGTATTGGTGTCAATGCTGGACGCCCTCTCCTGAATCCACGAATCACACTCACACCATCTGACATGTTTCCATTCATCTTGCGACGTAAACAGTTTCCAGTAAGACCTTGCTTTGCCATGACTGTGAACAAGTCACAGGGCCAGTCTTCACAGCGTGTTGGTGTTTTCTGCACAACAGATTTCTTCAGCCATGGCCAATTCTACGTTGTCACGAGCAGAATTGGCAGATCAAGCAGTCTTTGTATTCTTGCTCAAGATGAAGAAACTAAGCAAAAGCGTCACTTTCTGAGCAATGTTGTTTTTAAAGAGGTGCTGGCACAGTAAAAATGCGTAACCTTGACAAATGCCAGTCTACACTACAAAAGTGTAAAATGCCAAGAAAAGCGCTGATTTTCGCCGGTTGCTCTGGTTTCTTGGTTTCTACAGGCACGAGCGGGTCTTCCTGAACAGGGTCGAAAGCCACTTTTTGCTCAGATCTATTTTCATGATCCTGTCCATGAACTGGAATTACGACACACCTATCCCCCAACCAGTGGTCTGAATGAAGAAGAAGACCCACCAGATGGAGAGCAATAGAGTGAGGAGAACTGCTGTACGTCAGAAAAGATGCCGTGAACATGAAACACCTCAGGTTCCAGGAGTACGCTGCAGGCATGACTGTCAACAACACAGCCGTCTGAGACAGGAGGAGACCCTTCAGCAACGGGCACGCAGAAATACGTGCTTATATTTGGTTTCTACAGGTATGCACGGGTATGTACTAGTAAATGTAAATTAAGCATAAATTTGTGAGAATAAAGGTGCAAAAATTAGACGAAGTATGCTAATTTACATCCAAAAATAATGAGGGGGGAAAAAGGTTACAAATTTGTGAGGAAAACGATTATGAATGCAGGAAGAAAATAGCAGATTTCCACAAAAAAACTCATCACAAATTCACAAGAATTAAGTCGCAAATGTACAAGAACAAAAGCTGCAGATTTGAGGGTTGTTGTTTTTTTTTTTTGAAAATATTCTTGGACATTTATAACTTTTTGTGGTAAATTTGTAACTTTTTTCATCAGTTTAGTCTTCTATAAATATGCCACTTTTTGTGATAAGTTTATTACATTTTTCCACAAAAGTTTATACATATAAATATAAAACTTTTTTCTATTAAAACAGCATTTTTCCCCTCAAATTTTCAAAAGTTTTATTGTACATTTGCAACTATCTTTTCACCAATTTGGGGCCGTTTCCTCTTAGAAGCGTTGGTCTGAGAAAACCCACAGGAAACCCACAGGAGTCATGGAAGTACAACTCTGTGAAAAAGCTACTTGGGTACATACACGTGCATCTCAGTAAATTAGAATGTCATTGAAAAGCTGATTTAGTTCAGTAATTCAGTTAAAAAATATAAACTCATATAGATTCATTACACAGTGATATATTTCAAGTGTTTTTTTTTTTCTTTTAAATTCGATGGTTATGGCTTATAGCTCACGAAAACCCTAAATTCAGTTTCTCCAAAATTTAGATTATATAAAATAAATTTTTAAAAATTGATTTTTTTTAAATAGAAATGTTGTCCGACTGAAAAGTATTGTTATAATAATAGTGTCATGTCAGTTCAGTGTCAGTAATGATGTCATATCATTGTGTAATTTCCCCATAAAGATTTTTGTCCTGTTCAAACACATGCGTGTCTGTGTACTCAAAGATAATGACATTTAAAAGTTGAGGTGCAGTGTTGTTCCTTGTCCGTTGTGTATTAATGAAATCTATAGGTCCCAGCTGATAGATGTACTGGCCTATAGGAAACTCAAATGTTCAGGCTCTGTGGATTAAAATGAAAACAGAGGCCTGTCGAGCAGCTTAAAATTTTGTTGATTAATATTTAGTTGAATCAGTTTTGTGTATAGCATATTTCACATTCATAAACCCAAGGTGTGAAAATATAAGAGCCCAACCCTAAAAAAACCCTAAAATTATTAATTTAATACTAGGTTAAAGTTGTCTAATGAACAGCTGTTTTGTGTCCATAAATTTCATGCTACTGAATTGATTTTCCAGTTTGTCATCAATCTTCAGTTTCTCATTTATTTGTCAGATGGTTTACTGAGGTGAACTGTTATTTAAGTTCTATGCTCTTGTCAAAACCTGTCTACAATAAAAGCTGTTGGATAGAAATAAATCTTTTGCTCCGAACCGAACCACAGTGGGCTGGCTGGTCCTGGCCATGAAAGTCTCGGCCTGAAAACTGGTCCCTGTGCCTGACATTTGATGCCTTCAGGTTTCTGATGAAGGAACACTGAAACATTCCAGATTCTGATTCATTTTACTGTTCGGTACTGGTCCGGCACTGTTCTGGACTCGGTCCCTGATGTCACGTGAGCGTCACCAGTGTTCACCTGTTGGTGTCAATAAAGTTTTCAGGACCTTTGACGAGTTTGAGGCTGTGCGCATGCGTACTGGCTGAGCACTGCAGCTGTTTGGTTCAACACCGGACTCTCCAGCCCGGTATTGAGCGGGACCGGGGACGGACATGCGGAGTCGTTTCGGAGCCGCGCTCAGCCCGGTGACTCGTGGACTCCCAGGCCCGCAGGTCCGGTTCTGAGCGGCCCAGGCTGCGGTCTCCGCCGGGTCGCCATGGCTTCTGTCAGCGTTCGCTCGGAGGCTTGGAGCGCTGAGAAGCAGCGGAAGTCTGTGTCGCTGCTCTTCTACCGGGCCGTCCGGGACCAGAAGCCGGTGTGGATGCTGGAGGACATGCGGACCATGGAGACCGTGTACCAGGATGAGGACACCGGTCTGAGGGTCTACAACCCGTCCGAGGCGCTGCTGTACGCCATAGTCCACGACCACCAGGCGTATGCCCGGTACCTCCTCAGCCACTACACCGACGAGGCGCTCGCCAAACCCGGGCAGCGCTTCTGCTGCTGCCCGTCCTCCGCCCCCCACCAGGCCATGGCTGTCCGCTACGACCGGCGCTACATCCTCGGCCTGATCCTCCGGGAGAGCCACCGCAGACCCGGGCCGGCCTCCTACTCGGACGCGGGCGGCTGCTTCCACGCGGAGGACGGCAGGACGCCTCTACACCTGGCCTGCGAGCTGCTGCGTCCCGAGGCGGTCGTCATGCTGCTGGGGAACGGAGCGTGCCCGCTGGCCCTGGACCGAGACGGCCTGACCCCGCTAGACGTCCTGCTGGAGAGGTTCAGCAGGGACTCGGGGTCCTGCGGGGACAAGAGACGCTGCCTGGAGCACCTTCTCATGTTCATGCCCATGGTGCGCTTCAAGATGCGGGGCACTCTGCACCGGGAGCCGGAGCGATGGACGGAGGTGCTGGGGGAGGACACGTACCAGTACCTGGCGGGGAGGAGACCGGCCCCGCTGCTGCTCACCGCCATGCGGGCTGTCCTCACCCGGCTCAGCCCCGCCAGCTTCCCGGACAGCCTGCACGACCTGCCCATCCCCTCCTCCTTAAAACCGCGGGGGCTGCCGGAGAGGGACCGGGGCGGCAGGAGGGTTGTGTAGCCGAGCCGGGACGCATGCATGCCGGGGAACTGCATGAGCGCATGACCGAGGTGATGAACTGCGATTAATGGGAATAAGCAGCCATAATAGTTAGTGTTTTGTTAACATGAAGCGGCTTCAGCATTTCTAAATAAACAGGAATTCATGAGAAGTTCTCTGTCTTATTAACTCACTTCTACTCTAGACTGACTTTACTGTGGTGAAAAATAAATATATGGAGCTAAAATACACTCCAGCAACGAGTGAATCCGTTAAAATCTAAATAATGGTGATTAATGAGTCTGGGTCAGAGAAATATCTGGTGGACACCAAGCTGCTGTAATGATTTCAGCACCAAACTCCTTCACTGTTGGCGGCTGTAATGATCTCATGTTTGTCTGATAGTCACTGACTCAAGGGTTTCACAAGAGCAAGAACAGAAACTGGAACAAATGAGTGTTGGACTGTTTTTGAAAGAATAGAAAGCATGATGAGGTGTGGATGCAGGAGGCTGTTCTGCCACACATCCGTGTCATTGTGGGTGTGTAGCATGGCACAAAGTGAAACTAAGATGAACCTGTCCCAGGAAGGAATTTTACTAAAGCAGAGTAAAGGCATCCAGGACAACAACTTCAATCATTTTCATTGTGGTCCACCCTGGAGGAACCGCAGACACAAGATCAGGACGAGTCTGAGGGTTTCTGATCAATGTGTGTAGCTCAGATCAGGAGTTTCTACCACAGATTCTCCCCATAAAACACACTTTATCTAAAAACAGACACACAGACATGATAATTACAGACATGATAATTAAACAGCAAACATTTGATTACTGCCTCGGCAGTGACTCAGGAAGTAGAGAGAGTCGTCTAATAACCAGAGGTTGGCAGTTTGAATCCCACTCTTCCCAGACATCCTGCTATTGTGTCCCTGGGCAAGACATTACCCACCTTACCTCCAGTGTCCATGACACTGGCTGTGAATGTGTATAAATGTTCAGTAGTGGTCAGAGAGGCCGTTGGCATGGATTAGCAGCCAGGTGTCCATCAGTCTGCCCCAGGGCAGCTGTGGCTACAGAGGTAGCTTATCAGTGTCCGTGGAGTGAATGAGTAATGTATCCATTCTAAAGCGTCTTTGAGTGTCTATGAAAAGACCTATATAACTCTGATGCATTATTATTACTGTTTCTTTATATGATATAATTTTGAGTAAATTAGATGCTATATGCAGATTTGCATTTTGATTTAGGAGAAAAATCTCATAAATTAACAAGAATAAAACAAAAAAGTTCCAAAGGATTGACGGAAAAAAGTTCAGTATTTAAATAGAAACATTTAGATATTTGTGAACATAGTTGCAAATTTGCTAAAACATTACACTTACAAGAAAAAAGTATCATTTATTATAAAAAAAAACAGTCAAATTTATAAGGGAAAAATGTAAATATATGTTAAAAAATTTTAATTTACTAGAAAAATTACTCAAATTTAGTCTGAAAGCCTGACAGATTTATGAGAATCACGTCTGAAAGGCACAAGATAAGTTACCAAAATCAAAAAAACACAAATTTATTAAAGAAACTGCAAGTTTTTGCCAAAAAAAAAAAAAAAAACTTTAGAGGAAAAAAGTTGTGAATTTAAAATAAAAACAGTTTTAGGAGTAAAATGTCGCAGCTAGTAAGCGTAAAACCATTAATCACAGGTCAAATAAATGATGTAAAAGACACTTTACTGATGAAGTTTGTTTGGTGACTGATCTTACTTTGTTGACAGCCTGTTGTTCACATGTCCGTACACTAGATGGCAGTGATGAACCAACAGAAACTGAAGCAGAGAAAGCAGATATAGTAAATGTAAAGAGAATGAGGTTGGGGTTTAAATGTGCAAATATAAGAACAATTGAAATGCATAATGGATTGTATTGTGACTAAGAAGGCAGTATTATTATTATTATTATTATTATTGAATGTACTCTATCCAATCAGTGGATCTTCACCTTGTGAGATTTATGTGCCTACAGAAGCCACCAGCTCCTCCTTTATTGAGCTGGAGATGTTTCTTCTGGACTAATCCACCAGTCCTGTAAGTATTCAGGACTCCCCATTATCTTCCTCCATCATGGGACTGACTATCACAGAGTCGTCACTCGTCAGTGAACGCTTGTGTAACGGATGCCAACTAGTACTGTTCGGCGTAGAACGTTAGTAAAAAAACCTCCCTCCCGAAAGCCTCATACAGTATTGGTAGCGCTGAGCTATCGGTCGGACCTTTAGCTCAGCACGATCGTGCTGTGTGTGTCTCTGACTAGTTAACTGTGAGGTCGCGGGTTCGTGTCCTGTGTAGGGCGAACTGCGCTGATGACCTCAGTTACAAAGTGGTGCTGTGAGCCCCAGATGGTAGCGCTGAGCTACCGGTCGGACCTTTAGCTCAGCGCGATCGTGCTGTGTCTCCCATGCTCGAACTGTGTAGTTGACTGAGAGGTCGCGGGTTCGTGTCCCGTGTGGGGCGAACTGCGCAGGATGATCTCTGTCACACTTACAGATCATAGCTAGTGAAGTTTTGTCAGAGGTCTACATGGTGGACTGGGAGGAGGTCACTGAGCTGCAGACGGTCAGACACAGTCACGTGTCCCACACACCAGGGTTGGTCATGAGGGATTCAACAGGCGTCACTCCTGCGAAGCCCATGCCATCCCTCAGAAGGTGATGTTGGATGGTGCTGAACACCCTGGAGAAATCAAAGAACATTATTGTCCCAGGCTGTCGACAGGACAACAGTTTCACTGAAACTGAAAAATAATAATTATCTGCATGCACACCTGAACATCACAGAAAAAAACATGTCCAGATGGATTCACAGATCACGTGTGTGCGAACAGACCATAAAGTGTGGCGCAGACCAGAACCTGGTATCGGTCAGCCTGTTCTAACCTGTTTGTAGCTGGTTTTAGTTAAAACTAAATTAGAACAACTGAACACATTTTTCTGTGTTCCTGTTGGTCATTTAATACTTTTCATGTCATCACGTGTGTCATCTGACTCAGTGGTCCCAGTGAGCTCTAAACACACTTCTGCATACATGCTGTCTATGATATAGTTATTTATTGTTCATATTATGTTGTTTATATTGGAGCTCTTACTTCAATTCAATTCAATTCAACTTTATTTATATAGCGCCATTTCACAACAACAGTCATCTCATAGCACTATCAACTGTAGGGGGGAACCCCCACAGTTGCAGAAAGACCCCAGCAATCAGGTGGAGCACGGGGTGGTGGCTCCGACTTGCGGTTCCGCTAACCCCGTGTGTATAAGCGGGGCCGCAGGTAGGGGGACGGTCTCTTCCGCCTTTACCTCTGCCAGCGGCTGCATGCATGGCTAGGTGCACAGAGCTCTATACTAAATTAACAAGTGTTCAGCTCCACTTCTGGTGCGCTCCTTGCCTCCAACCTCTGACATAACACTGTCTACAATTTTTTATTTAGTTAGAGGTTATTTGTATATTTCAGCTTCTCAAAAAAATCCAAAACCCGATCTCTTTTGGACCACTCTTCTTTTAAAAGATGCCGAAGTTCTCACAGATGTGAAGAGTTCGTTCTCCCAGTCACGCCGTCTGTCCACAGCTGCCCTGTCGTGGAGATAACCCCCCAGCACAAGCCTAATTTAAACATTGTATTTTGGGCTAAATCAGGTCCGTCAGTCCAAGCCTTAATTTAGCCCATAAATAGATGTTGAAATTTGGGCTGTGTTAGTCCATCTAATACAGACCATATTTAGCCAGAAAACAGTTGGTGAAAACTGGGCTGTACCTGACCATACTAACCAAAAAATAGTCCAATAATTGTGCTGTTTGGTCCACAAGATTTGGCCCAACTTTAACTTCAAAATAGTTTTTGGCATTTGGTGATGGTGGTGGCGGTCTGTCTCTCAAAAGTCAAACAGGGAGTCTTTGTTAAAAGCATTTTATAAAAATGCATATTTTTTAACAGCCTTTTTTTAAGTTTGACATTTGGTAAAATGCTTGTTGCATAACATCTGGAACAATCTGAAACCAGTGCTAGGGCTACTGTGCCATAAATGTCCTCCAAATTTGTCTCTATGGTGTATCTTTTTATTGATGTCCATACCTTGGGCTCTGGGTGTCCCCAGACACCTCTGGTCTTGTCTGATATTGAAAGCTAATCAGGGTCTACCTTGGTTAGTGCTTGGTTGGTAGACTGCTTGGGAAGGGCTTATGACCCCCGCAGGTACATATCCTGGTGTCTGATCCGGCCTGGAGGTGTCTCCACAGTCCTGGATCCAGGTTCATGTAGGGGAGAAACTGATGCTTGTTTTGATTAGCATAGGAGAAAAAACAAATCTAAAAGCATTATTTTTAAGTAAATATCAATTGCTATTGCATATGTGAATAATAAATTATCAGTAATTATATTGTATAATGCCTAAAAACATCCCTTTACGGTAATATGAATGTACTGTAATAACCTGATCCATATAGAGATGATTAGCATAGGAGAGAAACCAAATCTAAAAACATTAATTTTAAGGACATTATGAAAATAATAATTGCCATTGCATGCATAATTAATAAATTATCAATTATTCTATTGTATAATGCCTAGCAAACACCCCCTTATATTAATATGAATGTAATAACCTCATTGATGTAGCATAATTTGTGACAATTATGAAACTACTATTTTGTAATTGCAGCTGTAATTAATTGCAGCTGCCAGCTGCAGCTATTGCACTGCTAATTTAAATGCCGGTTTAATTGGTTTGGTTTAATCTATTTTAATAAATAAATATAATGAGCATAAATTTATCTGCCATGGCGTTAATCCTAGTTGTATGTTGAAAATGAGAAAACCAAATAAATTAAAACTTTTATTTTATGGACATTTCTGAGTTTGTCCAAATCAGAATGGAAAAGACACAAGGTCAACAAGTGTATCATGATCAAACTTCATGCAAAATTACACTCATTGTACATCGATATGCAGTGTACATCTAAATGAAATCCTAACCCCGTACATTTACTAGATAATGTCAGATACTAGATAACCATGTATTATAGAAATGTATTACACAAATTACAAAAATCTCACGTTTGATTTCAGATAGTATATAGGCTACTATTCACACTACTTATTTTTTAAAGATTCATCCACCACTGCCTTGAAATGTTCATAGCTGTCATACACATCATTGAATCCTGGGGTTGTGGACTTTCTTGTTGTTGGGTAGTAAGTGAAAATTTTCTGCCTACTGCCTTCCACCTTGTCCTTTGAGGGAGCGTACCTCTTGCGCAAGCCACCACATTTGGGCACACTGCAGGCTGCGCATGGCTTGAGAGACCTGCTGGGCATAACAGGTTTAGATGCCATGCGAGCAGGTGGTGATGTGGGAAACTTGTACCTATAGCAGCGGCATCATGCTGCAACATGATAGACGGACCCTGTGGCTGAGATGGAACCACCAGCAGGATCGGTGCAGCAGATGATGCCGTTGCCAAAGGTGCAATTTTCCAGTAACTTGGCTCACAGTTTCTGGAAGCGCTGCTGGAACTGGGCATAGGCATCGCCAACTTTCGTTTCTCTGTGCGTCGCTTTCTTGTAACATGGGGATTAACTGCGTAATGCATCTGTGGCCTGTTTGTCACAATTGTCTCTGGGATACTCGCAGGTTCTGGCAGCGACACATCAGAGAGCACTGTCCTGCGCGGTGTCACATGTGAGGCAACTGTCGCCTTCAAGTTGGCTTTCTTGTCCTCACGGTTTAAGAAATTAGAAATTGATTTTGAGCTGATGTTAGGAAGTGGAATGTCTAGCGTACACAACACAGGATCATCTCTTACTCGATCAGTGATGCGTTGGTACCGTGATTTCACAGTGCTAATGACTTTTGTTGGTGAAGCTGGCATGCTGGCAGGAGGCCTATTCTTGCGGATCTTTATCAGCAGGTACAGCAGCCTCGAGTCCTCTCTGATTTGTGCAGCTTGCTGATGTGTGAGCATTGCAAACTTTGTCTTCTGTGCTGCGCTGGCTAGTGATGATGGCGGCCCAAGGCACCTGCCGAACAGAGTGTAGCCCCACCTGGGCTCGTACTTCTTCACAAACTCGCGCAAGCACCTAGCATGCTCGTGCAGCAAGCTGGTCAGGGCAGCAATGCGCTGGCGCTTGTCCGGGGGTACGGGGTGCCTGTCGGTGTCACCTGCCAGCTCAACGAGGGCCACTGCAAGGTTTTCAACTTCCTCAAACCCTGACAGGTGTAGCTTTCGGCTGTCCATCAGGGCGTCCTGCTGGGCAGGACTGGCCTCCTCGCTCACCTGCTCCTCCGCAGAAAGAACGGCGTACTGCATATTGACGCTGTCAATGGGGTCCTCTGCAGCCTCATCCTCCACACTGATTCCCTCATCCTCAGCCTCCACTTCATTCTTCTCCTTCTTCTTCTGCACGGGCCTGCTCTTCCTCAACTGCAAAACATGAATACAACATTTTGTACATTTTTTATTGGAATTGTTATCTATAATTGTTATTACATGGCAATTAAATGTTAAGTAAGATAAGATAAGATAAGATAAGCCTTTATTAGTCCCACAACGGGGAAATTCCAGGATTGCAACAGCACAGGGATAGCAACACTCAGAGCAACAATCAGAAGGCAAGAAAAAAAACAAGCAAGCAAGAGCAGCTAATATACATATGTACATATTACTATAAAATATATATATACACACAGACACACAGTGCAGAGCATTGTAGCTGGATGGAATAAATATATGAATATATGAACACACAGTGCAGAGCATTGTAGCTAGATGGAATAAATATGTAAATATATAAACACCCGCAGTACGGAGCATTGCAGCTAGGTGGAATAAATATGCAAGTATATAAACACACACAGTGCGGAGCAATGTAGCTAGATGGAATAATATGTAGATATATAAAAACACAGTGCGGAGCATTGTAGCTAGATGGAATAAATATATAGATATATAAATATAAACACACCCAGTGCAGAGCATTGTAGCTAGATGGAATAAATATGTAAATATATAAACACACGCAGTGCAGAGCATTGTTGCTAGGTGGGATGAAACAGCATAACCGTCTACTTAGTTATCCTACATGGTATGATTATGTGCCCATACATATTCTCACCCTCCATAGCGACCGGTATGTTCCTAGTTGTATGCCGGAGAGGACCATTGTGTAAGTCTATTGCATCTTTTGCATTCAAAAAAACTATTAGTTTGTTATGTCTTTTTGCTATCTCTGCGAGCAGCCCTGCTTAGGTTGTACAGTCTGACAGCCGTTGGTAGGAAGGACCTACGAAACCTCTCGGTTGTGCACCTGGGATGATGTAGTCTGCTGCTAAATGAGCTCCTCAGTGCATCCAGTATGTCCTGCATAGGGTGGAACTCGGACTCCAGCAGAGATGACAGTTTAGCCACCGTCCTTCTCTCTCCTATCTCCTCCATCGGATCAAGGCGTTGCCCCAGGACAGAGCTAGCTTTCTTAATCAGTTTGTTCAGTCTCTTCCTATCGGCTGCAGTAATGCCACTGCCCCAGCAGACCACTCCAAAAGTGATGGCTGATGCCACCACCGTGTCATAGAATGACTTCAGCAGCGCCCCTTGTACACCAAAAGACCTGAGTCTCCTCAGCAGGAACAGCCTGCGCTGTCCCTTCTTGTAGAGTGCGTCAGTATTGTGTGACCAGTCTAGTTTATTGTTCAGATGAATACCCAGGTACTTATAGGATGTCACCATCTCGATGTCTGTTCCCTGTATATTTACTGGTGCTGTGAGGGGCTGCCCATGCCTGCGGCAGTCCACCACCAGCTCCTTAGTTTTCCTCGCGTTGATCTGGAGGCAGTTCCGATGGCACCAGTCCACAAAGTCCTGGATAAGCCCTCTGTACTCAGCTTCATCTCCGTTGGAGATGAGACCAACGATCGCAGAGTCATCAGAGAACTTCTGTAGATGGCAATGTGTTGTGTTGTGTGAGAAGTCCGCAGTATAAAGAGTGAACAGGAAGGGAGCCAGCACCGTTCCCTGGGGGGCCCCCGTGCTACTGATGATCGTGTCGGAAACACAGTCCCGGGTTCTCACAAACTGAGGCCGGTTCGTGAGGTAGTCCAGGATCCATGATGACAGGTGCTGGTCCACCCCTGCGCGCAGCAGCTTGTCCTTCAGGATCATCGGTTGGATGGTGTTGAAAGCACTGGAGAAGTCAAAGAACATGATCCTCACCATATTCCCGGGCTTCTCCAGGTGGGACAGAGAACGGTGAAGGAGGAAGATCACCGCATCCTCCACCCCAATGCCATGCTGGTAGGCGAACTGGAGTGGATCCATCGCTGGTTCCACCAGGGGGCGGAGATGAGCAAGGAGCAGTCTCTCCAGGGTCTTCATCAAGTGGGACGTCAAGGCCACCGGTCTGTAGCTGTTCAGGTCTTTGGGGTGGGAAGTTTTTGGTACAAGTACCACACAAGATGTTTTCCACAGCTGTGGTACCCTCCCCAGTTTCAGGCTCATGTTGAAGATATACGTCACAATCCCACACAGCTGGTCTGCACAGGACTTGAGGAGCTTTGCGCTGATGCCGTCCGGTCCCGACGCCTTCCTCGCCTTGATCTTCCTCAGCTCCGTCCTCACCTGGGTCTTGGTCAGGGTCAGGATGGGGGGCTGTGTGTTGGGAGTGGGGGGGGGGTGTCGGTGGAGTGGGGAGTGGGCAGCAGGACTTGATTTCTTAGAGGCAGCAGTGGTTGTTGTGCAGACAGGGGGGAGGGCGGTTGGTCAAATCTATTGAAAAACAGATTCAGGTTGTTCGCCCACTCCCTGCCCCCCGTGGCCTGGGGGGAGGTATTCTGGAGCCCCGAGATGGTTTTGAGGTTTCTCCAGACCCCGCTGATGTCGCTCTGTTGCAGCTTGTCCTCCATCTTCTTCCTGAAGCTGTCCTTGCCTTCTCTGATCTTTCTCCTCAGCTCCCTCTGTACGGACTTCAGCATCTCCCTGTTCCCCGACCTGAAGATCCTCTTCTTCTCTCTCAGAAGTGTTTTTATCTCAGGGTTGATCCAGGGTTTGTTGTTTGAGTGACGCCGTATGGTCTTGGTGGGAACGGATTTGTCCACACAGAAGCTGAGGTAGCCCGTGAAGGTGTGAATGAGGCCATCGATGTCCTCACCATGTGGATCGCAGAGCTGCTTCCAGGCGGTGGCTTCAAAACAGTCCTTTAGAGTGTCCATTGTCTCCTCAGACCATAACTCCACAGTGTGCATGGCCGGAGGTTGTCTGTGCACTAGGGGTTTGTACACCGGTCGGAGATGAACCAAGTTGTGATCCGATCTCCCAAGTGGGGGGAGTTGTGATGAGGTGTACGCCTCCTTAGTGTTTGCGTAGAACAAATCCAGTGTTTTATTGTCTCTAGTGTGGCATGTGACATACTGGGTGAAAGTGGGCAGAATGGGAGACAGTGAAACGTGGTTGAAATCGCCTGAGATGAGGAGAAGAGCATCTGGGTGTTCTGTCTGCAGCCTGCTGGTTACTGAATGGATGACGTCACGCGCTGTCCCAGCGTTCGCCGTCGGATTTGCATAAACAACAATGCAGATCACGTGTGAGTGTTCTCTCGGGAGATATGTAGGCCTCATGCTAACAGCTAGCAACTCAATGTCTTTGCTGCAGTGTCGTTGTTTAACAGTGATATGTCCCGGTCTGCACCAGTTGTTGTTAACATACATTATCACTCCACCGCCCCTAGTTTTGCCACTGTCTGGTGTTCGGTCAGCTCGTATCATGTGAAAACCCTCCAGCTCAATGTTAGCATCTGCTGCTAGTTCAGTTAGCCACGTCTCAGTAAACAAAAGGAGAGAGCACTCCCGGTAAGTGCTATCATAACGGGAGATAGCCGCTAGCTCATCTAACTTTCCCAGTATCGACCGTACATTTCCCATGACAACAGATGGAAGGGAGGGTCTGTACCTTATATTTTTTGTCCTCCGCCTTACTCCAGCCCGGCAGCCGTGACGCTTTCGCCTCAATTCTCTCGGTATGTCGAGTTTTTCCAGTGGGACCGGGTGGCGGTTAAATGCTAGCAGCTCTTCCCTGTTGTATCGTATCCTGCTATAAACAGTGGCTCCGTCCACTGGCTCAGGAGACATTTGGGACGATCTGTGTGTCCGTGATATAAGTGGGGTGAAAAAAAAAGTGATCAAAAGAGAGAGGAAGGGAAAAAAAAAAAAAAAAAACTCGGAATCGAGCCGCTGTTGCAAAAGGCAGCCTACTCGTGTGGCGCCGAGTACACTATATAATTGTTTGTGTATACAAATTGTATACACAAAGTGTATACAATGTTATAATATTGTCTTAGATATTGAAACCACATGTTATTTTTCCTTTGGTTATTATTAAACTGACAATCAATATGCATGTAACATGTCCATAATTATTTTTATCAGTATAATTAAAGGTTTGAAACTTGTAAAGAGATCTAGTGAGCATAAAACAAACATTATTATTTTTTATCATGGTGAACATTAGTTTGCAATGGTTTATTTACATGACAATCGAGACCCAATTTCCAGGGGCGTAGCAAAAAAAAAAAGAAGAGAAAAAAAGGGAGACAAAAGAAAAGAAAAATGTAAATAAAGAGCAGGTTTTGAGTAGTTTGCTTTGAAAATGTTAAGAAATCTGCAGTTGACGGGGGCTGAAGCTAAAGCTTTGCCCCGGGCGAACATTCAGAATGGTGGTGGTGGTTGGGGTTCAGCCCACCCTTCACAAATTCCTGGCTACACCACTGCAATTTCGGCATTAATACCTCTCCAGTATAGACCCAAATCCAGCAAATCAACAGAGAGTGCTTCCCTAACATGTCTATCAACGTGTGCACTTGTAAAATCGAAGCTATACCAAATTGCGAGCTGAATTACTTTGTGTCTGTAAACGTTTTGACTTTTTTTTTTTTTTTGCATTGGTCACAATTTGACGTGCATTCTTTGGCTCATAATTCCAAAACTACGCAATGTCACTGAATAAAAAGTTGCCACCTAAAGAAGCATTTATTACTGAACATACTGTACCTGCAAATTTGCTATTTAATCCATTCCGTATTTATCCACTCACAAGCGAAAACAGATACATTCTCTAAGAAAAACAAAATATATAAACACCTCATGTCATTTTTAATATGAAATATGCACCAATTTGCCCCGCACCATTTGCCAACAAAGCTTTGTGTTTTATTGTAAATCATTTGAAGCCGTACAAACAATTAGCACAACTAGAGCAATTCATTTTAGCACAACTAGCACAACTATAATTTAGGTGAAGGCAACACACGTGTCTATTAAAGAACACTTTCATATATCAACAATGGCACACACAATTTTACAGTGTGAAAAGAGAGAAAGATGCATTAATAATCACAAGAGAAATAAATGAGGAGAATATTTTTGCCACAAAGTAATAGCTCTAAGCACTATATAGTTTCACACACATACAATAACTAACTAAACAGCAGTTTTACCTCCTGTGCACTGGCTAAAAAGGTTAAACACTTAACTATGCTTAAATATGGAACATAAAATTACCTGCTAGTGAAAGTAGAGCAGCACCATCGTCGTGGTCGCTGTCATCTGGAGCTCCAGCAGCACGTATGTTCGTATTTTTCTTTGGTCAAGGATTGGTCATTTGAGCAGTGTTGAGTGCTTAATAGGCATCTATGATTGGTCTGTTGAGGGCCCATGTAAGGACTTGTAGGAAAAAGGTGCTGGGAATACCAGGTTCTGTGATGGACTGGTAATCTGTCCAGGATGTACTCTGCCTCTTGCCCAGAGATGTTCGTGTAGGTGCCCCACCACCAGTGTTGGGCAAGTTACTAAAAATAGTGACTAATTACAGTTACTAGTTACTTCTTTTCAAAAGTAATTGAGTTACTTTAACAATTATTGTATAATTAAAGTGACTAGTTACTTGGAAAAGTAACTTTTATGTTACTTTTAAATGCATACTTAAATCATCTTGCACACATAGCAAGATGATTTAATGGATTACATTACGGGCTTATTAATGTCAGGCTGAAAACTGACTGTTTCAGCTTTTAGAACATGTCTGCTTTATCCTGCCTTGAGTGCTCTTATTGTGGGAAAAATCTGAAGAAAATCATCATGAAATTACCAGTAATTTCCTCATTTTGGAGTGAGAGTTGACAACACTGCATAAAGCTGTCCATGTTTATCCTACCTTTATGATATGGATTTAGTTCAATGTGCAGTGATCCAAAGAAAACGTCCATTATCCACAGTCCAAATGTCTGCTGTGACAGAGACATGATCCATTCCCTCAAATTCCTTTTGGAGATCAAAGTCCATTTTTGAATAATCTTTATCCAGGTAGCAAGTAAATGTGTTTTAACTTCAGTGGATCACAGTCTCAGCTGTCTGACAGAAAGTGACTTTTATCATGTCTTCAGTCTGTAACAACGTATCTGGCAATCAGTCAGTTTAATTCTTGCTGGGTCACAAACTGTCCAGATGCATACCTGTGTTTGAAATCCAGCTGTGGCTGTTGAGACAAGAGTATTTCCATTTTACATTCAGCCGTGGCTGTTCAGATAACGTCGATCCACTAACATTGTGTTGTTAGCATAGCTAGCCATGACTTAGCACTAGCTTTGTTGGAGCTTTGTTGCTGTTTTTAAGTGCTCCTCAAGACTGCAGTCGGTCTCAACCGGCACTTTAGCTTGCAACCCACCAATATGCTTTTGTCCTTAACTGCGACAAAGGAAAAATAATGTCTATTTGCACAAAAACAAAGTAGCTTCATCTTTTCCTCCGCTCAATGTAGTGTTGTTCGTAGGACATATTATGGTGTAACATGGGTGGTGACGTCACCCGAGTATAAGAGGGCTGTGTGGAAGAGGGGCGGTCTCTTTGACCACCTCTCAGCCTAGCGGGGGCCCCTCTGTGTAATCAGTGAGTCTATAATAAAGTCCTATCTAGTTCACCACTCAGTCTCGTCACCGGGTCACTTTTTACATACATAACATTTGGCGACGAGGATAAAAGTATGGATGCTGATGTGTCTACAATTCGGCACTGGAGGAAGAGATGGTCCGTGGCCAGTTGGCAGAGCACATGCTCTGCTCGACAGCATTGTCAAGGCTCCTCAGGAACTCCGGCGAACTGACATTAGCCTGACTGTCGAGATAGCTCAGCAGTGTGAAGCAGCAGACGGACTATCACGGGAACTCGGTGAGGGAGCGGCACATCACCATTTTGGACCACAGTCAATGGCGCAAGCAGTGGATCTGGACAGCAACGATGGCGCGATATATGAAGAATGCACTACTACTGTAAAGATAAGGTCCGTCTCGGGATTGCCCAGGTGTTTGGGTTGTGGGTCCACCAAGCCCCGTTATAAGGCTAGAGGGGGTTCGGCAAGAGGACAACGCTGCAGCACGTGCTGATTCTTGCATCATTTCACCAGGGCGTGTTACAAGTTTGAGCAAGGCGATCCAAGGCACATAGAGGATCTCCCCATTTCACCTCCCACGGTTGTTTGCAGTGTATTCCCAAGTGGCAATGACTGTTCTTCCTGTGTGGGGGAGCTCGACAGAGTGACAGTGCCATTGCTGATTGACACGGGAACGGTGAGATTGGTGTTGGATTGGGAAACCGTGTGGAGTCCCGTCTCACAGTCTCGGGTTGGAGAAAAGCGGTCGGGCTGTGGTCTGTGGGACTGGATGGTTCCACAAACGATGGATGGAGCTGTGTGGGATGAACTTTTGCCTAGTAATCTGGACAATGAGCAGGACCATTTCCATTCAGGGCCATTGCGGGAGGGTTCCAGTGATAGCGCCCAAGCAACCCTAGTTAAGGGAACTGGGCAGTGTGGTGGGACACCCGTGACGGTGGGTGGCGCCGAGTGGAGGACCTATTCTGCTTCTGGAGTTTGACTGGGAGGTACCAAGAATCAAGAGGTCACAACGGCTTCGCCAGCAGCGAAAATGAAAGCAAGCTGGGCAGGACCAGCTGACACAGTAAAACGATGTGCCACACAGGGACACTGGAAGCCGAGTCGGGCTCCTCAGGGGGTTACTGATGTGGTCCAACCCAGGGAGGAGGCCTGGTCGAGAGGAGTTTCATGGCAAGCGCAAATGATGGGAAGACCAGGGGCAGCTGCAGGTGGTGGCTGTTCGGGAGGACAGTTACTTTCAGCTGTCTGATGGCTCATGGAGACATCCCAACAAGCTGCGGCGTGCCAATGACAAGAAGGAGGTGTCTGGGTTACGGCGTGGGTCATCTCCGGGTGTGAAGAAAAGAAGATGCTCTGGACAGGACCCGCCTGACGGGTCTCCGGGGGGTGGTCGCCCTACTGGGACTGACTGGTAGTTTGGGGGGCAATGTGTTCAGTACATGTTGTTAGTATGTAAATTGCCTGAGTTATAGTAGTTATGTTGAAATAAGAATTATTTAAGTTGTTTATGGGATTTGTTGATGATGGTTTAACCTGTTTATATATATGTTCTGTTATGGGGATTGTTTTATGTTGTTTATTTTACGAGCACGGCGATTTTGTGTTTAAAAGACTGTGTTTTAGCAGAGACGGCAAAATAATCAGTCTAGCCGTGTGGGGGTGGAACAGTAGTTCACCTGTTTCCCCCTAGTTTTAGTTGTTTTGTGTGACTGTTATAGGCTTTGATATACTTTTTTTTTTTTTTTTTTTTTTGTTACTTATTTGTACCCGTAGGTAGACTTGGTTTGCAGTCTGGTGACAAGCCACTGGCTGCTGGTCGCTGCGTGCGCGAGCGCCCTACTTTTGTTTATTTTAGTGCGTAATTCAGGTTCCAAATTGGGGAGGGTCTTGATTGTATGTGTGTTTTGGACCATTTTGAAGGGGGGGGGGGTGTTATGTAGTGTTGTTGGTAGGACATATTATGGTGTAACACGGGTGGTGACGTCACCCGGAGTAT
Source organism: Pholidichthys leucotaenia (assembly GCA_020510985.1). Taxonomy (NCBI): domain Eukaryota; kingdom Metazoa; phylum Chordata; class Actinopteri; order Cichliformes; family Pholidichthyidae; genus Pholidichthys; species Pholidichthys leucotaenia. Next base: position 32,608,698 of record CM035842.1, on the reverse strand, counting down.
AACGAGGGCTGTGCGGAAGAGGGGTGGTCCCTTTGACCACCTCTCATCCTAGCAGGAGTGCCTCTGTGTAATCAGTGAGTCTATAATAAAGTCCTATCTAGCTCACCACTCGGTCTCGTCATTGGGTTACGTTTTACATACATAACACTCAGTAGTGAAGACTCGGCTCTCTGCAACAGGTCACGCTGACTGACGGCTACGTCTCAGCTACAGTAGGATCAGCTTGTATATTCACTCATTTGCGCTAAAATATCTATCCATATTAATAAAACGAGTAACAAGTAACACATCTGATCAAATTGGACTTCCGATCAAGTGAACGCCGGCGTGTTTTGCTGCCGCTGCTCTCCAGCTTTATTTTAATTTACTAGTTTTAACTTACTTGTTTTTGTTATCTTTGATCTTTTGTTATCTTTTGTAGAAGAGCTTGGAATAACGAGGCGATGTGACTTATAAACCAAAGTTTATTATCAGCTTCGCTCCTCTAACAAGTCTCATCTCAGTGCAGAAGCAGAAATAAAAGGTCGAACACATTCAGACCTACATACTTATACCTACACATAACAAAAGACATTGCACATCAAAGCTGACATCCCGCATTAGCTTAATCCTCCCTCCTTTGTCTTCCTACTCCTCTACCTGGCCCTGGGAAGTCAGGGCGATCGATCTGGTCTCCACCGCTGCGCCTCGGATGCTCTTTGATCTTCGCTGGCGGTTGAGACCTCTTGTCCTGTTCTGAGGCGTGAGGTCTTGTACATATGTAATCACCAAACATTCTATCATGCTTATACATATGTAGGTTATGGGATATATGATTAATATAACCACAGCCCCCCCCCCCAAACGACTAAGAAAAGGACAATCAAAAAAAAAAGTCCACAGTTTAAGATAATTACTATGACATACTAACTGTTAAACCTCTTGACAAGGAAGAAACTTTCCAGCAGCTATGCTCCTGTAGAGAATTCAGTGGTAATCGTAACAGTGTAGTAATATCACAAATCAGTCTTAAAACTGTCACAGCACAATCTGATAAAATAGTTAACAACTTTTGGCTAGTTTGCATCAGTCCCTGTGCCGTCTGGGTTTTAATCTTCTCCCGAATCTGCTGTGGGTCCGCTTGGGCGTCCTGGAGGGACCTTCCTGTAAGGAATCTGCAGCTTGGGGAGGAGAGTGATTATTTGTTCCCTGCAGGGGGGCTGAGTCTTTTTTCTTGGGGGGTCTACCCCGCCGAGGTGCTCTCGCCAACCGTGCAGGTTCGTCTCTCAACAAGAAGGCAGGTTTAAGCCTGTCAATGCTGACTGTTTCTTTTCTGTCCCCTAAATCAAACACAAAATGCTTATCACCAGGTTCCAGCACTCTGAATGGTCCATCGTATGGTGGACAGAGGGTTGGTTTTAAAGCTTCATGCCTAACAAAAATGAATTCGGCATTTTTTAAAGCTTGGGGGACAAAAACCTGTGGAAAAGAGTAATGTGCCGGTCCTGGGAGAGTGTCCGGTCCGTTGCTGCCTAAAGGCCTCAGGGCTGGAAGCTGCCCAGGCTCTGGGTTCTCTGGTAAAAATTCACCTGGGAGTCTGAGAGGTTGTGCAAAAACTAATTCTGCTGGGGAGGCGTCTAGATCCTCTTTCGGCGCAGCACGCAACCCCAATAAAACCCAGGGAAGTTTATTTACCCAGTTTGTATCCGTTAGTGAGGCTCTGAGGGCGGCCTTTAAAGATCTGTGAAAGCGCTCGCATAACCCATTAGCCTGAGGGTGATACGCGGTGGTGCGGTGAATTGTCGCCCCTAAGCTGCTGGCCATGGCTGACCAAAGCTCTGAGACAAATTGAGGCCCCCTATCGGACGTGATGTCCGATGAGACGCCGAAACGTGCCACCCAGTTTGTCAAAAAAACGCGAGCGACTTCCTCCGCTGTGGTTGACGCCAGAGGGACTGCCTCAGGCCAGCGCGTAGTACGGTCTATCATCGTTAACAAGTGTGTGAAACCTTGAGAGGAAAGTAGTGGTCCCACGAGGTCGACATGAACGTGGTCGAACCTTCTAGCTGGGATTCAAAAAGGCTCTAGAGGGGCTTTTGTGTGTTTGTGTATTTTGGCGCGCTGACAAGACATGCAAGTTTTTGCCCATTCATTTACGTTTTTACGCAGGCCGGGCCACACAAACTTTTCGGCGACCATTTTAACCGAGGCGCGCACACCTAGGTGCGCGAGGGAGTGAATTGAGTCGAAAATACGGCGGCGCCATGCAGCTGGGACTACCGGGCGAGGTCGGCCGGTTGAGACGTCGCATATTGGGGGGGTACACCGTCACGTAAACCCCTTTCCTCCAGCCTTAACCCTGTTGGTCCAGACAGGAGTGCGCGCACGTCTACATCACTGCTTTGCTCCTCCGCCATGGCTGCGTAATCTATCCCTACGTGGATTGGGGCCGCGTATGTGTCCGCGTTGGCGAAGAGTTCTGCGGCTGAGGTAGTATAATTTGTCTCCTCGCGCTCTGGCGATGTCACAGCACGAGAGAGGCAGTCTGCTACCACGTTAAGTTTGCCTGCCACATGTCGAATGTCTGTGGTGAACTCTGAAATTGCAGCTAGCTGTCTTTGTTGCCTGCCTGACCATGGTTCTGAAATTTTAGCCATCGCAAAGGTGAGCAGTTTGTGGTCTACAAAAGCCGTGAAACGCCGCCCTTCTAACCAGAACTGGAAGTGGCGGATGGATAAATGGAGCGCTAGCAGCTCCCTGTCAAAAGTGCTGTATTTACGCTCAGTTTGGTTTAACAATTTGCTGAAAAATGCCAAAGGTTGCCAGGTTCCGCCAACGTGTCGTTCCACGACTGCCCCTATGGCCAGGTCTGAAGCGTCTGTGGTCGTAGATCGCCAGGATCGTCTTTGCTCTCTCCTCGGCTGAGGGGACGAAATTCTCGACGATGGTCTCCTTCAGTTCTCTATATTTGTCCTGAGCAGGCGGCCGCTGGATTATGCTCCGCGCACATCTCGAAGTGGCAGCGTCGAGTTTGGCGACAATGTGTTAAAATTTTGTGTCATCTGCCGTTATGCCCGCTAGCGCAAACTGAGCCTCAGCTTGCTGAAACCACGAGCTCGGGTCTTCCTGCCAGAAGTCCGGCAGCTTGACAGTGACGGCGCTTGTGTGGGCCGTCCCTGATGTGTCCGCAGGGTGAGAGCGCCTTCCTTCGGCTCTCGCGGCGGAGCTGGTGCTCGGTTGAGCTCTCTCTGTAGCTTCTGCCATGGGGGAACGTCGTCCATCTGTTCCCCTGTCTGCATGGGCGCCGGCGTCTGCCTGGGTCGCCTCTGATGAGTCAATCGCGGGAGAACGCCTCTGTTCCATCCTCGCGTCAGGGTCACCAGTGTAGAAGAGCTTGGAATAACGAGGCGATGTGACTTATAAACCAAAGTTTATTATCAGCTTCGCTCCTCTAACAAGTCTCATCTCAGTGCAGAAGCAGAAATAAAAGGTCGAACACATTCAGACCTACATACTTATACCTACACATAACAAAAGACATTGCACATCAAAGCTGACATCCCGCATTAGCTTAATCCTCCCTCCTTTGTCTTCCTACTCCTCCACCTGACCCTGGGTGGTCAGGGCGATCGATCTCCTCCATTGTCCTCTGTCTCTTCCACCTGGCCCTGGGAAGTCAGGGCGATCGATCTGGTCTCCACCGCTGCGCCTCGGATGCTCTTTGATCTTCGCTGGCGGTTGAGACCTCTTGTCCTGTACTGAGGCGTGAGGTCTTGTACATATGTAATCACCAAACATTCTATCATGCTTATACATATGTAGGTTATGGGATATATGATTAATATAACCACATCTTTGAGAGTTTTCTTGTTTGGACTGAACTGATTTACCTACAGGCTGTTCGTATTGCAACTGGTTCTTACCACTTGTTCACACTTGGCTCCTCCCGTCACTTGGTGCCCTTAACAACTATGTGGAAAAAGGGGTTATGTGTGTGGTCTGTGTTTGCCTGGACTGCCCTGTCCTTGCTCCATTGTCCTGTGACAGTGTTGCTTCAGTATTCTGCTACGGAGCTCCTGCAGCTGCGGTTTCATTTGACTGTTCCACCACCTGTGGCGCTTCATCTCCACACGGACATCGCTGTGCAGCCTTGCTGCAGATATACACCAAGGATCCCATCAGAGCTTCAGTTACAATGACGGTCATCCCATAAAGTCCATTTGGTCCACAACTTGTTGTCCTCCCCGTAACACCGGCCGCGCTGCTGACCACAGTGTGTTAGCCCACCTAGCTGGGTCGGCTAACTCCACCGTCAAAGAAGGTAACACCAATCTCAGCTTTGGTCTGCTTAACATCTGCTCACTCATGGGCAAGGAACATCTCATCCAGGACCTTTTCTCAGACCGTAAGTTGGATTTTCTCTGTTTATGTGACACGTGGCAACAGCCCAATGACTTTGCCTCTCTGAATGACTGCATTCCACCGAGGTTTGTTTACACCTGCCAGCCCCGTGGCGCCTGCCACGGTGGGGGTGTCGCTATGATTCACCGCAAGAGCTGGAAAGTCTTGCCGGTGTCTGCTCCAGCTTTCCACTCATTTGAATATCAGCATCACAATTCACTGGCATTTTTCCCACCATTATAAGATAAGATAAGATAAGATAAGCCTTTATTAGTCCCACAATGGGGAAATTCCAGGATTGCAACAGCATAGGGATAGCAACACTCAGAGCAACAATCAGAAGGCAAGAAAAAACAACATCTAGTAAACATATGTCCATATTACTATAAATGTATATATATATAGACACACAGTGCAGAGCATTATGGCTGGTGAATGTGCAGCAGAAAGTCTAAGCTCTCTCTCCGCGGATGCAGCGGGCCAGCTCAAAGTCTTTGGGCATGATGGTGACCCCCTTAGCGAAGAAGAGACCACCAGGTGGGCCTCGTTGGTCTCCTGCAGAGCCATGACGGCGAAGCTCAGGAAACGCAGGACGGTCTTGAAGTCCTGAGCGATCTCCCTCACCAGGCGCTGGACGAGCAGCTTACGGATGAGCAGCTCCGTGGATTTCTGGTAGCGACAGATCTCTCTCAGAGCCACGGGCCTGTGATGGCGAGGCCTCTTCACTCTGCCGGTGGCCGGAGCGCCTCTCCGAGCAGCCCTGGTGGCTAGCTGTCTCCTGCGGGGGGGGGGGGGGGGGCTTCTTCCTCCAGTAGATTTTACGGGCGGTCTGCTTGGTTCTTGCCATCGCTCTTTATTATTCTGTCTTATATTTCTTTCACGCCGCCTAAACTCCAGCCCGGCACCCGCGTCATTTTCGCTACAGCTCCCGGTATGTCGAGTTTCCCATTAGCACCGGGCGGCGGCCAAGTGCTAGCTAGCACTAGCTCCTCCCCGCTGTAACGTCTCCCGCTGCAAACCGTGGCTCCGTCCGCCGACCCGGGAGACCCCCGGGGTGATCCGTGCGTCCGTGATATATATACAGAGTGAAAGGTGTAGAAAGAAGAAGGAAGATAAAAAAAAAGGCTGTTGCAACAGGCAACCGACTCGTGTGGCACCGCCGGTCCGGCGGAACCGGAACCGGAATCTGATCTGCAGTTTATAGGCCACCCAGGCCCAACAAGGACTTTTTAAATGACTTTGCAGCTCTCATCACTCATTTTTCCATAATATCTCCTAACTTGGTCATCCTTGGTGATTTTAATATTCACTTTGACAATGACAATAACACTTCTGCCAAAGATTTTGCATCTTGCTTGGACAGTTTTGGACTTCATCAATATATTAATTTTCCTACCCACTGTAAAGGTCATATGTTGGACTTGGCTTGCTGTTCTGGTGTCACTCCCACTGATTGTAAATCTCATTTTATTCCCTTCTCTAACCATATGCTTATATCCTTTAATATAAATTTACCAATTTTCAAAACCAACCATTCCCGTTACATTCATCATCATCATCATAGCAGTCTGTCGTGGACGACAATGACTGTTTCATTTAGGTCTGATCAGATTCCTCCACACAGCTCTGTCCTTAGCCTTCCGCTGCCAGGAACTCCTGTCTATGTCCAACTTCTTCAAGTTTCTTTTTACAGTGTCTTTAAATCTGAGCCTTGGTCTACCCTGATTGCGTTACATTACCTTCAGGAAAATTAGGGATATTAATCTTGACACTTTTTCATCTGCAATAAATTGCCTCCCCAGTTTACATAGCCATTCCACCCCTGATCAATTAGTCACCCACTACAATAATAATCTACATAATTTTAACACCTTTGCTCCACTGAAACAGAGATCTGTTTCTTTCTCCTACTCTGCACCCTGGTATACTCCCTCCCTACGTGAACTCAAGGCCAAAGGATGTCAACTGGAATGCCTTTTCAAGAAAACTGGACTAACCATTCACAGAGAAATGTACAATAATCACGTCTTGCTCTACAAAGACTCCATTGCATCAGCTAAATCTACATACTACTCTGATCTAATCTCCGTCAATAAAGGCAACTCAAAGGCACTCTTTTCTCTCCTCAGCAATGCCACAAGGCCCCCGAACTCAGTCCCCTCACATATGCACTCACCCAGCTTTTGCAACTCTCTCATGTCATTCTTTACTTCCAAAATCTCCAATATCCATCAGCAGCTTATGTCTGATGGAGCTGCAGTTTCTGGAGTAGATTCCCCGATTTCTTTTTCTTCCGTTACTCATGCCTTCTCGAGTTTTACACTCCCCTCGTTAACAGACATATCCCAGCTAATTCACAAATCCAAATCATCCACTTGTCAGCTTGACCCCCTCCCTACTGTCCTTGCTAAAGCCTGCCTTCCTTCACTGGCTCCTTTGATTACCACTGTGGTCTATATTAACCATATATTCCATAACCTACATATGTTAGAGCAAGTGGAAATGTTTGGTGATTACATATGTAAGGAACTTCACACCTCTGAAAGGACAAAGGAATCTCACCCGCCGAGTGAAGAACAAAGACGTTCCCGGACGCGGCGGGGGAGACCGGACGAGCCACCCTCACCCCCCAAGGCGAGGAGAGGGATTACCATCACCTCCCAAGACGAGGAGAGGGAATACCAAGACAATGGGGGGATTAAGATAATGAGGGATGTCAGCCTTTGTTATGCATGTCTTTTGTTGTGTGCTTGTATATAATCAGTGAGTTGGCGAGATTCTGTCTCTTTTTCCCTTCTGCCGCTCTCTGCACCAGATGAGACTTGTTAGAAGAGCTGAACATTAAAACTTCGCTTTTAAACCAAATCGCCTCTTCATTGCCCACCTCCTGTACACTGGTGACCCCGACTTGAGTATGGACCGGAGGCGTTCTCCCACAAGCGACTCATCCATGGCGACTCAGGCAGACGCCAGCAGCCACGCAGACGAGGGAGCAGACGGACAGCTGTTCCCCCCGGCAGAAGAGGTTGAGAGGGCTCAACCGAGCACCAGCACCGCCGTGAGAGCCGAGGCAAGGCACTCTCACCCGGCGGGCACAGCAGTGATGGTGTGCATGAACGCCGTCGCTGTCAAGCTGCCAGACTTCTGGCAAGAGCACCCCGCCTCTTGGTTTCAGCAGGCTGAAGCCCAATTTATACTGGCGGGCATCACGGCTGACGATACTAAATTTTATCATATCGTCTCCAAACTCGACTCCGCCACTTCGAAATGTGTGCGGAGCATGATCCGGTGACCACCGGCCCGGGACAAATACGAGACGCTCAAAGTGACCATCGTGGCGAACTACGTCCCATCAGTGGAAGAAAGAGCCGAGAAGATCCTGGCGGTCTACGGCCACAGAGGGGGCAATCCGAAGGCCCTCATGGAGGATTTGCTGCAGCTCAAGGAAGAGGATAATGACAACTTCCTCTTCCAGTTTATTTTCCTCAGCACGCTGCTGCCACACATGAGGGGGATACTCGCCAGCATGAAGTGCAACACCCACCAAGACTTCCGCACACTGGCCAGCGAAGCTCATCGGCTTGTCAATGCCTGCAAGGAGCTGACACCCACAGCAGCATCCGCAGACCTCAAAGCCGACGCCCCGAGCCACGAGGAGCCACGACCCACGGAGCAGACCCAGGCCACGGTGACAGCGACGCAGCCAAAACGTAACAGATAGGGCGACGTCTGTTATTATCACCACCGCTTCGCCGAGAAGGCCCGCAAATGCGTTCCCCCCTGCAAAGTTTACGATGTCGAGAAACACCAAAGCCGAGAGCCGTTAACAGCAGCGGTTCTCGGCGAGAAAAATAAGCTGTTGTACGTGACGGATGGACACACAGGCAAGCAGTTCCTCATCGACACAGGAGCTCAGCTGAGTTTCGTCATGCCCTCCCACGCAGATCGAGCCATGGGCACCCGGGGCAACGGAGCAGTGGCAGCCAACGGCTCTGACATCGACACGTTTGGCGAAAAGAGCCTGCACCTTCTCATCCACGGCCGCAGCTACAGATGGACATTTGTTGTAGCGGCGGTGAGTTTTAACTTGTTAGGCGCAGATTTTTTATGTGCACATGGGTTATTGGTGGATCTAGCAAATAGGCGCCTGGTTAATGCACTGTCTTTTGCTTCTATTCCATGCTCAGCCCGAGTTTCTCCACCACCTGTGCAGGCCAACGTCACCACAGCAGGAGGTAAGTTTGAGCAACTCCTCACCCAATTTCCAGCACTCACAATCCCCAAATTCTCAGCCACTGTGGCTAAACACGGGGTTGAACACTTCATTCTCACAACGGGACCTCCCGTTTTTGCCAAAGCTCGCCGCTTAGACGCGGCCAAGCTCAACATAGCACGGGACGAGTTTACAACTCTTGAAAAATTGGGCATTGTTAGATGCTCGAAGAACCCCTGGGTCTCACCACTTCACATGGTTCCGAAATCCGACGGTTCTTGGAGACCGTGCGGAGATTACCGCAGATTAAACAACGCTACAGTGCATGACCGTTACCCAATCCCTCACATTCAAGATTTTTCACTACATCTAGCGGGTGCGCGCATTTTTTCAAAAATAGACTTAGTCCGCGGTTATCACCAAGTCCCAGTCCGAGCAGAAGACGTTCCTAAAACAGTGGTAATAACCCCTTTCGGCCTTTTTGAATTCCTACGAATGCCTTTCGGCCTCAAAGGCGCTGCTCAAACTTTTCAACGAATGATGGACGCGGTCCTACGCGACCTCCCTTTTGTTTTCGTCTACCTCGACGACATGCTGGTAGCCAGCTCGTCTGAGGAAGAACACAAGCAGCACCTCACTACGGTTTTTCAGAGGCTAGAAGAGCACGGGCTAATAATCAATCCAGCCAAATGCAAATTCGGCGTGTCACAAATTGATTTTTTAGGACACAAAGTCTCTCCGAAGGGGGCAATTCCACTCCCAGACAAAGTTCATGCGATAGAAAGTTTCCCACGGCCGCAAATGGTCAAATCGCTACAGGAATTTTTAGGGATGGTTAATTTTTACAACCGTTTCCTCCCCCACGCAGCTCAGCTCATGCAGCCCCTATATGACGCGCTCAAAAAAAAGAAAGCTTCCAACGCGGTCGAATGGACCCCGGAGCGCGAACGCGCTTTCGCGGAAGTAAAAAGCGCCCTAGCTAACGCCACATTGTTAGTTCACCCAGATCCCTTGGCCCGCATTGCGCTAACCACAGATGCTTCAGACCTAGCCATAGGGGCAGTTGTAGAACAACTTGTCAGCGGGGTCTGGCAACCTTTAGCATTCTTTAGCAAATCGCTAAACCAAACTGAACGCAAATACAGCACTTTTGACAGAGAGCTGCTGGCGCTTCATTTATCCATCCGCCACTTCCAGTTCTGGTTAGAAGGGCGGAGTTTCACGGCTTTTGTAGACCATAAACCGCTCACCTTTGCTATGGCTAAAATTTCAGAACCATGGTCAGGCAGGCAACAAAGACAGCTAGCTGCGATTTCAGAGTTCACCACAGACATTCGACACGTGGCAGGCAAACTTAACGTAGTAGCGGACTGTCTCTCTCACGCTGTGACACCACCAGAGCGCGGGGAGACAGATTATACTGCCTCAGCAGCAGAACTCTTCACTAACGCAGACACATACGCAGCACCTATCCATGCAGGGATAGATTATGCAGCCATTGCGGAGGAACAAAACAGTGACGCGGACGTGCGCGCACTCCTGTCTGGACCAACAGGGTTAAGGCTGGAGAAAAAGGGTTTACGCGATGGCGTGCCCCCCCTAATATGCGATGTTTCAACCGGCCGACCTCGCCCATTAGTACCAGCTACATGGCGCCGCTGCATTTTTCACGCAATTCACTCCCTCGTGCACCCAGGTGTGCGCGCCTCGGTTAAAATGGTCGCCGAAAAGTTTGTGTGGCCAGGCCTGCGCAAAAACGTAAAAGAATGGGCAAAAACTTGCATTTCTTGTCAACGCGCCAAAATACACAGACACACAAAAGCCCCTCTGGAGCCTTTTCCAAACCCTGCTAGAAGGTTCGACCACGTTCATGTCGATCTTGTGGGGCCACTACCTTCCTCCCAAGGTTTCACACACCTGTTAACAATGATAGACCGCACCACACGCTGGCCAGAGGCAGTCCCTCTAGCGGCAACCACAGCGGAGGAAGTCGCTCGCGTTTTTTTGACAAACTGGGTGGCACGTTTCGGCGTCCCATCGGACATCACGTCCGATAGGGGGCCTCAATTTGTCTCAAAGCTCTGGTCAGCCATGTCCAACAGCTTAGGGGCAACAATTCATCGCACCACCGCTTGTCACCCTCAGGCTAATGGGTTATGCGAGCGTTTTCACAGGTCTCTAAAGGCTGCCCTCAGAGCCTCACTAACGGACACAAATTGGGTAAATAAACTTCCCTGGGTTTTATTGGGGTTGCGTGCTGCACCTAAAGAGGATCTAGACGCCTCTCCCGCAGAGTTAGTTTTTGCACAACCTCTCAGGCTCCCAGGTGATTTTTTGCCAGAGAACCCAGAGCCAGGGCGCCTTCCAGTCCCAAGGTTTTTAGGCAACAACAGACCGAACTCTCTCCCCGGTCCAGCTCATCACTCCTTCCCACGGGTTTTTGTCCCTCAAACTTTAAAAAACGCTGAGTTTGTTTTTGTTAAGCATGAAGCTCTAAAACCAACTTTACGCCCAGCATTCGATGGGCCATTCAGAGTGCTGGAACATGGTGATAAACACTTTGTGCTTGATTATGGGGATAGAAAAGAAACAGTCAGCATTGACAGACTTAAACCTGCCTTCTTGTTGAAAGACGAACCTGCACAGTTGGCAAGAGCACCTCGGCGAGGTAGACCCCCCAAGAGAAAAGACTCAGCCCCCAGGCAGGGAACAAATAACCTCTTTCCTTCACACACTGCAGATTCCTCACAAGAAGGTCCCAGCGGGACACCTAAACCAACCTACAGCAGTTTTGGGAGAATAATTAAACCCAGATTGCACAGGGACTGACACCAACCACTCCACAATTATTCACTAATTGTGCTGCAACAGTTTAGGACTGACTTATGATTTTACTATGCTGCTATGTTTACCACTGAACTCTCTTAGGAGCATGGCTGCTGGAAAGTTTCTTCCGTGGCAACAGCTGTAACACGTAGTATGTCGTAATAACTATCCTAGACTGTGAACCTTTCTGTTGTCCTTTCTTAGTTGTTTGGGGGGCCTGTGGTCTATATTAACCATATATTCCATAACCTACATATGTTAGAGCAAGTGGAAATGTTTGGTGATTACATATGTAAGGAACTTCACACCTCTGAAAGGACAAAGGAATCTCACCCGCCGAGTGAAGAACAAAGACGTTCCCGGACGCGGCGGGGGAGACCGGACGAGCCACCCTCACCCCCCAAGGCGAGGAGAGGGATTACCATCACCTCCTAAGACGAGGAGAGGGAATACCAAGACAATGGGGGGATTAAGATAATGAGGGATGTCAGCCTTTGTTATGCATGTCTTTTGTTGTGTGCTTGTATATAATCAGTGAGTTGGCGAGATTCTGTCTCTTTTTCCCTTCTGCCGCTCTCTGCACCAGATGAGACTTGTTAGAAGAGCTGAACATTAAAACTTCGCTTTTAAACCAAATCGCCTCTTCATTGCCCAGCTCCTCTACAACCACCATTATTCACTCTTCCCTCAATACTGGAATTGTTATGTCACCACTCAGAGCAGCTGCTGTTACACCTCTATTTAAAAAACCTGGTGCAGACTCATCTGATTTTAATAACTTCCGACCAATCTCTAATCGCCCCTTTATCTCTAAGATTCTTGAAAAAGTCATTGCCTCTCAGCTCCACAGTCACCTCAGTAATAATAAGCTCTATGAACAATTCCAGTTTGGTTTCCACCCCCTCCATAGTATAGAAACGGCATTGATCAAAATCACGAATGACCTCCTGATGGCTGCAGATTCTGGCTTGCTCACCATACTCATTCTCCTAGATCTCACTGCGGCCTTTGGCACCATTTCTCATAGCACCCTCCTAAATAGATTGGCTTCCATTGTCATCACCCACACTCCCATCACTTGGTTCACTTCATATCTCTCCAGCCGCATTTAGTTCATCCAAATCAAATCCCACACCTCAAGTTTGTTCCCCATTTCTGTAGGTATTCCCCAGGGCTCTGTCCTGGGGCCCCTTCTTTTCATTATTTACATTTTTCCTCTTGGTTACATTTTCCATAAATATAATATTAATTTCCATTATTATGCAGATGACACCAAACTCTACCTCTCCTCTAAACAAACTCCACACTGCCATCTACCTATGTTCTTGATTGTCTTTCTGAAATTAAATAATGGTTTACATCTAATTTCCTCAAACTCAATGACAATAAAACAGATTTTTTTTGTTGGTACACCCTCCATCTCAATCAAATCCCCTCAGTTTCTCCATTGATATTAATAGCTCTCCCATTTGCCCTTCCCCTCAGGTTAAGAGCCTTGGTGTCATCCTCAACAGCACTTTATCATTCCAGTCTCATATCAATAATATTACTCGGTCCGTCTATTTTCATATTCGTAACATTAACCGGCTGCGTCCTTCCCTCACTCCACACACTGCTGCCATCCTTATCCATAGCCTTGTCTGTCATGACTAATTAAGATTGACAGCTCACACGCATGATGCAAAAGCGCAGGAAGGAACCACACAGAGGGGCACGTTTGAAAGTTTTATTAGATAGCAAAAACCAAAGCGCACAGCTGCAAAAACAGTCACACACCAGAGGAACAGCCCTGTGGAGAGAAGACGAGAGCCGTGAGCAGAGGAATGGAGTAAGGGGAAATGGGCGAGCCAAATTGCCACTTACTTGGGAAATCCAGGGAGAACTGGCAGGGACCCAGCGAGGAATAGATGAACCAGTAGGGTGGGGAGAAGATGAGCTGATGGTGCCTGACCAGGCGGAGTAGGAAGCTGAAGTACGGTGAGATGTGGCAGGAGAGCGCGCGCAGTCCTAGAGACACACCTACACGGTGGCAGCAACCTGAGAAAAGAGGAGAAATAAGGTTAACGTTGTGTCAACACTTATAACTTTATTTTAGCTTGCCTAATCATGGGCAGTATACCCAGACGAGCCAGCGTTGACTGCGTGGAGAGACCCTCCTTAAGTATGCTGGCTGATGAGCAGGTGCAGGTGTGTCTTCTGTCTCAGGTGCAGTGATGAGTTGGTGAATGTGAGGCAGGATGGGAGGGGCGCGCTCTCACTGCCCATGACAGGGCCCCCCCTTCTAGGAGCGCCTCCTGGCGGTCCAGAGGGCTTCTCTGGGTGAGCACGGTGATAGGCCCGGAGCATCCCCTTGTCCAGCACTCGCGACGAGGGGAACCAGGACCGTTCCTCTGGGCAGTAGCCCTCCCAGTCCACCAAATACTGCAGGCCCTGGCCTCAACGGTGAACATCCAAGATACGTTGTACAGTGTAGGCAGGGTGGCCGTCGATGATCCGAGGAGGAAGAGGTGGCTTCGTGGGGGAAGGGGGGGCAGAGAGGACTGGCCGAGAGGGGCTTGATGTGGGTAACGTGCAATGTGGGGTTCTCCCATAGGGTCGGGGGCAGCTTCAGCTGGACCAACGCTTCGTTTATCACCCGGGAGATGGTGAATAGTCCAAGGAAGCGGGGGAACAGCTTCTTTGATTTCTCTTTCAGAGGAATCTGACTCGACGCCAGCCAGACCTGCTGTCCAACAACGTACTTGGGCACCGGAATCCGCCTCCTATCAGCAGCAGCCTGGGTGTGTTCTGTGATGCAGACCGGGGTGGCCCAAATAGACCTCCAGACGCGCCAGCAGCTACAAGCATGGGCCCCTACGGATGGAACCGAGACCCCCCTCTCGGCCATGGGTAGGAGAGGCAGCATATACCCCAACGACGCCTTGAACGGGGTGAGTCTACTTGCTGAGGATACCACAGAGTTCATGGAGTACTCCACCCAGGTCAGATATGTGCTCCAAGATGATGGGTTGTCGGCTGCTACACATAGCAAGGCGGCCTCCAAGGACTGATTGGCGTGCTCCGCCTGCCCATTGCTCTGTGGATGATTTCCTGAGGAGACACTCACAGTAGTTCCCAGGGTCCGCAAAAAGGCCCTCCAGACCTGGGTCGTGAATTGTGGACCCCGGTCAGACACAATGTCCATAGGGATGCCGTGGACCCGGATCACGTGATCGGTGAGGAGGACCGCTGTCTCCAAGGCCGAGGGGAGCTTTGGGAGGGCCACCAGATGCACTGCCTTGGAGAAGCGATCCACGATGGTCAGAATCACCGTCTTGCCACGGGAGGGGGGGAGTCCGGTGACGAAGTCCACGGTGATGTGAGACTACGGACAACCAGGGATGGGGAGGGGGTGGAGGAGACCCAATGTGGAGGAGGAGTCCGATTTCCCCTGGATGCAGGTCTGACAGGCCTTCACATATTCTTGTACATCCCACCGCAGCGTGGGCCACCAGAACGCTCGCCGGATGAAGTCCACAGTTCGAGCAATGCCCAGATGGCACGCAAAGCGACTGGTGTTACCCCACTGGATGACATCACTGCAGAGGGTGGCCGGGACGTACAAACGGTTCCAGAGGCACCCTACTGGCACAGGCTCCTGGGACTGGGCCTGACGGACCCTCCACTTGATATCCCAAGTAAGGGATCCAAAGACGCACGAAGGCGGCATGATGGTTTTTTGGGGGGGGGCTACCTCCCCGGAATCAAACTGGCATGATAGCGTGTCCGGTTTGGTGTTCCGGGTGCCAGGCCGGTAAGTGATGGTAAAATTAAATTGCTGGAAAAATAGTGCCCAGCGAGCCTGCCTGGCGTTCAGTCGGCGGGCCGACCGCAAGTACTCGAGGCTCTTGTGGTCAGTCCACACGACGATGGGGTGAATGGCCCCCTCTAACCAGTGCCTCCACTCCTCCAATGCCAACTTAATGGAAAGCAGCTCTCTGTCCCCTATGTCTTAATTCCTCTCGGCTGGCGTAAGCCGACAAGAGAAATATGCACATGGGCGAAGCTTCTGATCAGAGGGCATGCACTGTGACAGCACAGCGCCAACCCCCGAATCAGATGCATCCACCTCAAGGACAAACTGGAGCTGCATGTCGACCTGGGCCAAGATAGGTGTTTCCATGAACAGGCGCTTTAATTTGACAAATGCCTGTTCAGCTGCCTCAGTCCACCGAAAGGGGACCTTAACGGAGGTCAGCTGCATCAAGGGCAGTGCCACCCCATTAAAAGTTCCTGATGAACCTGCAGTAAAAATTCCCGAACCCGAGGAAGTGTTGAAGCACCTTACAGGAGCGGGGAGTTGGCCAGTCTAACACTGCCCTCAACTTGGCCGGGTCGGCAATCAGTCTCCCTTCAGCCACTATGAAGCCCGGGTCGGCAATCAGTCTCCCTTCAGCCACTATGAAGCCCAAGAAGGTGGTAGATGTTGAGGAGAACTCACACTTCTCGGCCTTGACGAAGAGCTGGTTCTCCAAGAGCCATTGTAAAATGGCCCTGACATGGACTACATGTTCCTCTGGCAAGCGGGAGAAAATAAGGATATCATCAAGGTAGACAAACATGAATTGGTAAAGCATATCGTGGAGGACGTCGTTTATTAACCGCTGGAAGATGGCGGGGGCGTTAGTGAGCCTGAACAGCATCACTAAATATTCGAATTGCCCTTGGTGTGTTTTAAAAGCCGTCTTCCACTCATTGCCCTCACAAATGCGGACCAGATGGTACGTGTTCCTAAGGTCTAGCTTGGTGAAAACCCGTGAGCGCTGAAGGAGCTCGAACGCTGAATTAATCAAAGGCAGAGGGTGTTTATCTTTGATGGTAATTGCGTTGAGCTCCCGGTAGTCAATGCATGGGTGCAACGAGCCATCCTTCCCGACGAAGAAGAATCTGGCTCCGAGCGGAGCTGAAGATGACCAAATAAGCCCGGCGTTCAGCGATTCCTTAATATTTTGCTCTATCGCCTCCCTCTCCGGGCCAGAAATGCTATACAACCGACTGGACGGCAGCCTCGCCCCCGGGATGAGGTCTATAGGACACTCATAAGAGTGGTGAGGCAGCAGCGGCAATGCTCTTGATTTGCTCAAGACCTCTCCCAAATCGTGATAAGCCCGGGGAACGAGGCTGAGGTCCGGCTGCTCAACCAGGGAGAGGGAAATGGACAGAGATGGGGAACACTGCTGAACGCATACAATGGGCCAAACAAAATGCGCTCCAGGAGGAGATGGTGTTTTTGTCCCAATTAATCACTGGGTTATGCCTCTGGAGCCACGGGTAACCAAGAACCACCGGGGAAGATGACACAGGGAGAACCAGGAACGAGAGTTCCTCCCGGTGGTTCCCGGAAAGGAGGATGGAAATGGGCACCATGCTATGAGCGACCACCGCAACCTCTCGGCCAGATGTGGTTGTGATCCTCTGACCATGGGGCAGTTTACATGTGGGAATCCCCACCTGCTTAACGAACTCAGCAGACACAAAATTACCCTCTGACTCTGAATCTACCAGCGCCATAGTCCTCCTCTCGACCTCCGGCAATTGCACGACGGCCGAAATTGAAAAATTACCAGGGGGAGTAGATTTAGTTCCTCCCCTCCCACCAGATCCCCCATGGTTACTGACGGGCTGCGTCTTTTTAGCCGCTGGTGGCCTTCGTCCAAACTGTGGTTCATTAAACCATAGTACGCACACACGCCAACTCTTCGCCTTCGCTGACGCTCATCGTCGGTCAAGTTCTGAGAGAGCTCCATCAGTTCGGATGAAGAGTTGGCGCCACCAGTGGCAGTAACCACGGCAGATACACGCTCGGCGAGCGGGCAAGAGGAGGACTCGCGCTCCTTCGCGCGCTCACGGTACCGGTTGTCCAAACCAGCTGCCTGATCTATGAGACCGTCGAGAGTCTCCAGGACAGGGTGAACCGCCAGATCATCATGGAGTTAATCATTCAATCCATGGATAAATGCACCGTGTAACGCAATACCGTTCCACCCTGAATCAGACGCTACAACCCAGAACTCCACCAAGTACTTGGCTCACTGACCGAGTGCCCTGGCGGAGCATCATCAGGCAGCTCATAATGTTGCCCTGACTCTCGGTCCGGCCAAACGCACTAGAGAATGCGGCCACAAATTGATCAAACGTGTACCGCCGCCCCTCGGGGTTGTCTAAAGTGGACTGTGCCCACTCAAGGGCTCGATCCCTGAGTAACAGACAAAAGAACTGGATCTTGGCCACGTCCCCCGGATACTCCTCCCCGACCTGCTCCAGGTACATTTGAACTTGAATAAGAAACCCCTTACATTTCCCCACCTCCCCCGCGAACAGGGAAGGTGTGGGAATGGAGGTAGTATGGCGCACCGTAGGACGTGGAGCAGGCTGAGGGGGAGAGGCCGGAGGAGGCGCTGTAGACCAAAGCGTCAACATATTCGAACACCTGTTGCGTCAGCACAGCGAGCTGGCGCTCGGTCACTGCTGAGGCAGTCCATAGCTGACAGCTCCTGTGGTGAGGAACCGGCTGAGCTACCATCCTGGCTGGCTCGTTCTGTCATGACTAAGTAAGCTTGACAGCTCATGCGCACGATGCCAAAGCACAGGAAGGAACCATGCAGAGGGGTACATTTGAAAGTTTTATTAAATAGCAAAAACCAAAGCTCACAGCTGCAGAAGCAGTCACTCACCAGAAGAATAGCCCTGTGGAGAGAAGACGAGAGCCGTGAGCAGAGGAATTGAGTAAGGGGAAATGGGTGAGCCAAATTGCCACTTACTTGGGAAATCCAAGGAGAACTGGCAGGGACCCAGCGAGGAATAGACGAACCAGTAGGGTGGGGGGATGATGCACTGATGGTGCCTGACCGGGTGGAGTGGGAAGCTGAAGTACGGTGAGATGTGGCAGGACACCTACATGGTGGCAGCAACCTGAGAAAAGAGGAGAAATAAGGTTAACGACGTGTCAACACTTATAACTTTATTTTAGCTTGCTTAATCTCCGGCAGTATACCCAGACGAGCCAGCGTTGACTGCGCGGAAAGAGCCTCCTTAAGTACGCTGGCTGATGAGCGGGTGCAGGTGTGTCTTCTGCCTCAGGTGCAGTGATGAGTTGGTGAATGTGAGGTAGGATGGGAGGGGCGTGCTCTCGCTGCCCATGACACTTGTTACTTCCCGCATTGAGTACTGCAACTCAGTTCTCTTCAGTCTCCCAAATAAATACCTCCACAAGCTCCAGCTCCTTCAGAATGCTGTTGCCCGGATCATCACTCGTACTCCACCCATAGAACACATTACCCCTGTCCTTCAGCATCTTCAGTGGCTCTCAATAAAGGACAGAATAAACTTTAAGATACTGCTCCTCACCTTCAAAGCCCTTCATAACCTGGCCCCTCCATACCTGTCTGAACTCCTCCACATCGTTACCCCTAGCCGCTCTCTCAGGTCCTCCTCTTTCCTTCACCTTGTCCTTCCTTCTGCCCGCCTCATCGCTATGGGGTATAGAGCCTTCAGTCGCTCTGCTCCCCAGCTCTGGAACTTACACCCACCAGCCATTCGCAACATTGACTCTCTTCCATTATTTAAATCCAGACTCAAAACTTATTTTTTTAAACAATCTTACTGTCTTTGATAATCTACTTTTAATTCACTGTTTTGATTTGTTACTTAAGTTTTGTTATTGCATTTTAAATCTGTTTTTTATGTTTTAATGGGGGTTGAAAGGCGCCTAGAAGTAAAACGTATTCTTCTTATTATTGTTGTTATTATAAATTTCAGTAACTGTAATGCATTACTGAATTTTTTAAACAGTAATTTCATTACACAGCACGATACTGCAAAAGTAGTGGCGTTACAGTACTCCCAACACTGCCCGCCACACAAAACTCAGAAAGGATCACAATGTTGGTGACTATATGTGACCAGCCATGGAAAAACCAGGAACAAGTCTCCCGAAGGGTGTTGTGAGTTTTTTACAGATTCTAAAAGTGTGGAATCTAAGCTTTCCAATGATGTCTGACACATGGAAATCTGAAAAGATTTGAAGATAATGTGGCCATTTGAATGTTAGCAGGTCTCAAACTACTTCTCTGAGAAAATCAGGTTCAAAGTTTCCAAGGATTGTCTATTGTCTATTGACTACTCTATTTCAATTACAAAGTTTATAGTTTTAAAAACTCCCACAGTTATTTGAATCATGGAGTAGCTTCTTCATGATTTCAACTCACATATTTTGCAAACAAAACGGAAATCATAAATTTTTCCCAAAAAAAGTATTTCTGTGTTTTTTTAGGAATCACGTCAGGCCGACTTGTTGCTGGTTTACTTTTTTTTAACTTTATTTATTATGTTGTTGTTTTTTTAAACAACCTTAAAAAGACGGCTTTTCATCATAATTTTTCAATGAAATTTGGACCATACAGAGACGTCTATATGAAGACGCCTTTTCAATGAGCTTAAAAAGACGGATTTTTATTTTTCACTTTTCAGACAAATCTGTATATTTTTTAGACGGTTTACACAGCCATCTTTTAGACATTTTTGGAACCATTTTGTGCTTGGAGGGTGTGACTTGCTTCTGTGTGGAATTCTAATATTGTCTGGTGAAAATTTCATGTGGGTCACCTCAGTGGACACGTATGTGTGCCAGGGTTAGTCTAGGTGGTGGCACTGTAGGAGAAGGGCCCGTCCTTCTTTTTTTTTTTGTATTTGGGGGCACGGTTGTTGATGAAGCGCAGGGCTTGGCAGGCTGTGTCACTGCTTTATTAGCAGATGCAGGGCCGGTGTGGAACACAGGTGTACTGAGGGGAGAGGTGCTAACGGACGCCACAGAGGGACGGTGGTGGAGGAGTGTTGGGCACTCAGGAGCCAGAGGAAGGAAAGGAAGGACGCCTGATCACCTGGGGTCCGAGGATCATCTGAGCGCGTCCAAGGGTGAATGAATGAGCCAGGTCCACAGAGGAAGTGCTGTGCAGGCTCCTGGATTCTGGAGGAGAAACGCTTCAGTGGAGACGCTTCGTGGGAGAGTGGAGGGGTGAAAGCACGCTTCACCCCTCCTTCACTGAGGACCACAACGGGACTTGGATCGGGGGCTCCTGACTGGACATTTTAGAACGGACTGCTCCCCGCTGGGTTATTGGTTCTGGAGGACCTTGATGGGACATTTTTATTTCTTTTTTAGGAATTTCTTTTATCTTGTTTTATTGTTTTTATTTTAAAACCTTGTCTTTCTAAGGAATTGTAATAAATTTATCATTTTTCCAAATCTTCGTCATGCGTGCTGTTTTGGGTCAGGAAGCTCCTCAGTAGAAAAGTTCTATTTTAACCCACTAACACTATCCCTGTGACATATGAACTGAAAAAAACGATAACATATTCAGTCTTTACTCCTCCCACTGTAAGACCGAACAAGGCTCAGATGCAGACACCCACCCGTTAATCAGTTCAGTACATTATTCTCCACATTCTGACTCACATGGCCGACATGATTATAAAAGGTATAAATGCACACACCCCCAAAAAAAAATACATTCCAATGCCTACTGTAAATCAAGCCTAATAGGCCTGTTGGATCTCTATTACTGCCTGTAAGCAGTGACACATGCAGTCCAAAGTCCAACACAGTGTGGTTTATCTGATCAGCGTGGAGACTGTCTGATTCTACTCATACTGTCGTTGTCTGCGCACAGCTGGCTGCTGTGAATACGTTATCAGGGTGAGAGTCAGACAGAGGGAACATGGAGATAAGGTTATCAGAGTAGAGCACAAACTAAGAGAATCATTAAAGCTACACAAACATCTTCATTAGTACACACACCACTTAGTTTTATGTAGCATTTTTATTTTATTTTTGAATTGGTTTTAGTGCACAATTCAAGCAAATTTTCATATTTTTTTCTGCAATTATTTCAGTTTAGCTTTTTCAAGTTTATTTTTTGGTATACTGTGATGTTTGGACAAGGTGGCTCGCTGTAGGTGAGGTTATTACGTGCCAAATTGGCCATGGTGCAGGGCAGCGCCATCCATCTGTAAATAATCAGTTGTGTATTGAATAAAGGAGAGTTCGGTTCATGTCTGCTGTCAGCACCTCATTCTTAGACACAGCAATGGCGACGAGGATAAAAACCGCAATAATACAACCTATGCAAACATTCCTTGCTCTAGCAGGTGAGCCACCGATCCCTTGGCCCCGCTGGCATGAGAAATTCCAGGCTTTTCTCACCTCTGCTGGTGTCAACAATGCTAGCGACGAGACGCTAAAGGGGGTGCTAATCCACAGTCTCAGTAGCGAGGGGCAGTGTGTGTTTGACTCTCATGGCCCTGTGAGCACATAAGAAGACTGTGTTGCTGTGATGGACAGACATTTCACAAACACTGACTCAGCTGTGCACCTTTATTCGTGAGGGCTGGCCTGCCAACGTGCCAGGGCAACTGGCACCCTTCCACAGAGTCGGGGACGATTTATCATGCTGGAATGATGCCTGCATGGCAAGAGGGCACCACACGGTAATTCCAGAGGCACTAAAAGGCCACATTCTGACCATGGTACACAAGGGCCACCTGGGCGCTGTCAGAGTCAAATAGCAGTGTAGGGACTTGGTCTGGTGGCCAGGCATCGACAAGGACGAGGAGATCATGGTGAAAGACTGTATGCCCCGCCTAGCCAGCAGAAAAACTGGTGTGCCACCACCCCTGCCCCTTCAGCCACCACCATGGCCATCAGTCCTGTGGAAACACGTCCAGTTGGACATATGCAGCGAACTGCATAGTGCTGCCCTCCCCACCTCCACCGCACCAACACTTTCTATTAGTGGCCTACGATCTCCACTCAAAATGGCACAAGGTGTTGCCCACCGGCTCAGTCACCACCAACGTAGTCACCGGTTTCCTCATCTCCCTTTTCGCCAGCTGGGGCATGCTAGACACAGTCACAACAGACAATGGATCGCAATTCACCTCAGCGGATTTCGCAGCCTTTGTGGGGGAAAGAGGCATCAAGCACATAAGAACTGCCTTCTGCCATCTCAGGCAAATGGAAGGGTGGAGAGATTCAACCAGACCCTCAAGAACGGTCTTAGGGCACACCTAGCGGATGGGTTCCCGTTTTTGGTCACACTACAGTACCGTGCTACATTACAGAGCGACACCTCACGCCACGACGGGCAGCTCCCCGGCCCTACTAATGCTAGGACGTGAGATGTGCCTTCTCCTGGACCGACTACGCCCCCCACCAGATACTACCCTGACAGAAAGGCCCTCACCTAGGGGGAGGGTGGTCGAACAGCAGCAATGCATGAAGCAAAGGTTTG
The DNA here is from genome assembly GCA_020510985.1 of Pholidichthys leucotaenia. Lineage (NCBI taxonomy): Eukaryota > Metazoa > Chordata > Actinopteri > Cichliformes > Pholidichthyidae > Pholidichthys > Pholidichthys leucotaenia. The sequence goes on along the minus strand of CM035842.1, from coordinate 32,585,952 downwards.
ACAGGAAATGCCAGGTGAAGCGACCCGGGCTTGCAGTACTGGATTGGGTCTGGATGTGGCGCCCCAACCGCGCCCACAAGCTCCAGTCGTTTTGGACAATGCCGATGCAGATCACAGCGCAGTTGGGCCCCGCCACCTTTTGTCTCACTGATGGGTCACAGTGGCACGCCAGTCGCCTCAGAAAAGTGACACCAACTTCAGCCCCGGATCAGGAGACAGCTGCGGACACGACGGGATCAGGCTGCAACTTCAGCGACATAAGACCCACAATCCCCGAAGAACATCCGCCAGAGCCTGCGGAGGAGACACAGCCCAAGCACCGGGCTGCCTAAAGGACTTTCTGACTAACTTTTGAAATTTGGACTCAGGTGTAGTCAGGACATGACCAACAACAGTAGCAGAATAATCCACTCGGTCATGGGGGCATACTGGTGGTCTACCCGGGTGCCCAGTTAGCTGTATAAAGTTCTTTGGGGGGGATAAATGTGATGTTTGGACATGGTGGCTCACGATAGGTGACGTCATCACGTAGCGAACTAGCCGTGGCACAGAGTGATGCCATCCATCTGTAAATAATCAGTTGTGTGTTGAATAAAGGAGAGTTCGGTTCACGTCCGCTGTCAGCGCCTCATTCTTAGACACAACATATACTTTATTAATCCCAGAGGGAAATTACCTCCTCATCCAGCAGTCTCTGCACTTCTTCTCTGTGGGCAATCTGATGGCTGATAATAAAATGACTGCTGGAATGAGAAGATATGGTCCCAATTTGGTAATTGTCATGGATAACAATCATGCAAATGTTGCACAGGATTTGTGTGGCCATCGTGGGACAGTCATAAGAGTAAAAAATGTACAATTTTTTTGGATATACTGTATGCTGCACAAATGTCATGCAAACATGTGAATGTAGTTTCCTATTGACGGCTCAGCCTGAACAATTACAGTCAGTGACTAGGATTGGATCTGCCCATTAGTGGAAATGTCTGACCAGTTGCACTGCTTCTTTGAGATGCAATAATAAAATTGTCCATAAAGGGAATGACTTCAAGACTGAAAGCTGATTTGTCAGTTCACAGTCCAGGTGATGTGAGTTTTGGAAAGAAGGAGTAATAGTATTTAATATGGAAGTGAGAGATGGTCCCAAAACATACAGTGGTGTGAAAAAGTGTTTGCCCCCTTCCTGATTTTTCATGTTTTTGTATGTTTGTTATACTTAAGTGTTTCAGATCATCAAACAAATTTAAATATTAGACAAAGATAACGCAAGTAAACACAAAATGCAGTTTTTAAATGAAGGTGTTTATTATTAAGGGTAAAAAAAATCCAAACCTACATGGCCCTGTGTGAAAAAATGACCCCCTGATAAACAACTGTGGTTAATCACACATTTGGAAAGCTGAGTTCAATTTCTCTAGCCACGCCCAGGCCTAATTACTGCTACACCTGTTCTCAATCAAGAAATCACTTAAATAGGACCTGCCTGACAAAGTGAAGTAGACCAAAAGATCCTCAGAAGCTAGACATCATGCTGAAATCCAAAGAAATTCAGGAACAAATGAGAAACAAAGTAATTGAGATCTGTCAGTCTAGAAAAGGTTATAAAGCCATTTCTAAAGCTTTGGGACTCCAGTGAACCACAGTTAGAGCCATTATCCACAAATGGTGAAAACATGGAACAGTGGTGAACCTTCCCAGGAGTGGCCGGCCGACCAAAATTACCCCCAGAGCACAATGACGACTCATCCAAAAGGTCACAAAAGACCCCACAACAACATCCAAAGAACTGCAGGCCTCACTCGCCTCAGTTAAGGTCGGTGTTCATAACTCCACCATAAGAAAGAGACTGGGCAAAAATGGCCTGCATGGCAGAGTTCCGAGATGAAAACCACTGCTGAGCAAAAAGAACATAAAGGCTCTTCTCAGTTTTGCCAGAAAACATCTTGATGATCCCCAAGACTTTTGGGAAAATACTCTTTGGACTGACGAGACAAAAGTTGAACTTTTTGGAAGGTGTGTGTGTCTCATTACATCAGGCGTAAAAGTAACACAGCATTTCAGAAAAGGAACATCATACCAACAGTAAAATATGGTGGTGGTCGTGTGATGGTCTGGGGCTGTTTTGCTGCTTCAGGACTTGACAGACTTGCTGTGGTAAACAGAGCCATGAATTCTGCTGTCTACCAAAAAAGCCTGAAGGAGAATGTCCGGCCATCTGTTCGTGACCTCAAGCTGAAGCGCATTTGGGTTCTGCAGCAGGACAATGATCCAAAACACACCAGCAAGTCCGCCTCTGAATGGGCTTAAGAAAAACAAAATGAAGACTTTGGAGTGGCCTAGTCAAAGTCCTGACCTGAATTTGATTGAAATGCTGTGGCATGACCTTAAAAAGGTTCATGCTCGAAAACCCTCCAATGTGGCTGAATTACAACAATTCTGCAAAAACGAGTGGGCCAAAAATCCTCCACAGCGCTGTAAAAGACTCATTGCCAGTTATCGTAAATACTTAATTACAGTTGTTGCTGCTAAGTGTGGCCCAACCAGTTATTAGGTTTAGGGGGCAATCACTTTTTCACACAGGGTCATGTAGGTTTGGATTTTTTTTTTCTCCCTTGCTAATAAACGCCTCCATTTAAAAACTGCATTCTGTGTTTGTGTTACCTTTGTCTAATATTAAATTTGTTTGATGACCTGAAACATTTAAGTGTGGCAAATATACAAAGAAATGAGAAATCAGGAAGGGGGCAAATACTTTTTCACACCACTGTATATACTACTTATTAAAGCATAAATCCTTTAAGATTTTAATGACTCTAAAACATACAGTATTTCTGTCACAGGACTGAGCACGGGTTGTTCCAGGCTCAGTCTCTCAATTTATTTATGAATATTTTCTGTGTGTTTTCCTAGTCTTGTGGTGTCTTTCTGTGTTTTGATTCCTTATGATTTATCGCCCTATTTATTATTTATGCCTCAGTATTGGTATTATGTTGTCTGCTTATGTAGTTAAAGTATGTTTTGCCTTTTCCTGTGACAGGACCGTTACTCCTCCTCTCCCAGACATCCCCATCTGGTTAATTACTCTCTGCCTGCTCTTCTAGTCTTCCCAGCTGCATATTATCCGTAATTAGGTCACTGGTCCGCTCCAGTTCTCTGCACCTGTGGCTGATTGTGCCTTCTCACTCCACTATTTAAGTTCTGCTTGTTCACTCAGTCATTGCTGCTACATTGAATGGATTAAGATTGGTTTTTCCTCTGGACAATTTCTCTTCCTCTGTTTCCTCATCTCTAGTGATGGCAGAAATGGAACGATCAAGAGATCGAATCATTTGGAACAATTGATTCAGAAAAAGAATTGATGTTTTGGAACATTTGAAACATCTCCCCACAGCGACATCTGGTGGCCAAATGTTATAATGCTACACTGAACCAATCAAGTGTTTTCGGGTCTTTATCTCAACATTTCGTGTTTTGTTTGGGTTTCTAGTATTATTTGTCTGAAAATATATATTTTTTCAATTAGTATTTGTAGGGGGTGCTTGTTTACAAAATAGACATCAGTCCCTGTTTTTAGGGGGTGCTTGTGTACATTCAGTTCTTTTTGCCTTCCTGTCAAGGAACAACAAAAAGACTGAGTTAGGAGGAATGCTGCCATGCAACTTCATATATTGTAAATATATGTAACTATATGTAAATGTACAACAATATGGCTTCTTTTAGTGATCAAATGCATAATTATATTTATTGTAAATAATAATAATAAAGGTGTATAAATAATAAATGTATACTCGTATGTGTATTAAAAGAACATGAATACTGTGGTGAACACTCAATGGACCTGTTGGACCGGTTCTGTGACTCGCATTTCAGGTCAGAACAAAGGCAGGAAGCTTAGCCTTGTTATGTAAGGCTGGAGACTGTGGGGAGTCGGTTAAAGGATGTGTGGGAGACAGTGGAAGTGATATCATGGAGGGAAATGCATTGTGACTGTCTTTATTATGCCAGGTGGTCTGTGGGACATGTGATCTATGAGGTGTGAAGTCCCTGATATTTAAGGACGAGAGTTACTGTTCCATGCTCTCTCTTTTTTCTGCTGTTGAAATGATGGAGATGTGAATAAAGTTGACTCTGAGAAAGAACGCTGCCTCGTCATTTTCACATCTTCCACAATACATACCATAAACATTACGCTGGCCGTGGCTTGATTCAGCACTCGGTTGTGTTGTGCTAGGAATGCAGGCGTCAGGATGTTTTGTCCATAGGTGTCTCCACCTACTTGTTGTATTGTTACAAAATGCAAGATGTTGCATGCAGTGCATACATTTAACTTTTTTTTCCCCTCAAGAAGGTCATAGTGATCCCAAACAGCTGACCTGGGACGCTTTCTACCCCCATCCATTTCCAAATAATATAAATCCAAAAGCAGCTCAGTACAAGACACTCAGAGAGGCAAGACTTCACAACCAAACTGCACTACAGAGGAGCTTTGAAATGTTTCAGGCATGTGGGCTGATGAACCAGCAGCCAGTCAGGCAAGAGCACGAGAAATTAGTATTTTACATATAAAGTATTTATATAATACATAAATTGTGCATAGAATAGGCAATTTAATATTGTGTAATGGCAGCATTTTATTATTCCATTTGAGAAACGGGATAACACAATCACTGCATAAAACAGCGGTGAAGTTTGAAAACAGTTGGTGACGTAATGGAACGCGAAATGGAACAGTCACATGACATCCTCTTTCTGATACAGACCTCGGAACAATGATTTTTATTTATTTATTTTGGATAGATTAAAAGTAAAGATTAAAAAGAAACAGAATAATATAACAAAGGGGAAAAATCCAACAAGGTCAAATTAAACAATAACTCCTCTGATTATACAGTTCAATATAAGTTATCTGAAATAGGTGATGGCTGAAGCTGCAGCTTATATTGCGATTCAGTTGCTTATATTGATTCAATTCAGAAGTTCCACCTAGGTTTCGGTAACGCACTAAAACACTGTTTTGACTTTGCCATCACTAGTTTTCATATAATAGGCATTTTAATTTTGTGTAATGGAGGTCAGACATCATAGATAAAACTAGAGACACTTTAAATAACTGATTAAACTCATCACCTACACTAACACTAACACTTCCGGTGTCGCAAAATAATAAACCAAAATAATAACTTAATATTTTTGTTTTGACTATAAAACAATAAGAGCAAAATTAAACACAGGTATGTCCAAAAATTTGATAATATATTTTTTTTCTACCTAAGTTTGGAAAAGGACAAAACAAAAATGAGACCAAAAATTTGTTTTTTTCTGATTTTATTTTGAATTGGAATTACAAATGAAGGAACCACACACGGATTTGTATTCACTTGCTGAAACAAAAACGACTGTGACGTTTCAAAACAATTGGGGGCGGAATGGAACGCGCTATGGAACAGTCATGTGACACCGTCCTTCTGATACAGACCTCTGAACAGCGTTTCGAATCACAAGTTCCGCCTAGGTTCCGGTACGTTCCAAAACACTGTTCCGATTTTGCCATCACTACTCATCTCCTCCTGAGCTGAGCCAAGCCAGCTCAGGAGTGCTCTAGTCAGTAAGTTTTTCTTGTTTGGCATTTTTTTGTATGTGCTGCACTGTTTGGACCTTTATGTTCTTTTTGTTAATAAATGTCACAAACACAATCCAGCGCTTGGGTGTGTCTCTCTGCCCCGTAGGGGCAAACATGACAATTTCTAAGAAAAGAATAAAAATGTGCATATAAGTGAATACCTTCATAGTGGACATGCATATTGATTCTTTGAAAGGATAAAGAAATGCATATCAAACCATTGATCAATAAAAACATTTCAAACCCATGAATCCATTTGGTTCAGTTCATAGTTTCCAAAAGCTGGTGTTATCTGTGGAAAATGAGAAGTCAGTTCACAGGAATTTGTGGAGACAAAAAAAAGGGAAATATTCAGTCCTTGGGGGAACGGTTCTACACTCATCCATCAGAGGGAATGTCCATCCATCCATCCATCCATCCATCCATCCATCTCCTACTGCTTTTCCAGAAGTCCGGGTCAGGGAGGCAGCAGCCCAAGCAGAGAAGCCCAGAATTCTCTCTCCCCAGCCACCTGCTCCAGCTCTTCAGAGAGGATACCAAGCTGTTCCCAGGTCAGCTGGGCATCTGATCAGAAGGCAGTGGTGGGCTTTCAAAATTAGGGAGGTAATGTCATCAATATGAGTGACAATTTTATTGCTCTCTGGAATCCATATCTGGGCCATGTCACTGCCTTTATTTGGGAAAACAAAGCTGTAAAATGTCAGTTGAGATTTTATCAGACAGGATTTACTGGAGGTAAAGTCAGCTTGGGTCTTGGGAAAAGGATCTGTAGCTGAAATTTTGGAACTAAGGAATTTTCCTCATGAAGCAGAAGAAAATGCAGCTCAGAATTTAGCTGATAATGCTACAAGTGATATGGTCAGACTGCATTAAAATAGTGCAATCGCTGGATTATGTAGCCATCTTGATGTAAAAGGAAAAACTGTTTGTGATCCCCATCAGCCTTTCCCCAATACCTCAAAGAGAATTGGGACAGCACTACTGCTACACGTGAGAGTGCAAAATGGAGGCGTAGGGCTAAGGGGTGAATTGGGATGCACAGGTCAAGACTGAGGCCAACATGCACGGTGATCTTGGCCTCGACTTGGTCTCCACCCTTTAAAGTCTTCATTTTTCCACACTCTGGTCTCAGTCTGGTCTGGACTGAACACTGAGTAAACAAAGAAAGCTGTGGTTAATTAGTCCAGTGTTTGCTGTCAGGAACCAACAGAGGGCGGAAGAATATAAGGCTGAATATACAATAACTGGAAAAAAAAATATGGAATCACCACTTTTGTAGTTTCATCTTGTTAAAAAAAAGACCAAGCATGCTCGTTTCATAAATCATACTTTTAAAATAAATGAAATTGCTGTAATTGTATTTTTAGGTCAAATTGAGAGAACAAAAAATATGAAATCAGTCTATCATGAGAAAGACTGAAATCAAAAAAGATCACAGAACTTAGTTTCACCTGCAGTTTCTTTAATGAGAGCTTAAATTCCCTGAGGGATGACTTCACTAATGAGCAATAACATAGATAAATCAGGTAAAGACTTCCTTGTTATGATAAAATTATTTTGGTAAAATGAGTCAGAACATTATATATTTTATTTTTTTTTTTGGTTACTAACAGACACCTGATCTTTCAGGAAAACTTAGTTTGAAATTGATGAATTGTGTCATTTTTGTAAAATCACCTTAAAATTGAAGGTTGGAGGTGGAAGCATCACTGTCAGACTTCATATAAATAGACAGCAATTTATAAACAGCCATTTACTGCCATCCGCCAGAATCATGAGGATGAGACGGGGTGGATCCTTCAGCAGGACGATGATCCAACCATACAGAAGGAAAACCGTGTTTAATATGAAACAAAGAAAATTAAGTTGTTTGCTCCTGATCCAGTCCTGACTGAAATCCAGTTGAAAATCTGTGGAAAGATCTAAAGATCAGGATTTAAAACAGGGGCACTGGACTCTTCAGGATTGATAAGTACTCTGAATGGGTCAAACTGCAAGCTGATCACTGGAGATTAGTTTATGATTCAGGAACGCTCTTATTGAAAAGACTTTACATTTCTTTTACAGTGTTCAATACCTTTTCCTGTTTTATTCCTCTTTATTACACATACAACATGGGAAATAAGTATCGAACACATCATTTTCTTCAGTGCATAGATACCTGTCCAATGAGGCTATTAACATGAAATTTTCACCAAACTTCAACTGAAAAAAACCACATCATAAAAGTCAAAACATTTAAGTTCATAAGGTTATGTGTAATAAAATGGAAGTTTATCATACATATATAGGCTTCCATGGCAACACAAGAACAGGTGTCGAATATAGAACGCCATAACCAACTGGAACATCTGTGAAGAGTATGGGCTGGAAGTCCCAAAGTCAAAAGAGAAGATGCAACCAAAGGTGAGTGAGAACAAACCTCATACCTCCACCTCTCCAGGTTCTCTTCCACCTGCTCCCTGCCTTTTCTTCATTTTCCCTCTTTGCATTTCATCCTATGTCTGTTATGTCGGGCTTGTGTTTGTCTTTTAGGTTTGGTTTTATTGTACTGCACTTTCTGCTGACATGTTGTTAAAGTGTTTTATAAATAAAGTGGTATGGTGCAGTACCCCTGTCTACCTTCTTCATCTCCCTGACTATCCCACTTTTTCTTTGCCAGCATCTTCCTTTGAATACTTTCCTGCACCTCCTCATTCCACCACCAAGTCTCCTTGTCTTCTTTCCTCTGTCCAGAGGATACGCCATATACTGTACCTTTCTACCCATTTCCCTCAATACTTCTCTGTACTTTCCTAGTTCTCTGGTAATTCTTCCCTACCACCCAGACCCTGTATCAACTCCTTCCTGAAGTTTGTGCAGCCCTCTTCTGTCTGTAATTTCCCCCATTTAATCCTTCGCTCTGCCTTCAGACACTTCCTCTTCTTTCTTTCCAAAGTCATCTTACAGACCATCTGATGCTGCCTAGCTACATTCTCCCAACACCACCTTGCAGTCTCCCATTTCTTTCAGATTTCTCCTTTTGCGTAAGGTGTAGCCCACCTGTGTGCACCTTCCTCCACTCTTGTAAGTCACCCTATGTTCCTGTCTTCTTGAAGTGTGTGTTGACTACAGCCATTTCCATCCTTTTAGCAAAATCCACAACCATTTGTCCTTCCACATTTCTCTCCTTAAGACCATACCTACCCAGCACCTCCTCATCACCTCTGTTCCCTTCACCTACAGGTCCATCATTGAAGTCTGCTCCAATCACCCACCCCCCCGCCCGGAACACTCTTTACCACTTCATCCAACTTATTATCTGACATCCAACTTGTGGGGCATATGCATTAACAACATTCAACATCACACCTTTGATTTTGATTTCTAGCTTCAAACTCATGATCCTGTGTGACTCCCTCTTCACCTCCTCTTCCTTCAAGATGACTCCTACTCAATTTTTCTTCATATCTGCACCATGGTAGAACAGTTTGAATCCACCTTCAATGCTCCTGGCCTTGTTTCCCTTCCATCTGGTTTCTTGAACACACAGTATATCTACCTTCCTTCTCTCCATCATATCAGCCAACTCTCTCCCCTTACCAGTCATAGTCCCTACATTTAAAGTCCCTACTGTCACCTGCACACTTCTACTTTTTGTATCCTCTCTCTGCCTCCAAATACACCTTCCCCTTCTCCTCCTCCTTGATCTTTGACCAACAGTAGTTTATTTTCCACCGGCATCCTGTCGATTAACAGCACCGGTGACGGTCATTGTTAACTGGGCCTCAACCAATCTTGTATGAAAATTTCCTTCAAGATAATCTGTTCGATATAATATGAAGGCAAGACTGGTACCAGTAACTGGGGCACCAGACCTCTGGTAATGGACTCAAGTTTGAAGGAGAGCATACAAGACCACCCACATGGGCAAACATCAGATTGCATGTGTCAACCAATGAAAACATCGATTTGCTTGGTTATTACATCATACACCATATCATTACATTTTCATCCAAAATTTAGCAACTCCCTCATTTTAAATAATCACCACAATTGAATTTTTTTTTTATTTATTTATTTATTTTTTTTTTACAAATTGTGACAATATCTATTACATTTCATTTGGGAAGTTTGTTACAAAATTGTAGTTTTGGGTGAGCTGACATGATTCTTGACCCAGGAGACAGACAACAGAGACGAGTAGGACAGTTAACAATTATTTATTAACTCGATGAGTTGTGTGGGTGTGTGAATGTGAGGGTGAGTGTGATGCTGGAGGAGTGCTGGAGCTGAGCGAGTCCCGCTGCGACCTGGCAACCCTAGGAACACAAAACACAGGTGTTAATACTGTTCACAGCTGAGAGGAGTAGTGATGACTGCTGCTTACTTGCAGGTGTCGCCAGGAGACTCTTGCTGGCTCCGGGAGGGAGTGTTGGCAGGAGAGTGGGAGACTTGGCCTCGTGATGAGGTGGAGAGGATCCGAGGAGGAGGAGGAGGCGAAGCCCCGCTGCTTTGGGGAATAGGTCTGCCGCAAGGGAGGTCCACCTGTGCACAGGGAAGAATACTTTGACAAGGTAAGAATGAATGTGGCTTACGGGACGAGGCTTGATGCGCTGGAGCTCTGGTTCGAGGTCGAGGGCATAGAGCGTTGCGCAGTGGTGATGACAGACGACTCCGTACTGAGCTGTCAGTGGATCTGGCTTTTATGGCCTGCTGAGGATTGGAAGCAGGTGTGTGCGCAGCCGGAGCTGATGACGGCCCAGCGGCCGCCATGACATGAGCGAGTTATTCTCTTGGCTCATTCTGCTGTTTGGCTGTTGTGTAACCTCAGAAGGTACAGCTGGTGGTGTTCCCATGCTCAGCGATTGAGTGCGGTGTCTATATAAGGAGCGCACAATTGTCAAATCAACGTGGGACCGTAAAGTTTCATGAGCCTCCTCCTCGTGACTCTTATGACCAGTAATCTGTTACAGCCCATCTGCTCTGACTCCTGCTCCATTGCTAAATACTCTTTGTTATGACCACGTTATCCACCAAGGTCCGTCTCTGGCTCCTGTGCACTCACCCTGTCACCACTCCTCAGATGATTTCTAAGCCCTCCTTGTGATCTCAAACTGCTCCTCCAAGTAAAATTGATAAGCAATCCACATATCTGGCTAACCCTTGTGCTTCAGGATGTCTAGCTCCTTACCTTCTTGTGTTGGACCTCCCAGTCTCCTCCTCCGTCGATCCCCTTGGGATCGGAACCTTTGCCTCTGAAGGAATGCTCCAAGTAAGAACCTCGCGCCTCGCATTATAGCCCTAACCCCCCGTATGTTTTAGGATTCTGGCTCCTTGCTTTGCTCCTCTGTGTCCCTCGATCTCCATGCTCGAACCTCCTTGTCTGTGAACTCTGACTCCAGGAGCACGCCAAATAAGGATATTAATTCCATGAACTATTCCCTTATCAAACCCTGCTCCTCAAGTCCTTCAGTGACCCCTGACCTGTAGGTTGTATACCCAGAACACTCTCAGCTGCTTCAGCTTCTCAGAAGAACTATCCAAGTCAGACTTCTCAGTTCTATTTTGCACATTATGCTCCAGCCTCTGCCCAGTACTAATCCTCTTCTTCTCTGTGGCTCCGCGGAAATGTAATTCTTCCTGTGAAAAGAAAATAGTATATTCTTACTAAAAGTTCATTCCTTTGCTTCATTCTGAGCCTCTGTCGTTTCCCATGTTTGGGTCCAGTCCTTGAGCAAGCATGACAAAAATACAGCAGTTTAGTACAAAATGTGTCAGTTTTTACATAATGAAGTGAAAATGTATTTCATTTTGTTAAGTTATTACACACTGTAGTCCAGTGCTTACTGTTTGTAGGGATGGTGTTAGATTCAGGTTCAGCTCGGCAGCTCCGGCCAGAAAGACAGCGCCCGTTGTCCCGGTTGCAGCTGGAGGTGGTTGGAGAGTCCGGCGAAAGCGCGGTGCAGCTCAGTCTGCCGCCAGGAGAGAGAGTGGTCCGCCGCCACGGATCTCCGCCTGTGCACAGGGGAACGAGTGAAGACAAAGGTGAATAGAGTGAGGACTTACTTGGAGCTGTGGTGATGATCCTTCCTGACGACGGATGACAGGAGGCGAGATTCAAAGACAAGGGTAGGCTGGGGCAAGGAGGCTCTGGAACAAAAACGAAGGCGAGAGTAGGTCTCATCAGGGAATGGAGACAGATGACTCCGTGCTGATCCGAGGGCAGCACGGTCTAAATAGCCCTGGCCGTGATGGAGAGCAGGTGTGCGCGCAGCTGAGGATAATAAGCAGCCAGAGCAAGCCATCACAGTACTCCCCCCCCCCCCCACGAGACGCCTCTCAGCGGCCGATCCAGCCTACCTGGGTGTGTCCGGTGGAAGTCCCTGATGAGTTGATTGTCCAACACGAAGGAGGGACGCACCCAGGACCTCCATTCCGGGCCGTAACCCTCCCAGTCCACCAGGTACTGCAGGCCGCGACCCTGGCAGTGGATGTCCAGGATGGCATTGACCTTCCTCGCCGGGTCGCCGTCGACCACCACTGGCGAAGGTGGAGACCTGGGGGGGGGGGACACAGAGGGCTGGAACAGAAAGGCTTGACCTGCAAGACATGGAAGGTTGGACAGATGTGGAGGGAGGGGGGGAGTGCTAGGCGTAGAGACACAGGGTTGATAATACGGGTTATGGCAAAAGGCCCAGTGACCCACTGATACATTTTCCTTGCCTCTGCCTTCAGGTTAATATGTTTGGTAGACAGCCATACCTGCTGACCCACCCAGTTAGGGAGGGGCCGGTGTCCTGTGACGATTAGCGGTCATGGAGTTGCACTCAGCTGTGCACCATAGTGCAGTCTGGGTCACTCTCCACAGCCGGTGGCAGCGCCTCAGGTGGACTCAGACGGAGGGAACGGCGATATCCTTCTCCTCTTCAGGGAACAACAAGGGGTTGTAGCCCAGCGAGGCCTCAAACGGGGACATGCCAATCGCTGAAGAGATGGTAGTATTATGGGCATACTCGATCCATGGGAGGTGGGTGCCCCATGACGCCGGGTTGGCAGTGGCGACACACCGCAGCGCAGCCTCCAACTCCTGGTTCGCCCGCTCACACTATCCATTACTCTGTGGGTGGTATCCTGAAGACAGGCTCACTGTAGCCCCAAGGGTGTTGCAAAACAACCTCCACACCTGAGAAATAAACTGGGGTCCCCGGTCGGAGACGATGTCCAGGGGAATACCATGCAATCTCACCACATGCTGAACGAGAAGATCCGCCGTCAACCTCGCCATAGGCAGCCCCTGTAGGGGAACAAAGTGGGCGGCCTTAGAAAACCTGTCTACAATAGTGAGAATTACAGTGTGGTGGTTAGAAGGTGGGAGACCGGTAATGAAGTCCAACGCCACATGGGACCAAGGCCTGCCGGGAGTGGGGAGAGGGTGGAGCAGACTGGCCGGAGGAGAAGAGGAGGTCTTACTGGCGGCGCATCCGCAGCATCCGAGACAAACTCTCTGGACAGAATGTCCAGCTTGGTATTCTTGGACCCGGGGTGGTAGGTGATGGTGAAATCGAAGCATCCGAAAAACAGGGACCAGCGGGCCTGGCACGCGTTCAGGCGATTGGCCATCCTGAGGTACTCCAGATTCTTGTGATCCGTCCAGACGACGAACGGCTGGGAGGCCCCCTCCAGCCAATGGCGCCACTTCTCCAGGGCGCGCTTGACTGCCAGGAGTTCCTTGTCACCGATGTCATAATTTCGCTCCACCGGAGATAGACGACGGGAGAAGAATGCACATGGGCGGATCCTGCCATCAACTGGGGAGCACTGGGATAGCACGGCTCCAACCCCCGAGTCTGAGGCGTCCACCTCTACCAGGCATTGAGGGGCGGGATCCAACTGTGCCAGAATGGGAGAGGAAGAGAATTTACCCTTGAGCTCAGCAAAGGCCGCTGCCGCCTCCTCCGTCCACCGGAAGGGCACCTTGGAAGATGTAAGACGGGTCAGGGGAAGAGCAATAATACTATAATTCTTAATGAAGCGGTGGTAGAAATTGGTGAATCCCAAAAACTGCTTGAGCTGCTTCCTGCAGGAAGGAGTGGGCCAATCTACCACCGCTTTTACCTTGTCTGGGTCCGGGATGATCTCACTGTGGGAGATGATAAATCCAAGGAAAGATGTCTTGGAGGTGTGAAACTCACACTTCTCGGCCTTAACGAAGAGCTTGTTCTCCAGGAGCCGCTGCAATACTCGCCTCATGTGTACCCGATGCTCATCCAAGGACAGAGAAAAAATCAGGATATCATCCAGATAGACAAAAACAAATGAACCCAAAAAGTCCCTCAGCACATCGTTAATGAGGCGCTGGAATACGGCGGGGGCATTGGTCAGCCCAAACCGCATCACCAGATACTCGAAATGCCTGCTAGGGGTCCGGAAGCCCGTCTTCCATTCATCGCCCTCCCGGATCCGCACCAGATGGTAAGCGTTGCGGAGGTCCAGCTTGGTGAACCAGGAGGCTCCCGGAGGAAATCGAACACTGTATTAATCAAAGGAAGGGTGTACTTGTCCTTGATGGTGATATTATTTAATTCACAAAAGTCAATACACGGCCTCAGCGAGCCGTCTTTCTTGCCCACAAAAAAAACCCCGGCCCCTATCACCGAGGACGAAGGCCGGATTATGCCCAAGTGTAATGACTCCTTAATATAGGCCTCCATAGCCTCCCGTTCTGGTGCTGACAGGCTGTAGAGTCGACTCGACGGCAGCGGGGCTCCAGCACGGAGATTGATTGCACAGTCGTATGGGCGGTGAGGGGGGAGGGATAGGGCCTGGGTCTTACTGAAGGCGGCCCCCAAGTCGTGATACTCTGGAGGGACTTTGGACAAGTCAGGAGGGGGGGTGATGGGGGCACCCAGGGGCACGGATGGTGAGCAAGCAGCGGACTGCAGGCAGGCACTGAGGCAGAATGAGCCCCACGAAACCACGATCCCAGAGCGCCAGTCAATAGATGGGTTATGGAGTCGGAGCCAGGGATAGCCGAGGATTACCGGGGAAGAGGAAACCGGCAGCACAAATAACCTTAGCTCCTCCCGTTGATTACCAGGCACAATGACTAACACTGGGGTGGTCTGTTGGGATACTACGGCAAGAGGGACTTTAGACAGGGCAATGAGTTTGAGTGGGGTCTTCAACGATTGACAGGGGAGCCCCAGCCGGGTTGCCAGTTCCCCCGAGATGAAGCTCTGCTCAGTCCCCGAATCAAACAAGGCATGTGTGGCTATCTCAGTCTGATTATGAATGAAGCGGATAGGAAGGAGAAATCTAGAGAGGGGATTAGATTGAGGTGAGTCCGAGATTCCTCCTATTGCGACGCATGGACTCCCTCTTTTGGCTGTATGGGACATGATGCCACCTCATGCTCCTCGCTCCCATAGTAGAGGCACAACCCCAGCTCTTGGCAGCACTGTTTCTCAGCTAACGGCAGCTTTGACTGTCCTACTACCATTGGCTCCGGGGCATCCGGGGAATCAGAGGGAGGTAGGGCCAATAGGGGGAGACTGTAGGGAGTGGCAATACTGGGTGCCCGAGCAACTGGAAGCTTTACGCTCAGTTGCCCACTCCCTTAGCCTGTTATCAACGCTAATGGCTAGGGAAATCAACTCAGTTAGCCTACTTGGCTTTTCTAAGCAGGCTAGCTCATCCCGCAGGCTAGGGCTAAGGCTCCTGATGAAGACACTGCAGAGCGAGGCATCCTTCCACCCCACCTCCATGGCCACCACCCGGAAATCGACAGCATAGTCTGCCACAGACTTGGTTCCCTGTCTCAGGTTTAACAGCCGGGAAGTAAGCACACTGTCTCAGTTGGAGTGGTCGAACACCTCGTTGAACTCGTTGACGAACTGGTTATATGTCAAGCTAGCGTAATTTGCCATAGCCATTACTGCATATGCCCAAGCTAGCGCTCGCCCTTCCAGGAGGTTGACTACGTAGCCGATACAGCTATGGTCTGTGGGAACGTCCCCAGGGAACCCCCTGGCTTCCCCTAGCTTACCACTAAAGCAGGTGGGAGTGGGGATTGGTGTTGATAGTGATAGTGATAGTGATAGTGATATCAACTACAGTTGATAGTGCTATGAGATGACTGTTGTTGTGAAATGGCGCTATATAAATAAAGTTGAATTGAATTGAATTGAATTGAATTGTTAGCTGGGATGTGGGGGCCTGCATGGGCTGGCCGGGTTGGGAGCTAGAGGGAGCAGAGGCACCACTAGGGGCCGGAGGGAAAGCCTGCGGACCTGCCAGGCAATCCAACCGATCATTTATTCGGGTCAGCTGAGTGAGGATGATCTGCTGTTGGTAAGCTAATTGATCTACTCGAGCCTCTAGGTTGTTAACTTTGTGCGCTGTCTGCTGGGTCACTTTGGCAGAGTCGTACTGACATGGTTTACCGAAAGTAGATACAATTATCTTTATTGTGTCTATTGTGTGTGTGTGTGATAGTGTAGCAGCCGGGGGCGAGCAGAGCACCGTACAACCTGGTAACCCTATGGACAAACAGAGACAGGGAGAGTTAGTGTTGGGCCCCGGAGGGGATGTACAGAATAGTCCAGTGCTTACTGTTTGTAGGGATGGTGTTAGACTCAAGGTTCAGCTTGGCGGCTCTGGCCAGGAAGACAGCACCCGCTGTCCCGGTTGCAGCTGGAGGTGGTTGGAGAGGCCAGGGAAAGCACGGTGCAGCTCGATCCGCCGCCAGGAGAGAGAGGGGTCCGCCGCCACGGATCTCCACCTGTGCACAGGGGAACGAGTGAAGACGAAGGTGAATAGAGCGAGGGCTTACTTGGAGCTGTGGTGATGATCCTTCCTGACGACGGATGACAGGAGGCAAGATTCAAAGACGAGGGTAGACTGGGGCAAGGAGGCTCTGGAACGAAGACAAAGGTGAGAGTAGGTTTCATCAGGGAATGGAGACAGACAACTCCACGCTGATCCGAGGGCAGCGCAGTCTAAATAGCCCTGGACCTGATGGAGAGCAGGTGTGTGCGCAGCTGAGGATAATAAGCAGCCAGAATGAGTCATCACAGGAATGATAAACACTCCTGAATGGTGCTCATCTTCATCAGAGCCAAGGCTTACAAGCTTCTAAACCTGATTCATCAAATTAATTAAAAGTTCAAGCTGGGCAGCGGTGGTAGAATACTAAAAGAATTAAACCAACTCGATATCAGAAATCCATTATCATCACAGCAAAACACATTTCGTTTTTTAATTGTAAAAAAAAAATTCTACTTTCTCTAACCTCTTGCACTGTGGATACTATTTTTACCCCATTTTTCTTATTTATTGTTACTCTGAGTGCTACTATCTCTTTGCTGCTGTCATACTGTAAATTTCCCCATTGTGGGACAAGTAAAGGATTTTCTTATCTTTAATCACTGACAAGCACTTCAGAGAAGTTAAAATTTTAGTGACTGCAGCAACTACTCAACCTTTGTGTAATTAGTCCTGGTGGGATTTTTTTTTTTTTTCTTTTTGCGGTGCACATGGAAACATATTTGGAAATGTTCACCAATCTTTAGTTGTGGGTGTTTTCCTGTCTGTTTCATGACTTTTACTTTCAATGCACTTGATAGCCAAACCATTTTCCTTTCTTGAATATTTGTCCTCACATTAGTCCCACGTAGCCGCAGGGTCCGTGTGTTATTATTGGATTTGGCAGAGATTTTACGCCAAATGTCCTTCCTGACAAAACCCTCCCCATTTACCCAGGCTTACGACCAGCACTAAGAGTATGGTTTTTTGCTCCCCCCCATGGTTTTCCTTTCCTCATTCTATTATTATTCTATTATTACTAAGGAGCTGGTGGTGGACTGCCGCAGGCATGGGCAGCCCCTCACAGCACCAGTAAATATACAGGGAACAGACATTGAGATGGTGACATCCTATAAGTACCTGGGTATTCATCTGAACAATAAACTAGACTGGTCACACAATACTGACGCACTCTACAAGAAGGGACAGCGCAGGCTGTTCCTGCTGAGGAGACTCAGGTCTTTTGGTGTACAAGGGGCGCTGCTGAAGACATTCTATGACACGGTGGTGGCATCAGCCATCACTTTTGGAGTGGTCTGCTGGGGCAGTGGCATTACTGCAGCTGATAGGAAGAGACTGAACAAACTGATTAAGAAAGCTAGCTCTGTCCTGGGGCAGCGCCTTGATCCGGTGGAGGAGATAGGAGAGAGAAGAACGGTGGCTAAACTGTCATCTCTGCTGGAGTCCGAGTTCCACCCTATGCAGGACATACTGAATGCACTGAGGAGCTCATTTAGCAGCAGACTACATCATCCCAGGTGCACAACCGAGAGGTTTCGTAGGTCCTTCCTACCAACGGCTGTCAGACTGTACAACCTAAGCAGGGCTGCTCGCAGAGATAGCAAAAAGACGTAACAAACTAATAGTTTTTTGAATGCAAAAGATGCAATAGACTTACACAATGGTCCCCTCCGGCATACAACTAGGAAAATACCGGTCACTATGGAGGGTGAGAATATGTATGGCACATAATCATACCATGTAGGATAACTAAGTAGACGGTTATGCTGTTTCATCCCATCTAGCTACAATGCTCCGCACTGGGTGTGTTTATATTTATATATCTATATATTTATTCCATCTAGCTACAATGCTCCGCACTGTGTGTTTTTATAGATCTACATATTATTCCATCTAGCTACATTGCTCCATACTGTGGGTGTTTATATATTTACATATTTATTCCACCTAGCTGCAATGTTCCGCACTGTGTGTTTATATATTCATATATTTATTCCATCCAGCTACAATGCTTTGCACTGTGTGTCTGTGTGTGTGTGTATATATATATTTTATAGTAATATGTACATATGTATATTAGCTGCTCTTGCTTGCTTGTTTTTTTCTTGCCTTCTGATTGTTGCTCTGAGTGTTGCTATCCCTGTGCTGTTGCAATCCTGGAATTTCCCCGTTGTGGGACTAATAAAGGCTTATCTTATCTTATCTTATGCTGAGCATCAAGCTAGAAGGTGGAAAGTACCATTTTTATAGTCTTTGGTATGACCCAGCTTGTGTTTGGGCCCACAACCTCCCGGTGGTGAGGCAGATGCTCTACCATTAGACCACCACTGTGGTTATTTTTCTTTCTTTGATAACACTGGTCAACACTAAATTTATTGTCAAAGTTTTTTTTAGCTGATTTAGGACAGTTTTGATGTGCTGAATCCCAAAATCACATTGGTTTTGCTCAGTCAGGTCAACTTTTTGAACTATGGCCACGTGTTTTTTACATTTTTGCTTACATGTACTTACTTTTATCAATGTCTACTATTCGGTTTACAGTACAACTGTACAACTGCTTACAACTTAGCATAAAAACCTGACCCGATCGAGCGAAACGGATGTCATTTTCGGATTCAGCAGTGCAAAATTGTCTTAAATCAGTCGAAAAAACACAGATAACTTACAAAAAAAATTATTTTTGTTATGTTGTGTAATAGATAGATGTACTTTATTGATCCCAAACTGGGAAATTACAGTGTAACAGCAGCATGACAGTAGACAACCAAAATGACAGAAACATGCACAGAATAATATACTTTACATCGTAGACGATGACCCATATAGATAGAATTATGCAATAAATGATATTAAATTATTAAATAGATATTAAATTATTATATTATTAAATATATATTAAATTATTAAATTATTATATAATAAAGTGAAACTGACTAATTATATACTTTTAAGGCCTTTTATCATTTCATCTTAATTGAAGACTGTTTGGTATGGGTATTGTTCATGATTCAGTCCAAACAAAGTGATAACAACTCAGCATTTTCTTGACTTCCTTGTTGTGCCACCAGTCGGGCAGGTGCATTCCTGCAGAATAACAGGTGATGTGTGAAACATTCCCATCAGTGCAGCACCTCTGTGTCACATTCACAACGTCCTCCCTCTCCAGTCATGATGCACATGTCTTCTGTCCTCTCAGTCCTGATGGCGCTGAGCTCCATCCCCGGGTCCCACGTGCACGGATGTGACTTGGCTCTGTCAGACTGTGGCGCGCAGGCGCCGGGGGATATAGTCGTTGGCATAATGTTGCCCTGTCATCGCAAAGTGAACGGTGTCCATCAGCGGATTCGACCTGAAAACTTCCTCTGCTCAGAGTGAGTATCGGCGCGGATCATTTACTCCCTGTACCATGATTTTACTGCAAAACTTTTCTAATTGCCTCTTTTTCCCGAGATTGTACTTGTGTTTCACTGAATTCTGCAACTGTTGCTGTGACATATTGAAGAGAAATTGATCAGTTACTCTTAAAAACTAGAAAAGCACTCAGAGAGCACATACCTCTGCCGAGGCTCCTTCCATCCCTCATGGATCACCTCCGAGATGTAATGGGCTCGTGTGTAGGCCACGAGCCAGTTCTGGTGAAAACTGCATCAAAGTCTATCAAGTATTGTTTTGGAGGATTCTTGCTAACGCACAGTGAGAGGATAAGAGCCTTGGCGGAGGTATGCATTCTCAGATCATCACCAAAATGTTACGGGGTCCTCTCTAGGCTTAGGACCACCTCTGGTGAAAATTTCATCCAAATCCATCCAGCAGTTTTTGTGTAATCCTGCTGCACAAATACAAACAAGGTCCTTGGTGGTGGTATGCAGTCTCAGATCATCACCAAAATGCAATGGGTTCTTCCTTGGCCCAAGGGCTACCTCTGGTGAAATTTTCACCAAAATCCGTCCAGTAATTTTTGCGTAATCCTGCTAACAGTGGGACAAACCACCCCGATTACATTACCTCATTGGCGGAGGTCATTACAGAATACATTAAGGTGTTATGTATATTTAATTAAAGTCATTAGAAAGTGTAGTGGAGAGAAAGAAGGTTCTGGAGACTGGATCTGTTCTGTTTGTATGTTCTCTGTGTGAGTCCTCCTCCAGTCCACAGAGCTGAGGATGAGTTGGTGATTTAAGAAGTTCAGGTATATCGGATCCAGTGATAGGATCCAGCTCCTGCGGCAGTTAAAACACATTTGTTACTACATGTGGATGTTTATTTAAAAAAAAAAGACAATGTGCTTTAATGCATCCATCCATCTTCTACTGCTTATCTGGGGTCCAGTCCAAGTCCAACCAGAGAAGCCCAGACTGTAGCCCAGTTCACATGATCCCTCCTGCAGGTGGTGAACCCACTGGAGGACAGAACTATGTGGCTCCTCTGGATACACTGGATCCTTGTCGTGACTTCTTCATGTGCATCTACTGGACTGCTCTTAGTCTGGCCCTTCACCAGGGACCAGTTTGTCTTCTGAGACCCTACCAGGGACAAGCTTCCCCTGACAACATAGCTCCTGGAATAATTAGGGCACCGAAAACCCCTCCACCACGATAAGGTGGTGAGCCATGGAAGAATAATAAAACTTCTGATATTATGTTGCTTTGGACGTTTGCTCAAGGACGTTTTCTCACTTATTTTCTCTAATGTTGAGGTAGCATGGTGGTATAGTGGTTAGCACTATTGCCTCACAGTAAGAAGGTTGTGGGTTCAAATCCACCAGCCAGCAGGGACTATCAGTGTGGAGTTTCTATGTGCTCCCCATGCTTGGGTGGGTTGATGCTGGGTATTCCGGTTTCCTCCCACAGTCCAAAAACATGCTCGTTAGGCTAATTGGAGACTCTAAAGTGGCCCGAGGTCTGAATGATGAAGGGATTAGTGCTGCACTGTGGCTGCCTCACCCCAGTGGATGAATTTGAATTTCCCTCTGGAATTCATAAAGTAGAACAAATAACAAGACCTCTGTGAATTATAGCTACTATAGACTGGTCTATATTAAAAATACTCAACATTTAAGATTCACCGGTGTCTGATTTTCAAGAAAAGTGTCACAAAAGAGCAAAGAGTGGCCAACATTTCCACTTGTTTTATATTTTTAACAGGGAACTTGCCTGTAAAGTTTAGTGATTCTTGTTGAACACGTAGCCAGGGATGAATCCTCTACTTGGGAAACAAAATGATCCTGGTTACTAAAATGAAACAGAATTGAATACTTACTGTTTGCTAATGTCCAGAAATACTCAGGAATTTAAATATACTATAAATGTCTTGTGTTTTTGTCTCTTCAGTTTTGATTTGCAGTCCTTTGTGAGATCCTTGGCTGTGATTTATGAAATTGAGAAGGTAAATGAAGCTGGATTTCTCCCTGGGGTACGTCTCGGATATCTGATGTGTGACACGTGCTCATACGCTAGCAAAGCTTTGCAGAATGTGGAGTACATGCTCAGAGTCAACAACTCCTTTGATGTAAAGTGTAACTACACGGAGCGCAGGCCCATGGTGAAGGTTATTCTGGGAGCTTTATACTCAGAGGTGTCCATCGCTGTGGCTCGACTGCTCAACGTCTACATGGTCCCTCTGGTGAGTCAGAGGCTTTCTCAGCTAAATACAAGTCCATGACGGTGTTTATTCTGAAATCTTTAGTCAGCCTTGTGGGAAGAGCTGATGAAGACTGTGTTCCACGTTTTTGGTTCATTTTACACATGATGCTTTTTTTTTTCTTTTCCCTATGAAAACACAGAGAAAGTTGTCAAAAGGTGAAAATGACTCAACAGACTCATTTATCAAGAAAAAAATATGCATGATTGGTTACTATACTCAACCTTCCTCGTTTTTTGGCCTGTTGGTACCCCAGTGGGGGTGTTGTTCTTCAATGGTAGCGGAAACACAGCACGACTGTCGCTATTGGTTTAAATCAGGGGTCACCAACCTTTTTGAAACTGAGAGCTACTTTAAGGGTACTGAGTACTACGAAGGGCTACCAGTTTCATACACATGGAAAAACAAGTTTCACCATTTAAGTTTATATATTATTATTACTGATTACTGATATTCATCTATGTGAAGACACTGATCACATTAAATTCCCACAATAATTGATAAAATGATTTAACAAGGTAGAAAGCAGATACATTTCAACATACAACACTTTATTTCTATTCTCTGTAAATGTCTCATTTTCAAATGATCACTTCTACAACATGTTGTAGGAAATCTTCATGTCCCATTTTTAGCAAATTGAGAACCATGTTTGTACAAGTTATGAATTGTGTAAGACTACAAAAATCACCTCGTTCTGATTTTTAAATCTTATCACATTTTGTCATAATCACCAAATCTACAGCATTTTAGCAAAATCATATCTCTCATACTTTATGAAAATATTTGAAACAATTTTTTAATCTTTAAATTTAATCATGCCATGCCACTCCCACGTTGCCACTTACATCATCTGGTATCTGTTTGTCAGTTAGTGAGAAGGAAGGAGGATGGAAGGAGGATTACACACCCTCCATACAGCAAACCAGGAGGCAACTGCTTGGCTTAAGGACTTTGCATTCGCTAAATAAATAATAAATAAATAGTTAGTGAGAAGCCTGGCATTGCGTGCTGTAATCTGGGGTGTAACTTGACACTGTAACTCTGAGTGAGTCTTGCAGATGTTCATCAGTGAGGAGTGTTCTGTGTTTGTTTTTGATGAAGTTCATGTCAGAAAAGGCTGATTCACAGAGACAGGTTGAACCAAACTGGCTGGCAACCTTCATAGCTGCTGTGCATATGCCATTGTACTGTTCTGTGTCCACAAGGCACCAAACGTTTGGTGCAGCCTGGAAGGCTTTGAGGTGGAGGTTGTTTTGCAGTGTTACAATTTCAATCTCCACCTGTCCAGCATCCAAGTTGATTGTTGCACTTAGTTGTTCAGCAGTGCATGTTATGTCCACTTGCATGAAAGGATTGGAAATGAATGAC
The DNA here is from genome assembly GCA_020510985.1 of Pholidichthys leucotaenia. NCBI lineage: Eukaryota > Metazoa > Chordata > Actinopteri > Cichliformes > Pholidichthyidae > Pholidichthys > Pholidichthys leucotaenia. The sequence continues at coordinate 32,562,515 of CM035842.1, read as the reverse complement.
ACACATGGCTCAAGCTGATCGAAGTCACAAAACTTGTTCTCAAACTCTTGCCCAAGTCTGTTTATCACTTCAGAGCACTTTTCTGCAACTTTGTCAAAAGTATCAAATGCGCAAGCATTGTCTTTCAGCACTGACTGTACGGAGGGAAAGTGCAGCACTTTTTCTCTTTAATTGCACAGAGAAAATGTTCATTTTGGCTTTAAATGCATTTACAGCTCTTATCATGTCAGCAACAGTCTTACCTTTGCCTTGCAGCTCACAGTTCAAAAGGTTTAGTTTCCCGGTGATGTCCGTTAAAAATGCAAGGTCAAGTATCCACTCATGGTCCTCTAGCAGTGAGACGGCTTTGCTTTTGGATTGTATGAACTCTTTGATTTCACATAAAAGTGACAAAAAAAAATGCTGCAAAACGTGTCCCCTGCTGAGCCATTGGATTTCTGTGTGTAAGAACAGATCACCATATTTAGCTGATAGCTCCTCCAATAGCACCTTGAATATCCTGTGTTGTTTGGATTTGGAGCGGATGCTGTTTATGATTTTCATGACCGGAGTCATCACAAGGTCACTTTTGCACATATGGCCTGCTGATACAGTGGCAATGCAGGAATGGTAGGAAGTCTGTCACCTTTACAGTGCGCAATGAAACCTGCATGTTGGCCGGTCATAGCAGGAGCCCTGTCTTTAGTCACCGATACCAGCTTTTCCAATGGTACCTTTTTCTCTGCTAAAAACTTCTTCATCACGTTATAGATTTCTACTCCCCTCATAGTTGTTTTAAGAAGCAGTAGTGTCAGGAGTTCTTCTTTTGTGGAGAAATCATCAAACACCATCCAAGGGGTGGGTTGGTTGGTTGGTTGGTTGGTTGGTTGTCTGTACTCAGCATTGCTTCCAATGACGCTGTGATCGCGAGACGTTCCGAGACTGTTGTGCAATAATCCAAAATGGCGACTTGCACTGACAGAACATAAACAAACTTTTCATAGGTAGCATTTCTTTTTTGTAATTAATCTGCTAGCTGATTATCTGTTCCTATCTTTATTTCTTCATATATCATTTTGCCATCTTCTCGACGGAGCTGGAGGAACCTGAGGATTATATGGACGAGTTTTATTATTGCTGCTGTGAAATGGAGGAGAATGTATCTCCCGCACTTTCCTCCTCTTCCTTGTTTAAATGACCCAGAGCAGTGGATTCTCCGAAATTAATACCCAAGAAATCATGGGACAGCTCAGAGGTTAGTGACATCTTTTTCTCTATTGAAAATAAACTTACAGCATGGATGGTAGACTTGCGTTGGTCGTCGGCCTCCGTCAGTCAATGATGACCATGGAAGAGAATCCTAAACGTCTACTCTGCTGGAACAGCACCGCCTGTGGCTGAACAGGCCGATGCGCACCGGTGTTCTACCTTCCAGCGTTGGGCGTTGGTAGGATTCAAGCCTGGGCAGAAAGATATGGAGGACAAGATGTTACCAATGCAGCATGTCCCCCCTCTCCACGTCACTGATGAATCCAAAGGAACAGCAGGGCTGCTGTAGTTTTGGCACCAGCGCCATCGCAGGAGCTGCCAGAACAATGTTGAGCACAACAGAGAACTGCCTTAGGGGATAAGTGCCTTATAAGTTGCTTTAGAGCAACTCTACCAACTTGCGTTGGTAGAGTTGCTCCATAAAGAATTCTAGAGTGTACGGGAGAGTTTGGAATTCAGCCAGGCGCAGCTCATGTCTCTCTCAGAAGAAAGCAATAGCTTGAAAAAGTCAGTAAACACACTAACCACGCAACTTGACATTGTTGTAAGAGAAAACCGGAAAATGAAGGAAACAATTCTCGACTGACAGTCACACAGCATGAGAGATAACCTGTTTTTCTCCGGAATTGCTGAAAAAAACAATGAAAATCCAGAACAGCTGATGCGTGAATTCATGTCTACGCAGCTGAAACTGCCCTCCAATGTTGAGAAATCAATTACCTTTCACCAAGTCCACCGCATTGGACAGAAAAATCCTCAAAATAACATCCCAGACCCATTGTGTGGTGATCTGCTCTGCGTGCCTGCTGCCCTAATTGCCTCCACAGCTGTGCACACACAGCATCTCCACACTGCCTGGACCGGCAGTGTGGAGATGTCTCACTGCACTCCACGAGCTTCATCGCCGTTCTCTCTCTACAACCAAAGCCACAGCCCAAGCCTGCTCTCACCAGCATCGGAGAATCCTACCTGCCTTCCACATAAGCTCCATTATCAACTCGCCTTTGCCTTCTAGTCCCCTGTGCACAGACGGAGTCTGTGGCGGCGGAACCTTATTCCTCTCCCTCCATGCGGCGGACTTCCAGCCCTTCCTCCTCACCACAACTTCCACAACACTCACCTGCCAGAGCCATTCCACCATCTGAAGAGCACTGTCTCCCTGGCCACAGCCACCGCGCTGAATCGGAGCCCCTCTCCATCTGTTCTCACAGTAAGCAACAAAGTAACTGTGTAACTCCAGTTGTGACGCTCAGTAATCCCATCTCTCTGCGTGTCTCCAGGGTTGCCAGGCCGTACGGTGTCTCGCTCAGTTCCTGGCAGTTCCAGCCCACATTCACACCACATACATATCCACTGGTTGTTAATAAACTTAATTGAATCAATTCGGAGTCTGTGTCTCGTCACTGGGTCAATAAACCATGTCAACTGTTTTCTGTTTTCCTGTTTATGTTTTCATTTTGTTTTCACTCATATTTTGTATTAATTTGTAATTATTTATCAGTCTGCATTTGGTGATGTTTTATTCTTTATATTTTTACTGTGGTGTTCTTTCTTGGGGTTGACAGCTGTCAAGTGGCATTTCCAGTTTTGTGCTCAGTGTGGGCATTGCCTTGTCAGCTGTCAAGTCCAATCACTCCTCTCTCATTACTCCCAGTTGATCCAGATTATTAATCATTGTTTTCTCCTGCCCGCTCTGATATCCACACCTGTGGCCCATTGTATTATGCCTTATTTAAGACTGCTACTCTTTGTATTTCTCGCGGCGGTCTTGATGGATGTCAGAACTTTCTAAAGTAAGTGTTACGCTCTGCGTTTTCTCCTAGTCTTCAGGTTTATCTCTTTCTTTTTTTTGTGTTATGTTATGCACTTTATGTGTGTAATAAATTACCACAAACTCAAAGTCCACCGCGTGGGTCTTTCTCTCTGTCCTGAGGGGCGATTCATGACAGAATCGGGACACAAGCTATCAGCGATCACCATTCAGTATCTCTTACACTGGTAAATAGAAAAGCTATAAGGAAAACTAGGAACTGGAAATTTAATACATCACTGCTAAAAGACAAAGACTTTATTAATTACTTTAATGAAGAGTGAGAATCATATCTGGAATATAATGACGTGTCAGGAATATCATTGTGTGTTCTCTGGCAAGCAGCAAAAGTGGTCATGCGAGGTAAGATAATCTCTTACTATTCGTATAAGAATAAAAAAGAAAAAGCACTGGTACTGGAGTTAGAAAATTAAATCACTGGAGTTGACCTGTGCTGTTTCTCCACAGGAACAGGCACTTAACAATCTGAGAAAATTAAAGCTGGAACTAAAAGAAGTTGCAAACAAAAGGACACAGTTTTTAATACAAAGACTGCGTCTTGAGAAGTTTGAACACAGTCATAAATCGGGGAGATATCTTTCTAACCAGCTTAGATTGAATAAAGAAAAAACAACCATCCACTCTATTAAGGATAAGACTGGAAATATCACCCGTGACCCTGAAGAAATAAATAACTCCTTCAGAAAGGAGGAGTTTAACCTGAGGTGAAAGCCTCCATTCATCTCAGGTTAATCCATCTGACTCAGAGATAAATGGATTTCTGGACAATGATAATTTACCACAATTAAATAATAAACAGATTACAGCTCTGGACGCACCTCATCTGGTGTCCGAACTCCAGGAGGCACTTAAGCACATCCCAAACAAAGCTCCGGGACCAGATGGTTTTCCAGTAGAATTTTATAAAGAATTCTGGCCTATGATGGCACCTACTTTCTTTTGAATGGTGAACCAAATTAAAGAAGATAATGTAATCCCTCCAAGTATGAACTTGGCTAGTATTATCCTGCTCCTTAAATCCGAAAAAGAACCTACTCTTCCATCCAGCTACTGTCCCATCTCAGTTATGAATGTTGATTTAAAAATAATTTGCAAAGCTCTCGTGAAAAGACTGGAAAGGATAATCCCGTTTATTATACACCCAGATCAAACAGGTTTCATCAAGGGTAGGCACTTGGCTAATAATACACGCAGGCTATTTAATTTAATAGACTACTGTAAGATTAATAACTTAGAAACCACAATTTTATCTCTGGATGCAGAGAAAGTCTTTGACCATGTTAACTGGAAATTTCTTTTTATGATGTTAAACAAGTTTTGCCATGAATCCGGGTTTGGAGGCCAAACCCATTTCTGACTTATTGTTATGATATGTCCTAGTTTCCTCCTGACAGCTCTGGCACACCCCTTCCTACTGTCTAGCACCGTCAGCTGCACTGTCATGGGTGCTCACACACATACACACACACACACAGGCACACACACATATGCACACGTTCCATTCACTCTCATTCACACGCTCTCTTGCACACCTGGTGTCAATCAGTTCTGCCCACGCATTCTCGCACTGGCAATCTCTTTCCTCGTTAGCTTTGGGAGTATATGTTTGCCGCTTCTGAGGAGGGAGATTGTCGGGGCATTCGCCTCTATACGCGGCAGCTAGTTCTCCCCGTATATGATCCATTACCTTTGTTGTTCTCCAGCCCGTCATTGCAAACCTGTTTATTCCGTTGGTGTTTTGGCTGGCCCTGCATCTCACCCCATTCTCCAGACTGCACGGTTCGCCCCGGATTAGCTCCAGCCCTGTAAGTGTTTTTTTGCCTTTCTCTCTCATGCTGTTTGTAGTCCTGCAGCACTAGGCTGATCGCCTTTCCTGTTTTGCGCGTAACACAGCCCTGCAGCACTAGGCTCCATATACACCAGGCTGTAGAGCATTCGGCAGGCGCCTTGTATGTCTGGTGGCCTTTATTTCATCATCTCATCATTCTGTACCTTGTGGTTGAACTGAACTGTATCTTTGTGGTGAACTTAAATAAACATGGCACTCTCTACTCCTGCGATTGGGTTTTTCATTCCCTCCCTCATGCGCCGTGTAATGGCGCACAGGGGTTTGTGACAAGTTTGGGTTTGGTTCATCTTTTATAAACTGGATTAAAACATTATATAGCTGTCCAACTGCATCTGTCCAAACAAATGATCAAACTTCTCAAAGCTTTAATCTTCAGAGAGGCACCAGGCAGGGTTGTCCACTCTCTCCCTCACGTTTTACCATCTTTATTGAACCATTAGCAGAAGCCATACAACAAAATCTTGATATTAGAGGTATCCAAACTGGAGAAAAAGAACACAAGATAAGTCTTTATGCTGATGATGTATTGATTTTCCTTGAAAACTCACAAAGATCTCTTCTTCAGACAGTGATGCTTATTGATAAATTTTCATCATTATCAGACTACTTTATTAACTGGGGTAAATCAACAGTCTTACCTATAAATTGTAATTTTTCAAATATACTGTATCCATTATTCCAATACAATCAGATAATATTAAATATTTAGGAATAGATATTTCCTCCAGGCTCTCAGAGTTCATCATCACATCATAGCACTCTGTCGGGGGTGACAGTGGGGCTGTGAGTAAACTGACCAGCGATTCCAGCGCTTCCTTGTGATTCACTGATGTGCCCTACCTGAAGCGATTGCTAAGCTAACGCCAGTTAGCTTAATGCTGGCGCCAGCCATTCCACCTAACACCAGCCTGAATCAAAGCCCAGCTGCGAGGCCCAGCGGGGATACTACCAGGCAGGCGGCTATTTGTTTGACGGGGCTCAGCAGAGATTTCACCCAGGCAGACGGCAGTAGGCGGCGGTGCCCAGCGGAGGACTTACCGTGACTGCAGCGGCGGTGTGCGACGAGACTACCCGAAGCGATTGCTAAGCTAACGCTAGTTAGCTTAATGCTGGCGCCAGTCATTCCACCTTACACCAGCCTGAATCGAAGCCCAGCTGCGAGGCCCAGCGGAGATACTACCAGGCAAGCGGCTATTTGTTGACGGGGCTCAGCAGAGATTTCACCCAGGCAGACGACGGTAGGTGGCGGTGCCTAGCGGAGGATTTACCGTGACCTCAGCGGAGCTCGGTGGCAGCGGCGGTGTGTGACGAGACTCGGTTGGAGGAGCGGGACGGGAGACCAGTTACGGCGACTATGAGCAACGAGACCAGCAACGGAAGGGGCTAGTTGGCTAGCTGAGGCCCAGCTGGATTCGAGGACGATCGGATCAGATTCTGGCGATATAAGCAGATTTTATTTTACTATCCACAGATTTTCCTTTTCCTTCTTTCCAAGAAGGACTGAAGATGGCTGCCACCGGATTAAAAAGTGGGCTGATGGGCACCACTAATAAGCCTTCTCTACTTATCTACTTCCTCTTCGTTTTGTCTTTGTGTGTCTGGACCTGCAACAAGAAGGATTTTCCGACAAACTCAACCAAAGGTGAAGTTAAAAAGTTTTATCTGTATGGATTTGGGCTTGGACATCTCACCCTACACTCTATGTGGTCTTTAAAAGCCCTGAGCAAAAACTTCCAAATTAAGGCAAACATGGCTGTTAAGCAAAAATCACAATATGGCAGAGGATATACAGTTAAAGTTCTGTTAGTTCTGCTACTTCTGGCAGGAGATATTCACCTTAACCCTGGACCTGCCACTATTAAACAGCAGACCACTGGGTTAGCACAAAACCGAGCTGTACAAAAGCAAAAACAACATTTATTTTTCCAAACTGTTAATCATGCACGAGTTCTTTGGGACACCAAGGCTAAACCAAAGGGGATCCTCGGCGGTCATTTAAACATACGGAGCATAATCCCCAAAAGAGATGAGATTTCGGTGTTGCTGTTGGACTCAAATCTGGACTACCTTTGTCTCTCAGAAAGCTGGCTACACAGTAACATAGACACTAATATGATCGATATTGTGGGCTACCAGTGTTTTAGAAAAGACAGGCAGGTAGGGAGGGGAGGAGGTGTTTTAATTTACATCAAAGAGAAATATAAATGTCAACTGGTTGATTTGAATACTTCACTTGAATGTTTAGCTGTTAATGTATGTCTCTCTCCGGTAATGAATTTCAACATTGCAGTAGTGTACAACCCACTGTCACACAACTCTTCCTTTTATAATGAATTAAGTGATCTGGTTAAACAACTTGAGAAGAACAGAGAAACAATAATTCATGGTGACTTTAATATCAACTGGTCTGATAAAAAAGACAAACAAAAACTGAAAAGCCTCATGACTAAATTTAATTACCAGCAAATCATCAAAGGACCCACCAGGATAACCAAACAATCCAGAACACTTATTGACATGGTATTTACTAATAAACCAGAACGAATAACCAGAACCTATAATCTTGTAACTGGTCTCTCAGATCATAACATGGTTCTTGCTGTCAGGAAACTTACTAAAAAGCGACTACAGTATTTTGGGGGAGTCGATATTGACAAATCAAATTTTATTATCCCCAAATCAAAAAATGAGGAGTTTGAACATTACTTAGAGAATCAAAATTGGGAGCAGCTCATGGCAACATGTGAAGTAGATGATTGTTGTAATTTTATAACTGCAACAATCACAAAGTCTATAGAAAAATTTTCAAAGCAAATTAAAAGTAGACAACAGAAGATTAGCCTACCATGGTTAAATAATGAAATAAGAAAACTTATGAAGAGGCGAGACTATGCACTGAAAACATCACTAACCTCCAAACTACAAAATGATCACCTTGTGTACAAAAGTTTAAGAAATAAAGTGGTACATGAGCTGCGAAAATCAAAAATATCTTATTACAATAAACTGATAGATCATGCAAAGGGTAACAACAGTTCCCTATGGAGGCATTTAAATAACTTAACTAATAAAAAAAACGATCAGAAGGGGGTAAAGGAACTTAGAATCAATGGCAAGACCGTCAGTGACAAGGCTACTTTGGCAAATGAATTTAATTCACACTTTGTGGGCTCTGTGGAAGACTTAACAAAAATTTTTGTGCTGCCAAATGTGCTCAACAACACAAATTCCATACTCCCAACAGATACTTTTCACATCGATGAGGTAAATGAGAAGTTAATTGCTGGTATTGTTAAAACACTGTCAAACTCAAAAACTAGTGATATCTACAATATGAGCACCTCCTTTCTCAAAATGCACAGCAAAATATTAATCAAACCACTGACTCATCTCATTAATCTCTCCATTAGGTCTAGTACATTTCCATCTGGCTGGAAAAAAGCTGTCGTCATACCAGTTCATAAATCAGGCAGTAAAGACGATATATGCAATTACCGCCCAATCTCTATCTTACCAGTCCTATCTAAGGTTCTTGAAAAAGTTGTAGCTACACAGCTGATAGACTACTTACAAGACAGTCAACTTCTTCATCCACATCAATTTGGTTTTAGACCAGGATACTCAACAGAAACAGCAAATTGTTGCCTTATTGAAAACGTCAAACAGTCCTTGGACAGGGGTAATGTGGTAGGAGCTGTTTTTCTAGATCTCAAAAAGGCTTTCGATACTGTAAACCACAGTTTGCTTTTATCCAAAATGGTATCTTTTAACTTCTCCCCAAATACATTAGAATGGTTTGCATCTTATCTCCAGAATAGAGAACAGTGTGTAAAAGTTCACCAGGATAAATCCTCATTTTTAAACAACCGCATGGGTATCCCACAAGGGTCCATTCTTGGTCCTTTACTTTTCAGCATTTTTATTAATGACTTGCCGTTACACTGCTCAGCTGCAACATGCCAACTTTATGCAGATGATGCAGTTATTTACACAGCTGCCAAGACTCCAGCACAGGCTGCAGATGTACTGTCTACAAGTATGGTTGATGTCCAAGAGTGGCTCCTCAAGAACCATCTATTGCTGAACCTTCAGAAAACAGTCTCAATGTGCTTTTCAATCAAAAAATGTAACCTGCAACATTTTAAAGTTAATATACATGATCATGACATCAGTTTAGCTACAGAATTCAAATACCTTGGCATTGTACTAGATCCTCAACTCAAATTTAATCTTCATATAAAGAAAATTTCAAAAACAGTAAAAAAAAATCTGAACTGCTTTAAATTAATTAGATATTACATACCTTACGAAGCAGCTGCACTGTATATGCATTCTATGGTTTTTTCTCATATATCATACTGTTTGACAGTCTGGGCTCAAGCAGCCCCTTCCACAATAAGACATATAGGTTCATTATATAATCAAACCCTAAAAATCTTGGACAAAAAGCCCATTAGGTGGCATCACTGTAATGTTTTAAAAAATACAACCTATTGAGTTTTGAGAGCTTCATTGACCTCTGTCTTCTGAAATTAACGTTCAAATGTTCCCATAAATCAGCACCCGAGCCACTTGCTGGTTTCGTCCAAAGACAGGACAGCAGCAGAGCCACCAGGAGTTCTGTTAACAATAACTGTAAAATATTCCACCGCAGAACCACATTTGGACAAACAGCTTTCTCTATAAAGGGCAGTCACATCTGGAACACAATGCCAAATGAAATTAAAATAATAACGGACTTTAAAACATTCACTAAAAATGTTAAAAACTGGCTGAAAAATAAACAAGAATGTACTCATGTATGAATTATTTGTCTGCAAAGTGAGAGTGAATGAAGGGAAGGAATAAATGTGTTTGTTTATAGTGAGTGACGGAGGGAGGAAGGCCTGAAATAGGCAAATGTGAGTTATGTTATATGTGTTAAATGTGAGTCAGGCTGTTTTATTTGTGTATTTATAATATTTATGTTAAAGGTGAGTCAGGCTGTTATATTTGTGTATTTATAATATTTATAATATTTATAATTGTGTATTTATAATTTTTCTGCATTGATGTATGTGGTTATTGTGTATATTTTTATCTTGATTCTTTTTTCTAAAGCCCATCCAGGGACAAGAGTTGCAAATTAGCTAATAGCTATACACTCTATGTGCAACACATCAGATTGATTGTCTTTGATTAATTGTCTATGTTTATTGCACTGTCCCTGTCAAATAAACTAATCTACTACTACTACTACAATGACTGTTTCATTTAGGTCTGATCAGATTCCTCCACGCAGCTCTGTCCTTCACCCTCCGCTGCCAGGAACTCCCAGCCTTGTTAACCCAGGCGACGTCTTAGCCGGTATGAGTTGCTTTCTGACTGACCATTTCATGAAACTGTTTGCAAAGTATTTGAGTACCACTAGCTTTTGCTGGACTAGCGGCACATTCTTGGCAGATAGAGGTATTATCAGTGGCAAGGACAGGCCAAGACAAACTGACTCCAGTATCTGTTGCAGTGACTGACCAGATGATAGGTTTGTTTATCTGTGCTCTTTGTGTAGTGCATGTCATGATGCACCGACTGGCAAAAGTCCACCACAGACCTTGCGACAGATGTGCTTACCCCTTATATATATACAGTATATATATATAAAATGACAAAATTGTTGGTACCCCTCTGTTAATGAAAGAAAAACCCACAATGGTCACAGAAATAACTTGAATCTGACAAAAGTGGTAATAAATAAAAATTCTATGAAAATTAACCAGTGAAAATTAGACAATGCTTTTGAATTGTGGTTCAACAGAATTATTTTAAAAAACAAACTCATGAAACAGGCCTGGACAAAAATGATGGTACCCTTAATTTAATATTTTGTTGCACAACCTTTTGAGGCAATCACTGCAATCAAACGATTTCTGTAACTGTCAATGAGACTTCTGCACCTCTCAGCAGGTATTTTGGCCCACTCCTCATGAGCAAACTGCTCCAGTTGTCTCAGGTTTGAAGGGTGCCTTCTCCAGACAGCATGTTTCAGCTCCTTCCACAGATGTTCAATAGGATTTAGATCAGGGCTCACAGAAGGCCACTTTAGAATAGTCCAGTGTTTCGCTCTTAGCCATTCTTGGGTGTTTTTAGCTGTGTGTTTTGGGTCATCATCCTGTTGCAAGACCCATGACCTGCAATTGAGACCAAGGTGTCTGACACTGGGCAGCACATTTCTCTCTAGAATACCTTGATAGTCTTGAGATTTCATTGTATCCTGCACAGATTCAAGACACCCTGTGTCAGGTGCAGCAAAGCAGCCCCAGAGCATAACAGAACCTCCTCCATGTTTCACAGTAGGGACAGTGTTCTTTTCTTGGTATGCTTCATTTTTGCGTCTGTGAACATTCAGCTGATGTACCTTGCCAAAAAGTTCCAGTTTTGTCTTGTCTGTCCATAGGACATTCTCCCAGAAGATTTGTGGCATGTCAATATGTATTTTGGCAAATTCCATTTTGGCTTTTTTATGATTTGTTTTCAACAGTGGTGTCCCCCTTGGTTGTCTCCCATGAAGTCCACTTTGGCTCAAACAACGATGGATGGTGCAATCTGACACTGATATACTTTGACCTTGGAGTTCACCATGAATGTGTTTAGAGATTGTTCTGGGCTCTTTTGTTACCATTCGTATTATCCGTCTCCTCCATTTTTCATCAAGTTTCCTCCTGCGGCCACGTCCAGGGAGGTTGGCTACAGTCCCGTGGATCTTAAATTTCTGAATAATATGTGCAACTGTAGTCACAGGAACATCAAGCTGCTTGGAGATGGTCTTATAGCCTTTATCTTTAACATGCTTGTCTATAATTTTCTTTCTAATCACCTGAGACAACTCTCCCCTTTGCTTCTGGTCCATGTTTAGTGTGGTAAACACCATGTCAACAAACAGCACAGTGACTACTTGTCACCCTTTAAATAGGCCGACTGACTGATTACAAGTTTGTAAACACCTGTGACGTTAATTAGAGGACACATCTTGGTTGAACATGTCCCTATGGTCATATTATTTTCAATCTTTTCTAGGGGTACCATCATTTTTGTCCAGGCCTGTTTCATAAGTTTGTTTTTTAAAATAATTCTGTTGAACCACAATTCAAAAGCATTGTCTGATTTTCACTGGTTAATTTTCATAGAATTTTTATTTATTACCACTTTTGTCAGATTCAAGTTATTTCTGTGACCATTGTGGGTTTTTCTTTCATTAACAGAGGGGTACCAGCAATTTTGTCCATGTCTGTATATATATATATATATATATATATATATATGGGGTGGGAATTGCAAGGGACCTTACAATACAATACGTATTGCAATATTTCTGCAGTACCATAAATTACATGTATAATTGATAAAGATTGGTACATGCGTTTAGGGATCAGTGCATCACTGTGAGTGACAAGTATTGCAATATTTTGCTGAATCAGTCTTTGGCCCCCTCCCCAGCACCATTTAATGGACCAAAAAATGAAATGGTTTTTATTACTCTGTACCTAAATAGGTACGTTTGTATTTGTAACATTAATTAAGAATTTTTAATAACTAGTACATACCCATGCATGCCCGTGCATACCCGTGCATGCCCATAGAAACCAAGTATAAGCAAGTATTTCTGCATGCCCATAGAAAGCAGGTGTAAGAAATGGTGTAAGCAAACACGTCAGCACTCATTCAGTGATGCCTACCTTTGATCGCTGATGAAGCCATAGGGAGTCTTATTATCATGAAGCATGCCTGCGTTTGATCTTTGAAGATGTCCTATGATCTGTGATGATGGCATAGCGAGTCCTATGATGCCTGCATTTGATCCTGGTTTAAATTAGTGTGTCCTATTCTTAATTGGGTGATGAATATCTCTTCTTTCCCGTTTCTGGCAACTCCCATTCAGTTTAAAGTGCTGTGTCCTATTGGTAATCGGGTGATGAGTATCTCTTCTTTGGTGAGTGATGGTCTATATGACATCATAAAGACATGAAGGCAGGCATTGTGAGTGATGGTCTATATGACATCATAAAGACATCAAGACAGGCATCATAGGACATCATGCCTGCATACTGAGATTAAATTACATTCCCCTTCTGAAAACAATACAAGACGACCTTGTGTGTTGGAGGACATTATCTATATCACTAATGGGAAGGGTTGCACCCATTAAAATGATGGTCCTTTCTAAAATCAGCTATTTATTTTCAATGATTCCTACCCATCTATGGCCTGGTTTAAATCTCTAGACTCAAATATAAGTAAATTTTTATAGAAGGATAAACCATCACGGATCAGTTTAAAAACTCTTCAAAAAGCAAAAGAGTGCAGAGGTTTAGATTTACCAAAAAATTTTTTAATTACTTCTTAGCCAATAGACTGCAGTTTGTTTTTAAATGGACAAAATCAACCTCCCGAGGAAAGCAATGGCTGGATGCTGAGCAGGCTCTCTGTGGGTCACTGACAATCTCTGACTTACCTTTCCCTGTATCAAACGCCATGACTGTTTTAAAAGCATTAACATTAGCTCCTCTCTGGCAGCCTGGTGGAAATTTTCAAAAATGACGGGGTCTTCACTTGCCCCTTGCAAACTCATGCCCATTTGGAATAATCCTGACATCCTGCAACAAAAGAGGATTTAAAATTTTTCACTATGGTATGAGAAAGGAATAAAAAACTTTTTATTCGAGGTGGAAATTTTATTCAATTTCAAGAACTACTGTCACAGTATGACATCAGTGATAAAAAGTTTCTTGAATACCAACAGCTTAAATCCATAATAAAATCAAGATTCAATCTTAATCAGACAGATTTAGAGGTACCAGTTAAGGTGACAGAGTTTCTAAATTTGCGTTCCCCTAAACTGATATTGAAAATATACAGACTGTTATCAAAAGTGGATGAGTCAGTATCGATGAGTCAATCGATAAGTCAGCTATAAAGATGAAAGCTTTTGGACACAAATATGTTTAAACACTTTTAAGATGACTAAAAACTTTAATTTACAACTCATACAGTACAAAGTTCTATATAGAACTCATTACACAGGACAAAGGGTGTTCAAAATGGGCCACAAAGATTTGTGTGAGTCACACAAATCTGCTCCCACTGCACCAGCAACATCCTGGATAGTTATATGCATGCAATGTAGTCCTGTGCACTGGTCCAAAAGTTCTGGCAGAAGACATGTGAAGACTTATCGGCATGGCTTGGGTATCGTATCCCATCCTCACCCACACTTTGCATGTTAGGTGATTTAAGTGAAATAAATATAGAGGCAAGGATGTCACACATGGTTCTTACTGCCTTATGCATCACAAAGAAAACTATCCTCATGAACTGGAAATCAAGAAATAATTTATGTACGACTCACTATAATAACATACTATCAGATTATATTAGTCTGGAGAGAATGTCTGCCTCCTCAAATAACCAGTTGCCTGAATTCATTTCTCTCTGGTCCCCGCTTATTAATTCTATAACATGAGGGGTGGCGGGAGGTGGTTTACTCTCCTTGGCGCCTCTGGCAGCTGGCTGAGCCCTGACCACGAGGGGTTTCTGTGATCCACTGGGGCTGGTGTCCAGGGAGCCTGTTCCGGGGTGGCTGTGTGTCTGCCCTGGGGGAGTTGGTGGGGGTGAGGGGCTGTGGGGTGGGCCGGGGGGTGAGCTCTGCCTCTTGGTTGGTGCTGGGTCTGGCCCTGGGCCCCTGGTGCTGGGGAGGGGGGGGGGTCCCCTTCTGGGTCAGGGTCAGGTGTGCGCCGGTGGTGCGGGCCGGCCACAGCACGTCCTTGCGCAGTGGGATTGTGCCCTCCCCAGAGCCCTGGCGGTGCTCTCTGGACTGGTGCCTGCATCCCGGGGGGGGGGGGGGTGTTGCCCCCATCCTCTGGGGCCTGTGGATGTGGGTGTGCGTGTGTATGTGTGTGTCTGCATGCATGTGTGCAAGTGTGCATGAGCGTGGGTCTGAGTGGGTGTGTGCAGGTGCGGATGTGGGTGCATGCACATGTGTGTGTGGTGTGTGGGCATGCAGGGTTGTGTGTGGGTGTAGGTGGGCATGTGTGATGGTGTGTGTGTGTGTGTGTGTGTGTGTGTGTGTGTGCACATGAGAGTGGGTGTGTGTGTGTAGCGGGTACCTGTAGGTGGACTTGCAGGGGTGGAGGATGTGTGTGTGGGTGGGGGGACCTCATTGGGTGGTGGGGGTGGGGTGGGCCATCTGGTGGCCTGGAGTTTGGCAGCTCAGGGCCTGCTTTTCCCAGCCGCCCTGCCGTTGTGTCACGGGGCGAGACACTTTGTTGCATTGCCTCTGGTGTCCTTGGGGCCGGGTGTGTGTGGGTGGTCGGGAGGGCCGTTGGCACAGGTTGGCGGCCGTGTTGCCATCGGTTTGCTCCGGAGTGCCTGCAGCTGCGGGGTGGCCTGCCCCTGTCTCTGTGTGTCTGGAGTGGGTCATTGGTGGGCTTGCAGTGGGTGCTCGGGGGTGTCGCTTGGCATATGGGGCACCATATGGGTCCGGCTTATTGTTCATTATTGTGATTACTGTTGTGTATGTTCATGTGCGCAAGATGTGTGGGAGTGGGTGTGGATGTGGCTGCTCCATCATGCTTGTGGTGCTAGGAGCACCGGGGTGTGACGATGGCGGGTCCTGGGCTTCTCAGCCTGGTGGCCCTCGCCCTGGGTTGGGATTTGGGGGCAGTGGGTGGCCTCCTAAATCAGTTTGTGAGCTGGCTTCTGCAGGGAAGGCAGGCTCCTTTTTGGACCGTCTCCCTCCCAGTCTTAACCCCCCCCCCCCGATTCTGGGTGGAACATACATCTTCTTGTATACACTTAGGGTCTTGGGGTGGGGGTGTGCCACACTGTGTCGGTGAAGGGGATACCTCTGTCTGATGTGCATTGGACTGCCCTCACTTCAATTTTAATTGCATTTTAGACACTGAGGGCTTGGGGGGATGGGAGCCCCGCTGCTTATTGCAGTGGCTAGTAGTGCTCCAACCATCATCCCCCCAGTTTTAACTGCACTATGGTAGTTCACACACCTGCACACAATCACATCACACAACTGACACACACCCATCATGATTTGTGCAAAGGGGAGGGGGTCGTCCCCCACCCCTGTTGCCCTCCTTCTGCTGGGGGTCTGGGGGCCCGGGGACCCGCCGGGGGCCTGGGACCTGTCATGTTGTCAAAATCCCTGGGTGCTGCCGAATGAGTAGATGCGAGCAAGAGAGTAAGAGAGAGTGAGGGAGTGATGAGTGAAGATGATGATGATGGGGCGGTTTTGTGTGGCACTTTGCATGTCGGGTGGCATCTCAGAGTGCCTGCAGTGGTCCACTGATCAGTTGCTCAGGTGGGCGTAGGGGGTGGTGGTCTGCTTCTGTGGCCACAGCCACCCTGGGGTGGGTTGGCAGGGGTTGTGGCTGCTGGCCTGCTGGGCGCTGGTGCACATTCATGCTCGCTGCATCTGCATCGCGGTCGCCCTAAGTAATAATAATGAATTGAATGAGTGTGGGTGAGTGTGTGGGGAAGAGCACGAATGGATGTGAGTAGGTCAGAGTGAGAGTGAGATTGCATGTATAGGTGAACGTGAGTGAGTGCGGGTGACTCTGAAGGCGAGTAGGAGTGGGAGTGAGATTGAGCGGGTACAGGAGTGAGAAAGTGTGGGCGGGTCCAGGAATGTGAGTGTGGGATTGTGTAGGGGAGAGGGCGAGTGAGAGTGAGTGAGTGCGTGTGGGTGCATATGAGAGCATGAGGGTATGAATGTGTGGGAATGGGTGTGTGTACTGGTTGGGAGGCACTGGATTGAGGGGGTAGTGCCTCTTGGCTATGTGGGCTCCCCTAGATGGGGGGGCCTTCTTTGGGCGTGGGGGTCCTGGGGGGGGGGTGGCGGGGTGCTGGGGTGGGGACGGGCCCGCTGTGGGGGTGCCTGGGGGGTTTGCGCCGGGGGAGCGGGCCGGTCTCCATCCCAGGGGGTGGGGGCAGTGGCCTCCTGGTGCACGGGGGCTGGCATTGACCCCATTGGGGGGGTGGGGGACTGGTGGATCTGGGGGCGTGGGCCCGTTGCGCCGGCCGCCTGGCAGCCCAGCCTCCCTCAGCCATCCTTCCTGGGGCGGATGCCTGGCTTTCCTGGGGCTTGTTGGTCTTGGACATTTGTGCTCTCTTGAGGTTGGCGGCATTGTCCTGTTTGCTCAGGGTTTCCGGGGGCGGGGAGGGGGAGTTGCTGCAATCAGCCACCATCTTCGTATGTTTCCTGACAAACCACTCACATGCACACTTATTTTGCACATGCTCTCATACACGTGCACACGGATGCACACACACAAATGTCTCTCCTTTAACAGGTGCGGATACCAGACTCATGTTGAGGCCTCTTTGGTGGAAGTAGCAGTCTGTCTTTTGTTTAATTTAGTTGTTGGTTTGTTTGTCTTTTTTATCTGTTCATCTCCCTTTTCTTCCCCCCTCCCCACACCTCCTTTCCCCATTCCCCATCCTGTTGGGTCCTTCAAGGGTAAAATAATTTAAATAAAGTATTAAAGTTATTATAAAAGGAGTTTACAACAATATGCAGTACATATATAGGTACTGACTAAAGCTCCTTTTTTCAAAGTAAGTCTGTTTGGCAAAATAAGGGTAGCAGATTTCTGTTCTGCTCACCTAGCTGCCTGACAGGACGGGAGGGGGGAGGGACACTATCTGAATAAAGAGGAGGGAGGGGAGGGACACCATCTGAATAAAGATTATCAGCTGCACTGTACTGCTGCTGTACACGGACTCATCACACTGGATGCTAAACCATCGGCACTTTGCCAGATGCCGGTCCAGCTGCTTGGTCAAATTCTCAGACATTGCTGACATTCTTCTAACTATGGTACTTGCCCCCATTTGCACATCGGAGAGAGTGGAGATGACATCAGTTCCATTCTTTGTCTTTAAATACAGTGTTTGCAGCTATCATCATTGCCTCTTTGAAAACCTCCCCATCTGTAAATACCTCCTTCTTCTTTATCAAAAACTGTGTAGCTCTAAGTTCAAGTTCAAGTTCTGCTTGAACTGCTGCCTCTGCGACCCGGACCTCCGGAAAAGCGGTAGAAGATGGATGGATGGATGGGTGTAGCTCTAAATGAGGCTTTGGTTGTTTTTTGGGAACTTTTCAGTGGCCTTGTGAAAAGAGACTGCTGTTTGCCCAAAATTGCTTTTAACTCGTGCTCTCTTTGCCCGCAGTGCGTTGCCCGGTGGGTAGTTAGCATAGTAGCTTTCGTGGCACGTACTGAAGTGTCTTTAAACATCATGTCATTTTGCTGTTGCTACAGTCGCCCCACAAAGGAGACACACACATTTTTCTTTCACCGTAGTAAAAAAGAACTGTTCTTCCCATTCACTGTGAAAACGATAAGTTTTCATTCTTTTTTCTGCCATATTTTTGGAGGTAGAATCTGCATTCAACTCTTCATCATCGCGTAGCCCGATAGCTTATCTCACTAAATGCTAAAACTTGTCATGTGCACAGTACTGACCTTTGAACCAGAATAAATCCAAGTATATGTATATTAAACATTTTTATTTTTAATTGTTTTTATATTTTTGTTTTAAAATCTACACATCATTGCAAGTGTGATTCAAAAATAATGGTAACACAGTTTAAGAAATTTAGGATAAAGCTCATTGGTGACTAGTGCTGTTTTCAGAACAGGCTCACAGGCGACTCATGCGGTTCCTGCAGGTGACCTGGTGCCCGCAGACACTGTGTTGGTGACCCCTGGTTTAAATATTAAAGACAAGACTTCTATGGCACCATCAGTCCAGTGAATGGCTGAGTCAAAGTAAACTCTTCAGTCTCATTTAGCACCAAGGAGATCATCTTAATTACTGCCCAGGATATTTCACTCCAAATAGAATAATAGAATGTCACGATATCCTAGGAGGGAGGACCAAAACGCAGGAGAACATGGGGATCTATTAAAGCTCATAGAAATGTAAATCATAGAAAATACCTGTGGTTCCCCTCAGCCTGCTGGCATTAAGAGCCCTGACTGTCTGAATTTTTGTGCAAAGCCACCAAAAATCTACATTATCCCAGATTTTTCATAGATGCAACTATGGGATCAATATGAAAGGCTTACGTCATTTTATTCACAAGTCATCACATTTACAAGATGTTTTTTCACCAGAATTCAAATTTATCCCCGATTTTTCAAAGGTAGAACTATGATATCAGTGTGAAACATGTATGTCATGTACTTTCTGAGTTGCCATGTTTATAATGATTGTGGAAGGATTGACCTGTGACCTTGACTTCAAGGCTACCCAAATTTCAACTCTTCCGAGATTTGTCATAGAAAAATCACAACGGAAATTTGAGTGTGCCAATGCCAATCCCTTCTTTGATTTAACCCACGATAGCACAGTAAAAAAAATTAGGAAAATCAACTGAATTTGAATGAAAGTCAAAAATCTTGACCTTTGACTTTTTGACCCCAGACCCACAATTTGAGGTCAGGGTCTCAAGGTAAACATGTGTACCAAGTTGTTGACCCTAGCTTTCTTGATTCTTGGAATATAGTTTATATGGCATTTTGACAGTGACCTTTGACCTTGCAATCCAAACCCATAGTCAGAGGTCAGGATAAGGACCTGTACTTATGTAGCGCTTTTTCTATTCTCAAAGGCCACTCAAAGGTCTTCACTAGAAGCTACACTAACCCGGTATTCTAAGGATCGATCAGAGAAAGATATCTAGAGTCAATTTAGTCACCAGTTAACCTAACATGCATGTCTTTGGATTGTGGGAGGAAACTTGAGCCCCAGAGTAAACTCACACAGCACAGGGAGAACATGCAAAGTCCACACAGAAAAAGGTTCCTACCCCTGCCAGCCTGGGGATTCGAACCTGGAACCTTCTAGCTGTGAGACAACAGTGCTAACCACTGTACGGGGTTGAACAAATCCGGGATTTTTCTTAGCTACAACTATGCAGTCCCTCTAGGATTTCACGGGCTGTTTTTTTGATTGTTGCAGGCCAAAAAGCCTGAATTTGCAGGAGCCTTTATAAAAAGTTGCAATAAAAGTTAGTGTTTTAGAGGTTTTTGTACTAAAAAATTGTGTGAGGAAGTACAAATTTTAAAGCAGATGCTTTTTTCTATAGTTTATTGCAATGCTATTTTATATAATACCACAAGAAAACCACAGAATTGTCAAAAAATCCCTGCTGAACAATGATTTAGTACCTCAGCATCATCAATTTACTATCTGGATTATAACCAGTTGTATAGTGTAGATGTTTTGGGGTGTTAACATATCATGGCCTTTGATAAAATGACTCCACAGTTTGTCACTGAAGTAAAGAGAAGACCAATCACCAGCCTGCAGCTGGATGTTCAGTAAACTACAACAGAATGGCAGCTGGGTCAGTCTGGCTGGATGATGGGGATATTTGTGTATGCTGTCCCATTATCAGTTAGATCTGCTCTGATATCAGTGGAACATGCGGGGAACCTGGGTATGTTCTTAGATTTCTGCTGACCACTGCAGATCCTGAGTCCTGATTTTACATGAACCTGCTAATCTGTGGGCCATGAAAGTGATATTATTAGATCCAGCGGAATTCTGCTGTGAGGAACTCACACTTGTATTGATACTACTTTTGTCATGATTCCGAGTGTGGATCAGAGCCGTACTCGAGTCTCAAGGTTTTGCTGCCCATTTTCTGTATATGTATTTGTTCTTGATTTTTTCTTCCATTATGGTTTGTGCTTTTATTTTGACAGAGCCGTTATGTGACTTCCTCCTGTCAAATCTTTTCATGGGTTGTCACAGCTGTTGTCTTTAATTACTTTTCCACTCATGCATCCACACCTGATTTGCATTTGGGTTTCCCACTTATTGTTATTATCAGCTGACAGTGGTCTGACAGCTGCGTCTGACACTCATTGAGTCAAGAGTACTTTTTTCTTCATTTTTGTTTGTTTTTATTGATTGTTTTTATCGATTTTATTTATTTTTTTTATCTCTGTTTGTTGTTATTAGTTTTTTTATTTACTGTTACCTCTGTTTTGGCCTCGCCTAAAAGTCCATTCGGACGTACGAGTAGCTGTTTTTGGCTAGCTGCGGGCTACCCATCTCAGCGCCTGGAACGCCATGGCTCCTTCTCCATCATGTTCCCACTGTTTCTCGCTCCTCGATAAGGTCTCTGAGCTGGAAACGAGGCTCTCCAATCTTTAAAAGATTCGGGAGGCCGACGACCACATCAACACCATCATTCTCGGGCGATCATCAGCTCCGGCCACCGCCTCGCAGCTGGCGGAAACTGCTACTTATTTGGGTGAGTTCAGCGCGTCTCCACCTAGCTCTACACCTGCTCCAGCCTGTGCAGATTTCCATGACCTCACCAACAAACACTGGTTTCGTCTCAGGGCTAAACCAAAAGCTTCGCTTGGTCCCTCTCATCCTTCATCTGTGCCCTGGACCTTGGTTCAACCAGCTAATGGCCATCGTCATTCAACCTGAGTGGGCCGCGCCTCTTCTCTGTCCTTGAATAACAGATTTGATATCCTTTCCCTGGAGGATTTTCCCCACCTGGACGCTGGACGCCCACCCGTGGACGCCCCTCATTCTCCCTCCTCTCCTTCAGCGGCGGCTTATGTCCACAAACCCTGGATAAAGACCACCCAGGGTGTGTCAAATTACACACCTGCTCCAGATAGAAGAAAAGAGCGCATCTCCCCGCCTTCACAACATCATCCTCTTCACAATTCATCTCCACATCAGAATCCACCGACAAACGCCCCCCAGACAACACTGGTAATTGGTGACTCAATCATGAGGAACGTCAGAAGCAAGTACTGAGTGACTCGATTTTTTCCCGGGGCTAGAGTCTCTGATATTGAAGCTCTTAACCCTGACCTGCTGAATGAATTCCCTCACGTTCAAACTGTTGTTGTGCATGTGGGATGCAATAACATCCCAGATGAAGCATCTGAGATTTTAAAAAGTGACTTCAGGAGCCTTCTGTCCACTCTCATGAACTGTGGCAGACGTGCGCTCGTCTCTGGGCCTTTGGCACCTCTCAGGCGAGGCTGTAATCGTTTTAGCAGAACACTCAGTCTTAATTCTTGGCTGTGTTTTACTTGTCTTATTTTTAACATTGGTTTTGTTGACAATTTTAACTTATTTTGGAACCGCCCATCACTTATGAGGCCTGATGGCATCCACCCAAATAGACTTGGTGCACGTGTTTTAAGAGACAATCTTCTCTATTTTATTCAATGTTTTTTGGTACAGTGACTGAAATTTGGTGTGTTTACTCACTCTGAAGTTTCTGGGTTTGCCAAACTGCCCTTTTTTGGTCCTGTTCCCATGTATTGTATCAATCCCATTGACTCAGGTGGTCTTTGCCGTTTGGATCAGCCTTTGATTTATAATCCTTCAGAGACTGAGTCTGTCTCCCGTTGCACTATATACTGTAACCCAGGACAAATACAACACAACCTGAAAAACACTCTCACTTCTGCAGCTCCTCCTCATCCACCACCTTTCAACTTTGCCCCTCTCTCCTCCCTTAGAGAACCTTTTTCTGCTCCCTCTAAAGTTAATAAAAAAGTTTTAAAAAATAGAATGCATAAATTTCCCAGATTGATTAAACAAAATGTTGGTAAAATTCTAATCCAGCCTCAAGTCTCTAAAATTAATAAAATGAATAATTTGGCCTCTGTTCCCCCCCAAAGTTTAAAAATTAAATGTGGCTTATTAAACATTAGGTCTCTATCTTCTAAGTCTCTTCTGGTCCATGATCTATTAATCGATCACCAGATCAATCTACTATCCCTCACAGCGACCTGGCTTGGGCTTGATGATTATGTTGATTTGAATGAATCAGCTCCCTCTGGGTATTTAAACTGTCATAACCTCAGAGGTTCTGGTCGTGGTGGTGGAGTGGCGGCAATTTTCCATTCTAAATTACTAGTTAATGTTAAGCAGAAATTATGTTTTAATTCTTTTGAAGGTTTGGTCCTCAGTGTGGGGCCTGTTGGCATTCTTGGCTTGAACCCAATTCTCTTTGCAATAGTTTATCGTCCTCCCACGGCCTATTCAGAGTTTCTATCGGAATTTGCTGAATTTTTAGCTCATTTAGTGCTGAAACCGATAGAATAATCATTGTAGGGGACTTTAATATACATGTTGATGTTGAGAGTGACTGTCTTAATAAGGCTTTCAATTCAATTTTAGACTCAATGGGGTTTTCCCAAAAAGTAAAAAATTCTACCCATTATTTCCACCATACATTGGACCTTGTTTTGACTTTATGATATAGATATCGAAAATCTGGTTGTGTCTCCTCATAATCCTGTACTGTCTGACCATTGTCCGTTAATTTTTGATTTCATTTTCTCTGATCACTTATTTCCTAAAGAAAAATACTACAACAGCAGATGTCTTTCTGATGACGTTGTTGCTAAGTTTTTGCAGATTGTCTCCTCTTTGCCATGGGTCAACACTACAGAAACACCTGATAAAAGTGATGGAGAGTCTGCTCCATTCATGATTGACAGCATGGTTGATGGTGTTACTGCCTCTCTGCATCAGATTCTAGATTTGGTAGCCCCTTTAAAAAAGAAAAAGTCTAACCAGAGATTTCTTACCCCTTGGTTTAACTCAGAAACTTGTGGCTTAAAACAGAAAACTCGTCAATTGGAAAGAAAATGGCTTTCAACTAATTCAGATGAATTCTACTTGGCGTGGAGAAATCATCTCTTAATCTATAAAAAATCTCTTAGAAAAGCTAGATCAAGCTATTATTCTGCATTAATAGAAGCAAACAAGAATAACCCCAGGTTTCTCTTCAACACTATAGCCAGGCTTACAAAGAGCCATGACTCGGTCAATCCTCGCATCCCCCCTGAGCTTTCTAGTTAGGACTTTCTTAACTATTTCAATCTTAAAATTTTATCTATTAGAGATTAAATCAGTCAGATTCTTCCTACCGTAAACTCTAGTACATTAACTACTGCAACTAACTCAATTGATATCTGCTTAGATAAGTTTATTCCAATCGACCTCTTAGAGTTGAATAAAATAATTTCCTCTTCTAAGCCTTCATCTTGCCTTCTGGACCCTATTCCTTCCACATTATTTAAAATTATTTTCCCAATTATTGGTAGCCGTATTCTTCTTCTCATTAATTCTTCTTTAACTCTGGGTTATGTTCCACTGGCTTTTAAAACTGCTGTAATTAAACCTTTACTTAAAAAATCGATGCTCGATCCTGGAGTTTTGGCCAATTATCGACCAATCTCTAATTTGCCTTTCATTTCTAAAATCTTGGAAAGAGTTGTTGCTGTGCAATTATCTGACCATTTGCAGGGAGTTGGTTTGTTTGAGGTGTTTCACTCTGGGTTCAGAGCTCATCACAGCACTGAAACTGCCTTAGTGAAGGTCTCTAATGACCTTCTGACTGCATCTGATAATGGACTTGTCTCTGTTCTTGTTCTTTTAGATCTCAGTGCAGCCTTTGACACTATCGATCATGCCATTCTACTTGATAGATTGGAACACTTTGTTGGACTCAGTGGAACTCCGTTGCAGTGGTTTAGATCTTATTTGTCTGATAGATTTCAGTTTGTCCATGTAGTTCCACAGGGATCTGTGTTGGGCCCTACTCTTTTTAGTCTATATACTGTATGCTCCCGTTGGGCAATATCATCAGAAAGCATTTTCACTGTTACGCAGATGACACACAACTATACCTGTCAATGAAGCCTGATGATTGTGATCAGTTGGCCAAGTTAGATGCCTGTCTTAAGGACATCAAAGCTTGGATGACTTGTAATTTTTTACTCTTGAACTTTGATAAGACTGATAAGACATTGTTGTTGGCCCAAAACATCTTAGAAATTCCTTTTCAGATTATGCCCTTAATTTAGATGCGGCCACTCTCACTCTGAACAGTTGTGTGAGGAACCTTGGAGTGATTTTTGACCAGGATTTGTCCTTTAATTCACATATTAAAACTGTTTCTAGGACCGCCTTATATCATCTGCGCAATATTGCCAAGATCAGGTGCATCTTGTCTCTGGGTGATGCTGAGAAACTGATTCATGCCTTTGTCAGTTCGGGATTAGATTATTGTAATTTGCTACTATCTGGTTGTCCTAAAGTATCTTTAAAAAATCTTCGGTTGATTCAAAATGCTGCTGCTAGAGTTTTAACTGGTTCTAGAAAAAGAGATCATATTTCCCCAGTTCTGTCCTCCCTCCATTGGCTTCCCATTGAATTCAGAATAAAGTTTAAAATCCTTCTTCTTACTTTCAAAGCTCTTAACAGTCTGGCCCCCCAATATATAAAAGATCTGATATTACCTTACCATCCTAATAGAGCATTACGCTCCCAAAATGCTGGCTTACTTGTGGTGCCCAGAATCTCCAAAAGTACGGTGGGAAGTAGAGCCTTCTGCTACCGAGCCCCTTCTCTCTGGAACCAGTTACCACTCTGGGTCCGGGAGTCAGACTCGGTCTCTGTTTTTAAGAACAGGGTAAAATCCTTCCTTTTTAATATAGCTTTCATTTAAGGAGGGTTTTTGTGTCTTTTAACCCCACTCTTGTTCTATTGTTATCTGATCCATACTGCTGGTTGACCTCCAATATTGTACTTGGCATCTTACTGCTATGTTCTTTATGTCTGTCCTTTCCATCCTTCCTATCCCCTCATCCCCAGCCAGTCACCGCAGACGACTGTCCCTCCCTGAGCCTGGTTCTGCTAGAGTTTTCTTCCTTCCAAATGGGAGTTTTTCCTCTCCACTGTCATTTAGTGCTTGCTCATAGGGGATCGTCTGATTGCTGGGTCTTTCTGTGACTGTGTGGGAGGTTTTTTTTCTGCACTGTGGCGCCACGAGACAGCTTTTGTTGTGATGTGGCGCATTATAAATAAAGCTGAATTGAATTGAATTATTTAAGCTCGCTTGCAGGGTTCATTCCTCGCAGGGACCTTGTTTGTGTTCAGACAGGAATCCCCATTTGATTCCTGTTTATTTCTGCTCTGTTTGCAGCCTCACCTGACTATTAGTAAGTTACCCTTCGTGGTTATTTTTTGTGTCTTCTGTAAGTTACCCTTCATGGTTTTTATTTGTGCTCTTTGTTATTAAATGTGCAAACTCACAGCTGGCGAGTGGTGCGTTGTTCCTGCCCTGAATGGGCCGATTATGACAACTTTCCATCTTCAGCATACTTCACTGACATATGGATGTACATTATACAGCTAGATTAACAAATTCAAAATTCCACATTAAACTGCTGATTCTGAGGGCCACACTGGATCTGCCATTCAAGTTTTTTATCTCTTAATATCATCCCCATTAGTGAGTGTGAATTTGGCCATTAACAGCCATTGACTAATTTCCAGTTAAATCATTGTTCGACATCAGTGGTCATCTGGAATTGGCGCTTAAAAGGGTCACAAGGTCAGTCATTTTAATTTTTGCTTTAAATTGTACAGTAAAGTTACCAGTTTACCTACACCAATATAGAGGATGTATATCATGGCAGTCTTGGGTTTACAGAGATTCATGGAAATTTTACTTTTCTCTGATGGAAACGCTGAAACATACATCTTTTTCTAAAAATGTGCATTTTGGTTCATTTATTATAGACCTTCAGAAAAGAAAATCTGCTGGTCAAAAATAAACATACAACAACTTAAATCAACAATTCTGGTTATTTAGAAAGTTCAAACTGCCTTAGTGGCATGACCTTTTATCTTTTCCTGAGTGAGTACAGTTTACTACAGCTGCTGACCTGTCTACCATACTGGATTTAAATAGGAACCATGTGATCCACTCATTGGTGTCATGTGTCTGGGGCCTTATGTCATCCCAGGCCCCAGACACAGATTATTGTGTATTGTATTTCCCTGGTTTTGTGTCTGCACTTTTGTCTTGGTGTTTGTGTGTCTGTCTTTGCCCGTCTCTCTCCAGGCTCTCCCCACTGGCTGCTCAACCTGCCGCTGCTGTGAGCAGCCTGTAATCAGCCCACCTGCACCATATCGCACCTGCCTCCATTCAATGGCATTAGTCACTCACTATTTAGTCTCCGTTTGTGTGGTCACTTATTGTGGCGGTGTTAGTCAGCTTCCTGTGTTCAGTTATCACTCTGTGTTTGGTCTACTCACCCTTGGACTTCGTTTGGTGTTGTTTTTCCCTGGAGCCCGTCGTTTCTACGAAACACACTATGTAAGTCTTCTTTATTCAGTTCATGTTTCTTGTTTCCCCCAGCGGCGGAAATGTTTCTTGTTTCTCCTCGTAGCCAAACAGTCTTCTGATCGGTGTTCACCTGTTGTATAGCTTATTATTTTGTTGCTTATGTTGGACATTTTTTGTACCACTGACTCTTTGTTTAATAAAACACACACTTCACCAGCAAGTAGGCTTGTTTCCTTTCATCCATGTGCTGCGTAAAAACGCACGCATATGAAAAATGGACGCAGCCACAGACATTACAGTGAGTTCAGCACATCTGAAAAGTTAATCATGGACTTGAAAAAGTCAGAAAAGTCACAAAGCAGCAGCAGAAAATTAGAAAATAAACTGTTCAGTTGTTTCTACATGTAAAGAAGAGCATGGCACAGTTGTGACATAACCATATCTACTGTCAAGCATGGTGGTTGTACTATTATGCTCTGGGGCAGTTTTGCTGCCAGTGGAATTGCTGGTTTACAAAAAAAGGAATAATGAAGTGTGGTCTTTGTAATGGTCTGCTTCAGTGCTCCTTCCCTTCAGCTGCACGCACACCTGTTCCTCATCACAACCTGGGCTATATAAACCACGCTGCCCTGGGCTCAGGGCGGAGTCGTCTGTCTACACTCCATACGACCTTCTCTTGCCTTTGTCTTTGTTCCAGCCATAGTCTACCTTTGTCCTCGCTCCAAGCCTCCAGCCCTCCTGCTTCGGGAGGAATCCTGCTCTAGTCCAAGTAAGCCCTGCTCATTCCTCTAATCCTTCTATCAGTCCCCTGTGCACAGGCGGAGCTCTGTGGCGGCGGACCTCTCCCTCTCTGTGGCGGCGGACTACGCCGCACCACTCATCCTGCACACTGTACCTCCAGCTGCCACGACGAGAACGGAGAGCATTGTCTTCCTGGCCGTAGCCGCCGAGCTGAACCTGAGCAGCGTAACATCTCTACAAACAGTAAGCCTTGAACTTAACTGATCATTTCCATCGGTGATAACCCCTAACTGTCCCTGCTTCTGTGTTCCCAGGGTTGCCAGGTTGTATGGTGCTCTGCTGTCCCCCCAGCGGCATCAGACTACACATTCACACACACATGCACACACTCATTATTGTTAATAAACTTAATTGTATCTATACCTGAGTCTGTGTCTGGTTACTGGGTCTATACACCATGTCAGCCTTCCTCTTTTCCTCCAGCCTGGTAGCTCCATATTCAATATCCTTTATCCAATATATCCACTATCCCTCCTCTGCTGGTCACTTTTGTGTCCATCATAGACATTTGTAGTTGAGATGAAGTTTGCCTTGTTTTACAGTACATAAGCTCTACTATCACTGAAGGGCTCTATGGTCGGAGTGACCCTTGATATGTCATTTAATCAGTGAACACCTCCCTTTTCTTACTTTTCTTATCCCAGTTTATGGCAGCGATCAATGTTTACCTTCAAAGCTTACAGAAATGACTTTGATCAATTTGAAAACAGAACAACCTACCCAGTTTTTCTGAATTTTAACAGCAACATGGCTGCTAGGTATTATACAGGGTTTTTTCCATTTGGTGTAGAGAGGAAGTGATACACTGTGGCGGATGAAATAAGTGAACCCAGATGTGGCACGGAATCAGTGCAGGCAGGACACGGCGAACTGAAGTTTAAAAGGGTGTTTATTTCATCCTCCATCACGAGAGCTCACCCCAGCGCTGTGAGAGCACGCTGGGGCGAGCCCTGTGTCTCTAGTCAGCAAACAGGCAATGCAAAAGAGAGAGAGCAAGTGATATGCGATTGGCTTATATACCCAGCTAGACAATGCATGCATGGCACATTAGCATCACAATAAACTGCAGGAAGGCATGAACATTTGCATTAGAGTCACACATATCAATAGCAGGATTACTGGCACCGGAATTAGACAAAGAGAGGCTGCCTATTGATATCAGTCCATACATCTCACTGTTCTGCTAATTGCTCCAGCTGAGCGCTCTGCTTGTCCGTAGGCTGTGGGGGTCACCCACACACTCCCCCCCCCCCCCAGAGGGCTCAGCAGGGGGCTGAGGCCTCGATTGTCCGGCTTTGGTAGCGAGCTGCGGGCAAAGCTCTGTGCAGGCAGAGGAGGGGGAGGGAGGGGGTGGGGGTAGCAAGTGCCGGCCCGGGACGGCAAAGTTGTCTGGGCCGCGCAAAAATTGCATGTGGATCCACGATGTTGAGGGGCTGTCCCGTTGAACGTGGCGGAGATCCACAGCGGCTGTGAGAAGAAAAATTTGTCTCTGACTCGTCTCACGGCTCAGGCCTGCAAGAATGCGTAGCGGCTGTGAGAAAAAACAGGAGCTGCAGCTGTGTGAGGGACTTGGCGTGTTGGCTTTAGGTGCACGCGCAGCCCTAAAGCTCTCGGGGACAGTTGACGGCTGAATTCCCATTGTGCGCCGTGGCTGAGACGCATACAAAATCCTGTGTGTGGGCTGCGTGTGTGCTTCAGGTGTGTGAGCAGCCCTGAAGGTTCCGAGGATGGCGGTCGGCTGTGACTCTCGGGCGTGTGCAGCGGCGGAGGACGATGGCAGTCTGTGGAGCCGGTATTGTCCTATGCGTGGTGCGCTGTCCTCGTAACTGCTTTATAATATATATCATACCTGATAATGTAGACTATCAGAATCAGAATCAGAATCAGGTTTATTGCCATTGTTCATGTAGTACACAAACTAGGAATTTGTCTCGGTACAATGCTGCAACATTAAACATGATAAGATAAAAGAAATAAACTATACATGTAATAAAGTGTAGGATAAGATTAAGTGATACTGGTCAACAGTTAAAATATATTAGCCAGCAGCAGATACTGTGGAGAACTATATAGTGCAGTCGGTAATGCAGGAAGAAAACAGTGATGATTGACATGAGTCTGGTTGAGCTGCTGTACATAGTGCACGAGAGTCAATAAGTCACTTAGTGTTCAGCAGTCTGATGGCAGAGGGGAAGAAGCTGTTCATGTGACAGGAGGTTTTAGTCTGGATGGACCGAAGTCTTCTACCAGAGGGGAGGGGGGCAAACAGTACGTGACCAGGGTGTGAGGGATCGGCTATGATCCGGCCAGCACGCCTCCGGGTCCTGGAGATGTACAGATCCAGGAGAGATGGGAGCTTGCAGCCGATCACCTTCTCAGCAGTGCGCACGACGCGCTGCAGCCTTAGTCTGTCCCTGGCAGTGGCTCCTGCGTACCACACGGTTATGGAGGTGGTGAGGATGGACTCGATGATGGCTGTGTAGAACTGCACTAACATCTTGGTGGGTAGCTTGAGCTTCCTCAGCTGCCACAGGAAAAACATCCTCTGCTGGGCTTTTTTGATGAGTGAGCTGATGGTCGGCTCCCATTTGAGGTCCCTGGTGATGGTAGTGCCTAGGAAGCGGAAGGAATCAGCAGTGGTGATGGGAGAGCCTGAGAGGGTGAGGGGGGGCAGAGGAGTAGTGACTTTCCTGAAGTCTACAATCATCTCCACTGTCTTCAGAGCGTTCAGCTGCAGGTTGTTATTGCTGCACCAGGACGCCAGCTGGGCCACCTCTCTCCTGTAGGCGGACTCGTCGCCGTTGGAGATGAGCCCGATGAGGGTGGTGTCGTCCGCAAACTTGATCAACTTGACAGACTGGTGGCTGGAGGTGCAGGAGTTGGTGTAAAGGGAGAAGAGTAGGGGGGAAAGTACACAGCCCTGGGGTGATCCGGTGACTATGGATACAGATACAGACTATGGATACAGATATAAGTTTAATGAACACACACGCACTTAATGTTTTATTTTTTTTGTTGTGTTGCATTTTTATGGTTGGTTTGTTCTGGTAGTTTGTGGGTCTTGCAGGCAAGGATGGACTGGCCTACCCACCTGTCAAAAGACAAATACAACTTTAATCAGAACTGTCTGAACTTCAGTTTTTTTCTCAGTTAATTTGATGTTTAAGAAATAAAGTTAATTGACTGTCTTTGGTTTAAAGTGCTGATGACACGTTTTTGACTTCCTCTAATTTTTCAACACATAATACAATATGACGAAATAGGTTGGTCTGAGCAGTTCTAAGTCAAACAGGCTTTTTTTCTCAAGAATATCCGACATTTTCATGAGTGCCACGTCACCCATTGCGTCAGTGGCTGGAAAAACCCCTGGCCATGTTGTAACGTCATCGACAGAACACAGCGCTTGGCTGCCCTTTGTACACACAGGATGGAAGCGGTTGAAAACATCGACAATGGTTCCAGCACATGTAGTCTGGAATAGGTTTGTGTTGTCCAGTCTTCAGACGATTATAGTTCTGAAGAATGGGATGACAATGAAGAATCTGGGGGCATCAAACCGTATAGGTTTGAGCCGTACCAAGCAGGCATTGTGCCTAGCGAGTCAGACTCAGTGACAGTCAGCTGTTCATGTTTTGTGTGCATCATCTGCCATGTTGTCAGCCAGCCAATATTGCCAACACTATCACGACGTGTTAGCCACTCCACACAGCCATGGTTCTGTTGCGCCCCTTGTAGCGATGTCGGCTCTGGGGCGCAACCATGGTTAACACGTCTCCTCTCCATGTTTGCTGGGCGATGTCGGCCCCAAATGCCTACTCTTTGTGTTTCTGTGTATTTTTGTAAGTCTTCACCTTTTGGGATCAGTCTTTATGTTCAATACATGTACTGTGTTGAATCCTGCGCATAAATCCTTGTTATTTACACGTAAATCCTCCCTCTCCGTGCGCTCTTATGCGGGGCATGGAGATCCCTCTCTATGAAATAACGAGGATTGACATGCAGGGTTCACCACAGCACATTTAATATAGAACGACAGACAATTCCCAAACAGGTGAAGACGTACAAAAAACACAAACACATTTACTGATGGCATTCGGGGGCCGGCATCGCCCAGAGAATGAATGAGAGGAGACCCGTTAGCCACAGGTGCCCCCCAGAGCCGACATTGCTTCAAGGACGCACGAGAACCATGGCGAACATGGAGTGACTAACGTCATGAGAGTGCTGAAAATACTGGCAGACTAACAGCAAAGATGACAATACTATGGACCAGCAGTGTGTGTACTTCATGGCCGTTTGCCAGTAACGTACTGCTGGTAATGGTGTGATTAGAAGCACCTGGGCGAGGACCTGGAAACATGATTAATGATAGAGGGGACGTGGCCGGACCAGTGAGATGTCAGCATGGATCACAGAAAGTAGGTCAAAGCTGCGCATAAATCCATTAATCCTTCCCCTCCTCGTGCACTCCTCCTGCCTAAAAGCGCACTAGACGCACACGAGGAGGCTTATGACAGTTGGAGCTGAAGCGTGTGATGTGGTCTTTCATGGTCTGCTGTTTATCTAAGCCTGCGACACAACGTGAAGGCATAGCCACAAGAAATCAGAGAAACTGTGAGCTGTAAAGCTGCTGTCATTTCGAGTTAACAACACCAGAGTCCGTTCTGTCGATTACGTCATGGGGGTGCCGCCCTTAATTCAGTGGGCAGCACCACAGTCCAGTCAGTGGCTGCGGTTTTTTGATGATAACTAGTTTATGCAGGCACTGTTGTAAATATTATATTGATCATAGACAATGACTTTTGGGTTTACACAACATGGTAAAAAAATGTCAAAAACATGTTATCAGCACTTTAAGCTTCAAATGTGCGCCATCAAAAGAAAGTACTGCAAAAACCAGAGGCAACAAGCAGAGGGATGTGAAAACCACAAAAATCCTTGAGTGAGGCAGGTTTCCTGATGAGCCGATCCAAAGAGGACAGGAGAGAGTCAAAGCCTATCCCCTCTGACTCTGTCCCCTCAATCCGCCTGCCAGCACCGAAGCCTGAGTGAGTGGAGGGCAGAGGGTCAGTTGTGAGGGGCAGGGAGGCGATACTAACCTGCTACGCCATAGCAGGTCAGTATCGCCTGCTACATCTGTCTGTCTGCAGGTGATGAAGGCCGTAGCAGCTATGGCTTTCATCACCTGCAGACAGACATGACACCAATGTCCTCATAGATGGCAAATTTGTAAAGTACTGCCAAGTACAGGGGTGTGTGTATATCAGTATTGCCTCGGAGCCTGTGGGGTCTTGGTTTGAATCCCTGGTTGTCAGAATCTTGTCTGTGATGTCTCAATGTTCTGTCATTACCTGTTTACACCTGCCAAAGACATGCTTGTTGGTTTACTCAGGGATTTTAAGTTGACCATCCCCAACAGCACACATACATCGGGCCAATGATGGCAAGTTTACATCGGGAATACGTCTTATAGAGGTCGTTTGCTTATTGACAAGACGTTGGCGTGACGTCTAGCCTATGTTTTGCCAATGAGCAAACGACCTCCATAAGATGTATTCCTGATGTAAACTTTGTATGTTGAGTTGACATTGGTGTGTCATGTGTGCTGTTGGGAATATTCCATTATAAAAAAAAACAAAGGCTTTAGCGCATGGATCTAGGCACTAACAAAGGGTATAGCTACTGTCAACAATTATGCTATAACACCATGCTATGTTTTTTTTTATCTCCTCAGCTGAGCAGTACATCAACATCACCAGAACTGAGTGATAAACTGCGTTACCCAGTGTTTCTGCGTACCATTCCCAGCGATAAGCATCAGACCAAAGCAGTGGTTAAAATCATGCAACATTTTGGCTGGAAGTGGGTCGGGGTTGTCTATGGCGATGATGATTATGGCAAAGCAGCGTTCCAGAGTTTTCTTCAGGATGCAGAAGCAGACAGTATTTGCTTGGCCTTCCAGAAGATTTTGCCTCATTACCTTGATGATTCACAAAGCAATGAACTCATTAAGCTAGTCGCCCAGGTGATCCGCTCCTCCTCTGCAAAGGTGATCCTGCTAATTCTCAAGCCAGAGCTGGTGGAGGCCCTTTTTAAGGAGATGATAAGGACCAACATAACCAGGGTGTGGATTTCCAGTGATGCCTGGTCAAGAAGTTTGTCACTTGCCCAAATGGATGGCATCAACCAGGTTGGGGACATTTTGGGAGTTACCTTTGTTACCTCCAGGAGTTCTTCGTTTGATGATTATCTCAAGAATCTCACTGCAACACCTGGAGGATACAACCACTTCATTGATGAATATAAAAACTTGCGATTTCGATGTACTCCAGAGTGCTTCTCAAGCAACCCTCCGTCCAGCTGTACTGATCTCCTCAAAATTAAATCTATGAATGCATGCAGCTTCACTGAGTCTCAGAAGCAAAATGACGACTTTCTTGTAAAGGCAACAGATACAAGTGAACCCTATATGACTAGAGTTTCTGTGTGGGCCGTGGCACATGCTCTCAAGAAGCTTCTACACTGCAATGATTCATCATGCTCAGGAGAAACTGACTTTCCACCATGGAAGGTGAGGATAACCATCTATCATTTAATCTGTCAAATATACATTTCTTTAAAAAAATCAAATGTCTTGAACAAATTTAGACCACAGACCTAAAAGGACCTGTATGTCTCTTTATTTGCAGCTTCTAAACACTTTGAAACATGTTAAATTTGAGTTTCAGAATCAAATGTTTAATTTTGATAGTCAAGGTGAGTTTTTGAATGGCTATGATGTGATCATGTGGGAGAAGGATGGCTCACACAGAAGATTTCAGAGGATTGGATCATACTACCTCCCGGACAACCACATAGAACTTGATGTAAAAGAATACACCTGGCTTTCATCGGATAATTCGTCGGTAAGACAATGACCATACTGTCACAGTTTGGCCCCTAACCCTTATTTCTGTGGAAAGTGAAGCCACAAGGACTCAAAAATACACACGCCAAATTTAGGTTCTTTATATGCAAAAACACCAATAAATGCCCAGTAGAATTCTGGTGACCAGGAATATGAGAACATAGGCATAAGACCAGGGATGAAAAGTTGAGGAAGATAATAGAATTATGAAAAAAAAATTTCGTCTAGGCCCAGCTGTTATTGAGGTATTTGCAAAAACATAAAACTGTTTATTATAGTGCCAGCTACAGTATGTACAGTGCCTTGATTTCTGATCTCTGAGTCATGGGGAGAGTTTCTGATCAGACTGTGAAAAAGAAGAACAATTACCATAGGTTTCCCACAGCACAGCTACTTGGAACCTAAATATAACAATTCACTTTCAGACCAGTCATCTATAGAGCTAGAGTTCAGCTAGAGTTCTTAGTGATCAATGTCATGGACTACTGTACGTTCTAGCATTTACGGTCGTCACACTTTTGTAGTGCATATCATTATCATACCACCACTCAGGGTTTTTGTTTGAAAAAAATGAAGTAAACACAGCTGTCAGTACTTCTGTTAATTAAAGAAGAGGTATGAGACGTTTTTTTAAAAATAGTGCCATTTTTTGGTTGTCTCCACAGGTGTTTTGATCTAAAACAAAACATTCATGCATAACCTTATCAAATTAAATAATATATACAGTACCTACACGCTCTTGATTTTGTACAGCAGCTTGTTAAACAAATAAGAGTGGAACCAATATTATCTAACTCCAGACATGTGATATATCTGTGTATCGGCACCATTACTTGAGGGAAAGGTACACTTGACTTCACCTGGTGATACAGGGACATACTTTAAAGACTTCATATAATATGCAGGGCTGCTGCTGTAAAGGTGTGTGCTTAAAGCAAAAATTGTGATTTTTTTTTTAAACCCTTAGGGCCCTTTTACACAACACAGAGATCACTGGGTGACCATTAAGAGATCAAAAACTGGCCCAGTCTCTCAATGATCTCCTAAAGCCTTGAATATATGATAAAAATGCACAGCCCCAGTCACCACAGAGTGACAAACCTCGGTGTTCTCCATTTTTCTGCCAGATTCCTCAGTCCCGATGCTCAAAGAGGTGCAAGCCTGGCTCGGAGAAGAAGATTGTCAACATATCCTGCTGCTACAACTGCACCCCATGTGAGGAGGGGACCTATTCAGATGAATGGGGTATGATGCTTTGGCATTCCATCATTACGTAATAATGTCAAATTTAAAATGTAAACTGTACCATACACTGTGGTCCTCGGTTGTCAGAGTAAACCCCCTTCACCTGATTGAATGATTTCATGTCACAGATGCTGAGAACTGCAGGAAGTGTCCCAATGGAACATGGTCTCTGAAGGGTAAAACTGAATGTAGTCCCAGATGGGAGTCCTACCTGCGCTGGAGTGATCCTCATCCTATCACCATGGTTGCAGCCGCAGTCTTTGGCATTTTGCTCTTGATTGTGACCTTCATTATATTTCTGGTGTACAGAAACTCTCCTCCCATGAAGAAAGCTGAGGTGAGGTTGTCCTCTGTGATGATGGCTGGTCTTGCAGTGAGCTTTGCAAGTGTGGTGTGCTTCATGGGTAAGCCCAGTGTGCACCTGTGCCGGGCTCGCCAGGTCACCTACGCCTTAGGTTTCACCCTGTGTGTGTCCTGCATCTTGGTGAAGGCCTACAGAACGTTCTTGGCCTTCCTTCCTTTTGGTCGGCTCATACACACACAACTGCACAAGCTGTACAAACCGCCGCTCATCATCATTGTGTTAACTGTCGTCCAAGGAATGATCTGTCTCCTCTGGCTGATATTTGATTCTCCTGACATAGATGACACACCTCCATCCCCGCAGAGCATGAAGAAGATAATCCAGTGTAGAGAAGGGAAGACATACTTTGGTTTTGGTATCATGCTAAGTTATATAGCTCTGCTAGCATTGATTGGCTTTCTATTAGCGTTCAAAGGCAGGAAGGTCCCTCAAGAGTTCAGTGAAATGGGGTACATCATTTTTAGCATGCTGATGTACCTGTTTGTGTGGGGCTGCTTTATTCCTGTCTACATTACCAACCGAGAACAAGGCACTCCAGTACAGGCGTCAGCCATTCTAGTTTCCACCTATGGCATCATCTTCTGCCATTTCTTACCCAAGTGCTATGAGGCACTTTGTGGCTCAAAGACCGATACACTGGAGGGTATTTTGTGGAGGTGGAGAGTCACGTCTGGTACAGGTCTGGATTCAGAGCCAAGGGCAAGTGAAGAAAGTTCTACAGTGAACACCCCCTCACAGAATGGTTTGAGGTTTTCAGTGTCAAGTATGTCGGCTATAATGATGAATTCAGGAACCATAGGGGAGGTCAACCACACAGATTCAGACCTGGTCACAAGTCCTGTGTCTAAAGAACATGTTCCCTCCTATATTATGTTGACCAGACAAGGAAGTGAACTAACAAGGAGACGCAGGAGTATATCTTTCTAATGTCTTGGTCAGATGAAGATTCAAAGATTCAAAGATTTTATTTGTCAATACTACGATGCATACAGGACATACAGGAGAATTGAAAAGCCGTTTCTTTCTCTTCAGTGGTAGGCGCAATATTTTTAAAAAAAGGGAATAAGGTAGGAAAAATAGCAACAGCAGTCTATGTACATTAATGCTTCCCGTAGTGCAAATAACAGTAAAAGATAAAACCCAGATAGCCCAAAGTGCAAATAAAGATAAACGATAAAACCCAGCAATCCTATATACAGAAAAAGATAGAGCAGTAATACTCGCAGTTGCAAGTTCGATGCAGTAGTGTAGGTACAGACAGTGACAGATTGGACTGCACATGATCAATATTGCAATACAGACAGACAGCAGCAGGTATGGCATTTGTGCAAATGGCTGCAGTAAGGTGCAGAGACATACAGCAGCAGATGTATTACTGTTGGTGTGCCAAGTCTTTCTGTGCCAACAGCTGAGGTAGTTATTGTGCAGGTGAGTGTGTTACGATCCGGGGGTGGGTGGGTGGGGGAGTGGACAGAGTAAAGGGTCCTGATGGCCTGGTGAACAAAGCTGTTTAGCAGTCTTGTGGAGTGGGCCCAGAGGCTCCAGTACCTTTCCCCCAAGGACAGGGGACTGAAGAGGGAGTGTGAGGGGTGGGAGGTGTCGCCTGTAATGTTGATGGCTCTATGGGTGAGGCAGGTGAGGTAGATGTCTGAAAGGGGGGGGGCAAAGGAGTACTGATGATCTTGCCAGCAGCTTTCACTGTGTTGTAGTGTCTTCTGGCAGGAGGCGTTGCAGCTTCCATACCACACCGTGATGCAGCTGGTGAGGATGCTGTCAATGGTGCCCCGGTAGAATGAGCACATGATGGGGGGTGGGAGTCATGCTCTCCTCAGTTTGCAGAGGAAATGGAGGTGAGTTTAAGCCTTCTTGGCCAGTGATGTAGTGTTATTGGACCAGGAGAGGTCCTTATAGATGTGCACCCCCAGGAACTCGGTGCTGCTCACTCTCTCCACAGCTGCTCCATTGATGATCAGAAGGGAATGCTGTGTGTGTCCCCTCCTGAAGTCAACCACAATCTCCTTGGTTTTCCCCACGTTCAGGAAGAGATTATTGTCTTTACACCACTGGACCAGTTGGCTCACCTCATTTCTGTAGTTGGCCTCTTCATTGTTGGTGATGATGCCCACCACCGTTGTGTCGTTCACAATCTTGATGATGTGGCTGGTGCTGTAGGCTAAATAAATTAATAAATAATATCCATTCAAAACTCAGGTCTTCAGAAAAGGCTTCCAAAAACATCCTGAAATATAATCTATGCGGCAGCAGAATTCCTTCCAAATGTGAATTTATGAAGTACTGTAGCAGACAATACAAAAGAAACCAGGGCTGGATTGAGACAAAACATCGGCCCTGGCACTTTTGGTCCAGGCAGCCCACCATGATCGGTCAAACAACATCAGCACAGACGGTCCAGTTAAATATGTGCAAGTTTTGTGCCATTCCCCAAAGCAACAGTAAAGTGTCATAAATCGCCTGTTGGGGAATAGTGCTCCCGGTTGATAAAAGGTTCAGACTTTTTCATCCACTACAGATATTCCGGTTAGAGAGTGAATGCAGACACGGGAACAGCACTCTTTCTTTAGTCCCAGAGAGGGGCCATTTGGCCTTTTTACCTAGAAAACCCATAGGGGGACCAACAAGAGGCCACAAGAGGGCCAACTTCTGGGACTTCTAGTGTTAACTCTTTATATCGAAGTAGGTGACTGATACATCTCCGTCATTATATTCCAGAATACATGGATGATGGGCAACTTAACAGTGGCATGAGAATTGAGTCACAAAGGGTATGGTAACGTGCCTGATTGTTGGGTGAGAATGGGAATGAACGAATGTAGAATGACGAATGTTGAATGTAGAATGAGCGAGTGGTTTAATCTTCACGAACGCATTCTCTGTTGACAAGGAAAAATGACAGCGTTGCTGCTGATAACTATACTAGCCACTGTGAACTAGGCCTGGAACTCAAGGACCCTTCAGTGTAACTGAGGCTGACCAAATCATGCCCGTCTAAAAATAACTAATAAAATAGAAAGAGCAGGCTGTTTATCACTAAAACAGTAGGGAATTTACAAAATCACCCCTTTTAAGGGCTATGGAAGGACACCAAACGCACGCTGTGGTTTTGCACATTTATTAACAAAAAGACAAACATGACAAAAAAACACTACTCTTACATACAAAGGAGTAATGAAGGCGCCAGAGGAGAGCGGGGATCACAACCAGGAGGGAGAAGAACAGCCCGGGAGAAATACAGGCTGAGGCGTTCTGACACACCAGGGAAAACAGACCAATTCAGCCGGAGGCACACCCAAAGAGAAGCGGGACTCACGGGGGAGGAAATTGAAAAAGGATAAATTTAGCTGGTCAGAGCGGTCCCATTCACCTCTAGGGCAAACCCAAACTCACTCAGGGTAAGAACGACAATTCTGAGGAGGATAACAGTAGGACACGACAATGGGGGAATGTTGTTGTGCCCTTAAATAAGAAAATGAGACGATCATTGATGCATGACAGCTGTCCAGCCCGCGAAACAGTTTGACAGCCGGAAGCTGCACAGCACTGTCAAAATAAAAGCATAAACCAGAAACTAAATAATACAAGAATAAGATAACACAACCCCAAGATGTAAACAATACTATAACTCCAAAATGACACACAATAAATGGACAGGACTAAGGACAGATCTAAGACTACAGACAACTTATAAATAAACAGAGACCAAATGCAGAAGATCATAATAAACAAAGAAACAAACAGGAAAAGACTAAACTTAAAACTGGAGACTGAGCAAGGCCCCCAGCCATGCTCAGGATCATGACAGTGCCCACCCCCATCAAGGTGTGTTCCCAGACACCCCAGGGCATCAAAAAAGGAAAAGAATCCACCCACACAGAAGACCCCACCCCCCCAACTAGAAAACCAACTCACTCTGGGTGGGAGGAAGGGGAACCCAGGCACAGAGGGACCGAAACACACCAGAAAACAAGAAAAAAAAAAGAAGAGAATTCATGACCCACAACACTGAACAAGGAGGTGAATAGAACTCTGGGACATTCAGGTGACACAATCAGGCAGTTCAGGTGGCTTGTCAAAGTCCCCAAACCACCAGATCATGCGGTGGAACGAATCGGGTGATCTTCCAGGGTTCCAAATCCCCCCAAGCTCGACGGGTGGCCTTCCCACATCCCTCAGCCAACAGGCCGCAGGGCACGACCCCCCCCCCCCGCCGCAATGGCCCATCCTTTGCACCGAGAGGGGTGGATGACGGACAAATAATGCCAGCACTGAGGGAGTCCTTTATGTAGGTCTCCATCGCTTCCCTCTCTAGCCCAGATAAACTGTAGAGACAGCTGGATGGCAGCTGCATGCTCAGGAGGAGGTCGATAGCGCAGTCATAGGCCCGATGAGGTGGTAAAGAAAGGGCCCTGAACTTGCTAAAGACCTCCCATAAGTTATGATAGACCTCGGGCACGGAGCTGAGATCCGCCAGCTCAGCCAGAGGGGAGGAGATCGGGAGCAAGGGCAAGCATTCAGCTGATCAGAGACACGATGACAGACAAAAAGGGCTCCAAGACGAAATGGAGCCCTGACTCCAGTTTATAATTGGGTTGTGAATGCGGAGCCATGGATACCCCAGAATCATGGCAGTGGTGGATTGAAGCAGGACATAAAAATGAAAAGTCTCACTGTGATTACTGGACAAAATGACCGAAATGAGCTCAGTTTGTTTGGTGACCACCGTGATTCTGCTGCCTGAAACCGCCAAGACAATTAAGGGTGTCAGGGCATTCCTGGTGGGTATCTGAAATTTTCTGACAATGGCCTGCTGAATGAAATTCTGCTCCACTCCTGAATCAATCAGAGCGGAGGTTTTGCACTCGGCCCCCAGTAACTGAATGAGAGCTGAGAGTTCAAAACAATTAGGGGAATTTTGCGATGACCCTCTCACCAGACCCCCCCATGGCAACTGACGGGCCAGGTCTTTCGGGCCGAATTGGGCATTTCGAGATCGCATGGCCAGGAATCACACAATAAATACACTCCCCGCCCTCTTGTGACACTGGCATTCCCTTGAAGTCAGACGGACCCTCCTGAAGTCCATCAGCTGTGGTACCGACACCAGCAGAACAGCATCAGAGGTCGAGGGGCCAGCCGTGGAGCAAACAGGGAAGTAGCAGCCTTCTGCTCCCTCCCACGCTTCCTTAACCAGTTATCCAGGGCCACAGCCTGCACAATCATCTCATCCAGATAGGGGGAGGACGCGCGAATAGCCAGCTCATCGCAGAGGTGCGTCTCCAGACCCCAGAGGAAGGTGCTGCGCAGGGCAGCGTCATTCCATCCGGAATTGGCCGCAGCGACCCGGAATTCAACAGAGAAATCGGCAACAGACCGGTCCCCCTGTTAAAGTCCCATCAGCTGGCTGACTATGTTGCCCTCACTCTCTGTATGGCCGAATGCCTCAGAGAATTCCCGCACAAACTGTTCGCATGTGTATAGGGGACCGTCCGGGCTGATCAAGCTGGACTGTGCCCACTTAAGCACCCGGTCTCGCAGCAACAAGGTCATGAAATGGACCTTAGCCGAATCATCCCTATACTCCCCTCCCACCTGCTGAAAATAAAGCCGGCAGTTCGTTTC
The DNA here is from genome assembly GCA_020510985.1 of Pholidichthys leucotaenia. Classification (NCBI taxonomy): domain Eukaryota; kingdom Metazoa; phylum Chordata; class Actinopteri; order Cichliformes; family Pholidichthyidae; genus Pholidichthys; species Pholidichthys leucotaenia. Next base: position 32,520,450 of record CM035842.1, on the reverse strand, counting down.
CACTCACCTGCGTCTGGGCATGATGACTGAGCTGCTGGAGAGGGAGCTGCGCTCGCTTTGTCTGCTGGAGGACATACTCTCGCGGACACTGGAGCCCGGTTCATCTGAGACAGCTCAATGGGCTTGGAATACGACGGTGAGAGTGATGAATCGGGATAGCTTGTGGGACCATCCGGAGGCAGCCGAGATTTTCCGGGAGATTGTCACCGTGACGTCCAAGGGGTCGGGTGAGGAGCTCCCAGTGCTTGAGCCCCCCGCAGCTACACCGCCTTCACTCCCTGTTTCTCCAGAGATCATCAGCCTTGATTACTTGCGGCCGGATGGTGTGCTCAGAATCCCAGACTATCTGATGCCCCAACCGATCGTGAGGAAAAGGAAGCCTCGCTGGAGGAAGCCCCTCTCGTCTTCAGAGGCCATCATCGCTCCAGTCGCCGAGAGGCCCTCCGAGATTGTCCCGGCCAAGCCCACCTCCACGTCATCGGAGCCGGTTCCTCCACAATCCTTTGAAGGGGTCAGTGACACGGAGAAGGGTGACTGCCAACTATCTGCAGCTGTCAACGTCGGGAACCGGGATGACAGGCAAGTGTTTTTTCATTCCACTCAATCTAATTACAAACCTTGTCTGTCTCCCGAGGGAGAGGCCCAGTTTCAGCAGTCTGCTGGGTCCCCTCCTCTGGCTGCAAATATTAATTCACTTTTTTCCCTCTCCGTGTCTCCTCCCATTCTCCCTGAGGGCCAGCTGGCCCAAGGTCAGGGCCATCAGACGGTGGAGGAGCCAGTGGCTTCAGATGATCCATTCCCAGATTCAGCATGGAGAGGTCCCCCTGCAGCCATGCAGGTGGAATCCCCAGCGTTGGAGCTGCTGCAGGTGGACAACAGGACTGCCAACACCATCTTGCCAGCTGCGGAGGTGTCTGCAGCAGACTGGGAGCCAGAGCTGGACCTCTTGGAGGTTGGGCCCGAGTGTTCATCGCTGGGCTCGATGAAGTCCTGGACCGCGGTGGAGCTCGAGCTCAGGCAAGTAATCTCTCTTGTTTTTCTTATGTCAGTTTTAGAGAGATCTTGCCTGGCTCTGGGTGAGGAGAAACAGGCACAGCACACAGCTGCATTTGAACTTCCTTCACCGGGCTCCACTGCTGCCGGCGACCCTAACCATCTTTCTTCTCCTGCTTCCCCTGAGCCTTCAACCAGGGTCACCAGAGAGGGTGTGCTGTCACTGGAGGTCGCTGAGGGTCCGGTCCTGCCTAAGGAGGATGTCACTGCTCCAGCTTCTCCTGCCAGGGTCCTCAGGGCTACTCCCATCGATTGTCTCCTTAGCCTGGTGCTCTTGCGAGTTGGTCCGCTCACCGTGAGTGCAGCTTTGACCTGTCGGAGGTCACCATGGGCGCTGCTAGGCTCCCGCTAGAGTCCATCGTGGGCGCAGCGGAGCCGGCCTGGTCATGGGCCACCGCGGGTGCAGTTAGGCTCCCACTGGAGTCCACCGTGGGTGCAGCGGAGCCGGCCCGGTCGGGGCCCATCGCGGGTGCTACTGAGGACACCATGGAGGTTCCCTCTCCCTGGTCCAGTTGCCCTCCAGTCAGCCTTCCGGTGGGCAGGCCGCCTCCTGCTTCACCCCCTCCATCCTGGTGGCTGAGTAACGTGGGCCGGCCACCAGAAGAATTGACTCCAGGGGTCTGGTGGCCCATGTTCTCTGGCAGGCCGCCGGATTCTGTCCACCTGACCTTCTGCTGGGCCTGGGACTCTGGGCGGCCTCCTGACCCCCAACACCCATGGACTTGGGGGGGGGTTAATTGTGCACCCTGGGCAGGGCATTGTGTTCCCTCCTTTCCTGTTCCTCCTACCTCCGACCCAGGTTTGTGTGTTATTGTTTTGCCTGTGGGATTGGTGGTGGTGGGGGGGTCCTCATGATGTTACCGTGTTTGTCTGGTATCCACCGCTAGAAGGAGGGGCTCTGTCATAAACTGAGCCCCGGTTTCCTGTGGGCTCGGTTCTGATCGATCCTAGTGGCTCAGGCAGTGGGTTTATTATGTGGAGTTGTGTTTTCAGGTTCAGGTTCAGGTTCAGGTTACTTTATTTGTACCCGTAGGTAGATTTGTTTTGCAGTTGGTGACATCCATATTTACAAGCCACTAATTACATTCAACATAGACACAAACACAGGCACACATCTTACAAAATAGGTAAATATAGAATATGTACAATATAATTTTATAGCTTGTTCAACTCTTTGACAGCAGCAGGGACAAAGCTGTTTTTGTAGCGCTGGGTTCTACTTTTTGGGACAGCAAACCTCCGTCTGGAGGGAAGAAGTTTTGATTTCTTGTTTATTTTCATTTCCACGCACTATTTCTGTTCCTGCCTGTAGTTGCCACTCTGGCCTGTCCAGCCACGCCCCCTCTTTCTAACAGCCAGCTGTTTGCCCCGGCAATCACCTTTCCCGCGCTCGCCCAGGTGTTCCCTATTTGTCACGCCAGCGGCGTCTGTATTAAAGGAGCTCTTCGCTAGACAGACGCTGCTGGATCATTGTGTGCGTTAGACGATCGTTCTCCACCATCTAACCACCACGTCTATGAAGGACTGTGTTTTGTGTGTGCTCGTTGGGATCCTGGGATTTCTCGGACAGCCCCCCCCTCACCGTGCGTAAACTGCAGTGTGTATTTTTGCCACTGTGCTGCCTCGCTTTCCACAGCATTCCCCTGTGCAGCACAGCCGCTACGCCGTGGCTGTTTGCCCAGTTTATTCTCCGGTGTGTGTGTAGGGCATCCTGATGGACTCTTTAGCGTACCTGAGCTGTTGTGTCTGTGTATGTGTCATTTTGCGTTGATAAATGTGTGTTTGGTGTAACCCTGCTGTTAAATTCTCTCATCCTTTCTCCCCCTCCGTGTGTTGTTGGAGGCGCACGGAGAGCTCCTGACAATAGAAGCCATTGTCTTGCAACGTACTCACCATTTGGAATCTGAAATGGCACTTGGAGAAAAAAATGTTTCTGCCATTTTAACTTTCATAAGCTCTGACATCAGTGTCTTTGTTCTGGCAGCTCTTCGGTCCTTTCATGGATCAGCATTCCTGGTGTGTACAAATCTTTAACACTTCCACTGGTGTTTTACAACTTCAATGACCTGGAGCCTCTGCCCGCTGTGACTGATGGATCTTCAGACAGCGGCTCAGCTGGTGCGTCCCGTGTTAGCATTTGTAATTCTAACTGTTTAACAAACATCTTGTTGGGAATGTAAAGTTGACACTGTCTGTCTGTATCGCAACTTTAAAAAAAAACCTCCTTCTCACATTCCTGTTTTTTTTCTTCTCTTTTCTCTTTTGGACGCTGCTATTGTACATTCATTCAGTCATTCGTCCACGGATTCACTACCGTCCCACGTCCATCCTTAATCAGGTCAAATGTCAACTCTTAACCAATTAAATTAAGCAGGCGGGGCAAGCATACACCTCAACAAATAAAAAGTTGATATGCCAAAATAAACCCTCCAATAAATGTTGGGCACCACAGAATTAGCAAAAAAAAAAAAAAGTGTTTCTTTCGGGACCCCAAACAAGCCAGAGCGCCTGGGCTCCTGCCCCGGTGAGCCCTCTTGATAAACCGGAGCAGCTGACTCCTGTTATTTGAGTAATTAACAGCCTACTGTACATCTTCTAATTTTAGAAGCTTTGTTCATGGCTTCATGTCGACTATCAACAATTTGTTAAGTAGCAACATTCAACCATCACACTTAATGGTGTAACGGAGGTCACAATTATCCCACTTTTGTCCTTGACAAGAAAATCCCTGTGGTTTTGGAGGAAGGAAGAAAGAAAGAAAATTACTTTATTTTGCATAAATATTTTGTCATCTATCTATAAATGCAACAAATCTCTGTCTGTCTGTCTGTCTGGCTGTGTTCCTCAGATATCTCTCAAACCGTCCATCAGACTGACCTCAGATTTTATAAGTGCTTTGCTGAGGTTTCAAGGGTCTGCATCTCTGAGTACGGAGTTGCTCAATCAAAATATGTAATTTTTATTTATAAAAGTTTAGCCACCACTCCGTTTCCTCATGCTCTGGCTTCTAGAAGTGTGGGCGGGGTTTTGGATTGACTCTGTACTGATTGGATAATATGCAACATCACGACCAGTCACCAGAGCGCTCCGTAAACAAAACAAGAAAGTGAAGTGACAAATTTGACCCAAAAAAGAGAATACTGAAGATTTAATGCTTAAAAAAAATTATACTATTATGTTGCCGTGATTGTGTAGCTCTAAAGGATAATTTGGCATATGTGGAGAACACAAGGTGTGCAGGTGCGCTGGGGGGAAGGGGGGGCAGCCGGACCGCCTTAAGCTGGATTCATGCTGCACCTCTGCTGTCTGCGTACGTGTAACCAGAAACCTTGTGTGACGAAATTTACGTCATCCACTCCGCTAGTGTCCACAGTGCTCGACCGCGGACGACTGTGTGCAGCCCAAATTTTGTGACCGCGCCGCCTGCCCACGACCTGAACGTGTTGAACAGGGCATGCGCAAGACTGAACGTCCTGTTCACGAGGTGGCGATTATCGGCACAGCATACCAAGACAAAGTAGACGAAGAAGACAAAGAGGAAGCGGAAGACGAGAATAAACATACATGAATCATACATAAATACATCAGCAGCAGCATCTTTGTGGAAAAGGAGTGAAAACCAGGAAGTCAAGCAGCAGAAAGCAAGCAGCGTTTCTTCGTTGGTGAAAATCCTGGCGCATCAGTGCATTGGCGCTACCTATCAGGCGGGAGTGAAACTACAAATGATGGTTGTACACATGCATCAACCGCTTGGCCTGGGTAGATGAAAAAAGTGAGCATGAACAGCACCGCGTGCGTGCCGGGCTCGTCCAAAGCGTATGCGGACCAAAGCAGACTAGAGGGGAAATGCAGCACGAATAAGGCTTTACCACAGTCCTTCCCAGGGAGCCAAGCCCAGCCTGCCCAGTTAACGGGAGTCTCGGCTGCTGCCTCACCTGTGTACCACCGCTGTCCTTTGCAGCACCGCAGTTTCAACATGGCGCTCCTCTCAGTGTACAGTTATCTAAAAATTAACAGTTAATAATAATACCACCATGACTGTGGAGTGGAATAGCCAGATCAATTGCATATCATATGCAGACACATATGCACGCTTTGATTAAACAACCATGACCTGTTATAGTACTACATGAGTTTATTGACTACACTATAAACTACACATATAAACTCAATTTTAATGGCGAATGAACAACTCCCAATCCCCAAAGTGCAAGATACAACACATAAATATAAGTCATAAAAGATCAGACAAATAAGTCTGACAAACAAATAAACAAGGGTCCTTAAATAGCTGCTGATATTGGATGTCCCATTCATTTTCAATAATTCTGTAATTAATAGTCACACAATCAAATAAATCTTAGTGCTAGTCAATCCCTTTTTTATTTGGCAAAGTCTAACATGTGATTGCCTGCATATAGGCTACACCTCTTTGTATTCCACTTTCAAACAGCCTACATTTGGGCCTGTAAATTCTAACTGGGCTATCTGTTTTCAGACAAGAATACTTGCTTTCTACAGGCATGCAGTAGTACCTATAAATAGTAAAACCAGGTAAAGTGATCATTTTAAATCTGTATTTACACAAAACTTTTCATTCTTTTAGTGCTCAGTCTTTATTTAATGTCATGTGTCACACCAACAGGTATGTGGAGCAGGCAGGCAACAAATATAGATCAGAGAAATAAATCTGAAATCTTTCTCTTTACATGTTGTTTGCGCAAGTGTGCAGCATTTCTGTGACATTCGTCTGGTCAATAATAGAGCAGTGGTCGGGTATTAAGACCGGGTTTATAATCACATGACCGATAGACCTATTTCAGGAAGTTAAAGCCTACAAAAACATAATTTTTTAGTGAATGGAATCTTAAATATTTTGTTCTTATTTGTGAAGTACATCACTCTGTTCGTTGTCAATCTGTTGAGATCACCACCAGTTTTAGGTGAAAGTGCTCACAGCCAAACAGAATAAACCAGAATCATCTCCGTTAATAACCACATTGATGGTGCAGATTACCCTGATCTCGAATTTCTATGTTAGTGAAGCCAGATATCTAAACGATGTACGCTGAACCTGCTTTCAGAGCTCTGGATGAGCTGCCTGTATAAACAATGACGACTGTCTTCCTGAAATAGTTTCAATGACCTGATGAACCAATAAACAGGAAGCTGCATGACAAATGACAGACACAGCTCTAAATCAAGATAGGTGATGATTTCTCTGTTCAAAGTCACCATTGTTGTTTGTTAGTGAATAGGAAAGCTGCAACAATTTAGTCATACAGCCATAAAATATAATCACCCCTGCAGATCAAACAGAGAGAACACACAATTTCACCCAGAAAATTGTAGCAGTTACAAATGTTTTGGCATGTGTTGTGGAGCTTAACTTTTATAAATGTCCCTTTGATCTTGTGACTAAATAAAAAAAGCTGTAGTCCAAAGACGCATATTTAGTCAATTTATTTTAGTCTTGTACAAGAGGGAAAAAGACATGTAGCACACAACAGTACCACGGGAGGATCTTCAAAGCCTCAGAGCAGAGTGCGGAGCTGAGTACAGAACAGATAAACATGGAATGCTGAGTTATCAGAGCATTCTGTGCAAAGCGCAGCCCAGATGTTTGTAAGTCTGACCTTGGGGCCAGACTTCATGACATCCAAACATGATATACTGTGTTTGGGAATACAATATCAGGAACAAAGTGTAATATTAAAATATGCAATAAAGGAATCTTTGACACGTCACTGATATGTTTTATTGATTATTTTTAATATACTGGACACAAACAAAAAAAAGCAGAGAAAAAGTCTGAGGTATTTTACAGAACTCTAAATACATTAACTTTTTTTGGGGGGGGGGGACCTGAAATCTTCCTCTGACAATCACTGAACAAGTCTCAACTGAAATTCTGGACCACAGTTCTTTACCTGCTCCAGGTTGATCAGATGTGAGGGGCTCCTTCTCCCAGCTGCTGTTCTGAGATCTCCCAATACTTTCATGTTTAAGTTACTTTGTCACTTCTTTGACACAAGCAGCATCAACAACAATTAAGCCTCTAATGATGATATACAATTGAGAAATTAACATATTTTGACAGGAAGCCAATAAGATCACATCATTGTTATATTTTAAAGAAGTTAAATATATTAAGTTTTGAGCACTTCATTAATTTGCACATCTAAAACTCATCTATAAATGCCTCCATGACCAGGCTCCTCAGGTCCTCAGTGACCTCATGGCTCCTCTTAGAGTTGCAGACTCAGTAACATAAGGAGCATGCAGTAGGAACTGCAAGGTTTCTTTATGTAAATTCTCATTCAGACAAACTGCTTTTTCTGTTTGTGGACTCAATATGTGGAACTCTGCTTCAGAACTCAAACTGGATTCTGACTGGAAATTTTTTAAGCTGAACTTGAAACCGTTTTAAAAGATGGAACAGTCATGTCATGAATAACTTGTTTTCTAGTCCTGTTGTATTTTATTGTAATTTATTTGTCTGCATTGTATACTATTGGGATTGTGTATTTTGTTCAGCTCTTATGTTGTGGTTTATGTACTTTAGGGACTAGCATTGTAAATTAGTCTAGGCTACAAATGCTTTGGTTTGTGGCAATAATTTATGCTGCATATACATACTTGTCCCTATGCAAATAAACAGTAAATATATTAGAGAGTTGTTCAAGTTATATCAAAGAATGGCTTTGCTATGGAAACTGCAGTTATTTTTCATTAATGTTTTCATGCTACAAATAGAGATTTCTGTTCTCAATTCTTTATAACCTATTGAATGTTTTCAAACTTTGCTGTACATAGTAATGTGGAACACTGGATTAAAAATGTTTAAAGATTTAAACAGGCGTCATAATGAGTAATATTGCTTTAATATTGTCAACTAAATGTTGAGGATTTTAAAATCCTTAACACTCAACTTGACTGTATAGGAAAAACAAACAAAAACAGCATGTGTATAATAATTTGGAACACAGTGGAGGAAAAAAATCATCACAAAGTACAGTACATGAAGTCACTCTTTACTAGAATCAAGCACCAATGAAAGCAGCTTCTGTCTTCAGCAGTGACTTAAAAGTATATTATGGCCATTATGATCACTGGGTGAGATTGTACACACACGCCTCCTCTGCTAATCCTGTCTCTGATTACCTGCACTGCACTTCATTACCCACGTGTCACTGATTACTACTCCCCTACATAAGCTCAGCTCTCTTCAGTGCCAAACTGGTCACTCGTCAAGGTTGATCTGCATTCTGCTGTTCTCCCAGAGATGTCTCACTGTGTGCCTTCACCCTGTGCCTGTCACGCCGCGCCGCTCATCAGCGGCGCCACCTGCTCGCACACCTGTCAACCATCAGCGGCGGGGAATATAAGCCGCCTCGCCCTGAGCTTCGGCCTGGAGCCGTTAGACTTCATCTCCCTTCCATGAGAAGCAATTACTCTTTCTTCAGCACCACGCTAAGCAGTAAGAAGATCACTTACCTCATCTTTCCAGTCTGCTCCCCTGTGCACAGGTGGATTCCTCGGCGGCGGACAATTCCGTCCTTCGTCCCTCCTCTCTGCTGCACCGAGTCCTGCAGGTGGCTGTCTCCCGGGGTCCCGTCCTTGAAGTGCCAGTCATCTGTCCCATACAAGTAAGCTTCTCTCCCTCGCCTATTCTCCTCCTGTGTTGGTGTGTGCCCATCACCCTGTGTCTGTTCTCTCCCATAGGGTTGCTGGCTGAACGGTCTCCTGCCTCTGTGCCCGAAGCAGACGCCACCACCGACACATTAACATTCCGCAGACACACACCCATACATCCCTGTTGTTAATAAACAGTTTGAACTACTCTGAGCCTGTGTGTGTGCGTCTCCTGAGCCGAACGTTATGTCAGTGCCTGCTCCCTTAACTTACTACTCCTGGTAGATCCTTCTCCTACCTGGATAGCCCCCCCCCCCGCCCCCACTTACTGGATCATACTCTCGTAAGCTTCAAACTATTCATCATTCAGTCTTCCACCAATCCAGGCCAATAGAAAGTCCTGAGTGATCATTAATGTCTGAGTTCTTACCTGCACAAGCTCTCTGAACTCCACCTGCTCCAACCTCCTCACCAGGATTATTACACAGGCGTACAATGAACAAGAGCAAGAGTATTAGTGTTTGTTCTGTAGTGACAGTGAGGAGGCATGGTGGAAGCTCTCTACAGCAGTGATGGATGGTGATCCACACTAGTGTCTCATGGCTGCTGCCCTCCCTATTCCTTACATCAATAGCATCAATTCCTATAAACCCTGGACTGAACTTTTGACAGGTTCTTCTGGAGATTAAATTCTTCTGTTACATCTTTGTCTTTAACATGTTCATGCTTCATCTCTTTACGTTAAGATTACATGCAGTTCCTTCCATGCAATAAAATTCTGACATTTCATGATATTTATCAAACTTCACTGTTAAAACTGTAAATTACCTCATGTGGAAGCTCGATGGAACAGTGGCAGCACAGTAAGAAGGTCATGGGATCGATTCAACCCCTGACCATCGTGGGTTCGATCCCACCCTCTGACCATCGGTGACCCTTCTGTGTGGAGTTTACATGTTCTGCGTGTGTCTGGGACTGTGCCCACACTTTACTTTCTATTTTGGTTTCTTAGTTTTTCCCTTTGATTATTATTATGATTATTATTATTTGCATTATATGTCTTCTGGCTTCCCCTGGTCCACTGTGCTCATTCCGTTTGTCCTTAATGTCATTATTGATGTCTCTGTGTTTTCCTCTGTTATGAGTATGATTATTTGCTCTGTGTATTGTCATTTTTGTGTTTTGTGTGTATTTGTCTCCCTATTGTCCCCAGCTCCTCATATTTCCATACCCATAGTCATTTCCTTATGTGTGCTCCTGTTCAGCCCTTGATTGTTGCCCTAGCTATCTCATGTTTGTAATTATCAGTTACTCTATTTATGTCAGTTTGTGCATGTGCTCTGTCTGGCATCATCAACGTGATTCCGTTGTTCTCTCCATGATTTAGCCTGTGTATCCCTGTGTCTCTAGTTTTCTCTGAGTTTATTTTATTTTGTAACTTTAGTGTTATTTTCCAGCCCCCGTGCTGTGCCTTTTGTTCGTTCTTTTAAGTTTTGTTAATAAATCATTATTGCACCACTACTCCTGCCTGCGCCATGAGTCCTGCCTTCAAACCCTCATCTGTCTAGAGGGCAGATAATGACGGCGTGGGTTTACGTCAGGTACTCCGGTTTCCTCCCACAGGCCAAAAACACGCAAGTTAGGTTATTTGGAGACTCTAAAGTGGCCCTTGGTATGAATGTGTGTGCAGCCAAGCGTTGCACCTTGGCTGCCTCATCCATCCAGGTGGGTGCCCTGTAATTTCCCTCTGGGATTAATAAACTATACCAAAACCAAACCACAAAAATGTACCTGCTTAAAGTGTTACATGTTTGCTTTTGATTTTACAGCTTATTCCTGCTGTTTTCTTAATTCATGTGCCATGTTTGTTTAATTTCTGTAAAAGTTAGTGTAAAATCAGAGCACTCTTGTTATTAACAATAACTTAATGTTTGAATGCACAATAAGGCCATGTTACTATGAAACCATAGTTGACCCTTGTGTTTCTGTCATGAGCTGAGCACAGGAGGTTTCCGCCTGGCTCAGTCTCATGACCTTTTCTTTATATTTATATATTTGCTGTATTTTGTGCTTTTGGGGTTTTTGTAATTCTTGTACTGTTTGCTATTTTTCTGTTTATGTTTTAGTTTTGTTACACTTTTATTCTGTATTAATTTACAATTATATTTCAGTCTGCATTTGTTGATATTTTATTCTTTACTGTTGGGTTGACAGCTGTCAAGGGCGTTTCCAGGTTTTGTGCTTTGTGTGGGCGTCACCCCTGTCAGCTGTCAGCTTCTGCCTCTCCTCTCATTGCCTCCAGCTGGTCCAATTATGTATCATTGCTTTCTCCTGCCCGCTCATGTGGCCCACACCTGTTCAGGTTCAGGTTTAGGTTGCTTTATTTGTACCCTTAGGTAGATTTGTTTTGCAGTCAGGTGATATCCATATTTACAAACCACAATTACATTCAACATGAACACAAACACAGGCTATAAACTATAAAAGTACTCAACGCTCCACCAATCAGGACATAGGACAAAGAGATAAGAGAAAAAACAAAGAGAGAAGAGAGAAGGGTCATATTAAAAAGTTAAAGACTAGTCAAAGAGTTTAAAAACTCAAAAGTCTAAAACTCAATAAAAGATTTAGAACCCAAATAAAAAACCTACAAAAATAAGTAAATATAAAATAAAATTGGACTGTACGCATAATGGATGTAGGATGACCATTAATCATTTTATGAAAGAATTGAGATTGCTAGATATATGGAGAGAAATGAAACCACAAGTCAAAGCCTATTCTTGTTATTCTAATACCTATAAGACATTCTCACGTATTGACTACTTTTTGATCTCTACAGAATTAAGGTCCAAGATTCAAAACTGTTTCTATGACAACATTGTGATCTCTGATCATGCACCCTGCTGTCTAGTATATGTAGATAAGGAATTGACAAAGGGTCCAGTTAGGTGGCATTTTCAACATAAATGGCTTCAGGATGAGGAATTTGTTAAGTACATAGAAAAACAGATAGATGAGTGATATCAATACTACACAAACAATGGCATGTATAAAGTGGGAGGCTTTCAAAGCTTTTATTAGGGGGCATATTATTAGTTATACAGGTTCAAAATCTAAGAAGACCCGAGAGGAGAAAGGCCAGTTGGAACGTAAAATAAAAATTCTTCAAGAAAAGGTGTATGCAGGAAGTAACCCACAGTTAGAGAATGAATTACTGATTCTGAGAGCTGAATATGACAAAAAATCAGCGAATAGAGCTGTCTCGAGTCTTCTAAGATTGAAGCAAACTTTTTATGAACAAGGTGAAAAATCAGGAAAATTATTGGCATGGCAGATTAAACAATTAGAATCTAAAACATCAATTACCAGTATTATAAGTAACGGACAGGTAGTTATAGATCCTTTAGAAATTAATAGTGCCTTTAGAGATTATTATGAAAAACTATATGATACAAAAAATGAAACTGACTTAAGAAAACTAAATGGGTTTTTAGGTGGATTATCCATACCAGGTATTCCAAATGAAAACAGGGAGATACTGGAGTCTAAAATTAGTCAAGAAGCAGTTGGGCAAGCCATTGATAATATGAAATCAGAAAAAAGAGCAGGACCAGATGGTCTTCCAGTTGACCTCTATAAAAAGTTTAAGAGTAAATTAATAAAACCACTTTTGGAAAGGGTTTTAGAAGCATTTCAAAATGGTAATTTACCACCATACATGAATAATGCCTTAATTATACTGTTGCCAAAACCAGGTAAACCCTCTAATAAATGTGAAAACATGAGACCAATAAGCCTATTAAATGCTGATCTTAAAATAATCTGTAAAATTTTAGCAAAACGACTACAAGAAATATTACCAAATATTATTAACCGAGATCAGAATGACTTTATAATGGGAAGACAAGGCTTCCATAATGTAAGAAGACTATTTAATATTATTTATTCCAATAAAGAAGCACCGGATACAGCTATCCTATCATTGGACACCGAAAAGGCCTTTGATAGGGTCGAATGGCCCTATCATTTTGAAGTCCTACAAAGGTTTGGACTTGGAAACAATTTCATAAAATGGGTCCAGATAATATACAATAATGCTACAGCAGAAATCCTAACAAACAGCAATATCTCAAAATCAATAAAAAATCAATAGAGGATGTTGACAAGGCTGTCCACTTTCACCTTTATTGTTTACTATGGCAATTGAACCTTTAGCGATGGCAGTACGTTTACATCCACAAATATATGGAATTAAAGTAGGACCAACAGAACATAAAATCTGCCTGTATGCCGATGACATAATTTTGTTTATGTTGAATTTTAAAAAATCAATTCCGAACTTGTTAAATTTAATAAAGAATTTTGGGGATATATCAGGATATAAAATAAACAAAACAAAATCTTCAATATTAATGTTAAATGAGACCCAGAGAAATCATCCAGCTCCTGAGATAAACCAATTCAATGTTGTAGATCAGTTTAAATATTTAGGAATTCAAATTGTGCCTAAGCTAGAATCAGTCGCCAATTGCAACTATGAAGCCTTAATGACAAATATTAATGAGTTGCTTCAGAGATGGATGTCACTACCAATGTTGATGATCGGGAGAATTAATATACTTAAAAGTAATATCTTACCAAAAATACTTTATTTATTTCAAAACATTCCTTTACCACCACCTTCAGATCTATTCTCAAGAATTAAAAAAAAGTTAGTGGAATTTATATGGAACAATAGGAAGGCTAGACTACGTTTGTCCTTACTATACTTACCATTTGATTGTGGAGGTCTGAAATGTCCAAACTTTATGTTGTATTACTGGTCAGCACAACTGAGGTCTATGACATATTATTTTTCATCAAATGATCTTCCTCACTGGACTGAAATGGAATCATACAATTTACCTTTACCTCTTCCCTTATTCATATACTCAGACTCGGCTAAAAAATTACAGAAACAAGTTAAAAATCCATTTGTAAAGCACATGATCAAAATATGGTGTGAAACTAAAAAATATTTAAAAGAACCACACTCACTGTCACAATTTAGCCCAATATGGGGTAATCAATATTTTACACCAGGGAGAGCCGATATTGTATTTAAAGTATGGAATTTAAAAGGGATTCAAAAGATTCAAGACTTATATTTTTCACGCTCAGATAACATAATGTCTTTTGAAGAACTGAGGATTAAATTCAATCTTAATAGAACACACTTTTTTAAATATCTTCAACTTAGAAATTTTATTCGTTCAAATCAAAATAATGCTCTCACCCGACCTACTTATTCAACTTTGGAAAAAATTTTGATGAAAGATAGTAAGAGAAAGGGTATTATTTCAGAGTTTTACAACTCATTGACACTATTCTCAAGTGAAAACTCACGGAAAAGACTGAATGACTGGAAAGAAGACCTGCAAATTGAAATTTCAGAGGAACAATGGGAAATGGCTTGTGCAGGAGCTCAAACCAAATCAATAAATGTACGTCTTAAACTGATACATTTTAAATGGTTAATGCGAATGTATGTTACACCAGTGGAATTAAATAGATATAACAAAAACATACCAGATACATGCACAAAATGTATGGAAAGTAAAGGAACCCTATTTCACTGTTTATGGGAATGTAGAAAAATCAGAATGTTTTGGGAAGAGGTGAGGGTAACAATTGAAAAAATAATTTCAAAACAAATCACATTGAACCCTAAACTGTTTTTGTTGGGTCTATATCCATAAAAACATAACTTTAATAAGAGTGAAAGAGCATTCATAGACCTCAGTTTGCTTAATGCCAAAAAATGTATTGCACTATTATGGAAAAAGACTCATAGACCAGATGTGACTCAGTGGTTAGGACAGATGTTAACAAACCTTCCACTAGAAAGAATAACATATATACTGAAATCAAAGGAAAATGTGTTTGAGAATATATGGAGACCTTTCATTGATTATGTAAAGAAATTAAACATAACTTCTGAAGAAGAAGGTGAATGATATGTGTGGACCTTGCAAATTCCAAGCTGGTGAATGTATATTATGTATTCTTATGTAATAGATTACCTAGACTAAACAGAGGAGCATTGTTGTTGACTTGTTTTTGTTAATGGCTGTTGTTGTTTTTATTATACTTTTTTTTGTTATTTTGTTATTGTTCTTTTTAATTTTCAAATTACTTTTGTGTTAGTGTCTGACTGTGTGTGCTATGTTTGTAAAAAATAAAGGTTCAATAAAAAATATTGTGGAAAAAAATATAAAATAAAATTAATAAATAGATAACTAAATTATGTGCAATATATTGTTACATCTTGTTCAACTCTTTAACAGCAGCAGGAACAAAGCTGTTTTTATAGCGCTTGGTTTTACTTTTTGGGACAGCAAACCTCCGTCTAGAGGGAAGAAGCTGAAAGTGGCAGTGCAAAGGGTGGGAGTCATCATTTAAAATGGAGGTAGCAATCCTCTGTACCTGTCTGGTGTACAGAGATGTCAGGCTCAGCTGTGACTCACCAAGCAAATGACTGGACCATCTAACAACCTGATCCAAGGATTTCCTCTGTTTCAGTTTTGTCTGACCAAACCATGACACTAAAGAAAAGGATAAAACAGATTCAATAAAAGCCCGATAAAACATTGTCATCATGGTTCGATCAATTTGGAAGCGTGCAAGTTTCCTTAAACAATGCAAATGTTGGTGACCCTTTTTGCACACCCTTTCACAGTTCTCTTCAAAGTTTAAATTACTATCAATAATCGTCCCAAGATATTTGTAGGATTGCACACATTCATTGGTCTGACCTTTTAGTACAGTGACTTTGTGCCTGGGAGTTTTCCTCCTAATGTCAATAATCATACCTTTAGTTTTTGTCGTATTCAGCTGCAGGTAGGAATTCTCACAACAGTGAACAAAATCATCAACTACTGGGCCGTGGCCACTCTCACCATCCTGGAGGAGACTGACAACAACTGAATCATCAGCATACTTTATAATGTGTCTGTTGTCATGTCTGCTCCAACACATTTTTGTGTACAGGATGAAGAGTAGTGGTGACAACACACACCCCTAAGGAGAGCCAGTAGAAGAACACTTTTGGTCAGATACTGTACCATTGACCCTTACTCTCTGTGTCCTGTTGGTTAAAAAATCCAGAATCTAACCCACCAGATTATTACTCAAATCATATTGTTGCAGGAGCCTTTCAACTAAAGTATGAGGTTGGATTGTATTAAAGGCGGAAGAAAAGTCCACAAATAAAAGCCTGGCGTGTGTCCCATTAAAATCCAGATGTTTAAAAAGCATGTTAAGCAGAGTGACAGTGGCATCCTCCACTCCTCTGTGAGGCCTATAGACAAACTGCAAAGGATCCAATGCATGCTCAGTCTGCTTTAGGACCTCAAATCTGACCAGTTTTTCAAAAATTTTCATTAAAATTGAAGTCAAAGCAACTGGTCTAAAATCATTTACCATTTTAGGACAGCTGAATTTTGGAACAGGGACAACCACCGCATCTTTCCAGATCTTAGGCACATGTTGTGTCTGTAAGGACTTATTGGAAATATAGTGAAACACAGGACACAGTTCATGTGCACAGGACTTTACCAAGCACCCACATATATTATCAGGGCCCTGACTTTTGCTCACTTTTACAGCACAGAACGCTCTTTTATCATCCTGCACCTCAATATTAAAGTGCTGATTGTCTTTGAGTTTCTGTTTCAAATCTTGGGTTTCTGTGCTAAAATCAAAGGAATCCAAACGACCATAAAAACAATTAAGAGCATTAGCCAGCTCTGTCTCTGAACTAAAACCATCTAAAAACACACCATTACTGCGCTCTGTGCTCTGAAGGCCTGCAACAGTTTTCATACTGGCCCAGGCTGAACCAAACTTCTTTGTTGCCATCTTGCTGTCCAACTCTGATTTATAATTCTGTTTTGCTCTTAAAATTTCGGCCTTCAGTTCTTTTGTGGCTACCTGTAGCTCAGAAACAACCCCGTGTTTAAAGGCAAGTGCTTTCCTCTGTAAGCAGGATTTAACTGATTTTGTAACCCATGGCTTGTTGTTGGGATATATTTTGACACGTTTACGTGGAACGACCATGTCTCTGCAGAAAGCCATGTATGAGCATGTCACGTCCACTAAAGAGTCCAAATCTTCTCCGCAGGTGAGCGTGAACACCTCCCAGTCTGTACAGTTAAAGCATTCATGGAGACAGTGCACTGAATCCTCTGTCCAAATGTTTATGTATCTGGCCTTCCCCTTGTCTCTTCTGAGAGCAGTTTTATATGTGGGCAGCAAATGTACACAGTTGTGATCTGAGGATCCTAAAGGAGGAAGGGGAAGAGATTTAAAGGCCCTCTCTATGGATCCATAGCACAGGTCCAATGTCTTTTTTCACCTGGTTGGGCAGGAGACATACTGATAAAAGTTTTTAAGTGTCTTCTTTAAAGACACATGGTTAAAATCCCAGATGATAAAATTTGGAGCTTACATAAGCAACGACCTGTCGTTCCTTATGCAAACTGCTTTTGACCTTATTTAAGAGCAGTTATTTTCATTTCTTGTTGCCGCAGTCTTAAACAAGTTTCACTTTGTCTCCACCAGAGCCCTGTCCCTGCTCTGGTGAGCCGTATCTGTGAGTTTATTCATTCTCCGACAGTCAAAGGGAGATCGGCAGCGGGATTCCCGAGTGTGGAGTAGGAATGGGCTGCCGAATTTATCAAGGGATTTGTGGATGAAGCCCTCGCCTCCCACAGCCCAAAGAAGATCTGGGAAAAGGTGGATTCGGCAACTGCCATTGTCGAGGCACATCCGGGATTGTGGAAGCATGCCCAGTTTGCGAACTTGTTGGCTATGCTCTCAGTCCTCCAATAATCCTTCCCTGGGCTGAGATGGGGACCACCTCCAGTGAGTCCGAGGACAACGCAGAAGCGTGCGCCGCTGCAGACGTCCTGCTCCACCCTCAATTCACCCATTCCTGCTCCCGCTCCACTGGCTCCACAACGTCACCGTTATCCTGCTCCGGACCACCGGAGGAACACTCCCGCCTGTCAGGCAGCAACTTCCCCTTCGCTGAGACAGAAGCCTCCCTCAGCAGTGCACCTTCAGTGTTTTTCTTCTCCGGCTGTATCGTCAGCCTCTTCCCTCTCAGCAGCTGCTGTTTCCTGCTTCTTCTCAATGCTCTCTCCCGCCGCTGAAAGGTCATTTGTTTTCTCTCCGGCTCCGCCTGTCTCCGTGTCCGCAGGGGCGGCTCCTCCACTATCCTCTGAGGGGCCTATGCCCACCATAGCCATGGAGAGGGATGACTCTCCACCTGCTGCAGCAGGAAACATTGAGCCCCGAGAACACAGGCAAGTGTCATTTCATTCTCCCACATTTTATGATGATATGCCTTGTCTGGTTCCCGGTAGTGAGGCTCAGTGTTCACAGTCCCCTGAGCCCTCACCACCTGCTGCAGCCATTGAGTTTTCATTCGCCCTCTCCGTGTCTCCTCCTCTTCTCTCTGAGTGTCCACCGGCCCCAGGATCGAGCCGTCGAAAGATGGAGGAGACTGCGGTCCTGGAGGACATAGTCCCAGCCCCGCAGCCACTGTCTGGACGAAGGGAGAGTGCTGGTACCAAGCTGACGTCTGCATCGACAATGGAGTGTCCCCAAGCCTCAGCTGAGCAGGATCCAGCGCCAGCAGGAAGTCGACCTCCTGTCACCATGCAGGGTGAGCCACCTGTGTGGGTTACCTCGCTGGGTGGGTCCCAGGACTGTATTGACCACCATGCCTGCTGCAGGGGCCGCTGCAGCAGAACCAGAGTTGGACTTCCAGAGGGCCGGGCCCAAGGAACCATCGCCTGGATCGACGGAGTCCTGGACGGCAGTGGAGCTCAAGCTCAGGCAAGTGCTCTCCTTTGTTTTTATTGTTTCAGTTTTGGAGAGATCTTGTCGGGCTCTTGGTGGGGAGAGCCAAGTGCAGCCATCAGCTGCACCTGAGCTCACTTCGCCGGGCTCCACTGCTGCCGGTGACCCTGACCCTGTTTCTCTGTCTCTCTTGCCTGAGCTTTCCCCCAGGGTCACCGAGGATTGTCCAGCTCTGCCAGATGTCTCCATGGGTCCAGGCTTGCCACCCGAGATCCCCATAGGTCCAGCTCTTCCCGCTGAGGTTGTCGAGGGCGTTCCGGCCCAGCCCAGGATCTCCATGGGTGCTGCTCTCCCTCTGGTTGAGGTCATCGTGGGTGCTCCATCCCAACCCGGGGCCTCCGAGGGTGCTGCTTTCCCATCAGGTGAGGTCATCGCACGTGCTCCGTCCCAGTCCGGGACCTCAGTGGGTGCAGCTCCTCAGTCCGGGTCATCATGGGAGCTGCGCCCCAGCCTGAAACCATCTTGGTTGCTGCGCTCCAGTGTGGGCCCGCCATGGGCATTACGCTCCAGCCCAGGGGCCACCATGGGTGCAGCTCTTGCCCAGTCCGGGTCCATCGAGGGTGCAGCATTGGCCCAATCCGGGTCCATCAAAGGTGCAGCTCCGCTCCAGCCCGGAGCCACCGTGGGTGCTCCAATGTCCCAGTCCGGGACCACCGAGGGTGCTACAGGCCAGTCCGAGGGCGTCGTGGTTCCCCCTCCTCTGCCTGACACCGTTGTGGTTCCCCCTCCTCTGCCAGATGCCATCGTGGTTCCCTCTCCTCTGCCGGAGGCCGTCGTGGTTCCCTCTCCTCACCCTGACGTCGGCTCAGGTTCCCTGACTCCTCCATCTTGCCCACCATTGGTTCTTCCAGTTGGGCACCTGCCTCATGGACCACCTTTTCTGTTCATGCGACTAAAGAACTCTGGCAGACCACCCGACAGACTGTGTCACAGGGTTGGGTGGCCCACATTCTCTGGTAGGCCACCCGACTCTTTCCATCATGCCATCTGCCGGGCCTGGGACTTTGGACACCCGCTTGAACTGCCCAGCTCTTTGGTCCAGGGGGCCTAGGTGGTTGGGTTTTTTTCTGGTGTGGCTCCTGAGCGGGGTTTTGTTTCGTTCCCTCCTTGCAGGTTCCCCCCACCACCCACCAGGGGTGGGTTATTGTTGTGTTCTTATTGGGGGGGGGGGGGGCGAGGTCTTTCTTTTTCTGTTGATGTTACCCTGGGGTGTCTAGTATCCACCCCTTGACAGGGGGGCTCTGTCATGAGCTGAGCACAGAGGTTTCTGGCTCAGTCTCATGGCCTTTTCTTTATATTTGTATATTTGCTGTAATTTTGTGCTTTTTGGGTTTCTGTATTCTTGTACTGTTTGCTATTTTCCTGTTTATGTTTTAGTTTTGTTACACCTTTTTTCTGTATTAATTTACAGTTATATTTCAGTCTGCATTTGTTGATATTTTAATCTTTCAGATCTTTACTGTTGAGTTGACAGCCGTCAAGAGCGTTTCCAAGTTTTGTGCTTTGTGTGGGCATCACCCCTGTCAGCTGTCAGCTTCTGCCTCTCCTCTCATTGCCCCCAGCTGGTCCAATTATGTATCATTGTTTTCTCCTGCCCGCTCATGTGACCTACACCTGTCATTACTTATGTAAATTGTTTTTGACCCTATTTAAGGGCAGTTATTTTCATTTCTTGTTGCCGCAGTCTTAAACGAGTTTCTCTTTGTCTCCACCAGAGCCCTGTTCTTGCTCTGGTGAGCTGTGTCAGTAAGTTTATTCATTGTTTGTATTTTCACTTAAGAGCATTGTGTGGACTTTGTGCTATTTTCAATAAATTTCACAAACTCACAGTTCAGCACGTGGGTCTCATCTTCCTGCCCCAAAGGGCAATTCATGACAGTTTCCTCCAGACCTCCTGATCAGCCTGACTTCATCTTCAGTGAAATTTGACATTTTAGTCCAAACAGATAAAAACCTTCAGAAAACACATAGGTGTCACTGTTGATCTACCAAATAGTCTGTTCACCACAAAATCTACACCGCCACCACCCTGTATCATTTCCCAGGTTCTCAGTGATCTAGGATCTTCACTCACAGAAACTGATCACTTCCGTGTCACAATAATCTAACATGGTTTCCTTCCCAGAATTATTGCTCATGTTGCATCAACACCAGAACACAATACAGCTATTGTTAGAGAATTGTGTGGTTTTCAAATGCATGAATGATTTCAGAGTAAAGACGATTACATAGCAGTTCAAACAGGTCACAACTCTCACCCAGGGCACCATTAGTCATTTCCTTGTTGAGTGCAGGACACAGATATCCAGTCCTGAACACCCCCTCAGCTAATATAACAGCTGCTTCAGTGTGCACATAAACATCTGTCAGACCACAAATTCAAATGACTGAGTTATTGCCAGAATTTGTCCTCTCTGGAAGTGACTTCCAATGTCAATAATCGAGTTTTAATGAAATAACAGCAGATCACATCTAACACGAGAGGGCATTCAGAGAGTACATACCTCCACCTAGGCTCTATCCATCCATCTGTCTGTCCATACCTTCACCCGCACCTCCAAATTCATCCAGGAGTTTTTGTGTAATCCTGCTGATGGATGGATGTACAGTCACCTTACATTGTGGGATGACGTCTTGGTGGAGGTATGCACATTCTGATCACCTCCAAAATCTAATGGGTCCATCTGTAGCCCAAGGGCCACCTGTGGTAAAAATGTTATTAAATCCATCTGGTAGATTTTGTTTAATTGTGCTAACAACCTGCCCCGATCACATGACCTCCTTGGTTACCAGGACTGTTTCATAAGTCCAATAATATCTTAATGCTTCATCAGTATAAATCCTGTAAAACTGAACTGGATGGTGGGGTAAGGGTCTTCTCATATTTGGGTCATCTGATAGCTGTCAGGACTGACTGACATGGACCCAAGGTGCAGAAACGCAGGACGTGACAACAGTTTTCAACAAGTGATTGTTTTTATTTTATTAGAGTGTGAGAAACACTGTTAGAAACAGGAAACATGGACAGGGAATAAATATTACTGCTAGGAGAGGAACAGGTGAGTGTGGAGGCACATGTCCAAATGTGGGTATATTTATGTTTTAGAAATGATTATACAACCTTCATCAGTCCTGTGTGGTAAGGAAAGGGTCTGTGTGGCTTCTTATGATGCAGAGACAGATTTGACTTTCTCCATTAAACATTTGAATGTATATGGTTAAAATCACACAGCAGATGTCCCGCAGCTTAAAGCTCCTCCTGCTGCGATGACCGGGTGACAGCTTGGCAGCCATCTGTTACCTAGGTACGTGTGTGTGGGCGGCACAAGCTGCTGTCGTCACCCCCATGTGAGACATCAAAACTTCTGTTGGTGACCCTGCTGGGTTTAATTCAGAATTAGAAAGTACAAATTTTGGGTTTATGAGTGGAAACTTATTTATTATTCTGAAGAAAAGTTTAAAACACAAACACAAGAGGCGCTCACTGTCCTACCAGTTAAGGACTCATATCACTATCATTTTTCAGGTGCATTTGAAAGGGTTGATCAGGAATTATTGGAGCAGTTGACACAGAAGGACTCATTTTATGCGTATAAATGTTCAGTAGTGGTCGGAGAGGCCGTTGGTGTGGATTGGCAGCCATGTTTCCGTCAGTCTGCCCCAGGGCAACTGTGGCTACAGTAGTAGCTTACCACTATCAATGTCTGTCTGGAGTGAATGAATAATGGACTCATCTATTATTATTATTATTATTATTATTATTATTATTATTATTTAGTGTTGCTTGTGGGACACGTTATGGTGTTACATGAGTGGTGACATCACCCGAAGTATAAGAGAGCTGTGCAGCAGAGAGGTGGTCAAGAGTCTAGCGGGAGCGTCTGTCTGGGTAACAGTGAGCACCTAATAAAGTCCTGTGTAGTTCACCACTCACCTCATTATTCACCTACATTTTATAGACATAACATTTGGTGACAAGGGTAAAGTATGGATATTGGAGTGTCTTCTTTTCAGCCATTTTTGGAGTCTCTGGAAGAGCCTCCAGTGCCTTAGGTGAGGTGGTTCGCTGCCTCCCAGAACTACTTGGTGGCATTAAACCTGGGCGAATTGAAGAAGGTATGGGTACGGGCGATTCTAATTCATAATTTAGGTATGGAAGGACAACGTGTCCTTGCTACCTTGAGAGTTAGCAATAGCTCTGAGGACGTGGTTGAGCTAATGGCGTGACATTTTCGCTTTCCTGCAAGCATCATCGTCAGGAGGATCCAGTTTCAGCAGCGCCACCAGTGAACAGGTGAGTCAGTGCAGCACTATGTTGTGGACCTGCGACAGCTGGCTGGAAAATACCAATTTGGTGATTTAGAGGAAGAACTGGTCCGCGACCAGCTGGTGGAGCACACGCTGTGCTCGTCAGCATGGTCGAAACTTCTGACACACTCTGGCGAATTGGCTCTGGCCATGGCTGTGGAAATAGCTCAATAGTGAGAAGCAGCGGACAAGTTATCACATGACCTTGGTGAAAGAGCTTCGTTCCACCGTTATGGCTCACAATCGACGGCACAGGCTGTGGATCCGGACAATGAGGACAGTGAGTATGAGGAATGCACTGCAGCTGTGAAGATGACGGCCACTCCAGGATCACCCAAGTGTTCAGGTTGTGGGTCCACTAAGCACCGATATAAGGCTAGAGCGTGTCCAGCGAGAGGTAAACGCTGTGGCAAGTGTGGACTCCTGCATCACTTTGCCAGGGCCTGTAATAGGTTTGAGCGAGAGGTACGGCGACACAAAACAAACATCCCTGCTACAACTCTCACGGTTATCCATACCATTTCCCCAGACACCGACAGCTGTACATATTGTACGGTGGAACTGGATGGAGAGGAGGTATCATTACTGGTTGACACGGGCACAGTGAGGTCAGTGTTGAGTTGGCCCACCGTGCAGAGTTTCTTCCCATACCATCAGGTGAGAGGTCATCTAAAACCGTTATGTGGCTATGGAGGAAGGAGGCTGCCCATCATGGGTTCGGTATAGCTGACGGCCTGATACAAGTCAGCAGTGGTTGACGATCTGAAGTTTATAGTGACTGGCAGTGGTGAGAATGTGATGGACTGCGACCTCTTCTATGGACTGGGGTTTTCCATCAGCAGCGTTGGTGAGGAGTGGTCGGGCTGCGGTTTGTGGGACCAACCAGTGCCGCAAGTGGTGGATGATGAAATATGGGACAAACCTTGGCCTAGTAGTCTGGAAAGTGAACAGGACCAACCCCATCCAGGGCCATCGCAGAGCCTGAGTTGCCCTAGCTGAGGGAACTGGGCGGCGCCGTGGGACACCCGTGATGGCAGATGGAGCTGAGTGGTGGTGGGTATTAACAAGTTCATCAGCGGAATTTAGTGAGTTGGGGAGTTGGGATATGTCTAGGAGAGTGGATTTAGGATCAGGTTCGGATGTGGGTAAAGAGGAGTAATGCAGCATGTTGACAGCAAATATCTGGGAGACCATTTTCCGCATTAATGGTATGAGACAACAAGAACAGAACATCAGTAGCAGTAAAATAACCAGTAGCGGGCCCTCAACGCGCCAAGCCAGGCACACCAGCCACCACCGGTGAGCCAGGACCACCAATCCCAACCCTTGTGCATCTTCGTCGTCTTTGGCATCGTTCATCTTCTGCAGCTTGGTGCTGTGCAGTTTTTTTAGAGTCAGCATTGTTCATTGTGTCAGTATCAGTGTAAATGGATGTCATGTGTTGTAATATGTTTCAACTGAGCAGCGTTCAGCATACACTCAGGTTGTTTGTGACAGATGAGAGATGTGGTAGTGTAATGGTCTTCTATTCTTCACACAGCTCGGCTTCTTCTTGTCCTAGATCATCGTGTGGTATCTTCATACGGCTCGGCTTCTTCTCTTCCTAGTCTTCAACGTAGGGTGGTGATTGTGGATTATCACTTACTTCTGCTTCTTGTCCTTGTCTGGTCTGGATTCTTCTGGCTTGACCGCTGGGACCTTTCTGCAGTGCTTTGTGTGAACCCACGTCGCCCTCTCCGCAATTTTGACAACCGTGAATGTCGTCAGCAGGACTTGGTAGGGACCCAACCATCGTTTGCTGTGCCAGTTCTTTCCTTTGAAGCTTTTGATTACCACCCAATCGCCAGGCTGGATGTCGTGCAGGGCACCTTCAGTGGGCCTCGGTAGGGCAGCTTTTACCTGGCAAGAGATGTTTTGCAATTGGCAGGACAGAGCAGAACAATAAGCCAACATGGCATTCTCAAAATGTGACATAGTTAGTGGGGGTGCAGGTCTCTTTTCCACAGAGAAACCTAGAGTTGGGGGACGAGCAAACAGGATTTCAAATGGAGACATGTTTCTTTCTAACTCACATGTGCATGTACATGAGTGCTAACAGAAGGCACTTAGTCCAAGGCAGGCCAGTTTCATTCTCAAGATTTGCCAGTTTGTTCTTTAGAGTGTCATTTTCACGCTCGACAGCGCCACCTGACTGCGGGTGGTAGGCACAATGTTTTCTCAGGTCAGAATCCAGTGTAAGGATCAAATCAGTTACAGCTTCATTTACAAAATGTCTATCACTATCACTGGAGATTTTCTCAGGTAATCCCCATCTAGGAATGATTTCTGACAACAGTGCCCTAGCTACTATTGTACTAGTGGCGTGTTTAGCTGGAATGGCTCCTACCCATTTGGACCACACATCAACCATTACCAAACAGTACATTTTACCCTCTGCTGGTGAGAGTTCAATGAAATCCATCATTAGGTGCTGGAAAGGACCTGTGGGAACAGGATGGGCAGCTGGAATCTGTTTGGAGAGCCTGTGAACATTGTTAGTGGCAAAGATTAAACACTTTGTGCAAAAACTGTCAGCATAGACAGTGAAACCAGTGGTACACCAGTTTGCATGAAGCGGTTGTATCATCCCCTCTTTTGACACATCATCTCATCCATGTGTCAACTTCGAGAAATGATGGAAAAAGTGAGCAGGGAGACAAGGGAGAGCACTTGGGCCTCTCCAGACACCAGCCTGGTCTTTGTAGCAGCCTTTCTGCGTCCACTTCTGAAGTTCCTGTGGGGAGGAGAGAGACTGCATAGAGAGGAGAGAGTCAGTGAGTGAAGGGAGAGGTGACGAAGAGGGGGAAGAAGGTAAATGAACAGCAATAAGAGACAGAGTTGCAACCTTTGCGGCAGCGTCTACATGAGCATTTCCTCTTGAAATCAGGTTGGAGGAAGCGGTGTGAGCAGCACATTTGCATACTGCTACAGAGGAGGGAAGAAGAATAGCTTCAAGAAGCCTGGGGACATAAACTGAGTTTTTTACTGGCGTGCCTGCTGACATGAGAAAGTTACATTCACACCAGACAGCGGCACGGTAAAGTCATGGACAACACCAAAGGCATATTGAGAGTCTGTGTAGATAGTGACAGATTTACCAGAGGCATATGTGCAGGCCTCAGCCAGTGCAACAAGCTCAGCAGCCTGGGCTGAGAGATGAGGTGGTAAAGAGCCAAAGAGGAGTGTGGAATGGTCGTCACAGACAGCCCAAACAACTTTGTTATGGCCAATTGTGACATTGACAGAGGCGGAGCCATCTACATAGAGAACAAGGTCTGAATTGGACAGTGGCATGTCCAAAAGGTCCGGTCGAGGGGAAGTAACCAACTGAATGAGAGAGAGACAGTCATGATCACAATTGTTGTCCTCATCACATGAGGGCACAGAAAGATGAGAAGCTGGATTCACGGACTGAGCACATCGTTTGACAGTGAGATTTGGAGACTCGAGGAGAGTAGAGTGGTACCTAAGCCATCTTGCATCAGAGAGATGGGAAGATTTCTGCTCTGTGAGAAGAAGTGCAGCCGCTTGAGGGACACACAGAGTGAGGGTAGAATATAGGACTATGTCACATGATGCCTCCAGAGCCCTTTCAGCTGTGGTGACGGCACGGAGACATAGAGTAAAACCTGCAGCAACCGAGTCAAGTTTACAGGAGTAGTATGCCACAGGGCGAAGCTTGTCCCCATGAGGCTGTAAGAGGACTGAAGTCATACATCCAGATTTCTCATCAACATACTGATCAAATGGTTTTGAAGAATCAGGGAGGGATAGGGTAGGAGGAGAGAGCAGAGCTTTTTTCATATTGTCAAAGGAGCCATTAGCAGCAGAGTTCCACTCAAGTGGGAGATGTGAAGGACCTTTGCATGGAATGATGTCACGCATAGGTCTCTCAATGCATGAGAAATCAGGAATAAATGAGTGGCAATATGAGGCCATGCCAAGAAATGACAGGAGCTCCTTTTTGGTTGTTGGTTTGTTCATGTGGCAAATTGCCGCAACACGTTTGGGAGAGAGATCTGCCCTGGGAAGAGATTTGGTGGCCCAAGAAGGTGACCAATGGTTTGCAAAATTGCAGTTTGGGTTTAGAAGCTTTGTGGCCTTCTGCAGCTAGGTGACACAACAGCTTCAGTGAGTCAGATTGGCCTTGAGACTTGGTGGGCACACATAGTAACAGGTCATCAATATATTGGATCAGAACAGAGCCCTCAGTCAATTTGAATGGGCTCAAGGAGTCTTTTAAAGCAGCATTGTAGATGGTTGGACTTTCACAATAGCCTTGGGCTAATCTAGTGAAAGTGTAGAGTGTCCCCTTGAATTGGAATGTGAACCAAAACTGTGAATCTTTGTGGACTGGGACACTGAAAAATGTGTTGGACAAGTCCACTACTGTAAAGCAGGTTGAATTAGGTGGAATTTGGCTGAGAATGGTGTGAGGGTTAGGAGCCACATGCATGCGCTGAACAACCGCAGCATTCACAGCCTGGAGGTCCTGAACAAAACGCCACTCGGCAGGCTGACCATTATCCCTCACCCTTTTCACAGGAAAAATTGGTGTGCACACTGGGGAATCAGGGGCTGGAACAACAATATCTTCTGTCAGGAGAGACTCAAAAACTGGGGTGATACCATTACGTGCTTCAGGCCTCAGTGGGTACTGCAAGCATTTGGGTCTGAAATCAGTTTAGGAGTTATTACAACAGGAGGACAGTTCTTAATCAGTCCAATGTCAGATTTGTGCGCAGCCCACAGAGAAGCTGGAACACATGAGAGTACAGGGTCGGCGTCACCTGACTGAGTAGGTTAAGGTGTGGGACGGACCCATTTGTACTGTCTGTTCTCATCCAACATCTGTATGAAGTGTTCACAGAGAAATGAAGCTGTGTATTCAGCACAATACATCTGCAGGGACGATGAAAATGAGATGGTGCTAAGACCGAAATGAGGAAGTGGTTCAGATGGCTTCCAATCGTCAGCATGAAACGCGGCCAGAGCTCATGGGCCCATGTCACGCCATACTGAGGATGGGGTTTTTGTGAGTGAAATGTGTGGGTGAACAAGCTGTTCATAGCAGGTGTGAGATGGATTAACAGAAAGCTGAAGTCAGCGTTCTAGACAATGTGTGTGCTTTGCAATGGTGTAGGCATTGTTTGTAGCCATTTAGTTTCATAGTCTGTGTCAGGGCCTTGTGAGAGATGTGATGTGCAGTGTGTTCTATGTGGGAGCGTGGAGATAGTGGAATTTGGAGATAAAGCTTTCCCTAACTTTACAATTTCAGAGCTCTGTGCTCCGTTTGTCAATACCCACTCGTAAATGTGTAATGCAGTCAGGATTTTGGCAAAGGTCAGGTCAGGTGTCTCTATCTTTGTCCCATGTGGTGTGCAGGAAACAGAAAGGGACAGGCTACACATTAGGTCTCTGCCTAACAAGTTAAATGGACAACTGTGAGAAAAGAGAAAGTTATGGGTGAACTCATAGCCATCCACTGCACAAGACAGTGGTTCAGTAAAAAATCATTTGTAAAACCTCCACTAGCCACTTGTGATATTAATGAACGGGAGGTAAGAGGGGGCCTAAGACCCGCTGAAAATGACAAGACAGAATTTGTAGCTCCTGAGTGTACCATAAAATCTACCACTTTTCCCGAAACAGTGATCGGCAGTATAGGCAAATCTCTAAAATATGAGGTGGAGTATGATGCAAGTGTGAAGTTTGTGAATGCGTGGGTGGCGGGAGCAGATTTTTTATTAGCAAGCAAATGTACGGTGTCTGCTGGGGAAGGGAGAGGTGGAGGGGACAGAGAAGAGGCCATTTCAGGCTTATCTGGTCGCCCTCAGTCCACCTGCTGGTTCAGGGCTTGGTTCGGCCCTTGCTGCTGCTGCCACTGTTGACGATCGCCTCAGGGAGGGCCATTCCAGCACCCTTTGTTCCCCCTTGCTCTTTTCTTTAGGCAGTCTTTAATCCAGTGCCCCTCCTCCTTGCAGTAATTACACATTGACAATTGTGGGCATTCCTTAGCCCAATGTCCCTCTTTCTTACAGTAGCGACATGCGGTGGGGGATGTGGGCACATTGCTCTTGAATTGTCGTGAGTTGTTCTTGTTGGGTTCAGTCCATTTAGGCATGGTCAGGAGTGCCTTTTCCATGTTGGCATCTCTTTTCTGCTGCTTTTTCCAGTTGGCATCAGTTGTACAATGGTGGTGATGCTCTGCATGCCTCATTATTTCATTGGATGTCACTGTCTGCCATCCAATGCAGGACTGCTTAACATCGGATGACAGCAAGAGCAGCAACCCATCAATAAACCGCATATTCAGATGTATGGAATATGGGCATACATCCATCATGTAGTTATCAGATCTCTTCATTCCTCCCACACGATCGAAGATCTTTCGCAGTCTGTGGAAGTAATCCCCAGGGGGTTCACTCTCAGCCTGTTTACATGCCGAGACTTTGGACAGATCACATGCATGTTTGCATTTGGTCCTGATGGCAGTCAAGAGTGCGTCGAGGCTTCCTCTGTAAGTGTCATTCGCAGTATTGGTCCACACAGGATGAGCGGGTCTGTCCTCATGTGTGACATCATGCATGAGTTTTGCCATATTTTTTGGAGTGCATTTCATGGCCTGGATTCGTCTCAGAACGTTGGTCTATACGTTTCACAGAAGGCCTAAAGCTGTGTACAGAAGAATTCCGGATCGATTTCCAACATCGGCAACATAGAGGCGAACTTGGGAATGTCCTCAGGACTCCAAGGGCGGAACACCACTATAGGACCCACCGGGCCCACAAACTCAACCATTAGGGCGGAAAAGGAGTTGACCACGTTTTTCACGTATGGCTGGTTTGGGGAGGGTGTGGTCAAATGATATGGGGTGGAGGCCGCTCCGGTGAGGCTGAGATCGGCGCTTGATGTCACAGGAGTCACTGGGCTGGTAAATGAGGAGGGTGGCGTCAGTGGAATTGACAGCCCTGTGGTGCTGGGAAATCTCCCCGGTGTCTGTAGGGGGGAATGGCACCCCCGACCTGGCTGGTGGAACGTGGCACGTCACCTTCCGGCAAATGCTGGGAAACTGAGGCGGCCAGGGCTGAATATGGTGAGGAGGGAGAGGAAGGGGTCGGGGGGGTGGAAAATCGGTTTCATAGGGAGGGGGAAAGGACACACCAACATCATGTGAAAACCGGTGTTGTTGTTGTTCATGGTGTTCCCTATCTTTCTTAGCCTGTGCACTCCTCTGTCTGCCTGTTTCCTGTTTATCTCTTTGTTTCTTCGCTTCAGTTAACCACATCTCTGCCACTCCCTTTTCTAACTGCAGCTCCGTCAACTTCTCTCTGTCCTTTTTACTGTTTCTTACATTCTTGAACCTTTGGAATTTCCACATTAATCTTATCTCTCAGTGTTGTTACTATTTCAACAGAAAATGAACCCCCCGAAGGAAATCCACTCTTGCAGATCCATTTTTCCAAAAAATCAACACTCTCAGGACTATAATTATCAGTCATATATTTCACCTTGGGTCCCTCCAGGTCTTTAGGAGTCTTTTTTGAATGTGAAGACTGCATCACTGGCAAAACAGAATTCGCTGGGCATCCCCGCGCGCAGATTATACAAACAGGCTGCTATCACTCAAAACCCCTTTTAATTATAGGTGTTGAATATAACAAACAGATTCGTCCTGCCGTCGGCAAATTACCAACCGAACCTTACAGATACATCAGATACGGCAGCCAAGGTGATGTATATGAACAGACTTACTCTTAACAATGTATTTATTAAACTAAAAAGATCGTACTTACTGAATTTGGAGGTTGTTCTTTTAGAGATTCGGCGCCGTTTCCTCACGCTGCCGAGTCCCCGTTGCCAACGTGGGTGGAAAGGATCAGACCCGGTTGGCTGTCTGAGATGATCAGCCCTTGACGATCAGTGATGAAAACGGACGTGAATCTCATTTCTTGACACAACGATGTAAATGATATTTTATTTCGACCAGGTTCTGAAATGACACACGGATAGGATTCTGCAAGTTGGACAGCCTTTATTTCTGTATGCAGGAGAGAGAGAAAGCTGCTGATGTGTGTGAGCAGTCTAACAGCAGGGCTCTCTCCCCCTCAAGGTCACAAGACAGATACTTTTATACAGTTTTCAGGGTGTTCACAACACTGCCTTATATGGTAGCGTGCAAGCCTGCTTGCCACAGTAACAGACAGACAGCAGATCAACTTCATGTGACTATGCCCTGGGCGTAGTTGGGAAATAGTTCTAACAGTCATTTTCCATGATTAAACAAGAAACATGATGTGGATACTGTATAGGCACTAAATTTCCATCACATAGGCTTTAGCCTGGAACTCAATTTGAAAGTCTATGCCGGGCCACCAAACATAGCTGCGTGCTAAACTTTTCATCCTCACTACACCTGGATGTGCTGTGTGGAGCTCTTTTAGAACACGAGGACGCAGTTTAGGTGGCAAAATCACTCTCACACCCCACATGAGGCATCCTTGTTGTATTGTGAGATCATCCCGGTGCAGCAGGTAGGGTGACAGCTCTTTATCCGTCTCCTTTGCAGCTGGAAAATGACCAGTTGTGACCATTTCTAGAACACGAGACAAGGTGGAGTCAGACATGGTGTCACGTCTGATCTCAGTGTTACTGACTGGTAGAATACATCTACTGCGCCTAGCTTCTCTTCATGAGTATGCGGGAGAGGTAGCTGTGAAAGTCCATTGGCATTGGCATGTTATGCACCTTTCTGGTATTGAATGGTGTAATTGTGTGCTGACAGGAGGCGTGCCCATCGTTGCATTCGAGCTGTGGCCATTGATTGTGTACTTGTCAATGAACTCAGGATGAAGGTCAGTGGGCGATGGTCAGTGAGCAGGTTGAAGCTGTTGCCATACAAGTACTGGTGAAACTTGCGCACACCAAAGACTATCGCTAACACCTCCCTCTCGATCTGAGCATAGTTTCGTTCTGCTTTGCTGAGGGTTCATGATGCATAAGATATAGGTTTTTCTTCGCCGTCAGGCATGACATGCGAGAGCATAGCTCTGACCCCATAGGGTGAAGCATCACAAGCAAGGCAGAGGGGCAGCTCAGGATTGTCGTGGGTGAGTACTTCCTGTGATACTAGGAGTGCTTTAGCTTTCTGGAATGCTGACTCACAGGCTGATGTCCACTGCTATTTCTTTTCTTTATTCAGCAGTTCATTCAGTAGTTTCAGGACAGTAGCTAAGTCAGGAATGAAGAATCCATAATAGTTTAGCATCCCTAGAAAAGAACGTAGCTGGCTGACATCACCAGGTGCTGGGGCTTTCACAATGGCACTTACCTTCTCAGGTGATTTATGGAGCCCAGCGGTGTCAATTATGTGACCCAAGTATTCCACTGATTCCTGGAAAAAAAGGCACTTCTCTTGCTTGAGACACAGACCATGCTCCTCCAGCCTGCCCAGGACTGCATCCAGAGTTTTGAGGTGTGTCTGTTCATCAGGACCACTGACAAGGATGTCATCCAGGTCTAGTCCGAGAAGCACTTGGTCCATAGCCTTCTGAAATAAGGCTGGTGATGACGCTACGCCAAACGGTAAATGATTGAAGCAGAATAGCCCTTTTTGTGTAGAGATAGCCAGCGACTTCTTAGACCCCTCTTCCACTTCCATCTGTAGGCAAGCATTTGATAAATCTAGCTTACGGAAACGTTGACCTCCTGCTAGAGAAGCAAACAGGTCCTCAGTGCATGGGATTGAGTACTTATCCACACAGAGAGCTGGGTTAAGGGGGACCTTGAAATCCCCACAAAGTCTCACTGTGCCATCCTTTTTACTTGCAGGCACCACTGGAGTAGCCCAGTCACTATGCTCCACTGGTGAGATCACCCCAGGCTCAATCAGGCGTTTAACCTTGGCCTCCACTCAAGGTCAAAGAGCATAAGGCACATTACGTGGTGGGCAGCATTTAGGTACACTGTTAGCCCTAAGAGTCAATCTAGCTTCAATGCCCTTCATTGTGCCTAGCTTTTTAGAGAAAACAGCTGAGTGTCTCTTTAACACAGTCTCTAAGTTGTCTTTTTCTCTTTGCTCAATGATAGGCACCGTCTTTAAGTCTTTCCAGTTCAGTTTAATAACTCTTAGCCATTCCCTACCAAACAGCGGAGGTGCATCCACTTTCACCACATACAAGGGCAAATCAGCACACTGCTTATTTAATTTTACCTGTACTTTGATTACCCATTCTGGTGCCAGAGGCTCTCCTGTGTATGTCTTTAGCATGATATCCATGGGCTGCAGGGGCAATTCGCTCAACTTGCTTCTGTACTGTTCCCATGGAATCAAAGACACAGCAGCCCCAGTATCCAATTCCATTTCCATTTTCTCTCCATTTATTAAAGGCACCACTGAGATTCGTGAATATTTTCATTTTCGAGACACAGAATACAGTCCCAATTCATTGTCAGTGTCAGATTTAGCTTCCTTACTTTCACTTTCATTTGCCTGGAGATGATGAATTCTCTTATTTTTATCTTTCACACTGTGTTTATTTGTATTACCTTTCTGTTCAGATTTTCGCGCTTTCAGCTTCCTTTCTCTGTCTTGGCTGCTTTTGACTTTACTTTTACACATGCATTTCGTGTGGCTTTTCCAGCCAGACTGGTGGCAGTCACGGTCTTTGTACCAGCAGTCATCATCAGTATGACTGCTGATGATGTCATGCATCATCAGTAGTCATGATGCAGTCAAATGCCGCCACTGTTTTCCCGCAGTTGTGGCATTTATCACATTTTTGGGTCAGCACCATGTTCACTTTAAGAGAACTGCCTAACTGCTGCACGTCGCATGCCGCTGTCTCTGCCAACACAGCATAATCCACTGCTTTCTGAAAGGTGAGATCTTTCTCCATTAAAAGGCGCTTCTGAACAGTTTGACATTTTAATCCACAAACAAATCTGTCCCGTAGTGCGTCTTCCAAATAAGCACCAAACTCACAATGTTCTGAGAGTCTTTTCAACACTGCAATATACTTTGATACCGTTTCTCCTTCCCCCTGATTTCGCTTGTGGAACCGGAATCTTTCAGCAATCACGAGCGGATTTCGAGAAAAATGGGCTTTTAAAACTTCCACAACATGGTCATATTGCATTGTCCCAAGCTTTGCAGGAGCTACCAAGCTGTGAAGTAGTCCATTTGTTTTAGGTCCCATTACACTAAACAGTACAGGCAGTTTCTTTTCAGCCTGAATGTCATTAGCCAGGATGTAATGTTCAAAACGTTCAAGATACGTTGTGCATTGCTCACTGGCATCATCAAAGGGATCCATATGCCTGATTACTCCAACCTGTCACGCCGCGCCATTCATCAACGGCGCCACCTGCTCACGCACCTGACAATCATCAGCGGCGAGGGATAAAGGCCGTCTCGCCCGGAGGCTCGGCCTGAAGCCGTCAGACTTCGTCCCTCACCGTTGTGAGCATACTTCCCTTCAGCGTCACCATTTTGGTAAGAAGATCGCTTACCTCTTTTCTTCAGTCTTCTCCCCTGTGCACAGGTGGATTCCCCAGCGGCGGACATCTCCACTCCATCGCCCAATCCTCGCTGCTGTACGGAGCTCTCCAGGTGGCTGTCTTCCGGGCTTCGCCCCCTTGTTGTGCCAGCTGTCCTGACCCACCAAGTAAGTCCTTCTCTCGCCATAAATCCCTCCTGTGTTGGTGTATGCCCGTCACCCTCTCCCTGTGCTCTCTCCATAGGGTTGCTCGGCTGTACGGTCACCTGCCTCTGTGCCTGGAGCAGACACCATCACCAACACATTTACTTCCCGCAGACACGCACTCATTCACTCCTGCTGTTAATAAACTCTTTGAACTACTCTAAGCCTGTGTGTGTGCGTCTCCTGAGCCGTGCGTTATGTCAGTACGGCTTCAGCAGAGCGGCTCGGCGGACGGCGGGCTCGCACACCGGTTTTCCACTCTCGAGGCTAGAGTGGATCAAATAGCTTATCAACAACAGGTGATCTTTAATCAATTATTGAATTTAACTAACCGGTTGGGCCGCTTGGATCCTCAACAGCCGTTCCCCCCGGCTCGTCAGGGTGGCGCGGCTCCTGCTGTTCCAGCGGCCGTCCAGCCGGCTCCAGTGGCACCGGTTCGGCTCACACCGATTCCGACCCCCGCCCGCTTTAGCGGTAAGCTCGGCGGAGCGCGGGGGTTCATTATGCAGTGTGAGTCCGTGTTCCACCGTGTGCCCGGAGATTTTCCCTCGGATCACAGTCGGATTGGTTACATAGGGAATCTTCTGGAGGGGCGTGCGTTAACTTGGACCTACGCCGTAATGGCGAGGCCCAGTTATGCCACCCTCACCTATGACCAGTTCGTGAGGCGCTTTCTGGAGGTCTTTGACCATTCTCAAACCGAGACGGTCCAGGTCGATCGGCTCCTCGCTCTCCAGCAGGGAGGCCGGTCGGCAGCGGACTACTCGGTCGACTTCCGGGTAGCGGCGGAGGAATTGGGCTGGGAGGAACGCTCCCTCTGTGGCCTGTTCCTCCGCAGCCTCAATAGTGATCTGAGGGATGAACTGGCTGGACGGGATATCCCTGGGACGCTAGCGGAGCTGACATCCTTAGCGATAAGTTTGGATAACAGGCTGCGCGAGCGCTCCTCGGGGCGGAAGTCTTCTTCTTCTCGCCCTCGTGGAGTCTCGCCGCACCTGTTCCAAGCTCGCCCCCTGGCGGCGCCGCCAGCATTGTGCCCCGAGGAGTCGGAGCCGATGGTGACGGGCTGGACCAAGCTTTCCCCTGCGGAGAAACAACGCCGCCGTGAGTTGGGCCTCTGCATGTATTGCGGAGGTGACCAACACACTGTGGAGCGTTGCCCGCGGAAAGCCAGTCGGCGGGGTCCGCGAATCGCTGTAGGGAGCCTCGCGGGTCCCAACCGGTTAGACTCTCTCACTCAATTAAAGCTGCCCATCCGTTTTTGCCACAATCCCACTGGGCACCTCACCCACGCACTGGTGGATTTGGGCGCAGAGGGCAGCTTCATTTCACAAGGCCTGGCAACCCGATTGGGCATCCGCTGTCAGGCATTAAAACATCCCATCTCCCTGGTCCATCTCTCCCGTGCCTCCCTTGGGAGAGTTTCTCACCAAACCATGCCTGTCCCAGTCATCATCTCAGGGAACCACCGGGAGGAGATGGTATTTTACGTCCTGCCCAACTCTGTGTCGCCCGTCATCCTGGGGTATCCCTGGCTACGCCTCCACAACCCTGTCCTGGACTGGAGGTCCGCTGGGGTATCGGCATGGAGTACCTTCTGTATGGGCACCTGCCTTCAGTCCGCCGCCTGCTCCCCGTCCGCGGCTCCCCCTGTGGCGGATACAGCACCTCCGGACCTGTCACTGGTGCCTCCAGAATTTCACGACCTGGGTATGGTATTTAGCAAATCTAAAGCTATGTCTCTTCCCCCGCATCGACCATATGACTGTGCCATCAACCTCCGCCAGGGGGCTCCCCTGCCATCTGGTCGGCTCTACAGCCTGTCGGCACCGGAGAAGGAGACCATGAATACATACCTGAAGGAATCTCTGAGCGCTGGGATTATTCGCCCATCGTCGTCACCCGTGGGGGCAGGGTTTTTCTTTGTCGGGAAGAAGGACGGATCCCTCCGCCCCTGCATAGACTACCGAGCGCTGAATGACATCACTGAGAGGGACCGTTACACCCTGCCCCTCATGGACACTGCCTTTCACTCCCTCCAGGGGGCGACCTGGTTTACCAAGCTGGATTTACGCAGCGCTTACCACCTCGTCCGGATCCGGGAGGGAGATGAATGGAAGACAGCCTTCCGTACCCCGAACGGCCACTTTGAGTATCTCGTCATGCCGTTCGGGCTGACCAACGCTCCTGCCGTCTTTCAGCGCCTCATTAATGACGTCCTCCGGGATTTCATCGGCCTTTTTGTGTTCGTCTACCTGGATGACATCCTTATCTTCTCCAGGTCCAGGGACGAGCACCAGGTCCATGTGAGGCGGGTCCTCCAAAGACTGCTGGAGAATCGTCTGTACGTGAAGGCTGAGAAATGCGAATTCTACGCTAGGACCACATCCTTCCTGGGATTCATCATCGCTCAAGATCAGGTGCTCCCAGACCCAGAGAAGGTGAAAGCGGTGGTGGAGTGGCCTACTCCCGCATCCCGGAAGCAGGTGCAACAGTTTGTTGGCTTCGCCAATTTTTACCGCCGCTTTGTCCCAAATTTCAGCTCGATCGTCGGACCGCTGACCCGCCTCACGTCCCCGAAGGTCCCGTTCCGGTGGACTGAAGAGGTCGCTGCTGCCTTTAGGGCGCTGAAGGCGGAGTTCTCCTCCTCCCGGGTCCTTCGCCAGGTCGACCCCGCGCTGCAGTGCATTGTGGAGGTGGACGCATCGGACACGGGAGTGGGAGCAGTGTTATCCCAGCGGTCACCTGACGATGGCGCCAAACGGCCGTGCGCCTTCTTCTCCCGGCGCCTGTCCCCGGCGGAGAGGAACTACGATGTGGGGGACAGAGAGCTCCTGGCCATTAAACTCGCCTTACAGGAGTGGCGCCACTGGCTAGAGGGGGCGGACCTGCCGTTTGTGGTCCTGACGGACCACAAGAACTTAGAGTATTTACGATCTGCCAAGCGCCTGAATGCCCGCCAGGCGCGCTGGTCTTTGTTCTTCGCCAGGTTCCGCTTCTCGATCACCTTCAGGCCGGGCTCCAAAAACGGCCTGCCTGACGCCCTCTCTAGGCAGTTCACCCCCGTGGAGGCTGAGGAGACGCCCCACACTATCCTGCCCAGGTCGTGCGTCCTCGGTGCCATCTCTTGGGACATTGAAGACAAGATCCGGAAGGCGCAGGAGGTGGAACCTGATCCTGGCGGCGGACCGGAGGGAAGACTGTTCGTCCCATCTGCGGTCCGAGGAGAGGTCATCCACTGGCTCCACACCTCCCGGCTCACCTGTCATCCCGGCACCTCTCGGATGATCAGCCTCCTCCAGCGGTCCTTTTGGTGGCCAGGCCTGCGGAGGGATGCAGCCCGCTACGCCCGGGCTTGCCCAATCTGTGCCACCAGCAAGTCGGGAAATGCCCCCCCAGCGGGTCTGCTCCAGCCTCTGCCCGTCCCCGGCAGGCCCTGGTCGCACATCGCACTGGACTTCGTCACCGGACTCCCCGTTTCCAACTCCTTTGACACCGTCCTGACCATTGTGGACCGTTTCTCCAAGGCGGCGCACTTCGTTCCCCTGCGAGGTCTCCCTACTGCCCTGGAGACGGCGGGCCTCCTCGTCCAACACGTGGTCAGGCTGCACGGGATTCCGGTGGACGTGGTCTCGGACCGGGGCCCCCAATTTTCATCCGAGGTTTGGAGATCCTTTTGTAACGCCATCGGAGCCAAGGTGAGCCTCTCCTCCGGCCATCACCCCCAGTCTAACGGGCAGTGTGAGAGGACCAATCAGGAGCTGGAGGCTGCGCTCCGCTGTGTTACTAGATCCAAGCCGACGTCCTGGAGCAACCATCTCGCCTGGGTGGAGTATGCCCACAACACCGCCCGCTCTTCTGCAACGGGGATGTCCCCCTTCAAGGCGTCCCTGGGTTACGACCCCCCGCTGTTTCCAGCGCAGGAGAACGAGGTGACTGTCCCCTCCGTTAGGGCGCACCTTAGGCAGTTCCGCTCCACCTGGGCTGCCGCGCGTCATGCGCTTTTACGCACAGCGGAGCGCAACAGGACCGTGGCGGACCGGCACAGAAGACCTGCCCCGGCGTACAGAGTTGGGCAACTCGTGTATGTGTCTACCCAGGACGTCACATTAAAAGGCGAGAGGAGGAAGCTGGCACAGCGTTTCATGGGTCCCTTTCCCATCACCCGGATCATCAACCCGGTGGCTGTGCGCGTGGCTATTCCCCCCTCCCTCCGCATCCATTCCACTTTTCATGTGTCGAAGGTGAAACTGGCAGTCACTGACCCCCTTTGCCCTCCTCCTGCAGCGCAACCCGCGCCCCGGATGATTGGTGGCCATCCGGCCTGGTCCGTCTCCTCCATCCTGGACTCCCGGCGCCGAGGTCGTGGGTTGCAATACTTGGTGGACTGGGAGGGCTATGGGCCCGAGCATCGACAATGGGTGCCCCCGTCGTTTGTGTTGGACCCGTCGCTCATCGCGGACTTCCACCGAGCGCACCCGGATAAGCCATCGCCAGGAGGCGCTGCTAGAGGGGGGAGTACTGTCACGCCGCGCCATTCATCAACGGCGCCACCTGCTCACGCACCTGACAATCATCAGCGGCGAGGGATAAAGGCCGTCTCGCCCGGAGGCTCGGCCTGAAGCCGTCAGACTTCGTCCCTCACCGTTGTGAGCATACTTCCCTTCAGCGTCACCATTTTGGTAAGAAGATCGCTTACCTCTTTTCTTCAGTCTTCTCCCCTGTGCACAGGTGGATTCCCCAGCGGCGGACATCTCCACTCCATCGCCCAATCCTCGCTGCTGTACGGAGCTCTCCAGGTGGCTGTCTTCCGGGCTTCGCCCCCTTGTTGTGCCAGCTGTCCTGACCCACCAAGTAAGTCCTTCTCTCGCCATAAATCCCTCCTGTGTTGGTGTATGCCCGTCACCCTCTCCCTGTGCTCTCTCCATAGGGTTGCTCGGCTGTACGGTCACCTGCCTCTGTGCCTGGAGCAGACACCATCACCAACACATTTACTTCCC
Organism: Pholidichthys leucotaenia; assembly: GCA_020510985.1. Taxonomy (NCBI): domain Eukaryota; kingdom Metazoa; phylum Chordata; class Actinopteri; order Cichliformes; family Pholidichthyidae; genus Pholidichthys; species Pholidichthys leucotaenia. The sequence goes on along the minus strand of CM035842.1, from coordinate 32,480,804 downwards.
GCAGACACGCACTCATTCACTCCTGCTGTTAATAAACTCTTTGAACTACTCTAAGCCTGTGTGTGTGTGTCTCCTGAGCCGTGCGTTATGTCACAACCATGATGCATCTGTTGGCTCATCACCTCTTAACAGTCAAAATTAGCTCACTAGCTACTTCACAACGTGGTTGTTCTTTTTCTGTCCAAACTTGACCGATGCTGCCATCCATACGCAGCTGATGAGAAAAGTCTTCAGGACTACACAACCCGTCGCCAATTTATATTATGTTGCTTCTATATGTCCACATGTAAACAATTTCACATGCACACACAGAACCACACGGAAACATCTTTCCTGGTTCACTACTTCTTCTATTCATCATTTTGTACAAGAACTGCAGTTACACAAACATCAGTTTCAGGGTCCTCTAATGGTTGGTAATTGTATAACACATACATTTAAGGTTCATACATAACACTTTCATTGTCTTGCAGTTTCATGTCAAAATCTTTTCACCCCCCCTTCAAACGCCAGATCTGTGCCCACTCACATACCACAAGGCTAATAGTAGCTAGCACTACATCATCAGAATAAATCCTGTGGCTAAAAAGAACTTACTGACATAATTCTCGGCCCAGGAAACACGCACGCAGGCTCAGGTAGATTTGAAAGCTTTATTCAGCCAGGAAAGTGTGTTTGGATGCGTGAATGTGATATGGTAGTGGATTGTGGGTGGAAGATGAGAACAGGAACAGAGCAGTACGGCGTGAGGTCAGGCAACCCTATGGGAGAAACGCAAACAGGGAGTGAGCTGGGCAAAACCACACGGGAAAGTGATGCAGAGTTATGCTTACTTGCAGAGGGATTGGTGGCTGGCGTTGGCGAGGATTTCAGGCCTGGGAGACAGCGCCCTGCTGCGCACACGACGAAGTGTGGAGATGTGGAGCCAACTTCCTCTTCTCGGCCTTGAGATTGATGTCCTGTGATGAAAGCCAGACCCGTTGACCCACCTGGTAACTAGGAGCCGGCCTCCTGTGGCGATTGGCCGCGGTGCTGTTGCGCGCCGCCGTGCATAAAAGCGCCTCTCTCGCCCTGGTCCACAAGCTCCGGCAGCGTCTCACATGTGCCTGAATAGAGGGAACAGCCAACTCACCCTCCTGCTCGGGAAACAAGGGGGGATCGTACCCCAACGACGCCCTGAAGGGGGACATACCAGTGGCCGATGACCATGCCGTGTTGTGGGCGTACTCTACCCAGGCCAAGTAGGAGCTCCAGGAGGATGGGTTGGAAGAGGTCACGCAGCGCAGGGCAGCCTCCAGCTCCTGATTGGTACGTTCACACTGTCTGTTGGATTGGGGGTGATGACCAGAGGAAAGACTCACCGTGGCCCCCAGGGCGTTACAGAAGCACCTCCACACTTGCGATACAAACTGAGGCCCTCGATCTGATACGATGTCCAAAGGAATCCCGTGTAGTCTGACCACATGTTGGACGAGGAGATCAGCCGTCTCTCGTGCCGAAGGGAGACCCCAAAGTGGCACAAAGTGGGCGGCCTTAGAGAATCGATCCACAATCGTCAAAACAGTGTCGTAGGAGTTAGAGACCGGGAGACCAGTGACGAAGTCGAGAGCGATGTGCGGCCAGGGCCTGCCTGGGACCGGCAGGGGCTGGAGTAGACCCGCAGGTGGAAAGTTCTGAGACTTGCCAGTGGCACACTGGGGGCAAGCCCGGACGTAATTGGCGACATCCTTTTGGAGACCCGGCCACCAGAAAGAGCGTTGAAGGAGGTCCACCAGTCGGGAGACGCCCGGGTGACAGGCGAGCTTGGACGTGTGGGCCCAGTGAATGATCTCCCCCCGAAAAGCTGATGGAACGAAGAGTCTGCCCTCCGGACCACCGCCAGGGTCCGGTTCCGCCTCCTGCGCCTTACGGATCTTGTCCCTGATGGACCAGGAGACCGCCCCCACGACGCACGAGCTGGGAAGGATGGTGTGGTCCAACTCCTCCGGGGCCTCAGGAGCGAACTGTCTTGACAAGGCGTCGGGCAACCCATTCCTTGAGCCTGGACGGTAGGTGATGGTAAATTGGAACCGAGCAAAGAATAGAGACCAGCGCGCCTGGCGGGCATTCAGACACCGCGCTGACCTCAAATACTTGAGATTCTTGTGGTCCGTCCAGACCACAAAAGGCTGAGCTGCCCCCTCCAGCCAGTGACGCCACTCCTGCAGCGTGAGCTTGACAGCAAGAAGCTCCCTGTCGCCGACGTCATAATTACGCTCGGCTGCTGACAACCGTCGGGAGAAGAAGGTGCAGGGCCGCTTGACTCCATCCACTGGTGAACGCTGGGAGAGCACCGCCTCCACCCCCATGTCAGACGTGTCAACCTCCACCAGGCACTGCAGCGCGGGGTCAACCTGGGTTAGGACCCGGGAGGATGAGAACTCTGTCTTGAGGGTCTTGAATGCGGTTGCCGCCTCCTCGGACTACTGGAAGGGCACCTTGGAAGAAGTGAGGCGGGTCAGGGGAGTAACAATGGCACCGAACTTAGGGACAAAGCGACGGTAGAAATTGGCGAAGCCGATGAATTGTTGCACCTGTTTCCTGGAGGTAGGTGTGGGCCACTTGACCACCGCTTTAACCTTAGCGGGGTCGGGGAGAATCTGGTTGTGAGAGATGACAAATCCCAGGAAAGAGGTGGTCTTGGCATAGAACTCGCATTTCTCCGCCTTGATGTAGAGCCTGTTCTCCAACAACCGCTGCAGGACCCGCCTTACATGAGCCTGTGGAGATGCGGGAGGAGATGATGGCGAAGGTGAGGATTTCCGCCGCCAGGGAATCCACCTGTGCACAGGGGAAGGCTGAGAAAACAGGTAAGAGATATGACAGCTTACGTGAAGCAGCGATGAGTGGCAGGACTGGAGAGATGATCCTGCTGAGGGATTGAGCGCGTTGTAAAAGAGACGGCTCCAGGCCGATGCTCAGGGCGAGGTGGAATAAATAGCTCAGCGCTAACGAGGCGCAGGTGTGCACGCAGCTGAGGTGGATGCCTGAGAGCGGCGAGTGGTGACACTTACTGGTTGAAGGACATTCCCAGTTGTATGCACAGTAGCCTAGGATAATGACTGATACTGCATCTGTCCTTAAAAGCAGTTTAATGGTAAAACCATTGGGTCAAGTTTTCAAAGCAGTTTGTTAAAAAATGCTAACTAGCCTGGAGGATAACTTCAGTTAGGCCAGAGAGTCCTGACTGACTTAACACTACCTATGTGCCAGCATCACAAACAGTTACTGTTGTGAAGTAATGTTACAATAGACTGCACAGACATGATGACGAAGGCACCACGGATGACATCATCACGTCCAGCCCTATATTAAGTTACTAACAGCAGGAGACTGTTTCTTTGGCGCTCCGCCTCTATGCTAACACCAACTTGTGCTTAAACCCAGTTAGCATAGTAGCTATTTACTTTACATGTGCTGTTAGTGGTGTTGTTTAATAAAACCATCGTTCAATACAGCTACTGCCTCCACTGTCCTAATTCTCAGATATAGCAGTTATGTCACCAAAAACATTCTGTCTCAAGCTGCCTTTTTGCAGGGGGGCAGGGCTTAAGTGAAACTTTATAGCAAAAAAAACAGATATGAGACATTTGAGCGATTTTGATCTTGATATGTGTTGCAAGTCATAAAAAACATGTTCCAGACATGTTAAGAAAAAAAAGCTTGATTTCACAGTGAGAAAAGATGAGAAGTGAGAAACTGTCAACTGTGAACCCTGATGGGTGTGACCTCCCACAGACGTGATCAATTTCATTCTGATCTGTGTTTTCCCATGGTAGATGCATGCAGATAAAATGTGGCTGAAATACACCCTGCAGCTATAGGAACTTCTTCATGGAGAAGGTCTGGTTGGGTGCATAAAGACTTTAACTGTCTCGTTACTTTACTACCTCTCACTGTGTGGTCATTTGTCACTGTGTGGTCATTTGTTGGAGATGTTTTAAAAACTTGTTTTTCTGTCACACATGAAGCAGCAGTTGCAGGTAAACCGTGCCAGCAGCAGAATGGACGAGGCTAAAAACACCAGCTGACAAATTTATCTTGGATTAACCTGATGAGATTAAAGACTTAAATGTAAATGCTCTTGTGTGTGTGGGCGGGGTGTGTATGTGTGTTTGTAAGTTGATGTAGCCATCTGTGCAGGCAAGTTGAAGGAGAAAGAGAAGAGGCCACCTCTCTCCAACCTGTCTGAAGCTCTGTTCTCACCCCGTTAGCAGAGTTCATTAGTGGATTCACTCTGTTAGGTGTGTTTAGAGGAGAAAAACTAGACCGTCGACACTGGAAACAAGAAGATGTTGCTCCAGGTGTCTGGATGATCTTATGGATACACTCTGTGGACTTTCCCTGAATTCAGATTATTCTTAGTGTTTCTTCTACTGTAAAAATGGGCTGCTCTCCATCCAAAGGGAAGTTGTTTTCCAAGCCTGATGGACACCTGAAGGCTCTGCCAGCTGAGGATGGTGTGGATTGTAGACCTGCTGACGAGGTGGCGAATGAACATTTAAAGACTAAAGAGACAGAAAATGAGCTTCCAGTAACAGCTGAAGAGCCTCATACTAAAGAAACTGTCCCCAACATAAAAGCTGCTGATACTGAAAGACCTGAGGAAGATGTACCACAAAAGATCCTCACTGATGCTGTCCAAACTGAGGAAAAAAAGACAACAAAACGAAAGAAAAATAAAGGCAGGAGACATTTGACTGAAAAGCAAAGAAAGTCTTCTAATGTCCAGACAAAGGTGGATTTCTCTCCTCAGATGGTGAGGGCTCACCAGGCTGCCTACAACTTCATGAATCCAAGCATTTCCAAATATGAAACCTTGCTGAACCTGCTGGACCAGGCTGTTCAGACACATTTATCCCTCCAGCCCATGATGTCTGCCTGGGTGTTACACTTTGAGGAGATCAACCAGGCCTTGGAGGAGATAGCTGAGGAAGGGGAGCTCTTATTGAAGGAACATGGAGAGAACATGCTCTTGTCTTCTGGGATGATGGGCCCACATAAACCCAGGACTGGTACAACATACCCACACGAGCCACCAGATCTTTTACAGCAACTGCTCCAGCAGTCAACTGAAAAAATGAGGGCAGTGAGTGGCTCAGTACAGATGTTGGGTGACACCACACTTGAGGAAGCAGTGGAATATTTTTCTTCCTTCTCTAAACTGCTGGTTGAGAAGCTACAGGCCAAACAGGCAGTGGAGCGGAGGCTGACACAAGTCCTGGCAAGGGTGGAGGCAGCAGCCATGAGGAAGTCCAACCCTGAGGATTTGGCTCTGCACAGTGAAGACAGTGGTATTGGGGGAGAAAATGACAGTCTAACGGGGTCTGAGAGGCATCATCGGCACCGTGGGAGCGCTGGATCAGGAAGTAATGGATCTGTAGCCAACATGCGGTCTGAGTTTGATAATACTCCTAGTAATTTGCCAAACATGGAGGATCATAATGAAAAAGATGAAGAGGATGAGGAGGATGACAATGATGAAGATGACGAAGATGATGAGCATGATGACTATGGAAGGAACAGGTCAAACTCTGTCCCGTCAGATCCCAGTAAGGCTTTAAGATATCTGCATGGAAACTACATTCAGGATCAGCAATCGACAGCTAAACGACTCCTGACTTCTGCCATTGACACCAAGACTGAGCACAGATGTGGAAACATAACCGTGGATCCAAGGATGCTGGATCAGGCTATAAAAGGGAGCAAAGAGTTAGCAGGGCCTCATCATAATGTGAACAGATCTGGACTCAGACGGCATTCAGTAAATGGATCAGAAGGCGCATGCAATGGCCTTCTGAAAACAAATCAGCCTTGCTACTTTACAACAATGGTACCAAAACCACCAAAACGGCCCTCAGTCAGACGGTTAATACACACCTTTAGTAAAGGAGTAGATGGACGACCAGGGCAGTGTCTTGCGAATGTTCCACCTCATATCAGGAGACCAAGAAGAAGTGGGAGCCTTCTGTTATCTGATACAGTAAATGATAATGAAGGAGGTTTCATCGTAAACGGAAACAACAGCAGCTGGCCTGACAGCAGGGAAGACCTGGACATGGACAACCTACCACCTCCACCTCCTGAGGTTCTCATGGACAAGTCTTTCCAGGGTAATCAAGGCCAACCAGGGACTGATGACGGGATGCAGGAAGACTCATTTCCAAATCCAACAACCATAAACCAAAAGACTGGAATTTCCCAACGATTGAAGGCATCCATGCAGAACATGGAAGTACTGCCAAATCGGGCCACAGTGCGACCAAAATCAACCATTACCTCACCAGGCAAGCCTGTTGGACCAGATTCTGTTTTAGGAGGACAAGAAGCAGAGCAGCATCTAGACACAGATCTGGATCTAGACATTGAGAAAGCCAACAGTCTCTACCAAAAGGCACATAAGATCATTCATCTACGAGATGCTGTAGAGCCAAACCGGAGAGATGCTTCACTCTGTCGAGCCACAGCGGGCCATAACTGTGACATCAATGACCTTTATGAGTGTGACAGATCCACCTGTAGCCTGCCTGTGATAGCACCACCTGTCTCAAGGGTCCGCCTTCCACCGTCTTGTCCCACTGTGTGCAACAGATTTACAAGTCCCCCAGTGTTCAGAACCCAGTCCACTTCTAATTCTTCATCCCGCCCCAGTTCTCCAAGAACAACTATACGTGCTACAGATCATAAAACTGAAGAGATTGTTCCATCTGTATCCTTTAAAGATGCCCGGTCCGTCTTTTGTCAGCAGGAGTCACAGATCGTTCTACCCACTGGACATTCAGTACTTCCCAGACAGTATGGAGAGTTCACAAGAGGAAGGCTACCCAGCAGAGCGACAGACAAGTTCACACATCGCACACAATCAGAACAGAGGCCCAGTCCAGCTTCATCTTCTCAGCTTGGAAGTTTTTCCTCCACTCAGGCAAGAGGAAGTCAGCCTGTTCTCACAAAATAAAGGCAAGTATTAAAAAGTTGGGGAAACCTTGTTGCCTAAGGTCTTATCTACACATACATGGGTATTTTAAAAACGTAGCTTTTGATTTTCATCCACACACAGAGGACATTTTGAGAACTAAAAATGAACTTTTTAAAAAAAAACTCCTTCCAGGGTAAAGATTGTCACTGACTCCAGTGATAAAAATTTGTATATGGACTGGATAACAGTTTTTCTTACTTGTTTCCATGACATTAGCTGATGCAGCCAAGACTGTGCTGCTGTGTTGTTGTTGTTGTTGTTGTTGTTTTTTTAATTATTATTAGTTTATTTATAACAGGGGAAATATACACTGATAAGCACTTTTATACAATGTGAAATGTACCAGAGTTAACCATAGGCTAATTTTCCACTGTACTCTTAGTTTTAACTGTTAGTGGGACTTTTACATGTTTGTACATAGTGTATCTCAGTAAGTTGCAGTATTGAGGAGAAAGGTAATGATTTTCTTCAGGGCTGGGAATATTAGCGTGTTAACTTTTACGATTAATGTGGGTCAATTAATGCATAAAAAATTTGTTGCTGTCAGATCACTCCCTGAGGAGGTATTGGCAGTGGTGACTCATTTGTCTCAGCAGCGAGCTCAGCTTAAAACAAGTGTAGATCTTTTCAGCGTTTAAATTTACACCACACTAAACTGAAACTCCAATAGTCAGGGTGACCTCATCCTGTGCACACACCCCACTTAGAGCACACACACACACACACACCTGACACAGTCATTGATTAGGGCTGCTCACTCAAAAATATGAAAAGAGGGAGAGTTTCTGTCAGTGTGAGTGCAGAAAACACACACTCCATTATAAAGTGAATAAAAGCTTCTAACTGGTGTGGTGGAGCAGTGGTTAGCACTGCGGCAGCACAGTAACTCACCCTTGGCCATGGGATTCCTGGTTCGATCCCAGCCCCCAACCAGCAGTGATCTGTGTGGAGTTTGCATGTTCTCCCCGTGTCTGCGTGGGTTTACTCCGGGAGTTCTACGGTTTCCTCCCACAGGCCAAAAACATGAAGGTTAGGTTAATTGGAGACTCTAAAGTGGCCCTCGGTGTGAATGTGTGTGTGAATGGTAAAGGGATAGCGCCGTACTGTGACTGCTTCATCCATCCAGGTGGATGCCCTCAATTTCCCCTCTGGGGATCAATAAAGTATACAAAATCAAATCAAAAAATAACTCAAAATTAAGATCAGAAGATCTGGAAATCAATTAAAAATTGCTCCATTTGTTTGTTCTTTTAAGATTTGAGATAATTAGGAGAGTTACCTTAAGTAGAAGTACTGACTTAACCATTTCAAAATAAAACAGGAAATGTAATGATATTAAAAAATGGTAGTTTTCCAGAGAAATTGACTCCCTCTTTATAATGAACTGAAAAACAATATTACAGATTGCTATTAAACAAAATTTTGTAAATGAATATACATTTATGATTATCAGGTGTCTTGTGTTGCTCTGGCAGTATTTTTTTAATGAAAAACTGCAATTAAAAGTTGCTTAAAATACTTTTGTCTTTGTTTCTTCATTGTAAACTTATTGATTAATTATAATTATTTATAAAAAATGTACAATTAGTTAGTTAAAAGTTTTAAATTCCCAACCGTAGATTGTTTGTAATATAGTTAAACATGAATCTGTCATGAGTTCATGAATCATGAGTTGGTTGCACGCACACACACACACACACACACACATACACACACACACAGATATTTAAAGCCTTTTGGTTTAATTTTGATTATGGTTTTTGTTTCTGAAATTAAATTGCAAGTCATGATATTCCATTCACACTAGTTAATGTACTCACTGATTATAATGAGGAACAGAGGTGTCAGAATCAAATCAAATCAAATCAACCTTTAGTGTCATGTTGCTGTACATACAACTGTAGTGCAGGCAAGATGAAATTTACATTTCTCTAGATATCCATATAAGTAAAAAGAACATAATTTAAGACACACTCACACACACCCTCACCCCCCACCCCAACACAGCCATTCACACATCCCTGAGACATACTTGAAACTAACTAACTAGAACTATATACATATAATATACATAATGTCCATAAGGTGCAGTAATATGTATGAAAGATTCCAGCTCAACTGTTCAGCATCCAGAACTGCGTTTATGCATTTTCATGTAGACAGGAATTTTTTTAAGCAATGCTGTATGTTTTTAATCAATGGTAGAGAAAAATCCCTGTTTTTAATAATAGTCATGTATGTGTGGACTAGACCTAAGTTATTGTTAAAATGACATCTGACTGGCTTAGTTATTAAATACTATCTGGGAAAATCAAAAATACACATTTATTCATAGTGAATATTTCTCAGCATGACATGTTAAATGTCCATTAATGTTGTAATGAGGTTATTATTAGTGTAGCAACACCATCTCATTGGTCTGGTTTGACCTGTGTTTGCTTTGAATCCACACAGACTTCTGACTCACACAGATGACTGACTGACATCGGGATGTCATGGCCATCTGAATTCTCAGCAGGCACTTAGAAGATGTCTGTTTTCTTACCTCACTTGTAATTAGATCTCAGGATTCTCAGTAAGGGCCCCTTTACACAGCACAGAGATTATTGGGATCATTTGGGAGATCCTTGTGTGTTTTAGACTGAGCCAAAACTTTGAGGAGAGTGTTATGTCTGAAATTACCCTGGTTCACAGATGAGACGAGGTGACTTGTGGAACACAGCTTTATTGGACTCACTGGATATGGTGGTCACTGACAAGGCCCCGGCCTAGATACAGGCGAGCAAGAGACCATAGAATGGCCGACCCCGGCCTTATACAGGGTGGGACGGTGACGTGACCGGAGGTGCACATCATCATCTCACACTTCACATTAAAATACATATATAACACCCCCCCCCCCATCCTTTAAAAAAGTCAAAAACCACTCACTCAATTAAGACCCTCCCCAATTTGGGACCCGAATCACGCACTAACAAATGAAAACTACTGTCTCTAAATGGTCTAACAAATTCATACAACAGAACTTAAAATAGGGAGGACAGGTGGACTGCCGTTCTGTCCACACGGCATGGTGGATTATTCTGCAACCTGCTAAGATAAAGCAAAGTCCATTAATAAACTAAAATTGTGCACCGTGTTCCTAAACTAAAGAAAACACAAAATAATCCCATATATACCATTTCTATTAACACCAGAACTTTAATATTTACTATTTACAGCTCAGTTCTTTGGCTAAAAGGATAGAACTGGCATGGGGGGCAAGGGCACCCTCTCAGCACACAAGCCCCTGAAAACTTCGGTCCCCGGGGTGATGGCTGACCCTCCCGATGCTGAAACTGCTCCTCCAATGCAATTTTTACTTAGTGAAAGAGACATCCTGTTATCGTGCATATTTGGTACTTTGATGCAGCATGTCTGCTGTTTAAACAGTGCTCTATTGTTAAGACTGAAAACAGCCTCGGGCACTAACATTTTTGTAAGTGAAAGCATTCAAGACAAACTCAGTGAAAACAGTGACAACAAAGGGCACAACTGTACTGTTAAATGTGCTAAAAAGGAATTCTAAACATCTTCACTCATTAAACAGAGATCTGTTCTATCAGATGAAACTAGACACTTCTCAGAACAGGAAGTGTAGGTGTGTAGGTGTGTGTGGAGTGGTATGTGAGCACTCTGCGGTATTTTTAGGTGTGACACAGACCGTAACAACCTGATCTCACTAAAACTCATACCACATGCAGGTTTTCCACCTCCTCAAATAATGTGCCTTTGTATATAAAACAACCAAAAATGTACCTGAGATACAGCGTAGAAGCAGAGCAGATATGGAGTAACGCCTTCACTCACTGCGCATGCGTGAATTCAACCACTCAGTCATCTTGAGCATGCATGAAAAGAATGCACAGTTCTCACTGTGCATGAGCAAAATGAAACCTGTTTTAATAAGTTATAACTCAAGTAGGTTCATTTTGTCTTCTTTTAATTACTTACCATTTGTTCTTATTAAAGACAAAAATAGAAAGGAGATGTTTTTACCTTCTTTACATGTTTCGACTGTTCACTGCAGCCTTCGTCAGAAGTGTCAGCTGATTGCTGCAGGTGTCATTTTATCAGCTGACTTTGCATAGGCAGGGCCAGCCCAGCAGACCTGTCAGATCCACCGAGCCGGCCCCGCTTTCCGCTACCCAATGGTCTCTGGAGAATGTGGTCCCAGGTGTGGGAAAGCATAAATGCCCCCTCATCCCAGTTCATGCTGTCTTTTCCCCGATTCCTGACTTCTATAGCCTCCTTGATCCAGTGTTGTGTCTGTTGCTCTCTGATCCAATAATTTTTGTGTTGTCCCAGTCCATGATGTGATTATTTCTTTTGCAGTGATCTGATATTGCTGATTTTAATGTTTCTTGTTCTGCCTTTTCTTTTTGTGATCTTGTGAGTCATTCTTGTGTTTCCTTCCCACATTCCTACTGGTGTTCTTTTTTCCTTGTGGTGAATGATCTTCCAATTTCTCCAATGTAGGTTTTGTTGTATGATCTGCATGATATTTCATATATTACATTGCATTTTTGTCTTGTTCTATTTTGTCCTTGGGGTGTACTAATAACTGTCTTAATTTTTGTGTGGTTTTACTGCTGTGTTTATTTTGTATTTTTTCATGATCCTTTGAATTGGTTCTGTTATCCTTCGGATGTATGGTATAGGTATGGTGTCCTTGTTTTTGATTTCGGCTTTTGTTCTGATTTCGGCTTTTGTTCTGTTTTAATAAGGCTTCAGCACTCATTCAGCTGGTGGGAGGGGGATGGTGGATGTGTCAGGAACACCCCTCCGGGGCAGAAAGACAAACACATGCGCTTTAACTGCAGCAGTGACATTTATTAAAGAAAAGAACAGAAGTCCAAAAATAACTGTGCCGACAAACACAAGAATGCAAACAAGAATAACTTACACAAAGTAGACTCTCCAGGGCTGAGGACACTCTGGAGAAGAGGAGGGGGAGACTGTCCAAAGCAGAGTAGTCCAGTCTAAACACAATTGAGACTGCCGCACTGATGGAGAGAAACGGCAGTCTATAAATAGTGAGGGAATTAATGAGCAGCAGGTGCGAGTGGGCAGGTGACCTAATTCCAACTGCTTGCAGCTGGGAAGGCTGAAAGGCAGACAGCGAGCAGCTGGTCGGTGTGCCTGGGAGATGACGAGGAGCTCGTGCCACAGAACAGAAAATAGACCAATATACATATACAGAAAACTAACAAAATCAGACTCACAGATAAACAATACTAGAAATAAAGTAAGGGTCTGAGCTCAGTAACAAACCAGAGCTCAGACACATGACAGGATGGTCGGTAACTTGTGGTTCCAACCAACAGGTCACAAGTTCATGGTCCACACTGAGCTGCTTATCACTTTGGGTTTTTTTTTTTTCCTGTTTTTACATTTTTCACTCTACTAATGGTTAAAGTTAGGAAAATGTTTGGGTTAGGTTAAAAAAAAGAAAGAGAAAGAAGGTGGTAGACAAATGTTATGGTGGTGTCAGACATGTTTCTTAAAGGTGTAAATGCCATGCATCTAGTGCATGTGAAAAAAAAATGTTTCCTTGTCTACGCACGTTTTACGTTTTACGCACGTTTAGAGTGAAAAAAATGTGCAATTGTACGTTTTTTTTAGGTGAGACTGGGCTGACTGTGAAATGTTTTAACAAGGGGTAGGTTCTGAAGATCGATTCTCTGATTTAAAGCGATTCCAGTTGAATGAGCCTATATCAATTCAAGAAATCCACGGATCTATCTTTTAATACAGCAGTTTTCTTATGTGTGTGGAACTTCTCTGGGCCGGCTGAAATCTCACATGACTCAACAAAAAGGGCAGCAGTGAAATAAGGTCCAAATTTTTGAATAAATGTAATATTGCACCAAGTAATAAATTCTTGCACAGTAAATAATTGTAAGATTTTATGGAATTTTACCAAAAAGTCATTACAATTTATGCATATTCAATGCCCTAATAGATGCTGTGCTCGAACTGAACTTTATTACACAACTATACTGTTATCCCTACGTGTTATATACACGGTGTATGTGAACGCAGATCAACAGCAAGCCAAACTTGTTTTCACGAGCCAGGAAACCGAGCGTCCTGCTCCCTTATTCAGTCTTCTAGACAGCTTACAGTTCTTACATCTGTGGCTTGAAGAGCTCAATGAAAGCCGAGTGAAACTAGAAAAAATAAAAACAGAAAAATAAATACATTTCAATAAGCTAGAGGGCCCCTGGGATAGGACTAATTCCTGGCAACAAATAAACACAATACATTAAACAAGCTAGTGGGGCCCTGGGATAGGACTAATTCCTGAAACAACACATTCCTAAAAACGATACCAAGTTCACGTATAACAAACTTATAAAACTGACAAAATACTAATTGGACTTACAGCCATTGCTTTTGAAGGTGTAAAAAAGGGTTTAACACACAGGAGGAACGTCTCAGACATTCGCGGGCAGGTTATGCTCTTCTGCCTTTTTTTCCTTTCTCTCTTACTAACGTTCATTTCTTCTACCCACAAATCATAGCGGCAACTGGCTGCTCTTTCAACATAAAATACAGACAAATTACTACTAACTATACAGAAATTATTTTTTAACACAATAACTATTTCTACCATGAATTATTACAAATGAACTATGATATTTATTATAAACTTATGAACTATTTTTAACTCTATAAAACACACTCTACTGAGGGCAGAACAACAACGTTTAAGAAGTATACTGCACATTTATCACTCAGTTATATCCTTGAGGACAAGCCGTAGCTAAGAAAGCCATGAGATGGTCGATTCTCCCCTATATATGGCAGCGTGATGACAACACCAGCTGGCTGCGTCATTGTGCCGCCCATTGTAATGAACCCCATCATTACACCCCCCCCCCCCAACGTGGATGGGTGGATTATTCTGCAACCTTCTCTTAGCCGCGTTCCTACCTAAACAGTCACTGTTTCTTTTTGACAGTTTTCCATGGGGAAGGCAGTTCTGCCAGAGGGGCCTTGTAGTGGGCCTGCGGTAGACAGGACCCTGGAGATACCGGGCACCTGGCACCGGGGCCAGGACCGATCTTCATAACGTTGGGGCCCGGGTCCCACACTGCATCAGCTGACTCCCACAAAGCCTCCCCATCTAGAGCAGTCACCTAGACATGCCAGAGTTGGTTTGTATGCTGAACCAAACCATCTGTCAGCTGAAAGCACACTGATTCTAGTTTTGCCACAATCATCAGCGGCATTCGCTGTCCTGTCAGCTGTGACTTGGCCAGCCGCTGTCCCGATCTCTCGTCGGCGCAGACTCAAACTCAGTCCATGACTTTGAGTGGCACCTTGCTTGGCCTCATATGCCACTGATCGCTGTGGCGCTGCATGCTCATCTGGTTTGGGACCTCCATCATGCCGTAACAGTTCTATCATTACCGTGTTCATTGCGGGCCCTTTACCCAACTTCACCATCATTATTTCCGTAGTCTGAAGCTGGTTGTGGGTACGGAAGGTGTCTGGTGTCTCTCCCATGTCGTTCGCTGTTGCGGACTCTTCACCAGCTCGGTTGTAACCTACGTAGAGTGACAGTGAGCATGGGTACTGAAGCAGTCCGGTTCCACCTCTCTCCCATCTGGTGTGCTTTGTTGTGCTATGTCGTAAATAGTGTCTGTGCGTGGTTGTTATGCCCCGAGGTTCTCTGCGTGCACAGGCTCCACCTCCTGCAATTCCACAGCAGCCTCTGGCTGGGCGAGGATCGGAGGCGAGTCCGGCCACTACCCCTCTCCTGGGCAGCTCTCCTCCTGTGTGCAAGGGGTAGTCGGTTTGGTATTGGTGTCCCCCTTTATACTCTCGTCCCACACCACGTCGTCGTTGTAGATGTCGGTCATGTCCCAGTTGCCGTAACCGGGCAATGTGAACTCGTTGCTGTCGCGGATAGTGAAGCCCAGTCTGTAGAAGAGGTCACATCCCATAATGTCGTCACCGTTCATAGACATTTGGAATGTGAAGTCATACACAATCTCTGGGCAGTGTGGTGGCGCAGTGGTTAGCACTGTGGCAGCACAGCAACTCACCCTTGGCCATGGGATCCCGGGTTCGATCCCAGGCCCTGACCAACAGTGGTCTGTGTGGAGTTTGCATGTTCTCCCCATGTCTGCTTGGGTTTATTCCGGGATTTCTCCGGTTTCCTCCCACAGGCCAAAAACATGCAGGTTAGGTTAATTGGAGACTCTAAAGTGGCCCTAGGTGTGAATGTGTGTGTGAATGGTGAAGGGATAGCGCCATACCATGGAACACTTCCTCCATCCAGGTGGATGCCCTGAATTTCCCCTCTGGAGATCAATAAAGTACACAAAATCAAAATCAAATCAAATCAAAAATCAAAATCTCCGACTTGTAGTAGACCATTATCTTGACTGTCCCTACATTACTGAGTCTGTGACCGCTGTATCCATACAGCTCTGCTGACATCTTTCTTATTTTTTGTTGGGGAAAATTTCTTCACTGTGGCCCAGTTTAATATTGACCTCGAATTCATCATGTCATCACATTGTCCAGTGCACAAAGTAGCTAGCTAGTAGCTCAACACCATCCACATACCAGTCCGTCAGACCAAGCGTATGAAAAATCCTCTGACCTTCTATGCCCAGGTTGTGGACAAGTAGTGCCCACTTCCTTACTTTATCCAGCTTTCCCAGGTCCAATGCTACAATATAGATCTCGAACGCGTCCGGCCATCGTGGCCATGGGATATCCGGTTCGCCTGGGGACTCAAGGAAAGGCCTTAGTGGTCTCAGGCATGGTTCGTAAATTCTTGTCGCCAAATGTTATGTCCACAAACCTGGAATGAAGATGGACGATGATGCTGTGCTCGAACTGAACTTTATTACACAATGTTTAAGAGGTACACTGCACACTTAACACTCAGTTATATCCCTTAAGGCAAGCCGTAGCTAAGAGAGCCATGAGATGGCCAACTCTCCCCTATATATGGTGGCGTGATGACATCACCGGCTGGCTGCATCATCATGCCGCCCATTGTAATGAATCCCATCATTAGACAGGTAAGCTGCTGTGAGATGAAGCCACCCAAAAACCTGAAGGATGTCACTTTCTCCACCTGATCTCCATTTATAAGGAGAGGAGCATAGCCCCCACCCCCCCACCCCCCACTCCCATTTCCTCCTGAAGTCGATTAAGGCCTCTTTAGTCTTTGTGGTGTTCAGGAGCAGATTGTTGGCCTTGCACCATTCTGCCAGAAGCTGGACTTCCTCCCTGTAGGTAGTCTCATCATCTCCTGATATAGCCCCAATCACCATGGTGTCATCTGCAAACTTAATAATATTGCTGGTGGAACAATGGGGGACATCAATGAGCTGTATTGTTGAAAATAATGGCTTCTGAAGTCTCATAAATATGCTGAAACCACGCTACATTTTACCGACACGCAAACATCTCAGCGAAATGGTAATCCTGAACTTGTTGTGAATGAAACACCGCATCATAACCAGACTGAAGTGGGCAGAGACAGTTGGTCTAACTATTATGTATTTGTTCAATGTTCATGTACAGTTATTATGAATGAATGAATGAATGAATGAATCTTTATTTCTGATAGATTAGATTAAAAAAAGAAAGGAACAGAACAATATACCGGGGGGGGGGGGCGGGGAATCCAACAAGGTTGAATAAAACAATAACTCCTCGGATTATACAGTTCAACATAAATTATCCAAAAAGGGTGATGGCTGAAGCTGTAGCTTATATTGCCCACCCATGTTCCATCGAATAAGCCAAAAAAATAAAAGTAACTGCAAAACAAAACAAAGCTAAAACAAAACATGACAAAACAAAACTAAGCAACAACACAACACAGACTGGATATGATAATCCTTATGTGATTTTACATGTCATTTTGTATATATGTTTGGAGTATTTCTTCCTTTAGTTTTTGTTTAAATTGTCCAAGCATTGTCCATGATTTTAATTCAGCTCCAAAAGCGTTCCACAGTGTGACTCCCTGCACTGAGACACAGTGTTGCTTGGTAGTAGTTCTCACTGGAGGTTTTTGAAATATGCATGTTCCTCTGAAATGATATTGTTTCTCCCTTATATGGAACAATTTTTGGATATTTGCAGGCAGTGATAGATTCTTCACTCTGAACATTATGACTGCAGTTTTAAAATCAACCAGATGAAGCTTATTATTGGAATTTTATTTGTGTAGTATGGGATAGTGGTTTCCAGTTTCGCCATCTCCGTTGGTGTAAGAGGGGCTGCTGGTAGAGGGGCGGTCTCTTCTGCTTTTCCTCTGCCAAGGGGCTGCACGTGCGGTCGGGTGCACAGAGCCCATCTGGTCTAAAAAAAGCAGTGTTTAGCTCCACTCCTGGCCTGTTCCTTGTCTACGAGTTACGACATAACATTTGGCGACAAGAGGTAAACTCATGGAGGTGTGTGGAACACCAATTCGTCCATTGCTGGAGCTCCCGGGGAAGCCATCCATCCCGTGACCTCGCTGGTATGAGGCTTTCCAGACGTACATGGTAGTGTTGGACCTGGGAGAATGGAGAAGCTGCGAGCTCGTGCATTATTAGTACATAACCTGGGAATGGAGGGACAAATTTTGGGCACGCTTGGAGATGCGGACACGTATGAAGAAGTGATCAAGTTAATGGCCCGCCATTTCAGAACGCCGGACAACATCATCGTTAGGCGGATTAAGTTCAGACAGCGCCACCAACAGGTAGGCGAACCAATCCAGCGGTTTGTGTTGGACTTAAGGCAGTTGGCCGTGGAGTGCCGGTTCGGGCCGTTGGAAGAAGACATGGTACGTGACCAGTTGGCGGAACATACCAAGTGTGCTACAATTCGCTCCAAGCTGCTCACGTTCCCAGGGCAGTTGACACTGACTAGGGCTGTCAAGTTGGTGCTACAGCTGGTAGCAGCAGATTTCCGGTTCGGGTTCCGCCGGACCAGCGGCGCCACACGAGTTGGCTGCCCTTTGCAACTGCCTCTTTTTATCTCCCTTCTTCTTTCTACACCTTTCACTATATATATATATATATATATATATATATATATATATATATATATATATATATATATATATATATATATATACTGTATATATATATATATGTATATATATATCACGGACACACAGATCGCCCCAAAGGTCTCCCGAGTCGGCGGACGGAGCCACTGTTTACAGCAGGAGACGATGCAGCAGGGAAGAGCTAGTGCTAGCTAGCACTCAACCGCCACCCGGTGCTAACAGAGAAACTCGACATACCGGGACCTGTAGCAAAAACGACGCGGGTGCCGGGCTGGAGTTTAGGCGGCGTGCAAGAAATATAAGACAGAATAATAAAGAGCGATGGCAAGAACTAAGCAGACCGCCCGTAAATCTACTGGAGGAAAAAGCCCCCCAGGAAGCAGCTAGCCACCAAGGCTGCTCGGAAAAAGCGCTCCGGCCACCGGCGGAGTGAAGAAGCCTCACCGTTACAGGCCCGTGGCTCTGAGAGAGATCCGTCGCTACCAGAAATCCACGGAGCTGCTCATCTGTGGGCTGCCCTTCCAGCGCCTGGTGAGGGAGATCGCTCAGGACTTCAAGACCGACCTACGCTTCGCCATCATGGCTCTGCAGGAGGCCAGTGAGGCCTACCCGGTGGGTCTCTTCTCTTCGTGGACACCAACCTGTGCGCCATCCACGCTAAGAGGGTCACCATCATGCCCAAAGACATCCAGCTGGCCTGCTGCATCCGCGGAGAGAGAGCTTAGACTTTCTGCTGCACATTCACCAACCACAATGCTCCGCACTGTGTGTCTATATACTATATACTGTATATATATATATATATATATATATATATATATATATATATATATATATATATATATATATATTTATTTATTTATAGTAATATGTACATATGTATACTAGCTGTTCTTATTTTTTCTTGCCTTCTGATTGTTGCTCTGAGTGTTGCTATCCCTGTGCTGTTGCAATCCTGGAATTTCCCCATTGTGGGACTAATAAAGGCTTATCTTATCTTATCTTATCTTAAAAGCTAACTCGGGAGCTAAGCGAGCACCTTTCGCCGGGAGGTTCAAGATCCCCCATGGCCGCACAGGCAGTGGACCCGGATAGCGATGGGAGCATTGTGTATGACGTGGAAGAGGCCAACGCTGTACAGATGAGGTCTGCTCCGGAAAAGCCAAGATTTATGGGTTGTGGGTCCACGAAGCACTGCCACAAGGCCAGAGAGCATGCGGCAAGAGGGAAGCGCTGTGGAAATTGCGGCCGTCTCCACCATTTAGCAAGGATTGTCATGCGGTGACCCTCGCGGATCACCATAAGATGCCAAGAGTCCACCAGTGAGTTTTGCGAAGATGGTGATTTATTAACAAGACGAGACAGGACAAGACTGTGAGCCGCTCTCGGTAAAAACACACATAAATCAATACATGGGCTCGCAGGGCTGACCCCAGCCACTACGAGCTAAACTGTGACAAAGCATGAGATGACCAACCTGACATGAAGGTCTAATGACGCTCTGACAAAGCTTGATGAGGTGTTGACCATACGTAGACAAAGTGTTGACAATACTCCTGCAATCTTACTGTCGCTAGTGCCCGCTTAATAAAGGCGAGCACTAACAAGCAGTAATGACACACAGCTGACCAGCGTTGACAGGCGGAAGCCCCACCGAGCACCTTCACAATAAGAGCCCGGTGAGGCCAGAATACAACCTGCAGCTGTCAAGGCCGGCAGCGAGTAAAGCTTAGCCCAAGCGTGAACAGAACCCAGCGCTCGGGTCGTAACACTACCCTCCCTCCGAGGGCGGGCTCAGAACGCCCCAAGGACCACCCTGCCCCCCCCCACCCCCCAGGGTGGGTGGCTGGGGGTAGGTGCGGAGGGAAAGAGACCAAACCCAGAAACAAAACAACGACAAGAACAACTACATACAGGACAATGACAAGACTAACTACTCAGAATAAATCAAAAAACGTGCATGGAGAAGACAAAAAACCAGAACTACAGGGTCAGAAATACTAAACACGAGACTATGACAAAAAACCAAATATTCAAAATCAGACAAAATACACAGAGAGAAACAAGGCAACAGTAGAACATAACACATGCTAGGGCAACTGCAAGACATAACCAAGCACAAAATACACAGGACAGCAAGGACAAGAAAAAAAAAAAAAAGAACAATCACAGTGATGGATTAACCCAGAAAAACCACTACCCCCCCAACAGTTTATGCTGACCGGCGGAGACCAAGTGCCACAGGAACGGTTCAGGTGGTCTCCCCGCGTCCAACAGCCGGCGGGTGGTCTTAGGATCCAGAGCATGACCAGGCGGCTCACCAGAGTCCAACGCCCAGCACATCCGCTCCTCTGGTGGTCGAACCAGGTCACCCGAAAACACACACAACACGTCGGGTGGCCGACCCAAGGCGCCGAACCAGCGAAACAGTTCCTCAGGCGGCCAACCCGTGTCCCTCAGCCACCAGTCCTGGGGAAAAACAGCCCACGGCGGCCTCCCTGATGAGGACAAAACTCGGGAGAGCCGGGGTGAGTGAACAGGAGCCCCCACGGCCCCCGGCGATGATGCACAGGGGCAGTGACTCAGTTGAGGGGACAGATGGCAAGGATGAGCCTGTAATCTGTTCGACGGCGAAAGGTCTGCAGCTCCTCCCCTGTCCGCGGACCACGCTGGCGCTGCACCTCCGCTGGACCCCGATTGGGTCCCAGCTGCACCCATGTCGGGCCCCGATTGGGCCAGAACCGCACCCGTGGTGGACCCCGATCGAACCTCTGGTGCACCCACGTCGGACCCCGATTGGGCCAGATCCGCACCCGTGGTGGACCCCGATTAGGCCTCCGGTGCACCCACGTCGGACCCCGATTGGGCCAGAACCGCACCCGCGGTGGACCCCGATTTGGCCTCTGATGTACCCACGTCGGACCCCGACTGGGCCACAGCAGCCTCCACGACAGACCCCGACTGGGTCGGTGCAGCTCCGCTGACAATTTCCACCCCCGAACCTGGGACCTCCAACCCAGTGACTCCGACCCGTTCCACGCCGGCGACACTGCAGCAAGGCTCAGAAACAAGAAAACCGGGATCAGAATCACTGGTAGCAACAGAAACCAGCGAGACAAGCTCGGGCGCAGCAGGCGGCTGCTCCTCACTCGCCTCCCCGAGAGGCAGGCAAAAATGCTCCAACACAGGGGACAGAGACACAAGAATCAGAATCAGAATCAGAATCAGATTTATTGCCATTGTTCATGTAGTACACAAACTAGGAATTTGTCTCGGTGCAATGCTGCAACATTAAACATGATAAAATAAAAGAAATAAACTATACATGCAATGAAGTGTAGAATAAGAGTAAGTGATACTGGTCAGCAGTTAAAATATATTAGCGAGCAGCAGATACTGTGGAGAACCATATAGTGCAGTCGGTAATGCAGGAAGAAAACAGTGATGATTGACATGAGTCTGGTTGAGCTGTTGTACATAGTGCACGAGAGTCAATAAGTCACTTAGTGTTCAGCAGTCTGATGGCAGAGGGGAAGAAGCTGTTCATGTGACGGGAGGTTTTAGTCTGGATGGACCGAAGTCTTCTACCTGAGGGGAGGGGGGCAAACAGTACGTGACCAGGGTGTGAGGGATCGGCTATGATCCGTCCAGCACGCCTCCGGGTCCTGGAGATATACAGATCCTGGAGAGATGGGAGCTTGCAGCCGATCACCTTCTCAGCAGTGCGCACGACGCACTGCAGCCTTAGTCTGTCCCTGGCAGTGGCTCCTGCGTACCACACGGTTATGGAGGTGGTGAGGATGGACTCGATGATGGCTGTGTAGAACTGCACTAACATCTTGGTGGGTAGCTTGAGCTTCCTCAGCTGCCGCAGGAAGAACATCCTCTGCTGGGCTTTTTTGATGAGTGAGCTGATGGTCGGCTCCCATTTGAGGTCCCTGGTGATGGTAGTGCCTAGGAAGCGGAAGGAATCAGCAGTGGTGATGGGAGAGCCTGTGAGGGTGAGGGGGGGCAGAGGGGTTGTGACTTTCCTGAAGTCCACAATCATCTCCACTGTCTTCAGAGCGTTCAGCTGCAGGTTGTTGTTGTTGCACCAGGACGCCAGCTGGGCCACCTCTCTCCTGTAGGCGGACTCGTCGCCGTTGGAGATGAGCCCGATGAGGGTGGTGTCGTCCGCAAACTTGATCAACTTGACAGACTGGTGGCTGGAGGTGCAGGAGTTGGTATAAAGGGAGAAGAGTAGGGGGGAAAGTACACAGCCCTGGGGTGATCCGGTGCTGATGCTAGTAGAGTCTGAGACAGTCTTTCCCAGCCGCACATGCTGCCTCCGGTCCGTCAGGAAGTCGGTGATCCACCTGCAGAGGGAGTCAGGCACGTTGAGCAGGGACAGCTTGTCCCGGAGCAGAGCGGGGCGGATGGTGTTGAATGCGGAGCTGAAGTCCACAAACAGGATCCTGGCGTAGGTTCCCGGGGAGTCCAGGTGCTGCAGGATGGAGTGGAGGGCCAGGTTGACTGCGTCGTCTACAGACCTGTTGGCTCGGTAGGCAAACTGCAGCGGGTCCAGGAGAGGGGTGGTGATGGACTTGAGGTGGGGCAGGACCAGGCGCTCAAAGGACTTCATGACTACAGAGGTGAACGCTACAGGTCTGTAGTCATTAAGTCCAGTGATCCGTGGATTCTTGGGGACAGGGATGATGGTGGAGGATTTGAGGCAGGTCGGCACGTGGCATAGCTTAAGGGAGGAGTTAAAAATGTCTGTGAAGACAGGAGCCAGCTGTTTCGCACAGTGTCTCAGGGTGGAGGGAGACACGCCGTCCGGACCGGGGGCCTTGCGCGGGTTCAGTCTGGAGAACTGTTTGAGCACGTCCTGCTCACTGATGATAAGGGCAGGGGGGGAGGAGGGGGGGGGTGCCTTTAATGAAGTAGGGATTGTGGAGGCTGTGGAGCTGGAGGGAGGGGGGGAGTTGGACACAGATGACGAGGTGTCAAAACGGGCATAGTGTTGGGACAGTCTTTGACAGAGGGCTTTGTCATCCTGACCTTTAGGAGCCTGAGGCCGATAGTTGGTGATCTGCCTCAGTCCTCTCCACACAGAAGCCGAATCATTAGCAGTGAACTGCTGCTGGAGTCTCTCAGAATACCCAGATTTAGCTCTCCTCAGCTCTCTGTTAAACCGATATTTAACCTCCCTGTAGCAGCCCCTGTCTCCACTTTTCAGCGCTGCTTCCTTCTCCTTCCTGATCTGTCTGAGCTTAGCTGTGAACCAGGGTTTGTCATTAGAGTACCTCACCCTGGTGCGTGATGGAAGAATGTCCTCCTCACAAAAGTGGATATATGAGTTCACAGTGTCCGTATATTCATCCAGATCATGCGTGGCTCGTTTAAACATGCCCCAGTCAGTTATTTCCATGCACGTTTCCAGCTTCTCCTCAGCTTCACTGGTCCGTTTCTTCGTAGTGCTCACGACAGGTTTAGTGAGCTTCAATCTCTGTCTGTATGTGGGAATGAGGTGGACCATCACGTGATCAGATAATCCCAGCGCAGCGCGGGGAACAGTGCGATATGCGTCTTTCACTGTGGTGTAACAGTGATCCAGTGTGTTTAATCCTCTGGTGGGGCATTTAATAAACTGTTTGTAGCGGGGGAGATCGTGGCTCAGATTGCTCTGATTAAAGTCGCCAGCCACAATAACCAGAGAGAGAGAGAGACTCCAACGCGGGGAGCGAGGATGCCTCCTCCTCTGCTTCCTGCTTTCTTCCTCCTCCATCCCACGAAGTATCTCGCGCTGCGTAGCGAGTTCTTCTCTCCTCGAAATCACCTCTGGGTGATTGTCATAATGGGGAAGGAGATTGTCCAGGAGTTCCTCAGCGCAGTCTAGGTGCCAGCGCATATAGCAGGAGTTGACGTCGAAGGTAGCGGCGAGGAGCGTCCCGTCGACGTACTCCAGCGCGCTTGCTAGCTCTTTGCCCAGGCGCCGACCGCAGCCCCTGGATGATGGCATTCTCCCAGATGTTGACACCCAAACAGGGAAAAACAATTGTCCAATTACTGCAAAAATTCACAGGGAAAGGCGTCTCGGTGTGGCATCTCCGTTTAGACGTCCTGGCAGGAGTATACTGTCATGCGGTGACCCTCGCGGATCACCATAAGACGCCAAGAGTCCACCAGTGAGTTTTGCAAAGATGGTGATTTATTAACAAGACGAGACAGTACAAGACTGTGAGCCGCTCTCGGCAAAAACACACATAAATCAATACATGGGCTCGCAGGGCTGACCCCAGCCACTACGAGCTAAACTGTGACAAAGCATGAGATAACGAACCTGACATGAAGGTCTAATGATGCTCTGACAAAGCTTGACGAGGTGTTGACCATACGTAGACAAAGTATTGACAATACTCCTGCAATCTTACTGTCGCTAGTGCCTGCTTAATAAAGGCGTGCACTAACGAGCAGTAATGACACACAGCTGACCAGCCTTGACAGGCGGAAGCCCCACCGAGCACCTTCACAATAAGAGCCCGGTGAGGCCAGAATGCAACCCGCAGCTGTCAAGGCCGGCAGCGAGTAAAGCTTAGCCCGAGCGCAAACAGAACCCAGCGCTCGGGTCGTAACAAGGATGTTCCAGTCAGCTGGACAAAAGAGCCCACACAAAATTTCAACTTCTCCCGCTCCAACAGTGGTACACACGGTGTCCCCGAGTTCCGATGGGCGCACACGCTGCATGGTAATTTTGGATGGAGTTCCGGTACCGATGTTGGTCGACATGGGAGCGGAGAGTTCTGTGCTGAATTGGGCTACAGTAAGACAGTGTTTTCCCCACTACAGGATTGGAAGTTTCTCAGCGCCGCTTTGCGGCTATGGAGGAGGACGGTTGGCCACGATAGGTACCATCACGTTGACGGCTCAGTACAGGTCGGCAATGATAGCCGCCATGGAGTTCATCGTGATGGGCTACGGCTCTAACATCATGGGCTGGAACTTATTGTATGGTCTTGGATTCTCCATCAGGAGCAGCGCAGGGGAAGAGTGGTCAGGTGGTGGACTGTGGGACTGACCGGTTCCAAGGGTCCAGGACAATGCAGTGTGGGATGAACTGTTGCTGGGCACTCCGGAAAGTGGACAGGCTGCGTCATGCTCAGGGTCGCCACGAGAGGGCACCGGTACCAGTGTCCGAGCTGCCCTGGATGTGGGCACCAGGTGGCATGGGGAGGACCTGTGGTGATGAGTGGGGCCCAAACAATTGTTCCATAAGGAAGGTTCCATACACCATAACCATTACATTTAAACCATTATATGAACCTGGGCAACTTAGACTGCCGGTAGAACCCTGCATGGTTGAGTGGATTATTCTGCCACTTTTATCAACCATGCCCTGATTAAACATTTCAAAACAAAGTTACTTTACAGTTCCACCTCAGGGGCCTTCTGGCGAGCCCATGGTGGGTGCGGCCCTGGAGGTGCTATTTGCATCAGACCTGGGTGCCTTCTTGCTGGAATCGTTCTCTCGTCAGCAAAGTCCCAGTCCGGGTCCCATACTGGCTGGTTCGGTTCCAGCATCATGTCGTAATTCAAAGCAGCTGCTGCTCTTACCTTCCACAGATGGCTGGCATGCCATCTCGAACCATCAGCCATCTGGAAGGTGGCTGGCCCCAACTGCGTGGTGATCTGTATCGGCGGGGACAGGAACATCTGCAGGTCATCTTGGCATTCAGATCGGTGGACCTGAACCCAATCGAGCACCGTGAGTCCAGACCTAGTCGGCTTCATGCGGCGCTGCTGCTGGTCTCTTGTCCCTGATGCTAGTTGCTGTTGTGGCGGCATGACATTCTCACCAGCGGCAGGATGCGCTCCGGGTTGGCATTGTTCTGCGGGGTCCTGCTCGGCCACGGACTCACTCTTCTGCAGCTGTACGGCAGCTCCATGAGGCTTATGCCGGGTGAGGATCAGAGACAAGCCTGGATTATGCCCTCTTCCCTCTTTCCTCTGATGTTGGTTGTGGTTGTGGCAGCGTGTTGTTCTCACCGGCAACAGGACACGCTCCGGGGTGTCATCATGCACAGGGGTCCTACTTGGCCAAGGATTCTCTCTCCTGCAGCTGTATGGCAGCTCCATGCTGGGTGAGGATTGGAGTCGAGTCCGGGTTACACCCTCTCGTCTTCTGCTCTTTGTGCAGTGTCAAGTTTGGAGTGGCTGTACCCACATCTGGGTGACACGCACGCTGGTCATCAGCAGTCAAAGAAAGTCCTTCGTGGTTGTGTATGGTGAAACCCAATTCGTGGAAAAGGTCGCACCCCAGAATGTTTTAGCCGTGCGTTGCTACCTGGAAGGTGAACACGAGAGGATTTTGAACCTGTAGTGAACCGTCAGTGTGAGGGTTCCTACGAGGCTGATTCTGGTGTGCCTGTATCCATAAAGCTCCGCTGCGTTCTTCCTGATTGGATGGCAAGGGAAGAATCTCTTCACTGTGACCCAGTTCATCAGCGATCTCATAGCGGCGGTGTCCAATAGTAACAGCAGGCTGACATCGTTGAGCCTCACTGTGCACCACTTGCACGCCACATTGCTAAAGTCCACTGCATGGATGGTTGTTGTTAAAGGCAGTCCAATTGAACTGGGTGGGGAGTTCATTGTTGACCATGTTAAACGGCACACTTTGGCAAAAGGGTTAAGCTTGCCACAGCGCTGACATCTCTGCCCCCTGGCTGTGCATGAGCGCATTCAGTGCGCAAGGAAACCACAGTTGCCACACATTCAGTGTCCCACGATGTCCTGTTGTCCTATGGTGTTCATCTCAATTGTTCCTGGTGGGTCTGGATAGTGCCATGTTGGGCAGCTATGCCGTCATCATTGTGTGAATGTGTGTGTGAATGGGTGGATAGCAGGATCTGTAAAGCGCTTTGGTCATCTAGAGATTAGAATAAAAGCGCTATATAAGTGAATGCCATTTACCATTTACCTCAGTGTCTTCCAAGCAGCTCGTGCTGTTAACGGGTTCTTCTGTTGGGATAACAGTGTGAGCTAGAGGGGTTTGTTGTTGTGAACCACCTAGCTGTGATGTTAACTGGACGGCGGCCTCCAGCTGGAATGCTAATTCCACTGCCTTCACCAGCGGCAGGTCATCCGGCACCATTAACAGCTTCACCCGCAGCCTTGGGTTGTCGGTGTGCTCTGCTAGCTGGTTCTACACCACCTCCTCCTCTAGCTGCTCAAACTTGCACGTACTCACCAGACAGCAGAGGTCCACAGCATATTGTTGAGTCATCTCTCCCGCTCCCTGTTAGCGTTGGCGGAACTTGATTCTCCTCGCCAGCACACTCTTGGGTGTCACAAAGTATCTGGATAGCAGTGTGACGCATTTGTTGTATGTATCCACTGGTCCCAACATTCTAAACACATGCTGTCCCTGGCTGCCCAGGCTATGAATCAGCAAAGCACATAGCTGAAGCTTGCTAACCTTAGCTAGGTCCATAGCCGACACATACGTCTGGAACCACTCAAAACAATGAGGCCATGGGATGGGCAGCTCACCTGGGGATGCGAGGAGCGGTGGTAGGGGTGCCAGACACACTTCCATCTTCAGAAGAAATGTGTTATTTTCCTCCAGAAGATTATTTTTTGTCCTCATCACCAATGTTATGTCTGGAAGCATGAACCAGCGGATACGTTGTCTGTGTGTTAAAGGTTAGCTTTGATAAACAAGCTAGCAACATGTGGAACATACAACAAGCTAACTGCAAAGAGGTACAGGCAATGCAGTAGGCTAGAGGTGGAGCGCCAAAGACCACATTTCCCACCGTTAGCCCCTTAATATACCCATGATGTGGTGACATCATTATGTGAATGCATCCCCACGTCCGTGGCACTATGGTGGTATTAGCGGTATGCCACAGCTCCTTCTAAGAAATTTATACAATTAATCATAATTAACTATAATTAACCACAATCAATCACAGTTAACCACAGTTAATTATAATTAACCACAGTTAATCACATCTAACCATAATTTATCACATTTAACCACTAGGAACCTCTTCCTGATTTTTCTGACATAATCACACTTTTCCCACAGGAATCTCAGTTTTTGCTAAATGATGACTGTAATTTTGCCCTTGTAAAATGTGATTTAA
Source organism: Pholidichthys leucotaenia (assembly GCA_020510985.1). Taxonomy (NCBI): domain Eukaryota; kingdom Metazoa; phylum Chordata; class Actinopteri; order Cichliformes; family Pholidichthyidae; genus Pholidichthys; species Pholidichthys leucotaenia. The sequence goes on along the minus strand of CM035842.1, from coordinate 32,452,582 downwards.
GAATTAATGTATAACAAAGCTGATTAAAATAGCTGATGAAATGGAAAGTAAAGGAACCCTATTTCATTGTTTATGGGAATGTAGAAAAATTAGAATGTTTTGGGAAGAGGTGAGGGTAACAATTGAAAAAATAATTTCAAAGCAATTCAATATTGAACTCCAAACTGTTTTTGTTGGGTCTGTATCCAGAAAAGCATAATTTTAATAAGAGTGAAAGAACATTCATAGACCTCAGTTTGCTTAATGCCAAAAAATGTATTGCAATACTGTGGAAAAAGACCCATAGACCAGATGTGACTCAGTGGTTTAGACAGATGTTAACAAACCTTCCACTAGAAAGAATAACATACATATTGAAATCAAAGGAAAATGTGTTTGAAAATATATGGAGACCTTTCATTGATTATGTAAAGAAATTAAACATAACTTCTGAAAAAGAAGGTGAATGATGTGTGTGGACCATGTAAATTCCAAACTGGTGAATGTATAATATGTATGCTTATGTAATGGATTACCTAGGCTAAACAGAGGAGCATTGTTTGACTTGCTTTTGTTAATGGTTGTTGGTGTTTTTTAGAATAGTTATTTTTAATTTACTTTGGTGTTAGTGTTTGATTGTTTGTGTCATGTTTGTTAAAAAAAGGTTCAATAAAAAATATTGTGAAAAAAAAAAATAGCTGATGAATATTCATCCATCCATCCATCCTTTACAGTTTATTCAGCAGCACGGTGGTGCAGTGGTTAGCAATGTTGCCTTACAGCTAGAAGGTTCCTGGTTCAAATCCCCAGGTTGGCAGGGGTTGGAACCTTTCTGTGTGGAGTTTGCATGTTCTCCCTGTGCTGCGTGGGTTTACTCCGGGGGCTCCGGTTTCCTCCCACAATCCAAAGACATGCATGTTAGGTTAATTGGCTGTTCTAAATTGTCCCTAGATATCTGTTTCCTATAGGCCCTTTGAATAGAGGGTTCATCGGCCTCTGTTGGTCTATGATGACCATGGAAGAGAATCCTAAACGTCTACTCTGCTGGAACAGCACCCCGCCTGTGGCTGAACAGGCCGATGCGCAAATGGCAGTCCCTGTCACACAGGTCACACTTGTGGGTGGTCTCCGTGCTGCTGGGTCTGTGGCGGTTCTTCCTGCGGGTCCTTTTTTCATCTGCTGCAGCAGTCAGTCTCTCTTCACCCGCCTTGAGCTGTCTGGTCAGGGTGCCTCTCCATTTGGAGCAGTCCGTTGCAAGGTCCTCCCAGCGCTCTGTGTTGATCTCCAGGGCCTTCATGTCTCTCTTGCAGATGTCTCTAGAGCGCAGCTGTGGGAGGCCAACGTCTCTCCTGCCAGTCGCCAGTTCTCCATAGAGGACGTCTTTGGGGATTCTGCCATCCTCCATATGGTGAACGTGGCCTAGCCAGCGGAGCCTGCGCTGCCTGAGTAGAGTGAACATGGAGGCAAGGCCGGCGTGGGACAGAACTTCTGTGTTGGGCACTTTGTCCCGCCAGGATATGTTCAGGATGTGGCGAATGCAGCGCAAGTGGAAGGAGTTCAGTCTCTTTTCCTGCCGGGCGTATGTTGTCCACGTCTCACTCCCATAGAGCAGTGTGCTGATGACGCAGGCGTTGTACACTGCCATCTTCATCTTGACAGAGAGTTTGGGATTCTCCCACACTCGTGTGGTGAGGCGAGCGAGTGTGAAGGCTGATTTTCCAATCCTCTTGTTGATCTCTGTATCAAGGGAGAGGTTGTTGCTGATCGTGGACCCCAGGTACGTGAACTGATTCACGACCTCCAGCTCGTAGTCGTCGATGGTGATGGTTGGTGGTGCTTCCGTGCCTTGCACCAAGACGTTAGTCTTCTTCAGGCTGATGGTAAGCCCGAAGTCCTTGCATGCCTGGGAGAAGCAGTCCATCAGGGTCTGAAGCTCCTGCTGTGTGTGGGTTGCGACTGCAGCGTCGTCTGTGAACAGCATGTCTCTGATTAGAGCCTCGTGTACTTTGGTTCCGACTTTCAGGCGGGCGAGGTTGAAAAGCCTGCCGTCAGATCTTGTGTGCAGGTAGATTCCCTCTGTTGCTGTGCCGAAGGCATGCCTCAGGAGCATAGCAAAGGAAATCCCAAAGAGGGTTGACGCAAGTACACAGCCCTGTTTCACTCCGCTGCGTATGTTGAATGGCTCTGAGACATTGCTGTCGTGCTGCACTATCCCCTGCATGTTGGTGTGAAACGATTCGATGAGGCTTTGCAACTTTGGTGGGCATCCTATCTTTGGCAGGATCTTGAAAAGGCCCTCTCTGCTGACCAGATCGAACGCTTTGGTGAGGTCGATGAAGGCGACATACAGGGGCATGTTCTGTTCTCTGCATTTCTCCTGGAGTTGGCGGATGGAGAATATCATGCCGACCGTAGATCGCTCAGCGCAGAAGCCACACTGAGACTCGGGGTAGACACGTTCGGCAAGCTTCTGTAGACGAACGAGAACAACTCGTGCGTAGACTTTGCCAACAACGCTGAGGACGGAGATGCCCCTGTAGTTGTTGCAGTCACTTCTCTCCCCTTTGTTTTTGTAGAGGGTGATGATCTTGGCATCCCTCATGTCCTGTGGTACGGCACCTTCCTTCCAGCACTGGCAGAGGACGTCATGCAATGGCAGCAGTAGGGCGGTCTTGCAGTGCTTGATCAGGTCGGGGGGTATGCCGTCGTTGCCGGGTGCCTTGCCAGCGGCCAAGCTATCAATGGTCTTACTGAGTTCGTCGATGGTTGGCTCGGCGTCAAGTTGGCTCGGCGTCGATGGCATCGTTGATGGCATCGTCGACGGCATTGATGGCATCAAGGGCTGACGGTGTCACGGTGTTCTGTCTGGAGTAGAGGTCGGAGTAGTGTTCCACCCATCTCTCCATCTGCTTGTTCTTTTCTGTGATCATCTCCCCAGTGGAGGATTTGAGGGGGGCCGTCTTGCTCTGAGCCGGACCAAGTGCTTTCTTGATGCCATCGTACATACCACGGATGTTCCCTGTTATGGCAGCGGTTTGAATGTCTTGGCTGAGCTGAGTCCAGTACTCGTTGGCACAGCGCCAAGCAGTCTGCTGAACTTTGCTTCTCGCAGCCCTGAGAATCTGGAGATTCTTCTCGTTTGGGTACTTCTTGTACTCAGCAAGTGCTGAGCGCTTGGCTTCAATGACGGGGGTCATCTCGGTCAACTTGGCATCAAACCAGTCCTGTGACTTCGAGGTCTTCCTCCCAAAAGGTAGCCAAGGCTGTGCGGTGGAAGGTGTTTCGCAGCTCTTCCCACTTCTGCTTTGCAGATTCTCCTTCTTGTGGTACACCAAGTTCCTTCTCAAAGGTGGAGGCAAACTGCTCAACAAGTTCTGGTTGGGCCATCTTGCTGGTGTCAATCTGTGCCTTTCCAGGCTGTCTAGCATGATGGAATTTCTTCAGCTGCAGCTTGACCTTGCAACACACCAATGAATTGTCTGTGTCGCAATCTGCACTCTGGAACGAACAGGTGATTAGCACGTTCTTCAGTAAGGTGTGCCTGGTCAGGATCAAGTCCAGCTGGTGCCAGTGCTTTGAGCGTGGATGTTGCCAGGAAACCTTGTGTTGGGGCTTGGTCTTGAAGAACGAGTTTGTGATGCACAGATTGTGATATGTGCAGAACTCGAGCAGCCGCTGTCCGTTGTCGTTCATTCTGCCCACGCCAAATGGTCCAAGACAGGAGGGCCAGGAGTCATGGTCAGCACCCACTCTGGCATTGAAGTCTCCAAGGAGAATGAGTTGTTCAGAGTTGGGGATGATCCTGACAGTTGTTGCAAGATTCTCGTAGAACTCGTCTTTTGCCTCTGGTGTGGCTGTCAGTGTTGGGGCATATACACTGACGAGGGTGACTGGGCCTTGAGTGGTGTTCAGGCGGAGGGTGAGGAGTCGTGCAGAGCCATTGCTGCCCGGTTCCACCATCTTCAGCAAGGTGTTCTTCACTGTGAAGCCCACTCCGTGTTTCCTGTGTTCGTCACTGCCCTTTCCCTGCCAGTAGAATGTGTAGTCCTTCTCTCTCAGTGTGCCTGCGTCAGCCAACCGTGTTTCCTGGAGAGTGGCGATATCCACTCCCAGTCTCTTCAGCTCATTATTGATGATGGCAGTCTTCCTGGTGTCGTTGATGTCCTTGAGGTTAGCAGCAAGTCCTGTCATCATAGTGCGGACGTTCCAAGTTCCCAGTTTTAGAGTTGGTCTCTTTTGTTTTTTTGTCTTGCCTGGTGCGAAGGTTCTCAGCCTGCTGTTCGGACTTCTCCTCATCCCCATGCACCCAATGAGGAAAGCAAGCTGTGGTGGGACAGCACACTGTCGGCGGGGACAGGAACATCTGCAGGTCATCTTGGCATTCAGATCGGTGGACCTGAACCCAATCGAGCACCGTGAGTCCAGACCTAGTCGGCTTCATGCGGCGCTGCTGCTGGTCTCTCGTCGCTGATGCTGGTTGCTGTTGTGGCGGCATGACATTCTCACCAGCGGCAGGATGCGCTCCGGGTTGGCATTGTTCTGCGGGGTCCTGCTCGGCCACGGACTCACTCTTCTGCAGCTGTACGGCAGCTCCATGAGGCTTATGCCAAAAGAGAGTTGGTCTCTTTTGTTTTTTTGTCTTGCCTGGTGCGAAGGTTCTCAGCCTGCTGTTCGGACTTCTCCTCATCCCCATGCACCCAATGAGGAAAGCAAGCTGTGGTGGGACAACACCTTATTGGCTGGGGGCTGCCCAGCTTGAGGCGGGTGGTAGCTGTCCAGTGAGATCCTATGATCCCTCCCACCATCGGGAACAACCCCTGACGCCGCGCTCTACGCCAATTGAGCAGTGGCTTATAACCGGTAACTGTCATTCCCCGTGTTTTGTCTACACCAAAGGCGAAGCTGGAGTGTCCTCTCCAGTGATCCGGTGTTCTACCTTCCAGCGTTGGGTGTTGGTAGGATTCAAGCCTGGGCAGGAAGATATGGAGGACATGCAGCATGTTCCCCCTCTCCACGTCACTGATGAATCCAAAGGAACAGCAGGGCTGCTACAGTTTGGCACCAGCGCTGTCGCAGGAGCTGCCAGAACGATGTTGAGCACGACAGAGAACTGCCTTAGAGGCTCCGACTCTGGATTTTTCCTCAGGGTTGACTCCCGAAGCCTTTCCCGTGACCGGGTGTGCCGCAAGGCAGCGGAGGTTTGAAATCAGAGTTTACCTCCCCCTAGATGAGCTACCTTCCCAGGTTGACGAGCCACCATCTACCCAAAGCATCTGGTTTTAAGGCGCCAGAGATCCGCCCTTGCCCCTTCTCCTATTAGTAAAAGCAGTTCCACCGGGCTTAGAGACTAAACCACACGGGCAGACTAGGAGTTGGACTTAGTTGTCAGAGGCTTTTCGAGACGCACGCCATAAGGAGCATTTTATGAGCACTGGGAGCTTAACCCCAGTGCCGCTCCTGGCTATGACAACCTTGGAACAGAGGGTTAGTATTAGTGAAAAGCGCTTTGAGTGGTTTTTGTGACTAGAAAAGCGCTATATAAGTGCAGGTTAGTTAGTAGTTAGTTAGTTAGTATCTGAGTCACAGGGGCAGCAGTCCAACCAGAAAAGCAAAAAAACTGCCATCCAGTTGACATTGCTCCATGATCCCCCCCTCCTGCAGCTGGTGAGTCCACTGGAGGATGGAACCATGCAGGGTACACTGGGTTCTTGTAACTTTTTCATGGAGATCCATTGAATCGGTCTTGGTCTGCCTCTCCACCCAGGACCAGTTTGTCTTGGGAGACGCTACTGTGGTATATGGGAAATGGCACTTAATTGTGAAGCGCAGTGTGGTGACATGCACTTCCCGTCATGTCACCGCACTGCCCTATATAAGGGATGGGCAACCATCTTGTGGTCTCTTTGACCGGTGCCCATCGCCAGGTGCCTACCGTGTAAACTCTATCAGAGTTCCATCAATAAAGCTGTGTTTTCCAACTCCATCTTGCCTCATCCTTCACCCAGGTATTTCCATACATAACATTTGGCAATCAAGGTTTAACTCATGGGGGCATCTATCACACCACTTTGTCCCTTTCTCAAGCTTTTGGGTGAACCGCCAGTGCCTTGGCCATGCTGGTTCGAGGCTTATTAGACCTAGATCACCGTGCTTGACCTCGGACAACTCGACAAACTAAAGGCACGTGCGCTTCTCGTCCATAACCTGGGTATGGAGAGCCAGTGAGTCCTCCGGACGCTCAGTACATCAAACTCATTTGAGGATGTCGTGGAACTGCTAGCCAACCATTTCCACACCCCAGATAGTGTGACTGCCCGAAGGATCCACTTTCGGCAGCAGCATCAGCGGGTAGGTGAGCCTATCCATCAGTTTGTCACCGACTTGATGAAGCTAACTCGCAAGTGCCGCTTTGGGCCGTTGGCAGGTGAAATGGTGCGTTCAAGGATCAAGGTTCAAGGTGACTTTAATAATACCCGTAGGTAGATTCTTTTTACAGTCTGGAGAGGGCATCTCAAACACACAACTTTGAACATCAAAACATTAAAAACACAGGACACATACGTCAGACAATTTAAAAACAGCACAGACTAAAGACATGGACAGGTACTCCAGAAACTTACTGAACATAGTTAAAAAGACTAAAAATAGATAAAAAACCCAACTAAAATAAATAAAAGAACCCGTAGTAAACCAGATAAAAGCATTATACCACACCAGGGACCAATAAAATAGTAGATAAGATAAGACCACGTAAAAAGGCCAGACCCAAGAGTTTAAATAAAATGCATTAAGGCCTGTTTAAAAGAACGATAGCAGCAGGAACAAAGCTGTTCCTGTATTGTGTGGTTCTGCATCTGCATGACCAGCTTGCGGAGCACACGTGTAGCACTGCATTACAGGCTAGGCTACTCACGGCACCCAATGACCAAACATTAGACAGAGCTGTCGAACTAGCTCTCCAGCTGGAGGCTGCAGACAAGCTAGCTTCAGAGTTAACCTGGCGCCAGTCACGGAGGCACCGGAGCCACCCGCTGTGGAAGATGTTGCAGACTCAGAAAGGGAGGATAGCTTGGATGACGACGTTATGAAAACCAATGCTGCCAGCCGAAGGTCTGCCCCGGAAAAACCCCTCTGCAAGAGTTGTGGGTCTGCAACGCACCGAAATAAGGTGATGGACTGCCCAGCTTGGGAAAAACATTGTAGCAGATGTGGACGCTTGAACCATTATGCTAGAGTGTGCCATGTTTCTGAACCAGAGAGTCCACGGAAGAAATCACTCTGCCCGCCCCTGACAACCATCCATACGGTGTTCCCCAGCACAAACGGGTACATGTATTGCGCAGTGGAGTTGGACAGCGTGGAGGGGCCACTGCTGCTCAACACAGCAGCGGAGGGGTCGTTGCTGAACTGGGCCACAGTGAGGAAGTTCTTCCCCTACTACAGGATTAAAGGTAACCAGCACTGTTGTATGGTTATGGAGGTGGCAGGCTTTGCACAGTTGAAACTTTGGAGTTAACGGTCTGGTACAAGTCTGTGAAGATGGTTGAATTCACGTTCCACGTGACAGCACAAGGCGACAAAATCATGGGCTGTGATTTGTTTTATGGACTGGGTTTTGCCATTAAAGATGGTGCCAGGAACGGATGGTCGGGTTGTGGCTGCTGGAACCCTCCGGTTCTGGTGGTCAAAGAGAATGTTGTGTTGGATGAAGAGCTAATGGACACCACGGGGGTCAAGCAGGACCAATTTCACTCAGGGTCGGTGCAGGAGGGTCTTAGTGCCGATGCTCGGGACATGGTAGAGGGGGGTACTGAGCGTGGTGGCGAGGTGCCTATGTCGGCAAGTGACACCAATGTGCTAGCCCCAGATGCCTCCGGAGCTTGGCCGCAGGGGGATGGAGGGTCTGTAGCTATCAAGGTGACATCTACAATGGTTTTAGAAGAGGATGGGGCCAGACCAACAAGCATGGAATTACCGCATGCTCAGCAGCACCACGTCAGATCGAGCTGGGCCCCGCTGAAGGTTTTGGACTTGGTTCGGGTGCGGGGTGAAGAACATCCATGGCAAAGATGGGCCAAACGACAGCCAGCAAAACACCAAGGAAGTTGGGTGCAGCGTACTTCCAGTTGTCCGACGGCTCATCGAGGCAGGCCAATCAGCTTCAGCGTGTCCGGGAAGAGGCTCCGGGTGACCAGGCTGGTCGGGTTCCTCTGTCCAGAAGATCAGCCATCATCCCAAGGGTTTGCTGCTTCCAGGAGCACGCTTGCTGAGGGGCTGCCCTGGGCCCCCCATGCCGGTTATACATCTCCCATCCAAGTGACTGTGCTGAAAAATGGGTGTTTATAGGTCTTGTGTTTTATACATGCACATTATGATATGGGGTTATTTTTGTGTTTGTATTTTAGTTTAGAAGCACAGCAAGTAATTTTAGTTTAATTGACTTTTTCTTTTAGCTATTGGTGGCAGAATAATCCACCATGCTGTGCAGGCTGTGCGGCAGGCCACCTGCCAGCCCCATTGTAGGTTGTTTTGAGTGAGTGTGTTAGGCCAATTTACTACTTTAGTTTTCATTATTTTAGTGCATGATTCAGGTCCTAAATTGGGGGGGGGGGGGAGTTCAATTGTGTGTGTGGTTTTGAACTTTTCTAAGGGGGGGAGGAAATGTGATGTATGGGAAACAGCACTTCATTGTGAAGTGCAGTGTGGTGACGTGCACTTTCCGTCACATCACCGCACTGCCCTATATAAGGGATGGGTAACCATCTTGTGGTCTCTTTGACCGGTGCCCATCGCCAGGTGCCTGCATTGTAACCACTATCAGAGTTCCCTCAATAAAGCTGTGTTCGCCAACTTCATCTTGCTTCATCCTTCACCCAGGTATTTCCATACATAACACCCACCAGGGGCAAGTTGTCCCTGACAACATAGCTCTTGGAATCATTATGGCACACAGACCCCTCCACCATGATAACATGGTAATCCATGGAGGATAGTGTATTGATGAATAAAGTTGTTTAACAGATAAACTCGGTTTTTAGGAGCATGTGCTGGTCATTATATGAACTTCAGGTCCACTGATCAGGTCTGTAAGACTTCAGATCATTTTGGAACCTTCAGTTGTTAATTCTGGGTTCCACGTGTTCAATAGAGAACCTTTTGATGCACACTGGGAGAGGATGCCTATAGATTAATGATATAAATAAAGAGGTGATGCAGAAATAAACACAGAAACAAAAGAAAAGCAGCCACTAGATCTGTAGGTTCTTTATTTGGCACTTAAAAGTGGTTTTGATCCCCCACCACCATCACCACCACTACCCATTGTCCAGGTGTATGCTGCTAGTTTATCCTGTAGAAAATCTGCCTGACTTAATCCAGATAGGATTAGCCAATGCTCCTCCCCAGCAGAGGTGATCTGCTGCCCCACATGATCCACTCACACCGTTTCCACCTTTCTCACACTGTTACAGGCCCAGAAGCTCTGAGAGGACAGAAGACAGGACTCATCTGGATCAGAGGGTCCCTGTGGTGCCTGCAGAACATCAGCTGTGATTGGCTGATGGTTTCTTATTGAAAATGTGAGATGGAAGGAAACATGGTGAAGGAGATGAGGAGAAGATGATTCACTGGTTTATCTTCCTTATCTTTAGTTTCTCTGAGAACAATGTTTGCTCCAGGTGTGTTTGCATGATTAATCATGCTGATCTGTTCTCTACTTTCATCATCATCATCATCATCATCATCATCATCATCATCATCATCATCATCATCATAGCAGTCTGTCAAGGGCGACAATGACTGTTTCATTTAGTTCTGATCAGATTCCTCCACACAACTCTGTCCTTCGCCCTCCACTGCCAGGAACTCCTGACCTTGTCTGAGTCGGTATGAGTTGCTTTCTGACTGAACATTTCATGAAACTGCTTGCAAAGTATTTGAGTATCGCTAGCTTTTGCTGGACTAGCGGCACATTCTTGGCAGATAGAGGTATTATCAGTGGCAAGGACAGGCCAAGACAAACTGACTCCAGTATCTGTTGCAGTGACTGACCAGATGATAGGTTTGTTTATCTCTGCTCTTTGTGTAGTGCATGTCATGATGCACCGACTGGCAAAAGTCCACCACAGACCTTGCGACAGATGTGCTTATGTGCCAGCACGTCCAGTCTCACCCCATGTAACTGGGAGTGGTCCACCACAGACCTGTGACAGATATTGTTTTTAGTTCTGCCAGGATGCCTAGTTTCACTCTCCACGCCTTCTAAAGGGTGGGGTTGCCAGTTGAGTCGCCGACATCCCGACCCATGAGACAGGTAGTACCAGTTTTCATGGTTATCTGGTAACAAGCAAACCAATGCCTGACCTGACAAATGTTCTCTATTTTAAATATGACTAAACATGTTAACACTAAGCACTGAGGTGATAATGAAGTTACTTTGTGGTTTTTGTATCTCTGTAGTTTTGTTTTCAGGTTTGTAGGGGCTTCCTGTCTGTTTTCTACACGAATAAAGGACAAAAATCTGCTCCAGATGTTATGTTTCATTAAAGGACCCTGATGTATTCCTGACTAGTGTTTTAAACTGGTCCAAACCAAACCTGCAGGGCTGGTCCTCATGGTGGTTCAGCTTCATTGTTTACTCTGTGGTGACACCTCCTGGTTGTTTCTGTGCTTTAACACATAATCTGTTTGACAGATTAATTTAATGAACAAAGGAATCACAGCAAAAGGGAAATTCATCTTATTTTGTATTCATATACAGAATAAGATGAATTTACTTAAAAATATTAATTATTTCACATGAATCATTGTAAGTGACTTTTATAAACTAATGGCAAGTTCCATTATGGAATTCAATAAAATGTGCTTAATGGGATGTTGTGTTCCAGTACCTTATTGTGAAGTGCGGTGTAGTAACGTGCACTTCCTGTCACGTCACTGCACTGCCCTATAAATACCAGAGGGCACCCATATTGCGGCTTCTTTGACCAGTGCCCTCTGCCTGGTGCCTGCTGTGTAACCGCTCTTCTACATCATATAAAAAAGTTGTGTTCGTCCAGTCAGCTCGCCACATCCTTCACCCAGGTATTTTACCATACATAACATTTGGCAATCGAGAATTAACTCACGGAGGCGTGTACTACACCACTTTGCCCCTTTCTTGAGCCTCGGGCCTATGTGGTTTGAGGCTTTTCAAATGTACATCACTGAGCTGGACCTAAGTAAGCTCGACAAGCTAAGAGCACGTGCGCTACTTGTTCAAAACCTGGGTATTGAGGGCCAGCTTGTCTTGCACATGCTTGGAGCTTCAGATTCTTTTGAAGAGATTGTGGAGCTGCTGGCCAACCATTTTCACACCCCGGATAGTGTGACTGTCTGGAGGATATGTTTTTGGCAGCGACATCAACGAGTGGGTGAGCCTATTCATCAATTTGTTGCCGACTTGAGGCAGCTGGCTAGCAAGTGTTGCTTTGGGTCATTGGAAGATAAAATGGTACGTGACCAGCTCATGGAGCACACATGCAGTGCAGCATTGTGGGCTAGGCTACTCATGGTGCCCAATGACTTAACAATAGCAAGAGCCATCGAACTAGCTCTCCAGCCGGAGGCCGCAGACCTTTCTAAAGGTATACAAAAATAATTAACAAACGTTAAAGTGCCACCTAGTGGCTAGACCATCGGATATTTGTAACTTAGACAAACTTTATCCGATTTTCACCAAAGTTTCTATGATGGATCAAACATTTTCAGAGGTTTCTCAGAGTGCATTGTACTACCCTCAGTGGAAGTCATTTTTGTCCTGCGATCGTCACAGTTGCCATAGAAACCCACTCCTCGCCATTCAGTACATTTTTTTACTTTGGAAGGTTGGGAAAGTCCGAGCATCACGAAATGGGGAACATAAGTCAAGGTGACTCTCTTCTGTAGTCCTATATGGGTCTGCAACACGTACCTAACGTATAAGTGCTGCCATGGCCACATGGTGAAGTTTCCCTCCTGGCAATATGTCGGACAGCTGTAACTTGGACAAACTTTGTCCAATTTACCCCATAATTGCAACAATGGATCTTAGGCCCGTCCCTCTCTTAGAGACATGAAGGTTACACCAAAGGTTTTCCTCAGTATCTCTGAAATAAATAGTCTGATTGGTATCATTTATGGTGACAATCATCTATAACCATATGCCATCAAAAGCTGTTGAAAACTTTTCCAAATGCCAGACGGTTTGGCGGAAGGGGTGTGGCCAAGTTTGCAGTATCGCCATCACCCTTACAATGTCTGTAACTCTGACATACATTGACTGATTTCAACCAAATTTTGTGTGGTGAATAGGTAGCCAATACTGATAATTTCTATAATAAAGAATAACACATAGCGACAGCGTTCCCTACCACCAATGGACAGGAAGTTGCCATAACTCACATGTAGAATGTCCGATTGCTGCTAAACTTTATATATATATATATATATATATATATATATATATATATACATATATTTATTGTCATTACACATTACATGTGTAATGACAATAAAGTTGAATCTCATCTCATCTCATATATATATATATACTAATCAGACCCAGAAAAGATTTTTGTAATGATAACAAACACTCTAGGGAAAAAAAAGTCTTTATAACTCGGGCATACTTTGTCCAAATTCAGCCAAATTTTGTGTGGTGCATTGGTAGCCTACATTGAACCTTTGTATAATGAAGAAGAACACATAGCTATAGTGCCTCTAGCAGAAAAAAGAAAGCCATGAAAAAGTTCAATATTTTTTGTCACTCATTTCAGAAAGTGAAACCCATATATTATAAAGATTCATTACACAGAGAGTAATATATTTCAAGTGTTTATTTATTTTAATTTTGATGATTTTGGCTTACAGCCCATGAAAATCCCAAATTCAATTTCTCAAAAAATTACAGTATTACATAAATTAATTTTAGAAAATAGTTTTTAAATAGAAACGTTGGCCGACTGAAAAGTATGTCCATGTACACGCTCAATACTTGGTTGGGCTCCTTTTGGATGGGGCTCCTTTTGGATTAATTACTGTATCAATGTGGCGTGGCATGGAGATGATCAGCCTGTGGCACTGCTGAGGTGTTATGAAGGTCCAGGTTGCTTTGATCGTGATCTTCAGCTCGTCTGCATTGTTGGGTCTGGTGTCTCTCATCAACCCCAGGAGTGTCGGGAGTGCCTGCGCATAGTGGCCAGACTGGATACAGTGCACTTCAGGCTCTCTGACTGCTCGGTGTGGCACGCGAACCGGCTTTGGTGAGTCCGTGAGGAGGCTCCGGGAAACGAGGCTGGACGTGGGACGAGGTTGACAGAAAGGAGGAGCGGCTTCAGCGTCCGGAGGGTCAGCCAACACCCCGAAGACTGGCTGCTTCCAGGGTTGCATCTACCGAGAGGGTGCCCTGGGCCCCCATGCCAGTTAGGTCTTCTTACTTGAAAAACTGAGTGTAAATAGTATATATTGAAGTTCTGTTGTTGTGTGTTGGTGTTGTTTCAAAAAAAATGTTATATATGGGATTATTTTGGGTTTTGCTCCGTTTTAGTTTAGGAACACGGCATACAATTTTAGTTATAAATAGTCTTTACTTTACACTAGCAGGTGGCAGAATAATCCACCTTGCTGTGTGGGCAGGATGGCAGTCCACCCGTCCTCCCTATTTTAGGTTTTGTTGTGTGAATGCGTTAGGCCATTTAGAAACATTAGTTTTTGTTTGTTAGTGCATGATTCGGGTCCCAAATTGGGGACGGTCTAACTGAGTGAGTGGTTTGGGACTTTTTTTAAAGGGGAGGTAAAATGTGAGATATGGAAAGTGTAAGATGGACACGCACCTCTAGGTGGTGCCTCCGCCCTGCCCTATATAAGGCCGGGTCGGCCATCTTATGGCCTCTTATCTCTAGTGAGTTCAATAAAGCTGTGTTTTCACAGCCATCTCACCTCATCTGTACAGCAGGTAATTCCAGACATAACATTCATCACAAACTTTTCAGGAAAAAAGATAATAAATTAATTTTAAAATGGAGATTAATTTAGGAGTAAAAAAAAAAAACCACAGATTGATGAGAAAAGTAATACATTTACAAGGAAACTGTAAGTTTTGAGAAAACCTTACAATTTTATGAGAATAAAGTCTGAAATGTCAAATGGTCATAAATTTACAAGGGCAAAAACACAAAGAGGAAAAAGTTCTAAATTTAAATGAAAAAAATCTTTCAGATTTACTGGGGAAAAGCTGTAAATTTACAAGAAAACTGCAATAAAATTTAGGGGAAAAAACTTTCAAAATGTCAAGACAAACATCTCAAATAAAAGATGTGTTTATCAAAGATAAACACATCTCATGTAACTTTTTAAGTCAAAACAGTGCGTTCTCACTCTTACTCATCTAATTATTTGGGTCACTACTCCAGCTTCGCCTTTGGCGTAGACAAAACACGGGGAATGACAGTTACCGGTTATAAGCCACTACTCAATTGGCGTAGAGCGTGGCGCCAGGGGTTGTTCCCGACGGTGGGAGGGATCATCAGATCTCACTGGACAGCTACCGCCCGCCTCAAGCTGGGCAGCCCCCAGCCAATAAGGTGTTGTCCCGCCACAGCTTGCTTTCCTCATTGGGTGCATGGGGATAAGGAGAAATCCAAACAGCAGGCTGAGAACCTTCGCACCAGGCAAGACAATAAAACAAAAGAGACCAACTCTAAAACTGGGAACTTGGAACGTCCGCACTATGATGACAGGACTCGCTGCTAACCTAAAGGACATCAACGACACCAGGAAGACTGCCATCATCAATAATGAGCTGAAGAGACTGGGAGTGGATATCGCCACTCTCCAGGAAACACGGTTAGCTGATGCAGGCACACTGAGAGAGAAGGACTACACGTTCTACTGGCAGGGAAAGGGCAGTGACGAACACAGGAAACACGGAGTGGGCTTCGCAGTGAAGAACACTTTGCTGAAGATGGTGGAACCGGGCAGCACTGGCTCTGCACGACTCCTCACCCTCCGCCTGAACACCACTGAAGGCCCAGTCACCCTCGTCAGTGTGTATGCCCCAACACAGACAGCCACACCAGAGGCAAAAGACGAGTTCTACGAGAATCTCGCAACAACTGTCAGGATCATCCCCAACTCTGAACAGCTCATTCTCCTTGGAGACTTCAATGCCAGAGTGGGTGCTGACCACGACTCCTGGCCCTCCTGTCTTGGACCTTTTGGCGTGGGCAGAATGAACGACAACGGACAGCGGCTGCTCGAGTTCTGCACATATCACGATCTGTGCATCACAAACTCGTTCTTCAAGACCAAGCCCCAACACAAGGTTTCCTGGCAACATCCGCACTCAAAGCACTGGCACCAGCTAGACTTGATCCTGACCAGGCGCACCTCACTGAAGAACATGCTAATCACCCGTTCATTCCAGAGTGCAGATTGCGACACAGACTATTCATTGGTGTGTTGCAAGGTCAAGCTGCAGCTGAAGAAATTCCATCGCGCTAGACAACCTGGAAAGGCATGGATTGACACCAGCAAGATGGCTCAACCAGAACTTGTTGAGCAGTTTGCCTCCACCTTTGAGAAGGAACTTGGTGTACCACAAGGAGGAGAATCTGCAAAGCAGAAGTGGGAGGAGCTGCAAAACACCATCTACCGCACAGCCTTGGCTACCTTTGGGAGGAAGACCTCGAAGTCACAGGACTGGTTTAATGCCAAGTTGACCGAGATGACCCCCGTCATTGAAGCCAAGCGCTCAGCACTTGCTGAGTACAAGAAGTACCCAAACGAGAAGAATCTTCAGATTCTCAGGGCTGCGAGAAGCAAAGTTCAGCAGACTGCTCGGCGCTGTGCCAACGAGTACTGGACTCACCTCAGCCAAGACATTCAAACCGCTGCCATAACAGGGAACATCCGTGGTATGTACGATGGCATCAAGAAAGCACTTGGTCCGGCTCAGAGCAAGACGGCCCCCCTCAAATCTTCCACTGGGGAGATGATCACAGAGAAGAACAAGCAGATGGAGAGATGGGTGGAACACTACTCCGACCTCTACTCTAGACAGAACACCGTGACACCGTCAGCCCTTGATGCCATCGACTGCCTGCCATCCATGGACGAACTTGACGCCGAGCCAACCATCGACGAACTCAGTAAGGCCATTGATAGCTTGGCCGCTGGCAAGGCACCCGGCAACGACGGCATACCCCCTGACCTGATCAAGCACTGCAAGACCGCCCTACTGCTGCCATTGCATGACGTCCTCTGCCAGTGCTGGAAGGAAGGTGCCGTACCACAGGACATGAGGGACGCCAAGATCATCACCCTCTTCAAAAACAAAGGGGAGAGAAGCGACTGCAACAACTACAGGGGCATTTCCCTCCTCAGCGTTGTTGGCAAAGTCTACGCACGAGTTGTTCTCGTTCGTCTACAGAAGCTTGCCGAACGTGTCTACCCCGAGTCTCAGTGTGGCTTCCGCGCTGAGCGATCGACGGTAGACATGATATTCTCCATCCGCCAACTTCAGGAGAAATGCAGAGAATAGAACATGCCTCTGTACGTCGCCTTCATCGACCTCACCAAAGCGTTTGATCTGGTCAGCAGAGAGGGCCTTTTCAAGATCCTGCCAAAGATAGGATGCCCACCAAAGTTGCAAAGCCTCATCGAATCGTTTCACACCAACATGCAGGGGATAGTGCAGCACGATGGCAACGTCTCAGAGCCATTCAACATACGCAGCGGAGTGAAACAGGGCTGTGTACTTGCGCCAACCCTCTTTGGGATTTTCTTTGCTATGCTCCTGAGGCATGCCTTCAGCACAACAACAGAGGGAATCTACCTGCACACAAGATCTGACGGCAGGCTTTTCAACCTCGCCCGCCTGAAAGCCAGAACCAAAGTACGCGAGGCTCTAATCAGAGACATGCTGTTCGCAGACGACGCTGCAGTCGCAACCCACACACAGCAGGAGCTTCAGACCCTGATGGACCACTTCTCCCAGGCATGCAAGGACTTCGGGCTTACCATCAGCCTGAAGAAGACTAACGTCTTGGCGCAAGGCATGGAAGCATCACCAACCATCACCATTGATGACTACAAGCTGGAGGTCGTGAATCAGTTCACGTACCTGGGGTCCACAATCAGCAACAACCTCTCCCTTGATACAGAGATCAACAAGAGGATTGGAAAATCAGCCTTCACACTCGCTCGCCTCACCACACGAGTGTGGGAGAATCCCAAACTCTCTGTCAAGACGAAGATGGCAGTGTACAACGCCTGCGTCATCAGCACACTGCTCTATGGGAGTGAGACGTGGACAACATACGCCCGGCAGGAAAAGAGACTGAACTCCTTCCACTTGCGCTGCATTCGCCACATCCTGGACATATCCTGGCAGGACAAAGTGCCCAACACAGAAGTTCTGTCCCGCGCCGGCCTTCCCTCCATGTTCACTCTACTCAGGCAGCGCAGGCTCCGCTGGCTAGGCCACGTTCACCGTATGGAGGATGGCAGAATCCCCAAAGACGTCCTCTATGGAGAACTGGCAACTGGCAGGAGAGACGTTGGCCGCCCACAGCTGCGCTTTAGAGATGTCTGCAAGAGAGACATGAAGGCCCTGGATATCAACACAGAGCACTGGGAAGACCTTGCAACGGACCGCTCCAAATGGAGAGGTACCCTGACCAGACAGCTCAAGGCGGGTGAAGAGAGACTGACTGCTGCAGCAGATGAAAAAAGGACCCGCAGGAAGAATCGCCACAGACCCAGCAGCACAGAGACCACCCACAAGTGTGACCTGTGTGACAGGGACTGTCATTCGCGCATCGGCCTGTTCAGCCACAGGCGGTGCTGTTCCAGCAGAGTAGACGTTTAGGATTCTCTTCCATGGTCATCATAGACCGACGGAGGCCGCCGACGAAGTACTCATACTTGAGTAATTAATATCAAAATAACACTACTTTTACTTAGCTACAAATTCTGACTATTTTACCCAGCTCTGATTGTATAATTTAACAAGGAGGTTGTAATTTCTCAGAGGATTCAAACCTCCTTGGTCTATATATTCATGTGTGGTTTTCTTAGCTGACCACTGTCCTGACATTTTCACAACAGCTAACTGCGGCTTCCACCAGTGTTGCCAGATGGAAAATGTTAAAGTATTGTACAAGTGGCTTAAAATTATCATATTTTGTGGAAAATTATCATACACACCCAGTTTTCATTCTGAAGTGGCTCAGAACCATCTGCTTCAGTAACACATTATCACAGATTGTGCATATTACAACCAATACTGCAGTTTTACCTTTAAAAGATAGCAGATCGGTTGAAAAAAAGTGCCTCTACCTGTGTGGCGTACAGGATGAGCCCCTGGCCTGCACTGAACAGCCCAGAATATCAATTGTATTTAACTATCTTCTATATGGCATCTGTTGAATCTTCATGTATGTACTTGTATTATTTATTGGGTTTTATTTCATTTATTATGTACTATATCCATTGTGTATGTGTGGATTGTGTGGTTGCAGCACGGGTGACAAGCCCAAGACAAATTTCCCCTTGAGGGACAATAAAGTTTATCTTATCTTATCTTATGTATCAAGGTCTTGCCTCATAAATATTTTGAGAAGTAATCTGTTTATACATTAGGGATAAATATCAATCAATCCACCTAAACTACTGTTAAAATGCCTCTGATAATTGAAGCAGAAACCTGTTTCACAGTTTTACTGAGAGCCACAATCCGGTGATATTTTTGCACAAACATTTGCCCATTGCAGCAGCAAAAGAAAGCTTTAGTGCTAATGCCAACAACAGGTTTTGAACCACCCAGTAAAACTGGGATGTCCCCCCCCCGTTCATTTCTTAACCTGCTGGTAATGTTGCTTACTTGTTGAGTCTGCCGTGCCTGCATTAGTGCTGTAATGTATGCGAATGATTCAATTGAGTGTACTAGCTTTTATTTGTGAATGGCCTGTACTGAATCACTCACCAGAACTGTAGTGAAAGCCAGGGATCACCAGCTGAATCCCCCGCCTGAGCAGCAAACGAGCCCCACCCATTCCGTTCAACCGACTCTCATGGTAGACAGTTGGAGCTCCAGTCCAGCACTGAGTGATTTACCACTATACAAATGTACCACTATTTCTCACGGCTCTTTTAAGCTTAACTCAGTATGTTTCAGTGAACTGTGGATCCCATCAGTAGCCTCCAACTGAGGCTGCCTCTCTGCTAGGGCTACTGAATCTTCTGTCTTCTTCCACGCAGACCATGCGCATGAGATGATGTGTAAAAACAAGCGTCGTATGTATGCGCACTTTGCGTAGGATCTGTATCCTGGCTGCATTTGCTAATGTGTTAATTTAGCCACCAAATGAAGGGGTCAAATTATCATATATTATGGGATTTTTGAAATTATTGATCCCACATCGTACAGGGTGTTATGTCTTAACAAAGTGAGACGTGAGCCATGTTGTACCGAGCAACGAACTGAACTTTATTGAGAGTTTGGCTCAATATACATATCGACCATATCCCGCCTGATGTCACCACATCAACTGCTTGGCATTGGCTATGGCAAGCCCCAAGGGCCAAATCCCCACATCACCCCCCCCCACCTTTACAAAACGTGAAAACATAATTCAAAACACCCCCTGCCCAAATTTAGCAAGGAAACGCCCTTTTTTACATAAAACATACTGTAAACCACACACAAACTAACACCTAATGGGCTAAATTTGCACCTGGGAAGACTACCAGAGTACCCCCCCCCCCCCGTGTTGGGGCAGATTATTCTGCCGCCCATGACCAACACGCTTCAGCTAAAGCTAGGCCTACAACAAAATCATGGAGGTGTCTGGGCCTCTGACGCATCCTAGCCGAGCGCCTAACAGGCGGTGGACCTGCTCCAGGCTCCGTCAGTCGCACCTAAGTGTCCCCAGAAACCCCATCAGTCAAGTCCCAGCCCTCATGACCCATCCCAGCCCTCTTGACCAAACTGGTCCAGGTGTCTCAGGTTTGAAGGGTGTCTTCTCCAGAGTGCATGATTCAGCTCTTTCCACAGATGTTCAACAGGATTTAGATCAGGGTTCACAGAAGACTACTTCAGAATAGTTCAATGTTTCTTCTTGGGTGTTTTAGTAGTGTGCTTTGAGTCATTATCCTGCTGTTTGAGGACCCATAACCTACAACTGAGACCAAGCTTTCTTGCCTCCCTTGTGCTCTTGTGTGCCTAGCCACAATTTCATCTTCACTAATCAACAATCACAGGAAACTCCCGAGGCCCAGGCTTCATCAATACTCACCTCTGCCAGGTTCTGAAATCCTCATCATCGTTGTCATATTCACCCTGGTGAAGTTCTCTTCCTTCCCAGTCATCCATTCCCCATGACCTGTAAGCAAAGAGACAGTCTGTACCTCTAATATCTGGAACTCACTGTAAATGGCATTCATTTATATATCACTTTTATTCTCATTTCTAGACGACCAAGGCGCTTTACAGATCCTGCTATCCACCCATTCACACACACATTCACATAACCATACCTAACATTTGGCAATCAAGGATTAACAAATGGAGGCGTACATTACACCACTTCAGAATCAGAATCAGAATCAACTTTATTGCCAAGTATGCTTACACATACAAGGAATTTTACTTATCAGTAAGGTGCGCTCATGTTAAGCGCACCCTAATGACGCGGCAGCCATACAGGCGCCTCATTCAGTGGGGGGTAAAGAGGGGGAGGGGGGAGGGGGTGGCACATTGGACAGAGAGAAAAAACATAGTTATCAAAATATGGCTCGAGTGAGCAAGATTGTGATTACATAGAAAAAACCCCTCTAAGCACACTTAGCAGACAATACAGATTCACACATTAACAAAGCAAGAGAGAGACCAGTGTGTGTATGTCAGTCATGTGATATCAGTGTGAGTGCAGTGTGTGAAGTATCAGTTACTGGTGGACAAACAAAAATCATCTCTTGGGCAACGGCTAGATGTTATGTCCTTAGTGTCCTAAAACATAGATAACATGTCCAAACAGAGTTCATCTCTCTTCAGTTCATGCCAGATGGTAAAATTCCATGTTAGTCACATGGCTGTCCTTGGAGAGTTCAGATTGTTTGGGTTAGAGAAGCCAAGCCCAAAACTCCCTTCTTGCCTTATCTTTTCTCCTGGAGGAATGATTCTCAAGGATGCCAAATCAAGGCCTGATAGGCACAGTTCACTTAGAGCATAGAAATTTCACCTCTCATGCGATTCTGTGCATCACAATTTGCATGTACATTTTCATATACATTTCCAGGCTTTAAAATCATTTCCTGGAGAGCACCCAGCGACTCCGAGATGTTACCCATCTTCCTATTCAGTTCACCATTAGCCGCTATCAGAGCCCTCCCCAACTGGTCGAATTGTTGAAGGAGCTTCGCCGGGTCCGCATTTTGATTAGCTCTTTCCAACTTCCTTAGTTTTCGATACACCAGGAAAACTCCAAAGCCAAACAGCAGAAATCCTGAGATCATAAGGCCAAACAGGTAGATGTCTTCCACATCTTCGATCGAAAGGTCGCATAACCCGCAGCCGTAGTGCCTGCAGGACAGTTGGGCTCCCCCGGGCCCGATTTTCTGTTTGAAAAGGTGGTGTCAATTGCATTTAAAGCCCAGCTTACCAAATCCATAATTTTCCGTTTGGATCGAGATTCAGCCAGAAGAAGAGCGAGACACAGACAGGACACAGCAAGCTGGGATCAGTGAAGGGAGGAGGAGAGGAGAGGAGAAGAAATGCGTCTGCTCTCTCTGAAAGCCGGAAGCCCCATCCTTGAGCTCCCGGGTGAGCCATCCGTTCTGTGGCCAAGATGGTTTGAAGCTTTCCAGACCTACATCACCACGCTCGACCTGGGTAAGCTCGACAAGTTATGAGCATGTATGCTTCTTGTTCATAGCTTTGGGATTGAGGACCAGCTTTTCCTGCGCACACTCGGTGCTTCAGACTCTTTGGAAGATGTTGTCAAGCTGCTAGCAACCCACTTTCACACCCCGGATAGCATGACCATCCAGAGGATTTAGTTCCAGCAGCGACACCAGCAACCACCAGAGCCTCCCGCCACGGCATTAGTAGTGGACTCGGATAGTGAGGATAGCTTGAATGACGATACTACAGAAGCCAATGCTGCCAGCCAAAGGTCTACCCCGGAAAAAACCCTCTGCAAGGGTTGTGGGTCCGTGAAACACCAAAATACAGCTAAGGACTGCCCAGTTAGAGGGAAGAGTTGTAGCAGATGTGGATGCTTGAACCATTATGCTAGAGTGTGCCGTGTATCTGAGCAGGAGAGCCCACGGAAGAAATCACTCTGTCCGCCCCCAACAACCATCCACACGGTGTCACTGAGTACAAACGGGTACACTTTCTGAGCAGTGACACTGGATGGCATGGAGGTGCCACTGCTGGTCGACACGGGGACGGAGGGGTCGTTGCTGAATTGGGCCACGGTGAGGAAGTTTTTTCCCCACTACAGGATAATAGGTAACCCAGCGCCCCTTTATGGTTATGGAGGTGGCAGGCGATGCACAGTTGAAATGTTGAATTTAACGGTTCGGTACAAGTCTGCAACGATGACTGACTTCACGTTCCATGTGATGGCCTGAGGCTACAACATCATGGACTGTGACTTGTTCTACGGACTGGATTTTGCCATTAAAGACGACGCTTGGGAAAAATGGTCTGGTTTTGGCCAGTGGAGCTCTCCGGTTCCAGTGATTGAGGTTGACGTTGTGTGAGACGAAGAACTAACGGACACCACAGTGGTCAAGCAGGACCATCCTCAATCAGGTTTGGCACAGGAGGGTCTCAGTGCCCACGCTTGGGAAATGGTAAAGGGGGGTACCGAGCGTGGCGGCGAGGCACCTGCGTTGGCAAGTGACGCTGATGTGCTAGCGCCAGATTCCTCCGGAGCTTGGCCGCAGAGGGATGGAGGGTCTGCAGGTACAATGGCGACCGCTACAACGGTTTCAGAAGAGGTCAGGGCCAGACTGACAAGTACGGGAAAACCGCATGCTCAGCAACACCATATCAGGCCAAGCCGAGCTCCTCTTAGGGTTATGGACTTGGTCTGGGATCGAGGAGAGGATCATCCACAGAGAAAATGGGCCAGACGACAGCCGGTGAAACACTACGAGTATCTATATATTGTGGCTAAGCTGGGCGCAGCGTACTTCCAACTGTCTGATGACTCGGCGAGGCATGCCAATCAGCTTCAGTGTGTCCGGGAAGAGGCTTCTGGTGGCAGGTCTGGATGAGAGCGGGAGTCGGTGGTGACGAGGAGAGGCACTTTCATCCCGAAGGTCGGCCATTGTCCTAGGGGCCTGCTGTTTCCAGGGGTGTGCTTGCTGAGGGGCTGCCCTGCCCCCCCCCCCCCCATGCCGATTCTGCTCTTCCTGGCCAAGGTACAGTGCTGTAAATTTTGTGAAATAGTTCTGATGTTCATATGTTTATGTATGCGGTAAA
The DNA here is from genome assembly GCA_020510985.1 of Pholidichthys leucotaenia. Taxonomy (NCBI): domain Eukaryota; kingdom Metazoa; phylum Chordata; class Actinopteri; order Cichliformes; family Pholidichthyidae; genus Pholidichthys; species Pholidichthys leucotaenia. The sequence continues at coordinate 32,429,088 of CM035842.1, read as the reverse complement.
ATTGAATTGTTCTGTGTGGTTTTTCTTAGTTTACATGGTAATGATTTAGTTTGTGTATTTGTGTATGGACTCTTTTCTTTAGTTTAGTGGGTAGCAGAATAAACCACCGTGATGTGTGGGCAGGACAGTAGTCCACCCGTCCGCCCTATTTTAGGTTCTGTTGTATGAATGTATTATGCCATTTAGATACATCAGTTTTTGTTTTGTTAGTGCGTGCTTCGGGTCCTAAATTGGGGGGGGGGGTGACTGAGTGACTGGTTTTGGACTTTTCTAAAGGGGGGAGGAAATGTGATGTTAGTATTTGACATCTTATTGTGAAGTGTGGTGTAGTGGTAGGCACTTCCTGTTCCGCCACTGCACCGCCCTATAAACAGCAAAAGGCATCCATTACATGGTCTCTTCAACCGGTGTCTACTGTGTGTCCGTTGTGTTACCATCGTTCAATAAAGCTGAGTTCATCCAGTCACCTGGACTCATCCTTTATAGCGGTATTTTACCATACATAACACTCTCCTCTCCCCTCCCAGGTCAGGTCCAGTCTAGACCCCATTGTGATGTTATGATATTGATGCCTTTATTGTGAAGTGTAGTGTAGTGGCGGCCACTTCCTCTTCCACCACTGCACTTCCCCATAAATACCAGGGGGCATCCATTTTACGGTCTCTTTGCCGATGCTCCTGCCTGGTGGCTGTACTGTGTGATCAACCTACAATAAAGCTGAGTTTGTACGTTCACCTGGCCTCATCACTGAATAAGATATTTTCAGACATAACATTTTGGTGATGAGGATAAACCATGGAGGCATGTATTTCACCACTTCGGCCCTTCCTGGAGCTCCCGAGCGCGCCGCCTGTGCCCTGGCCAAGATGGTTAGCGGCCTTTCAAAACTACATCATCGAGCTCGACCTGGGTGAGATAGATAAACTGAGGACACGTGCGCTCCTGGTGCATGATTTGGTGATTGACGGCCAGCGTATCCTACCTACACTCGGGGCTTTGAACTAGTATGAGGACATAGTCAAATTGCTAGCGTGCCATTTTCACACCCCGGACAGCGTGACCGTCCGGAGGATTCGGTTCCTACAATGACACCAGCAAGTGGGGGAGCTGGTCCGCCAGTTTGTCGCCGACCTGCGGCAGCTGGTTAGCAAATGTCGTTTTGGGCCATTGGAGCAGGAAATGGTACGTGACCAGCTGGCAGAGCACACAACCAGTGCTGCTTTACGAGCTAGGCTACTCACGGTGCCAAGTGACCTAACGTTAGCCAAGGCTGTCGAGCTAGCTTTCCAAGTGGAGACTGCAGACAAGCTAGCTTCGGAGCTAAAGTGGTGCCAGTCACAACGGCAGCTGGAGCCTACCACCGCAGCATTAGTAGCGGATCCTGATAGCGAGGATAGCTTGACCGATGACAACATGGACATCAACGCTGTCTACCGAAGGTCTGCCCCGAGAAAATCCCTGTGTATGGGTTGGGGATCTGCGAAGCACCAACACAAGGCTAGGGAATGCCCGTCTAAAGGGAAGCATTGTGGCAAGTGTGGATGCTTGAACCATGAGTGTGCTGTCTATCAGAGCCAGAGAGCCCACGGAAGAAATCACTCCACCCATCCCCAACAACTAGCCACATGGTGTCCCAGAGTACCAAAAGGTATGCGTTCTGCACAGTGGAGCTAGATGGTATGGAGGTGCCACTGCTGCTCAACATGGGGGCAGAGGGATCAACGCTGAATTAGGCCACAGTGAAGAAGTTTTTTTTCCCACTACAGGACAAGCAATCAAGCAAGCAAAGTTTATTTGTATCACACTTTTCACAGATATCTGCTCTTTATCACAAAGTGCTTCACAGCAAGTTTAAATTTACAAATACCCAGAAATTAAAATCAATAGAAATAAGATACAATATACATATTAATAGGAATAAAAAAGAGAAAACAGTAAAGAAATAAAAGCCATTCAATGACAGCTAAAAGCCTGTCTAAACAAATGAGTTTTTAACTCCTTCTTAAAAGAGTCAACAGACTCAAGACAGTGCAAGGACAGGGGAAGAGTGTTCCAAAGCTGTGGTGCAGGGGCCTGGAAAGATCGATCTCCACGGGTTCTGAACTTGGTCCGAGGGACCACCAGGAGTCTCTGGTCTGAGGATCTTAGTGATCGTGTCGTGGCATACGGAGTCAAGAGGGCTGAGATGTATGAAGGGGCTTGGCCATTAAGAACCCTAAAAGTCAAAATTAAAATCTTAAAATGAAATCTAAAAACAACTGGCAACCACTGAAGGGACGATAGAACTGGGGAAATGTGTTCTCTTTTCTTCGTCCAGGTTAAAAGCCATGTTGCTGCATTTTGCACTGTCTGAAGGCGGGCAACTGCAGTTTCAGTTTCAGTTTTCTAAAAACACATAAAAAGGGCATTACAATAATCTAAGCGAGACGAGATAAAAGCATGAACAATCATTTCCAGTTCAGGTGTTGAGACCATTGGTCTAAGTTTTGCTATATTCCTCAGATGAAAAAAAGCAATTTCTGACTAGTTGCCGACCATGGCAGTCCAGTGACATACTGTAGCATTGTCAAAAACAACACCCAGGTTATGCAGGCTGGGCTGGACAGAAGAGCCAAGGTGACCTAAGTGTTGTCTTATCAAAGGAATTTTACTGTCTGGTGCAATGATCAGTGTTCCTGTCTTGTTAAGATTTAACTGTAGGAAGTTATTGTTTAACCATTTGTTAATGGCAGACAGGCAAGAGATTAAGTTTGATAAAATGGTCAGCTCATTTTCTTTAAAAGAGCAGTAAAGCTGAATGTCATCTGCGTAAAAATGGTAAGAAACACCCTTAAACTGACTAATAATCTGGCCAAGTTGGGTTAAATGCAATAAAAACAGAGTAGGGCCCAGAATTGAGCATTGAGGAACCCCGCAGGAAAGTCCCTTAACCTCTGACATCTTCTCATTAAATAAAACACAAAACCCTCTGTCAGTTAAATAAGATGAGAACCATTTCAGAACTAATCTTGAAATACCAAATGTGTCTTTCATCCTATTTATCAATATATTGTGGTCCACCGCATCAAAAGCAGCAGTGAGATCCAACAACACCAGGACCGAGTACTGACCAGAACCTGCAGTCATCATGATGTCACTGGAGACTTTAACTAGCACTGTCTCGGTGGAGTGCATTTTGCGAAAACCAGACTGGAAGGTGTCTAAGATTTTATTTCTCTCTATGAATGTAGTTAATTGCTCGGCTACTACTTTCTCAAGCAATTTGAATATGAAGGGAAGCTTTGAAATTGGCCTGTAATTGTTCAGTTCTGTAGGGTCTAAGTTTTATTTCTTTAATTTGGGTTCAACCACTGCTTGTTTAACAGAACTGAGACCAGTGCCTGATAAAAGTGATCAATTAATGATTTCGACAATTAAAGGCCCAACAGAGTCGAATATTTCGAAAAGTAGTTGTCATGAACCCTCCCGTGCGCTTCTCCAATGCGCATGGCGAGGGGAGAAAGGATTTAGGTGCTGGGTTCCACTAAGCACACATTTATTTATACAACACGCAGACATACAGTTATAGTTTCCTCAGAAGCTAACGGTGTCCTACTGGACGCTCAACAGTCAACAGGGAAAAGACACCGGGAAAAACACACGCAGTAATTACTCACTGAGCTGGAGTGGTCCAGTAGTCCGAATAGGTCCCGAGGGAAACAGTCCTTACTTGACGTGGCTCCAAGCCAACCGTCAATGGAGTCCTTGAAGTCCAATGACCCAGCAATAGATGACTGGAGACAGGCTCCTTAAGAACACGCATTGCTGGTTTCACAGATTAGCTACACCCGGGCGAGGAGCGGGAAGATGGCATACGGGAGTGGAAACAGCTGGTAGCAATAGAGAGGGGGTGTGGTCCGACCGGCAGACAGTTAGACAGCGCTCACTCCAGCGTGAGCGCAAGAGGCTAACTCCCTGCTGCCGGCCAGAAGGCAGAGGCTATGGGCACAGCAAACCACACAGAAATACATACTAACATACATACAATGTGGCACGTACCCATAGAACGGCCAGGACCAAGCCGGGGGAAACCAAGCCGGCTCAGTTCCTGACAGTAGTGATGTTGGGAGGATATCTAAGGGGCTTGAAGAGGGCTTCATAGAGGCCAGAAGACCATTTACATCCAGTAGCGTGACTGGAGTGAATAAGGACCAAGTATTAGAGGGGGCTTGATTCAGGCCAAGGTCCTCAGCAGATGGTGAAGTGCTTGCTCTAATGTCATTCACCTTATTCACCATAAAATTTGCAAAGTCATCACATTCAGCATTAGAATAAGCAGGAACCATGGCTAAATCAGGTGAAACAATGGAGTTAATGGTGTCAAACAAAAACTTGGGATAAAAGCTAACCCAGCACCGCTTTATGGTTATGGAGGTCGCAGGCTGTGCATGGTTGGAACGTTGGAGTTAACGGTTTGGTACAAGTCTGTGGCAATGGTGGACTTCACGTTTCACGTGACGGCCCAAGGGGAAAACATTGTGGGCTGTGACTTGTTTTTTCGGACTGAGTTTTGCCATTAAAGACAACACTGGGGAAGAATGGTCTGATTGTGACCAATGAAACCCTCCAGTTCTGGTGGTAGAGAACGGCGTTGTGTGGGATAAAGGACTAACAGACACCACGGTGGTCAAGCAGGACCAGCCTCACCCAGGTTCGGTGCAGGAGGGTCTCTGTGCTGTTGCTCGGAGGATGGTAGAAAGGGATACCGAGCGTGGCAGCGAGGCACCTGCGTTGGCGAATGACGTCAATGTGCTAGCCCCCGATTCCTCCGGAGCTTGGCCACAGAGGGATGGAGGATCGGCGGCTACGATGGCGACCACTACAACAGCTTTAGAAGAGGACAGGGGCCAGACCGACAGGCATGGAGAGGCCGTGTGCCGAGCAGCACCATACCAGGCCAAGCAGAACCCAGGTCCAGGTCGTGGACTTGGTGCGGATTTGAGAAGTGGGATGTCCATGGTGAGTATGAGCCAGACGGCAGCCAGCGGAACACCTACGCATTGTGACTAAGCTGGGCGCAGCTTACTTCCAGCTCTCAGATGGTTCGGCGAGGCATGCCAACGAGCTGCAGCATGCCTAGGAAGAGGCTTCTGGTGGCAGGGCTGGACGAGAGCAGCAGTCGGTGGTGACGAGGAGAGGCGCTTTCGTCCATGGAATTAGCCACTATTCTGAGAGCCTGCTGCTTCCAGGGGCGCTCCTACTGAGGGTCTGCCCTGGGCCCCCCAAGCCGGTTCTACCGTTTTTGCCCCAAGGACAGTAGTGTAAATTTAACAAAAAGTTCTAATGTTCATGCTTTTGTGTGTAAAAAAAACCAAAACAAAACACTAAATTGTTCTGGGTGTATTTATGTTTTAGGAACAAGGCAATGTTCTAAGTTACTGATGGACTTTTAGTTAGATTACAGGTGGCAGAATAATCCGCCTTGCCGTGTGGGGTGGGACAGTAGTCCACCCGTCCCCACTAGTTTAGGTTTGTTGTGTGAATGTGATAGGCCATTTAGCAATTTCAGTTCTAGTTTTCTTAGTGCGTGATTCAGGTCCTAAATTGGGGAGCGTCTCAATTGTATGTGTGGTTTTGGACTTTCTACAGGGGAGGGGGAAACGTGATGTTTTGATATTGATGCCTTTATTGTGAAGTGCAGTGCAGTGGCGGCCACTTCCTCTTCCGCCACTGCACCACCCCATAAATACCAGGGGGCATCCATTTTACGGTCTCTTTGCTGATGCTCCTGCCTGGTGGCTGTATTGTGTGACCACCCTACAATAAAGCTGAATTTGTACGTTCACCTGGGCTCATTATTGGATATGTATTTTCAGACATAACACCCGTCATCATCATCTTTTCAATAAAGATACATGAACCTTATATAACCGTCTGTGTGTGTGTCTGTTATTGCAACTGCCACTGGGTCCTGTACTTAAAAACTTACTTGAGTAGTGACATGGTTTTAGTAAGTTATTCAGCTAATGTTTGGGTTACTACTATTAGAGTAATTAATATCATAAGGTAAAGCAGCTTTTAGTGTAGTACAAGTTTACATGAAAAAGTCACAGTTTTCACACTAAAAAGCTACAAATTTATGAGGCAAAAGTAGCAAGTTTAGTGAGAAAAACATCACATTCACATGAAAAAAATATCACAAATCTATGCCAAAAAGTCACAATGAATGCAGTCAGTGTTTGAATGGTACTGATGTCCACTGTGGGCAGGAACTAGCTGTTTTTAGTGTTCTAAACTACAAATTTATCCTCAACATTTTTATATGAAAATTTAAACTGGTGAATTTGTGTGTAAATTTGTGACTTTTTCATGTAAAATTGCAGCTTTTTTCTTTCAAATTTCAAACTTTTTTCTGATAAATTTGTGACTTTTCATCATTTATGTGGATGCTAGTTAAATCTTTGTTCTAGTTATGGTTTAAATTATTTCTGTTAATCTATACCAGGGGGCCCAAGTTTATTTTTAATACAAGTCCACCTTATTCCTAGCCCCCATGATGCCTTGTGTGAATTACGTGCGCAACTTCCGGTACTATTTCAAAACGTGAATTTGTCAAGGAAATAGGACGTTTTTCCTTATTAAAAAACAATGACTTCGGCATCTGAAATGTGGGAACACGATCTTTTACACCTCCAAAACAGTAATATAATCATACCACTTCCCATGACTATCAGGGGATAGGAAGATAAGATAAGATAAGATAAGCCTTTATTAGTCCCACAACGGGGAAATTCCAGGATTGCAACAGCACAGGGATAGCAACACTCAGAGCAACAATCAGAAGGCAAGAAAAAAACAAGCAAGCAAGAGCAGCTAATATACATATGTACGTATTACTATAAAATATATATATATACACACACACACAGACACACAGTGCAGAGCATTGTAGCTGGATGGAATAAATATATGAATATATGAACACAGAGTGCAGAGCATTGTAGCTAGGTGGAATAAATATGCAAGTATATAAACACACCCAGTGCTGAGCATTGTAGCTAGATGGAATAAATATGTAAATATATAAACACACACAGTGCAGAGCATTGTTGCTAGATGGAATGAAACAGCATAACCGTCTACTTAGTTATCCTACATGGTATGATTATGTGCCCATACATATTCTCACCCTCCATAGCGACCGGTATGTTCCTAGTTGTATGCCGGAGGGGACCATTGTGTAAGTCTATTGCATCTTTTGCATTCAAAAAACTATTAGTTTGTTACGTCTTTTTGCTATCTCTGCGAGCAGCCCTGCTTAGGTTGTACAGTCTGACAGCCGTTGGTAGGAAGGACCTACGAAACCTCTCGGTTGTGCACCTGGGATGATGTAGTCTGCTGCTAAATGAGCTCCTCAGTGCATTCAGTATGTCCTGCATAGGGTGGAACTCGGACTCCAGCAGAGATGACAGTTTAGCCACCGTCCTTCTCTCTCCTATCTCCTCCATCGGATCAAGGCGCTGCCCCAGGACAGAGCTAGCTTTCTTAATCAGTTTGTTCAGTCTCTTCCTATCGGCTGCAGTAATGCCACTGCCCCAGCAGACCACTCCAAAAGTGATGGCTGATGCCACCACCGTGTCATAGAATGACTTCAGCAGCGCCCCTTGTACACCAAAAGACCTGAGTCTCCTCAGCAGGAACAGCCTGCGCTGTCCCTTCTTGTAGAGTGCATCAGTATTGTGTGACCAGTCTAGTTTATTGTTCAGATGAATACCCAGGTACTTATAGGATGTCACCATCTCGATGTCTGTTCCCTGTATATTTACTGGTACTGTGAGGGGCTGCCCATGCCTGCGGCAGTCCACCACCAGCTCCTTAGTTTTCCTCGCGTTGATCTGGAGGCAGTTCCGATGGCACCAGTCCACGAAGTCCTGGATAAGCCCTCTGTACTCAGCTTCATCTCCATTGGAGATGAGGCCAACGATCGCAGAGTCATCAGAGAACTTCTGTAGATGGCAGTGTGTTGTGTTGTGTGAGAAGTCCGCAGTATAAAGAGTGAACAGGAAGGGAGCCAGCACCGTTCCCTGGGGGGCCCCCGTGCTACTGATGATCGTGTCGGACACACAGTCCCGGGTTCTCACAAACTGAGGCCGGTTCGTGAGGTAGTCCAGGATCCATGATGACAGGTGCTGGTCCACCCCTGCGCGCAGCAGCTTGTCCTTCAGGATCATCGGTTGGATGGTGTTGAAAGCACTGGAGAAGTCAAAGAACATGATCCTCACCATATTCCCGGGCTTCTCCAGGTGGGACAGAGAACGGTGAAGGAGGAAGATCACCGCATCCTCCACCCCAATGCCATGCTGGTAGGCGAACTGGAGTGGATCCATCGCTGGTTCCACCAGGGGGCGGAGGTGAGCAAGGAGCAGTCTCTCCAGGGTCTTCATCAAGTGGGACGTCAAGGCCACCGGTCTGTAGCTGTTCAGGTCTATGGGGTGGGAAGTTTTTGGTACAGGTACCACACAAGATGTTTTCCACAGCTGTGGTACCCTCCCCAGTTTCAGGCTCATGTTGAAGATATACGTCACAATCCCACACAGCTGGTCTGCACAGGACTTGAGGAGCTTTGCGCTGATGCCGTCCGGTCCCGAAGCCTTCCTCGCCTTGATCTTCCTCAGCTCCGTCCTCACCTGGGTCCTGGTCAGGGTCAGGATGGTGGGCTGTGTGTTGGGAGTGGGGGGGTGTTGGTGGAGTGGGGAGTGGGCAGCAGGACTTGATTTCTTTAGAGGCAGCAGTGGTTGTTGTGCAGTCAGGGGGGAGGGCGGTTGGTCAAATCTATTGAAAAACAGATTCAGGTTGTTCGCCCACTCCCTGCCCCCCGTGGCCTGGGGGGAGGTATTCTGGAGCCCCGAGATGGTTTTGAGGTTTCTCCAGACCCCGCTGATGTCGCTCTGTTGCAGCTTGTCCTCCATCTTCTTCCTGAAGCTGTCCTTGCCTTCTCTGATCTTTCTCCTCAGCTCCCTCTGTACGGACTTCAGCATCTCCCTGTTCCCTGACCTGAAGATCCTCTTCTTCTCTCTCAGAAGTGTTTTTATCTCAGGGTTGATCCAGGGTTTGTTGTTTGAGTGACGCCGTATGGTCTTGGTGGGAACGGATTTGTCCACACAGAAGCTGAGGTAGCCCGTGAAGGTGTGAATGAGGCCATCGATGTCCTCACCATGTGGATCGCAGAGCTGCTTCCAGGCGGTGGCTTCAAAACAGCCCTTTAGGGTGTCCATTGTCTCCTCAGACCATAACTCCACAGTGTGCATGGCCGGAGATGACCTTAAAATGTGACCTTGCAGACAGTAGCTCCGTTAGTTAGCTCCGCTGCTAAGATGCTAACACTATAAATAAATAAAAGCTCTGAGATATATCAATATCTCCACTGCAATACGGTCGGTCACATTTTGTCAAAAGATGTTGGACATAATTTACCTCACAGCAGACACAGAATCTAGTCAGAGCCACAAAGAACCACAACATCGTGTTTGGGTGTTTTAATGTCGTGGTAGCTGTCTGTTTTACACTGACATTAAAATACTGATGCTGCTCTCATGCCGTGAATGCTTGTTATTTAATTTAAAATGTACAGGCCTTTTCTGACAATTGTTGAAAATTGTATTGATCTATATTTTGCGATCATTTAAAAATGAATTAATGCATGCCAAAGCAGCTAATATCAAGTCCATATCATTCCACTGCAAAATAGAGCAGTGCAACAAGTGCAACAAAAAATGTATTAATTTGATATCTTTTCTTAATCATTAAGCCTTAGGAAGCAAACTGGTAACTATTTTTATTTATTATTTTACTTCATGCAGCCTTGCACATGGTGACATACTGTATATGACAGATAAATATCAGATCTGTGACATTCATACAAATGAAAACGGACTGGGGCTATTGTGCCTGTACCGCTGATCACACCAACAGTGCTTTTTAGTTTTCGGTGCATGATCTACACAGTGCTGTTGAAGCCACAGATTTAGCTGTGCTTGTTTGTCAGGAGTCTTGTCATTTATCTAGTCTATGGCACAACCACAAATAGCAGCAACAAGTAGCAGAACTACACAAAAACATTCAAAACTACAAAAACGACAAGTACGGAAATTAGCTGCCACTTGACTGCAAAACATGCATGTGGACTATACATTAAAATTAATTTGAAATTTTAAAAAAAGCTATTTTAAATGTCCCTCTACTCCACTATAGAGGGGTTGCACATGACATCAGTGGTCACGTGCCATATTGTTTGTCTGCCATAATGGACGGCAAATAGCGTGGGACCTGTGTTGAGAATAACAATAATTCCACTAGCAACTACTCAGCCCGACTCGCCTCAACTCAACACGGTGTTGTTTGTTTTCCATTACAAGTGTACCACCTTAAGTGGATGAGATCTTTTTTTTAGGGTGAGATCTTTACAGCAAGGCAGCCAGACACTCCCATGACATCATTTGTATGTGGCAAGAAAAACACAAGACGGATATTAAGGCGAGCCTGCTGCTCGCTGGCTTTTTGTCAGAGTAAAGCCAAAAAAGGAGAGCCAGCGAAGGCTACAGGCAGCGAGACGAAACACTCTAGAAAAATACTGGAGAGTTTAGGAAGCCATGGAGCAGTATAAATCCAAAAGCGTGAAAATACAAACTAGATCACATGTGAAGGTAAGCTAATGATTCCTAATGCTAGTTTGCTGCAGTCATTAACCTCTTGCACTCCATTGTACCATGGGTGGGCAAGTCTCTGCGTCCCAGAGCGCACGAGGGCGCACGAGAGCGCCCTCGTGCGCTCTAGGACGCACGATGGAGCTGCGGGAGCTGCATATCCGTTCTTCCACTACAGACACAGTCGCAAACAGATTAGATCATCTGATTGACCTCTCATTTGACTAATAAGAGCCTTGAATTGGGTTTCTGAAACCTTGAAGAACCAATGACTGAAAACCTAGCAAGAAGGACCCGCCTACCAAAGCTGTGAATGCAGTGAGCCAATTGAAGCAGAGAAGTTCGCAAGCTGTTTTTTTTAAGGCTGGGTGAAGACAGACTGCTGTCTGCAGCAGATAAAAAAAGGACCCGCAGGAAGAACCCCACAGACCCAGCAGCACGGAGACCATCCACAAGTGGAACCTGTGTGACAGCGACTGCCATTTGTGCATCGGCATGTTCGGCCAGGCGGTGCTTATTTTGTTTTTGTCCCAGCAGAATAGACATTAGGATTGTCTTTTATTGTCATCATAGACCGACGGAGGCCGACGACGAAGGCTGAGTGACACGCACACGTTCGCCAGTCGTTTTTTAATTATTACTGTTATTTGTTTTGAAAAATCGTTCGCCAAAAACCGCAATCATGGAAGCGCAAAACCGCAATAATGGAATTATGTTTTGATCGGGTCGCGAGACCAGCGTCGCGTTCGTCTGACAATGAGGAAGAAGTTCGCCAGCTCCGCTTCTGCTGTGAAGAGGTAAGTGTTCTAAGCTAAATTATTCTTTATCCCTGGAAATTGTAATCAAAATGACTTTTGACCGATCGGTAAATTACAACTGTGCGTCATCGCTGCATGATGGACCGTGGCGCAACGGGCGATGTCTTTCCTCTGTAGCGAGGGGGGGGGGGACAACCCCCCCACACACACACACACAGACACAGCCCTGAGTGTGACCTTTCATTAGAGCCCAAAATGAAGCTTCTACATTGAATCATTCAAAAGTTACAGACGTTTTTCCAAACTGTGCCATTTGGCACAATTTGGCACAGTTCAAAAACGCCTAGGAACTACCTGAGGAAAAAGCTGTGTAATATATTCATTTTTTGTGGTATTGTTACAAAATTTGGACCTCAGCTGGATAACACTTGGTTCTACATTTCTGTTGCATTTTCCAGCCCGGATCTGAAGCTGTGTGTTATTTGCAAGCATTGGTATCCAAAAAAACACCCAGGCCAAATTTATTTTCTTCAAGTTCACTATGTTTAGATGACTGTAACTCAGTGGCCGGAGCACTTAGAGAGATTATGACTGTTTTGCCAAAAAATTCAAAGTGTTCTCTTTTAAATGAGACCAACCCCATGAAGATACTGCAAAGGGTTGAACAACAGCTTTGGATTTAATTTGGGCATGTTATTTTTTGGCGTTTTTAGGGAAATTGACCGGCATGCAAGGGGTTAATAAGTCCCCTGTACTACATTGTAATCACAGCAAGTTATTGCTGTTAGGTACTAAAATATGTATGTTTTTGTGTGTGTTTCAGATGGCTCTCTTGTGGTAAAATTATCACTTCAAACCGTCGGTTTGGGTGTTCAATAGAGCCTCCCAGTGGTGGGATGTCACCCCAGCTTCACAAACACGCAGTGATTGCAGAGCTTCGGAATGTCTGAAGAAACATTTAGCTTCCTGTGCTACAAATTGCTCTGATCTGTGTGAAAATCATGGAGAGACTTTTGAGATGTCATGGGATGTACCTGCTCCAGCAGCACTCCAGCCAGTGGTGGTGTCGTGCCAAAAAGTGATCAGCTGCCAAAAATTGATGGCCAGGTGCCATATTATAGTTATGGAGTTAAATTAGACATAAAATATATATTTCAACGGGTAAACAGTACTGAGTTACGTATGATAAAATATATGTAACAATTATGATGCATTTTTAACCCAAAACAAACTTCATCTAGGATTAAAAGCAATTAAAATAATGCAGTCACAAGGTTACATGGAAAATACATGGATTTTCTGGATATATACAGTCATGTGAAAAAATCTGGACACCCCTTTAGTCAGTTCTTTATTAAGAAATGTTCATGTATCTATGTCTAACCTTGTTTTTATTTTTATTTGCATTCTTTAAAATTTATTTTAGCTATTGTAAGTGGGAATGAATGTGGGAGGTGTCCTGAAAAAAAGATGGGGGCTGTCCTAATTTATTCCTCAGTATTTGTTTAGAATTACATTTTACAGAAAATTTGAAAAAAAAAGTCTTTAATTCATTTTTAATTGTTTAGTTGTATTACATGAATCTCCCAGTATTTTTAACATTGATATTAAATATCCATATGTCCAAGTATGTTTAAAAAAAACACAGGCTTATACAGGGTGTCCTAATTTTTTCCCATGACTGTACATGTAGATACTGTATAAATATATATTCTATGCATGAATAATATACTCTGTATTCCTTTTGTATTGCACTCGGAATTTTTGCAATAAATGTTTGTGCCTTTTGCAGATATGTCTCCACTTTTGTTTATGTTTTATTTGTAAAGGTTACCAAGGTTTAGTGACATAAATTAAATGCTTGGAAAAGCTATCTAAATAATCCAGCAGTTTGAGAAATCACTTTTGGTTTGGTGAAAGCCTGTCAACAGAATTATGAACCATAAAGTAGTTTGTGTTAAAATATGTTAAATCCCATTAAACCCTAACTAATTATTAGGAAATACAGATGCTAATATGTCGCAGAATTCCTCCATATACTGGTCAGTACAGTCTTCAGTAAATAAAATAATTGTTTTTGGCTATTTTTTCTTAAAAATGAGCCATTATTTTCAACGTCACTGATTAATGGCTTGTACTGTTGAATCTTTCCCCACAGGTGTCTTAACAGACAAATAGAAAATCATGATGCAAACACATAAGTCACTAAATTGTTTATTACAATCAGCAGCAAATCCAGATCACTTAGAATGTGCAAAATTCAATCTCTACCTGTAAAAAAACTTGGAATAGGTCACACACTGGTGTCATCCCGAGAATTGCTTGCTTGCAGAGAATTGTATCCCATCTGCCAAAACTATAAAATATAACACTACAGGTAGGCTTGCAACCATGTAGACATTTTTAGAAGTGCTCATTATACATCTTTAGAAGTAAAAATTGTTACCTCTTGTAAATTATCTTTAAATTATGTTTATTTGCCAGACGTTTTAGTGTTTCAAAGAGGGTTAGAAATCATAGTGATCCAACTCCATGTTTTACAATCTTCAAAGTTGAAATTTTGCATTTATGTATTGTCGGTAAAAAGGGTAATCACTTTTTCAAAGTTGTATTGACTTTGACTAACACTAAACATCTGCTTGCATGATGGGATGCAATTCTCAGCAAGCGAGTAATTCTCGGCATAACACCGGCCACTCATCGCCTTTGCAAGGTTGCCCAGCACACCAAGGAATGATTGACTGAAGGCAGCATTCTGAGCCATCTCTTTCCTTCGCAACGAAGTTTCATGCTCTCTTGCGTCACGTGCCTCACAGAGAAGCAACTGGATGTGCCGCTCACGCTGGTCCCAGTTCAGCAGATTTTCCTGCCTGCGGTGGGACTCTAGAACGAAAATACACACACAACTTAAGTACATGCACAACACGAAAGTGCAACATGTAAAAAACTACTTTTTAATTAGGCTTAACACTAGCTTATTTCATCAGATGTTGTCGACACAAGCGCAACATACAAGCAGAGCATGGAGTTAACACTGATGACTAACTAGCTAGCTCATTGTCTGCATACAGGAGACAATCGTGTTGTTTAGCTCGAGTAGGTTAATTTTGTCTTCTTTTAATTATTTACCTTTTGTTCTTATTAAAGACAAAAATAGAAAGGAGATGTTTTTACCTTCTTTACATGTTTCGACTGTTCGCTGCAGCCTTCGTCGAAGGTTATGTTTGTCTTTAATAAGAACAAAAGCTAAATAACGGTGTTGTTTGTTCAAAGTGAGCTTTCCACCACTGGGATAAATAATGGCAAAGATGTATAATATCACATCACTCACCATCCTCTATAACTATTTTCAACAATGATGATGCCGTGGTCGCGTGGACGCCACTCTGCCTCCCATCTGTCTTCGCGGATGCAGGTCAAGTGGACCCCTGACCAAGTGAGCACTCCAAGTGAGCATCCCAAGTAGGCCCTGAGCTCCAATCTGGACATGTACAAGTACATTCTCAATCCAGTGATTTGTAAATGTGAAGAAGGAGAACAACAACAAGAATTTGTGTAAAGTTGTTAGAAAGACTTTTCCCGGTCACCAAGAAGTGTAAAAAGTATACAGTATATATGTAAGATGACTACTAAGCTGACCCGGAGACAGTTTTGGCTCTGTTTCTGCTTTCAAAAGGCTTTTCTTCTCCACCGTTGCTGCTTGTCAGGGCTGGCTGTTCCCAGATGAAAATCCACAGTCTGTGGGACTATAACGTTCTGAATGAGGCTTTAGAAAATTATGAATCAGTTTGGAAATCACTGGATTGAAAATGTACTTGTACATGTACAGATTGGATACCGGGGTCCACTTGGGGTGCTCACATGGGGTGCTCACTTGGTCAGGGGTCAATTTGACCAGATCTCCCTTCGCCGGTTGGTGGCCGTGAATTCATTTTGGGTTGCTCTGTCCAGCTCCCTTTGGATTTCTGTAATCAGCTACCAAGCACTGAAAAGTCTGCACCTCATCAATGGACCACGGTGTTGATTTGTGTGTAGCCATTTATCTTGTTGATTACACTCACTCACGCTTGCTGTTGGTGATTTGATGTTTGTTGCCATCCAAAATGGCGTAATAAACAAAAGACACGTGACCTGTGTGATATCAGTGCAACCCCTCTATCCACCTTATTCCTAGCCCCCATGATGCCTTGCCTGAATTATGGGCACAACTTCCGGTACTAAACGGGACACTTTTCCTTGTAAAAAAAACAAAACAATGACTTCAGCATCAAAAATGCGGGAACATGGCCTTTTGCACCTCAAAAACAGTAATATAATCATACCACTTCCCATGACTATGGAGGGATGGGAAGATGACCTTAAAAAGTGGCCTCGCAGACAGTAGCTACGTTTGTTAGCACTGCTGCTAAGATGCTAATGCTGTAATCAAATAAAAGCTCTGAGATATATCAATGTCTCCACCACAATAAAGTCAGATGCATTTTGTTAAAAGATGTTGGACATAATCAAATTTACCTTAGAGCAGACGTAGAACCTAGTCAGAGCCACAAAGAACCACAACACCGTGCTTGATTGTTTTAATGTCAGGGTAAAACAGACAGCTGCAGCTGTTTGTTTTACCCAGAAATAAAAATGCTCATGCTGCTGTCTTGCCCTGAATGCTTATTTAACTTTACACGTGCAAACCTTTTCTGACAATTGTTCAAAATTTTATTGAGCTATATTTTGTGATAATTTAAAAATTAATGCATGGTGAAGCTGCTAATATCAAGTCCATATCATTCCAAGGCAGTGCAATGAATGCAAAAAAAAAAATCTAAAAAACTATTTGATATCTTTCTTAAATTGTTAAGCCTTAGGACGCAAACTGTTACTATTTTTTTATTTATAGGGCTGTCTATGCTTATGTCACCGATCTTATGAATGTGCAGAATGATGCGTGGAGGTATCAAAAATGATGATTTCAATGCATTTCACAAAAAAGTGTCGAAATGGTGTGCAACTGGCTCATGTAGCCATCACCATCTTATGAAAGATGGCGATAGCAATCAGAATACAAGTTTTTTAGATTCATATCAGCCAGCAGAGATTAACAAAGGAGGATTTTGTGGGCTGCCTTTTCATATGAGTTGGCTGATGAGTTAGGGATAATATGACCCACGTCTTCGTCTGGCCACAAATGGAGATTGCTCCTGCTGCAGGTATGTCTGTTTACCAAACTGTGACTCTTATTTATCATTAAAAGTAACTTGCCTACACTTAAACTTAATGCGAACATACGAGAAAAAAACCGAATTTGCATCAGAGGGCGTTAATAGCTAAAATAGCATTAGCATAGAAACGCGTCGGCTTGGTCGAAATATTAACTTCAATTTGACATGCTTATCAGCCTCAAAGTAAACATATTAACATTGCAATTAAACTAGTTTAAAAATAAGATTGACACTCACGGCGGAGAAGAGAGCTAGCGGCGGAGCGGTGACTGCCGAGGAGGGCACCAATGCGGTACTTGCTGCCATCAGCTCTATGAGGGCAGACTTTTCGTCTAAATTTGATGGGATTATAGCAGCGATAGAAGGAATGAGAAAAGAAATAAGTGACTGTATGGAACGAGTATCGCAGGCGGAGCTCCGAATTTCCAGCGCTGAAGATGACATCACCAGCCTACAATTAAAGGTCCAAACATTGGAATTAAAAAATAAACGTCTGGAAGATAACGTCTTGGACTTAGAATCCCGGTCGCGACGGAATAATTTAACCCCTTGCACTCCGG
Organism: Pholidichthys leucotaenia; assembly: GCA_020510985.1. Taxonomy (NCBI): domain Eukaryota; kingdom Metazoa; phylum Chordata; class Actinopteri; order Cichliformes; family Pholidichthyidae; genus Pholidichthys; species Pholidichthys leucotaenia. The sequence continues at coordinate 32,411,875 of CM035842.1, read as the reverse complement.
TCAATTTCCCTAAAAACGCCAAAAAATAACGTGCCCAAAGTAAATCGAAAGCTGTTCTTCAACCCTTTGCAGCATCTTCATGGGGTTGGTCTCATTTAAAAGAAAACACTTTGAATTTTTTTGGCAAAACAGTCATAATCTCTCTAAGTGCTCCGGCCACTGAGTTACAGTCATCTAAACATACTGAACTTGAAGAAAATAAATTTGGCCTGGGTGTTTTTTTGGATACAAATGCTTGCAAATAACACACAGCTTCATATCCGGGCTGGAAAATGCAACAGAAATGTAGAACCAAGTGTTATCCAGCTGAGGTCAAAATTTTGTAACAATACCACAAAAAATGAATATATTTCACAGCTTTTTCCTCAGGTGGTTCCCAGGCGTTTTTGAACTGTGCCAAATTGTGCCAAATAGCACAGTTTGGAAAAACGTCTGTAACTTTTGAATGATTCAATATAGAAGCTTCATCTTGGGCTCTAATGAAAGGTGACACTCAGGGCTGTGTGTGTGTGTGGGGGGGGGGGTTGCTCCCCCCTCGCTACAGAGGACGGACATCGGCCATCGCTACATGACGGAATAGTCATGTGGCGACCGCGGCGCAGTCACCACGGCTCCCCCCCCCCCCCGCTACAGAAGAGTAGTGTGGGGGGGGGTGTGGCGTTCACGGTCCGGACACGGCGAATGAACCGTGTACCGCGGCGCACGGACTTCGGACTTCGTGCGCCGCACAGTTGTAATTTACCGATCGGTCAAAAGTCATTTTTTTGATTACAATTTTCAGGGATAAAGAATAATTTAGCTAATAACACATACCTCTTCACAGCAGCGTCCTGGCGAACTTCTCTTCCTCACTGTCAGACGAACGCGACGCTGGTCCCTTGTTACGGACTCGTGGTTCTGGTCGACCCAGTCAAAACATAATTCCATTATTGCGGTTTTGCGCTTCCATGATTGCGGTTTTGGCGAATGATTTACGACCTTCGCCGTCGGCCTCCGTCGGTCTATGATGACCATGGAAGAGAATCCTAAACGTCTATTCTGCTGGAATAATAAAAAAAAAAAAGCACCGCCTGTGGCTGCAGCAGTCAGTCTCTCTTCACCCAGCTTTAGACAAAACAGCTTGCAAACTTCTGTGCTTCAATTGGCTCGCTGCATTCACAGCGTTGGTAGGCGGGTCCTTCTTGCTAGGTTTTCAGTCATTGGTTCTTCAAGGTTTCAGAAACCCAATTCAAGGCTCTTATTAGTCGAATGAGAGGTCAATCATGTCTGATCTGTTCGCGGCTGTGTCTGTAGTGGAAGAATTTTTTTTTTTTTCAGTGTGCGCTTGGACGCAGCGCCCTCGTGCGTCCTAGAGCACACGAGGGCACACGAGGGCGCTCTCGTGCGCCCTCGTGCGCTCTGGGACACAGAGACGTGCCCATCCGCGGTACACCGGAGTGCAAGAGGTTAAGGCTGGTGGGCCTCCCAGAGGGTACGGAGGGACGGGATACATGTTCCTTTTTGGAAAAGTGGATTCCAGAAGTGCTGAACAACGCGGATCTGCAGTCATCGGTCGTCTTAGAGAGCGCTCACCGAATCGGCCCACCGAGAGATAATAAGACACCACCGAGGACGCTGATTATGAAGTTCCTCAACTACAGAGACAAGATGACGGTCACCAATGCAGCGCGAGCTAAAGGAGAAATCAAATACCAGGATCAACAGGTGCGGTTCTACCCAGATTTGGCCACAGGAATTCAACAATTAAGGAAACAGTTTGACCCCGCCCGTAAAGAGCTGCGCAACCTCGGGATTCGTCACGGAGTGATTCATACAGCAAGACTGCTGGTCACATATAAAGGGAGAACCCATATCTTCAAGACCCCTCAGGAGGCGCAGGAGCTTATCAAGCAGATCCAAGGAGAGACTGGCGGGAGCTAAGCATGAAGCAAGAACAAGATATAAAGGTAGAATATTTAAGCATTTGCACAAGTATCTGACTGATCTGAAACATATAGCATGTCTACAAAATATACTGTAGATTGTATTATATTTTTTTAAAAAAGCTATGATGTACAAAGTTGCTATAAAATTTTGGAGTTAAGTTGGAAAAACTATTCAATTCAATTCAATTCAACTTTATTTATATAGCGCCATTTCACAACAACAGTCATCTCATAGCACTATCAACTGTAGGGGGGACCCCCACAGTTGCAGAAAGACCCCAGCAATCAGGCGATCCCCTGTGAGCAAGCACTTGGCGACGGTGGAGAGGAAAAACTCCCTTTTAACAGGAAGAAACCTCCAGCAGAACCAGGCTCAGGGAGGGGCAGTCATTTTTTTTTTTTTTTTTTTTTTCTCCTCTCGGCGCCACACCAGTCGGCTGCCTTTTGCAACAGCGGCTCGATTCCGAGTTTTTTTTTCCCTTCCTCTCTCTTTTGATCACTTTTTTTTTTTTTTCACCCCACTTATATCACGGACACACAGATCATCCCAAATGTCTCCTGAGCCGGTGGACGGAGCCACTGTTTATAGCAGGATACGATATAACAGGGAAGAGCTGCTAGCATTTAACCGCCACCCGGTCCCACTGGAAAAACTCGACATACCGAGAGAACTGAGGCGAAAACGCCGCGGCTGCCGGGCTGGAGTAAGGCGGAGGACAAAAAATATAAGGTACAGACCCTCCCTTCCATCTGTTGTCATGGGAAATGTACGGTCGATACTGGGAAAGTTAGATGAGCTAGCGGCTATCTCCCGTTATGATAGCACTTACCGGGAGTGCTCTCTCCTTTTGTTTACTGAGACGTGGCTAACTGAACTAGCAGCAGATGCTAACATTGAGCTGGAGGGTTTTCACACGATACGAGCTGACCGAACACCAGAGAGTGGCAAAACTAGGGGCGGTGGAGTGATCATGTATGTTAACAACAACTGGTGCAGACCGGGACATATCACTGTTAAACAACGACACTGCAGCAAAGACATTGAGTTGCTAGCTGTTAGCATGAGGCCTACATATCTCCCGAGAGAACACTCACACGTGATCTGCATTGTTGTTTATGCAAATCCGACGGCGAACGCTGGGACAGCGCGTGACGTCATCCATTCAGTAACCAGCAGGCTGCAGACAGAACACCCAGATGCTCTTCTCCTCATCTCAGGCGATTTCAACCACGTTTCACTGTCTCCCATTCTGCCCACTTTCACCCAGTATGTCACATGCCACACTAGAGACAATAAAACACTGGATTTGTTCTACGCAAACACTAAGGAGGCGTACACCTCATCACAACTCCCCCCACTTGGGAGATCGGATCACAACTTGGTTCATCTCCGACCGGTGTACAAACCCCTAGTGCACAGACAACCTCCGGCCATGCACACTGTGGAGTTATGGTCTGAGGAGACAATGGACACTCTAAAGGACTGTTTTGAAGCCACTGCCTGGAAGCAGCTCTGCGATCCACATGGTGAGGACATCGATGGCCTCATTCACACCTTCACGGGCTACCTCAGCTTCTGTGTGGACAAATCCGTTCCCACCAAGACCATACGGCGTCACTCAAACAACAAACCCTGGATCAACCCTGAGATAAAAACACTTCTGAGAGAGAAGAAGAGGATCTTCAGGTCGGGGAACAGGGAGATGCTGAAGTCCGTACAGAGGGAGCTGAGGAGAAAGATCAGAGAAGGCAAGGACAGCTTCAGGAAGAAGATGGAGGACAAGCTGCAACAGAGCGACATCAGCGGGGTCTGGAGAAACCTCAAAACCATCTTGGGGCTCCAGAATACCTCCCCCCAGGCCACGGGGGGCAGGGAGTGGGCGAACAACCTGAATCTGTTTTTCAATAGATTTGACCAACCGCCCTCCCCCCTGTCTGCACAACAACCACTGCTGCCTCTAAGAAATCAAGTCCTGCTACCCACTCCCCACTCCACCGACACCCCCCCCACTCCCAACACACAGCCCCCCATCCTGACCCTGACCAAGACCCAGGTGAGGACGGAGCTGAGGAAGATCAAGGCGAGGAAGGCGTCGGGACCGGACGGCATCAGCGCAAAGCTCCTCAAGTCCTGTGCAGACCAGCTGTGTGGGATTGTGACGTATATCTTCAACATGAGCCTGAAACTGGGGAGGGTACCACAGCTGTGGAAAACATCTTGTGTGGTACCTGTACCAAAAACTTCCCACCCCAAAGACCTGAACAGCTTCAGACCGGTGGCCTTGACGTCCCACTTGATGAAGACCCTGGAGAGACTGCTCCTTGCTCATCTCCGCCCCCTGGTGGAACCAGCGATGGATCCACTCCAGTTCGCCTACCAGCATGGCATTGGGGTGGAGGATGCGGTGATCTTCCTCCTTCACCGTTCTCTGTCCCACCTGGAGAAGCCCGGGAATATGGTGAGGATCATGTTCTTTGACTTCTCCAGTGCTTTCAACACCATCCAACCGATGATCCTGAAGGACAAGCTGCTGCGCGCAGGGGTGGACCAGCACCTGTCATCATGGATCCTGGACTACCTCACGAACCAGCCTCAGTTTGTGAGAACCCGGGACTGTGTTTCCGACACGATCATCAGTAGCACGGGGGCCCCCCAGGGAACGGTGCTGGCTCCCTTCTTGTTCACTCTTTATACTGCGGACTTCTCACACAACACAACACATTGCCATCTACAGAAGTTCTCTGATGACTCTGCGATCGTTGGTCTCATCTCCAGCGGAGATGAAGCTGAGTACAGAGGGCTTATCCAGGACTTTGTGGACTGGTGCCATCGGAACTGCCTCCAGATCAACGCGAGGAAAACTAAGGAGCTGGTGGTGGACTGCCGCAGGCATGGGCAGCCCCTCACAGCACCAGTAAATATACAGGGAACAGACATCGAGATGGTGACATCCTACAAGTACCTGGGTATTCATCTGAACAATAAACTAGACTGGTCACACAATACTGACGCACTCTACAAGAAGGGACAGCGCAGGCTGTTCCTGCTGAGGAGACTCAGGTCTTTTGGTGTACAAGGGGCGCTGCTGAAGTCATTCTATGACACGGTGGTGGCATCAGCCATCACTTTTGGAGTGGTCTGCTGGGGCAGTGGCATTACTGCAGCCGATAGGAAGAGACTGAACAAACTGATTAAGAAAGCTAGCTCTGTCCTGGGGCAACGCCTTGATCCGATGGAGGAGATAGGAGAGAGAAGGACGGTGGCTAAACTGTCATCTCTGCTGGAGTCCGAGTTCCACCCTATGCAGGACATACTGGATGCACTGAGGAGCTCATTTAGCAGCAGACTACATCATCCCAGGTGCACAACCGAGAGGTTTCGTAGGTCCTTCCTACCAACGGCTGTCAGACTGTACAACCTAAGCAGGGCTGCTCGCAGAGATAGCAAAAAGACGTAACAAACTAATAGTTTTTTTTTTTGTTTTGTTTTTTTTTTTTGAATGCAAAAGATGCAATAGACTTACACAATGGTCCTCTCCGGCATACAACTAGGAACATACCGGTCGCTATGGAGGGTGAGAATATGTATGGGCACATAATCATACCATGTAGGATAACTAAATAGACGGTTATGCTGTTTCATCCCACCTAGCAACAATGCTCTGCACTGTGTGTGTTTATATATTTACATATTTATTCCATCTAGCTACAATGCTCAGCACTGGGTGTGTTTATATTTATATATCTATATATTTATTCCATCTAGCTACAATGCTCCGCACTGTGTTTTTATATATCTACATATTATTCCATCTAGCTACATTGCTCCGCACTGTGTGTGTTTATATACTTGCATATTTATTCCACCTAGCTGCAATGCTCCATACTGTGGGTGTTTATATATTTACATATTTATTCCATCTAGCTACAATGCTCTGCACTGTGTGTTCATATATTCATATATTTATTCCATCCAGCTACAATGCTCTGCACTGTGTGTCTGTGTGTGTGTGTGTGTGTATATATATATTTTATAGTAATATGTACATATGTATATTAGCTGCTCTTGCTTGCTTGTTTTTTCTTGCCTTCTGATTGTTGCTCTGAGTGTTGCTATCCCTGTGCTGTTGCAATCCTGGAATTTGGAAGTTGTGGGACTAATAAAGGCTTATCTTATCTTATCTTATCTTATCTGCTGCGACTGGCTGGGGGGTGAGGGGATAGAGAAGAAGAAAAGAACAGACATGTAGAGAGCAAACAGCACGATGGGGACTCAATCTATGGGAGAGAACAAACAAATGTTAATGACCAGCAAAAAAAAAAAAAAATATTTCATAGAGAGTGAGGAAAGGAGTGAGGCCCAGTGCATTACTGGAGGTCCCCCGGCTGACTAAACCTATTAGCAGCATAACTAAGGGAGGGTTCAGAAACACATGATCCCTCCCTAATTGTAGGCTAGATCAAAAAGGTAGGTTTTAGCCCTATTCTTAAAAACAGAGATCGAGTCTGACTCCCGAATCCAGATTGGCAGCTGATTCCACAGGAGAGGAGCTTGATAACTGAAGGCTCTGCCACCCATTGTACTTTTGGAGATTCTAGGTATTACAAGTAAACCTGCATTTTGGGAGCGTAGTGCTCTGTTAGGATGATACGGTAGTATCAGATCTTTTAAATAAAAAGGAGCCTGATTGTTTAGAGCTTTGTAAGTAAGAAGAAGGATTTTAAACTTAATTCTAAACTCTATGGGAAGCCAATGAAGGGAGGCCAGAACCGGAGAGATATGATCTCTCTTTCTAGTACCTGTTAAAACTCTTGCTGCAGCATTTTGGATCAGCTGAAGACTTTTTAAAGATGTTTTAGGACAGCCTGATAATAAAGAATTACAATAATCTAATCTCGAGCTAACAAAAGCGTGGATCAGCTTCTCAGCATCACTCTGAGACAAGATGCTCCTAATCTTGGCAATATTACGCAAATGATAGAAGGCAGTCTTAGAAACAAATTTAATATGTGAATTGAAGGACAAATCCTGATCAAAAATAACTCCAAGGTTCCTCACAGAGCTATTAAGAGAAAGAGTAACTGCATCCAAACTGAAAGTTTGATTTGGAAAGGAATTTCTAAGGTTTTTTGGACCAACAAGAATGACTTCAGTCTCATCTGAATTTAATAGCAGGAAATTACAAGTCATCCAAGCTTTGATTTCCTTAAGACAGGCTTCTAACTTGGCTAATTGATTAGTATCATCTGGCTTCATTGACAGGTATAATTGTGTGTCATCTGCATAACAATGAAAATGTATACAGTGCTTTCTAATAATGTTGCCTAACGGAAGCATATATAAACTAAAAAGAGTAGGGCCTAGCACAGATCCCTGTGGAACTCCATGACTAAGCTTTGAGCTGAAAGAAAACTCATCATTTACATGAACAAACTGGAACCTATCAGATAAATAAGATCTAAACCACTGCAATGAAGTTCCATTAAGTCCAACATAGTGTTCTAATCTATCAAGTAGAATACAGAAGAGAGTTAATGTCATGTCATTAAAAGTAGCAGAGTCAGGGTGAGTGAGAGGAGAAAAGAGTGAGTGGTTTGACTGATCCTCGTGGGTGTGGAGCAGTCACTGGCTATAGCGGGAGACAGAATTTTTTTTTGATTTTGGGGGGATTACCACGAATGTGGGGAGGGGGAATTTGTTTTTGTGTAGTTTGTGGGATGAATGTTCAACCATCCATGTTTTTGCTTCTCTGTATGAGCATGTTTATTTTGCAAGGTAATCTCAAACTCTTTATTGATCATAGATCAAAGCGTTAATCTTAATTTAACTTCATGGAATTGCAGAGGTCTACAAAATCTAAAAAAACTTAAACAAGTTATGAATAAAATAAAAGACATAGGTTCAAAAATTGTGTTTTTACAAGAAACTCATCTAATAGAGGAGGATGTAAAAAGAATTAGGAGAAGATGGCAGGGAAGTGTGTTCACCTCATCATTTTCATCCTGAGCCAGGGGAGTTATGACTCTCATACATAAAACAGTCCCATTTCAAGTGAAAAATGTAATTGGAGATAAATGAGGAAGATATCTAATCATCCAAGGATCCTTGTTATTAGAAAATATAAATCTGGTGAACTTATACGGTCCCAATATAGATGATCAAAACTTCTTCGTTAATTTATTTCTTACTTTAGCATCACTCACAGGGCAACATATAATAGCAGATGATTTTAATTGTACATTGAATCCCAGTATAGATAGATCAACAGGACTGGACTGTATGCACAATGGATGCAGGATGACCATTAATCATTTTATGAAAGAATTGAGATTGCTAGATATATGGAGAGAAATGAAACCACAAGTCAAAGTCTATTCTTGTTATTCTAATACCTACAAGACATTCTCACGTATTGACTATTTTTTGATCTCCACAGAATTAAGGTCCAAGATTCAAAACTGTTTCTATGATAACATCGTGATATCTGAGCACGCACCCTGCTGTCTAATATATGTAGATAAGAAATTGACAAAGGTTCCAGGTAGGTGGCAGTTTCAGCATAAATGGCTTCAGGATGAGGAATTTGTTAAGTACATAGAAAAACAGATGAGTTCTTTGATATCAATACTACATAAACATCAGCATGTATAAAGTGGGAAGCTTTCAAAGCTTTTATTAGGGGACATATTATTAGTTATACAGGTTCAAGATCTAAGCAGACTCGATAGGAGAGAGTCCAATTGGAACGTAAAATAAAAATTCTTCAAGAAAAAGTGTATGAAGAAAGTAATCCAAAATTAGAGAATGAATTACTGATTCTGAGAGCTGAATATGACAAAAAATCAGCGAATAGAGCTGCCTCGAGTCTTCTAAGATTGAAGCAAACCTTTTATGAACAAGGTGAAAAATCAGGGAAATTATTGGCATGGCAGATTAAACAATTAGAATTTAAAACATCAATTACCAGTATTATAAGTAATGGACAGGCAGTTGTAGATCCTTTAGAAATTAATAGTGCCTTTAGAGATTATTATGAAAAACTATATGATACAAAAAACGAAACTGACTTAACAAAACTAAATGGGTTTTTGGACGGATTATCTATATCGTGTATTCCAAATGAAAATAGGGAGATACTGGAGTCAAAAATTAGTCAAGAAGAAGTTGGGCTAGCCATTGATAATATGAAATCAGGAAAAAGTGCGGGACCAGATGGTCTTCCAGTTGACCTCTATAAAAAATTTAAGAATAAATTAATAAAACCATTTTTGGAAATGGTTTTAGAAGCATTTCAAAATAGTAATTTACCACCATACATGAATAATGCCTTAATTATACTGTTGCCAAAACCAGGTAAACCCTCTAATAAATGTGAAAACATGAGACCAATAAGCCTATTAAATGCTGACCTTAAGATAATCTGTAAAATTTTAGCAAGACTACAAGAAATATTACCAAATATTATTAACCGAGATCAGAATGGCTTTATAATGGGAAGACAAGGCTTCCATAATGTAAGAAGACTATTTAATATTATTTATTCTAATAAAGAAGCACCGGATATAGCTCTCCTATCATTGGACGCTGAAAAGGCCTTTGATAGGGTCGAATGGCCCTTTCTTTTTGAAGTCCTACAAAGGTTTGGACTTGGAAATAATTTCATAAAATGGGTGCAGATAATATACAATAATGCTACAGCAGAAATCCTAACAAACAGCAATATCTCAAAATCAATAAAAATCAATAGAGGATGTCGACAAGGCTGTCCACTTTCACCTTTACTGTTTACTATGGCAATTGAACCTTTAGCGATGGCAGTACGTTTACATCCACAAATATATGGAATTAAAGTAGGACCAACAGAACATAAAATCTCCCTGTATGCCGATGACATAATTTTGTTTATGTCGAATCTTAAAAAATCAATTCCGACCTTGTTAAATTTAATAAAGAACTTTGGGGAAATATCAGGATATAAAATAAATAAAACTAAATCTTCAATATTAATGCTAAATGAGACCCAGAGAAATCACCCAGCTCCTGAGGTAAATCAATTCAGTGTTGTAAATCAGTTTAAATATTTAGGAATTCAAATTGTGCCTAAGCTAGAATCAGTCGCCAGTGCCAACTATGAAGCCTTAATGACAGACATTAATGAGTTACTTCAGAGATGGATGTCACTACCAATGTCGATGATCGGGAGAATTAATATACTTAAAAGTAATATCTTACCCAAAATACTTTATTTATTTCAATACATTCCTTTACCACCACCTTCAGATCTATTCTCAAGAATTAAAAAAAAGTTAGTGGAATTTATATGGAACAATAGGAGGGCTAGATTATGAGATTGAGAGATTGAGATTCAACTTTATTGTCATTACACATGTATGAATACAAGGTAACGAAACGTGACTTGGCATTTGGGCACGCTCTGCAGAGCGCATCCAAGGCCGGGGCAGCCGCTAGGCGCCAGTCATAAAGAAGAAAGGAAAAAAAAGAAAAAGAAAATGGATATGACACAGTAGGCGAGAGAAAAAAAACATGTTTTATCAGAATGACACTCGGCAAGTGAGCAAAATTTTGATTGCAGGCAAAAAAAAAACCTCAATGCACATTTAGCAGACATTTAGCAGGAGATCACACACAAAAGTTGAGAGGCAGTGTATTGTATGCATGTAATGTTGTATGCATTGTGTAGTGTAAATGTAACAGTTGTTAGTGAGCAGCAGAGGGCGCCTCCTGGCAGTGGATAGATGTTATAATCATGTGACTTATAAACAAGTCCAGAGTCCAGAGTCCAGAGTCTATCTCTCTTGCTCTCTCTCTTGCTTGCAGAAGGCACATGGGCATTGTCCTTGAGGGTCCAATCCGCTGACGACAACAACTGATTGTTGATTGTTTGGGTAGACATAAGAGCCGGTCCTTCCGCTTATCTCAATCAGGAGGAATGTAAACACGGGGCAAACAAGGTCAAATCAAATCAAATCAGCACAGTGCACTCAGAGAATAGAATTTGTCCTCACCCGTGTAATTCTGTGCTTCCATTATATGTGCAGGCTTAAACTGTTTTTCCATGGAGAGCACAGGGCTTCAGATGTATTCCTTCACTGAATCACTGTCATTCAGTTCACCGTTTGCCGCTACTCGTGCCCTCCCCAACTGGTCGAATTTGATGAAGGAGCTTGCCGGGTCCGCTTTGATCAGCTCTCTCACCTTCCTTCAATTTCTGATGCATGAGGGAACTCCACAGCCAAAAATAGAAGTCCTGAGATCATAACCAATAATGTTTCCACAGACGCATGAATTCCAATGTCCATGAGTCTCCTCGTAGGTTCCAATTCTTGGGCTCCCCCTTGGCCCAATTCTTGTTGAAAAATAGTGACAATAGCACATTTAAGCCGCTTCCAAATCCATAATTTCCGTTTAGATTGAGATTCAGCAGAAGAAGAGCGACTAAACACAGACAAAAACGCAACATTGCAAAAGCTGGGAATAGATCAGGAAGGCAGGAGAGGAGGGAAGAAAAATGCGACTGCTCTCTCTCAAGGCAAGAAGGAAATGTCTGTCCTTACTATATTTACCATTTGATCGTGGAGGTCTGAAATGTCCAAACTTTATGTTGTATTACTGGTCAGCACAACTGAGGTCTATGACATATTATTTTTCATCAAATGATCCCCCTCACTGGACTGAAATGGAATCATACAATTTACCTTTACCTCTTCCCTTATTCATATACTCAGACTCGGCTAAAAAGTTACAGAAACAAGTTAAAAATCCTATTGTAAAGCACAAGATCAAATTATGGTGTGAAACCAAAAAATATTTAAAAGAACCACACTTATTGTCACAATTTAGCCCAATATGGGGTAATCAATATTTTACACCAGTGAGAGTGGATGCTGTATTTAAAGTATGGAATTTAAAAGGGATTCAAAAGATTCAAGACTTATATTTGTCCCGTTCAGATAACATAATGTCTTTTGAAGAACTGAGGATCAAATTTAATCTTAATAGAACACATTTTTTTAAATATCTTCAGCTTAGTAATTTTATCCAATGAAATCAAAATAATGCTCTCACCCGACCTACTTATTCATCCTTGGAAAAAATTTTGACGAAAGATAGTAAGAGAAAGGGTATTATTTCAGAGTTTTATAACTCATTGACACTATCCTCAAGTGAAAACTCACAGAAAAGACTGAATTATTGGAAAGAAGACCTGCAAACTGAAATTCCAGAGGAACAATGGGAATTGGCTTGCACAGAAGCTCAAACCAAATCAATAAATGTATGTCTTAAACTGATACATTTTAAATGGTTAATGTGGATGTATGTTACACCGGTGGAGTTAAATAGATATAACAAAAACATACCAGGTACGTGCACAAAATGTATGGAAAGTAAAGGAACCCTATTTCATTGTTTATGGGAATGTAGAAAAATTAGAATGTTTTGGGAAGAGGTGAGGGTAACAATAGAAAAAATAATTTCAAAACAAGTCGTATTGAACTCTAAACTGTTTTTGTTGGGTGTGTATCCAGAAAAGCATAACTTTAATAAGAGTGAAAGAGCATTCATAGACCTCAGTTTGCTTAATGCCAAAAAATGTATTGCACTACTGTGGAAAAAGACTCATAGACCGGATGTGACTCAGTGGTTAAGACAGATGTTAACAAACCTTCCACTAGAAAGAATAACATATATACTGAAATCAAAGGAAAATGTGTTTGAGAATATATGGAGACCTTTCATTGATTATGTAAAGAAATTAAACATAACTTCTGAAGAAGAAGGTGAATGATGTGTGTGAACCTTGTAAATTCCAAATTGGTGAATGTATAATATGTATACTTATGTAATGGATTACCTAGGCTAAACAGAGGAGCATTGTTGATGACTTGCTTTTGTTAATGGTTGTTGGTGTTTTTAGTACATTTTTTTTTTTTTTTTTTTTAAATTACTTTAGTGTTAGTGCTTGATTGTTTGTGTCATGTTTGTTAAAAAAGGTTCAATAAAAAATATTGTGGAAAAAAAAAAGATTGACACTCACCTGCTGACAAATGGACCGAAGCTCTGTAGAGCTGAAACACAGTGTCGGGATTAACGGGGAACAAGTGAATTTTTTTATTTTTTTTTTAGGAGTGTAAATAAACAGCGTCTCCCCATGGGAGACGGGAGGCTGTTTTTCCTGTGAGCTCCAGTGGATAATTTTTACAAACTTAAACATGACGGCTTTTTGGGGATTTCCACAGCAGGTACAATTTATTTTTCTATTGGAGTGTTCCGCCAATGTACAGCCAAGCTGGTGCATTTATTCGTCGTTACAAATATCAATAAATTGTGGCGGATGGGATAAAAGGAACCCAGGTGTAGAGGCACGGAATAAGTGCAAGCACGGCGAACTGAAGTTTAAAAGGATGTTTTATTCATCCTCCATCACGAGAGCTCACCCCAGCGCTGTGAGAGCGCGCTGGAGGAGCCCTGTGTATCTAGTCAGCAAACAGGCAATGCGTGTGATCAGAAAGAGCAGTAGTCTGAGAGGGAGCAAACGATATTCAGTCACTTATATACCCAGCTAGACAATGCATGCATGGCACATTAGCATCACAGTACAGCAGGAATGCATGGGACATTTACATGAGAGTCACACATATCAATAGCAGGATTACTGGCAGGAAGGAGAGGCTGCCCATTGATATCAGTCCATACAGCTCACTGTTCTGCTAATTGCTCAAGCTGAGCGCTCTGCTTGTCCCGAAGGCTGTGGGGGTCACCCACAAAATATCGTTTCTAGACACTGTTGAATCATTCTTCCACATACTGGCTGGTTGATGGTAGAGACTCTTTTTGAGATCACAAATTTAAAGTTTTTGATCATATCTGATCCAATCTTGCGGTGAAAGCTCGTCATAATATTGATATGCCATATTGTGTCAATGATAAACTTCCGGTTTTTGTTACCTCTGCACTTTGCGCGTTCACATGAAGTACCCGGACGTGTAGACAGCCCTATTATTTTATTTCATGCAGCCTTGCATCTGGTGTCATATATGACGCATAAACGTCAGATCTGTGATATTCATACAAGTGAAAACATACCTGGTGCTCTTGCGTCTGTACCACTGATCACACCAACAGTCCTTGTTAGTTTTCAGTGCATGATCTACTCGTTGCCGGTGAGAAGCCTCCATTTATAAAGTCTATGGCACAACCACAAACACCAGCAACAAGTACCAGAACTATGCCAAAACATTCAAAAAATACAAAAACTACAAGTGCTGAAATTATCTGCCACGTGAGTGCAAAACACGTATGGGGACTATATATTAAAACAAATTTGAAAAACTTTTAAAACGCTGACATTGCACCAGTAAAAGCTTGGTTAGAGGCCAGCAGTGAACGCCCCCCCTGGACCACAGTCTCCCCTTGCGGTCCAACCACCAAAACATACTGGAGTCAATGGAAAAGACTCTATTTCAGAGATGGAGTTCTGGTCCGTCGCTTTTATTGTTTGGATGACACACAATACTATCCCCAAATTGTCTTGCCACGCAAAATGCAACCCGACATTATACGCCAGATGCACGAGGGGCCAGTAGGTGGACATTTTAGTATTGAATGGACTGTGGCCAGACTTCAAACCAGATACTACTAGTACCACATGAGAGAAGACGTGGCCCTCTGGTGCCGGACTTGTACTAACTGTGCATGCAGAGCCAGACCCCTCAAAACTCCACAAGCACCCATGGGAACTGTCAGGGTTGGAGCCCCCATGGAGCGCATTGCACTGGACATTATGGGCCCGCTCAATGAGACAGAACGCAAAAACAGCTATGTGCTTGTAATACAGGAGTATTTCACAAAATGGACTGAAGCATTTCCTATCCCAGACGAAAAGTCTGTTACAGTGGCACACGTTGTTGCAACATAATGGGTGTGCAGCTTCGGAATGCCACACTCTTTGCACAGCGACCAAGGACACAATTTTGAATCAGAGGTATTCCAAGAAATGTGCCGTCTATTTGGCATTGAGAAAACCCACACTGCGCCATTCAGACCACAGTCAGATGGCCAAGTTGAACGTTTCAATGCCACATTTCAAAAGATCCTGGCCTGTACTGCAGAACGCTGCCACTGAAATTGGGACCTGATGATCCCATATGCAGTTATGGCCTACAGAGCGACCAAGCGCAGTGCTACTGGTTTCACCCCTAACTATATGATGTTCGGACGTGAAATAAATGAGTCAGTGGACCTTGTAGCTGGTTTGCCCCCGGACTCTGACCATGCACCTTCAGCCCCAGAGTATGTGCAACAAATGCATGAGCGGCTGGAGCTGGCTCACAACATCACTCGAGAAGCCCTGGGTGAGTCAGTCACATGTGCAAAAAGACAATACGACGAAAACGCTTGCCGCACACAGTACAAAGTTGGAGACGCAGTGTGGTATCTCGTCAAAGGAACATGTCATGTCAAAAACAAAGTCAAAAAGTTCCTCCCCTCCTACGAAGGACCCTTCTTTGTTATGGGACAGTTGGATGATCTAGTCTACGGGATCCAAAAGAGCCCCAGAGCTAAACTCAAAGTCGTCCACCATGATCAAGTGAAACACTACCGCAGCCGTGAGCCACAGGACAACACTTGGGTCCTGGACCAAGCCCAGAACTAGACACCTTCTGACATCTTGCCGCCAGCTGTGGGCGGGGACCCAGCAGACCAGGACCTCGGCCTGCACAACCTCTTCTCTACTGCCTCCAGTGATGGCCCAGGCAATTCCCGACTGTCTGCTCCACATGCTAATGTTCCCAATGTGATTGGGTCTCTTCCATCCACTCCTTCCCATGTGATATTTGACCATGGTGGGGGTGCGGTGCGAGAGCCACACCACCAGGCTCAGCACGTATCATGGCCCAAACGTCGGCACAGAGGACCGGACTGTAACGGGGACTGGGTTACTGAGTGAGTCAACTGTGACAGTTCATATTTGCACTAGAGACTTTACAGTTTATATTTTTTGGACTCTAGTCTAGTTATAATGTTCTATACATTTGCTAAAAAAAAAAAAGCTGAAGAGACAGTGCTTTCATTTACCTACATGCACTTTATTCCATCTGAATGTATTGTATTCTGATTCAGTCAGTCAGTTGTTGTAGGATGTGTCTAGCTCATATGTTTAGATAGGGCAGCTCAGTGCATGAACATGAGTGAGTGAGTGCGTGCGCGCAGCCGAGGCACGCCCCCCTGTGAATGGCCCCACGGAGCGGACGGTGTGCGTGAAATGTGCGGGTGAGTAGAGAGAGAGGCAACCGGAGCAGGTAACAAGCTAAAATTGCTGCTAATAACAGTGCAGTCTGTCAATAAAGCCCCAGCTCTTCAGCAAACGGCTTGTTCTTCTGTGTACCACCATACTGTTTAACAAGCGTGAAGTTACTCGGGAGTTGACCCCGGAGGAAAAGCTGCCTCCGGCCCTGGAGAAGACAGATCTTCCCTGTGTCCCCCAGCCACGGTTAGGAGACCAAAAGCAGGAAAGGTTAACACAGTGTTACTCCCGGTCACCAGTGAAGAATAGGTTTTAAAGTGTCATAGAAGCTGGGTTAATCACCTCAGACTGGATGCAGAGGGTAAACAGAGAAGGACAATAGGTATTGAGATGAGAGAGATTATGGTGAGGTAGCAGGAAGAAGCAGTGGGGGGAGAAAGGTTGAATGTATTGTGATGCGAGATGTCATGCAGATGTAAGATGGGCGGTTGATATAAAAGGAGAGACCCTGGTGTATTGAGACATGCTTTTTCTTTGTATGACTGATGTGAGAGTGAATAAAGTCGTCTGCTGCATAAGTCTGCCTCCGTTATTTCCACTCTCCACACTGGTGACCCCTTGACGAGGCAAGAACCCCGGAGTTGGCCCGGACGGGAAGCCCCAGCAATGCGGCAAGCATCCCAGAGATGGCGCTGTTTCGGTCAAACTACCGGACTTTTTGCTGCACGACCCGCGGTCTTGGTTCCACCACACTGAGGCTCAGTTCGCCCTCTGGGGAATAACCGCAGACGACACCAGATATTACTATGTGGTTGCAGCGCTGGACGCTCGCACGTCTCAGCAAGTAGCGACCCTAGTCCAACAGCCTCCAGCCCACGACAGATACGGGGTTCTCAAGGCCGTGCTGACCCGGCGCTACACGCTCTTGGACTGTGAGAGAGTAGAGAGGCTCCTGTGGCGCTCCGAGTTAGGAGACGGGTCGGCGGTCGAACTGATGGAGAAGATCTTGGCGTTGATGGGCACGGAAGATGGGCATTTTCTGTTTGCCCACCTGTTCCTCCGGAACCTCCTAACAGAGGCAAGAGCGGTTCTTGCCAATTCGCCGTTGCTGGCCGCGCGTGTCTACTGTGCGGTAGCCCAGGAGGCAGATCGGATCATCTTCACCACCAGAGCCCTCACAGTGAACGCGGCGGCGTTGGAACCCAGCAAGATGACCAGGGGAGGTGAGGAGCCAGCGACAGCAGCGGGGGCCAGGAAGCGCCAGAGAGACACGCTCTGCTTCTACCACCGCTGCTTTGGAGAAAATGCACGCAGATGTGTGCCACCGTGCCAATTCAAGCGTTCGGGAAACGCCAAGGCCGGCAGTCAGTAGCAGCTGCGACCGCCGGTGAAGAAAACAAGCTGCTCTACGTGACGGACTCACACTCAGGGAGACGGTTCCTCGTAGACATCGGCTCCCAAAAGAGCCTCATCCTGCCGTCCTACGCTGACCAGCTAGCGGGAGCTAGTGGCCCCAAGCTGGTAGCCGTAAACGGCTCAGACATTAAGACTTTTGGTGAGAGAACACTGACTTTATCCCTACACGGCCGTATGTACGAGTGGACTTTTGTCATAGCAGCATTGAGTTTCCCAATCCTGGGAGCTGATTTTCTGTGTGCACATGGGTTGCTAGTCGATGTTGCTAACAGACGCCTGGTTAATGCAGTCTCTCCCCTGTACAGCTCGAGGGGCCGGGCCAATGACACAAGCCAACGTCACAGCTCCAGGCGGTAAGTTCCACAAACTGCTCACTCAGTTCCCAGCACTCACGGTCCCAATGTTTTCGGCAGCCAGCACTAAACACGGGGTGGAGCACTTTATCACCACCACTGGGCCGCCCGTTTTCACACAACCTCGGCGCCTGGATGCAGCTAAACTGCCCATAGCGCACGAGGAGTTTGCCAACTTGGAAAGGTTGGGCATCATCAGGCACTCAAACAGACCATGGGCATCCCCACTACACATGGTCCCTAAGGCCGAGGGATTGTTGTGACCGTGCGGAGATTTCCGCATGTTGAATAACGCCACAGCACACGACCGCTACCCGATTCCTCATATTCAGGATTTTTCCGTTCACCTTGCCGGGGCACCCATTTTTTCTAAAATAGACCTGGTCCACGGTTACCACCAGGTCCCGGTGCACGTGGAGGACATACCCAAAACAGCGGTAATAACTATGTTTGGCTTGTTTGAGTTTTTATGCATGCCCTTCAGATTAAAAGGCCCGGCACAGATATTCCAACGCATGATGGATGCGGTGTTGCGCGATCTGCTGTTTGTTTTTGTCTACCTGGATGATATCCTGGTGGCCAGTGCGTCCGAGGACGAACACATAACCCACCTCAGGACGGTTTTCCGGAGGTTGGAGGAGCATGGGTTAATAATCAACCTGGCGAAATGCCAGTTTGGCGTGACAGAGATTGACTTTTTGGGGCACGGCGTCTCACCAGAGGGAGCGATACCGTTGCCCGACAAGGTGCGCGCCGTGGTGAATTTTCCCCGGCCTCAGACGGTCAGGGCGCTGCAAGAGTTTTTGGGGGTGGTTAACTTTTATAACCGGTTCCTCCCCCACACAGCTCAGCTCATGCAGTCATTGTACGCCACGCTCAAGAAACGGAAACCGGCGGACAGAGTCGAATGGACTCCGGAGCGGGAGGAGGCGTTCTCTGAGGTTAAAACAGCCCTGGCAAACGCCGCACCCGGACCCGGCAGCCCAGATAGCGCTCACTACCGACGCCTCAGACATGGCCATAGGGGCCGTCGTGGAGCAACGCGTCGCCGGTTCTTGACAGCCGCTCGTTTTTTTCAGCAGGACTTTGCGCGACAGTGAGCGTAAATATAGCACGTTCGACAGAGAGTTGCTGGCTGTCCACCTGGCCATACGCCACTTCCAGTTCTGGCTGGAAGGGCGCAGCTTCACCGCGTTCGTGGACCACAAACCGCTAACGTTCGCGACGGCCAAGGTTTCGGAACCATGGTCGGGGCGGCAGCAGAGACAGCTGGCCGCGATCTCGGAGTTTACAACCGATATTCAGCATGTGTCGGGTAAACTGAATGTGGTGGCGGACTGCCTCTCGCGCGCAGTCTGCGTGGGGATAAATTATACAGCCATGGCCGCAGAGCAGATTGGCGATGCGGACATGTGCGTGCTCCAGTCTGGACCAACAGGGTTAAAGCTGGAGAGCAGAGTACTGCAAGACGGCAGCCCCCCCCCAATCTGCGACGTCTCCACGGGACACCCGCGCCCGGTGGTCCCAGTTGCTTGGCGCCGCCGAGTGTTTGAGTCAGTTCACTCTCTGGCGCACCCAGGAGTGCGTGCATCAGTCAAAATGGTGGGAGCGAAGTTCGTTTGGCCAGGCCTGCGCAAACAAGTGAAAGAGTGGGCCGCAGCCTGCGTAGCGTGCCAACGAGCCAAAGTACACAGACACACGAAGGCTCCTTTGGAGCCGTTTCGTATACCGGCTAAGAGGTTCGACCATGTTCACGTGGACCTCGTGGGCCCCCTCCCGCCATCGCAGGGGTACACGCACCTTCTGACAGTGGTGGACTGCACCACACGCTGGCCAGAAGCAGTTCCGCTGGCGGCAACCACGTCCGCGGACGTGGCGCGTGCTTTTTTGACGACATGGGTGGCACGTTTTGGCATCCCGTCGGACATCACGTCCGATAGGGGCCCACAGTTTGTTTCGGACCTCTGGTCCGCGATGGCCCGTAGCCTGGGTGTTACAATTCATTGCAAAATCGCATACAACCCACAGGCCAATGGGTTATGCAAGTGTTTTCATAGGTCATTGAAAGCAGCGCTCAGGGCTTCGCTGACGGATGCAAATTGGGTAGACCGGTTGCCGTGGGTTTTATTGGGGTTACGTTCCACACCAAAAAAGGATTTGGAGGCTTCCCCGGCGGAGCTTGTTTTTTCTCAGCCACTGCGGCTCCCCGGGGAGTTTTTACCAGATAGTCCCGCGACAGACAACTGTCCGTCTCAGCGTTTGCAGCATAGCGCAGATACAGGCATGCTGCCAGGCCCGGCCCACCCCTGTTTTTCACACGCTTTTGTGCCAAAAACTTTGAAGAATGCGGCGTTCGTGTTTGTCAGGTACAATGCCCGCCGCCCCCCATTGTGCCCACCCTGCGATGGCCAAATGGTTCAGAGTGCAGGAAACAGGGGACAAACATTTTTTGTTAGACTTGGGGGGTTGTCGGGAGAAAATATGCATAGACAGACTTAAGCCCGCCTTTGTGGTGGCGGACGAGCAAGTGATGTTGGCTCGGGCCCCTCGGCGTGGAAGACCCCCACTGAGAACTCCCCAGGAAAATGATTTATCAGAGCAGCCACACGGGCAAGTCGAAGGTCCCCCCCCTCGCCATGGCCCACCCGCAGACAGACACACCCCCAGGACCCCCCCACCAGCACAGCAGCGCCGCGGAGGCAGGAAACCCCCGTTACAGCAGATACGGGAGGAGACT
Source organism: Pholidichthys leucotaenia (assembly GCA_020510985.1). Lineage (NCBI taxonomy): Eukaryota > Metazoa > Chordata > Actinopteri > Cichliformes > Pholidichthyidae > Pholidichthys > Pholidichthys leucotaenia. The sequence continues at coordinate 32,391,177 of CM035842.1, read as the reverse complement.
GAAGCCAAAGGGACGTGAGGACTGAAACTCAGTCTGAGATTCTGGGGGGGGAGGCAGTGTAGAGACTGGGTTAATCATCTCAGACTGGATGCAGAGGGTAAACAGAGAAGGACAATAGGTATGGAGATTATGATGAGGTAGCAGGAAGAAGGAGTGGGGGGAGAAAGGTTGAATGTATTGTGATGCGAGATGTCATGCAGATGTAAGATGGGCGGTTGATGTTGCGCCCTAGACATCTATGATGGGTCTGTGCTGTGGGGATGGAGTGCTGTGATGCTGGGGTGGAGGAGGAGTGACATCAGTTGGGCGACGGCGCACCATCACGGTGCGACTGTTTTGTATGTTCTCGTCTGGTGAATGAAAAAAAGTGTGTTGTTGCCATTTTTATTTCAGACCTGGCTGCTCAGACAAATTATTACAAAAAAGACACAGAACCGGGAGCAATAAAGTTGCCTAACAGAAGACTGAGTCCTGTCGTTCTGAGGGTGCAACATTGATATAAAAGGAGAGACCCTGGTGTATTGAGACTGTGGAGAGCGTGAAATGAAGAGGCTGAATTTATTTCTCAATTCAGGTTTATTAATCATCTCACATCTCCAACCATCTCTCAAACAGGAAAAGAGAACGAACTACTCCAATCCCCCACTTTTATACCTGGGACATCAAAGTACAGAATCCCATTGTCATTAAACCCCCCATCAACAATACCTCTCCCCCAGGCCTCTTCTTCCCCCACCTGACCCCAGGAGGTCAGGAAGTCCTTTCAGAGTCATTGCTAAAGGTACCTCCACCTCCTACTGTTATCCCCAGGAGGTCCAGACTTATCTTTTTTTTTTTTTTTTTTTTGTCTCGGCGCCACACGAGTAGGCTACCTTTTGCAACAGCGGCTCGATTCCGAGTCTTTTTCCCTTCCTCTCTCTTTTGATTCGTCTTTTTTTTTTACCCCACTTATATCACGGACACACAGATCATCCCAAATGTCTCCTGAGCCGGTGGACGGAGCCACTGTTTATAGCAGGATACAATACAGCAGGGAAGAGCTGCTAGCATTCAACCGCCACCCGGTCCCATTGGAAAAACTCGACATACCGAGAGAACTGAGGCGAAAACACCGCGGCTGCCGGGCTGGAGTAAGGCGGAGGACAAAAAATATAAGGTACAGACCCTCCCTTCCATCTGTTGTCATGGGAAATGTACGGTCGATACTGGGAAAGTTAGATGAGCTAGCGGCTATCTCCCGTTATGATAGCACATACCGGGAGTGCTCTCTCCTTTTGTTTACTGAGACGTGGCTAACTGAACTAGCAGCAGATGCTAACATTGAGCTGGAGGGTTTTCACATGATACGAGCTGACCGAACACCAGACAGTGGCAAAACTAGGGGCGGTGGAGTGATAATGTATGTTAACAACAACTGGTGCAGACCGGGACATATCACTGTTAAACAACGACACTGCAGCAAAGACATTGAGTTGCTAGCTGTTAGCATGAGGCCTACATATCTCCCGAGAGAACACTCACACGTGATCTGCATTGTTGTTTATGCAAATCCGACGGCGAACGCTGGGACAGCGCGTGACGTCATCCATTCAGTAACCAGCAGGCTGCAGACAGAACACCCAGATGCTCTTCTCCTCATCTCAGGCGATTTCAACCATGTTTCACTATCTCCCATTCTACCCACATTCACCCAGTATGTCACATGCCACACTAGAGACAATAAAACACTGGATTTATTCTACGCAAACACTAAGGAGGCGTACACCTCATCACAACTCCCCCCACTCGGGAGATCAGATCACAACTTGGTTCATCTCCGGCCGGTGTACAAACCCCTAGTGCACAGACAACCTCCGGCCATGCACACTGTGGAGTTATGGTCTGAGGAGACAATGGACACTCTAAAGGACTGTTTTGAAGCCACCGCCTGGAAGCAGCTCTGCGATCCACATGGTGAGGACATCGATTGCCTCATTCACACCTTCACGGGCTATCTCAGCTTCTGTGTGGACAAATCCGTTCCCACCAAGACCATACGGCGTCACTCAAACAACAAACCCTGGATCAACCCTGAGATAAAAACACTTCTGAGAGAGAAGAAGAGGATCTTCAGGTCAGGGAACAGGGAGATGCTGAAGTCCGTACAGAGGGAGCTGAGGAGAAAGATCAGAGAAGGCAAGGACAGCTTCAGGAAGAAGATGGAGGACAAGCTGCAACAGAGCGACATCAGCGGGGTCTGGAGAAACCTCAAAACCATCTCGGGGCTCCAGAATACCTCCCCCCAGGCCACGGGGGGCAGGGAGTGGGCGAACAACCTGAATCTGTTTTTCAATAGATTTGACCAACCGCCCTCCCCCCTGTCTGCACAACAACCACTGCTGCCTCTAAAGAAATCAAGTCCTGCTGCCCACTCCCCACTCCACCAACACCCCCCCACTCCCAACACACGGCCCCCCATCCTGACCCTGACTGAGACCCAGGTGAGGACGGAGCTGAGGAAGATCAAAGCGAGGAAGGCGCCGGGACCGGACGGCATCAGCGCAAAGCTCCTCAAGTCCTGTGCAGACCAGCTGTGTGGGATTGTGACGTATATCTTCAACATGAGCCTGAAACTGGGGAGGGTACCACAGCTGTGGAAAACATCTTGTGTGGTACCTGTACCAAAAACTTCCCACCCCAAAGACCTGAACAGCTACAGACCGGTGGCCTTGACGTCCCACTTGATGAAGACCCTGGAGAGACTGCTCCTTGCTCACCTCCGCCCCCTGGTGGAACCAGCGATGGATCCACTCCAGTTCGCCTACCAGCATGGCATTGGGGTGGAGGATGCGGTGATCTTCCTCCTTCACCGTTCTCTGTCCCACCTGGAGAAGCCCGGGAATATGGTGAGGATCATGTTCTTTGACTTCTCCAGTGCTTTCAACACCATCCAACCGATGATCCTGAAGGACAAGCTGCTGCGAGCAGGGGTGGACCAGCACCTGTCATCATGGATCCTGGACTATCTCACGAACCGGCCTCAGTTTGTAAGAACCCGGGACTGTGTGTCCGACACGATCATCAGTAGCACGGGGGCCCCCCAGGGAACGGTGCTGGCTCCCTTCCTGTTCACTCTTTATACTGCAGACTTCTCACACAACACAACACACTGCCATCTACAGAAGTTCTCTGACGACTCTGCGATCGTTGGCCTCATCTCCAATGGAGATGAAGCTGAGTACAGAGGGCTTATCCAGGACTTCGTGGACTGGTGCCATCGGAACTGCCTCCAGATCAACGCGAGGAAAACTAAGGAGCTGGTGGTGGACTGCCGCAGGCATGGGCAGCCCCTCACAGCACCAGTAAATATACAGGGAACAGACATCGAGATGGTGACATCCTATAAGTACCTGGGTGTTCATCTGAACAATAAACTAGACTGGTCACACAATACTGACGCACTCTACAAGAAGGGACAGCGCAGGCTGTTCCTGCTGAGGAGACTCAGGTCTTTTGGTGTACAAGGGGCGCTGCTGAAGTCATTCTATGACACGGTGGTGGCATCAGCCATCACTTTTGGAGTGGTCTGCTGGGGCAGTGGCATTACTGCAGCCGATAGGAAGAGACTGAACAAACTGATTAAGAAAGCTAGCTCTGTCCTGGGGCAGCGCCTTGATCCGATGGAGGAGATAGGAGAGAGAAGGACGGTGGCTAAACTGTCATCTCTGCTGGAGTCCGAGTTCCACCCTATGCAGGACATACTGGATGCACTGAGGAGCTCATTTAGCAGCAGACTACATCATCCCAGGTGCACAACCGAGAGGTTTCGTAGGTCCTTCCTACCAATGGCTGTCAGACTGTACAACCTAAGCAGGGCTGCTCGCAGAGATAGCAAAAAGACGTAACAAACTAATAGTTTTTTGAATGCAAAAGATGCAATAGACTTACACAATGGTCCCCTCCGGCATACAACTAGGAACATACCGGTCGCTATGGAGGGTGAGAATATGTATGGGCACATAATCATACCATGTAGGATAACTAAGTAGACGGTTATGCTGTTTCATTCCATCTAGCAACAATGCTCTGCACTGTGTGTGTTTATATATTTACATATTTATTCCATCTAGCTACAATGCTCCGCACTGTGTTTTTATATATCTACATATTATTCCATCTAGCTACATTGCTCCGCACTGTGTGTGTTTATATACTTGCATATTTATTCCACCTAGCTGCAATGCTCCGTACTGTGGGTGTTTATATATTTACATATTTATTCCATCTAGCTACAATGCTCTGCACTGTGTGTTCACACTGGCTTTTCCCTGCACTGTGTGTTCATATACTCATATATTTATTCCATCCAGCTACAATGCTCTGCACTGTGTGTCTGTGTGTGTGTGTGTATATATTTATTTTATAGTAATATGTACATATGTATATTAGCCGCTCTTGCTTGCTTGTTTTTTTCTTGCCTTCTGATTGTTGCTCTGAGTGTTGCTATCCCTGTGCTGTTGCAATCCTGGAATTTCCCCGTTGTGGGACTAATAAAGGCTTATCTTATCTTATCTTATTGTTCCTTCTAAGACGTGAGGTTACAAAATACATATGCAGTCTTAAGCATCTCAATCACTGTGCTATACATATGTCGTCAAAGCATCCAAAATATGTGTGCCACATAACCCCCCCCCCCCCCAAACGTCGAAGATGAAACAATACAACATAGTCCACACAACATGATAAAACCACGACATCAGTCCATATGCTGTCTGGGCTTCAACCGTCTTCCAAACTTGCTGTAGGCGGGCTTCGCAGATCCTGCGGCGCCATCTTGCAGTGAATCTGCTATCTGGGGATGAGAACTGTTAGTTGATCCCTGCGGGGGGTCTGGGGCATGCTCCCTGGGGGGTCTGCCGCGTCGAGGAGCCCTCGCCACTCGCACAGTCTCGTCGGCCATCACAAAAGCAGGCTTTAGTCTCTCTGTACTAATTGTTTCCCTCCTGTCCCCCAAATCTAGCACAAAATGCTTATCACCTGTTTCCAGAAACTCCTGTAGTGCTTTGACCGTTTGTGGCTGGGGAAAATCTGCCACTGCGCGCACTTTGTCCGGTAGCGGAACTGCCCCCTCTGGGGAGACACGGTGCCCCAAAAAGTCGATCTGCGCCACCCCGAACTGGCACTTAGCTGGATTGATTATTAACCCGTGCTCTCCCAACCTCCAGAAAACTTCCGTGAGGTGTTTTTCGTGTTCTACTTCGGACGCGCTGGCTACCAAAATGTCATCCAGGTAGACGAACACAAAAGGGAGATCGCGCAACACCGCATCCATCATGCGCTGGAAGGTTTGCGCGGCGCCTTTAAGCCCAAACGGCATGCGTAAAAACTCAAAAAGTCCAAACGGAGTTATCACCGCTGTTTTGGGGATGTCCTCAGCGCGCACTAGGACTTGATGATAACCGCGGACCAAGTCTATTTTAGAAAAAATGCGCGCCCCCGCCAGATGCACCGAAAAATCCTGAATATGTGGGATTGGGTAGTGGTCATGCGCTGTGGCGTTGTTTAACCTGCGGAAATCACCGCAAGGTCTCCACGAGCCGTCAGCTTTAGGGACCATATGCAGTGGGGAGGCCCATGGGCTCTTTGAGCGCCGGATGATGCCCAACCTTTCCAGGTTGGCGAACTCCTCGTGCGCTATGGACAGTTTAGCTGCATCCAAGCGCCAAGCTTTCGCAAAGACGGGGGGGCCAGTGGTAGTGATAAAGTGCTCCACCCCGTGTTTCGCAACTGTTGCCGAAAAAGTGGGAACTGTGAGTGCTGGAAACTGAGTGAGGAGTGTGTGAAACTTACCGCCTGCTGTGGCGACGTTGGTCTGTGCTGGTGGCGGGGACACTCGAGCTGCACAAGGAATGGAGTAAAAGGAGAGTGCATTAACTAGGCGTCTATTGGAAAGATCAACTAACAACCCATGTGAGCACAGAAAATCAGCACCTAACATGTTGAAACTCACCGCCGCTATAATAAAAGTCCATTCATATGTGCTGCCGTGCAAGGACAGAAGCAGAGTCCTTTCACCAAAGGTCTTAATGCTCGAGCCGTTCGCCGCTGTTGCTCCGACACCACGGGGGCCTGCCAGCCGGTCAGCGTAGTTTGGGGTGATGAACGTAGAGCAGCTTGTTTCGTTCGCCAAGTGTCGCCACTGCTAGCGACTCCCGGTCCTGGCGTTTCCCGAGCTCTTGAACTGGCACGGCGGTACACACTTGCGCGCCCTCTCTGCGAAACGACGATGATAAAAGCAGAAGTCGTCTCCTCCGCTGCGTTGGGACTTCGCTGCCGCCATTGTTGGTGGGATCGCCTCTGGCCCCCCGCTGCTCCCGGTCGCCGAGCCGAGATCTGCCGCTGCTGCGGTGGCCGTGTGCTCCTCGCTGGAGTTGAGGATCCGCTGCGCCTCCTGGGCCAGCGCGCGGAAGTCCCGCTGGGTCACAAAATGAGAGCCTGCCAGGGTCGCCCTCGTCTGCGATGGTAGGGTTCTCAGGAAGATCTGCGTGAAGAGGAAATCGTCATTGTCTGAGCCTCTCAGCTGCAGCATGTCTTCCATCGACAGGCGTGCGTCCTCCCAAGTCGTTCCTGAGCTAGGAGCTTCCTAGCTCTCTCCTCGGCTGAGGGCGTGAAACGCTGGATGAGGGCAGCTTTCAACCCGCTGTATTTGTCGCCAGCTGGCGGGTGCTGCACCAGGCTCTGCACGTGTCGGGCTGTGCGGTTGTCGAGTTTGGCGATGACATGGTAGAATTTTGTGTCATCTGCTGTTATTCCCCCGAGTGCGAACTGGGCTTCGGCCAGGAGGAACCACGAGTCTGGGTTGTCCTGCCAGAACTCTGGAAGCTTGACTGAGACCGCGCTTGCTCCAGCGGTCCCTGGCGAGTCTGGCTCGGGGGAACTGTCTCTGATCATTGTACGTCTTCAGGTCACCAATGTGGCGAGCGTTAAATGAAGAGGCTGAATTTATTTCTCAATTCAGGTTTATTAATCATCTCACATCTCCAACCCTCTCTCAAACAGGAAAAGAGAACGAACTACTCCAATCCCCCACTTTTATACCTGGGACATCAAAGTACAGAATCACATTGTCATTAAACCCCCCATCGACAATACCTCTCCCCCAGGCCTCTTCTTCCCCCACCTGACCCCAGGAGGTCAGGAAGTCCTTTCAGAGTCATTGCTAAAGGTACCTCCACCTCCTACTGTTATCCCTAGGAGGTCCAGACTTATTGTTCCTTCTAAGACGTGAGGTTACAAAATACATATGCAGTCTTAAGCATCTCAATCACTGTGCTATACATATGCCGTCAAAGCATCCAAAATATGTGTGCCACAGAGACATGCTTTTTCTTTGTATGACTGATGTGAGAGTGAATAAAGTCGTCTGCTGCATAAGTCTGCCTCCGTTATTTCTACTCTCCACAGTGTAATGTATTCTTTGTTTAATTAGAGACAATTGCATTTCAATGTATTTTTCACTCATTTGTTCACTGCTAAATGAGCTAATTTTTATCACTGCATAGACACTTGTTATTATAGTATAACTTACCTACCTATTTCGTCGGCCTCCGTCGGTCTATGATGACCATGGAAGAGAATCCTAAACGTCTACTCTGCTGGAACAGCACCACCTGTGGCTGAACAGGCCGATGCGCACCGGTGTTCTACCTTCCAGCGTTGGGCGTTGGTAGGATTCAAGCCTGGGCAGGAAGATATGGAGGACAAGATGTTACCCATGCAGCATGTCCCCCCTCTCCACATCACTGATGAATCCAAAGGAACAGCAGGGCTGCTATAGTTTGGCACCAGCGCCGTCGCAGGAGCTGCCAGAACGATGTTGAGCACAACAGAGAACTGCCTTAGGGGCTCCGACTCCGGATTTTTCCTCAGGGTTGACTCCCGAAGCCTTTCCCGGGACCGGGTGTGCCGCAAGGCAACGGAGGTTTGAAATCAGGGTTTACCTTCCCCTAGATGGGCTACCTTCCCAGGTTGACGAGCCACCATCTACCCGAAGCATCTGGTTTTAAGGCGCCAGAGATCCGCCCTCGCCCCTAAAAGCAGTTCCGCCGGGCTTAGAGACTAAACCACACGGGCAGGCTAGGAGTTGGACTTGGTTGTCAGAGGCTTTTCGAGACGCACGCCGTAAGGAGCATTTTGTGAGCACTGGGAGCTTAACCCCAGTGCCGCTCCTGGCTATAACAACCTTGGAACCACCATTCATGTAATATATTGGACACTGCTATGTCTTCACATTTTTTTTTAGGCCTACAGATATAGAGATTGTGTACCAGTTTTATATTAATTAAATGGAATGGAAGGATTAAGCGGAAGAAGATGGATGGATGGATGGAACTAATCCTGGCGGGGGTAGTGTTGTAGGATGTGTCTCCCTCATGTGTTTACATAGGGCAGCTCAGAGCGTGATGAGTGAGTGCATGCGCGCGGCCGAGGTGCGCGCCCTGTGAATAACCCCGCGAAGTAGAAGGGTGTGTGAGTGATAAGCAGAGAGGAAACAGAGACGACGACCGGGGCAGGCAGCGAGCTAAAAGTGCTGCTAATAACAGTGCAGTCAGACAATAAAGCCCCAACTCTTCAGCAGAACGGCCTGTTCTTCCATGTGCTGCCAAGTGTGAAGTTTACTCGGGAGTTGACCCCGGAGGAAAGGCTGCTTCCGGCCCTGGAGAAGACAGATCTCCCCTGTGTCCCCCAACCTCGGTTGGAGACCAAAAGCAGGGAATGTTAGTATTTTACCTGCACTTTCGCTTTCAGCAGTGTTTCTCCCTGTGAAGGTAATGGAAATTCTTGTGTCTGTTTGTGTTGAATGAATGCTTGCTGTCATATTGTTGGGTAGAATTAGCTGAGCTATATTCATCTTAAATGGAAGTCCAGCCTCAACATGTTTTTTTTTTTAGACTGCGTCTACATGTCTCCGCCATATCTGCTCCAAACTGACAAACTTTTGTTGTACTTCATTTAGTTTTGGATTTAAGGAGGTAAAATTATAAACATTAGCGTAAAGACTCCAGAATAAAATGTTTTTGAATGAACTTAAACCTTATAGATGAGCTGAGGGGACAGTCTGTATAAAAGAGTTGCCTTAAAGCTTTCAGGAAGTGAAACAGGGAGTGTTGCTCCCATAGATTAGATTAGAGTGCTTGCTTACGGCTAACATTTTGAAGGCAAATATGGGCGCCATATTAGTACTGGATAAAGTCCTCATAACAGCCCTTGCAGCCTTGTGATAATGGGACATTCAAATAATGGTTTGTTGTATTTGTATTATTTATAAGCTATAATAAGCGATATGGAACATTATGAAGACAAATTTTAATGAAAAAGTCAAGACTCAAGATTGATTTTATGCTTTTTGTTGTGTTAAGCTGCAGAATGGAGCCTGAATGTGCACATGCCACTTGTAAAAATATTTTAGTAAATGGGAACAAACTGTTTTTTTCACCAGAAAGTTCTTATGAAAATTAAGTGAAACATTGGATTTTGTACTTTCAGTCCTTGACTCATAATCTGTTGTGCATTATTTTAGATGCAGATCAGTAACTCCTCCATTGACAGCACAAGTGTAGTTCTCCTCTGTGAACTTTATTGATGCCCAACAGAGTAAAAACTGGAACAGAGGCAAAAGTAGCATCAGTATCAAAACTACACAATTTTATTTGTGCTTATTTAACAACTCAATTTTGGCAAGAGAATATCAACCAAACTGCTCATGGTGTGTGTGTGTATCTATAATACACACAGGTGGAATAAGAATAATAATTTTCTCACATCAATAAAAAAACAAATGCTTACAATAGAGTCACGGTGCTCACATCGTTAGTCTTTGCCAGTCACGCTGTCAAGGTTCAGATCATTACTTAGCCTCAGTATTGATTCCGCCATTGTGTCGTAGTGTCCTTAGAATTCACCAAGTGCATTCTGGGTACGGTCGGAACCGTTCGCTGAGATCACGTAAAAGCTGGAGACATCGTCACAAAGCAGACATGGCGAAGTCTTGCTGTGTTGTAAACTGTAATAGTCGTTCTCACAACTGCCGTGGAGAAAAGGTAAACCATGGAATAGGGCTTTTATCGTTTTCCAGCATGGAAGAAGAACAGCACAGCGCACGTTTCGGATGTAACGAAGAGGCGACGCCTGGCCTGGATTACAGCAGTCAGAAGACCCAACATAACTTTCAAACACGCACCTGTATCGATGGTGGTGTGCTCAAAGCATTTTCATAAAGGTACGTTATGATTTATTGTGTATGTCTGTTGTTAAAACTTTCTTGTGTTGTGGTTAAGACTTGCTTGGTCATAGCTTTCACCCAACGTCAGCAGTGCTAAGCTAAGCAGAGCTAAGCTAAAGAAAGACTCCGATATCAGAGTAGCTAAAAAAGTTCCCACTCACACACCTGTGTAAGCCGGTTTAATTTGTTCTACACCAAAGTATTTTCTTATCGTTTCCTTTGCTTTAACAGCAGAGCAGCTTATGAAATGCTAGACTGTGATCCTGACTGGGCACCTTCTCTAAACCTTGGGCATGCAGAGCTTCCAGCTGCCACTCCTGACAGGTTTAACCGCTTATGCAGACGGACAAGATTATGACAAAAAGAATCAGCAGGACATGCAAGTGACCCCCCCAGCACAGACCCCCAACATCACTGGCCCTGTGACTGAGATGGATAATGTAGCTCCTTCAGGTAGTCTTTTTTTTTTTTTTTTAACCTATGTTTTTCTTTCTAAAATGTGTCTTGGGATTCCTTTTGATTACAAAATATGTTAACTACAGTTGTTTATTGTCCTGATCAGCAACAGATGACACCACACCTCTGGCTGAGATGGAGGAGACGACATCTGATGAAGCAGCACAGATCTGTCAGGCTGATGATGCTCCAGTGGAAAATGTGCAAGAACTACAGAACTGCAGCATGTGTCACCTTAGGCTTAAAGAAATTTTACTCTTGCAAGAGGAGAACAGAAAGTTAAAGGGAGAGCTCTCCAGAAAGACCCTGGATGAGAATTTCCTCAAAGATAATGACTCAAAGGTGAAATACTACACTGGGCTTCCATCTTTCAGTTTAATGGCTCTGCTGATGCAATTTTTTCCCAGCCTACCAAAGACAGAAAAATTTCCCAATTTCAAATTCTCCTTTTAACTATGATGCGTTTGCGGATTAATTTGCCTCTTGAACATATTGCACACCTTTTTGACATAAGCAGACAAACCGCATCCATCCTGTTCTGTGACACCATAAATGTGCTCCATGCACACCTCAGCCTTTTGGTGTACTGGCCAAAGAGACCTTGTTTGCAGGCTAACACGCCACATCAGTACGTTGAAATGTTTGGCAGTAAGGTCACAGTTTTTATTGACTGCTTTTTAATTTTAGAATGTAGGCACTGACATGTTTTTGGTGTGGTTTAGCCATTTTGACATCATGTCTTTAACTGTATCAATAATATTGAAGCAGTTAAAGCAGCACCTCTTCAATTTTTCTTATTGCTCAAACATTTTGCTTTCTTTCCTCTTTTTATATATGTAAATCACACTGAGTTGCCCTTGTGTATGAAATGTGCTATATAAATACACTTGCTTTGTAACAATTTTTGGAATAAAGTACATGATGGCTTACAAACTCCAGCTCTTTATTTCAAAGATGCAAAACTGTAACCATAACCATGACACAATACAAAAATATAAATTGACATGCATGATCAACATGTATCATTGTTCTACCATGTTATAGCGCATAACTGTCCCATGTTACAGCACTACTCTAATGTGCACGTTGCAGAACCACGGCTGCTGTGGGGTTGGTGCTTCAGAGTCCCGCACATCCTAAATGGAAACACTGAATTGCACAGTTTTGGTTATCACAGGCAACCATGTCATCCAGCTCTTCTGGCTGCCTGCAAGTCCACCACACTTCTGCTATGTTATGTGCCTGTCTTTTGGGATTGTGTGTGGGACCTGGCTGTAATGCAGTTAGACGTCGTCTTTTGGGCTTCTGGGTGGGTTTATCAGCTGCAGCTTTCCTCTTGTGTTGTGGGGTCAGAGTCAGTAAAGTGACGGGCAACAAGCTCAGGTAGGAAAACTTTATAAAAAAAAGTTCTGGGCCACTGGTAAAAGTGTTTGCTCCCACAGGTCAGAATCTGGTGTGACGCGTACAACAACACAACTTTTTGTGGTCCACACAACAAAGTCACAGAAATGTGAGCCTGTCACAAAAATTTGCATTTGTACCTGCTTGTAGTACTTGTGACTGCTTGAGTTCTAGTCTCCCATCAGAGAGTTTCAGGTAAAAATCCTTGTCTGCACAGGCCTGCAGGATGTTGTTGCGGTGCTTATATGGGGATTTTATTTCCACACAGCCTTTTTCACAACAGGTGCAGGACACGAGTGCATCAGGTGTTGCACCAACTTCAGGAAAGGAGGGGTTGATTATAAAACATTATAAGCACACTTTCACATGTATATTGGGTGCATAATTCAATTTATGGCATGCATTTATTTTATTTAGTAAATAAATACTTGTAATCAAGACAAGAAATTTAAAAAAAAAAACACCTTTTGTGAGCACAACTGTCTTCAAGTCTACCTTGTACATCTACAAGTCATGCACCCATCCGTCTGTGAACTGCACTTCTGCTTGCTTCAAAGACCTAAAGTTACTAAAAACTTCATGTGTGTGTGGACTTATGCTTACAGTCATATAATTATAAATGAAGGCATGGTCAAAGTTTGGCAGAATGTTTACATCCGAACTCCATGTGATATGCTGGTAGGGATCTAGTCCATTAACCCCTTCAAGCTTCGCCAAATAGCGTACCTTTGCAGTCCCATTCAATTTGGCGGAGTATGGCCCCTTTAAATTTTCCCTCATGGTCCATTTTGTGATTTTTTTTAATTTTTTTTTTTCGTTCATTCACAAGAAATGCCAAGGCGCTGTGTGATTGCAGTCCGTTAACGATCGCTGTTCCTACCCCGCCCAGAATGCATTACGCGTTTGTCACGTGGGCTGGCGAGGTCAATTGCCCCAGTGCCACGATATAAGCACCACCTCAATCTTGGCATTAAAGTTTAAAAAAAAAAAAAAAAAAAAACTTTTAATAACAAAATATTGCTAAAATATAAAATGATGCACTACACAATGGGTCTCAAATATTTGTAAACGTGTCCTGTTATAGTACTGCAGGAGTTTATTGACGACACACAGAAGAAATTCAATATTACACTGAACTCCATCACTGAACAGTGATATAAACTAAAATAATTACAATGATGACTGAACAACTCCCATTCCCCAAAGTGCAAGATACACTATTTTGAATATAAGTGGTAAAAAAATCACACAAATAAGTGATCTGACAAACAAATAAACAAGGGATCTGAAACAATTGCTGCTATTGGATGTCCCATTCATTTTCAGTATTTAGGTATTCTGTAATTAATAGTCACACAATCAAATAAATCTTAGTGCCATTTACTCCCTTTCATATTTGTCAAAGTCTAACGTGATTGCCGACATGTAGGCTACACCTCTTTGTATTCCACTTTCAAACAGAACCTACATTTGGGCCTGTAAAACCTGATTGGGATACCTGTTTCAGACAGGAGTACTTGCATTCTACGGGCATGCACTAGTCAGAATTTGATGCCAATTAACCTAACTTGCATGTTTTTGGCATGTGGGAGGAAATCGGAGAAATACCGGAGTAAACCCACGCAGACACGGGGAGAACATGCAAACTCCACACAGATCACTGTTGGTCGGGGTGCTGGGATCGAACCCAGGATCCTCCAGCCAAGGGTGAGTTGCCATGCTGCCGCAGTGCTAACCATTCCACCACCACGCTGCCCAAAAAATTCTGTAAATTACCATTTTGGTCACATCTTACTCAGGAATATCTCAAAGGCATAAAAATTCAATGTGCACTGTTAGGAGCATTAACATTTGTTTCCCTTTTGAAATAAAATATACCACATCCTGGTCATAACTGACCTTGACACATCACAAAGTGCATTTAGCTGAATAAAAAATGAACTGTCAAACACTTCAGTGCACAAACCCCCCAAGAAAAGATTGATAACATTAACAAACATTGCACATCCACCATTGTGGTTTGTTTCGTTTTAAAGAGTCTGTGACATAATTCAACCAAGACATCATTAGAAAGAAGAACTACTGTGTTTTTATTCTGTGTAGACAAAAAAATTCAATAAAATTTTGTTTCCATATACTACCATAAATTACATCGTAATGCAGGCTATTGCGATGTTTGTTTGTCGAAACTGGGTCAAACGCAGCCGCCATTTTATCACGTAATGAGGTGAACCAAAGATGTAAACAAGCATGGCTGAGTACACTGAAGCGGAGGAAGTTGTGAGCGATTTCAGTGAAGATTTGAGCGATTTTTCCGTAGTTTTTGAGGAAGAAGCAGGATTGAGTGATGAAGAAGAGCGAGTTGGTTCTAACGAAGGACTGCAACCCTATTTATTTGAACCATATCTTTGAGGAAGCGACGATGACTCGCACGTTTCAGAGGATGAAGGGTCCAATGGTGAAGGGTTAGAGATGGACATTGGTCGCCTCCAAAATACTGAATGGTAATATACAGATAGATCTAAATTTCCCAGATCGGGTGGTCAGGGAAATTAAAAAAAAAAAAAAAATTTGCCTTAAAAAAAACGAGCGCCTTATGTGGAAAAAAAAAAAAAAAATCAATTACACAAACTCTTTTCCGGGCGAGTTTTGAAACTGTTGCTTCTCTGCGTTGTTTTAATATGTTGACATCGTCTTGAGCTGTGGGTTTTTGTTTAAAAACTGTAGGTATGGCAGTCGGTTTTAGAACCCGTTTGTAACGAACTTTCAAGCCTAAAGATTCCTGTATAGCAGGTGCCTCCTCAAAACTGTCTGCAGTGAAATGATCGCTACAGAGTACAGAAGATGGTGTTGGTTGCCATCTGTCCCTTGTTCTCTGTACTTGCTTCGCCAGTTTTTTTAAGAAGATCTGGATCTTTTGGGAATGAGAAAAGGCTTATATGTTCACTGGAGCAATTGGAACACCCAGCCGCCACGCAACGTTTTGGCATTTCTTCGCTGATATAGAAGCTAAACAGCTTGTTTACATTGACAGCACACGAATCAGCCGAGAGGAAACTCTCCTCATGACATCATATCCAGAAACGAGGCTCGTCTCAGGATATCGCGTTAGTGCAACACGGCGCTAAATTTGAATTCACTTAGAAATATTTTTCCACTTATTTAGCGTTCGAAGTCAACGGAACCAACTATGTGGACGACTGAAGATAAATTCATACTGAATATGATCCATAGTTCCTACATCATGTCACAGACACTTTAAATCACCACATGTGTGAGTAGGAACCTGTTTTTATAACTACACATTCCATCACACACACACACACACACACATCAGTCAACCAAAATTTTCTAGTCGAGTTTAGGATGCAAAAAGCTCCCACTTAAAAACTTGAGTAATGACTTCAGTCTTGGAGGTTTGAGGTTTTTCTCCAAAATTTATAACAATTTTCTTATAGTTTTCTACTTTTCTCTGTAAATTTATCTAAATTTGAAACTATTATCCTCAAATTTGTGAGTTCCTCTTGTAAAATTGACTTTTTTTGTACATTTGAGATTTTATTATAAGTTTGTGGATTTTTTATGGCTAATTTTTATTTTTTAAATAAAATTACTGTTTTAGACTTCCGGTTATGGCGGCCACGTAGGAAGACGTGTTTCACACTGCTCTGCTCCTAAAAATAAAAAGTAGGCTAAAACTCTCTCAATTGGAACAAAAACCTATCCCAGCGTTTAGGCGCGGATATGGTAAAGACTAAGGCTGGGAAATTAGGCGGAGGAAAAAGTGATTCGTCAAAACAATCCAAACTAACAGACTTCCACGTTCGTGACGAAGCAGAAAAATCTCCAAAGACAATGGCGGAGGAGGGAGCTAGCGGCGGAGCGGTGACTGCTGAGGAGGGGACGAGTGCGGTACTTGCTGCCATCAGCTCCATGAGAGCAGACTTTTCGTCTAAATTTGATGGGATTATAGCAGCGATAGAAGGAATGAGAAAAGAAATAAGCGACTGTATGGAGCGAGTATCGCAGGCGGAGCTCCGAATCTCAAGCGCTGAAGATGACGTCACCAGCCTACAATCAAAGGTGCAAACATTGGAATTAAAAAATAAACGTCTGGAAGATAATGTCCTGGACTTAGAATCCCGTTCGCGACGGAATAATTTGAGGCTGGTGGGCCTCCCGGAGGGAGCGGAGGGACGGGACACATGTTCCTTTTTGGAAAAGTGGATTCCAGAAGCGCTGAGCAACGCGGATCTGCAGTCATCGGTCGTCTTAGAGAGCGCTCACCGAATCGGCCCACCGAGAGATGGTAAGACACCACCAAGGACGCTGATTATGAAGTTCCTCAGCTACAGAGACAAGATGACGGTCACCAGCGCGGTGCGAGCTAAAGGAGAAATTAAATACCAGGATCAACAGGTGCGGTTCTACCCAGATTTGGCCACAGGAATTCAACAATTAAGGAGGCAGTTCGACCCCGCCCGCAAAGAGCTGCGCAACCTCGGGATTTGTCACGGAGTGATTCATCTGGCAAGACTGCTGGTCACATAAGGGCAGAACCCACATCTTTAAGACCCCTCAAGAGGCGCAGGAGCTCATTAAGCAGATCCAAAAGGAGACTGGTGAGAGCTAAGCATGAACATGATAAAGGTAGAACATTTAAAGTCCAAATGTCACGTAACAGGGTCCTTAAAATGTCTTGAAACTAGATATAAAAGGGAACCGATCTGTTCGGGTCTTGGTGCATATGCTTCAGTAACGCCAGAACATTTGTTAATTTAAAACTGCCACGCTTGGCCTGACGTTCTCACTCCGTGCCCCCGGAATCGCCTGGGGAAGAAGGCGGAAGTGACGAAACAGATTGTACCCTAGGGCGGACAAGGGCGGACTTAAAGGGCCCATCAAAGTACAGTGCGCTGTGTAGCCGTCACTTCGACGACAGCTGTTTTGAACCGAGACCGAATGAATGCATGTATACATAAATATGCCTGTTTGTTGATATTGTAAGCACAGGTTTGTTGATATTGCAATTGTGAGCTTTTATAAATTTTGTAACAATATAATGTATATAATATTCAATAATGTGTTCACATCCTGTCCATATTATTTACACCATATCCACCTCATAAATGCCTTGCAGAACTCATGTAAAATAAAGTGAAAAGATCCAATACATTATTCATGTTGTCTTTGTTTATTAATAGAACTTTCAAGCCCTCCCCATGAAGTGCCATGTGCTAGAGACATAGTTTTTTCCCAATTATTTCTAGTTATCAAACCTTGAAGCTGGCGTACAAAACAACAAGCTAGATTTCTAATTCGTCGACAGTGAGAAAGGAACATTCCTGGTTATGGCCCTATACACACGATCCTGGGGATTTTAAAGACTCATATTCTGGGAAAATGAAGGACTACATGCATGATTTTTTTTGGGGGGGGGGGGCTATCCCCCTTGTTTGTAAAATGACCAAAATCATCCCCCTTGTTAAGATGCCATCATCCCACCCCCATTCATGTGGTCAATGAAGGGGTTGGGGGGTGCATGGGGGACAATGGAAAAAAGAGAGAATTGCCATCCAATGTCATTAAAAACCTGAAATTATACAGCTGAATAACATGACTTTGAATGACCAACTCTAAGCAGAAATGCAATAATAATGGTAATAATAAGCTTTTAAATTTTCAGCTTCAATTTTTCTTCAAAATTTGCCACTTTTTTTCTTGTAGATTTGTAACCTTTTCTCATAAATTTGCAACTTTTCTCAATTTTTAATTTTTGCCTGTAAATTTTCAACTTTTTTCTTATAGATTTTCAACTTGTTACTCATAAATCTGCAACTTTTTTCTCCTAAATTTGCGACTCTTTTCCTCATCAATTTTAAACTTTTGCCTGTAAATTTTCAACTTTTCTCATAAATTTACAACTTTTTCTCATAGATGTGCAACTTTTTTTCTCAAGAGTTTGATTTTTTTCTCAATAAATTTGCAATTTTTTCCTATAAATTTTCAGCTTTTTTTCTGGTAAATTTGCAACGCTCATCTGGATGCTGGTTTAATTTTTATTTTGTGAAATTAAATTGCAATTTGTGACTTTTTAAATTTTTGAATTGCCATCTTTCTTCATATCTTTGCACCTTTATCCTTGCAAAGGTATACATTTGTACCTCATGCTAAACTGATGAACCCCTCATCCCCCTTGTTAAAAATAGCAACCTGCCCACTGACTCCTCCACTCTTTGATGCTACCTTTAAGTGCTGTGGAATCCATACATTTTATCACAGGTGTCTCACAGCAGGATCGTGTTTTCTTCATGGTGACAGCAAAGTCAAAACAGACAATCATAAAGATGGAAGCTGAAATTATCTTGGATGGATTAGGAATAATTTAAAAAAAAAAAAACATACCCAGGAAACTTTAGAAAGGTTCCGTGCAAACTGTGAGGCTTTGAGCTACTACTTCTGCTATATGAAATATTTATACTGTTAACAAATTGTTTAAAATTGAAGCAGCTTTTCTATTTCTGTGGAAAACTCCAGACTTGTATTTAATAGGCAGCTTAATACAAGTCATTTTCCACAATTACTTCCATTTCATCCTTGATTTTGTTGCTACAACTGAATGAGGAAAGAAAGGGTTCTACTGTAAGCTAGCGCCCCACTGTATCGTCATAATAATGGCTTCCGAAAAATAGATATTTATGGGGCGCTGGAGGCGCCCCATAAATATCATAAATATCATAAATGTCAACATTCTGGAGGCGATTAATGTCCAATTCAATGACATTTTCCACTGGTTCTGCTCTCTGGTCATCGTCGGAACTGTTGTCATCAGACAAAGCATCTGATTCCGTCTCGGACGGCTCGAACCTGTAAGGTTCTATGCCTCTGTCACTGTCTGAACCACTGTCATCAGTATCTGGGGTGTCGTCTTCCCTGAATTCCAAGTCCGATTCACCAGAGAACAAAACTAAACTAATTTCTTCACAATCGCTGTCAGTTTCCGTCATGATTGTCCAATGTTGATAAGTGTGAATGTGGATACGGCAGGGCAGCCAGGGTGAAATTTGTGACGTCAAAATCATGGTCGCGGTCTGGATTGGCTGTCACAAGCCAGCGAGCAAGGCGGGGCCTTCGCCTGGTGTATTTTGTGCAATTATGTAAATACGGGTGGGTGATATGGTCTCCAGTATGAATATTTGGTTTAAGCTATGTGTATTTTATCAAAATTCATTGGCATTTGGCAAAAAAAATTACGTAACATTTGGACTTTAAGCATTTGTACAGGCATCTGATTGATCTGAAACATATAACATGTCTACAAAATACAGATTGTATTATATTAAAAAAAAAAAAAAAAAAAGCTATGATGTACAAAGTTGCTATAAAACTTTGAAGTTATGTTGGAAAAACTACAGAAGAGCGTTAATGTCATTAAAAAAGTAGTAGAGTCAGGGTGATTGAGAGGAGAAAGAGAGAGTGGTTTGACTGATCCTTGCAGGTGTGGAACAGTCACTAGCTATAACGGGAGACGGAATTTTTTTTTTTTTTGATTTTTGGGGGGATTACCACAAATGTGGGGAAAGGGAATTTGTTTTTGTGTAGTTTGTAGGATGAATGTTCAACCATCCATGTTTTTGCTTCTCTGTATGAGCATGTTTATATTGCAAGGTAATCTCAAACTCCTTATTGATCATAGATCAAAGCATTAATCTTAATTTAGATAGATACTTTATTTCGAACAAAAAAAAAAGTATAACAAAAACAAAACAAATGACAAATGCAATAAAGTAACAGTATACACTGTTCGAAAGGGAGAAGGAAGAAGTGAACACTTATTAATTCCATCTCCTCTTTTCCATAAATACACCCATGTGAATTATATACAAATTACCACCTTTAAGACCCCAAGTAAACAATTTACTGTATTTTTTACAAATCAACATTAACACCCATCCATCCTAACATACATTGATGCCCATACATCAAAACCAGCCTCAAACAACACAGATATACACAGTGCTGTCCCACCCACCATTCCATAGTGTCCCATAATGTCCCAGAGGGAGCATAGTGAATCGTACATATAAATACTACCCTTCTAACACATATCCTTTCAACAAATAATGTTTATACCTCTTTTTGAATTGATTTCTGTTTGTACATAGTTTCAGTTCCGGCTCCAGACTGTTCCACAAATCCACCCCACAGACAGATATGCACATACTTTTCTTGGTTGTTCGTATCTTGGGTTTTGTAAAGTTTAAGTCTCCTCTCAAATTATGATCATTGTCTCTTTTTTTTAAATATTTTTTGTATATTAGTTGGGAGTTGATTGTTAATTGCCCTGTACATTACTTGTGCTGTCTTAAATTTAACTAAATCGATGAACTTTATGACATGTGACTTTAAAAACAACAAATTGGTATGGTCTGTATATCCTACATTGTTTATTATCCTTATAGCTCTTTTTTGTAATGTGCATATTGACTGTAGGTTGGCCTTGTAGGTGTTTCCCCAGACTTCTACACAGTAGTTAAGATAAGGTAAAAACAGTGAATTGTACAGTAAGACCAATGATTTATAGTCCAAGATGTGTCTTGTCTTCCCCAGTATGCCTATACATTTTGCTAACTTGGCCCGGATGTGACTGATGTGAGGTTTCCAGCAGATTTTATTGTCTACGTCACCCCCAGAAACTTATTTTCCTGTACTGTTTCTATTCTGGTATCATCTATCGTTACCATTATTTCATGATTTATTTTATAATTTCCAAACAACATAATCTTTGTTTTGTTTTTTTTAGATTTAGAGATAATTTATTTTTGTTGAACCACTGCGTTAACTTTTTCATTTCAGTTGTGACCACCTCTAAAACCTGCTGCAAATTCTCACCAGTGCAAAGGATATTTGTGTCATCCGCAAACAAAATAAATTTCAGAATTTTTGATACTTGGCATATGTCATTTATATACAAAATAAAGAGTTTGGGTCCCAAAACTGACCCCTGGGGCACACCACAAGTGATGTCCATGAAGGGTGATTTGTGCTCACCAATTTGTACAAATTGTTGTCTGTTACTTAAATAACTTTCCACCTAACTCAGTCCTACCCCTCTTATCCCATACCTTTCCAGTTTCCTTAGTAGTATTCTGTGGTCAATGGTGTCAAAAGCTTTCTTTAAATCTATAAATACTCCAACAGCAACATTTTTTTTATCTATACAACTAGTAATTTCTTCTATAAGTTCGATCAGTGCCAAAGATGTAGATTTATCTGCTCTAAAACCATACTGGCTATCTGTAAGGAGGTTGTGTTTTTCAATGAAATCATCCAGTCTCTTAGTGAAGATTTTTTCAAGTATTTTGGAGAATTGTGAGAGTAAAGAGACTGGCCTGTAATTTGTGAAACGATGACTGTCTCCTGTTTTGTACAGAGGTGTTACTTTTGCTATTTTCATTTTGTCTGGAAATGTAACAGTTTGAAATGACAGGTTACAGATGTGGGTGAGTGGCTTAACAATTCCTTCAATTACTTTTTTCACTATTGTCATGTCAATTTCATTCCAGTCCGTTGATTTTTTGTTCTTAAATTTACTCACAGTCTCGATAATTTCCTTTTCAGTAACTGCACCCAAAAAGATTGTGTTTGGATTTCTATCTTCTCTTTCATTCACAGAACCACTGTTGTTTGTTTCTGGTGTCACTATTGATTTTGCTAATTCAGGACCAACGTTTACAAAAAATTTATTGAAACCACTGACCACATCCTCCATATTATTTATCAAATTGCCATTTTCAATAAAATATTCTGGATAATTAGCATTCTTAATTCATTTAACTTCATGGAATTGCAGAGGTCTACAAAATCTAAAAAAACTTAAACAAGTTATGAATAAAATAAAAGACATAGATTCAAAAATTGTGTTTTTACAAGAAACGCATCTAATAGAGGAGGATGTAAAAAGAATTAGGAGAAGATGGCAGGGAAATGTGTTCACCTCATCATTTTCATCCCGAGCCAGGGGAGTTATGACTCTCATACATAAAACAGTCCCATTTCAAGTGAAAAATGTAATTGGAGACAAATTGGGAAGATATCTAATCATCTAAGGATCTTTGTTATTAGAAAATATAAATCTGGTGAACTTATACGGTCCCAGTGTAGATGATCAAAACTTCTTCGTTAATTTATTTCTTACTTTATCATCACTTACAGGGCAACATATAATAGCAGGGGATTTTAATTGTACATTGAATCCCAGTATAGATAGATCAACAGGACTGGACTGTACGCACAATGGATGCAGGATGACCATTAATCATTTTATGAAAGAACTGAGATTGCTAGATATATGGAGAGAAATGAAACCACAAGTCAAAGCCTATTCTTGTTATTCTAATACCTATAAGACATTCTCACGTGTTGACTATTTTTTGATCTCCACAGAATTAAGGTCTCCAAGATTCAAAACTGTTTCTATGATAACATCGTGATCTCTGATCATGCACCCTGCTGTCTAATATATGTAGATAAGAAATTGACAAAGGATCCAGGTAGGTGGCATTTTCAGCATAAATGGCTTCAGGATGAGGAATTTAAGTACATAGAAAAACAGATGAGTTCTTTGATATCAATACTACACAAACATCAGCATGTATAAAGTGGGAGGCTTTCAAAGCTTTTATAAGGGGGCATATTATTAGTTACACAGGTTCAAAATCTAAGAAGACTCGAGAGGAGAGAGTCCAATTGGAACGTAAAATAAAAATTCTTCAAGAAAAAGTGTATGCAGGAAATAACCCAAAGTTAGAGAACGAATTACTGATTCTGAGAGCTGAATATGACAAAAAATCAGCGAATAGATCTGCCTCGAGTCTCCTAAGATTGAAGCAAACTTTTTATGAACAAGGTGAAAAATCAGGAAAATTATTGGCATGGCAGATTAAACAATTAGAATTTAAAACACCAATTACCAGTATTATAAGTAATGGACAGGCAGTTGTAGATCCTTTAGAAATTAATAGTGCCTTTAGAGATTATTATGAAAAACTATATGATACAAAAAATGAAACTGACTTAACAAAACTAAATGGGTTTTTGGATGGATTATCTATACCATGTATTCCAAATGAAAACAGGGAGATACTGGAGTCTGAAATTAGTCAAGAAGAAGTTGGGCTAGCCATTGATAATATGAAATCAGGAAAAAGAGCAGGACCAGATGGTCTTCCAGTTGACCTCTATAAAAAATTTAAGAATAAATTAATAAAACCACTTTTGGCTTAAAGGGCGCCGTGCAGACGTTCCAGCCTATGATGGACGCGGTTCTACGCAATCTTCCTTTCGTGTTTGTCTACCTGGATGACATTTTGGTAGCCAGCACGTCCGAGGACGAGCACGAAAGCCACCTCACAGAGGTTTTTCGGAGGCTGGCAGAGCACGGGTTAATAATCAACCCAGCGAAGTGCCAGTTTGGGGTGGCGCAAATTGATTTTTTTGGGGCATCGCGTTTCACCAGAAGGAGCGGTCCCTCTGCCTGATAAAGTACGCGCAATAACAGATTTTCCCTGACCTCAAACGGTTAAAGCGTTACAGGAGTTTTTGGGAATGGTTAATTTTTACAACCGTTTCCTCCCAAGCGCGGCGCAGCTCATGCAACCATTGTATGCTGCACTAAAGAAGCAAAAACCCACAAATAAAATCGAATGGTCTCCGGATCGAGAGCGCGCATTCTCCCAAGTCAAAACAGCCCTGGCAAATGCGGTTTTGTTGGCACACCCAGTCCCAACGGCCCGCATGGCGCTCACCACTGACGCTTCCGATTTAGCGGTGGGGGCGGTCGTTGAACAGTTTGTAGCAGGGACCTGGCAGCCGCTTGCGTTTTTCAGCAAAACCTTGCGCGATAGCGAGCGAAAATACAGCGCGTTCGACAGGGAGCTTTTGGCCCTACACTTGGCCATTCGCCATTTCCAGTTCTGGTTGGAAGGGCGCCGTTTCACCGCGTTTGTGGACCACAAGCCGCTAACGTTTGCGATGGCCAAGATTTCGGAACCTTGGTCGGGCCGGCAGCAAAGACAGCTGGCCGCGATATCGGAGTTCACCACCGATATCCAGCATGTCGCAGGTAAACATAATGTAGTGGCAGACTGTCTCTCGCGTGCTGTGGCGGCACCAGGCCCCGTGGGGGCAGACTCTGCAGCCGTGGCCGTGGGCCAGGGTAGCGGCGCGGAAGTGCACGCAACCCCAGTCCGCGTAGGTTTAGATTATGCAGCCATGGCCACGGAGCAGGTTAGCGATGCGGATGTGCGCGCGCTCCAGTCTGGACCAGCAGGGTTAAGGCTGGAGGACAGAGTGCTGCAAATGGGTATGCCTCCCCTAATCTGCGATGTCTCCACAGGACGGCCGCGTCCCGTGGTACCAGCTGCGTGGCGCCGCCGCGTTTTTGACTCTGTCCATTCCCTGGCGCACCCTGGGGTGCGCGCATCGATCAAGATGGTAGGGGAGAAATTTGTTTGGCCGGGGTTGCGCAAACAGGTCAAGGAATGGGCGGCAGCCTGCATAGCGTGTCAGCGAGCCAAAATACACAAGCACACTAGAGCTTCTTTGGAGCCTTTTCACATCCCGGCTAAGCGCTTTGATCATGTGCATGTCGACTTGGTGGGCCCCCTCCCGTTGTCACAGGGGTACACACTAGGGATAGGCATTCGGTGAAATTTTCTTCACCGATCGTCGGGAGAATTAATGATTAATAATCGGTTAATCATTAACATTTTTAGGTACGTAACAAGGCAGGTAGACTACATTAGAACATCAGGAATCAGCACGGAGAGCCCTCTCTCTGTTCTCGTGTTGGCTCGGCTCGGGAATCTCGCAAGCTGATTGGCCGAGACGTTTCCCCCCGCAAGCTGATTGGCCGAGACGCTTTACCCAGCTTCTGTCCCTGCCGAGCAGCCACCCAACAAACGAAGACCGCATTCATTGCTCTATTGCTCGCGTTACTTAGTCTAGCCGCGCAGAACTTTTTGCTGTTCTCTTGTGCCATTTTGTGCGAAATAGTCTTCCCGTCGAGCCACTACGCCGCCTCCTGCAGCTTCCCTCGACGTGTGTACACCGAATCTTCATGACCTTCTCAATAAAGTTTCTGAAAAAAAAAAAAAAAGAATCTTCATGACCGCCATTACTCAGCGCGCAACCACTGTTGGCGGTTTCTTCGTGTAATAAGGGTGTTCCATGGACCCTGTCGATGAGGTATATTTGTATGCTGCATTGCAGTGATTGCAGTACACCTGGTCATTTTTTAAATTGAAATGGTCCCATGCAACACTTCGCCGTAACCGCTTCATGATTTGGCGATTGCCCTACGGAAGCCCGCATGTATCAACTGAGGCACGCCAGGGTACGGCGATGGTGTAATGTTGCCCCCTGGTGCCCAAATTTTGCCATTGCATTGTTTGAGGACGGCCGTGCACTAGGCCTAATAACGTCGGATTGTTTAAAAAAAAAAAAACGGTTTGTCGACGAAAATGAACTTCCTCGGTGAAATTCTTAATGATCAATTATTGGTTAATCGGTAAATTATGCCCATCCCTAGTACACACACCTCTTGACGATGGTGGATCGCACCACGCGTTGGCCAGAAGCGGTTCCTCTGGCGTCAACCACAGCGGAGGAAGTTTCGCGTGCGTTTTTAACAGCTTGGGTTGCGCATTTTGGAGTTCCGTCGGACATAACGTCCGACAGAGGTCCTCAATTTGTTTCCGAACTCTGGTCATCGATGGCCCGCAGCCTAGGGGTGAAGATTCACCGCACTACTGCGTATAACCCCCAGGCTAACGGTTTATGCGAACGTTTTCATAGGTCATTGAAAGCAGCCCTCAGAGCGTCGCTTACGGATACAAATTGGGTTGACAAACTTCCATGGGTTTTATTGGGGTTGCGTTCTGCTCCTAAGGAAGATTTGCAGGCCTCCCCAGCTGAGTTAGTTTTTACACAACCTCTCCATTTACCTGGTGAATTTCTCCCCGACAATCCTGCGCCAAATTGCCCCCCCGCTCAGCTGTTGCAGAGCGACACAGGATCAAACACGCTTCCTGGCCCGGTTCATCATAGTTTCCCACGTGTTTTTGTGCCGAAGGCTTTAAAAAAATGCAGAGTTTGTTTTTGTTAGACATGATGCTCATCGCCCAAATTTGCGGCCACCTTATGATGGACCTTTCAGAGTGCTGGAAACAGGAGAGAAGCATTTTTTGCTAGATTTGGGAGACAGGAAGGAGTTGATTTGTATAAACAGACTCAAACCTGCTTTCGTTTTGGCTGATGAACAAGTGCAGTTAGCGAGGGCCCCCCGTCGCGGCAGACCACCGAGAAGGCTTTCTCCAGAACCCCCACAGAGTTTGGCTAACAGTTCTAATCCACAGGTGCAGGAAGACACTGCAGAAGCAGCAAAGCCGGCTTACAGCAGATACGGCAGGAGGTTTAGACCTAGGCAACTAGTGGATTAATTTTTGATATGTGGTGATGTTTCTTTTTTATGCCATGCATCTCTGATTATGTTTGTCCCATATTAGACGTTTTGGGGGGGTCTGTGGCACATATGTTGGGTACATATTTTCCACAAATGTATTGCTGAAGGTTTATTGTGTGATTCACGTCTCGAGAGACAAAAGGACTGAACCTGCAGGAGGTATCGAGGAGGTGTGAGATTTGTCCTTTGTCTCAGAGAGAGGCCCTGGAGGGATTTCCAGACCATCGAAGGCTGAGAGACAATGGTGGAGGATCAAAGGGGTTACAATGTGACTGTATGTTTGCTCAGACACCATGTGACTTGAGTTTTGATGTTCCGGGGTATAAGAGAATGATGTGACTGTGATCTGTCGCTTTTCTTGCTTGGAGGTTGATAGAGAATGTGTTCTGATAATAAAACTGAACCTGAGAAATAAACCCAGCCTCATCATTGAACACATCCTCTACAACTTCATAAAATTTTGAAATTTAAATATAATTATTATAATAATGATTAGAGAAAGGAAGGAATTAGATAAATTTAAACCTTACTTCTGATGTACGAATAATAGTGCAGTGGAGATATCCTGCCGTTGTGCCCCTGGGCAAGACACTTTACCCACCTTGCCTCTAGTGTCCATAACACTGGGTATGAAAGTGTATAAATGTTCGGTGGTGGCCGGAGAGGCCATTGGCCCGGATTGGCAGCCACGTTTCTGTCAGTCTGCCCCAAGGCAGCTGTGGCTACAGTAGTAGCTTGCCACTACCATTGTCTGTCTGGAGTGAATGAATAATGTATCTGTAAAAAGCATCTTTGAGTGTCTATGATAAAGTGCTATATAAATCTGATGCATTAATATTATATGCAAAATTTAAAAAAAGAAATAAATAGTATAAAATTAACATATTCATACATGTGTTTTCTGCCCCCCCCCGGAAAATATGTTGCCACCACACCAAGGTCGCCAGAGGAAACACTGATATGAAGCCACATTACCAATGAACCCTCAGCCTAAGCAAAACTCAAATTATAACTCTGTTGAATGCTTAATTTTTAGCTTAGCATACCCATCCTGGAGGTCAGAACAGTCTATTTTATTTACCACAGTATATCACCCTTCCAGTGCTTCTTTTGCTGAATTTGTCAGAATTCTCTGAGTCCTTATCAGCCTCCGTTCTTAGTTCAGACAAGATTCTCATAGCTGGTGATTTTAAAACCACTTGCGCTCCGTTGTTCCGCGGGCGGGCAAGTCTCTGCGTCCTATGACGCACGAGGGCGCGCGAGAGCGCGCTCGTGCGCCCTCGTGCGCATGACGCATGATGGTGGTGATGGTGATGTAGTAGCGTCCAAGCGCCACTCAAAAAAAAACTGCAGAGACAGCCGCGAACAGATTAGTTCATCTGATTGACCTCTCATTCGACTAATAAGAGCCTTGAATTGGGTTTCTGAAACCTTGAAGAACCAATGAATGAAAATCTAGGAAGGAGGACCCGCCTACTGTGAACGCAGGAGCCAATTGAAGCACAGAAATTCTGGCTGGGTGAAGCGATATTTACTGCTGCCACAGATGAAAACAAAGGACGCTGGACAAATCTCCTACAGACCCAGGCTCACCCAGCAGCATGGAGAACACCCACAAGTGGGACCTGCACTCATTCCAGCAGAATAGACGGAGGCCGACGACAAAAGTCGTACATCATTCGCCAAAACGGCAATATGTAATGGAATTATGTTGATCGGGATCCACGAGCGGAGCAGCGGAGCGTTCGTCTGACGCGTGGGAAGAGCTGTTCGCCACGACTCTGCTGCTTTGAAGAGGTAAGGTGTTATAAGCTAAATTATTATTTATCCCTGAAAACTGTAATCCAAAAATGACTTTTGACCGATCGGTAATTTACAACTGTACTGCGCACGAAATACGAAGTGCGTGCGCCGCGATAAATGGTTCATTTGCCATGTTCGGACCGTGAACGCCCCCCCCCCCCCCACCCGCTGCAGAAGAGGAGGGGGGGGGCACGGTCCGAACGCTCCTCGGTCGGCGGGGGGAAGCTTATCGGTCTATTCCATCATGTAGCGATGGCCCTCTTCTGTACCGAGGGGGGGGGGGGCCTTCACGGTCCGTTCACGGTTCCCCCGCCTCCCCCACACACACAGTAGCGAGGGGGGGGGAGCCGCTGTGAAAACATGCAAGGAAAAAAAAAGAGTGTATTCCGTCTTGTAGCGAGGGCCGAATTTGGTCCTTGGTAGCGGGGGGGGGGGGGACGACCCCCCGCCCACACACACACACACAGACACAGCCCTGAGTGTGACCTTTCATTAGAGCCTAAAATGAAGATTCTACATTGAATTATTCAAAAGTTACAGACGTTTTTCCAAACTGCCATTTGGCACAATTTGGCACAGTTCCATAACGCCTGGGAACAGCCTGAGAACAAAGCTGTGTAAAATATTCATTTTTTGTGGTATTGTTACCAAATTTGGACCTCAGCTGGATAACACTTGGTTCTACATTTCTGTTGCATTTTCCAGCCGGATCGGACAGCTGTGTGTTATTTACAAGCATTTGTATCCAAAAAAACAGTGTCCAAATTTTTTTTCTTCAAGTTCAGTATGTTTAGATGACTGTAACTCAGTGGCCGGAGCACGTAGAGAGATTATGTTTTTTTTGCCAAAAAATTCAAAGTGTTTTATTTTAAATGAGACCAACCCCATGAAGATGCTGCAAAGGGTTGAATAACAGCTTTCGATTTACTTTGGGCACGTTTTTTTTTTGGCATTTTTAGGAAAATTGCCCGGAGTGCAAGTGGTTAATATTCATATATACATTGAAAACACAACATAACAAAAATAATCTTTTTGTAAGTTGTCTGTGCTTTTTCAACTGATTTAAGATAATTTTGCACCGCTGAATCCGAAAATGACATCCATTTCTCTCGATCAGGTCAGGTTTTTATGCTAAGTTGTAAACAGTTGTACAGCTGTTGTACAGTTGTACTGTAAATTGAATGGTAGACATTGATAAAGGTAAGTATATGTAAATTGAATGTTACGACATCATTGTTCAAAATTCAGAGAATTTCAAGAAATAAAAAAGAATTTTGCATCATATAAAGCAAAAATACCTGTACATGTAAACAAAAACGTAAAAAACGTGGCCATAGTTCAAAAAGTTAACCTGATTGAGCAAAACCAATGTGATTTTTGGATTCAGCACATCAAAATTGTCCTAAATCAGCTAAAAAAAAACTTGGACAATAAATTTGGTGTTGACCAGTGTAATGATAGTCATAGTGTAGCATTTCTCTCCCTCTCAAATTCAACTGGTTTCTCTGTGTGTTAGTAAACCAACTCATCATCATAATCACACCCTTGACCTGGTCTTGGCCTATGGTGTAGAAATTGATGAACTGCTAGTCATTCCTCAAAATCCTACACTGACTGACCATTATTTTGATTTGATTTTTTGATTTGATTTTGTATACTTTATTGATCCCCAGAGGGGAAATTGAGGGCATCCACCTGGATGGATGAAGCAGCCATGGTACAGCGCTATCCCTTTGCCATTCACACACGCATTCACACCTAGGGCCACTTTAGAGTCTCCAGTTAACCTAACCTGCATGTTTTTGGCCTGTGGGAGGAAACCGGAGAAATCCCGGAGTAAACCCACGCAGACACGGGGAGAACATGCAAACTCCACACAGATCACTGTTGATCAGGGGCTGGGATCGATCCCAGGATCCCATGGCCAAGGGTGAGTTGCTATGCTGCCACAGTGCTAACCACTGTGTCACCGCACCACCCGGTGCGGCATCAAGCAGAAATGTAGTTACCAGATGCTTACCTGATAATGCTGTGGCTCACTTTAAAGAATTAATCCCTTCAGTACTTACTCTATTACCATGTCTCAATAGAGCAGAGGACAGCGCTGACTGTTTTAATCCATCAGAATTAAACCTTTTAGTTGATAGTGTGGTGGCACACCAGAAAGTCTTACCCTCACCCAGTGACTTTGGGATTAGGGGGAAGGGGCGAGAAATGGAAATGCGTGCGCCTCAGGCGGGAGAGGCGAATATAGGAGCTGTGGCACCGAGGGAGGAGAGGTGAAACAAGGAAATTTAAAGGTAGGCGCCTGAGCGCCAGGGGGGAGAATTGATGTTAAGAATGTGCCTTGACACCTGGGATTCCAGGTGTGAATGTATTGTGATGTTATGTGCACTATTGTGATGTTATGTGCTCTTGGTGCCAAGGAAGAGAAGTGTAAGTTGTATTAAAGGCTCACTTCGGCACCCGGGGACAGTGTTGTTTTGCTGATGGAGGAATAAAGTCTGAGCCTGCAATGCTCATGTCTCGTCTCATCAATCCTCCACAATGGTACTGCAGCCTCACTGCGGACAACACTTGACTCCATAGCCCCTCTTAAAAAGAAAACTATTAAAAATAGGAGATTAGCTCCATGGTACAGCTCCTACACTTGTGAGTTAAAACAGAGAGTCAGATCCTGTGAAAGGCTATGGCATGCAAATAAGACAGAAGAATCATGTTTAGCCTGGACTGCCATCCTTATGACCTATAAGAAATCTCCCCGTAATGCTAGGCAACAGTACTATTCATCCCTGATAGAAGAAAATATAAATAACCATAGATTTATTTTTAACACTGTGGCTCAGTTAACCAAGAGCCACAATGCCATAGACCCCTACATTCCTCTAACTCTTAGTGCTGAGGACTTTTTGAATTTCTTTAATGATAAAATTATCAATATCAGGAAAAATATTCCAAAAAATAG
This sequence comes from Pholidichthys leucotaenia, assembly GCA_020510985.1. Taxonomy (NCBI): domain Eukaryota; kingdom Metazoa; phylum Chordata; class Actinopteri; order Cichliformes; family Pholidichthyidae; genus Pholidichthys; species Pholidichthys leucotaenia. The sequence continues at coordinate 32,359,767 of CM035842.1, read as the reverse complement.
CCCCTTTCAAAATATCAAGCCTCTACCTAACACTGTTGTGTTCACAGGTTCAGAACTCCGCTTTTCTAAATTTTCTCTTATTAGTCATTCTGATCTAGCTTTAATAGTCTCAGCCTCTAAACCAACTACCTGTCTTAGACCCAATCCCTGCTAGACTCCTGAAGGAGTCGCTACCTCTGATTAGTCCACCATTTTTTAACATAATATGCCCCTATTGACAGGTCATGTACCACAAGGTTCTTTTCTTGGTATGTGCACTGCAGCCTTCGTCAGATGAGTCAGTTGATTGCTACCAGGTGACATTTATCGGCTGACTTTCGTAGGCGGCTCGGTGGATCTGATAGGTCTGCTGAGCTGGCCCCGCCTACAAAAGTCAGCTGATAAATGTCACCTGGCAGCAATCAGCTGACTCTTCTGACGAAGGCTGCAGTGCACAGTCGAAACACGTTAAGAAGGTAAAGACATCTCCTTTCTTTTTTTGTCTTTAATAAGAATAAAAGGTAAATAAAGGCTCTTTAAACTCATGTAAATAATCTTTAATGTTATTAAAGTTGGCATAGAGACTTCTGCTGTTGAAGTGGATCATAGAAATATTGAAATCAGATGTGACCATTGTATTAAACTGTTCATCCGTGTAGTAACTGCAGTTATTATTAATGGAGCTAAATAAATTATTATAAGGGTCTATGTTATATTCCACGTCCTGTGAATTGTGATTCATATATTCAAAAACCCCCCTCATGGATCGTCACCTTATCGTGGTGGGGGGGTTTGCGTGCCCCAGTGATCCCAGGAGCTATGTTGTCCGGGGCAATTTGCCTCTGATAGGGTCTCCCAAGACAAACTGGTCCCGGGTGAAGGGCCAGACGAAGAACGATCCAACAGACTCTCATGATAAATTGTATATCAAGGATTCAGTGTACCCCGCCCGGTATGGGGTTACCGGGGCCCCACCCTGGAGCCAGGCCTGGGGGAGGGGCTCGAAGGCTAGCGTCTGGTGGCCGGGTTTCCACCCATGGGACCCGGCCGGGCTCAGCCCGAAGGAGTTACATGGGTCCGCCCTCCAGTAGGTTCACCACCTGCAGGAGGGATCATGGAAGTCCGGTGCTATGTGGATTAGGTGGCAGTCAAAGGCGGAGACCTTGGCGGACTGATCCCAAGCTTTCTAAACTGGCTTTTGGTACGTGGAATGTCACCTCTCTGGTGGGGAAGGAGCCTGAGCTGGTGTACGAGATTGAGCGATACCGGCTAGATATAGTCGGCCTCACCTCAACACACAGCTCCGGTTCCGGAACCAGTCTCCTGGAGAGGGGCTGGAGCTTGGCCTTTTCTGGAGTTGCCCCGGGCGAGAGGCGACGAGCAGGGGTAGGTATTCTTGTATCGCCCCACCTTGCTGCCTCTATATTGGAGTTTTCCCCGGTGGACGAAAGGGTTGCTTCCCTGCGCCTTCGGGTTGGGAAACGGGTCCTGACCATCATTTGTGCCTATGCACCAAATGATGTTTCAGAGTACCCACCCTTTTTGGAGTCTGTGACTGGGGTGCTGGAGGGTGCTCCTCCTGGAGACTCCATTGTCCTACTGGGGGACTTCAATGCGCACGTGGGCAACGACAGTGAAACCTGGAGGGGGGTGATTGGGAGGAACGGCCTGCCCGATCTGAACCCGAGTGGTGTTCAGTTATTGGACTTCTGTGCTAACCACAGTCTGTCTATAACGAACACCATGTTCAAGCATAAGGGTGTCCATATGTGCACCTGGCACCAGGACACCCTAGGCCGCAGGTCGATGATCGATTTTGTTATCGTGTCATCAGACCTGCGACCGTATGTCTTGGACACCCGAGTAAAGAGAGGTGCAGAGCTGTCAACTGATCACCACCTGGTGGTGAGTTGGATCCGATGGCAGGGGAGGAAGCCATTCAGACCTGGTAGACCCAAACGTATAGTGAGGGTGTGCTGGGAGCGTCTGGCTGAGGCCCCTGTCCGGGAGGTCTTCAACTCCCACCTCCGGAAGAACTTCAACCACATTCCGAGGGAGTCTGGAGACATGGAGTCTGAATGGGCCATGTTCTCCACCTCTGTTGTTGAAGCGGCAGCCCAGAGCTGCGGCCGCAAGGTGGTCGGTGCATCTCGTGGTGGCAACCCCCGAACCAAGTGGTGGACACCAGTGGTGAGGGGGGCCATTAAGCTGAAGAAGGAGTCCTATCAAGCTTGGTTGGCTTGTGGGACTCCCGAAGCAGCTGAGGTGTACCGGCAGGCCAAGCGGAGTGCAGCTCGGGTGGTTGCTGAAGCAAAAACCCGGGTATGGGAGGAGTTCGGTGAGGCCATGGAACAAGACTTTCGGTCGGCTTCAAAGAGATTCTGGCAAACTGTTCGGCGGCTCAGGAGGGGAAAGCAGCTCCCCGTCCACACTGTGTATGGTGCGGATGGGACACTGTTGACTTCAACTGGGGATATCGTCGGGCGGTGGAAGGAATACTTCGAGGATCTCCTCAATCCCACTGATACGCCTTCCACAGAGGAAGCAGGGTTTGGGGACGAGGGGGATGACTCGCCTATCACAGGGGCTGAGGTCGCCAAGGTGGTTAAAAATCTCCTTGGTGGCCGGGCCCCGGGGGTGGACGAGATTCGCCCCGAGTACCTCAAGGCCCTGGATGTTGTTGGGTTGTCATGGTTGACACGCCTCTGCAACATTGCGTGGAGGTCGGGGGCAGTGCCTTTGGCATGGCAAACCGGGGTGGTGGTTCCTCTCTTCAAAAAAGGGGACCGGAGGGTGTGCTCCAACTTTAGAGGGATCACACTCCTCAGCCTCCCTGGGAAGGTCTATGCCAAGGTACTGGAGAGGAGAGTCCGGCCGTTGGTCGAACCTCGGATTCAGGAGGAGCAATGTGGTTTTCGTCCTGGCCGTGGCACATCGGACCAGCTCTTTACCCTCTCGAGAATTCTTGAGGGTTCGTGGGAGTTTGCCCAACCAGTTTACATGTGTTTTGTGGACTTGGAGAAGGCATTTGACCGCGTCCCTCGTGGATTTTTGTGGGGGGTGCTTCGGGAGTATGGGGTATCGGGCTTGTTGTTACGAGCTATTCGGTCTCTGTACGACCGTTGTGAGAGTTTAGTTCGCATTGCCAACACTCGGTCGGAGTCATTCCCAGTGAGAGTTGGACTCCGCCAGGGCTGCCCTTTGTCACCGGTCCTGTTCATAATTTTTATGGACAGGATTTCTAGGCGCAGCCAGGGAATGGAGGGTGTCATGCTTGGTGACCACAGGATCTCATCTCTGTTGTTTGCAGATGATGTTGTCCTGTTGGCTTCATCCAGCAATGACCTACAGCTCTTGCTGGGACGGTTTGCCGCTGAGTGTGAAGCGGCTGGGATGAGAATCAGCACCTCCAAGTCCGAGTCCATGGTCCTCAGCCGGAAAAAGGTGGATTGTCCTCTCCGGGTTGGGGACAGGCTCCTGCCCCAAGTGGAGGAGTTTAAGTATCTTGGGGTCTTGTTCACGAGTGAGGGGAAAATGGAGCGAGAGATCGACAGACGGATTGGAGCAGCATCTGCAGTGATGCGGACGTTGTACCGGTCTGTTGTGGTGAAGAGGGAGCTTAGTTCTAAGGCAAAGCTGTCGATTTACCAGTCAATCTACGTTCCTACTCTCACCTATGGTCACGAGCTTTGGGTAATGACCGAAAGAACGAGATCGCGGATACAAGCGGCTGAAATGAGCTCTCTCCGTAGGATTGCTGGACTCACCCTCAGAGATAGGGTGAGGAGCTCAGTCATCCGGGAGAGGCTCAGAGTAGAACCGCTGCTCCTCCACATTGAAAGGAGTCAGTTGAGGTGGTATGGGCATCTGATTAGGATGCCTCCTGGACGCCTCCCACTTGAGGTGTTTCAGGCACGTCCCACTGGGAGGAGACCCCGGGGCAGACCCAGGACTCGGTGGAGAGACTATGTCTCCCAGCTAGTCTGGGAACGCCTTGGTATCCCCTCTGAAGAGCTGGAGCAGGTGGCTGGGGAGAGGGAAGTCTGGGCTTCTCTGCTTGAACTGCTGCCTCCGCGACCCGGACCTCCGGAAAAGCGGTAGAAGATGGATGGATGGATGGATGGATATTCAAAAACTTTCAGTTCCTTTTGTTCCTGTTTGTTGATCTTTTGTTTCATGTTGTTAATGTCCTGTTGCAGATGAATGTGATCCTTCAATGTCTTACAGTTATCATTTGTTGCTGTCGACTCCAGTTCATAATGTTCATTGGTATTTGTCCAGTTCCATAATATTTCGGATGTTAATAACCTTGGCTTCTTCAGGTGATCCATTTAATTTGATATATATTTTACAGTTTGATGTCCAGGTGTTTTGAATCTTTTTTTGCTTTCTCATGTATCTTGCTTTTCTGGCTATTTCTGCGTTTTCTTTTGTGAGGTGCTCGTTCATGTAAATGTTCATTCTTTTCAGGTTCCTCCCTTGTTTAAGCAGCGCAGTCTTGTATTTTCTGTTGACAAACCTCATGATGACAGCTGGTTTGTCACTGTTTTTCCTGGGCAGAGGGTGGCAGGCCTCAATGGTGTCACAGTTCAGCTGGATTCCTGAGGACTGCAGGAAGGCCACCACTTGTTGCTCCATGGATTCGGCTTCCAGCTCACCGAGCCTCCCTCCGCTGTCCGCGGCCACCACCCGAGCATATGATCGGGGTTTAATGTAGAGCCCTGTGATGATCACGTTGTTCACCCGGGTGTACTGCTCCAGGTCCGACACTGCTCTCCAGATGCACCAGCCTCTTGTCCTTCTCAGCGTTCTGGATCCGCAGCGCTTTCACCTCCTTGACCAGGCCCAGAATGTTTTTTTGCTGCAGCTTAACAGCAGAAATCTCTTCAGCCAAGAAGTCGAGCGATCTTTTAATATCGTCCACCTCCTCAGTCTGCTGAGCTTTCTTAGGACCCATGATCCTGGATGATTTATGTTGACTAAACAGCTACTGAACAGCTGTTTAGCTAGCTGAATGGCGGGTTGCTCCGCTCCGCTCTCGTTTCCCAGTCCATAGATGCCGCTATCGGCGTCTTAAAACAGGCAGGGGTCGAAACTAGGATGTCCAGTTCATAATCCAAATTCAGTTCTCAGAAGCCAAAAAAAAAAGTAGTCAAAAACCGAGCACCAAAACACAGAAATCCACCGAAATCCACCGACTGACAGGCACTGACAGCAGATTGACAGGTTGACAGGAACCAGAAGTATAAAAGCCCACCTCTCAATAAATAAGTGGAAAGTCTAACCATAGGGAAAGCAGAAGTGCTGAGCTGTGAGTGACGAGCTGTTGCCGGGATACAGGACACAGACTTTTTCTTTCCAGAGTGCAGCACACAAATGCTGAAAAAATGACGTTCAAGGCGGCCAGGCAACAAAAAGTGCATTTGGTGGACATATAGCCTTACTTGGGTTGTTACTGATATCTGGTGAAATTCTCAGGACAGTGGCTCCAATGAAATATGTTTCATGAGAAAAATGTTGACATGCTCAATACTTATTTTCCACGCGCTGTGTGTGTGTGTGTGTGTGTGTGTGTGTGTGTGTGTGTGACAATGGATATAAAAAGTTGGCACACCCCTGTTCAAATGCCAGGTTTTTGTCATGTAAAAAAAATAAGACCAAGATAAATCATTTCAAAACTTTTTCTACCATTAATTTGACCTATAATCTGTACAACCAAATCGAAAAACAAACAAATCTTTTAAGGTGAACAATAAAAAACATAACCTGTTTGTATAGATATGCACACCCTGTTATAACTGGGGATGCGGCTGTGTTCAGAATTAACCAGTCACATTCAAATTCATGTTAACTGGGATTCAGCACACACCTGCCACCATTTAATGTGCCTCTGATTAACCCCAAATAAAGTTCAGCTGTTCTAGTAGGCTTTTCATGACATTTTTGTAGTCACATCTTACAGTACAAGCCATGGTCTGCAGAGACCTTCCAAAGCATCAGAGGGATCTCATTGTAAAATTAGCCGCCCAAACAAACTAGCTTGTTCAAAGGTATCAATCAGGAAAAGGGTACAAAAGAATTTCCAAGGCATCTCCCATCTAGGGTGGCAAGACGGAAGCCTTATCTTAGGAAGACAAACATCCAAGCCCAGCTAAATTTTGCAAAAACGCATTTGAAGTCTCCCAAACGCATGTGGGAAAATGTGTTATGGTCCAATGAAACCAAGGTTGAACTTTGGGCCATAATTCCAAAAGGTATATTTGTCGCAAACACAACACTGCTCATCACCAGAAGAACACTATACCAACAGTAAAGCATGGTGGTGGCACTATCATGCTTTGGTTCTGTTTTTCTTCAGGTGGAACTGGGGCCTTAGTCAAGGTGAAGGGAATTATGAACAGTTCCAAATACCGGTCAGTGTTGGCACAAAACCTTCAGGCTTCTGCTAGAAAGCTGAAGAGGAACTTCATCTTTCAGTACAACAATAAACCAAAGCACACATCCAACTCAACAAAAGAATGGCTTCACCAGAAGAAGATTAAGGTTTTGGAATGGCCCAGCCAGAGTCCAGAGCTGAATCCGATCGAACATCTGTAGGCTGATCTGAAAAGGGCTGTACACAGGAGATGCCCTCGCAATCTGACAGATTTGGAGTATTTTTGCAAAAAAGAGTGGGCAAATATTGACACATCAAGATGTGTCACGCTGATAGACTCCTACCCAAAAAGACTGAGTGCTGTAATAAAAGCCAAAGGTGCTGCAACAAAATATTAGTTTAAGGGTGTGCATATTTATGCAATCAGGTTATTGTAAGTGTTTTATTTTTCCCCTTGAAAGATTTCAGTTTGTTTTTTAATTGGATTGTACAGGTTATAGGTCACATTAATGGTGGAAAAAGTTTTGAAATGATTTATATTGGCCTCATTTTTTTACAACACAAAAATCTGGCATTTAAACAGAGGTGTGTAGACTTTTTATATCCATTGTATATACAGTGTAAAATATATATATATATATATATACTGTATATATATGCAAGTAAAACCAAATTTCAAAGGACATAAGGTACACATTCCATAGAGAAATAGCGATACATTTTTTGAGCTATATTGGCCAGCCCAAGCTTGAAATATATCACTTTGTGTGTAATGAGTCTATGTAATATGAGTTCCACTTTTTGAATTGATTTACTGAAACTGGAGTGGTGGCCTAGTGATAGAGCAATTCAATTCAACTTTGTTGTTGTGAAATGGCGCTATATAAATAGTCATCTCATAGCACTATCAACTGTAGGGGGAACCCCCACAGTTGCAGAAAGACCCCAGCAATCAGGCCTGTGAGCAAGCACTTGGCGACGGTGGAGAGGAAAAACTCCCTTTTAACAGGAAGAAACCTCCAGCAGAACCAGGCTCAGGGAGGGGCAGTCATCTGCTGTGACTGGCTGGGGGGTGAGGGGACAGAGAAGATGAAAAGAACAGACATGTAGAGAGCAAACAGCACGATGGGGACTCAATCTATGGGAGAGAACAAACAGATGTTAATGACCAGCAAAAACGCACCCACTCCTCAGCCGAGAGGTCATGAGTTCAAACCCCAGCCAGGTCATACCAAAGACCATATAAAAATGGTACTTCCCACCCTATAGCTTAATGCTCAGCGTAATCGAATGGGGGAAGGAAAAATTGTAACCCACGGACAACAGATGGAAATTAGCCACTGGCTACAATCTATCAAGTTTACATTAAATTAATATCAATGTTCAGCAACTTGCGCTGTCCTTAAAAACAGCAATTTACAAATTAATCAACTCTTTGATGATACTTTAATTTATTGAGATGCACCTGTATAGTGGTTAATTTAGGCCAAGGCTCAGATTTAAAGACACTAAAAAGAAACTTGAAGAAGTTGGGTATAGACAGGAGTTCCTGGCAGCGATCACTAAACATTTGGACACCCCTAGAAATGGGGTGTCATTGGCCACTTGGCTCTACTTTGTGGCCACTCAGTCGAAGTCATCCTCTGTTTTTATTAGACTTTAAGGGAGTGATGTCATTCTCAGATTAATGCAGACACCAGAGGGAAGTTCTGTGAACTTGTCCATGTTAGTCAGGCTTTCACTCTCATGCTGTGTGAAAACGACCATGAAGCACTTTCATCTGATTTTAGACCAAAATTTTCCACTTTTCTTGGTCCTGATCTGGGATGATTTTTCATCAGTGCTGACTGAGGCAGTAAAAGTGTGGAATGTCACAGTTGGCTGAGAATACAGACTGTGTGTGTTTGCCTGCAGAATATCAGTTCTTGGTAGTATCACGGAAAGGATTAAACTATAGCCTGTGATTCTAAATAGCTGTTGGTACTCAGGTCATAGTGGCCATAGTTGTAGTCCTTTCAGTGTTCCTACTAAGAACAGAGATGCTGCAAGGAATGCAAGTTCACTCAGGCTGTGGGAAAGTGACAGTCACTGGTTGGTGTACCATCACAATAATTTTGGGAACATTATTTTAAGGGTGATTTTACTCCAGTAACAAACACTAATGTACTCTATAACTAGTATTTACAGCTGATTAATAAATGAACAAATGACAACCAATTATTTTAATACATTGTTAATCTCTCTGCTTCCTCTAAACAGGTCAGGTGACTGTGTCAAGGCAGTTCTCTTCATCCACAAAGCGCCACTGTTGAGTTTTCCAACATACTGTTTGTGATAAGAGGATAGAAGTTCTTTTCTTTGGACAAAAACACAGTTACAAGTGAGGAAACTGTCACCCATCAGGGATGGATAGATAGATGGACAGATAGGTAAGTAGGCAGCAGATATTCATATTTAATTAATTTTCCTGTTGTGCAGATGCTGATAGTAATCAAACATGACTACACGGATGAAGGCACTTCTGGAAGTCCTGGATGATTTAAAGGAAGAGGATTTTGAAAGGTTTAAGTATTTTTTGAAGGATTCACTAAAGATCGGATGGAGTCAACTGGAGAATGCCAACCGGGTGAAGGTTGTGGATCTGATGCTTGAGACTGACAGCAGCAATGCTGTGGAAGTGACTAAAACACTTCTAAAGGCCATAAAGCGGAATGATTTGGTGGAGGAGTTGTCAAATATTACCTTTGCAGGTGAGTCACACAAAGATGGAGCAGGAATATTATGGAATCATGTAGTACATTTATTCCATTTGTATGATGCAGACTCACTACTAATGCTCACAATTAGGATGTACTGTAAATGTAAGGCCTGCGAAAAGAGTAACTTGCACACATGGGCAAAAGTGTTGGTACCCTTCGGTTAAAGGAAGAAAAACCCACCGTGGTCACTGAAATAACTTGAAATTGGCAGAAGTGATCATAAATTTTAAAAAAACCCTGAAAATTAAATGAAACTCAGACATTGCTTTTGAATTTTGGTGCAACAGAATCATAAAAAAACTAAGAAATTGGCTTGGACAAAAATGACACTCCTAAAAAATATGTAAAATAATGTGACCATAGGGGCATATTAAAGTTAAACTAAGGTGTGTCCTGTAATTAGCATCAAAGGTGTCTTCAGACTTGTAATAAATCAGTCTATTTAAAGGGTGAAAAGTAGTGACTGTGCTGTTTGGTATCATGGTGTGTACCACACTGAACATGGACCACAGAAAGCTAAGGACAGAGTTGTCTCAAGAGATTAGAAAGAAAATTATAGACGAGCATGTTAAAGGTAAAGGCTATAGGACCATCTCCAAGCAGCTTCATGTTCCTGTGACCACAGCTGCAAATATTCATAGGTTTAAAGGCTTTTTTATGCTCCACCTCCACTCTGCGCGTCAGCTTAAGTCAACTCCAGTCGTGGAGCCCTCTGTGGCTGAGTGCATGCAGCCCAAATTTTGTGACCGCATTGCCTGTGCGCGTTGACTACGCATGCGCAAGAGCCGACCTCCTGTTCAAAAGGACGCCCAGCCTAGTAGGTGCAAAAAATTAAGCATATATACAGCTGCATGCGTGCCAGCATTGTCCAAAGCACAGGCACACCACAGCAGAAAGGAGCATTAACCCCCCCCCCCCCCCAGGTTGATGGGTGAGAAAAATGTTTTTCCAATGTATCTCAGTGCAGACGTGACCAATTCTGAATCAGTGTACAAATGTTAAGATTGCACTTCTTAAATATTAATTTATAATTAATTTTGATGGAATGAAAAAAGCTGACCATTAAAAGCAGAAGTTGGCGCCCATTCGGATGTTTTTCCCACGGCGCCCAACACCAGCCCCTCGGTCTGATGTTCGAGTCAGGTTGCCAGCGTGTTGCAGTCATGCTGTCAGGACATACAGTATGGACCATAGATTTAATGACATTATTAATTTTGATGTAACGGGGAAAAAACCCCAGATTTTTAAACATGGAAGTTGGTGTCGCCCCCCTGGACAGTCTTTGTCATGGCACATAGGTAAGTTCATATCTATGGTTGTGGTACACAACACTGGCAGAAAAAAACTTCTCACTTTAAGTCTGGACTGTAGTATTGCTGTCACACTATGTGGATATTTGGACCATAGATTGCATTCAGTGCATGAACCACAGCTGTGTGGCAGACAGCTTCAGTGCCCAGAACTACTGTGAACAGTGCTAGATTCGCAAGTGTAGTCCACAGACTGCATGTGCTTTACCCTTACTCTGACCAGGCCTTAAGTCTGCATGATTTTTTTTTTTTTTATTCAGAATGTATTTTATGCAGCAGAACTTTAGTATCAGCCAGTGCAAACATTTTCATGTTATAGTAGCCTAAATATTTTTTCTGAGTGTATTTTATGTTGTTAATGTTTAACATGCAGCAGATGAAGCGGTGCACATTTTATCCATCCCTCCTCATAGGGTTAGCAGTCCAAGCAGAGAAGCCCAGACTGCCACCCAGTTCACATAGCACCATGATCTCCATGAAGGTCGGACCCATGTTCCCCTTCAGGCTGGGTCCTATGGACAGAAATATGGGCACCGTTTGTTACTAACAAACAAACAAAAAGGCAAACACTGGCAAAAACATTACCTCCTTGGTGGAAGTAATAAGATAAAAATGGGGTAAAAAAAAAAACACAACTGTATTTACGCAGTGCAAGAAGTCAGGGGAAGTAGAGTAGTTTTTTGGGGGTTTTTTACAGTTACAGTTGATATAAAAAGTCTACACACCCCTGTTCAAATGCCAGATTTTTGTGTTGTAAAAAAATGAGGTCAAGGTAAATCATTTCAAAACTTTTTACACCATTAATGTGATCTATAACCTGTACAACCCAAATGAAAAACAAACTAAAATCTTTTAAGGGGAAACATAAAAAAATAACTTACAATAACCTGTTTGCATAAATATGCACACCCTTAAACTAATACTTTGTTGCAGCACCTTTGGCTTTTATTACAGCCCTAAAGTCTTTTTGGGTAGGAGTCTATCAGCGTGGCACATCTTGATGTGGCAGTATTTGCCCACTCTTCTTTGCAAAAAATTCTCCAAATCCAAATGCTCTAAATGTTCGATCGGATTCAGCTCTGGACTCTGGCTGGGCCATTCCAAAACCTTAATCTTCTTCTGGTGAAGCCATTCTTTTGTTGAGCTGGATGCCTGCTTTGGGTCATTGTCATGCTGAAAGATGAAGTTCCTTTTCATCTTCAGCTTTCTATAAGAAGCCTGAAGGTTTTGTGCCAACACTGACCAGTATTTGGAACTGTTCATAATTCCTTCCGCCTTGACTAAGGCCCCAGTTCCAGCTGAAGAAAAACAACCCCAAAGCATGATGGTACCACCACCACCATGCTTCACTGTACGTATGGTGATCTTTTGGTGAGCAGTGTTGTGTTTGCGCCAAATATGCCTTTTGGAGTTACGGCCCAAAAGTTCAACCTTGGTTTCATCGGACCATACCACATTTTCTCACATGCATTTGGGAGATTTCAGATGTGTTTTTGCAAATGTAGCAGGGCTTGGATGTTTTTCTTCGCAAGATAAGGCTTCGGTCTTGCCAACCTAGACGGGAGATTGTTGCCACGTGCTAAACAGCCAGTACTTGCCAGAAATTCCTGCAGTTCCTTCAATGTTGCTGTCAGCCTCTTGGCAGCCTCCCTGACCAGTTTTCTTCTCGTCTTTTCATCAATTTTGGAGGGATATTTTTTTTTTTTGATTTTGTATACTTTATTGATCCCCAGAGGGGAAATTGAGGTCCAGTTCTTGGTAATGTCACTGTTATGTCATATTTTCTCCACTTAATGATTGTCTTCACTGTGTTCCATGGTATATTTAATGCCTTGGAAATTCTTTTGTACCCTTCTCCTGACTGATGCCGTTGAACAATAAGATCCCTCTGATGCTTTGGAAGCTCTCTGCAGACCATGGCTTGTGCTGTAAGATGTGACTAGAAAAATGTCAGGAAAAGCCTACTAGAACAGCTGAACTTTATTTGGGGTTAATCAGAGGCACTTTAAATGGTGGCAGGTGTGTGCTGACTCCCATTTAACATGAGTTTGAATGTGAATGGTTAATTCTGAGCACAGCCACATCCCCAGCTATAACAGGGTGTGCATATTTATGCAAACAGGTTGTTGTAAGTTTTTTATTTTTCCCCTTAAAAAATTTCAGTTTGTTTTTCAATTGGGTTGTACAGGTTATAGGTCACATTAATGGTGGAAAAAGTTTTGAAATGATTTATCTTGGCCTCATTTTTTTTAAATCACAAAAACCTGGCATTTGAACAGGGGTGTGTCAACTTTTTATATCCACTGTAAAGAAAAAAAAAAAAAAGGTAACCTTTACAGGTGAACTTAATTCTCTAACCTTTTGAATGCACATTTCCAACTATTCAGTGTTTTAGTACTTTTTGTGTAACTTGCTGTTCTCCAACAAGGTGCTTAAGGGCAAAATTCACAGCAGGTGTTTGATCCATGAATCGACCAATAAATATTCTGGTTCAATTAGAATTGGTATTTAAACAGTCCTCTTCATCATGCTGTTCACAATTTGACATCATCAGACCAAGACGACACCTAACAACTGATCAACTGTACCGTGCCTTTGCGAGGCTTCCAACAGAATGTTCTCTGAGGAAAGTGACCACTGAGCTTAGTGTCAGGGTGTCATCACAGGTTGCCACTCAACTTCAGGCAGATTTAAGGGAGGTGAGAGAAACCCAAGTGTCATGTCAGACCATTCAAAACATTTACATCAGCTTAGTCTGTGTGCCAGACGACCTGCAAGGGTACCTGACAATCTCACCAAGCGCAGGCGTCATTGTTTGCATGGGCCAGGGAGCATTTACGCTGGACAAGGGACCAGTGGGCTTCATTGCTGTTCTCTGATGAAAGTCAATTCACGTTGAGCAGAAATGATGGCCATCAACGATGTTGGAGACATCAAGGAGAGTGCTATGCATCAGCCACTGTTGTCACCATGTTACAGTCTGGGCAGGTGTGTCTAGTCAATACAGAACTGCCCTACACCTTGTGAATGGTACAGTGACAAGCCAATACTACCTGAATAACATCATTAATCCAGTCATTGTGCCCCTGCATGAACAACACAGGCCTTATTTTATCTTCATGGCTGACAGTGCTCCAGCTCATCAAGGTCACACCATTTGGGAATGGCTGCTGGAGGTTGGGGTACCTCAAATGGAGTGGCCTGCACGTATGGGATCAGCTGAGTTGCCATGTAGAGGCTCGTAACCCTGTACCTTTGTACCCAGCCTTGGGAGGTTGTACACCTCTGACCTCTCGGATAAACATATGGCTCACTCTGTCTTGACACAGCTCTCAGAAGGCCTTGTGAGGATAGATCAAAGCCATCTCCCAGGAAAATTCAAAACCTGGTGCTGTCAATTCACCCTTTACCATCGTTTGATGTGGCCACTAAAGCTGTGTGAGATCTCTCTAACAGCAGTACAGAGGATGGATGTGAAGGCAAACAATTATATCTGGAAATGGTTAGGGCTACCTCGCTGCCCGTCCAATGCTGCCTTGTTTTGAAAGAACATCCTCCAGCTACCCTTGAAGTCCCTCAACCTGGGCTATAAGGTGGAGAAAGTGAGGCTCATGTATGAGCTCAAAGACTCACCATGATCCAGCTATATTAGCAGCAAAGGCACCAGTTCGGACAGGGCGCAAATGGCAAGTCGAGCAAGTTGTTGACCAGGCAGTTCACCAACTACAGCACAAGGAAATAGCTGGGTGGCTACATTAGGACAAGACAGGGCTGGGGTGGGCACCAGCCCCCAAGATGTAGTCAAGCTTTTCCAAGAAATAAAGGAAGGAGCTGGTGATTTCAGAAGTCATCAGGATGGAAGATGAAGCATATAAGATCAGAGTAGTGACCCAGTGACAGCAGGGAAGGTGGACAAATTGGGAAGCAGTCACCACCAGGGCCTTAACTTGGGCCAACATGTGGAAAATCCCACAGGCAAGGCTAAGCTTCCTTATTCGGGCCATATACAATACCCTTCCAAGCCCCCAAATCATACACCTTTGGTATGGCTGCAGATCAGCCTTGACCCAGGGTTGGTTCAGATGGTGTCATGATCATGTGCTAAAAAAACTGGCTGAGGTTGTTGAGGAGTGCAGACTTAAATCCAGCAGGTCCAGCTTGCCAAAGCCATAGGTGTGCTTCATCAGACCTGGAGACACAGGAAGAAATCTTGTTCACAAAGGGTGGTCCATACTGAGGCCGGGATGCAAGTGGCAAATGAAGACTGACCTGAATAAGCAGTTGAAGTTTTCACTAGAAATTGCTACAACTTCCCTATGACCAGATACAGTTCTGTGGTCCATCCCTGCCGAGACTGTTATTATGGTAGAACTTACAGTTCCATGGGAAGAAGCGATGGAGGCAGCCGCTGAGCGTAAAAAGGAGAAGTACACAGAGCTTGCTGCAGCATGCACTGAAGTAGGGTGGAAGGCATACATCTACCCTGTGGAAGTCGGATGCAAGGGCTTTGTTGGAAAATCCACACAACATCTGTTGAAAGCCCTTGGAGTCACTGGGTTCAAGCAGAAAAAGGCACTCGGGGAACTGGCTGAAGAGGCAGGAAAGGGAGCTTCTGGCTGTGGCTCAGAAGGAAAGGCTGGCCACAGGGGGCGGTAGGGAGAAGTCCCTACCGCTGCCCGACCACCCAGAGATGTTCTGGGATCAAAGTGGTGAAACATCAAGGAAGGGTGGCTCCCAGCTGACGACCCTGTGGCTGGCCCAGTGGCACTGGTGGAGGTGCGGCAAGCAGAAATGCCTAGCAGGTTACACCTGTGCTCATATCTATACAGTATGTTTTGCAGTTAATGAATAGCCGTCAGGGTTTAATTCTGCTAGACAAAGTCACATTTCCATGGTGCCCCTTAAGGGCAAATCAAAAAAAGCACAACAGCCCCCCCCCCCAAAAAAAAACAGACACACAATCACAATAGCAAAATGGGGAGTTCAATGGAAAAACAAAAGTCCCAATGACATTAACTCAAACCAGAAAAACTTGATTGAAGAAACAGTTTGCTGGTGTGCTCATTCCAACCCATCTTGTGTATTCTAATATCCACTCAGTGCCTTTTAGGTAGTTGTATGCTGTTCTATGAACCCAGTTTATAACAAGGAGGAAAAAGAGTGGACTCTTTTTAGAGATTCTGTTTTGCTTTGTTTTTTAGGCAGGACTTGCTAGTAAATGCTATCAAATCCTTTTTGGAAGCTGGTAAAATTGAGATGTAGCTGTGTTTTTCATTCTATCGTTTGCAACTTTAAGAATCATCAACCAATCTGGTTAATACAAGAACATTCCTGTTGCTAAAATGTGCTTGTTTGCTCTTTTTGACAGTTTTGTTCTTCATTGTGTATTATATGATTAAACAGAGCAGGTCACTGGGGATTGATAGCAGGTTGATACCTCTTCAGTTGTTGTACATGGCTATATTTAATACAGTATAGGACTATTTCAAACATTCACGTTGGTCTATGTGTACTAACTAGGCCTCTTTTGGGTTGACTGATGGTTTTTATTTCTTTTTTACATGATTATGATGACCCATCAGACAAACAGTCCCCACTACACCCAGAGAGTGTGTCCCAAGGTGAGATTGACTACTTCTTTCATTCATTCAGCCAGTCAGTCAGTTATTTATTTATTCATGCATGTATTTATTTAAAGATTCAAGCTCCATTTACATGACTGTTCCAGCCCAAAAAGGCAAACATTTTTTGCAGTTGGGCTCTTCGTTTGTATGACAGTGAAGTTTAGCTGTTGTGGGGTGGTACCATAAACATTTAAAACTGGGCTGAAGAGTGTCAGACATCAGTTTTTCCATAACAAACACAATGTTCAAGCACAAGGGTGTCCATATGTGTACTTTGCACCATTACACCCAAGGTTGCAGATTGATGTCTATTTTATTATCTAATCATCAGACCTGCAAAGATATGTCTTGCATTTAAGATAAGCCTTTATTAGTCCCACAATGGGGAAATTCCAGGATTGCAACAGCACAGGGATAGCAACACTCAGAGCAACAATCAGAAGGCAAGAGAAAAACAAGAGCAGCGAGTATACATATATAAATATAAATATACAATGGGGCAAAAAAGTATTTAGTCAGCCACCAATTGTGCAAGTTCTCCCACTTAAAAGATGAGAGAGGTCTCCAATTTTCATCATAGGTATACCTCAACTATGAGAGACAAAATGAGAAAAAAAATCCAGAAAATCACATTGAAGGATATTTAATGAATTAATTGGTAAATTCCTTGGTAAAATAAATATTTGGTCACCTACAAACAAGCAAGATTTCTGGCTCTCACAGACCTCTAACTTCTTCTTAAAGAGGCTCCTCTGTCCTCCACTCGTTACCTGTATTAATGGCACCTGTTTGAACTCGTTATCAGTATAAAAGACACCTGTCCACAACCTCAAACAGTCAAACTCCAAACTCCCCTATGGCCAAGACCAAAGAGCTGTCAAAGGACACCAGAAACAAAATTGTAGACCTGCACCAGGCTGGGAAGACTGAATCTGCAATAGGTAAGCAGCTTGGTGTGAAGAAATCAACTGTGGGAGCAATTATTAGAAAATGGAAGACATACAAGACCACTGATAATCTCCCACGATCTGGGGCTCCACGCAAGAGCTCACCCGTGGGGTCAAAATTATCACGAGAATGGTGAGCAAAAATTCCAGAAACACACGGGGGGGACCTAGTGAATGACCTGCAGAGAGCTGGAACCAAAGTAACAAAGGCTACATCAGTAACACACTACGCCGCCAGGGACTCAAATCCTGCAGTGCCAGACGTGTCCCCCTGCTTAAGCTTAAGCCAGTACATGTCCAGGCCCGTCTGAAGTTTGCTAGAGAGCGTTTGGATGATCCAGAAGAGGATTGGGAGAATGTCATATGGTCAGATGAAACCAAAATAGAACTTTTTGTTAAAAACTCAACTTGTCGTGTTTGGAGGAGAAAGAACACCATACCTACTGTGAAGCATGGGGGTGGAAACATCATGCTTTGGGGCTGTTTTTCTGCAAAGGGACCAGGACGACTGATCCGTGTAAAGGAAAGAATGAATGGGGCCATGTATCGTGATATTTTGAGTGAAAACCTCCTTCCATCAGCAAGGACATTGAAGATGAAATGTGGCTGGATCTTTCAGCATGACAATGATCCCAAACACACCGCCCGGGCAACAAAGGAGTGGCTTTGTAAGAAGCATTTCAAGGTCCTGGAGTGGCCTAGCCAGTCTCCAGATCTCAACCCCATAGAAAATCTTTGGAGGGAGTTGAAAGTCCGTGTTGCCTAGCGACAGCCTCAAAACATCACTGCTCTAGAGGAGATCTGCATGGAGGAATGGGCCAAAATACCAGCAACAGTGTGTGAAAACCTTGTGAAGACTTACAGAAAACGTTTGACCTCTGTCATTGCCAGCGAAGGGTATATAACAAAGTATTGAGATGGACTTTTGTTATTGACCAAATACTTATTTTACAGAGGAATTTACCAATTAACTCATTAAAAATCATTCAATGTGATTTTCTGGATTTTTTTTTTTCTCATTTTGTCTCATAGTTGAGGTATACCTATGGTGAAAATTGGAGACCTCTCATCTTTTAAGTGGGAGAACTTGCACAATTGGTGGCTGACTAAATACTTTCTTGCTCCAGTGTATATATATAGACACACAGTGCGGAGCATTGTAGCTAGATGGAATAAATATATGAATATATAAACACACACAGTGTGGAACATTGTAGCTAGATGGAATAAATATGTAGATATATAAACACACACAGTGTGGAGCATTGTAGCTAGATGGAATAAATATGTAAATATATAAACACACACAGTGTGGAACATTGTTGCTAGATGGAATAAATATATAAATATATAAACACACACAGTGCAGAGCATTGTAGCTAGATGGAATGAAACAGCATAACCGTCGACTTAGTTATCCTACATGGTATGATTATGTACCCATATATATTCTCACCCTCCATAGCAATCGGGATTTTCCTAGTTGTATACCAGAGGGGACCATTGTGTAAGTCTGTTGCATCTTTTGCTTTCAATACTATTAGGTTGTCACGTCTTTTTGCTATCTCTGCGAGCAGCCCTGCTTAGGTTGTACAGTCTGACAGCCATAGGTATGAAGGACCTGCAAAACCTCTCAGTTGTGCACCTAGGATGATGTAGTCTGCTGCTAAATGAGCTCCTCAGTGCATTCAGTATGTCCTGCATAGGGTGGAACTCGGCCTCCAGCAGAGATGACAGTTTAGCCACCATCTTTCTCTCTCCCATCTCCTCCACTGGGTCAAGGCGCTGCCCCAGGACACAGCTAGCTTTCTTGATTAGTTTGTTCAGTCTCTTCCTATCGGCTGCTGTAATGCCACTGCCCCAGCAGACCACTCCAAAAGTGATGGCTGATGCCACCACTGTCATAGAATGACTTCAACAGCACCCCTTGTACACCAAAAGACCTGAGTCTCCTCAGTAGGAACAGCCTGCGCTGTCCCTTCTTGTAGCGTGCGTCAGTATTGTGTGACCAGTCTAGTTTATTGTTCAGATGAACACCCAGGTACTTGTAGGATGTCACCATCTCAATGTCTGTTCCCTGTATATTTACTGGTGCTGTGAGGGGTTGTCCTTGCCTGCGGCAGTCCATCACCAGCTCCTTAGTTTTCCTTGCGTTGATCTGGAGGCAGTTCCGATGGCACCAGTCCACAAAGTCCTTTCATTTGTCATTTGCGGGTGAAGAGAGGTGCAGAGCTGTCAACTGATCGCCACCTGGTAGTGAGTTGGATCAGATGGTGGGGGAGGATGCCATTCAGACCCAGTAGACTCAAACATGTATTGTGGGTGCGCTGGAAACATCTGGTAGAGGCCTCTGTCAAAAGGTATCAAACTTCCACCTCTGGAAGAATTTCAAGGTTGCTGAAGATGTTAAACTTTTGAGTGACCGGACCCTGGGGTGGATGAGATTCTCCCTGAATACCTCAAGGCTCTGGTTGTTGTGTGGCTGTCCTGGTTGACATGCCTCTGTAACATAGAGGTTGGGGACAGTGCTTCTGGTACGGCAAACTGGATTGGGATTCCCCTCTTTAAAAAGGGGAACGTCTACTCCAGGGCACTGGAGAGGAGAGTCTGGCCATTGGTCAAACAAGGAGAAAAAAAAAATATGGATTTTTGTCCTGATTGTAGAATACTGGACTGACTCTTTAACCTCTAAAGGATCCTTGAGGGTTTGTGGGAGTTTGGCCAACCAGTCTACATGTGTTTTGTGAACCCAGCCATGGGGGCTATTGCTAAAGCAGTCCTAGTGGTAGTCCCAAGCCCAGGTAAATGGGGAGGGTTGTATCAGGAACGGCATCCTCAGCAATGTCTTTGCCAGATAAAACATGATGACCATAATGGATTAGAAACAGAGATAGGCGCCGCCCATATACACCTTCATGGTGTGAAGTGATTAACTAACAAACTAACCATAATGGATCAGCTGAGGTGCGGGTTAACAGTGACTGCTACCAACAGGGTGCCGGTGGAAATTGGGTTACTGTTGGTTGAAGATCACTGAGGAGGAGAGGCGGAAGGTGTGTTTTGAGGCAGCAAGAGAAAAGGAAAGGCAGGATTGTGGAGGTGAGAGTAGAGACTTTAAATGTAGGTACGATTACTGGTAAAGGAAGAGAGTTTGCTGATATGATGGAGAGAAGGAAGGTAGATACACTTGTGTACAAAAAACCAGATGGAAGGGAAGTAAGGCTAAAAGCATTGGAGGGTGATTTAAACTGTTCTACAATGGTGTAGCTAGGAAGGGGAATTGAGTAGGGGTAATCTTGGTGGAAAAGTATGTGAAGAGTATCCAGGAGGCGAAGAGGGAGTCGAACAGGATCATTAGTTTGAAGTTGGAAAGTGAAGGTGTGATCTTGAATGTTGTTAGTAGGCCCCACAAGTTGCAGGTCGGGTAGAAGAGAAAGGAATTCTGGAGTAAGTTGGATGAAGTGGTAGTGTGTTCCGGGGGTGATTTAATGGGCATGTACAGTCGTGAAAAAATTCGGACACTCCATTAAATATTCAGTTCTTTATTAATGAATGTTCACATATCTATGTCTAACCTTGTTTGTTTTTATTTCCATTTTTTAATGTTTATTTTTGCAATTTTAAGTGGGAATGAATGTGGGGGTGTCCTACAAAAGATGGGGGGGTGTCCTAATTTATTCCTCACTATTTGTTTAGACATGCAAGTTAGATTAATTGGCATCAAACTGGGGATTCTAAATTGTCCTTTGGTATGACTGTGAGAGTGAATGGTTGTCTGTCTCTCTGTGTTGGGCCTGCAATGGCAGGGTGCACCCTGCGTCTCGCCCAAAGATGCTGGGATAGGCTCCAGTCCCCCCCCCCCCCGCGACCCGAAAAGGATTAAGCGGTAGAAGATGGATGGATGGATATTTGTTGAGAATTACATTTTAGAGAAAATTTGAAAAAATACTTTAATTCATTTTAATTGTTTAGTTGTATTACATGAATCTCCCAGTATTTTTAACATTGATATTAAATATCTATATGTCCAAATATGTTAAAAAAAAACACACACACACACACAGGCTTATATCCATCCATCCATCTTCTTCTGCTTAATCCTTTTCGGGTCACGGGGGGGCTGGAGCCTATCCCAGCATCTTTGGGCGAGAGGCAGGGTACACCCTGGACAGATCGCCAGTCCATCGCAGGGCCAACACAGAGAGACAGACAACCATTCACTCTCACAGTCATACCTAAGGACAATTTAGAATCCCCAGTTTGATGCCAATTAACCTAACTTGCATGATTTTGACATGTGGGAGGAAACTGGAGAAATCCGCGAGTAAACCCACGCAGGCACGGGGAGAACATGCAAACTCCGCACAGATCACTATTGGTTGGGGGCTGGGATCGAACCTTGGATCCCCCGGCCAAGGGTGAGTTGCTGTGCTGCCGCAGTGCTAACCACTCCGCCACCGTGCTGCCTGCCCACAGGCGTATATAGAAAAAAATATTACATCCTATATACAGGCGTATATAGGATGTAATATTTTTTCACATGACTGTAGGTAAAGGGAACAGAGATGATGAGGAGGTGCTGGGTAGGTACAGTGGTGTCAAAAAGTTTTGGCCCCTTCCTGATTTCTTTTTTTTTTCTATGTTTGTCACACTTAAATGTTTCAGATCATCAAACAAATTTAAATATTAGACAAAGATAACTCAAGTAAACACAAAATGCAGTTTTTAAATGAAGGTGTTTATTATTAATGGAAACAAAAATTCAAACCTACATGGCCCTGTGTGAGAGTGATTGCCCCCTAAACCTAATAACTAGTTGGTCGACCCTTAGCAGCAACAGCTGCAATCAAGCGTTTGCAATAACTGACAATCAGTCTTTTACAGTGCTGTGGAGGAATTTTAGCCCACTCATCTTTGCAGAATTGTTGTAATTCAGCCACATTGGAGGGTTTTCGAGCATGAACTACCTTTTTAAGGTCATGCCACAGCATTTTAATTGGATTCAGGTCAGGACTTTGACTAGGCCACTCCAAAGTCTTCATTTTGTTTTTCTTAAGCCATTCAGAGGTGGGCTTGCTGGTGTGTTTTGGATCATTGTCCTGCTGCAGAACCCAAGTGCGCTTCAGCTTAAGGTCACGAACAGAAAGCTGGACATTCTCCTTCAGGATTTTTTGGTAGATGGCAGAATTCATGGTTCCATTTACCACAGCAAGTCTTCCAAGTCCTGGAACAGCAAAACAGACCCAGACCATCACACTACCACCACCATATTTTACTGTTGGTATGATGTTCCTTTTCTGAAATGCTGTTACTTTTATGCCTTATGTAATGGAACACACACCTTCCAAAAAGTTCAACTTTTGTCTTGTCAGTCCACAGAGTATTTTCCCAAAAGTCTTGGATCATCAAGATGTTTTCTGGCAAAACTGAGGCGAGCCTTTATGTTCTTTTTGCTCAGCAGTGGTTTTCTTCTCGGAATTCTGCCATGCAGGTCATTTTGCTCAGTCTCTTTCTTATGGTGGAGTCATGAACACTGACCTTAACTGAGGCAAGTGAGGCCTGCAGTTCTTTGGATATTGTTGTGGAGTCTTTTGTTAACTCCTGGATGAGTCATCGCTGCACTCTTGGGGTAATTTTATTCGGCTGGCCACTCCTGGGAAGGTTCACCACTGTTCCATGTTTTCACCATTTGTGGACAATGGCTGTCACTGTAGTTCGCTGGAGTCCGAAAGCTTTAGAAAAGGCTTTATTCCCTTTTCCAGACTGACAGATCTTTAAGATAAGATAAGATAAGCCTTTATTAGTCCCACAATCTGGAAGTTCCAGGATTGCAACAGCACAGGGATA
This sequence comes from Pholidichthys leucotaenia, assembly GCA_020510985.1. NCBI lineage: Eukaryota > Metazoa > Chordata > Actinopteri > Cichliformes > Pholidichthyidae > Pholidichthys > Pholidichthys leucotaenia. The sequence goes on along the minus strand of CM035842.1, from coordinate 32,336,925 downwards.
GCAACACTCAGAGCAACAATCAAGAAGACAAGAAAAACAAGAGCAGCGAATATACATATGTACATATAAATATACAGTATAAACACAGTGCGGAGCATTGTAGCTAGATGGAATAAATATATATACACACAGTGCAGAGCATTGTAGCTAGATGGAATAAACAGCATAACCGTCTACTTAGTTATCCTACATAGTATGAATATGTACCCATACATATTGCCACCCTCCGTAGCGACCGATATTGTCCTAATTGTATACTGGAGGGGACCATTGTGTAAGTCTGTTGCGTCTTTTGCATTCAGTACTATTAGGTCGTCACGTTTTTTTTGCTATCTCTGCGAGCAGCCCTGCTTAGGTTATACAGTCTGACAGCCGTAGGTAGGAAGGACCTGCGAAACCTCTCGGTTGCGCACCTAGGATGATGTAGTCTGCTGCTAAATGAGCTCCTCAGTGCGTTCAGTATGTCTTGCATAGGGTGGGACTCGGACTCCAGCAGAGATGACAGTTTAGCCACCATCCTTTTCTCTCCTATCTCCTCCACTGGGTCAAGGCACTGCCCCAGGACAGATCTAGCTTTCTTGATCAATTTGTTCAGTCTCTTCCTATCGGCTGCTGTAATGCCACTGCCCCAGCAGACCACTCCAAAAGTGATGGCTGATGCCACCACCGTATCATAGAATGTCTTCAGCAGCACCCCTTGTACACCAAAAGACCTGAGTCTCCTCAGTAGGAACAGCCTGCGCTGTCCCTTCTTGTATAGTGCATCGGTATTGTGTGACCAGTCTAGTTTATTGTTCAGATGAACACCCAGGAACTTATAGGATGTCACCATCTCAATGTCTGTTCCCTGTATTGTTTACTGGTGCTGTGAGGGGTTGTCCTTGCCTGTGGCAGTCCACCACCAGCTCCTTAGTTTTCCTCGCGTTGATCTAGAGGCAGTTTCGATGGCACCAGTCCATGAAGTCCTGGATAAGTCCTCTGTACTCAGCTTCATCTCCGTTGGAGATGAGGCCGACGATCGCAGAGTCGTCAGAGAACTTCTGTAGATGGCAGTGTGTTGTGTTGTGTGAGAAGTCCGCAGTATTTTTTTTTTTTTTTTGGGGGGGGTGAACAGGAAGGGAGCCAAAACCGTTCCCTGTGGGGCTCCCGTGCTACCGATTATCGTGTCGGACACACAGTCCCAGGTTCTCACAAACTGGCCGATTAGTGAAGTAGTCCAGGATCCATGATGACAGGTGCTGGTCCACCCCTGCGCACAGCAGCTTGTCCTCCAGGATCATCGGTTGGATGGTGTTGAAAGCACTGGAGAAGTCAAAGGTGAGAATTCCTGAATTTCTTTGGATCACAGCATGATGTCTAGTATTTGAGGGTCTTTTGGTCTTCTTCACTTTGTCAGGCAGGTCCTATTTATGCAATTTCTTGAATGAAAACAGGTGTGGCAGTAATCAGGCTTGGGTGTGGCTAGAGAAATTGAACTCAGCTTTCCAAAGATGTGATAAACCACACATTTATGTTTTAACAGGTTTTATTTACAGTATGTTTTTTTCCCTTAATAATAAACACCTTCATTTAAAAACTGCATTTTGTGTTTACTTGTGTTATCATTATCTAATATTTAAATTTGTTTGATGATCTGAAACATTTAAGTGTGACAAACATACAAAAACATGAGAAATCATGAAGGGGCAAAAACTTTTTCAAACCATTGTATGGTCTTTAGGAGAGAAATGTGGAAGGACAGATGGTTGTGGATTTTGCTTAAAGGATGGAAATGGTTGTAGTGAACACATTTCAAGAAGAGAGGAGGAACATACGGTGGGTTACAAGAGTGAAAGAAGGTGCACACAGGTGGACTAAATTTTATACAGAAGGAGCAATCTGAAAGAGAGACTGCAAGGTGGTGTCAGGGGAAAATGTATCTAGTCAAAATTGGAAGGTTGTCTGTAGGGTGACTGAAAAACAAGAAGAGAAAGTGAAGGCAAAGCCAAGGATTAAATGATGGAAGTTAGAGAGGTAAGAATGTAGCACAAAGTTCAGGAAGGAATTGAGACAGGCTCTGGGTGGTAGGGAAGGATTACCAGAGGACTAGGCAAGTATAGTTGAAGTTTTGAAGGAAATTGGTAGAAAGGTATGTAGTGCATCTGCAGGACAGAGGAAGCAAGACAAGGAGACTTGCTGGTGAAATGGTGAAGTACAGGAAAGTATTCAAAGGAAGAAGTTGGCAATGAAAAAGTGGGATAGTCAGATAGTTAGGCTTCATCGAACAATGACCTACAGGTGTTGTTGGGGTGGAGTGTGAGGCTGATAGGATGAGAATAGGCACCTCCAAGGATGAGCCCTTGCTCTTCAAGGGTGGATTGTCTTCTCTGGGTTGGGGATGAGCTCGTGCCCCAAATGGAGTTCTAGTATCTCGGGGTCATATTCATGAGAATGGAGAATAGAGTGGGAGATTGACAGACTGAAGGGAGTGCAGTCTGTCTTTCAATCTCCCATCATTTGCAATGATTTGGATGTTGTACCAGTCTGTTGAGGTGAAGAGGAAGCTGAACCCTAGAGCAAAGATGTCAATTTGAAGTTGGTTCTGCTGGAGGTTTCTTCCTGCTAAAATGAAGTTTTTCTTCTCCACGGTCGCCAAGTGCTTGCGCACAGGGGATTGCCTGATTGCTGGGGTCTTTCTGCAATTGTGGGGGTTGAAAGTGCTGTGAGATGACTGTTGTTGTGAAATGGCGCTATATAAATAAAGTTGAATTGAATTTAGCAGTCAGTCTACATTCTTACCCTCACCTATGGTCAGAAACTTTGGGTAATGACCAAAAGAATGACATCACGGATACGAGTGGCTGAAATGAGCTTTCTCTCTAGGGTAGCTGAACTCAGTCTTAGAAATAAGGTGAGGAGTTCACTTGTTTTAGACAGGTTCAGTGTAAAGTCACTGCACCTCCACATCAGATGAGGGGCAACTTAATCTCCACATCAGAGGAGCCAGGTGAGGTTGTCTGGGTATATGATTATGCTGACTCCTGTGGAGAAGAAGTGTTGTACTACCAGTTTTCAAGAACAAGGGTGATGCTCAGAGCTGTAGAAACTACAAAGGCATAAAGTTGATCAACCATACTATGAAGATATGGGAAAGAGTTGTTGGAGCCAGGCTAAAAAGAGAGGTCACAGTCAGCAAGCAGCAGTATGGTTTCATGCCAAGAAAGGGTACTACAGATGCAATGTTTGAGCACTGAAGGAGAAGTATAGAGAAGATCAGGACTTGCACTGTTTTTGTGGATCTAGATAAAGCATATGATAGGGTGCCAAGAGAGGAAGTGTGGTACTGTATGAGGAAATCAGGAATGGCAGGTAAGTATGTGAGAGTGTTGCAGGACATACTATAAAGAGGATAGTTACATGATGGTGAGATGCACCGTAAGAGTGACCGATGGATTCAGGTGGCAGGTGGAATTACATCAGGGATCAGGTCTGAGCCCCTTCTCTGAGGACACAGACATGATAGATCATGTACATATGTGAACCAGAATGCTTTGTCAGAGCAGAGAGGTTTATAGTTTGAAATCTTCAGATTGACAGTCCCATCCACCGTGGTTTTCAGGCATGCCTCATCTGTTCACCAGATCCATACTGGCCATTGTGCCCCATAGGGCTCCAAGCACTGGTCACTCCAGAACCAGTTACAGAGACTACACCAGCCACAGCTCAGTGGCGAAGAAAAGTATCCTATCTCCCTACCTCTCCTGAAATTTACAGTCTGTGGTGAAAAGTACTTTGAATAGATTATAACGTTTACAACTCTGTCCATTAAAATAATGGAAAACTCCAATGCATGTCAAGTGTTTCCTCATGTGCCTATGTCAGTACATGTGCACCAGTGATTTTAAAACAAACCTTTTTAAAAAGTGATTGACAATGCACTACTGACTATAGACTGACTTTTGCAGATCAAAAGCACATGGAGAGAAAATGCTCCAAAATACAGTTACACCGATGCCACACCTCTTTTAAATGAGTCCCCTTCTTGCGGCATAAAGCGGACGTACAGTCAGTAATTCGACGGTGCAGCACAAAATGTGAAAAACAGACAATGTGCTGACAGAAACTAACAAAACCACTGGTGCGTAAAGCAAAGCAGAACACAAAAGCATGCTTTAGCTCACTGTAACACAGCCCTACAGTATCTCACAAAAGTGAGTACACCCTTAGATTTTTGTAAATATTTTATTATATCTTTCCATGGGACAACACTGAAGATATAGCACCTTGATACAATGTAGTCAGTGCACAGCTTGTATAACAGTGTAAATTTGCTGTCCCCTCAAAATAACTCGGCACACAGCCATTAATGTCTAGACCGCTGGCAACAAAAGTGAGTACACCCATAAGTGAAAATGTCCAAATTGTGCCCAATTAGCCATTTTCCCTCCCTGGTGTCATGTGACTCATTAGTGTTACAAGGTCTCAGGTGTGAATAGGGAGCAGATGGGTTAAATTTGGTGTTATCGCTCTCAGACTCTTTCACACGGGTCATTGGAAGTTCAGCATGGTACCTCATGGTAAAGAACTCTGAAGATCTGAAAAAAAGAATTGTTGCTCTACATAAAGATGGCCTAAGCTATAAGAAGATTGCCAACACTCTGAAACTGAGCTCCAGCATGGTGGCCAAGACCATACAGCGTTTTAACAGGACAGGTTCCACTCAGAACAGGCCTCACCATGGTCGACCAAAGAAGTTGAGTGCACATGCTCAGCGTCATGTCCAGAGGTTGTCTTTTGAAAGTAGACGTATGAGTGCTGCCAACATTGCTGCAGAGGTTGAAGGGGTGCGGGGCAGCCTGTCAGTGCTCAGACCATACGCCGCACACTACATCAAATTGGTCTGCACGGCTGTTGTCCCAGAAGGAAGCCTCTTTTAAAGATGATGCACAAGAAAGCCCAGAAACAGTTTGCTGAAGACAAGCAGACTAAGGACATGGATTACTGGAACCATGTCCTGTGGTCTGATGAGATCAAGATAAACTTGTTTGATTCAGATGGTGTCAAGCGTGTGTGGTGGTAACCAGGTGAGGCGTACAAAGACGAGCGTGTTTTGCCTGCAGTCAAGCATGGTGGTGGGAGTGTCATGGTTTGGGGCTGCATGAGTGCTGCCGACACTGGGGAGCTACAGTTCATTGAGGGAACCATGAATGCCAACATGTACTGTGACATACTGAAGCAGAGCATGATCCCCTCCCTTCAGAAACTGGGCTGCAGGGCAGTATTCCCACATGATAACGACCCCAAACACACCTCCAAGACGACCACTGCCTTGCTAAAAAAACTGAAGGTAAAGGTGATGGACTTGCCAAGCATGTCTCCAGACCTAAACCCTACTGAGCATCTGTGGGGCATCCTCAAACGGAAGGTGGAGGAGCGCAAGGTCTCTAACATCCACCAGCAACACGATGTTGTCATGGAGGAGTGGAAGAGGATTCCAGTGGCAACCTGTGAGGCGCTAGTGAACTCCATGCCCAAGAGAGTTAAGGCAGGGCTGGAAAATAATGGTGGCCAAACAAAATATTGACACTTTGCGCACAATTTGGACATTTTCACTTAGGGGTGTACTCACTTTTGTTGCCAGGGGTTTAGACATTAATGGTTGTGTGTTGAGTTATTTTGAGGGGAGAGCAAATTTACACTGTTATACCAGCTGTACACTGACTACTTTACATTGTGTCAAAGTGTCATATCTTCAGTGTTGTCCCATGACGAGATATAATAAAATATTTACAAAAATGTGAGGGATGGACTCACTTTTGTGAGATACTGTATGTCTCCCAGCTGGTCTGGGAATGCCTTGGTATCCTCCCTGAAGAGCTGGAGGAGGTGAATCAGGAAAGGGAAGTTTGGACTTCTTTGCTCTGACTGCTTCCCATGCAACCCAAACCCACTGACAATGGTAGAAAATGGATAGATGGAGTTATTTATTCATTCATCTATTACCGTTTTTCTGAAAGTTACATTATGTATTTTTTTTATCTGTACGTGGGACACATTTAGCTTACCACATTCAATTTTTGAAAAGCTGACTTGAATGACATTTTCAGTAATGCATAAAATGTTTATTTTTCAGAGATTCTGCATGATTGCAAGAAGAAACTTAAGTCCAAACTGAAGGAAAAGTGTCACCATGTGTTTGCAAAATTCAGAAATCTAAATGAGATCTACACAGAACTGTTAATGGTGGTGGAATGGAACAGAGAGGACTATGTATACCATGAACTTATACAGTTGGAGAATACATGCAGGAATACAGCAAATGCACCAACAGCTATTATATGTGAAGACATCTTTAAAGTCTCAACTAACAAAAGCAAACCAATCAGAACAGTGCTGACAAAGGGAGTGGCTGGCATTGGGAAAACAGTCTTAACTTGGAAATTCACTCTGGACTGGGCTGAAGACAAAGAAAATAAGGACATCCACTTCACATTTCCATTCTCTTTCAAACAGCTGAATGAGCTGAAAGAGGAAAAGTTCAGTATGGTGGAACTCATTCATCACTTCTTTACTGAAACCAAAAAAGCTAGAATCTGTAGCTTTGATCAGCTACAGGTTGTGTTCATCTTTGATGGTCTGGATGAGTGTCGACTACCTCTGAACTTCATTAGCACTAAGAACCTGAATGATGTTAAGGAGTCCAACACAGTGGATGTGCTGATAGTAAACCTCATCAGAGGAGAACTGCTTCCCTCTGCTCACATCTGGATAACCACACGACCCGCAGCAGCCAGTAGGATCCCTTCTGACTATTTAGACAGGGTAACAGAGGTCAAAGGGTTCACTGATCTTCAGAAGAGGGATTACTTTATGAAGAGATTCAAACATGAGAAGCAGGCCAACAGGATTATCTCCCACATAAAAACATCACAAAGCTTTTACACTATGTGCAGTATCCCAGTCTTCTGCTGGATCACTGCTACAGTTCTGGAGAAAGAGTTGAAAACCAGAAAGGAAGGAGAGCTACCCAAGACCATGACTGAGCTGTACACCCACTTTCTGGTTATTCAAGCCAAGCAAAAGAAAGTCAAATATGAAGGAGGCATTGAGGCAGATTCACCCTGGAGTCCAGACAGTGTTAAGATCATTGAGTCTCTAGGAAGATTGGCTTTTGAGCAGCTGAAGGAAGGCAAAATTGAATTCTATGAACCAGACCTGAGTAAATGTGGCATTGATGATGGAGAAGCCTTAATGGAATCGGGAGTGTTCACACAGAACTTTGAAGACGTGAGTGGCATGTACTTTCATAAAGTGTTCTGCTTCACCCATCTCACTGTCCAGGAGTTCATGGCTGCTCTACATGTTCATCAAAAATTTGTCAGCTCTGGTGTTAACTTGCTGGAAGAACAACAAAAAATATCACAGAAGACTGTAACAGAAGAATCTGCAGAGATACACTTCTACCAGAAGGCTGTGGAAAAGGCCTTGCAGAGTCCAGATGGAAAACTGGACTTATTGCTCCGCTTCCTCCTGGGTCTTTCCCTGCAGACCAATCAGACTTTTCTGCGAGGTCTGCTGGCTCAGACAAGGAACAGTTCACAAAACAATCAGAAAACAGTTCAGTACATCAGGAAGAAGATCAGAGAGAAACTGCCTGCAGAGACAAGCATCAATCTGTTCCACTGTCTGAATGAACTAAATGATCATTCTCTAGAGGAGGAGATCCAACAGTCCCTGAGATCAGGAAGTCTCTCCACAGATGACCTGTATCCTGCTCAGTGGTCAGCTCTGGTGTCAATCTTACTGTCATCAGAAAAAGATCTGGATGTGTTTGACCTGAAGAAATACTCTGCTTCAGAGGAGGCTCTTCTGAAGCTGCTGCCAGTGGTCACGGTCTGCAATAGAGCTTTGTAGGCTGATTTGAAAACTATTCAAATCTACAGCGTTATGTTTATTTATATATGACATTAATAGGATATTTAATTCTCATTTTTTCAGGCTGGGGAGTTGTAACCTCTCAGAGAGAATCTGTGAAGCTCTGTCCTCAGTTCTCAGCTCCCATTCTGCTAGTATGAGAGAGCTGGACCTGAGTAACAACAACCTGAAGGATCCAGGCGTGAAGATTCTGTCTGATGGACTGAAGAGTCCACAATGTAGACTGGAGACTCTCAGGTCTGCATATTGTTAATTGTTGATCAACTTGGTTGGTTTATCATCCAAATATTTGTTTACACATTTCACGTTTTGTGCAAAAAATATAAAACTTCTTTTATGATGTTTTATTTACTCTTGAAGATGCCATAAAACACATTTTACAATTTTATGTTACATTAAATGAACAGCTCTTGTGTTCTAATTGTGAGTGCTGGGAGCCACTCTGTAGTATAACCAACTCTCTTTCCTTCTCCCCCATGTTTATTCTCAGACTCTTGTTTGACTCTTGTTTAAACTCAATATAAAGTCCACAGTGCTGCCCACTGTTGCAGTGCCCCTACTTGAAAATCTTTCCCTGCCTCTGTATACTAGAAAAGGTGTGGCTGCCTCTCATGTTTAATACCATCTTTTCCAGTTTCCAACAGAAACTGGAAAAAAAAAAAACGTCATTCATTGGTGACAATGATCAGATAAAGAGCGATCACAAACGGGAGTATTATTGGAATGGCATTTTTTTTTACTTTATTTATACAGGGAAGGCCCATTGAGAGGCATCCACTCTTTTTCAAGGATGCCTTGTTCACATTCACACAGATACACATTCACACCTGGAGGCTGCCCAGTACAACCACAGATTGTCATGTGGCCACTGAGCAGCTCCACTGGAGCTAAAGGTGGTTCAAGGGCACCACAGTGGAGTTAATGAGGGTGGGGCAAACACTGCTGTTTCATCTGTCCCACCCAGATCTGATCCTGCCGGTCCAGGGATTGAACCAGTGACCATCCAGTCACCATTGTGTTATCAATTTCTCTTATTGATAACATGGTGGGCAGCATGGTGGTGCAGTGGTTAGCATTGTTTCCTAACAGCTAGAAGGTTCCAGGTTCAAATCCCCAAGCTGGCAGGGGTAGGAACCTTTCTGTGTGGAGTTTGCATGTTCTCCCTGTGCTGCGTGGGTGTACTCCGGGGGCTCCGGTTTCCTCCCACAAACCAAAGACATGCATGTTGGGTTAACTGGTTGTTCTAAATTATCCCTAGATATCTGTCTCCTATAGGCCCTTAGAATAGAGGGTTCGTACTAGTGAAGCGCTTTGAGGAGTCTTTGAGACTAGAAAAGTGCTATATAAGTGCAGGCCCTTATTAAAGAATCTGAGAGCCAACACAAGTGAGGGCCCCTTAGCTTTATTTAGAGGCGGCAGACAGCTTTTATCTTTACCATTACATTGGAAATGTTAGTTTATTTTAATATACGGTGGGGCAAAAAAGTATTTAGTCAGCCACCAATTGTGCAAGTTCTCCCACTTAAAAGATGAGAGAGGTCTCCAGTTTTCATCATAGGTATACCTCAACTATGAGAGACAAAATGACAAAAAAAAAAAAGATCCAGAAAATCACATTGTCTGATTTTTAATGAATTTATTTGCAAATTATGGTGGAAAATAAGTATTTGGTCAATAACAAAAAGTTCATCTCAATACTTTGTTATATACCCTTTGTTGGCAAGGACAGAGGTCAAACGTTTTCTGTAAGTCTTCACAAGGTTTTCACACACTGTTGCTGGTATTTTGGCCCATTCCTCCATGCAGATCTCCTCTAGAGCAGTGATGTTTTGGGGCTGTCGCTGGGCAACACGGACTTTCAACTCCCTCCAAAGATTTTCTATGGGGTTGAGATCTGGAGACTGGCTAGGCCACTCCAGGACCTTGAAATGCTTCTTACGAAGCCACTCCTTCGTTGCCCAGGTGGTGTGTTTGGGATCATTGTCATGCTGAAAGACCCAGCCACGATTCATCTTCAATGCCTTGCTGATGGAAGGAGGTTTTCACTCAAAATATCACGATACATGGCCCCATTCATTCTTTCCTTTACACGGATCAGTCGTCCTGGTCCCTTTGCAGAAGAACAGCCCCAAAGCATGATGTTTCCACCCCCATGCTTCACAGTAGGTATGGTGTTCTTTGGATGCAACTCAGCATTCTTTCTCCCCCAAACACGACAAGTTGAGTTTTTACCAAAAGGTTCTATTTTGGTTTCATCTGACCATATGACATTCTCCCAGTCCTCTTCTGGATCATCCAAATGCTCTCTAGCAAAGTTCAGATGGGCCTGGACATGTACTGGCTTAAGCAGGGGGACACGTCTGGCACTGCAGGATTTGATTCCCTGGCGGCGTAGTGTGTTACTGATGGTAGCCTTTATTACTGTGGTCCCAGCTCTCTGCAGGTCATTCACTAGGTCCCCCCGTGTGGTTCTGGGATTTTTGTTCACCGTTCTCATGATCATTTTGACCCTACGGGGTGAGATCTTGTGTGGAGCCCCAGATCGAGGGAGATTATCAGTGGTCTTGTATGTCTTCCATTTTCTAATAATTGCTCCCACAGTTGATTTCTTCACACCAAGCTGCTTACCTATTGCAGATTCAGTCTTCCCAGCCTGGCGCAGGTCTACAATTTTGTTTCTGGTGTCCTTTGACAGCTCTTTGGTCTGGTCCATAGTGGAGTTTGGAGTCTGACTGTTTGAGGTTGTGGACCGGTGTCTTTTATACTGATAACGAGTTCAAACAGGTGCCATTAATACAGGTAACGAGTGGAGGACAGAGGAGCCTCTTAAAGAAGAAGTTAGAGGTCTGTGAGAGCCAGAAATCTTGCTTGTTTGTAGGTGACCAAATACTTATTTTACCGAGGAATTTACCAATTAATTCATTAAAAATCCTTCAATGTGATTTTCTGGATTTTTTTTCTCATTTTGTCTCTCATAGTTGAGGTATACCTATGATGAAAATTGGAGACCTCTCTCATCTTTTAAGTGGGAGAACTTGCACAATTGGTGGCTGACTAAATACTTTTTTGCCCCACTGTAAATGTGTAACATATGAAGCTTGTTAACTGGAATGGTGGCCTAGAGGTAGAGCATCCACCCCACAACATACTGGTTGTGGGTTCATGTCCTGGCAAGATCATACCAGAGCCCATATGAAAATGGTACTCTGCCAGCATACTACAATGGGGGAAGAAAAGTTGGTTTGGGGAGGGGGTACACCAGCTAGTGCCAGTAGTAAGGCTGGATAAATGGGGAGGGTTGCATCAGGGAGAACATCCGGTGTAAAAATCCTTGCTAAATCAACAAGCGATATCGGGTGGTGATACACTGTAGTGACCCTGAAAAGGAGCAGCCGAAAGAAGAAGACTGTATGTAGTATGTTGTGGCTACTTAGTTCCTTCAAAAACATGTTGAGGGCATACCCCATGGTTGTGGAAGATTTCACTGTTTCAGAAGGGTAATTATTGGCCTACATCAAGCATTAATAAAAATTTAGAAGACTGATACTGAAACTACTGCAATTGGTTTCATAGCTCTCTAACTTAACTTTAAAAAGTGGAAGGATATTGTTGAACCACAATCTTCTCAGATGAAATGTGGTCCCACTTTCCCATCATCAGTAGAAGATCTTCGCAAGAAAAAAAATATAATTCTGGACTGAAGTAAAACATTCCTTAAGCTTATTAAAACAATGCCAGGGTGAATGTGTAATCACAGCTAAAGGTAATCCAAGGAGATAATGGTGTGTGATGCTTTGCTGGCTAGGGATTATATTCTCTTGTTTCCTTTTCTTATTGTGGGGCTTTAGTCAAAGGCACTGCCTTGGATTGGTGATCTGTCCAGGGTGTACCCTGTCTCTTGCCCAAAGATGCTGGAATAGGTTCCAGCCCTCCTGCGACCCAAAAAGGATTAAGCAGTAGAAGATGGATAATCAAAGGCAAAAGCACATTTTGATGTTAGATGGGTGCACTTCAGTGTTGATATTTGCAAAGATATAACCAACAAGAAAAGTACTCAGAGAGCGCATACCTCCACCAAGGCTCCTTCTGTCTCTCATGGATCATCTCCAAAATGTAATGGGTTTGTTTTAGAGGATTTTTGCTAACACAGTGTGAGGAGATAAGAGCCTTGGTGGAGGTATGCATTCTCGGATCATCACCAAAGTATTATGGGTTCGTCTCTAGCCCAAAGACCACCTCTGGTAACAATTTCATCCAAATCCATCCAGTAGTTTGGTGGTGTTGATGATGGCTTCCTTGACAGGCTTGATGAGAAAATTGCTGCATATTTTGCTTCTCATTCTTTGATGTTTAATGGAGGCTTACATCAAACACATTGTGTTAAACAATCTTCACACTGGATGAAGACCCTGCTATGACCTACGAAATCAGCCAGAACATGGCTGGTCTTTGCAGGGTCGTGGCAAGGTCTACAGGAGCATATTAAAAAAAACATACCGAGATCCTCATTACATATTGAGTTATGATGTGAGTGATGAGATATGAGTTTTGCACTTGTCAGAATTTCCTTAGTGAGGTTGTGGTGGTCAGTCGCATCATGTCAAGGTCCTGGATGGAGTGCAATGGCAGCAGTGGCACCTGATTAAAGCAGTGAGCCCATGTCTGCAAGTACTGCCACATATACTGTACTTTAAGGAAATAAAGTAATAAATAAAAAAAATAGGCCTAGTGGTATGAAATAATAAAGTGTAATCTGAGATAATTTTGTTCAGTGTTTGCCTTATAGTTGTTTACAGTTAGGTCCATATATACATGTATATTTGGACAGTGACATAAGTTTTGTTATTTTAGCTGTTTACCAAAACATATAAAAGATGCCTCCTGATGCCCCTGAAATGAGTTTTTGTATAAAAATGGTTGCAGTTCCTAAACCGTAACTTCTAAACCGTAACTCTAATTTGGATGTAAATACACTCAAATTAAAGCGGAGAGTCTGCACTTTAAGCCCCTATTGATAAGTAGTTGTGGCCTAATGGTTAGGGATGTGGACTGGTGAGCGGAGGGTCACAGGTTGTATCCCTGGACTGGCAGGATTAGATCTGGGTGGGACAGCTAACACAGCAGTGTTTGCCCCACCCTCCTTAACCCCACTGTGGTGCCCTTGAGCAAGGCCCTTAACCCCAACTGCTCCAGTGGAGCTGCTCAGTGGCCACAGGTCAATCTGTGGTTGTACTGGGCAGCTTCCTGATGTGAATGTGTATCTGTGTGAGTGTGAACAGGGCGTCCTTGGAAAAAGAGAGGTTGCCTCTCAATGGAACTACCCTGTATAAAATAAAGGTTAAATAAAAAATTAAAATGAAATCCAGCTGCAACCAGAAGTGTCCATACACTGTATAAAAACACAACTTTTTTTCTCACTGCCTGGCATTAAATCAAACTAAACTTTTCCTGTTATAGATCAGGTAGGATTGCCAAAATTAATTCTATTTGCTAAATATTTTTAGAGAATTTTTTTAACTTCCAAGTTAAAAATTTGTATACATTAAAATTGCTACACCTTTAAACATTTTGGGAAAGCCCAGATAATGATGTCATGGTTCTGGAAGCTTCTGATAGATTAATTGACAAAATTTGAGTTAATTGGAGGAACACCTGTGGATATATTTTAAGGCATGCCTCAAACACACTGCTTCCTTGTGTGACAGCATGGGAAAACTGCTCCAGTGGAGCAGCTCAGTGGCCACAGGTCAATCTGTGGTTGTACTGGGCAGCTTCCTGATGTGAATGTGTATCTGTGTGAGTGTGAACAGGGCGTCCTTGGAAAAAGAGAGGTTGCCTCTCAATGGAACTCTCAAAGCACTTGGCGATCCCGTCGCCAAGTGCTTGCTCACAGGGGATCGCCTGATTGCTGGGGTCTTTCTGCAACTGTGGGGGTCCTCCCTACAGTTGATAGTGCTATGAGATGACTGTTGTTGTGAAATGGCGCTATATAAATAAAGTTGAATTGAATTGAATTGAATTGAAAATTAAATGAAATCAGTGAGGATATCAAGAAGGGAACTGTGGACCTCCACAAGACTGGTATAATTTCCAGATTCCTGAAGGTGCCACCTTCATATATTCAAACAATGCAAGTATAAACACCACGGGACTGTCCAGCCATTATACCGCTCAGGAAGGAGTGGGGGAGGTTTGCAAGCCTGAGAACACTATCCCACTTCTGAAGTACAGGGGTGGCAGCATCATGTTGTGGGGGTGTTTTGCTGCAGGAGGGACTGGTGCACTTCACAAAATAGATGGCATCATAAAGAAAAAACATTGTGGAAATATTAAAGCAAAATCTAAAGTCAATAGCCAGGAAGTTGAAGCTTGGATGCAAATGGCTCTTCCAAATGGACAGTGACCTAAGCATAGAGTCAAATTAATTACAAAGTGGCTTAAGGAGAACAAAGTGAATGTTTTGGAGTCGCCATCACAATGCCCTGATCTCAATCCCATAGAAAATTTGTGGGCAGAGCTGAAAATACGTGTGCGAGAAAGGCGGCCTACAAACCTGACTCAGTTATACCTGCTCTGTCAGAAGGAATGGGCCAAAATTCCAGCAAACTATTGTGAGAAGCTTGTGACAGGATATCCAAATGTTTGACCCAAGTCATACAGTTTAAAGGCCATGGTACCAAATACTAACGAACGATATGTTAACTTCTGACTGTGAAGAAAGCAATAAAAAAAAATCTATAAAAACTTATTTAGCAAATATAAAAAATTATTTAGCAAATAGAAATGATTCTGGTAATCCTAACTGACCTAAAATAGAAAAGTCTGATTTAATGTCAGACAGTGAGGAAAAACGGCTGTGTTTTTAAACAGTATGTAAACTTCTGGTTTCAACTGTAACTATTTGAAATATGTTTTCGTAAACGGCTATGAATACATTTCTGAATGAGCATGAAAATTCAGAGCCTTTAAAAACTAAATGTACAGATATCTTGCCAAACAGTGGAGGAGTGAGATCAGTTACAAAAGGAAACGTTTATCTTCAGGAGGAGATATTGAAGTGTTCACTTCAATATCCTTCTTATATTTTTATAGAAAAACGTTGGAGGGATAAAAGCTGCCAGTCCACACTTGATGACAGGTTACATCAGTATGATACTGCATTTAGAGCAGATACCATTTCTTTTTGGAATAGAGCACATATGTCGGTTATTATTTTTGGAGGAAAAGCTGATCTGACCAACATCAGTAGCAACAAGGTCCAGTGGAAATCAAGACCGTTCAGAGGCCACTGACAACAAACAACTTCCATTTCTTAATAATAGACTTCACTGTGCTTCTACAGGTGCATCTCAGTAAATTGGGATGTCATTGAAAAGTTGATTTATTTCAGTAATTCAGTTAAAAAAAATGAAACTCATGTATTATATATAGATTCATTACACAGAGTGATACATTTCAAGTGTTTTATTTATTTTAATTTTGATGATTACGGCTTACAGCCCATGAAAACCCCAAATTCAGTTTCTCAAAAAATTAGAATATTACATAAAATTAATTTTAAAAAATAGTTTTTAAATAGAAATGTTGGCCGACTGAAAAGTATGTCCATGTACACATTCAATACTTGGTCGGGGTTCCTTTTGGATTAATTACTGTATCAATGTGGCGTGGCATGGAGGTGATCAGCCTGTGGCACTGCTGAGGTGTTATGAAGGTCCAGATTGCTTTGATAGTGACCTTCAGCTCGTCTGCATTGTTGGGTCTGGTGTCTCTCATCTTCCTCTTGACAATACTCCATAGATTCTCTGTGGGGTTTAGGTCAGGAGAGTTTGCTGGCCAATCAAACAGTGATGCCATGGTCATTAAACCAGGTTTTGATACTTTTGGCAGTGTGTGTGTGGGGGGCAAGTCCTGCTGGAAAATGAAATCAGCTTCTCTATAAAACTTGTCAGCAGAGGGAAGCATGAAGTCCTCTAAAATTTCCTGGTAGACAACTGTGCTGACTTTGCACTTGATAAAACACAGTAAACCAATACTAGCAGATGACATGGCTCCCCAAATCATCACTGATTATGGAAACTTCACATTGGACCTCAAGCAACTTGGATTATGTACCTCTCCAATCTTCCTCCAGACTCTAGGACCTTGATTCCAAATGACAGGAATTGGCACCTGATTTGGGGAGTGATGTCATCTGCTGGTGTTTATCCACTGTGCTTTATCAAGTGCGAAGTCAGCACAGCAGTCTATCAGGAAATTTTAGAGCACTTCATGCTTCCGTAGGCTGACAAGCTTTATGGAAAGAACTAATTTCCATTCATCCATCTTCTACTGCTTTTCTGGGGATCCGTGTCGCGGTGGCAGCAGTTCAAGTAGAGAAGTCAAAACTTCCCTCTTCCCATCCACCCCTTCCAGCTCTTCAGAAGGGACACCAAGGCGTTCTCAGGCCAGCTGAGAGGCAGTCTCTCCAGCGTGTCCTGGGTCTGCCCTGGGGTCTCCTTCCAGAGGCATGTGCCCGAAACACCTCGAGTAGGAGGTGTCAAGAAGGCATCCTGATCAGATGCTCAAACCACCTCAACTGGGTCTTTTCGATGTGGAGGAGCAGCGGCTCTACTATGCGCCTCTCCTGGATAACTGAGCTACTCACCTCATCTCGCAGGGTGACTCCAGCAACCCAACAGAGAAATCTCATTTCAACCACTTGTTTCAGCAGTCTCGTTCTTTCGGTCGTTACCCAAAGTTCATGACCATAGGTGAGGGTAGAAAGGTAGATTGAGCGGTAAATTGGCAGCTTTGCTTTAGAGCTTAGCTCCTTCGTCACCACAACAGACCGGTACAACGTCCGCACTGCAGATGCTGCTTTGATTCATCTGTCAATCTCCCGCTCCATTTTCCCGTCACTCGTGAATAAGACCCTAAGATACTTAAACTCCCCCACTTCGGGCAGGACCTTGTCCCCAACTTGGAGAGGACAATCCACCCTTTTCCAGCTGAAGACCATGGACTCTGATTTGGAGGTACTGATTCTCATCCCGGTCGCTTCACACTCGATAGCAAACCGCTCCAGTAAGACCTGTAGGTCATTGTTCGATGAAGTAAACATTACAACATCATCTGCAAACAGTAGATCCTGTAGTCACCAAATATGACACCCTCTCTTCATTGGCTGCACCTAGAAATTATGAACAGGATCGGTGACGAAGGGAAGCCTTGGCGGAGTCCAACTCTCACTGGAAACGAGTTTGACTGATTGTTGGCAATACGACCCAAACTCTTGCAACGGTTGTATAGAGACCGGACAGCGCATAGCAATGAGCCCAATACTTCATACCCCACTTCGGCAACCTCAGCCCCTGTGATAGGTGAATCATCCCCCTCGTGGTCAGGCTCGGCTTCCACAATGGAAGATGTATCAATGGGATTGAGGAGATCCTCAAAGTATTCCTTCCACTGCCCAACAATGTCCCCAGTCAAAGTCAGCAGCTCTTCGTCTGCACCATACACAGTATGGACAGGTACTATAGCTGCTTCCCTCTTCTGAGTTGCCGGAAAGTTTGCCAGAATCTGTTTGAGGCAGGCAGATTTTGCCGTTTCTACGTGGGAATCGGTATTACTGCCACTAAGCAGTGTGACATGACATGTGTTAATACTTTTGCATACTTAATTTCAGAGCTTTGACATTTGTTTTTTTTTGTGGGGGGGGGGGGATTTTTTAACTTAACTTTAGCTCTCAAATCTCACCACAATGTAATCATTGAGTTTTGGCTGCCTCATTCTGTCTCCGCTCACTCCACTTGTGGTTTGAAACCACGTTTTTTTCAGTCTGCCCCAGGGCAGCTGTGCCTACAGAGGTAGTTTAGCTCCATCAGGTGACTAATGGACTCAGTATAGAGACACAGTTCTCACTTTAAACATCATTAGAGGCACTGTGTAAATGCAATCCATTATTATGAATATTATTATAAAAAGGGATAATGGTGAAGGTGCGGCAGCATGAAATAAAGCGGCGTTGTTGGAGGTTTTAAGTAGAGTTTTATTATATCATACCACCATCACGAGCTCCGCTCCCGGCGCCGTGCATGAGCGCCGAGAGCGAGCCCACGGCTCTCAGAGAAGGGACACAAAGTCTGTGTCCTGCAGCAGGGTTGAAGTCAGATTGAGAGTGAGAGGAAGTGTTACAGAACCTGTGCAGTATTTATACCCAACTCAAACAATACATCAAGGCAGTGTCACAGCAGTTGGTCTGATCAAAGGGACTGCAGAACAGGCATGAGATATTTGCATTTGTGAGACATACATCACAATAGGCAGATTTGCTAGACTCTGCTCCAGGTGCAGAACAAAGAGGTTAACAGGCACATCTACATATTGATCTGAGTCTCTAGGTCACAGTAAGGACAGGACGCATGAACACAATGCATGAGAGGCAACATTAACATCACAAGGCATGAATGGCACATTACGTCTCAGTAGTGTAGCGGAAAAAACCAGGAGTAGCGAGTTGTCTGTCCTTAGTCTGTTGTGGGGGTTAACCGAACCACCACAAAGGGTAATATTTTTGACTTTCCTTGTACCTTTATTTATTTATTTATTTATTTATTTTGTAATTCTAGACTGTCAAAGTGTCTTGCCACAGAAGAGGGCTGTACTTCTCTGGCCTCAGCTCTTATGTCCAACCCCTCCCATCTCAGAGTACTGGACCTGAGTAACAACAGCCTAAAAGATTCAGGAGTGAAGACATTTAGACTGGGTAATCCAGATTGCCGAGTGGAGACTCTGAGGTCAGAACACAGATGATTATTGATAGTTAAAGATTTTAGTATAATTATGGTTAAAAAATTTAACCTGTCTTTTTGACTTCATGACATTTTTCTAACTCCAGCCTTTCAGGGTGTCTGATAACAGAGGAAGCCTGTGCATCCCTGGCTTCAAGTCTGAGGTCCAGCCCTTCCCATCTCAGAGTTCTGGATCTGAGTAACAATAACCTGAAGGATTCAGGAGTAAAGACACTTGGACTGGAGAATCCACATTGTAGATTGGAGATTCTCAGGTGACAATAGAAATGAATATTTACAAGTTTAAGATTTTGGTGTCCTGATGAGGATGATCTGACTTTTCCTCTTTCATTTTGACTTTATTACATCGACACTGACATTTTTCTAACTCCAGCCTTTCAGGGTGCCTAATCACAGAGGATGGCTGTGCTCCACTGGCTTCAGCACTGAAGTCCAACCCCTCCTATCTGCGAGAGTTGAACCTGAATAACAACAGTTTGAAAGATTCAGGAGTTAAGATTCTGTCAACTGGATTGAAGAGTCCACATTGCAGACTGGAGACTCTAAGGTCAGGATACCAATAATCACAGGCATCATACTAATTGAAGCACCGTAATGCCCCACCCTCCACACATAACACAGTTCTCACTGACAGGTGTAATGTTATTCTCCTAGTTAATAATGGTGGGGGGAAAAAATGAAAAGCGACTCTTTAGGTAAACTTTTTAAATAATTTTATATAAAAAATTTCAAATAGGACAGATTAGGGTTGTGGGGGAGAATGCAGACGGTGTGACATCACGAGACAACACGAGACCCTGTACAAGATTCAAAATGACAGCGCCTTGTTTCTAAAAATTGCAAACAAACTTTTTTCTTTCCTGCGACTTTTCCCTTCATTTCTGTTTTTGTCTTTACATTCAAACAAGATAAAATTGGACTATAACAACCAGCAACCTGGAACCTCTTGAGGAATACAGTGCATCCGGAAAGATTCACAGTGCTTCAGTTTTTCCACATTTTGTTATGTTACAGCCTTATTCTAAAAAATAAAAGATAAAAAAAAAGTTGTGCTGACCAGTAATACAACATAAAGTTTGGACATTTCAGACCTCCACGATCAAATGGTAAATATAGTAAGGACCGACGTGATCTAGCCTTCCTATTGTTCCATATGAATTCCACTAACTTTTTTTTAATTCTAGAGAATAGATCTGAAGGTGGTGGTAAATGAATGTATTGAAATAAATATAATATTTTGGGTAAGATATTACTTTTAAGTATATTAATTCTCCTGATCATCGACATTGGTAGTGACATCCATCTCCGAAGCAACTCATTAATATCTGTCATTAAGGCTTCATAGTTGGCACTGGCGACTGATTCTAACTTAGGCACAATTTGAATTCCTAAATATTTAAACTGATTTACAACACTGAATTGATTTACCTCAGGAGCTGGGTGATTTCTCTAAGTCTCATTTAGCATTAATATTGAAGATTTAGTTTTATTTATTTTATATCCTGATATTTCCCCAAAGTTCTTTATTAAATTTAACAAGGTCGGAATTGATTTTTTAAGATTCGACATAAACAAAATTATGTCATCAGCATACAGGGAGATTTTATGTTCTGTTGGTCCTACTTTAATTCCATATATTTGTGGATGTAAACGTACTGCCATCGCTAAAGGTTCAATTGCCATAGTGAACAGTAAAGGTGAAAGTGGACAGCCTTGTCGACATCCCCGGGAGACAGCTAGCCACCAGGGCTGCTCGGAGAGGCGCTCTGGCCACCGGCAGAGTGAAGAGGCCTCGCCGTCACAAGCCCGTGGCTCTGAGAGAGATCCATCGCTACCAGAAATCCACGGAGCTGCTCATCCGTAAGCTGCCCGTCCAGCGCCTGGTGAGGGAGATCACTCAGGACTTCAAGACCGTCCTGCGTTTCCTGAGCTTCGCCGTCATGGCTCTGCAGGAGACCAGCGAGGCCCACCTGGTGGTCTCTTCTTCGGTAAGGGGGTCACCATCATGCCCAAAGACTTCCAGCTGGCCCGCTGCATCCGCGGAGAGAGAGCTTAGACTTTTTGCTGCACATTCACCAGCCATAATGCTCTGCACTGTGTGTCTATATATATATACATTTATAGTAATATGGACATATGTTTACTAGATGTTGTTTTTTCTTGCCTTCTGATTGTTGCTCTGAGTGTTGCTATCCCTTTGCTGTTGCAATCCTGGAATTTCCCCATTGTGGGACTAATAAAGGCTTATCTTATCTTATCTTATCTTATCTTATCCTCTATTGATTTTTATTGATTTTGAGATATTGCTATTTGTTAGGATTTCTGCTGTAGCATTATTGTATATGATCTGAACCCATTTTATGAAATTATTTCCAAGTCCAAACCTTTGTAGGACTTCAAAAAGAAAGGGCCATTCAACCCTATCAAAGGCCTTTTCAGCGTCCAATGATA
Organism: Pholidichthys leucotaenia; assembly: GCA_020510985.1. NCBI lineage: Eukaryota > Metazoa > Chordata > Actinopteri > Cichliformes > Pholidichthyidae > Pholidichthys > Pholidichthys leucotaenia. The sequence goes on along the minus strand of CM035842.1, from coordinate 32,315,764 downwards.
GGAGAGCTGTATCCGGTGCTTCTTTATTAGAATAAATAATATTAAATAGTCTTCTTACATTATGGAAGCCCTGTCTTCCCATTATAAAGCCATTCTGATCTCGGTTAATAATATTTGGTAATATTTCTTGTAGTCGTCTTGCTAAAATTTTACAGATTATTTTAAGGTCAGCATCTAATAGGCTTATTGGTCTCATGTTTTCACATTTATTAGAGGGTTTACCTGGTTTTGGCAACAGTATAATTAAGGCATTATTCATGTATGGTGATAAATTACTATTTTGAAATACTTCTAAAACCATTTCCAAAAATGGTTTTATTAATTTATTCTTAAATTTTTTTTATAGAGGTCAACTGGAAGACCATCAGGTCCCGCACTTTTTCCTGATTTCATATTATCAATGGCTAGCCCAACTTCTTCTTGACTAATTTTTGACTCTAGTATCTCCCTATTTTCATTTGGAATACATGGTATAGATAATCCGTCCAAAAACCCATTTAGTTTTGTTAAGTCGGTTTCATTTTTTGTATCATATAATTTTTCATAATAATCTCTAAAAGCACTATTAATTTCTAAAGGATCTACAACTGCCTGTCCGTTACTTATAATACTGGTAATTGGTGTTTTAAATTCTAATTGTTTTATCTGCCATGCCAATAATTTCCCTGATTTTTCACCTTGTTCATAAAAGGTTTGCTTCAATCTTAGAAGACTCGAGGCAGCTCTATTCGCTGATTTTTTTTGTCATATTCAGCTCTCAGAATCAGTAATTCGTTCTCTAATTTTGGATTACTTCCTGCATACACTTTTTCTTGAAGAATTTTTATTTTACGTTCCAATTGGACTCTCTCCTCTCGAGTCTTCCTAGATTTTGAACCTGTATAACTAATAATATGCCCCTTAATAAAAGCTTTGAAAGCCTCCCACTTTATACATGCTGATGTTTGTGTAGTATTGATATCAAAGAACTCATCTATCTGTTTTTCTATGTACTTAACAAATTCCTCATCCTGAAGCCATTTATGCTGAAATTGCCACCTACCTGGAACCTTTGTCAATTTCTTATTTACATATATTAGACAGCAGGGTGCATGATCAGAGATCACAATGTTATCATAGAAACAGTTTTGAATCGTGGACTTTAATTCTGTGGAGATCAAAAAATAGTCAATACGTGAAAATGTCTTTGTGCTTTGACTTGTGGTTTCATTTCTCTCCATATATCTAGCAATCTCAATTCTTTCATAAAATGATTAATGGTCATCCTACATCCATTGTGCGTACATTCCTGTCCTGTTGATCTATCTATACTGGGATTCAATGTACAATTAAAATCCCCTGCTATTATATGTTGCCCTGTGAGTGATGCTAAAGTAAGAAATAAATTAACAAAGAAGTTTTGATCATCTATATTGGAACCATATATGTTCACCAGATTTATATTTACCTCCGCCAGGCCGAAAAGGCCAGGAGGAGGTTATGTTTTTGCCAGGGTTTGTGTGTTTGTCTGTCTGTCTGTCTGTCTGTTTGTCTGCTGGTTAGCAAGATAACTCAATAAGTCTTGGACGGATTTCCATGAAACTTTCAGGCGTTGTTGGAAATGGTACAAGGAAAAACTGATTAAATTTTGGGGATGATCCGCATCACCGTCTGCATACAGGAATTTTTTAAAGCATTTTTCCACACTGTGACATATGGCCATTTTCAACATGTGCGCAGGCGCAATGGACGGCGCTGGGCGTCGTGTCTGACCAACACAAACTCCGCCTTCTTCAACGTTTTACCCACAAAAGCATGCGGAAAACACTGGTGGCCTGGGCCCGCCAGCCATAGGCGCTGCGCACATTGCGCTGGTCGTCGTGTCTGACCAACACAAACTCCGCGTTCTTCAACGTTTTAGGCACAAATGCACGCGGAAAACACTGCTGCCCTGGGCCCGCCAGCGTGCGTGTTTTTGCGCCACGCTGCAAAACCTGACACGGCCACCTGTCCGCCGCCCGATTATTTGCCACAAATTCCTCGCCCAGCTATAGGCGCTGCGTAAAAATGACCTCTCTGCCGGGGAAAATTCGAAATTCTGTTTTGCCGCGGAGCGCAACCCCAATAATTTATAATTTATAATTTCATGAGTTTGTTTTTTTAAAATAATTCTGTTGAACCACAATATAATATAAAACCCACGGCAACCTGTCTAACCAATCTGCATCCGTCAGTGGAGGAGATGGACACACCAACACTTCAGCTTATTACCTCCGCCAAGGAGGCAATGCTTTTACTACCGTAAAACGGGGCTATAAGGGATGGCGGGGTAATATGGGACACTTTTCTAAATGTAATTCTGCTTTTTTAATTTTGCTTCCGCCTAGATTTGATGAAGGATTCATGGATATTTCACAATAACAACACAACTCAGCGTCCTGCTCAAAATAAAAAAAGCAGAATTACATTTAAAACATTTCCCAGAAAAGTGTCCCTTATCAACCCGCCGTCCCTTATAGCCCCGTTTTACACTACTGAACCACTAATCCTATCACTATCACATTGATTGTCATTCATTAATTGTCTGTTTATTGCACTGTCCATGTCAAATAAACAAATAATCATTGTGAATCCAATTGCTAGTCATATCTTTTCATGCTCAGGGAATCTGAAAACATACACACAAACACTGTATGGGGGGAACTGTGCCGCTTGGCGGAGGTCTGCGCTCTCCGAGTGCTTTTCTAGTTTCTAATAACAAAGATCCTTGTATGATTAGATATCTTCCCAATTTATCTCCAATTACATTTTTCACTTGAAATGGAACTGTTTTATGTATGAGAGTCATAACTCCCCTGCCTCGGGATGAAAATGATGAGGTGAACACACTTCCCTGCCATCTGCTCCTTATTCTTTTTACATCCTCCTCTATTAGAGGAGTTTCTTTTAAAAACACAATTTTTGAACCTATATCTTTTATTTTATTAAAAACTTGTTTAAGTTTTTTTTAGATTTTGTAGACCTCTGCAATTTCATGATGTTAAATTAAGATTAACACTTTGGTCTATGATCGATAAAGAGTTTGAGATTACCTTGCAAAATAAGCATGCTCATACAGAGAAGCAAAAACATGGATGGTTGAACATTCATCCCACAAACTACACAAAAACAAATTCCCCTTCCCCACATTCGTGGTAATCCCCCCAAAATCAAAAAAAAAAATTCTGTCTCCCATTATAGCCAGTGACTGCTCCTCACCCGCGAGGTTCAGTCAAACCACTCACTCTTTCCTCCTCTCAATCACCCTGTCTCTGCTACTTTTAATGACATGACAATAACTCTCTTCTGTAGTTTTTCCAACTTAACTCCAAAATTTTATAGCAACTTTGTACATCATAGCTTTTTTTATATATAATACAATCTATATTTTGTAGACATGTTATATGTTTCAGATCAGTCAGATACTTGTAAACATGCTTAAATATTCTACCTTTATATCTTGTTCTTGCTTCATGCTTGGCTCTCGCCAGTCTCTCCTTGGATCTGTTTAATGAGTTCCTGCGCCTCCTGAGGGGTCTTGAAGATATGGGTTCTCCCTTTATATGTGACCAGCAGTCTTGCCGGATGAATCACCCCATGACGAATCCCGAGGCTGCGCAGCTCTTTACGGGCGGGGTCAAACTGTTTCCTTAATTGTTGGATTCCTGTGGCCAAACCTGGGTAGAACCGCACCTGATGATCCTGGTATTTGATTTCTCCTTTAGTACGCGCTGCGTTGGAGACCGTCATCTTGTCTCTGTAGCTGAGGAACTTCATAATCAGCGTCCTCGGTGGTGTTTTCTTATCTCTCGGTGGGCCGATTCGGTGTGCGCTCTCCAAGACGACCGATGACTGTAGATCTGCGTTGTTCAGCGCCTCTGGAATCCACTTTTCCAAAAAGGAACATGCATCCTGTCCCTCCGTATCCTCCGGGAGGCCCACCAGCCTTAAATTATTCCGTCTCGACCGGGATTCTAAGTCCAGGACGTTATCTTCCAGACGTTTATTTTTTAATTCCAATGTTTGGACCTTTAATTGTAGGCTGGTGACGTCATCTTCAGCGTTGGAGATCCGGAGCTCCGCCTGCGAAACTCGTTCCATACAGTCGCTTATTTCTTTTCTCATGCCTTCTATCGCTGCTATAATCCCGTCAAACTTAGACGAAAAGTCTGCTCTCATAGCACTGATAGCAGCAAGGACCGCATTCGTTCCTTCGGCAGTCACCGCTCCACCACTAGCTCCGTCCTCAGCCATGGTCCCTGGAGATTTTCCTGCTTCGTCACTAGCGTGGAAGTCTGTTAACTTGGATTGTCTCGACGAATCAGTTTTTCCTCCGCCTGATTTCACAGCCTTGGTTTTTACCATATCCGCGCCTAAACGCTAGGATAGGTTTTTGCTCCAATTGAGAGAGTTTTAGCCTATTTTTTATTATTAGGAGCAGAGCAGAGTGAAACACGTCTTCCTACGTGGCTGCCATAACCGGAAGTCCACAGAAATCATTTGATTGCAGTGATTGCCTCAAAAGGTTGTGCAACAAAATATTAAGTTAAGGGTACCATCATTTTTGTCCAGGCCTGTTTCATGAGTTTGTTTTTTTAAAATAATTCTGTTGAACCACAATTCAAAAGCACTGTCTAATTTTCATTGGTTAATTTTCATAGAATTTTTATTTATTACCACTTTTGTCAGATTCAAGTTATTTCTGTGACCATTGTGGGTTTTTCTTTCATTAACAGAGGGGTACCAACAATTTTGTCCACCGCTGTATCTTTGGACAGTTTGGTCCATTCCTCTTTGCAGCACCTCTCAAGCTCCGTCAGGTTGGATGGGAAGCGTCAGTGCACAGCCATTTTCAGATCTCTCCAGAGATGTTCAATTGGATTCAAGTCTGGGCTCTGGCTGGGCTACTCATGGACATTTACAGAGGTGTCCTGAAGCCACTCCTTTGATATCTTGGCTGTGTGCTTAGGGTCATTGTCCTGCTGAAAGATGAACCATCACCCCAGTCTGAGGTCAAGAGCGCTCTGGAGAAGGTTTTCATCCAGGATGTCTCTGTACATTGCTGCATTCATATTTCCCTCTATCCTGACTAGTCTCCCAGTTCATGCTGCTGAAAAACATCCCCACAGTATGATGCTGCCACCACCATTGGCATGGTTATGAACGGTGCCTGGTTTCCTCCAAACATGATGCCTGGCATCATGCCAAAGAGTTCAATCTTTGTCTCTTCAGACCAGAGAATTTTGCTTCTCATGGTCTGATAGTCCTTCAGGTGCTTTTTGACAAGCTCCAGGCAGGCTGCCATGTACCTTTTACTAAGGAGTGGCTTCCATCTGGCTACTCTACCATACAGACCTGATTGGTGGATTGCTGCAGAGATGGCTGTCCTTCTGGAAAGTTCTCCTCTCTCCACAGAGGAACACTGGAGCTCTGACAGAGTGTCCATCGGGTTCTTGGTCACCTCCCTGACTAAGGCCCTTCTCCCCCGATTGCTCAGTTTAGACAGCCGGCCAGCTCTAGGAAGAGTCCTGGTGGTTCACAACTTCTTCCATTTAAGGATGATGGAGGCCACTGTGCTCATTGGGACCTTCAAAGCAACAGAAATTTTTCTGTACCCTTCCCCAGATTTGTGCCTCGAGACAATTCTGTCTCGGAGATCTACAGGCAATTCCTCTGACTTCATGCTTGGTTTGTGCTCTGACATGCACTGTCAACTGTGGGACCTTATATAGTCAGGTGTGTGCCTTTCCAAATCATGTCCAATCAACTGAATTGACCACAGGTGGACTCCAATTAAGCTGTAGAAACATCTCAAGGATGATCAGATGCACCTGAGCTCAATTTTGAGCTTCATGGCAAAGGCTGTGAATACTTACATACATGTGATTTCTTATTTTTTTATTTTTAATAAATTTGCAAAAATCTCAAAAAAAAAAATCACATTGTCATTATGGGGTATTGTGTGTAGAATTTTGATGGGAAAAATGAATTTAATCCCTTTTGGATTAAGGCTGTAACATAACAAAATGTGGAAAAAGTGAAGCGCTGTGAATACTTTCCTGATGCACTGTATATTGACAAATACTAAAACCTTTTTTGCACGATGAATAAGGACGCAACTGAGGACTTGGAGAAAGGAAAAACACCAACACCTAACCCCAAAAGAACTCATCCGGATTCCCTTTCAACCCGAGAGACTTCCCCATCTCCGAAACCATCATGCTGCGCAGAGGTGAACAATATTTTTTATCTCTATAGAAAATAAACTCACCGGGTTTGATGGCAGGCTGGCCCTGATTGAAGTGCTGCACGAAGAATTCCAGACACTATGAGAGAGCCTCTAATTTAGCCAAAATCAAATTGAAACATTTGTCTAAGAAAACAGTTTGCTCAAAAAAGTCAATACCATATTTTTTGGACTATAAGGCGCACTTAAAATCCTTTAATTTTCTCAAAAATCGACAGTGCGCTTTATAATCCGGTGCACCTTATGTATTAATTCTGGTTGTGCTTACTGACCTCGAACCGATTTTATGTGGTACACGGTGCTCAAAAATCTGTCAAAAATGTTTTAGTACGACTTTGGTAAGTTGCGAAGCCGAACCGCTTGATGGATTGTCGGAGCATTACAGTAGTCAGGAGCCTCGCGGAGTAATATGGCCAGATGGCTTTTTCCACAAATCTCCATCCCTATTGATCTGCCACTCCATACGCGCCCATCTCACCGATACTGTCAAAACCCAAGTGAAGCAAACTAATTAGGAGCTTGCCATCATTCCGGGTGGATTAACCAAAGAACTCCAACCGCTACATTGGTGTCAACAGGTCGTTCAAAGTTAAATTGCTAGCGAGTTACGCCACTATCTGCCAATGGATTGTGGATCGAAACTGCTCCTGTTTAGCTGTAATTAACATTCAAAAATGATATTTTCGGGATGAAAGAATTCAAGCATCCCGGCATTTGTTTGCATTGTTTACTTCTCGGGGCTGCCGCCGGAGAGTGAGCCGTATCGATTACTGAGCGAGTATCCTGGCGATGTTAACAGCTACGGACCAAAAACGTACATTTGCTCATGGAGCAGGTCATTCACACTCGCAGACAATCGCGCTATAAGTGTCTATAATGACTATAGATAGAATTTTCTTTCCATGCACGCAAAAAAAAAAAAAATTCCCAGATCCGACTACCTCGCAAGGTAGTCGATATCCAAAAGCCGATGGTGTATAGAACACGTATATTAGGATTTGTATGTGAAATTTCGGCATCGAAACTGCTCCCATTTAGCTGTGAACGGGAGCTGTAAATACGGCTGTAAATACGTATTTACAGCTGTAAATACGGCTGCCGGAGAGCGAGCCGTATCGAGTACCGAGCGATATTCTGGCCAATATGGCGATGTAAACAGCCACGGACTAAAAACGTTCCGCCTGCTCATGGAACAGGTCCTTCACACTCGCAGACAATCGCGCTATATATGTCTATAATGACTATAGATAGGATTTTCTTTCCATGCACGCAATTTTTTTTTTCCCAGCTCCGACTACCTCGCTTTAATGCGCCTTATAATCCGGTGCGCCTTATGTATGAAATTAGACCATCAAATAGACCGCTCATTGATAGTGCGCCTTATAATCCGGTGCGCCTTATAGTCCCAAAAATACGGTACTCTTATCTCACAGCTCACTTCTGTTGTCGCCAAAAATAAAAAAAAAAAAAAGAACGAACATCCTGGATTGGACACGCACAGCACGAGAGATAATTTGGTGATAACCGGCATTTCTGAATAAACACAGATGACCCTGAAAAATTATTCAAAGAACTGATGACAACACAACTCCAACTCCCCGCAGAAACTGTGAATAGGGACAGACTTAGTCCATTTTGGGCCCAAGGCAAAGACAAAAATGGGGCCCTACTTTTTCTTTGTTCTGCACTTTCTTTTCAGGCCTTATTGAAATCCTACCTGAAACTTATTGTCCTCAGAAGTCTTCAAATGATGATGTCATTCGGGCATCAGGAATTACATCTGTAGAAAAACAAAGACGTTTAACAAATTGAATGCAGACTCTTGTCTATTATAAAAAACAAAACAACAATTCACGTGGAAGATCTGTTGTTTGTTCACTCTTAACAGTCCCTCCAGGATTTCGCGATATTTCGATTGCACTGGTTCACGCGAAATCAGGCCATCGCCGCATCTTTTGAGCAACCTTGCAACTTTGTCCAATCACCGCAACTTTCCCGTAATTTTGGCTGGTCTTCAACAACTTCCACCAATTTTGCCAATCAAATTTGTCCCTGAGTAGCACTCAAAGACTCGGTCTAACCAATTAAATGCATCACTGCACCGTGCTCACTTCTGTTTTTTACAGTGAGTATTAATGGAATACATCAGCAAAAAACAAGTGTGCGATTTAAAAAAAAAAAAAAAAAAAAAAAAAACTTCCCCGTAAGTTTTCCCACACCACCCCTTCCTCTATCTTCCCCGGCCCGCTGGTGGACGTTTTCCCATGTCTCTGTCTTGACCACATGTACGAAGTGCCAGGTTTGTGTTGAAAAAAAGTCTGCCTGCCATAAAAAGCACCCCGTTGCGGAAGCACGCGTGAGGAGAGACTCCATAAAACCATAAACAAACAAGCAAATCTAACACTGCGGCCAGTGTTGTAACATTTTATGCATCTAGAGGTAAAATTACTATATCTTGTCAGTGAGCTTTAAAGCTGTGAATCTCCAGTCTGGACATGGACCAATGCGCGCCCCCGGCAAACTCCCAAGGAGAGCCCCTCCTCCCGTAAAACTCCCGATAAAGGAAAAATGAGGATCTGATGAAACAGGTGTGTATCAAGACGTGCAGCAGATAGGCAGATGGGTAGGAATCAGGCACCAATAGAGAGAATATTCAGTATTTTTTTTTTCAAGAAAAACAGACTTCAATAGACAATACAGAGCAACAGAATAAATTTCTTTTTTCTCTGCACTGGTACCGAGTGGTTGGGCACCACTGTGGTTAGGGAGTTTTCAAATGAAGGTGCTATCATAATTTCCAAATCTCTACTCTTTAGCATGCATTCAGTGCAGTTTAGCTGTTGTAATGGATAATTATCTTTTCATCCTTTTTATTCAAATTCTCTGCAAGAGTAGCCAACAGTGTTGGTCATTTTTATGACAAATTTATGAGTAGCTACTTCATTCTCACTTAATTGCATTAAAGTCTGTATCTGTATAGCAGAAGTGTCTGCTTAATTTACAAATCACTGTTTAATAGGAATTTTTTGACAATCCTGTGCTTTTCTTGTGGTCTTATATAGAATATCATTGCAGTAAACTATGAAAAAAGCATCTGCTTTAAATTTGTAATTATTCCCACAACTTTTATGCAGGAAAAACTCTGAAAACATCAACTTTTATCGCAAATTTTTAAAAAAGTTCCCGCAAATTCAGGCTTTTTGGGCCGCACCAATCATAAAAACATCCCACGAAATCCTGGAGGGACTGACGTACCCACATTTGTTAGCAGGGTCCTGTTCATGGTCTGCTGACTGGTCCATTTTGCAGAGGCATCTATTGTGCTCCCTTCTCTGTACTATGTAGACACAAGGGAGAATATATACAGTACTCACAAAAAGTTAGAGACATTCAGCTTTCGGGTGAAATTTCAGGATGTGCCTAAAATGCACTATAACCTTTACAGGTGAACTTAATTTGACCTTCTCTAACCTTTTGAATGCACATTTCCAACTATTCAGTGTTTCAGTATTTTTTGCGCAACTTTCTGTTCTCTAACAAGGTGCTTAACAGCAAAATTCACAACAGGTGTTTGATCCATGAATCAACCAATACATTTTCTGGTTCAATTATAATTGGTATTTAAACAGTCCTCTTCATCATGCTGTTCACATTTTGACATCGTGAGACCAAGATGACACCTCACAATTGATCAACAGTACATCGCTACTGCGAGGCTTCAAACAGGATGTTCTCAGATGGAAGCGGCCACTGAGCTTAGAGTGTCACAGAGTGTCATCAGCAGGTTGCAACAGAGCTACAGAGAGACTGGAAGAGTCACAGAAAGGCATAGAAGTGGACGTCCTTTGGCCGTGCTGATTGTTGCTCATTGTGAACAGTGCCCTACGGAACTGGATGATGAATGCCACTCAACTCTGGGCCCATTTAAGGGAGGTGAGAGGCACCCAAGTGTCACGTCAGACCATTCAAAACCATTTACGTAAGTGTGGTCTGCATGCTAAACGACCTGCAAGGATACCTGACCACACCACCGGGCACAGGTGTCATCATCTTGCATGGGCCAGGGAGCATTTGCGCTGGACAAGGGACCAGTGGGCTTCAGTGCTATTCTCTGATAAGTCAGTTCACGTTGAGCAGAAATAATGACCGCCAATGATGTTGGAGACGTCAAGGAGAGCATTATGCATCAGCCACTGATGTCACCAAAAGAGCTTTTGGTGGTGGTGGTGTTACAGTCTGGGCAGGTGTGTCTAGTCAATACAGAACTGCCCTACACTTTGTGAATGGTACAGTGACAAGCCGATACTACCTGAATAACCTCATTAATGCAGTCATTGTGCCCCTGCATGAACAACACAGGCCTAATTTCATCTTCTTGGATGACAGTGCTCCAGCTCATCAAGGTCACATCATTAGGGAATGGCTGTTGCAGGCTGGGGTACCTAAAAGGGAGTGGCCTGCACTTTCTCCAGACCCGAATCCCATAGACAACCTATGGGATCAGTTGAGTTACAGTGTAGAGGCTTGTAACCCTGCACTCCACAACCTCAGGGATCTGAGGGCCGCCCTGCAAGATGGAATGCCATGCCTGAGCAGACAATAATTCGACTTGTGAACAGCATGAGATGTCATTGTCAAGATATAATTGATGCTCAATGGCACATGACAAGTTATTGAGACACTAACATTTTTTGTTGTGTTATACCCACCACTGTTGCTGGCTTTTGTTTCAATTGTTTGCGATGAGGAAATCAACAATGCATGCTTCTACATAGATGCCCTACTTTCATGATATAATATCTCTGTAGCGTGAACTTTTTACATTTTCCATAAATTTCACCCGAAAGCCAACTATCCCTGACTTTTTGTTAGTAGTGTATGTTAGATCCCAGGAAGAATAGCCAATGTTTTATACAAGTGCTAATGGGGATCTTAATTTTAAAAAAAAATTAAACTCATGAATTGCCAAAAATTTCTATGCTCTTTTTCTCCATTTCTCTACACAGCTCCGATAACTTCGTTTCATTTTGCCACTGTACAGTCTGTTTACAATGTAACCAACAATACGCACATGCGCATCAGAGGCAACAGGGACGAGTCCAATAGTCTGAGGAGAAAGGGAGAGGATGTTACGTTTGTGATTTGATTTGCCGTTTATGCAAATACTGGTGTTTCTTTATTTTGTCGGGCATCACGTTAAATATGCTAAACATTAAAAAATATATACTGTATGGGGCTTCTAGTAGATCGGAGCCCTTGGCAGATCAGGGCTTAAGGCAGTCACCTACCTTTGCCTAATGGTAAGTCCGCCTCTAGTGAACAGCAGTGGTGGGTCATCAAGCTGAAGGAGTCCTACCAAGCTTGGTTGGCTTGTGGGACTCCCAAAGCAGCTGAGGTTTACCAGCAGGCCAAGCGTAGTGCAGCTCGGGTGGTTGCTGAAGCAAAACAATTGGGTATGGGAGGAGTTTGGTGAGGCCATGGAGCAAGACTTTTGATCGGCCCCAAAGAGATTCTTGCAAACTGTCCAGCGACTCAGGAGGGGGAAACGGCTCCCTGTCTACACTGTGTATGGTGCGGATGGGGCTCTGCTGACTTTGATTCGGGATATCATTGGGCAGTGCAAGGAATACTTCGAGGATCTCCTCAATCCCACTGACACTCCTTCCACAGAGGAAGCAGAGCTTGAGGACGAGGGGCACGACTCACGCCCATCACAGGGACTGAGGTCGCCAAAGTGGTTAAAAAAAAAAAACCCTCTTAGGTTGCCAGGCCCCTGTGGTGGATGAGATTTGCCCCAAGTACCTCAGGACTCTGGATGTTGTAGGGCTGTCATGGTTGATACACCTCTGCAACATCGCGTGGAGGTTAGGGTCAGTGCCTTTGGCATGGCAAACTGAGGTAGTGGGTCCTCTCTTTAATGGGGGGCAGAGGGTATGTTCCAACTTTAGAGGGATCACACTCTTCAGCCTCCCTTGGAAGGTCTATGCCAGAGTACTGGAGAGGAGAATTCAGCTGTTGGTAAAACCTCGGATTCCAAAGCTAAAAATTGGTAGTGATCAGCAGCTGGCTCAGAACTCCTCTTGACACCCCATCTGAAGAAGAGTTGGGACTCATTTCAAAAATACAATGAAAACAAAGAATGGCATTTGTTCCCTGCCCACCCACCCACCTTTTTTTGAAGAGATATCACTTTCTAAATGTATTCATATTGAACAAATAGTTAAGTTACTCAACGAAAACAATAATTTACTGAGCCACAACAGAAAAAAATTAACTCAACAACAAAAATTAACTAATTTTAATTAAATGACATTAATAAATTAAAGGTACACTGTGGAAGCACTAAAACCACCTAAAAAACAAATGTGGATTTCCCCAGTCCCTCCAGGATGTTGCGGGATGTTTTTATGATTGTTGCGGGCCAAAAAGCCTGAATTTGTGGGAGCTTTTTTAAAAAGTTGCAATGTTTTTAGAGTGTTTTCTGCACTAAAAGTTGTGAGAAGAATTCCAAATTTTTAAAGCAGATGCTTTTTTCCAATTTACTGCAGTGATATTCTATATAACAACACAAGAAAAGCACAGGATTGTCAAAAATTTCCTATTATAGTGAGTTGTAAATTAAGCAGAAACTTCTGCTATACAGAAAAACTCGTGCAACAGCAAATACAAACATTAACACAATATCCATTACAACAGCTAAATTGCATTGAATGCATGTTAAAGAGTATAGATTTGAAATTTACTGGCAGCACCTTCATTTGAAAACTCCCTACGGTTCCTAACCACTCGGTACCGAGCGGAGAGGAAAAAATAAATTATTCTGTTGCTCTGTATTGACTATTGGAGTCTGTGTTTTTAAAAAAAAAAAAAAAAAATACAGAGAATATTCTCTGTCTTTCCATGCCTACCTGTCTGCTGCATGTCGGGCTTCACACACACACACCTTTCATTTACAGCGGGACAGCGAGGGGGTGCGGGGGGATGGATGAGTGGGTGCGTTTGTCCGTCCACAATGGAGATTCAGTTTTAAAGCTCACTGACCAGATGTAGTAATGATTTTACCTCTAAAGATGTTCAAACATTTGCTGTAATGTAGTGTACTCTCCTCACACATGCTCCCACGACAGCGTGCTTTTGGGGCAGGCACATGTTTTTCAACACAAACCCAGCGCTTCGCACATGTGATCAGGATGGAGACGTGGCAAGGCATCCACGGGCAGGCTGGGGGAGACGGAGGAAGGGACGGTGTTGAAAACCTCAAGGGTGAGTGTTTTTTTGCTACCGGAGTGGTGGCTCAGTTGGTAGAGCATCCGCCCCACACCCGGGAGGCAGGGGTTCAAATCCCAGCCAGGTCATGCCGAAGACCATATAAAAGTGGAACTTCCTGCCATCCAGTTTGGTGCTCAGCAAAAATGGAATGGAGGAGGGAAATTTGTGGCAGCGCCTTGCATGGCAGCGGCCCTCTGATTCTGCACTTGGGGTGTGTGTGATTGATACGGTGGATAGGTAAAGCACAACCTCGTTCTGCTGTACATGATTGGTTGTACAGCTGAATGACAATAAAGGGTGATTTAATTTAATTTTTTTAAATCATACACTCTGTTTGCAGATGTGTTCCATTGCTGACTGTAAACTATAAATTTACTACTCACTGTAAACACGGAAGTGAACGCTGTGCAATGATGCATTTGATTGGTTAGACTGAGCATTTCAGTGCCAGTTAGACAAATTTGATTGGTGAAATTGGCAGAAGTTGACGAGGATTGGCCAAAATTGTGAGAAAGTTGTGGTGATTGGACAAAGTTGCAAGGTCATGCAATAGTTGCACTGATTGGCTGATTTTGCGTGAATTGGTGCAATCGCAACATCGCAAAATCCTGGAGGGACTGATTGCCCCAAATAGTATATTGTGGCTTTTTACCCACAAAAAAAACCTTTCATTGCCTTAGAATTGCTTGGAAAGAGATTTTTTTCTTCTTTTAGATTGGATTGGCGGTTGGCAACCAGGTACAGGTGCATTACCGCCACGTACTTCACTCTATATCATCACTCTATATCATATAAGGAGTTTTGAACAACTCATGTGGAAAAAATTATCTCTCCTTGGACTGTGTCCGAGGCGCGGCCGAGATAGCTATATCAACTGTAGCCTGCATCATCAAGGAAAGAGATCTTCTTCTTCTTTTAGATTTGATTGGCGGTTGTCAACCAGCTTACAGGTGCATTACCGCCACGTACTTCACTCTATATCATCACTGTATAGTATCTTTGTATCAGGAGTTCTTATAAGGAGTTTTCACACATTTTCCCTATGTGTGAAAAAATTATCCGTCCTTGGACTGTGTCCTTGCCGGCTTCAATAGCTGTGCCAGCCAGCTGGCCAGCTGCTACCAGGTCCTATGGCTAAATCTTGCACCTACTTAAGTATGTGCGGATCTATGAATATTCTAATTAGCGGCCTACAGGGTTTGCATGTAATTGGCCGCTGCGACTTCTGGTGGGTAGGCTCTTAGTCTGTTCAAAATGCTTCCGGATGTTAAAGTTTTGCCTATATCTTCAAAAGTTAAAAGCGAAACATTTTTTTGAGAACGGTTGAGGCGAGAGATAAATGTGTAGTTGCCAAATATGTGTTTACTTTTTTTACTAACAATCAGTCCCCCGTCCGCCGGTGACTGAGCAGGGAGGGGAAAGGGGTGGGGGGCCAATTTGATGTGGCTGCTCTCAGCTCACAGTGCGACGCCTGTCCGCTGGCGAAGTCTCGCCACATTCAAATTGCCCCCCTCCCCATGCCTCTCTCCATTCTCTCTCTCTCTCTGCTGCTACCACCCCTGTACATGATTGGTCGCCTTCTCCTCCACTGCTTTGCTATGCAAAACGGATGCTTTCATCCCCCTCTGCCTCAATCCTGCTGCTCCTCGGTTCCTCCCTCTTCTCCCGAGGCAACCAAGAGTATCCAAACCTGGGAGTTTAGAATGTGTTAGAAAAATTCTTCTTAACCTTAAGTCAAGAATCAGGCAGGATCAAAGTTTCAGCAAATTGAATTACACTGGCCAGTGGAGAACAATACAAAAACAGTCTCAGAGCCTATTCGTGCATCATTCTGACTCAAACACATATCGCTCAGTCCTTTAAGCCCTTCGTTGTTCGAGAGGTGGAGGAGAGAATGTCCATGATGATTGGTTCAGTACATCTGGTCAAAACTTGGTGTACAGATTATCTCTTTCTCAGGAACCATGACACTCATTCAGCACTAGTCACACCGGGACAGTACAAGTGAGCTAAAACAAAGTGATAACAAAGTACAGCTGCATCATTGCAGCTCTTGATAAATAAATCACAAGAAACATGTTACAGGCATGTTAACAGCAGAAAAAACTTGTTTTTTGCTGGGGTGTCACTTTAATTAAAATGACTAAAGATACAGTGATTTATGTTAAAAAAAAAAAAGTTGTAACAGTGTAAATGAGCTCATTTCTAACCAGTTTCGAAATGAGTGAAATCAACAGTAAAATGCCACAAACATACTTGAGCAAAAGTACAATTTTTTCTTCATAAATGTACTCAAGTAAGGTTAAAGTATCCTACAGTAACTATTGATGAAAGTACAGTTTGTGAAAAAGTTACTTGCGTACATTTACTTCTTACTTCTTCTCACTTCTTCCCCTTTCTTAAATAGAGGAACCACCACCCCATCTTATAAAATTTAGCAGCAGAAGTCATGGTATTCCTCTTTAAAATTAGGTCTGTTTTAAACCTCTTAGTACGGAGTGTTTGTATAATCAGACATTTATCATGAACATAACTTTATTCAACAGTTCACATTTCATACCTGCTCATGGCATCCCTGTTGATGATTGTTGATAAGTTAAACAGTTTAGTTAGATGCTGAAAATCAATGCTTCTCAGGTTTTTTTTTTTCTTCTTAGTCCTTCACAACATTCACAACATTTTCCAACCTCCAGACTTTCAAGGTGTCTGGTCAGAGAGGAAGGCTGTTCTTCCCTGGCATTAGCACTGAGATCCAACCCTTCCCATCTGAAAGAGCTGGACCTGAGCAACAACCAACCAGGAGAGTCAGTAGTGAAGATCCTGTCTTCTCTACAAGAGGATCCAGACAACAGACTGGAAACTCTCAGGTATGGACAGGTATCAGGATCTCAGGCAGAGATGATTTGTATAAATTAACTTTTCATCATGTTATTTGAGACAACTCATGATTGAATAAATTTTATGAAGTCTACAGGTATTTTTGTCAATTCACTTTACAAAAACTTGTAATTCATTCATTAGCCCATTTAAATGAAAAAGCTTTTCCCGCAACATTTATATGCTCTGATACTGAAATGAGAACATTGCCACAATATAATGCTTGTACTAAAGCATATTGTATATATCTTTTTAAACACAAAAATATTACTGCACACTGAGATCATTAATATCTCTTGTACCACAAGAACAAAAGTACCGGAAGGAGAAAATACTGTACTTAGATCTGCATTCAGTTGCCAAAATGCCAAAAAATGTCTTCTCAAACTTTTTTCTTCGAGCTGAGAAATGTCACTGCATTTCAAAATGACCATTCTGTGTTTGGGTATCTCAGTATAAAGCACAGTTTCAAACACAGACACTTTTAACTCTGGAAAGTGATGCATTATTCATTCCGAGTACAGTGCATCAGGAAAGTATTCACAGAACTTCACTTTTTCCACATTTTATGTTACAGCCTTATTCCAAAAGGGATTAAATTCATTTTTCCCATCAAAATTCTACACAAAATACCCCAAAATGACAATGTGGAAAAAAATGTTTGAGATTTTAGCAAATTTATTAAAAATAATGAAATAACAAATCACATGTACATAGCTATTCACAGCCTTTGCCATGAAGCTCAAAATTGAGCTCAGGTGCATCCTGTTTCCCTGATCATCCTTGAGATGTTTTTACAGCTTAATTGGAGTCCACCTGTGGACTGCGCAATTCAGTTGATTGGACATGATTTGGAAAGGCACACACCAGTCTATATAAGGTCCCACAGCTGACAATGCATGTCAGAGCACAAACCAAGCATGAAGTCAGAGGAATTGTCTGTAGAGCTCTGAGACAGGATTGTCTTGAAGCACATATCTAGGGAAGGTCCCAATGAGCACAGTGGCCTCCATCATCCTTAAATGGAAGAAGTTCTGAACCACCAGGACTCTTCCTAGAGCTGGCCGGCTGTCTAAACTGAGCGATCGAGGGAGAAGGGCCTTAGTCAGGGAGGTGACCAAGAACCTGATGGTCACTCTGTCAGAGCTCCAGTGTTACTCTGTGGAGAGAGGAGAACTTTCCAAAAGGACAGCCATCTCTGCAGCAATCCACCAATCAGGCCTGTATGGTAGAGTGTCCAGACGGAAGCCACTCCTTAGTAAAAGGTACATGGCAGCCTGCCTGGAGTTTGTCAAAAGGCACTTGAAGGACTCTCAGACTATGAGAAACAAAATTCTCTGGTCTGAAGAGACAAAGATTGAACTCTTTGGCGTGAATGCCAAGCATCATGTTTGGAGGAAACCAGGAACCGTTCATAACCATGCCAATGGTGGTGGCAGCATCATGCTGTGGGGATGGTTTTCAGCAGCAGGAACTGGGAGACTAGTCAGGATAGAGGGAAATATGAATGCAGCAATGTACAGAGACATCCTGGATGAAAACCTGCTCCAGAGCGCTCTTGACCCCAGACTGGGGCAACGGTTCATCTTTCAGCAAGACAGTGACCCTAAGCACACAGCCAAGATATCGAAGGAGTGGCTTCAGTACAACTCTGTGAATGTCCTTGAGTGGCCCAGCCAGAGCCCAGACTTGAATCCAATTGAACATCTCTGGAGAGATCTGAAAATAGCTGTGCACCGACGCTTCCCATCCAACGTAATGGAGCTTGAGAGGTGCTGCAAAGAGGAATGGACCAAACTGTCCAATGATAGGTGTGCCAAGCTTGTGGCATTATATTCAAAAAGACTTGAGGCTGTAATTGCTGCCAAAGGTGCATCAACACAGCACCTCACAGCACCAGTAAACATCCAGGGAACAGACATTGAGATGGTGATATCCTACAAGTACCTGGGTGTTCATCTGAACAATAAACTAGACTGGTCACACAATACCGACACACTCTACAAGAAGGGACAGCGCAGGCTGTTCCTACTGAGGAGGCTCAGGTCTTTTGGTGTACAAGGGGTGCTCCTGAAGACATTCTATGACACGGTGGTGGCATCAGCCATCACTTTTGGAGTGGTCTGCTGGGGCAACGGCATTACAGCAGCCGATAGGAAGAGAGTGAACAAACTAATCAAGAAAGCTATCTCTGTCCTGGGGCAGCGCCTTGACCCAGTGGAGAAGATAGGAGACAGAAGGATGGTGGCTAAACTGTCATCTCTGCTGGAGTCCGAGTCCCACCCAATGCAGGACATACTGGATGCACTGAGGAGCTCATTTAGCAGTAGACTACATCATCCTAGATGCGTGACAGAGAGATTTCGCAGGTCCTTCCTACCTACGGCTGCCAGACTGTATAACCTAAGCAGGGCTGCTCGCAGAGATAGCAAAAAAACGTGACGACCTAATAGTATTAAATGCAAAATGCTCTGCACTGTGTGTCTGTGTGTGTATATATATATTTTATAGTAATATGTACATATGTATATTAGCTGCTCTTGCTTGCTTGCTTTTTTTTCTTGCCTTCTGATTGTTGCTCTGAGTGTTGCTATCCCTGTGCTGTTGCAATCCTGGAATTTCCCCGTTGTGGGACTAATAAAGGCTTATCTTATCTTATCTTAAAAGACGCAACAGACTTACACAAATGGTCCCGTCCAGTATACAACTAGGGCAATATCAGTTGCTATGGAGGGTGACAATATGTATGGGTACATATTCATACCATGAAGGGTAGCTAAATAGACGGTTATGCTGTTTAGTCCATCTATCTACAATGCTCTGCACTGTGTATATATATTTATATATTTATGTGTACCTACTGTATGTATATTCACTGCTCTTATTTTCTTATCTTCTAAATTATTGCTCTGAGTGTTGCTATCCCTGTGCTGTTGCAATCCTGGAATTTCCCCATTGTGGGACTAATAAAGGCTTATCTTATCTTATCAAAGTATTGAGCAAAGGCTGTGAATACTTATGTACATGTGATTTCTTAGTTTTTTTATTTTTAATAAATTTGCAAAAATCTCAAAAAAACACTTTTCACATTGTCATTATGGGGTATTGTGTGTAGAATTTTGAGGGAAAAAATTGATTTAATCCCATTTGGAATAAGGCATAACAAAATGTGGAAAAAGCGAAGCGTTGTGAATAGTTTCCGGATGCACTGTATTTCCAGAAGTTTTCCACAAGACTCTACAGTCTACACCTTTTCCTCTGTTTTTGTGAAATTAAGCTGGGTCATAGCTGAAAGAAGGTGTAGAGATACTGTATGTTTTTGTGTCCAAATGTCTCTGGAATTAATTGTAAACATTTTAATTCATAAAAAAAAACTTAACCTTCTTAATAAGTCAAATAAAGTGACATATCACCTTTACATTGCAGTTATAAAAAAGTGACATGTTCCACATACAGTTTTGCCTATACAGTAATTTTTACATTCCAGTAGTACACCTCTCATTAATTTGCTATGTATTTGAATTCTCAGAGTTTTCACTGTTATCATTTCTTTCCAGTGCAGTGAGTGAAAGTACCCACTGAAATCCATGGAAAATGACACTCACTTTAAATTCATAGAGCTAGAATTAGATGCACATACTGTATGCATGCCTGTTCTGTTGGGGTCATTTGTGAGGCTGTGAGCTATAAGGGCCCATTTATGGCTATTTGCAGCTTTAATTAGGGCCCAAGCCACCGACAGTGTCAGTGGGCGAGAGCCCTATTGTATCTGCTATTCATTCATTCATCGTCTTCCGCTTAATCCTTTTCGGGCTATGTTTATTATTATTTTTCTGCCTAGACGATCGCATTTTTTACCCGCTAAACGTTAACCAAAATGCGATTTTTTTTTTTAAATTTTTTTTTTTTTGCACACACTTCAGACCCGGTGAAAAATTTTATAAACTGGAAAAACTAGGTTCCCCCCACACCCCCAATTTTTGTGGGCGTGGCCAAACGTACAAAGTCAGTAGAGACCGGCAACCTAAAAGTTTGCCATACAGACACAAAATTTGGATGAGGTGTGCATCATTTCAAGACATGTAAAAATATAATTGTGGCCCTTACCCACGGCCAACAGGAAGTCCACCATCTTGCCTCAAAGCCGCCCCGCCTCCAATTTGGCCAAAAACCACCCCTCGCATTTGAATGAACTCCTCTTAGGGGCCTACTCCGATTGAGCTCATTGTCACATGGCAGCATGTATAGGCATGGGCCATTAACAGTTGTATAAATGTGTCGCAAAAGCTCAAAGGTGTGGTCACGGTGCTATGGTGAAGTTTGACTCTGCCCCTTATAACATCAGATAGCTTTAATTTAAGCAAAACTTGTCCAATTTCCACCAAAGTTTCTATGATGGTTATTATTCCCGCCCCGAACTTGTCTATATAAAAAATAATTGGCAAAAGTTACAGCAACACCTAGTGCTTAAAGGAAGAACTGCTAAAAACTGTTTTATTTATTACTCACGCACCGCTTTCCAGATTGACATGAAATTTTCTGAGGTTCATCACACCCCATGGATGATCATAACTGAACATCAGCGTTGGCGTTGTGTCACTGTTGTTGCCATGGAAATGCCTTCCTCCCCATTCAATCTGTGATCTTATTGGCAGGGTTGAGAAGGTCCTGGAGTCACAAAATCAGGAACAGAGGTAGAGGTGACAGTCATCTGTAGGCCTATATGGGTCGGCAACACATAACTGATATGTAAAGCTGGATTCATGCTGCATTTCCCCTCTGGTCCACATGCACTTTGGACGAGGCCTGTGTGCATGCGGTGCTGTACATACTCACTTTTTTTCGTCTACCAGGCCAAGCGGTTGACGCGTGCACACAACTGTTATTTGTAGTTTCACCCCAGCCCTATGGGTAGCGCAAATGCGCCAACAGACCAGTTTGTTCACCGGTTATAAACGCGAGAGCGATGCACTTATTTTTGTAGCAACAATAATGGCATTGTTTCAAGGAAAAGGAGGAATTACCGTTTTTCAGTGCTCTTCTCCCCTCAAGCTGCTGTTTGCTACAAAAAGATTCATGTATGTTTATTCTCGTCTTTTGCGTTGTCTTCTTCAGTTTATTCTCGTCTTTTGCTTTGTCTTCTTCATCTACTTTGACTTTATATGTTGTGTTGGTAGCGCCACCTCGTGAATGGGCCGTTCAGTCTTGAGCATGCGCAGTCAACGTGATCAGGCCGCGTGGTCAGAAAATTTGGGCTGCATGCTGTCGTCCGCAGAGGAGCTCTGCGAACACTAGCGGACTGGAGGATATGACATAAATTTCGTCACACAAGCCTTCCGGTTGTGCATATGCGGGCAACAGAGGTGCAGCATGAATCCAGCTTAAGTGTTGCCATGGCGACATGGAAGGTTGACTCATCGCCATGGAACATCGGACAGCTGTAACTTGGACAAATTTTGTCAGATTTTCACCAAATTTTCTATGATGCGTATTAGTTACACCCTGCATTCTCTGATATAAAAATAATTAACAGAACTTATAGCGCCACCTAGTAGTTAAAGAAAGAATTGCTGAAAACTTTTTTTTTAATATATTTCTATCATCGGGTCCAAAAATGACATGCAGGAAAGACTAGGACTCATTGACAGCACACGTACACAGTACAGAACTGTTTCCATGGCAACCGGCATGCTTTGATGGTGGTCTCGCCATGTAAAACACGAGAGTTACAGTTCAGACAGTCCTTGGCTGATTTGGACCAAACTTTGCACAATGCATACTAATCTTACTCTGAACACGTCTATATATCAATATTTACGAAACTGTCAGCACCACCTAGTGCTGACATGAAGTACTACACAAAATTGTATCCGCTTTCTCTCAAAGAGCAGTCAGTAGTCACAATGACATGACATTTTCAGAGGTTTCTCAGAGCGTATTGGATTACCATCAGTGGAAGTTACAATTGTCCTGTGATCATCACAGTTGCCATGGAAACCCACTTCTTGCCATTGAATACGTTTTTCTAATTTGGAGGGTTGGGAAAGTCCAAGGATCACGAAGTGTGGAACACAACTCAAGGTGACTCTCTTCTGTAGTCCTATACGGGTCTGTAACATGTACCTAATATGTAAGCGTTGCCACAGCCACATGCCAAAGTTTCCCCCCTCATAATACGTCAGACAGTTGTAGCTCAGACAAACTTTGTCCGATTTTCACCATAATTGCTACAATGGATTTTAGTCCTGCCCTGCACGCTCTTACATACAAATGATTGACAAAAGTTTAGCGCCATCTACTGGTTACAGGTACTGCACCAAACGGTTTTCTTTATTATTCACGCAGCGCTTGCCACGACGACGGGAAATTTTCCGAGCTGGCTGGGTCCAAAGGGCGACGGGGTCCGTGGGCACACAGGGGCGAGGGCCCACTTACAGCTGCTTGTAGCTTTAATTATTATTATTATTATTATTATTAATAGTAGTATTAGTAGCAGTATTATACCAATGCTGTTATGCTAGTCATTTTTAACTCTGTATACTTTTTTTAATCTTTGTAACTGTCCTCTGATGTTTGCATAGTCTACAGGTGGAGAATCCTGTGAAGGAGCAGCTACTTGGAGTGCTGCAGAACTTGGAAGAGAAAGCGTTCAAATATTTCCAATGGTTCCTGATTAATGTACCTGTAAAAGGTTACCCGGCCACCCAGATGATCCAGATGATCCCAGATGACACAGTAGAAACTGTGGATTTGATCATCCACAAATACGGTATCATAAATGCTGTGACTGTGACAAGTCTAATTTTAAACAAAATCAAGGAGAATATTGGTGAGTCAGATTCAGTTTTCTCTGATTACATGTGTTAATGTGTGAATGATTTGAAAATTGAGTCTTTGTGACTGTAAGATGCAGGAAAACCACCTCAAAAATTTAACTAGAGCAGGAACTCTCAAATATGGTTGCTCCTAGTCAGAGTTAGTACTCCTTTTGTACTGTTTTATGCCAACAGAAAAAAATTATGCCATATTCAGTATTGCCTGATAGTAAAGTCCCAGTCACATAGCTGAATGAGCATTTATATTACATTGTGTGTAATGACATGCTAAAACAACCTATTTTAACATGACATAGCATGGCAACATCACCGGTGATGTCACCAGTTTTCACTGTCTAAGAGAGCAATAGCACTTATAAAGAGGTAGGCTAGGGTGGGTTGGGGGTGTAAAATTAGATCTTTGAAGTAGTTTGGTCCTCAATTGTGTATCTTTTTCAGCAACCATTTGCTTTCAGTGGGCCTTTTAATGAGTTCTGACATGACCCAGTTTTGGAGAAATTAGACAAATCAAGTGAAAAAATTAGGACACCCCATTAAATATTCAGCTCTTTATTAAGAAATGTTCACATATTGATGTCTAATCTTTATTTATCTCTGGAAAAGAAGGTGATTTAATTGTAGGTAAATAACAAAAATTAACCTTGTTTTACTCATTAAACAAAAGATATCAACAAAAATGCATATTCTAACTCAGGAAAAAGTTAGGACACCCTACCGCCGAATAGCTAGTGTTACCGCCTTTGGCTGAGATCACTTCAGTGAAAAGCTTCTTGTAGCCATCTATCAGTCTCTGACATTGGTCAGAGGAAAGTTTGTCCCACTCCTCAACACAAGATGTTTGAGGGGTTTCTTGCATGTACAACCCGTTTCAAGTCACCCCACAGCATCTCAATGGGATTAAGATCTGGGCTTTGACTCGGCCATTCCAGGACTCTACATTTCTTAGTTTTTAGTCAGTCCATGGTGGATTTACTGGTATGTTTTGGGTCATTCTCATGTTGCAGGGTCCAGTTCCGCTTTAGCTTTAATTTTTTTACAGATGGTCTCACGTGGTCCTCAAGCACCCTCTGATACACGGTAGAATTCATGGTGAATTCTATGATGGTGAGCTGGCCAGGTCCTGCTGTAGCAAAGCATCCCCAAACCATGATACTTCCACCTCCATGCTTCATGGTTAGTATAAGGTTCTTTTCCTGGATGGTGTATTTGGTCTACGAAAAAAACGTCCTCTGTTCTGGTGTCCAAATAATTCAATTTTAGACTCATCTGTCCAAAGAACATTATTCCAGAAGTCCTGGTCTTTGTCTATGTTCAGTCTGGCCTTCATGTTTCTCTTAGATCTCTCTTTAGAGATCACCGTGGGCTGCACGGTGGCGCAGTGGTTAGCACTGCGGCAGCACAGTTTTACCCTCGGCTGGGGGATCGCGGGGATCATGAGATCCTGGGTCCGGCCAACAGTGATCTGTGTGGAGTTTGCATTTTCTCCCCATGTTGCGTGGGTTTACTCCGGGATTTCTCCAGTTTCCTCCCACATGCTAAAAACATGCAGGTTAGGGATACGGGGCGCTTGCGCACGCAGCGACCGGCAGCTGGTGGCTTGTCACCAGACTGCAAAACAAATCTACCTACGGGTACAAAATAAGTACAAAAAAAAAAAAAAAAAAAAGGTTTCCTTCTTGCACGCCTCCCATGCAAGTTAAACTTGTGCAGTCTCTTTCTGATTGTAGAGGCATGCACTCTCACATTAACGGTAGCAAGAGCCTGCTGTAGGCCAGTGATGACATTTTAGGGTTTTTGGAAACTTCTTTACACATCTTGCAGTCTGCTCTCGGGGTGAACTTGCTTGGACGGCCAGACTTGGGCATGTTGGCAGTTGTTTTGAATGTGCTCCACTTGTAGACTATTTTCCAGATAGTGGAATGGTTGATTTCAAATTCTTTTGATATCTTTTTAAATCCCTTACCAGACTCATAAGCTGCTACGATCTTCTTTCTGAAGGCCTCAGACAGCTCTTATGAGCTCACCATGGTATTCACTTTCACTTCAACAGTCAGGACTAAATGTCTGAGGTTTAAATGCGACAAGCCTCCTTCAAAATCCTGAGTAATGATGTTCTAATCATGTACATCTGATATGATACACCTGTGTGTGATTTTAGCCAGACCTAAATGAAACAGTCATTGTCGCCCACGACAGACTGCTATGAAGATGATGATGATGATGAAATTGGAATAAATGTGGAGGTGTCCTGATTTGTTCCTCACCAGAAATTGCATGTTTTTTAGAATGACATTTTACAGAAAATTTTGTAAAGTCTTTTCTTCAGTTTTAATTGAAGAAGAGAGGCCAGGCCAATTTTTATTGTCATTCAATCCATACAGCCAGTCCTGTACAGTAGAACGAAATTACGTTTCTCCTATCTACAATGTTAATCACATATAGAATCAGAGGGGCCACTGCCATACAAGGCGCTGCCACAAACAACTTTTCCTTCCCCATTCCATTATGCTGAGCACCAAGCTAGAAGGCAGGAAGTACCATTTTTATCTGGTCTTTGGTATGACTCGGCCGGGGCTTGAACCCATGACCTCCCGGTTGTGAGGCGGATGCTCTACCAACTAGGCCACCACTCCGGTGGTTTAGTTGTATTACTTGTATTAATTATTTAGTTATGTTACTTGAATCTCCCAGTAATATTAAAATTGATATTAAATATTCATATATCCAAATGTGTTAAAAAAAAACACACAGGCTTTCATAGGGTGTCCTAATTTTTTCACATGACTATATATATGTATATAAGGGGTGTAACGGTATGCCTCAAATCACCGTTCAGTATGTACCTTGGTTTTAAGGTCACAGTCCGGTTAATTTTCGGTACAGTAAAGAAACAAAATGCAAAACATAAAACTGCTTATCTTTTGTATCAGCGAAAACAGCTTTGACAAAAAAAAAAAAATGCAAACTGCCAGCAGTTTGTACCCATGCACAACGACAGCAAATTATTTGCAATGTTTTGGACAATAAAGAAGTTAAATTAAATAATGTCCCACAAAAATCTGAACATACCAGGGCACCTTTGAAAAACACTGGCCTAAAGTGCAGCATTAACAGATTTAGCTTTTTCTTCAAAGGAAGGTATTTTTTGACTGAAGTGGGCACAACAAGGAACTTCATACCAGGGCTCAGTTACCTTCAGCATGTGTTTAAACCCAGTGTTCTCAACAACTGAATATGGCCTTAGAGCTACTGCTATAAAAACACCAGTGTCATTTGTTATTGCTTTGGCTCGATCAGAAAAGCCCTTGAGAGGCTGCCGCTGAAAGCTGCGCGTGTACTGTGTTAGTTTTATTTATTTTTTTTCCGTGCTGCACTGATATTCACGTTCGCGTGATGCCATTTCAAATGAGTTAACAAGTTTAACATACTGCCAAAAGCAAATCCGATGCTGTTTTCATCTTATACACTTGCCTTTATCTGTTTTCCTATTTCACCGGAAAGCCGAAGTGTTTCCAGACAGGAGACTTGTCAAGAGGGTCTTCAAGCTCTGGCTTCTCCTTACACCCAGCCATGACGTTCCCTCGTCAGAGGCTGGGCTGCACTGTGTTTACATGTACGGCTAATAGAGTGAGGCAGTTACACTTCCTGTCTGTCATTCAACATGGTCCGTGTGGAACCTCAGTACGCTTCTATACCGAACCATGCCGTTCCGAAAAATCTGAATATGAATATGTGTACCATTACATTCCTTAGAGATATACAGTATATATACACAATTCACAAAAAGTTGGGGATATTCGGCTTTCGGGTGAAATTTCAGGATGTACCTAAAACGCATTATAACCTTTCCAGGTGAACTTAATTTGACCTTCTCTAACATTTTGAATGCACATGTCCAACTGTTCAGTGTTTCAGTACTTTTTCAATAACTTGCTGTTCTCTGACAAGGTGCTTAATGGCAAAATTCACAACAGGTGTTTGATCCATGAATTGACCAATAAATTTTCTGGTTCAGTCATAATTGGTATTTAAACAGTCCTCTTCATCACGTTGTTCATATTTTGACATCATGAGACCAAGACGATACCTAACAATTGATCAACAGTACCTTGTCGTTGTGAGGCTTCATCCAGGATGTTCTCAGAGGGAAGTGGCCAATGAGCTTAGAGTTTCACAGGCTGTCATCAGCAGGTTGCAACAGAGATGCAGAGAGACTGGAAGAATCACAGAAAGGCATAGAAGTGGACGTCCTTTGGCCACATCCCACACTGATGACCGCTTCATTGTGAACAGTGCCCTGCGGAACCGGATGATGAATGCCACTCAACTCTGGGCACATTTAAGGGAGGAGAGCGGCACCCAAGTGTCACATCAGACCATTTGAAACCATTTACATCATCGTGGTCTGCGTGCTAGACGATCTGCAAGGATACCTGACCACACCAGATGCATGCGTCATCGTCTTGCATGGGCCAGGGAGCATTTACGCTGGAAAAGGGACCAGTGGGCCTCAGTGGTGTTGTCTGATCAAAGTCGATTCATGTTGAGCAGAAATGATGGCCACCAACGATGTTGGAGATGTCAAGGAGAGCACTATGCATCAGCCACTGTTGTGGTGGCATTACACTCTGTGCAGGTATGTCTAGGCAAAACAGACCTGCCCTGCACCTTGTGAATGGCACAGTGACAAGCCGATACTACCTGAATAACATCATTTATCCAGTCATTGTGCCCCTGCATGAACAACACAGGCCTAAGTTAATCTTCATGAACGATACTGCTCCAGCTCATCGACGTCTCATCATTAGAGAACAGCTGCTGGAGGCTGGGGTACTTCAAAAGGAGTGGCCTGCACTTTCTCCAGACCTGAATCCCATAGAAAACCTATGGGATCAGCTGAATCGCCATGCACCCTGCACCCCACAACCTCAGTGACCTGAGGGCCACCCTTCAAGAAGAGTGGAATGCCATACCTCAGCAGACAATAAGCTGACTTGTGAACAGCATGAGACGTCGTTATTAAGCTGTAATTGATGCTCAAGGGCACATGACAAGTTATTGAGACACTAACTTTTGTTGTGGTATATCCACTACTGTTGTTGGCTTTTGTTTCAATAAATTGTTTGAGATGAGGAAATCATCATTGCATGCTTCTACTTAAATGCCCTACTTTCATGATATAATATCACTGTAGCGTGAACTTTTTACATTTTCCATAAATTTCACCCCAAAGCCAAATATCCTTAACTTTTTGTGAGCAGTGCGCACACACACACACACACACACACACACACATACAGAGTGGGGAAAATAAGTATTGAAAACGTCAATATTTTTCTCATTAAACATGTTTCTGATGGAGCCATTGACCTGAGATTTTCACCAGATATCAGTAACAACCCAAGTAATCCATACATACAAAGAAATCAAGGCAACTATGTTCACAAAACAAGTTATATTTAATAAAATGGAATGACAGGGGGAATAAATATTTAACACCCTTGGTGAAATTCATTTAATACTTAGTATAAAATTCTTTGTTGGTAATAACGGCTTCCAGACACCTCCAGTATGGAGAAACTAGGTGCAGGCATTGCTCAGGAGTGATTTTAGCCCATTCTTCCACACAAACTGTCTTCAGATCTTGAAAGTTCCATGGTTGTCTTCTATGAACTCTGATCTTCAGTTTGTTCCATAGATTTTCAATTGGATTCAAGTCAGGTGACTGACTGGGCCATTGTATCAGCTTTATTTTCCTTCTCTGGACCCAGTTGAGTTTCCTTAGCTGTGTGTTTGGGATCATTATCTTGCAGAAATGTCCACCATTGTTTCATCTTCAGCATGTTGGCAGATGGCAACAAGTTCTTATCTAGGATGCCTCTGTACATTTGTCCATTCAGCTTTCCTTCAGTTATATGAAATTCACCTGTACCATGTGCTGAAAAACACCCCCACACCATGATGGGATGTGCAGTGCCATTTCTCCTTCAAACATGCTGTGTGGTGTGGCATTCAAAAAGTTCAATTTTGGTCTCATCTGACCAGATTATGTTCTCCCAGTATTTTACTGGCTTCCTCAAACGTTGTGCAGCAACCCTGCCACGGGGGGGTGTGCACAAGTCAGTGTACTCCTAATGTTGGTCCCAAGCCCAGGTAAATGAGGAGGGTTATGTCAGGAAGGGCATCCAACGTAAAACCTTTGCCAAATCAAACATGCAGGTCATGACGAATGAGACTTTCATACCACATCGGTCGAGGCCCGGGTTAACAACGACCGCCACCAGTGCTGTGAACCAACAGGGTGCCGGTGGAAATTCGGCTACTGTTGGACGAAGCTCAAGGAGGAGGAGAGGGGGAAGGCATGTTAGGGGGGAGAGAGAGAGAAAAGGAAAAGTAGAAGTGTGGAGGTGAGAGTAGGGACGTTAAATGTAGGGACTGTGACTGGTAAAGCATAGAGTTGGCTGATATGATGGAGAGAAGGTAGATATACTGTGTTCAAGAAACCAGATTGAAGGGAAGCAAGGCTAGGAGCATGGGGGTTGGGGGTGGTTAAACTTTTGTACCATGGTGTAGACAGGAAGAGATGGAGTAGGAGTAATCTTGAAGGAAGAGTATGTGAAGTGTGATCAGGAGGTAAAGACGGAGTCAGACAGAATCATGAGTTTGAAGCTAGAAGTCAAAGGTGTGATGTTGAATGTTGTCAGTGTGTATGCCTCACAAGTTGGATGTCCGGTAGAAGAGAGAGAGGAATTCCGGAGTCAGTTGGATGAAGCGGTAGAGAGTGTTCCCAGGGGGAGAGAGTGGTGATTGGAGTGGACTTTCATGGACATGTAGGTGAAGGGAACAGAGGTGATGAGGAGGTCCTGGGTAGGTATGGTCTTAAGGAGAGAAATGTGGAAGGACAGATGGTTGTGGATTTTGCTAAAAGGATTGAAATGGTTGTGGTGAGCACATACTTCAGGAAGAGAGAAGAACATAGGGTGACTTAGAAGAGTGGAGGAAGGTGCACACAGGTGGACTACATCTTATGCAGAAGGAGAAATCTGAAAGAGATAGGAGACTGCAAGGTGATGGCAGGGGAGAATGCAGCTAGACAGCATTGGATGGTAGTCTGTAGGATGACTTTGAAAAGCAAGAAGAGGAAAACATTGAAGGCAGAGCCAAAGATTAAGTGAGGGAGGTTACAGAAGGAAGAAGGTCACACAGAGTTCAAGAAGGAGTGGCCTAGCCAGTCTCCAGATCTCAACCCCATAGAAAATCTTTGGAGGGAGTTGAAAGTCTGTGTTGCCCAGCGACATCCCTAAAACATCACTGCTGTAGAGGAGATCTGCATGGAAGAATGGGCCAAAATACCAGCAACAGTGTGTGAAAACCTTGTGAAAACTTACAGAAAACATTTGACCTCTGTCATTGCCAACAAAGGGTATATAACAAAGTATTGAGATGAACTTTTGTTAATGACCAAATACTTATTTTACCGAGGAATTTACCAATTAATTCATTAAAAATCTTTCAATGTGATTTTCTGGATTTTTTTTTTCTTATTTTGTCTCTCATAGTTGAGGTATACCTATGATGAAAATTGGAGACCTCTCTCATCTTTTAAGTGGGAGAACTTGCACAATTGGTGGCTGACTAAATACTTTTTTACCCCACTGTAAGCAAATAACATCAAATTTCCAGTGTCTCTACGGGACTTTAAAAGTTATCTTAAAGCAAGTTATTTCAACCATGTTATACTGTATTTTTATATTACTATATTAGCTAATAAACTAACATTAATGGGGAAAAAAAGGTTTGACTTCAGAAAAAATGACAGTTCAACATGTTTATTTAATACATAAAGTGAAGCATACAGCACGTCAGAAAATAATGTCACGTAACATGAGCTTAAATAATCAGATGTCGCTGTTTTCTGGGTTATTGGTGTTTTCTTGTTCAAACCGCTGCATAATTCAAGCAAAATGCTTACTTTGAACCATTTCTGACTTCATTCTGCTTCTGTCTGAGCCGAGGGGGGAAAAAAAGAAGCTAGGCTGAGCCACACGCTGAATGCTGGGATATGTTAAGACCACAAGGTTACTCTCACGTATCCTTCGTTTTCGGGGTTTTGAAGGCTGCATTTGTCGGCGCCTAGAAATTTGCACTTAGAGGACACAGTACCAGAACTGAGACACAGCCCATGTCTCCGTCACTACATACTCTTAGAGCAAACATTCCATCTGTTGTACTCTTTCTTGGCATAAAACTGTACTGCTGCTCACTGACTGTCACCTCTCCTCTTAACCTGGCTTCAACAACTTTCTCATATCTTCATGATCAATTTTATGCCTCTGTAGTTAGTACAGCTCTGAGCATCACCTTTGTTCTTGGAAATTGGTATCAAAACACTTCTTCTCCACTCCTGAGGCAACCTGTCACTCTCCAAGATTGTGCTAAACAATCTGGTTAAAGGTCTACTGCCATCTCTCCTAAACATTTCAATACCTCCACTGGTATGTCATCTGGACCAACCGCCTTTCCATTCTTCATCCTCTTCAAAGCTGCCCTCACTTCCACGTTGCTCATCCTCGGGACTTCCTTGTTTCCCATCTTTCCTTTATCCATCCTTCTATCTCTCTCATTTTTTTCATTCATCAGCTCCTCAAGGTCCTTTTCTCCATTCTTAGTATACGGCCTCTCATACAACTCACTACAGTATATATTAAGGGATTGGCGCCGCACCATGGCTGCCTCATCCATCCACGTGGATGCCCTGAATTTCCCTCTGGGATTAATAAAGTATACAAAATAAAAAAATATGCCTTTGCTCCCTCTCTTTGCCATGTGCCTAGATTCCAAATACTCCTGTCTACTTTCTTCATCTCCCTGACTATCCCACTTTTTTCTTTGTCAACCTCTTTCTTTGAATACCTTCCTGTACCTCTTCATTCCACCACCAACCAAGTCTCCTCGTCTTCCTTCCTCTGTCCAGAGGATACACCACAGACCTTTCTACCTGTTTTGCTCAATACGTTTGCTGTACTATCCCAGTCATCTAGTAATTCTTCTCTACCACCCAAAGTCATTTCGTTCCTGAACTCTGTGCAAACTTCCCCCACTTAATCTTTGGCTCTGCATTTGCTCTCTTCCTCTTCTTGCTTTCCAAAGTCATCCTACAGACTACCATCCGATGCTGCCTAGCTACATTCTCCCCTGCCACCACCTTGCAGTCTCCTATCGCTTTCAGATTTCTCCTTCTGTATAAGATGTAGTCCATCTGTGTGCACCTTCCTCCACTTCTGTAAGTCACTCGATGTTCCTCTCTCTTGGAATAAGTGTTGACTACAGCCATTTCAATCCTTTTAGCAAAATCCACAACCATCTGTCCTTCCACATTTCTCTCCTTAAGACCATACCTACCCAGGACCTCCTCATTGCCTCTGTTCCCTTCACCTACATGTCCATTAAAGTCCGCTCCAATCACCACTGTCTCCCGTCTGGGAACACTCTCTACCACGACATTCAACTTACTCCAGAATTCCTCTTTCTCTTCTACCTGACATCCAACTTGTGGGGCATACGCACTGACAACATTCAACATCACACCTTTGACTTCTAGCTTCAAACTCATGATTCTGTCAGACTCCTTCTTTACCTCCTGAGCACTCTTCACATACTCTTCCTTCAACTCCTTCAACACTCCTACTCCATTTTTCTTCCTATCTACACCATGGTAGAACAGTTTAAATCCACCTCCATTGCTCCTAGCCTTGCTTCCCTTCCATCTGGTTTCTTGAACACACAGTATCTCTAACTTTCTTCTCTCCATCATGTCAGCCAACTCGCTGCCTTTACCAGTCATAGTCAGTTACCAGTTATACTTTGTGTATTTGGGTTATATTGCACATATAATCACAATTCTTCATATTGAGGTAAAAAAAAAGTGATCAGACATCGCAGTGAGTCTTGCCTTCATTGATTACAGACAAAAGTGGGAATAAGTGGAAAAAAGCTTTTGACTAAACTACATTTAGTCATTTTAAAGCATGTCATTTTAAAGCATACTTGTCGAACTTGTCAAACACAAGAATTATTACTTATAGAAGTGCAGAAAGTAGTCTCACCTCCGGCACAACTGTGCATTCTGCGCATTGGCACAACTCTGGCACCTGGCAATATTGTGCAAAAAGTTCATGTTTGATCTCTTACCATTGGAAAGATGAAACTGAGCTGCAAAACATACATCTAGACGCATCTAAACTCAAAACAGCTTTTTTCCCACAGCCTCTTTGAACTTACACATGAAATAACTATTCATCTGAGTGCAGTTTAAATTCATTAGCTATTTGCATATAGTGAGAGGGCTTTTTTAAATTATTGTTTCTTATTATGCCTCAGTGAGGAGCCATACGGTAATCGGTCTGTGTGTGTGTCTGCTTTTCAGCTCGCCCAGTCAGAATTAAGTGCAACTAAAAGCTTGTATCATTGTATCACTATATTTTCTCGACTTTTAATTTGCCAGAATTCCGAGGTAAGGCTTTGATTTCAAAATAAACACAAATTTAACTTAACTTTAACATCAATGAAGCCAATGGAAAAGGTATTGTCATAACTATGCCGGGCCACTAGAGGTGGCAGTGCGACTTTTTAACAGCACAACACAGCACGTTTTTTACAGCACTTCGAGGTGAACTGTTATAAAATAGCGGTTACTGAAAAAAACACGTATTCAGCAACTACACCATTTATTCATCACATCGATTGTTTTCACACTGGTTTTGCTGTTTAGTTTTGCAGAGGAAGGACGAGGTAAAATTTGTTAAAAACTCAACATGCGCCTGGAAACTCCCACCAGAAGGAAGTACTGAGCAATCTGCCAAAACTGGGTGAACAAATGTCCGTGTTTTTGCCCATGTGTTTTCTTCCTCTGCCACTAAACATGCAGTCTGCCACCGTGTTTGGATTGCGGCTGTTCAGATCACTTTGGTGACTCCTGGCTGCCAGCAAAAGTACAGGCATGTGAACTGCAGATTATTTTCACTGCACATGCGTGTACTCCAAAACTACTACATTGATTTGGATAAAATTTTTACCAGAAGTGGTCCTTGGGCGAGAGAGGAACCCATAACATTGTAGTGATGATTCGAGAAGACATACCTCTGCCAAAGCTCTGGAACCGAGGCATCAGTACCATTATGTGGCTGGATCCGCGCTCCACTCAGTGTGCCATGAGCCTGCTTCGAGCCCGCCCCCCCCCCAGCCCAGGGGAAGTACAGCGCTCTCAAACAGTTGCTGTTGCGGCGTTGCACCCTCTCTGCTGGAGAGAGAGCAAAGAAGCTCCTCTCACACTCGGAGTTAGGGGACGGATCAGCTGTGGAACTAATGGAGAGTATGCTGGCTTTGCTGGGTGCAGATGATGGATCTTTTCTCTTTGCCCATCTCTTCCTGAGGAAACTACCGGTCACAGCACGGACAGTTTTGGCCAACTTACCGCTGCTGGCTGCCAGGGACTACCGCTTGCTGGCGGAGAAAGCAGACGGCATTATCCTGGCGAGCAGGAGTTTCAGAGTCCAGGCGGGGAGACCGGAATCTTTGACAGAGCCCACCGAGGTCGAGGAGCCAAAGGTTGTGGCCGGGACAGCCACTCAGGGACACCAGAACGGGACGGTGTGTTTCTACCATCAGCGTTTTGGCGCCGATGTGTGGCGTTGTCTCCCTCCATGCCGCTTCAAAATGCTGGAGAGAGGGGCCAGCCAACAGTCAGTAGCTGCTACGACCGCTAGCAACAGGGAGAAGCTGCTTTTTGTCGAGGACACACATTCTGGGAGATGGTTTTTGGTGGACTCGGGTTCCCAGAAGAGTCTTAATTTCCCGGTTGCTGCTGATAGAATGGTGGAAGGCTGTGGCCTGTCATTAACGGCCGCCAGCGGATCCCCTATCAAGACTTTTGGAGAAAAGTCAGTGACTGTGTATTTGCATGGACGCAACTACAAGTGGGACTTTGTGGTAGCTGCCTGTTCAGTTCCTGTCTTAAGTGCTGATTTCCTGTGTGCTTATGGTCTCCTTGTCGATGTTGCAAACAGACGTTTAGTGGATGCTGTGTCCTTTTCCTCACTGCCTTGTATCACTCGGGGAGCTGGGCCATGAACGCGTGCCAGTTTTTTAGCCTCGGGGGATGTGTATCAACATTTGCTTTCTGAGTTTTCTGCGCTCACGGTGCCCACCTTTTCCACTACTGTGACCAAGCATGGAGTCGAGCATTTTATCACTACTAAGGGCCTGCCAGTTTTTGCGTGTCCACGCCGCCTCGACGCAGCTAAGCTAGCCATTGCACGGGAAGAGTTTGCTAACATGGAACATCTGGGGATCATGAGGTGCTCCAATAGCCCTTGGGCATCCCCGCTGCACATGGTGCCCAAGTCTGATGGTTCGTGGCAGCCATGCAGTGATTTCCGTCGCCTGAACAGCGTCACTGAACATGACCGCTACCCCATCCTGCACATCCAAGATTTTTTGGTGCACTTGGCCGAACACGCATTTTTTCTAAAGTGGATCTGGTCCGCGGCTACGACTAGGTCCCAGTTTGTACCGAAGACATCCCAAAAACTGCTGTGATAACCCCTTTTGGCCTTTTCGAGTTTTTACGCATGCTATTTGGGTTAAAGGGCACAGCCCAAACTTTTCAGAGGATGATGGATGCGGTGCTCCACGACTTGCCGTTCGTGTTCCTCTACTTAGATGACATTCTGGTGGCTAGCGCATCAGAGGAGGAGCACCTCTCCCATCTGAAGCAAGTTTTCTGTTGGTTGGAAGCACACGAGCTGATAGTTAATCCAGCGAACTGTCAGTTCGGGCTGATGGTGATCGATTTCTTTGGCCACCGCATCTCGCCGAAGGGCATGATTCTGCTGGTGGATAAGGTACGAGCGGAGTCAGATTTCCTGCGTCCACAGACCGTGAGGGCGCTGTAGGATTTTTGGGGGATGGTCAATTTTTACAACCATTTCCTTCCCTGGGCAGCCCAGCTGCTGCAACCGCTGTATGGCACGCTCAGGAAAAAGCCATGTAATGGTACTTTGTGTCATCAGCAAAAACTCGCGGAGAGCAAACTGAGCTTCTACGTGGATGAACCAGGCAGCCGGGTCATGGAGCCAAAAGTCCGGGAGCTTGACCGCCACTGCGAATGCAGCAGGGGGAGACACTAGCACAGGTGTTCCCACAGAGGTGCTCGGTTTGTCTTCCATTTTCACATCGTAGGTCACCGGTGTGGAGGAATAATGAGACGAAACACGAGCGCTGCAGATTCAGACTTTATTCCTCAATCAGCAAAACAAGACTAACCTCCAGGTGTCAAAGTGAACCTTTTATACAGCTTACACTTCTCTTCCTTGGCACCAAGAGTACATAACATCACATTAGAGCACATAACATCACAATACATTCACACCTGGAATCCCAGGTGTCAAGGCTCATTTTTAACACAATTTCTCCCCCCTGGCACTCAGACGTCTACCTTTGTATCTCCTCCTTTCATCTCTCCCCCCCTGGGTGCCACAGCTCCTATATTCACCTCTCCCGCCTGAGGCACACGTATTTACATTTCTCGCCCCTTCCCCTTATTCCCAAAGTTACTGGGAATAAGGGGAGGTAAGACCTCCCAGTGTGCCACGACAACATTGTATTTATATTATGATTTTTAAAAAGGATAAAATGCTCTGTTAAACACTTTTTTGTTAAGATATTTTCTATTGTTTTTTTAATACTCCACACAATAAGACACTGCTAGTTACAAAATCTGGTTACATTATGAAACACAGAATTCATAAAAAATAAACTGTAAAAAAGAATTGGGAAAATTAAAATGGAGAAATGGGGATTCTGAAGGAAAAGAAACAACTTGAAAAAAATTAAAATAGATTCCATAGGTTCCAGCATAGTAAGGGTGAAGTCTTCTTTCTCTGACTGGCTGTAAAACAGCCTGCAATAGTTGTAACAATGGTTTAGGTGACAAGTGTATCTTGATATATGTCAGTTGGACTAAAGTGTTCTAAAAGATCAATAGTTTCTGGAGCTATACAAACAAAACATTTATCTGATTAAATCTGTTTAATGTACCTTCAGATTGCAGGTATTTGTACATAATTAGAACGTCAAAGAGGATCAGACCAGAATCAGACAGTTTACAGTATGTGTAGAATCAGTAAGGATGATAGTATCCAAAAAAAATGATTTTTTTCAGCTCCTCTGTGAACTGTTTATCATTCGATTACTGTCTCTTTTGTTTCATTCAGAGATTCTTCAAAAGAGTCAACCTCAACTTAAGTATAACCTGAAGAAGAGGTTCCAGTGTGTGTTCGAGGGAATGTCTGTAGCAGGAAAACCAGCCCTTCTGAACCAGATCTATACAGACCTCTACATGACAGAGGAATGGACTGGAGAACCCAATTCTGAACATGAGGTCAGACAGATTGAAACGGCATTCAGGAAACCACACAGACCAGAAACAACCATCAGACCAGAAGATATCTTTAAAGGCTCACCTGGAAGAGACGTCAGAACAGTGCTGACAAAGGGAGTGGCTAGCATTGGGAAAACAGTCTTAACACAGAAGTTCACTCTGGACTGGGCTGAAGGCAAAGCAAACCAGGACATCCAGTTTACATTTCCATTTACTTTCAGAGAGCTGAATGTGCTAAAAGAGAAAAAGTTTAGTTTGGTGGAACTTCTTCATTACTTCTTCATTGAAACCAAAGAAGCAGGAATCTGCAACTTTGATCAGTTCCAGGTTCTGTTCATCTTTGATGGTCTGGATGAGTGTCGACTTCCTCTGGACTTCCACAACACTGAGATACTGACTGATGTTACAAAGTCCACCTCAGTGGATGTTCTGCTGACAAGCCTCATCAGGGGGAAACTGCTTCCCTCTGCTCACCTCTGGATAACCACACGACCTGCAGCAGCCAGTCACATCCCTCGTCACTGTGTTGGCATGGTGACAGAGGTCAGAGGGTTCACTGACCCACAGAAGGAGGAGTACTTCAGGAAGAGATTCAGAGATGAGGAGCAGGCCAGCAGGATCATCTCCCACATGAAGACATCACAAAGCCTCCACATTATGTGTCACATCCCAGTCTTCTGCTGGCTCACTGCTACAGTTCTGGAGGATGAGATGAAGACCAGAGAGGGAGGAGAGCTGCCCAAGACCCTGACTCAGATGTACATCCACTTCCTGGTGGTCCAGACCAAAGTAAAGAAGGTCAAGTATGAAGGAGGAGCTGCGGCAGATCCACACTGGAGTCCAGAGACCAGAAAGATGATTGAGTCTCTGGGAAAACTGGCTTTTGAGCAGCTGCAGAAAGGAAACCTGATCTTCTATGAATTAGACCTGGCAGAGTGTGGCATTGATATCAGAGCAGCCTCAATGTACTCAGGAGTGTTCACACAGGTCTTTAGAGAGGAGAGAAGCCTGTACCGGGCCCAGGTGTTCTGCTTCATCCATCTGAGTGTTCAGGAGTTTCTGGCTGCTCTTCATGTCCATCTGACCTTCATCAACTCTGGTGTCAACCTCATGGAGGAACAACAAACATCTCTATGGCCTAAAATATTTAAAGAGAAACCTAAACTGAATCATCTCCACCAGAGTGCCGTGAACAAGGCCTTACAGAGTCCAAATGGACACCTGGACTTGTTTCTCCGCTTCCTTCTGGGGCTTTCACTGCAGACCAACCAGCATCTCCTAAAAGAACTGCTGATACAGACAGGAGAGAGTTCACAGGCCTATCTGAAAACGGTACAATACATTAAGGAGAAGATCAGTGAGAACCTGTCTGCAGAGAGAAGCATCAATCTGTTCCACTGTCTGAATGAACTAAATGATCATTCTGTAGTGGAGGAGATCCAACAGGTGCTGAGATCAGGAAGTCTCTCCACAGATGACCTGTCTCCTGCTCAGTGGTCAGCACTGGTCTTCATCTTACTGTCATCAGAAGAAGATCTGGATGTGTTTGACCTGAAGAAATACTCTGCTTCAGAGGAGGCTCTACTGAGGCTGCTGCCAGTGGTTAAAGCCTGCAAAAAAGCTCTGTACGTGGATTTCTTTTAAGCATTCAGATTTACAGCATTATGTTTAATTATGTAAAGAAATTAATAGAATATGTAATTATCATTATCCAGGCTGAGCAACTGTAATCTCTCAGAGAGAAGCTGTGAAGCTCTGTCCTCAGTTCTCAGCACTCAGTCCTCCTGTCTGACAGAGCTGGATCTGAGTAACAATGACCTGAAGGATTCAGGAGTGGCGCTTCTATCTGCTGGACTGAAAAGACCATATTGTAGACTGGCAACTCTCAGGTCAGGATATAAATAAAAACTGATAAAGATTTTAGTTTAATGATTATTAATGTCAGTATTTTCCCTCATTTCTTGATATGTTCATATTTTTCAAACTCCAGTCTATCAGGGTGTCTGGTCACAGAGAAAGGCTGTTCTTCTCTGGCCTCAGCTCTGACCTCCAACCCATCCCATCTGAGAGAGCTGGACCTGAGCTACAACCATCCAGGAGAGTTGGGAGTGAGCATCCTGTCTGCTCTACAGGAGGATCCACAGTGCAGACTGGAGACTCTCCGGTACGTACAGATGTCAGATATCTGTTTCTCAGCTCCTGCCCAGACTTGGAAAAATGGCCTAGACTTTTCAAAAGAACACAGAGGACAACTCACTGTCCTTTTTTTTTCTTTTTTATACATCCCATCTTGACGGGACGTATTGTGGTATGATGATGTCCTTTAGTCCATCCGTCTGTCCGTACAAGTAACCCCACTAGATGCTCCTAGTTTTCAAGTTAGGACTTTTTTTTTTAAATCAAGATCTTTTTAGTTGTTTTTTCCAGTATAACAAAACAAGACAAACACTGATATGAACAAAAAAGAAAAATATTAACCCCCCCCCCCCCACATCCCATCATGCAGTTGCCAGACAGAAATAAAATCAGTGCGTATGCCCAGACATCTATGAGTGTAAAATGGGTGAATAAATGTATAACGGATGTAAGATAGAAAGAGAAGGGTTAACTCTTGATAAGAAACTGCCTCAGTGATTGCCAGACTCCCTCACAATGATCCTCAGGTGGGTCTGCATCCAAGTTGTGCTCAAGGTCAGAAGAATTATCACACAAGGGAAAAAAATGAAAATGTTTGAACATGTATATCTTGTCATTTACCAAACATTTCAACAAAATAGTCACCATTCACACTTTCCCTCATTCACAGGTTTTTGTTTCAGAACCACATCATATTTCCAGTTTTCTCTCCAAGTCTGCTCTGTTTTTTGCTCACAGCCTCCCTTGCCTTTGAAAAGATTCTCTCTGCAGGCACTGAAGTAATAATTCCCAGGTATCTCACTGCAAGTCTGCTTGGGGCTGGGAAGGTTTGTTCATGCTCGTGCCACCTAATCAGTGGATCCATATCTCAGGGAATCAGTTTTTTCCTCTGAGTACCGGCGTGCTTCAGTGAGCAGCACCCTACAGTGACAGGTGGAAGAAGTGGTTCCTACCAACTGGGTATCATTTAGACGAGATCCCGATAGTATCATTACTTTCCACTGTGTTCCTGTTAATGATAAACTACACAGTTACCCCAGATTACGAAAATATCGATACTTTAGTTTGAGTATCAAATCTAGAACATAAATGTCTGGTATTGGAGGTATCGATATTTCAGTATCGATCCACACACCACTATTAATAATAATAATAATGGATTGGATTTATATGGCGCTTCACATGTCAAGTGACATCTCAAAACACTTACAGTGAGTCCATTATTCATTCACTCCAGACAGACAATGGTAGCGGTAAGCTACTACTGTAGCCACAGCTGCTCTGGGGCAGACTGATAGAAACATGGCTGCCAATCCACGCCAACGGCCTCTCTGACCACTACCGAACATTTATACACATTCATACCCAGTGTCATGGACACTGGAGGCAAAGTGAGTAAAGTGTCTTGTCTGGGGATACGACGACAGGATGCTGGGGGAGAGCGGGATTCAAACCACCAACCCTTTGGTTATTAGACGACCCACTCTACCTCCTGAGCCACTGCCCCCACATTTCCCTCCTCTGTTCTATTTTTGCCGAGCACCAAGCTAGATGGCAGGAAGTTCCATTTTTATATGGCATGACCCGGCCAAGACTTGAATCCTGACCTCCCGGTTGTGGGGCAGATGATCTACCTCTAGGCCACCACTCCGGGTGTACAGTCCATAGACTGCTACGCCACAGGATGCCACACAAGCTGGACTCTCTAATTTCACATAGTGTTTGTACATGTATTGAAGACATGCATATTACAACAAGGATTTTGATTTTTGGGTCATTTTGAGAAAATTACAGATTTCAAAACTTTGGCATTTTTTAAATGCAATTTAAACAGAGAGGGTACATGCTTGTCCGGCTAACTCCTCCCACAGTTTTTAAGCTAGAACATTTTCATTGCACAGTGTTTGTAGATGTAGTGAAGATTCGTAAGGGTTTAACTGATTTTCTGATATTTTCTCTAAATTTGTTCCACTTTGAATTGTAGACTGTTTGCTTTGCTTAAACTCCCTGCAATTACGTGGTTATTTGTTTTATTACAGATCCATAGTATATTGGCTCTTGAGTTTGTAATCCCTTTTCCGGTTGTTGGTGTGCTAGCTATGCACTCTCGATGATGGCTGTTGACAGGTGTACAGTTTACTGTGTGCAGTGCTCTTGTTCATAAAAAAGTGAGAGAAGAGGCTGTTATTAACCTTCAAAGAAAAAGGGCCAATCTAAAGCATGGATTTTTTTTTCCCACGGCTTGCCTCATGCACCAATTTGTTGGTTTCTGTCAGTGCATTGTCTATTTTTTTCATATTCTGCACCTTTTGTCATCTAAATTCCAACTGACTGCACACATGCTTTATGCTGGAAAGAAGGGGCTTATTTAAAATGAGTGAGAGTCTAAGAGAACAAAGTGAATATTATTGTAAACAAGAATAAATGTGAGGCTATAAGGAAACTAAATTATAGATTGAAGCTTATTAACTTATTAAAAATACTATTTGTAAAAATACTGAAATAGATGGTGAAAAGAGCATTGAGTGCTGCTTTACAGCTAATTAGCATGATTCATTTTTTACTGCACATTATAGCCTAAAATGCTGCAGCCAAATTTATCACA
The DNA here is from genome assembly GCA_020510985.1 of Pholidichthys leucotaenia. Lineage (NCBI taxonomy): Eukaryota > Metazoa > Chordata > Actinopteri > Cichliformes > Pholidichthyidae > Pholidichthys > Pholidichthys leucotaenia. Next base: position 32,273,336 of record CM035842.1, on the reverse strand, counting down.
GCCCCACACATTTATGCACAACCAGTATCCAGCCTGTTCTACTGGTAAAATAATAAAATACAAATGAACATGAGCAACAAATTCATTGATTAAAAACTGTTATAGATTTATGATTTTTTTGCCGTTTGGGTGTGTGAAATGTGATCAGTATTTAGTTGAAGGATTGAAACATTCAGTCAGTGCTGTTTTTAGTTTTTGACATTTTCTGTTGTCTTTTATAACTAAGTAAAGTAAACCAAGCTATCATCTCCCAGACCACATCAACTAATGATTGAATGAATAAAATTATTCTGACTGTGTTTCTTCTTCCAGGGTGGATCATGGTGGAGAGCAGATGTTAAAACTTGGTCTGAGGAAGTGTAAGTTTGACTGGTGATGATGAAACACTGTGGTATTTATTCATTCAGACATTACTGACAAGAGATGGCTGACAAAAGTTCAAATCATGAACCTTTCTGTGAATGAACAAATGGGTCAGTAAAGAAAGAATGAAGCCACCAGATGTGTCAGATGATAAACTGCAGCTGTCTTCTGTCTTTGTCTCTCCACCAGATTTCTGTCAACTTGAACCGGACACAAACTCGATGCACAGAAGACTCAAACTGTCTGACAACAACCGGAAGGTGACATGTGTGAAGGAGGATCAGAACTATGCTGATCATCCTGACAGATTTGATTACTGGGCTCAGCTGCTGTGTAGAAATGGTCTGACTGGTCGCTGTTACTGGGAGGTTGAGTGGAGAGGAGAGGTTTCTGTATCAGTGAGTTACAGAGGAACCAGGCGGAAAGGAGACAGTGAAGACTGTAGGTTTGGGTGGAATAATCAGTCCTGGAGTCTGATCTGCTCTGAAGATGGTTCCTCTGCCCTTCACAATAAGACCAGAACCCCCATCGCCCACTCCTCTGTCTCGCACAGAATAGGTGTGTATGTGGACTGTCCTGCAGGGATTCTGTCCTTCTACAGAGTCTCCTCTGACAGACTGATCCACATCCACACCTTCAAGACCACATTCACTGAACCTCTTTATCCTGGCTTCAGGGTTGGGTGGAAGTCCTCAGTGTTTCTGTGTTCTGTGTAGTAGTGATTCTCTGTGGAAGTGACAGCAGCTTCAGCTCTGTGGTTTAAATGTTGATGGTGGATGATGGTTCACTTTGGTTTCCATGGTAACCCCTGACTTTGATTTCATGTGGTCTATTTCATTCACAGTGATTCTGTGAATGAAATAGAAGATAGAAATCCAAACACAATCTTTTTGGGTGCAGTTACTGAAAAGGAAATTATCGAGACTGTGAGTAAATTTAAGAACAAACAATCAACAGACTGGAATGAAATTGACATGACAATAGTGAAAAAAGTAATTGAGGGAATTGTTAAGCCAATCACCCACATCTGTAACCTGTCATTTCAAACTGGTACATTTCCAGACAAAATGAAAATAGCAAAAGTAATACCTCTATACAAAACAGGAGACAGTCGTCGCTTCACAAATTACAGGCCAGTCTCTTTACTCTCACAATTCTCCAAAATACTTGAAAAAATCTTCACTAAGAGACTGGATGATTTCACTGAAAAACACAACCTCCTGACAGATAGCCAGTATGGTTTTAGAGCAGATAAATCTACATCTTTGGCATTGATCGAACTTATAGAAGAAATTACTAGTTGTATAGATAAAAAAAAATGTTGCTGTAGGAGTATTTATAGATTTAAGATAAGATAAGATAAGATAAGCCTTTATTAGTCCCACAACGGGGAAATTCCAGGATTGCAACAGCACAGGGATAGCAACACTCAGAGCAACAATCAGAAGGCAAGAAAAAAAAAAAAAAAAACAAGCAAGCAAGAGCAGCTAATATACATATGTACATATTACTATAAGATATATATATACACACACACACACACACACAGACACACAGTGCAGAGCATTGTAGCTGGATGGAATAAATATATGAATATACAGTATGAACACACAGTGCAGAGCATTGTAGCTAGATGGAATAAATATGTAAATATATAAACACCCACAGTACGGAGCATTGCAGCTAGGTGGAATAAATATGCAAGTATATAAACACACACAGTGCGGAGCAATGTAGCTAGATGGAATAATATGTAGATATATAAAAACACAGTGCGGAGCATTGTAGCTAGATGGAATAAATATATAGATATATAAATATAAACACACCCAGTGCTGAGCATTGTAGCTAGATGGAATAAATATGTAAATATATAAACACACACAGTGCAGAGCATTGTTGCTAGGTGGGATGAAACAGCATAACCGTCTACTTAGTTATCCTACATGGTATGATTATGTGCCCATACATATTCTCACCCTCCATAGCGACCGGTATGTTCCTAGTTGTATGCCGGAGAGGACCATTGTGTAAGTCTATTGCATCTTTTGCATTCAAAAAAAAAAACTATTAGTTTGTTACGTCTTTTTGCTATCTCTGCGAGCAGCCCTGCTTAGGTTGTACAGTCTGACAGCCGTTGGTAGGAAGGACCTACGAAACCTCTCGGTTGTGTACCTGGGATGATGTAGTCTGCTGCTAAATGAGCTCCTCAGTGCATCCAGTATGTCCTGCATAGGGTGGAACTCGGACTCCAGCAGAGATGACAGTTTAGCCACCGTCCTTCTCTCTCCTATCTCCTCCATCGGATCAAGGCGCTGCCCCAGGACAGAGCTAGCTTTCTTAATCAGTTTGTTCAGTCTCTTCCTATCGGCTGCAGTAATGCCACTGCCCCAGCAGACCACTCCAAAAGTGATGGCTGATGCCACCACCGTGTCATAGAATGACTTCAGCAGCGCCCCTTGTACACCAAAAGACCTGAGTCTCCTCAGCAGGAACAGCCTGCGCTGTCCCTTCTTGTAGAGTGCGTCAGTATTGCGTGACCAGTCTAGTTTATTGTTCAGATGAATACCCAGGTACTTATAGGATGTCACCATCTCGATGTCTGTTCCCTGTATATTTACTGGTGCTATGAGGGGCGGCCCATGCCTGCGGCAGTCCACCACCAGCTCCTTAGTTTTCCTTGCGTTGATCTGGAGGCAGTTCCGATGGCACCAGTCCACAAAGTCCTGGATAAGCCCTCTGTACTCAGCTTCATCTCCGTTGGAGATGAGACCAACGATCGCAGAGTCATCAGTCATTTAAGAAAGCTTTTGACACCATTGACCACAGAATACTACTAAGGAAACTGGAAAGGTATGGGATAAGAGGGGTTGGACTGAGTTGGGTGGAAAGTTATTTAAGTAACAGACAACAATTTGTTCAAATTGGTGAGCACAAATCACCCTTCATGGACATCACTTGTGGTGTGCCCCAGGGGTCAGTTTTGGGACCCAAACTCTTTATTTTATATATAAATGACATATGCCAAGTATCAAAAATTCTGAAATTTATTTTGTTTGCGGATGACACAAATATCCTCTGCACTGGTGAGAATTTGCAGCAGGTTTTAGAGGTGGTCACAACTGAAATGAAAAAATTAACGCAGTGGTTCAACAAAAATAAATTATCTCTAAATCTAAAAAAACCAAAGATTATGTTGTTTGGAAATTATAAAATAAATCATGAAATAATGGTAACGATAGATGATACCAGAATAGAAACAGTACAGGAAAATAAGTTCCTGGGGGTGACGCTTGACAATAAAATCTGCTGGAAACCTCACATCAGTCACATCCGGGCCAAATTAGCAAAATGTATAGGCATACTGGGGAAGACAAGACACTTCTTGGACTATAAATCATTGTTGTACAATTCACTGTTTTTACCTTATCTTAACTACTGTGTAGAAGTCTGGGGAAACACCTACAAAACCAACCTACAGTCAATATGCACATTACAAAAAAGAGCTATAAGGATAATAAACAATGCAGGATATAGAGACCATACCAGTTCGTTGTTCTTAAAGTCACATGTCATAAAGTTCATCGATTTAGTTAAATTTAAGACAGCACAAGTAATGTCCAGGGCAATTAATAATCAACTACCAACTAATATACAAAAAAATATTTAAAAAAAGAGACAATGATCATAATTTGAGGGGAGACTTAAACTTTACAAAACCCAAGATACGTACTACCAAGAAAAGTATGTGCATATCTGTCTGTGGGGTGGATTTGTGGAACAGTCTAGAGCCGGAACTGAAACTATGTACAAACAGAAATCAATTCAAAAAGAGGTATAAGCATCATTTGCTGAAAGGGTATATGTTAGAAGGGTAGTAGTTATATGTACGATTCATTATGTTCACTCTGGGATATTATGGGACACTATGGAATGGTGGGTAGGACAGCGCTGTGTATATCTGTGTTGTTTGAGGCTGGTTTTGTTGTATGGACATCATTGTATGTTAGAATGGATGGGTGTTAATGTTGATTTGTAAAAAATACAGTAAATTGTTTACTTGGGATCTTAAAGGTGGTAATTTGTATAAAATTCACATGGGTGTATCTATGGAAAAGAGGAGATGGAATTAATAAGTGTTCACTTCTTCCTTCTCCCTTTCGAACAGTGTATAATGTTACTTTATTGCATTTGCCATTTGCTTGTATTTGTTATATTTTGTGTTCGAAATAAACTATCTATCTATCAATCTATCTATCTATGTCTTAGAAGTAGTTAAATGATCTCCTAACCACTGAACTCCTGTAAAAAAAAAAACAAAAAAAAAAACTGGAGTGTCTTTGAATCTCTAAAAATAAAGTTTGATTGGAGCGGCACTGAAGCACTTTGATTTTTTTTTTACATTCACTACATACTATTTCAGAACACAATGTATATAAACTGCTTAAAAGTAAAACAGAATCCTGTTGTCAAGTTTATTTTCACCCATAACTGAAATAAATAGTCAGAAATATTTTAGGTTATTAATTAAAACCAGAATAATAATCCTTTGTGTTTGTTTTTCCTTAGCTCCTTGGGCAGCACGGTGGTGCAGTGGTTAGCACTGTTGCCTTACAGCTAGAAGGTTCCTGGTTCGAATCCCCAGGCTGGCAGGGGTTGGAACCTTTCTGTGTGGAGTTTGCATGTTCTCCCTGTGCTACGTGGGTTTACTCCGGGGGCTCCGGTTTCCTCCCACAATCCAAAGACATGCATGTTAGGTTAATTGGCTGTTCTAAATTGTCCCTAGATATCTGTTTCCTATAGGCCCTTAGAATAGAGGGTTAGTACTAGTGAAAGTGCTTTGAGTGGTCTTTGTGACTAGAAAAGCGCTATATAAGTGCAGGTTAGTCAACAACAAACTATACAAATAATGAACAAAAAAGTAAATATGTTGATTTCACTGAATACAACTTTCCAAAAATAGAACTTTTGTTCTTGATGCTAATTGTGCATTTTATTTAATGTGCTATAAATTCACTAATAATTTTTTTTTTAAATCTCAAGTTTTGAAAATGTCAAAAGTAAAAAGTCACATATTCACATATTTATGGAAAAAGTCTTATTTTCTGGGGAAACTTTAAATTTGAGAGAATGACGTCAGAAATTTATACTAAATAATTTAAAAGTTTAGAAATAAAAATTGCAAATGTAAGAATTTGATTCTGGGTGGGGGGGGGACCCATCTAAAATTTGAAAGTATTTTTTTTTTTTTTTTTTTTTTTTTTTAAATCCTTCCGTTTCTAATACTGGCAGGCCAGTTTCTATTTTGGTTGTTTTACTTTCATTGTAAGACCACAAGATATTTATGCTTAAGAACAGTGAAGAGGTCAAAGTGGCGGTTTTAGATATGAGCCATATGGGCAGCCACCCAGGGCTGCATTCTCTTGGGGCGCCACGAGAATCAGAAAAGTAAAAACAATAAAAGATTCATAATTATTTGTGCTGAGCGTGTATTTGTGGCAAATGGGCACCCCCTACAAGTGGGATGCCGCTACCTTCCAAGTATCTGTCTGCGACTGGCAAACTCCGCAGATCAAACTTTAGTCTGGCAATCATTCAAAGCAGAGTAGGAGGGAAAAAAGTTAAAAGTAGTTTGTGCTTAACATTCTGGAGCCCATGGGCGGGGGCATTTAAATGTTTCAGCTGCAACACAGTGAATTGTGGTAAATATGCTTACAGTAGATAGTCATGCCTTAGATCATTTCAAAGCTTAGAATTTTGTCTATTTGGTTACTAAAAGAAATTTCAGACAAAATCACAACACTGGATTTAAATAGGACTTTAAACAAACTAGCATAGCATAGCAACATAGCATTGACTCACCAAAGAAGCTTCCTTGCTGTCGTTGAATTAAAACTCTTGGATGCATGACCAACCAATTCCTACACTCTTCCATGAGTGGGTTCAAAAATGACCCCAGTTAGAATGAGTGCGTTTTATGCTGTCAACTTAAGAAAATTCTTTCATTTTGGTTAAAGATGATAATTTTTATTATATTTTGGGTGATTATTATTATTATTTTAAATTATATTTTTTTTCCACAATATCTTTATTGAACCTTTTTTTTTTTTAACAAACATGATACAAACAATCAAACACTAACACTAAAGTACTACAAAAAAAATGCACTAAAAACACCAACAACCACCAACAAAATCAAATCTTCAACAATGCTCCTCTGTTTAGTCTAGACAATCCAATACATAAGTATACATATTATGTTCACCAGTTTGGAATTTACAAGGTCCACACACATCATTCACCTTCTTCTTCAAGAGTTATGTTTAAATTTTTTACATAATCAATAAAAGGTCTCCATATATTCTCAAACACAATTTCCTTTGATTTCAGTATATATGTTATTCTTTCTAATGGAAGGTTTGTTAACATCTGTCTTAACCACTGAGTCACATCTGGTCTATGAGTCTTTTTCCATAATAGTGCAATACATTTTTTGGCATTAAGCAAACTGAGGTCTATGAATGTTCTTTCACTTTTATTAAAATTATGCTTTTCTGGGTACAGACCCAACAAAAACAGTTTAGGATTCAATATGATTTGTTTAGAGATTATTTTTTCAATTGTTACCCTCACCTCTTCCCAAAACATTCTTAATAATCTACATTCCCATAAACAATGAAATAGGGTTCCTTTACTTTCCATGCATTTTGTGCACGTATCTGGTATATTTTTGTTATATCTATTTAACTCCTCCGGTGTAACATACATCCGCATTAACCATTTGAAATGTATCAATTTAAGACGTACATTTATTGATTTGGTTTGAGCTTCTGTACAAGCCAATTCCCATTGTTCCTCTGAAATTTCAGTTTGCAGATCTTCTTTCCAGTAGTTTAATCTTTTCAGTGAATTTTCACTTGAAGATAGTGTCAATGAGTTATAAAACTCTGAAATAATACCCTTTCTTTTACTATCTTTCATCAACATTTTTTCCAAGGATGAATAAATAGGTCGAGTGAGAGCTTTATTTTGATTTGATCGAATAAAGTTTCTAAGTTGAAGATATTTAAAAAAATGTGTTCTATTGAGATTAAATTTGATCCTCAGCTCTTCAAAAGACATTATGTTATCTGCACATGGCAAATATAAATCCTGAATCTTTTGTATCCCTTTTAAATTCCATACTTTAAATACAGCGTCCGCTCTCCCTGGTTTAAAATATTGATTACCCCAAATTGGACTAAATTGTGACAATAACTGTGGTTCTTTTAAATAGTTTTTAGCTTCACACCATATTTTGATCATATGCTTTACAAATGGATTTTTAACTTGTTTTTGTAATTTTTTTGCCGAATCTGAGTATATGAATATGGGAAGAGGTAAAGGTAAATTGTATGATTCCATTTCAGTCCAGTGAGGGAGATCATTTGATGAAAAATAATATGTCATAGACCTCAGTTGTGCCGACCAATAATACAACATAAAATTTGGACATTTCAGACCTCCACGATCAAATGGTAAATATAATAAAGACAGACGTAATCTAGCCCTCCTGTTGTTCCATATAAATTCCACTAACTTTTTTTTAATTCTTGAGAATAAATCTAAAGGTGGTGATAAGGGAATGTATTGAAATAAATAAAGTATTTTAGGTAAAATATTACTTTTAAGTATATTGATTCTCCCGATCATCGACATTGGTAGTGACATCCATCTCTGAGTTAACTCATTGATATCTGACATTAAGGCTTCATAGTTGACACTGGCGACTGATTCTAGCTTAGGCACAATTTGGATTCCTAAATATTTAAACTGGTTTACAACATTGAATTGATTTACCTCAGGGTCTGGGTAATTTCTCTGGGTCTCATTTAGCATTAATATTGAAGATTTAGTTTTATTTATTTTATATCCTGATATTTCCCCAAAATTCTTTATTAAATTCAACAAGGTTGGAATTGATTTTTTTAGATTCGACATAAACAAAATTATGTCATCGGCGTACAGGGAGATTTTATGTTCTGTTGGTCCAACTTTAATTCCATATATTTGTGAATGTAAACGTATCGCTATCGCTAAAGGTTCAATTGCCATAGTAAACAGTAAAGGTGAAAGTGGACAGCCTTGTCGACATCCTCTATTGATTTTTATTGATTTTGAAATATTGTTATTTGTTAGGATTTCTGCTGTAGCATTATTGTATATTATCTGAACCCATTTTATGAAATTATTTCCAAGTCCAAACCTTTGTAAGACTTCAAAAAGAAAGGGCCATTCAACTCTATCAAAGGCCTTTTCGGCGTCCAGTGATAGGAGAGCTGTATCCGGTGCTTCTTTATTAAAATAAATAATATTAAATAGTCTTCTTACATTATGGAAGCCTTGTCTTCCCTTTATAAAGCCATTCTGATCTCGATTAATAATATTTGGTAAAATTTCTTGTATTCGTCTTGCTAAAATTTTACAGATTATCTTAAGGTCGGCATTTAATAGGCTTATTGGTCTCATATTTTCACATTTATTAGAGGGCTTACCTGGTTTTGGCAGCAGTATAATTAAGGCATTGTTCATGTATGATGGTAAATTATTATTTTGAAATGCTTCTAAAACCATTTCCAAAAAAGGTTTTATTAATTTATTCTTAAATTTTTTATAAAGGTCAACTGGAAGACCATCTGGTCCTGCACTTTTTCCTGATTTCATATTATCAATGGCTAGCCCAACTTCTTCTTGACTAATTTTAGACTCCAATATCTCCCTGTTTTCATTTGGAATACACGGTATAGATAGTTCGTTCAAAAACCCATTTAGTTTTGTTAAATCAGATTCATTTTTGGTATCATATAATTTTTCATAGTAATCTCTAAAGGCTCTGTTAATTTCTAAAGGATTTATAACTACCTGTCCGTTACTTATAATACTGGTAATTGGTGTTTTAATTTCTAATTGTTTAATCTGCCATGCCAATAATTTTCCTGATTTTTCACCTTGTTCATAAAAAGATTGTTTCAATCTTAGAAGACTCGAGGCAGCTCTATTCGCTGATTTTTTGTCGTATTCAGCTCTCAAAATCAGTAATTCATTCTCCAACCTTGGATCACTTCCTGCATATACTTTTTCCTGAAGACTTTTTATTTTATGTTCCAATTTGGCTGTCTCCTCTCGAGTCTTCTTAGATTTTGATCCTGTATAACTAATAATATGTCCCCTAATAAAAGCTTTGAAAGCCTCCCACTTTACACATGCTGATGTTTGTGTAGTATTGATGTCAAAGAACTCATCTATCTGTTTTTCTATATACTTGACAAATTCCTCATCCTGAAGCCATTTATGCTGAAATTGCCATCTACCTGATTCCTTTGTCAATTTTTTATCTACATATATTAGACAGCAGGGTGCATGATCAGAGATCACGATGTTATCATAGAAGCAGTTTTGAATCTTGGACCTTAATTCTGTGGAAATCAAAAAATAATCAATATGTGAGAATGTCTTGTAGGTACTGGAATAACAAGAATAGGCTTTAACTTGTGGTTTCTCTCCATATATCTAACAATCTCAATTCTTTCATAAAATGATTTAATAGTCATCCTACATCCATTGTGCGTACAATCCAGTCCTGTTGATCTATCTATACCTGTTTGCTTTCGGCTTTAGAACTGTGACTAGGATTCTTCTTTGATTCACTTTCTAGGATTCACTCGACCACTCTACCTTCTTTTCAGTCTTCCTCTTCCTCAGCTTGATTGTCAGGCTCCGTCCCTCCTGCTGGGGCGGTGGCGGCGTGCTGGTCTGGACGGTCTCCGTTATCGTCTCACTCGATGTTCCGGGAACCTCCGCCATCCCTGCAGCTGCACCGCTAACGCCAACGTTAGCTAGCGTTAAGACTCGAAGGAAGCGGAGTGGAACGTCAGTAGAGGTGTGGATTTAAAACAGCTTCACGGACGGACCTGAGGGTATTTAAATCCAAACCAAGATCTAGAAAGAACGAGAACACAGAACCGTTGTCAGGAGTGTGGAGCCGTGCTAACAGAACCAGGCAGCTGCCACACTGTGCCACACTGCCACACTTGGCACAGAGGCGTTGTCTCTTCAAATTTAGTCTGCTGGTAGGATCATTAGCTTCCCCAGGCGAGCCCGGGTACTGGCGGAGGGCGCGACGAGAACGCTGATCCATTGCCCCCCAAACAAACACACAAACAAACTCGATCCCAAAGAAATAGCGGACAGCAAAGGTCATTGCTATCCCAAAACCTGGCAAAGACCACAAACTACCAGCAAGCTACCGCCCAATCTCCCTACTCAGCGTTCCTTACAAAATCATGGAGCGCCCAATACTGCAACGCATTTCCCCAGAAATAGAGGATATTCTAAGTGTGGATCAAGCAGGTTTCCGCAAGGACCGCAGTACAGGAGAACAAGTACTGGCCCTAACCACCTTCATCGAAAATGGCTTCGAGAGCAGACTGAAGACAGGGGCTGTGTTTCTCGATCTTACAGCCGCCTATGATACGGTCTGGCACAAAGGCCTCCTCCTGAAACTTATAAAGGCGATCCCTGCTTGGGCAACAGCAATTATAAAAACCCTGCTGACCAACCGAAGGTTCAGAGTCCACCTCAGTCAGAACACAAGTGCATGGAGAATGCAGAAAAACGGACTCCCACAAGGCTCAGTTCTAGCTCCAACTCTGTTCAACCTCTACATAAACGACCTGCCTACTACAAAATCCCGCAAATTCATCTATGCAGACGACATCTGTTTGGCATTCCAAGCACCAGACTTTGAACCACTGGAACGGGTGCTCACGGAAGATCTTGCCAAACTGGACCAGTTCTGCAAAATCTGGCGCCTAAAACCAAGCCCAGCAAAAACCGTCTCCAGTGTATTCCATCTCCACAATGCAAAAGCTGCCAGAGAACTAAACATCCACCTGAGCGGACTCAAGCTTAAGCATGCCCCAAATCCAACTTATCTTGGAGTGACCCTTGATAGGACCTTATCCTTCAAGGAACATCTAAAGGGGACGGCTGCTAAGGTGAAGGTACGAAACAACCTGCTCTGCAAGCTCGCTGGTGCAAAATGGGGGGCGGCAGTCTCCACCCTGCGCACCTCAGCACTGGCCCCTTCATACTCTGTAGCAGAATATTGTGACGTTTACAAGGGTTCACACAAAGAAAATGGAGCAGATGGCTGTGATCAACCAGATTTATTTTTCACACCCCGACCCCCGACCTGCAACTTAGTACACAGAGCAGGGGAGGTCATTCCCCCAGACCCCTGTTTGAATCATGGTTACACACACATGGTACATCTTGCCCTAATCCTGCTAAACACTGCTGGGTCATTATAATGCAGTTATAATGACACAGCAGTATAACTCAGAAATAACACATTTAACACACACAGTAACGTTTCAAACTGGCAAAGCATGCTGGGAAATCCCTGGCTCCCTTAAAATGGCCCCGACGTTACAATATTGTGCCCCTGTCTGGTCCAGGTCATCTTACACACACCATGTAGACACCCAGCTCAACTCAACCATGAGAACTATAACTGGAACAATCCGCTCAACACCACTCCCCTGGCTCTCTGTACTGTCAAACATAGCCCCTCCACACATCCGGCGAGCAGCATTAAGTCAAAGGATGCTCCAAAAAGTTAAAGATTTTCCTCACTTGCCAATCCATGCAGATATCTACACCCCACCCACTGCCCGACTTTCATCCAGACGGCCGATTTGGAAAAACCCTCCCCCAGCTGACTTTAGCATCCAGACAGCTTGGCAAGAGGAATGGGAGACCAAGGAGGTCCCAAACAAACAGCTGGTGATAAACCTCAACCAACAGGTCCCGGGCACCAACCTCCCAAGGAGACAGTGGTCTACACTCAATCGCTTCAGGACTGGACATGGCCCCTGCTTGGCCAGCCTTCACAGATGGGGCAGTAGCCCTAGCCCACTGTGCGCATGTGGAGAGGAGCAAACAATGGAACACATCATAGAGGTTTGCCCGCTCCAAAGACTGGAAGGAGGATTACACACCCTCCATACAGCAAACCAGGAGGCAACTGCTTGGCTTAAGGACTTTGCATTCGCTAAATAAAAATCTATACCTGGATTCAATGTACAATTAAAATCCCCTGCTATTATATGTTGCCCTGTAAGTGATGATAAGAAGAGAAATAAATTAGCAAAGAACTTTTGATCATCTATATTGGGACCATGTAAGTTCACAAGATTTATATTTTCTAATAGCAAAGAACCTTGAATGATTACATATCTTCCAAATTTGTCTCCAATTACATTTTTCACTTGAAAAGGGACTGATTTATGTATGAGAGTCATAACTCCCCTGGCCCGGGATGAAAATGATGAGGTGAAGACACTTCCTTGCCATCTACTCCTAATTCTTTTTATATCCTCCTCTATTAGATGAGTTTCTTGTAAAAACACAATTTTTGAACCCATGTCTTTTATTTTATTCATAACTTGTTTAAGTTTTTTTAAATTTTGTAGACCTCTGCAATTCCATAAAGTTAAATTAAGATTAACGCTTTGGTTTATGATCAATAGAGAGTTTGGGATTACCTTGCAGTGTAAACATGTTCATACAGAGAAGCAAAAACATGAGTGGTTGAACATTCATCCTACAAACTACACACAAACAAATTCCCCCTTCCCACACTTGTGGCAAACCCCCCAAAATCAAAAGAAAAATTCCGTCTCCCGATATAGCCATCGACCGTTCCACATCCACGGGGAACAGCCTAAGCCACTCCTTCTTCATCCTCCCAATCACCCTAACTCTACTGCTTTTAATGACGTAACATTAACTCTCCTCTGTAGTTTTCCAACTTAACTCCAAAATTTTTAGCAACTTTGTACATCATAGTTTTTTTTTGTTGTTTTTTTTTTGTTTTGTTTTATTTTGTTTTTAATATATAATACAATCTATATTTTGTAAACTTGCTATTTACTTCAAGTCAGTCAGATGCCTGTGCAAATACTTAATTATTCTACCTTATATTTTGTTCATGCTTAGCTCCCACCAGTCTCTTCTTCTTCTTTGATCTTCTTGATGAACTCCTGCGCTTCCTCTGGGGTCTTGAAGATGTGGGTTCTGCCCTCATACGTGGTCAACAGTCTCGCAGGATAGATTACACCATGACGAATCCCAAGGTTGCGCAGCTCCTTACGTATGGGATCAAACTGCTTCCTCAATTGTTGGATTCCTGTGGCCAAATCTGGGTAGAACCGCACCTGCTGGTCCTGGTGTTTAATCTCTCCTTTAGCTCGTGCAGCATTGAAGATCTTCATCCTGTCTCTGTTGCTGAGAAACTTCATAATTAAGGTCCTCGGCGGTCCCTTATCTCTCCGTGGGCCAATACGGTGTGCATTTTCCAGAACCACTGCTGGTTGCAACTCCGCGCTGCCCAGCACCTCCGGAATCCACTTTTCCAGAAAGGAACATGCGTCCCGACCTTCTGATTCCTCTGGAAGACCCACCAGCCTCAAGTTGTTCCGTCTCGACCGAGATTCCAAATCCAAAATATTATCTTCCAGACATTTATTTTTTTTTTTCCAAAATGCGCACCTTTAATTGAAGACGGGTGACGTCATCTTCAGCACTAGAGAGACGGAGCTCCATCTGCGCCATTCGTTCTACACAGTCACCCAATTCCTTTCTCATTCCTTCCAACGCTGCCATAATCCCATCAAATCTAGAGGAAAAGTCCGCTCTCATTGAACTCATGGCAGCCATCAGCGCATCTGCGCCGCTCCCCGCAGACATCGCACCGTTGCCAGCCTCCTCCGCCATATATGGAGTTTTATTTGCTGCGTCACAGACCTGAAAGTCCGTTAATTTGGACTGTTTCGGCGGCTCGCTTTTTCCTCTACCTGGTTTTCCAGCCTTAGGCTTCGCCGACATATCCTCGACCAAACGCTGGGATACGTTCTGTCCCAAATGAGAGAGTTATTTGCCGATTTTTTTTCTCCAGGTGCAGAGCAGAGTGAGACACGTCCGTCTTACGTGGCAGCCATAACCGGAAGTCATTTTAAATTATATTTTGGTCAACAAAAGAATTATTTCATGTTTGACATGTTCATTTATCACTTTTTATTAACATTTTATCACAGAAAAGTAAAAAAGGTATACAATGTATTGTAAAAAGGTAAACATCAAAAATACAACACTATAGGTGTGTCGTAATTCCGGTTCATGGACAGGATCATGAAAACAGATCTGAGCAAAAAGTGGCTTCCGACCCTGTTCAGGAAGGCCTGTGCATGCCCATAGAAACTGAGAAACCTGAACACCCGGAGAAAATGCTTTTGCTTAGTTTCTTCATCTTGAGCAACAATACGAAGACTGCTTGATCTGGCATCTCTGCTCTTGGCAACGTAGAATCAGCCATGGCTGCAGAAATCTGTTGTGCAGAAAACACGAACGCGCTGTAAAGACTGGCCCTGTAACATTCACCTTGCCAATTTTGAGCCATATGACATCATAATGACACATTTGTCTATGTGCCGTCATATAAACATCATATTTTTATGACTGCATTGCGAGTCCTATGATGCCTGAGTTCATAGGCCGTCTTATGATGTCCTATAAACGTGAGTCACACACAGCTAACTAGTGTTAGCTTAGTTAGCTACTGTAGCTAACTACAAATTATTTATCTTTTGTTCATATAAAAGACAAAAAATAAAATAGAAAGGAGATGTCTTTACCTTCTTTACATGTTTCAACTGCACTGCAGCCTTCGTCAGAATGTGAAGGCTTGTGTTGCTGATGAACATGGTGACATTCGAAGGGGACAGCAAAGCGCAATGCCCCTCACATTTTGTGGACTTGGGACTTTATTTGCAATCTATTCCAGCTTCTTTTCTTTTTTTTTTTGCGATGGAGCCAGCAAGAAAGAGATTTGCTTCATGAAGCTTCATCTCGCCATCACTAGTGGTGAGACTGTTGGCATTAGATGTGTGGATTGACAGTAAATATATATCTGACAATCACAGCTGATAAAAATCAAAGGTTCCTAGGGTTAACCTTTGAAATTCCATAGAAAATGCTTGGGGTCATTTTCGACCCCACATATGGAAAAGTGTGGTACTGATACAAAAAAATGCAATTACTTAAAAAATATAACAATTAGATACAAATCCAAATGGCCTCATGTCAAAGACAACCTATTTGAGGAATACATGGAAGATTAAATGATAAAAAATTAAAATTACAAAGATATTGCAAAAAAAACAACCGCTGGTGTCATTTTTGACCCCACTTATGCATTTAAGAGTAGTCCAACAAGTAGGCCCATTTGTATTGCAAAGGGTCCAATAGATCCATTTGAGTAGGATTTATAGTCCATCTTGATGACAACAGGGGAAACTGCCCATAAAATCGGAGCATTTATTTGAAGCTCAGCCGGCAAACACCAGCTGATTGTGGCGTACGCCATTTAAAAACCTATATTTCCGGGAGACTGAACTGGAAAAATAAGCCCAAGACTTGCATGGTTGTCTAGATTTGATTGACACCTCATTCAACTCAATAGGGCCTCCATTTGGGTTTCCACAGCCTTCAATAACCAATGAGTGATAAAGCTAGCATGAAGGACCAGCCCAATGGCTAAGGGGAATACAACGAACCAATTGCAGCGGAGTATGCAGATGATAGACGTGTTCAGTACCCAGTTAACTTCTGAATTCATTGATACCTTACAAGGGGGGATTCATCGCACTTTCCCCCTTTAAAGCCTGTGAGGGTGGCAAAACAAGGTGACGAATCGAGCGGTCACACTTTTCAGAGCTCGTTAAACTCCCAAGTCCCAAACCTTGCTTAAAACTTTGTTTTTTGACCTATAACAAACAAAATGTCAAACTCAAATGTCATAAAACCATAGAAATTTGTTTTTAACACAAATGCAAACCAGGATGCGCCTTCTGGTATTGAAAGTAGAGCAGGCGACGGGCTACGACCATGACTATGCTGCTATGGAGGTTGTGGTGTAATTGAGTTATTTAGAAAGAACTACAAAGTCGCGCAGGGATGACGTCACGGAGGTGACTGGCGGGAAAGTGACAGACTAGCAGCGAGGTTGACATTTGGTGCAATAAAAAGTGACGTTAAAAACTACAGTCGGACTCACGCAGTGTTTTAATAACACGACATGGTGTCAGAAGTCCTGTAGTTAACGTAGAGAGGTAAGCCCAGAAAGAAAAGGATCGTTTGTACACCGCGGAGGAAGAGAGGGGAGTTTGCGGACACGATGAGCGGAGACGAAGATGCAAATGGAGGGTTAGCAACCGCTCCAGGAGCCGCTGTGGCAGCGGGTCCGTGCGCTACGTTCAACATCCAGCCGCCGGAGCCCTTCGACTTTTCTAAGCCGCAGGAGTGGGCCAAATGGATCCGGAGATTCGACAGATTTCGCCTGGCAAGTAACCTGAATGCAAGCTCTGAAGAGAATCAGGTTAATACTCTGATATATTGCATGGGAGATGAGGCGGATGATGTTTTACGTGGGCTGGCTCTGACTGATGCTCAACGCAGCTCGTATGAAGCGGTGCGTGACGGCTTTCAAAGCTTCTTTGTGGTTAAAAAAAAATGTAATTTATGAACGTGCCAAATTCAACCTGCGAAAACAGAGAGAAAGTGAGACAGTAGATTCTTTTGTCACTGCACTATATGCGCTGGCTGAACACTGCAATTATGGTGTGCTGCATGATGAGCTACTTCGGGACAGACTCGTCGTCGGTCTGTTAGACAAGAGGCTGTCTGAACGCATGCAGCTAGATGCAGAGCTGACTTTGGAGAAGGCAATCAGGATGGCACGGCAGAGTGAGGAGGTGAAAAAGCAGCAAGCTTCTCTGAGAGGAGACACCAGGACTCAGGCAAGTGAGGCAATGTCTGTTGATAGAGTGTTCAAGGGAAGTAGCAAGCCTGCTAAAAACAAACCTCAGCGTGCTCTCAAACCGCACAGCACTCAGAACAGCAAGGAAAAGGGGACACAGTCAAAATGTCATAAATGTGGCAGCTCTCCATCACATTCAAAACGGGAGTGTCCTGCAAATGAAGTGAACTGTCATGCTTGTGGGAGAAAGGGTCGTTATAAACATGTGTGCAAGACCGTAAAATCTGTACTTGAGGTGGAAGAGGATGAGGATGCCATCTTCCTCGGCAGTGTTACAACAGACGGTGATCCTTGGATGGTCAACATTGACATTCATGACAGCAGCGTGACATTCAAAATTGACACGGGTGCTGATGTCACAGTTTTGCCACATGCTGTGTTTCAGAAAATACTCAGAGAAAACCCACCTGCGCTCCACAAAGCACCTAAGCCGCTCCTGGGACCGGGGAGGAGGCCACTTGATGTTGTGGGCGTTGCCAAGCTGTTGTTGAGAATTGGTGAGAAAGGGGAGATGGAGGAAGTGTATGTTGTCCGTTATGTGCACACTGCCCTGCTAGGGAGGTCTGTGAGCTGCAGACTAGGGCTTGTTGCACGCCTTGACAGTGTCACTATAGAGACATTAAAGGAGAACTATCCAAAACTATTCAGTGGACTAGGTGAGGTGCGCCAGGCATATGCCATCAAGCTCAAACCAGGTGCCAAACCATTTTCACTCAAGACACCAAGGAGGATCCCATTGCCACCAATGGACAAAGTCAAGCAAGAGCTGTCCCGCATGGAAAGCCTCGGGGTGATATGCAGAATTGAGGAGCCTACAGACTGGTGTGCTGGCATCGTGGTAGTGCCCAGAAAGAACAAGATGGATCCTGTGCGAATATGTGTCGACCTCACTAACCTCAATGAGTCCGTGTGTAGAGAAAAGTTCATTCTACCATCAGTAGAGGAAACACTTGGGAGGCTGGCTGGAGCCAAAATATTTAGTAAGCTGAATGCAAATATGGGGTTTTGGCAAATCCCATTGACAGAAGATTCAGCGAAACTGACAACGTTCATCACGCCCTTTGAACGCTATTATTTCAAACGGCTACCTTTTGGCATTGCGTCCGCCCCTGAACACTTTCAGAACAGAATGGTGACGAAGGTCACAGAAGGGCTCGAAGGCGTGGTTTGTCACATTGACGACGTGCTGGTGTGGGGTCGTACGCAAGAGGAGCATGATGCTCGCCTGCATACCGTGCTAAGAAAGATTCAGAAGGCAGGTATCACACTTAACATTGGCAAGTGTGATCTGTCAAAGTCTGAGGTGACCTTCCTAGGCCACGTGATCTCCGCCAGCGGCATCAGTCCAGACCCGAGCAAGACGGAGGCTGTGAGGGAAATGCCTGAGCCAAAAACAGTGAGTGAACTAAGATCTTTCCTTGGAATGGTAAACCAGCTAGGCTGTTTTTTTTTTGTTTTTTTTTTTCTTGCCTTCTGATTGTTGCTCTGAGTGTTGCTATCCCTGTGCTGTTGCAATCCTGGAATTTCCCCGTTGTGGGACTAATAAAGGCTTATCTTATCTTATCTTAAGTTTATCCCGCAGCTAGCTGAGAGGGATAAAGCCCTCAGAGATCTCCTTTCAAAGAAGAACTGCTGGGTGTGGGGCGCTGACCAGGCTAAATCCTTCCAGGACTTAAAGGATGCCCTGACGTCGCCACCGGTGCTAGCCGTATATGATCCTAACAGAGAATGCAAAGTTACAGCAGACGCATCGTCTCATGGACTTGGAGGAGTCCTGCTACAAAACTGGGGTGAGGAGTGGAGACCAGTAGCCTTCATGTCGCGGTCTCTCACGCCTACCGAGCAGAGATATGCACAAGTGGAAAAGGAGGCTTTGCGCCTGACCTGGGCTTGCGAGAGGTTCAGCAACTTCCTCATTGGAAAACACTTCCAGTTGGAGACAGATCACAAGCCTCTCCTGAGTCTCCTGGGGTCTCAAGCACTGGACGCTCTACCCCCTCGGATACAACGCTTTCAAATGCGTCTTATGCGCTATTCCTACTCCATATCTCATGTGCCAGGGAAGTGCCTGTGGACAGCTGATACATTGTCGCGAGCGCCTGTCACAAGAAAAGGGACACCAGCTGACAAAGAGCTGTTCGAGGACACAAATATCTACGTGGATATGGTGATGGAGAACCTACCTGCAAGCACTGCTTATCTGGAGGAGCTGAGAGAGCAGCTGCAGAAGGACAGTGTGTGTGCTCGAGTGATGCAGCTGTGTGCAGAAGGCTGGCCAGCTCATGGCATAAATGAACCTGCACTCAAGCTATACTGGACTGACAGAGTATTCCTTACTGTCCAAGATGGTCTACTGCTAAAGGGAGAAAGACTCGTCATACCCTCAACCATGAGAAATGATGTTCTCGCTAAGCTGCACGAAGGACACCAGGGTGTGGTTAAGTGTAGAGAACGGGCACGACAGTCAGTATGGTGGCCGGGGTTGAGTCAGCAGCTGAATGAGTTGGTTCTCAACTGCAGAGCATGCTGTCAGGAGAGACAGAACCACAGGGAGCCACTGATGCCGACACCATACCCAGACAGACCATGGCAGAAGTTGGGAGCAGACTTGTTCATGTTAGGGAGCAAGACCTACTTGCTAGTAGTGGACTACATGTCAAGATATGTGGAGATTGCCCTGCTAACTCCCACAAGATCTAATGATGTGATCCACCACCTTAAGTCGATCTTTGCACATCATGGAATCTGTGAAATCCTGGTGACAGACAATGGGCCACAATTCTCTGGAGCAGCTTTTGCAGCATTTGCAAAGTTGTACGGGTTCCAGCATGTAACCAGCAGCCCAAAATATCCCCAGGGCAATGCTGAAGCGGAACGTGCAGTGCAGACAGTGAAGGGGCTTTTGAAGAAGTCAGATGACCCCTATCTTGCTTTACTGGCCTACAGGGCTACCCCTCTCCAAAATGGGTATAGCCCAGCTCAACTGCTCATGGGAAGGCGGCTTCGTACAACTGTGCCTATTCTTCCTGCGTTGTTAAGTCCTGCTCTTCCGGATAGAAATGCTGTTATGCTGAACGAAGGGAAGAGGAAAACAAAGGATGCACAACGCTACAACCTGAGACACCGTGCAAAGCATCTCAACAGACTCACTCTAGGACAGGACGTGTGGGTGACCGATCAAGGAGCAGCAGGTGCTGTCGTTGGAAATCACACCACACCGCGCTCTTATCTGGTGGAGGGACCCCATGGGACCATCAGGCGAAACCGTCGTCATCTCATCCCCTGGAACTCCTCATCGGAGCAGAGCAACAGTGCTGCAGCAGAGCAATTCCCGGAAGGTGTTCCAGAACAACCTTCAGCAGAACAACCGGCAGCAACATCATCACAGCAGAACGTTCCTGAACCACCATCTACTCCTACTCTTAGAACCAGGTCTGGGAGAGCGGTTGTAAAACCAACCCGGTTGGACTTATAAACAATTATGAAGATTGAACTTTTGAAAATAATAGTGGAAAAAAAAAGTTGCAAATGTATTGCACTATTTTTCTGATTTTGCACTCGTTTATATGTAAATGTTCAAGTTCAGAGTCTAGAGTGAGGACAGAATAGTACAGGGTTTAGGATGGATGTATTGTGTTTGATTTTGCACATATTGTTCAGTGCTAAGGGTAAACTGCAGTGTGACTGTTGTGTGTGTGAATGGAATTAGGTAGGACCAGATCTTCCAGCCACAGAGGCAGAATAATCCTCTAAGGTCTGTGGAATCAATGGCAGTCTACCCATTGATACTAGAAAGGGGAGATGTGGTGTAATTGAGTTATTTAGAAAGAACTACAAAGTCGCGCAGGGATGACGTCACGGAGGTGACTGGCGGGAAAGTGACAGACTAGCAGCGAGGTTGACATTTGGTGCAATAAAAAGTGACGTTAAAAACTACAGTCGGACTCACGCAGTGTTTTAATAACACGACAGAGGTAACCATGCTGAATAAGCGAGAGCATGGTAATGAAAAGTCAGTGCCTTCAACTCCGGAGAAGTCTCATCTGGAAAAGAAAGCAAAGCCAACAGGAAGGAATGAACGTGGTGAGCTATCTCTTAAAGATGTTATGGAAGCTATCTTAAAGGGGACCTGTGGTGGTCGTGAAAAAAAAGATATTATATTGAGCCCCTGTCTCACGTTCTAGTTCAAGTTTAAGTTCAAGTTCAAAGCAATGCGATATAAATCCATTGCTGATGTGCTGGTTCAGCTATGTCAGCAAAACATGGGCGCAGCCATTCTGGCGGCTACATGGCCTGCCAGGAAGCTTCCTGTGACGTAATGTCGTGGATACCGTGATCTGGATCAATATTGGCTGAGCCTGGAGTGCCCGGATGAGCAGTGGCTTTCGGGATATTCAAAGATAAACACTTCTTTTGTGTACCCAAACCCAGCTCACCTTGTCGGAAGATCGTAGCGGAAAAGTGGTTGCGCAATCTCGGAACAGGGCACAGACGTTTCCTTTCGGACGAAATTGCATTGTGTGTGAGGACCACTTCGTCACTTTCACCCTCAGAAGACCTTTCTGGCTCAAACCTGTAGCCATGTTGACCGAATTCTTCCTCAGAGTCCGACAATTCAGCTATAATAGAACAAAAACACTGACAAAAGCACCCTATTCGCTGGTACAGGCGGAGTATTGACTTTTCAGTAGCAACGTGGTGACGTCACATCCGCATGTGTCATGGCTGCGCGCATAGTTTTCATTGGCTGGCCATGCCGGCGGTTGTATTTGCATATTTCTCTAGTGGTAGATGGCTGGCAATAATTATTTAACCAAATAACGAATACTTTGCCTAATGTTTTCAAGTTGAATGCGTTTAGACCACCACAACAGGTCCCCTTTAAAACTGCCACAGAACGTGTTTTTTTTTTATCAAAACAGTACGGATGAAAAGCTGAAAATGGTGAATGCTAAGCTAGCTGACTTGAAACAACAGGCTAGCCAAAGTAGCACAGTGCTCGCTAGTTTAGCAAAGGCTGTTGAGTTTAATACTCAAGAGGTGAAAGAATGTAAAGAAAAAGTAAAACGGAAAAAGAAAATGAGTGAATTAGCAAGGAGAACTCAGACTCAAGGATGAAACTGAGAGGTACAGAGTGAGGTGGTGCAGCCGTATCAAAGGTATGGATGAAAGGAAAGATGAAGATCAAAGAGAGTGGTTCAAACCCTTGGCAAAATTGTTTCTACCTGGAGCCGAAGATGGAGGCTGCAATCGATGTCATCCACAGACTGGGTAGAAAGTTGGATAAAAGACAAAAGCCTGTTTTTTTTGCTTACTGAAGAATAAAGGAGGAAGACTGAAAACAGAAGTTTTATCATTGGTCCTGAAGACGAGAGAGAAACTTCTACCAAAATTGCTAGGTCTAAAACCTACACATTGTGTCAAGAACCTGGGCGTTCTTTTAGACTCCGACTTTAATTTTATTTCACACATTAAAAATGTAACAAAAATCGGATTTTACCATCTTAGGAATATAGCCAGAGTCCACCCTTTTCTCTCTCTTGCCAGCACGGAGGTCTTGATGCATGCTTTTATTATTAGTCGTATGGACTATTGTAATGCCCTGCTCTCTGGTCTTCCTCAAAAAAGAATATCACATCTCCAACTGCTCCAAAATTCAGCAGCACGAGTGCTGACGAGGACCAAGGAGCGGGTGCATATTACACCAGTTTTAGAATTGCTGCATTGGCTCCCCATGCATTTTAGGATCGATTTTAAGGTTGTCTTAGTAGTTTTTCAATGCCTTAGTGGTCTTGGGCCTTCTTATTTATCTGAGCTGCTCTTATCTTATGAGCCCTCGCGAACCCTGAGGTCCTCTGGTACTGGCCTTTTAATGGTTCCCAGTCAAGACCAAGACCTTTGGTGAAACTTCATTTCACTATTATGGTCCTCGTGTGTGGAACAGCCTGCCAGAGAGCCTCAGGGCCGCAGAGTCAATAGATGTTTTTAAGAACAGCCTCAAGACCCACCTTTTTAATTTGGCTTTTAATAAACCTGTTTAACTACTGCTAAAGTAGTCTTATGTTCCATTGTTTTAAGTTCTTTTTGGCGCCATTTGTTCTTAGATTTTCTCATCTTCTTATTGATGTGTTTAGTTCAGGTTTGGTTTTTTTTTTTGCTTTTTTTTTAAGTATGGGTTTTTTTAGTTCCTGTTTTTATGTGTTCTTAGTTCGTTTTGTACCTTTTTAAATTTTGGCTTTTAACAAACCGTTTATTATTGAAGTAGTCATTTATGTTCCATTGTTTTTACATTCTTCTTAGCTCCATTTGCTTTTAGATTTTTTTATTTTGATGTGTTCTTAGCTCAGTTTCTAAGTATGGGTCTTTAGTTCCCTTTGCTCTTTGTGTTCTTAGTTTTATTTTGTATTTATGTGTTTTAGCTCCAGTGTTTCCTCAGGATGGTTGCTCCTTCACATGGTGCCTTGGTGCCAAGCAATGTCTCCTTTATTTTATATGTGTGTAAGAGAAGTAGGGGGTGATGTATGTGCCTGTGTGTGTTGTGTTTGTGGGTATGTTTATGGGAGGGTTGGAAGGGGTGGGGCTGTATCATGTAAAACATGTAATTAAATGTGTCTATTATTTTTATCTATGTAAAGCACTTTGCGCAGCATCTAATGTTTTAAAAGTGCTTTACAGATAAAGTTTGATTGAAGAAGAGCAAGAATTCCACTTTTTGCAAAGAAAAAGACGTAAGAGTGACTGAGATGCTACCCAAGGAAGATCTGGAGGAGAGGAACAGACTGTGGCTGCAAGCTGAGCAAGCCAGAAAAGCTGGGAAGCTGGCTTACTTTCGGGGGCCTTTTGCTTACACTGAAGGTCGTCGAATTGGATTTGAAGGCCGATAACAAGAACACCAAAAGATATGTCAGGTGAAAATATATGAAGGGACATCAATGCTTTTTTAAGTTAAAAGAGAGAGAGAGAGAGAGATACTAATTTTTCTTTTCTTTTTTTAGCTTTTTCAAAGTTAAATTAGGTTTTTTTTAATGTTAAGTGTTAGGATTTCTTTTGGTTCTTTGAATGTTAGGGGCTTGAAAGATATTGTGAAAAGAAAAGCACTTTTTATATTGCAAAGGACAATGATCTCACTGTATATTTCTTCAAGAGACTCATTCCACAGAGGCAGGTACAGCTTTTTGGACCAATCAGTAGGGGAATAAGATTTTCATCAGCCATGGTTTGAATCGTTCCAGGGGAGTGGCCATATGCTTCAACTTTCCTGGAGAGGTTGTAACTCACCGTTCTGATAGAAGTGGACATTGGTTAATAGTGGTAACTAAAGTAAATCTTTTATTTCTTATAATGGTTAATGTTTATGGTTTCAATGATGAAAGGTTTAACATTTCTTGAGGATCTGACTAATGTGTTGGATCTCAAAACTAAGTATCTCACTGACTTATTTTTGGCGGGGACTGGAATATACAGTATCTCACAAAAGTGAGTACACCCCTCACATTTTTTTTTTTTTATTTAAGTTTTTGTAAAGGGTATACAGGTCATTACAGCATTGCATTGTTTACATTTTCATCACATGTTCCCTTATTTTTTGCTATTTGACAACATTGGTAGGATAGTTATTACAACAACCCCCCCCTTTTTTTTTAAAGTGAAAGAAAAAGTGAAGTTAAGGAGAATTAAATAAAAAACAAACAAACGAATAAACAAAAACAGAACAGCAAAAAACAAACAAACAGAAAATTAAGTAATTAAAAGTAAAAGAGCAACTGAGTAGCGTTGGAACAAAGAGCGGGACCATTATTGAAATGGTATTTGTCAAAGATTAGTTCTAATGGAAGACACATATGCGATCCAGGGTTGCCAAAAGTTTATGAACCCATCCATGTCCTGTCTCAGTGCGAATGTCAACTTTTCCATCGAGTAAATGTCTTGAATCACGTTAATCCAATCTTCAGGTGTAGGACAGTCCTTCAGCATCCATTTTTTAGTTAGAGCTTTTTTACTTGCCAATATTAAAACATTGAATAAGTATTTATCTCCTCGTCTTTCCAGTGAGTCCGGTAATAAACCCAAATACAAAGTTACAAAAGAAAAGGGAACTGTTATTTTGAATATTTTCCCCAATATTGTCTGTACGTTGGACCAATATTGGTGGATAACTGGGCATGACCAAAACACATGAAAATGATTTGCAGTCTTTTCACCACACAAGCGCCAACAGTTCAACCCCTTATGGGTAAATTGTCCCTAGATATTTGTTTCCTATAGGCCCTTAGAATAGAGGGTTAGTATTAATGAAAGCGCTTTGAGTGGTCTTTGTGACTAGAAAAGCGCTATATAAGTGCAGGTTAGTTAGTTAGTTAGTAAATTTGTTTTGTGCAGGTGTTCTGAAAAATCTTACCAAGTTTTTCCATCCAAATTCTCTCCACTGCAGGGATGAGGTACTTTTCCATTGCTGTTTATTTAGCTTTTCCCATATTTCCAATTGTAAAGTGAAATTCCCCTCTTTTTCCCATCTCTCTTTTATACGATGTGTTGTCTCCTTTTAAGTCTTGAAGACCTTGGTATATTTTAGAAATGTATCTGATCCCTGGGATCCCTTTATATGCCATTAAGAAGACCTTCAGAACACCTGACTGGGCCCTTTCCGAATCCTCCTTTTTAAGTATATTGTTTATGTGGTGTCTAAGCTGAAAGAACCTGTAAAGATCTTGATTTATTAGACCTTGTTTTTTCAAATCTTCAAAACTTCTTAAAGTTTGCCCCTTAAAAAAATCGTAATATTTTATCAGCCCTTTCTCTTTCCACTCTTTAAATCTAGTGTCTGTTTTATTGGGGGTAAAGTCTTGATCATAGGCAATCCATTGCAGAAGTCGATAGGGCTCTTTAGCTTGATTCTCTCTGACTATCTTAAACCAAATTTTTAGCGGGGTCTCTATCCACGGGTTAGTGTTATTCAGGAGTTTAGTTAAGGCATTGTTCCCTATTATCGCCTGTAGGGGGATGTCACTTGTTATTTGGCATTCCATCTCCTTCCATTGTGCAGTGTAGACTGGGTTACATATCTCTACTAAAGTTTTAATTTGTGCAGCTATAAAATAGTCCCTGATATTTGGCAGTGCGAGCCCACCTTTGTCTTTGTTTAGCTGTAGGGTTCTATATCTGATTCTAGGTCTCTTACCCTGCCATATGAATCTTGAGATCCTTCTGTCCAGTTCCTGCCATGTTTTTTGGGGAGGTTCTACCGGTATTGTTTGGAAAAGGTATAGAAGACGTGGAAGTATATTCATTTTGACTGCTTCAATTCTTTGTGCGGTACCTAAGAATGGTATCATATTCCATCTTGCTAGGTCAGATTTTATTTTTGTCACCAGTGGATCATAGTTTAGTGTTATAATTTTGTCGAGTTGTTTCGGGATATTGACCCCCAGATATTTCATAGAGTCCAACTCCCAGTTAGTTTTGAGTTCATTTAGTGAAAAATGATTTGGGTCATAGTTGAATGTTAAAACTTGGGTTTTATGCATGTTTAATTTGTACCCTGATAAATCTCCATAGTCTGAAAAAACTGAGATTAGTTCTGGTAGAGAAGTGTCTGGCTGCCCTAGGTATATTAAAATGTCATCAGCAAAGAGTGCTATTTTATGTTCTTTCTGACCAAGTGTAATACCTTGAATTTCTTGATTTTGTCTTATCCATTGGCTCAGAGGTTCTATGAAGATTGCAAAGAGCAGTGGAGACAGGGGGCAGCCTTGACGACATCCTCTTTCCAGCTCAAAAGATGATGATAAATTACCGTTAATCCTTATTTTAGCTGTTGGTTTTTTATATAATGCCTGTATAGTTCTAATGAAGTTGTTATGAAAATTGAAACTGGATAAGATTTTATAGAGGAAAGACCAGTCAACCGAATCGAATGCTTTTTCAGCATCTAATCCCAATATGACTGCATTTAAGTTATATTTTTTTATATGATGAATTATGTGTAAAGTGCGTCGAATGTTGTCTTGTGTCTGTCTTTGTCTTATAAAACCTGTTTGGTCTAAGTGAATTAAGTCTGTCAGTATGTTTTCTAACCTTTTGGCAAGGATAGTGGTAAAAAGCTTATAGTCCTGATTTAATACACTGATTGGTCTGTAGTTGGAGCATTCTAGTTTATCCTTTTCAGGTTTAAGTATAACTGCAATGACCCCTTCTCTCCAGGAGGGGGGGATTTCCCCTGTGTGGAGGACGTAGTTAAATGTTTTCAGGAGGAGAGGAGATAGTTGCTGTTTAAAGGTTTTGTACCATTCTGCTGTATAGCCATCTGCTCCTGGGGATTTGTTAGCTTTAAGTTTCATAATTGCTTTTTCCAATTCTTTAGGTTGTATTTCTGACAGTAGGGTTTTATTTTGTGATTCCGTAAGTTGGGGAAGGTTTAATGTGTTTAGGAATGTCTCGGATGCGTTTTTATGTTTTTTGTGGGAGTATAAGTTCTTGTAGTAATTCTCGAAGCTTTTAAGAATATCCTGAATTCTGAATTTTATTTCCTTTGATACTGGGTCTCTGATTTTGTAGATTGCTCTTTCCGTTTGTTGTTTCCTCAATTTATAGGTTAGTAATTTTGCCGATTTACTGCCTGCTTCATAGTGTTTTTGTTTCAGAAATGTAAGTTTCTTCTGGATTTCTATTGTGTAGATCTCATTTATTTGATTTTTAATTTCTTTGATCTTGAGCGAGCCATTAGAATGAGTGTTATCTTTGTGTTCTTTTTCTAGGTTCTTGAGCTCTGACTCTAGTGTGATTAGTTTTTCTTGTCTCAGTTTCTTTTGGGTTGCCAGTTTTGCAATAATTTTTCCCCTTATTACAGCTTTGCACGCATCCCACAGTATTAAAGGGGATACTTCTCCATTATCGTTTTCTTCCAAATATCTGAGAATATCTGATTCCAATTCATCTTTCAGTGGCCCTTTCAGGACACTTGAATTCAACCTCCAGGAAAATGTATTATTTGTGTATTTTTGGATGTTTAAGTCCATATAGATCGGACTGTGGTCGGAGAGATCCATCAGTCCTATTTTACATGTTTTTACTCTTCCAATGTCTCTATTAAACATAAAAAAGTAATCAATCCTTGAGTAAGATGAATGTGGCGTTGAATAAAAAGTATAATCTTTTACATTGGGGTTGAATTCCCTCCATACGTCACAGATTCCCATTTCTTTTAGTAGCATCCGAGTATTCCTATTTTGGGTGTTATTTTGATGTGAAGAATTACCTGTTGCATCCCAGTATGGATTCAGTCTTAGATTGAAGTCTCCACCACATATCACTAAACCTTGGGCTTTAGTTATCATTAGGTCGAATACATTTTTATAAAATTTCCATTTAGCCCCTGGTGGTGCATATACATTCAGCAGGGTGATATCTTCTCCCTCTAGCCGCCCAGTTACCAAACTGTACCTCCCTTCTTTATCTTTGTGTTCTGATTTTTTTTCAAATGTAATTTTGGTTGATATCAATGTCGCTACTCCCCTCCTCCTCCCTGATTTATATGAAGATGAAGAGATCATTTTAAACCCTTGTCTACTGAGTTTAGTGTGTTCCACGTCTGTTAGGTGGGTTTCTTGTAAAAATACTATTTCTGCTTTGTCTTTTTTCATTTTGCGTAGAATCTTGGATCTTTTAACTGGATTCAGGATCCCTTTTACATTATATGAGGCTATTTTGGTTACACCCTGTTTCTCCATTGTATTTTCTTATTTAGTATAACAGTGTGGTGGCCCTCTTTTTTGCTACTCAGAAACTGAAAGAACATTAAGAACATAAAAAACATTAAGTACATAATGTACGAAACTTTAAAACAAAAAACTGTCAAAAAAAACTTCCTGAGTTGGGGTCTCTTTAAAGACCCTGTAAGAGCCCTGATGGAGTGTGGGCTCTGAGGGAAATTCCTCAAACTCTGTTACGTGTTGAGGGCCCTCTCTTACCCCTGTAAGTTGTCCCATGTTTTTAATGTGAATTTCAGATCCCAATCCGAATTTGTAATGATTTTTTTTTTTTTTTTATGCCTATACCCTATGAGCTTGTGTGCACCCTCCCACCCCCATCACAGCAAACATTCACTCTAATACAGTATTTGTTAGTGTGGGGAGAACATGTGGGTCATTGTTACATTTCTATTTTAACATGATTTTTTTTTTCCCCTTTAAATTAAGAAGACATTTGTTTCTAATGCTAAAACTGCTCCATGAAAGGTTTTACCACATGCTGATTCTGCATCTTCTTTAATGTTTGTTACCTTGTAGGAGGGGGGATGGAAGTGCAGAGTGACTGAAGAGAGAAAGGAAAAAAAAAAAAAACCCAAAAAGGTCGCTATTCCTTTCTGGAACTGGAAAGCTTATCTTTGTAGCTCTGGGGCTGGGTGTTCCCGCTGCTGGCCCGTGGATTTTGAAGGTCTCTGAGTGGACCACGTTTGAGCTCTGATTTTCACGCTCAGATCCGCTGCGGGTTTAAACACCGTTACCGGGAGTCCTCTTCTTGCCATGTCAGTTGTTGCTTCTTCCGCTGAATTGTAGAGACATGACTCTTCCCCGTAAAAGACCCTTAGCTTCGCCGGAAATGGCATCTGAAAGCGTAGATTCTTTTCCCGTAAAACCTTTTTGGCATCGTTATATTCCCGTCGCTTTTTAAGAACTTCAGGGGCGTAATCGTGTTCCACGAAGACTTTTCTTTCTTGATGCATAAATCCTTTCTTCTGCCAAGCCCGTCTTACAACTTCTTGTTTTATTTTGAAGTCGGAGAATCTTACCAACACTGAACGTGGGGGCGCTTCCGGGGCTGGCTTTGCGGCTAATGTGCGATGTGCCTTTTCTATCTTCAAATCGGTGGATTGTGGAATATCCAACTTCTCTCTCAATAAGGATTCCACGCATTCTGCCACTGTGTTGAAACCATCTTCAGCTGCTTCTTTCAGACCGTGAATTCTGATGTTGTCTCGTCTCTGTCTTCCTTCTTGGTCGGCTAGCTTAGCCTCCAGCCTTGACTGTTTTCTGTGTAAATCCAGTGCAGAATCTTCAAGCACTTTTATTCTGTCTTCAGCTTCCAAGATTCGGTTTTCGGCCTGGTCCATTCTGCTGTTTGCCCTTTTTAGGTCCTCTCTGAATTCAAGAAATTCAGCCCGAAATCATCGTAATTCGTCAAATAGCGATTTCAAGCTAATCCTTTTGTTAGCTAGGCCCAGGCACTCGTCTTCTGAATGGAGGTCCTCTGGTTCCGATTCCACGGCCGCTGTGCGTCCTGATCTGGGGAATGTCAGTTTCCTCTGCTTTTGGTTAGGCATGGTGTTATTGTCTTTTGAATTTTAATCTTCCAAAAATCCGTTAGGTCTGATTTTGAGGAGGTTTTCCTTGGATTGAGTCTGGGAGTTTCACCGTTAGGTTGCTATCACCATGGCGTCCAGACCGGAAGTCGTTAAGTCACCCCTCACATTTTTGTAAATATTTTATTATATCTTTTCATGGGACAACACTGCAGATATGACACTTTGATACAATGACAAGTAGTCAGTGTACAGCTGGTATAACAGTGTAAATTTGCTGTCCTCTCAAAATAACTCAACACACAGCCATTAATGTCTAAACCGCTGGCAACAAAAGTGAGTACACCCCTAAGTAAAAATGTCCAAATTCTGCCCAAAGTGTCAATATTTTGTGTGGCCACTATTATTTTCCAGTACTGCCTTAACTCTCTTGGGCATGAAGTTCACTGGAGCTTCACAGGTTGCCACAGGAATCCTCTTCCACTCCTCCATGACGACATCACGGAGCTGGTGGATGTTAGAGACCTTGCGCTCCTCCACCTTCTGTTTGAGGATGCCCCACAGATGCTCAGTAGGGTTTAGGTCTGGAGACATGCTTGGCCAATCCATCACCTTTATCCTCAGTTTCTTTAGCAAGGCAGTGGTCATCTTGGAGGTGTGTTTGGGGTCGTTATCATGTGTGAATACTGCCCTGCGGCCCATTTTCCAAAGAGAGGGGATCATGCTCTGCTTCAGTATGTCACAGTACATGTTGGCATTCATGGTTCCCTCAAGGAACTGTAGCTCCCCAGTGCCGGCAGCGCTCATGCAGCCCCAAACCATGACACTCCCACCACCATGCTTGACTGTAGGCAAGTCACACTTGTCTTTGTACATGGTTGACACCATCTGAATCAAATAAGTTTATCATGGTCTCATCAGACCACAGGACTTGGTTCCAGTCCTTAGTCTGCTTGTCTTTAGCAAACTGTTTACTGGCATTCTTGTCCATCATCTTTAAAAGGGGCTTCCTTCTGGGGCGACAGCCATACAGACCAATTTGATGCAGTGTGCAGCGTATGGTCTGAGCACTGACAGGCTGACCCCCCACCCCCACCCTTTCAACCTCTGCAGCAATGCTGGCAGCACTCATACGTCTATTTTCAAAGACAACTTCTGGATATGACGCTGAGCACGTCTACTCAACTTCTTTGGTTGACAATGGCGAGGCCTGTTCTGAGTGCAACCTGTAGTGTTAAAACGCTGTATGGTCTTGGCCACCGTGCTGCAGCTCAGTTTCAGGGTGTTGGCAATCTTCTTATAACCTAGGCCATCTTTATGTAGAGCAACAATTCTTTTTTTCAGATCCTCAGAGAGTTCTTTGCCATGAGGTGCCATGTTGAACTTGTGTGAACTTATGTATGAACTTATGTATGAACTTGTGTTGAACTTATGTATGAGAGAGTGTGAGAGTGATAACAGCCAATTTAACACACCTGCTTCCCATTCACACCTGAGACCTTGTAACACTAACGAGTAACATGACACCAGGGAGGGAAAATGGCGAATTGGGCACAATTTGGACTTTTTCACTTCAGGGTGTACGCACTCTTGGTGCCAGCGGTTTAGATATTAATGGCTGTGTGTTGAGTTATTTTGAGGGGACAGGAAATTTGCACTGTTATACAAGCTGTACACTGACTACATTGTATCAAAGTGTCATATCTTCAGTGTTGTCCCATGAAAAGCTATAATAAAATATTTACAAAAATGTGAGGGGTGTACTCCCTTTTGTGAGATACAGTAACACCAAATGGATGGCTGGATCGATGGCCCCCAAGGTTAGCAAAACAACAACATAATGACTTGATTTGTTCATTTATGTCAGATGTGGGCTATATTAATCATATATTCCATAACCTACATATGTTGAAGCATGTGGGAATGTTTGGTGATTACATATGTAAGGCGACTTCACACCTCAGAAAGGACAAAGACTCTCAACCGCCAGTGAAGAACAAAGACGTTCCCAGACACTGCAGTGGAGACCGGAGGAGCTGCCCTCACCCCCCAGGGCCATGAGGAGGAGTACGGAGACAATGGGGGGATTAAGATAATGAGGGATGTCAGCCTTTGATATGCATGTCTTTTGTTATGTGCAAGTATAAGTTCACAGAGCCGGAGGTATTCGGTCTCTTTTCTTGCTTCTGCTTCTGCACTTAGATGAGACTTGTTAGAGGAGCTGATAATAAACTTTGGTTTATATATCACACCGCCTCGTTCTTCCAAGCTCTTCTACATCAGATAACAATTTGACAGATGTATGGAGGACATTATATCCAAATCTTCCCACTTATTCATGGATAAAACCGAATGGAGAATGTAAATCTAGGTTGGATTATTGGTTGGTCAGTGATGGCATTTTGAATTGTACTGTACAATGTGAGATTTCGAAGGCACCTTTATCTGATCATTGTTTTATAGATTTTACATTAGGTCAGGTGATCAAAAAGAGGCACAAGCATTATTGGAAGTTTAGTGCAGCTTTAGTGGAGAATGACAAATACTATGATATTATTAGAAATGTTTTTAAGAGAGTTGAAAATGATAATTTGAGAATGACATTAATAAATGTGAATTTGTTAAATATAAAATTAGATTAACCACCATAAAATTTAGCAAAGTTCTTAGTATCAAGAAAAAACGGTATGAAAGTAATCTCTTCTGGGAAATAAGTCACTGCTGTAATTCTGACAATAATCCACAGACTTTAATGGAGTCACAGACTAAGGTGGATGACCTGTACCTTCAAAAAGCCCAAGGTAACTTTGTTAGATCCAGGGCCAAGTGGATCGAAGCTGGAGAGATTTCTTCATATTTTAGTAACAGAAAAAAGCAAACAGCAAAAGAATTCACTAAACACTTTAATAATTAATGATGTGGAATATAGTGACATTAAGGTTTTAGAAAAAGAGGTTTTTATGTTTTTTCAGAATTATATTCCACACACGATTTAAAAGACGAAATGGATGCTTTCTTTACTAAGGTCAAGGATTTTATTCCAAGTATTGAGGATTCTTTTAAGGAATTATGTGAATCAGATTTTAAAATAGAAGAATTAGATGCAGTTGTTTCAACACTGGCTCTAAATAAATCTCCAGGCACAGATGGGCTCACAGCTAATTTTAATAAATTTTGGGGGGAAAGATTTAAGGACTTAGTTGTTTAAATCTATTAGATAATGCTTCAAGAGAAAGGAGTTAACATCTAGTATGACACGAGGTCTGATAACTTTAATTCCTAAACCTGGAAAAGATAAAAGACTTCTCAATAATTTACGACCAATCACATCGTTGAACACGGATGATAAAATTCTTTCTGGAGCAATTGCTGCCAGATTGAAAAAAGGCATTTCATCAGTTATTAGCGAGACGCAATCTAGTTGTTTTTTAAAAAAGGTCGATCAATACATAACAATATCCAGCTCGTCTTAGATTTGGTTGATATAGCAGTTTATTTGATGAAGGTGGATATATTTTATTTCTTGATTTTTACAAAGCTTTTGATTGTGTTGAACATTCCTTCATTATAGAAACATTGACACATTTTGGTTTCGGAGATAATTCAATTAATTCAATTCAAACGTTTATTTCAAACTCAGGGTTCATATTAAATGCAGAACTAAAACGAGTAGAAAATAAATAAATAAATAAAAGTATATACAGATCAGCAGACACTCGGCGCTCTTGTAACAACAATAACATACAATATTGTACTCAGTATAAAATGGCACGCCACCACTTCCAAATGCTGGAGTGAAGTGTGAGTGACGAGTTGACAATTGCTGATATAAGATGATTGTTACATGCCAGCAACCTTCTCATAAAACTGTAAACATTCTTTTGTATCAACTCGCCAAAAGACGGAATGTTTACGGACACAAACATCTTGCTTGCACTCAACCTAATTTTCTTGGTGTAATTAGAATGTTGTACAACAATATTAACAGTTCAGTATCCTGAGGTCACGGAGCATGTTCGAGGTTTGAAGTTCCAAGGGTAATGAGGTAGGGAGCGCTAGTTCACCATTATTATTTATAATGGTTGCAGAGACGTTGTCTGTTCTTATCAAGAACTGCAATATAGTAGGCCTTACAGGCCTTACAACAAATCTACCTACGGGTACAAATAAAGTAACCTGAACCTGAACCAGTGTTACATACCCGATTAATAGTAAGCCAGCTGGCCGATGGTACGACTTTATTTCTCAAGGACAACAGCCAAATTCCAGTTGCTTTACAGACTAGTGATGTTTTCTTCAAAGCCTCAGGTCTAAAACTAAATCTAGACAAATGTGAGATTTTAACTTTACATGGTCATCCTCTGCAACCATTATAGAATATAAAAGTGACAAAGTGAAATACCGGGGACTTACCATCTGTTAAGACAAAAAAGTGTCTGAAAAAATAAATATTTTACATAATATAGATAAATAAAGACAGTGGTAGGTGGCGAGGCTCAGCAGAGGAACTACCAGGACCTCAGATGGACAGGAGCAGGATCAGAGCTCAACTACAGCGGCGGTGGGCGGCGGGACTCAGTGGAGGAGCTGCCGGTACGCCGGCTGGACAGGAGCTCAATTGCAGCGGGAATAGCAGTGGAGGGGGCTAGCTGAGGCCCAGCTGGATTCGAGTTCGGTTGGATCGGATACCGGCGACACCAGCAAAGATTGTTTTACTATCAACAGGTCAGTAAAAATGCCACCAAAGAAGGAGGAAATGGAAGAGATCAAAAAATCTCTGAACTTCATGTCAGAAGAACTGACCAAAGTGGCTAGTCAGCAGGCTAAACTATTAGGGCTAATGGAAGAAGTCCAAGAATTAAAATTAACTATTAAGGGAAAAGACAAAAAAATTGCAGACTTGGAGCGACACGTCGAGGATCTTGAACAATGTTCTCGTATGGATGATCTAATTATAAGTGGACTAGACATTAAATATCAATCATGTGCTCATGCTACAGCAGGAATGAGAGGTGAGGAGGCTCCCACAAGTGAATCAGTCTCCCTGGAAAACCAGGTGCTTCAGTTCCTTGAAAGTAGAAATATAAAGGTTGAAGCAAATGCAATTTCAGCCTGTCATGTTTTACCCAGAAAGGATAATAAAACAAAGAAATCAATTGTAATGCGTTCTGTGAACAGAAGGGTAAAGAATGACATACTGAGGCAGGCCAGAAAGCTACGGGGAACAGAAGTTTACCTAAATGAACATCTAACAAAAACTAATGCTGAAATAGCACGGCAAGCTGAAAAGACAAAATAAGATACAGGCAACATGGACAAGAAATTGTAGAGTTTGGATCAAACTAAATGGAACACCTGAGGAAGCAAAGAGTATAATAATCAGAGATCTTACTGACTTAGATAAATATAGATGAACACTGATTAAGAAAATTAAGAGACTATGATAATCCATATCCACACACACGGCAAGAATAGTTCTTTTGTGACATACCATGTCAATGTACTTAAAAAAAAAAAAAAAACTAAACAAAAAACTTATGACTGACTTCAGTAGACATCAATTATCCCCAGTTGGAGGAAGTCATTTGACACAAAGTGAGGAAATTCAAACTCTGAAAATATGCCATTATGCTGAACATAAACTACAAGAGATGGAGAATGATATTGATCCTGATAACCACTTTTTCAATAATATTCATAATCATTGTGAATATTACACTGAAAAGCAATTCAAAAGTCAAGTGCAACTAGATGGTAAACTATCAATAATACACTTCAACAGCAGAAGTCTTAACAAAAACTTTCCACAGATTCAGGACTATTTGAAACAGCTAGACAGAAAATTTACAGCCATCACAGTCTCTGAAACTTGGCTTAATGAGGAGCAGGCTCCTCTGATGGCAATAGAGGGATATCAGATGTTTCATATTAACAGATCTCAAAAAAAGGGTGGTGGTGTTGCACTGTATATTGATGACCTGTATAGGTGTAAGCTTGTAAATGGAATTGTTGGAAAATTGTATATATGTATGTAAATGGTTATCATTTTATTAATAACTCATGAAATGAAGATTGATATTCTTATATGTATGATGCTTTTTCTTATTAATCATAAATACAACTTGTACCTCTTCTTATAATCACTGTTAGTGACTAAGCTGCACCACCCTTCTGTTTGTTCATATGATGTGTGATAAAAGAGTGTTGACATATGCAAGTCTTTATGCTGTATCAAGACTTGTCCCCTGTACACCCTGTGCTTCTTATTTTTTCTGCAAAAGACTGTTGTATGTTATCATTTAACCATTTCATCTGTTAACTATGTTCTTTTTGACCGGAAGCACTGGTTTGTTGTAGGCCCATATATGGAGTTGTTTCCCCCTCTCTGTCTTTGCTGAGTGGAGAAGCAGATGTTCTCCCCGCGATAAGAGTGTTCATGCGATTTATCTCCTACACACACTTGAAGACGTACAGAGCGTACTTTTACTTATGTGGTAATTCCGTTGTTCTGCTTTTGCTGAGTTTGTCACATACTCCATGTACTATCATTGTATATAAAAGAAGGCAGCTGCGGAACTGCCCCTCAGTATTCAACTCGCCCTGTAAAAGGTATGTGGGTTGATTACTCCTTGCAAGTAAAGGTTTCAAAAGGCTCTGTGTGTCTTAAGTCTGATCTTTGATTCAGTCTAATACCTTTTTGTACTCTGTATTTGTGAGGTTATATTTCAGACTTCTGACAGGAATGTCCTTTGCACTACCAGGGATTTTGGAATGTGTTACTGTTGAGACTGACCAAGATAAAACAAAAAATCTAATTATAAGTTGTATATACAGTATAGAACGCCGGGAACTTGCATTGAGACATTCAGAGATAAATTAGTCGAGCTGTACAATAATATTACTAGTAAGAAAATGGTAGTAATTTGTGGAGATTTCAATATTGATTTACTAAATCCATATCAACAAAATGTAATTACAGAGTTCATGAATTCTATGTACAGTATGAGTCTATATCCCACAATAACACATCCCAGTAGAATCACAGTTCACACTGCTACACTTATTGACAACCTGTTTGTTAATATTATTGATAAGAAAATAGAAAGTGGATTATTGACAAATGATATAAGTGACCATTTGCCAACCTTTGCACTTATCCATGGCCACACGGGGACCAATACAGAAAAATTTTTAAAATCGTTCAGATACAAATCACAAAATGCAATCAGTTCTTTTAAAGAAGACTTGACCTGAAGTCACCTGAAGCAAGACTGGACAAAAGTCTATGTATCAGATGTAAATGAAGCCTATGACACATTTATAAACATTGTAACCACTCTTTATGAAAAAAATTGTCCATTAGTAAAGAAAAAGCTTAAACATAAATTTGTCGATAAGCCATGGTTAACCAAAGGATTACAAAAGGCGTGTAAAAAGAAAAATTAATTATATAAAGCTTTTCTAAAGAAAAGGACAAAAGAAGCAAAACAGCGGTATAAAACATACAAAAATAAGTTAACATATATAATAAGATGTAGTAAAAGAGACTATTACAGTAAAGAACTGGAGAAAAACGGAGACAATATTAAAAATACATGGACAATACTTAACAATATTCTTGGAAATAAAAACAGAAATACAAGCTACCCAACCAATTTTTCAAAAAATAATACAACAACTCAGAGTATGAACGCAGTTTCACCTGCAGATGAATTTAATAACTTTTTTGTTAACATTGGTCATAATTTGGCTTGAGAAATACCCATTACGGCACCCACAGGTGATACAATAAACAAAAACACTGCTATAAAAGACTCCATTTTCATAAAGAACACAGACGAGAGAGAGGTCATTGAAATTGTTAAATCGTTTAAAAGTAAAACATCTACGGACTGTGACGGTATTGACATGCTCTTAGTCAAAACTATTATTGAATGCTTAGTGAAACCACTGACGTATATCTGTAACCTGTCTCTCCAAACAGATATATTTCCCAATGCAATGAAAATAGCTAAAGTAATTCCGATATACAAGATGGGTGACAGAGGGGAATTCTCAAACTATAGACCAATTTCACTATTGCCACAATTTTCCAAGATACTTGAAAAAATATTCTGTGACAGAATTGACAACTTCATACTGAAGAATAATTTATTGTGTGAGCAGCAATATGGGTTCAGACACAAGAGGACAACTGCGTTTGCTCTAATAGAATTTATAGAAAAAATATCAACTGCCGTTGAAAATAAAGAGTATTCAGTTGGGGTATTCCTGGATCTTAAAAAAGCATTTGATACAGTGGATCATAATTTATTATTAAAGAAACTACAAAATTGTGGTATTAGGGGGGTAGCACTGTCCTGGTTATGGTGTTACTTAAAGAATAGATATCAGTATGTATGTGTTGGTAACAAATACTCACAGTTACTGAAGGTTACTTGTGGAGTCCCACAGGGTTCAGTTTTGGGGCCATTGTTATTCAATATGTATATAAATGATATATGTAAAGTTTCAGAAAAAAACTGATTTAATATTGTTTGCTGATGACACTAATTTATTATGCAGTGGAAGCAATTTGGAACAACTTTTGGATACACTCGGAAAGGAATTAGGAAAGCTTAAACTGTGGTTTGATTCAAACAAATTAACGCTCAATTTAAGTAAGACAAAATTTATAGTTTTTAACAATCATCACAACAACTTAGTATCTAAACTCAGTGTAAATGGTGAAGAGATTGAAAGGGTATCCAAAACTAAATTTCTTGGAGTAATAATTGATAATAAACTGTGTTGAAAGTCACATATTAATTATATGAAAGGTAAAATATCCAAATCAATTGCAATACCACACAGAGTGAAATATTTGCTGAATCAACCCACACTATATACTTTGTATCATTCATTAATACTCCCATACATGACATATTGTACTGAAGTATGGGGAAATACATATAAAACAAACATATATCCAGTCTTTATGCTTCAGAAGAGAGCTATTAGAATAATAAACAAAGCTGCTTACAGGGAACCAACAAACCCACTTTTTCTTAAATTAAAAGCTCTCAAGTTGAAAGATCTGGTTGACTTTAAAACTGCAGTAATAATGTCTAAAGTGAAGAATCTATCACTGCCCGCAAATATCCAAAAGTTGTTTCAAATAAGGGAGAAACAATATCATTTCAGAGGAACATGTATATTTCAAAAACCTTCAGTGAGAACTACCATCAGGCAACACTGTGTTTCAGTGCAAAGAGTCAGATTATGGAACGATTTTGGGCCTGAATTAAAATCATGTACAATGCTTGGACAATTTAAACAAAAACTAAAGGAAGAAATACTCAAAACATATATACAAGATGACATGTAAAATCACATAAGGATTGTCATATCCAGTCTGTGTTGTGTTGTTGCTTAGATTTTTGTCACATATTGTCTTAGCTTTCTTCTGAATTGTAATCACTCTTGTTTTTCTTTGGAATTCTTGGATGGAATATGGGTGGGCAATATAAGCTGCAGCTTCAGCCGTCACCTATTTCGGATAACTTATGTTGAACTGTATAATCAGAGGAGTTATTGTCTAATTTGATCTTGTTGGATTTTCTTTCCCCCTTTGTTATATTATTCTGTTTCTTTTTTAATCTATCCAAAATAAAGATTCATTCATTCATTTAAATGTAAATCACTTCTCAATAGATGGCTGCAAAGGGACATCACTGTGTCTAGAAGAATTTTGTTGACTAAGATGGAAAGTTTATCTAGATTTATTTATCCAGCATTTTCTTTACCTACACCGTCCAGATCTATTAAAGATGTTAAGGTAAATTTTAATTTTGTTTGGAAGAACAAATTTCATTATATAAGAAAAGAAGACATGGTGAAAAGTTATGAAGATGGAGGTGCAAATATAATAGACTTCAATGTCATGAATGGTGTGTAAAAACTGAAATGGTTGAAATCCTTTTGATGCAGCAGAAATTCATTTTGGTTTGTTATACCCAATTTAAAATTTAATGAAGTTGGAGGAATAGATTTCTTAAATGTGATTTTGAATGTAACAAGCTGTCCATACTGTCAGATTTTCATCAACAGGTTCTTCTTTATTGGAAATTAATTTACAAACACAACTTCACTCCACACAATACACCAATTTGGAATAACCGTTATATTCTTATCAATAGGAAATCTGTATTTAAGGAGAATCTCTTGACAAATGGAGTTTGGGCTGTGTCACATGTAATGCACAATATATGAGTTTTATTACAGTATGAGGACATTTGTTCGAAGTTTGATGTTAATTGCACTAAGAGGCTGTACAATAAATTAATAAATGGAATACCAAATTCTGTAAAATCAATGGTTAGAGAAGATTTACGGCATTCAGGTCCTTCCCCTCGACTCAGGCAACTCCACATTGAAAACACACATTTTTGTGATTAAAAAAAGTGTCTAACAAATTTTTAAGAATTTGTTTGACAGAAGTTTTTTTTTCCAAAATCAGATTAAAAGGCAATATATTCTGAAAGATTTTGAATTGGATCAAATAATGAATATTTGGAAAAAAATATCTGTCTTTTCCAATTTTCCCAAAAATGAAAGAAGTACATTTTAAAATTATAAATGAGGTTTACTTAACTAATGACTTTATTAGCTCTAAATTTAAAGGAGATGTAAAAGGTTGTACATTTTTGAGCCAGAAGAATTAGATCTTTTTTTTTTTTTTTTTTTTAGTATAATCCTATTTTTGAATTTTGGAATGACATGTGGGGCTGGCTGCAGTCCAGGGGAATTGACCTATCCCCCTTGACTGTTAAAATTATTAAATTTGGCTGTTTTATTCAGGGAAAAATTGTAGAATTTGCTTTGAATAATTTAATTTTCATGGCTCAATTTTTTTATTCATAAGTGTAGATTTTTTAAAACTATTCCAAATTTTTCTTTCTGAAATAATGACTTTAAATTATTTGTTAAATCTTTGAAATTAGTTAATAATAGCTCTGAATCTAAACTGTTTTTATTATTGAAGAAATTTAATTTATTTTTATTTTATTTTATCTCTGCTCTTGTATATTGAATCTTTTGCTCAGTTTGTTTTATATTGCTTCAATTTTACTTACTTGAGTTATCCACCTTATTCCTAGCACCCATGATGCTTTGCGTGAATTATGGGCACAATTTCGGATACTAGTTTAGAAAGTGGGGTTGTCACTGAAACGGTACACTTTTCCTTGTTAAAAAACAATGACTTCGGCATCAAAAATATGAGAACACGGCCTTTTGCACCTCAAAAAGCATAATATTGTGGTGGCATTGTGTGGTGGGCTCTCCACCCCAGAGTTGGGAGCCGAGGGGAAGAGTTGGAAACAAAGGACTGAAGGAGGAAGGGGTACCGGGGGGTCTCAGATGTAACAGAAAGGACTAGTCGCCCCCCGGGGAGTTTAGGAGACGCCAGAGCCGCTGGAGGAAAAGAGGGTGTGAGAAGCGGGACTGGCGTTATATGATGTTAATGTGCCACACATGTCTTTATCCACTGAATGTATTGTTTTTGACTTCCTGGGTCTCATGGAATGGAAATAAAGGTTATATAAAGAAGGCGCCCAGAGACCCAGTTAGAGATTTTCTGTACATGATGTTGGAAGCGGAATAAAGTTCATGTGTCATTCAGCTCGTTGCCTCGTCTGCTTCCTTCACCCACGTTGGTGACCCCAAGACGGAGAGCGAGCCGAGCACCGCCCCAGAGACAACCCAGAGGAAGAACACCAGCACCGTGTGCGCTGTCACAGCCAAGCTCTCAGACTTCTGGCTTCACAATCCAACCGCGTGGATCTTGCATATAGAAGCCCAGTTCGCACTCCGTGGGATCACAACGGACAACAGAAATAACTTGAATCTGACAAAAGTAGTAATAAATTAAAATTCTATGAAAATTAACCAATGAAAATAAGACAATGCTTTTGAATTGTGGTTCAACAGAATTATTTTTTTAAAAAAAACAACTCGTGAAACAGGCCTGGACAAAAATGATGGTACCCTTAACTTAATATTTTGTTGCACAACCTTTTGAGGCAATCACTGCAATCAAACGATTTCTGTAACTGTCAATGAGACTTCTACACCTCTCAGAAGGTATTTTGGCCCACTCCTCATTAGCAAACTGCTCCAGTTGTCTCAGGTTTGAAGGGTGCCTTCTCCAGACGGGATGTTTCAGCTCCTTCCACAGATGTTCAATAGAATTTAGATCAGGGCTCATAGAAGGCCACTTTAGAATAGTCCAATGTTTCGCTCTTAGCCATTCTTGGGTGCTTTTAGCTGTGTTTTGGGTCATTATCCTGTTGCAAGACCCATGACCTGCGACTGAGACCAAGCTGTCTGACACTGGGCAGCACATTTCTCTCCAGAACACCTTGATAGTCTTGAGATTTCATTGTACCCTGCACAGTTTAAAGACACCCTGTGCCAGATGCAGCAAAGCAGCCCCAGAACATGACAGAACCTCCTCCATGTTTCACAGTAGGGACAGTGTTCTTTTCTTGGTATGTTTCATTTTTGCGTCTGTGAACATAGAGCTGATGTGCCTTGCCAAAAAGTTCCAGTTTTGTCTCGTCTGTCCATAGGACATTCTCCCAAAAGCTTTGTGGCTTGTTAACATGCAGTTTGGCAAATTCCAGTCTGCTTTTTTATGATTTGTTTTCAACAGTGGTGTCCTCCTTGGTTGTCTCCCATGAAGTCCACTTTGGCTCAAACAACGATGGATGGTGCAATCGGACACTGATGTACCTTGACCTTGGAGTTTACCATGAATGTGTTTAGAGGTTGTTCTGGGCTCTTTTGTTACCATTTGTATTATCCGTCTCTTCCATTTTTCATCAAGTTTCCTCCTGCGGCCATGTCCAGGGAGGTTCGGCTACAGTCCCGTAGATGTTAAATTTCTGAATAATATGTGCAACTGTAGTCACAGGAACATCAAGCTGCTTGGAGATGGTCTTATAGCCTTTACCTTTAACATGCTTGTCTATAATTGTGTTTCTAATCTCCTGAGACAACTCTCTCCTTTGCTTCCTCTGGTCCATGTTTAGTGTGGTACACACCATGTCACCAAACAGTACAGTGACTACTTGTGACCCTTTAAATAGGCCGACTGACTGATTACAAGTTTGTAGACACCTGTGATGTTAATTAGAGGACACATCTTGGTTGAACATGTCCCTATGGTTACATTATTTTCAATCTTTTCTAGGGGTACCATCATTTTTGTCCAGGCCTGTTTCATGAGTTTGTTTTTTAAAGTAATTCTGTTGAACCACAATTCAAAAGCATTGTCTGATTTTCACTGGTTAATTTTCATAGAATTTTTATTTATTACCACTTTTGTCAGATTCAAGTTATTTCTGTGACCATTGTGGGTTTTTCTTTCATTAACAGAGGGGTACCAACAATTTTGTCCATGGCTGTATGTGGTCGCTGCGCTGGACGTGCGCACCATGCAACAGGTGACAAGCCTGCTCCAGGAGCCGACAGCCCAAGCAAAATATGAAGTGCTCAAGAGGATGCTACTCCAGCATTATACCCTGTCTGACAGTGAGAGAGCAGAGAGACTCCTAACACGTTCAGAGTTAGGTGACAGATCAGCTGTGGACCTTATGGAGAGCATGTTGATGCTGAAGGGGAAGAACAACAAATCTTTCCTGTTTGCCCACCTGTTCCTCAGGAACCTACCTTCTACAGCGAGGACGATCCTGGCCAACTTGCCACTGCTGGTTACCAATGACTAACGCGTCCTGGCGCAGGAAGCGGACCACATCATTTTAGCAACCAGAGCTCTCAGCGTGAATGCAGTGGCACCAGCATCCACGAGGGACTCCAGCGAGGTCGAGGAGCTGTTGGTGGTAGCCGGAACGGATGTCGAGAGATGCAGGAACGGGGCGATCTGCTTTTATCATCGCCGTTTTGGCTCGAATGCTCAACGTTGCCTGCCGCCATGTCAATTCAAGAAGCCAGGAAATGGCATGGCCAGCAGTCAAGTAGCAACTGCAATTGCTGGTGACAGGAACAAACTGCTTTTTATCATGGACACACACTTGGGGAGATGTTTCTTGGTGGACTCAAGCTCCCAGAAGAGCCTTATCCTGCCGGTCAGCGCAGACAGGTGGGCAGGAGGAAGCAGTCCCGAGCTTACGGCCGCCAACGGGTCTACCATCAGGACATTTGGTGAACGGACTCTGATGATATGCTTACACGGACGCAATTTTCAGTGGGACTTTGTG
Source organism: Pholidichthys leucotaenia (assembly GCA_020510985.1). Lineage (NCBI taxonomy): Eukaryota > Metazoa > Chordata > Actinopteri > Cichliformes > Pholidichthyidae > Pholidichthys > Pholidichthys leucotaenia. The sequence continues at coordinate 32,228,497 of CM035842.1, read as the reverse complement.
GTAGCTGCATGTTCTGCCCCCATTTTAGGCACAGATTTTTTATGTGCTTATGGGTTGTTAGTTGATGTTGCCAACAGACGGTTTAGTGGACACTGTCTCTTTCACCTCCCTGCCCTGCACAGCTCGAGGAGCTGGGCCAACAACACTAGCTAACATTATAGCTCCAAGGGGTAAGTACGAGCATTTACTTGCACAGTTCCCAGCACTCACAGTCCCAACTTTTTCAGCTATGGTAACTAAACACGGGGTCAAACATTTCATAACCACAAAAGGCCCGCCAGTGTTCGCACGACCTTGGTGCCTGGACACAACTAAACTGGCCAGCGCGCATGAGGAGTTTGCCAACTTGGAGCAGCTGGGCATCGTCAGGTGCTCCAACAGCCCTTGGGCATCCCTGCTACACATGGTGCCTAAGGCCAATGGGTCGTGGTGACCGTGCGGCAATTTCCGGCGCTTGAACAACGCCACGGAACATGATCAGTATCCCATCCCGCACATCCAGGACTTTTCCGTGCACTTGGCCGGGATGCATGTTTTTTCAAAAGTGGATCTGGTCCGTGGTTACCAGCAGGTCCCGTTGCGTGCGGAAGATGTTCCTAAAACAGCGGTCATAACTCCTTTTGGCCTTTTCAAGTTTTTATGCATGCAGTTTGGATTAAAGGGCACCATGCAAACCTTCCAGAGAATAATGGACACAATGCTCTGTGACTTGTCCTTTGTTTTTGTCTACTTAGACGACATTTTGGTGGCTAGCATGTCTGAGGAGGCCCACCTCTCCCATCTCAAGATGGTTTTCCAGAAGTTGGAAGCGCACGGGCTTAAAGTTAACCTGGCGAAGTGCCAGTTCGGTGTGCCAATGATTGACTTTTTGGACCACTGCATTTCACCGGAGGGCACAATTCTGCAACCGGACAAGGTGCGCGCCGTGTCAGACTTTCCGCAGCCGCAGACCGCGAGGGCCCTACAGGAGTTTTTGTGAATGGTCAACTTTTATAACCGTTTCCTCCCGCGGGCAGCCCAGCTGATGCAGCTGATGCAGCCGTTGTACGCCACGTTTAAGAAAAAGAAACCTGCGGAAAACATCAACTGGACCCCTGAGTGAGTCCAAGCTTTCGCAGATGGCAAAACAGCGCTCGCTGAAGCCGCTTTGCTAGCCCACCCTGACTCGTCGGCGCGGTTAGCGTTCACCACGGCCATGTCTGACATTGTCATGGGGCAGTGGTGGAGCAGTACGTCTCCGGTTCGTGGCAGCCACTCACATTTTTCAGTTGTACTTTGCACGACAACAAACGCAAATACAGCACGTTCGACAGAGAATTGTTGGCTCTCCACCTGGCGACATGCCATTTCCAGTTTTGGCCAGAGGGGCGCAAGTTCACTGCGTTTGTGGATCATAAACCACTAACGTACGCAATGTCCAAGGTCTCAGAACCGTGGTCGGCCCGGCAGCAACGGCATTTTGCTGCGATCTCGGGGTTCAGGAGTGACATTCAACACGTTGCCGGTAAGCTCAACATCATGGTCGATTGCCTGTCATACGCGTGAGTCTCCCTGGTATACATGTGAATAGAATTTCCCTGCTATGGCCGCGGAGCAAGCCAGGGATGCGGACATTTGCGCGCTCCAGTCTGCGCCTATGGGGTTAAAGCTGGAGAGCAGGGTAGTGCAAGAAGGGGGCCCTCCCTTGCCTTGCGATGCCTCCACCGGTGGTTCCAAACTCTTGGCGCTGCCACATTTTTGAGTCAGTCCACTCTCTTTCACATCCCAGCATGTACGCTTTGGTTAAACTGGTGGGGGCGAAATTTGTCTGGCCGCGCTTGTGCAAGGACGTGAAAAAGTGGGCTGCAGCGTGCGTCACATGCCAGCGGGCCAAAGTGCACAAGCACACCAGAGCCCCCTTCGAGCCGTTACAAATCCCGGTTAGGAGGTTCGACCACGTCCATGTGGATTTGGTGGGGCCCCTCCCACCGTCGCAAGGTTTCATGCACCTTTTGACAATCGTGGACCGCACCACGCACTGGCCTGAAGTGGTCCCACTGGCTTCCCCCACGTCCATGGAAGTGGCTCGTGCTTTTTTGTCGGCTTGGGTTGCACGGTTCGGATCCCCGTCAGACATCACTTCTGACATGGGTCCACAATTTGTTTCAGAACTCTGGTCTGTGATGGCCCAGAGCCTGGCGATCAAAAGTCACGGCACTACCACGTACAACAACCAGACTAACGGGTTATGCGAGCGTTTTCATAGGTCGCTTAAAGCAGCGCTCAGAGCTTCACTTACGGATGCAAATTGGGTCGACCGCCTGCCCTGGGTTCTTTTAGGGTTGCGCTCCGCGCCTAAGGAAGATTTGGCAGCCTCCCTGGCAGAACTCATTTTTCCCTCAGCCGCTGCAGATCCCCGGGAAGTTTTTACAGGAAAACCCTGTGCCCGAGGCCGATCCGCCCAGGCAATTTTTGTACAGTACAGAGGCTGTTAATAGACTTTGACTTAACTTTATTAATCCCTTTGGGATGACTCCCTCTGGGAAATTTAAAATTTCCAGCAGCACATAAAAGGAGCATACAGATCAGAAAAGCAAAAAAAGAAAAAAATAAACACTTAACATAATATACACAATATAAATACAGGGCTGAATATGGCTTGTACAAGTATGGTTAAGTTAAAATTATTACACTATGAATGCCCTACTGTCCTCTGTACTCTATGCCTCCCCCCCCCTAAGTGAGGAGTTATAGAGTGTGATGGCATGGTGGACAAAAGAGTTCTTAAGCCCGTTGGTCCGACACTTGGGATGGAGCAGTCTTTCACTAAACAGGCTCCTCTGGTCACTGATGATGGTGAGCAGAGGGTGGCTGACATTGTCCATTATATCCAACAGTTTATTCAGAGTCCTCATCTCTGCCACCGTCACCAGGGTGTCCAGCTTCACACCGACCACAGAGCCGGCCCGCCTGATCAGTTTATCCAGTCTGGACACATCCTTCTTGGATATACTGCCCCCCCAGCACACCACGGAGTAAAAGAGGACGCTGGCAACCACAGACTGGTAAAACATCCGCAGAAGTTTGCTGCAGATGTTGAAGGACCACAATCTCCGTAGGAAGTACATCCTACTTTGTGTCTTCCCATACAAATGGCTAATGTATGTTGTCCAATCCAATTTATTGTCCAACCACAACCCAAGATATTTGTATGAATCCACAACCTCCACCTCAGCTCCCTCTAACAGGACTGGTTGAGGTCTTGGTCTGGACCTCCCAAAATCAATAACCAGCTCCTTCGTCTTAGAGGTGTTGAGCTGTAGGTGGTTGGTGTGGCACCATGCAGCAAAGTCCCCTACCAGTCTCCGATACTCCTCCTCTCTGTCATCCCTGATACACCCAACAACGGCTGTGTCATCGGCATACTTCTGGATATGACACAGCTCCGAGTTGTAGCAAAAGTCCGAGGTGTACAGGGTGAAGAGAAGAGGGGCCAATACTGTGCCCTGGGGGGCTCCACTGCTGCAGACAACTGTGTCAGACGTAATGTCCTTCAGCCCGACATATTGTGGTCTGCCAGTGAGGTAGTCGGAGATCCAGTCCACCAGGTGGGAGTCCACTCCCATCTTGCTCAGTTTATCCCGAAGCAAAGGGGGCTGAATGGTATTGAAGGCACTGGAGAAATCCAAAAAGAGGATCCTCACTGTGCCACTTCCCTTATCCAGATGGAAGTGGGCTTGATGAAGCAGGTAGAGGATGGTATCTTCCACACCAACACCTGGTTGGTACGCAAACTGCAGGCGATCTTGGGCATGTTGCACCTGGGGTCTGAGGAGGCTGAGGAAGAGCCGCTCCAACGTCTTCATCAGATGTGAGGTGAGTGCCACTGGTCGGAAGTCATTCAGCTCGCTGGGCCGGTTCTTTTTCGGAACTGGAACGATGCAGGATGTCTTCCAGAGAGTGGGGACTCTCCCAGTCTGCAGGCTGAGGTTGAAGATCCGTTGTAGTGGTTCCCCCAGTTCTGCAGCACAGGTCTTCAATACTCTTGGACACACTTTGTCCGGGCCAACAGCTTTCCTGAGTCGGAGCTTCCTCAGCTGCCCTCTGACCTGTTCTGTGGTAATAAATGGCAAGGGTTGTACTGATGTAGGGGGGGGGGGGTTGCAATATTTGGGGGGAGGTGTGTGGGGGGGGGCATGGCTGTAATGAGGGCAGGGGTGGGGGTGGGAGGGGCAAGGGCAAAGGCTGGTTGAACCTGTTGAAAAAATCCATCCATCCATCCATCCATCCATCTTCTACCGCTTTTCCGGAGGTCCGGGTCGCGGAGGCAGCAGTTCAAGCAGAGAAGCCCAGACTTCCCTCTCCCCAGCCACCTGCTCCAGCTCTTCAGAGGGGATACCAAGGCGTTCCCAGACTAGCTGGGAGACATAGTCTCTCCACCGAGTCCTGGGTCTGCCCCGGGGTCTCCTCCCAGTGGGACGTGCCTGAAACACCTCAAGTGGGAGGCGTCCAGGAGGCATCCTAATCAGATGCCCATACCACCTCAACTGACTCCTTTCAATGTGGAGGAGCAGCGGTTCTACTCTGAGCCTCTCCCGGATGACTGAGCTCCTCACCCTATCTCTGAGGGTGAGTCCAGCAATCCTACGGAGAAAGCTCATTTCAGCCGCTTGTATCCGCGATCTCGTTCTTTCGGTCATTACCCAAAGCTCGTGACCATAGGTGAGAGTAGGAACGTAGATTGACTGGTAAATCGACAGCTTTGCCTTAGAACTAAGCTCCCTCTTCACCACAACAGACCGGTACAACGTCCGCATCACTGCAGATGCTGCTCCAATCCGTCTGTCGATCTCTCGCTCCATTTTCCCCTCACTCGTGAACAAGACCCCAAGATACTTAAACTCCTCCACTTGGGGCAGGAGCCTGTCCCCAACCCGGAGAGGACAATCCACCTTTTTCCGGCTGAGGACCATGGACTCGGACTTGGAGGTGCTGATTCTCATCCCAGCCGCTTCACACTCAGCGGCAAACCGTCCCAGCAAGAGCTGTAGGTCATTGCTGGATGAAGCCAACAGGACAACATCATCTGCAAACAACAGAGATAAGATCCTGTGGTCACCAAGCATGACACCCTCCATTCCCTGGCTGCGCCTAGAAATCCTGTCCATAAAAATTATGAACAGGACCGGTGACAAAGGGCAGCCCTGGCGGAGTCCAACTCTCACTGTTGAAAAAATCGTTCAGTTCATTTGCCCTCTCTATTGTCCCCTCAACAACTCTGGTCTTTGTGTTGAGACCTGTGATGGTCCTCACACTTTCCCAGAGCTCCCTCATGTTGTTTTCCCTCAGCTTCTGCTCCACCTTTCTCCTGTAGCTGTCCTTGGTTTCCTTCACACAGTGTTTCACCTCCTGCTGTGCTGCCTTCATGGCCTCCCTGTCTCTGCTCCTAAAAGCAGCCTTCTTCTTGTTGAGGACCATCTTGACTTCCCGTGTTACCCATGGCTTGTTATTAGGGTAGCAAGTCTTGACAGGGGAGACCACGTCTGTACAGAAGTTCAGGTAATCCGTCAAACAGTGTGTCAACCCCTCTATATCCTCACCATGTGGGTCCATCAGCACATCCCAGGTTGTGGTGTTAAAACAGTCTCTCAAGGCACTTTCCTTCTCAGGGGACCATCTCCTGACTGATCGAGTTGTCACAGGTTGCTTTTGGACCAGGGGAATATACAGTGGCTGTAGGTAAACCAGGTTGTGATCAGACTTCCCTAATGGGGGAAGGGGAGTCGCTCTGTATGCATCCCGTACATTAACATACAGCAGATCGATTGTCCTGTTGTTTCTAGTCGGACAGTCTACAACTTGATTAAAAACAGCCAAAGTAGCATTCAAAGTTACATGGTTAAAGTCCCCAGAGATGATCATGAGTGCCTCATGGTGCTGTGTCTGCAGACTTGTTGCGACTGAGTGGCTTTTTTCTCAGGCAATGGCTGCATCCGCTCTCGGAGGGATGTAAACACAGACGGTGATCACATGACTGAACTCTCTCGGCAAGTAATATGGCCGCAGGCTAACAGCTAGCAGCTCGAGATCCTGGCAACATGAGACTTTCTTTACGGAGATACAGTATGTCCTGGGTTATACCAGCGGTTGTTAACATACATGATGAGTCCCCCACCCTTTCTTTTCCCACTAGCCTTAGTGTCTCTGTCGGCTCTCACAGCAGTGAATCCTAGCCTGTCCACGTTAGCATCCAGTACTAGGTGGTTCAGCCATGTCTCCGTAAAAATGAACAAGCTGCTCTCCCGGTAAATCCGCTGGTTGTTCAATGCGGACAACTCATTGATCTCGTTCGGCAATGAATTCACGTTGCCCATGATGACGGAGGGAATCGACGGTTTGAAGCACCTCTGTTTTTTCGCTAGCTCAGCCTTTAGCTTAGCCCCGGCCTTGCAGCCCCATGGTCTCCTCCTCAGCTCCGCCAGGATAGGATGTGCTGGGCCCGGCCCACCATTGTTTTCCCTGCACCTTTGTCGCAAAAAGCTTACAGAATGCCAGGTTTGTTTTTGTTAGGCATGATGCACAGTGGACCCCGCTGCACCCACCGTACGACAGACCGTTCAGGGTGCTGGAAACTGGGGCAAAGCATTTTGTGTTAGACTTGGGGGGGTGGCGTAGGGAGACCGTCTGCATCGATAGGCTGAAGCCTGCTTTTGTGTTGGTAGATGAGCAGGTGGTGTTGTCCCAAGCTCCCCGGCGCGGATGCCCACCTTCAGTGGCTCCACATGTTGGTGTTCCCTCGATAGAGACCTGTGCTAGCAAAGCTAACATGTTTTCCCCACCCACCCTTTTTCCCTCCACAGACTAACATGCCCTCCTGCACACCTTGCCAGCAGGGTGTTTCGACCGGATTGGTGACCCCCCGCTACAGCTGCTGTGGGTGCCAGCTCAAGCCCAAAGGACAGGGGGGTTAGTGCCCTTTCTGGGTGTTCGGGGGGGCTGTGTGGTGGCATGAGTCAGGTTTCAAAAAGTGAAAGAAAAGGTAAAGGTGCTGTGTATTGACTGATAGGTCAAGCTTTAGCTAGTAATGGTAATATAAGGCGGCGTCCTATATTTTTCCTATCATGATCATACCAGGTAATGATCCTGTAACAAATTACAGGAGTCCTAATACAGGTTGCGTGAACATCTAGTTCCATCGACAGGTGAGCGCATCCTAGAAGCGTGAGCATCTAGTTCCATCGACAGGTGAGCGCATTCTAAAAAAAAAAAGAAAAAAGCGTGAGCATCTAGGTCCATTGACAGGTGAGCACATTCTAAAAAAGCGTGAGCATCTAGTTCCATCGACAGGTGAGCGCATTCTAAAAAAGCGTGAGCATCTAGTTCCATCGACAAGTGAGCGCAAAAGAGTAATAGTGTTGCGGTGGGCGTACCGACAACGTCCCTGACTAATAATAATAATAATTTAAAAAATGGGTAACTGTACAGGAAAAACAAATAAAGCAAAAAATAAGCAAAAGAAAAAAGAGGAAACTGCGTGCCGAACGGTAAAAAATTACAATAACCGGTTAAAAGAAAAAGATCAGATCAAGGATCCTGAAAAGTATTTAAACAAATGGGGAAAAAGATTATCCCTTTAAACCCACACTGGATGTGGATGAATGCACAGCCTTAGCGTCGACGGAAAAACTTATAACAAAAAAAGATAAATATCAAAACCAACCGAGCATTGAACCATTATTAAATGAAAAAGATAATCCTCCCCCAGCTTATCAATGCCGCGATCCTAAGGAGGGTCCATACAGCAAATTATTAAAAGAAGCCCAAGAGGTTGGGAAAAGGAGGAAGTAAATAAAATCATAATAATTAGACCATAATATTTAAAGACGGACAGATTAAATGGCAACAGAACCGGATAACGTTAAAATGGACAATGAGAAAGTTATTATCTATTCTTTGTGTGTGAGCCTTAGATAGAGGCAGTGGCAGTGTAGAGAGAACGGAACTCCTCTGTTCTCTGTTTGTGTGTGTGTATGGTTGATCTGTGTGAAAAAAGTGGTCTAAATATGGACACTTTTACAAGGTTTTGGGTTTTTATTTTTTCAATAACTCTGTGGGGATTTAATTAATGTTGCGGACGTGAGAAACTGTTTACATATTTAAAAAAAAACAATTTTGACGCATTACTGACCTTTTTCTTTGACAGAAACATGACAGTGCACTTTATAGGAAGGACTGACGTGTGACAACGTGAGATTTAGAGCACAGAGGTTTAAAAGAGATTGATAATTAATGTGTCTGTGCATATGATCTGCCAGAGGCTATGGATTATCAGACAAAGGTCCCAGTCATAGATCAAAAGAAAGGAAGGGAGAGATTTGCCAGATGGGTCAAACAAATGCAGGACAGAGGAATGCTTGCAGGATGTGAAAACACCCCCCCCCCCCAACCAGGGGGACCTGGCTATGCAATCAACACCCACAATAATGACCCCCCTGATGGTGATTAAAAACGGGCCGTCACAAACAGCTAAGGGGGAGCCTGAAGGTAGTGAGAAAATTAAGGAATTTCTAGAAAGTGCTACTGTACTTTTCTCACCAAGTTATAGTATTGTAGGCATGGTGTTAACTCATATGGAGTTATCTGTTCAGGAGAAAAAGACAAGACTCCACCACACCAAGATACAGATGACTCTGTTAACTTTAATTTTCAGAGCAACCAGCAGATGTCTTATTTTATTACATTCCTTGAAAGGCAGATGTTCAGACCCAGAGGCATTATTTAATTCCAAAACAAATTCAAAAGGTCAGTAATGGAAAGGCACCCAATGCCAGGGTAGAAATCAAGAGATGAGTTTTGTCACAAAACAGAATTTTGAATTGAGCCATGTTGGTTTGGTATAAAGCTGACTTTCCAGAATGAAACCAATCATTTTTATGTTCAGGATCTTGCATGGAGCATTAGCTGTGGACAGTAGTCAGCAGTATGAATGATGGGACAGTGAATCATGAATAAGACAAACAGGTGGTAACAGAATGTTGATGAAGGCTGAAGAGAACGGAGACCAGATGGACGAAGGAAGTTTTAATACTGAAAGAGATTATAGATGTGAGATGTTTCATCAGCTAGTCCAGGGAAAGGTGAAGTCTTGTACACAGATGGATAGTGGATGGAAACGAACTGAGTGAGTGTTTCTGATGGAAAAAGTACGTAGGGGAAGAAGAACGGAGGATTTAGCAAGTGTAGAAAATATTTCTGATGTTGAGATGGAAATGGAAAAAGAAATGAACGCAGAGTATGTGTAACCAAAGAAAAATAAAGATCCACGTAAGATTTGAAGCTGTAGCTTTAAAAACCAAACAGAAAACCAACAATAAATAAATTAAATTTTTGCTTAAGAGTGTCAGGAAGAAGGCACAAATGCAGGCAGCCGTCTTAAATGTTTCCAAGCACTTAAAGCAGCAATGAGGCATTAGGTGTCCATTCTTTCAGTGCATTTCCTTAATTGTGAATATTAATATTTATTTAGTAATGAGCAAACACTCACAGCAAAGATTATAGCCTGACTATATACTCGGTTATTTAAAGTCAACCTAACACCCCAGTTATGTTCCTCCCCAACAGAGGGTATGCATTTGATGTTACTCACCACATAATGGTGTGACAACGTCATACTTCAGGAATATGACAGTAATGAGGAATGTGTTTTTCCTGATTCGGCGGTGGCCAAGCTGGGTCAGGGTAAACTACATTCACTCCATAATTTACCGAGGAATATATAAAATGAGGCATTCCTGGAAAAAATTTGAATCAAATTCTAATTAGGCAAAACGTCCACCTTCCGTTGACTGAAAGTGTGTGATGCAACTTTATTCATTTATTCAAATTCAACCCATCTGTGTTCAACTGGACAAACTGATCTTATTTATCAATGCTGATCGAAAATGCACAGATGGTTATTTTGTTTTTCTTAAATGGAATTTGTAAGCTAGTTCAAGAGATGTCACAAAAGGAGCTATGATTATTGAAATTGTAGAATGTGTAAATGATGAGGCAAGTTGGTCTCAAACAGTTTATTACACATTCTCTCTCATGAGCATAGTAGAAAAGAGGGCATCTCGCACAGAACTCTTCACTTAGATACTCAGGGCCTTCTACATATCAAAAGGTTACATTGCATTCACATAAAAGATCACTTTGCATGCACTTCCTTAATCCTTTAATATCTCCCTCACAGACTCTGGCACACAAAGCATCCTCCGAGCCGTCTCTGCATACAAAAGATCACATTTCACAGCTTCCTGTTATCTCCAAGGAAAGCCTGCCCTTTGTTCTTATCAAAGATGCTGCTCGTTATGTTTTGGCCATGTGCGGCCACACACCCCCCTCCAGCATATTGGATTGAACAAAAGAATAACAGTCTGTATACTGAATTATTACACATCAATCCCCATGCTGCTTGGGCTTCAGTCTTCTCCCGTATCTGCTGTAACCAGGATTCACCACCTCCACGGCGCTGTCATGCTGGGGAGCTGCTATCTGGGGGTGAAAACCTTTTGTCTGTCCCTGTGGGTGATCTGGGGAAATACTACTCTGGGAAGCCCCCCGTGGGGGTCTTCCGCACCGAGGGGCCCTTGCCAACAGCACTTGCTCGTCCGTCACCACAAAAGCAGGTTTGAGTCTGTTTATGCCAACCTTTTCCCTCCTACCCCCCAAATCTAGCAAAAAATGCTTGTCCCCTGTTTCCAACACTCTGAACGGTCCATCATAAGGTGGTCGCAGTGGGAGGCGATGCGCGTCATGTCTGACAAAAACAAACTCCGCGTTTTTCAAAGTTTTAGGCACAAAAATGCACAGAAAACTGTGATGAACGGGGCCCGGCAGCGTGCCTGAGTCAATACTACGCTGCAACGGCTGAGACGGGGAGCTGCCTGGCGCAGGATTATCCGGGAGAAACTCCCCGGGCAGCCGAAGTGGCTGCGCAAAAACGAGTTCAGCTGGGGAAGCTTCTAAGTCTTCTTCAGGCGCAGAACGCAACCCTAATAAAACCCACGGTAGCTTGTCTACCCAATTTGCATCAGTCAGTGACGCCCTGAGAGCCGCTTTCAATGACCTATGAAAACGTTCGCATAACCCATTAGCCTGAGGATTGTACGCGGTTGTGCGGTGAATGGTGACACCTAGGCTGCAGGCCATTGCTGACCAAAGTTCTGAAACAAATTGAGGGCCTCTGTCGGACGTAATGTCCGACGGGACTCCAAAATGCGCCACCCATGCTGTTAAAAACGCACGCGCCACCTCCTCGGCCGTGGTTGATGCCAGCGGGACCACTTCAGGCCAGCGGGTGGTGCGGTCCACCATTGTGAGAAGGTGTGTGCACCCTTGTGACAGCGGGAGGGGGCCCACGAGGTCCACATGAACGTGATCGAACCTCTTGGCCGGAATGTGAAATGGCTCCAAAGGAGCCCTCGTGTGCCTGTGTACTTTGGCTCGTTGACACGCCGTGCAGGCTGCTGCCCACTCTTTAACTTGTTTGCAGAGGCTCGGCCACACAAATTTCTCTCCTACCATTTTGACCGACGCGCGCACTCCAGGGTGCGCCAAAGAATGAACCGAGTCAAAAACGCGGCGGCGCCACGCGGCCGGTACTACTGGACGCGGCCGTCCAGTGGAGACATTGCAGATGGGGGGGCATACCATCCTGCAGCACCCTGCTCTCCCGCCTTAACCCTGTTGGTCCAGACTGAAGCGCGCGCACATCCGCGTCCCCAACCTGCTCCGCGGCCATGGCTGCGTAATCTACTCCTACGCTGACTGGGGTCGCCACGGCGTGTGAGAGGCAATCTGCCACTACATTGAGTTTGCCCGCCATATGCTGAATATCAGTGGTAAACTCTGATATCGCGGCCAGCTGTCTCTGCTGCCGGCCTGACCACTGTTCAGAAACTTTGGTCAACGCGAATGTTAGCGGTTTGTGGTCAGCAAACACAGTGAAAGAGCGTCCTTCTAGCCAGAACTGAAAGTGGCGGATGGCCAAATGGAGAGCCAGCAGCTCCCTGTCGAACGCGCTGTATTTAGGTTCGCTATCGCACAAGGTCCTGCTGAAAAAGGCGAGGGGCTGCCAAACCCCGGCTACATGTTGCTCCACGACCGCCCCTATGGCCACATCTGACGCGTCAGTGGTGAGCGCTATGCGGGCCGTTGGGTCTGGGTGTGCCAACAACGCAGCCTTTGCCAAGGCTGCTTTCACCATCGAGAACGCTTGGTCCCGCTCCGGGGACCACTCGACCTTATCCACGGGTTTCTTTTTTTTGAGCGCGGCATACAGCGGCTGCATGAGTTGCGCCGCGCGGGGGAGAAAACGGTTATAAAAATTCACCATTCCCAAAAACTCCTGTAACGCCCTGACTGTCTGCGGCCGGAGAAAATCTGCCACCGCGCGCACTTTGTCAGGAAGCGGAACTGTTCCTTCGGGGGAGACGCGGTGTCCTAAAAAAATCGATCTGCACCACCCCGAACTGACACTTCGCTGGGTTGATTATTAACCCGTGATCTCCCAACCTTCGGAAAACTGTGGCCAGGTGTTTTTCATGTTCGTCTTCGGACGCACTGGCTACTAAGATATCGTCCAAGTAGACGAACACGAAAGTGAGATCGTGAAGCACCGCGTCCATCATGCGTTGGAACGTCTGAGCAGCCCCTTTAAGTCCGAATGGCATGCGTAAAAACTCGAATAGGCCAAACGGAGTTATTACAGCTGTTTTGGGTATGTCCTCAGCGCGCACTGGGACATGGTGGTAACCGCGAACCAAGTCTATTTTAGAAAAAACGCGCGCCCCTGCCAAATGAACGGAAAAATCCTGGATATGCGGGATTGGGTAGCGGTCGTGCGCTGTAGTGTTGTTTAACCTGCAGAAATCCCCACAGGGTCGCCATGATCCGTCAGCTTTCGGGACCATGTGTAGCGGGGAAGCCCATGGACTGTTCGAACGCCGGATTATGCCCAACCTCTCCAGGTTGGCAAACTCCTCGCGCGCTATGGCCAGTTTAACTGCGTCCAAGCGCCGAGCTTTTGCAAAAACGGGCGGTCCAGTAGTGGTAATAAAATGCTCCACCCCGTGTTTAGTGACTGTTGCCGAAAATGTGGGGACCGTGAGTGCTGGGAACTGAGTGAGCAGTGTGTGGAACTTGCCTGTTAGCGAGATCAACCAACAAACCATGTGAGCACAAAAAATCAGCCCCCAACATATTGAAATTTACTGCTGCTACAACAAAAGTCCACTCAAATGTACGGCCGTGTAGAGACAGAAGCAGAGTCTTCTCACCAAAGGTCTTAATCGCCGAGCCGTTCGCTGCTGTCACCCGGGGGCCTCCGGAACCAGCTATTCTGTCCGCGTAGGAAGGTGTGATGAAACTCAACTGGGAGCTTGTGTCGATGAGGAACTGCCTCCCCGAGTGTGCGTCTGACAAGTAGAGCAGCTTGTTCTCCTCCCCGAGGGCCACGGCTGCTACCAACCCCCAGTCTTGGCGTTTCCCGAACGCCTGAACTGGCACGGTGGTACACATTTGCGTGCCTTCTCTGCGAAACGGCGATGGTAGAAACAAAGGACATCCGATCCGCGTTCCTTGGCCCCTGCCGCCGGCGTCGTTGGTGAGTCTAGTACCGCTGCCTCTGGCCCCCTGTCGTCTCCGGTCGTCGCGCCGAGTTCCGCTGCAGCGGCCGTGGCTGCGCGCCGCTTGGTGGCGTTGACAATCCGCTGCGCCTCTTGGCCCAGCGCGCGGTAGTCCCGTTGGGCCAACAGTGGCGAACTGGCCAGGGTCGCTCTCGCTGCTGACGGTAGAGTCCTGAGGAAAAGATGGGTGAAAATGAAGTGATTGTCGTCAGAGTCTTTCAACCTCAACAACTTCTCCATCAGGTTCGTGGGCATGTCATTTTCCAACTCCATCAGCGCCAGGAGCCTCTCTGCTCACTCCTCCGCCGAGGGGGTGAATTGCTGGATGAGTGCAGCCTTCAATGTGCCGCATTTGTCGCTGTCCGGCGGCTGGTCGATCTGGCTCTCCACATGCTGGGCAGTGTTGATGTCCAGCTTTGCGACTACGTGGTAGAATTTTGTGGCGTCTACCGATATCCCCCGGAGGTTGAACCGCGCCTCAACCGCGTTGAACCAGGAGCGCGGATTGTTCTGCCAGAAGTCCGGTAGCTGGACTGTGGCGGCATTCGCTTGGCTGGGGGCTCCTGACGCGGCTGGCCCGGGGGAATTCTCCTCTTGCATGATACGTCTCGGGTCACCAGTGTGGGGATGTGAGAATGACGAGGCAGAGTTCTCTCTCAAGTCAGATTTATTCACATCACCATCATCTCAAAGCAGAAAGAGAGCCACACAGGAAACTCTCGTCCTTAAATATCAGGACTCTTACAGTTCCAGGTCACATGTATCACAGACCACATTGCATCATAATGACGGTAACAATGCATCCTCTCTCCATGATATCACTTCCACTGTCTACAATGCATCCCTTCTTTAATCCTTTAATTATACCCCCCACAGTCTCAAGCCTTGCATACCAAAGCTAAGATTCTTGCAGCTTCCTGTAATCACCAAGGAAGCTCTGCCTTTGTTCTGATCTAAAATGTGAGTCACAAAACAGGTCCAGTATGTGTGTCCACCACACTATGAAAATTAACCAATGAAAATCAGACAAAGCTTTTGAATTGTGGTTCAACAGAATTATTTTAAAAAAACAAACTCATGAAACAGGCCTGGACAATAATGATGGTACCCCTAGAAAAGACTGAAAATAATGTGACCATAGGAACATGTTCAACCAAGATGTGTCCTCTAATTAACATCACAGGTGTCTACAAACTTGTAATCAGTCATTCGGTCTATTTAAAGGGTGACAAGTAGTCACTGTGCTGTTTGTTGACATGGTGTGTACCACACTAAACATGGACCAGAGGAAGCAAAGGAGAGAGCTGTCTTAGGAGATTAGAAGGAAAATTATGGACAAACATGTTAAAGGTAAAGACTATCAGACCATCTCCAAGCAGCTTGATGTTCCGGTGACTACAGCTGCACATATTATTCAGAAATTTAAGATCCACTGGACTGTAGCCAACCTCCCTTGACGTGGCCGCAGGAGGAGATGGATAATACAAATAGTAACAAAAGAGCCCAGAACAACCTCTAAACACATTCATGGTGAACTCCAAGGTCAAGGTACATCAGTGTCAGATCGCACCATCCGTCGTTGTTTGAGCCAAAGTGAATTTCATGGGAGGCGACCAAGGAGGACACCACTGTTGAAAACAAATCATAAAAAAGCCAGACTGGAATTTGCCAAACTGCATGTTGACAAGCCACAAAGCTTCTGGGAGAATGTTCTATGGACAGACGAGACAAAACTGAAAGTTTTTGGCAAGTCACATCAGCTCTATGTTCACAGACGCAAAAATGAAGCATACCAAGCAAAGAACACTGTTCCTACTGTGAAACATGGAGGAGGTTCTGTAATGTTCTGGGGCTGCTTTGCTGCATCTGGCACAGGGTGTCTTGGGTGTCTTGAATCTGTGCAGGGTACAATGAAATCTCAAGACTATCAAGGTATTCTAGAGAGAAATGTGCTGCCCAGTGTCAGACAGCTTGGTCTCAGTCGCAGGTCATGGGTCTTGCAACAGGATAATGACCCAAAACACACAGCTAAAAACACCCAAGAATGGCTAAGAGCGAAACATTGGACTATTCTAAAGCGGCCTTCTATGAGCCCTGATCTAAATCCTATTGAACATCTGTGGAAGGATCTGAAACATGCCGTCTGGAGAAGGCACCCTTCAAACCTGAGACAACTGGAGCAGTTTGCTCATGAGGAGTGGGCCAAAATACTTGCCAAGAGGTGCAGAAGTCTCATTGACAGTTACAGAAATCGTTTGATTGCAGTGATTGCCTCAAAAGTAATATTTTGATATTACTTTTGAGTAATATCAAAGTAACCATGTAATAAGTAATATTAACTTAATATTTTGTGCAACAAAATATTAAGTTAAGGGTACCATCATTTTTGTCCAGGCCTGTTTCGTGAGTTCGATTTTTAAAATAATTCTGCTGAACCACAATTCAAAAGCATTGTCTGATTTTCATTGGTTAATTTTCATTGAGTTTTTATTTAAGATAAGATAAGATAAGCCTTTATTAGTCCCACAATGGGGAAATTCCAGGATTGCAACAGCACAGGGATAGCAACACTCAGAGCAACAATCAGAAGGCAAGAAAAAACAAGAGCAGCGAGTATACATATGTACATAAAAACATAAATATATAGACACACAGTGCAGAGCATTGTAGCTAGATGGAATAAATATATGAATATATAAACACACACAGTGCGGAGCACTGTAGCTAGATGGAATAAATATGTAAATATATAAACACACACTTTTGTCAGATTCAAGTTATTTCTGTGACCATTGTGGGTTTTTCTTTCATTAACCAACAATTTTGTCCACGTTTGTATTTTAGCACCTAATACTGATAACTTGCCGACATTACAGTGTTGTATGGCGGACTTAAAAGCAAAGTAGCATTAGCAATCATTAACTTACCGTCATGCATGATATAGTTCGTATCCTCACGTCTTCCCCTTTATACTGCTCTATGGTTTCCTAAATGCTCCAGTACTTTTCTAGAGTGTGTCGTATCGCCGCCTTTGCCTTCTGTTCTCCTTTTTTGCCTTTATTCTGGCAAAAAAAAAGCGCCAGAGAACACAGGTGCCTCGTATCCTGCCAGCTTGTGTTTTGCGTAATGTTACGCTTGTTTTACGTAACAGGCGGGACAGGGTTTCACCGCCTCCCTGTAACTATTCCCACCCACGTCAAGTGGGACCTAGTGCAGTGGAAACACAAAGCGGGCCGAACTGTACCGTTCCGTCCTGTCCCGAACCGTACCGTACCATACTGACCCTAGTGGAAAAGGGCCTTATGTTATCATTCTGTCTGGTCAGGAGCTGTAGTCCTTCTATCACCATTGCTGTGTCCAATCGAACCTGAACTCTATCTTCAGACATCACTCTTCTTCCTCTCCTCGTACTTCACTCTATATCATTACTTCACTCTATATCATCACTCTACACATCTTGACCGTGGCAGTTCACAGCAGTGCCTTCAGGTGGATATATCCGTATTTGTTTGTAAATATGTTCTTTTGTTCAATAAAGTTCAATTAAAAAAAGTGCCCATGCGTAAAGTTGGTGTAAATCTTGCATAAACCAGTCCGTAAATCCAAACGCCGGCAGCTTTGCGATGTTACTCACCTTTTTGAAAAATGGCTAAAATTAACGTTGAACATATATTGAATGTATATTGAATATATATTGAACATATATTGAACATATATTGAATTTCTTGTTCAACATACGTTGAACAAGAAATTCTAAACGACTTTTGCATTATGAGTGCGCATGTGCGGACTATGTGAGTTCAAAGTTCACGACTACCAAACATTCTAAGATAAGATAAGATAAGATAAGCCTTTATTAGTCCCACAACGGGGAAATTCCAGGATTGCAACAGCACAGGGATAACAACATTCAGAGCAACAATCAGAAGGCAAGAAAAAAAACAAGCAAGCAAGAGCAGCTAATATACATATGTACATATTACTATAAAATATATATATACACACACACACAGACACACAGTGCAGAGCATTGTAGCTGGATGGAATAAATATATGAATATATAAATACACAGTGCGGAGCATTGTAGCTAGATGGAATAAATATGTAGATATATAAACACCCACAGTACGGAGCATTGCAGCTAGGTGGAATAAATATGTAAATATATAAACACACACAGTGCGGAGCAATGTAGCTAGATGGAATAATATGTAGATATATAAACACACAGTGCGGAGCATTGTAGCTAGATGGAATAAATATATAGATATATAAATATAAACACACCCAGTGCGGAGCATTGTTGCTAGATGGGATGAAACAGCATAACCGTCTACTTAGTTATCCTACATGGTATGATTATGTGCCCATACATATTCTCACCCTCCATAGCGACCGGTATTTTCCTAGTTGTATGCCGGAGGGGACCATTGTGTAAGCCATTCTGGTAGCCGCCTTGCTTTTGTATAGACAGTACTGTCACACCTGAACAATTACTGTTTAAAGTCTGCTTCAAGCTTTAAATCTCCGTTATACCAGGTGCATATTGTGCCGTAGTGAAGTGTGGAACGGCATGTATCATCTAGAGCGGTGGAAAAAGCAAACTTGCAGCATGCATGCCTGTAACTTCAGGACCAGCGTGTACACATGTCCGCCGCCATTCACATTATATACATTCCCCACAGAGCTGAAGGATCTGGACATACGTAATTGTTGGATTAAAGCAGTAAGTCTATATTATAACATAATTAAATAGTGTTGTGTATTTTTCAAGTTCTAGCCTAATTGACACGAGTCTAAACCCTAAAGTGGTAGGTACGGACAGGCAGGCCTGGATCTTGGATATAGTTCTTTGTATATTGGTAATGAAGCTTGAGCTACACACACATGTAATTAAGGCCATTGATAAGTAGGCTGGCGTAAAATAAAATTGCAAATCATTGAAAATGTGTGGTACTTAAACTATAGTAGTATCGACCTATAGATCTAAGTAAGCAAGCTGTGCCTTGTAGTGTAATATACTCAAAATGACAAAACCAAAGTTGAGCTGTCAAACCACTCACTTACCTTCTTTGTAGTCGTTTCGGAGTCTGGCAAGTAAGGGTGCTTGGTCCTTTGACAACAAAAAATGTGCTATGTCAGCGTACATACAGCGGGGCCATTTTGGCCAATTTCTGCAACGTGGCTGCGAATGCAAGCACAACTAGTTCATCCTTGCATTTGTGGGTACAACCGGGAAGACTCCTACACATACAACATGCTAGTAGATCAGGAACTTTCCATAAATTAAATGTATCGATAGATCATGTTTGGTAGCCACGTTCCCATGATGCTTTGCGCGAGCTGAGGTGCGAAAGTCGCTTATTACTTGACCCGGTCGAGTGACAAGTCGTTAGCTGAAGAATCTGAGGTGGGCGACCATGATCCCATTTGGGATAGTTTGAAGATGCCTGGTTACAACCTGAAAAAAGGAAAAAAGGTATGTAATATATTAATTTTTTGTGGGATTGTTACAAAATTTTGATTGAACTTCATAACACTTGGTTCTACATTCCTATTGTGTTTTCCAGCTAGTATCTAATGGCTGTATGTTATTTTCAAGCATTTGTATCTAAAAAAAAAAACAAAAAACAAAACACCTAGGCAAACTATTTTCTTCAAATTTAGTTCGCTTAGATCACTGTTACTTAGTGGCAGAAGCACTTAGGGGGATTCTGACTGTTTTGCCAAAAAAGTAAAGTGTTTTCTTTTGAATGAGACCAACCCCATGAAGATACTGCAGAGGATTGAAGAAGAGCTTTGAATTTAGTTTGGGTTATGGCGGCACATGGGGAAAGCATAATTGTGAAGCATCTTAGATAAGAACAAAGAGCAGAGGTTCCCTGGTGAGATAACAGGGAGGTGTGAAGGATGAATGCAGTGTGACCTTTTGTGTATGAGAAACTTCTAGAAGGATGGTAAAGGATTAAAGGTGACGGACATTGACATTTTTTTATTGAACCAATCAACTGATTGTATGAAAATATTCCATTCTTCCCATTCCCCTGATTTAATATGTGTCACCATTCTCCATAAATGAAATTATTTGGTCATAGCCCATCTTTCACTCAGTGATGCTGCAGTACCGCCATCTCCCGATAGGTGCGTGCAACCTTCACGTCAATTCGGTATGAAAAAAAATTGCAGAACGAGAGCAAAGTGATTTGGACAGCGATTATTTTCTAGAGTTTGACAACCTCAATATAAATGATTACATTGACAATGAAGACGTTTTGGGTGGTGTGTGGCCTGTCAGCCTTATTTGTTCGAGGCAGAGGGAGAGGAGGAAGACGCAACACGGACGGGAAAAGAACACGTTTACGATCGGCTGTAAGATATTTCTTGGTAAAAGATGCTTAGAAATATTTTTCTTTGGCGACATGCATGGTCACACACTTAATTTTAAAAATAAAACTACCCATTGGTCACTCGCTGCCTGATGACATGTTGTTAATCATCTTCTCAATACTTTTAACAGCCGCTGATTAGCACCTGCTGGTCTGTGCGCAGCTGGAGCTGATGAGACATCGTCCACATGAGTGGGTTTATAAACAATATTTATTCATTTGATTTAATTTCCCAGATGAATTATGAAGAAACCATTCAATACATTCAATAATCAATGCAAACGGAATAATCAATGCCAACCCCATATTTTTCAGGCGATACAGATTCATAGTGTTGGGG
Organism: Pholidichthys leucotaenia; assembly: GCA_020510985.1. Classification (NCBI taxonomy): domain Eukaryota; kingdom Metazoa; phylum Chordata; class Actinopteri; order Cichliformes; family Pholidichthyidae; genus Pholidichthys; species Pholidichthys leucotaenia. The sequence continues at coordinate 32,208,121 of CM035842.1, read as the reverse complement.
ATTTTTTTGGAGAAGAAGTGAGGGTTATGTTGCCTGCCTGTGCTGTGAGCCTCATCAGAGAAACCTTCCCATCTCATCACTACAAGGGATTTTGCCTACCAAGATTAGATTTGTGAACAATGTTATTTAAATAAAGTTTTGTAAAATCATATATTGAGTTTCTTAATGTTCATGTCAATGTTATAGTTCTCATAGCTCAGCATTCATCAAAGTCGCATGTCATATACATTTCAATAATTTTTCTACCATTTTATGGTATAAATTTGGATTTACATAAAAGTCCTGTTCATCAGCTTCCTCTGCTTGGTCAGAAACATCAACATTGAGTGACAGTTGATAAAATCTGCAAAAAAAGTAGATCATAATTTTATCCAAGAGGTGTCAAATTGGATTACATACATAGAAATATAAATTGATCAAACAGGCACAACCACCTCCCTATACAGCACTGAATATTTCATACTTGATGAGTATGAACACCCTAATATGCTAATATTTGATAAGTTGGTAAGGCAATGCAAACCATGGCTTGGAATTCATTTAAGATGTTTAGTAAACATTTGCAGTGAATATTAAAAATAAAAAAACTTACCCTGTTTACTTCTCGTGTTCTGACAGTTGATCGCCACTAGTACTGACCCCGTTCTCAGAGTCACACTTGGAAATCGAGGCATATATAGTTGGAATAGCCGTTTTCTTTATCAGAAATCTTTTGGCAAATTTCATTTCAAATTGACATAATGTCTGGCCCAGGAAACACGCACGCAGGCTCAGGATAGATTTAACAGCTTTATTCAACAAGCAGGTGTGTGTGAATGGATTTATGGGGATGTGCTGACGAGGGGCAGGTGTGCGCATAGCTGAAGCCGCTGAGGAGCGGCGAGTCGTGACACAAATTGCATCTTATTCTCGAAATCGCTGTCAATGAAATCTCTACTGCACATTTTTGGTGTTTTACCGACATAAGTCCATTTTTTTTTGCGTTTTCTGAACGAATTTCACCCATGCCGTTCTGATTTTCACAGGGACGGGACATTCAAAAACACTCACAGCATGCTCCTCTGGTATAACGTCGCACCCGTACACAACACAACGACAAACCATAATTAATTTGATTCCTGAAATCTTAATGTTAATAAATAATCTATTTGTAATCCAAAAGTATTCCGAGAAATATCCGTAATCGCCGATTTTAAAACGTAAACATCAAATAAAAAAAAGCAATGTCCGCCGACTGTGTGCCACACCGAAATGACGTCACACAGTCAGTGGCCATTTTAGCCGCTGATCTTGGCTGGGTCAGACAGCTCTCCACAACAGCGTACTTCAAGAGCGCATTGTCACCTTATGCGACATACGTTGACACCAAAACATGTGGGGTTCCAATTAGCTCGTCTCAGACAACAATTTGAGATATGATTTAGCGATTTTGAGTTTTCGTCTGTCCGTCGCCTTTAAGGAAGTGAATGCAATGTGACCTTTTGTGTGTTAGAAGCTTCTGGAGGAATGTCATAGTATTTAAGAGCAGAGTCTTTGCTGAGATGTCATTCTGTCTGTGCTTCTTGTGTGAGCTGTGTAATAAATCGTCTGAAGCCAAATCCGCCTCTTTCTTTACCCGCTCCACAGGGTATGTTTTTTCAGGTGCTTAGAAGGGAAATTGGCTGGAATGCCAATTTAAATTATGCATCGCTTTCATTTTTAAAACACTGAGCCCTAAAACTATAACATTTGTATAACAGGGAACTGTACCTTGGGGGTCACCGTAGCCTGATCTGGGCAGGGTGGTATGATGTCAGGCAGGCGACGGCTGGGCATATAAATATAAGAGTTCTGGTTAGAAATAAAAGAGAATGCTCCTTCCAACTCTCCTCTGGCTTGTGGTTATTTCAGGATGTAACAATTGGCGACGAGGATAATCATCGCGGCGTGCACTGGGCACATGCCTGTATTTCTGGAGCACCCGGGTTTACCGACCGTGTCATGGCCTCAGTGGAAAAAGAGCTTCGAGGCATTCGTGACAGCGGCGGGCCTGGACTCGGCCAGCGAGGAAAGGCAGAAGAGTGTTTTACTCCATCACCTAGGCACCGAGGGACAGAGGATCGCACTTGGTCCGTGCCGGGGTGTCTCGCTGGAGGAATGCATGAAGGTGTTGGACAGAACATTTGGCGATCCCTCCACGGTCTCAGAGAGCCGGTGGGAATTCTTCCAGAGACGGCCACGGAAGGGTGAGTCGATCAGCTCTTTTCTGCTGGAACTTCTTAGCCTGGCGCGTAAGGGTAATATTGAGCTGCAGGATTTTGGACTGGTTAAGGACAGGTTAGCGCATGGTGCCAGATGCTCGCAGTTAGCAGCTAAGTTGCTGTTAGCTGCGGAGCCAACGTCATGGGGGGGGAGTGCTGGAGTTGGCAAGAAGAGAGGACTCGGTGGCCCAGTTGGAGCAGAGGGCTGAGGCTAGCCAAGGGTCGCCCAAGCTCAGTTTCCTGCCGAACACAGACGTTGGCGCGCTGACGGGGCGGCGTAGTGGAGGCAGGAAAAAGAGGAAAAGGAAGAAGAAGAAGGAGCAAGCAGCCTCGTGGGTGGGAAGACCCGGCGGCCCGGCTCAGGTTCACGCTGCGAGGATGGGGAAAGGCCCACTGAAGTGGTACATCCTCCAACTGGACTGAGTCGACGTATCACTTATGGTGGACTTGGGGGCCAGGAGGTCGATCCTGAGTCTCGTGTCTGTTTCCCGCAAAACATATTAAGGGTGGAGCAGTGAGACTTTTTGGCTATGGCCACGTGGAGATCGAAATGGTGGGCACGGCGGACTTTGAGGTGACCTGTGGGTCGAAGAGGGTCCCTAACTTTACGTTTCAAGTGGCACGTCAGGGAACTGACCTGCTGGGGGTTGACCTGTTAGGATGGCTAGGGTTTTCCATAACGGACCCTGAAGGCTCGTGGGTGCTGTCTGTGGGTGCGGACTGGCGTCTCCGCTGGCCGAAGCTATTTGTGGGTTTAGGCTGCATTGACACATTTTATCACCAGCCTCTAGTGAATGTCAGCGTCACGCTGAAGATTCAACCATTGAGGCGTCTCCCACTGGCACTGCAGGCAGATATGAATAGACTGTTGGAGTCGGGTGTCATCAAGAAGGCCGACGCTTCCCCATGGATTTCCAATCTCATGGTGGCGAAGAAGAGCGGGGGGGGGGGGGCATTAGGCTTTGCATCGACCTCAGAGTGGTGAATAAGGCGGTTGTCCTGGATAAGTACCCACTGCCTACTATGGAGGAACTGACGGCAACGTTCAGTGGGGTGAAAGTTTTTTCGAAGTTGGACCTCTGGCAGGGCTACCTGCAGGTGCCGTTACACCCAGACTGCAGAAACCTGAACACCTTCGTGACGCACATGAAGGTGTTCCGGTACACAAGGATGCCTTTTGGCCTGAGCTCAGTGTTGAGCTGCTTCCAGAAGGTCAGGGCTACCATATTAGCCGGCCTGGGGGGGGTGGTTGTGTACCTTGACGACATTGTGGCGCACGGGGCGTCGAGCAAAGAACACAACAGGAGGCTGGAGAAGGTCCTGGAGAGGCTGCAGGAACATGGGGTTACTCTGAACAGCGACAAATGTGTCCTGGCTGCGGAGGCAGTGGACTTTGTGGGTTTCCAGCTGTCAGGAGATGGACTGAAGCCTTTGGTTTCGAACGTGGAAGCACTGCTCCGCCTCGCAGACCCCTCCTCGCCGGCGGAGATCTCATCATTCCTGGGAATGGTGAACTTTTATGGACTGTCCATTCCCAGATACTCTGAGACGATTGAGCCACTCAGAGCGCTGCTGAAACAGGACATGCCTTGGGTTTGGACTCCAGCCTGCTCAGTGGCTGTGAGGAAGCTGAAACAGCAGCTCACCTCACCCCCCGGTCTTGGCCCATTTTGACCCGGACTGTGCTACGATCGTGACCTGTGACGCTTCTGGTTCCACCCTGGGGGCAGTAGTGTCACAGGTGCAGGATAGTACAGAGCGTCCGGTCGCTTTCGCGTCAAGGTCTCTGTCGGGGGCTGAAAGAAACTAGGCTGTTGGCGAGAGGAAGGCGCTGGCCTGTGTTTGGGCCTGTGAGAGGTGGCATATGTACCTCTACGGCCGGCGCTTCACGTTGAGGACGGACCATCGAGCATTGACGACCCTGCTGGAGACTTTGGGGTCGGGCCACAGGCTGCTGCGTATCCACAGGTGGTCCGAAAGACTCAGGGCTTACAACTTTGAGACTAAGTACACTCCGGGCAAGGACAACGTCATAGCGGACCTTCTGTCTAGGGTCCCGACGTGTGTTTTGGTGCTGGATGCGGAGACCGTGGACCCAGTCGAGACGGAACTGGTCCACACCCTATATGGGACTCTCCGGGACATTGTGTCTCCTGAGGAACTTACGGAGGTTTCGGAGAATGACCAAGTGATGAAGAGAGTGTGCATGGCGATCAGAGAGGGCTGGCCGGTGGAAGCGTCAGGTGACCTGGCTTCGTTCCATTGGTTCAGAGATGAGCTCAGCTGCTGGGACGAGGTGTGTGTGGCCAGCGGCCATTGTGTGGTGATCTCTGAGGCGTTGAGAGGACGTGTGCTGGACATGTTGCATGAGGGCCACCTTGGGGTGGTTAAAGTCAAACAGCGGGGCAGGGATTCAGTTTGGTGGCCAGGGATTGACAAAGACATTGAGACAATGGTCAGAAACTGTGTTCTGTGTCTGGAGAGTGGTAAGGCTGGTAGGCCACCACCACCCTCTCTCCGGCCGGTCGCTTACCCGGAGGGGCCCTGGGAACACAGTGAACTGGACATTTGTAGTGAACTGCATGCGGCCCCCCCAGGCAGTAGGTTCCTGGTGGTGGTGTACGACTTGTTTTCTAAATGGCTGGAAGTGCTTCCGACAGGCTCAGTGACTACTGAGATCATTATGGGGTTCCTGTCTTCACTGTTTGCTAGATGGGGGACCCTGACTTCATTGACAGTGGACAACGGCCTGCAGTTCATTTCAGAGGCTTTTGAGGGTTTCCTGCGGGTGAGAGGGATTAAACACATCCGGACGGCGGTGTACCACCCACAGGCTAACGGGGGTGTGGAAAGAATTAATAGGACTTTGAAGAATGGGTTGAGGGCTCATCTGGCTGATGGGTTTTCATTTGTCGACGCTCTGCACAACACCCTGTTCCATTATAGGGCATCGGTGCATGCCACGATGGGTCGTTCCCCATTGGCGTTGATGCTAGGTAGGGAGTTGCCGCTTCCGGTGAGACGACTGGGGCTGGCTCAAAGGGAGTGCAGTGAGGATTCGGGGGCGCTGAGGCGCAGGGTCACGAAATGGCAATGGCAGATGAAGGACTTATTCAACAGGAAGCATCGGGTGAAAGGACATGGCCTGAACGTAGCGGATAGGGTGTGGGTCAGACACCCTGTACGCACCCACAGGCTTCGACTGCTGTGGATTGGGCCATGCACGATTGTGAGACGGAGAGGTCTGGACACTTTCGAGCTGGATGATGGGTCCAGGTGGCATGCAAGTTGGCTGTGGAGGTCCCCACCGGAGGTGGCGAGCGACCCCGCATTGGATGGGTTGAATGACTCTTTGGACTGGGGAGGACAGTCGGGTGCTGACCTTCAGATGGAGCCGTCGGTGCCGGTGGTGGAGCGTCCCCTCGAGGGTCGCCTGGTTAGGGAACATCGATGGCCAAAGTACTTGAACAACTTCGTTACCAGTGGAACTGGAAAGAGATAAGAGAGTGGAATTTGATTTGTTTTCAGAATCAGAATCAGAATCAGAATCAGGTTTATTGCCATTGTTCATGTAGTACACAAACTAGGAATTTGTCTCGGTACAATGCTGCAACATTAAACATGATAAGATAAGAGAAATAAACTATACATGTAATAAAGTGTAGGATAAGATTAAGTGATACTGGTCAACAGTTAAAATATATATTAGCCAGCAGCAGATACTGTGGAGAACTATATAGTGCAGTCGGTAATGCAGGAAGAAAACAGTGATGATTGACATGAGTCTGGTTGAGCTGCTGTACATGGTGCACGAGAGTCATTTAGTGTTCAGCAGTCTGATGGCAGAGGGGAAGAAGCTGTTCATGTGACGGGAGGTTTTAGTCTGGATGGACCGAAGTCTTCTACCAGAGGGGAGGGGGGCAAACAGTACGTGACCAGGGTGTGAGGGATCGGCTATGATCCGGCCAGCACGCCTCCGGGTCCTGGAGATGTACAGATCCTGGAGAGATGGGAGCTTGCAGCCGATCACCTTCTCAGCAGTGCGCACGACGCGCTGCAGCCTTAGTCTGTCCCTGGCAGTGGCTCCTGCGTACCACACGGTTATGGAGGTGGTGAGGATGGACTCGATGATGGCTGTGTAGAACTGCACTAACATCTTGGTGGGTAGCTTGAGCTTCCTCAGCTGCCGCAGGAAGAACATCCTCTGCTGGGCTTTTTTGATGAGTGAGCTGATGGTCAGCTCCCATTTGAGGTCCCTGGTGATGGTAGTGCCTAGGAAGCGGAAGGAATCAGCAGTGGTGATGGGAGAGCCTGAGAGGGTGAGGGGGGGCAGAGGAGTAGTGACTTTCCTGAAGTCTACAATCATCTCCACTGTCTTCAGAGCGTTCAGCTGCAGGTTGTTATTGCTGCACCAGGACGCCAGCTGGGCCACCTCTCTCCTGTAGGCGGACTCGTCGCCGTTGGAGATGAGCCCGATGAGGGTGGTGTCGTCCGCAAACTTGATCAACTTGACAGACTGGTGGCTGGAGGTGCAGGAGTTGGTGTAAAGGGAGAAGAGTAGGGGGGAAAGTACACAGCCCTGGGGTGATCCGGTGCTGATGCTAGTATAGTCTGAGACAGTCTTTCCCAGCCGCACATGCTGCCTCCGGTCCGTCAGGAAGTCGATGATCCACCTGCAGAGGGAGTCAGGCACGTTGAGCAGGGACAGCTTGTCCCGGAGCAGAGCGGGGCGGATGGTGTTGAATGCGGAGCTGAAGTCCACAAACAGGATCCTGGCGTAGGTTCCCGGGGAGTCCAGGTGCTGCAGGATGGAGTGGAGGGCCAGGTTGACTGCATCGTCTACAGACCTGTTGGCTCGGTAGGCAAACTGCAGCGGGTCCAGGAGAGGGGTGGTGATGGACTTGAGGTGGGACAGGACCAGGCGCTCAAAGGACTTCATGACTACAGAGGTGAGCGCTACAGGTCTGTAGTCATTAAGTCCAGTGATCCGTGGCTTCTTGGGGACAGGGATGATGGTGGAGGATTTGAGGCAGGATGGCACGTGGCATAACTTAAGGGAGGTGTTAAAAATGTCTGTGAATACAGGAGCCAGCTGTTTCGCACAGAGTCTCAGGGTGGAGGGAGACACGCCGTCTGGGCCGGGGGCCTTGCGCGGGTTCAGTCTGGAGAACTGTTTGAGCACATCCTGCTCACTGATGATAAGGGGAGGGGGGGAGGAGGGGGGGGTGCCTTAAATGAAGTAGGGAATGTGGAGGCTGTGGAGCTGGAGGAGGCTGTGGAGCTGGAGGGAGGGGGGGAGTTGGACACAGATGACGAGGTGTCAAAACGGGCATAGTGTTGGGACAGTCTCTGACAAAGGGCTTTGTCATCCTGACCTTTAGGAGCCTTAGGTCGATAGTTGGTGATTTGCCGCAGTCCTCTCCACACGGAAGCCGAATCATTAGCAGTGAACTGCTGCTGGAGTCTCTCTGAGTACACAGATTTAGCCCTCTTCAGCTCTCTGTTAAACCGGTATTTAACCTCCCTGTAGCAGTCCCTGTCTCCACTTTTCAGCGCTGCTTCCTTCTCCTTCCTGATCTGTCTGAGCTTAGCTGTGAACCAGGGTTTGTCATTAGAGTAACTCACCCTGGTGCGTGATGGAAGAATGTTCTCTTCACAAAAGTGGATATATGAGTTCACAGTGTCCGTGTACTCATCCAGATCATGCGTGGCTCCTTTAAGCATGCCCCAGTCAGATATTTCCATGCACGTTTCCAGCTTCTCCTCAGCATCACTGGTCCGTATCTTCGTAGTGCTCACAACAGGTTTAGTGAGCTTCAATCTCTGTCTGTATGTGGGAATGAGGTGAACCATCACGTGATCAGATAATCCCAGCGCAGCTCGAGGGACAGCGCGATATGCGTCTTTCACTGTGGTGTAACAGTGATCCAGTGTGTTTAATCCTCTGGTGGGGCATTTAATAAACTGTTTGTAGCGGGGGAGATCGTTGCTCAGATTGCACTGATTAAAGTCGCCAGCCACAATAATCAGCGAGTCTGGAAAACTCCGCTCTGTGTGTTGAATGTGATCCGCGAGCACGCGCTGAGTTTTGATCGGTGTTTGGATATGTATATAGTTGTCTTCCATTTTGCATGTTTATTGTGATTCTGGATTTTTCGGGGGGAGGGGGGCGCTTTATAACATAGGGAATTGTACCTTGGGGGTTGCTGTAGCCTGGTCTGGGCGGGGCGGTGTGATGTCAGGCGGGCTACAGCTGGGCATATAAATATAAGAGTTCTGGTTAGTAATAAAAGACAATGTTCCTTCCAACTCTCCTCTGGCTTGTGGTTATTTCGGGATGTAACAATTTGGTTATTACAGGTTATGTTGTGTGACAATTTTTTTTTTTTTTCCCCAATGTGCTTTGGTCTGCTTCAGTTTATCGGTCACATTAATTAATTTTAGGGCTGTACGAAGACCACTTGAGGGGCAGGGGCTCAAATTTTTCAAAAAGGGCTCATAGAATGAGATTTAACAATATATGTCAACTTTGTATCTTACTTAGTTGGAATATCTTTTTAACTTTAATACCTATACACTCATGGACATACAGCGGGGAAAATAAGTTTTGAACATGTCAACATTTTTCTTATTAAAAATATTTCTGATGGAGCCATTGACCTGAGATTTTCACCAGATATCAGTAACAACCCAAATAATCCACACATACAAAGAAATCAAGGCAACTGTGTTCACAAAACAAGTTATATGTAATAAAGTGGAATAACGCAAGGAGTAAGTATTGAACACGCTTGGTGAAATTCATTTACTATTTTAATAGAAAAGCCTTTGTTGGTAATAACAGCTTCCAGACGCCTCCTGTATGGAGAAACTAGGTGCAGGCATTACTCAGGAGTGATTTTACCCCATTCTTCCATACAAACTATCAAATCTTGAAGGTTCCATGGGTGTCTTATGAGCTCTGATCTTCAGTTTGTTCCATAGATTTTCAATTGGATCCAGGTCAGGTGACTGACTGGGCCATTCTAGCAGCTTTATTTTCGTTCTCTGGACCCAGTTGAGTGTTTCCTTTGCTGTGTTTGGGATCAGTGTCTTGCAGAAATATCCACCATCGTTTCATCTTCAGCATGTTGGTAGATGGCAGCAAGATCTTATCAAGGATGTCTCTGTACATTTGCCCATTCAGCTTTCCTTCAATTATATGAAATCCACCTGTACCATGTGCTGAAAAACACCCCCACACCATGATGGGATGTGCAGTGCCATTTCTTCTTTAAACATGCTGTGTGTTGTGGCGTCCAAAAAGTTCAATTTTGGTCTCATCTGACCAGATGATATTCTCCCAGTATTTTACTGGCTTGCCCAAATGCTGTCCAGCAAACTTTAAACGAGCTTTAACATGCTTTTTCTTCAGCAATGGAGTCTTGCGAGGTGAGCTGGCATAGAGCCCATGTCAGTTGAGTGCATTAGTTATTGGTGTCTTTGAAACAGCAGTACCTGCTAATTTCAGGTCTTTCTGGAGCTCTCCACGAGTGGTTTTTGGCTCTTGGATAACTCTTTTGATAATTCTTTTGACTCCTCTGTCAAAAATCTTGTGAGGAGCTCCTGGTCGTGGCTGGTTTATGGTAAAATGTTCTTTCCACTTCCGAATGATGGCTCCAACAGTGCTCACTGGAACATTCAACAGTTTAGGAATATGCCTGTAACCAATGCCATCATTATGTTTTGCAACGATTAGGTTGCAAAGGTCTAGAGAGAGCTCTTTGCTTCTACCCATCATGAGTTCTTTGTGGTGTGACAATCTAATATCCACAGACCTTTTGAAAGCTATTGGTCAGGACTTAACCATCCATCATCTACCGCTTTTCCGGAAGTTCGGGTCACGAAGGCAGCAGTTCAAGCAGAAGAAGCCCAGACTTCTCTCTCTCCAGCCACCTGCTCCAGCTTTTTAGAGACGATACCAAGGGATTCCCAGACAAGCTGAGAGACATAGTCTCTCCAGCGAGTCCTGGGTCTGCCCCAGGGTCTCCTCCCAGTGGGACATGCCCAAAACACTTCAAGTGGGAGGCGTCCAGGAGGCATCCTGATCAGATGTCCATACCACCTCAACTGGCTCCTTTCAATGTGGAGGAGCAGCGGTTCTACTCTGAGCCTCTCCCAGATGACTGAGCTCCTCACCCTATCTCTAAGGGTGAGTCCATCAATCCTACAAAGGAAGCTCATTTCAGCCGCTTGTATCCGCAATCTCATTCTTTCGGTCATTACCCAAAGCTCGTGACCATAGGTGAGGGTAGGAATGTAGATTGACCGGTAAATCGACAGCTTTGCCTTAAAGCTTAGCTCCCTCTTTACCACAACAGACCGGTACAATGTCCGCATCACTGCAGATGCTGCTCCGATCCATCTGTCAATCTCTCGCTCGAGTCTCCCCTCACTCGTGAATAAAACCCCAAGATACTTAAACTCCTCCACTTGGGGCAGGAGCTTGTCCCCAACCCGGAGAGGACAATCCACCTTTTTTCCGGCTAAGGACCATGGACTCGGAGGTGCTGATTCTCATCCCAGCCGCTTCACACTCAGCGGCAAACCGTCCCATTCAGACCTGTACGTCATTGCTGGATGAAGCCAACAGGACAACATCGTCTGTAAACAACAGAGATGAGATCCTGTGGTCACTGAGCATGACACCCTCCGTTTCCTGGCTGCACCTAGAAATCCTGTCCATAAAAATTATGAACAGGATCGGTGACAAAGGGCAGCCCTGGCGTAGTCCAACTCTCACTGGGAATGAGTCCGACAGAGTGCTGGCAATACGAACCAAACTCTCACAATGGTCATATGGAGATCGGATAGCTCGTAATAACAAGCCCAATACTCGCGAAGCACCCCCCACAAAAAACCATGAGGGATGCAGTTGAATGCCTTCTCCAAGTCCACAAAACACATGTAAACTGGTTGGGCAAACTCCCACAAACCCTTGAGGATTCTTGAGAGGGTAAAGAGCTGGTCCGATGTGCCACGGCCAGGATGAAAACCACATTGCTCCTCCTGAATCTGAGGTTCGACCAATGTGTAGTGCCGCCACATATGATATTGCATCAACCTTTATGGATAAAATCTTAAATACATAAAGGGTGTACCTGTGGCGGTTTGGGATAACCCCCACAACAGACTAAGGACAGTCAGCTTGCTACTTCTGTTTTTTTCCGCTGCACTACTGTGATGTAATGTGCCATTCATGCATTGTGATGTTAATGTGCCATTCATGCATTGTGTTCATGCGTCCTGTCCTTACTGTGACCTAGGGACTGATATCAATGTGTAGATGTGCCTTGTAACCTCTTTGTCCTGCAGCTGGAGCAGAGGCCAGCAATCTACCTATTGTTATGTATGTCTCTCATATGCAAATGCCCATACCAACTGCTGTGAATGCTCTTTCATGTATTGTTTGTAACTGGGTATAAATACCGCACATATTCTGTAACTCACTCTCTCATTCCTGCAACTGCTGCTGACACACTCACTCTTGTGTCTCTCTGCTGAGAGCCTCCGGGCTCGCTCCCGGTGCGCATGCACAGCGCCGGGGCGAGCTCCGTGATGGCAGTATGATTTAATAAACCTACTTAAAACTCTCATCGCTGATCGCTAAAACTCTCATCGCTTATTTGATCATCCGCTTCACTGGTGACCCCGAGGATGCACACGCTTTGTGCATCGCAACCTTCTGGCTTAGACAGCCACGCTGCCGGCGAACGCAGCACCTGGCGGTGACGCTCCAACGACAAGCGAACGCAGCAGCTCCCTTCTGCTTCAGTGAACTCTCCGGACACCACCCACGACCGGGAAAGCCGCAGCAAACTTCATGGTGGGATCTGCATGCCTAGATCGGTACATCCACGCTGGACCGGCCGCGCTCACAGCTCCTCCACACGAGAGCGCATGCACCTCGTCCCCTCTCCACGACGGTGACCTCCATGGCCGACTGAGAATGCAGCGCGTGGACCTGAACGCACCATGGCCGAGTGAGTGACAAAGATCGTCTCCTCCCTCTCACCGCTCCAACGCATCTGCACGAGCTCGAGGGACAAAGATCGTCTACTTCCTTTCACCGCTCCAACACATTGAACAGGGATGATTATGCTCCCTGAACCTGTCTCCTCTCCAGCTGGCCCAACAACGCACGGAGCCCCGGCACACGCACCGGGGAGTTACGAGGACGGTGCACCACGCACGGGATGCATACGGCTCTACAGACCCCCATCCTCCTTCGCCGCTGCACATAGAGCCTTCAGGGCTGCTCCCACACCTGAAGCATGCACGCAGCATGCACGAAGGATTTGCTAATGGTCTCAGCCACGGCACACAACGGGAATTCAGCGGTTTGCGGTTCCCGAGAGCTTTAAGGTTGTGCCCGCACCTAAAGTCAACACGCCAGTCCCTCTGCTCTTATTACAGCCGCCACGCAGCCTCGTCTTTCCTTCACGGCCGCTATTAATCCTTGCAGGACTTAATCGCGGGAGGAACCAGTGACTAATTTTTCTTCTTGTGATCTCCACACGTTCAACGGGACAGCCCCTCGACATCGCGGAACAACAAGCAATTTTTGCGCGGCCCGGACGATTTCACCGTCCCCGGCCGGCATTTACCACCCCCCCCACCCCCCTCCACCTTCGCCTGCACAGAGCTTTCCCTGCTCGCTGCCAAAGCTGCATTATCGAGGTCTCGGCCCCCTGCCGAGCCCTCTGGGGGGGAGCAGTGTGGCGGTTTGGGATAACCCCCACAATAGACTAAGAACAGTCAGCTCGCTACTTCTGGTTTTTTCCGCTGCACTACTGAGATGTAATGTGCCATTCATGCATTGTGATGTTAATGTGCCATTCATGCATTGTGTTCATGCGTCCTGTCCTTACTGTGACCTAGGGACTGATATCAATGTGTAGATGTGCCTTGTAACCTCTTTGTCCTGCAGCTGGAGCAGAGGCCAGCAATCTACCTATTGTTATGCATGTCTCTCATATGCAAATGCCCATACCAACTGCTGTGAATGCTCTTTCATGTATTGTTTGTAACTGGGTATAAATACCGCACATATTCTGTAACTCACTCTTTCATTCCTGCAACTGCTGCTGACACACTCACTCTTGTGTCTCTCTGCTGAGAGCCTCCGGGCTCACTCCCGGCGCGCATGCATGGCGCCGGGGCGAGCTCCGTGATGGCGGTATGATTTAATAAACCTACTTAAAACTCTCATCGCTGCCTTTATTTGATCATCTGCTTCAGTACCTAGTTATCATAAATGATGAGGTGCAATCTTAAAAACTCCATTCATTGTTTGTGCCCTTTACCTGGCTAAGTTTCACAATGTGGTTGTATTGATTTATGTTGGGGGAAAAAAAAACAAGCTGTCAAAACATCAGCTGGCCACGTGACGGGCAATCAGCCGATTTCCAGCAGCTGGCAGCAGGTTAAAAGGAAGGCAGAAGCCACGGGCAAGAGACAAAAGGAGGAAGGCCATTTCTCAGACGACTGGAGCAGCCAGAGGAGTGCCTGATCGCAGCGTCCCAGGTGAACAAACGCTCACCTGGCATGCTGACGGATGCAGACATGTTCCTCCAAGTGTTTGCCTTCAAATTTTGATCATGATATCCTTTTAGAGTCAGATCAAAGAGTACTGGGTTGTTTGATGAAGCAAAGTTCAGCCTCCACTGTCACCTCCCGTTCTCATCTTCCTGTACCGGTGTCCTATGTCCCTCCCTTCCTTTATTCTGATTGGCTGCTTAGAAAGGTCTGACATTTAAAAGCGCAGCTGTACAGTGGTCTGAAAAGTTGAACTTTTTTCAGCCCTGAGTGCCGTGACAAAAAGCTGCCACCGTTCAAAGTGTTTCAGCAAACGCTGGACTACATACAGCAGTGGTCCCCAAACTACGGCCCGCGGGCCGGATACGGCCCGCCTCCACATTTGGCCCGGCCCCCTGAACAATACCAGAGACGCATTATGATTTTTTTTTTTTCAGTCTGGCAACGTGATCGAGACTAATACACGCATAGAACGTGACACTCTATTCCACCCTTCTATTCCACCCTTCAACAGCAATTCTAGTTCGCTACCTGCTCCGGTCGCCTCTCTCTCTATTCACCTGCACACTTCACACTTCGCCCCGTGTGAATGGCTCCGCGGGGCCATTCACACGGGGGCATGCCTCGGCTGCGCGCACCCACTCACTCACTCACGTTCAGGAGGAACGTGAGGAGCGCCGACACTATGAATCCCATCACAAAGACAAGTATGATAGCTTGCAAGGCCAAATGCGAGCAGACAAACTTTCAAAGCTAAAAAGTGGACTGTTAGCTCAGCAGAATACATTTGTACGCCAAGCTCAGCTGAACCAGTCATCCGTTCGGGCCAGCTTTCGGGTTGCTCAACTGATAGCAAGCAGCGGTAAACCTTTCACTGATGGAGAATTTGTCAAGAAATGTTTGAATGCTGTCGCGGAGGAGGTGTCCCGAGAAGAAAGATGTCTTTAATGCCGTGAGTCTGTCGGCGAGTACAATCACTGCGCGCAGCCGAGGCGTGCCCCCGTGTCTGGTGATGCATGCATCACCAGACGCATTGAAGACATCGGGGGTAATGCCCAGCTGCAGCAGAAGACGAAAGAATTTGACTTTTTTTCATTAGCACTGGATGAGAGCACGGACGTGCAGGACACAGCGCAGCTGCTCATTTTTATTCGTGGAGTTAGCGCAAACTTTGAAATGTGCGAGGAGCTGGCAGCCCTCCAAAGTCTCACAGGGACTACGACGAGGGAAGATATTTTCAGCAAAGTAGAGGTAAGAGTTTAACTAAGAGATTCTGCTCTGACAACTAAGCTGAACTTTTACCTGTTAAGACTGTGCACGGCACAACAGAAAGTTAATGTTCCATGGACTTTTTTTCTGAGAAGAACCAGAGAGGGTTATTTGGTTAATATTTATTTCATAAATAGTGTTATTTATTTCGGCGCCTTGCATGGCAGCGGCCCTCTGATTCTACACTTGGGGTGTGTGTGATTGACACTGTAGGTAGGTAAAACACAATCTCGTTCTACTGTACATGATTGGTTGTACAGTTGAATGACAATAAAGGGTGATTTAATTAATTTAATTAATTAATCAATTAATTCATTCATTAATAGTGTTTCTATTTATTTTCTGATTTTTTTTTTCCTGTGAAGATCCTGGAAGGGGTTATTAATATTTGGTTATGTGTGGCTTTCTGGAAAACAATAAATGTTTACGTTTAGGCACCCCTGCGATCGTCTCAATTTTTCTGTTACAAACTGACCCCGGCCCCCATCAAAGAAGGCAAAAGTTATGTGGCCCCCACAGGAAAAAGTTTGGGGACCCCTGTGTTAAGACATCACCCCTTTTGTCATCATACAGTCCCGATGGACAGACCAACCCCTGGATGTCCATCTGGCGGATCCCGCCCAGAGTGCTGTTGTTTCTTCGCCTCTGGGGATGAGTCACGTCGGCGTTTCTTCTCATTGATGCACCATAGCTCATTGGGGTGTCTCCACAAGTCATCGGCAGCCTGAGATAGGCATCCTCCCGGGCAGCCACCACCCGCAGCCACCCCTGTTCATCCCGTCGTCTCCTCTTTTCATGGAACCCCTCAGCCAAGCCTCCCCCCTGGGCTGAACTTCATCATCGACCCACAGAGGCGCTCGACTTTGCTTCAAATGTCCACTACATTTCAACTGGGCTTCCTTTCCGGGTCGAACTGCTCCACCGACCCCATCCGAAGCCCCCCTCGGCCTCCAGTGTTGCTGGTTGGCATGTCGTTTTACCACACCAGCTGGTCCTGCCCCGCTCTCCTTCATTTGAAAAGCCGGCAAAGCCACTGTAGCATCTTGCTTCACGGTATCTCCAGGCCGGACTCTGGAAGCAGAAGGGGCTATCGTTCTGGCTCCATCCGCCGTCACTGGTGTCCCACCATGCTGTCCAGTTCCCACATCCAGGGCAACTTGGACACTGGCACCGGAACCCTCCCGTGATGGCTCTTTATGGCACTGGTCCTGGTCATCTCCCGGAATACTTGGCCAGTCGCTGTCCCAAACCGCATCGTTGTCCACGTACGGAACCGGTCGGTCCCACAAACCACACAGCCCGACCACTCTTCTTCAACGCCGCTGGTGATCATGAATCCCAGGCCGTAGAACATGTCACATCCCATTATGTTCAACTCATTGGCGGTCACCACGAATTGGATTTTATACCCCAGAGTCACAGCGGAACCGGAAAGGCGGAGCTGTCACCCCCAGTACACCCAAAGTACACCCAGCACCATGTTTAATATACTACAATACCCATTACTTTTTCTGCAGTGTTTGGCTTCCGGGTTGCCTGGCGTGGCCACACAGTAATTAAGTGGACAAGTCTGTACATGAAAGGCGCTATTGTAGAGACTGGGTTAATAATCTCAGACTGGATGCAGAGGGTAAACAGAGGAGAACAATAGCTAGGGAGATTATGGTGAGATAGCAGGAAGAAGGAGTTGGGGTGAGAAAGGATGAATGTATTGTGATGTTAAATGTCATGCAAATGTGAGATGAGCGGTTGGTATAAAAGGAGAACCCATGGTGTATTCAGACATGCTTTTCCTGTGTATGACTGATGAGAGAGTGAATAAAGTCGTCTGCTTCATGAATCAGTCTCGTTATTTACACTCTCCACACTGGTGACCCTTTGACGAATTATGGAACACGAGGCAAGAACCCCGGAGTCGGCCCGGACAGGAACCCCCAACAACGCTTGCGCTGTTTCGGTCAAACTACCGGACTTTTGGCTGCACAACCCACGCTCTTGGTTCCACCACACCGAGGCTCAGTTCGCCCTCCGGGGAATAATGGCAGACGATACCAAGTATTACTATGTGGTTGCAGCGCTGGACGCTTGCAAGTCTCAGCAAGTAGCAAGCCTGCTCGAACAGCCTCCAGCCCACGACAAATACGAGGCTCTCAAGGCCACGCTGACCCGACGCTACACGCTTTCGGACTGTGAGAGAGCAGAGAGACTCCTGAGGCGCTCCAAGTTAGGAGATGGTTCGGCGGTCGAACTGATGGAGAAGATGTTGGCGTTGATGGGCACGGATGACGGGCATTTTCTGTTTGCCCACCTTTTCCTCCGGAACTTCCCAACAGTGGCCAGAGTGGTTCTTGCCAATTTGCCATTGCTGGCCGCGCGTGACTACCGTGTGCTAGCCCAGGAGGCAGATCGGATCATCCTCACCACCAGAGCCCTCACAGTGAACGCGGCAGCGTCGGAACCCAGCAAGACGACCAGCGGAGGCGAGGAGCCACCAACGGTAGCGGCAGCGGGGGCCAGGGAGCACCAGAGAGACACGCTCTGCTTCTACCACCGCCGCTTCGGAGAGAACGCACGCAGATGTGCGCCACCGTGCCAATTCAAGTGCTCGGGAAACGCCAAGGCCGGCAGACGGTAGCAGCTGCGACCGCCGGTGAAGAGAACAAGCTGCTCTACTTGACAGACTCGCACTCGGGAAGGCGCTTCCTCAGACACCGGAGCCCAGAAGAGCATCATCCTGCCATCCTACACCGACCGGCTGGCAGGACCTAGCGGCCCCAGGCTGGTAGCAGTAAACGGCTCGGGCATTAAGACTTTTGGTGAGAGAACTCTGACTTTATTCCTACACGGCCATATGTACGAGTGGACTTTTGTCATAGTGGCACTGAGTATCCCAATCCTGGGAGCTGATTTTCTCTGTGCACATGGGTTACTAGTCGATGTTGCTAACAGACGCCTGGTTAATGCACTTTTGATTCTCTCCCCTGTACAGCTCGAGGGGCCAGGCCAATAACAAGCCAGCGTCACACTCCAGGCGATAAGTTCCACACACTGCTCACTCAGTTCCCAGCACTCACGGTCCCAACGTTTTCGGCAGCCATCGCTAAACACGGGGTGGAGCACTTTATCACCACCACCGGGCCGCCCGTTTTCGCACAACCTCGGCGCTTGGACGCAGCTAAACTGGCCATAGCGCGCGAGGAGTTTGCCAACCTGGAAAGGTTGGGCATCATCAGGCGTTCGAACAGCCCATGGGCATCCCCGCTACACATGGTCCCTAAGGCTGAGGGATCGTGGCGACCGTGCGGATATTTCCGCAGATTGAATAACGCCACAGCGCACGACCACTACCCGAGTCCCCATATTCAGGATTTTTCCTTTCTCCTCGCCGGAGCACGCATTTTTTCTAAAGTAGACCTGGTCCGCGATTACCACCAGGTCCCAGTGCGCGCGGAGGACGTACCCAAAACAGCGGTAATAACTCTGTTTGGCTTATTTGAGTTTTTATGCATGCCCTTCAGATTAAAAGGAGCGGCTCAGACATTCCAACGCATGATGGATGCGGTGTTGCGCAATCTCCCATTTGTGTTCGTCTACCTGGATGATATCCTGTGGCCAATGCGTCCGAGGACGAACACTTAACCCACCTCACGACGGTTTTCTGGAGGTTGGAGGAGCACGGGTTAATAATCAACCTGGCGAAATGCCAGTTCGGCGTGACGGGGATTGATTTTTTGGGGCACCACGTCTCACTGGAGGGAGCGATACCCTTGCCCGACAAAGAGCGCGCCGTGGCGAATTTCCCCCTGCCTCAGACGGTCAAGGCGCTGCAAGAATTTTTGGGGATGGTTAACTTTTATAACCGGTTCCTCCCCCACGCAGCTCAACACATGCAGCCATTGTACGCCGCACTCAAGAGACGGAAACCCACAGACAGAGTCGAATGGACTCCGGAGCGAGAGCAGGCGTTCTCTGAGGTTAAAACAGTCCTGGCAAACGCCGCACTGTTGGCGCACCCAGACCTAGCGGCCCGGATAGCGCTCACTACCGACGCCTCGGACGTGGCCATAGGGGCCGTCGTGGAGCAACGTGTCGCTGGTTCTTGGCAGCCGCTCGCTTTTTTCAGCAGGGCTTTGCGCAACAGTGAGCGTAAATACAGCGCGTTCGACAGAGAGTTGCTGGCTCTCCACCTGGCCATACGCCACTTCCAGCTCTGGCTGGAAGGGCGCAGCTTCACCGCGTTCGTGGACGCGGTGAAGCCGCTGACGTTCGCAATGGCCAAGGTTTCGGAACCATGGTCGAGCCAGCAGCAGAGACAGCTGGCCGCGATCTCGGAGTTTACGACTGATATTCAGCATGTGTTGGGTAAACTGAATGTGGTGGCGGACTGCCTCTCGCGCGCAGTAGTGGCCCAGTCTGCGTAGGGATAGATTATACAGCCATGGCCACAGAGCAGATTAGCGATGCGGACGTGCGCGCACTCCAGTCTGGACCATCAGGGTTAAGGCTGGAGAGCAGAGTACTGCAAGACGGCAGCCCCCCCCCCCCAATCTGCGACGTCTCCACGGGACGCCCGCGCCCGGTGGTCCCAGTCGCTTGGCGCCGCTGCGTGTTTGAGTCAGTTCACGCTCTGGCGCACCCAGGAGTGCGCGCGTCAGTCAAAATGGTGGGAGCGAAGTTTGTGTGGCCAGGCCTGCGCAAACAAGTGAAAGAGTGAGCTGCAGCCTGTGTAGCGTGCCAACGAGCCAAAGTACACAGACACAAGAAAGCTCCTTTGGAGCCTTTCTGTATACCGGCTAAGAGGTTCGACCATGTTCACGTGGACCTCGTGGGCCCCCTCCCGCCATCGCAGGGGTGCACGCACCTTCTGACAGCGGTGGACCGCACCACACGCCGGCCAGAAGCAGTCCCACTAGTGGCAACCACGTCTGTGGACGTGGTGCGTGCTTTTTTGACGACATGGGTGGCACATTTTGGAATCCCGTCGGACATCACGTCCGATAGGGGCCCTCAGTTTGTTTCCGACCTCTGGTCCGCGATGGCCCGCAGCCTGGGTGTTGCAATTCATCGCACAACCACGTACAACCCACAGGCCAATGGGTTATGCGAGCGTTTTCATAGGTCACGGCCAGTGCCGTGGGTTTTACTGGGGTTGCGTTCCGCACCGAAAGAGGATTTGGAGGCTTCCCCGGCAGAGCTTGTTTTTTCTCAGCCACTGCGGCTGCCCGAGGAATTTTTGCCAGATAATCCCGCGCCGGACAGTTCCCCGTCTCAGCATTTGCAACATAGTGCAGACACAGGCATGCTGCCGGGCCCGGCCCACCACTGTTTTCTACGTGCTTGTCAGGCACGATGCCCACCGCCCTCCATTGCGCCCACCCTAAGATGGCCCGTTCAGAGTGCTGGAAACAGGGGACAAACATTTTTTGTTAGACTTGGGGGGTCGTCGGGAGAAAATATGCATAGACAGACTTGAGCCCGCCTTTGTAGTGGCGGACGAGCAAGTGCTGTTGGCTCGGGCCCCTCGGCGTGGAAGCCCCACACTGAGAACTCCCCAGGTAAACGATTCATCAGAGCAACCACACGGGCAAATCGAAGTTTCCTCCCCCCTCGCCATGGCCCACCCACAGACAGACACACCCCCAGGATCCCCCCGCTGGCACAGCAGCGCCGCAGAGGCGGTAAACCCCCGTTACAGCAGATATGGGAGGAGACTGAAGCCAAAAGAAGAATCAGAATCAGAATCAGGTTTATTGCCATTGTTCATGTAGTACACAAACTAGGAATTTGTCTCGGTACAATGCTGCAACATTAAACATGATAAGATAAAAGAAATAAACTATACATGTAATAAAGTGTAGGATAAGATTAAGTGATACTGGTCAACAGTTAAAATATATTAGCGAGCAGCAGATACTGTGGAGAACTATATAGTGCAGTCGGTAATGCAGGAAGAAAACAGTGATGATTGACATGAGTCTGGTTGAGCTGCTGTACATGGTGCACGAGAGTCAATAAGTCACTTAGTGTTCAGCAGTCTGATGGCAGAGGGGAAGAAGCTGTTCATGTGATGGGAGGTTTTAGTCTGGATGGACCGAAGTCTTCTACCAGAAGGGAGGGGGGCAAACAGTACGTGACCAGGGTGTGAGGGATCGGCTATGATCCGGCCAGCACGCCTCCGGGTCCTGGAGATGTACAGATCCAGGAGAGATGGGAGCTTGCAGCCGATCACCTTCTCAGCAGTGCGCACGACGCGCTGCAGCCTTAGTCTGTCCCTGGCAGTGGCTCCTGCGTACCACACGGTTATGGAGGTGGTGAGGATGGACTCGATGATGGCTGTGTAGAACTGCACTAACATCTTGGTGGGTAGCTTGAGCTTCCTCAGCTGCCGCAGGAAGAACATCCTCTGCTGGGTTTTTTTGACGAGTGAGCTGATGGTCGGCTCCCATTTGAGGTCCCTGGTGATGGTAGTGCCTAGGAAGCGGAAGGAATCAGCAGTGGTGATGGGAGAGCCTGAGAGGGTGAGGGGGGGCAGAGGAGTAGTGACTTTCCTGAAGTCTACAATCATCTCCACTGTCTTCAGAGCGTTCAGCTGCAGGTTGTTATTGCTGCACCAGGACGCCAGCTGGGCCACCTCTCTCCTGTAGGCGGACTCGTCGCCGTTGGAGATGAGCCCGATGAGGGTGGTGTCGTCCGCAAACTTGATCAACTTGACAGACTGGTGGCTGGAGGTGCAGGAGTTGGTGTAAAGGGAGAAGAGTAGGGGGGAAAGTACACAGCCCTGGGGTGATCCGGTGCTGATGCTAGTATAGTCTGAGACAGTCTTTCCCAGCCGCACATGCTGCCTCCGGTCCGTCAGGAAGTCGATGATCCACCTGCAGAGGGAGTCAGGCACGTTGAGCAGGGACAGCTTGTCCCGGAGCAGAGCGGGGCGGATGGTGTTGAATGCGGAGCTGAAGTCCACAAACAGGATCCTGGCGTAGGTTCCCGGGGAGTCCAGGTGCTGCAGGATGGAGTGGAGGGCCAGGTTGACTGCATCGTCTACAGACCTGTTGGCTCGGTAGGCAAACTGCAGCGGGTCCAGGAGAGGGGTGGTGATGGACTTGAGGTGGGACAGGACCAGGCGCTCAAAGGACTTCATGACTACAGAGGTGAGCGCTACAGGTCTGTAGTCATTAAGTCCAGTGATCCGTGGATTCTTGGGGACAGGGATGATGGTGGAGGATTTGAGGCAGGACGGCATGTGGCATAACTTAAGGGAGGTGTTAAAAATGTCTGTGAAGACAGGAGCCAGCTGTTTCGCACAGAGTCTCAGGGTGGAGGGAGACACGCCGTCTGGGCCGGGGGCCTTGCGCGGGTTCAGTCTGGAGAACTGTTTGAGCACATTCTGCTCACTGATGATAAGGGGAGGGGGGGAGGAGGGGGGGTGCCTTAAATGAAGTAGGGAATGTGGAGGCTGTGGAGCTGGAGGGAGGGGGGGAGTTGGACACAGATGACGAGGTGTCAAAACGGGCATAGTGTTGGGACAGTCTTTGACAAAGGGCTTTGTCATCCTGACCTTTAGGAGCCTTAGGTCGATAGTTGGTGATTTGCCTCAGTCCTCTCCACACGGAAGCCGAATCATTAGCAGTGAACTGCTGCTGGAGTCTCTCAGAATACACAGATTTAGCCCTCTTCAGCTCTCTGTTAAACCGGTATTTAACCTCCCTGTAGCAGTCCCTGTCTCCACTTTTCAGCGCTGCTTCCTTCTCCTTCCTGATCTGTCTGAGCTTAGCTGTGAACCAGGGTTTGTCATTAGAGTAACTCACCCTGGTGCGTGATGGAAGAATGTTCTCTTCACAAAAGTGGATATATGAGTTCACAGTGTCCGTATACTCATCCAGATCATGCGTGGCTCCTTTAAACATGCCCCAGTCAGATAAGATAAGAACGTGAGGACTGAAACTCTGTCTGAGATTCTGGGGGGGGGGGCGGTGTAGAGACTGGGTTAATCATATCAGACTGGCTGCAGAGGGTAAACAGAGGAGAACAATAGCTAGGGAGATCATGGTGAGATAGCAGGAAGAAGGAGTTGGGGTGAGAAAGGATGAATGTATTGTGATGTTAAATGTCATGGAAATGTGAGATGAGCGGTTGGTATAAAACAGGGGTGTCCAACCATGTGCCATGGAGAGCCAAGACCCTGCAGGTTTTACCTCCAACCAGTGTCTTCAACAGCAGATTTCTGTGAACTTCTTCCCACTGATTGCTGATAAGTGAAAACACCTGCTGAAGAGACTGGGTAGAAGAGAAAACCTGCAGGGTCTTGGCTCTCCGTGGCACATGGTTGGACACCCCTGGTATAAAAGGAGAACCCATGGTGTATTGAGACATGCTTTTCCTGTGTATGACTGATGAGAGAGTGAATAAAGTCGTCTGCTTCATGAATCAGTCTCGTTATTTACACTCAACACACTATATTAATATATAAAAATAACAATCAAAAAATTCCTGCATCCAGATCGTGATCTGACTCACCATCAAAATGTAATCATCTGTTTCCTGTGCCAATACAGTGATCCCTCACTTATCGCGGTTAATGGGTTCCAGAACCGACCGCGAAAAGTGAAAAACCGCGAAGTAGCGTCACCCCTAATGACGTCATCCATAAATAATACGTACGTTCATTCTCTCTCACTCTCTCTCTCTCATATGATACGTGTGTGTGTGTGTGTACGTGTACATACATACGTAGATGTAAATAAAGTGTACATAAATATATTCTTATAACAAGATACGTAACTCAAGATGAAAATGATTTACTGCACAGGTTAATGAGAGCTTTACTGCTCCTCAGGTGACGCCTCATCGTCAGGTGCTAGAAGCGCAGGATCATCGAGGGCAGCTTCCGATAGAGCTGGAGAAGCTGCAGGAGGCGGCGTAGTGGCTCGACGGGAAGACTATTTCGCACAAAATGGCACAAGAGAACAGCAAAAAGTTCCACGCGGCGAGACTAAAAGTAACACGAGCGATAAAGAGCAATGAATGTGGTCTTCCTTGCGGAGCTCGGCAGGGAGAGGAGGTGGGTGAAACGTCTCGGCCAATCAGGTTGCGGGGTGAAACGTCTCGGCCAATCAGCTTGCGAGATTTCCGAGCTGAGCCAACACGAGAACAGCGAACAGAGAGGTGGATTTTTTGAGTTGTGCGGCTCTCCGTGTTGATACCTGATGGTCTAATGTAGTCTCCCTGCCTTCTGCTAGCGCCCGGCCATTATTTCTCAATTTTGAATTTTTGATGAATATTTTTGAAAAATCCGCGATGCACTGAGGGCGCGAAAGGTGAAGCGCGAAGTAGCGAGGGATCACTGTACACACATTTCCTGAAAATTTCATTAAACTCCGTTCATAACTTTTTGAGTAATATTGCTAACAGACACACCAATGCCACTAAAAACATTACCGCCGTCCTCCCTTGGCGGAGGTAATAATGATGTGGATTTTTTTCAGAGGGCTGTACACTACTGCGCAGCAGCCACTGTGGCTTGTAGTTTTTCCATAGAAAGTCTGATGTGCACCCCCCCGCTGTAGAGACACCACTGTTAGTATCACAGAGCTCCTTCACTACACAAAAGTGTGTATCAAACCCTGGTACCAAGTTTCAGAACATTTGGCACAAAACTGTAGGACAGTGGATGAAAACTGGTGGCCCACAGGGCACATCTCGTCCACCAGAGCTTTCCATCCGTCCCTCAAAATATTGCTAAATTTAGTAATAGTTTAGTTCAAACTTTGTTTCATTAATTAAATTTATAAAAATTTCCATTAGTCAAATTTCTGAGTCTAAGTGAATGCATCAGATTACTTGCCCCTCCCTTCCCTGACAGTAGGAGAATGTGAGACAGAAAGCCTGCAATTTTCTACAGGTAACCTAAGCTTTTAAGTCACATTATGATGCTAGCCTTTGCTTTTATTATTATTATTATTACACAAAATGCTGAATATTTTGGGTCTTTCTGAAATTATTCAATATAACTAACTAACTAACCTGCACTTATATAGCGCTTTTAGTAGAGAATGCATACCTGCCAATATTTAGGTTTAAACCAGACCGTCGATGATGAAGTAGCTCATCCCAGCCAAGTGAAGTCACCCAGGAGTGCTCAGAACTCCTGACTGGTGACCTTAACCTGAAGTACAGCCTAGATACAGACTCATCTAGGCTGTACTTAAAATCAAGGTCAGTGGCCTAGGAGGAGTATCGTTTTTCGTAAAATCCCAAGTACCCAGATCTCCCGACCTTTGACCTTGAGCACAACTTGGATGCAAACCCTCCTGAAGATCATTGTGAGTGTGGTGAGCATTGGGGCAAATGCCTAGGAGTAGCGATGTCCATGAAATGTGAACGGATGACACGTCATCGCATTAGCTCCTTTAAGCTACACTGGAATGAGCCAAGAACGGGTGCTTTTACTGAGGTGGTGGGGAGTTAATACTTAAAATCATACATAAGTGGGTTAAAGGTAGGGTTCTCTGGCTGCATCTTTGGTCATTTTAATGAATTTTATTTTATTTTTATGAATTTATTTTTATATTTTGAGAATCAGTTGAAGTCATTGTTCTATTCTGGCTCTGCAAATTAAGTTCAAGATGGGCTACAGTGGATATAAAAAGTCTACACACCCCTGTTCAAATGAAAGGTTTTTGTCATGTAAAAAATGAGAACAAGATAAATCATTTCAACTTTTTCCACCATTAATGTAACCTACAGTGGGGCAAAAAAGTATTTAGTCAGACACCAATTCTCCCACTTAAAAGATGAGAGGTCTCCAATTTTCATCATAGGTATACCTCAACTATGAGAGACAAATTGAGAAAAAAAATCCAGAAAAATCACATTGTCTGATTTTTAAAGAATTTATTTGCAAATTATGGTGGAAAATAAGTATTTGGTCGCCTACAAACAAGCAAGATTTCTGGCTCTCACAGACCTGTAACAACTTCTTTAAGAGGCTCCTCTGTCCTCCACTCGTTACCTGTATTAATGGCACCTGTTTGAACTCGTTATCAGTATAAAAGACACCTGTCCACAACCTCAAACAGTCAGACTCCAAACTCCACTATGGCCAAGACCAAAGAGCTGTCAAAGGACACCAGAAACAAAATTGTAGACCTGCACCAGGCTGGGAAGACTGAATCTGCAATAGGTAAGCAGCTTGGTGTGAAGAAATCAACTGTGGGAGCAATTATTAGAAAATGGAAGACATACAAGACCACTGATAATCTCCCTCCACGCAAGATCTCACCCCGTGGGGTCAAAATGATCACGAGAACGGTGAGCAAAAATCCCAGAACCACATGGGGGGACCTAGTGAATGACCTACAGAGAGCTGGGACCAAAGTAACAAAGGCTACCATCAGAAACACACTACACTGCCAGGGACTCAAATCCTGCAGTGCCAGACGTGTCCCCCTGCTTAAGCCAGTACATGTCCAGGCCCGTCTGAAGTTTGCTAGAGAGCATTTGGATGATCCAGAAGAGGATTGGGAGAATGTCATATGGTCAGATGAAACCAAAATAGAACTTTATTGTAAAAACTCAACTTCTCATGTTTGGAGGAGAAAGAACACCATACCTACTGTGAAGCATGGGGGTGGAAACATCATGCTTTGGGGCTGTTTTTCCTGCAAAAGGACCAGGACGACTGATCCGTGTAAAGGAAAGAATGAATGGGGCCATGTATCGTGAGATTTTGAGTGAAAACCTCCTTCCATCAGCAAGGGCACTGAAGATGAAACGTGGCTGGGTCTTTCAGCATGACAATGATCCCAAACACACCGCCCAGGCAATGAAGGAGTGGCTTCGTAAGAAGCATTTCAAGGTCCTGGAGTGGCCTAGCCAGTCTCCAGATCTCAACCCCATAGAAATTCTTTGGAGGGAGTTGAAAGTCCGTATTGCCCAGCGACAGCCCCAAAACATCACTCCTCTAGAGGAGATCTGCATGGAGGAATGGGCCAAAATACCAGCAACAGTGTGTGAAAACCTTGTGAAGACTTACAGAAAACGTTTGACCTCTGTTATATACCCTTTGTTGGCAATGACAAAGTATTGAGATGAACTTTTGTTATTGACCAAATTGTGGGGAGTGTGAAATGAAGACACTGAATGATTGCATAATTCAGGTTTTATTCGCAGAGTCACATCCCCATCAATCTCTGAGTAGAAATGAGAGACCGAGCGCAGTCAGGTCTCCTCTATTTATATCAGTGACATCAAAGGGCACAATACACATCCTAGTTACATTTCCCTCCAGACACCAAACCCCCTTCAGTGTCCCTCGGCTCCCCTCTGTCCCTGGGGGGTCAGGAAGCCCTTTTCACTCCTCTGCCGCCGTGTCTGCATGTCCTGGTGTTCTCCACAGGCGGCCCAGATTCATTGTCCTCTTCCCAGGCGCGGGGTCAGCACACATGTAATCTCAAACTTCTCTTTGGCTTAACAATATGCAGGTATGAATATATGTCAGCCACAGCCCCCCCCCAAACGCCGAAGAATGGCCATACATTCGGGTTTCCAAAAAAAATATTAATACAGGATGGTCTTAATGGTGTAACTGCGCTACATGCTCACATTAAAGGGAATTTCAGGTTTGCATCAACAGTACAGCCTACACAGCATGATCACTTAGCATTTCAGTGATAACTTTCACAGCATAGTCTATACCACTTGATTAAGAACTCAGTGATAACACCAACAGCATAGTTTATACCACATTATTCCATCATATATCAGTCTGCACGTCGTCTGAGTTTCAACCGTCTTCCAAATCTGCTGCATGCAGGTTTCACCGTCTCAGCGGCACTGTCCTGTGAGGGACCTGCAGTCTGAGGAAGAGAATGGTTATTTGACCCCTGTGGGGGGGGCCGAGCTGTGGCCCTTGGGGGGTCTACCCCTGCGCGGCGCTCTCGCCACGCATACAGACTCATCGTCAGTCACAAAAGCAGGCTTAAGTCTGTCAATACTGACTGTCTCTTCCTGTCCCCTAAATCCAGCACAAACTGCTTATCACCAGTTTCCAGCACTCTAAATGGTCCATCATAAGGTGGACGGAGTGTTGATTTTGCAGCATCATGTCTAACAAAAACGAACTCCGCATTCTCTAAAGCCTGGGGCACAAAAACCCGCGGGAACGTGTGATGAATGGGGCCAGGGAGCATCTCTGCTTCCGCTCCGCTTAGCGGCCTGAGGGAGGGGAGGCGCTCCGGCCCTGCATGCTCTGGTAAAAATTCGCCGGGCAGCCTGAGAGGCTGTGCAAACACTAGCTCCGCTGGGGAGGCATCTAGATCCTCCTTGGGCGCAGCACGCAACCCTAATAAGACCCATGGTAATTTGTTTACCCAATCTCCATCCGTAAGCGACGCTCTGAGGGCTGCTTTCAACGACCTATGAAAACGCTTGCATAAACCATTAGCCTGTGGGTGATATGCGGTAGTGTGATGGAGCGTTGTTCCCAGGCTGCTGGCCATCGCCGACCAAAGCTCGGAGACAAACTGGGGGCCTCTGTCTGACGTTATGTCTGACGGAACCCCAAAACGCGCCACCCAGGCCGTTAAAAAAACTCGAGCCACTTCAGCAGCCGTGGTTGAAGTTAAAGGGACCGCCTCCGGCCAACGCGTGGTCCGGTCTACCATTGTCAAAAGATGCGTGAAACTGTGCGACGACGGTAGGGGGCCTACGAGGTCGATATGCACGTGGTCAAACCTTCTGGCCGGAATTTTGAACGGTTCTAACGGAGCTTTAGTGTATTTATGGATTTTGGCCCGCTGGCAGGCCATGCAGGTCTTAGCCCACTCTTTCACGTGCTTGCGCAGGCTCGGCCAAACAAATTTCTCTGCCACCATTTTCACAGAAGCGCGCGCTCCCGGGTGCGCGAGGGAGTGAACTGAGTCAAAAACGTGGCGGCGCCACGCGGCTGGGACTACCGGACGCGGCCGCCCCATTGATACGTCGCAGATTAAGGGGGGCATACCGGTTTGCAAAATCCTGCTCTCCAGCCTTAACCCTGTTGGTCCGGACTGGAGTGCGCGCACGTCCGCATCTGAACTCTGCTCTGCAGCCATAGCCGTGTAATCGATCCCCACGTGAACTGGGGCCGCATGCGCTTCCGCGTTGTTGTTACGCTCCGCGTCCGCGGGAGCTTGCTCCCTGTCCGCGCGCACCGGTGCTGCGACCACGCGGGAGAGGCAGTCTGCTACCAGATTGAGCTTACCCACTACGTGTTGTATGTCCGTGGTAAACTCCGAGATCGCGGCCAGCTGCCTCTCTGCCGACCTGACCAAGGTTCTGATACTTTAGCCATCGCAAAAGTGAGCGGTTTATGATCGACAAACGCGGTGAAGCTCCGCCCTTCCAGCCAGAACTGGAAGTGGCGGGTGGCCAAATGAAGCGCCAACAGCTCTCTGTCAAACGTGCTGTATTTGCGCTCGGCTTCGTTCAAGGATTTGCTAAAAAACGCCAATGGTTGCCAGGCCCCGGCGACGTGCTTGTTCCACGACGGCCCCTATAGCGACATCTGAAGCGTCCGTCGTAAGGGCTATGCGGGCCGAAGGGTCTGGATGCGCGAGCATCGTAGTGTCGGCCAGGACTTTTTTTTACCTCCGCGAATGCGCGTTCCCGCTCCGGGGACCACTCGATCGGATTGGAGGGTTTTTTTTGTTTTTTGAGAGCGGCATATAAAGGTTGCATGAGCTGCGCTGCATGAGGCAGGAAGCGGTTATAAAAATTTACCATGCCTAAAAACTCCTGTAATGATTTGACCGTTTGTGGGCGGGGAAATTCTGCCACTGCGCGCACTTTGCTTGGCAACGGGATTGCCCCCTCTGAGGAGACGCGGTGCCCCAAAAAATCGATCTGCGCCACGACAAACTGGCACTTGGCCGGGTTAATAATTAACCCATGCTCTCCCAACCTCTGAAAAACGGTGGTGAGGTGTTTTTTGTGTTCTTCCTCCTAAGCGCTAGCGACTAGAATGTCGTCGAGATAGACAAACACGAAATTTAGGTCCCGTAGCACAGCATCCATCATGCGCTGGAATGTTTGTGCGGTGCCTTTAAGGCCAAAAGGCATTCGCAAAAATTCAAAAAGTCCAAAAGGCGTTATTACCGCTGTCTTAGGGATATCCTCGGGCCGGACCGGAACCTGATGGTAGCCGCGGACCAGGTCTATTTTAGAAAAAACGCGCGCGCCCGCCAGATGCACCGAGAAATCCTGGATGTGCGGAATCGGGTAGCGGTCACGCGCCGTGGCGTTATTTAGTCTGCGGTAGTCGCCGCAAGGTCTCCAGGAGCCATCGGCTTTAGGGACCATGTGCAGTGGCGAGGCCCAAGGGCTTTTTGAACGCCGAATAATGCCCAGTTTCTCCAGGCTGGCGAACTCTTCACGCGCAATGTGGAGTTTAGCCGCGTCCAAACGCCGTGCTTTTGCAAAGACGGGGGGGGGCTACCGTAGTGATAAAATGCTCCACCCCGTGTTTCGCAACTGTTGCCGAAAAGGTAGGGATGGTGAGTGCTGGAAATTGGGTGAGGAGTGTGTCAAACTTACCCCCTGTTGTGGCGACGTGAGCCTGCACTGGCGGCGGTGACACTCGAGCTGCACAGGGAATAGAAGCAAAAGACAGTGCATTTACTAAGCGTCTTTTGGCAAGATCAACTAATAAACCATGTGAACACAGAAAATCAGCACCTAACATATTGAAGCTCGCTGCCGCTACGATGAAGGTCCATTCATAAGTGCGGCCGTGGAAGGACAGGGATAAAGTCCTTTCTCCGTAGGTCTTGATGCTCGAGCCGTTCGCAGCCGTTGCTCCGTCGCCACGGGGGTCCGCCACCCGGTCAGCGTAGGTCGGGGTGATGAAGCTCACTTGAGCCCAGGTGTCTATGAGGAACTGCCGCCCAGAGCTCTCATCCTTGATGTAAAGCAGCTTGTTTGTCTCGCCGAGAGCCGCAGCTGCTACCGGGTCTCGGCTTTGCGGTTTCCCGAGCTCTTGAAACCGCACGGTGGCACGCACCTGTGTGCTTTCTCCGAGAAGCACCGGTGGAAGAAACAGAGGCCATCTCCTCCGCTGCGTCGTGGCCGCGCCGCTGCCATGGTGGGTGGGTACAGGTCAGCCGTCTCCAGCTCCTCGCTGCCTGGGGTCGTCGTGCTGAGGTCTGCCGCTGCTGCTGTGGTCGTCTGCTCACCGCAGGAGTTGAGGAGCCTCTGCGCCTCACGGGCCATCGCACGGAACTCTCGCTGTGTCTTCCCCTGCATGCTGGCCAGGGTCCCTCTCATGTGTGTCGGGAGGGTGCTGAGGAAGATTTGTTTAAAGAGGAAATTGTCGTCGTCTGCCTCCCTTAAATGAAGCATC
Organism: Pholidichthys leucotaenia; assembly: GCA_020510985.1. Classification (NCBI taxonomy): domain Eukaryota; kingdom Metazoa; phylum Chordata; class Actinopteri; order Cichliformes; family Pholidichthyidae; genus Pholidichthys; species Pholidichthys leucotaenia. Next base: position 32,176,660 of record CM035842.1, on the reverse strand, counting down.
TCCTCCATCAGGGCAATCGGCCTGCGCCCTGCTTGGCCGTAGATGGCGATGAGTCTCTTGGCCCTCTCTTCAGCTGCGGGTGCGAAGCATTCAATGAGGGCAGCCTTCAGCTCGCCGTATTTGTCGTCTGCGGGCGGCTGTTGCACCACGCTCGGCACGCATCCTGTCGTGTGAGGGTCGAGCTTGGCGATAACGTGGTAAAACTTGGTGTTATCCGCCGTTATTCCTGCGAGCGCGAACTGCGCCTCGGCATGGAGGAACAACGAATTCGGGTCATTCCGCCAGAAGTCTGGCAGTTTGACGGTGACGGCGCTCGCTCGGGCCGTCTCTGACGAGTCTGTCTCGCGGTTCTCCCTCTCGTCCATGTTCTCACGTAGCTTGGTCACCAGTGTGGGGAGCGTGAAATGAAGACACTGAATGATTGCATAATTCAGGTTTTATTCGCAGAGTCACATCCCCATCAATCTCTGAGTAGAAATGAGAGACCGAGCGCAGTCAGGTCTCCTCTATTTATATCAGTGACATCAAAGGGCACAATACACATCCTAGTTACATTTCCCTCCAGACACCAAACCCCCTTCAGTGTCCCTCGGCTCCCCTCTGGCCCTGGGGGGTCAGGAAGCCCTTTTCACTCCTCTGCCGCCGTGTCTGCATGTCCTGGTGTTCTCCACAGGCGGCCCAGATTCATTGTCCTCTTCCCAGGAGCGGGGTCCGCACACATGTAATCTCAAACTTCTTTTTGGCTTAACAATATGCAGGTATGAATATACGTCAGCCACAAAATACTTATTTTCCACCATAATTTGCAAATAAATTCTTTAAAAATCAGACAATGTGATTTTCTGGATTTTTTTTTCTCCTCATTTTGTCTCTCATAGTTGAGGTATACCTATGATGAAAATTGGAGACCTCTCTCATCTTTTAAGTGGGAGAACCTGCACAATTAGTGGCTGACTAAATACTTTTTTACCCCACTGTATAACCTGTACAACCCAATTGAAAAACAAACTGAAATCTTTTAAGGGGAATAATAATAAACTTACAATAACATGTCTGCATAAATATGCACACCCTAAAACTAATAGTTTGTTGCAGCACCTTTGGCTTTTATTACAGCACTCAGTCTTTTTGGGTAGGAGTCCATTAGCGTGACACATCTTGATGGGTCAATATTTGTCCACTCTTCTTTGCAAAAATGCTCCAAATCTGTCAGATTGTGAGTGCATCTCCTGTGCACAGCCCTCTTCAGATCACCCCACAGATGTTCAATCGGATTCAGGTCTGGACTCTAGCTGGGCCATTCCAAAACCTGAATCTTCTTTTGTTGATTTGGATGTGTGCTTTGGGTCATTGTCGTGCTGAAAGATTATGTTCCTCTTCATCTTTCTAGCAGAAGCCTGAAGGTTTTGTGCCAACAGTGACTGGTATTTGGAACTGTTCATAACTCTCTCCACCTTGACTAAGGCCCCAGTTCCAGCTGAAGAAAAACGGCCCCAAAGCATGATGGTACCACCATCATGCTTCACTGTAGGTGTGGTGTTCTTTTGGTGATGAGCAGTGTTGTGTTTGTGCCAAATGTACCTTTCAGAATTATGGCCAAAAAGTTCAACTTTGGTTTAATTGGACCAAAACATTTTTCCCACATGCATTTGGGAGATTTCAAATGTATTTTTGCAAAATGTAGCTAGGCTTGGATGTTTTGCTTCATAAGATGCCACCCTACCCCACAGCCCAGACATATGAAGATGGGAGATTGTTGTCACATGTACTATGTTTATTTGAAAGGGACATTACATACTAATGAACATTAATACAAATAAGAATGCCAGATTTAGCAGTAACTGCTAATTTACATCTGTAGTCCCCCGGAGGGTCACAAAAACACACAATCATACACAAGAACGTCTGCAATGAAACTGTACAAAGTGGATATGCTAAAGTGCAAGAGTTAAGGTGCTACAAAACATTCAAATGTTACACAAGTGAAGTGCTGTGTATGCGTACACACATGCCCCCAAGCACCTCATAGTAACAACAACAAACAAGAGGCGGGGTGTGTCTGACGCATGGGCACATATACGTATATGCACATGCCACAGAACAACCATTAGTTATGCATACAGTTTTAGTTGTTTAAAAGCCAATTTTTACAATGAGTCTTAAAAGTGTTTAGTGTGGTACGTTCTCTGATTGCAGGGGGTATGTTATTCCAGATCTTGGTGCCCCTCGCTGATAGCAGATTGAGCAAATGTGGTGTGTCTGTGGGGGACCTCACACTCTCCTCTAGTGAGTAATTGCTCTCAACATTCTCCCGGGGGTGGGGTGGGGTGGGGGTACATAGCCCTTTAATATTTTATAAATCGAACAGGCAAATTTGAGTTTTATCATTTTCAAAAGACAGGAAATTGTATTTTTTTGTCCATGTGACAACAGTATATGGGACCTTTTTTTTTTTTTAATCAAAAACTTTTATGGCTTTTTTGTATAAGGAGTCAGTGGGTTTGATTATGGTTATACCAGTGAGGGACCAGTTGGTAAAAGTGATCGTGTGAAATCATTGCATGCAGAAACATTTTGGCCGCACTGTTGGTGATGGTCTAATTTGTTTAAAATTTCTTAGCTTGAATTTGATTATGTTTTGAGGGTTAATGAGGAAATCTTAAAATCACGCCAAGGTACTTAAAATTCTTCGACTAGTTGCAGCACCTTCCCTTTTAAGAAAATGTTTGCGTTTGTAATATTTTATTGTCATTTGGTAAACATCATGCATTTTTTTTAGTGTTTAGTAGGAGACCTGAATTATTCAGCCAGTCATGGATTTTGAGTCATCGCTGTTGTAATACAGGCGGCTTCTTGGGTGTTCTTTGCAGGTGTGAATATTACCGTGTCATCTTCATACATCTGGATACGAATACTTGTATATGAATGTTCCTGCATGCATTTGGTAAATCATTTATGTATAAGGAGAATATTGGTCCAAGTATGGACAAAACAGTCAGTACTTGCCAGAAATTCCTGCAGCTCCTTCAATGTTGCTGTCGGCCTCTTCGCAGCCCCCCTGACCAGTTTTCTTCTCGTCTTTTCATCAATTCTGGAGAAACATCCAGTTGTTGGTCATGTCATTGTTGTACCGTATTTTCTCCACTTGGTGATGACTCTCTTCACTGTTCCATTGTATATTTAATGCCTTGGAAATTCTTTTGTACCCTTCTCCTGACAGATACCTTTGAACAATGAGATCCCTCTGATGCTTTGGAAGCTCTCTGCGGATCATAGCTTGTGCTGTAAGATGTGACTGCAGAAATGTCAAGAAGAGCCTACTAGAACAGCTGAACTTTATCTGGGGTTAATCAGAGGCACTTTAAATGGTGGCAGGTGTGTGCTGACTCCCATTTAACATGAGTGTTAATTCTGAACACAGCCACATCCCCAGTTAGAGGGTGTGCATATTTATGCAACCAGGTTATTGTAAGTTGTTTATTTTCCCCTTAAAAGATTTCAGTTTGTTTTTCAATTGGGTTATACAGGTTATAGGTCACATTAATGGAGTAAGTTTCGAATTGATTTCTTTCATTTTTTACAGGACAAAAACCTTGCATTTGAACAGGGTTGTGTAGACTCTATATCCACTGTATGTGAAGTCACAATTTTACCATAAGCTTTTCAAATGCATTAAGAAAAACAGTAAATTAATTAAAATAGACATTTAGTGAAAAATCCAGACTGGTGTGGGGAAAAAGTAATAGATTTACAAGAAGTGTATGAAATTTATGAGAAAAGCCCTTAGAAATTTATGAACACAAATCTCAAATGTACAATTGTCTTAAATTTACAGCAGCAAAAACAAAAATAATGAAAGGAAATAAAGTTCACAGTTCAAGTGACAAATCTTTATAATTTACAACTAAAAAGTCCTTAATTTACAAGTGTCAACTTTGAGAAACCTGTCAAACTCGATAATAAAATCACATCTCAGAAGTTTTTTAAGTTTATGCTTTCTTGCTCTCACGCATTTAAAAAATAAATTTGGAAAGAAAATTAATATATATCAAATAATATATGACTTAAGGTACAATATTAATTTTATTTTATCAGCATCTGAAAATTCTGGCTCTTGGGAGGAGTTGATTTCACAAAACAGGTGGGACAGAGATAATTTTCCTTTGGTCTTCAACCAGCCTGTGATAAAAACATCGGTATCAACAATACTGACCTTGTATTAATTATATCAAAACCAAATTTTTTAATATCGTACCACACACAGAGCTGGAACGAAGAAGGGTGGCCTTAACTGTTCTGGTATCAATAATAGAACAATAAAATTTTAATTCCCTCATAATGTCTAACATGGCTGTTCTGAACATTCCAAACACATTTTATTGTACTTCCTAAACTGTAACATACAGTAATCATGATGAAGCACTGTCAGGAACATTCAGGAGCGCAAACAGAAGATTATTGAACCATTTAATATGAACTCATTTGTTTTCTCTGGACTTTTAACAATTTTTAAACTTCAGAGTAAAAAACAGAAAAGTCAAACTGATTGTAATTAACAAAAAAAAAAAAACAAAATAAAAGGGTTTAATAATAAGACGACTGCTGACGGCAGTGGGTGATTTTATATCTATACACAACACAGTAACATGTTCAACCACAGACTACACATCCGTCCCTGTCCCAGTCCTACAGGAACCACCAACACATCACTACTGAGCCTTTATCATAAAAAACATGCTTTACAGTGTTCTTTAAAAAAGTCAAAATTGATACAGGTATTACTGAGTTAAGTATTTTATAGCTCGGTGTGTAAAAGTGTGCAGCAGAGTGTCTCATTTCAGTCCTGAGGTTCTGCTTAAAAACAACACTAGTTACATTTGTCCAAAAGTACCACAGGCTGCATGTCCTGCAGTTGCTTCAACATGGGGTCAGTGTGCCCTGAAAACGCCGCGTCCAGCCGGATCCTCACGTTACTCAGGAACTTCAGCTTCTGCCTGTTGGTGAACCTGACACTGTTGTCGGTGGATTTCAGCCACAGAGGGTTTTTAGTCTTGGCTGCCACAGTCACCGTCTTCATCAGAGGGTGTTCACATGTGTTTGATTGTTCCAAGAACTTTAAAAACGACATCTCAAACCCCATTGGCTTAAAAGAGGCCAGTGGAGTGCTCTGCTCCTCTGGCGTCACTACAGGACGCACAGCGCTGGCGTCTCCATCACTGCTGTGGACCAGCTCCGTCTTTGTCGGACGTGGAATTTTCTTGGGCTTCACAATTTTTCCAAGGTGTTTTGGCGGCCGTCCTCTCTTGCGTTTGACCAACTGTCCATCTGAGCTCTCGTCAGTTGACAGTTTGGTGTCAAAAAATGGTGCAGAGATTCTCGCTGCAGTTCTCTTCCGTAGGAGGGGCTTAGAAGGGTCCCGCGGCACTCCTTCTGGTGCGGGCTCTGCGGTCACATCATTGTCGGACAGGTCGGACGTGTTGTCTGATTTGGAGTCATCGCTGGTGACTGAACGACACTTGAGTCTGGGGATCTTCTTACAGAAGATGAAGTGGCTCCTGTGCAGTTCCAGGTACTTCTCTGACAGTCCATGTCCCATGTAGTGCTTCAGGATGGTCTTCTCCGATTTCATGACTGACTCACAACCTTTGATCATACAGGGGTACTGCAGAGGTAACTTCTTAGTGCACATAGCAGACGCCTCCACTTTAGATTTCAGGGATGGTTTTCCATACCTGACCCAGTGGCTCCTTGACTTGTTGACCTTCTTTGTGTGACTTGCCCTTACAACAACTTTCTTATTACTTTCAATATTCTCTTTCCCATCACTGGTCTTGGTAATTTGGTGAAGTATAGTCTTTTTTTGTTTTGTCCTATGTTTTAGCTGCTGATTTTTTAGTTTAGGCTTGTGCAGGTCCTGATGCTTTTTTAAGACGTGTCTAAGCAGGTTTGACTTTGTGGCGTAGGAACGGTCACATCCTTCAATCTCACATTTGAACGAGCCGTTTAACTGTGCAGCTCTGACCCGCTTTATATCTTTATGCTGTTCTCTAACGTGATTGATATACTTTTTAAACGCGGTGAAGGATTCTGTGCATCCTCGGTGTCCACAAACAAACTTGCCTAGTTTGATGCTAGACAGGAAGGTGGTGACCTTATCGAGACTGAACTCATGAACCTGAAGGTAATGCTGTAAAAGGCTAGGGACCTGTGGGAAAACACAACAGCAGTCTTTTACTTGGCATCTGAATTCAGATATTTGAGGGAACTCCACATCTGGCTCCTCCTGGGTGTGGTCCATCATCTCCTCCACAGGCTCACTGAGGTCCACCTCTTTGTTCACCTCTAATGCTGACAGAGCAGACTGGTGGACGGCTCTGTAGTGGAGGATCAGATTGTGCTGGATGGTGAAAGCTGCTGTGCAACCTTGGTGCACACAGCTATAGGGTCTATAGAGACTAGCGGTATTCCCCGATTTTGGCTTCTTTTCTTTAGTCCTCTTGGTAATTTGCATACTTGGCTTAACTGGAGGCTGCCTACTGGGAGTATGCTCTTTGTTAGGAGACCACGCCCCCCCTAAGGCCTGAGCAGCAGCAGACAAAGCATGGGTAAAAGGAAGCGACACTTTGGGCAAACTGGCTCCAACTTGCTGGCCCGCCATTGGCTGAGCGGTCACCTTGGGACAGCATCGATGCTGCTGCTGTGGCCATGGTGGTGCTATGGCCTGAAGGCCTAATGTGGAAGTCTGAACCTGCACTGGTGGAATTACTGTGTGGTTGTGCACGGAAGGGATAGAGGCTGCTTGCAAGGGATGGATGACTGTGGAACGATTGTCTTGTAGAGATTTGTGGTTAGTTAGGGTAGTGTTAGAACACAGCACAGAAGGCTGTGATGGGTACTCCTTCACTGAATCTTGGGGTGGATATAGATTAGCTCCACTCTCCACCTTTTTTCTTTCAGTCCGTTTTGGAGCAGGAGGACGGTGTTGTTTTTTCAGGGCTGCAAAAGCAGAGTCTTTTTCTTGCTTGCGCTTCAGATCAAGATCAGCAATTTCTTTAGCTGATAGTTTGTGGAATGATGTGTAATGAGCACGGAGGTTGGAGTTACGAGTGAATGCTTTGATGCATTTCTGACACTTGTAAGGAGCATAGAGGCCATATCGCTTTTTAACATCATTCACCATCTCAGTCGTGTAGCTGTGACTTTTTGACAGATGTTTCCACAGTGATTCACTGGAAACTGAGCTAAACGTGCAGCTCTCTTTCTCACAAGGAAATGGTTTGATGAAGGTAGTACATCTACGGAATTTGGGCTTTGGAGGTTCGGATACAGGGACTGGTTTTGGAGGTTTGGTTTGTGGAACAGGGACTGGTTTTGGAGGTTCGGTTTGTGGAACAACTACTGATTTCTGATCCTGCACTTCTCTAACCAAATCAAGTTTCTCAAATGCACTTTCAATTTCTGTGAAACACTGCAGCTGGTTGGTTGATAACGAAGATGGTTCAGGATCTGGATCGTTTAGAGGAAAGCCCATAGGGCTCAGTAGTGCTTGCTGCAGATCACTGGGTTCTCTGAAACTAGTAAAGCTTTGTGTGTTTAGTAGTCGTTCAATCTCTGCCGGGGTACCTGGGATGATCACCGAGTTTTCTTCACTAACTTGCCCTTGATTAGTCGATGCAGTCTTTGTATCAGTAGACACTGAATGTGACACCGATTTATGGGAAGAGTGTGAGGTCTGGTTAACAGATATCGGACTGGCTTTAGGGTTACTGTTGCCAGAATTACAACTATTCTGTCTACGCTGAAAATCTCCTGCCAAAATCTGGTCGCGCAATCTCTTTTTAACTTCCTGTTCAGTGATCACGCTCGGCAGCTCAACCTGATGGGCTTTTGGTGGTGTTAGACTGAACTGAGCAGGTAACACCGTTTGGGATGCTGAATTGGAATCTGTAGTGGATGGCTGAATAGTCGTCACAGGCGGACACCCTTCAGCATGAACTTCAGCAGGAGCAATGTGATTTGTGGTGACACTACCTTGGACTGCAGTGGAAGGGTTTTCAGTAAGGATTTGGGAAATAAGTGGGTCCGGGTATTCATTTCCAGCAAAAACATCAATACTTGGCTGAGGATAATGGGTTGAGTCATACACGTTATTTTCTCGCTTTAACAGGACGTTTTCTGTGTGCTGAATTACAGAACTACCCGGCAAACGCTCTGCAGCTCCAAAAGTAACTGAGGTGTTTTGGAACAATGTCTGGGAAACAGTGGGTCCAAAGAGTTCTGACAGGTTGGATTCAGTCATTATTTGTTTCAGAATATCATTGGACTCGTTTGGAACAGGCAGATCTTGTGCAGTAGCTGGAGTGCTCATTTCTGACTGGTTAGGTTTCTCCTGATAAATGGCAGCAGGATAGGATTGCTGTGGCTGGGAGGTCGTCACCGATTGCTCTGAATTGAGAAGATCAAGAAATGATTGCGGTAAGTCAGCGTTCAGCAAGCCCTCATTGTATGGTTTACAAACTGTACGTTTGGACAAGTGGCCTCCAAGGGATTTAGGATTATCAAACTGTCTAAAGCACCTGCGACAAAAAAATTTACCATCTCTAACGATGGCTGGCCACTTGATCCGTCTGGTTTTTTTGGGAAGTTTAGCAGAATTGTTTTCAGTAACAATGGGGCCATTTTGTGGTTGAATAGCACCTCTGTTTTGGCTTGCTTTGTCTGGCGGAGGGAAATGAGCTTCAGCAGGATTCTTCATTGCCTTTTTCCTTACTGCCGTCTTGGAGCGAGACACCACACCGCTCTCCATCTTCACTGTAAATCCTTGAAAGGTTTCACCCGGCTGGGACATTTCCTTTGGACCACTCATGTATGATGAAGGATGAGTCTGAACCTGACTGTCCATAAGTGCTGACTGCAAGGATTCTGCTGCTCTGGTCGTAGAGCATGATGGGACATTAACTTGCAGGTCAGTACTAGTAGAACCCATTTGTGGCATCATCTGCAGGTTAGATGGATAGCCCTGGGAAGACCCACAATATTGTATTTGCTCACTTCCCAATCCTGTCTGCCAGTTAATGCCAGGCACTTGCAGCTGTGGAGGTCCTGAATCTGCATTACTTCCCAACTGAGACACAACAATTGGATTTAAAACATTTGCCATTAGCAGTGTTCCATTTTGGTTAGGGGCAGGTGCGGAATGTACGGTAGAAACTGATTTTGTACCCATGTTGATATAGGGAGGTGTCTGGATCACATTCTGCCTCTGAATCCCACGAACTGGAACTCTGTTGGTCTGTGGGTTCTTGGACAAGGAGACAGAACCACGATGGCTGACAGACGATTTATTTGATGCTGGAGTGTAGGTTACCTTGATTTTAGTTCGAGCAGCTTTCCATTGCTCATAGAAGTCTGGATGAACTGTTTTCATGTGTTTCACAACACTTTTGTAGGAGCTGTAATGCCTTGAACATATCTCAAATGCACAGTGAAACCGCTCCCTAAGTGCAGGAGGGGCACCTGCGTTACTGGAACACATTACGGAGTTGTCTGCTCTTTTTCCTTGTGATGGCTGCTGAAGACTAGCTGTTGGGAGGGGGAGCTGTGACTTAGCTGGCTGTACACAGTTGTGTGGCTGTGATATTGTTGAGTTGCTACTGCACACTTCCCCTTTCTGCACTGGATATGCCATGGGAGTGAAACTACAAGTCTCATTCTTGCCATCACTACCATCACTAACAAGCATATGTGGCAGGTTTTGCAAGTTTTGATCTAATATGGTTTCAAGTGGAGGTACTGGTTGGGGTGGTCGTGGATATTCAACACAATGATGAAGCACATCTTTTCTATCAGGCTCAGTCATTTGGGAATGCATTGACTGAATCACAGACTTAGTTACACCTTCCGTTTTGGTGGCTGAACATTCTTGGGGTTTACATTTGACTCCACACTGCCCAACAGCTTCCAGAGATTCTTGAGATGATTTCAACAAGTTCTCAATCAGCACTGGTAGCCGTTTATGATCTGGATCAACACTGGTTCGAGTATTCCCATTCTCTTGAGAACTTTCTTGCTTGCAGGGAGCATTATTGGCAAGCAACTGTTTGATAAGGGAAGGACCAGGTTTTATACTTTGTTCAAGTAGTCCAGAAGATGAACCTTGATCTTCTGGAAGAGAATGTCTCTCTTGGTGTAAATCCAGTTGCTGTTGTGAATGGAATACCTTTCCACAGTCTAAAACTTTACAGGTGAAAGTTTTATAATGTTGTGCCTCGTGGTCATATAGCTTGAAAGCTGCATTGAAGACTTTCCCACAGTTGGGAAACATGCACCGAGCTTTAAACACAGAATGGGTTCTCTTGTGTATAAGGAGTTCGGTATTGGACAGAAAGCTCGCCTTACAGTTCACTTGTATACAGATGTAAGGCTTTGCACCACAGTGCACCTGTAGATGATCATTCAGGTGAGTGACGCTGATAAAGTGTCGACGGCAGTACTGACAAACAACCTTTTTCGTCTGCATTTCCAGGAAAGTCTTTGCTTCCTCGTTATCACCATGAGATTTAACATGTGCAATAAGATTTTTGAAAAATTTGAAGCTCCTCCTGCATTGTCCAACAGGGCACATGTTGTCCTCATTGCAGACCACTCTGATCGGTGTGTTAAGAACTGATTTCTTATTTTGTCTTAAGGAATCCCCATTTAGATGAAGGTTTTGTTGTGTTTTGGTCTGTAACGATGCAAGAATAGGGGCAGCTGTTTCAGGATTACAGAGTTTCTGTGTTGTTTTCATTGCGTGCAGCCTTTCCTTGCATGACTGTTTAACATGTGACGTTACATGTGGTACCAATGTCTCTTTTGAGGTAAAGGTCTGAGTACATATTGGGCAGGTGTATATTCCATCGCTTACATGAGTCGGTGCATGGCGTACAATCCTGTGGCCTAGGAACTCTTTGTCACACAGCACGCAGTACTGCATGTAGGCCTGCCAGTTCCGAAACCTGGCCGATATGAAACCCTTTTCTCTCAGCTTCTTCATTTCTCTGTTCTTCCGTTTCCTGTCTGTGACGTCTTTAAGGTCACAGGTGCCACTAACCATGTGGTCTGCGGGGTTATTAAATCCAGTCAGACTCATGAAGTCTTCCTCTTCTTCAGGACTCTCAGTGTCATTGAGCGAGTCGATAGATGACACTATTGAAGCTTCTTCACCCATCAGTGCCAGACACTGACGCTTTAGTGTTTTCCAATCCCAGAACTCCGGGTCAAAGGGCCACTGGGTTTTCAAAACAAGCATGACTTCACAGCGTAGTGAGTTAGCAATGGGCAAATCCTCCTCCTCTAGTTTCTGATCTGGTTCATTGTACAGAGTCTCTACAGCATAGTATGAATCCACCGTAGGCTCCAGGAGGAACTCGGTCAGCTGACAGGCTCGCTTTACTTCCAGGTCAGTTGGAAGGAGGCAGGAGATCGTTTTACACACAGCTTTTGTATTTCCATCACGTGACTCCATCCGTAGAGCTCTTATGCACATTTCAATGCAGACTGACAGGCCAGCGCTGTCAACCTACAAAACAAAAGAAAAAAATAAATCAGGAAGCTAAATTACTTAAAGCAGCTGCCAAACACACTCAAACCTGGACTGAAACCCACCAAAATACTTTAAAGAGCAGCTGACCATTAATGAAGGAGTACAGTACCAGTGAAAAGTCTGGACACATCTACTCATTAAAAATGAATGGGTAGGTGTGTCCAAACTTTTGACTGGTAGTGTAGCTCATTCCTTCCTGATGAAACGACCAAGTTAGCGCCCACATCTCTCATGACCTTTGACCTCAACTTGGATCTAACCTAAATGCAGACCCACCTGAAGATCACTGTATGTTTGTGATGTAGGACTATTGCATTAGATCCTTCTGACAAGAGCTGTGCGATATGACGACGTACACTCGTGAAAAAATTAGGACACCCCTTTAAATATTCAGTTCTTTATTAAGAGATGTTCACGTATCTATGTCGAACCTTACTTTTGTTTTTATTTGCTTTTCGTGAAATTTATTTTAGCCATTGTAAGTGGGAATGAAAGTGGGGGTGTCCTAATTTATTCCTCACTATTAGTTTAGAATTACATTTTACAGAAAATTTGAAAAAAGTCCAATTCATTTTTAATTGTTTAGTTGTATTATGTGAATCTCCCAGTATTTTTAACATTGATATTAAATATCCATATGTTCAAATATGTTAAAAAACAAAACACAGGCTTATACAGGGTGTCCTAATTTTTTCAAATGACTGTATATCGGTGGCGCGATAAAAAACGTCTACCGTTTCATATAAAACTGCATCGTTTATATCGGGATTTAAGAGACATACCCGTTTCTACTTGTCACCACCCTGCCTCTCCCCCACAGTACCCCAGGTGCACCACAGCAGCTAACTGCAAGCTAATGTTTTGCCGCTACTTCTGTGCCAGCCAGAGATGTGGGACTTTTTCCCCACTGTGCTGTGTCAGAGAAGATAGTCATTTTAATTGGAGGCAAGTCATATTAACCCTCTGAGTGTGTGAATGTGCGTGCCCCTAGTGGCAGAGCGCAGCGCTAAGCCTGTCATCTCACTGACATGATCGGCTCCTTTCAGGATTTGTACCGATTTTCCAGTTTCAGAAGGTGGCAGACATCCGTTGGAGGACTCAATGGATGACACGTAATACACCAAAGAAGATCTCTTCATTTCCTTTTCCTGTTTTTAGCATTTTAGCCCAGAAAGCTAATATGGCTGCGATTGGTCACCGTCACTTTGTTGGCTTTGTACGCAGAAAATAGCCACGGGATACAAGTGAAATTTATGTGGGATAATCATAAGACTTTGTAGATGTGGTAGAGACCGTGAATGACCGACAAACGCAAAATAATGACCACGATGGGTGAAAATGCAGCAACCACGCCAGCCAGCCAACTGCCCTTTGTCAAAAGTGAGGAATTTGTTTTTTTTAATGTACTGATTTCTTGTTCATATACTTTGAAGATGATGAAGTACCTCTGTACAAAAAAAACGGTGTCAAAAGACTGAACCATTCTTTGTGTAAATATGCCCAAAGTCCAGTTTTGACTGAGTTATGGAATTTAAAGAGATGCCTCAACAATATGCAAATTAGATGCGTAAATTGATTCCTATCTCAAACTTTGGATCATATTTTACATCTTTCTAATTGACAGTAAGCCATTATCTCTTACCACTTTGAAGTTATAGCCTTGGAAATCTGAACTATTTTCTTGACAAAAAATATTTACCACTCTTGACCACGAGGGGTTATGTTGCAATTCAGTGACAGATACACTCAAAAGGTTAACACCATCTCTCTAATTATAAGATGGCAAATACTAAACAACGATGCTAACTCTTCGCTAACAGGAAACATTATAGTGTATCAGACCATCGTTCTGGTTTAAATCACTGCTGAGTTTCTTAATTTTGTCTGGAAAAAAAAAACATTACTAAAGCTGTAAAAGTGCATGACAACGACCGCATACACACTAAATAATTTTAAACGTGTTGGAGGAACAAACTGGCTCTTAATGTAACTTGATTTCTTATTTTTAATTTGTCCAGTAGCGATAAAGAATGAAGTGTCGCTAGTCCAGCAAAAGCTAGCAGTACTCAAATACTTTGCAAGCAGTTCCATGAACTGGTCAGTCACAGAGCAACTCATTCCGGCTTGGACATCGCCTGGGTTAACAAGGTCAGGAGTTCCTGGCAAGCGGAAGGCAAATTACAGAGCTGCGTGGAGGAATCTGATCAGACCTAAATGAAACAGTCATTGTCGCCCCCGACAGACTGCTATGATGATGATGAAGTCATCTCAAATGTACATTAAAAACAATTTTATAACACTGCAAAATTAAGAGGGAAAAAGTGCATAAAATTAATGACGGATGAATGTTGTGGCGGAGTGGTTAGTACTGCAGCAGCACAGCAACTCACCCTTGGCCGGGGAAACCTGGGTTCGATCCCAGCCCCCGACCAACAGTGATCTGTGTGGAGTTTGCATGTTCTCCCAGTGTCTGCGTGGGTTTACTCCAGGATTTCTCCGGTTTCCTCCCACATGCCACAAACATGCAAGTTAGGTTAATTGGCATCAAACTGGGGATTCTAAATTGTCCTTAGGTCTGACTGTGAGAGTGAATGGTTGTCTGTCTCTCTGTGTTGGCCCTGTGATGGACTGGCAATCTGTCCAGGGCCCTGCCTCTCACCGAAAGATGCTGGGATAGGCTCCAGCCCCCCGCGACCCAAAAAGGCTTAAGCGGAAGATGATTGATGGATGGATGATTTTTTTTTAGTATGTAATTTAAAATGTAGAAAAAGAGATGGTCCTTTTAATTGGTTATCATATATAAACTATAGAATTTACAGAAAATGTATATCGTGATATCGTTATAGTCAAATAAATTACTTATATCGTGACATGAAATTTTGGTCATATCGCACAGCCCTAATTCTGACTAGCTGGGATGAGCTAATTAACTCAATTTATAGATGCAAAGTTATAGTTCCAGTACTACATGATCTACTGTATATATGTATGTAACAATGCAAATATTCAAAATTAATAAAAGTGTAAATGTGTAAATCAACTGTCCCGGATAGAAGCCAACTTTACTGTCATTTGGTCCATACAGCCAATCATGTACAGTAGAATGAAATTACGTTTCTCCTATCTACAATGTTAATCGCATCTTGAATCAGAGGGGTCGCTGTTGTGCAAGGCGCTGCCACAAACAAACAGAGCAGTGTAATGTGTACTTACTTCTGACTGGACGACCTTGATGAAGAACAGGATGTGAGAGACGGTTTTGGACAGCAAAGACATCTGACGGCATCTGTCCAGGAAGACCTGCTCTGATGGCTCCAACCGCTTCAGCAGCTTACTCCAGAACAGAGTCAGCTCCCTGGTAGAAACACACTATTTTTAATATTGTCTTCTTCATTGGCCACTATTGGTTCTACTCAGTCTAAGACGGAAGACTTGAAATGCATCCTCTTTAATTTCACATTAAGATGCTTCCAGGTTCAACAAGAACAGAATCAACATATTTAAAATAGAACAGGCTTTTTTGTCATTGCACAGTTGTAAAGTAAAACAAAATTGTATTTCCTAACAATGATACAGGCCTGTTTCACAATAAAGCAGGACAACTAAAATCCTTCTCACTTACAAAGCTCTAAACAATCGGGCCCCTTTTTAATAATAATAATAATAATGCATCGGTTTTATATAGCGCTTTATCATATATACTCAAAGACACTTTACAATTAGGTACATTATTCATTCACTCCAGACAGACAATGGTAGTAGCAAGCTACTACTGTAGCCACAGCTGGCTACAGTAGTAGCTTGCTACTACCATTGTCGGGTTACCATCGGGTTGTTAGATGACCTGCTCTACCCTCCTGAGCCATTGCCAACCTTTTCTTCACTCTCAATGAAATATTTTTGCTGGTCATTAACATCCGTTTGTTCTCTCCCATAGGTTGAGTCCCCGTTGTGCTGTTTGCTCTCTACATGTCTGTTCTTTTCTTCTTCTTCTCCATTCCCTCACCCCCCAGCCAGTCGCAGTAGATAACTGCCCTTCCCTAAGCCTAGTTCTGCAGGAGGTTTCTTCCTGTTAAAAGGGAGTTTTTCCTCTCCACCATCGCCGAGCACTTGTTCACAGGGGATTGTGGGGGTTTCCCCAACAGTTGAAAGTGCTATGACTGTTGTTGTGAAATGGTGCTATATAAATAAAGTTGAATTGAACTAGCCAAAATTTATGTAATTCCCTTTAGCAAAGCAACTTTATACATTTGATGCACCTTGAATCAGTACACAGAAGGTTTTGTAACTAGCAGTTCCGTAAAAATTTTTTGTGATCTCTCAACACGTTACAGCAAATAATGTATTTTAAAATCTACAGATTCAAAATATGCATCTGTACACATTTTAATTGTTTTACCTTTGCCCAATTGTTAATCTCATAAAATCACTGGAAAATTATATAGATCCACGTTCCACCATAACATCATACCTGCCAACTTTTAAAACCTGAAAAGCCTAGTAGCTAGCCAGGGTCCAGGGACTGCAGGCCCCGGTAGGTCCAGGACAAAGTCCTGGTGGGGGGGTTCAGGGGGGCAAGCCCCCTGACGCCAAACAAATATTAGCATTAAATCAAGTTAAAATGTGGCTAACAACCTCATATTTCTTCAACAATCATGTTTCTATTTTCCTTAAATTGTCAATGCAGATATGCTGATGGAAGAGATCAAGGACAAACTCTTATGATTATGTACTAATATTCTCTTAGTACATAATCATGCATTTAACAAATGTTGATAAATGACATTTCTCTTGACCTTTTCCCTCAGCAAATGTCAAATTTTCACCCTTGAGCGAATAATAATTCCTGGAAATGCTTTGAAGTATTCCTCACGAAAAGACTGTAATTTTCGTTTGGGTTTCACGCTCATTTGTGATTTTTCTCCAGCAGATTCAATGATGAAAACACATACAATGCTGACCTAATTCCTTCGCAATTCCAAATGGAAACAATGGCTCAGACCTCTCGCACATGCGCAATACACCTACAGGAAGCAGTGCCGATTGCCTTTGTTCTAAATTTAGATACGATTCCTAGCGATCTCGTGTTTGGAATTGCTTTCGTGTTTTTTTTTTTACGATTTAAAATTTTTGACTGAATTTTTAGTGAAAACCCGTAATTTTGATTAATAAAGTCGTAACCCGGAATGGGGTCTTGAAAACCGTAACCATTACGGCAAAACCGGAGTAGTTGGCAGGTATGCAACATCAATAAACCAATACATGGCACTATTTGTAATTTTTTTGTGTCCCATATGCAAGCATTACATTGAGAAATTTTATACAAATGAGAAAAATAACACTGTTACCAGAATCCTGAGGGCTGCAACTATGCATGTTAGTGACTCTTTAGGGACTCTGTGTGAATCAGCTTTACAGTGGGTCTAGCATTTTTTTTCCCCTACTGTGATTTCCCAAGGATGTTACATGATGTTTAATTGTCCCGTCCTGCAAGCAATGATCCATAAGTAATGCATAAAGCTCTTTCTTGTTGGCAGAAATTTGGCCAACTTTCAGAGGATGCTTATATTTTATTAATGTCTCATTTTGTAATTTGAATTATAAAACACCTTGAATTTTCTAAATTTTAGTGTAACACATGTATTACACTAAAGTTTCGAAAATTCAAGGTATTTTCAATAAACACAAGGCCTAAGGTGTACTTGAAACAGGACTACATATGAGCATGCACAAAATTTTATGGAATCAGTTTCTTTAACTGAACCTTGCAAATGAAGTTCTATACAGATTTTAACCATATTGTAGAAGAGCTTGGAAATGAAGAGGCGATCTGGTTTATAAGCAAAGCTTTAATATTCAGCTCTTCTAACAAGTCTCATCTGGTGCAGAGAGTGGCAGAAGGGATAAGAGACAGAATCTCTCCAACTCACTGATTTTATACATGCACACAACAAAAGACATGCATAACAAAGGCTGACATCCCTCATTATCTTAATCCCCCCATTGTCTTGGTATTTCCTCTCCTCGCCTTGGGGGGTGAGGGTGGCTCCTCCGGTCTCCTCCGCCGCATCCGGGAACGTCTCTGTTCTTCGCTCGGCGGGTGAGAGTCCTTTGTCCTTTCAGAGGTGTGAAGTTCTTTACATATGTAATTACCAAACATTTCCACATACTTCAACATATGTAGTTATGGAATATATGGTTAATATAGACCACAGGCCCCCCAAACAACTAAGAAAGGACAACAGAAAGGTTCACAGTCTAGGATAGTTATTACGACATACTACGTGTTACAGCTGTTGCCACGGAAGAAACTTTCCAGCAGCCATGCTCCTAAGAGAGTTCAGTGGTAAACATAGCAGCATAGTAAAATCATAAGTCAGTCCTAAACTGTTGCAGCACAATTAGTGAATAATTGTGGAGTGGTTGGTGTCAGTCCCTGTGCAATCTGGGTTTAATTATTCTCCCAAAACTGCTGTAGGTTGGTTTAGGTGTCCCGCTGGGACCTTCTTGTGAGGAATCTGCAGTGTGTGAAGGAGAGAGGTTATTTGTTCCCTGCCTGGGGGCTGAGTCTTTTCTCTTGGGGGGTCTACCTCGCCGAGGTGCTCTCGCCAACTGTGCAGGTTCGTCTTTCAACAAGAAGGCAGGTTTAAGTCTGTCAATGCTGACTGTTTCTTTTCTATCCCCATAATCAAGCACAAAGTGTTTATCACCATGTTCCAGCACTCTGAATGGCCCATCGAATGCTGGGCGTAAAGTTGGTTTTAGAGCTTCATGCTTAACAAAAACAAACTCAGCGTTTTTTAAAGTTTGAGGGACAAAAACCCGTGGGAAGGAGTGATGAGCTGGACCGGGGAGAGAGTTCGGTCTGTTGTTGCCTAAAAACCTTGGGACTGGAAGGCGCCCTGGCTCTGGGTTCTCTGGCAAAAAATCACCTGGGAGCCTGAGAGGTTGTGCAAAAACTAACTCTGCGGGAGAGGC
This sequence comes from Pholidichthys leucotaenia, assembly GCA_020510985.1. NCBI lineage: Eukaryota > Metazoa > Chordata > Actinopteri > Cichliformes > Pholidichthyidae > Pholidichthys > Pholidichthys leucotaenia. Next base: position 32,158,098 of record CM035842.1, on the reverse strand, counting down.
GTCTAGATCCTCTTTAGGTGCAGCACGCAACCCCAATAAAACCCAGGGAAGTTTATTTACCCAATTTGTGTCCGTTAGTGAGGCTCTGAGGGCAGCCTTTAGAGACCTGTGAAAACGCTCGCATAACCCATTAGCCTGAGGGTGATAAGCGGTGGTGCGATGAATTGTTGCCCCTAAGCTGTTGGACATGGCTGACCAGAGCTTTGAGACAAATTGAGGCCCCCTATCGGACGTGATGTCCGATGGGACGCCGAAACGTGCCACCCAGTTTGTCAAAAAAACGCGAGCGACTTCCTCCGCTGTGGTTGCCGCTAGAGGGACTGCCTCTGGCCAGCGTGTGGTGCGGTCTATCATTGTTAACAGGTGTGTGAAACCTTGGGAGGAAGGTAGTGGCCCCACAAGATCGACATGAACGTGGTCGAACCTTCTAGCAGGGATTGGAAAAGGCTCCAGAGGGGCTTTTGTGTGTCTGTGTATTTTGGCGCGTTGACAAGAAATGCAAGTTTTTGCCCATTCTTTTACGTTTTTGCGCAGGCCTGGCCACACAAACTTTTCGGCGACCATTTTAACCGAGGCGCGCACACCTGGGTGCACGAGGGAGTGAATTGCGTGAAAAATGCAGCGGCGCCATGTAGCTGGTACTAATGGGCGAGGTCGGCCGGTTGAAACATCGCATATTAGGGGGGGCACGCCGTCGCGTAAACCCTTTTTCTCCAGCCTTAACCCTGTTGGTCCAGACAGGAGTGCGCGCACGTCCGCGTCACTGTTTTGTTCCTCCGCCATGGCTGCATAATCTATCCCTGCATGGATAGGTGCTGCGTATGTGTCTGCGTTAGTGAAGAGTTCTGCTGCTGAGGCAGTATAATCTGTCTCCCCGCGCTCTGGTGGTGTCACAGCGTGAGAGAGACAGTCCGCTACTACGTTAAGTTTGCCTGCCACGTGTCGAATGTCTGTGGTGAACTCTGAAATCGCAGCTAGCTGTCTTTGTTGCCTGCCTGACCATGGTTCTGAAATTTTAGCCATAGCAAAGGTGAGCGGTTTATGGTCTACAAAAGCCGTGAAACTCCGCCCTTCTAACCAGAACTGGAAGTGGCGGATGGATAAATGAAGCGCCAGCAGCTCTCTGTCAAAAGTGCTGTATTTGCGTTCAGTTTGGTTTAGCGATTTGCTAAAGAATGATAAAGGTTGCCAGACCCCGCTGACAAGTTGTTCTACAACTGCCCCTATGGCTAGGTCTGAAGCATCTGTGGTTAGTGCAATGCGGGCCAAGGGATCTGGGTGAACTAACAATGTGGCGTTAGCTAGGGCGCTTTTTACTTCCGCGAAAGCGCGTTCACGCTCCGGGGTCCATTCGACCGCGTTGGAAGCTTTCTTTTTTTTGAGCGCGTAATATAGGGGCTGCATGAGCTGAGCTGCGTGGGGGAGGAAGCGGTTGTAAAAATTAACCATCCCTAAAAATTCCTGTAGCGATTTGACCGTTTGTGGCCGTGGAAAACTTTCTATCGCATGAACTTTGTCTGGGAGTGGAACTGCCCCCTTCGGAGAGACTTTGTGTCCTAAAAAATCAATTTGTGACACGCCGAATTTGCATTTGGCTGGATTGATTATTAGCCCGTGCTCTTCTAGCCTCTGAAAAACCGTAGTGAGGTGCTGCTCGTGTTCTTCCTCAGGCGAGCTGGCTACCAGCATGTCGTCGAGGTAGACGAAAACAAAAGGGAGGTCGCGTAGGACCGCGTCCATCATTCGTTGAAAAGTTTGAGCAGCGCCTTTGAGGCCGAAAGGCATTCGCAGGAATTCAAAAAGGCCGAAAGGGGTTATTACCGCTGTTTTAGGAACGTCTTCTGCTCGGACTGGGACTTGGTGATAACCGCGGACTAAGTCTATTTTTGAAAAAATGCGCGCACCCGCTAGATGTAGTGAAAAATCTTGGATGTGAGGGATTGGGTAACGGTCATGCGCTGTAGCGTTGTTTAATCTGCGGTAATCTCCGCACGGTCTCCAAGAACCGTCGGATTTCGGAACCATGTGAAGTGGTGAGGCCCAGGGGCTCTTCGAGCGTCTAACAATGCCCAATTTTTCAAGAGTTGTAAACTCGGCCCGTGCTATGTTGAGCTTGGCCGCGTCCAAGCGACAAGCTTTGGCAAAAACGGGAGGTCCCGTTGTGGGAATGAAGTGTTCAACCCCGTGTTTAGCCGCAGTGGCTGAGAATTTGGGGACTGTGAGTGCTGGAAATTGGGTGAGGAGTTGCTCAAACTTACCTCCTGCTGTGGTGATGTTGGCCTGCACAGGTGGTGGAGAAACTCGGGCTGAGCATGGAATAGAAGCAAAGGACAGTGCATTAACCAGGCGCCTATTTGCTAGATCCACTAATAACCCATGTGCACACAAAAAATCTGCGCCTAATAAGTTAAAACTCACCACTGCTACAACAAATGTCCATCTGTAGCTGTGGCCGTGGATGAGGAGGTGCAGGCTCTTTTCGCCGAACGTGTCGATGCTAGAGCCGTTGGCTGCCATGGCTCCGTTGCCCCGGGTGCCCGTGGCTGGATCTGCGTGGGAGGGCATGACGAAACTCAGCTGGGCTCCTGTGTCGATGAGGAACTGCTTGCCTGAGTGTCCATCCGTCACGTACAACAGCTTGTTTTTCTCGCCGAGAGCCGCTGCCGTTAACGGCTCTCGGCTTTGGCGTTTAAATTTGCAGGGGGGGGAACGCATTTGTGAGCCTTCTCGGCGAAGCGGTGGTGGTAATAACAAACATCGCTCCGTCTGTTACGTCTTGGCCGTGTCGCTGTCACCGTGGGCTGGGTCTGCTCCGTGGGTTGTGGCTCCTCGCGGCTCGGGGCGTCAGCGTTGAGGTCTGCGGATGTTGCTGTGGGTGTCAGCTCCCTGCAGGCGTTGACAAGCCGATGAGCTTCATTGGCCAGCACGCGGAAGTCTTGGTGGTTGTTGCACTTCATGCTGGCGAGTGTCCCTCTCATGTGTGGCGGCAGCGTGCTGAGGAAAATAAACTGGAAGAGGAAGTTGTCATTGTCCTCCTCTTTGAGCTGTAGCAAATCCTCCATGACGGCCTTCGGTTTGCACCCTCTGTGGCCGTAGACCGCCAGGATCTTCTCGGCTCTCTCTTCCGCTGATGGGACGTAGTTCGCCACGATGGTAGCTTTGAGCGTCTCGTATTTGTCCCGGGCCGGTGGTCGCCGGATCATGCTCCGCACACACTTCGAAGTGGCGGCGTCGAGTTTGGAGATGATATGATAAAATTTGGTGTCATCAGCCGTGATGCCCGCCAGTGCAAATTGGGCTTCAGCCTGCTGAAACCAAGAGGCGGGGTCTTCTTGCCAGAAGTCTGGCAGCTGGACAGCGACGGCATTCGTGCACACCATCACTGTTGTGCCCGCCGGGTGAGAGTGCCTTGCCTCGGCTCTCGCGGCGGTGCTGGTGCTCGGTTGAGCCCTCTCAATCTCTTCTGCCGGGGGGGGGGGGGGGGGGGGGACAGTTGTCCATCTGCTCCCTCGTCTGCGTGGCGGCTGGCGTCTGCCTGGGTCGCCGCGGATGAGTCGATTGCAGGGGAACGCCTCCGGTCCATACTCGCGTCAAGGTCACCAGTGTAGAAGAGCTTGGAAATGAAGAGGCGATCTGGTTTATAAGCAAAGCTTTAATATTCAGCTCTTCTAACAAGTCTCATCTGGTGCAGAGAGTGGCAGAAGGGATAAGAGACAGAATCTCTCCAACTCACTGATTTTATACATGCACACAACAAAAGACATGCATAACAAAGGCTGACATCCCTCATTATCTTAATCCCCCCATTGTCTTGGTATTTCCTCTCCTCGCCTTGGGGGGTGAGGGTGGCTCCTCCGGTCTCCTCCGCCGCATCCGGGAACGTCTCTGTTCTTCGCTCGGCGGGTGAGAGCCCTTTGTCCTTTCAGAGGTGTGAAGTTCTTTACATATGTAATTACCAAACATTTCCACATGCTTCAACATATGTAGTTATGGAATATATGGTTAATATAGACCACAATATTTAGATTAAAATATTTGAGCTCAAAGTTATTACCTGGGGCAAACTGTTCAATATTGTAATTACTTCAGACGTTACTTAAAAGACAAACAGAAGGATACTTGCCTTTTTCTGTGATACCCATGGCAACTGTCTCAAAATGGTTTGAATGAATTCATGAATGAAATCATGCCTAATTTTTTCGAACTCCTGTGCTATATTTTTTTATGCTTCATTGAGCTCATTGATCCAACTTGAGTAGAAGGAATCAACATCATTTAGCTGGCTTTCCACTGAAAAGGTACCAGGAACTAATAAGGGGGACAGGAACTTCTTCAGGGGAAATCATACAGAAATGATGATGCACAAAATGGGATAAACTTGCCACCGTTGTTGTCTTCTAATTGTGGAGAGGAAAGATTTGTAAAATAAATAAATATGCCAGATGACTAAAGAGAAAAGTTAGTCCAGCTTCACCTCTACATGCCAGATGGCTGCTGTGACAAACTGCATTAACAGAACTGATGGATTAAACAGCATGAGTATTTGTGGCCAAATGGTATCTCGATTGGTGTTTATCAAAGTTATTTCAAGCTAAATCAACTTCCATTCTGAATGAAGCCGAGATGGTGTATGTATTCCACTAATCCCAGTTGATGCACATTCAACACATACCCACAAGCAATGATGGGCAAGTTACTAAAAAATAGTAACTAATTAGTTACTAGTTACTTCTTTTCCAAAGTAATTGAGTTACTTTACCAATTACTGCATGATTAAAGTAACTAGTTACTTGGGAAAGTAACTTTCACATTACTTTTAAATGCATACTTAAATCATCTTGCACACCTAGCAAGATAATTTAATGGATTACATTATGGGCTTATTAATAGGGGTGGGTTTAAAAGATTGATACAACGATCTGTATCGATCCACGTTCGAGCCGAGATCAATCCACAAAATCCACGGATCGATCTTTTAATATAATGCTTTTACGTCTGAATGTCTGAGTCTGATCACGTCAAAACCAGGTCAGTGAGCCAGAAGCGGCAGCGAAGAACCAGAAACACCCAGCGTGCTAACAGAGCTAACAATAAACGGAGATGCTGGTTCTTTTTCTGTGGTGTTAAAACGGTTCTCATCCGGCAAGAGTTCCCTGCAGCGCATGGGCACGGCTTTACTTCTGTGTTTACATGAGCAGAGTTGTTGGCATGCTTGTCTCTTAATTTATCAACAAAAGTCACCATAAAGACTATCCTCAACAGTTACCAAATATTTATTAATTCAAGGAATCTCTTGTTTGTGCGTTTGTGTTCCGCGCATATCTCCCAAACTGTTCGTCGGACCAGCCTCAGATTTCACATGTGCTTTGCTGAGGTCATGAGGGTGTGCATGCCCGAATTTCGGCCTCCCCAGATATGCGGAGGAGGGGACATCTTTAATGAACGCCCATAGCTCTCCTATGGGCGTTCATTAAAGATTTCCCCTAGCTACGACATGGCTATGACATCATATGACTCACTCTGACATCAAAGGTCAAAGGCAGGCATCACTGAACGAGTGGTGATGTCAAAGATCAAAGGCACGTTTCACCACGGTTACTGTTGCCATGGTAACCATGTCAAAGATCAAAGGCAGGCATCGCCATGGTTGCTGTTGCCATGGTAACTATCTTTCTACGGGCATGCTTACACTTGGTTTCTATGGGCATGCACGGGTATGCACTAGTTTTTCATAAAGCGGGGATAAACGGTTTTGTACTACATGCAGCGGTGTGTTGGAACAAAGTCGACAACTGATAAACACTTCAAACGGAAAGTGCACGGAGACTGGCTGAAACTCGTGAACAGAGAGGGAGACTTGCAGCTGCTGATATTGTAAAGTAAAATATCATTTGTTTTAACATTTGTGTCGTAAATTAATAATTTATCCGGCATGGTGTTTTCTTTTACAAACTATGGATACAGTAGTTAACTGTTAGTTAAGCGCTGTGAATAAATGCAGAATAAAGGTATATTTTATGAGATTATGGACTTCTAGCACTTAAGTGAAAGATTTGAAGATAATAAATCACAATAAAATGAAAATGGCAGAATTAATAAAGGCTGCAGTACGAGCTATTTTTACTCAAAACTAAAATGGACAAATCTTCCCAGGAAATGAATTGAAACCCTTTTCAAAAACTGAAAGTTAATTTGTAGTTAAAATATAAACGAAAAATAAAAGAAGCTAAATTATTAAACTCGACTGTGGTGTGGAGATTGAAAATATGATTAATTTTACTGTGAAATCTATTCTCTTTTCATCTCCCCTTCAGATCTGTGAAGACTGGGTTTCCACACCAAGATCCATCCTGCACTGAGACCTTCTGAAGGGAAGAGGTTGTCAGTGGAGGACCATCCCCGTTTCGTTGTGGATTTCAGCACAGAAGAAGAAGACCTCAAATTTTTCAGGGTCTTGGTTTGTAAATTCAAGATTTAAGAAGGTGCTGCCATAATTTTCTCCATACTTTAACATGCATCCAATGCAGTTTAGTTGTTGTAATGACTAATTCTTTTACTACTTTTTTAATTTAAGTTCTCAGCAAGAATACAATGTAGGTCATTTTTTTGACAACTTCACTGAACATTTAATTCTACATAAATCACTGTTTAACAGGAACTTTTTGGCAATCCTGTGCTTTTCTTGTGGTGTTGCATAGAACAGTACCACTAAACTATGGAAAAAGCAGCTACTTTAAAATCTGTACTTCCTCACACAACTTTCAGTGCGATGTCAACTTTGTGGAAAAGCTTATACAAATTCAGGCTTTTCGGGCCACAACAATCACAAAAACAGCTGACGAAATCCTGGAGGGACTGAAATACAGTGAGATTATGTCTACATGCTTAATGCATTGAATCTGTTTCCTTACTCTGGGTTGTTAACTTGACACTACACATCCTTTGCACTAAAGAAAGCACTTGTGAGCATTATGTGAACTCAAAAGTTAAATAATAAAAAGTGCATTATTGTAACCGATTTTGGGTCAGTTCTTTAAGTGATAATTTGTGACCCGTACTGGCAAAATGAGTCAGAATGTGCACTGCATCATTACGAGCTGCAGGCAGGAGAAGTCATAAATCATGACTCTTTGTTTGCTAGCGGCAAGTCACAGGAAAAAACCATGAGTGCCTGCTATCATTGGAAAGCTTAGAAAACGTACTTTCTAAAAATATACACTACCGTTCAAAAGTTTGGGGTCACTTAGAAATTTCCTTATTTTTGAAAGAAAAGCACTTTTTTTTTCCAATGAAGATAACTTTAAACTAATCAGAAATACACTCTATACATTGTTAATATGGTAAATGACTATTCTAGCTGCAAATGTCTGGTTTTTGGTGCAATATCTGCATAGGTGTATAGAGGCCCATTTCCAGCAACTATCACTCCAGTGTTCTAATGGTACAATGTGTTTGCTCATTGCGTCAGAAGGCTAATGGATGATTAGAAAACCCTTGTGCAATCATGTTAGGTCTGCAATGCTGTAATTGCTGCAAATGGAGGATTCTTTGACGAAAGCAAAGTTTGAAGGAAAAAATTATTATTTCAAATACAAATCATTATTTCTAACCTTGTCAATGTCTTGACTATATTTTCTATTCATTTTACAACTCATGGTGGTAAATAAGTGTGACTTTTCATGGAAAACACAAAATAATTGTCTGGGTGACCCCAAACTTTTGAACAGTAGTGTATATGTTTTTGCGGAAGACGTAACTCCCAACTGATCGAACGCTTAAACCTAGCCATCAGCCATAAATCGTCTTTTTCCGGTTCACTTTTTGCACACTTCTTCAAAAATGATATTTAATTTGTAGGGTCTTTCAATACAGAATATGGAAAAAACATTACCTCAGTTTTGATAATTTCCTCAAAGTGACTCATTTTGCCAGCACGGGTCACATTTATGTAGTAAAGTTGGAGTATTCTTGGTACAATTTGCAGCATTAGGTCTCGAAGATTTTTTTCCTGGCAAGTAAAATTGGCTATTAAAATGGTAATTTCCCAGAATGAATCGGGATTGGATTTGAATTGATTCAGAATCTCAACAATCGGAATTGAATAGATTCTGGAAAATGGGGATTGCTCCCAGCCATACTTATTAATGTCAGGCTGAAAACAGACTGTTTCAGACAGAGCTTTTAGAACATGTTCAGTCTGCTTTATCCTGCCTTGAGAGCTCTTGTGGGAAAATCTGAAGAAAATCAACATGATATTGCCAGTAATTTCCTCATTTTGGAGTGAGAGTTGGCAACATTGCATAAAGCCGTCCATGTTTATCTTACCTTTATGATATGGATTTAATCCGATGTGCAGTGATCCAAAGAAAATGTCCATTATCCACAGTCCAAATGTCTGCTGTGACAGAGACATGATCCAGTCCCTCAAATTCCTTTTGGAGATCAAAGTCCATTTTTGAACAGTCTTTATCCAGGTAGCAAGTAAATGTGTTTTAACTTCAGTGGATCACAGTCTCAGCTGTCTGATGGAAAGTGACTTATCACGTCTTCAGTCTGTAACGACGTATCTGGCAGTCAGTCGTTTTAACTCCTGCTGAGTCACAAACTGTCCCGATGTATGCCTGTGCTTGAAATCCAGCCGTGGCTGTTCAGATAGCATAGATCCACTAACACGGTGTTGTTAGCATAGCTAGCCGTTACTTAGCACTAGCTTTGTTGCTGTTTTCAAGCACTTCAAGACTGCAGTGGGTCTCAACTGGCACTTTTTTTTTTTCCCCGCGTATAAAAAACTAAAGGAAAGGAAAGGAAAGGAGGTTTGAGCCCTTTTGCAATTTGCTGTAATGCTTTAATGTTTTTATGTAAAGCACTCTGAATTGTCTTGTACAGGAAATGTACTATACACAAACTTACCTTAGCTTGCAGCCCACCAACATGCTTTTGTCCTTAACTGCGACAAAGGAAAAATAATCTGTATTTCCACAAAAACAAAGTAGCTTCATCTTTTCCTCCACTCAGTAGTGAAGACTTGGCTCTCTGCAAAAGGTCATGCCAACCGACAGTTTGTCTCAGCTACGGTAGGGTCAGTTTGTATATTCATTTATTTGTGCTAAATATATCCATATTAATAAAACGAGTAGCGCATCTCATCAAATTTCAGTAACTAAAATGCATTACTGAATTTTTAAACGGTAATTTCGTTACACAGCACGTTACTGCAAAAGTAGTGTTATAGTGACGCGTTACTTTGTAATGTGTTACTTCCAACACTGGCCACGAGTAACACCGCTTTTCTTCATGTGACTTTTTTGTGACTGATGGAACAGAAATGATTGAAATTCAATAACATGTTCATGAGCAAAGTCCCGTTTCTGTAACAGTATGCTCAATAAAATGATCTACATACCCGAGACTGGCAAATTTGTTTAGTTATACCCAATTGTGCCTAATGTCACTATTTTGCATCATAGCTAAATTTATATATCGTATGTGATGTATTCAAACTAACAATTTCCATTTAATTTGGCATCTGCTTGACAGCAGAAACAATTTTTTTTTTTAAATATAATTGTAAATAAATTTAGGCTTTAAAGGGAATGTCCTAGAATTTCCTATGTTATATGGCGTTTGATTAAGTGTCCCATAAGTAATAGAAAGTCATTTTACATTTAAATAGCCAGTTGGACATATACATTTCACAACTACAATATCAGTTTGTACATCTTTACGGGTAACATTTATCATTTTGACTTAATTCAACTTCATCCTAGGAGGATTTATGTCATTTACGTTTTTTTTTTTTTGTTTTTTTTTAAGACATTTGACATGGGTGTGTTTGTAAAGATTCAGTTAGTTGCTTCACTATGTTCATAGCTGAAGTTAAGTTACAAACTGGATCACAGTTGATGGATAATGTCAGTACATTTAAATGCAAACTACATTTGTTCAGACTTTTAGTATACACTTATATAGTTAAGCTTTTTGACATGTAATTTAAACTTTGGGACATTATGTCCTGTAAATAATGGATTTGTCTTGGTTTGATGGCATCTATGTGAGACTTGATAATTAAAATTCTGGTTGTGCCAAGTTGGAGTAGTCTGGTTCAAATAAATAAGAAATTAAGTTGCATGTATAATGTTTCTGTGTGGTAAAAGACAATTTCTTGTCATTCAGTCCAGCTCCTCCACTAATTGCATTATGGAAATAAAAATGGATATGCATTTCATGTGCAAACAACAATAGCGTCTCTTCACCAAAATGGTATTTCATCATTATTTTCAGCTTTCAGATGATTTATCTTTTTTTTTTTAATTTTGTATACTTTATTGATCCCCAGAGGGGAAACTGAGGGCATCCACCTGGATGGATGAAGCAGCCACAGTACGGCGCTATCCCTTAACCATTCACACACACATTCACACCTAGGGCCACTTTAGAGTCTCCAATTAACCTAAGCTGCATGTTTTTGGCCTGTGGGAGGAAACCGGACAAATCCCGGAGTAAACCCACGCAGATACGGGGAGAACATGCAAACTCCACACAGATCACTGTTGGTCAGAGGCTGGGATCGAACCAGAAATCACATGGCCAAGGGTGAGTTGCTGTGCTGGTGCAGTGCTAACCACTGCGCCACCGCACCGCCCATTATCTGCAGTAATGTTGAGTTCTGCCTCGCAAAAATAATGTTTTACTTAAAAATATTTGTTTCAAGAACTGAGATTCAGATGTATAACGGAAGGAACACAAGGGCAAATAAGGTCAAATGTAATAAATGACCAAAATTCATACATTTTGGATATTAAATTCAGTCTTAATTGAATTTTTGGCCTCTATGTAACACTTTGGCCCCTTTTATTGTGAAACAGGCCTACATGAAATCTGGAATTTCCCCATTGTGGGACTAATAAAGGCTTATCTTATGAAATAAGGAGGTTTGAAGGTGAGCAATAAAAACGGGAGGTTTGGGCTCTCACCAAGCACAGTACGTGTCCCCTTGAAGAAGCTGTCGGGTCAGAAAAGCTGAACATAAGCTGAAAGCTGCACCTTCATCTCCGTCTGATTCCAGGTTACAGATCATCTCTAATCCATCACGGCAGTCCTCCTTTGAAAGCTGCAGAGACAGATGACACGTAGAGCCGGTTAACTCACTATAGTTCCATCAAAAAAAGTTGGCATACACCGTTAGAGGCACAACAAACTAACACCCATGGTGCCAACTGAACATTCATACAGCACCTGTCAATAACGTTCATCCCCCACAGCTGTATTCAGTGTAAATGTAGAATGTCTATCCGGAGCTCATAAACTGGTATTAATGACAGCCCTGTCACATGTTGAGGCCCTTCAATGAGAACAGGACTACGACAGCACAAAACACTTCACACAGAAACACTGGCCCCCAGCAACCACACAGAACCTCAGCTGCAACACCTGTCAAACAGGTATGCATATTTAAAATATTGAATTTGTGCTCACACACACACTGTATATATATGAATTCGTGTTTTCCACAATCTATTTCAAGTATGCCTTTTTTTTTTTTAAAGAATTCTTTAATATTAAACCATAGCAGGACCAGTGGTTCAGACCGTCTGTGGCCAGAGAGTGGATCCACACAGTAGGCCTGCTGGGGACAGAGGTCGAGGGCAGTGGAACTTTAGTTCCGTTTAAGTTTTTATGAACTGGGGTCGGTTCGCCAAATGGCACCACAGTTTTAAGATTCCAGAACAGAAACCCACATAAAGCCTTGCTATTCTAAAACGATTACATGCAACACTCATTTTACACAGACCTTACATCCATCAACTCATTTAGAATGAGTAATGTTAAAACCATGGTGGATATGGTTTTAATTCTGTTATTGTTTAGTTTCTGCAAATAAATCAAGTAAATGAAATGGAACATTAACTGTTAAACCCAGAGGTATTCGACCTGTGGCTCAGGTCTTTTGTCCATAACTAGCGGTTCTCTTTGGTTAAGAACCTTAGGTCTTCCTACCATATTCACAAGGATTTTGGAAGGAAAAAAAGAACATTAATTCACACTTGTCTGAGACCTAACAGATATCTATCTATAAATTCACGAAGTCTCTGTCTGTTCCACACATATCTCTTGAACCATTCCTCAGACTGACCTAAGGTTTTATACATGGTTTCCTGAGGTTACGAGGGTGTGCACCCTGATTATGGAGTCGCTCAGTCAAAATATGTAATTTATCAATAAAAGTTTAGCCACTGCTCTGTCACCACTCTGTGTCTCTTCATGCCTGGCTTCAAGAAGTGTGGGCGGGGTTTCAGATCGACTCCGTACTGATTGGACAATATGCGGCATCACGACTGTGCTGATTGGATAACACACAGCATGAGGACCTGTCAGTCATCACAGTATTCCCTGGACAACACAAGGAAATGAAAGTAAGAAAGAAAACAGCCGAGCCCTGTGGTTCGAGCGATCAGCTGATTGGATCCACATGGTTTTCTGACATTTTGGCATATCTATCAGAACAGCTGAGATACAGTACGTACAGGACATACAGGAGAATTGAAATGGTGTTTCGCTTTCTCTTCAGTGGTGTGCCAATCTAAAAAAAGAAACGGAATAAGTCTGGAAAAACAACAGCAGCAGTCCATGTACAGTGCAAATAGCGTCTAATGGATAATTCGGCATGAAGAACACGAGGTGTGCGGAGGGGTGGGGGAAGCAACCGCTGAACCAGTGGATCGCAGTCCATCGTAGGTACACGGGAAAAGCAGCAGCCAATGGGTCTCAAATATTTGTAAACGTATCGTGTTACAGTACTGCATGAGTTTATTGACGATACAAAGAAAAAATTCAATATTACACTGAACTCCATCACTGAACAGTGGCAAACTAAAATAATTATGATGTCTGAACAATTCCCATTACCCAGAGTGCAAGATACACTATTATCTTGAATATAAGTGATAAAAAAAAAAAATCACACAAATAAGTGACCTGACAAACAAGGGATCTGAAATAGTCACTAATATTGGCTGTCCCATTCATTTTCAATATTTAGGTATTCTGTAATTAATATTCACACAAATAAATCTTGCTGCCATTTACTCCCTTTTATATTTGTCAAAGTCTAACATGTGATTGCCGACATACGGGCTACACCTCTTTGTATTCCACTTTCAAACGCAGCCTACATTTGGGCCTTTAACCCCTTGCACTCTGGTCAATTTCCCTAAAAACGCCTAAAAATAACGTACCCAAAGTAAATCAAAAGCTGTTCTTCAACCCTTTGCAGCATCTTCATGGGGTTGGTCTCATTTAAAAGAAAACACTTTGAATTTTTTGGCAAAACAGTCATAATCTCTCTAAGGGCTCTTTTCCACCAAACCGGTTCCAGTGCTTAACTGGAGCTATTGCGTCATTAGCACCAGTTCTTTGGTTTTCCACCGACTAAAGCACCAGTCCCCGGCTCCCAAAAGTGGGGCTATCGCAGCCCCAACTCCGAGCTGGGCCAGCAGCAGCACCAGTTTACGTCGGTTAGGTCCACAGCCATGGGCGTGGTTAACCGACCAGCTTCAAAACATTACTGACCGCCATGTTGCTTTCCAAACAGCGGAGCACGCAACAGATTCCAAAACCAAACAGATTTAGAGCGAAGAGGAGACATATTTCTTGGCTCTGTGGACATAAGCAGAAGTACAAGATCAGCTGGAGGGGGCCACTCATCTGAGCTGTTTTGGAGGATCGGCCAGCCAGCTGGACCATTGTCACTGCCTTGGATTAGTCTGGACAACAAACTGCTTAAAACACGCTGGTAAGTGTATTGTCTTAAAAATGTCAGACGTTAACCAATATATGTATACATATATACCCGCTTGTATTGATATGTAATGGCCAAGTGCGGATATTTAGTCACTTGTGGCTATAGTATTTTCGGTTAGCGATGCTAACAAGCTAACTACTTTTACTACGATCAAACGTTTCTCCTCGCCATAAAGAAATGAACAGGTCGTCTCTGCTGACAGATGTATATCGCTTGTATTGATATATAACGGCCAAAGTGCGGATTTTTTAAAAAAAATTTTTTAAACTAATTTTTTGGCCATAGTATTTTCGGTTTGCGATGCTAACAAGCTAACTACTTTTACTGCGACCAAACGTTTCTCCTCGCCGTAAAGAAATGAACAGGTCGTCTCTGCTGACAGATGTATACCGCTTGTATTGATATACAACAGCCAAAGTGCAGTTTTTTTTTTTTAAACTAATTTTTTGGCCATAGTATTTTCGGTTAGCGATGCTAACAAGTTCACTGTTTTTAGCACAAACGCTACTCCTCGGCAGAAATGCGCGTCTGAGAAACTAGAACAGAAATCTTAGCATCTTACAGAATACTTTTTTATAAAGACATCCAGCGCAAAATACGTTTTTTGTGGTATGAATACTGTGTATGAATGGGTGCCTTGCGTTCTGTTATGGGAGATTTTTCTACCAGACACTAGTAGCGTCTTTTTTTACTATTTTGGTAATATTTCCATAATCTTAGGCCATTTTTTTTTAAAAATGTCACTCGTGTTTAATTGTATGTTGTGTAGCCGTATTTTATCTAATCCTTCTCTTACTTTATTGCACAGTAGCCTGGTGGAGCGCCTACAGTTTCATTGTACTGTACACCTGTACAGTGACAATGAAGTTTCATCTATTCCTATTCTTCTATTCCATAATCAGACATGTAAGCTTTGCTAACACTGATATTGAATAAAATTGTCTTCTATGTCTGCACATTTAATGGAAGGCTTAAGTTGTTCACTGCACAAACTAAAAAACTTTTTTTTCATAGATTTATCACAGCTGGATGATGAGGGAGAAGCAGCCAGACCTGTGGTGTCCAGCTCACCTCCACCAGCTCCAAGCTTGTCCTCCTCCTGCTCTTCTAATCAGACCCAATTAGGTAATTTATGTTCAGATCATTTTGATTTTGTGTACTTTATTGATCCCCATAGGGGAAATTGAGGGCATCCACCTGGATGGATCATGACCCAGTCACACAAAGGAGGGAGTGAATTAAACCAATTATACACTTGAATTGAATGTTGTGATGCCACTAACAGTAAATGGATGTTGAACACACACATTCAATCTTGGATTGACGATTCCTGCATTTTTCAGTGTGTGGTTATTTTATATTGCTTATTTTTGTACTTTAAAACAGGGAAACAGAAGTGTGACACAAACATGGACCTCCTTCTAGACTACGGTCAGATGAGACAGCAAGAGCAGAGCAGGAGGGAGGAGCAGCTGAACTTCGCTTTGCTGCAAAGCATCCAGAAGATGGAGGACAGGACCAACACCCTTGTTGGACTGATGGGACGTGTTGTCTGTGCTTGAGGCACTGTAAAAAAAAGTAACTATCACAGCATTGATATTGTTGTCTGTGTGTACATAATATTTCATATGTAGCAGTCTGAAGTTTTTGCACATTTTGGAAATAAAAGCTTTCTTTCCTTAAGTGTTTTTCTTCTTCTACATTGTTATCCTCACACCAAACATATTCAGGTTCAGGTTCCTTTATTTGTCCCCGTAGGTAATTTGTTTTGCAGTCAGGTGACGTCCATATTTACAAACTACAGTTACATTCAACATGAACACAAACACAGGCACACATGAAGCTGACTATAGACATGATAAAAGTGCTCAAGGCTCCACCAATCAGGACATAAGACAAAGAGATAAGAGAAAAAACATGAGAGAAGGGTCATATTAAAAAGTTAAAGACTTTACATTTCATTTATAAAGTTATTTAGGACAATGCAAATCACTATAACATTGTAGTGGTGGGAAGTGAAAGTACAAGTACTGAATTACTGCACTTAAGTTCATTTTTCCAGGTATTGGACAATATATCAGGTATTTGTGGACTTATACATATTTTTGACAATTTTTTTCACATTTTTTAAAGAACAAGCAGCAACAAACTTTAAATCTATGTACTTTTTCTGTGGAAAATGTTCCAAGTTGCCAGCTTTAAAAATGGTAAGTTTATACAGTGGTACCTCTACTTACGAACGTCTCTACATACGGAATTTTCAGGTTACGACACGCCTCAACGGGAAAATATTGCCTCTTGTTACGAACGAAATTTCAGGATACGAAAGGCAAAAAAGTACGCGCTCCTCGCAGCTCCCGTAGTTTACCGAATGTAAACATACCTGTAGCTGCTCTGCCATTGGCTATCGCCTAGCATCTTCCTGGTATCCCATTGGCCACGAAGTGTTCGGGCAGTTTTACGTGTGTGTACAGTACAGAATTAACATTTATTCGCTATGGGCCCCAAGAAAGTGACGGAGATAAGTGGAAAAGGAGAAAAGAAGAAGAGAGTTTTTTTGTCCATACAAACAAAGAAGGAGATAATCGAAAGGTATGAAAAGGGGATGCGTTTGGTTGATCTCGCCAAAGAATATGGCCGTAATACATCAACGATCAGCACGGTATTAAAACAAAAGGAAGCCCTTACAAGCCGACAAAAGCAAACGTCCTTGGATCGTTTCTTCACAAAACGTCAGGCAAAAACCACTGATGAGACAGAACATGAACCAAAGAAGGCAAAAGGTGACGACGACGATAGCAGTTAAAAGGTAAATGAACATAATTTTTATTATTTTTTCTCTTTTATTATTATTATTCTTTTATTATTCTTTCTCTCATTTTAAACTCTCATTTTATGTTTATTGTGCAGTAATCTAATTGTAACATGTATTTGTTACATGTTTTGATGCGTTTTTATGATTTATGCCCGAATTTTGGGGGGCTTGGAACGGATTACGGCATTTACATGTAAAACGCGCCTCTACTTACGGAATTTTCACGTTACGAGAATACTTCCGGAACGAATTAATTTCGTAAGTAGAGGTACCACTGTATTCTGTTGACAACGTACCACGTGACATTCTGTCAGCTCTGGACAAGATCATTTCTGGGGAAAGAACTTTGAACTTGAACACTTTACAGTCTGTCTCTTGTTATCCCTACATGAATAAAAACTTGAATCAGTACTTTAACCAGAATAGATGACACAAGTACAGAAGGGTATACCTTTCACAGCTCTGTAGTTTGGAGGTGCATAGAATATGCATTTATACAGTATCTTCATGTATATATGCAGTAAATCTATACATTTTTCCATGTAACCTTGTGACTGCATTATTTTAATTGCTTTTAATCCCAGATCAAGTTTGTTTAGGGTTCAAAATGCATCGTAAGTGTTAAATATATCTTGTTATACCTAACTAAGTACTGTTTATCTGTTGAAATATATATATTTACCGGCTAATATAAACCCATTACAATATGGCCCCTGGCGATCATTTTTTTGGGACAGCTGATCACTTTTTGGCATGACAGAACAGGCGACCTCCGTCTCGTAATGCGCCGTAACACCACCTATTACAGAAATGACATAAATATTATGTTTAAAAGTGTAGTCAATGCTCGCGCTACAGACTTTATCTAACAACGGCTAATAACTGAAATATTGATGATTACCGGTGTCCTTAAACGTAGCCGCCGTTCTCTGCCATTAAGAATAAAACTGTTTTTGGATGGTAATACAGGTTTGGAATAATAAAAGCAGCGCTCCCAAACACAACAATTCCTATATGATGACAAGCTAACGCTGCTACTTCTTCTTCTTCTCTCGGTTACTGGCGGATAGCATTCTTCTTCTTCTCTCGGTTACTGGCGGATAGCAAACAAGTGAGAGGTGCATACCGCCACCTTCCGTCTTCTCTGGTGTTCTGCGGGGGTTGGGCGCTTCACAGTACGTAATGACGTAGCTCTGACATAATTCCCAACTAGCTCCATATCGGTGGAAAGACAACTGGTTCTTATGAGCACTCTGGTTAAGCACTGGTTAAGCACTAGCACCAGCACCAGCACCAAACTAGCACTGGAACCGGTTTGGTGGAAAAGAGCCCTGAGTGCTCCTGCCACTGAGTAACAGTCATCTAAACATACTGAACTTGAAGAAAATAAATTTTGCCTGGGTGTTTTTTTGGATACAAATGCTTGCAAATAACACACAGCTGTCAGATCCGAGCTGGAAAATGCAACAGAAATGTAGAACCAAGTGTTATCCAGCTGAGGTCAAAATTTTGTAACAATACCACAAAAAATGAATATATTACACAGCTTTTTTCTCAGGTTGTTCCCAGGCGTTTTTTAACTGTGCCAAATTGTGCCAAATGGCACAGTTTGGAAAAACGTCTATAACTTTTGAATGATTCAATATAAAAGCTTGATGTTGGGCTCTAATGAAAGGTAGACACTCAGGGCTGTGTGTGTGTGTGTGTGTGGGGGGGGGTGTTTATTCATTCATGAATGAATGAATGAACAAACAAGCCCCCACACACAAAGAAGCATGCAACGTAAAAAATGTGTGGCTTTTTTTTTAACAAGAAAAAATAACCTACAGTGCACTAAAAATTATACTAAAATATCTGTAATGTAGAAGATAACAACTCCCACCCCCACCCCCCCCACCCCACTACAGAGGATGGACATCGCCCATCGCTACATGACGGACCGCGGGGACGGTGCGCCACGGTCTACTTCGCACAGTTCTACTAAAATATCTGCAATAATATCTGCAATCCGCTACAGAAGAGTAGCCGGGGGGACGTCCGGACCGAAGCGGTCCGGGTCCATCATGTTGCAATGACGCACAGTTGTAATTTACTAGGGATGTGATTCGGGGTTGGTGAAATTATCTGAAAATTTTGCAGGTGGTCTGGGGGACGCAGAGACCCAAGCGCTTGGGTTTTTATGATTTTTAAGTACCAGAACTGTGCTTAAATGACATAAAACAAACAGCTAAATGCCACTTATTACTGTATAATATTGACTTATGTTCCAAGAAGACAGCATTCCTAAAATATTCCAACAAGCATTATCCATCACATGCTTTAACACTTGATCAAATCAAAATCAGTTAATTTTATCTATTCCATAATAGAAATAAAATTCCAACATACCATTACTTTTTATAATTTCAGCATTTATTTCAGATCATCAGTTTCAATCTCCATTGAGTCTTGAGCAGTTGATTTTGTACAATCACTGATGTATCTAAGTCTTAGAAATATTCATAAGTTATTAGTCAATGTCCACTGTGCACTGTCAATTTCAAACTGTTTGGAATCATAAAAGTAATCTAACTAAATTGTTTTGCTATTTTTTTTCTCCTCAACATCAATCCATATCTGATATGTGATATTAATTAGGGAAGACAGAAAAGCACAAACGTAATTCTAAGTACGTGTGGCGTTAAAAATATTTATTAAATAAAGTCCAAAACATCTTCAGCAGGCAAGATGAAGAAAATATTAACTAGAAAAGCACTCGGAGAGCACAGACCTCCGCCAAGCACCACAGTTCCCCCCATACAGTGTTTGTGTGTACGTTTTCAGATTCCTTGACCATGAAAACATATGACTAGCAACTGGATTGACAATGATAGGATTAGTGGTTGAGTAGTTATTCACGAAAATGGCATTTTCGGTAATGGCGGTTTTCTTGTTCTTCCTTGTACCATTTCCAACAACGCCTGAAAGTTTCATCGAAATCCGTCCAAAACTTTTTGAGTTATCTTGCTAACCAACAGACAGACAGACAGACAAATCCCGGCAAAAACATAACGTACTGGCAGAGGTAAAAATCAATAAAATAAAACTAAGCTCGACGAGCTTCAATAGCATGTGGGGATAGCCGTTGCCTGAGTCGCTGCATTTCTTCTGTCGCTGCAGCACGGTGATTCTCCGCATCCTCTGTGTTATCTCCCCGCCTTTTTTTTTTTTTTTCTTCTTTCTCATGCACTCTGCACTCTGTTGCCTTCTCTGTTTCACACTTTTAGACTTTGAACGAGGCATGACTGGCAATATCAAGCAGATCTTGTTTAAAAAAAACAAAACAAAACATAACCTCCTGGCGGAGGTAATAAGAAAAAAAAAAATCAATTAAAAAAAAAAAAAAAAACTAAGCTCGACAAGCTTCAATAGCATCTGGGGATAGCCCTTGCCTCAGTCGCTGCATTTCTTCTCTCGTTGCAGC
The DNA here is from genome assembly GCA_020510985.1 of Pholidichthys leucotaenia. NCBI lineage: Eukaryota > Metazoa > Chordata > Actinopteri > Cichliformes > Pholidichthyidae > Pholidichthys > Pholidichthys leucotaenia. The sequence goes on along the minus strand of CM035842.1, from coordinate 32,138,019 downwards.
ACGGTGATTCTCCGCATCCTCTGTGCTGAAAATGGCCCTATCTCACAACGTTTAAGAATCATTTAAAAAATTCCTGCATCCAGACGGTGATCCGGATCATCGCCAAAATTTAATCGGTTCTTCCTTGTACCATTTCCAACAACGCCTGAAAGTTTCACCGAAATCCGTCCAAAACTTTTTGAGTTATCTTGCTAACCAACAGACAGACAAACAGACTGGCAAAAACATAACCTCCTGGCCTGCGGCCTGGCGGAGGTAACTAGATGACATGTATACAAAAATATATCTTCACATACCTCAAAATTCACTACTCTATCCGCAACTGGCACTGGTTGTTGGGGTGGATCCTTCCTTTCGATTTCCGGGTCCGATCGTGTCGTTAAAGGGTGGAGGCCGTATGGTTTCGATGTTTTTTTCTGAACACTGAAAGTTTCAGCAATTCAATAATTAGTGGACCTCGATTTCACCTGTTGTGCATGTTTTCTGCTCTTAGCATGACTCTCGAGAGACTTAAATCCTCTTCCACCATAGTCAATGGTGTCGTTACACCACGTGCATATCGCCTTCCCAGCACGGTCGATTTTCCGTATGAAATCACTAAATAAATTTGTCACAGTTGTCTTACCAACATCCGTTGCAATCTCCTTTTCTAGCCAATCCCAACGAAATTTGTTTTTCATGATCTTGTCAATTTCTTTGACTCTCGGAGCATCTTTACATTCAACCACCGACATCACTGCAATGCAAGTCCGCTATGGGAGAGCGAGGAAAACAAAGGATTAAGAATAAAATAGGATTAAGATAAGAAACAGCCACGTTCACTGGTCACTGCAAGGACGATCAGCATCAGCCAATCAGGCGCGTCGTTAGGGGATTACTCAAGGATTTATTAATTTTTTTTTTTTTTTTTTTAAGGACGATCAGCATCAAATCAGGTGTGCCGTGAATTTTTTTTTTTTTTTTTTTTTTTAAGGACGATCAGCATCAAGTCAGGCGCGCCGTTAGGGGATTACTAAGGGAATTATTTTTTTTTTATTTTGGAAGATAAAAAAGCGGAATTCCGCGAATTAGCGGAAAAAAATCACATCCCTAAATTTACCGATCGGTCAAAAAGTCATTTTGATTACAATTTTCAGGGATAAAGAATAATTTAGCTTATAACACTTACCTGTGCACAACAGCAGTGTCGCTGGCAAACTTCTCTTCCTCATGGTCAGATAAACATGACGCTGGTCCGCTTGTTACGACTCGTGGTTCTGGTCACGCAACCCGGTCAAACCATAATTTTTTAGTTTATATATGCTTTTTTAGTTTATATATGCTTCCATTAGGCAACATTATTAGAAAGCACTGTATACATTTTCATTGTTATGCAGATGACACACAATTACACCTGTCAATGAAGCCAGATGATAGTAACCAATTAGTCAAGTTAGAAGCCTGTCTTAAGGAAATCAAAGCTTGGATGACTTGTAATTTCCTGCTATTAAATTCAGATAAGACTGAAGTCATTCTTGTTGGTCCAAAAAACCTTAGAAATACCTTTCCAAATCAAACTTTCAGTTTGGATGCGGTTACTCTTTCTCTTAATAGCTCTGTGAGGAACCTTGGAATTATTTTTGATCAAGATCTGTCCTTCAATTCACATATTAAATTTGTTTCTAAGACTGCCTTCTATCATTTGCGTAATACTGCCAAGATTAGGAGCATCTTGTCTCAGAGTGATGCTGAGAAACTGATCCACGCTTTTGTTAGCTCGAGATTAGATTATTGTAATTCTTTATTATCAGACTGTCCTAAAACATCTTTAAAAAGTCTTCAGCTGATCCAAAATGCTGCAGCAAGAGTTTTAACAGGTACTAGAAAGAGAGATCATATCTCTCCGGTTCTGGCCTCCCTTCATTGGCTTCCCATAGAGTTTAGAATTAAGTTTAAAATCCTTCTTCTTACTTACAAAGCTCTAAACAATCAGGCTCCTTTTTATTTAAAAGATCTGATACTACCGTATTATCCTAACAGAGCACTACGCTCCCAAAATGCAGGATTACTTGTGATACCGAGAATCTCCAAAAGTACAATGGGAGGCAGAGCCTTCAGTTATCAAGCTCCTCTCCTGTGGAATCAGCTGCCAATCTGGATTCGGGAGTCAGACTCGATCTCTGTTTTTAAGAATAGGGCTAAAACCTACCTTTTTAATATAGCCTACAATTAGTGAGGGATCATGTGTTTCTGAACCCTCCCTTAGTTATGCTGCTAATAGGTTTAGTCAGCCGGGGGACCTCCAATGATGCACTGGGCCTCACTCCCTTCTTCACTCTCAATGAAATATTTTGTTTTTTTGCTGGTCATTAACATCTGTTTGTTCTCTCCCATAGATTGAGTCCCCATCGTGCTGTTTGCTCTCTACATGTCTGTTCTTTTCATCTTCTCTATCCCCTCACCCCCCAGCCAGTCGCAGCAGATGACTGCCCCTCCCTGAGCCTGGTTCTGCTGGAGGTTTCTTCCTGTTAAAAGGGAGTTTTTCCTCTCCACCGTCGCCAAGTGCTTGCTCACAGGGGAACGCCTGATTGCTGGGGTCTTTCTGCAACTGTGGGGGTTCCCCCTACAGTTGATAGTGCTATGAGATGACTGTTGTTGTGAAATGGCGCTAGATAAATAAAGTTGAATTGAATTGAATAATTCCATTATTGTGGTTTTGCGCTTCCATGATTGCGGTTTTGGCGAACGATTTTTCAAAACAAATAAGAACAGTAGTAAGAAAAAAAGACTGGCGAACGCGTGTGTGTCACCCAGCAGCTTACACAAAACAGATTTTACGCACGGGACGCACGCTTTCAATCGTGGAACTTCTCTGCTTCAATTGGCTCGCTGCATTCGCAGCCGTTGGTAGGCGGGTCCTTCTTGCTAGGTTTTCAGTCATTGATTCTTCAGGTTTCAGAAACCCAATTCAAGGCTCTTATTAGTCGAATGAGAGGTCAATCAAATCTAAACCAATCAAAGCACTCCTTTGGCTTTCTGTTCGCGGCTGTGTCTGCAGGTTTGTTTTTTTTTTTTGTTTTTGTTTTTTTTTTTCCCCAGTGCGCCCTAGGACGCAGAGACGTGACCGCTCGCGGTATACCGGAGTGAAAGAGGTTAAAGCCTTACTCGGATACCCGTTTCAGACAGGAATACTTATGTTCTGTGGGCAATGCACTAGTACCATCCATCCATCCATCCATCTTCTACCGCTTAATCCTTTCGGGTCGCGGGGGGGCTGGAGCCTATCCCAGCATCTTTGGGCGAGAGGCAGGGTACACCCTGGACAGATCGCCAGTCCATCGCAGGGCAAACACAGAGAGACAGACAATCATTCACTCTCACATCCATACCTAAGGACAATTTAGAATCCTCCAGTTTGATGCCAATTAACCTAACTTGCATGTTTTTGGCATGTGGGAGGAAACCGGAGTGCCCGGAGTAAACCCACGCAGACACGGGGAGAACATGCAAACTCCACACAGAAGGGTCACCGATGGTCTGGGGGTGGGATCGAACCCACAATGGTCAAGGGTGGAATCGATCCCATGACCTTCTTGCTGTGCTGCCACTGTGCTAACCACTGCGCCACCGTGCTACTCGCACTAGTACCTATTGATTTAAAAAGCTGATGTAAATTCATTACTGAGTTGATTCTGAAAGTGATGACACCTGAAATAAAAACTCACTCATTTACAAGGACAGAGCTGCTACTTTATGAGAAACAAGCGCACTTCTAGGTGAGTGAAATATCCCCCGTCCATTTTGTTTGAAGATCCCAATATGTCACTGAAGGACAGCAGTTTTCAGCTTTTCCATATTATTGCAGGGTAGAACCAACTTATGATAAGCCTATCATCCATGAATATCCAACAAAAATTGTTGTATACAACCCATAGGTCTAGGTCAGGATCCCAAGGTGAACCTGTGTAGCAAGTCTGGTGACCCTAGAGAACTTCTATAGTAAGAGGGCATAGGAAATGCTAACTTTGACCTTTGACTTTTTGACCCCAAGTAAGTACTGTAATTGTGTAGGTTGTTTAACTGTTAAGATATAAGGTTGTGAAAATACGTAAATTAAAAGACTACAAACACAGACTTGCGTAACTTTCGTCATTGTTTTCAGAGTGCCCATGGGAAAGTAACTAAGGGCATACTCTCACTTCAGTGGCGGTTCTGTGCTGACTGAGGTTTGACCCTTTAAGTATGGAACCTCTGTCAGTGTGATCGCTCCGCTTACCCAACCTTTGGAACAGTTGAAAGAGGTGGTTTCTGCTCATGTATGAGCACATGCACATTTTGGGCTGTCACTATAACCTTGCAATTGAACATGCATTGAACATGCCAGAAGTGTATGTTTATTGTTGTCGCAATATTGTTGGATATGGACTATCATTGTTGTCATTTTTGTTGTATAATTTGACTATGGGTGTATTATGGTGAATGTGGTTGTGGGATAATGATGATTATGAGTAATACTGTAATTTGTTTGGTGTGGCGAAGGGGTGGGACTGTATAAGCGTTGGCTTCTTCCCACTCCTTTTGAACATTTTATTTTTGGTTTGTTTTTTTGTGTTTTGAACTCTCTTCTTTCTTTCTTTCTTTAACAATGTTCAAATAAAATCAATGTCAATAGTAGCAATTGACAAGCCAACTGGAGGTTGCCAAGCAACCCCAATGGTGGCAGTTGGCTTGTCCTACTTTTTTCATGTGAATGTGCATTTTTCCACTCACATAATTCCCTTGACCTTTGACCTTGTGATCTCAAAACCATAGTCACACTTCAGGGTCACAGGGTGAACCTGTGTTCCAGTTTAGTGACCCTAACTTTACTCATTGTACAGTATTAAGATGGTGGTAATAATAATAATTCAAGATTCAAAGGCTTTATTATCATGTGCACAGTTAAGAAATGCAACATTTCCTGAGCAATGAAATTCTTACTCTGCTCTCCGAACGAATGCCAAGGTGATAGATACACAACAATACTAATAAGGTAATAATGCACCTAATACTAATGAATACTAATAACACACATTAGGCACTTAGGACAGTTAAAGCAGTCAAACTAGAGGAAACAAGAATGAAATGTGAAATTCCTTGGACGACAAATTACAAATTAGCACCCAGTGTGCGAATTTCTCTGTAATGATGATACTAGTAGACTGTGCATGATAATTAGCAGCAGAGATGATATGGACATCAGACGGGGCAAGCAATGTGCAAATTTAACAACCGGTGTGTGAGTTCCTATTTGCAAAGCTGTGTTGCAGAGATTTGGGAGTTTGTTATTTGTTCAGGAGTCTGATGGCAGTGGGAAAGAAGGAGTTTTTCAGTCTGGTTGTCCTGCATTTCACACTTCTGTACCTCCCGCCTGAGGGTAGAAGTGTGAACATTCTGTGCTGGGGGTGGGTGGGGTCCCAGAGGATGGCGTCAGCTCTCCTTTGGACTCTGCGGTGGTAGATGCTCTGCAGAGAGGGGAGTTGAGTCCTGATGATCTTCTCCGCTGTCTTCACCACTCTCTGCAGGCGTTTGCGCTCCAGGGCAGTAGTGCTGCCGTACCACGCAGTGACGCAGTTGGTCAGGATGCTCTCGATGATGCAGCTGTAGAAATTCTTGAGGATCCTGGGGGACATGCCAAACTTCTTCAGCCTCCTCACAAAGTACAGCCACTGCTGAGCTTTCTTAACCAGCTCTGTAGTGTTGTGTGTCCAGGTAAGGTCCTCGCTGATGTGGATGCCCAGGTATTTAAAGCTGATCACCCTCTCCCCCTCAAGCTCCCAGATGACCAGCGGCCGATGGGGTCTCCTTCTCCTCTTCATGTCCACTATCATTTCCTTTGTCTTGTTCTTGTTGAGGGTGACGTTGCTGTCCTCACACCATGACACCAGGTTGGCCAACTCCCTCCTGTAGGATGCTTCGTCATCACCAGTGATGCGTCCTATCACTGCTGTGTCATCCACCAACTTTAAGACGATATTGTCCTTGTGGGAGGCAACACAGTCATGGGTGAAGAGGCTGTAGAGAATGGGGCTGAGAACACGACCCTGTGGGAACACCTGTGTTCGTGATGATGCTGCTGAGGTCCTGTTACCCATCCTGACAGACTGGGGCCTGCCAGTTAGAAAGTCCAGTAGCCAGTTGCAGAGGGTGGGGTGTAATAATGTTGACCTTTTGACCTCAAACCCATAGTCAAGAGTTCAGGATCCCAAGGTGAACCTGTATACCAGGTTTGGAGGCCCTAGCTTCACTTGTTTTATAGTAGTAGTACAGCTTCTTCCCCTCTGCCATCAGACTGCTGAACACTAAGTGACTTATTGACTCTCGTGCACTATGTACAGCAGCTCAACCAGACTCATGACATTCATCACTGTTTTTCTGTTGCATTATCAACTGCACTGTGGTACCCCATATTATCTGCTACTTGCTAATTTATTTAAAACTGCCTTGACTAGTATTACTCATTATTACTATTATTATTATTACTTATTTTTCTACACTTATTGCATGTTTTTAGTCCTTTAGTTTTTTAGTTTCTCTTTATCTCATCATGTTTTTAATGTTGCAGCATGGCACCGAGACAAATTCCTAGTTTGTGTACTACATGAACAATGGCAATAAATCTGATTCTGATTCTGATAGTAATAGTAAATGTACCATTTACCATAGTGCAACTGCAATGTTAAGGCTTTAGGAGTCTATGGTGTGCCGCCGCGCCCATCAGCTCACCACCCTCTGGTGGCGAAGATTTTTTCAAGAAAATATTCAGTTTAGATATCACAAATTCCAAAGGCTATAACTTGAAAGTGGTAAGAGATAATGGCCTACTGTGAATGAGAAAGATGTAGAATATGATCCAAAGTTTATGATGGGAGTAAATTTATGCATCAAATTTGCATAATGCGACAGCAGCCAAATTGGATTACATAACTTTTGTCAGAAGTGGACTGCCGACATATTTACACAAAGGATGGTTTTGTTTTTTGTTTTTTTTTATCTCATCTTTAAAATATATGAACCAGAAAATTAGTACAATGTAAACAAACTAATGAAAAACAATCAGATCTACCGCTCATCGTGTGTCGCCATCCGTCCATGTCCTCATCCCTAGTCCTTATTTTGTCTTCCGTCGGTCATTTTCGCTTTCTCTTCCACATCCAGAAACAATGACATTTATCTTCTGATATATTCCACCTCAATTTCGGTTAGATAATGCCACCAAACCGGCAGTATTGTCCTCTCCGTCGCTTGCACCTTCGTCAATGGCAGACGAAAAGTGTACATGCTCTGGTCCATCTTCTGCTGTCACAGAAAGTAAATATTGTCCTTCAGAAGATAAATCATCCCTTTTAGAATCATAGTTGGCAAAATTTGGAGCAAATGCTTCCTCCCTGTGGAAATATGTATATATTGCACAATTGTTTATACTCTCTTCTTCAGCACCCCAGAAGTGATGTCTGATTCAACGCGGTTCGGTTGGGTGAAATGAGTCCTCCAGTGAAGAGCAGTAAGCTGTATGTGTCTGCCATCTTGTGATGTGAAATGCTTGGTACAGCTGTCCCCCCCCCCCATCATTTTTTGACAAATCACGTAACAGGCGCGGATCTGTGCCACCGACCACAGGTGAGGCAGATGTTTTAGGACAACCTGACAATAAAAGGGTTAACTTAGAACCTTTGACCCCAACCCCAAAGTTAGGTGAGGGTGTAAATCATCCAAGATGTGTACTAGATACAACTACTGTATCGATTTGAAAAGCCTACATCATTTCTTTGAGTAGTTACTGTGTTTAGAAGATTTGGGGAAAAAAAACTGACCTGACATTTGACCTCAAGGTCATCTGATGAGAGTGAAATTGCAATATGCACATCAGAGTATGTCAAACCATGGTACCAAGTTTCAAAACAATTGGACCAAAACTATAGGAAGAGTTGATTTCACAAGACAGTTCCTGTCTATGAAGTGAGGGTAAACAGGAGGTCATAGGTCAGGAGCTACAATTCCCGCAAAAAATCATCCAATCAGAACTAAATTGCAATATGCACATCGTCAGAGTATATCAAAACTATAATAGCAAAACTGTAAGAGGAGTTGATTTTACAAAAGTGGGACACAGACAGACATCCTTGAGGGCGGACAGACTGACCCATAGCATAATCAATCCCCTTCGGTCTTCGACCCCTTTGGGCTTCGACTGACGGGGGATAACAAAACTGTAGGAGTTGATTTCACAAAAGGGGGACAGCCGAACCGCCCCATAAAATAATTCCCCTTTGGTCTTCGGGGGGATAAAAAGCCTGAGGATGCAGACTCCTGGATTCATGTGTTAGAGATCTCACCTCTTCCATGAGCCGATCCTGTTCTGAGGTAGCACAGAGGCAGACCAAGTACGTCTGTTTGAAATGTCCCTTCCCATGGAGCGCCGGACACTCGGAGCAGGCCTTTGACAGCAGAGCAGCCTTCATTAGCTGCTGCTCCTTCATTAGCTGCTTCAGTCTCATCTCCAATAGGAGAACACCCTCCTGCACCAGGAACTCTTCCACTGAAACAGGCCAGAGAGATACGTTGTTACATACACAATGACCTGTTGGACTCACTCATTAGATCAGGGTTTATATCAAAGACACACACACACACACACACACACACACATACTGCTTTCAATTATTTTAGTGAACCGTGTTCCTTCAGGTGACTCAAAAGTGAAATCTTGAGTACATGAAGCCCAAATTAGTAGAGCATTTACTCCAAACATATATACAAGATGGCATGTAAAATTACATAAGGACTGTCATATTCTGTCTGTGTTGTTGCTTAGTTTTTTGTCACGTTTTGTCTTAGTTTTGTTCTGAATTGTAATCGCTCTCGTTTTGTTTTTCTTTTGAATTTCTGGATGGAATATGGGTGAGCAATATAAGCTGCGGATTCAGCCATAACCCATTTCGGATAACTTATGTTGAACTGTATAATCAGAGGAGTTATTGTTTGATTTGACCTTGTAAGATTTTTTCCCCCCTTTGTTATATTATTGTTGTTGTTTTTTTTTTAAAATCTTTACTTTTAATCTATCTGAAATAAAGATTCATTCATCTACAGTGGTGTGAAAAGGGGTTTGCCCCATCCCGATTTCTCATTTTTTTTGTATGTTTGTCACACTTAAATGTTTCAGATCAAACAAATTTAAATATTAGACAAAGATAATACAAGTAAACACAAAATGCAGTTTTTAAATGAAGGTGTTTATAATTAAGGGGAAAAAAAATATCCAAACCTACATGGCCCTGTGTGAAAAAGTGATACCTAATAACTGGTTGGGCCACCTTTAGCAACAACTGCAATCAAGCATTTGCAATAACTGTCAGTGAGCCTTTTACAGCACTGTGGAGGAATTCTGACCCACTCATCTTTGCAGAAGTGTTGGAATTCAGCCACATTGAAGGGTTTTCGAGCATGAAGCGGCTTTTTAAGGTCATGTCACAGCGTCTCAATTGAATTCAGGTCAAGACTTTGACTAGGCCCCTCTAAAGTCTTCATTTTTGCTTTTCTTAAGCCACTCAAGAGGTGGACTTGCTGGTGTGTTGTGGATCATTGTCCTGCTGGAGAACCCAAGTGCGCTTCAGCTTGAGGTCATGAACAGAGTGCCGGACATTCTCCTTCAGGTTTTTTTTGATAGACAGCAGAATTCAGGGTTCCATTTACCACAGCAAGTCTTCCAGGTCCTGAAGCAGCAAAACAGCCCCAGACCATCACACTACCACCACCATATTTTACTGTTGGTATGATGTTCCTTTTCTGAAATGCTGTGTTACTTTTACACCGGATGTAATGGGACACACACCTTCCAAAAAGTTCAACTTTTGCCTTGTCAGTCCAGAGTATTTTCCCCCAAATTTAGGGGATCATCAAGATGTTTGCTGGCAAAACAGACGAGCCTTTATGTTCTTTTTGCTCAGCAGTGATTTTTGTACAAAAGGGTCTCCAGCTCATTAGAGAGAGACCATAAACACTGCTTGCTGCTGATTGGTGCAATCATTGGTGCAATCATTGGTGCACCATGTAGACACCCAGCTCAACTCAACCATGAGAACTATAACTGGAACAATCCGCTCAACACCACTCCCCTGGCTCTCTGTACTGTCAAACATAGCCCCTCCACACATCCGGCGAGCAGCATTAACTCAAAGGATGCTCCAAAAAGTTAAAGATTTTCCTCACTTACCAATCCATGCAGATATCTACACCCCACCCACTGCCCGACTTTCATCCAGACGGCCGATTTGGAAAAACCCTCCCCCAGCTGACTTTACCATCCAGACAGCTTGGCAAGAGGAATGGGAAACCAAGGAGGTCCCAAACAAACAGCTGGTGATAAACCCCAACCAACAGGTCCCGGGCACCAACCTCCCAAGGAGACAGTGGTCTACACTCAATCGCTTCAGGACTGGACATGGCCCCTGCTTGGCCAGCCTTCACAGATGGGGCAGTAGCCCTAGCCCACTGTGCGCATGTGGAGAGGAGCAAACTATGGAACACATCATAGAGGCTTGCCCGCTCCAAAGACTGGAAGGAGGATTACACACCCTCCATACAGCAAACCAGGAGGCAACTGCTTGGCTTAAGGACTTTGCATTCGCTAAATAAATAAATAAATTGGTGCAATAACTTCAAACTAAGCAGACCAATCAGTAATCCCATCTGCCCACCTTCTGGACCAATCACGTATCGGCAACCACACACTGCTGACTTTCTCATCTTGATGAGCAAACCAGTTCTGCAACCAGGAGGGAGTATAAGAAGTCACGCTCACCATTACAGTATTGGACTGTTGAGTTGTGCTGTTTGGGTTCTCTTCATGATTCACTTTCATTTTTCTGTGCATCCATGAGACCAAGTACTGTTGATATGCTGCAATTGCTCTTCTTAATCACGTTATTATTCTGATGATGTGTTGCTTTGTGTGTCTTGGGTTCTGTCATACTTTGGCAGCTATATTTCTTTAGTTTAACGGTCCTTTGCTTTGGTTTCCCAATTTCTAGTGCATAAAGTGTTTTCGGTGTTGACTAGTTGTGCTATGTTGGAGACGCATACTATAAGTTTATTAGAGCTGCCGTTGTTAAACTCTGCAGCTTCATTTAGGGACCGTCACCAAATTACTATCCTTGCCTTGTAGGTGCGTTCACTCGAATTGATTGCAGCTTGGAATGGGACAATATTGACACTCCCTTATGCTTATTCTGCTTTCTCCTTCTGGTAGAGCTCTGTGCAGTTTAATTGCATTGCATTATCCTGCAATTTGGACACAACTGTTTATTATATGTTTAGTTTCATGTTTTCATATATACAGACTGGGCATCTTTTCATTGTATTCATTATTCATTTATATTTGTCTCCGTTTCTCAACAGTAACCATCATCACCATCATCATAGCAGTCTGTCGGGGGCGACAATGACCGTTTCATTTAGGTCTGATCAGAATCCTTCACGCAGCTCTGTCCTTCGCCCTCCGCTGCCAGGAACTCCTGACCTTGTTAACCCGAGCGACGTCTGAGCCGGTATGAGTTGCTTTCTGACTGACCATTTCATGAAACTGCTTGCAAAGTATTTAGAGTACCGCTAGCTTTTGCTGGACTAGCGGCACATTCTTGGCAGAGAGCGGTGTTATCCGTGGCAAGGCCAGGCCAAGACAAACTGACTCCAGTATCTGCTGCAGTGACTGTCCAGATGATATCTCTGCTCTTTGTGTAGTGCATGTTACAATGCACCGACTGGCAAAAGTCCACCACAAAACTTGTGACAGATGTGCTTATCTGCCAGGATTTCCAGTCTCACCCCATGTAACTGGGAGTGGTCCACCACAGACCTGTGACAGAAGATGCCCAGTTTCACCCTCCACGCCCTTGGAATATTTGATAATACACTTTATGCTCCGTAATCCATCAAGTCCAATGTGCTCATGATACATGTTGAATTCACTGTTTTAAAGTCATCAGAATGTGTTCATCTATTCTGAAATTTCTTATTAAACTATTAAAAAGACATATGGGAGTTATCGTTTGATTTCATGCTCATCTTCTTGATTAAAAGCAGACAAGAACTCACTTTTTTTTTTGACTGATTTATTATTGGAACAAATACAGAATTATTAATGAAACTGTCCATTCTTTTGGACTGGTGCCCCACGAGCTTATGTGTGTTTGTAATGAAGAGAAACCTCATTCCTACTCATGCATACACACGTGGACAAAATTGTTGGTACCCTTCTGTTAATGAAAGAAAAACCCACAATGGTCACAGATATAACTTGAATCTGACAAAAGTGGTAATAAATAAAAAGTCTATGAAAATTAACCAATGAAAATCAGACAATTTTTTGAATTGTGGTTAACAGAATTATTTTAAAAACCAAACTCATGAAACAGCCCTGGACAAAAATGATGGTACTCTTAACTTAATATTTCGTTGCACAACCTTTTGAGGCAATCACTGCAATCAAACGATTTCTGTAACGGTCAATGAGACTTCTGCACCTCTCAGCAGGTATTTTGGCCCACTCCTCATGAGCAAACTGCTCCAGTTGTCTCAGGTTTGAAGGGTGCCTTCTCCAGACGGCATGTTTCAGCCCCTTCCACAGATGTTCAACAGGGTTTAGATTAGGGCTCACACAAGGCCACTTTAGAATAGTCCAGTGTTGCGCTCTTAGCCATTCTTGGGTATTTTTAGCTGTGTGTTTTGGGTCATTGTCCTGTTGCAAGACCCATGACCTGCGACTGAGACCAAGCTGTCTGACACTGGGCAGCACATTTCTCTCTAGAATACCTTGATAGTCTTGAGATTTCATTGTACCCTGTACAGATTAAAGACACCCTGTGCCAGATGCAGCAAAGCAGCCCCAGAACATAACAGAACCTCCTCCATTTTTCACAGTAGGGACCGTGTTCTTTTCTTGGTATGCTTCATTTTTGTGTATGTGAACATACAGCTGATGTGCCTTGCCAAAAAGTTACAGTTTTGTCTCGTCTGTCCATAGGACATTCTCCCAGAAGCTTTGTGGCTTGTCAAAGTCAAAGTGCCTTTATTGTCATTCCATTGTTAATGAACAATGCAACAAAATTGAGATGCTGCTCCCTAAAAACAAACTGTTGGAAAATTGTATATATGTAATTGGTTATCATTTTATTAATAACTCATGAAATGAAGATTAATATTCTTATATGTATGATGCTTTTTCTTATTAATCATAAATACAACTTGTGCCTCTTCTTATAATCACTGTTAGTGACTAAGCTGCACCACCCTTCTCTTTGTTCATATGATGTGTGATAAAAGAGTGTTGACATATGCAAGTCTTTATGCTGTATCAAGACTTGTCCCCTGTACACCCTGTGCTTCTTATTTTTTCTGCAAAAGACTGTTGTATGTTATCATTTAACCATTTCATCTGTTAACTATATTCTTTTTGACCGGAAGCACTGGTTTGTTGTAGGCCCATATATGGAGTTGTTTCCCCTCTCTGTCTTTGCTGAGTGGAGAAGCAGATGTTCTCCCCGCGATAAGAGTGTTCATGCTCCTACACACACCTGACGTACAGAGCGTACTTTTGCTTATGTGGTAATTCCGTTGTTCTGCTTTTGCTGAGTTACTATCATTGTATATAAAGAAGGCAGCTGCGGGACTGCCCCTCAGTATTCAGCTCATCCTGTAATGGTATGTGTTGATTACTCCTTGCAAGTAAAAGTTTCAAAGGCTCTGCGTGTCTTAAGTCTGATCTTTGATTCAGTCTAATACCTTTTTGTACTCTGTATTTGTGAGGTTATATTTCAGACTTCTGACATAGGTGGTGCCGAAACCCGGGACAGCTGAGATCCAGGTGGAGCGGGAAGGGACGTCCTGCAGGTTGAAAAAACTGTGCACGGTCTGATGGTATCCATCAGTATTGGAAACCCGACTTGAGGGAACGCTGCCAGAGACTCTCCTTCTCCCGGCTCTATCTGGTGACGGCTGTCCTTACTGATAGAGCCTAAAAAGTAAGTTACAAATTTTTCCCTTTTCAGATTGACTGTAGTAGACGTATATGAAGAATAACCGAGCCTCACAATTCACAATTTCCCATTTTTAAAGAACCACGGGTCAGCTGACGAGCGAGTAATGGTAGTATAAGGCGGCGCCCTGTACTTTTCCTTATGGTTAAAAACCGCTGCAGGAATGCAGTGGTCTTAGGAAGTAACGTGACGGCGATTCACGGTTACTGACCGGTCAGGTTTTAAAATAAAGAGGGGTGCAGGAGACAGTGTGACGGCGATTCACAACTGTTTGGTGGTCAGGTTTTAAAATAAGTAGGGTGAAAAGTATTCACCCCAAATTGGGCGGTAATAGTGTTACAGTCGGCGTACTGATAACGTCCCTGACCACGGAATCCACCCCAAAAATTGGGCGGTAATAGTGTTACGGTGGGCGTACTGATAACGTTCCTGACCATCTAAAAATGGGGAATTGTGTTAGAAAACCGGATAGGCAGAAGAATAAACAGAAGAAAAAAAACAGGACATAGCGCGCGCAACTGTAAATAATTACAATAACAGGCAAAATGAAAAGGGAAAAAATAAAGGATCCAGAAAAATACTTAAATAAATGGAAAAAAGGATTTCTCATTCAAGCCCACATTGAACGTGGATGAATGCCAGGCATTGTTAACAACCATTAAAATGACGTCTAATAAACCTGTTAAAACAGGCAAACCCAGTGCGGAGCTCCAATGTGCCATCTTGTGGTCACAAGCAGCAGAGGCTTCCCAACGGAAAGCTGATGAAGCCAGAGAAAAGCAGAAACAAATGAAAACTCAAACTAGTACTGTTAGTACGGCCCCACTATTGGAAAATCCACCCCCATACCCCAAACCGGGACCTAAGGCGGGCCCGTATTCCACTCTTTCACAAGAAGCCCAAGAGGTTGGGAAAAGGAGGAAGCAAATAAAATCATAAAAATTAGACCATAATATTTAAAGACGGACGGATTAAATGGCAGCAGAACTGGATAACATTAAAATGGACAATGAGAAAGTTATTTTATCTCTTATCTATTCTTTGTGTGCGTGTGTGTGTGGTTGATCTGTGAAGAAAGTGGTCTAAATATGGGTACTTTTACAAAGTTTTGGGTTTTTATTTTTTCAATTTAACTCTGTGGGGTCTTAATTAATGTTGTGTACGTGATAAACTGTTTACATATTTAAAAAAAAAAAAAAAAAAAAAAAAAAGAAGCAATTTTGACGCATTGCTGACCTTTGTCCTTGACTGAAACATGACAGTGCACTTTATAGAAAAAAAAAAAAGGACTGACATGTGACAATGTGACTACAGGCCATACTATGATCATATTATGATGTCATTTAATAATGCCTAATCACTGAAGATTTTATGTTTACCCTATATCACATGATTTAGAGCACAGAGGATCAAAACAGATTGATAACTAATGTGTCTGTGCATATGATCTGCCAGAGGCTATGGATTATCAGACAAAGGTCTTGGAGAAAGAATCCTTAAATTGATAAGCACTTTTTGAAGCCAAGTATGACTTTGTATGACACTGTAGATAACATAAGGTGTACTGATTCAAATGACTTTGACTTTACAAATGTAATGTTTATATGATTTTATACTGATATTACTCACCACATGATGGTGCGGTAACAATATATTTCAGAAATGTGACAGCAATGAGGGATGACCTTCTCCTGAGTCAGCGGTGGCCAAGCTGGGTCAGGGTGAACTACATTGCACTCCATAATTTACCAAGGAATGTATGAAATAGGGACATTCCTTGTAAAACATTAAATCAAATTCTAATTAGGCAAAACGTCCGCCTTTCCTTTGACTGAAAGAATGTGACACAATATTTCAAATTCAACCCATCTGTGTTCAACTGGACAAACTGATCCTATTTATCAATGCTGAAGCATATCAAAAATGCACAGATAGTTATTTTGTTTTTCTTAAATGAAATTTGTAAACTATTTCAAGAGATGTCACAAAAAGAAGCTATAATTATTGAGATCTCATCTTTGAAGGAACTGGGCTACCTGCAAATTTTATTTAAAACTAAAAATGGTAACACACTTCCTTTCAGTAAAAGAATCAAACAAATACCCTGTAACTTTGCTGCATGTGAGCCTCCATGTATCAAAACAGGGGGTATCAAAGAAATTAATTAGCAAATAATTAGCAATCCTCAGAAAAATAGATAATGCATAAAAATTATCAATAAATGCAATTTTATTTACATAAGTGCTTTTCATTACATTTTCTGTAGTGCCCAGGATAAACATATGGCTGCAGTTATAACTCAAAATACAGGCTGGGCAATACAGACCACCTTTTTATTATTTATGGGATAATACAAATAATAAGATCATGCCCTCTATTATCCTACACATTTCCCATGTTGTGAAGGAGGGGGTCTCTCTCTCTACTTAGCAAAGGAAGAAGCGAGCGATAGGCTTGCTCTGTAAAAAATAGAAGTGTGCTTATGCTGTAACGGTGTTGTCTGGGGTCCTGATTGTGTAAAAATTCCACAACCTGCATCACCTCCAACAGCTGAATGAGCTACTAACCTGAATGTAACTTATCTGTATTCTGTACAGATAGTAAATATGCTTATAGCACATGCCACCTGCATACTGTTACTTTGAATCTGCGGGGGTTTGTCACCTCCACAGAAAAACCAGCAAAACATCGACAGCAATTGTTGCAACTATGTAATGTTCTGATGCTACCATGTTCTGTGGCAGTTATTCACTGCCCTGCCCACACTAATGGCACTGACTTGTCTAGCTGCGATAATCACTTGGCTGATAACGCTACTCACTGTGCTGCTATTGGTCTTTTAGGAACCGTCTGTCTTATTAATAATGTTGATGTTTTAAAAGACTGTCAAAATAATATGGACCTTCCTCCTGTTTCATGTGTAAATAATTAGATATACATTGGCTTGTCTGATGAAAATTTGCTCTGCCACCCACATTATACAGATGAGCTGTCCTGGTGGCACATGGCCAATCATGTGCCAACAGGAGGGAAATCAATGATGAGGATGTTGGAAAAACTGTCCTAATATTTTGAAAGAAGTACACCTTCACAAAGTGGACAGGAATTCATCACACATCCTCAGCAAATGCCGCATCTGTGTGTGTGAAACTCTATTGAATGATGCTCTTTCCGTTTTTGGGGTTCCAGAACTGATTTATGCAGATAATGGAACTCATTTTACAGCACAAACAGTTCAAGACTTAATCCAAGCTGTAAGAAGTAAGATCAAATTTCATATTATCGGTACAATCAAACAAATGCTGGCAAAAACCACACATGGAAAGGGTATTACTTGGCCAGAAGCTCTGAAATTAGTCAGACTAACCATTAACTCTATACTAGACCCAAAGACAGGATTATCACCTTTTGAATGTGTTTTTTCACCATCCTTATGTATTACCTGACCTCTCACCACTAACCACACCTAACAAATACACAGATCTTGGTGAACATCTCAGGGAATGTTTTGATTCTGTCAGAAGCTCTGCTCCACAGAAAGAAACGGATAACCTGGAGACTATGTCTTCATAAAGAACCACCACCGACAACACTAGACACTCCCACTCCCACTGCAGTACGTATTGCTGAATGACCATCTCGGATTCACCTTTCACACGCTAAAAGACTATGGGTGCCTGTAAGTGAACTAACTAACTTGTTTCCCTGAGTAAGTCCAATACAAAGGGGGCATGTCCTTTTAAGGACAAGGCCGTCTCAACCCTGGTGAAGAAAGAGGCCCGGAGGGGTACTCTCTCAGGTGGAAGCTTGGCACCAAAATTATTGATGACTCTGTGTTCAGCACTTCTCCTGACAGTGGGGTGGTAATCTCTTTCTGATTCAAGGACAAGGAACCCACGAAGCACGGACAATGAACAATACGCATAACCTATGGTACCAGACAATGGTGGTTTCGGTGAGAGGACTGGGAATCGATACTTCTTGCTATGTGTGTTCATTGCTACCCCATTTACACAAGACTGCAATACCCATGATTGACTACAATACCCATGATCCCTGTTCCACTGAGTGAAGAGAAAACGCCCGGAGCAACAATAGCGAGGAACTCTCGTCTCAGTCTGTTTAATACAAGCAATAATGTTGGACATTGGTTGGTGGGAAATTTGTCAGAAAGGTATCTTAATAGATTGAATGTCACTATTACTGATTACACTGGGTCTAAGATTAGAATATTTAATATTATTGGGATTGAAACTTCTTTGCTTACAGTTAAGAAGCATTTAATGAAAGTAAATCCTACACTGTTTACTTCACCAATCTGCTTTCACAAAAATTGTAGTAAAAACAGTTTCAACCTGGGTATTTCACAAAGATGCAATGATACTAAGGAAGTGACCTGTGAAGTGTCATATTATGATTCTGTCTGTAGAAATGTATTTCACTTTCCCTATATTGCTGCTGGAAAATTCACCTTAAAGAGGAAAAATTGTACTTTTAACTGTAGCAATAATCCTACTGTTTTTTGGCCAAATGATGATGGGTATGGATTCTTGGAAAACCAATGGGTACTCTTTTTCCAATGTATGGCAGTGCTCTAGCTATACGCCACATAAATGCTTAATGATGTCAATGTAGAAAATCTTTTAAAGTTACATTATACTGATAATTGCATATGATTAAAAAGATTAATAAAATAATAAACAGGAGGGAAATGTTGGAAAATTGTATATATGTAATTGGTTATCATTTTATTAATAACTCATGAAATGAAGATTGATATTCTTATATGTATGATGCTTTTTCTTATTAATCATAAATACAACTTGTGCCTCTTCTTATAATCACTGTTAGTGACTAAGCTGCACCACCCTTCTCTTTGTTCATATGATGTGTGATAAAAGAGTGTTGACATATGCAAGTCTTTATGCTGTATCAAGACTTGTCCCCTGTACACCCTGTGCTTCTTATTTTTTCTGCAAAAGACTGTTGTATGTTATCATTTAACCATTTCATCTGTTAACTATGTTCTTTTTGACCGGAAGCACTGGTTTGTTGTAGGCCCATATATGGAGTTGTTTCCCCTCTCTGTCTTTGCTGAGTGGAGAAGCAGATGTTCTCCCCGCGATAAGAGTGTTCATGCTCCTACACACACCTGACGTACAGAGCGTACTTTTGCTTATGTGGTAATTCCGTTGTTCTGCTTTTGCTGAGTTACTATCATTGTATATAAAGAAGGCAGCTGCGGGACTACCCCTCAGTATTCAGCTCATCCTGTAATGGTATATGTTGATTACTCCTTGCAAGTAAAAGTTTCAAAGGCTCTGCGTGTCTTAAGTCTGATCTTTGATTCAGTCTAATACCTTTTTGTACTCTGTATTTGTGAGGTTATATTTCAGACTTCTGACACAAACTATAAACAAACTATCACACTCACAGTTCACTCATGCATTTAACATTCTTATGATTACAACAATAATGCTTGAAACAAAATTACCTAAAAGTTGAATACAATATGTACGTAGCAATAATGAAAAACATACTGAGCGATAAATACAAAAGACCAGCTTATGCACACAGGGTTGTTGCTACAAAATAACCTAAAATAACAAAAAATATCAGCAGTCTGTGCGTGTTACATAAATCCGTTCAAAATACGTACTGATGCTGGGAAAAAACTATGATTAAACCTGGTAGTCCGGGTTTTATGGGATCTGTACCGCTTTCCCGAGGGTAGCAGGTGAAAGAAGTCATGGCCTGGATGAGCACAGTCTTTAATGATGGCAGTAGTTCTGTTGAGGTACCGAGACCTGGAAATCTCTTCCAGAGAAGGGAGAGAACAGCCAGTGATTTTTTTGCGCAGTCTCGATCACTCTCTGGAAGGCTTTGCGGTCTGCGGCTGAACAGCCCTCATACCAAACCGTGATGCCATATGACAGAATGCTCTCAACAGCAGAGCGATAAAATAAAACCAGCAACTGTGCATTCAGGCCATTCTTCTTGAGGAGTCTCAGAAAGTGTAGACGTTGTTGAGCCTTTTTTATCGTAGCTATGGTGTCAACTGCCCAGGTAAGGTTGTGAGAAATATGAACACCCAGAAACTTAAAAGCCTCCACCCTCTCCTTGCCTATATATAGAGGAGGCGGCTCACTGTTAGCTTCCTAAAATCAATAATGAGTTCTTTTGGTTTTTTTTGTATTCAATAGCAGATTATTATCTGAGCACCATCTCACCGGTTTCTGGACCTCATCTCTGTATGTGGACTCATCTCCTCCTGATATGAGCCCCACTACTGTTGTGTCATCTGCAAACTTCACTATAATGTTTGTGGGATGAACAGGTATGCAGTCATATGTGTACAATGAATACAAAGTGGGGCTCAACACACAGCCCTGTGGCAAGCCTGTGTTAAGCATGACTGTAGAGGAGGAATGGGGTCCGAGTCTAACAGTCTGTGTTCTGTTTGTTAGGAAGTCCTTAATACAGCTGCAAGTGTGAGTAGGCAGACCAAGCTGAAGCAATTTGGTGATGAGAATGTTGGGAATAATTGTATTAAATGCTGAGCTATAGTCAACAAACAACATTCTTACATAGCTCCCCTTGTCTTCTAAATGGCTGAATGCCAAGTGGAGAGCTATAGCAATAGCATCTTCAGTGGCTCTGTCCCGCCTGTATGCAAACTGGTACCGATCAAAGTCTGGGGGGGGGGGGGGGGGGGGACTAGGCAAAAGATGTTTCAATACCATTTTCTCAAAGCACTTCATAACAATGGGTGTTAATGCTACTGGTCGATAGTCATTCAGACTGCTAATAGTATGTTTTTTTGGTACAGGAATAATGACTGCAGATTTTAAACACTGTGGAACAACAACTGCCTTGAGAGACAAGTTAAAAATGTCAGTCAAAACAGAGCATAGCTGATCTGCACATGCTCTGAGCACCTTTCCTGGCACTCCATCAGGAATAGTAGCCTTTCTCGGGTGAACTGCTCTCAGTGTCTGTCTCACCTCATGATCCTGCAGGATAAGCACATCAGAGCTGGCATTCAATAACATCTGTGGGTCTTGGCGAGGTGTATTTGCCTCAAACCGTGCGAAAAAGCAGTTCAGTTCTTCTGCCAGTGAGGCGCTGATCTCAGCAATTGTTCAGATGATCACTTCTACTTTTTATTAAAAAAATGTCCAGTTTTCACCAGTCCCTTTTAACCATAAAAAACTAAACCCTTTTAATTCATGAACTATGTTGAACCATGTTTGAAAAAGTTATGCAACATTTAAGAAAAATCAATTTTCATATTAAATAAATCTTATCATATTTTTAACTGAACAAATCTGCTGCAATTCTGCTCAAAATCTGTTACATTTAATAAACACACTTTTGTGTGTTCTTCTTCACTGGAATTATATCCATACAGTTCTTGCCAAGAATCATGCTTGAGTAATAACCAGCGCTGTCCTTTCATGAGAAGAAGCTAAACAGCGCTGAGAGTGCTTATATGCACGGTGGCGCAGTGGTTACCACCGCGGCAGCAGTTTACCCTTGGCCGGGGGATCGCGGGTTCGATCCCTGCCCCTGGCCAACAGTGATCTGTGTGGAGTTTGCATGTTCTCCCCGTGTTTGCGTGGGTTTACTCCGGGATTTCCCACATGCCAAAAACATGCAGGTTAGGGAGTTAAGGGGTGCTTGCGCACGCAGCGACCGGCAGCTGGTGGCTTGTCACCGGACTGCAGAAGAAATCTACCTACGGGTACAAAATAAGTCCAAAAAAAAAAAAAAAAGAGTGGGCAGCAGTCGCCCCGCAAATGAAACACACGCAGCTTCCTTTCACGGTAGTAAAAAAGAACTCTTCCTCCCACTCACTTTGAAAATGATAAATTTTCTGTCTTTTTTTTGACATGTTTTTGGGCTAGGAAACTGCACTCCGCTCACCATCTTCACTCCCCGCAAGCTTACGCTCCACAAGTGTGAAGGTTTTGTCATGCGCACAATACTGACCTTTGAACTAGGTCAGAGTTCACCTTAACTTTACGTATAATAAACATTTTCATTTTTTTTATTTTTAAGACACTGTCATTTTAAAATCTATATAAATGCAAGTGTGATTTTAAAAAATAGCGGCAGAAAAAATTACATCTTAGACGCAGCTCACTTGCGAGTTGTGCTATTTTTAGAACAGGCCTGCGGGCGACTCATGTGGTCCTTGCGGGCGATTTGGTGCCCGCGGGCACCGCGTTGGTGACCCCTGCCATAGTGTGTTTGAAAAACAGTCCTGCAGCTGAGAAAGAGTTCCCTCAGGCCATGTTGTGATGTTCTTTATAGTAGGTCTAGCAGTTCTCCTGAGGGGGGTGTATGCTGGGATGAGGAGCAATGATAGATGGTCTGACAGGCCAAGATGTGGACACGGCACAGCTCTGTAAGCATGCTTCAGGTTCGAATACAACCGATCAAGACAATTCTTTCCCCTAGTGGCACATTTCACATACTGTGTGAAATTAGGCAGCACAGTTTTCAAGCATGCTTGATTAAAATCACCAGCTATAATGTGAACACCCTCGGGATACGCCTGCTGCTGTTTATTTATTACACTGTACAAATGACTAAGGGCCGCTTTAGTATTTGCATCAGGGGGAATATAGACGGCTGTTAAAATGATCACGCTCAGCTCTCTAGGAAGATAAAAAAGCCGACATAAGACTGACACTGTCTCTAGATCAGGAGAACAGTAAGTGTTAATAATACTGCTGTGATTAGTCCAAGTGTTGTGAAGAAAAATGCAGAGGCCGCCTCCTTTTTTTTTACTGGATTCTGCTGTTCGGTCCAATCGGTGAAGTGTGCGCCCTGGCAGCTGTACAGCAGCATCGGTGATCAGCGGGTGGAGCCAGCTTTCCGTTAACAACAGCACACAGCAGTCTCTCACAGTTTTATTAATTGCCAGCTGTAGCTCTAGATCATCCATCTAGTGGACGATGCTTCTGGTGTTGGAGAGAAAAATGCTCGGTAGCGGCGGTCTATGCGGTTGTCTCTTTAGCCTCGCTAGCAGGCCCGACCGGCATCCCCGCTTTTTCTTTCTCTCCCTCCTTCGTCTGCGTCGCTTCCCAGGACCGACAACAACCCATGGTGATCCCGCTGGTCTACAGATAGCCTCCAGTATGTCTTGTGTGTTCTCGAAAACTGCTGTAACAGCAGACTTTCGTTGAAGTCCAATGTTTATCAGCTCAGTACGACTGTACACAAATCCAGCTTCACACGGTTCAATATCCAAAAACAGCATACATACGAACAAAAATAGAGAGCAAAGAGCCGCTGCACAACCGCGCGCCGCCATCTTAGAACTTTTCAACATGCAGTTTGGCAAATTCCAGTCTGGCTTTCTTATGATTTGTTTTCAACAGTGGTGTCCTCCTTGGTCGTCTCCTATGAAGTCCACTTTGGCTCAAATGACGACGGATGGCGCGATCTGACACCAATGTACCTTGACCTTGGAGTTCACCTTGAATGTGTTTAGAGGTTGTTCTGGGCTCTTTTGTTACCTTTCGTATTATCTGTCTCTTCCATTTTTCATCAAGTTTCCTCCTGCGGCCACGTCCAGGGAGGTTGGCTACAGTCCCATGGAGCTTAAATTTCTGAATAATATGTGCAACTGTAGTCACAGGAATATCATGCTGCTTGGAGATGGTCTTATAAACTTTACCTTTAACATGCTTGTCTATAATTTTTTTTTCTAATCTCCTGAGACAACTCTCTCCTTTGCTTCCTCTGGTCCATGTTTAGTGTGGTACACACCATGTCACCAAACAGCACAGTGACTACTTGTCACCCTTTAAATAGGCCGACTGACTGATTACAAGTTTGTAGACACCTGTGATGTTAATTAGAGGGCACATCTTGGTTGAACATGTCCCTATGGTCACATTATTTTCAATCTTTTCTAGGGGTACCATCATTTTTGTCCAGGCCTCTTTCATGAGTTTGTTTTTTAAAATAATTCTGTTGAACCACAATTCAAAAGTATTGTCTGATTTTCATTGGTTAATTTTCATAGAATTTTTATTTATTACCACTTTTGTCAGATTCAAGTTATTTCTGTGACCATTGTGGGTTTTTCTTTCATTAACAGAGGGGTACCAACAATTTTGTCCACGTGTGTATTTACATTAATACTTGTACCAACAATAAGCTACACATAAAACCCGACCTGCACCACAGCCGCCCCGGGCTCTTCGACCCCTTTGGGCTTCGATTGGCGGGGAATAAAAAGTGTTGAAGAAGATCTGGCTCTGAATGTAACTTCCTGGATTTCTAACCACACACACTCATACCCATATGTAAACGCACTCATCCATCCAGATGCTCAAGAAAAAGGCTTCAATAAATGAGTGGCATGAGAAAAGTGTGTGTTTTGACTGGATCCATTTTATTCAACTGTTCTAACCGGACAGCCTGTGGCGATTGCACATCAAACGAGTCAGCTTAATTCACTTAGCCTTCCTGAGGTCACAAGTTGGTGGTACTCCTTAGATCGACACCTCCATTATAGTTTTCATCTTGGAACTGTGCCATGCAGCCCATTTTTGCCCAGTCTCTTATGGTGGCGTCATGAACACTAACCTTAACTGAGGCGAGTGAGGCCTGAAGTTCTTTGGATGTTGTTGTGACCTCTTGGATGAGTCGTCGCTGTGCTCTGGGTGTAATTTTGGTTAGCCGGCCACTCCTGGGAAGGTTCACCACTGTTCCATGTTTTTGCCATTTGTTAACAATGGCTCTCACTGTGGTTCGCTGGAGTCCCAAAGCTTTAGAAATGGCTTCATAGCCTTTTCCAGACTGACAGATCTCAATTATTTTTGTTCTCAAGCTTTTGAGGATCTTTTGGTCAACTTCATTTTGTCAGGCAGGTCCTGTTGAAGTGATTTCTTGATTAAGAACAGGTGTGGCAGTGATAAGGCCTGGGTGTGGCTACAGAAATTGAACTCACCTTTCCAAAGATGTGATAAACCAGTTATGTTTAAACGGGGGGGGGGGGGGGGGAATCACTCTTTCACACAAGGCCATGTGGGTTTGGATTTTTTTTTTTTTATCCTAAATAATAATAAACACCATTTAAAAACTGCATTTTGTGTTGACTTGTGTTATCTTTGTCTGATATTTAAATTTGTTTGATGATCTGAAACATTTAAGTGTGACAAACATACAAAAAAAAAAAAACAAAAGGGAGAAATCAGGACTTTCACACCACTGTATATCCTGGAGGTATCTCTGACCTCTCTTCTTAAGGGCCCCTTTACACAGCACGGAGATCACAGAGATTGGATCAATTTTTGTTGTTTGGGATCATCTGGGAGATCCTTGTGTCTTTTGGATTGAGTCAAAACTTTGAGAAAGCCATGGCAACTGGGGAGCTCACTGAAGATCAATGATAGATCAAAACTGGCCCAATCTCAACAATCTCGCAATGATCTCTACCCCTGTGTAAAGGGGGTATAACCAGCATCTATGATCAGGGGGTGTCTACTGTTTCTGGATGGGCAGTATGAATAGTAGATGATATAAATTACACAAATGTGGTCAATAGTAGAGACTTTGATTATACTGACCAACCACAATAGGCTGACTAATGGCACCAACCAACTATTGGCCCCAGCCATCAGTTGAATGGAGATAAACCACTGAGATGCTTGTAGGCGTTGATGCGAATCACCAGTTAATCCAGTTCAGTTTTGGTTTAGTAAAACGGGAGCTGAAGGTGTTCATTTTCTTCTAACATTAACACTAATAAGTAATAACCAATATCAATAATTTAATCAGTGACTCAGAATAGTTGCACAGTTACACACTGGAATCAGCAGGATTACTCAATAACAATATCAATTAGCCCAGACACAGAACAGAGTGAAGGGGTGAACCACTGATCTGATGTTTTAATACATGTAAGAGATGAGCAGAAACTCAGGTGAGTCAGAGTTTGGTTCTTCTGGAATTTGGATGACAGAAGGTGTTTCTTTATTGAAGCACTGAGCTCACAACTGGGAGAACATTTTTATATCATTGTTTACAGCACAATGGTTGCAAACAGTACGTCTGACTGTTGGAGCAATTATATGAAAAGGTGGCTTTTTTACATTTATTAGCTCCAACTCCATCACAATCTGCTCGTCTGTTACTATTTAATTAAAAAAAACACACACACCACAAACAAATCACTCTACATAGAGGCAGAAACCAGTTTTGGCAACACAACGAGGCATTCAAACCAGCACAGAAGAAAAAAAAAATGTTTACAACAGCATTGCTGTGGGTACATAAATCTAGTTTTAGTCTCTGTGCTCCCCTGAGGTTAGCATAAGCACATTCATATAGTTTAATTAATTACTGACTTTAAAGTTTCTTTCTTCTTGATGTTTTCCTTACCTTCCTGTGTCGGAGGGCTATTGTTGGACAGAATGTCCTGCAGGATGTTGTTGGACCAAACTCCATCATTGTGGCCCAAATCAGAAAGAACAGACAGCTGATTGATTCCATTCTCCTGAAGCTTGCTGTGGGCCAGCTGGACACACAAAAGGTTTGTCATTGTTAAGACAGTATTAAAGTTTGTACAGCACATATAAATGAGATGCCAGTTAAGGATACCATGTAGGGATGTTGATGATTAATTGACTTTAGATCGTCTATAAGAATTTAGTTGACTAAATTAAATTAGCTGTCAATTGATAGTGCTGCAGTCCTTTTCAAAGGTTTATTCTATGAAATGTTGTGGCATTGCCGTCCAGGCGGGGGTGCACACGGTCACCCATTGTCGCCTTTCAACCGAAACAAAACAAGTGCACTGTGAGGCGAGTGCAATATCTCCCACCTCCGTTTTCTTTGAAGATAATAATAATAATAATGGATTAGATTTATATGGCACTTTACATTTCACGTGACATCTCAAAGCGCTTACAGCAAGTCCATTAGTCATTCATTCCAGATGGACATTGAGGATGGTAAGCTACTACTGTAGTCACAGTTGCCCTGGGGCAGACTAACAGAAACATGGCTGCCAATCCGCCCCAACGGCCTCTCCAACCACTACCAAACATTTATACACATTCATACCCAGCATCATGGACACTGGAGGCAAGGATCACAATATTTTATTGAAGGAGACCAGTTTTCAACTTTTCCATATATTTGAGGCAGAACCAAATAATGATAAACCTACCATCCATAAATATACAACAAAAATAATTTCATACGCCCTATAGTTGTAGGTTAGGTGAATCTGTATAGCAAGTTTGATGACCCTGAAGAGCTTTATTCATTCTATTGCAAGAGGGCATAGGGAATATTAACCTTGACCTTTAACCTTTTGACCCCAAACCCATAGCCAGAGGTCATGGTCTCAGGGTGAACCGGTGGACCAAGTTTGGCGACCCTAGCATTCTTTGTTGTTGAGATCTAGTTTATTTGGTGTTTTGACATCGATCTTGCAATACCAACCACAGTCACACTTCTGGGTCAAAGGGTGAACCCGCTTACCAAGTTTGGTGACCCGAGCTTTACATGTATAGTAATAGGGCATAGGGAACATTAACCCTGACTTTTGACCCCATAGCCATAGTTCAGGGTCACAGCGTGAACTAGGGCTGTGCGATATGACGATATACAGTGGGGCAAAAAAGTATTTAGTCAGCCACCAATTGTGCAAGTTCTCCCACTTAAAAGATGAGAGGTCTCCAATTTTCATCATAGGTATACCTCAACTATGAGAGACAAAATGAGAAAAAAAAATCCAGAAAATCACATTGAAGGATTTTTAATGAATTAATTGGTAAATTCCTCAGTAAAATAAGTATTTGGTCACCTACAAACAAGCAAGATTTCTGGCTCTCACAGACCTGTAACTTCTTCTTTAAGAGGCTCCTCTGTCCTCCACTCCTTACCTGTATTAATGGCACCTGTTTGAACTCGTTATCAGTATAAAAGACACATGTCCACAACCTCAAACAGTCAGACTCCAAACTCCACTATGGCCAAGACCAAAGAGCTGTCAAAGCACACCAGAAACAAAATTGTAGACCTGCACCAGGCTGGGAAGACTGAATCTGCAATAGGTAAGCAGCTTGGTGTGAAGAAATCAACTGTGGGAGCAATTATTAGAAAATGGAAAACATACAAGACCACTGATAATCTCCCTCGATCTGGGGCTCCACGCAAGATCTCACCCCGTGGGGTCAAAATTATCACGAGAACGGTGAGCAAAAATCCCAGAACCACATGGGGGGACCTAGTGAATGACCTGCAGAGAGCTGGGACCAAAGTAACAAAGGCTACATCAGAAACACACTACGCCGCCAGGGACTCAAATCCTGCAGTGCCAGACGTGTCCCCCTGCTTAAGCCAGTACATGTCCAGGCCCGTCTGAAGTTTGCTAGAGAGTATTTGGATGATCCAGAAGAGGATTGGGAGAATGTCATATGTTCAGATGAAACCAAAATAAAACTTTTTGGTAAAAACTCAACTTGTCGTGTTTGGAGGAGAAAGAACACCATACCTACTGTGAAGCATGGGGGTGGAAACATCATACTTTGGGGCTGTTTTTCTGCAAAGGGACCAGGATGACTGATCCGTGTAAAGGAAAGAATGAATGGGGCCATGTATCGTGAGATTTTGAGTGAAAACCTCCTTCCACCAGCAACGGCATTGAAGATGAAACATGGCTGGGTCTTTCAGCATGACAATGATTCCAAACACACCGCCCGGGCAATGAAGGAGTGGCTTCGTAAGAAGCATTTCAAGGTCCTGGAGTGGCCTAGCCCAGGGGTGGGCAGTGAGGGCCATTCCACTGCAGGTTTTCTGTTCCACTCATTCTCTTCAGC
Organism: Pholidichthys leucotaenia; assembly: GCA_020510985.1. NCBI lineage: Eukaryota > Metazoa > Chordata > Actinopteri > Cichliformes > Pholidichthyidae > Pholidichthys > Pholidichthys leucotaenia. The sequence continues at coordinate 32,109,116 of CM035842.1, read as the reverse complement.
AGGTGTTTGCTCTAATCAGCTTCAAGGATTGCTAATCAGTGAAAACACCTGCTGAAGAGACTGGGTGGAGTAGAAAACCTGCAGTGGAATGGCCCTCCATGGCACATGATTGCCCACCCCTGGCCTAGCCAGTCTCCAGATCTCAACCCCATAGAAAATCTTTGGAGGGAGTTGAAAGTCTGTGTTGCCCAACAACAGCCCCAAAACATCACTGCTCTAGAGGAGATCTGCATGGAGGAATGGGTCAAAATACCAGCAACAGTGTGTGAAAACCTTGTGAAAACTTACAGAAAACGTTTGACCTCTGTCATTGCCAACAAAGGGCATATAACAAAGTATTGAGATGAACTTTTGTTATTGACCAAATACTTATTTTACCGAGGAATTTACCAATTAATTCATTAAAAATCCTTCAATGTGATTTTCTGGATTTTTTTTTTCTTATTTTGTCTCTCATAGTTGAGGTATACCTATGATGAAAATTGGAGACCTCTGTCATCTTTTAAGTGGGAGAGCTTGCACAATTGGTGGCTGACTAAATACTTTTTTACCCCACTGTATATCATAACACAATAAAAAATGTCTACTGTTTCATATAAAACTATCATTTATATTGGGATTTAAGAGACATACCCATTTCTACTTGTCACCGCCCTGCCTCTCCGCCGCAGAGCGTCAGGTGTGGCTCAGCAGTTAACTGCAAACTAATGTTTTGCTGCTACTTCTGTGCCAGTCAGGGATGTTGGACTTTTTCCCACAGTGCTGTGTCAAAGAGGATAGTCCTCTAACCTCATTTTAAATGGAGGTAAGTCATATTAACACCATCTCTAATTGAAAGACGGCAAATGCTAAATGACAATGCTAACTTCTCACTAATAGGAAACATTATAGTGTTATCAGACAAACATTCTGGTTTAAACCACTGTCGAGTTTCTTAATTTTGTCTGAAAAAACATTACTAAAGCTGCAAAAGTGCATGACAGCGGTCGCATACACACTAAACAAAACATGTTGGAGGAACAAACTGGCTCTTAATGTAACTTGATTTCTAATCATTTTTAATTAGTCCAGTAGCGATAAAGAAAGTTGAAGTCATCTCAAATGCACATTAAAAACAATTTTAGAACACTGCAAAATTAAGAGGGAAAAATGCAAAAAAATTAATGTCAGATGAATTTGTACAATTGATTGGTTTTTTTCAGTAATTTAAAATGTAGAAAAAGAGATGGATAGAAGCTAACAAAATCTGGTGTTTTAGAATGCTCAAATGTGGTCTTATATTTAAAGTTAGAAGTAAGTACAAATGCATTTATAGTTTATCTTTTTAATCTGCTGCTGCATCACGTGTAATCATGTTCAATACTGTTTTGATTCAGTGTCACTTTCCCTGGTACTTTGCATTTCGCTATGAAGTCGGCCATTTTTTCAACCACAAAATAAAGTGAAACAGTACATATGTATTAAATTTATGATATCTGAATAGTATGTTGATGTAATAATACTAAATTATATTTTACTACTATCTAATATGTTTAGAACTGACACAGAATTACATTTACATAGTTCTAGAACAGACAAAATAATTTAACCAAGTAAAATAAATTATAAATATTAACAAAATTCCATCACCAAGTCCATCACCCATTTATTAAAATATACTGACATTCTGCAAACATTTTGATTTATTAATGTGTGCATTTGTTAGTGTTACTAGGAATATAAAAAAGTTGCATATCAGTATATTTTAACCCCTTGAACTCTTGTGAATTCAGCGGGCGGTCACGTCTCTGCATCTCAGTGTGCACTGAAAAAAAAGAAAAAAAAAGAAAAAAAAAAAGCTGTATTTCCGGTCTTCCAGTACAGACACAGCCTTGTTACAACCTCAGAAAAAAGCTGTGTAATATATATTCATTTTTTGTGGTATTTTTACAAAATTTTGACCTGAGCTTGAAAACACTTGGTTCTACATTTCTGTTGTGTTTTCCAGCCAGTATCTGACAGCTGTATGTTATTTGCAAGCATCTGTATCTAAAAAAACACCCAGGTGAACTTTCCTGTTACTCAGAGGCAGGAGCACTTAGAGCAGGGGTGTCAAACTCATTCCATGGAGGGCCAAGACCCTGCAGGTTTTACCTCCAGCCAGTCTCTTCAGCAGGTGTTTTCACTGATCAGCAATCAGTGGGAAGAAATTCAGTGAAATCACCTGTTGAAGGCACTGGGTGGAGGTAAAACCTGCAGGGTCTTGGCCCTCCATGGAATGAGTTTGACACCCGTGACTTAGAGAGATTATGACTGTTTTGCCAAAAAATTCAGAGTATTTTCTTTTAAATGAGACCAACCCCATGAAGATGCTGCAAAGGGTTGAAGAACAGCATTGTGTAATGCTGTGATGTAGTAAGTTGTGATGGCATGCCATCACAACTTACACATGCTATTTCATAACAAATTCATTACGCGAAAATTCTCAAGTACATTACTTAAACGAGAGAAAAAAAATCTTACCTCGGAATGTGTCTTCCAATTACTAATTGCTGTAATCGGGGGCGACTGATGAACTTTGATTGACTGGCATCTGAGTTTGACCGTGTCCATCGATCGTTTTGAACGCAGCACCGAGTGAGTAGTTCGATCTCCTTGTAGCCACAATTTTGAGATGTTTCTGTTTTGAACAGTGCTCAACAAAGGCAACACAACCACGAGATCCATAACTCAAGAAATCGTTGCAATAAACACACTGGGCTTTCCCTGGTACTTCGCATTTCGCTATGAAGTCGGCCATTTTTTCAACCACAACTTCGGTATTTTTACTGATCTTTACAGTCATTGACACAGTTTTTTCAAGCCATTCCCAACGAAACTTGTTCTTTATCCCTTTGTCGATTGCTAAAATTCTTGCTTTGTTGTCTTTCTTGAGTTTTAGGTTCACCATTTTGACAAAATCGTGAAAACTCGGTTGATTGAACCGTCCACCACTTGCATTTCGCTCCGCGTGTTATCCGGATATGACATAGGAAATCTAACAACATCGCCAATTGGTTGCTTCAATAAGTATCAGCCTATCAGTGGCCTTGTTACATTACATTACTGATCTCGCTGGGCAGCGCGTTCTGCACGGTGGATTTTCACAGCCGATCGAAAATACGACTCGCCGCCAGACACCCCCCCCCCTAAAATTTTTTCCTCGAATTTAGACGATTCACGAGAATGACCCTAGACATGATCAAATCCGAGGAATTCCTCGGATCCGCGGAGGATTCTCATCCCTATACATGAGTTTAATTCAGGTACAAAATCGTTCCATAATCTGACTCCTTGCACTGAAACACAATGTTGCTTGGTGGTAGTTCTCACTGAAGGTTTTTGAAATATACATGTTCCTCTGAAATGATATTGTTTCTCCCTTATTTGGAACAACTTTTGGATATTTGCGGGCAGTGATAGATTCTTCACTTTAAACATTATTACTGCAGTTTTAAAGTCAACCAGATCCTTCAACTTGAGAGCTTTTAATTTAAGAAAAAGTGGGTTTGTTGGTTCCCTGTAAGCAGCTTTGTTTATTATTCTAATAGCTCTCTTTTGAAGCATAAAGACTGGATGTATGTTTGTTTTATATGTATTTCCCCATACTTCACTACAATAGGTCATGAATGGGAGTATTAATGAATGATACAAGGTATATAGTGTGGGTTGATTCAGCAAATATTTCACTCTGTGTAGTACTGCAATTGATTTGGATATTTTACCTTTAATATAATTAGTATGTGACTTCCAACACAGTTTATTATCAATTATTACTCCAAGAAATTTAGTTTCGGATACCATTTCAATCTCTACACCATTTACACTGAGTTTAGATACTAAGTTGTTGTGATGGTTGTTAAAAACTATAAATTTTGTCTTACTTAAATTCAGCGTTAATTTGTTTGAATCAAACCACAGTTTAAACTTTCCTAATTCCTTTCCGAGTGTATCCAAAAGTTGTTCCAAATTGTTTCCACTGCATAATAAATTAGTGTCATCGGTAAACAATATTAAATCCATTTTTTCTGAAACTTTACATATATCATTTATATACATATTGAATAACAATGGCCCCAAAACTGAACCCTGTGGGACTCCACAAGTAACCTTCAGTAACTGTGAGCTTTTGTTACCAACACATACATACTGATATCTATTCTTTAAGTAACTACACAACCAGGACAGTGCTACCCCCAATACCACAATTTTGTAGTTTCTTTAATAATAAATTATGATCCACTGTATCAAATGCTTTTTTAAGATCCAGGAATACCCCAACTGAATACTCTATTTTCAACGGCAGTTGATATTTTTTCTATAAATTCCAATAGAGCAAATGCAGTTGTCCTCTTGTGTCTGAACCCATATTGCTGCTCACACAATAAATTTAGTACAAATTAGTCCTTTAGTACAAAACCTTTAGTACAAAAAGTACAAATGGAATATTAACTTTTGACCTTTTGACCCAAAACCCATAGTCAGTTCAGGGTGTAAGCCGTCCAAGATTTGTCTTAGATGAAACTATGCTGTGTATTTCTTTCAGTAGTTAGTGTTTACAAGATTTAGAAAAACACTCAGAGGTCATCAGTCCGTATCAGTGTATATCAATCAGCGCGTCATCAGAGTATATCAAACCCTGGTAGCACGTTTCAAAACAAAACTATAGGAGTTGATTTCACAAGACAGTTACTGTCTATGAACTGAGGTGAAATAGGAGATCATAGTATATCAGGGATTAGAACTCATGCAAAAGTCATCCAATTGGAGCCAAATTGTAACATGCACATCATCAGTGTATATCAAACCCTGGTACCAAGTTTCAAAACAATTAGAACAAACCTGTAGGAGGAGTTGATGTCACAAAAGTGGGACAGACGGACTGCCCCACCCCATACCCCAATCCCCCTTTGGTCTTCGAACAGTAGGGGATAAAGAGTAGAAGACGACGCCAAGCCCCCAAAACGCCTGTACTGTGCTGAACGAAATGCCTAGTACTTCCGGGGTACGTTGGAGACCCAAAACAAGAATGGCAGTTAAGATGACGCGCGAGCTTGAAGATCCCCCTGTCTGCTTCAAATCAGTAGGGTGGGTAAATGGACTGGAGCAAGGAAAAGATAACATAAGAGCAAAAATCTATCCTGACTGATTTCAACCCGCCGCTAGACGCAAAAGGAGACTGGACCAAAGTTACTGCTGAGGTAACATTTCAACACAGCAGCAGAGGAGCCCAGGTTGGACCAACAGGGCAGGCTGGTGACAGCTCCACACCAGTCAGAAATGGTCAGAGAGCTGCTACAGCCTCTGGGGGAGCAAGGGGAAAATATGCTCCTAAAATAAACCTATCATTCTCAGCCACTGGGATAGTTGTGTAATTGTGGCAGACAGAGTTATCGGCTACAGCTTCAAAATTAATACAATCTGTCAGAATAATGACAGACAGCCTTCTGATTCAGTTCCACTCCGTCTCTGTGCTGTGATGTGATGACAGTCACACCTACTTCATGTGTTTATCAGCGTTGTCCTATTAAAATGTCCACTGAGGAGAGGTGGCCAACAACTCATGTCACTTGCAGGGTCATTTAGCCCACGTCAAGTAGCTCAAGTAACTATTCAGACAACAGAGGGAGCCCGGATCGTACTGGGTTTCCATGGATTGCTGGGGTACTCCAATAATGTTGAACATGCAACAGATGAAGCAGTTCACAATTTATTTTCCTTTTAAACACTCTACTAATCTCAGTAAATTAGAACACTGTGAAAGCTAACTTTTTGTAATATAATTAAAAAAGATAAACTGTGATACATTTATTACATAAAGGAGCATAATTCAAATCTTTTTCAATAAATTTGATATTAATTATAGTTTTTAAAATGAATTCTAAATCATGAACTTTTAATTTTCATATCCTGCAAACTCAGAAGGGGTGAAAAAGGTGACAAACTAAACCCCTGTGGGGAAGTCACACACCCCACCCCCCAAAAAATGTGATTTTAAAACCTAACTTAAGCATTCTAGTGTACTAAGAAAACAAAGGAAAAAGACACTTGCTTCAGATAAAGTGCATTATTAATAGCGTTTAATACACTTCAAACTAAATTTTTCTGCCTTTCAATGCTACACAATGTAGCAGTAAAATTAATCTATAAATATCTTATAAAATGAAAACATTTTACACAATGACCACTTTTATTTCATGTTTACTTTGTATGACGTAAGAATGATTTTTTTTAAAAATACTTCATTCATAAAGTCATTTGGTTGAGAATATTTACATGTAGTCATGCAAAAAAATTAGGACATCATCATCATCATAGCAGCCTGTCATGGGCAACAATGACCGTTTCATTTAGGTCTGATCAGACTCCTCTACGCAGCTCTGTCCCCCGCCCTCTGCTGCCAGGAACTCCTGACCCTGCAAACCCGGGCAACGTCCGAGCCGGTATGAGTTGCTTTCTGACTGACCATTTCATGAAACTGCTTGCAAAATATTTGAGTACCGCTAGCTTTTACTGGACTAGCGGCACATTCTTGGCAGATAGAGGTATTATCAGTAGCAAGAACAGGCCAAGACAAACTGACTCCAGTATCTGCTGCAGTGACTGACCAGATGATAGGTTTGTTTATCTCTGCTCTTTGTGTAGTGCATGTCACAATGCACCGACTGGTAAAAGTCCACCGCAAACCTTGCAACAGATGTGCTTATCTGCCAGGATTTCCAGTCTCACCCTGTGTAACTGGGAGTGGTCCACCACAGACCTGTGACAGATGATGCCCAGTTTCACACTCCACGCCCTCGGAAGGGCAGGGTTGCCGGTTTGAGTCGCTGACGGCCCGACCCATGACAGGTAGTACCGGTTTTCATGGTTATCTGGTAGCAAAGAAATCAATGCCTGACTTGACGGACATGTGCACAAATGTGTGCACAGTTCCACAAATGCGCGCACAAAGTGCTCATATTTATGACCCTGGCAATACAAATGTTGTCAGCTCATTGGAAAGGTGGTGTTGTGTTTCAGAGTGTGACGCTGTAGCGGACTCGCTGTCCGTGGTGGGTGGGCTAGGTTGGTGCGTACCCAGGGAAAGGGCACCCCATTAAATATTCAGTTCTTTATAAAGAAATGTTCACATATCTATGTCTAACCTTGCTTCTGTTTTTATTTGCATTTTTTAACATTTATTTTAGCCATTTTAAGTGGGAATGAATGTGGGGGTGTCCGAATTTATTCCTCACTATTAGTTTAGAATTACATTTTACAGAAAATTTGAAAAAAGTCTTTAATTCATTTTTAATTATTTAGTTGTATTACATGAATCTCCCAGTATTTTTAACATTGATATTAAATATCCATATGTCCAAATATGTTAACCACAAAGGCTTATACAGGGTGTCCTAATTTTTTCACGACTGTACTTTTATAACTTAAGTTTTGAATGCGGAACATGGGTCATATTTTGGGTGTTATTAGACTCCTTTTACTGGATCTGAATACTTGCGTCGAGAGTCACACATGGCCACAATTAACCCTAATGGCAGTCTCACTCTGCTCATCTATTTAAACAGCTAAGCCTACAAGCTTATATTTCATGAATAGAAATGTTTTTCTCAATAAATTTGGGTTCAGAAGAAAGGTAAGAGATTGATGTAGAAGTGTCAGAATCATTATCAAATGTACCGTTTCAGAGTAAACTCAACTAGAAGACAGCAAAAAACTAAAATTTAGTTCCGCCTTAAAAAATGTAATACGACTGTATTTTACGTGATTAGTGCAGTGTTTAATGCTTTTTTGTAGAGCTACCTGTTGTACCTGGGGGACCCTCGGACAGGTTGGACTCACATAATATGGATGCAGTGGAAATAGTCTTCCCAAAATTATTTGCTTTGAACTGAGCAATATTATGCTAACATTAACACATAATTCGCGGATGTTAACTGACCCTTTAACAAACAGACAAGCTTTCCATTAAACATGTTTGAAAATGTGCCGTTAGAGAAAAGGATCACAACACACCATCAACGTTAAGTTACATAGCATATTATATCATAGACAGGCAGATAGCGACACTTACTTCCAAACTTTGTGCTAACATTAACATTGTGCTAACATTAACACATAATTCGCGGATGTTAACTGACCCTTTAACAAACAGACAAGCTTTCCATTAAACATGTTTGAAAATGTGCCGTTAGAGAAAAGGATCACAACACACCATCAACGTTAAGTTACACAGCATATTATATCATAGACAGGCAGATAGCGACACTTACTTCCAAACTCCTGTTGATAATCCATCCAACGGCGAGCCGCGCAAAAGACGAAAGACATTGCTGTTATCTTGACTGTGATTGGCCAAATGACGACGCATGATGCGTTACGATATCTTATTGTGAAGGTGACTGTCCGCCCTCGTTTCCGAAAACTTCGTTTCAGGGAAACTGTCGGCGGCCGCCACCAACACCCCCCGCCAAAAAAAACAATGTTTGGATCTATACGATTCACATGAGTGCAATATTTGGGATTTTTTCACTAAAAAGCGGCTAGTTACCTCCGCCAGGCCGAAAAGGCCAGGAGGAGGTAATGTTTTTGCCGGGGTTTGTCTGTGTGTTTGTCTGTCTGTTGGTTAGCAAGATAACTCAAAAAGTCTTGGACGGATTTCCATGAAACTTTCAGGCGTTGTTGGAAATGGTACAAGGAAGAACTGATTAAATTTTGGGGATGATGCGGATCACCGTCTGGATACAGGAATTTTTTTAAAGCATTTTTCAACACTGTGACATACGGCTATTTTCAACATGTGCGCAGGCGCAATGGAGGGCGCTGGTCATCGTGTCTGACCAACATAAACTCCGCCTTCTTCAACGTTTTAGGCACAAAAGCACGCGGAAAACTGTGTTTGCGCAACGCTGCAAAAGCTGAGACGGGCAGCTGTCCGCCGCCGGATTATTTGGCAGAAATTCCCCGGGCAGCCATAGGCGCTGCGCAAAAACGAGCTGCTCGGCAGCGTGCTGTGTGCCTGTGTTTGCGCAACGCTGCAAAAGCTCAGATGGCCAGCTGTCCGCCGCTGGATTATTTGGCAGAAATTCCCCGGTCAGCCACAGTAGCTCCGCAAAAAGAAGCTCTCTGCCGGGCAAGTTTCCAAATCATCTTTGGCCGCGGAGCGCAACCCCAATAAAGATAAAGATTACATGTACCACGAAGGTCGAGTGCAAGCAAGATGTTTGTGTCTCTGAACATTCCGTCTTTTGGCGAGTTGATACGTAACGATGTTTACAGTTTGATGAGAAGGTTGCTGCCATGTAACAATCATCTTATATCAGCAATTGTCAACTCGTCACTCACACTAAAGCATTTGGAAGTGGTGGCGTTCCATTTTATACTGAGTCCAATATTGTATGTTATTGTTGTTACAAGACCGCCGACTGTCTGCTGATCTGTATATACTTTTATTTATTTATTTATTTTCTACGCCTTTTAGTTCTGCATTTAATATGAACCCTGAGTTTGAAATAAACGTTTGAATTTTGAATAAAACCCACGCCAACCCGTCTACCTAATTGGCATCCGTCAGTGAAGCCCTCAGTGCTGCTTTCAGTGATCTAAAACGCTCACATAACCCATTGGCCTGTGGGTTGTACGCAGTTGTGTCAGGACTTCTTTTGTTTTTTCTTTTGAATTCTTGGATGGAACATGGGTGGGCAATATAAGCTGCGGATTCAGCCATCACATATTTCGGATAACTTATGTTGAACTGTATAATCAGAGGAGCTATTGTCTAATTTGACCTTGTTGGATTTTATTACCCCCTTTGTTATATTATTCACTTTCTTTTAACCTGTACTCTTAATCTATTCGAAATAAAGACTAATTCATTCATTCATTCAATTGCAACGCCCCCAGCCTGGGAGTTTGCAGATGCACGACATGGACACAACACCAACACTTCAGTTTATTACCTCCGCCAAGGAGGTAATGCTTTTACTACTGAACTACTAATCCTATCATTGTGAATCCAATTGCTACTCAGATGTTTTCATGGTCAAGGAATCTGACAACATACACACAAACACTGTATGGGGGGGAACTGTGGCGCTTGGCGGAGGTCTGCGCTCTCCGAGTGCTTTTCTAGTTTGCAGGTATGAATTTTATGAGATGCACCAGCACATGGTACACACTGTGCAGTACAGAATTTGTTAAACCACAAAAAATGCCATTGTTTGTAGTAAAAAATGCAAAGGGTTCAACAGATAATTGAGGAATTTGATGTTCACATTTTATTCAGTCTATCAAAATAGTAATTACCTTTTTATGTTACAGATAGAAATACCATATTGTACCGAGGGAAATTCAGATTCTCAGGAAAATTGCCACTTATCAATTAATCATTAATTGATTGATACGGTGGCTTAACTAATGATTAATGAATTAATCCATAACTTGCTTCCCTAACACCATGGCTAGTCTGGGTCTATAAAACCCGGTCTATATAACCAGTACCTTAACACTTCCCACAGCACCACCTACTACAAAAACACCAGAATGAGCATTGATATACTCTATGGCAGTTTTATTCAATTAGCGGCCCACATGTGGCCCAGAACCAACCTCCGAGTGACCCAGGCCCAGGCCACACCGAGGAAATATAAATCTAAGAAAAAAATATTAAGGAATGATGGTCTGCAAGTGCGGACACGAACAACGCACGTGACCATCATCCGCACAGAGTTCAGAAGCGCCCCGCAAGCATGTCCGTTCCAGTCAGTAGGCAGAGTGTCTTGCTAGCGCAACTGTACGAAAGAAGCGTGAGCTTATTACAGTACTTTAAATGCGGAAAAACAGCAGAAGAGATACGTCAGTGGCGGAGGCATTTATGATTGTTTTAACCCGCTGGTAACGGGAACAATAATGAAGAGTCACTATAGGTGTGATTAGGCTTCATATGCAGGTAAAGGCAAGAGTGACTGATGACTCGCTGAGGATTATCACCAGCTACTACAATATTAACTAATAATTTATGTTCATTACTATGTGCCTGGCAAGTTAAGATGACCGAAATTCATGAAGTCAATGACTTATTACAGTACTTTAAATACTTTAAAAGAAGTCAATGACTTAATACTTAACATCCTTCAGACAAACTAAACGTGCCAATATTTGGATTTCAAAATATGGGAGGTTTTTCCCGCTGTCTGGTTGGTGAGGAGAGTTCTAAAAACTATAAATATATAGAAATATAACAGAAATAACTGCATATTTGGTAATTTAAGTTAATTTATTTCAATAAATATAATTTTATTAATATTGTTTTCTTTGAAATCAGAGTTAAACTATTGTTCTATTCTGGCTCTTCAAAATTATGGTCAAAAGTGTAAATTGTATAAGGAAAAAAAGTCAAAATTTTACCACAATCTGTTTCAAATTTATACTGTATATATGTTAAAAAAACAAAAACAAAAACCAACTAATTTTATTTTAAAAAATAGGCAAAAATCAGCCATAAAATAATCCCCAAATTTATAATAAAGTCTCAAATGTACAAGTGAATTTTACAAGAGGAAATTACAAATTTGAGGAAAATGGTTCAATTTAGATCAATTTACAGAGAAAAGTAGAAAACTATAAGAAAATTGTTAGAAATTTTGAAGAAAAACCTCAAACCTTCCAAGACTGAAGTCATTACTCAAGTTTAAGCGGGTGGCTTAACTCAACTAGAAATTTTTGGTTGACCGATATGTTTGTGTAATGGAATGTGTCATCATAAAAAGAGGTTCCTACTCACATGTGGTGATTTAAAACAAAACAAACCACAATAGTGGATGTGCAATGTTTGTTAGTGTTATCAATCTTTTTTCGGGGGTTTGTGCACTGAAGTGTTTGACAGTTCATTTTTTATTCCACTAAATGCACTTTGTGATGTGTCAAGGTCAGTTATGACCAGGATGTAGTATATTTTATTTTTAAAGGAAAACAAATGTTAATGCTACTAACAGTGCACAGCGAGTTCTTATGCACTTTGAGATATGCCTGACTAAGATGTGACCAAAATGATTTACAGAATTTTATTTTTTCCATTCCATTTTTTTAAATTGTTGTTCAAGAGGAAAAATATTTTTACTACTTAAAGTTCTGCTCAACTCCAGCACTGTCATTGTGTTTTTATGCACTTTTGCTGTGCCTTTGTCATGTGCTAAGCGCACATTTAAAACCAAGACAATGGATAAGAAGTGCATATTTTTCATCATATTGATCTGTGTTGGTTTGAAATTTGTCATATTCAACTATTCATATAACTATTCATATAACTATTCAAACCTATTCATTTTTGTAATTGAATAGCCCTGCTCTATGAGCTCTTCACCCAGACTAGTTAAAAAGCTTAACGTGCTGAGCTAAGGTGATAAACAGTGACTATAAAAAATATTAATATTGCCAGATTCTGTAAGGCTGGGCAATGGAACAATAATGATTTACATCTAAAATTCTCTTTTCCTCAGTTATACAGAACAGAGTTGATTTATCATCATTACCTGCACAGATGACTTGAAGTCTTTCCATAATTCCTCTGGAACATCATTCTTTAGAGAGAGAAGCAGCTCCAGGAAACTTCTGCACAACAGAGACACCACACTGACCTTCACCAACAGCTGCTGTGCTGAGAAAACTTTATCTAGCAGAATCATCATTTTAGCTGTACTTACAGCGAGAGCCTCTCAACCACAAGAGGAACATTTTCACACTGCAGAGAGAGGTGTGGAGAGGCCTGGGCAAGACTCAGCAGGGCCACCATGTACACCTCCACCAGTGGCAAAGGCTCCTCCTCCACCCTCCAATGGCTGGCATACTCCAGGAATATCTGCAGAGACAGAATCATTTAGACCCACATACCGCTGTGTGGCATAACCAATGGCTGCCTGTGACCTTGTTAAATAAAAACCAGAATGCACTAACTGGAAGTGCAGAAACATACCAATCCTGGCACCGTTAACTTTTACTATCTGATTGAAAAATAAATGCATGTCTAGAACTGTGCATGTACTACTCCCACACCAAGTTTGATGTTGACATCTCCAGTCATTCTTGTCTCAGTGTGCTTTCACACCTAAACTTGTTTAATTTGGTCCAAATCAGTTGACAACTTCTGTTACTTTTTATCATTTTCTCCTTGGTTCAGTTCCCTTTCACACAGGCTGACCAAACTGCATCACGTTAAATCCCACGAGACTTGCATCAGAATGCTGTCTGTTCTTATTGGTCAGATTTTTTTCCTGTGAGAACAGGAAAGGTAAATACAGAAAGTAGGATGACTACTTTGTATTTGCACATTTCTGGGGAGAAAACAACACAAATCGTAGTGTAGTCTGTGGGGGGTTTTCATTGCCCTGGTTATCGTTTATTACATTATCTGCATATACCACTTTCGACAAATCGTACAGTTTGAAAATGAAGTGCAGCTATAGATGGAAAATAACATGTTAACGTTCATTAATCCTCCAGAACCGTGACATGCTCAGCCACAGATTTTCAGAGATCCATCAGGTATGTACAGTGGCATAAAATGTTTTACCATTTGCCACTGGTCGTGTTTTAGTATGGTCCCTTTCTCACTTGCAGGACCGCACCAGAGTTCGCCAGTTGATTCAAATTCCTTTGGTGCACACCTGAGTGTGATTACCGTGTTCTCACCAGACAAAACGAACCACACTAACAGAAAATGAACTTGAGTTCAACTGACACAAACTAAAGCCTGTAGGTGTGAAAGCACCCTCAGTACAAAAAACAGAAGGACATAAAAAGCTTTCACACAGCAGGACTAGACTCCTGTGGATCTGGATCTCCATCCACCCATCCAAGACAAACTGAGATAGATGGATAGATGGATGGATGGATGGACAGTCAGTCCAACTACCACTGGGGTGGGTTAAACACTGATGAGAATTACATTCAGTTAAATACCTAATTATTATTATTATTTATTTTTTTTTGTCTTTCGGCTGTTCCCTTTCGGAGTCGCCAGAGCGCATCATCTCCGATATTGCAATGAGCCACATGTAGATTTGGCAAGAATTTTTTTTTTTCCCTTTTTAAAGCCGAATGTCTTTCCTGACAACCCTGCCCATTTATCCGAGCTTGGGACCGGCACAGGGATTACACTGGCTTGTGCACCCCCTGTGGCTGGGTAACCAACATTTCCCTCCTCCATTTCATTTTTGCCGAGCACCAAGTTGGACGACAGGAAGTTCCACTTTTACAGTGTGTGAATGGGTGGATAGCAGGATCTATAAAGCGCTTTGGTCATCAAGAGATGAGAATAAAAGCGCTATATAAGTGAATGCCATTTACCATTTACGTGTTACGTGGTCTTTGGCATGACCCGGCCGGGAATTGAACCCCGGCCTCCCGGTTGTGGGGCAATAGTCTACCTCGAGGACACCACTTTGGTTAATTAAATGCCTAATTATACTGTACACCATTATTAGATTCAAATACATAAATAATTCACAGAATACTTCATTGCGTCATTCATTTAAATGTCAAGACTTAAAGAAGCACAGTATATGAATGCATCACTATTACATTTTTTTCCCCCTGCGGTTTTGCCATTTTTAACTGGTAAATGCCAATATTTTAATTATAAACTAACAGACATTTCCAACCTTTGGCCCCTCACTTGCGTCCAAGACAAACCGACCACTGCACACATGTACCAAAGTAAAAGCTGATTCAAAACTAACTTCGTTATGTGAACCACATTTCTTTTAATTAGTGCAGTTAAAAGCCAATGTGTCAATGAAATGTTAATGAGTTAATGTAACCTCAATTTAAAGCACAGGGTTGGGCAATCAATCCATTTTAACATCGAAATTCATTTGTTTAGCCAATTTCAAAAATGAAAGTCATGAAAAGCAACTTTTCCTTTCTCTTCAGTAAATACGGTGAGTACTGCAGTACTAACCTCCTCCCTCACACCATCTCTGACACAAACCCACGTGTAGTGAAATATGGCGGCAGGCATCAGTGAGACACGATCATTTCACAAAAACTAACAAGAGACCTGATTCTACTCCAGGAACCTTCAGCGACCAAAATAAGGCCCAGGGACCTCATGTATAAGCACAGTGTGCATAGACAAAAACACGGCATACGCTGATTTTCACGCACACTGTGGGATGTAAAAAAGCAAACGTGACGTGAGAATCTGTGGGCCAAGCCACAAAGTTTTAACCTGCCGTGAGAAGTTGCAGGCTCTCCGCAAGATTCTGTTTGACTATTAGGTGGGTCTGCCAAACTACAAAACAGCTGAAACTCCCAAAATGTGTTAAAACAATGTTTCTACTTCAGTTAAAATGATTTGTCTATGAATTAGTGGTTGAAAAATATTATGTGATTTATCTCCACAACTCAGCTTATTGAGCGCAGTGAAACCCCGATGAATAATAATTTCCCTCAGATAACCACAGCCAGAGCTACTATTAACCCCTTATCACTCCTGCCAATTTCCAGCCAACGTGAAATGTTCTGTGGATGGAAATTAGAATTTTAAGTGGCTAAGAAAGATCTTACATTATTCACCATTACACATGACATGTCACACAGATAACAAAATTAAGTTTAAAATGTGATGAAGATGAAAACACTGTATGGCTGGATTAGAAAAATTAATCAAATTTTATTTTTGTAACTAAAATGTGGTGATTCACTGCATCAAAAGGTCTTTTTAGGTCCAGTAAAACAGCTCCCACAACCTGACCTTGATCTACTGACTTTTTTAATTTGTTTAATCAAGCAGGAGTTAGCACTCTCAGCTGAATAACTTTGTCAGAAGCCATAGAGAGGATGGAAGTAATTATCAGACTCCATATACTCCAATAATTGTGTAGCAACAAGTTTTTTTTTTTCTAAAACTTTGGAGAAAATTGGTAATATACTAACAGATACATACCTAAGTTACAGGTCTAGATTTAAATCCCTTACCATTTCAGCCAGTGTCCAGCCAATGTAAAATGTCCCACGAGTGGGACACCAGAATGGTAAGAGGTTTTAACTGGATCCTGTTTCTGTAGGCTAAATGTACATAGAGAGAATAACATTTGCTAGAGATCTCTCCTGAGAGGGGTCGACAACCCAATCTCACTAAACGTACCAAATGAACTCCTATGGGTAAACCCTTGCAGCGGAGACATTTGCTCGCAGCTGTATCAGAGTGAAGAGATGTTTTCATGGTCTAAAATATCTGTTTGGAGATTACAATCTGGAAATAAAAGGCTTTGATGATGATGATGATGATGATGATGATGATGATGGATTACATTTCTGTAGCGCCTTTTAAGATACCCAAGGCACTTTACAATGACCATTATTCATTCACTCCACAGACAGACAATGGTAGTGGTAAGCTACTGCTGTAGCCACAGCTGCCCTGGGGCAGACTGACAAAGTGTGGCTGCCAATCCGCGCCAACGGCCTCTCCGACCACTACCGAACATTTATACATATTCATACCCAGTGTCAAGGACACTGGAGGCAAGGTAGGTAAAGTGTCTTGCCCAGGGACAAAACGGCAGGATGAGTGGGGAGAGCGGGACTCAAACCTCCAACCCTCTGGTTATTGGATGACCCACTCTACCTCATGAGCCACTGCCACCCCAAACATTTCCCTCCTCCGTTCCATTTTTGCTGAGCACCAAGCTGGACGGCAGCAAGTTCCATTTTTTTATATGGTCTTTAGCATGGCGCAGCCGGGATTTGAACCCCGACTTCCTGGCTGCGATGCAAATGCTCTACCTCTAGGCCACCACTCCGGTAAACACTACTCACAAAGAGTTAGGGATATTCAGCTTTCGGGTGAAATTTCAGGATGTACCTAAAATGCACTAGAACCTTTACAGGTGAACTTAAATTTGACCTTCTCTAACCTTTTTGAATGCACGTGTCCAACTGTTCAATGTTCCAGTACTTTTTGCATAACTTGCGGCTGTCCAACAAGGTGCTTAACGGCAAAATTCATAACAGGTGTTTGATCCATGAATCAACCAATAAATTTTCTGGTTCAGTTAGAATTGGTATTTAAACATTCCCCTTCATCGTGCTTTTCACATTTTTACATTGTGAGTCCAAGATGACAACTCACAATTGAGCAACAGTACTTCGCCATTGCGAGGCTTCAAACATGATGTTCTCAGAGGGAAGTGGCCAATGAGCTTAGAGTATCACAGACCATCATCAGCAGGTTGCAACAGAGATAGAGAGACTGGAAGAGTCACAAAGACATAGAAATAAACGTTCTTTGGCCACATCCCACGCTGATGACCACTTCATTGTGAACAGTGCTCTGCGGAACCGGATGATGAATGCCACTCAACTCTGGGGACATTTAACGGAGATGAGAGGCACCCAAGTGTCATGTCAGACCATTCAAAACAGTTTACATCAGTATGGTCTGCATGCTAGATGACCTGCAAGGGTACCTGACCACACCAGGCACAGGTGTCATCGTCTTGCATGGGCCAGAGAGCATTTATGCTGGACAAGGGACCAGTGGGCCTCAGTGGTGTTCTCTGATCAAAGTCAATTCACGCTGAATGGAAATGATGGCCGCCAACGATGTTGGAGACATCAAGGAGAGCACTATGCATCAGCCACTGTGGTGGTGGCATTACACTCTGTGCAGGTGTGTCTAGTCAATACAGACCTGCCCTACACCTTGTGAATGGTACAGTGACAAGCCTATACTACCTGAATATCATCATTAATCCTGTCATTGTGCCACTGCATGAACAACACAGGCCTAATTTCATCTTCATGGCTGACAATGTTCCAGCTCATCGAGGTCACATCATCAGGGAACGGCTGCTGGAGGCTGGGGTACCTCAAATAGAATGGCCTACACTTTCTCCAGACCTGAATCCCATAGAAACCTATGGGATCAGCTGAGTCGCCATGTAGAGGCTCGTAACCCTGCACCCCACAACCTCAATGACCTGAGGGCCACCCTTCAAGAAGAGTGGAATGCCGTGCCTCAGCAGACAATAAGTCTGAAGTCTGATCGTCACTTCCTTGTGGTAACGTATCGTCACTTCCTGTTTTGCTGTCTGCCTGTGTGGTTTGCTCTCCAGCTACTAGCTATGGCTACTACCTCTCTTTCCTCTCCTCCTCTGGTGTGCTCTCTCTGTCAGATGTTTAGCTACACCTCTGCCTCTTTTAGTGATAACGGTAAATGTAATAAATGTTGTCTTTTTGAGGCGCTCGAGGCGAGGTTGTCTGATTTGGAATCCCGGCTCCACTGCATTGAAACACCGTCTGCGCCAGTTAATCTCGACGGACGCCCATTAGCTGCAGCGGAGCTAGCTAGCTTAGGTCCCACTGTCAGCGGTTCCCCGGCTCTCCTCAGCAGCGAGGAGACTGGGTGGGTGACGGTGAGAAGGAAGCCTAGTCGCAAAGCCCCGGTTCACCACCAACCTGTTCACGTTTCTAATCGTTTTTCCCCGCTCAGCGACACACCCGCTGAGGAAAATACTCTGATCATTGGCGACTCTGTAGTCAGAAACGTGAACCTAGAGACTCCAGCGGCCATAGTCACATGCATTCCTGGGGCCAGAGCAGGCGACATCGAGTCAAATTTGAAAATGCTGGCTAAAAGTAACTCTAAATATTCCACAATTGTTATTCACGCCGGCATTAATGACATCCGTCTCCGGCAGTCGGAAGTCACGAAACTTAATATAGAATCGGTGTGTGAGTTTGCAAAAACGATGTCTGCCACTGTAGTATTCTCTGGGCCCCTCCCCAATCTGACCAGTGATGACATGTTTAGTCGCTCGTCATCCTTGAACCGCTGGCTGTCTGTGTGGTGTCCTAAAAATGACGTGGGCTACATTGACAATTGGAGCTCTTTTTGGGGAAAACCTGGTCTGATGAGACGAGACAGCATTCATCCCACTTTGGATGGTGCTTCTCATTTATCTAACAATCTGGCATCTTTTTTATCCAAATTTCCAAAACCATGACTACTCAGAGTTGGGACCAGGAAGCAGAGTCACAGTCTTACACACCTCTCTGCAGCTCCTCTTCATCCGCCACCCCTCAGCTTAGCCCCTGTCTTCCCCATCAGAGAATCGTTGTCTGCTCCCTCCAAAGTAAATAAAAATATAATGTATAAGCATCCCAAAGTGATAAAGCAAAATATTGGTAAAACTCAAATTAAACATAAAGCCTCTAAATTGATTGATTTGGCCTCTGTTCCTCCTCATAATTTAAAAATTAAATGTGGTTTATTAAATATTAGGTCTCTAACTCCCAAGTCTCTGTTAGTCCATGATCTGTTAATTGATCATCAGATTGATTTAATTTCCCTTACAGAGACTTGGTTAGGACAAGAGGATTATGTTGGTTTAAATGAATCAACTCCCTCTGGTTATTTAAACTGTCAAAATCCCAGAAGTTCTGGTCGTGGAGGAGGAGTAGCAACAATTTACCATTCCAAATTACTAGTTAATGTAAAGCAAAAAACATGTTATAATTCCTTTGAGGGCCTGGTCCTCAGTGTTGGGCACTTTAGCAATTTCAGGTTAAACCCAATTTTATTTGCCATAGTTTATCGTCCCCCATCAACCTATTCAGAATTTTTATCCGAATTTGCTGATTTCTTAGCTGATTTAGTGCTGAAATCTGATAGAATAATTATAGTAGGGGACTTTAATATACATGTGGATGTAGATAGTGACTGCCTTAATGTGGCTTTTAATTCAATATTAGACTCGATTGGGTTTTCTCAGAAAGTAGGAAATTCTACTCATTACCTCCACCATACATTGGACCTTGTTCTGACATATGGCATAGAAATAGAAAATCTTGTAGTGTCTCCTCATAACCCTGTACTGTCAGACCATTGTCTGTTAACCTTTGATTTTACTATTTCTGACTATTTGGCTCCTAAAGAAAAATATTATCACAGTAGATGCCTCTCAGATGATGCTGTTTCCAAATTTATGCAGATTGTTTCCTCTATGCCATGTGTCAACACAACGGAAATAAGCTATAGACAGCTTGCTCCTTCTGTAATTGATAACATGGTGGATAGTGTTTCAGCTTCTCTGCATCAGGCTCTAGACTTGGTGGCCCCCTTAAAAAAGAAAAAGTCTAATCAGAGATTTTTAACTCCTTGGTTCAACACAGAAACTCGTAGCTTAAAACAGAAGACTCGTCAATTAGAAAGAAAATGGCGCTCTACTAATTTAGATGAAATCTATTTAGCTTGGAGAAATCATCTTTTAATTTATAAAAAATCTCTTAGAAAAGCTAGAACGAGTTATTACTCTGCATTAATAGAAGAGAACAAGAATAATCCCAGGTTTCTTTTCAGTACTGTAGCCAGGTTGACAAAGAGTCAGGACTCTGTCAATCCTAGCATCCCCTTAGAGCTTACTAGTCAGGACTTTATGAACTTTTTCAATAATAAAATTTTATCCATCAGAGATAAAATCAATCAGATTCTTCCCACAGCTAACTTAAATACTGTAACTACTACAACTCCTTCTATTGATGTCTGTCTTGATGAGTTTACTCCAATCGACCTTTGTGAGTTAGACAAAATAGTTTCCTCATCCAAACCTTCAACTTGTCTTTTAGACCCTATTCCTACCAGGTTATTTAAAGAAGTCTTTCCACTTATTGGGAGCTTTATTCTTCATATAATCAATTCTTCATTGACTTTAGGCCATGTACCGCAGGCTTTTAAAACGGCTGTAATTAAACCCTTACTCAAAAAGCCAACGCTAGATCCAGGAGCTTTAGCTAACTATAGACCAATCTCTAATCTCCCTTTCATTTCAAAAATCTTAGAAAGAGTTGTTGCTACGCAATTATTTGACCACCTGCAGGGAAATGGTTTACTTGAAGAGTTTCAATCTGGGTTTAGAATCCATCATAGTACTGAAACAGCCTTAGCGAAGGTCACTAACGACCTCCTCATTGCATCTGATAATGGACTAGTTTCTGTACTTGTCCTTTTAGATCTTAGTGCAGCTTTTGATACTATTGATCATAATATTCTACTTGATAGATTAGAACACTATGTTGGACTTAATGGAACTTCGTTGCAGTGGTTTAGATCTTATTTATCTGATAGGTTCCAGTTTGTTCATGTAAATGATGAGTTTTCTTTCAGCTCAAAGCTTAGTCATGGAGTTCCACAGGGATCTGTGCTAGGCCCTACTCTTTTTAGTTTATATATGCTTCCGTTAGGCAACATTATTAGAAAGCACTGTATACATTTTCATTGTTATGCAGATGACACACAATTATACCTGTCAATGAAGCCAGATGATACTAATCAATTAGCCAAGTTAGAAGCCTGTCTTAAGGAAATCAAAGCTTGGATGACTTGTAATTTCCTGCTATTAAATTCAGATAAGACTGAAGTCATTCTTGTTGGTCCAAAAAACCTTAGAAATTCCTTTCCAAATCAAACTTTCAGTTTGGATGCAGTTACTCTTTCTCTTAATAGCTCTGTGAGGAACCTTGGAGTTATTTTTGATCAGGATTTGTCCTTCAATTCACATATTAAATTTGTTTCTAAGACTGCCTTCTATCATTTGCGTAATATTGCCAAGATTAGGAGCATCTTGTCTCAGAGTGATGCTGAGAAGCTGATCCACGCTTTTGTTAGCTCGAGATTAGATTATTGTAATTCTTTATTATCAGGCTGTCCTAAAACATCTTTAAAAAGTCTTCAGCTGATCCAAAGTGCTGCAGCAAGAGTTTTAACAGGTACTAGAAAGAGAGATCATATCTCTCCGGTTCTGGCCTCCCTTCATTGGCTTCCCATAGAGTTTAGAATTAAGTTTAAAATCCTTCTTCTTACTTACAAAGCTCTAAACAATCAGGCTCCTTTTTATTTAAAAGATCTGATACTACCGTATCATCCTAACAGAGCACTACGCTCCCAAAATGCAGGATTACTTGTAATACCTAGAATCTCCAAAAGTACAATGGGAGGCAGAGCCTTCAGTTATCAAGCTCCTCTCCTGTGGAATCAGCTGCCAATCTGGATTCGGGAGTCAGACTCGATCTCTGTTTTTAAGAATAGGGCTAAAACCTACCTTTTTGATATAGCCTACAATTAGGGAGGGATCATGTGTTTCTGAACCCTCCCTTAGTTATGCTGCTAATAGGTTTAGTCAGCCGGGGGACCTCCAGTAATGCACTGGGCCTCACTCCTTTCCTCACTCTCTATGAAATTTTTTTTTTTGCTGGTCATTAACATTTGTTTGTTCTCTCCCATAGATTGAGTCCCCATCGTGCTGTTTGCTCTCTACATGTCTGTTCTTTTCTTCTTCTCTATCCCCTCACCCCCCAGCCAGTCGCAGCAGATGACTGCCCCTCCCTGAGCCTGGTTCTGCTGGAGGTTTCTTCCTGTTAAAAGGGAGTTTTTCCTCTCCACCGTCGCCAAGTGCTTGCTCACAGGGGATCGCCTGATTGCTGGGGTCTTTCTGCAACTGTGGGGGTCCCCCCTACAGTTGATAGTGCTATGAGATGACTGTTGTTGTGAAATGGCGCTATATAAATAAAGTTGAATTGAATTGAATTGAATAAAGCCGCTTTTCCACTAGCCCAGCTTGCCTCGCCTCGATTCGCTATGACACGGTTCGGCCTCGGTTGTGTCTCCATAGCAGCCGGGTAAAGCGGGGTTAAGCTGGGGCGGGTGGGATTTTTTTTACAGCAAGGCGGCACCACACTCTCGTGACGTAAAACACGCGACCCAAGCAAAACATAACGCATGGCGGCTGTACAAGGCGACTCCTCGGTCTGTGGCTTTTTTCACCGTAAATGCCAAAAAGGACCGCCAGACAAGGGTACAGGCAGCGAGACGAAATACTCTGGAATAATGCTGCAGCTTCTGGGAGAGCCGAAGACGTGAGGATACAAACTAGGTCATATATGACGGTAAGCTAATGGTTGCTAATGCTAGTTTGCTATAAGTACATCGTACTACACTGTAATGTCTGCAAGTTATCGCTGTTAGGTACTAAAATATGTATGCTGTGTGTGTGTTTCAGATGGCTCTGTTGTGGGAAAATTACCGCTTCAAACGGTCAGTCTGGGCATTCAACACAGCCCGTCACTGATGTCACCCCAGCTTCACAAACGATCAGTGGTTATAGAGCTTAAGAATATTTGTAAAAACAGGGATGAGAATGGGGTTTTGGAAAAAAAGAGGAAACTTAGCCGGGGGTCTTGGGGGATGTAGGCCCCCAAGCCGGATCCAAGGCGGAGCCTTGGTGGGGGGTCTGGGGGGCAATGCCACCCAGAAGCTAACAAAATCTGGTGTTTTAGAATGCTCAAATGTGGTCTTATATTTAAAGTTAGAAGTAAGTACAAATGCATTTATAGTTTATCTTTTTAATCTGCTGCTGCATCACACGTGTAATCATGTTCAATACTGTTTTGATTCAGTGTCACTTTCCCTGGTACTTTGCATTTCGCTATGAAGTCGGCCATTTTTTCAACCACAAAATAAAGTGAAACACAGTACATATGTATTAAATTTATGATATCTGAATAGTATGTTGATGTAATAATACTAAATTATATTTTACTACTATCTAATATGTTTAGAACTGACACAGAATTACATTTGCATAGTTCTAGAACAAAATAATTTAACCAAGTAAAATAAATTATAAATATTAACAAAATTCCATCACCAAGTCCATCACCCATTTATTAAAATATGCTGACATTCTGCAAACATTTTGATTTATTAATGTGTGCATTCGCTGGTGTCACTAGGAATATAAAAAAGTTGCATATCAGTATATTTTAACCCCTTGAACTCTTGTGAATTCAGCGGGCGGTCACGTCTTTACATCTCAGTGCGCACTGAAAAAAAAAAAAAAAAAAAGCTGTATTTCCGGTCTTCCAGTACAGACACAGCCTTGTTACAACCTCAGAAAAAAGCTGTGTAATATATATTCATTTTTTGTGGTATTTTTACAAAATTTTGACCTGAGCTTGAAAACACTTGGTTCTACATTTCTGTTGTTTTCCTGCCAGTATCTGACAGCTGTATGTTATTTGCAAGCATCTGTATCTAAAAAACACCCAGGTGAACTTTCCTGTTACTCAGTGGCAGGAGCACGTAGAGAGATTATGACTGTTTTGCCAAAAAATTCAGAGTAAGATAAGATAAGATAAGATAAGCCTTTATTAGTCCCACAACGGGGAAATTCCAGGATTGCAACAGCACAGGGATAGCAACACTCAGAGCAACAATCAGAAGGCAAAAAAAAAGCAAGCAAGAGCAGCTAATATACATATGTACATATTACTATAAAATATATATATACACACACACACACACACAGACACACAGTGCAGAGCATTGTAGCTGGATGGAATAAATATATGAATATATGAACACACAGTGCAGAGCATTGTAGCTAGATGGAATAAATATGTAAATATATAAACACCCACAGTATGGAGCATTGCAGCTAGGTGGAATAAATATGCAAGTATATAAACACACACAGTGCGGAGCAATGTAGCTAGATGGAATAATATGTAGATATATAAAAACACAGTGCAGAGCATTGTAGCTAGATGGAATAAAAATATAGATATATAAATATAAACACACCCAGTGCAGAGCATTGTAGCTAGATGGAATAAGTATGTAAATATATAAACACACACAGTGCAGAGCATTGTTGCTAGGTGGGATGAAACAGCATAACCGTCTATTTAGTTATCCTACATGGTATGATTATGTGCCCATACATATTCTCACCCTCCATAGCGACCGGTATGTTCCTAGTTGTATGCCGGAGTATTTTCTTTTAAATGAGACCAGCCCCATGAAGATGCTGCAAAGGGTTGAAGAACAGCATTGTGTAATGCTGTGATGCAGTAAGTTGTGATGGCATGCCATCACAACTTACACATGCTATTTCAAAACAAATTCATTACGCGAAAATTCTCAAGTACATTACTTAAACAAGAAAAAAAAAAATCTTACCTCGGAATGTGTCTTCCGATCACTAATTGCTGTAATCGGGGCCAGCTGTGATGAACTTTGACTGACTGGCATCTTTGTTTAACCGTGTCCATCGATCGTTTTGAACGCAGCACCGAGTGAGTAGTTCGATCTCCTTGTAGCCACAATTTTGAGATGTTTCTGTTTTGAACAGTGCTCAACAAAGGCAACATAACCACGAGATCCATAACTTAAGAAATCGTTGCAATAAACACACTGGGCTTTCCCTGGTACTTCGCATTTCGCTATGAAGTCGGCCATTTTTTCAACCACAACTTCAGTATTTTTACCGATCTTTACTGTCATTGACACGTTTTTTCAAGCCATTCCCAACGAAACTTGTTCTTTATCCCTTTGTCGATTTCTAAAATTCTTGCTTTGTTCTCTTTCGTGAGTTTTAGGTTCACCATTTTGACGAAATCGGGAAAACGCAGTTGATTGAACTGTCCACCACTTGCATTTCGCTCCGCGTGTTATCTGGATATGACAAAAGAAATCTAACCAAATCGCCGACTGGTTGCTTCAATAAGTATCAGCCTATCAGTGGCCTTGTTACACTACATTACTGATCTCACTGGGTAGCGCGTTTTGCGCAGTGGATTTTCACAGCCGATCGAAAATACGACTCGCCGCCAGACCCCCCCCCCCTAAAATTTTCTCCTCGAATTTAGACGATTCACGAGAATGACCCTAGACATGATCAAATCCGAGGAATTCCTCGGATCCGAGGAAGATTCTCATCCCTATAAAAACGTTTATTTCCTGTGCAACAAATTGCTCTGATCTGCGTGAAAATCATGGAGAGACTGTTGAGACATCATGGGACGTACCTGCTCCAGCAGCACTGAGTCTGAGATGGTGTCATAGCAAAAAATGATCAGCTGGCACAACTTCATCGCCAGGTTAGTAACTATATTAGCCACAAAATATATATTCAAAAAGTAAACAGTACTGAATTAGCTATAATAAGATATATTTGACAGTTATGATGCATTTTAGGCCAAAACAAACTTGATCTAGGATTAAAAGCAATTAAAATAACGCAGTCACAAGGTTACATGGAAAATACTTGATTTACTAGATACATGTACTGTAGAAATATATATTCTCTGCATCAACAATGTACTATACATGCATTCATGTAGTATTGCACTGACAATAAACCTGTGAAGTATTTGCAGATGTCTATCTGTGAAGGTTACCACCATGTGACATAAATTTAATACTGACAGATTGGAAAAGCTGTCTAAGAACAATCCAGCAGTTTGAGAAATCACTTTTGGTTTGGTGTAAGTCTGTCAACAGGATTATGAACCATAAAGCAGTTTGTGTTAAAATGTTAAATCCCATTAAACTCTAACCCACAGGTGTCCAATCATGTGTCATGGAGGGCCAAGACCCTGCAGGTTCTCTCTTCTACCCAGTCTCTTCAGCAGGTGTTTTCACTGATCTGCAGTCAGTGGAAGAAGTTCAGTGGAATCTGCTGTTGAAGACACTGGTTGGAGGTAAAGCCTGCAGGGTCTTGGCCCTCCATGGCACATGATTGGACACCCCTGCCCAAACCCATTATGATGAAGAGCAGATGCTAATATGACCCAGAATTCCTCCATATACTGGTACTATCACTAAAGTATGCAGGGTCTTCTGCGGTGGCACATCCAACAATACAGTCTTCAGTTAATAAACTAATTGTTTTGGTTACTTTTCTTAAAAATGAGCCATTATTTTCAAGATCACCCATTAATGGTTTGTACTATTGACTCTTTTCCCAGCAGTGTGTTAACAGACAAAAATAGAAATCATGATGCAAACACATAAGTCACTAAATTGTTTATTACAATCAGCAGCAAATTCCAGATTATTCAGAATGTGCAAAATTCAAACTCTAAGACTGGGTCACTCAGCAGCTGGGATGTGCAGCTCACACTGGTCCCAGTTCAGCAGATCTTAGGCCTGCATCTCTGTAAATAGTGAGGCAAGGTCCAGTTTGGGGTGGATCGTTTCCCTCTTGCCTAGACAAAAGACAGAAATGGGTAGTGGTTAAATAAAGCAAGTTTAAAACATATCTGGGAAATACACTTGTTGCTAAAAGCCAGTGGTGGAATGTGAATGAATGAATGAATCTTTATTTCGGATAGATTAAAAGTAAAGATTAAAAGAAAATAGAATAATATAACAAAGGGGAAAAAATCTAACAAGGTCGAATTAAACAATAACTCCTCTGATTATACAGTTCAACATAGGTTATCTGAAATGGGTGATGGCTGAAGCTGCAGCTTATATTGCCCACCCATATTCCATCCAAGAATTCAAAAGAAAAACGAAACAGGAGCGATTCCAATTCCAATGTGAATATAAAGTACTTCGTTGTTGTATTTAACCACAATTTTCATGTAGCTGCACTTCAGTAAAGTCGATTTTACAAGGGCTGCGTTACATTTAAAATCATCTGTTTTTACTGTGGCCTCAGCAATCACAATGAATTAATACATTCACTTGAATGGAATCTAGTACTTTAACTGAGGGTGTGCATCACCGAGTATGGAGTCGCTCAGTCAAAATATGGAGTTTTTATCAATAAAAGTTTGTCTTGTCTGTAAAAGTGTCTCTTCTTGCCCTGGCTTCAAGTGTGAGCCGTGTTTTGTACTTGTATTGCTAAAATATAAAAGGATGCACTACAATGGGTCTCAAATATTTGTAATGTGTCCTGTTACTGCATGAGTTTATTGATGATAGACTATAAACTACACATATAAACTAAGTTATATTGATGACTGAACAACTCCCATTCCCCAAAAGATACAGTTATGAACATAACTCACAAAGGATCACACAAGGGATCTGACAAAAAAATAAATACATTAACAAGCGGTTTATTTTACAGTTGATGTGCCATTCATTTTCAATTATTCTGTAATTAATATTCACACAATCAAATAAATCTCAGTTCAGTCCCTTTTATATTAAGTGGAAATTGTGCTACTTTGGTTGTACTACTTTGGTTTTGACACTTTACCTATAAAAGCAAAGGATTTCAGTACTTTCCACAGTGGCGAGGTCCGTTGTGGGGCGGCTGCTTTTCCTTTCCTCTTGCCTAGACAAACGACAGAAATGGATGTTGGTTAGTTCAAGCAAGTTCAACACTTATACAGGCACATCTCAAAAATTATAATATCATGAAAAAGTTCAATATTTTTGTGACTCATTTCAGAATGTGAAACCCATATATAGATTCATTACACGGACAGTGATATATTGTGTTTATTTTAATTTTGATGATTATGGCCACAGCCCATATTAACCAACACCTCAGCGGCCAACATTTCTATTTAAAAACTTACATTCTATTAAAATAAATAAACGCTTGAAATACATCACTGTCTGTGTAATGAATGTATATAATATATGGATTTCTCTTTCTGAAATGAATGACAAAAAATATTGAATTTTTTCATGACATTCTAATTTTTGGAGATGTACCTGTATTAGGGAAATGCACTTAAAAGTCAGTGATGGGATGTGACCAAAATGCTTCATTTCCCTGACAAGCACCGCAGGATCCACTCTGTACAGGTACAAGTACATTATCAATCCAGGGATTTATGGTGGAACAGCACAACAACACTGTTCCAACACCTTTTATGGAAAATCCACAGAATCAGTGTGTGGGTCTACTCTGACGCTTTAGAAAATTATATGAATGACTTTATAAATCACTGGTTTGAAAAAGCACCTGTATATGTCGAGATTTCGGCTCCTGTGGTCTACTTGACCTGCATCCACAATAAAAAACTGAGGGAGGCTAAACCCTGGCATGTGGACACACATTGTACGAAGAAATTACACACAATTTAATGCACAGCGCCAAAGTGCAGCATGTACACAAACCAGGACTTTAACCAGGATCAACATATTTCATCGTTTTGCTGTCACAAGCAAATACTTAGGACAAAACAAGCGCGAATCAGCAGTTGGCTACTAGCTAGCTACTAGCTAACACTCGTTAGCCAGCACAGGATGGCGCTGTATGGCTCAAAAAAAGTGAGCTTACCACCAACAGGATAAATAAGTGAACAGATGCACAATATTACAAATCACTCACCATCGATGGTTCTCTCACGTTCGTCTTCAGCTTGTCCGTAGTCCGGTTCTATGCTGGGCTGCATCTGTATCGGTGCGGGTCGCTCCTCACTGTGGATCTGCCACCAAGCAGAGAAAACCCCGCACCTCTTCGATGGACCACGGTGTAGATTTCCGCAAAACCTACAACGCTGTCTGTATTAATATCGTATTTACTCAGTGACTGAGTTAGTCCGTGAAATATTGCAAATGGCGGTAGTGTAAATTCCACTGAAGACGGACGCTTTCGTGACGTTACGCACTGACCAATCAGTGGCTCGCAGTCTGCTGACGTCACATCTCGGCTCGACTCAGCATGGTTGTACCCTGCCCTTGATCAGGCACGAAAATAGCGCCTGCTAACTGGTGCTGGGTACAGTGGAAAAGGCTAGAAAGCGAGTCAAGTAGAAGTGAGTAAGGCCAAAGCGATACTAGTGGAAAAGGGCCATAAGTCGACTTGTAAACAGCATGCGATGTTGTTGTCAAGCTGTAATTGATGCTCAAGGGCACATGACAAGTTATTGAGACACTGACATTTTTTGTTGTGGTATACCCACCACTGTTGTTGGCTTTTGTTTCAATAAATTATTTAAAATGAGGAAATCACCATTGCATGCTTCTACTTACATGCCCTACTTTCACGATATAATATCACTGCAGTGTGAACTTCTTACATTTTCCATAAATTTCACCCGAAAGCCAAATATCCCTAACTGTTTCTGAGTAGTGTATATTGTGTAGCTCCATGTGTTCCTCCTAATTATAGTGCGTAGTTTGGACTGTGGCAGTGACACTGACAGATTTGGTTTGGAACTAGTCTTAATTTGGCTGTAAGATTAGAGTGGTAGTTAGTGGTGTTTATTTACTTTATTTACTGAGCCTACTTTTCTTACCAACATCATGTTTGTCTGCCTCTCCCTCGTGTGTGGACTGCCAAGGGCCTTCTCTCAAAGCATTTTTTCCCCTGTGTGTGTGTCAGCACCAGCTCCGGCAGTCACCCTCTGCAACGCTCTGTCAAGCAGCAGTGATCCACCTTTAACTTTAATGCCAGATTATTTTATTTTATTTCAGTCACTGTGCGAGTCTGAGCCCAGCTGCCTTTTACACAGCACGGAGACAGTTGAGAGATTGGGCCCTTTTTTAAAAAAATCTTTGAGATCATTTGGGAAATCCTTGTGTGTTTTGGACTGAGTAAAAACTTTGAGGAGACCGCAGCGACTGTGGAGATCACTGAAGATCACTGATAGATCAAAAACTGGCAATCTGCCAATGATCTCCACCCCTGTGTTAAGGGGGCATAAATGCCATTGTAACACCCAGGGATGGCAACAGGAAATTCTGATTTCAGCTGAAATCTAATTTGGTCGATTGACTAATGGGGGGGGGGGGGCAGCCCCCCTGAAGCTGGGAGGTTTTCAGTAAAAGAAGTAATTTAGACTGAAAAAAATGATTAAAAAAAAAAAAAAAAAGAAATACTAGACTTAGATAAACCATTAAATTTAATGAAAAGTTAACTTACTTTTTCTTCAATGTTGTCTCACTGTCTTTAGTCCAACATATTTAACAGTTCTATAAGAGTTTATTACACTATTTACACTGGTCACCAAGTCACTTCTAATGTGAAACTTTCTTCCTTTTTGCAGCAAGCTGCGTCAGTCTCTGAACTTTGAACTTCATCTCCTTTTCTGGTTTCTTCAGAAACTGTCCGAGTGTTTCTGTTACCTCGTCGAACTTTGAGCCAATTTTCACCTTTACAGTCACTTTTCTCTCAAGCCAATTCCATCGGAACTTATTTTTGACACTTTTGTCTATTTCTAGCACTGATGACTCCTGATCCTTTGATAAACATCTCATAACTCCGCTGAAAACAATACCGAAAGCTCAGAATTCCAACACGAACCAGGGATGTGATTTGGGGTTGGGGAAATTATCTGAAAATTTAGCAGGGGGTCTGGGGCAGCGGGGTCAGGGGCAAGGGGGGGCGAAGCCCCCCAAAGCTCCTGGGTTTTTATGATTTTTAAGTACCAGAACTGTGCTTAAATGACATAAAACAAACAGCTGAATGCCACTTATTACTGTATAATATTGACTTATGTTCCAAGAAGATAGCATTCCTAAAATATTCCAACAAGCATTATCCATCACATGCTTTAACACGTGATCAAATCAAAATCAGTTAATTTTATCTATTCCATAACAGAAATAAAATTCCAACATACCATTACTTTTTATAATTTCAGCATTCATTTCAGATCACCAGTTCATTGAGTCTTGAGCAGTTCATTTTGCACAATCACTGATGCAGCCAAGTCTTAGAAATATTCAAAAGTTATGAGTCAATATCCACTGTGCACTGTCAATTTCAAACTGTTTGGAATCATAAAAGTAATGTAACTAAATTGTTTTGCTATTTTTTTCTCCTCACCATCAATGTCAGGGCGCTGCATGAGTTTTGGGGGATGGTTAACTTTTATAACAGTTTCCTCACCCGCGCAGCCCAGCTCATACAGCCGTTGTACGCTGCACTCAAGAAACGGAAACCGGAGGACAGAGTCGACTGGACTTCTGAACGGCAGCAGGCATTGTGAGGTTAAAACCGCTCTGGCAAACACTGGCGCACCCAGACCCGGCGGCTCGGATAGCGCTCACTACCGACGCCTCGGACATGGGCATAGCGGCCGTCGTGGAGCAATGCGTTGCCGGTTCTTGGCAGCCGCGCACCTTTTTTTTTTTTTTTTTAGCAGGTCTTTGCACGACAGTGAGCGTAAATACAGCGTGTTCGACAGAGAGTTAATGGCTCTCCACCTGGCCATACGCCACTTCCAGTTCTGCCTGAAAGGGTGCACCTTCACTGCGTTCGTGGACCACAAGTCGCTAATGTACTTAACGTACTTTATCTTCCTGGAAGATAAAATAAAGCGGAATTTGGCGAATTACCAGAAAAATCACATCCCTGAGAACAAGCCGCCATGAATTTTTGACAAAGCATACAATGAGCCATTTGATTGGTCCAATCGTTTGCAACTATCCAATCGCAGGGCTGTTTACAATACATCGCAGGAGACTTGACCCGGGGAAGCGCCGAGCGCTTATGTAATCGTGTTGATTTTCGCTAAAATCGGTAACAATAAGGTACCTTACCCCCCCTAAAATTTTCTCAACGGATTTAGATGATTCACAGAAATGATCAATTTGAAAATAAATCGGCGGAAATCCGCGGATCGGAGGGAAATTGCCATTCCTGAACACCAGCCCACTTGGTAAACAGGTTTATTGTTGATTCCAGAGGGTCAGAACATAATTTTTTTTCTGACCTCCACCTCAGTTATCAACACCTCAATATCACACTATTAAGTTAGTATTTTTTATGTTGCACTTTCCTGCAGGATTGACAATCACTGTTTGACAGAAGAGTGACAGAAGGGGAATACAGGGTCATTTATATTGTCATTAGTGAGACAAACCGAGGCAGAGTAAAGAGATCATGCTGGTTTTCAAGGTGAGGTGAGACAGGGTTCCCTCTGGTAACATTTCTCAGTAGCGGGCCACTGCACCAGAAAATTTACCGCCGCGCCAAGAAGGAGATATGAATTTAAGAAAAATATATGAAGCAATGACTTTCCGCAAGCGCGCACACTAACAACGCACATGACCTTCATCCATGCGTAGTTTAGAAGCGCCCTGCCCACGTGAGCTTTCCAGTCAGTCAGCAGGCAGTGTCTCGCTAGCGGCAGCAGCATCTTTGTGGAAAAGGAGTGAAAACCGGTAAGTCAAACAGCAGAAATAGACCATTTGAAGAGAAACTTTGTGAAGAAGTCTGCCGTTTCTTCGTTGGTGAAAATCCTGGCACGTCAGCGCCTTGGCGCTACCTATCAGGCAGGAGTGAAACTACAAATTATGGTTGCGTGCATGCGTCAACCGCTTGGCCTGGGTAGATGAAAAAAAGTGAGCA
The DNA here is from genome assembly GCA_020510985.1 of Pholidichthys leucotaenia. Classification (NCBI taxonomy): domain Eukaryota; kingdom Metazoa; phylum Chordata; class Actinopteri; order Cichliformes; family Pholidichthyidae; genus Pholidichthys; species Pholidichthys leucotaenia. The sequence continues at coordinate 32,075,994 of CM035842.1, read as the reverse complement.
TGAACAGTGCCGCGTGCGTGCCGGGCTCGTCCAAAGCGTACGCGGACCAAGGGGGACTAGAGGGGAAATGCAGCATGAATAAGGCTTAACTGTCCGACAGAAACTTGAGTTTATTAAAGTACTTTAAATGCGGAAAAATTATAAGAGGTATGTACCGTATTTTTCAGACTATAAGGCGCACCGGATTATAAGGCGCATTAAGCGAGACACATTAAGCGCAACAAAACCGTCAGATAAGTGAAATTTTATTCAACTTATTCACAATAACTCTCAACATTGTTCAGTTGGAACACAAAAAAAACAGTTGGAACACATACTCTCAACATTACGGTATTCAGTTGTAACACAAAAAACCAGTTGGAACACACACTCATTATTCAGTTGTAACACAAAAAACTAGTTGGAACACATAAAATACAAAACAGTACACTCACTTTTTTAGTTCATTCCTCTTCCATAAATCCATCAAATTCTTCATCTTCAGTGTCTGAGTTTAACAGTTGGGCGATTTCGGCATCAAGCATGCCCGGATCCCTCTCGTCATTATCCAAGTCAGTCTCGTTGCTGTTATTAAGCGGTTCAGTGATGATTCCGGCCTTCGTGAAAGCTCGGACGACACTTGAGACTGATACCTTAGCCCAGGCATCCACGATCCACTGGCAGATAGTGGCGTAACTCGCCTAGCGTTGCCTCACTGTCTTGGTGAATGTGTGTTCGCCTTCTGTCATCCAATGCTCCCACGCAGCTCGCAATTTAACTTTGAATGACCTGTTGACACCAATATCTAGCGGCTGGAGTAATTTGGTTAATCCACCAGGAATGATGGCAAGCTCCGAATTAGTTTGTTTCACTTGGCTTTTGACAGTATCGGTGAGATGGGCGAGCATGGAGTCGCAGATCAACAGAGACGGAGATTTGTGGAAAAAGCCATCCGGTCTCTTGACGTAAACTTCTCTCAGCCACTCACTCATTTTCTCCTCGTCCATCCAGCCCTTTGGGTTAGCCTTAATGATGGCACCAGCCGGAAACTTTTTTTTTGGCAGAGACTTCCTCTTGAAAATGACCATGGGTGGTAGTTTCTGGCCATTAGCCTGGCAACCGAGAACTACAGTGAAGGATGACTTCTCGTTCCCTGTGGTGCGTATAGATACAGTACTGGTCCCCGTTTTCTCAACAGTACGGTTCACGGGGATGTCAAAGGTGAGGGGGACCTCACCTACTTGGCGCAGGTCATATTCTTGCTTCCTCCACTTCCATACCGTTGATTCATTAATGTTGAATTCTCTCGCAGCTGCTCTATTCCCATGTACTACTGCGTGACTGATAGCCTTGAGTTTAAAATCCGCTTCGTAAGCATGCCTCTTCACAGGTGCCATTTTGGGGTCTTATACACACACCGTAATATTACCTGTTGAAGCACATATTACTCCGCAAGGCTCCTGACTACCGTAATGCTCCGACAATCCATCAAGCGGTGCGGCTTCATAGCTTACCAAAGTTGTACTAAAACATTTTGACAGATTTTTGAGCGCCGTGTACCACATAAAATCGGTTCGAGGTCAGTAAGCACAACAACCAAAAGTAATACATAAGGCGCACTGGATTATAAAGCGCACTGTCAATTTTTGAGAAAATTAAAGGACTTTTAAGTGCGCCTTATAGTCTGTAAAATACGGTACGCACTGGAGGCATTTATCATGATTTTAACCCACTGGAAACAGGAGCAATAACGGACGAGTGGCTTAGCTAAGAGATGTGGTTAGAATTCAAATGTAGCCAGCTTTATATGAACGGAAAGGCAAGGGGGACTACTGAATTGCTGAGGATATATTTCACCAGCCACTACAATATTAAGTTATGTTCCCAATTATGTACCTGGCAAGTTAAAATGACCGAAATTCACCAAGTCAGTGACTTTAATCCATCAGCAGCCTTCAGACAAACTAAACATGCCAACATTTGGACTTCAAAATAAGGGACGTTTTTCTTGGTGGTAAGGAGATTTCTAAAAAAAAAAAAACGAAAAACAAACCTATAAATAAATAGAAATATAACAGAAATAACGGCATCCTTGGTCATTTAAGTTAATTTAAATCATTAAATACAATTTTATTAATATGTTTTTCTTTGTAATTGGAGTTAAATCATTGTTCTGTTCTGACTGCAAAGTTATGGTCAAAAATATAAACTGTTATAAGGAAAAAGTTAAAAAGACAAAAATAAGCCATAACATAATCCACAAATTTATAATAAAGTTTCAAATGTACAAGAAAAGTCAATTTTACAAGAGGAAATTACAAATTTGAGGAAAATGGTTGCAAATTCAGATAAATTTACAGAGAAAAGTTGAAAACTATAAGAAAATTGTTATAAAATTTGTAGAAAAAACTCAAACCTTCAAGACTGAAGTCATTACTCAAGTTTTAAGTGGGTGCTCTTTGTACCCTTAACTAGAAAGGCAAGTGCTCAGGCAGAGGGTCCAGGAGAGGTGAGAGCAGAGGAAGGATGCCACCAGTAAAAAGTCCAAATACAGGACGTCTGGGTGGGACCCCAAATGGCCCAATATTCCAACATTCAAGCCTTGGTTGTACAGTACTTCAAATTGTAAGTTCCATATACACGGCAGTGGCTCAGGAGGTAGAGCGGGTCGTCCAATAACCGGATGGTTGGTGGTTCGAATCCCGCTCTCCCCAGAGCATGCCGATGTGTCCCTGGGCAAGACACTTTACCCACCTTGCCTCCAGTGTCCATAATACTGGGTATGAAGGTGTATAAATGTTCGGTGGTGGCCGGAGAGGCCGTTGGCCCGGACTGGCAGCCACATTTCTGTCAGCCTGCACAGCTGCCCTGGGCAGCTGTGGCTACAGTAGTAGCTTGCCACTACCATTGTCTGGCTGGAGTGAATGAATAATTATCTGTAAAAAGTGTCTTTGAGTGTCTATGATAAAGTGCTATATAAATCTGATGCATTATTATTATTATTATTATTATATGCAAAGTTACTGTGCAAAATTTTAAAAAAAAGAAAGAAATTGTATTAAAATTAACATATTCATACACGTTTTCTGCTCCCTCCCGCCCCCCCAGAAAAATATGTTGCCACCGCACCAAGGTCTTTAAGCCAAAGGAAACACTGCTCAGCTTTAAGATAAACCCTTTATTTTTTTTTTTGTAGTTCTATAAAAGGGAAGTTAGCATTTTATTAAAATCAAAAATGTGTGGTTTCATCTTTGATAAAACTTTTATAATTTAAAAAAACCCAACAACTTTGGTTTAGTTTAAGTCAAGTTTGACCTTCAATCCAAAAGGAAATCATGTTTGTTTGAAATTAAATATATTTTAAATAACTCGTCTTTTATATTTTGGAAAAATAATTAGAATTGAAAATCAGATGAGACGTTAAAAAAAAAAAAAAAAAAAAAAAAAAAAAAAGATCAAGGATTTCATTTTTAAGCCATACCACCCCAGCTCAACTGCTATATACACATACAGCCGTGGACAAAATTGTTGGTACCCCTCTGTTAAGAAAGAAAAACCCACAGTGGTCACAGAAATAACTTGAATCTGACAAAAGTGGTAATAAATAAAAATTCCATGAAAATTAACCAATGAAAATCAGACAATGCTTTTGAATTGTGGCTCAACAGAATTACTTTAAAAAACAAACTCATGAAACAGGCTTGGACAAAAATGATGGTACCCCTAGAAAAGACTGAAAATAATGTGACCATAGGGACATGTTCAACCAAGATGCGTCCTCTAATTAACATCACAGGTGTCTACAAACTTGTAATCAGTCAGTCGGCCTATTTAAAGGGTGACAAGTAGTCACTGTGCTGTTTGGTGACATGGTGTGTACCACACTAAACATGGACCAGAGGAAGCAAAGGAGAGAGTTGTCTCAGGAGATTAGAAAAAAAAAAAATTATAGACAAGCATATTAAAGGTAAAGGCTATAAGACCATCTCCAAGCAGCTTGATGTTCCTGTGACTACAGTTGCACATATTATTCAGAAATTTAAGATCCACGGGACTGTAGCCAACCTCCCTGGATGTGGCCACAGGAGGGGACGGATAATACGAATGGTAACAAAAGAGCCCAGAACAACCTCTAAACACATTCTTGGTGAACTCCAAGGTCAAGGTACATCAGTGTCAGATCGCACCATCTGTCATTGTTTGAGCCAAAGTGGACTTCATGGGAGAAGACCAAGGAGGACACCACTGTTGAAAACAAATCATAAAAAAGCCAGACTGGAATTTGCCAAACTGCATGTTGACAAGCCACAAAGCTTCTGGGAGAATGTCTTATGGACAGATGAGACAAAACTGGAACTTTTTGGCAAGGCACATCAGCTCTATGTTCACAGACACAAAAATGAAACATACCAAAAAAGAACACTGTCCCTACTGTGAAACATGGAGGAGGTTCTGTTATGTTCTGGGGCTGCTTTGTTGCATCTGGCACAGGGTGTCTTGAATCTGTGCAGGGTACAATGAAATCTCAAGACTATCAAGGTATTCTAGAGAGAAATGTTCTGCCCAGTGTCAGACAGCTTGGTCTCAGTCGCAGGTCATGGGTCTTGCAACAGGATAATGACCCAAAACACACAGCTAAAAACACCCAAGAATGGCTAAGAGCGAAACATTGGACTATTCTAAAGTGGCCTTCTATGAGCCCTGATCTAAATCCTATTGAACATCTGTGGAAGAAGCTGAAGCATGCCATCTGGAGAAGGCACCCTTCAAACCTGAGACAAGTGGAGCAGTTTGCTCATGAGGAGTGGGCCAAAATACCTGCTGAGAGGTGCAGAAGTCTCATTGACAGTTACAGAAATTGATTGCAGTGATTGCCTCAAAAGGTTGTTCAACAAAATATTAAGTTAAGGGTACCATCATTTTTGTCCAGTCCTGTTTCATGAGTTTGTTTTTTTAAAATAATTCTGTTGAACCACAATTCAAAATAACTGTCTGATTTTCATTGGTTAATTTTCATAGAATTTTTATTTATTACCACTTTTGTCAGATTCAAGTTATTTCTGTGACCATTGTGGGTTTTTCTTTCATTAACAGAAGGGTACCAACAATTTTATCCACGTGCGTATGTACTTAGATACCTACATCACTGAGTGCTGCTCCCCCTCTGCTGCTGTAATACTGTGAATTTCTCTGTTGTGGGACTAATAAAGCATTATCTTGTAGAGACTGGGTGTAGAGACTGGGTTAATCATCTCAGACTGGATGCAGAGGGTAAACCGAGAAGGACAACAGCTATGGAGATTAGGGTGAGGTAGCAGGAAGAAGGAGTTGGGGGGGAGAAGGAATGAATGTATTGTGATGTGAGATGTCATGCAGATGTGAGATGGGCAGTTGGTATAAAAGGAGAACCCATGGTGTATTGAGACATGCTTTTCTGTGTATGACTGATGTGAGAGTGAATAAAATCGTCTGCTGCATAAATCAGTCTCGTTATTTACACTCTCCACAATCTTATATTTTTTTAATGGCTAACTAACATGCATGCTGTGTTCAATACTGGTCAATAGTCCCCATACCTAGGTCAGCTGCAGAGAAAAGTGCTTGTTTCATCTATAAAGCCTTTTTACCAGACTCTTAAATCATTTCATTGAAAATGTAAACTGAAATCCAAATGATTTTTTTTTTTTTTTTTTTTTTTTTTTTTATCTTGTTTTTAACTTGCACCACCATCACTCCCCTTAGACTCCCATAGTCCCCAGTCGTAGGTTCACCAGGTTCCATCCTCCCCTCCACTTTCCACAGAGACACACAGGACAACATGGCACGGTGCAGAGGTCCATGGCAGCCAGCTACAATGCAGCCAACAGCAGAGGAATCATTTCAGGCTGTAGCTTCTAGGGCTGTGAATCTTTACAAGTCACACAATTCAATTTGATTCTGATTTTTGGGGTCACGATTCGATACGGAATCAATTTTCAATTAAAAAGTATTTTTGATTCACATTTGGCTCTCAGTTCAGTACAAACCCCCACTAATCTCAAGAAAAAAAAAAAAGTCCACTGCACTGTGAAAAATGCTGAGGTAAGCTTGAAAGCAGAGTACAGTGTGCTGATGTTTTGGGGGGGGGGTTATAATTTTTTTAAAAATTGCATCAACTGATTTGCAATAAAATACTGTTAAATGAAAAAAAGTAGGCTTAGGTTAGGAACTGCTTTTTTATTTCTTGAAAACTTGCAAGTTTCAAAAATGAAACTGTATACAAGTGTAATAAATTTTAAAACTTTTCCTTTTCAGCATATCACAATTCCTAACAGCTTTTACACAGTCTGTAGGTTTGGTCGCCCTACAGCAGGGGTGTCCAACCATGTGCCATGGAGAGCCAAGACCCTGCAGGTTTTACCTCCAACCAGTGTCTTCAACAGCAGATTTCAGTGAACTTCTTCCCACTGATTGCTGATAAGTGAAAATACCTGCTGAAGAGACTGGGTAGAAGAGAAAACCTGCAGGGTCTTGGCTCTCCATGGCACATGGTTGGACACCCCTGCCCTACAGCATTTTAGAAATGTAGGCTATTCATTAAAAAAAAACAAAAGTAAATTATATCACAAATACTTAGATCATCCATTTAAATAGCAGTGCTACCTGACTGTATGCAGTCAATGTACAGTTACCTATACAGTAACTTAATCCAATGATCAAATTCAATAAGAATTGAATGCAGTTGATGCATAAGTAACATTAATTTTAAACCTGCACAAATATAGAGTGGTGTGAAAAAGTGTTTGCCCCTTCCTGATTTCTTTTCTTTTTTTTTTTTTTTTTGGTACGTTTGTCACACTTAAATGTTTCAGATCATCAAAACAAATTTAAATATTAGACAAAGATAATAAGGTAATGGGACACACACCTTCCAAAAAGTTCAACTTTCGTCTTGTCAGTCCACAGAGTATTTTCCCAAAAATCTTGGGGATCATCAAGATGTTTTCTGGCAAAACTGAAATGAGCCTTTATGTTCTTTTTGCTCAGCAGTGATTTTCGTCTTGGAATTCTGCCATGCAGGCCATTTTTGCCCAGTCTCTTTCTTACGGTGGCGTCATGAACACTGACCTTAACTGAGGCAAGTGAGGCCTGCAGTTCTTTAGATGTTTTTGTGGGGTATTTTGTAATTTGTTGGACGAGCCATCGCTGCACTCTGGGGGTAATTTTGGTCAGCTGGCCACTCCTGGGAAGGTTCACCACTGTCCCATGTTTTTCTCATTTGTGGATAATGGCTCTCACTGTGGTTCCCTGGAGTCCCAAAGCTTTAGAAATAGCTAGAAAATTGAACTCAGCTTTCCAAAGATTAGGGATGTGATTTGGGGTTGGGGAAATTATCTGAAAATTTAGCAGGGGGTCTGGGGGACACAGTCCCCCAGCGGGGTCCGGGGCAGAGCCCCTGTGGGGGGGCAAGGGGGGCAAAGCCCCCCGAAGCTCCTGGGTTTTTATGATTTTTAAGTACCAGAACTGTGCTTAAATGACATAAAACAAACAGCTGAATGTCACTTATTACTGTATAATATTGACTTATGTTCCAAGTAGATAGCATTCCTAAAATATTCCAACAAGCATTATCCCTCACATGTGTGGCGTTAAAAATATTTTTTAAATAAAGTCCAAAACATCTTCAGCAGGCAAGATGAAGAAAAGTGAAAAGTGAACTCCTGTGGCAGAAATAAGGCATTTGATCGCCTCTAAGGCGTTTGATCGTGTTAATCACAGGATATTGTTTAGGAAAATGATTGACAGGGGGGTTCCCAAGTACTTAGTACGTATCCTGATTTACTGGTACGCACATCAGAAGATGCTGGTGAAATGGGGGAAGAGTCATTCATCCCCATTTGGTGTGAGCAGTGGTGTCAGACAGGGCAGTATATTGTCCCTTATTCTATTTAATCTTTATATGGATGAATTGTCAAAACAACTGAATGCCTGTAAAACTGGGTGTTTAATAGGGAATAAGTTAGTGAATCATTTTATGTATGCTGATGATCTAGTTATTCTCAGTCCAAGTAGTGCTGGTCTTCAGGAGTTATTAAGAGTGTGTACTGCTTATGGAGAGGAAAATGACAAAATATAATACAAATAAGAGTTGTGTGCTGATTTGCCGCACTAAAGAAGATTTGTTAATGAAATTCCCTGTCTTTGAATTGGCAGGCAGGGAATTGTTAGAGATAAAATTAAATATCTGGGACATTTTATTAATGATAGAATGACTGATGATGATATTTTCAGACAACGCTGCAAAATCTACATGCAAGCAAATATTCTTGCACGCAGGTTTGGTTTTTGTTCAGATGAGGTGAAACTGGTTCTTTTTAAAACCTATTGTACACCTTTATACACTGCTCATTTATGGATAAATTATAGGAAACAAAGTATGCAGAAATTACAGGTTGCTTACAATGATGCTTTAAGAATTTTACTTAAAAAGCCTCGATGGTGCAGTGCTTCCGAGTCATTTGTCTCATCACGTGTAAATACACTGCATGCAGTAATAAGGAATCTTATGTATAAATTCATCTGTCGGCTTGATGTATCTAGAAATGAAATCATTCAAGTCATGTCTAGCATTAAGCTCAGTTCTATTCGCTGTCAGTCACAGTTTAGAAGGCACTGGTACAGTAGTCTTTTTAAGTCTTTTTAAAGTCTGTACTCTTTGTACTTCTTTTAGTAGTTGTGTCTTATTGTTTTGGAACTTTTTGAATGTTTTTATTATCTGTTTTCAACTGTCTTGTTTTATTTTATTTTATTTATTTATTTTATTTTTGATGGACCATGAGTCTGGAATAAAGTCTTTGATTGATTGACTGATTGATATAAAGGTCTACATTTAACCATGAAAAACTCCAGGTTAGCTGAGCAGTGTCTCCCAACAGTGACAGAGTTCGTGCACCAAGCCTTGTTAATATAAATGCATACCCCCCCACCTCTGGTCTTACCGGAGTCATTAGCTGCAGTCTGCCCGCAGAGTGTGCCGTCCGGCCAGCTCGACAGCACCGTCAAGTAATTCAATTCAGCTTTATTTATAATGCACCACATCACAACAAAAGCCGTCTCGTGGCGCCACACAAGTACTCCACTATGTAGCCATATTTCCGTGAAAATCATGATATTGCAGTTCATAAGTTTCTTATTGTTGGTGATCCGAAGCCGTAGCTCATCCATTCTGTTCGCCACTGACCGTACATTAGCGAGGAAAATGCTGGGTAGAGAAAGCCGGTGCGGTGTTAGCTTTAGCTTAGCTCTTAGCCCTCCGCGCTTCCTCCGCCTTTGTTTACGGTCTCTATGCCGCCTGCGAGCACTTCCGGTCGGCCGGGTAGCTTACCCAGCGTCGGGTGTTCTCCAGAGCTCAGGGATGAAACGTAGGTTGCTGATAAAAAGGTCGTTATTTTGTAATCCAATGTCCAAAAGTTCATTTCGGGTGTAGGATGTAAAAGCGAAGCTGTTCTGAACGAACAGACCCGAAATGAGCAGAAATATCGCTGCTAATCCACAAAATCTGAAGAGACGCTGAGCCTCGCGTTGTGCAAGCGCGAATTCCGCGAATTAGCAGAAAAATCACATCCCTAAAAGATGTAATAAACCACAGTTAATTTATGTTTTAACGGGGGGGGCAATCACTTTTTCACACAGGGCCATGTAGGTTTGGATTATTTTTTTTATCCTTAATAAACACCTTCAATTAAAAACTACATTTTGTGTTTACTTGTGTTATCTTTGTCTAATATTTAAATTTGTTTAATGATCTGACACATTTAAGTCTGACAAACAAAAAAATGAGAAATCAGGAAGGGGGCAAACACTTTCACACCACTGTAAACTTAAGTATCTAAATTCTTCTGAGACTTAAAAAACAAATTAAAGTTATAAAACTAAATATAAAGTGACGATAAAAAAAAAAGTTTATTTTCAATAAAGTGGAAAAAAAAAACCAACAAAAAAAAAACAAGATAATGCATGGAGTGTGCTTTTGCCAGGAGTCACAGCCAACAGCAAAGTGTGATTTATCATGGAAAACAGCTGAGCTCTGTGCTTCCAGCAATCAGCTCGGCAAAAGCACACTCCATGCATTGTGTTTTTTTCCCCCCACTTTATTGAAAATAAGCTTTTTTTTAATCGCCATCAGTTTGCTTGCCTTTGAGCCAGGTTGTGAAAACTGTCATCTGATGTTCCTGACATGTCACATCAGCTGTTTTAGGTGTGACCGACCCGATAGATTTGACAGCTCTGCCAAGTCGTCACCCCCCCCCCCCGCCGCGGTCTTTGGAGGGGGGAATCACCTCAGTTAAACAGAGCTGATCTCTCGCACACCTAGGATTTATGGCTCAGGAGGCAACAGCAGTTTGGCATGACCGTGCTATGCAGAAGTTAGACTCTTGTTGCGCATAAGCTGTCAATGTCGGCAACACGCTAAGCATTAGTTGGTTTCAGTTATTTAGAAGTTATGGAAATATTCTATACAAGTTACCAATACGTTATGTATATGTCCAACTCGTTATGGATATGTGATGCATACAGCCAAAAGTGAAAATGTCGGCGTATTCCAGCGTTTTAGACCGATTTTTATACGTCTGGCAAATGCTGCCTAATTGACAAGGTGTGACAGGGCAGGGCCTTAAGGCTACAGTGCTTAGCAGAGACAGTTGAGCTACGAATGCAAATGTTATTTGGTTTATGGACCCATAATGAGGCACAAGCTCTTACGGTGGTCGTAGTTTGTGTTTTACTTAACGTGTAACGTGCTACAATAAGAAAATAAAACTAAAATTCACCAGCAGTCAAGACCATTGCCATCACATATTACAAGGATCCATACAGTGTTCACTTTTTGTGTGTGTGTGGCTAAATCTCGTTCACTTATGTGCCCCTATTGATTATTAAATAAATTGTTAAATGTTAAGTGCATTTTTATTGCCAATAGCATGTTTGCTATTGGCAATTCTCTGTTGTGCTCAACTCTGGCAGCTCCTACGACGGCGCTGGTGCCAAACTATAGCAGCCCTGCTGTTCCTTTGGATTCATCAGTGACGTGGAGAGGGGGGACATGCTGCATGGGTAACATCTTGTCCTCCATATCTTCCTGCCCAGGCTTGAATCCTACCAACGCCCAACGCTGGAAGGTAGAACACCGGTGCGCATCGGCCTGTTCAGCCACAGGCGGTGCTGTTCCAGCAGAGTAGACGTTTAGGATTCTCTTCCACGGTCATCATAGACCGACGGAGGCCGACGAGCATGTTTGCACCTGGAATTGCGGAAGCTTCCATAGCATCATGTGGGGCACTTTCCTGACGGACTCCAGCAGGCAGTTAGTGGCGGAAGCGTTTGGACGAATTGCTAAATACAGCGGTGACAGTGAGCACTGAAAGGGCACAAAGTGTGTCATTTCCTTCTCAGCGGAATGTTTATGATCCTGACAATTGAGCTCCAAGAGCAAAACATACTGCATAGTGCACTGCTTGTTTGAACGTGATTTTTCGGACAGCAGCAAAAATCCAAAAATCATGGCGACAAGAGCCACGCAGGGCCCTGTACGGAGGCTGTCTTGTTTAAACAAGTTGAATGTCGCTGCTGTCTCCAACCAGTCCACACACCCCGAGTTGTCTTCCCCCCGGTAGCGCTCCCCAACACAGCCAGAACTGACGGTAAGAACAGCTGCACTGATTATATGAACAAAGTGTACACATGGGTGTTAGTTGAGTAACTGAGCCAGAGAAGAAGCCAACCTCTCCAATTAGGCAAAAACAGAACTTTGCTGCATGAGGATCTCACTATGCAGGAGCAGACGTTTAGGCTCAGTCAGGAAAACCTTTTTTCACTGGGACTTTTTTCTCATTGTGTATGAGCCACATGGTCATTTTTCACATTATCACAGAACAGTATTTTTTTTTTCTTTGAAATTTATACGGAAAGGACAGTTTCACAGATCAGCATTATTTACCTTCAACATGTTCAGTAAAAACAAAACAAAAACCCTTATTTCTCCAGTTTATAAATAGCAGCTCAGATTTAGCTTTAATTTTTTGATATTTTTTATTCTGTATCAAATATAACAAGAAAATGATATAAACCATTACATCTTAAGCGCACACATATGTTGGGGTTTTATGCCGACTCACTTTACCTGCATTGTAAAGCTGAATTTATGAACCCGCATCACGCTGACGCCATTACAGATGTCTGTCACAGATGCAGTGATCGGCAATTTTTTCTAATAAAATCAAACATGTACCTGTATTTATACAGCACTTTTTCTACTCAGACCACCCAAAGCTCGTAACTAGTACCTACATCACCTCTGTTCTATAGAGACAAGACGCAAACGGCCAGTGTAGAATCACCACTATACTATTTATTTCTTTTAAAAAAGAAATAAATAGTATAAATTGCTGTTGTGTTTTCAAAAAAATTAAAAACAGCAATTTATACTATTTATCCATCCATCCATCTTCTTCCGCTTAATCCTTTTCAGGTCGCGGGGGTGGGGGGGGGGGGGGGGGGGGCTGGAGCCTATCCCAGCATCTTTGGGCGAGAGGCAGGGTACACCCTGGACAGATCGCCAGTCCATCGCAGGGCCAACACAGAGAGACAGACAACCATTCACTCTCACAATCATACCTGAGGACAATTTAGAATCCCCAGTTTGATGCCAATTAACCTAACTTGCATGTTTTTGGCATGTGGGAGGAAACCGGAGAAATCCTGGAGAAAAACCCATGCAGACATGGGGAGAACATGCAAACTCCACATAGATCACTGTTGGTCAGGGGCTGGGATCGAACCCAGGATCCCCTGGCCCAGGGTGAGTTGCTGTGCTGCTGCAGTGCTAACCACAATAAATTTATACTATTTATTTTTTTAAAAATTTGCACAGTAACTTTGCATATGGAACTTACCATGTGAAGTATTGTACAAATAAGGCTTGAATGTTGGAATATTAGGCCAGTTGGGGTCCCACCCAGACGTCCTGTGTTTGGACTTTTTACTGCCGTTATCCTTCTCTCACCTCTCCTGGACCCTCTGCCTGAACACCTTCCTCTCCTTGGCTCATCTCGTATGTCTCATCTTTCCCTCTCTGAGCCCCGTCTAACTCAGGTTCTCTGTCAATAGCGGTATACAAACAGGTTAGAGCTGTGCGAGATGACAATATAAAAACATCCTTTTCATAGAATACTCCATCGTTTATATTGTGATTTAAAATGCACAGACTCCCGTTTATTCAGTCAAGCTCCTCACCACTACTTGTCAGTGCCCCATCTCTCCCCCGCAGTTCGCGACTGCACACAGCATAACAGGTGTGTGGTGGGTGGCTAGGCTTCAGTCCTGAGGTTGCTAATGCTAACTCCAAACTACCGATTCAGATAGCTGCTACTCCTGCTTGCCAGGGATGTGGGACTGTTTTCCATCGTGCTGCATCGGAAAGGATAGTTCACTAACCTTGTTTTAATAGGAGGTAAGTAACATTTACACCATGTCTAATTATAAAATGCTAAATGACGATGCTAAGTTGTGCCAAGTAGAAACCGTAGCAGACCATCGCGTCTTTAGTGTAAATTACTGCCAAGCTTCTTAATTTTGTCTGGAAAAATTTTTATTAAAGCTGCAAAAGTGCGTGATGGTGGCAAAGACGCACAAAATAAATTAAAACAGGTCAGGGGAGCAAGTCGGCTCTAAATGTTATTTATCTGATTTCTAATCATTTTAATTCGTCAAGTAGCGATAATGAAAAAAGTTAGTCATTACATGCATTTTATTACCTTTTGGGTCTTTGATTTTCAGCTCATGACCAATATGAAATAGTTTTACTAGGAAGCAAACAGGTTAAATCAGGCCAAAGTGGCCGTCATCACATGTCCCAATTCGGATTACGATTCTTGGGACACTATTCAATCCTACCACGACTCAACGATAATCACGATAATTGACTATTATGATCCCAAGTATTTCAAAATTTTTTCACCTTATTCAACCTTAAATCATGTCCCACAGTAAAACTATTGACATCTTTCATATACTAAAAGTATTTTCAGGGCTTCATTTTCCAAAAATGAAAAAAATCTGAAATGCACGTGATCATGACACTCGATTATCGCGATATCGTGATTATCACTGAATTGTGATAGGATCAAATCGCGACTCAAGAATCGCGACCCAAATCGAACTGTGAGGTACCTCACGATTCCCACCCGTATCGTTCGGGGACCTCACGGCTCGATTCGGATTGCGATTCTTGGGTCACGATTCGATCCTATCATGATAATTGAGTATCACGATCCCATATATTTCAAATTTTTTTCACCTTATTGAACCTCACAACCATGTCCCAAAGTAAAACTGTTGACATCTCTTTCATATAAAAGTATTTCCAGGGCTTCATTTTCCACGGAGATACGTCTCTGTCCACAGGGAGGGCGGTGGATGGCGCAGTGCCATTTGGAATAGACTCCCACTCCAGCTACTTTATCTGACTCTGTGAAGTCTATCAAAAAGCAGCTGAAAACTTTTTTTGTTTAAGGAGGCTTTCCATTGAGTTTCAACTGCTGTTTAAAGCGTACCTATGGTGGTCGTGAAAAAAAAGATATTATATTGAGCCCCTGTCTCACGTTCTAGTTCAAGTTCAAGTTGAAATTCACGTTCAAAGCAACAGCGTCTTCACGACCACCAGAGGTACGCTTTAATGATGTGATATTTTAAAATTATTTTAATCATGTGTTTTAACTTGTTTTTCATTCATTCATTCATCTTCTTCCGCTTAATCCTTTTCGGGTCGTGGGGGGGCTGGAGCCTATCCCAGCATCTTTGGGCGAGAGGCAAGGTACACCCTGGACAGATCGCCAGTCCATCACAGGGCCAACACAGAGACAGACAACCATTCACTCTCACGATTATACCTAAGGACAATTTAGAATCCCAAGTTTGATGCCAATTAACCTAACTTGCATGTTTTTTGGCATGTGGGAGGAAACCGGAGAAATTCCGGAGTAAACCCACACAGACGCGGGGAGAACATGCAAACTCCACACAGATCACTGTTGGTCGGGGGCTGGGATCGAACCCAGGATCCCCCGGCCAAGGGTGAGTTGCTGTGCTGCCGCAGTGCTAACCACTCCGCCACCACGCTGCCCCTTTGTTTTTATAGCTTTAAATTTTTTTTTATTTATTTTTTTTTTTTTTATCTATCAGCTTCCTTTTATCCCATCTTACTGTGCAGTGCTCTGTGACTATATGTCTGAAAAGTGCTTCATAAATAAACTTTACTTAAAATCTTTACTTGGCGATTGAAGAAAAAGTTTCATGCCGGTGTCTGTTTAGCTTAGCGGTTGCTAACGCTGCTCCCAGACGTGTGCTGGCCTGCTGTATTCTGAGTGTTTTTTCTTTTTCTGTGCAGCACTTCTTGCGGGCTGTGTGTCATGTCAAGGTCTTTTCTTCTATCTTTGTTATAAAATCCAAAAAGGCCCAACATTTGCACTAACTGCTTCCTAACTTTCAAAGCTGGCTCTAAATCACAAGACAAGCTACGACTTCACTGTACTGGGTGCTTACTTTGCCCCATCTAGTGGACTGAAAATGCCACTGATTAACTGATAATCCAAAAATATATGTGTGTGCATTTTTTTTTTTAATAAGATTGATCCGTGCATTTATGGATTGATGCATTGTGGCCAGTGCCAAGTATCGCAATCCATCACTGAATCAATCTTTTTTGCCCACCCCTGGTTATCGTGATACAAGATGACTTGTATCGTGATTTGAAATTTTTGTCATATTGCACAGCCCTGAAACAGGTTAGAAAATACCAAGTGTTATGTTTTGTTCTGCAGGATTTTGTCATCGTTCACATAAATGAGAAAAAAATGTGAGGTTTTTTTTTTTGTATTTTTATTCTAGTTTTCTTTTTTGCATTGAGAAAAACTAGGAAAGGGAAATAATTCATAATACTAATTTACTCGTGCATACTTCAATTATATGATCAGAGGTGGGTATAGTAGCCAGAAATTCTATTCATGTAAAAGCAGTGTTATCTTGTTCAATTAATAGTTAAAAGTAGACAACCAAAAAATTCTAGTTGAGTTAAGGGTACAAAGAGCACCCACTTACAAACTTGAGTACTGACTTCAGTCTTGAAGGTTTCAGGTTTTTCTCCAAAATTTATAACAATTTTCTTATAGTTTTCTACTTTTCTCTGTAAATTTATATAAATTTGAAACCATTTTCCTCATTTGTAACTTTCTTCTTCTTGTCAAACTGACTTGTAAATTTGTGACTATTATAAAGTTGTGGATTATTTTATAGCAAATTTGTCTATTTTTTATAAAATTACTGGGTTTGTTTTTTTTTTTTATAAATTTGAAACAGATTGTGGCAAAATTTTGATTTTTGTTCCTCATACAATTTACACTTTTGACTATAATTTTGCTGAGCCAGAACAGAACAATAATTTTACTGGCTGGGGGTTGAACCCACGACCTCCTGGCTCTATCACTAGGCCACCACTCCGGTCCACACAAGCACATGGAGAACATGCAAACTCCACACAAAAAGGACCCTACCCCTGCTAGATCAGAAGTTCCAACAAGGAACCTTCTAGCTGTGAGGGAACAGTGCAACAGCTAAAGATCTCCAAACTAGATAGACAATGGAGTAGTCTGACAATGTGAAAAAGACCAAGTCATGAAACCTCTACTGCTAGGACTACACCTTGACTGTGGAGTTAAACCAAAGCCAGGTCATTTATTTGTTCCCCTCTGAAACAGGGCTCCAACTAACGATTATTATCCCTCGGTGAAAACGGAGGCATAGGGCAATCACTCAGTGTGTCTGTGTGGATGATTGTACGTTTTATTTTTTTTGATTTTGTATACTTTATTGATCCCCAGAGAGGAAATTGAGGGCATCCACCTGGATGGATGAAGCAGCCACGGTACGGTGCTATCCCTTAACCATTCACACACACATTCACACCTAGGGCCACTTTAGAGTCTCCAATTAACCTAACCTGCATGTTTTTGGCCTGTGGGAGGAAACCGGAGAAATCCCGGAGTAAACCCATGCAGATACGGGGAGAACATGTAAACTCCACACAGATCACTGTTGGTCAGGGGCTGGGATCGAACCAGGGATCCCAGGGCCAATGGTGAGTTGCTGTGCTGGAGCAGTGCTAACTTAATTAACTGCACCACCGCACCGCCCACTGTGTGTGCGTGTATCCGTCTGTCTTGTTTCAGCTCACCCAGTCAAAATTAAATGGTAAATAGCGTTCACTTATATAGCTCTTTTTCTCAGCTCTAGATGACCAAAGCGCTTTACAGATCCTGCTATCCACCCATTCACACGCTGATGGCGGTGGAGCTGCCAAACACTGGCGCTAGCCTGACTCACCAGGAGCAACTGGGGGTTCAGCGTCTTGCTCAAGGACACTTCGACATGCAGACTGCAGACAAAGCAGGAATCAAACCCCTGACCTTCCGACCAGTAGTTGGCCAGACTACACCTGCGCCATAGCCGCAACTAAAGGCTTGTATTATTGTATCGCCATATTTTCTCAACTTTAATTTGCCAGAATTCTGAGATAAGGCTTTGTTTTTGAAATAAACACAAATTTAACTCACCTTTACTGTCAATGAAGCCAGGGGAAAAGGTACTGTAATAACTATACTGGGCCACTAGAAGAGGCAGTGCAAATTTTTTTGCAGCACAACAGAGCACATTTTTTACAGCACGTGGAGCTGAACCGTTGTAAAATAGCGGTTACTGAAAAAAACATCTATTCAGCAACTACATTTATTCATCACATGAATTGCTTTCACACTGCTTTTGCCGTTTAGTTTTGCAGAGGAAGGACAAGGTAGAACTCATTAAAAACCCACTAAAAACTACAAGTCCCAACATTCCTCACCCACAAATGGTAGCCGTAAACTACGCATGCACCCGGAAACTCCCACCAGAGGGAAGTACTGAGCAATCCGCCAATACTGGGTGAACAAATGTCCCATCTTTTTACCCGTCTGTTTTCTTCCTCTGCCACTAAACAGCAAAAGCTTATGTTCGTCTTGTCATTGTATTCACGTACCTCCATCGCTTCCGCCATTTAAAACATCTGCCACCTTGCTCTTCTTCTGTGTTTCAATTGCTGTTTAGTGGCTCTTGGCTGCCGTCGACAGTACGGGCATGTGAACTGCAGATTATTTTCACTGCGCATGGGTGTACTCAAAATCTACTGGACAGATTTGGATGAAATTTTTACCAGAGGTAGTCCTTGGGCTCGAGAGGAACCCATAACATCTTGGTGATGATCCGAGAACGCATACTTCCACCAAGGCTCTGGCACCAAGGTATCAGCACCATGATGCTTTCATTTTTGTTACCGAGTAGTCTACTGATTATTTTGTAAATGTAAACTGTAGCAGCCGGACAGTCTATGGCGACACACAAAACAGACACATGAAGCCGAATTCATGGTACAAACTCATTTTATTTAATTCTGGGTGTTTAAATGCTGGAGCACTGATGTCATACTATGTGGCCATTTTTTTTTTTTTTTTTTTATTTAGACTGTAGATCACATTTAATGCACGTGTGTAAAATGCAGCTGCGTGGCAGACAGATTCAGTGCCTGAAAACTACAGTGCTGTGTACACGACCACTCCACAGCCTGCATCCGCTTTATCTGCACAGCTACCATGAATCCAGGCTGACGGTGAAGTGGGACACCTGACTCAGACACAGCTAGACCAAAACATGGAACCACAGTAGGAAGGAATGCTTCTGTTTGTCATTAGAAGTCTAATATTTATATTTTTGACTGAAGGACAGTGTTACAGTGGGAGGGTATAAAAAAAAAACAACAAAACTGAATCAGCATCGAGAATCAATTCAGAATCAAATTTGAGCCCCTGAATGGATTCTGAGTCAACTCATGAGGTGCCTAAAGATTCACACCCATACTTATGATGCAAAAACAAGTGGCAATTTTTAATGTTTTAGAACCTGAAATAATCATATTTTTTTTTAAAGCTGTGTTTTTCAACCAGGTTGCCCTGGTACCTTCAGGTTTCTGTGGAAAATTATCCAATTTCACTTTTTAATTGGGCCACAAAATTATAAATAATTTGCAGCTGTGGGTGCCAAACCTAAACGTACCAGGGTACCCTGGTTGAAAAACACTGTTTTAAATATTTTTTCCTAGAAAACAGCACACAGGTGATCTGTCACCTATCAAAATTGTTGATTAATTTTCAGACAACCTACTAGTTGGACTAACTGAGTTTACCGTCAAGTCCCCCCATAACCAACTCACCCCATCAAGTGATGGCCTGTGGTGCGGCACAGCGAACAACCCTAACTCAGCAGCCTCATTTTCTGTTTGTTGAAATCTCAGAATATCTGACCGTAATTTTTTTTTCTGCAAGTGGAGTTTTTCTTCAGTGTTACAGTTTTAATAAAAAATATATATATATATATATATATATATATATTTTCCAACTCATTTATTTTAACCAAACTTTTAATTTATTTGAAATTAAGACATGTGCCTGGCTATTGTGGGTCTCAAGACTTTTTGTTTTAAACATATTACTTTCTTCAGGAATGATCCAAATAAAATGTGTTGCAGCCTCTTGTAATTATGAGTAATGCTCTTTGAACCCATGTGTAACTTATTGGACAGCTTTCTAACCTGGAGCTACCCTATGATGCCGTATTTGCAGCATTGGTTGTTCACAGGAAAAACCCGTACAGAGATCTGCTCAGCTGCTCCCTGCAGCGCACACGCACACAGCTAAACACATGTACCTGTTCGTATAACGGGACCTGTCGGGGATGTCTCGGAGCACTTTCAAGCTACAGGATAAAGATCCAAATCGCTGTTTAGCCCCCCCCCCCCCCGTCTTTTTTACCTTTACCAGTGCTGTTCTGATAAGATATGCCAAAATGCCAGAACACCTGAGGAGGTGGATCTAATCAGCTGATTGCTCAAAGCCAGAGCTCAGCTGTTCCCCATGACAAATCACACTTTGCTGTTGGCTGCTCCTCCTGGCAAAAGCACACTCCATGCCTTATCTTGGTTTTTTTTTTTCCCCCACTTTATTGAAAAAAAAAAAATAATAATCTTTTAATCGCCATCAGTTAATGTGCCTTTGAGCCAGATCATGTTGGGCCGCTGCTTCTCCCGGCATGTTCTGTGTAGGATACACCGGTGTTGTTCGTCAGGCCCTGGTCCCCACTGATGCACCGCCCATCCGGGACGAGTTTGTTGTGGGGCGAGTTGGCCATGGAGCCAGCTGGTTATGGGGCGGCTGTAACCGGCTGGGGCGAGCTGGTTATGGGGGGGACTTAACTGGGTACCGATTGTTGCAGCATTAATCTGAACGTGCTTGCTCTTGAATGCTATATGAAAGCAAAACCATTTTATAAACAACTGCAGTGGAACTTCCTAAGATTTCCGATTTCCATGAGGAAATGGTAGCTGTGCATTAAGGGGGAAACAAATTGATGTGTGGGCGATGTGACACTGGCTCCCTTGCAGGTAAGCCGTGAAAATGATGACTGGTGACCCACTCCATTGATTTAATGCCTTAATAAACACAAGAGCACAAAATTAAACGCTGACAATAAACCAGCACAAGTGAAGCAGCTTTCGCTGGTCTGTGTTTAGGTGCGGGGTCCTTGTTTTTTGTGAGCTGGGGGGGTGTCACCCTCATCGCTGCATGCGCGCGTTTCTCTCGGCACGTACACACCGTTTAATGGCAGCTTTCCTCCTCCGATCACCGGGCAGTCTCAGTTTAGCGGTCTGATTCTAACAGTAACCGAAGCTGCACATAAACATCCTTCTGTGTTTTAATCCTGACGGCTGCTTTACCCCGGAGACATGTGCACGCCCATGTACGTGCACGAGTTTGAGCTAACGGAGACCGAGCCTGAGCCTTTACCGTTACTACGGGAAACCACCCGGGTTGTTATTGATCTGCTATTTGTTGTGTGGTGTAGATAATAATTACACACAGAGTGCATTAAACGGAGAACCAAGAGCTTTATTTGCTCGAACACACACAGCTGCAAACAGGCTATGCTAGCTGCTGTTTACCGTGCTGTTAGCAGGTTAGCAGCAATATAACCATCGGTCATTTTACTGTATAACCTAGCAACGCAGCACCGATACCGTTTTATATTAATCAATAACAGCTAATTTTAATCGTTGACTGTCTTAATACCCCCAGTGATTAGACCTCAGCTGTTGCTAATTGCTAGCTTTTTTTGTTAAATCGGTACCGTTACTCACCCTGCAGAACTCCTGACAGTACTGTGCCGAGGACTCCGCGGAAGGCTCCCCGTTTATTCCGGACAGCCCCTCCTGGAGCTGCTGCAGCGAAGCTCGAAGTTCTTCCATGGTTTCAGCTGTACGGTTGGCAGGACTACTGCGGTCTTGTTCGGCCTCTTCGTCCGCCATCTTCATATCCAGCTTCTGCGCGTCCCACTGCTACGTAATGGCGTGACAAACACACAGATCGACGTAATTCGCCATCTTTTCCTTGGATTCTATTGGCTGTTGACAAGACAGTTTACAGGCGCATTACCGCCACCTCCCGAGCTGGAGCGCAGGGCGTTTTCCTCTCCCACCGTTAGAATAACCAGTATTTTCTACCTCCAAATATTCCAGAAATACCGAAAAATATAATTGGATTGCAAAGAAACATCTCTTCTGCTGTCATGCAAAATATGATAATTTATGAAATTGCAGAGCTATGGATTCATTTGTGATGTCTGCCAGGCTGATAAAGTGATAAATACCACATTACATCAGCAGGGTGAGTGTAGAGCCAGTTTTTTTTTTTTTTTTTTTTTTAATTTAACCTGTCCTATCCAGCAACATGGCATGCAGGCAGAAGAAATATCTGCTTGCCTTATTGTGCCAAACCGATTTACTTTGCCAAAAGGAGCTCTGCTCATAATTGATATATGCATAGTGGCAACCAAAACCCCCAAATTGGCAATAGATGGGACTGGGAGGTTTTTCCAACCCATATTGTATGAATAACATCTTTCTAAGGCTTTAAGATTTTAAAAAGTTGATACTTTATTTCCATTAAAAACATGTCCAAAAAAGGGTGTCCAGTCCATGTCTATAACAACGAGCTCGTAATACCAAAAACTACAAAAGTATAGAAGGGAATGTCACCTCTCTGGTGGGGAAGGAGCCTGAGCTGGTACATGAGGTTGAAGAGATACCGGCTAGATGTAGTCGGCCTCACCTCAACACACAGTTCCAATTCCAGAACCAGTCTCCTGGAGAGGGGCTGGAGCTTGGCGTACTCTGGAGTTGCACCGGGCGAGAGGCGGCGAGCAGGGTTGGGTATTCTTGTATCCCCCCGCCACCTTGCTGCTTCGAAATTGGACTTTTCCCCGGTGGACGAAAGGGTTGTTTCCCTACGGCTTCAGGTTGGGAAATGGGTCCTGACTATCATTTGTGCCTATGCACCAAATGATGGTTCAGAGTACCTACCCTTTTTGGAGTCTCTGACTGGGGTGCTGGAGAGTGCTCCCCTTGGAGACTCCATTGTCCTACTGGGGGACTTCAATGCATACGTGAGCAATGACAGTGAAACCTGGAAGGGAGTGATTGGGAAGAACGGCCTGCCCAATCTGAACCCGAGCGGTGTTCAGTTATTGGACTTCTGTGCTAACCAGTCTGTCCATAACAAACACCATGTTCAAGCATAACAGTGTCCATATGTGCACCTGGCACCAGGACGCCCTAGGTCGCAGGTCGAAGATCGATTTTGTTATCATGTCATAAGACCTGCAACCGTATGTCTTGGACACTTGGGTAAAGAGAGGTGCAGAGCTGTCAACTGATCACCACCTGGTGGTGAGTTGGATCCGATGGCAGGGGAGGATGCCATTAAGACCTGGTAGACCCAAACGTATAGTGAAGGTGTGCTGGGAATGTCTGGTTGAGGCCCCTGTCCGGGAGGTCTTCAACTCCCACCTCTGGAAGAACTTCAACCACATTCTAAGGGAGTCTGGAGACATGGAGTCCATGGAACAAGACTTTTGGTCTGCCTCAAAGAGATTCTAGCAAACTGTCCGGGAGCTCAGGAGGGGGAAGCAGCTCTCTGTCCACACTGTGTATGGTGCGCATGGGGCACTGCTGACTTCGACTGGGGATATCGTCGGGCGGTGGAAGGAATACTTTGACGATCTCCTCAATCCCACTGACACGTCTTCCATAGAGGAAGCAGGGCTTATGGACGAGGCCCGGCCACCAAATCTCTTTGGTGGCCGGGCACCGGGGGTGGACAAGATTCGCCCTGAGTGCCTCAAGGCCCTGGATGTTGTAGGATGGTTGACACACCTCTGCAACATTGCGTGGAGGTCAGGGACAGTGCCTTTGGCATGGCAAACCGGGGTGGTGGTTCCTCTCTTCAAAAAAAGGGGACCGGAGGGTGCGCTCCAACTTTAGAGGGATCACACCCCTCAGCCTCCCCGGGAAGGTCTATGCTAAGGTACTGGAGAGGAGAGTCCGGCCGTTGGTCAAACCTCAGATTCAGGAGGAGCAATGTGGTTTTCGTCCTGGCTGTGGCACATCGGACCAGCTCTTTACCCTCTCAAGAATCCTCGAGGGTTTGGGGAGTTTGCCCAACTAGTTTACATGTGTTTTGTGGACTTGGAGAAGGCATTTGACCGCATCCCTCGTGGTTTTTTGTGGGGGGTGCTTCGAGAGTATAGGGTATCGGGCTTGTTACAAGCTATTCGGGCTCTGTACAACTGTTGTAAGAGTTTGGTTCTTATTGCCAACACTCTGTTGGACTCATTTCCAGTGAGAGTTGGACTACGCCAGGGCTGCCCTTTGTCAGGGTCCAAGTCCGAATCCATGGTCCTCAGCCGGAAAAAGGTGGATTGTCCTCTTCGGGTTGGGACAAGCTCCTGCCCCAAGTGAAGGAGTTTAAGTATCTTGGGGTCTTATTCACAAGTGAGGGGAGAATGGAGCGAGAGATTGACAGATGGATTGGAGCAGCATCTGGAGTGATGCATACATTGTACCGGTCTCTTGTGGTGAAGAGGGAGCTGAGCTTTAAGGCAAAGCTGTCGATTTACCAGTCAATCTACATTCCTACCCTCACCTATGGTCATGAGCTTTGGGTAATGACCGAAAGAATGAGATTGCGGATACAAGCGGCTGAAATGAGCTTTCTTCGTAGGATTGCTGGACTAACCCTGAGAGATAGGGTGAGGAGCTCAGTCATCCGGGAGAGGCTCAGAGTAGAACTACTGCTCCTCCACATTGAAAGGAGCCAGTTGAGGTGGTTTGGGCATCTGATTAGGATGCCTCCTGGACGCCTCCCACTTGAGGTGTTTCGGCACGTCCCATTGGGAGGAGACCCCGGGGCAGACCCAGGACTTACTGGAGAGACTATGTCTCCCAGCTGGTCTGAGAACACCTTGGTTTCCTTTCTGAAGAGCTGGAGCAGGTGGCTGGGGAGAGGAAAGTCTGGGCTTCTCTGCTTGAACTGCTGCCTCCGCAACCCGGACCTTCGGAAAAGCGGTAGAAGATGGATAGATGGATGGATGAATGGACAAAAGTACAGCGTCACATAAAAACCCCCCACTTATTTCACAACCACGACTGAAAAACTGTGCGCCACTGGCTGCACGGTGGCGCAGTGGTTTAGCACTGTGGCAGCACAGTTTTACCCTCGGCCGGGGGATCGCGGGGATCATGAGATCGTGGGTTCAATCCCAGCCCCCGACCAACAGTGAGCTGTGTCGAGTTTGCATGTTCTCCCCGTGTTGCGCGGGTCTACTCCGGGATTTCTCCGGTTTCCTCCCGCACACCAAAAACATGTAGGTTTAGGGCGCTCGCGCACGCAGCGACCAGCAGCCGGTGGCTTGTCACCAGACTGCAAACCAAGTCTACCTACGGGTACAAATAAGTAACAAAAAAAAAAAAAAAAAAAACTGTGTAGCTTCCCTGGTCTGCAATCCCATGCCAACTGATGCACCGTGAGTTGTGTATGTAGCTCCTGCTGTGAGCGATTGCCCAACTATGCAGGTGACATGCAGCCAGTCACACCCAAGCAAACTCACACAGTACTGATCTAACTGGGTACAACACACAGGCCCCTAATTGTTAAATTATAATAACATAACAATTCAACCCAAAAATAATGGAGCCAATTACAAGCCCATAGCGCCAGTGTGCTTTCACAGCCATCAAAGATGTGTATCAACATTAAACAGCACGGTGGTGCAGTGGTTAGCACTGTTGCCTTACAGCTAGAAGGTTCCTGGTTCGAATCCCCAGGCTGGCAGGGGTTAGAACCTTTCTGTATGGAGTTTGCATGTTCTCCCTGTGCTGTGTGGGTTTACTCCGGGGGCTCCGGTTTCCTCCCACAATCCAAAGACATGCATGTTAGGTTAATTGGTTGTTCTAAATTGTCCCTAGATATCTGTTTCCTATAGGCCCTTAGAATAGAGGGTTAGTACTAGTGAAAGCGCTTTGAGTGGTCTTTGTGACTTGAAAAGCGCTATATAAGTGCAGGTTAGTTAGTTAGTTAGTAAACAAGCAACATTAAAATCAGCTATATCGGATCACTGCAAAAGAAATAACATCAAGGACTGGGACAACACAAAAATTATTGGATCGGAGAGTAACAGACACAAAGGTTGGATCAAGGAGGCCATGGAAATCAGGAAGTGGGGAAAAAGACAGCATGAATCAGGATGAGGGGGCATTTATGCTTTCCCACACCTGGGACTACATTCATACCTGTCAAGTGATACGGTTTCACCGTATTTTAATACGGGGAAAATGCAATTTTAGCAAATACGGGCGTATTGCCATTTCTGTACGCCAAAAAGAAAAATATACGGGAAAAAAAATTATTGAGAGTGTGGAGGAACACCTCGTGTGTGACCCCCACAGCGTACGGGGCTGGCAGAGCGCTTAGCGTGAGCAATTATCACAACAGTGAGAGGTGTGGACTGATCATTATGCAGATGCTCCTCGCACCTTCTTTTGTCCTGCGGCTCCAGAACAGAGAGGAATCCCGGCGCCAGTAATGCTGCGCCTGATATGTGTGACTCTAATGCAAATGTCCATGCTTTCCTGCTGTATACTGTGATGCTAATGTGCCATGCATGCATTGTCTGTAGCCAGGTATATAAGTTGACTGTCTGCATGAAGCACCCTTTTAAACTTCAGTTCGCCGTGTCCGCCTGCACTTATTTCGATCCTCCACAAGCGCACCTAAGCAGTGTTTTTGTGATTTTCAAAATGGCTTCATGCAGCGCGCCGCCGGCGAAGAAAACAAAGCTTGAAGAAAAGGGAAATCGAGGAACTGGACGTCACCGAAAAGAATGGGAGAGTCCTAGCTTTGAGAAGGGAAAATACGCTGGATGGATAAAGGCTTCTCCAGAGGGCCCTACACACTCCTTCTGTGTTCCATGAAGGAAGAGCATAAAAGTGACTGCATCAGAGATTTTCGACCTGAAGTCGCACTTCACTACACAGGGCCACAAAAACTGTGTAGCAAAATCGAAAACGTATCGATCGATGGATGAACATTTTCAGCCAGTGAGAGAACCGACGCCTTCCAAATCCAATGCATCACTAGCAGAAGTGATGTTTTGTCATTTTGTGGCAGAGCACAATCTACCCCCATTGGTGGCAGATCACTTCAGTGATTTGGTGCCAACATTGTTTCCTGACAGCAAGAGCACTCAAGACTTTGCTTGCAAAAGAACCAAAACGACCATGATCATCAAAGAGACCCTGGCGCCTGCCTACACAGAAAAAGTCAGAAGCATGCAGGAAGGGGCCTTTCTCAATCATGGTCGATGAGAGCAACGACAAGAACACCGAAAAACGTCTCGTCATCCTTGCAAGAATTTTCGATGGGGAGATGTCCCAGACCAGGCTGCTGGTCATGCCCATTCCAGCATCGGGAAAAGCCACCGACATTTTTGCAGAAATTGACAACTTCATGAGGTACGAAATGGATTTTTTTTTTTTTTTTTTTTGCTTGCATACAGACCACTTTTGACCAAATTCTTTTATTTTTTATTTATTATTTATTTATTTATTTTTAGATTGCACAATATTCCATGGGAGAATGTTGTGGGCTTTGCTTCGGACAATTGCAACACGGTGGTGGGTCGAGACAATTCTGTCCTTTCCAGACTGAAGGAGAAATCTCCAAATGTTTTCAGGTATGGGCAGTATTATTCACCTTCAAATATTACCTAAATATAACAAAAAAAAATGCTTTAAAATCTTAAACATGCTTAGAGGTAGCCCAAATCCCCTAACAGGGGTGTCAAACTCATTCCATGGAGGGCCAAGACCCTGCAGGTTTTACTTCCACCCAGTCTCTTCAGCAGGTGTTTTCACTGATCAGCAATCAGTAGGAAGAAATTCAGAGAAATCACTTGTTGAAGACACTGGGTGGAGGTAAAACCTGCAGGGTCTTGGCCCTCCATGGAATGAGTTTGACACCTGTGCCCTATAGTGTACTGTTATTTTGTATCTTGGAACTTTGCTTTACATCTGAATGTATAGCATTATATTGAAAGGGCTGAATAAGATTGATATTTTCATTATTATTATTAACACAATTTCAAAGAGAATTATTTCTGATACTTAACTTATGAAACAAAAATCCGTTCTGCTTTTGTTTCAGCATTGGCTTTTTTTTTTTTTTTGCTTCAGTTTTCTTTCATCTGCCGATAAATACAGTTTTTAAGTACTCAGTACAGGTGTGAAAGCCCCCCCAATAAGGGAGGCATGAGGTCAGTACAGGTGTGAAAGCCCCCCCAATAAGGGAGGCATGAGGTATGCCTTGACAGGTATGTACATTCTTCAGAGACCATCGGATGGCAGAAAGTGGGGCCGGCTCGGTGGATCTGATGGTTCTACTGTGCTGGCCCCGCCTACGAAAGTCAGTTGATAAATGACACCTCGCAGCAATCAGCTGACACTTCTGATGAAGACTGCAGTGAACAGTCAAAACATGTAAAGAAAGGAAAGTAAAAACATGTCCTTTCTATCTTTGTCTTTAATAAGAACAAAAGGCAAATAATTAAAAGAAGACAAAATGAACCTACTCAAGCTAAAGATACGTGTCCATGTGACCCAGTGGAACCCCAATGATGGAATACAGGTTTTCACAGTCTATTCAGCTTCCTGAAGAAGACAAATCTTTGTGATTGTCTTTCCAGAATATTGCATTTGGTCTGAAGTTTAACATACCAAACCAGTCCTTATTTATCTGGAAAGGTTTCCAATCCTAGCAACCAGGATCCTCTGGGGACAGTAGAGTCTGCAACAATGACAATGTCTCCAGTGACAAAGCTTCTTTTATCCTTTGACCATCATTGGCACTCCTGTAACAACGGTAGGTACTGTCGTATCCATCTCTACCAAAACAGGTCTGCAAGGAACGTAACTTCCCTCCATCTCCGTTTGATGTACAGGTCATTTTTCTCAAAAAGTCCAGGCGGTAGTGCAGGTTTACCCTTCAACGAAAGAATATCATTTGGAGTCAAGGGTTTGAGGTTGTTGTGATCATCTAAGAGCTTTATTAGGGGGCAATCATTCAATATAGCTTCCATTTCACACAGTAGAGTTTGCAATCTGTTATGTCCACAAACCTGGCAATGATGACGGACAAGGATGCTGTAGTTGAACTGAACTTTATTACAGAACTGCTGTAATACAAAGCACGTGTAACACTCAATATATCTCACTCTTGGTTCTCGCCTGACTCTCACTCAACCACCCAACTAACCACACTGTGAGATGGTGGACCGCCCAATATATATCGGGGGTGACGTCAGTCACAGGCCACGTCCCACTCATAATGTGTCCCCTTTATCCATACACCCCCCCCCCCCCTGCAAAAATACAGAACACAATATAGCAAATGGCAAATCAGCTCTCCCCAATTTAGCATACCAAATTCCCTTATTGACAACATATGCCCTCAATTAAACATTTCTTTAAGCACTGTTATATCAAACATTTAACATTATTGTTCAGGTCAACACACAACTGCTTTTTATTATTTTAAAGAACACAGTGCGGCGGCATGAAATAAAGCAGCGTTGGTGAAGGTTTTAAGCAGGTTTATTAAATCACACCCCCGTCACAGAACTCCGCTCCAGCCCAAGTGTGAGCAGACTGGAGTGGGGTCCTCAGGCTCTCGTGAGGGGACACAGAGTGTGTGTGTCCAGCAGCAGTTGAAGAGTGAATGATAGAATGAGTTACAGGATTGTGCAGCATATATACCCAGTTACAACAATACATGAAAAAGCATTCACAGCAGTTTGTATTGGTATTGATCTCAGACTCTAGGTCACAGTAAGGACAGGACGCATGAACACAATGCATGAATGGCACATTACATCTCAGTAGTACAGCGGAAAAAACCAGGAGTAGCGAGCTGTCTGTCCTTAGTCTGTTGTGGGGGTTTTCCCAAACCCGCCACAACAGGACCAATATTAACAACTAGGGTCTGCAGGTAGACCACCGCTGGACCCAACGGGGCTGGGTGGGTTATTCTGCCACCGTCTCAGCCGCGCTCCTGCCTGAACAGTCCCTTTTTTTTTTTTCTTAACAGTCTTCCATGGGGAAAGCAGTTCTGCCGGAGGGGCCTTGTACCAGGCCCGTGGCAGACACATCCCTGGAACTGTTGGACCCCCGGGGCCAGGGCCAATCTTCATGATGCTGGGGCCCAGGTCCCACACTGTGGCAGCTGACTCCCGCAAAGCCTCGGCATCTGGAGCAGCCACCTGGATAGTAGTTGATTTGCGTGCCGAACCGAACCGTCTGTCAGTTGAAAGCACGCTGATCCCAGTTTCACCACGATCCTCAGTGGCACCCATTGTCTTGCTGGCTGTGGCCCAGTCAGTTGCCGTTCTGGTCTCTCACCGGTGCGAACCCGAACTCAGTCCATAACTTGGAGTGCTGCCTCGCTCGGTTTCATGTGTTGTTGTGATCCCGGTGGCTCTGTGTGCTTGTCCAGCTTGGGACCTCCATTGTGCTGTGGTGGTTCCGTTGTCACCGTGTTTGTTGCGGACCCTTCACCCATTGTCTCAGTCATCATTACTGTAGATTGAAGCTCATTGTAGGTACACAATGTGTCCAGTGTCTCTCCGGTTTCGCTCGCTGAAGTGGGCTCTTCACCCGTAGGCTCAGTCGTAACCTCCATAGCTTGTTGAGCGTGAGCATGGAAGCAGTTCAGTTCCACCTCTCTCCCATCTGAAGTACTCCGCTGTGCCACGTCATGAGCAGTATCTGTGCCCGGTTATTGCTGCTGTGCTTCAGGGCTTTATGTGTGCTCGGGCTCCCTCTCCTGCAGCTCCGGTTCTGGCTGAGCGAGGAATGGAGGCAAGTCCGGCTGTTGCCCCCCTCCCGGGCGGCTCTCCTCCTGAGGGCGCAGGGCAGATGCTTTGGTGTCAGTGCCGTTATGAGTTACCTCATCCCACACCACACCGTCGTCGTCGAGGTCTGTCGTGCCCCTGTTGCTGCACCTGGACCATTCGAACCCGGCCCCATCTCGGATAGTGAAGCCCAGTTTGTAGAAGAGGTCATATTCCGTAATGTCACCACGTGCTGCCACCTGGAACATGAAGTTGTGCACAATCTTAGACTTGTAGTAGACGGTCAGCTTGACCGTTCCCACATTGTATAGTCTGTGACCACCGTATCTGTCCAGTGCCGTTGGAGAAAAACTTTTTCACTGTGACCCAGTATAACATTGACCTGACCACCGCCATGTCAAGCAGTAGCGGTACAGTTCCCCCGTCTAACTTAACCATGCCGTATGAATAACCGTTGCTGTCAGGGCTTACCGCATGAATGGTTGTTGTTGGCGGACGGCATGGTTAACTTGGTGGGCTTCACGACGTCGGTGACCGGCACACGCTTTCGAAATGGTTTAAGCATCCACACTTGTTACACCATTGTCCTCTTGCCAGGCAAAACAGTGCTCTGTCCTGATGCGTCAAAGACCCACAGCTTCCATAGATGGGGCCTCTCAGAGTGGTCCTTTTGCTAACGGTGTTCATCTCATACTCTTCTGCTGTGTCCTCATTCCTCCGTGCCCACCACATTAGCTAGCATCATCTGTCTGGGTAGCTTCTGTGTTTGGCGCCCACTTAGCTCCGTTGTTTACCTTTCCGCTGCCTCAACCTGGAATGCTAGCACTATTGTGCTAGCTAGCATCAAGTCGTTCAGCGGCATTAGCATTTTAGCTCTTAGCCTCAGGTTATACATGTGCTCAGCTAACTGGTCCCGCACCATCTCATCTTCCAGCAGTCCAAAACAGCACATGCTAGCCAAATGTCTCAGGTCGGCAACGAATTGCTGTATGGACTCACCAACTCCGTCACCTTTGGCGGAATCAAATTCGTCATGGCATCACGTTGTCTGGTGTAGCAAAGTAGCTAGCAAGCAGTTTGACAGCATCCACATATGACTCCATCGGACCCAGTGTGTGCAAAATTTTCTGACCCTCTATGCCAGGGTTGTGGAGAAGAAGTGCTCGTTTCCTTACTTGTCGAGTTTTCTCAGGTCCAACGCTGCAACCTAGGTTTCAAACGCATCCAGCCATCATGGCCGTGGGATGGTCGGTTCACCTGAGGCCTCGAGGTAAGGCTGCAGTGGTCTCAAGCATGCTTCCATGGTTCGTGATTCTCGTCGCCAAATGTTATGTCCACAAACCTGGCAATGATGACGGATGAAGACGCTTTAGTTGAACTGAACTTTATTACAGAACTGCTGTGGTACAAAACACATGTAACACTTCATAATATATCTCACTCTTAGCTCTCACCTGACTCTTATTCACAACCACTCAACTAACCACACTGTGAGATGGTGGACCGCCCAGTATTTTGGGAGTGACATCAGCCACAGGCTGCATCCCACTCCAAATGTGTCCCCTTTATCCATACACCACACAGTCCATCATCCAGAATATGCAGACAAACAACTGAATTCAGCACCTTTCTGACCATGCCAATGATTCTTTCCCATGCTCCGCCATGATGAGATGCAGCCGGAGTATTGAAGCTCCATTTCACTCCTAAATGAAGCAAGGAGTTTTGAATTCTCTCGTGATTTAAAGCCGATAGAGCTTCTTTCAATTCACGTTCTGCTCCCACAAAGTTGGTTCCATTATCTGTTCTGATGTTTAACACCTGACCTTTTCTGGAGATGAATCTGTGCAGAGCATTGATGCAAGAACTGGTGTCTAATGAATATGCCATTTCCAAATGGACTGCTCTACTGGCAATGCAGGTAAAAATGACTATAACATTTAATATGACTGCGGCCTACTTTCACCTCAAAAGGACTAAAATAGTCAGCACCCACACTTGCGAATGGTGGGATATCAGGTTGAACCTTCTCCTTCGGCAAGTCTGTCATTTTGACTTGGTGTTAGATTGCTTATATGTCAGCCATCACTGTGACTACTTCTTTGTCAATCGCTAGATGGTCACACCAGCTGCCCTGACAAATGCTGCCGTCCTGCGGAGGTCCCCGAGGTCCCCGTGCAGCTTTTGGTTCAACAATGTGGGGTCAGGCCACGTAGCTCGTCTGAGTGCAGCGTGGTCTGGGCAGTCTTGAAGGAGGTGTTCGCTGGTCATTTGGATACAGATACCACATGGGTATCTGTCCAGTTGTCCAACTTTAAACTTCTGGTGCATGTGAGCATGCATTCTGTTATGTCCAGTTTGGAGTCTGAACAGAACGACTTGGTCAGCCCTGCTCAGACTGTAGTAGTTGTCATCCTTGCAGAAGTTTGGGTGTTGCTGCTGCCACTTCTTGTGAGACAGGGCATTAATAATGGTTTTCTCCTCACTGTAAGAGACCTGCCTGTCTTCCTGATTACTGTGACAAGTTCTTGACAAAATCTTGTTGGCACACCAACCAAGGAATTTGTCAAGTTAGGTCCCTGAAGTAGCTGACTGTTCAATGATACCCCTTTGAAACTTGCCCCACTACCAAATACAACTCTTAGTATTCCCTTTCTTGGATGGGGAGCACCATGATGTGGGATGTACTAGACTTTCCCACCATTTCCTTCAAACTGGTGTTCTGGGACCTTTTCTGCATAGCCTTTATTTATGACGTCACTAAGAGAAGTTGTATATTCCTCTTTCAAGGTGGCATCCCTCATTAATTTCCTCTTAATGCACAGAGCCCTTTGCTCAGCTGCTTAGCGGTTATTGGACATGGTAACATTGTGCTCTCTAAAAGGTCATTTCAAACTGTTAATGTCCATTGATGAGTTTGACTGAACTTTCCATGATTTCCATAAATTTCCAATCTTCTCTGGACATTTCTGACTTCTCATCTATTGATTTCTCATTGAAGTCATGGTTGTATTGTTTCATTGACAGTTCATCCAAACTTGTAATAGATATGTGGTTTACTGTAATGGTTGGCCAACCGCATCCAGTCTCATTTCCTCACAGTGATCCATTAACAACCCAGCCCAATAGGGTTTTGACTGCGTAAGGTCCTTTGCCGACACTGGTGATCACTTCCCATGGCTCCATTAGTTAGGAAATGTTCGTTCCAATCAACAGTTACATGTCAGCATCAATGATAGAAATATCTACTGAACTTAAGGTGGCCAGGCACTCAAATCTTCTCGTCTCAGAATATTATCACGAGTGGCAGGCATCTTAGACTGTGTATAAATATCTGGCAAGCTGAAGTATGTATTACTGTTGAGTGCAGCAACCTCTAATCCTGTTGTGATGTAACTATCAAATCTTTCTTGATTCATGGCTCTCAACAGAAACTTGCCTTTTTTTCCCCTTTAACCTTTAGCTCTCTCATTAAGTGTTCAGAGCAAAAGGTGGCTGTACTCCCAGGATCTAGAAAAGCATAGGTCTTCAGTATTTTGCTACCCTTTATAGCTGTCACAGTTTGAAACTGGAAATTTACTGTGAACACGTAATTTAAAATAAAAGATTCCCGGGCCACAACAACACAAACACTCAAAGGCAGAAGGTCAGTTATATGCTTTACTGGACAAATCTTAAAATAATTTATAAAATACAACAGTTCAAAATAAAAATACATCACTCTATAAATTCAAGAAATCTGTCAGTTTGTGTGTGTGTCTGTGTGTCATGATCATAGCACATCATAGGACGGCCTATGATGTCTGCATGATGTCCTACGATGTCGCCAATCATAGGACCGTCTACGTGATGTCTATATGACGTCAGATAAACCGTAGTCTATATGACGTCAGATAAACCATAAGGCTGCTGTTCCTATGATCTCTGAAGGATGTCTATATGACGTCACACAGACTGCAGGACTCCCTACAAGACATATATATATACACACACACACACACACACACACACACACACACACAGGTAATCCTGGCACAACAGCTAACTTGAGGAGAGTTGTATCAGGTGTCCCTTTGTGCATGTCTATGGAAGAAGTGAAAAACGAGATCCAAGGAGGAAAGGTGAAGGATGTGAAAAGGCTACAGAGTAATGGACACACAGTCTGTCATTTCATGTTCAGTTTGAGGAATCACTCCCTAAATCAGTCCTAATAGGATGCATGTATTTCAGTGTCAGAGAATATGACCCAAAGCCACTCAGGTGCTACAAATGTCAAAGGATGGTGTTGTGTCCATAATGTAGGAATGACGAGTGAGTCTCATCTCGGTTAACAGGGGTTTATCCAGGATATAACTCAGACTATATACGGAGGCTTACAGCACTCTCCTGCTGGCCAGGTGGCTCCACGACAAAAGAGGCAGAGCCTCTTCCGCCCACTCTTTTATACCGCCGGAAACCGGTAGAAGCCACCCCGGTTTCCCCTAACCAACCCGGTTAGGGGACATAACCCCCCCCCCCCAAAAAAAAAAAATGCCAAGCACACAAATAACCCACCCAAATTTATCACCTGAAACACGCACTAATCAAAATATGTACAGAAAATAAACAAAACACCTAACCAATCATACAACTAAGGCTGAGGGGCTGGGTAGACCACCAGCACCCCCCCCCCCCACACACACACACGGCTGAACAGGTTATTCTGCCGCTTGAAAAGGGGAACACAAAAACAAAACAATAAAGCCGTGTTTCTAACTAAAAATAATCCCTTAACACATCAAATAATACACACAATAAAACACAAGACACATCGATCGGCGGCCCCCCACCCCAACTCCCACCCCACAATGAGCACATAGAGTAAAATAAACAAGGGGCTACTCAAATAAAACAATCCAGTTAAATCAAATTCTTTTAAAGACTTAGAAAAGTCAATCAGAGTAAGTCAGTTAAACCAGGCAAACTCTAGAAATCACTAGTGTAATCTCACACAGAGATGCCACCGGTCAGACTACAGAAACTTGACACAAAACCCAATTCTTAAAACATACTGTAACGTTGGGGCCATGTTAAGTGAATTTCCCAGCATGCTTTGCCAGATGAAAACGTTATGTGTGTGTTAAATGTGTTATTTCTGAGTTATACTGCTGTGTCATTATAACTGCATTATGATGACCCAGCAGTGTTTAGCAGGATTAGGGCAAGATGTATCTGTGTGTGTAACCATGATTGAAACAGGGGTCTGTGAGAATGACCTCCCCTCCACTCTGTAGCACAGAGGCAGGTTGGGGGTTGGGGTGTGTGAAAAATAAATCAGGTTGATCACAGCCATCTGCTCCATTGTCTTTGTGTGAACCCTGCAAACGTCACACTGGTGTCAGAAGTGGGATCTCCTGTCCAAAGCAGTAATGGGGCGCTGACATCGGGACGATGTCGAGAACCAGAGGGGAGTAGTGTAGCGAACTCAATTTGAGCACCCTACTTGGCTTGCCAAGTGGGTTGACCCTATTGGCGACACAGGTAGGGTGCGGGACTCCGGAGCGGGAGGCGTGAGTTCGAATCTCCCGGTGGGACGTCGCCATATCGAGCAGCACGTTACATTGGTGTCAGAAGTGGGATGGAGCAGATGGATGCCAGGATCAGAATGGAGATCCAGCAGATGGAGCAGTTCATTGCTCAGCTGATGATGGACGATGGGACCGAGACACCACCCCCGGGAGCCAGGAGCCGGGACGAACAAAGCGGCGGCGGACCTGACAGGGCCAGCGCACCCCGCCTTCTGTCTTTTTCAAGACAGAGCGGGCAGAGCAGAGCAAACCAGCCCCGCATTCCGCCCTTTTCAGGACAGGACGGGCTGGCGATTCCACGGCGATCGAGAGTGACGATCGATCAGGAGGCGGCCATCCCATCTGTTAGGCAGCGGGCCAAGATTCCCCGCTTCAACGGCGAGGCCACGTTGGATGACTACCTGACCCAGGTCGAGCTGGCCGCTGCGCTGAACGGCTGGTCACCAGAGGAAACCGCCGTGCAAGTCGCGCTGGCCTTGGAAGGGAGAGCTCTCTGCACGCTTTCTGATCTCCTGCCTGAGGAGCGCTACAGCTGGCCAGCGCTACAAGGGGCGCTCCAGAGACGATTTGGGAGAATGGTGGACGCTGAGCACGCCCAGGAACAGCTGACCCGCCACCGTAGAAGCAACCAGGAAAGCCTAGGAACCTATGCTGCAGACATACGGCTGCTAACCCGGCGCAGCTACCCAGATTTCGCACCGGAGGCGGTAGAGAAGCTCGCCCTCCGGAGCTTCATCCAAGGTCTCCGCCCGGCCCAGCTCCAGAGCCACGTACGGATCCACGCCGCGAGCGACTGGGAGACTGCAGTGGCAGAAGCAGAGCGGGTGGAGCCGCTGATGAATCACACAGTTGAAGCGCCAACGCACAGACAGAGAACCTTCCAGGCCACGATGGAGAGCGAGGAGGAACAGGAGGAATTACGGCAGACCACGGCGGCACGTCCCCGGAGAAGAACGCCCCTCGCCGGCGTTAAACTAGAGCGAGGTGGCGTGAACGGGAACAGGCCGCCTCCCGCAGATGTTTCCCCCGAGGAGCCGGCACCACGCGTGGGCCGAATTGGACACTCTCCAGGGATCTATCTACAGTGCAGCTTGGGGAAGACGTCGATCCGGGCCCTGATTGACACCGGCTCTACAATCTCCCTGGTTCGACCCGGTGTGCTGCCGGGCACAAACAAGACGGCCCCATGGGGGTGGGAACCCACCAAGCGCTGCGTCACCACGGCTACCGGTGAGCGCGCCAGACTGGGGGGGCGGAGAGTTTTGGTGGTGGGGGTGGCCGGTCAGAACATAAGACACCCGTTCTGGCTGGCTGACATCCAAGACCCCTGTATTATTGGACTAGACCTGCTCACAGCCTGGAACGCCAAGATCGACACCGCGGGACCGTCCCTCCAGCTGGGAAACCGGACCATCACGCTCCACAGCAGAACCCAGGGAAGGAACACGGGGGCCTGCGCGATCGAGGGATCGCCAAGACAAACCGGACCAGGCAGGCCACCGCGAGGACTGGACATGATGACATCACCAGCGCGGACAGAGGGAGCACGAACGCACACAAGGACAGCAAGGGGAGGGGTCAACGTGTCAGCAGAGACGCAGCAGGCGGTGGAGGAATTATTTCAGCGGAGCTGCAGCGGGCTGGACCCGGAACAGGGACGCCAGCTGCGGGAGCTATTGGACTGTTTTATGGGTGTTTTCGCCGCGAAGGATGAGGAATGCGGCCGGACCGGGTTGGTGCAGCACGAGATCGACACCGGTGAGGCCAGGCCGATTCGACTCCACCCACGCCGGCTGCCCTTTTCAAGGCGGGCAGCGGCGGAACAAAAAGTGCGAGAAATGCTGGAGGCAGATGTCATTGAGCCCTCCAGCAGCCCCTGGGCGGCACCGGTGGTGCTGGTCAAGAAGAAGGACGGGTCGTGGCGGTTCTGTGTGGATTACCGACGCCTGAACGACGCCACCAGGAAAGATTCCTACCCCCTGCCCCGCATCGATGACGCACTGGACCACATCGCCGGCTCCAGCTGGTTCAGCTCGCTGGATCTACGCAGCGGCTATTGGCAGGTAGAGCTGTCACCTGAGGCCCGCCAGAAAACAGCCTTCTCCATCGGGCAGGGACTGTACCAGTTTAAAGTGATGCCGTTTGGACTCTGCAACGCTCCGGCCACCTTTGAGCGCTTGATGGAGCGAGTGCTGGCTCACGTGCCCCGGAGTCGCTGCGTTGTTTACCTGGATGACCTGCTGGTGCATGCAGCTGATTTTGACAGCGCCCTGTCAAATCTCCGAGAGGTGCTGGGAGCCATCCAACAGGCGGGGCTACGGTTACACCCTAAGAAATGCCACCTGTTCCGGCGGGAGACCACCTTTTTGGGCCACATCGTCAGCGCAGCAGGGGTCGCCACCGACCCGGAAAAAGTGGCAACAGTGAGAGACTGGCCAGTGCCGCGGAACGTTGGAGAACTGAGGAGTTTTCTTGGATTGGCCTCCTATTATAGGAGGTTTGTGAAAGACTTCGTCACCATCGCCAGCCCGCTGCATCAGCTGACGCAGAAAGGACGCACGTTCCAGTGGAGTGACAGCTGTGCTGCTGCTTTCTCCCAGCTTCGCGCAGCGCTCATCAGAGCCCCCATCCTGCAGTATCCCGACCCGAACCGCCCTTTCATCGTGGACACGGACGCCAGCAACCAGGGCATCGGGGCGGTGCTATCCCAGGAGGGAGAGCATGGAGAGCAGGCAGTCGCTTACTTCAGCCGCACTCTCAGCAGAGCCGAGAGAAATTACTGTGTGACTCGCAGAGAGCTGCTGGCTGTCATTCAAGGACTGCGACACTTCCGCCCGTATGTGTACGGTGGGAGGTTCCAGCTCAGGACGGACCACGCTTCCCTGACCTGGTTGTTAAATTTCAAAGAACCGGATGGACAGTTGGCGAGGTGGCTGGAGGCACTGCAGGATTATAATTTCCAGATTGTGCATCGGGCAGGCCGCCTCCATGCCAACGCTGACGCGCTGTCTCGGCGCCCCTGCGCGACAGAGGAGTGTCGTCACTGCCAACGGGCTGAAGATCGGGACCAAACCGCCCCACGGGCTGCCGCTCTCCGAGCCGCTGCGAGCAGGAATAACGCAGCGACGCACAGCCCCTCCTCAGATGATCAGGCAGTTCTCCCCAGCGATGACGTCACAGAAGTTCTTGGCACGCAGCAGCTGCAGAGCGAGCAGGACAGAGACCCGGTCATTTCGCGGGTTCGGCAGTGGCTGGACGCAGGACAGCGGCCCGCCTGGGAGGTTGTGTCACCGCTGGACCCAGAGACTAAGGCCCTGCACTCCCAGTGGGCCAACCTCCGCTGCTACGAGGGCGTGGTGTATCGACAGTGGCACACTCCAGCTGGGCAGCGGCACGTCTGGCAACTGCTAGTTCCTCGTCGACTCCGGCCCAAAGTACTCCAGCTGGTTCATGGGGCGGTAGGAGCGGGCCACTTCGGAGTGACAAAGACGCTGCAGCGCCTTCGGGCCCGGTTCTACTGGCCCGGTTGTCATCAGGACGTGGAGCTCCACGTTCATCGCTGCGACACATGCACAGCTCAGAAGGGACCAACTCAGCGATCCCACGCTCCCCTGCAGCAGTACCGGGTGGGAGCACCGATGGAGCGAGTGGGAGTGGACATCCTGGGCCCTTTCCCGACCACGGACCGGGGGAACCGCTACGTGCTGGTCGCGATGGATTATTTCACTAAGTGGCCAGAGGCGTACGCGGTCCCGGATCAGAGCGCCGCTACGACGGCATCAAAGCTGGTGGATGAAATGTTCTGTCGGTTTGGCGCACCGGAGGAGCTGCACAGCGATCAGGGTCGGAACTTCGAGGCGGAGGTCTTCGGAGAGGTCTGCAAACGGCTGGGCATCCGGAAGACCCGGACCACCCCACTGCATCCACAGAGCGACGGCCTGGTCGAACGATTCAACCGGACCCTCACCACCCAGCTCGCTATCCTAGTGGACCAGCGACAGCGAGACTGGGACCTGCACCTGCCTTTTGTTTTGTGGGCGTACCGGACGGCAGCTCAGGAATCTACCCGGTGCACCCCTGCGGCGCTCATGTTTGGACGCGAGCTGCGCACACCGGTGGATTTGGTATTCGGTTGCCCCCCTGAGCCGGAGGTGGAGGGAAGACCCGGATTGGATTATTTTTTTTGTTTGAAAGAACGTCTCCACACGGTGCACGAGCTGGCTCGAGAGGCCCTGGCAGCGGCAGGGGGTCGGCAGAAGCGAGCGTACGACTCCCGCTGTCAGGGGAGGGACTTTGCACCGGGAGATCGAGTCTGGGTTTTCTGCCCTGAGAGGAAGAGAGGACGATCACCGAAGCTGGCGAGCCAGTGGTCGGGGCCATGCGTGGTCCTGGAGAGACTGTCAGATGTGGTGTACAGGGTGAGGCTTAGAAAAAGGGACCGGGTTGTGGTCCTTCATCGTGACCGTCTCGCCCCGTATCGGCCATCTGCACCGCTGGTGGACGAACCGGAGCTTCCATCCCGGCCCGATACCCCGACCGAGACCCAGATGGACACTAGGGGGCCTGTACGTGTTGGCCGCCGGCGCCGAAGACCGCCCCGACATCTGGATGAGTTTGTATTGGACTTTTAAATTGGACTTTAATTTTTCTGGGGACAGAAACCAGTCCGGGGGGGGGGCAGTGTAACGTTGGGGCCATGTTAAGTGAATTTCCCAGCATGCTTTGCCAGATGAAAACGTTATGTGTGTGTTAAATGTGTTATTTCTGAGTTATACTGCTGTGTCATTATAACTGCATTATGATGACCCAGCAGTGTTTAGCAGGATTAGGGCAAGATGTATCTGTGTGTGTAACCATGATTGAAACAGGGGTCTGTGAGAATGACCTCCCCTCCACTCTGTAGCACAGAGGCAGGTTGGGGGTTGGGGTGTGTGAAAAATAAATCAGGTTGATCACAGCCATCTGCTCCATTGTCTTTGTGTGAACCCTGCAAACGTCACACTGTGAGCACCCTACTTGGCTTGCCAAGTGGGTTGACCCTATTGGCGACACAGGTAGGGTGCGGGACTCCGGAGCGGGAGGCGTGAGTTCGAATCTCCCGGTGGGACGTCGCCATGTCGAGCAGCACGTTACATTGGTGTCAGAAGTGGGATCTCCTGTCCAAAGCAGTAATGGGGCGCTGACATCGGGACGATGTCGAGAACCAGAGGGGAGTAGTGTAGCGAACTCAATTTGAGCACCCTACTTGGCTTGCCAAGTGGGTTGACCCTATTGGCGACACAGGTAGGGTGCGGGACTCCGGAGCGGGAGGCGTGAGTTCGAATCTCCCGGTGGGACGTCGCCATGTCGAGCAGCACGTTACAATACTAAGACAGTGCACACACACAGGCATCTACAGTTGACATGCAAAACTAAAACAGATTCGCAAATAAACATCAAAAGGACGCCTCCCGCACTTACACTTACTGTCTACTTTTCCTTTTTTTTTTTTTAACAAAAAAAAAAAAACAACACACAATTTACCGGGGCACCAAATAGAAACCAACAACAAAACAGGACTGAAGAAAACAACACACACATGCAAAATAAAACCCTCAGTCCCCAGATGGATCCCTCTCAAGGCGTCTCCGTCTCTTCACTTCAGGGCTCCTGCTGCGCCGTGTCCTCTCCACCTCCGGCAGCCGCAGAGCCCTCAGGTGTCTCCAGACATGAATAGACCTGCGCCCATCTGCTTTCCTCCGACCGGGCTCCACCTGGAACCGCCTCTGGTTGTCCCGCTGCTCGCGTGGACTGTGATCTATACATACTCAAGCCTCAACCTTGGTCTTCGAGGGAGCCCACTTCCTCTTTATCAGATCAGCGGTCCTGTGACAGGCCCCCCGACTCCAGATGCTCCGTCTCGTGGGCTCTCCTGGGTCTCCTCTTGGCAGGTCGTCGCTGGGAGCGCTTTACGATAACCAAACCCTGCGGTCTAGTCCTGTTTTCTCCTAGCGTTGGCACCTTGTCCTGATGAGCCTCATCGGGGTCCCGCCGTGTCATCTGGCACCCTCATCCAGGGCAGCCTGCGTGACAGCATCGAGTCCATCCCGGGAGGTCTCCGCGTGGTGTGGTGTGTGCACTCCTAAAGTCACATTGTCCATCCAGTCCGAATCCCACACCTCAGCACCCACCACGGCAGGAACAGGCGGGCCCCACAGTCCACATCCAGACCATTCTTCACCCAAAACGTTCATAATGGAGAACCCAAGGCTGTAAAATAGGTTGCAACCCATAACGTTAACACCGGATGCAGAAACGTTAATGCAAACACTGGGCACCACACTGTCCTTATACCGGGCCTCCATCTCGACGTAGCCCAAAATAGCCAACCTGTTCCACCCATAGCCATAAAACTCTACTTGTGACCTTATCTGTTGGTGGGGAAACAGTCTGTCCATGGTTTCAAGATTCAGGACAGAGATCACCACTCCCGTGTCCACTAGGAGCGGAATCTCAACTCCATCCAATGTGACAGTGCAGCCGATTCTTCCTGTTGTCTCCGGGGAGATGGTTTGCACAACCGTCGGAGTCTTCTGTGCAGCACCTGGATCTCTCCCACGGCTCCTGCGTACAAAGTTTTCACACACCCTGGCAAAATGGTTTAAAAGCCCGCATTTGCCACAACGCTTTCCTTTTGCCAGGCACGCTCTGGACTTATAGCGGTGCTCAGTGGACCCACATCCATAACATTTTGGCGTACCAGGGGCAGACCTTATCCTGACCAGGGAGGTAAAATCATCCTCTCCTCATTTGCCATCACAAGGGTCCAGGCTCAGTGCCTTAGTGCAAGACTCATTCTTTTCCAGAGAGGCCCCTTCAGTAAGGCCCCTCGCGATGGTCTCTGTTGCCTCGTACTGTTGGGCAAGCTCGACAGCCTCAGCTAACGTCATCTCTCCTGGGTGCGTCAACAATTTGGACTGGGCCGCCGTGCAACAGACGTGCTCCGCCAACTGGTCCCAAATCATCTCGTTCTCCAGGGTCCCGAATCTGCATTCCTTCACCAGCTCGCGGAAGTCCGCCACGAATCTTCGCACAGTCTCTCCCGACCGCTGGCGGCGCTGTCGAAACTGAATGCGTCTAACAATGACGTTCTCCGGCGCCTTAAAGTACCGCGCCATTAGCTGCACCACTTCATCAAAACTGTCCACACCTCCAAGATTCTCTAGAATCCTCTGCCCTTCCATTTCTAAACTATGTACCAACACAGCTCGTGGCATAGAAGAGTGTTCAAGTCAGGTAACCAATCGTATTCTGAATGCTGCAATAGCAAGTACAGTATACCTAAGAAAACAACACAGGGTAGGAAGAAGGTTGTACCCTGGTGGAATGACGAATGTAGTATTGCAATAAAAGAGCGAAACAAGACATTCAGAGAGCTGAGGAAGAATATGACTAGTGAAAACAGAGTATAAAAAGGAAAGGGCAGTAGCTTGAAAGATTATTAAAAACAGGAAAAGGTCAACATGGAGAGAATTTTGTTCCACCCTTGGTAGGAAAACAGAACTAGGTGATGTCTGGGGAATGTTTTAAAAAAAAAAAAGAGTGGGAAAAGGGTATCAGTTAAAATTCCAGCTTTAGTGGATGGGGACAAGATGGCTGTATCAGACAAAGAAAAGGCAGAAGTCCTAGGTAGAGCATTTACAGCAGTGCATAGAGGAAACCATCTTGGTGAGAGTCAGACAGCAAAGGCAGCATAAACTCAGAGAAAATGCAAACTTAAAAAATGAAGTGAAAGAGGACATGACTGTGTTAGACCTCGAGCTCACAATGTCAGAGCTTAAGAGAGCTTTGCAAGATAGTGGATACACAGCTCCAGGATATGATCAATTAAGCTATGCTATGTTCCGGCAGTTGCCTATGCAGTCAATGCAACTGGTGCCGAAATTGTTTAACAGGATATGGAACAAGGGGGTTATCCCAAGTGGGTGGAAAAAGACCGTAATTTTACCATTTAATAAGCCAGGGAAAGATCCAGCTCATCC
Source organism: Pholidichthys leucotaenia (assembly GCA_020510985.1). NCBI lineage: Eukaryota > Metazoa > Chordata > Actinopteri > Cichliformes > Pholidichthyidae > Pholidichthys > Pholidichthys leucotaenia. Next base: position 32,032,013 of record CM035842.1, on the reverse strand, counting down.
AGGCAATTACAGGCCAATAGCATTAGCGTCACATTTAGGGAAATGGATGGAGAAGGTGTTAGTTTTCAGACTCTTATATGTATTGGAGCAAAAACGATTAATAAACGACTATCAGAACGGTTTTAGAAGAGGAAGATCCACAGTGGATGCTCTAGTTAGGGTAAGTAATGATATTGAAAAGACTCTCAAAATGAAAGAAGTAATGGTTATACTTTATCTGGATATTGAAAAGGCTTATGACTCACTGTGGAGGGATGGTCTTATGAAATTAAATAAAATGGACATTGGTGATAGGATGTATAATTGGATAATGGATTTTTTTTTAACACACATGACAATTAGGGTTAAAGTAGGATCAGAAGTTTCTAATGACTTAGAAATAGAAAATGGTGTTCCTCAGGGGAGTGTGATAAGCCCTGTTTTAGTCAATATATTGATTAATGACATGTTTGAGGATCAAGAGGGATCCATCAAAACAGCACTATATGCAGATGATGGAGCCATATGGACGAGGGGAAGAAATGAGAAATCTGTGTTCAAAAACATCAGGAAAGCAATGGAGAAAGTGGAAAAGTGGTCATATGACTGGGGATTTAAATTTTCAAACAGTAAAACCTGCTATATGACTTTCACAAAAAAACCACAGTTACTGGTACAGAACCATTAACATTATATAATCAACCAATAGGGAAAGTCAGTGAGTTCAGATATCTAGGATTGTGGTTTGATAGTGCATACACATGGAGAGTTCATGTTGAAAATTTGGAGACAAAATGCAAAAAAGTCATTAATCTCATAAAAGCTGTAGCTGGACACGGATGGGGTGCAGATAAACAGGCATTAGTTGACATTTACAGAGCACTAATGCGATTGACAATAGACTACGGATGCATGATTTATGGAGCAGCAGCAAAGACAACTCTGGAAAAAATAGACAGAATGCAGCATAGAGCGCTTTGCCTGTGCATTGGAGCTGTCAAAGCAACACCAAACAATGCAGTTTTAATAGAAGCAGGAGAAATGCCAATGGATTTGAGAAGAGATAAACTCGCATTATCATACTGGGTCAAGCTGAAAGGAAGTGACAAAGTGACTTTTTCCTCTTCCGGCGCCACACGAGTAGGCTGCCTTTTGCAACAGCGGATCAATTTCAGCCTATTTCTATTTACTATCTGGCTGTCTTGCCAGTCTTTATGATCCAGCATCACTTTTATTCCATCCGAACACGTAGATCGCCCAAATGTCTCCTGAGTCAGCGGACGGAGCCACTGTTTCTTGCAGGAGGCAGTACAATAGGGACCAGCTGTTAGCACTTAACCGGCCCACGATGCCAATGCAAAAACTCGACATACTGGGAGAAATAAGACGAAAACGACGTGGATGTCGTGCTGGAATAAGACGGCGGGCGAGGAATATAAGGTACAGACCCGCCCTCCCATCCGTTATTATGGGGAATGTACGATCGCTACTCAGAAAAACAGATGAGCTAGCGGCTATCTCCCGCTACGAGAGTATATACAGGGAGTGTAGCCTGATGCTATTCCCGGAGACGTGACTAACAGAACTAGCAATAGATGCTAACATTGAACTGGAGGGTTTCCACACAATACGGGCAGACCGAACACCAGACAGTGGGAAGGCAAGGGGCGGAGGAGTGATAATGTATGTCAATAACAGCTGGTGCAGACCGGGACATATCACGGTTAAACAACAACACTGCAACAAAGACATTGAGTTGCTAACTGTTAGCATGCGGCCTACATATCTCCCGAGGGAATACTCATACGTGATCTGCATTGTTATTTATGTAAATCCAATGGCAAACGCTGGGACAGCGCGTGACATCATCCACTCAGTAACTGGCAGGCTGCAGACAGAACACCCAGATGCTCTTCTCATCTCAGGCGATTTCAACCATATTTCACTGTCTCCCATTCTACCCACGTTCACCCAGTATGTCACATGCCACACTGGAGACAATAAAACACTGGACTTATTCTACGCAAACACGAAGGAGGCGTACACCTCATCACCACTCCCCCCACTCGGGAGATCGGATCACAACTTGGTTCATCTCCTGCCAGTGTACAAACCCCTAGTGCACAGACAACCTCTGGTCATGCGCACAGTGAAGTTATGGTCTGAGGAGGCAATGGACGCTCTAAAGGACTGTTTTGAAACCACTGCCTGGGAGCAGATCTGCGATCCACATGGTGAGGCCATTGATGGCCTCACTCACACCATCACGGACTACATCAGCTTCTGTGTGGACAACACCGTACCCACCAAGACCATACGGTGTTGCTCAAACAACAAACCCTGGATCAACCCTGAGATAAAAACACTCAGAGAGAAGAAGAGGATCTTCAGGTCAGGGAACAGGGAGATGCTGAAGTCCGTACAGAGGGAGCTGAGGAGGAAGATCAGAGAAGGCAAGGACAGCTTCAGGAAGAAGATGGAGGACAAGCTGCAACAGAGCGACATCGGTGGGGTCTGGAGAAACCTTAAAACCATCTCTGGGCTCCAGAATACCTCCCCCCAGGCCACGGGGGCAGGGAGTGGGCGAACAATCTGAACCTGTTTTTTTTTTTTTTTTTTTAATTTAAGTTTTTGTAAAGGGTATACACGTCATTACAGCATTGCATTGTTTACATTTTCGTCACGTTCCCTTTTTTTTGTTTTTTGACAACATTGGAAGAATAATTATTACAACACCCCTTTAAGTGAAAGAAAAAGAGAAATTAAAGAAAGAACAAAAAAAACAAAAAAAACAACAAAAAAAAAATAAAAATAAAAATAAAAGAGCATCTGAGTAGCGTTGGAACAAAGAGAGGTGCCATTATTGAAATGGTATTTGTCAAAGATTAGATCTAATGGAAGACACATATGCGATCCAGGGTTGCCAAAAGTTCAAGAACCCATCCATGTCCTGTCTCAGTGTGAATGTCAACTTTTCCATCGAGTAAATGTCTTGAATCACGTTAATCCAATCTTCAGGTGTAGGACAGTCCTTCAACGTCCATTTTTTAGTTGGGGCTTTTTTACTTGCCAATATTAAAACAGTGAATAAGTATTTTTCTCCTCGTCTTTCCAGTGAATCTGGTAGTAAACCCAAATACAAAGTTACAAAAGAAAAGGGAACTGTTATTTTGAATATTTTCCCCAATATTGTCTGTACATTGGTCCAATATTGGTGGATAACTGGGCATGACCAAAACACATGAAAATGATTTGCAGTCTCTTCGCCACACAAGCGCCAACAATTCAACCCCTTACGAGTAAATTTGTTTTGTGCAGGTGTTCTGAAAAATCTTACCAAATTTTCCCATCCAAATTCTCTCCACTGCAGGGATGAGGTACTTTTCCATTGTTGTTTATTTAGCTTTTCCCATATTTCCAGTTGTAAAGTGAAATTCCCCTCTTTTTCCCATCTCTCTTTTATATATGATGTGTTGTCTCCTTTTAAGTCTTGAAGACCTTGGTATATTTTAGAAATGTATCTGATGCCCGGGATCCCTTTATATGCCATTAAGAAGACCTTCAGAACACATGACTGGGCCCTTTCCAAATTCTCCTTTTTAAGTATATTGTTTATGTGGTGTCTAAGCTGAAAGAACCTGTAAAGGTCTTGATTTATTAGACCTTGTTTTTTCAAATCTTCAAAACTTCTTAAAATTTGCCCTTTAAAAAAATCGTAATATTTTATCAGTCCGTTCTCTTTCCACTTTTTAAATCTAGTGTCTGTTATATTAGGAGTCAAGTCTTGATCATAGGCAATCCATTGCAGAAATCGATAGGGTTCTTTAGTTTGATTCTCTCTGAGTATCTTAAACCAAATTTTTAGCGGGGTCTCTATCCACGGGTTAGTGTTATTCAAAAGTTTAGGTATGTAGCGGTTTGATTAAACCCCCACAACACACAGACAGAACACAGAGACAGTCAGCTCGCACCCCTAGGTTTTTACGCTGCATGCTGCGTTTACAGCCGTGAAGTTAAAGTGTTCATGCATCTTGTCATCTTACATATGTAGATGTGCTTTGAGGTAAATCTCCACAAAAAGACTGGTCAAACACAGCGCTCGGCTAGAGCAAATAACAGAACAGTGTAATGTGTATTAATGTCTACAGGCAGACGCGTTTCGTCTGGCTCACTTCTGTGATGTTAATGTTGCCTTTCATGCATTGTGCTCATGCGTCCTGTCCTCACTGTGACCTAGGGACTGAGATCAATATGTCTCTCAAATGCAAATGTCTTATGCCTGTTCTGTTATCTCTTTGATCATACCAACTGCTGGGGTATGCCCTTGATGTATTGTTGTAGTCGAGTATATATGCAGCAACTCTGTAACGCAAACTCTCTCTCTCTCACTCTGATCCTGCAACTGGTAGGGCACAAGCTTTGTGCCCGCCTCTCCTCCTCTCCTTCTCTGAGAGCCGTGGGCTCGCTCTCGGCGCGCATGCACGGCGCCGGGAGCGGAGCTCGTGATGGCGGTATGATAATAAAACTCTACTTAAAACCTCCAACCACGCCGCTTTATTTCATGCCGCCGCACTGGTGACCCCTTGAACACGCACACGTTTTGTGCGAAAGCAACCTTCTGAGCTGGACAGCTGCACTGGTGACCCGTTCTTCAGGATGAGATCTGCACGTCTGAGATTTGCTCATCCACGCTGGACCGGCCGCGCTCGCAGTCCCTTTACACGAGAGCACGGGCACCTCGTCCCTTCTCCACGACGGCGTCCTCCAGGGCCGGCGGAGAACGCAACGCGTGGACCTGAACGCACCACGCCCGAGCCTGAGGAACAAAAGATTGTCTATTCCCTCCCGCCGCTCCAACGCATCTGCACGAGCCTGAGGGACAAAAGATCGTCCATTTCCTCTCACCGCTCCAATGCACCATGGCCAATCTACAGCCACAGCTCAACCTGGATTTTTATCGGCGCCGTCTGCGCCGATCTCCACCAAGTTTCTGCACCCTGGTTCTCCTCTCCAGCGGCCCACCCACGCACGGAACCCCCGCGCACGCACCGGGGAGTTACGAGGACGGCGCATCACGCACGGGACAAGTAACGGCTCCAGAGACCGCCATCGTCCTCCGCCGCTGCTCACAGAACCTTCAGGGCTGCTCGTTCACCTGAAGCAAGCACGCAGCTCGCCACTGGATTTTTTAATGGTCTTAGCCACGGCACAAAGGGATTTCGGCTGTCAGCTGTTCCCGGGGGCTTTGGGGTTGCTTCTGCACCTAAAGCCAACACGCCAGTCCCTCTGCTTTTGTTTATTTTTTTCTTACAGCTGCTTCTGCTTTTCTTCATGGCCACGAGAGGAGCCAGAGACTAATTTTTCTTCTTCTGATCTCTGCATGTTCAGACGGGACATCGCGGAGCAGCAAACACTTTTGGCGCGACTGGAACGATTTTCCCGCGCCCGGTCAGCATGTACTACCCCCCTCCTCCTGCTCAGAGCTTTTCCCTGCTCGCTGCCCGGACTGCAACATCGAGGTCACGGTCCCCTACCGTTTCCCTCTGGGGGGGGAGCAGTGTAGCGGTTTGATTAAACCCCCACAACACACAGACAGAACACAGAGACAGTCAGCTCGCACTCCTGGGTTTTCCCGCTGCATGCTGCGTTTACAGCCGTGAAGTTAAAGTGTTCATGCATCTTGTCATCTTACATATGTAGATGTGCTTTGAGGTAAATCTCCACAAAAAGACTGGTCAAACACAGCGCTCGGCTAGAGCAAATAACAGAACAGTGTAATGTGTATTAATGTCTACAGGCAGACGCGTTTCGTCTGGCTCACTTCTGTGATGTTAATGGTTGCCTTTCATGCATTGTGCTCATGCGTCCTGGCCTCACTGTGACCTAGGGACTGAGATCAATATGTCTCTCAAATGCAAATGTCTTATGCCTGTTCTGTTATCTCTTTGATCATACCAACTGCTGGGGTATGCCCTTGATGTATTGTTGTAGTCGAGTATATATGCTGCAACACTGTAACGCAAACTCTCTCTCACTCTGATCCTGCAACTGGTAGGGCACAAGCTTTGTGCCCGCCTCTCCTCCTCTCCTTCTCTGAGAGCCGTGGGCTCACTCTCGGCGCGCATGCATGGCGCCGGGAGCGGAGCTCGTGACGGCGGTATGATAATAAAGCTCTACTTAAAACCTCCAACCACGCCGCTTTATTCCATGCCGCCGCAGGTAAGGCATTGTTCCCTATTATCGCCAGTAGGGGGATGTCACTTGTTATTTGGCATTCCATCTCCTTCCATTGTGCAGTGTAGACTGGGTTACATATCTCTACTAAAGTTTTAATTTGTGCGGTGTGGCACACATATGCACATATGTATATCACTTCATGCTCCATAGGTATACCACTTTAGGCTTCACATCTTAGATTGAACAAAGAACTGGGTCTCTTTGGAGATAACAGGAGGATGTGAAAGTTTTGTCTTTGGTATGCAAAGAGACAGCCTGGGGGGGATTTTCCTGGCCGCCAGAAGCTTTGGGAGGAGGTGTTAAGATCTGAAAGAAGATGCATTGTGACTTGGGATTAAATACAATGTGACTGTGTGTTTTGACAATGTGACTGTGTGCTTTGAAGTCCTGAGGTATTTAAAGGACGAATGTCTGGGTTTCTTCCTCTTTCTGTTTTTGATGTTGGAAGATGTGAATAAACCTGACTCGTGAGATGAACTCTGCCTCGTCATTTTCACATTTTCCATACTGGTGACCCTAAGACGTATCATGAGTGAAAGAAATTCCCCCGAGCCAGCCGGGTCAGGAGCTCCCAGCCAAGCGTATGCCGCTACCGTCCAGCTACCGGACTTTTGGCGAGACAACCCGTGCTCCTGGTTCCACTTGGTCGAAGCACAGTTCGCCCTCCGGGGGATAACGGTAGACGACACGAAGTTCTACCATGTGATTGCCAAGCTCGACAACCGCACGGCGCGGCATGTGCAAAGCCTTGTGGAGCACCCACCGGCCGACGACAAATACGGCGGGTTGAAGGCTGCGCTCATCCAGCGCTTCACTCTTTCAGTCCAGGAGAGAGCGGAGAGGCTCCTGGCTCTGAATGACTTGGGAGATAGTACGCCCGTTGATCTGATGGAGAACATGCTGAGCTTGAGGGGCTCAGACAACGACGACTTCATCTTCACCCACATTTTCCTGAGAACCCTACCTTCGGCCACGAGAGCGACCCTGGCCAGTTCGCCGTTGTTGGCCCAGCGGGACTTCCGCGCGCTGGTCCAGGAGGCGCACCGGATTCTCAACGCCAGCAAACAGCGCGCGGCCACCGCGGCAGCGACGGAGTTCGGCGCGACGGCCGGAGATGGCGAGGGGCCAGAGACGGTGGTAGCAGACCCACCGACGACGGCGGCAGCGGGGGCCAAGGATCGCGGAGGAGACACCCTCTGTTTCTACCATCGCCGCTTTGCAGAGAAGGCACGCAAATGTATACCACCGTGCCAGTTCAAGCGCTCGGGAAACGCCAAGCCCGGGGGTCAGTAGCAGCTGCGGCCCTTGGTGAAGAGAACAAGCTGCTCTACTTGACGGATGCGCGTTCGGGGAGGCAGTTCCTTGTGGACACGGGCTCCCAAGTGAGTTTCATCACGCCTACCTCCGCTGACCAGCTGGCGGGTCCCGGAGGTCACGGGGCGTCAGCAGTGAACGACTTGGAGATTAAGACCTTTGGTGAGAGGAACCTGCTTCTGTCCCTACAAGGCCGTACATTTGAGTGGACTTTTGTTATAGCTGCAGTGAGTTTCAATATGTTGGGGGCTGATTTTCTGTGCTCACATGGTTTGTTGGTTGATCTTGCTAACAGGCGCCTGGTTAATGCACTTTTTTATTCTATTCCCTGTGCAGCCCGAGTGACCCCGCCCACAGCACAAGCCAACGTCGCAACGGCAAGCGGTAAGTTCCACACACTGCTCACTCAGTTCCCAGCACTCACGGTTCCCACATTTTCAGCAGCCGTCGCTAAACACGGAGTGGAACATTTTATTACTACCACCGGACCGCCGTTTTTGCAAAAGCTCCGCGCTTGGATTCAGCTAAACTGACCATAGCGTGCGAGGAGTTCGCCAACCTGGAAAAGTTGGGCATCATCAGACGTTCAAACAACCCATGGGCTTCCCCGCTTCACATGGTCCTGAAAGCTGATGGCTCGTGGCGACCTTGTGGAGATTTCCGCAGGTTGAACAACGCCACGGCACACGACCGCTACCCAATCCCGCATATCCAAGACTTTTTCCATTCATTTGGCGGGGGCGCGCGTTTTTTTAAGATAGACTTGGTCCGCGGTTACCATCAAGTCCCAGTGCACGCTGAGGACATACCCAAAACAGTGGTAATAACTCCGTTTGGCCTATTCGAGTTTTTGTGCGTGCCGTTTGGGCTTAAAGGTGCTGCACAGACGTTCCAACGCATGATGGACGCGGTGTTGCGCGATCTCCCCTTCGTATTCGTCTACCTGGACGGCATCTTAGTAGCCAGCACGTCCGAAGATGAACACGAAAACCACCTCACGGCAGTTTTCCAGAGGTTGGGAGAGCACGGGTTAATAATCAACCCAGCGAAGTGTCAGTTCGGGGTGACGCAGATTGATTTTTTGGGGCATCGTGTCTCCCCAGAAGGAGCGGTTCCGCTGCCTGACAAAGTGCGCGCGGTAACAAATTTTCCCCAGCCGCAAACAGTCAAGGCGTTACAGGAGTTTTTGGGAATGGTGAATTTTTATAACCGTTTCCTCCCCCGCGCAGCGCAGCTCATGCAACCATTGTATGCCGCACTAAAAAAAAAAACAAAAACCCCAAAATAAGATCGAATGGTCTCCGGAGCGAGAGCGAGTATTCTCTGAGGTCAAAACAGCCCTGGCAAACGCTGCGTTATTAGCACATCCAGACCCAACGGCCCGCATAGTGCTCACTACTGACGCGTCAGATGTGGCCATAGGGGCGGTCGTGGAACAGCATGTAGCCGGGGCTTGGCAGCCGCTCGCCTTTAACAGCAGGAGTTTGCGCGATAGTGAACGAAAATACAGCGCATTCGACAGGGAGTTGTTAGCTCTCCACTTGACCATTCGCCACTTCCAGTTCTGGCTGGAGGGACGCCGTTTCACCGCGTTTGTTGACCACAAGCCTCTGACATTCGCAATGGCCAAGGTTTCAGAACCGTGGTCAGGCCGGCAGCAGAGGCAGCTGGCTGCCATCTCAGAGTTTACTACCAATATTCAGCATGTGGCGGGTAAACTGAATGTAGTGGCAGACTGTCTCTCGCGCGCCGTGGTGGCCCCAGTCCACGTAGGGATAGATTATGCAGCCATGGCCGCAGATCAGGGTAGCGACGCGGATGTGCGCGCGCTCCAGTCTGGACCAACAGGGCTAAGGCTGGAGAACAGGGTGCTGCAAGACGATATGCCCCCCCCTAATCTGTGATGTCTCCACTGGGCGACCGCGTCCTGTGGTACCGGCCGCGTGGCGCCGCCGCGTTTTTGACTCTATTCATTCTCTGGCGCACCCGGGAGTGCGCGCGTCGGTCAAAATGGTGGGAGAGAAATTTGTTTGGCCGAGCCTGCGCAAACAAGCTAGAGAGTGGGCGGCAGCCTGCATGGCTTGTCAACGAGCCAAGGTACACAGACACACGAGAGCTCCCTTGAAGCCGTTTCACATCCCGGCTAAGAGGTTCGATCATGTTCACGTGGACCTCGTAGGCCCCCACCCGCTGTCACAGGGGTGCACACACCTTCTGACAATGGTAGACCGCACCACGCGCTGGCCGGAAGTGGTCCCACTGTCGTCAACCACAGCCGAGGAGGTGGCGCGCGCGTTTTTAACAGCATGGGTAGCGCGCTTTGGAGTCCCGTCGGACATTACGTCCGATACAGGTCCTCAATTTGTTTCCGAACTTTGGTCAGCAATGGCTCACAGCCTGGGGGTAACGATCCACCGCACAACCGCATACAATCCGCAGGCTAATGGGTTATGCGAACGTTTTCATAGGTCATTGAAAGCGGCTCTCAGAGCGTCGCTTACGGATGCAAATTGGGTGGACAGGCTACCGTGGGTTTTATTGGGGTTGCGTTCTGCACCTAAAGAGGATTTAGAAGCCTCCCCGGCTGAGCTAGTTTTTGCGCAGCCACTTCAGCTGCCCGGGAAATTTCTCCCAGATAATCCTGTGCCAGAATGCTCCCCGGCTCAGCGGTTGCAGAGTGGCACGGAATCGGGCACGCTGCCTGGCCCCGTTCACCACAGTTTTCCGCGCGTTTTTGTGCCTAAGGCCTTAAAAAACGCGGAGGTTTTTTTTTTGTGAGACACAATGCTCATCGCCCACTGTTGCGACCACCTTATGATGGACCATTTAGAGTGCTGGAAACAGGGGATAAGCATTTTTTGCTAGATTTGGGGGGCAGGAAAGAAAAGATTGGCATAAACAGGCTCAAACCCGCCTTTGTGGTGGCGGACGAGGATGTGCTGTCGGCCAGGGCTCCTCGGCGCGGCAGACCCTCTAAGGGACATTCCCCAGAACACCCACAGAGATTGACTAACAGTTCTCACCCTCAGACAGCAGCTCCACAGCAGGACGGCGCCGCGGAAGTGGTAAAGCCCGCTTACAGCAGATACGGGAGGAGACTGAGGCCCAAGCAGCACGTGGACTGATGTGTAATGGTTTATCATGACATGCAGACTGTTATTCCGTTGTTCCATCTTAGACGTTTGGGGGGGGGGGGGTCATGTGGCACACATATGCACATATGTATATCACTTCATGCTCCATAGGTATACCACTTTAGGCTTCACATCTTAGATTGAACAAAGAACTAGGTCTCTTTGGAGATAACAGGAGGATGTGAAAGTTTTGTCTTTGGTATGCAAAGAGACGGCCTGGGGGGATTTTCCTGGCCGCCAGAAGCTTTGGGAGGAGGTGTTAAGATCTGAAAGAAGATGCATTGTGACTTGGGATTAAATACAATGTGACTGTGTGTTTTGACAATGTGACTGTGTGCTTTGAAGTCCTGAGGTATTTAAAGGACGAATGTCTGGGTTTCTTCCTCTTTCTGTTTTTGATGTTGGAAGATGTGAATAAACCTGACTCGTGAGATGAACTCTGCCTCGTCATTTTCACATTTTCCACAGCGGCTTTAAAATAGGCCCTGATATTTGGCAGCACAAGCCCACCTTTGTCTTTGTTTAGCTGTAGGGTTCTATATCTGATTCTAGGTCTCTTGCCCTGCCATATGAATCTTGAGATCCTTCTGTCCAGTTCTTGCCATGTTTTTTTGGGAGGTTCTACCGGTATTGTTTGGAAAAGGTATAGAAGACGTGGAAGTATATTCATTTTGACTGCTTCAATTCTTTGTGCAATACCCAAGAATGGTATCATATTCCATCTTGCTAGATCAGATTTTATTTTTGCCACCAGTGGATCATAGTTTAGTGTTATAATTTTGTTGAGTTGTTTCGAGATATTGACCCCCAGATATTTCATAGATTCCATCTCCCAGTTAGTTTTGAGTTTGCTTAGTAAACATTGATTTGGGTCATAGTTGAATGTTAAAACTTGGGTTTTATGCATGTTTAATTCGTACCCCGATAAATCTCCATACTCTGAAAAAACTGAGATTAGTTCTGGAAAAGAGGTGTCCGGCTGCCCCAGGTATATTAAAATGTCATCAGCAAAGAGTGCTATTTTATGTTCCTTCTGACCAAGTGTAATACCTTGAATTTTTTGATTCCGTCTTATCCATTGGCTCAGAGGTTCTATGAAGATTGCAAAGAGCAGTGGAGACGAGGGGCAGCCCTGACGACATCCTCTTTCCAGCTCAAAAGATGATGATAATTTACCGTTAATCCTTATTTTAGCTGTTGGTTTTTTATATAATGCCTGGATAGTTCTAATGAAGTTGTTATGAAAATTGAAACTGGATAAGATTCTATATAGGAAAGACCAGTCAACCAAATCAAATTCTTTTTCAGCATCTAATCCCAATATGGCTGCATTTAAGTTATATTTTTTTATATGATGAATTATGTGTAAAGTGCGTCAATGTTGTCTTGTGTCTGTCTTTGTCTTATAAAACCTGTTTGGTCTAAATGAATTAAGTCTGTCAGTATATTTTCTAACCTTTTGGCAAGGATAGTGGTAAAAAGCTTATAGTCCTGATTTAACACACTGATTGGTCTGTAGTTGGAGCAGTCTAGTTTATCCTTTTCAGGTTTAGGTATGACTGCAATGACCTCTTCTCTCCAGGAGGGGGAGATTTCCCCTGTGTGGAGGACATAGTTAAATGTTTTCAGGAGGAGAGGAGATAGTTGCTGTTTAAAGGTTTTGTACCACTCTGCTGTATAGCCATCTGCTCCTGGGGATTTGTTAGCTTTAAGTTTCATAATTGCTTTTTCTAATTCTTTAGGTTGTATTTCTGACAGTAGTGCTTTATTTTGTGACTCAGTAAGTTGGGGAAGGTTTAATGTGTTTAGGAATGCTTCGGATGCGTTTTTAATGTTTTTTGAGGGAGTACAAGTTCTTGTAGTAGTTCTCGAAGCTTTTAAGAATATCCTGAATTCTAAATTTTATTTCCTTTGATACTGGGTCTCTGATTTTGTAGATTGCTCTCTCCATTTGTTGTTTCCTCAATTTATAGGCTAGTAATTTTGCCGATTTGCTGCCTGCTTCATAGTATTTTTGTTTCAGAAATATATGTTTCTTCTGGATTTCTATTGTGTAGATCTCATTTGTTTTTTAATTTCCTTAATTTTGAGCGAGTCATTAGAATGAGTGTTGTCTTTGTGCTCTTTTTCTAGGTTCTTAAGTTCTGACTCTAATGTTGGTTAGTTTTTCTTGTCTCAGATTCTTTTGGATTGCCAGTTTTGCAATAATCTTTCCCCTTATTACAGCTTTGCATGCGTCCCACAGTATTAAAAGGGATACTTCTCCATTATCATTTTCTTCCAAATATCTGAGAATATCTGATTCCTATTCATCTTTCAGTGGTCCTTTCAGGACATTTGAATTTAACCTCCAAGAAAATGAACTTAAGTCCTTAAGTACTTAGGTCCTAAGTACTTAAGTCCATATAGATCGGACTGTGGTCAGAGAGATCCATCAGTCCTATTTTACATGTTTTTACTCTTCCAATGTCTCTATTAAACATAAAAAAATAGTCAGTCCTTGAGTATGATGAATGTGGTGCTGAGTAAAATGTATAATCTTTTACACTGGGGTTGAATTCCCTCCACACATCACAGATTCCCATTTCTTTTAGTAGCATCCGAGTTTTCCTACTTTGAGTGTTATTTTGATGTGGAGAATTACCTGTTGCATCCCAGTATGGATTCAGTCTTAAACTGAAGTCTCCACCACATATCACTAAACCTTGGGCTTTAGTCATCATTAGGTCAAATACATTTTTATAAAATTTCCAGTTAGCCCCTGGAGGTGCATATACATTCTAGCCGCCCAAGTACCATACTGTATCTCCTTTCTTTATCTTTGTGTTCTGATTTTTTTTCCCCAATATAATTTTGGTTGAGATCAATGTCGCTACTCCCCTCCTCCTTCCTGACTTATATTTAGATGAGATCATTTTAAACCCTTGTCTATTGAGTTTAGTGTGCTCCACATCTGTTAGGTGGGTTTCTTGTAAAAATATTATTCCTGCTTTGTCTTTTTTCCATTTTGCCTAGAATCTTGGATCTTTTAACTGGATTCAGGATCCCTTTTACATTATATGAGATTATTTAGGTTACACCCTGTTTCTCCATTGTGTTGTCTTATTTAGTATAACAGTGTGGTGGCCCTCTTTTATGCTACTCAGAAACTGAAAGAACATTAAGAACATAAAAAAACATTAAGAACATAGTATATAAAACTTTAAAACAAAAAACTGACAAAAGAACTTCCTGAGCTGAGGTCTTTTTAGTGACCTTAGAAGAGCCATGATGGTGTGTTGGCTCTGAGGGAAATTCCTCAGATTCCATTACGTGCGGAGGGCCCTCTCTTACCCCTGTAAGTTGTCCCATGTTTTTAACAGGAATTTCAGATCCCAATGCCTATACCCTATGAAACTGTGTGCACCCTCCCACCACCATCACAGCAAACATTCACGTTAATACAGTATTTGTTTGTGTGGAGAGATCATGTGGTTCATTGTCACATTTCTATTTTAACAAGTTTTTTTTTGTTTTTTTTAAAGACTTATTTGTTTCTAATATTATGACCGTTCCATGAAATGTTTTACCACTTGCAGATTCTGCATCTCCTTTAATGTTCGTTACCTTGTAGGAGGGGGGTTGGATGCGCAGATTGACTAAAAATATTGTTATTCCCTCCTGTAAACGGCCAGTTTTTCCTTGTAGCTCTGGCGCTGGGTTTCCCGCTGCTGGCCCGTGGATTTTGAGGGTCTCTGTGTGGACCACGTTTGAGCCTTGATTCTTTCGATCGGGTCTGCTGCGGGTTTATACACCGTTACCAGGAGCCCTCTTCTCGCCATATCCGTGGTTGCTTCTTCCGCCGAGTTGTAGAGACACGTCTCCTCCCCGTAGAAAACCCGCAGCTTCGCCAGAAATGGTGTCTGGAAGCGCAGTTTTTTCTCTCGTAATACCTTTTTAGCGTCGTTGTATTCCCGACGCTTTTTAAGGACCTCCGGGGCGTAATCGTGTTCCACGAAAACTTCTCTCTTGGTGCATAAATCCTTTTTTCTGCCAAGCCAGTCTTACAACCTCTTCTTTTATTTTGGAGTTGGAAAACTTCACCACCACCGATCGTGGAGGCGCTTCCGCCGTCGGCCTAGGGACTAATGTACGGTGCACCCTTTCTATCTTCAAGTCAGTGGTTTGGGGAATATCCAACTTCTCTCTCAGTAAGGATTCCACGCATGCCACCATTGTGGTGAAACCATCCTCAACTCCTTCTTTCAGACCATGAATTCTTATGTTGTCTCTTCATAGTCTTCCTTCTTGGTCGGTTAGCTTAGCCTCCAGTCTTGACTGTCTTTTGTGTAGATCCAGCACGGTATCTTCCAGCCCTTGTATTCTTTCCTCTGCTTCCAAGATTCGGTCCTCGGCCTGGTCCACTCTGCTGTTTGTCCTTTTTATTTCTTCTGTGATTTCACAAAATTCAGCCCAACACTCTCGGCGAAATAGTCTTAAATTCTTTAAGTACCATTTTTAAGCTAACCTTTTTGCTAGCTTCATTCAGCTCCTCGTCTTCTGAATGGAAATCCTCCGGATCGGATTCTCCGGCCGATGCGTGTCCTGGCCTGGTAAATGTCGATTTCTTCTGTTTTCCTTTAGGCATGATGACTTTGTCTTGTGGTGGTTTGGGATATCCCCCACAACAGACTAAGGACAGTCAGCTCGCTACTTCTGGTATTTTCTGCTGCACTGCTGTGATGTAATGTGCCATTCATGAGTTGTGATGTTAATGTGCCATTCATGCATTGTGTTCATGCGTCCTGTCCTTACTGTGTCCTAGGGACTGAGATCAATATGTAGATGTGCCTTGTAACCTCTTTGTCCTGCAGCTGGAGCAGAGGCCAGCAATCTATCTATTGTTATGTATGTCTCATATGCAAATGCCCATACCAACTGCTGTGAAGGCTCTTTCATGTATTGTTTGTAACTGGGTATATATGCTGCACGATTCTGTAACTCACTCTCTCTCTTCAACTGCTGCTGCTGACACACACTGTGTCCCTTTGCTGGAGAGCCTCCGGGCTTGCCCATTGGGCGAGCCTCGTGAAGGCGGTATGATAATAAACCTGCTTAAAACCTCTCATCGCAGCCTTTATTTTATCTACCGCCTCACTGGTGACCCCGAGGAAGCACACGTTTTGTGCGACGCAACCTTCTGGTCTGGACAGCTATACTGGTGACCCGACGCTGAAAAAAAACACGCTGCTGGCGAACGCAGCACCCGGCGGTGATGCTCCGATGACAAGCGAACGCAACAGCTCCCTTCTGCTTCAGGGAACTCTCCGGACATCACCCATGACCGGGAAAGCCGCAGCAAACTTCATGGTGGGATCTGCACGCCTAGATCGGCACATCCACGCTGGGACCGACCGCTCTCACAGCTCCTCCACACGAGAGCGCACGCACCTCGTCCTCTCTCCACGACAGCGACCTCCAGGACCAGCGGAGAACGCAGCGCGTGGACCTGAACGCACCATGGCCGAGCAAGTGACAAAGATCGTCTCCTCCCTCTCACCACTCCAATGCATCTGCACGAGCTCGAGGGACAAAGATTGTCTATTCCCTCTCACCGCTCCAACGCACCATGACCAATCTACAGCCACAGCTCAACATGGAGGATTATCGGCGCCGACTGCGCTGATCTCCACCAAGATTCTTGACCCTGACTCGCCACCCCAGCGGCCCACCCACGCACGGAACCCCGGCACACGCACCGAGGAGATACCAGGACGGCGCACCACGCACGGGACAAATACGGCTCTTCAGACCGCCATCGTCCTTCGCCGCTGCACACAGAACCTTCAGGGCTGCTTGCACACCTGAAGCAAGCACGCAGCTCGCTCACAGGATTCTCTAATGGTCTCAGCCACGGCGCACAAGGGGATTCAGCCGTCAGCTTTTCCCGAAGGCTTTAGGGCTGTGCCTGCACCTAAAGTCAACACGCCAAGTCTCTCTGCTTTTGTTTCTTTTTTCTTACAGCTGCTACGCAGCCTCGCCGCTCCTGTTTTCTTCATGGCCGCGAGAGGAGTCAGAGACTAATTTTTCTTCTTGTGATCTCCGCACGCTCAACGGGACAGCCCCTCGACATCGCGGAACAACAAGCAATTTTTGCGCGGCCTGGACGATTTCGCCGTCCCCGGCCGGTATTTACTACCCCCCCACCCCCTCCACCTTCGCCTGCACAGAGCTTTCCCTGCTCGCTGCCAAAGCTGCACTATCGAGGTCTCGGCCCCCTGCCGAGCCCTCTGGGGGGGAGCAGTGTGGTGGTTTGGGATATCCCCCACAACAGACTAAGGACAGTCAGCTCGCTACTTCTGGTATTTTCTGCTGCACTGCTGTGATGTAATGTGCCATTCATGAATTGTGATGTTAATGTGCCATTCATGCATTGTGTTCATGCGTCCTGTCCTTACTGTGTCCTAGGGACTTAGATCAATATGTAGATGTGCCTTGTAACCTCTTTGTCCTGCAGCTGGAGCAGAAGCCAGCAATCTACCTATTGTTATGCATGTCTCATCTGCAAATGCCCATACCAACTGCTGTGAAGGCTCTTTCATGTATTGTTTGTAACTGGGTATATATGCTGCACGATTCTGTAACTCACTCTCTCTTCAACTGCTGCTGCTGACACACACTGTGTCCCTTTGCTGGAGAGCCTCCGGGCTTGCCCATTGGGCGAGCCTCGTGAAGGCGGTATGATAATAAGCCTGCTTAAAACCTCTCATCGCAGCCTTTATTTTATCTGCCGCCTCAGTCTTTTGATTTTCACTCTTCCAAAAATCCGTTAAATCTGATTTTCAAGGTATTTTCCTGGATCGGGTCTGGGAGCTTCAGCGTTAAGCTGCTATCACCATGGTGTCCAGACCGGAAGTCCCTGAACCTGTTTTTTAATAGTTTTGACCAACCGCCCCCACCCCCCTCCGACTGCGCAACAACCACTGCTGCCTCTAAAGACATCAAGTCCTGCTGCCCACACCCCACTCCACCAACACCTCCCCACTCCCAACACACAGCCCCCCAACATGACCCTCACTAAGACCCAGGTGAGGACAGAGCTGAGGAAGATCAAGGCAAGGAAGGAGTCGGGACCGGACAGCATCAGCGCAAAGCTCCTCAAGTCCTGTGCAGATCAGCTGTGTGGGATTGTGGAGCTCATCTTCAACCTGAGCCTGAAGCTGGGGAGGGTACCACAGTTGTGGAAAACATCTTGTGTGGTACCTGTACCAAAGACTTCCCACCCCAAAGACCTGAATAGCTACAGACCAGTGGCCCTGACGTCCCACATGATGAAGACCCTGGAGAGACTGCTCCTTGCTCACCTCCGCCCCCTGGTGGGACCAGCGATGGATCCACTCCAGTTCGCCTACCAGCATGGCATTGGGGTGGAGGATGCAGTGATCTTCTTCCTTCACCGTTCTCTGTCCCACCTGGAGAAGCGCGGGAATGTGGTGAGGATCATGTTCTTTGACTTCTCCAATTCTTTTAACACCATCCAACCGATGATCCTGAAGGACAAGCTGCTGTGCGCAGGGGTGGACCAGCACCTGTCATCATGGATCCTGGACTACCTCACTAACCGGCCACAGTTTGTGAGAACCCTGGACTGTGTGTCCGAAACGATCATCGGTAGCACGGGGGCCCCCCAGGGAACGGTTTTGGCTCCCTTCCTGTTCACCCTTTATACTGCGGACTTCTCACACAACACAACACACTGCCATCTACAGAAGTTCTCTGACGACTCTGCGATCATTGGCCTCATCTCCAACGGAGATGAAACTGAGTACAGAGGACTTATCCAGGACTTCGTGGACTGATGCCATCGGAACTGCCTCCAGATCAACGCAAGGAAAACTAAGATGCTGGTGGTGGACTGCCGCAGGCAAGGACAACCCCACACAGCACCAGTAAACATCCAGGGAACAGACATTGAGATGATGACATCCTACAAGTACCTGGGTGTTCATTTGAACAATAAACTAGACTGGTCACACAATACTGACGCACTCTACAAGAAGGGACAGCGCAGGCTGTTCCAACTGAGGAGACTCAGGTCTTTTGGTGTACAAGGGGCGCTGCTGAAGACATTCTACGACACGGTGGTGGCATCAGTCATCACTTTTGGAGTGGTCTGCTGGGGCAGTGGCATTACAGCAGCCGATAGGAATAGACTGAACAAACTGATCAAGAAAGCTAGGTCTGTCCTGGGGCAGCGCCTTGACCCAGTGGAGGAGATAGGAGAGAGAAGGATGGTGGCTAAACTGTCATCTCTGCTGGAGTCCGACTCCCACCCTATGCAAGACATACTGAACGCACTGAGGAGCTCATTTAGCAGCAGACTACATCATCCTAGGTGCGCAACCGAGAGGTTTCGCAGGTCCTTCCTACCTACGGCTGTCAGACTGTATAACCTAAGCAGGGCTGCTCGCAGAGATAGCAAAAAAACGTGACGACCTAATAGTATTGAATGCAAAAGACGCAATAGACTTACACAATGGTCCCCTCCAGTATACAACTAGGACAATATCAGTCGCTACGGAGGGTGACAATATGTACACTACCGTTCAAAAGTTTGGGGTCACTTAGAAATTTCCTTATTTTTGAAAGAAAAGCACTGTTTTTTTCAATGAAGATAACTTTAAACTAATCAGAAATACACTCTAATATCTAATATACATTGCTAATGTGGTAAATGACTATTCTAGCTGCAAATGTCTGGTTTTTGGTACAATATCTACATAGGTGTATAGAGGCCCATTTCCAGCAACTATCACTCCAGTGTTCTAATGGTACAATGTGTTTGCTCATTGCGTCAGACGGCTAATGGATGATTAGAAAACCTTTGTGCAATCATGTTAGCACAGCTGAAAACAGTTTAGCTGGTTAGAGAAGCTATAAAACTAACCTTCTTTTGAGCAGGTTGAGTATCTGGAAATAAATATTTCAAATACAAATCATTATTTCTAACCTTGTCAATGTCTTGACTATATTTTCTATTCATTTTACAACTCATGGTGGTAAATAAGTGTGACTTTTCATGGAAAACACAAAATAATTGTCTGGGTGACCCCAAACTTTTGAATGGTAGTGTATGGGTACATATTCATACTATGTAGGATAACTAAGTAGACGGTTATGCTGTTTATTCCATCTAGCTACAATGCTCCGCACTGTGTGTATATATATTTATATATGTATTCCCTCTAGCTACAATGCTCCGCACTGTGTATTTATATATTATATATTTATATGTACATATGTATATTCGCTGCTCTTGTTTTTCTTGTCTTCTTGATTGTTGCTCTGAGTGTTGCTATCCCTGTGCTGTTGCAATCCTGGAATTTCCCCATTGTGGGACTAATAATTGCTTATCTTATCTTATCTCAAATATTTCAAAAACAACACTACAAGACTGCCGGGAATGCTCTAATTTCCAGGGACATGGGTTTGGGTGGACAATTGAAAGAAGGACCAGAATGTATGGGCTGCACACTATTGATATAGCTAACACCAGTCCAGTGAGTAATGTTCCCCCTTGGCTGTTTCCGGGAATAGAAGTAGATGCTAGTCTGCTAATGAGGAAAAAGGATTGGCAGTTGAGTGAAGTTGGTGTTAAAACAAGACATTTACCTCAGGAACAATTACTATAACTACTTACAGCTCTATACTGACGGTTCAAAGAATAAAGAGGGCTCTGTTGGAGTTGGAGTATGCATCCCAGAATTTAAAGTGGCCATCACAAAAAGACTAACAATTCATCCATGTTTCAGCAGAGATGGTGGCAATAATTATTGCTTTGCAGTGGGTGGAGGATGTCAGACCGGACCGGGTGGTGGTATGGACGGACTCACTTGCAGCGCTAAAAACCATACAGACACTAAAATCTACAAGGGAAGACTTGGTGATTGAGCTATATCACAGTTTATTTAGGGTACACAGAGGAGGTGGAGAAGTTCAGTTTTGTTGGGTTCCTGCACATGAAGGGTTGAAAGGGAATGACTGTGCAGACAAATTAGCAAAAAGTGCTCTTGGAAAAGAGATAACAGTACCATTGTCTCTTGGAAAAGGTGAAGGGAAAGCAGTTATCAAGAAAAAAGGAACTGAAATATGGCAGAAACGATGGGATGAAGATCATAAAGGTAGATCATATTACAAAATACAAAAATCTATTGCAATAAAGAATTTCATAACAACCAAAAGGAGGGATGACATCATTATGGCAAGACTCAGACTGGATCACACAGGTTTAAACAACACTTTATTCACCACGGGGAAAAGCGAAAGTGACAAATGTAGAGAGTGTGGAGTAAAAGAAAATGTCGAGCACATCTTATTACACTGTCACAAACATGGAAATGAAAGACAGATAATGGAAAATGAAGTTTGAGAGGCCGGTAGGGAATGGGATTTAACTGGGATTCTGGGAACAGATGGAGAGGCAATAAGAAACAGGAGAAAGGCTCTTTTCTCTTTTTTTTAAATAACACAGGATTAAGTCATAGAATTTAGGGGTCAGGCTCAGGTGAAATAATGTTACACACTCTTGTACAGTAGGTGGCGGTATGCACCTTTCAGTTGTTTGCTATCCACCAGTAACCGAGAAAAGAAGAAGAAGATAACACAGAACAGTAATAGGCAGGAGAAGAAGTAACTAGAAAAGCACTCGGAGAGCGCAGACCTCCGCCAAGCGCCACAATTCCCCCCATACAGTGTTTGTGTGTACGTTTTCAGATTCCTTGAGCATGTAAACATATGACTAGCAATTGGATTCACAATGATTATTTGTTTATTTGACAGGGCCAGTGCAATAAACACACAATTAATCAATGACAATCAATCTGATAGTGATAGGATTAGTGGTTCAGTAGTAAAAGCATTGCCTCCTTGGCGGAGGTAATAAACTAAAGTGTTGCTGTTGTGTCCATCTCCTCCACTGACGGATGCAAATTGGGTAGACAGGTTGCCGTGGGTTTTTATATTATATTGTAACGTGCTGCTCGACATGGCGACGTCCCACCGGGAGGTTCGAACTCACGCCTCCCGCTCCGGAGTCCCGCACTCTACCTGCGTCGCCAATAGGGTCAACCCACTTGTTAAGCCAAGTAGGGTGCTCATATTGAGTTCGCTACAATATTATTTTTTGGGGGGGTTGCGCTCCGCGGCAAACGAGAATTTAGAAGCTTCGCCGGCAGAGAGCTCGTTTTTGCGCAGCGCCTATGGCTGGCCGGTGAATTTCTGCCAAATGCGCAGCTCCTATGGCTGGCCGGGGAATTTCAGCCAAAGAATCCGTCGGCGGACAGCTGCCCGTGTGAGGTTTTGCAGTTGCGCGCAAACACAGGCACGCTGGCGGGCCCAGGCCAGCAGTGTTTTCCGCGTCCTTTTGTGCCTAAAACATTGAAGAACGCAGAGTTTGTGTTGCAGACACGACGACCAGTGCCCTCCATTGCGCCTGCGCACATGTTGAAAATGGCTGTATGTCACAGTGTTGAATGAAAAATGCTTTAAAAAATTCCTGTATCCAGACGGTGAACCAGATCACCCCCAAAATTTAATCAGTTCTTCCTTGTACCATTTCCAACAATGCCTGAAAGTTTCATGGAAATCCGTCCAAGATTTTTTGAGTTATCTTGCTAACCAACAGACAAACAGACAGACAGACAAACCCCGGCAAAAACATAACCTCCTCCTGGCCTTTTCGGCCTGGCGGAGGTAACAAGCAGGGGTAAACAGATGGCAGGGCATGGTTACAGAAAATGGGATGGGCGGGGCTGCACATATAATCACACACAGGGGACCAGAGGGGAGACAAGACCAAGGCAATAATGGAAATTACGATAATAATAATGCTGATAAACAAACTTAGAGGAAGACCAATGAACAAATAGGCAACACAGAATAACTAGAAAAGCACTCGGAGAGCGCAGACCTCCGCCAAGCGGCACAGTTCCCCCCATACAGTGTTTGTGTGTACGTTTTCAGATTCCCTGAGCATGAAAAGATATGACTAGCAATTGGATTCACAATGATTATTTGTTTATTTGACATGGACAGTGCAATAAACAGACAATTAATGAATGACAATCAATGTGATAGTGATAGGATTAGTGGTTCAGTAGTGTAAAACGGGGCTATAAGGGACGGCAGGTTAATAAGGGACACTTTTCTGGGAAATGTTTTAAATGTAATTCTGCTTTTTTTATTTTGAGCAGGACGCTGAGTTGTGTTGTTATTGTCAAATATCCATGAATCCTTCATCAAATCTAGGTGGAAGCAAAATTAAAAAAGCAGAATTACATTTAGAAAAGTGTCCCATATTACCCCGCCGTCCCTTATAGCCCCATTTTACGGTTGTAAAAGCATTGCCTCCTTGGCGGAGGTAATAAACTGAAGTGTTGGTGTGTCCATCTCCTCCACTGACGGATGCAGATTGGTTAGACAGGTTGCCGTGGGTTTTATATTATATTGGGGTTGCGCTCCGCGGCAAAACAGAATTTAGAATCTTCCCCGGCAGAGAGGTCGTTTTTAACGCAGCGCCTATAGCTGGGCGGGGAATTTGTGGCAAATAATCGGGCGGCGGACAAGTGGCCATGTCAGGTTTTGCAGCGTGGCACAAAAACAGGCACGCTGGCGGGCCCAGGCCAGCAGTGTTTTCCGCGTGCTTTTGTGCCTAAAACGTTGAAGAACGTGGAGTTTGTGTTGGTCATACACGACGACCAGCGCAATGTGCGCAGCGCCTATGGCTGGCACAGGCACGCTGGCGGGCCCAGGCCACCAGTGTTTTCCGCATGCTTTTGTGGCTAAAACGTTGAAGAAGGTGGAGTTTGTGTTGGTCAGACACGACGCCCAGCGCCCTCCATTGCGCCTGCGCACATGTTGAAAATGGCCGTATGTCACAGTGTGGAAAAATGCTTTAAAAAATTCCTGTATGCAGACGGTGATGCGGATCATCCCCAAAATTTAATCAGTTCTTCCTTGTACCATTTCCAACAACGCCTGAAAGTTTCATTGAAATCCGTCCAAAAGTTTTTGAGTTATCTTGCTAACCAACAGACAAACAGACAGACAGACAGACAAACAGACAAACACACAGACAAACCCCGGCAAAAACATTACCTCCTCCTGGCCTTTCAGCCTGGCGGAGGTAATAATCTATAAATTCAAGAAATCTGTCAGTTTGTGTGTCTGTCTGTAACGATCATAGGACATCATAGGATGGCCTATGATGTGGCTATGATGTTCCTATGATTTCTGCATGATAGGACGGCTTAGGATATGATGCCTGCTTTGATGTCTATATGAAGTCAGAGACCATGCTGTCCTATGATGTTCCTATGTCAGTGATGCCTGCCATGCTGTCTACATGATGTCATATAGACCATCACTCACGTTCATAGCACTCGCTATGGCAGTCCTACATAGGGACATCATGTGAAGCAGTAAATCTGGAAATCTCAGTAAGTCAGAAGGCAAACCAATAATTAAAAATTATATAGTGGAAAAGTGGCAAGAATATTGGCACTCAATAGATACAGGAAGACATGTTTATGACATTCAAAAGCAGGTAAACTCTGGAATGGGAGTTGGCAGAAACAGGAATGCAGAGATACTCATCACCCAATTAAGAAGAGGACACACTAATTTAAACTAGACGCTACGTAAATGGACAGCAATAGAGTAAGGACCACTGCTGCACGTCAGGACAGATCCCGTGAAGATCAACCGGCTGAGGTTCGAGCAGTACCTCCCAGGCATGACTGTGTTGCACGTCAGAAAAGATGCTGTCAAGATGAAACACCTCAGGTTCCAGCAGTACGTCGCAGGCTTGCCTTGCTTACACCTGCTTTCTACAGATGCAGAAATCCATGCTCATACTTGGTTTCTACAGGCATGCACGGGTTTACACGGGCATG
This sequence comes from Pholidichthys leucotaenia, assembly GCA_020510985.1. Taxonomy (NCBI): domain Eukaryota; kingdom Metazoa; phylum Chordata; class Actinopteri; order Cichliformes; family Pholidichthyidae; genus Pholidichthys; species Pholidichthys leucotaenia. The sequence goes on along the minus strand of CM035842.1, from coordinate 32,007,418 downwards.
CACAGTTATCTGTCAGTTTGTCTGTGTGTCTCTGTGTCACGATCAGATGATTCCTACATGACGTCACATAGACACCACAGTATAGAGTCGCTGATGATGTTCCACAACATGGAGAGCAATACAGTGAGGAGAACTGCTGCACGTCAGAAAAGATGCCGTGAAGATGTAACACCTGAGGTTCCTGCAGTACATTGCAGCAATGACTGTCAACAACACAGCCATCTGAGACAGGAGGAGACCCTTCAGCAACGGGCATGCAGAAATACTTGCTTAGACTTGCTTTCTACGGGCATGGACAGGTCATGATCATAAGACTGCCTATGATGTCTGCATGATGTCCGATGATGTTCCTATGATGTCAACCATCATAGGACTTGCTACATGATGTCTGTGTGCAGAAATATATGCTTATACTTGGTTTCTACGGGCATGCACTAGTAACAATAACAATAATAGCAACCCATAATAAAAATAGTAAGGTGAAATACAAAAAATCCCAACTTAAAGCAAGGATGTGGGCTGGGACCCATGCCCTGGAGACAAGGAATATCATCACTCTATATATAATTCAAGAAATCTCTGTCTGTCACGATCTCACGATCATAGGACTCGCTAAAAAAAAAAAAAAAAAAAAAAAATCATAGGATGTGCTATGAAATCAAAGGCAGGCATTACTCATGATCATAGCACTCGCTATGACATTATCAAAGATCAAAGGCAGCCATCACAGATCAAAGGCAGGCATCAACAAATGAGTGGTGACGTCAAAGATCCAAGGCAGTTTTCACCATGGTTGCTGTTGCCATGGTAACAGTAACTTTCTACGGCCATGCAGAAATGTTTGCTTACACTTGCTTTCTATGGGCATGCACGGGCATGCACAGGTATGCACTAGTGTTAAAAATGTGCACAGCCTAAAATGATAAGATCACATTACATCCTAAAAAAAATGCCAGGAATTTGTCCAGGAGGAAATAAATGCAACAGTGTCCCATCCGCACCATACACAGTGTGGACAGGGAGCTGCTTTCCCCTCCTGAGCCGCCGAACAGTTTGCCAGAATCTCTTTGAGGCCGACCGAAAGTCTTGTTCCATGGCCTCACCGAACTCCTCCCATACCCGGGTTTTTGCTTCAGCAACCACCCGAGCTGCACTCCGCTTGGCCTGCCGGTACACCTCAGCTGCTTCGCGAGTCCCACAAGCCAACCAAGCTAGACAGGACTCCTCCAGCTTAATGGCCCCCCTTACCACTGGTGTCCACCACTTGGTTCGGGGGTTGCCACCACAAGATACACCGACCACCTTGCGGCCGCAGCTCTGAGCCGCCGCTTCAACAACAGAGGTGGAGAACATGGCCCATTCAGACTCCACGTCTCCAGACTCCCTCGGAATGTGGTTGAAGTTCTTCCGGAGGTGGGAGTTGAAGACCTCCCGGACAGGGGCCTCAGCCAGACGCTCCCAGCACACCCTCACTATACGTTTGGGTCTACCAGGTCTGAATGGCTTCCTCCCCTGCCATCGGATCCAACTCACCACCAGGTGGTGATCAGTTGACAGCTCTGCACCTCTCTTTACTCGGGTGTCCAAGACATACGGTCGCAGGTCTGATGATACGATAACAAAATCGATCATCGACCTGTGACCTAGGGTGTCCTGGTGCCAGGTGCACATATGGACACCCTTATGCTTGAACATGGTGTTCGTTATGGACAGACTGTGGTTAGCACAGAAGTCCAATAACTGAACACCACTCGGGTTCAGATCGGGCAGGCCGTTCCTCCCAATCACCCCCCTCCAGGTTTCACTGTCGTTGCCCACGTGCGCATTGAAGTCCCCCAGTAGGACAATGGAGTCTCCAGGAGGAGCACCCTCCAGCACCCCAGTCAGACTCCAAAAAGGGTGGGTATTCTGAAACATCATTTGGTGCATAAGGCACAAATGATGGTCAGGACCCGCTTCCCAACCCAAAGGCGCTGGGAAGCAATCCTTTCGTCCACCGGGGAAAACTCCAATATAGAGGCAGCAAGGTGGGGCGATACAAGAATACCCACCCCTGCTCATCGCCTCTCGCCCGGGGCAACTCCAGAAAAGGCCAACCTCCAGCCCCTCTCCAGGAGACTGGTTCCGGAACCGGAGCTGTGTGTTGAGGTGAGGCTGACCATATCTAGCCGGTATCGCTCAACCTCGTACACTAGCTCAGGCTCCTTCCCCACCAGAGAGGTGACATTCCACGTACCAAAAGCCAGTTTAGAAAGCTTGGGATCAGTCCGCCAAGGTCTCCGCCTTTGACCGCCACCTAAGCCACATAGCACCGGACCCCCATGATCCCTCCTGCAGGTGGTGAGCCCACTGGAGGGCGGACCCATGTAACTCCTTCGGGCTGAGCCCGGCTGGGTCCCATGGGTGGAAACCCGGCCACCAGACGCTAGCCTTCGAGCCCCTCCCCCAGGCCTGGCTCCAGGGTGGGGCCCCGGTAACCCCATACTAACTAACTAACTAACTAACCTGCACTTATATAGCGCTTTTCTAGTCACAAAGACCACTCAAAGCGCTTTCATTAATACTAACCCTCTATTCTAAGGGCCTATAGGAAACAAATATCTAGGGACAATTTAGAACAACCAATTAACCTAACATGCATGTTTTTGGCATGTGGGAGGAAACCGGAGAAATCCCGGAGTAAACCCACGCAACACCGGGTGGAGTACACTGAATCCTTGATATACAATTTATCATGAGAGTCTGTTGGATCGTTCTTAGTCTGGCCCTTCACCCAGGACCAGTTTGTCTTGGGAGACCCTATCAGAGGCAAATTGCCCCGGACAACATAGCTCCTGGGATCACTGGGGCACGCAAACCCCCCCACCACGATAAGGTGACGATCCACGAGGGGGATAAGGTGACAATCCATGAGGGGGATATCGACTGGGGATATCGTCGGGCGGTGGAAGGAATACTTCGAGGATCTCCTCAATCCCACTGATACGCCTTCCACAGAGGAAGCAGGGTTTGGGGATGAGAGGGATGACTCGCCTATCACAGGGGCTGAGGTCGCCAAGGGGGTTAAAAATCTCCTTGGTGGCCGGGCCCCGGGGGTGGACGAGATTCGCCCTGAGTACCTCAAGGCCCTGGATGTTGTTGGGTTGCCATGGTTGATACGCCTCTACAACATTGCGTGGAGGTCCGGGGCAGTGCCTTTGGCATGGCAAACCGGGGTGGTGGTTCCTCTCTTCAAAAAAAGGGGACCAGAGGGTGTTCTCCAACTTTAGAGGGATCACACTCCTCAGCCTCCCTGGGAAGGTCTATGCCAAGGTACTAGAGAGGAGAGTCCGGCCGTTGGTCGAACCTCAGATTCAGGAGGAGCAATGTGGTTTTCGTCCTGGCCATGGCACATCGGACCAGCTCTTTACCCTCTCGAGAATTCTTGAGGGTTCGTGGGAGTTTGCCCAACCAGTTTACATGCGTTTTGTGGACTTGGAGAAGGCATTTGACCGCGTCCCTCGTGGATTTTTGTGGGGGGTGCTTCGGGAGTATGGGGTATCGGGCTTGTTGTTACGAGCTATTCGGTCTCTGTACGACCGTTGTGAGAGTTTGGTTCGTATTGCCAACACTCAGTCGGAGTCATTCCCAGTGAGAGTTGGACTCTGCCAGGGCTGCCCTTTGTCACCGATCCTGTTCATAATTTTTATGGACAGGATTTCTAGGCGCAGCCAGGGAATGGAGGGTGTCATGCTTGGTGACCACAGGATCTCATCTCTGTTGTTTGCAGATGATGTTGTCCTGTTGGCTTCATCCAGCAATGACCTACAGCTCTTGCTCGGACGGTTTGCCGCTGAGTGTGAAGCGGCTGGGATGAGAATCAGCACCTCCAAGTCCGAGTCCATGGTCCTCAGCCGGAAAAAAGTGGATTGTCCTCTCCGGGTTGGGGACAGGCTCCTGCCCCAAGTGGAGGAGTTTAAGTATCTTGGGGTCTTGTTCACGAGTGAGGGGAAAATGGAGCGAGAGATCGACAGACGGATTGGAGCAGCATCTGCAGTGATGCGGACGTTGTACCGGTCTGTTGTGGTGAAGAGGGAGCTTAGTTCTAAGGCAAAGCTGTCGATTTACCAGTCAATCTACGTTCCTACTCTCACCTATGGTCACGAGCTTTGGGTAATGACCGAAAGAACGAGATCACGGATACAAGCGGCTGAAATGAGCTTTCTCCGTAGGATTGCTGGACTCACCCTGAGAGATAGGGTGAGGAGCTCAGTCATCCGGGAGAGTCTCAGAGTAGAACCGCTGCTCCTCCATATTGAAAGGAGTCAGTTGAGGTGGTATGGGCATCTGATTAGGATGCCTCCTGGACGCCTCCCACTTGAGGTGTTTCAGGCACGTCCCACTGGGAGGAGACCCCGGGGCAGACCCAGGACTCGGTGGAGAGACCGTCTCCCAGCTGGTCTGGGAACGCCTTGGTATCCCCTCTGAAGAGCTGGAGCAGGTGGCTGGGGAGAGGGAAGTCTGGGCTTCTCTGCTTGAACTGCTGCCTCCGTGACCCGGACCTCCGGAAAAGCAGTAGAAGATGGATGGATGGATGAAATAAATGCCATTATTCCAACTGATCTAAACTAGAGGTGTTATATGTATATGCACATGTATCTACTGCATTATTCCAAGTGTTTGTGTGTATGAGCTGATGTTACATGTTTTGTTTGTTGTGTTGTTTTTGATTTAATACTTTTATTTTATGTATTCTATTTTGATTTTTGTTAAGTGTTGTTTGTTGGACCCCCTCGAAAATGAGATGTTACATCTTGAGGGGTTTATCCAAATAAATAAATTTCAACTAAGAGGTTATCCCTTACACTAGACAGGCAGACAGAGAAGCTTTGCCGTGTTTTACAGCGGGGCAAGTGCGTGTCCACAATCCATTGGAGCACGATCGGACACTGCCGTCCTCACCGGTCCCAACACAGCGTGCTGTTTGTCAGGGCTCATCCGTAGCCCTTGGTACGCTTCCCTGGTGGGCAGTTCTGACACCAGGGGAAAGAAGCAGGCAGGAGGAGAGGAGAGGGGCAGGCTCCTACGGTTCCGTCGCTGGGAATTACCTGCAGCACGCACGCAGCACAAAACTCAACACCCCACTGATATCCCGGGTGGCTGATGATCATTTACATACACACAGATAATCAACACATTCCTTTCACTTATCTGTGTATGAGCCTTTCTCCGCTGCGTCTCCTTCGGCTGGACACTGGCATCCTCGCGGCCTCTCCGGTCCCAAGCCGCCGCTGCCAATCCCAGCACCTGCTGCATTCGTCACGTCCCACTCACACAAGCCTTCCTTCTATGTCCACTCCTTCCACCTTGCCCGCTCCATCAGTCCATGCATCTCGATCGAATCTGCGTCTCAACCCTTTCATTCTCCTTCTCTGTCTTTCCTCCTTTTCTCCATTCCTTCCCTCATTTCCTCTGCTCTCGCTCTTTGACCTCGGAGTGCTCTGCCCGAGCGTCACCCCCTTCTTCCTCCTCCTCCTCCTTCCTTCCTTCTCTCCCCTCTCAGTCCTTCCCTCCATCCATCCTTCTGTCCCTTTCTATCCCCCTCTCAGTCCTGCACCATCCTTTAATAGGTCCCACCAGGAAGAATTTGCAGCAGGAGCTCACTGATTGGCTCCTGCTGATTAAATCAGTCAGCTCAGGTGCAAGCAATAATCAAACCAAAACACCAGAAGTAAACTCAAATTTCAAAGCATGCAAAAAAAATAAAAATCAAACATGCAATATATTAAGAAAATAATAAAATTCATACTAAGCAGCCCTAGAGCTGGAATAAATTAAAGAAAATAAAATGCACACCCATAACCCTGAAGCTGCTTCCCTGACATAGCCTTGATTTGAACAGGTACAATTGGCAAAATGCAATCCAGTTCTCTGGCCCCTATATGGCCACATGTCTTGGGAGAGACTGCATGATTCTCATCCGTTTCCTATTGTGTGTCTAGCCTTGTTTCCTTTTCCTTTGAATGGATATGGAGAATGGTGGGATGTTTTAGATTACACAACCTGCAAGACAAGCGGCAACAACAATCTTTGCTTGTGTGTTCAACAGACAAACACCCAAAGCATGCACCTTTCTCCTTGAGAAAGTTAATTTTCTCTCGATGCAACATCATTTCAATTTTAGGGCACACCTCTAATCTGTCACCCTCCTCACATAGCAAACAAGACAGCTTTGTTGGTTTATTACACTAGCTTCGGGGTGTCTGGGGTGTCTGGGGAGGGAGAGTACCTCTGTAGCGGGGGATTGCCATGTCCTTTTTAGGACAGCTCATTCTACTTTGGTTCCCACCTGGCACCCAGCTCTCACCTGTGGCTCCTCGAAGCTGTAGCATGCGCAGCGGCCACACCCTGGTAAACTGCTTTGGCAGGTGGGCTGAACCAGGTGAGGGTTCAGGTTCAGGTTCCTTTATTTGTACCCGTAGGTAGATTTGTTTTGCAGTTGGTGACATCCATATTTACAAGCCACTAATTACATTCAACATAGACACAAACACAGGCACACATCTTACAAAATAGGTTAATATAAAATATGTACAATATAATTTTTATAGCTTGTTCAACTCTTTGACAGCAGCAGGGACAAAGCTGTTTTTGTAGCACTGGGTTCTACTTTTTGGGACAGCAAACCTCCGTCTGGAGGGAAGAAGCTGAAAGTTGCAGTGCAAAGGGTGGGAGTCATCATTTAAAATCGAGTCGGCCATCCTCTGTACTTGTCTGGTGTACAGGGATGTCAGGCTCAGCTGTGACTCACCAAGCAAACGACTGGACCATCTGACTACCTGATCCAAGGATTTCCTCTGTTTCAGTTTTATCTGACCAAACCATGACATTAAAGAAAAGGATAAAACAGATTCAATAAAAGCCCGATAAAACATAGTCATTATGGTTCGGTCAATTTGGAAGCGTGCAAGTTTCCTCAAACAATGCAAATTTTGCTGACCCTTTTTGCACACCCTTTCACAGTTCACCTCAAAGTTCAATCCACTATCAATAATCGTCCCAAGATATTTGTACGATTGTACACATTCGGTGGTCTGGCCTTTTAGTATGGTGACTTTGTGCCTGGGAGTTTTCCTCCTAAAGTCAATCATATCTTTCGTTTTTGTTGTATTCAGCTGCAGGTAGGAATCCTCACACCAGTGAACAAAGTCATCAACTACTGGGCCGTGGCCACTCTCACTATCCTGGAGGAGACTGACAATGACTGAGTCATTGTCAGTCGAGTTGAGGGTAGCAGGATAGCTGGTCAGGCCTCAAATCCTCAGGTGAGTTAAACAGGGTATGCCTACCCAAGCATGTGAAGACTGTAGTCAGCAGCTTGAGCGGATGAGGTCATCTTTTGTCTCAACGGTCATGAAGGCGGTGACAGCAGGTGTTGTGGAACGAAAGGGCATGGCAAGGCACTATAGACGTTGTGGTCATCCACCGCAGCTGAGGAAGTTCCTGGTCATGGCGGCTCTTTTTGTACCACCAGATCCTGGCTTTTGAGGCCGAGAGAGTGGGATTGCCCCTGTGCATCGACTTTCCCACTCACCCTCACATGAGGGAGGGGACTAGAAAATGTGTCCCAAACAAATGCTTGTCCCTTCCAACTGGCCAGCATACCGCAGCTGGCAGTTCTACCCCCCAAGCGGTCAAAACCAAAGAAGAAAGAAACTAATTCTTGGTGCGTGGAATGTACACACGCTCATGGACAGAGAGGCCTCCTCGAGGCCTGACAGAAGAACTGCCCTCATTGCAAGAGAACTGGCCCGCTACCGCATTTACATTGCAGCCCTCAGTGAGACCAGACTAGCCGAAGAAAGATCTGTGGCTGAACTAAAAGGTGGCTACTGTACACCTTCTTCTGGAAAGGAAAGGCCAAAGATGAAGAAAGGATCCATGGAATAGGACTGGCCATCAAAACATCGGTTCTCAAGCAACTTCTTGACCTACCAACGTCAGTTAATGAACGGCTGATGAAACTCTGCATCCACCTCAACCGTAACCAGCACGTTACTCTCATCAGCGCCTATGCCCCAACCCTCACGAGCAGCGATGAAGTGAAGGAAGCCTTTTATGAGGAGCTCAGTACCCTCATGAAGGACACTCCTCCCAGTGACAAACTCATTCTGCTAGGCGATTTCAATGCCAGAGTTGGAACAGACTGCTGTAACTGGAAAGGCGTGCTGGGGCCACAGCAGTGGAAAATTGAACTCCAACGGCTTGATGCTCTTGAGCCTTTGTGCTGAAAACCACCTTGCTATCACAAACACACTGTTCCGGCAAGCAGACAAATATAAGACAACATGGATGCACCCATGTTGTACCCAGGATAAGATTCGCCCTGAGTACCTCAAGGCCCTGGATGTTGTTGGGCTGTCATGGTTAACACGCCTCTGCAACATTGTGTGGAGGTCGGGGGCAGTGCCTTTGGCATGGCAAACCGGGGTGGTGGTTCCTTTCTTCAAAAAAGGGGACCGGAGGGTCTGCTCCAACTTTAGAGGGATCACACTCCTCAGCCTCCCTGGGAAGGTCTATGCCAAGGTACTAGAGAGGAGAGTCAGGCCGTTGGTCAAACCTCGGATTCAGGAGGAGCAATTCAATTCAGCTTTATTTATATAGCGCCATTTCACAACAACAGTCATCTCATAGCACTATCAACTGTAGGGAGGACCCCCACAGTTGCAGAAAGACCCCAGCAATCAGGCGATCCCCTGTGAGCAAACACTTGGCGACGGTGGAGAGGAAAAACTCCCTTTTAACAGGAAGAAACCTCCAGCAGAACCAGGCTCAGGGAGGGGCAGTCATCTGCTGCGACTGGCTGGGGGGTGAGGGGACAGAGAAGAAGAAAAGAACAGACATGTAGAGAGCAAACAGCACGATGGGGACTCAATCTATGGGAGAGAACAAACAAATGTTAATGACCAGCAAAAAAAAAAAATTTCATAGAGAGTGAGGCCCAGTGCATTACTGGAGGTCCCCCGGCTGACTAAACCTATTAGCAGCATAACTAAGGGAGGGTTCAGAAACACATGATCCCTCCCTAATTGTAGGTTATATCAAAAAGGTAGGTTTTAGCCCTATTCTTAAAAACAGAGATCGAGTCTGACTCCCGAATCCAGATTGGCAGCTGATTCCACAGGAGAGGAGCTTGATAACTGAAGGCTCTGCCTCCCATTGTACTTTTGGAGATTCTAGGTATTACAAGTAAACCTGCATTTTGGGAGCGTAGTGCTCTGTTAGGATGATACGGTAGTATCAGATCTTTTAAATAAAAAGGAGCCTGATTGTTTAGAGCTTTGTAAGTAAAAAGAAGGATTTTAAACTTAATTCTAAACTCTATGGGAAGCCAATGAAGGGAGGCCAGAACCGGAGAGATATGATCTCTCTTTCTAGTACCTGTTAAAACTCTTGCTGCAGCATTTTGGATCAGCTGAAGACTTTTTAAAGATGTTTTAGGACAGCCTGATAATAAAGAATTACAATAATCTAATCTCGAGCTAACAAAAGCAATGTGGTTTTCATCCTGGCCGTGGCACATCGGACCAGCTCTTTACCCTCTCGAGAATTCTTGAGGATTCGTGGGAGTTTGCTCAACCAGTTTACATGTGTTTTGTGGACTTGGAGAAGGCATTTGACTGCGTCCCTCGTGGTTTTTTTTGTAGGGGTGCTTCGGGAGTATGGGGTATCAGGCTTGTTGTTACAAGCTAGTCCATCTCTGTACGACTGTTGTGAGAGTTTGGTTCGTATTGCCAACACTCGGTTGGAGATATTCCCAGTGAGAGTTGGACTCCGCCAGGGCTGCCCTTTGTCACCGATCCTGTTCATAATTTTTATGGACAGGATTTCTAGGCGCAGCCAGGGAATGGAAGGCGTCATGCTTGGTGACCACAGGATCTCATCTCTGTTGTTTGTAGATGATGTTGTCCTGTTGGCTTCATCCAGCAATGATCTACAGCTCTTGCTGGGACGGTTTGCCGCTGAGTGTGAAGCGGCTAGAATAAGAATCAGCACCTCCAAGTCCGAGTCCGTGGTCCTCAGCCGGAAAAAGGTGGATTGTCCTCTCTGGGGTGGGGACAGGCCCCTGCCCCAAGTGGAGGAGTTTAAGTATCTTGGGATCTTGTTCACGAGTGAGGGAAAAATCGAGCGAGAGATTGACAGACGGATTGGAGCAGCATCTGCAGTGATGTGGACGTTGTTCCGGTCTGTTGTGGTGAAGAGGGAGCTTAGTTCTAAGGCAAAGCTGTCGATTTATCAGTCAATCTACGTTCCTACTCTCACCTATGGTCACGAGCTTTGGGTAATGACCGAAAGAACGAGATCACGGATACAAGCGGCTGAAATGAGCTTTCTCCATAGGATTGCTGGACTCACCCTCAGAGATAGGGTGAGGTGCTCAGTCATCCGGGAGAGGCTCAGAGTAGAGCCACTGCTCCTCCACATTGAAAGGAGCCAGTTGAGGTGGTTTGGGCATCTGATTAGGATGCCTCCTGGACGCCTCCCACTTGAGGTGTTTCAGGCACGTCCCACTGGGAGGAGACCCCAGGGCAGACCCAGGACTCGGTGGAGAGACTGTCTCCCAGCTGGTCTGGGAACGCCTTGGTATCCCCTCTGAAGAGCTGGAGCAGGTGGCTGGGGAGAGGGAAGTCTGGGCTTCTCTGCTTGAACTGCTGCCTCCACGACCCGGACCTCCAGAAAAGTGGTAGAAGATGGATGGCTGGATGGATGGATGGATGCACCCAAGATCCAAGCAGTGGCATTTGATAGACTTTGCCATTTGCCGTCACGAACATCCGTGACGTCAGGATCACCAGGGCCATGCGCGAAGCAGAGTGTTGGACAGACCACCATCTAGTCAGATCCATCCTATCCCTGCATATTGCCCTAACACACTGCAAGATGCCGAAAGTCATCAGGACAGTGTTCATGTCATGGTCCGAGCGCCAATTTCGTCCACGCTCGGGCCACGCATCATCTCCACCAGATTTGACAGCAGTGTTTACCTTCTGGCTCCCCAAGCTCTTATTGTGACAGCGCTCGGAGGAGCTTCCTGCTGTCAAAGCCTGACAGCTGTGCTGCATTTGTGGCTCATCAGCAGCCCTGTATTTAAGCAGGCACTGGGAGCAGTATGATGCAGCAGTCTCGTCAATAATCGTCAATAATTTCACATCAACGGATCGCTAACGATCATTCCTTGTTCATGGTCAGGATTGTAAGTAAGCTTCGTGTTAGCCTTATGATCTCCTGTGTCTAATGTTGTGTGTTTTATCCCACCGTGGCTCATTACTTTGTGTTATCTTGTGTTCGTGAATAAACATCAATGCAAACCTCCCCGGCGACTTTTGGCGTCTTATGGTGGCTCACGAGGGCCACCGCATGACAGTAGACGGCTGCCACTAGGTGCCCAAATTGATGGCAAACCAAGACGCCGTTCCCGGTGAGTTTGCTTAATTGGACAATTGTTCTTCCCTGTCTGGGTAATTGCGTGCGGGGAGAATGCCGTCGCGGAGGAGCCACGCTCGGAGTCGGGACTACGAGCTGGCGGAGGCTTTGGACTACATGGACGAAACGCTCATTACTGCCTCCCTCTTCAACTATTACAGCGATGTACGCTGGTACCTGGACTGCGCTGAGGATGTCCTAAATCGTTTACCTCGCTATGCCGACCACCCTGAAGTCGACGCCAGGACGGCCGACATGGCCGCACAGCGCGAGATACTCCGTGGGCTGGAGGAAGACTACGGCAGGAAGCAGAGGAGGAGGCATCCTCGCTCCCCGCTTTGGGATCCCGTTCCTGTCCCCGATCCAGTCCAGGAGTTTGCGCCATCTGGGGGCCGTCCAAGATGTCAGTGCCACGGCCAAGGTAAACCTCAGCAGGATCCCCGTCTGAGCCCGCTTCCCGTGAAGCCCGTCAGTGAATCTTCACGAGCGGCCCCTCCTTGTCCTTCCAGGGGGCCCTCTGTCACCATCCAGCGGGGAGCGGGAGGAACAACGTCCCCTACAGCAGGCACCATCCTTCCTCCAGGAAACAGTCAAGTGCAAGTTCCTTCTTCTCATCATGGTTGTGATTTGCCTTGTCTGACTCCTGGGGGCGGAGTTCGGGGTTCGCAGTCCCCCGAGCTCCCACCACCTGCTGTAGCTCTAATTACTAAGCCTGTTGCCTCTGTGTCTCCCTCCGCTGAGTGGTCCACGACACCAGGCCTACGTCGCCGGACGAGGAGGGGGCCTGCGGTTCTGGAGAGCCTGGTTCCAGCCCCGCAGCCACGTCATGGGCAGAGGAGAAGAGCGGACTGCAGCCTGGAGCCTGCGCCGACAATAAAGCGTCCCCGGGTCTCCACGCTGGAATAGTTCGAGCCAGCGGGTCGAGGATCCCCCGCCACCACGCCGTGGGGGTTATTGGCATGGACGTCAGCGCCGGAGGATCCACAGACTGCAGTGACCATCATGCCGGCTGCAGAACCCGCCATAGCCGAGTGGGAGCCTGAAGATGAACTTCTCCGCCCTGAGCCTGGATCGACAAAGTCCTGGACGGCGACAGAACCCGAGTCCAGGCAAGTGCTCTACCGTGTGTTTCTCCTATCTGTCTTGGAGCATTTCTGCCTGCCTCTCGAGGAGGCGAGTCAGGGGCAGCCGCCTGCTGCGCCCGAGCTCGTCTCGCTGGGCTCTGTCGCTACCGGTGATTCTGATCCCAGTTCTTTCTCGTCTTCTGAGCCTTCTTGCAGAGTCACTGGTGCAGAGCCAGTCGTGGTCACTGTGCTGGAGGTTCCAGGTTCGGGGTCGGAGGTCGTCACCGGTGCTGCGCCGACCCAATCGGGGTCTGACGCGGGTGCAGCCGAGACCCAGAGGGGGTCCGTCGCAGGTGCAGCCGAGACCCAATCGGGGTCCGACGAGACCCAGTGGGGTCCGACGCGGGTGCAGCCACGACTGCAGCATTGGTATGGGTCAAGGTCGGTGGAGGAGCTGCAGACCCTTCGCCGCCTGACATGGTGCAGGCTCGTCGTCACCATCATTCCCCTCGTCTGAGTCACCAACCCTGCTCATCATCGCCGGGGGCCATTGGGGGACCTCTACGCTTGGCCCGGCTCTCCCATGTCTTTCCCCCGCCAGGGAGGCCGCCACAGGCTGTCTTCCCACGGTTCTGGTGGCTGAGGGATGCAGGTCAGCCACCCGAGGAACTGTTTCGCTGGTTCGGCGCCCTGGGTCGGCCACCCGACACACTGTGTTTGCTGCTGGGCGACCTGGTTCAGCCGCTGGAGGGTTGGACTTTCCGGGCCTGGGACTGGGGCAGGCCGCCCGATCATGTCCTGTTCCCCGTGACCACCTGTCAGCCATTGGACGCAGGAAGACCGCCGGAACTGTCCCCGTGGTTTTTGGTCTCTGCCTGTCTTCATTTTCCTGAACTGTCTGGGTTAAAGGTCATTTGGGGTGATAATCTGGCTCTGTGTTCTTGCCTTGGTTAGTGTGTGTTTTTTTTTTTTTTCTTTTTTCCCCTCTTCTGTTTGAGGGGCGTGCGTGTGTTTCTGGTTGTTTTTTTTTTCCCCTCTCTTGCCCTGTGTGTTAATGTGCATTATGGGGTATGGTATTTTCCATGAATCGTGCTCTGTAATTGCTTCATTTATGCTCTGTGTTAATTGTGATTCGTGTATTTGGGAGTCTTGTATTTTCTGTTGTTGTGCCCTGTGATTGTCTCATTTGCGCTCTGTTGTAATTATGATTTGTGCACTTGAGAGTATCGTATTTTCTGTTATCGTGCCCTGTGATTGTTTCATTTGTACTCTGTCTTAATTATGATTTGTGTATGAGTATCGTATTTTTTCTGGTTATCTATGTACTTCTGTTATCATCATGGTTTTTGGTCTGTGGCTGATCCGCTCCCTCCGGGCCTGCTCCCCCATCCGCCCGCCCTGGGTGTGTGTGTGTGTGTGTGTGTGGGGGGGGGCTTGGGTGTCAACGGGCGTTTGGAGCCCGCCCTCGGGGGGAAAGTACTGTCATGGTCCGAGCGCCAATTTCGTCCACGCTCGGGCCATGCATCATCTCCACCAGGTTTGACAGCAGTTTTTACCTTCTGGCTCCCCGAGCTCTTATTGTGACAGCGCTCGGAGGAGCTTCCTGCTGTCAAAGCCTGACAGCTGTGCTGCATTTGTGGCTCATCAGCAGCCCTGTATTTAAGCGGGCACTGGGAGCAGTATGATGCAGCAGTCTCGTCAATAATCGTCAATAATTCCACGTCAACGGATCGTTAACGATCATTCCTTGTTCATGGTCAGGATTGTAAGTCAGCTTCGTGTTAGCCTTATGATCTCCTGTGTCTAGTGTTGTGTGTTTTAGCCCACTGTGGCTCATTACTTTGCGTTATCTTGTGTTCGTAAATAAACATCAATGCAAACCTCCCCGGCGACTTTTGGCGTCTTATGGTGGCTCGCGAGGGCCACCGCATAACAGTTCAACGTCGCCAAACTTGAACAACCTGAGCAATGTAGTGAATTTGCAGAAGATCTGGACGGCCGACTGATTGCCCATGGACCCCCAACTGGCTGTCCAACACAAAGGTGGGAACAGTTTAGAGCACTGGTGACGGAGTGATAGGATATTTCCAGGTTTCATTAATTATTCTATATGATTTTTAATGCTGTATTATTCTATTTTATATTATAATTGTATCTGGTGCATATAATGAGCCAATGTCTGATTCACTGTGATTTTTCCATTGTCTCAGAGCTTGAAAAGACTGTCTGTTTTTCAGTGTAAGATTAGGTTGAGCAAGATTGTAAATAATGACGAAGGTTTCATTGTTTTATCATACCAAGCTGTACTGTACTGTATGCCTGAAGTTAGGGTGACTTAGCTTGACCAGGTCATGTAAAGATCATAGCAGAATGTTCAGTGCTGACCATAGATTAGAAGCAGTCTCTTGGAGAGATGGCTCCAGCCAGTCTAGCTTAGATAAAGAACTGAGGTATAAGAAGCAACATCTTTGAACACATGTTAGGGAGTTGGTGCTGTGAAGCTCTGAGGCAAGTTTTACTGTTACTGATTACCTCCTTTCTGATCAGAAAGAGAATAAATGGCTCAGAACTTGGAAGACCGCCTGTTGATTATTGATTCAGTCTCAGTCAATTCATTTTTGATGTAACACGGAGTCAGCAAAAACCACCATCGGCCCCAGGAAACGAGTGCACCAGGACTGGTTCGATGAGAATAACGAGAACATCAAGACACTTCTGGATGACAAGCAGAAGGCCTTTGTTGAGTGGACTGACCCCACTTCCATTTCCAAGCGTGATCGCTTCAAGCACCTCCAGAGACAGGCACAAGCAGCGCCGCGAAAGATGCAGAATGAATGGTGGGAGAAGAAGGCAGATGAGGTGCAGAGATATGCCAACATGCAGAATTCCAAGATGTTCTTCAGCGTCATCAAGGAAGTATATGGACCTGCCAAGCCATGTACTACCCCACTCCTGTCGGCAGACAGCTCAACTCTGCTGAAGGAGAAGAGCAGCATCAATGCGCGATGAAGAGAGCACTTCAGCTACCTGCTCAACAGGCCCTCCACTGTAGACCCCCACGCCCTCGATCTGATCCCACAAAAACCCACCGTCCACTGCCTCAATCTCCCCCCTACAATGGACAAAGTCTTGAAGGCAATTAGGCAGACCAATTCAGGCAAAGCACCTGGGATGGATGGAATCCCGGTGGAAATATTCAAATCAGCCGGTCCTGTGGCCCTTGAAATCTTCCATTTCCTCCTCACCAGCATCTGGGATGAAGAACAACTGCCCAAAGACTTCAGGGATGCCACTGTTGTCTCCCTGCTCAAGAATAAGGGTAGCAAGTCTGACTGTGGCAATTACCGAGGTATCTCCCTTCAATCTATTGCCGGAAAAATACTGGCCAGGGTCCTCCTCAATTGACTGATTAACAACATCTCTGAAGGGAACCTGCCAGAAACACAGTGTGGATTCTGCCCAAACTGCAGCACCGTAGACGTGATCTTCTCCATCCGCCAAGTGCAGGAGAAATATCTACAACAAAACATGGACTTATTTGCAGTCTTTATCGACCTGACTAAGGCCTTAGACACGGTGAACAGGGAGGCCCTCTGGATCATCCTGTCCAAGCTTGGGTGCCCAGACAAGTTTGTAAACCTCATACGCCAGTTTCACGACAACATGACTGGGCAGGTTCTCTCAGGTGGAGAGGTATCGGAGCCATTCAATATCAGCAACAGCGTCAAGCAGGGGTGCGTTCTGGCCCCAGTCCTCTTCAATCCCTTTCTTTTGGGTCCTCAACCATGCCATAAGGGACTTGAACCTTGGGGTATACCTGCGATACAGACTTGATGGCTCACTGTTCGAACTCCGCCAACTGAAGGCTAAGACCAAGGTCGCAGAAAAGATTGTCCTGGAAGCGCTTTTCACTGATGACTGTGCCCTCATGGCCCACACGGAGTTTGATCTCCAGATCATCGTGAATAAGTTTGCAGAAGCCTCCCACCTTTTTGGTCTTACCATCAGCCTCAGCAAGACAGAGGTACTGTTCCAACCAGCACCCGTCTCCACCGTCCCCCCCCCCCCTCTATCTCCATTGAGGGTACCCAACTGAAAACGTAGACAACTTTAAGTACCTTGGCAGCACCATCAGCAACGATGGCAGCCTGGATAAGGAGATCAACGCCAGAATCTGCAAGGCCAGCCAAGCTCTCGGTCGCCTCCGAGCTCGTGTCTTGAACCAGCACAACATCCAGCTGTCCACGAAGCTCAAACTGTACAGGGCCGTTGTCCTCACCAGCCTTCGACAGATGTGAGATGTGGACCGTGTACAAAAAACACCTGAAGCAGATGGAGAAGTTCCACATGAGAAGCCTACGGATGATCATGAACATTCACTGGCAAGACCGGGTCACAAACCTTGAGGTCCTGGACAGAGCTGAGATGACCAACATCGAGGCCATGATTGTGAAAAGCCCAGCTCCAATGGGTTGGTCATGTGATCCAGATGGATGGCCACAGGCTGCCCAACCAGCTCATGTATGGCGAACTCTGCTCTGGGAAGCGGAACCAAGGCAGACCACGCAACAGATTCAAAGACTGCGTGAAGCTCAACATCAGACGCACTGGCATCCTTCCCAAACAATTAGAGCTGCGGGCTATGGACAGGCCAGGCTGGCATGCCCTCACTACCCAGGCGCGAGATTACTTTGAAGAGAAGAGGCGAGCTGATGTAGCTGAAGCACGGGCAAGAAGAAAGGCATTATTACCTGGGCAGTTTCCTTGCCCCTATTGCAGCCGTGTATGCCGATCGAGGATCGGCCTAAACAGCCATCAACGTGCGCACGCAAGAAGAGGACTTAACACATGAGGGACGGTCATTATTGGATCGATGGACAACCAAGAACACTGGCTTCTTTCCTTTTGCCCTTCAACTGTTCCTAAATTGACATTAACTGGTGCAGAGGAAGCAAAACTGCTTTCTTTTCCTTTAGCACAAGCCTGAGAATCCCTTTTCCACTTTTCAGCTTTGATGGTAAAGAAGAGAAACAATAGAAACAATAGACACTCGTCTCTCAATAAAGTAGACATCCATCCATCTTCTTATCCATCCCAGCCTATCCCAGCATCTTTGGGCGAGAGGCAGGGTACACCCTGGACAGATCGCCAGTCCATTGCAGGGTCAACACAGAGAGACAGACAACCATTCACTCTCAGTCATACGTAAGGACAATTTAGAATTCCCAGTTGATGCCAATTAGCCTAACTTGCATGTTTTTTGGCATGTGGGAGGAAACCGGAGAAATCCCAGAGTCAGCCCATGCAGACACGGGGAGAACATACAAACTGGCTGCACGGTGGTGCAGTGGTTTAGCACTGTGGCAGCACAGTTTTACCCTCGGCCGGGGGACTGCAGGGATCATCAGATCGTGGGTTCGATCCCAGCCCCCGACCAACAGTGAGCTGTGTGGAGTTTGCATGTTCTCCCCGTGCTGCGCGGGTTTACTCCGGGATTTCTCCGGGATTTCTCCGGTTTCCTCCCGCACACCAAAAACATGTAGGTTTAGGGCGCTCGCGCACGCAGCGACCAGCAGCCGGTGGCTTGTCACCAAACTGCAAACCAAGTCAACCTACGGGTACAAATAACACAAAAAAAAAAAAAAAAAAAAAACTCCACACAGATCACTGTTGGTCAGGGGCTGGGATCGAACCCAGGATCCCCCGGCCAAGGGTGAGTTGCTATGCTGCCGCAGTGCTAACCACTCTGCCACCACGCTGCTATACCAAAACCTGGTTGATGCTGCTCCCTTTCTTGTAACTCAGATGCAGTGTTTTTCCATCTCTCTCTCTCATTCTGTATGGCAGTTTGGAAATTATAACACCCATGTTAGATGGCATGTTCATCTCAGCCATGTATCTAATGTCTTCCATGGCATTACCAACCAACACGTAGATACAGAGCAAATGCTTGCAGAGCCTTAACATCCTCTGATTTTATTGGTGACCAGCCAAGAGCTTTCTCCATATGTGCTGTGGCTATTCTGTGCTCATTTCTAAAATGTTCCTTTAGCAGTGTCTTTATCCTTTGATAACCCCCGTCAGGTGGCATATATTGACAGCTTTTAACAAGGTCTTTGGGTTGTCCTCTGGTATATTGCTCCAAATAATACAAGCAATCCACACTGCTTACAGCCTTTCCTTCCATCCCATGTTCAAATGCTCTAAAAAAGGTGATATACTGGAGAGGATCTCCATCAAAAGCTGGTATATCCCTTGGTGGCAAGGATAATAAAGACTGTTGTACTACTAGAGTTGTGATGTCATTTTGCATATGCCTAATGGAGAGGAGACTGCCATGGTCCATATCTGCTTGAAGTGAATCACACCACATAGGTTCATTCATGAACTGTATGGTCGGTTTATGGGTATTAAGTGTAGCACCAGGTTGTTGCTAAAATCCTTGACTCATATTTGATTTAGATGTCATTACACGAGCCTTTGGTCCATCTTCATTTAAAACTGTTTTCTATTTGTGTTACAGCTTTGTTGCCTGTTGTGGGTAGATTACCGAACTGTTCGATTCCATCCTCAAGACAAGCCTTCGTTGTTGTTGCCATGTTATGGCCTCCTTCTGACAGCTGATGAAGGTGATTGCTTGAAATGCTGGGCCTTACTCCCAGTGGCATTTCAGTGTCATTGCCTCCTGCTGGTCAGTGACTGAACTGTTGGTCTGAATATTTAGGCTGTGTTCCTATAAACAATGTAGTTTTGCTTCCTCCTGCTAGTGGATAACTGAATTGTTCTTTGAAGCCTTGTGGACCAAATTCCATAGCAGAGGATCTGGGTCAAGGATGGGCAACTGGCGGCCCGTGGGATGCATGCAGCCCCCGATGTCATCCACTGCGGCCTGCCAGTCCATTTCCAAAAATCAATTATTTATTTATATCCCATTTGGAACTGCATTCTTAAATGCAGTTATCGAGTCCGCCAGCAGAGGGCGCTCTAATCAAAACCAAGGTGCAAGTGATGAGAGAGCGCCAGAGATAGATATGGGCGCAGTGTGCCACGGAATAAGTCTTTTAAGGTATGTTTGTGATGCATGTTGAGACTGCATTAATTGGCTGTCAACAGCAGTAAATGTAGAATTGGCTGTTTTTAAACAATAAATGCTACAGCTCCTCACTAGTTTCAAACTGAAAGGCAAATTTATATAAGAAACGGCAAATTTACGACAGAAATTCACTAATTTAGAAAAAAAACCCAGTGCAACTAAAGTTATACATTTTTAAATAAAATGATGCAAATTTATCAGTAGAAGCTTGCACATCTAATGCCAAAATAAAATATAGATTTGCAAAAAATGGTTAATTTAAATCAGAAATATAGCATTTATCAGTAAAACTATTTTTACTTTGATAATTTTCTTCAAATAGACCTATTTTAACGTTGCTTTTGATTAGTTTCTGTTAGACGGAGTGTGCAGTCCTCATCTTGCATGCGGAGAATATGCAAATGTCGCTGTTGTGGTGCACATATGTAGTTTCACGGGCTCACATGTGTATGACTGTTCATATGCTCTCATGTATATTCCTGTGTGCTTATTATGGCTTCACATCTGAAGAGGAACAAAAGGTCTGGACCTCCTAGGGATAAGAGGAGGATGAGAGAGTTGGCCTTTTGATATGCAAAGAGATGGACATGAATGATTTCCTGACCACCCAGGTTGGGGTGGAAGCAAGAGGAACTGCAGGGGGGATGCATTGTTTTTGGGATTTAAAGACAATGGGATTTTGTACTTTGATGTCAGGGGTATAAGACTGGCAGATGTTGGGGGGTTTTCCTTCTTCTGCTTTTGAATGTTGGAGAGTGTGTTGTGAATAAAAATGGAACCTGAGAAATAACTCTGCCTCATCCTTTCAACACAATCTCCACACTGGTGACCTTAAGACGTATTATGGCCGGAGACGATTCTCCTGCACCGGACTCATCAGGAGCCAGCCAAGCTAATGCAGCTACCACAGTCCAGCTTCCGGACTTCTGGCAGAACAGTCCGCGCTCCTGGTTTAACGCAGTTGAGGCACAGTTCCATCTTCGGAAGGTTTCGGCAGACGCCACGAAGTTCTACCATGTAGTTGCAAAACTGGACAACCACACAGCCCAGCGTGTAGAGAGCCTGATCAACCACCCGCCAGATGACGACAAGTACGGCACTTTGAAGGCTGCTCTCATCCGTTTTTTCACCCCCTCGCTTGGAGAGCGAGCAGAGAAGCTCCTGGCGTTGACTGAGTGTGAAGTTGACAGACCTGCAGACCTGATGGCGAAGATGCTGAGTTTGAGAGACGCCGAAGATGATGGCTTTATTTTTGCCCACCTTTTCCTCAGGACACTGCCGCCAGCGGTGAGAGTTACCCTGGCCAGTTCACAGCTGCTGGCCCACCGAGACTACCACGAGCTGGGCCAGGAGGCGCAACGACTCGTCGACGCCCATAGACGACACACGGCCACAACCGCAGCAGCGGAGCTGGGCGCAACATCCGGAGATGGCAGGGGGCCAGAGGCTGCAGCACCAGACTCACCGACGACGGCAGCGGCGGGGGCCAGGAGACACAGAGCGGACGATGTCCTTTGCTTTTACCATCGCCGTTTCGCCGAGAGGGCACGCAAGTGCATTCCACCGTGCCAATTCAAGCGCTCGGGAAATGCCAAGACCGGGAGTCGGTAGCAGCTGCGGCTCTCGGTGAGGAGAACAAGCTGCTCTACTTGAGGGACACGCGATCGGGGAGGCACTTCCTCGTGGACACAGGCTCCCAGCTGAGTTTCATCACACCTTCCTACGCTGACCGGCTGGCGTCTTCCAGTGGCCCTGTGGTGTCAGCAGCGAACGGCTCGGCGATTAAGACCTTCGGAGAGAAGACCCTGTCTCTGTCGTTACACGGCCGCACATTTGAGTGAACTTTCGTCATAGCGGCAGTCAATTTCAACATGTTAGGTGCTGATATTTTGTGCTCACATGGTTTGTTGGTCGATCTTGCTAACAGACGCCTGGTTAATGCACTCTTTTTTTCTTCTATTCCCTGTACAGCGCGAGTGGCCCCGCCAACAGCACAAGCCAACGTCACAGCTGCAGGTGGTAAGTTTCACACACTCCTCACTCAGTTTCCAGCACTCACGGTGCCAACATTTTCGGCGGCCGTGGCTAAACACGGGGTGGAGCATTTTATTACTACCACCGGACTGCCCGTTTTTGCAAAAGCTCGGTGCCTGGATTCAGCTAAACTGGCCATAGCGCGCGAGGAGTTCGCCAACCTGGAAAAATTGGGCATCATCCGACGTTCAAAGAGCCCTTGGGCTTCACCGCTTCACATGGTCCCTAAAACTGATGGCTCGTGGCGGCCGTGCGGTGATTTTCGCAGGCTGAACAATGCTACAGCACACGACCGCTACCCAATCCCACATATCCAGGATTTTTCAGTTCATTTGGCAGGGACACGCATTTTTCTAAGATAGACCTGGTACTCGGTTATCATCAGGTTCCAGTCCGCGCTGAGGACATACCCAAAACAGCGGTAATAACTCCTTTCGGGCTTTTTGAGTTTTTGTGCATGCCGTTTGGGCTTAAAGGCGCAGCGCAGACTTTCCAACGCATGATGGACGCGGTGTTGCGCGATCTCTCTTTCGTGTTCGTCTACCTGGACGACATTTTGGTAGCCAGTGCGTCCGAAGACGAACACGAAAACCACCTCACGGCAGTTTTCCGGAGGTTGGCGGAGCACGGGCTAATAATCAACCCAGCGAAGTGTCAGTTCGGGGTGGCGCAGATTGATTTTTTTGGGGCATCGCGTCTCTCCCGAAGGAGCAGTTCCTCTGCCTGACAAGGTGTGCGCAGTGGCAAATTTTCCCCAGCCACAAACGGTCAAAGCGTTACAAGAGTTTTTGGGAATGGTGAATTTTTATAACCGTTTCCTCCCCCGCGCGGCACAGCTCATGCAACCATTGTACGCTGCGCTTAAAAAACAAAAACCCGCAAATAAAATCAAATTGTCTCCCGAGCGGGAGCGCGCATTCTCTGAAGTCAAAACAGCCTTGGCAAATGCTGCGTTGTTAGCGCATCCAGTCCCAACGGCCCGCATGGCGCTCACTACTGACGCGTCAGATGTGGCCATAGGGGCGGTTGTGGAACAGTATGTGACTGGAGCCTGGCAGCCGCTCGCGTTTTTCAGCAAGACTTTGCGCGATAGTGAGCGAAAATACAGCGTGTTCGACAGGGAGTTGTTAGCTCTCCATTTGGCTATTCGTCACTTCCAGTTTGGGCTGGAGGGACACCGTTTCACCACATTCGTTGACCACAAGCCGCTGACTTTTGCGATGGCCAAGATTTCGGAACCTTGGTCAGGCCGGCAGCAGAGACAGCTGGCCGCAATTTCGGAGTTCACTACCGATATCCAGCATGTAGCGGGTAAACTTAACGTAGTGGCAGACTGCCTCTCGCGTGCCGTGGCTGCTCCAGCCCGCGTAGAGGTAGATTTCGCAGCCGTTGCCGTGGACCAGGGTTGCGGCACAGAAGTGCGCGCGGCCCCAGTCCGCGTAGGGATAGATTACGCAGCCATGGCCGCGGAGCAGGGGGGCGTTGCGGACGTGCGTGCGCTCCAGTCTGGACCAACAGGGTTAAGGCTGGAGGACAGGGTGCTGCAAGATTGTATGCCCCCCCTAATCTGCGATGTTTCCACCGGGCGACCCCGTCCGGTGGTTCCGGCTTCGTGGCGCCGCCGCGTTTTCGACTCGATCCATTTGCTGGCGCACCCGGGGGTGCGTGCTTCGGTCAAAATGGTAGGGGAGAAATTTGTATGGCCGGGCCTGCGCAAGCAAGTTAGAGAGTGGGCGGCAGCCTGCATGGCCTGTCAGCAGGCCAAAGTGCATAGACACACGAGAGCTCCTTTGGAGCAGTTTCATATTCCAGCTAAAAGGTTTGCTCATGTCCATGTGGACCTCGTAGGCCCCCTACCGCCCTCGCAAGGGTGCACACATCTTCTGACAATGGTTGACCGCACCACACGCTGGCCAGAAGTGGTTCCCCTGTCATCAACCACAGCCGAGGAGGTGGCGCGCGCTTTTTTAACTGCATGGGTAGCGCGTTTTGGAGTTCCGTCGGATATTACGTCTGACACAGGCCCACAATTTGTTTCCGAACTTTGGTCAGCGATGGCTCGCAACCTGGGGGCAGCGATCCACCGCACGACCGCGTGTCACCCGCAGGCTAATGGGTTATGCGAACGTTTTCACAGGTCGCTGAAGGCAGCTCTCAGAGTGTCGCTTACGGATGCAAATTGGGTTGACAAACTACCATGGGTTCTATTGGGGTTGCGTTCTGCACCTAAAGAGGATTTAGACGCCTCCCCAGCGGAGCTAGTGTTCGCACAGCCACTTCGGCTGCCTGGAGAATTTCTCCCTGACAACCCAGCACCAGAGTTCTCCTCGGCTCAGCGGATGCAGAATAGCATGGGCCCGAGTGTCCTACCAGGCCCCGTTCACCACAGTTTTCCGCGTGTTTTTGTGCCTAAAGCTTTAAAAAAATGCAGAGTTTGTTTTTGTCAGACATGATGCCCACCGCACAGCTCTGCGACCGCCTTACGATGGACCATTTAGAGTGCTAGAAACAGGTGATAAGCATTTTTTGCTAGATTTGGGGGGCAGAAAGGAGATGATTGGCAAAGACAGACTCAAACCTGCTTTTGTGATGGCTGACAAAACTGTGCAGTTGGCGAGGGCCCCGCGACGGGGTAGACCCCCTAGGGAGCATTCCCCAGTACACCCACAGAGATTGACTAACAGTTTTAATCCCCAGACAGCAGCTCCACAGCAGGAGGATGCCGCGGAAGAGGTTAAGCCCGCCTGCAGCAGATACAGCAGAGACCAAGACAGCATGTGGACTGATGTATGGCGACTTTATTATGACATGCAATCTGTGTTAGTTTGTTCTGTCTTAGATGTTTGGGGGGGGTTATATGTGGTGCACATATGTAGTTTCACGGGCTCACATGTGTATGACTGTTCATATGCTCTCATGTATATTCCTGTGTGCTTATTTTGGCTTCACGTCTGAAGAGGAACAAAAGGTCTGGACCTCCTAGGGATAAGAGGAGGATGAGAGAGTTGGCCTTTTGATATGCAAAGAGATGGACATGAATGATTTCCTGACCACCCGGGTTGGGGTGGAAGCGAGAGGAACTGCAGAGGGGATGCATTGTTTTTGGGATTTAAAGACAATGGGATTTTGTACTTTGATGTCAGGGGTATAAGACTGGCAGATGTTGGGGTTTTTTCCTTCTTCTGCTTTTGAATGTTGGAGAGTGTGTTGTGAATAAAAATGGAACCTGAGAAATAACTCTGCCTCATCCTTTCAACACAATCTCCACACTGTGACTTTTAGCCTTCTCTGGCATATTTACTTGTTCTCACCAACAGGACATAACGACCATGAACAGCATCTTTTCCTCTAATACAAACGCCAGATCTCTGCTTCATTTTCCCTCTTCTTCTCCTGTTACATTCAGGAAACATACACATAATGTACCTTCAGAATAAAAGCATATGTCATAATGAGTAAAGGCATTAACATATAATACTTAACACCCCCACTCACTTAACTCGCTGCGTTTCCTGAAAACATAACATTAATACTCTAATAATCTTCCTCATTTTTATCTTGATGTATACAACAAATATTTATACTTTTATGTGCCAAACATTTCCTGAGCAAACCTTTTCAGCTTTACTTTAGTAGCTGGCTTTGTCATTATATCAGCAAGCATTTCCTCAGTAGGACAATACTCCAGAAATACTTTTCCACTGTTTACAACCTCTCTTATGAAGTGGTATTTAATGTCTATATGTTTACACCTTTGCCTGTTCACAGGGTTTTTGGCAAGCACAATAGTGCCTTGGTTGTCTTCATACACTTTTGTTTGTGCATAATCATAACTGTCTAGTCCTTTCAGTAGTTGTTCCAAATATATACATTCCTGCATTGCCGATGCTAAGGCAATGTATTCTGCTTCACAAGTAGATTTTCTTGTCTTCCATGAGATCAGAGAGCTTCCTTCACTCAGACTGACAATAATCTGAAATACTACAGTATGCCTGCCTATCTGTTCTCTCAGACTGACAATAACCTGAAATACTATGCCTTGTAGCACCTTGTGTGAGCCAGATTATCTAGCATCTCAGACAGGAGACAGTGATAAGCTTGGGATAACAAAGAGCAGGAGGTTCCTGGTGAGATAGCAGGAAGGAGTCAGGGATGAAGGTTGTTGAATGCAGTGTGATGCAAATGTCATGTTATGTGTGATGTAAATGCCATGAAACTTAAGGGGAGGGTTTCTGCTTGAAAGTTCAGTCTGTTCTGTGCTTGAAAGATGTGATTGTGTAATAAATTGTCTGAAATGATTCCGCCTCTGATTTCACACACATCTGTTCTCTCTGACGCCCAATCTGCATCACTGTAACCTTTTAGACTGAGTTTACTTGTGTCATTTCTTTAGTAGCATAATCTCTGTCCTGCAGTACCTTTAAGGTATCTGAACACATGTTTAACAGTGTTCCTCAGTTGGATCATTAAAGTGCTGGGAAAGTTTACTGCCAACAAAACTTAAGTCAGGTCTAGTGCATATGGACAAATATATTAAACTTCCCACTGCCTCTCTGTACTTTCTTTGATGAGTCTTTTTTCAGCATCTCCTGTATAATCAAGTTTCAGTTCACATGGTGTCCCTCTGGGCCGACAATCTTTCATTTCAAACCTTTCCAGTATTCTATTCACATACCTTTCCTGTGACATGACAACATGACCTTCTGTTTGTTCAAAGTCTATTCCCAGAAATATTTCAATCTTCCTAGAGCTTTCGTTTTAAACTTTTCAGTTAGTGTTGCTTTAACACACTTTCATTACTAGCTGCTATGATCAGATCATCAACCCATATGATCAAGATTACCTCTTCATTCTGTTTTTCTTTTGTATATACACAGTGATCAGAGGGATTCTGTACAAAACCATTCTGACTCAACTATGTACCAACATAGCATTCCAGTTTCTTCCAGACTGCTTCAGACCATAGAGAGACTTGTGCAGCTTGCACACCAGTTTTTCACCCATTTTTGATTTTGTCTCATAACCTTCTGGCTGTTCAACATACAGTATAACTCACAGTCCATAGGTGCATGCAAACATGCTGTCTTAACATCCATCTGATGATGAATTAAATTCTCCTAAGCTGCCTTTTGCATGATGACCCTCACACTGGTCATATCAGCTGTGGGTGAGAATGTCTGATCATAGTCTATTCCTGATTTTTGACTGTAGCCTTTTGCTACAAATCTCGCCTTGTATTTTTCTGAACCATCAGAATCACTCTTGAGAGCATAAACCCATTTACCCCCCACTACATGTTTGCCTGGTGGCAACTGGGTATGACTGAAGGTCTCGTTTTCTTTTAGTGATTGCATCTCCTCATCCATTGCATTTTTCCACTGCCTTGAGCTGGTTGAAGTAATGGCTTCCTTGTAGGTTTGAGGGATGTCACACACTGCTCTGTAACAAAAATCTATACATGTTTGTAGTTTTTCTACCTTTTCATCCATCTCAAAGTCCTGTAGGTAAGTTGGTTTCTTTCTCGCTCTCTGTGGGTTCTTCCTGGCTGTGCCCTCACCATCAGCTCCAAGCTGGGGCATTTCAGTCTGTTTTTGGGAAATCTCACAAACATCATTTTCATTATCATGATTTGATGCACTGTTTCCATCAACTTGTTCTTTACTGTCATGAACTAGTGGATCGACTTCTCTGTCACAATAAATGTGTGGCTCAGACGTTTGTGTCGCCTTCTCATTTGTTGTTTTGGCTGTGAATTTCACTAACCTGTGTTTTTGGACTCTGTATCTGGATAATATACCAGATAAGCTGGACTGTTTTTATCATAGCCAATAAAAATACCTGGTTCGCATTTGGCATCTAACTTCCCTTTCTCTTGTTTATAGGTGAAACACATGCTTCTAAATTTCTGCAGCTTGGAAATGTCTGGTTTCACACTTGTAAGTAACTCGTATGGAGTTTTCTTTGTGCGTCTACTGAAGCACCTGTTCCTCACATAAGCAGCTGTCTGAAAAGCATAGTTCCACAATTTATCTGGCAACTTACTCTCTAACAGTAAACATCTGGCCATCTCAGAGGGTTTGCCAACCTCTCTCAGCCATGCCGTTTTGGTGGGGTGAATAAGGTGCAGATCTTTTGTGCCTTATCCTATTCTTAGTCAAAAGTTCTTGGAAATCTTTGGTTGTGAACTCAGTACCATTATCTGAATGGATACACTTGACTTCTCCATAAGGTGCAACATCCATCCATCTTCTACCGCTTAATCCTTTTCGGGTCACGGGGGGCTAGGAGCCTATCCCAGCATCTTTGGGCGAGAGGCAGGGCACACCCTGGACAGATCACCAGTCCATTGCAGGGCCAACACAGAGAGGCAGACAACCATTCACTCTCACAGTCATACCTAAGGACAATTTAGAATCCCCAGTTTGATGCCAATTAACCTAACTTGCATGCTTTTTTTGGCATGTGGGAGGAAACCGGAGAAATCCCGGAGTCAACCCACGCAGACACAGGGAGAACATGGAAACTCCACACAAATCACTGTGGGTCAGGGGCTGGGATCGAACCCAGGATCCCCCGGCCAAGGCTGAGTTGCTGTGCTGCTGCAGTGCTAACCACTCTGCCACCGTGCTGCCCAGGTGCAACATCATCTGCCAAAATTTTTTCCTGTGGCATGTACTGCATCGTTTTTGGCTTTAAGGAAATACACAAACATGATATCTGAGTAGTCATCTGTGAAAGATTGTGCATATCTGTGCCCCTCTATGCTTGGGGTTTGCATTGGACCCACCAAATCAGTATGGACTAGCTGTAAGGGTTTTGTAGCTTTTTTGTCTGGTTCCCTGCTTCTAGTCTGTGTGAACTTGCCCTGTGTACACACTTCACATAACTGTGCTGGCTTAACCACACTCCCTTTTATCACCATGCCTTTTCAACACCTTGTAGTTTTTGTACATCATGATAATTACAATGACCCAAAATTTCATGCCAGATTTGCATGTTGTGGTATACTTTGCATTCATCAATATTTTGCTCAACAGTTGGTAAGTAAAACAAATTACCACTCATGAATATCAAACCTGCTACTGTCCTTTGTGGTCATGTGACTGTCCTCTTTCTTGAAGGTGACTGTTGCTCCTCCATTTGTCACTCTTGCCACTGAGAAGATGTCATTTGGGTACAATAGCATGTAGAGGTGTTTGACATAGCTGTGCTCTGTGCTGTTGTCCAGTAGACAAATCACAGCTGTGCCTCTGCGCTGGTCTATTCTGATGCACTTGGTTCCATCTGCCAGTTCTCTGGTTGAAACGTGTCATCAAAGCTCAGGAACTTATTTATATTGTTCACAATGTGAGATGTAGGTCCTCCATCCACCATGATGCCTTTCATTCTTACATGGTTTGCTGATCTTTGATTCTTTGAATGTCTTGCCATGAAGAGATGATCATCATCAGCTATCCGTTTCTCATCTGCAACTTTTCTGGCACCATCTTGTTCTCCCTTTTTCTTGAAGATGGATTCTCTGTGTGTCCTGCTTTTGCAGTGGAAAAAGCTTTCTTTCACTCGGCGGAGAAGCTGCGCAGGAGCGGCGGGTCCAGTAGTGACCGAGCTAGTTGAGGCCTAGCCGGATTCTCTGCTTATTTCTATCCACAGGTCAGTAAAATGCCACCCAAAAAAGAGGAAATGGAAGAAATTAAAAAAACTCTGAACTTTGTGTTAGATGAACTGGCCAAAGTGACTAGCCAGCAGGACAAAATATTAGACCTAATACAGGAGGTACAAGCCCTACATTCAATAATAAAAGAAAAAGACAAAAAAATTATGGACCTGGAGCAACACGGGCGTCTTTTGGAGCAACGCGTTGAGGATCTTGAACAAGGTTCTCGCATTGATGACATAGTTATAAGTGGACTAGACATCAGATATCAGTCGTACGCCCATGCCGCTACAGGACTGAGTGGTGAACATGCTTCCATAAGTGAATCAATGTCCTTAGAAAACCAAGTGCTTCAGTTCCTTAATGATAAAGACATTAAGGTAGAAGCCAATGCGATCTCAGCCTGTTATGCTTTACCGAAGAAAGATAACAAAACAAAGAAATCAATTGTGATGCGCTTTGTGAACAGGAGGGTGAAAAATGACATACTGAGGCAGGCCAAAAAACTAAAGGAAACTCAAGTTTACCTAAATGAACACCTGACAAAAAAAACGCTGAATTAGCACGGCAGGCACGGATGCTAAAGAAACATAATAAGATACAGTCAACCTGGACAAGAAATTGTAGAATTTGGATTAAACTAAATGGAACACCTGAGCAAGCAAAAAGTATAATGATCAGAGATGCTACTGACTTAGATAAATACAGATGAACACTGACTATGAAACACAGAGTGAGGAAACTCAAACTCTAAAAATATGCCACTATGCTGAACATAAACCACAAGAGATGGAGAATGATATTGATCCTGATAACCACTTTTTCAATAATATTCATAACCACTGTGAATATTACACTGAAAAGCAATTCAAAAGTCAAGTGCAATTAGATGGTAAACTGTCAATAATACACTTCAATAGCAGAAGTCTTAACAAAAACTTCTCACAGATTCAGGACTATTTAAAACAGCTAAACAGAAAATTCACAGCTATAGCAGTCTCTGAAACCTGGCTTAATGCAGACCAGGCTCCCCTGATGGCAATAGAGGGATATCAGATGTTTAACATTAACAGATCTCAAAAAAAGGGTGGTGGTGTTGCACTGTATATTGATGACCTATATAGATGTAAGCTTGTAAATGAAATGTCCTTAGCACTACCAGGGATTCTGGAATGTGTTACTGTTGAGATTGACCTAGACAAAACAAAAAATCTAATCATAAGCTGCATATACAGAACGCCGGGAACTTGCATTGAGACATTCAGAGATAAATTAGTCGAGCTGTACAATAATATTACTAGTAAGAAAATGGTAGCAATTTGTGGAGATTTCAATATTGACCTACTTAATCCACATCAACAAAATGTAGTTACAGAGTTCATGAACTCTATGTACAGCATGAGTCTATATCCCACAATAACACATCCCAGTAGAATCACAGCTCACTCTGCTACACTTATTGACAACCTGTTTGTCAATGTTCTCGACAAGAAAATAGAAAGTGGATTATTGATAAATGATATAAGCGACCACTTGCCAATCTTTGCACTTATCCATGGCCACACGGGGCCCAACCCAGAAAAAATCTCAAAATCGTTCAGACACAAATCACCAAACGCAATCAGTTCTTTTAAAGAGGACTTGCTGAAGCAAGACTGGACAGAAGTCTATGTATCAGATGTAAATGAAGCCTATGACACATTTACAAACATTGTAACCACTCTTTATGAAAAAAACTGCCCATTAGTTAAAAAAAAGCTTAAACACAAATTTACTGACAAACCATGGCTAACCAAAGGACTACAAAAGGCGTGTAAAAAGAAAAATTTATTATATAAAGCTTTCATAAAGAAAAGGACAAAAGAAGCAGAGCAGCGGTATAAAACATACAAAAATAAGTTAACATATATAATAAGATGTAGTAAAAGAGACTATTACAGTAAAGAACTGGAAAAAAACAAAGACAATATTAAAAATACATGGACAATAATCAACAGTATCCTTGGAAATAAAAGCAGAAATACCAGCTACCCAACTAACACTCCAAAAAATAATAAATCGACTCCGAATGTGAATATAGCTTCACCTGCAGATGAATTTAATAATTTTTTTGTTAACATTGGACCTAAACTGGCCCGAGAAATACCCACTACGGTGCCAACAGGTGATTCAATATGCAATAACACTGCTGTAAAAGACACCATCTTCATAAAGAACACAGACGAAAGAGAGGTCATTGAAATTGTTAAATCGTTCAAAAGTAAAACATCTACTGACTGCGATGGTATTGATATGCTACTAGTCAAAACTGTTATCGAATGCATAGTGAAACCACTGACGTATATCTGTAACCTGTCTCTCCAATCAGGTATATTTCCCAATGCAATGAAAATAGCTAAAGTAATTCCAATTTACAAGACAGGCGACAGAGGGGAACTCTCCAACTACAGACCAATTTCACTATTACCGCAATTTTCCAAGATACTTGAAAAAATATTCTATGAGAGAATTGACAACTTCATACTGAAGAATGATTTATTGTGTGAGCAGCAATATGGGTTCAGACACAAAAGGACAACAGCATATGCCTTAATGGAATTTACAGAAAAAATATCAACAGCCATTGAAAATAAAGAGTATTCAGTTGGAGTATTCCTGGATCTTAAAAAAGCATTTGATACAGTAGATCACAATCTATTATTAAAGAAACTACAAAATTGTGGTATCAGAGGGGTAGCACTGTCCTGGTTAAGAAGTTACTTAAAGAATAGATATCAGTTTGTATGTGTTAACAACAAAAACTCAGAGCTACTGAAGGTCACCTGTGGAGTCCCACAGGGTTCAGTTTTGGGACCATTATTATTCAATATGTATATAAATGATATATGTAAAGTTTCAGAAAAAATGGACTTAATATTGTTTGCTGATGACACTAACCTGCTATGCAGTGGAAACAACTTGGAACAACTTCTGGATACACTCGGAAAGGAATTAGGAAAGCTGAAACTGTGGTTTGATTCAAACAAATTAACGCTCAATTTAAGCAAGACAAAATTTATAGTCTTTAACAACCATCACAACTACCCAGTACCCAAACTCAGTGTAAATGGTGTAGAGATTGAAAGGGTATCCGAAACTAAATTCCTTGTTGTAATAATTGATAACAAACTGTGTTGGAAGCCACATATTAATTATATAAAAGGTAAAGTATCCAAATCAATTGCAATATTACACAGAGTGAAAAATTTGCTGAATCAATCCACACTATACACCTTGTATCATTCATTAATACTCCCATACATGACATATTGTAATGAAGTATGGGGAAATACATATAAAACAAACATATATCCACTCTTTATGCTTCAAAAGAGAGCTATTAGAATAATCAACAAAGCAGCTTACAGGGAACCAACAAACCCACTTTTTCTTAAACAAAAAACTCTCAAGTTGAAAGATCTGATCGACTTTAAAACCGCAATAATAATGTTCAAAGTGAAGAATCTATCACTGCCCGCAAATATCCAAAAGTTGTTCCAAACAAGGGAGAAACGATATCACTTCAGAGGAACATGTATATTTCAAAAGCCTACAGTGAGAACAACTACCAAGCAACACTGTATTTCAGTGCAAGGTGTCAGATTATGGAACGATTTTGGACCTGAATTAAAATCATGTACAAAGCTTGGACAATTTAAACAAAAACTAAAGGAAGAAATACTCCAAACATATTTACAAGACGACATGTAAACTCACATAAGGATTGACATTTCCAGCCTGTGTTGTGTTATAGCTTAGTTTTTCTTTTTTCTCTGTGACACTATGTCTTAGATTTGTTTTTGAATAGTAACCGCTTAACTTAGACTAGCTCAGTTTTCTTTTTCTCTCAGTCATATTTTGTCTTAGCCTTGTTTTAAATTGTAATCGCTCTTGTCTTGTTTTCTCTTTTTTCTCCTTTGAATTCTTGGATGGAATATGGGTGGGCAATATAAGCTGCGGCTTCAGCCATCACCCATTTCGGATAACTCACGTGGAATTGTATAGTAGAAGGAGTCTTTGTCTAATTTGACCTTGTTGTTATATTATACAGTTTCTTTTAACCTGTAATGTACTATCCGAAATAAATTCATTCATTCATTCATTCATTCAGTGATTGCACCATACTTTTTGGGTGCACTGTCTTGCTTTGTGTCCTTTTATTCCACATTTGTAGCATGTCACATTGACATCCTATCTTATTGTTAAAGGACTTACTTGGACATTGTCTGCTTTGTTTTACACTTGTTCTCATAACATTGTCAATTCAACTGTTTTCATCTTCTCTGCTTCTTCATAAATTCGTAGCCTTCTTTTACAGTGGGGCAAAAAAGTATTTAGTCAGCCACCAATTGTGCAAGTTCTCCCACTTAAAAGATGAGAGGTCTCCAATTTTCATCATAGGTATACCTCAACTATGAGAGACAAAATGAGAAAAAAAAAATCCAGAAAATCACATTGAAGGATTTTTAATGAATTAATTGGTAAATTCCTTGGTAAAATAAGTATTTGGTCAATAACAAAAGTTCATCTCAATACTTTGTTATATACCCTTTGTTGGCAATAACAGAGGTCAAACGTTTTCTGTAAGTCTTCACAAGGTTTTCACACACTGTTGCTGGTATTTTGGCCCATTCCTCCATGCAGATCTCCTCTAGAGCAGTGATGTTTTGGGGCTGTCGCTGGGCAACATGGACTTTCAACTCCCTCCAAAGATTTTCTATGGGGTTGAGATCTGGAGACTGGCTAGGCCACTCCAGGACCTTGAAATGCTTCTTACGAAGCCACTCCTTCATTGCCCGGGCAGTGTGTTTGGGATCATTGTCATGCTGAAAGACCCAGCCACGTTTCATCTTCAGTGCCCTTGCTGATGGAAGGAGGTTTTCACTCAAAATCTCACGATACATGGCCCCATTCATTCTTTCCTTTACACGGATCAGTTGTCCTGGTCCCTTTGCAGAAAAACAGCCCCAAAGCATGATGTTTCCACCCCCATGATTCGCAGTAGGTATGGTGTTCTTTCTTCTCCAAACATGACAAGTTGAGTTTTTACCAAAAAGTTCTATTTTGGTTTCATCTGACCATATGACATTCTCCCAATCCTCTTCTGGATCATCCAAATGCTCTCTAGCCAACTTCAGACAGGCCTGGACATGTACTGGCTTAGCGGCGTAGTGTGTTTCTGATGGTAGCCTTTGTTACTTTGGTCCCAGCTCTCTGCAGGTCATTCACTAGGTCCCCCCTTGTGGTTCTGGGATTTTTGCTCACCGTTCTCGTGATAATTTTGACCCCACGGGGTGAGATCTTGCGTGGAGCCCCAGATCGAGGGAGATTATCAGTGGTCTTGTATGTCTTCTATTTTCTAATAATTGCTCCCACAGTTGATTTCTTCACACCAAGCTGCTTACCTATTGCAGATTCAGTCTTCCCAGCCTGGTGCAGGTCTACAATTTTGTTTCTGGTGTCCTTTGACAGCTCTTTGGTCTTGGCCATAGTGGAGTTTGGAGTCTGACTGTTTGAGGTTGTGGACAGGTGTCTTTTATACTGATAAAGAGTTCAAACAGGTGCCATTAATACAGGTAACGAGTGGAGGGCAGAGAAGCCTCTTAAAGAAGTTGTTACAGGTCTGTGAGAGCCAGAAATCTTGCTTGTTTGCAGGTGACCAAATACTTATTTTACCGAGGAATTTACCAATTAATTCATTAAAAATCCTTCAATGTGATTTTCTGGATTTTTTTTTCCCCCTCATTTTGTCTCTCATAGTTGAAGTATATCTATGATGAAAATTGGAGACCTCTCATCTTTTAAGTGGGAGAACTTGCACAATTGGTGGCTGACTAAATACTTTTTTCCCCCACTGTAAAGTCTGTGAATGTAACATTGTCTTTGTTTTGTGTTACTTGACACCAATTGTGATGAAGTGTTTTGAACGGCTTGTCAAACCACACATTACAGCCTGCCTCCCTGCATCACACGACCCGCTCCAGTTTGCATATTGTTCAAACCGCTCCACGGAGGATGCTATAGTCACCACCCTACACTCTGTCATCACCCACCTGGACCAGAAAGACACCTACGCCAGACTCCTGTACACTGATTTCAGTTCAGCATTCAACACCATTATTCCCCAGAGACTGATGGAGAAATTACTCCTTCTCGGTCTGAACACCGCCACATGTCTCTGGATCCTCGATTTCCTGACTGAGAGACCTCAGTCTGTCCAGGTTGGAAACAACATCTCCAACTCTGTCACGCTGAGCACCGGATCCCCTCAAGGCTGTGTACTCAGTCCACTGTTTACACTTCTAACATGACTGTGTATCCAGACACGAGGAGAACCAGATTATTAAGTTTGCAGACGACACCACGGTGGTGGGACTTATTCAGAGGGATGAGGAATCAATGTACAGGGAAGAAGTGAGAGACCTGGAGGGCTGGTGCAGGGAGAACAATCTGGTGCTCAACATGCACAAAACAAAGGAGATGATTATCGACTTCCGGCGGTCACAGCCTGAGCACGTCCCCCTCAGCATTGGCGGCCGTTTAGTGGAGAGAGTGGAGAACATCAAGTTCCTCGGAGTGCAGATCTCGCAGGACCTGACCTGGAGCAAGAATTCCTTGGAGATCAGGAAGCGGGCTCAGCAGAGACTGCACTTCTTGAGGAAACTCAAACAGGCCTCTCTCCCCATCTGCATCCTCAGGACCTTCTACAGAGGTGTGGTGGAGAGTATTCTGACGTACTGCATTGCTACATGGTACTCCAGCTGCAGTATGTCAGACAAAAAAGCCCTGCAGAGGATAGTCAAGGGGGCTGAGAGGGTAATTGGAGTCTCCCTCCCCTCTGTCCAAGAACTTTTTCAGAACCGTTGCAGGAGCAGGGCACTGAACATTGTCAAGGACCGTTCTCACCCTCTGCATAAACACTTTGAACTTCTTCCATCTGGTAAACAATTCCGGAGCATCAGAGGCAGAACCACCAGACTGATCAACAGCTTCCTTCTACAAGCTGTCAGGATGCTGAACAGTTGACCCGGAATCTCTCATACACACTACTGCACCTGCGGACATTTTGTATATTATTTGTATATTATAGTTAGTTCCCCCCCAAGTATGTCTCAGGGATGTGTGAATGGATGGGGGGGGTGGGGGTGGGGCTATGTGGGAGTGTGTCTTAAATCATGCTGCTTCTATTTACATGGATGCCGAGAGAAATGCAATTTCATCTTGCCTGCACTACAGTTGTATGTACAGCAATATGACAATAAAGTTTGATTTGATTTGACATGTACAGCAAGTGGCTTCAAAAGGTCAGGTAGCCCGCCAAGTACCATGGCTATAGTTAGTCCGTCGCTCAGGGTTTCACCAGTATCTCTCAAAGCTGTAATGAGGTTCTTGGCTCTGATTATATAGTCTGTGACACTTTCGCTGTCTGCCATACGTAACTTTGTCAATGACGTGTAAAGACCTATTATCCTTGGCTTGCTTTTCCCTGAATAATGATCTTTCAATATTTTCAGGGCTTTCCTGCCATCATCAGCAGCTTCATGTCTTATTAGTGATAGGCTTTTGCCATCTATCAGTCTTATCAGCTCAGCATAGCAATCAGCATTCTTCCGTCTGTCTGCAGCTAACTAGCTCTTCATTACCTTCATGAGGTTCTTGCAGGATTGTCTCTTAATTTTAAGATGTGCAAGTGACCAAGAAATATTGTTTCCCACAGGTCATACTTATCTTCTGATCCATCGAAAATAAGTTGTGGCACCATTACTCCTGATGCTCCGTGACCTGTCATCTTTGGGCGCTTTTTTCTAGCCAATAGTCCTTTGTTCTACTGCTCACGTTACTCTGCCATTCGTGTAATACTTCACAAAACTTCTGTTAGTGACTTTGTGGTTTACTTATCTCCAGGTTGGCTCATATCCTCTGTAGAAGCTCTGTGTTATACATTACGTAAACTTCTAACAACTTTTAGCTGTTAGCCTTCGATGTCCAACTTTACACTGGGTCCATAACCTGTTAGACAGTGTGCACAGTCCTCATCTTGCATGTGGAGAAAAAGCAAACGTCGCTGTGACTTTTAGCCTTCTCTGGCCTATTTATTTGTTCTCACCAACAGGACATAATGACCATGAACATCATCTTTTCCTCAAATACAAACACGGGATCTCTGCTCCATTTTCCCTCTTCTTCTCCCGCTACATTCAGGAAGCATATACTCATAATGCACCTTCAGAATAAAAGCATGTGTCACAATGAGTAAAGGCATTCACATATAATAATAGTTAACAGTTTCCTACTCCAATTGTCTTAATTTATGATTTTAAACCTATTTTGTCACAATTACTAATCTTACTGCAGATTATTAATACTTATAATGTAGTGTATGTCTGTTTGACTGTATTTAAGTGTTTTTGGGGGGGGTTTAAATCACCATGTGCAAGCGCCAGGAGCCATCCCTTGGGGAACTGTGTCTGTTTTCTGGCTACAGGACGCTGGCCTGTGATTGCCCTGGTCTACCTGGCTGAGGGGATCATGCACTGTGGCACCACACCTGCAGTGTCAACCCCTTGGGTTGGACTTGGGCGGTCTCAGAGGTGGTGTTCCTGTACCTGTAGACTGAGACCCATCTAGATGCAGTGGCAATATGGTCGCCGAGTCATCTATTAGCAATAGATTTATAAAAAAAATTTAAGTCATTTTTAAATGTGACCCGTGCTGGCAAAATGAGTCACTTTGAGGAAATGATCAAAACTGAGGTAATGTTTTTTCCATATTCTGTATTGAAAGACCTTCCAAATGATATTTAATTTGTAGGAAGTGCACAAAAACTTCACCTTCAACCTGAGCCTGAAGCTGGGGAGGGTACCACAGTTGTGGAAAACATCTTGTGTGGTACCTGTACCAAAGACTTCCCACCCCAAAGACCTGAATAGCTGCAGACCAGTGGCCCTGACATCCCACATGATGAAGACCCTGGAGAGACTGCTCCTTGCTCACCTCCGCCCCCTGGTGGGACCAGCGATGGATCCACTCCAGTTCGCCTACCAGCATGGCATTGGGGTGGAGGATGCAGTGACCTTCCTCCTTCACCGTTCTCTGTCCCACCTGGAGAAGCCCGGGAATGCGGTGAGGATCATGTTCTTTGACTTTTCCAGTGCTTTCAACACCATCCAACCGATGATCCTGAAGGACAAGCTGGTGTGCGCAGGGGTGGACCAGCTCCTGTCATCATGGATCCTGGACTACCTCATTAACCGGCCAGTTTGTGAGAACCCGGGACTGTGTCCGACACAATCATCGGTAGCATGGGGCCCCCCCAGGGAACGGTTTTGGCTCCCTTCCTGTTTACCCTTTATACTGCGGACTTCTCACACAACACAACACACTGCCGTCTACAGAAGTTCTCTGATGACTCTGCAATCGTTGGCCTCATCTCCAACGGAGATGAAGCTGAGTACAGAGGACTTATCCAGGACTTTGTGGACTGGTGCCATAGGAACTGCCTCCAGATTAACGCAAGGAAAACTAAGGAGCTGGTGGTGGACTGCCGCAGGCAAGGACAACCCCTCACAGCACCAGTAAACATACAGGGAACAGACATCGAGATGGTGACATCCTACAAGTACCTGGGCGTTCATCTGAACAATAAACTAGACTGGTCACACAATACCGACACACTCTACAAGAAGGGACAGCACAGGCTGTTCCTACTGAGGAGACTCAGGTCTTTTGGTGTACAAGGGGCGCTGCTGAAGACATTCTATGACACGGTGGTGGCATCAGCCATCACTTTTGGAGTGGTCTGCTGGGGCAGTGGCATTACAGCAGCCGATAGGAAGAGACTGAACAAACTGATTAAGAAAGCTAGTTCTGTCCTGGGGCAGCGCCCTGACCCAGTGGAGGAGATAGGAGAGAGAAGGATGGTGGCTAAACTGTCATCTCTGCTGGAGTCCGAGTCCCACCCTATGCAGGACATACTGAACGCACGGAGGAGTTCATTTAGCAGCAGACTACATCATCCTAGGTGCGCAACCGAGAGGTTTCGCAGGTCCTTCCTACCTACGGCTGTCAGACTGTATAACCTAAGCAGGGCTGCTCGCAGAGATAGCAAAAAAACGTGACAAACTAATAGTACTGAATGCGAAAGACGCAATAGACTTACACAATGGTCCCCTCCAGTACATACAACTAGGACAGTATCGGTCGCTACGGAGGGTGACAATATGTATAGGTACATATTCATACTATGTAGGATAACTAAGGCACTTTTCCACTAGCCCACACCTCGCCACGTCTCGATTCACTTCGACACGGTTCGGCTCGCTTTTGTCTCCATTACAACCGTGTTAAGCTGGGGTGGGTGGGATTTCTATAACAACGAGGCGGTGCCACACTCCCTTGACGTAAAACACGCGACCCAAGCAAAACATAACACATGCGGCTGTACAAGGCGACTCCTCGGTCTGTGGCTTTTTTCACCATAAATGCCAAAAAAAGGACCACCAGACAAGGGTACAGGCAGCGAGATGAAACACTCTGGAATAGTTCTGCAGCTTCTGGGAGAGCCAAAGACATGAGGATACAAACTAGGTCATATATGACAGTAAGCTAATGTTGCTAATACTAGTTTGCTATAAGTACGTCGTACTACACTGTAATGTCTGTAAGTTGTCGCTGTTGGGTACTAAAATATATATGCTGTGTGTGTTTCAGATGGCTCTGTTGTGGGGAAATTACCGCTTCAAATAGTCGGTCTGGCCGTTCAGCACAGCCTGTCACTGATGTCAACACAGCTTCACAAACGATCAGTGGTTATGGAGCTTAAGAATGTCTGTAGAAACGTTTATTTCCTGTGCAACAAATTGCTCTGATTGGCGTGAAAATCATGGAGAGACTGTTGAGACATCATGGACGTACCTGCTTCTGCAGCACTGAGTCTGAGGTGGTGTCAGAAAAAAAATGATCAGCTGACAACTTGATTGCCATGTTAATAACTATACTAGCCACAAAATATATATTCAAAAGGTAAACAGTACTGAGTTAGGTATAATAAGATATATTTGACAGTTATGATGCATTTTAGGCCAAAACAAACTTGATCTAGGATTAAAAACAATTAAAATAATGCAGTCACAAGGTTACATGGAAAATACTTGATTTACTAGATACATGTACTGTAGAAATATATATTCTCTGCATCAACAATGTACTAGACATGCATTCATGTAGTATTGCACTGGGAATTGCACTGACAATAAACCTCTGAAGTTTTTGCAGATGTCTTTTTTTTATATGTGAAGGTTACCACCATGTGGCATAAATTAAATACTGAAAGACTGGAAAAGCTGTCTATGAATAATCCAGCAGTTTGAGAAATCACTTTTGGTTTGGTGCAAGTCTGTCAACAGAATTATGAACCATAAAGCAGTTTGTGTTAAAATGTTAAATCCCATTAAACCTAATCCGGGGGCTTCCAATCATGTGTCATGGGGGGCCAAGACCCTGCAGGTTCTCTCTTCTACCCAGTCTCTTCAGCAGGTGTTCTCACTGATCAGTCAGTGGAAGAAGTTCAGTGGAATCTGCTGTTGAAGACACTGGTTGGAGGTAAAGCCTGCAGGGTCTTGGCTCTCCATGGCACATGATTAGACACCCCCGCCCAAACCCATTATGATGAAGAGCAGATGCTAATATGACCCAGAATTCCTCAATATACTGGTACTGTCACTAAAGTATGCAGGGTCTTCTGCGGTGGCACATCCAACAATACAGTCTTCAGTTAATAAAATAATTGTTTTGGTTACTTTTTTCTTAAAAATGAGCCATTATTTTCAAGGTCACCGATAAATCCTTTGTACAGTTGACGCTTTTCCCACCGGTGTCTTAACAGACAAAATAGAAAATCATGATGCAAACACATAAGTCACTAAATTGTTTATTACAATCAGCAGCAAATTCCAGATTATTCACAATGTGCAAAATTCAAACTAAATAAAAACTGGAATGGGTCACACAAGCCAGCCACGCTGCCTCACTGAAAAGCAACTGGATCGGCTCCTCGTACTGGTCCTGGTTCAGCAGATCTTCAGCCTGCATCTCTGTAAATAGTGAGACAAGGTCCAGTTGGGGTGGACAGTTTACCTCTTGCCTAGACAAAAGACAAATGGGTGGTGGTTAATTAAAGCAAGTTTAAAACATATTTGGGAAATACACTTGTTGCTAAAAGCCAGTGGTGGAATGTGAATTAATGAATGAATCTTTATTTCGGATTGATTAAAAGTAAAGATTAAAAGAAAATAGAATAATATAACAAAGGGGAAAAAATATAACAAGGTCAAATTAAACAATAACTCCTCTGATTATACAGTTCAACATAGGTTATCTGAAATGGGTGATGGCTGCAGCTGCAGCTTATATTGCCCACCATATTTCATCCAAGAATTCAAAAGAAAAACAAAACAGGAGGGATTACAATTTGAATGTGACAAAGTACTTCGTTGTAGTATTTAACCACAATTTTCATGTAGCTGCGCTTCAGTAGATTTTACAAGGGCTGCGTTACATTTAAAATCATCTGTTTTTACTGTGGCCTCAGCAATCAGAATGAATTAATACATTCACTTGAATGGAATATAGTACTTTAACTGAAGGTGTGCATCACCGAGTATGGAGTTGCTCAGTCAAAATATGAAGTTTTTATCAATAAAAGTTTGTCTCGTCTGTAAAAGTGTCTCTTGTTGCCCTGGCTTCAAGTGTGGGCGGCGTTTTGTACTAGCATTGCTAAAATATAAAAGGAAGCACTACAATGGGTCTCAAATATTTGTAATGTGTCCTGTTACTGCATGAGTTTATTGATGATAGACTATAAACTACACATATAAAGTAAATTATATTGACGACTGAACATCTCACATTCGCCAAAACATACAGTTATGAACATAACTCAAAGGATCACACAAGTGATCTGACAAAAAAATAAATACATTAACAAGCGGTTTATTTTACAGTTGATGTGCCATATTCACACAATCAAATAAATCTCAGTTCAGTCCCTTTTATATTAAGTGGAAATTGTGCCACTTTGGTTTTGACACTTTACCTATAAAAGCAAAGGATTTCAGTACATTCCACAGTGACGAGGTCCGTTGTGGGCTGGCTGCTTTCCTCTTGCCTAGACGAACGACAGAAATGGATGGTGGTTAGGTTCAAGCAAGTTCAACACTTAATACAGGCACATCTCAAAAATTAGAATACCATGAAAAAATTCAATATTTTTGTGACTCATTTCAGAAAGTGAAACCCATATATAGATTCATTACAGGGACAGTGATATATTGAAAGTGTTTATTTTAATATTGATGATTACGGCTACAGCCCATATTAACCAACACCTCAGCGGCCAACATTTATATTTAAAAACTATTTTTTAAAGTTAATTTTATGTAATATTCTAATTTTTTGCCAAATTGAATTTGGGGTTTTCAGGGGCTGTAAGCCATAATCAAAATTAAAATAAATAAATGCTTGAAATATATCACTGTCTGTGTAATGAATCTATATAATATACGGATTTCTCTTTCTGAAATGAGTGACAAAAAATATTGAAGTTTTTCATGACATTCTAATTTTTGGAGATGTAACTGCTGCCTCTAAAGATGTAACTGATGTAACCTTGTGGTTGGTGGATGTGCAGCAGTGGATGTGGATGTGCAGCAGAAAGTCTAAGCTCTCTCTCCGCGGATGCGGCGGGCCAGCTGGATGTCTTTGGGCATGATGGTGACCCTCTTGGCGTGGATGGCGCACAGGTTGGTGTCCTCGAAGAGACCCACCAGGTAGGCCTCGCTGGCCTCCTGCAGAGCCATGACGGCGGAGCTCTGGAAGCGCAGGTCCGTCTTGAAGTCCTGAGCGATCTCCCTCACCAGGCGCTGGAAGGGCAGCTTACGGATGAGCAGCTCCGTGGATTTCTGGTAGCGACGGATCTCTCTCAGAGCCACGGTACCGGGCCTGTAACGGTGAGGCTTCTTCACTCCGCCGGTGGCCGGAGCGCTTTTCCGAGCAGCCTTGGTGGCCAGCTGCTTCCTGGGGGCTTTTCCTCCAGTAGATTTACGGGCGGTCTGCTTGGCTCTCGCCATCGCTCTTTATTCTTCTGTCTGTGAGCAGCAGAAAAGAGAAAAG
The DNA here is from genome assembly GCA_020510985.1 of Pholidichthys leucotaenia. Lineage (NCBI taxonomy): Eukaryota > Metazoa > Chordata > Actinopteri > Cichliformes > Pholidichthyidae > Pholidichthys > Pholidichthys leucotaenia. The sequence goes on along the minus strand of CM035842.1, from coordinate 31,963,902 downwards.
ATGTAACTGCTGCCTCTAAAGAAATCAAGTCCTGCTGCCCACTCCCCACTCTACCAACACCCCCCCACTCCCAACACACAGCCCCCCATCCTGACCCTGACCAGGACCCAGGTGAGGACGGAGCTGAGGAAGATCAAGGCGAGGAAGGCGCCGGGACCGGACGGCATCAGCGCAAAGCTCCTCAAGTCCTGTGCAGACCAGCTGTGTGGGATTGTGACGTATATCTTCAACATGAGCCTGAAACTGGGGAGGGTACCACAGCTGTGGAAAACATCTTGTGTGGTACCTGTACCAAAAACTTCCCACCCCAAAGACCTGAACAGCTACAGACCGGTGGCCTTGACGTCCCACTTGATGAAGACCCTGGAGAGACTGCTCCTTGCTCACCTCCGCTCCCTGGTGGAACCAGCGATGGATCCACTCCAGTTCGCCTACCAGCATGGCATTGGGGTGGAGGATGCGGTGATCTTCCTCCTTCACCGTTCTCTGTCCCACCTGGAGAAGCCCGGGAATATGGTGAGGATCATGTTCTTTGACTTCTCCAGTGCTTTCAACACCATCCAACCGATGATCCTGAAGGACAAGCTGCTGCGCGCAGGGGTGGACCAGCACCTGTCATCATGGATCCTGGACTACCTCACGAACCGGCCTCAGTTTGTGAGAACCCGGGACTGTGTGTCCGACACGATCATCAGTAGCACGGGGGCCCCCCAGGGAACGGTGCTGGCTCCCTTCCTGTTCACTCTTTATACTGCGGACTTCTCACACAACACAACACACTGCCATCTACAGAAGTTCTCTGATGACTCTGCGATCGTTGGCCTCATCTCCAATGGAGATGAAGCTGAGTACAGAGGGCTTATCCAGGACTTCGTGGACTGGTGCCATCGGAACTGCCTCCAGATCAACGCGAGGAAAACTAAGGAGCTGGTGGTGGACTGCCGCAGGCATGGGCAGCCCCTCACAGTACCAGTAAATATACAGGGAACAGACATCGAGATGGTGACATCCTATAAGTACCTGGGTATTCATCTGAACAATAAACTAGACTGGTCACACAATACTGATGCACTCTACAAGAAGGGACAGCGCAGGCTGTTCCTGCTGAGGAGACTCAGGTCTTTTGGTGTACAAGGGGCGCTGCTGAAGTCATTCTATGACACGGTGGTGGCATCAGCCATCACTTTTGGAGTGGTCTGCTGGGGCAGTGGCATTACTGCAGCCGATAGGAAGAGACTGAACAAACTGATTAAGAAAGCTAGCTCTGTCCTGGGGCAGCGCCTTGATCCGATGGAGGAGATAGGAGAGAGAAGGACGGTGGCTAAACTGTCATCTCTGCTGGAGTCCGAGTTCCACCCTATGCAGGACATACTGAATGCACTGAGGAGCTCATTTAGCAGCAGACTACATCATCCCAGGTGCACAACCGAGAGGTTTCGTAGGTCCTTCCTACCAACGGCTGTCAGACTGTACAACCTAAGCAGGGCTGCTCGCAGAGATAGCAAAAAGATGTAACAAACTAATAGTTTTTTGAATGCAAAAGATGCAATAGACTTACACAATGGTCCTCTCCGGCATACAACTAGGAACATACCGGTCGCTATGGAGGGTGAGAATATGTATGGGCACATAATCATACCATGTAGGATAACTAAGTAGACGGTTATGCTGTTTCATTCCATCTAGCAACAATGCTCTGCACTGTGTGTGTTTATATATTTACATATTTATTCCATCTAGCTACAATGCTCCGTACTGTGTGTGTTTATATATTTACATATTTATTCCATCTAGCTACAATGCTCTGCACTGTGTGTGTTTATATATTTACATATTTATTCCATCTAGCTACAATGCTCCGTACTGTGTGTGTTTATATATTTACATATTTATTCCATCTAGCTACAATGCTCTGCACTGTGTGTGTTTATATATTTACATATTTATTCCATCTAGCTACAATGCTCCGCACTGTGTGTGTTTATATATTTACATATTTATTCCATCTAGCTACAATGCTCCGCACTGTGTTTTTATATATCTACATATTATTCCATCTAGCTACATTGCTCCGCACTGTGTGTGTTTATATACTTGCATATTTATTCCACCTAGCTGCAATGCTCCGTACTGTGGGTGTTTATATATTTACATATTTATTCCATCTAGCTACAATGCTCTGCACTGTGTGTTCATATATTCATATATTTATTCCATCCAGCTACAATGCTCTGCACTGTGTGTCTGTGTGTGTGTGTATATATATATATTTTATAGTAATACGTACATATGTTTATTAGCTGCTCTTGCTTGCTTGTTTTTTTTCTTGCCTTCTGATTGTTGCTCTGAGTGTTGCTATCCCTGTGCTGTTGCAATCCTGGAATTTCCCCGTTGTGGGACTAATAAAGGCTTATCTTATCTTATCTTATCTTAACTGTATTAGGGAAATACACCTGTGAAAGTCAGTGGTGGGATGTGACAAAAATGCTTCGTTTCCCTGACAAGCGCTGCAGGATCCACAGAATAGGTGTGTGGGTCTATTCTGATGCTTTAGAAAATTATATGAATGACTTTATAAATCACTGGTTTGAAAAAGCAATTTTAATATGACGAGATTTCGGCTCCTGTGGTCCATTTCACCAGTATCCACAATATAAACACTGAGGGAAGCCAACCCCTGGCATGTGGAAACACATTCTAGCATTAAATTGCACACAATTTAATGCGCAGCACCAAAGTGCAATACCTACACAAACCAGGACTTTAACCAGGATTAACATATTTCATCGTTTTGCTCTCACAAGCGAATACTTAGGAGAAAACAAGCGCGAATCAGCAGTTGGTACTAGCTAGCTACTAGCTAAAACTCGTTAGCCAGTACAGAACAGCGCTGTATGGCTCAAAAAAGTGAGCTTACCACCAACAGGATAAATAAGCGAACAGATGCACATTATTACAAATCACTCACCATTGATGGTTCTCTCACGTTCGTCTTCAGCTTGTCCGTAGTCCGGTTCTATGCTGGGTTGCCATCTGTATTGGTCCGGATCACTCCTCTCACTGTGGATCTGCCACCAAGCAGAGAAAACTCCGCACCTCTTCATTGGACCATGGTGTAGAGTTCCGCAAAACCTACAACGCTGTCTGTATTAATATCGTATTTACTCCATGACCGAGTTAGTCCGTGAAATATTGCAAATGGCGGTTGTGTGTAGATTCATCAGAAGACGGTCACTTTCGTGACGTTACAACCTGACCAATCAGCGGCGACCAGGCTGTTGACGTCACATCACAGCATGACTCAGCACGGTTGTACCCTGCCCTCGAGCAGGGACGAAAATAGCACTTGTTAAACCGTGTTGAGGCTAGTGGAAAGAGTTACAAAGCGTGCTGAGCTGTGCCGTGTTGGGCTAAGCGGGGCTAGTGGAAAAGGCCCTCAAGTAGACGGTTATGCTGTTTATTCCATCTCGCTACAATGCTTCACACTTTATATAAGTATACATACTTTATATAACTATTTATATATTGATGTGTATGTATGTATATCCACTGCTCTTATTTATATCTTCCGTATCTTCTTAATTATTGCTCTGAATGTTGCTATCCCTGTGCTGTTGCAATCCTGGAATTTCCCCATTGTGGGACTAATAAAGGCTTATCTTATCTTAAAACAGACCCGGATAAAGCCGATTTGTTTATATTTTGGCTAGGTTTAAAACTCGCATTCAATTGGTCGGGAGTTATGCCTTTCACCAAAACATATGTATTTTTAGAAAGTACAATTTCTAAGCTTTCAATGATACCAGGCACTCACGGGGGTTTTCCCAGGACTTGCCGCTAACAAACAAAGAGTCATGATTTGTGACTCGTGTGCCCAACCAGTCTCAAGGACTGATTCTCAGTCGATTGGGGCTGCATAGTTTGCAAAGTTTTCTCTGCCATTGCTCCTTAGTATACACACACATACTCATTTGTATAGGGATTTGAACTTTGGGGCTTGCCGTAGCTGATGCCAGGCAGTCGACGTAGTGACGTCAGGCAGGCTACAGCCAGTATATATACTGAGTGTGAATCTCAAAGTTCAGTTCGTTGCTCGGTTTAACATGGCTGGACATAATGGACAATTTCTTTATGGACCAGTCCAACATCACAGCGCAAAGATATAAATTCTTTGACTGCTGACAACAAGCTGGTGAGTCCACCCAGTGTTTCATAATGGAACTCCGTAGCCTAGCAAGCAAGTGCGCCTTCGGGCCGAATGAGGAGGAGCAAGTCCGGGACAAGCTAGCACACGGTATGAGCAACAAGTGGCTCAAAGAAAAGCTAACTACGTACGTCTTCATGCTGAAGAAAGTGGTTGAATTGGCCAGCCAGATTGAGTCCGCTGCCCAGCTAGGTCTACAAGTGCTAGCTAAAGAGAACCTAGCCACCCAAGTTTCCCCTCCACATCAGGCTGCTAACAGCGCAGCTATTCCTTCAGGGTGGACCCCCCCAGAAGGTGGCGGATTGTGGAACAGGCAGGAGCGGGAGCTTGGGGTCTGTGTAGTGGCTGTGGCTATCCCCGTCACCGGGCAGGCACGTCCACTTGCCCCGCCAGAGGGAAAAAGTGCGTTTCTCACACTGCAAAATGTCACTGAAATCAAATCCAGGGCAACACCTGGCATGAAAGGAGACTTCTGGAACCTACTGCTGGAACAAAAATATCCCAGCCTCAGAAGATGTGCCTTGAACTTGACTGCACTTTTTGGATCAAAGTATTTGTGTGAGACTGCTTTCTCTTGCATGAAAATCATCAAGTCGAAGTACAGATCCACAATGATAGACACTCATCTTGTGGCCTGCCTAAGGCTTGCAACCAGCTCCTACTGCCCTGACTATGAGAAACTAGCTGCCTCCTCCCAATGCCAAAGGTCCCACTGACGTAAGGAAATACATTGATTGCAACTGCTTTGCAACTCACAAACTACTTTTTATTATATCTGAATGGGTTTTCTGTTTGAATATTAAATGTGTAGATGGACAATGGATACAGCCTATGTGAACTGATAGATCTCAACAGGCTCACAACTTTAAAAGTCGATCTTGGTTCCAAAAGGGTTGGGCCCCACTGATTTATGACTTCTCGTTCCTGTAGCTTGTAATGACACAGTGCGCATTCCGATTCATTTTGCCAGCACGGGTCACAAATATTGTATTTTAAGATAGAAAAAAAGAAATGCCTTAAAACGGCAATCTGACCACCGAGTCATCTGTGTACCGGATCTGGGAACTGGAAGTGACACAAAGTTCCGTGGCAAGGATGCCCTCGTGTGAGCTGGAGACAGGAAGTTGCCCACGTAGCAGCCAGGAAAACAAAGAAAAGCATTATAATTGGCTAAAAAACATTAAAATACAGCATTTAAAAATAACTTGAAAAAAAATTTATGAATCTATTGCTAAGACAGAAAAAAAGAAATTTCTTAAAACGGCAATATGGCCACCGAGTCATCTGTGTACCGGATCTGGAAGTGTCACAAAGTTCTGTAGAAAGGATTTTAACGGGTTTTCTTTTGCCGATTATAATGTTACATTTTGGTTTTCTTGGCTGCTACGTGGGCAACTTCCTGTCTCCAGCTCACATGAGGGCTTCCTTTCCATGGAATTTTGTGTTACTTCCAGGCCCTAGGTCCGGTACACAGATGACTCAGCGGCCATATTGCTGCTGTGTCCAGGTACTCTTGAGGGTAGACTTGGCACTTGCCCTGCTGGTGATGGTTCCCTAGTTCCTTCGACACTTGGGTCCTCGGTACCCAGCCATAACTTTTACATGAAAGTTTTTTTTGTGTGTGTGCGCGTGCGGGGGGTACTGCGTTTTATTTCAATGTGTAAAGCACTTTGTGTTGCATTTTTTTGCATGAACAGTGATATATAAATAAAGCTTTGATTTTATTCTAATATTTTAAAAACATTTTTCTTCATTGTCATATTTCCTTTTGTTCTTGGCTTTTTCGTTACTGTCCAGAATTTCTCTTTGCCCATCATTTTGATGGAGTTTTTAAAAAATTAGGTCATGCTACAATTTTAATTCTAATATGATAAACACTGAGTAGCTTTTTTCAGTTTTAATTGTGAAACTTTTGATTTTGAAGAAAATCCCCCCCTTCCCCCCACACCCAAGGTTTACATGTAAATCTGGCTTTCGAGAAGTGAGGAAAATATTTGTGGCCCTCACTACCACAAAAGTTGCCCATCCCTGCTCTGAGTGAAGATTGCTCCTTTGCACCTTCCAGGTATTCGGGGTATTCATGTATCCCACAATCCCTTGCGCACCAGAGAGGCGAAGATATAGGTCATTGGGCGCCACAATCAAAACAACATGGAGAACCCACCAAACGAACTGGTAAGTAGACTTACTTTGTGCTATCATAACTCTATCCCATTGCTACAAATTCACAGTATATTGTTGTCCAAGGTTTTATCAGTGTTCTAAGCATATCGGTTGCAATATTTAAGTGTAAAATTTATTTCTGCAAGCTTGCTATCCACCTGATTACAATCGGGTATCAGACAACAATGTCAATAGACAATACATGTGTATTGCAATGTGTTGATTTCACGTTTAAAATATATATGCCTATTCCTGGTATAATCTGCTATTTAAATATGTAAATTAATATTATAGCTGTACTTTCTTGGATTTTATACAGCTGTATGCGATATAGACAGTTCTAAGCATAACTTAGTTTTGTCCCCTAATCAGTCTGATGTTGAGGTTGAACCCTCTCCAAAACTAGTAAAATTGTAATTTCACGAATAACAGCCATGTGTTCAAATCATTGTTATACTTAATGTTTTTTCTCTCAAATTTCAGATGAAGAAATACAATGGTGCATTTTGTAGTGCTCCAGGATGCTGCAATAGTGCTGGAAAGGACAAGATTCTGGGGATGAAGAGGACATATTTCACCTTCCCTCATAATGACAAGACCAGGATGCGAAAGTAGCTCAATGCCATTCCTAGGGTAAAATGGATCCCTAGTTCCTACAGCAGAATATGTGGAGATCATTTTGTAGGAGGTATGGTCTTGATAACTAATCATAATGGAATAAATCCAGTATAGTTTTCACCAGTTTCTGCTCTCAATTTGTTACAAATATACATACTTTTTAAAACTATGTGCTGCAGGTATGAAGACCAAGGTCCCAGGGAGTGCAGGATATGTTCCCACCCTCTTCCCAAAGGCCAAACCATCGAAGCCCACAAAACCGAGGGGAAGCAAGGGGGCGTTAGAAGCTGGAGAGCTTGAGCTACAGAGTCCTGTCAAGAAGAAGCGGACTGCAAAACCTCAAGACAAGTCGAGCCTTTCAACACCTGGCTGCCCAAAATCTGTAAAACCAGCTGATGACTGCAAGGATTACCGGAATCCAGTATGGTTTTCGGATCATGATTATGTGAAAACAGTGTCCTTGTCAGGACCAGCCACAGAACTTGAGATGGTTAATGCCCGTGTTTAGATCTCGCGATGTGCGCACGCCTCTCCGGGATTTCAGCGAGAATGCGCTAGAATAGAAACCTCAATACCCCGAATGAGTTCATTGCATTAGAATGAACTTTTGAGCTTTGTACATCAGAACCTCTGGTTTTAAGTACATTTACTTTTGCTGTTTATCAATTTGACATTTTAATTCAAGAAATTCCTTTTTTGTCTTATCTGCTCCTCTTGAGCTTCCAGTTCATGCTTTTCCTTCAGAGTTGCAGTCTCAGCAAGAGCAGCCCTTTCAACCTCTGCTTTAAGACATGCAGAAGATGTAGACCTAAAAGATCTTCTACTGGAGCGACCAACTGATGAGCATGTTTGACCACCAATATTAGAAATACTGTCATCTGGACCAATATCATCCTTCATCACAGTTGTATTTGACACAGGATCTGTATTTGACACAGCATTATAGTCACGACCATTAAGTTCATCACCATCACACTGTTTTTTCTGTTTTCTTGTATCAAGCAACCATTGTTTGACCTTTTCCATCAGTTCTTTAGTATTGTCCATTCTGGTTTTAAACCACTCATTTAGCTTCATTTCATCTTGCAGTATTAATGGTTTTAGTGACTCATGCACTTCAGTTATTTCCGCACACAATTTTGATAGCATTTTATACTTAATTTGCACTTCAGACACATTTTTTGTAGCAGACCTCACTTGTTCAACTTCCTTTATTAATTTATGCAGTTTCTTCAACTTGAAGTTTCTTTCCTTTTGAAGTGATTTTTTCCTGCAGTGCTTTAACTGTAAGTTTAACTGGTCTTTTACTTGGTTCATTGTAGATTTCACTTAGTTTGACAGGCACAGTCAATTCCACATTGCTCATTTTGATAATTAGGCTGCCAAGGACTTTATTTAGAATTGCTGCAAGATTTACCTATATCCTTAAGCCAGAAGGCCAATCTCTTCCACACAGCTTCGAACAATTCTTAAACAGTCCTACCATATATTCAGGTTTGCTTCAGGCCAGTCCATCGCTTAATTTGAATGAATGAGTAGAATCAGGTGGAGCCAGAGTGCAGTGCTGTCCTGTTTGTGTCTGCCAAAGGAAGTGATCCATCCACTTGAAGCCAGTTTTTCAACAAAAATGTAGTGGCAACCAAAACAGAAAAAAATTGCCACTAGATGGGACTGGGAGGCTTTTCCAACGCATATTGTATGAAGAACGTCTTTCCAAGGGTTTAAAGTTTTAAAAAGTCAATCCTTTGTTTATTTCCTTTAAAAACATGTCCAAAAAAAGGTATCCAATCCATGTCTAAAAACCAAGCTCGTAATACCAAAAACTACAAATGTACAGTCACATAAAAACCCACTTGACTCACACAACCACAGCTGAAAAACCGTGTGGCTTCCCTGGTCTACAACCCCATGCCAACTGATGCACCGTGAGTTGTGTATGTAGCTCCTGCAGTGGGTGATTGCCCAACTTTGCCCAGGTGTGCAGGTGACATGCAGCCAATCACACCCAAGCACACTCACACAGTACTGATCTAATTGGCTACAGCACTGTATATAAATAGTATTTATAGGACAAGACAAGCCTTTATTTTTTTTTTCCACAATATTTTTTATTGAACCTTTTTTTTTTTTTACAAACATAACACAAACAATCAAACACTAACACTAAAGTAATTTCAAAAAATGTACTAAAAACACCAACAACCACTAACAAAGGCAGGTCTTCAACAATGCTCCTCTGTCTAGTCTAGGCAATCCATTACATAAGTATACATATTATACATTCACCAGTTTGGAATTTACAAGGTCCACACACATCATTCACCTTCTTCTTCAAAAGTTATGTTTAAATTCTTTACATAATCAATGAAAGGTCTCCATATATTCTCAAACACAATTTCCTTTGATTTCAGTATGTATGTTATTCTTTCTAGTGGAAGGTTTGTTAACATCTGTCTTAACCACTGAGTCACAGCTGGTCTATGAGTCTTTTTCCACAGTAGTGCAATACATTTTTTGGCGTTAAGCAAACTGAGGTCTATGAATGCTCTTTCACTCTTATTAAAGTTATGCTTTTCTGGATACAGACCCAACAAAAACAATTTAGGATTCAATATGATTTGTTTTGAAATTATTTTTTTAATTGTTACCCTCACCTCTTCCCAAAACATTCTAATTTTTCTACATTCCCATAAACAATGAAATAGGGTTCCTTTACTTTCCATACATTTTGTGCACGTATCTGGTATGTTTTTGTTATATCTATTTAACTCCACCGGTGTAACATACATCCGCATTAACCATTTAAAATGTAAAATCAATTTAAGACGTACATTTATTGATTTGGTTTGAGCTTCTGTACAAGCCAATTCCCATTGTTCCTCTGAAATTTCAGTTTGCAGGTCTTCTTTCCAATAATTCAGTCTTTTCTGTGAGTTTTCACTTGAGGATAATGTCAATGAGTTATAAAACTCTGAAATAATACCCTTTCTCTTACTATCTTTCGTCAAAATTTTTTCCAAGGATGAATAAGTAGGTTGGGTGAGAGCATTATTTTGATTTGATCGAATAAAGTTCCTAAGCTGAAGATATTTTAAAAAAAATGTGTTCTATTAAGATTAAATTTGATCCTCAGTTCTTCAAAAGACATTATGTTATCTGAACATGACAAATATAAGTCTTGAATCTTTTGAATCCCTTTTAAATTCCATACTTTAAATACAGTATCCGCTCTCCCTGGTTTAAAATATTGATTACCCCATATTGGGCTAAATTGTGACAATAAGTGTGGTTCTTTTAAATATTTTTTGGTTTCACACCATATTTTGATCATATGCTTTACAAATGGATTTTTAACTTGTTTCTGTAATTTTTTTGCCGAGTCTGAGTATATGAATATGGGAAGAGGTAAAGGTAAATTGTATGATTCCATTTCAGCCCAGTGAGGGAGATCATTTGATGAAAAATAATATGTCATAGACCTCAGTTGTGCTGACCAGTAATACAACAAAAAGTTTGGACATTTCAGACCTCCACGATCAAATGGTAAATATAGTAAGGACAGACGTAATCTAGCCTTCCTATTGTTCCATATAAATTCCACAAACTTTTTTTAATTCTTGAGAATAGATCTGAAGGTGGTGGTAAAGGAATGTATTGAAATAAATAAAGTATTTTGGGTAAGATATTACTTTTAAGTATATTAATTCTCCCGATCATCGACATTGGTAGTGACATCCATCTCTGAAGTAACTCATTAATGTCTGTCATTAAGGCTTCATAGTTGGCACTGGCGACTGATTCTAGCTTAGGCACAATTTGAATTCCTAAATATTTAAACTGATTTACAACATTGAATTGATTTACCTCAGGAGCTGGGTGATTTCTCTGGGTCTCATTTAGCATTAATATTGAAGATTTAGTTTTATTTATTTAAATCCTGATATTTCCCCAAAATTCTTTATTAAATTCCACAAGGTCGGAATTGATTTTTTAAGATTCGACATAAACAAAATTATGTCATCGGCATATAGGGAGATTTTATGTTCTGTTGGTCCTACTTTAATTCCATATATTTGTGGATGTAAACGTACTGCCATTGCTAAAGGTTCAATTGCCATAGTAAACAGTAAAGGTGAAAGTGGACAGCCTTGTCGATATCCTTTATTGATATTTATTGATTCTGAGATATTGCTGTTTGTTAGGATTTCTGCTGTAGCATTATTGTATATTATGTGAACCCATTTTATGAAATTATTTCCAAGTCCAAACCTTTGTAGGACTTCAAAAAGAAAGGGCCATTTGACCCTATCAAAGGCCTTTTCGGCGTCCAATGATAGGAGAGCTGTATCCGGTGCTTCTTTATTAGAATAAATAATATTAAATAGTCTTCTTACATTATGGAAGCCTTATCTTCCCATTATAAAGCCATTCTGATCTCGGTTAATAATATTTGGTAATATTTCTTGTAGTCGTCTTGCTAAAATTTTACAGATTATCTTAAGGTCAGCATTTAATAGGCTTATTGGTCTCATGTTTAGACAAGCCTTTATTAGTCCCACAATTGGGGAAATTCCAGGATTGCAGCAGCACAGGGATAGCAGCACTCAGAGCAATCATCATCATCGTCATCATCATAGCAGTCTGTCGCGGGCGACAATGACTGTTTCATTTAGGTCTGATCAGAATCCTTCACGCAGCTCTGTCCTTCATCCTCCGCTGCCAGGAACTCCTGACCTTGTTAACCCGGGTGATGTCCGAGCTGGTATGAGTTGCTTTCTGACTGACGATTTCATGAAACTGCTTGCAAAGTATATAGAGTACCGCTAGCTTTTGCTGGACTAGTGGCACATTCTTGGCAGATAGAGGTATTATCAGTGGCAACGACAGGCCAACGACAGGCCAAGACAAACTGACTCCAGTATCTGTTGCAGGGACAAAACTGTGCTGAAGGTTTGTTGTCCAAATTAGATTTAATTCTTCAGAATATTCCTGGTATAAGTTCTATAAACGTAACATCTTCGAACTCCTTTCAGAACTTCAAATGCATTTATCTTTGCATTAATCTCCGTTCCTGTTCAGAGTAACACCGATAAAGAGAATTGGTTAGCCAAAGCAGTAAATAAATATACATATGTGCACAGTTATATACACAGTGCAGGAGCATTGCAGCTAGATGGTATCAACAGCATTACAGTTAGTCAAATTACCCAGCAAAATATAAATATGTACCCAGACAGTATATTTCACATTTGAATGAACAATGCTGTTGCCACCCTTGATAATAATTGTAATTGTGTAAGTTGTGTATTGGAGGGGACGATCTCTGTTGTGCAAAGTTGTGATGTTTAATACGGCCTCTATGAGCGGCGCTGGTTAAATTGTAAAGTCTGACAGCAGCAGATAGGAAGGACCTGCGGAACCTGTCCCCCAAGCACTTAGGATGGCACAGCATATTACTAAATCCTACTACTAAATTAACATCTCCACTGCTGCTGTGAGCATCAGCTAACATCTCCTCTGCTGCTGTGAGCTTCAGCTAACATCTTCTCTGCTGCTGTGAGCTTCAGCGAACATCTCCACTGCTGTTGTGAGCATCAGCTAACATCTCCACTGCTGCTGTGAGCTTCTGCTAACATCTCCTCTGCTGCTGTGACCTTCAGTTAACATCTCCACTGCTGGTGTGAGCTTCAAGATGGCGCTGGTGTACGGGGCTGTGCACGGAGGTTGTGTACGGGGGCTATGTACGGGGGCCCCTGCTGCTCGTCTACTATTTCTCCGATCTTTTGTCTTAATTGTAGCAACTTATGCAGTTATATCTGCCTTCACATCTAGTGTTTGCATCTGTGCTGTTTTGACATATGATTGCTCAAAATCAAAACGTCAATGGAAAGCAGTTGCAATGACTGGGACAGCTACAGACAAACCTTCCCTCCACCGTTTGTTTGTGCAGTTACCTCCTGGGAACGCCTGCTGCTACTGCGTCCTCCAGGTAATCGGAAGAAGAGGAGCAGTGGCCGCAAAGCTGGCGTCCACTTTATTTTGGCGTCCAAGCCAAAATAAAGTGAGTTACGTGGTCTGCAGGCGATCCTCGCCAGGACCGACATAGGTGGCTGACGCCGGTCCCCCTTCACCAAGACGAGTGGGGAGACAGTCATCCATCGCCGTTTCCCTCACCGTGTGGACCAGACCTAACCCAACGCCGGAGGAGACGTGGACAGACCGCCTGGACCCCGAGACCCTCCTGGACTTCCGTGCCTACATGGACGGACCGGAATCTGACCTACCGGCCCAGGTGGACGTCACATGACCGGGAGAGGTGGCTGAGGCCAATCCCGTTGCACGCGGCGGACGCAAACAGTGTGACGTCACCATCGCCGAGTCGTTTTGGATTAATAAATGCACGCTCCATCACTAATAAATCCTTCTCCTTGAGTGAACTACTCACAAACAGAGACTTGAATGTACTGTTTCTCACAGAGACATGGCAGAAGAATGAGGAGTTCATCCATCTAAATGAACTGTGCCCTCCTGGATGCTCTGCTGTGGGTCAGCCCTGCCCCCATCGCCGTGGTGGGGACCTTGCTGCCATGTACCAGGACAAGTATGTATGCAGAATGATGAAGTCTGACAGTTATCCTTCATTTGAGTTACTAACACTTAAAGTGGGTTCCTCCAGTGTGTTTTACTGTTTTTTAATCTATCGTCCCCCCTGCCCTGTTGGGCCCTTCTTAAATGATTTTAGTGAATTTTTAGCATCAATAATAAAACTGGAGAAGGTTTTAATTCTTGGCGATTTTAACTTGCACGTTGATGATGCCTCTTCTAGCCCAGCAGCTGAGTTTTTATCTGTGACTGACAGTTTTAATTTAACACAGCATGTCTCTGGCCCCACCCACAGAAAGGGACATACACTGGACCTGGTTTTTTCATTGGGTTTGCATCCCTCTAATGTGTGTGTTGAGGATGTCCACCTAAGTGACCACTGTGCTGTGTTTTTTGACTTATGTGTACCTCTTGAGCCAAAGCCTGCATCCATAAGGGCCAAGAGGAGAATTATTACAGAATCCTCTGCTCAGGAATTTTGTACTCTGTTTGACCCTTGTCTTTTTAATGAATGTTCTGATGTTGTTGGCTTTATTCAATTCAATTCAATTCAACTTTATTTATATAGCACCATTTCACAACAACAGTCATCTCATAGCACTATCAACTGTAGGGGGGACCCCCACAGTTGCAAAAAGACCCCAGCAATCAGGCGATCCCCTGTGAGCAAGCACTTGGCAACGGTGGAGAGGAAAAACTCCCTTTTAACAGGAAGAAACCTCCAGCAGAACCAGGCTCAGGGAGGGGCAGTCATCTGCTGCGACTGGCTGGGGGGTGAGGGGATAGAGAAGAAGAAAAGAACAGACATGTAGAGAGCAAACAGCACGATGGGGACTCAATCTATGGGAGAGAACAAACAAATGTTAATGACCAGCAAAAAAAAAAATATTTCATAGAGAGTGAGGAAAGGAGTGAGGCCCAGTGCATTACTGGAGGTCCCCCGGCTGACTAAACCTATTAGCAGCATAACTAAGGGAGGGTTCAGAAACACATGATCCCTCCCTAATTGTAGGCTATATCAAAAAGGTAGGTTTTAGCCCTATTCTTAAAAACAGAGATCGAGTCTGACTCCCGAATCCAGATTGGCAGCTGATTCCACAAGAGAGGAGCTTGATAACTAAAGGCTCTGCCTCCCATTGTACTTTTGGAGATTCTAGGTATTACAAGTAATCCTGCATTTTGGGAGCGTAGTGCTCTGTTAGGTTGATACGGTAGTATCAGATCTTTTAAATAAAAAGGAGCCTGATTGTTTAGAGCTTTGTAAGTAAGAAGAAGGATTTTAAACTTAATTCTAAACTCTATGGGAAGCCAATGAAGGGAGGCCAGAACCGGAGAGATATGATCTCTCTTTCTAGTACCTGTTAAAACTCTTGCTACAGCATTTTGGATCAGCTGAAGACTTTTTAAAGATGTTTTAGGACAGCCTGATAATAAAGAATTACAATAATCTAATCTCGAGCTAACAAAAGCGTGGATCAGCTTCTCAGCATCACTCTGAGACAAGATGCTCCTAATCTTGGCAATATTACGCAAATGATAGAAGGCAGTCTTAGAAACAAATTTAATATGTGAATTGAAGGACAAATCCTGATCAAAAATAACTCCAAGGTTCCTCACAGAGCTATTAAGAGAAAGAGTAACTGCATCCAAACTGAAAGTTTGATTTGGAAAGGAATTTCTAAGGTTTTTTGGACCAACAAGAATGACTTCAGTCTTATCTGAATTTAATAGCAGGAAATTACAAGTCATCCAAGCTTTGATTTCCTTAAGACAGGCTTCTAACTTGACTAATTGATTAGTATCATCTGGCTTCATTGACAGGTATAATTGTGTGTCATCTGCATAACAGTGAAAATGTATACAGTGCTTTCTAATAATGTTGCCTAACGGAAGCATATATAAACTAAAAAGAGTAGGGCCTAGCACAGATCCCTGTGGAACTCCATGACTAAGCTTTGAGCTGAAAGAAAACTCATTATTTACATGAACAAACTGGAACCTATCAGATAAATAAGATCTAAACCACTGCAACAAAGTTCCATTAAGTCCAACATAGTGTTCTAATCTATCAAGTAGAATATTATGATCAATACAATAGTATCAAAAGCTGCACTAAGATCTAAAAGGACAAGTACAGAAACTAGTCCATTATCAGATGCAATGAGGAGGTCGTTAGTGACCTTCGCTAAGGCTGTTTCAGTACTATGATGGATTCTAAACCCAGATTGAAACTCTTCAAGTAAACCATTTCCCTGCAGGTGGTCAAATAATTGCGTAGCAACAACTCTTTCTAAGATTTTTGAAATGAAAGGGAGATTAGAGATTGGTCTATAGTTAGCTAAAGCTCCTGGATCTAGCGTTGGCTTTTTGAGTAAGGGTTTAATTCCAGCCGTTTTAAAAGCCTGCGGTACATGGCCTAAAGTTAATGAAGAATTGATTATATGAAGAATAAAGCTACCAATAAGTGGGAAGACTTCTTTAAATAACCTGGTAGGAATAGGGTCTAAAAGACAAGTTGAAGGTTTGGATGAGGAAACTATTTTGTCTAACTCACAAAGGTCGATTGGAGTAAACTCATCAAGACAGACATCAATAGAAGGAGTTGTAGTAGTTACAGTATTTAAGTTAACTGTGGGAAGAATCTGATTGATTTTATCTCTGATGGATGAAATTTTATTATTGAAAAAGTTCATAAAGTCCTGACTAGTAAGCTCTAAGGGGATGCTAGGATTGACAGAGTCCTGACTCTTTGTCAACCTGGCTACAGTACTGAAAAGAAACCTGGGATTATTCTTGTTCTCTTCTATTAATGCAGAGTAATAACTCGTTCTAGCTTTTCTAAGAGATTTTTTATAAATTAAAAGATGATTTCTCCAAGCTAAATAGATTTCATCTAAATTAGTAGAGCGCCATTTTCTTTCTAATTGACGAGTCTTCTGTTTTAAGCTACGAGTTTCTGTGTTGAACCAAGGAGTTAAAAATCTCTGATTAGACTTTTTCTTTTTTAAGGGGGCCACCAAGTCTAGAGCCTGATGCAGAGAAGCTGAAACACTATCCACCATGTTATCAATTACAGAAGGAGCAAGCTGTCTATAGCTTATTTCCGTTGTGTTGACACATGGCATAGAGGAAACAATCTGCATAAATTTGGAAACAGCATCATCTGAGAGGCATCTACTGTGATAATATTTTTCTTTAGGAGCCAAATAGTCAGAAATAGTAAAATCAAAGGTTAACAGACAATGGTCTGACAGTACAGGGTTATGAGGAGACACTACAAGATTTTCTATTTCTATGCCATATGTCAGAACAAGGTCCAATGTATGGTGGAGGTAATGAGTAGAATTTCCTATTTTCTGAGAAAACCCAATCGAGTCTAATATTGAATTAAAAGCCACATTAAGGCAGTCACTATCTACATCCACATGTATATTAAAGTCCCCTACTATAATTATTCTATCAGATTTCAGCACTAAATCAGCTAAGAAATCAGCAAATTCGGATAAAAATTCTGAGTAGGTTGATGGGGGACGATAAACTATGGCAAATAAAATTGGGTTTAACCTGAAATTGCTAAAGTGCCCAACACTGAGGACCAGGCCCTCAAAGGAATTATAACATGTTTTTTGCTTTACATTAACTAGTAATTTGGAATGGTAAATTGTTGCTACTCCTCCTCCACGACCAGAACTTCTGGGATTTTGACAGTTTAAATAACCAGAGGGAGGTGATTCATTTAAACCAACATAATCCTCTTGCCCTAACCAAGTCTCTGTAAGGGAAATTAAATCAATCTGATTATGGCTGTGTTGTGAGACATGTATATGTTGGACACTGCATATGTGATTTAACCACGATGAAGGAGAGCCAGCCCCCTGCGGTGCGGAGCCACAGAGCCTGGACCCCCTGCGGAGGACAGGGGACAGAAGACTTCCTGACCACTGAGGCTCGGGAAGAGAGAAGGGGGAGTTATGTAAATAAAAGGCTAATGAATGTGAATAAAGAGATTTTGAGAGAGATGTGTGATTTCCCCCGCGAGGGAAATGGTTTGATGTCAGAATGTTTAAAGGAGAGAACTTTGGTGTGTTCACTCTCTTTGTTCGCTGCTCAAGAATAAGAGCAGACAGTGGAATGATTTCTTGAATAAACTGGAATGAAAGACAATTCGGTTTCGTTATTCAAGTCTCCCCACATTGGTGACTGACGACGTTGAGAATGAACGAAGAAATTCTCAGGGTCCCGGACTCACAGCGCTCAGAGCTGGCGAGCGCAGTGGCCGTTAAGCTGCCTGATTTCTGGCAGGATAACCCACGGTCATGGTTTCTGCAAGCAGAGTCGCAGTTCGCGCTCGCAGGAGTAACGGTGGATGACACTAAGTTCCACCATGTCATCGCTAAACTGGACAACAGCACAGCTTGGTGCGTGCAAAGCTTGGTGGAGCAGCCACCCGCGACCGACAGGTACGGCAAGCTGAAATCCACCCTCATCAAGTTTTTCACTCCCTCGGCTGAAGTGAGGGCGAGGAGGATCCTGTCTTTGCTAGACCAAGGTGGACACAGGCCGAGCGCCCTGATGGAGGAGATGATACAGCTGAGAGGTTTGGACAACGATGATTTCATTTTTCAGTTCATCTTCCTCTCCAACCTCCCGGCGCATGCGAGAAGCACGCTGGCCGGCAAAAAGTGTCACACCCTGGAGGAGTTCCGGGAGCTGGCCCAGGAGGCAGATGGGATCCTGGACGCCTGCGGCGGGCAAGCAACCACAGCAGCGACCCGAGACAGCGGGGAGCCAGAGGCGGCAGAACCAGACTGGCCGACGACGGCGGCAACACGACCGCGACGAGGGGGAGCCAATAGCCCGGTGGCAGAAGCGTGGGCACGACACAGCGGAGGAGAAGATCTCTGCTTTTACCATCGGAGGTTCGCAGAGAAGGCACGCAGGTGTGTGCCGCCCTGCATCTTCAGGAGTTCGGGAAACGGCAAGACCGGGAGTCGCTAGCAGCTTCGACCCTCGGAGAACGCAACAAGCTGCTCTACATCACGGATGCGCGCTCCGGACGAGTGTTCCTCATTGACACCGGAGCACAAGTGAGCTTCATCACCCCAACATACGCGGACCGGGTGGCTGGACCCCACGGTAACGGAGCTACAGCGGCAAATGGCTCGAACATCAACACCTACGGGAGAAGGACCTTGCCTTTATGCTTACATGGCCGCACATATGAATGGACTTTTGTAATAGCGGCGGTGAGTTTCAACATGTTGGGCGCGGATTTTTTGTGTTCACACAATCTGTTAGTGGATCTTGCTAATAGACGGCTGGTAAATGCACTCTCTTTTTACTCTCTCCCCTGTTCAGCTCGAGTGTCCCCGCCACCAGTACAGACCCACGTCGCTACAGCAGGTGGTAAGTTTCACACACTCCTCACCCAATTTCCAGCGCTCACTGTGCCCACTATTTCAGCGACGGTCGCGAAGCACGGGGTGAAACACTTTATCCCCACTTCTGGTCCTCCCGTGTTTGCAAAAGCTCGGCGCTTGGATGCAGTTAAGCTCGCCATTGCGCGCGAGGAGTTCGCCAGCCTGGAGAGGCTGGGCATTGTTCGTAGGTCGAAGAGCCCGTGGGCTTCGCCGCTGCACATGGTACCGAAAGCCGATGGCTCCTGGAGACCGTGCGGGGATTACCGCAGGCTAAACAACGCTACGGCGCACGATCGTTATCCCATCCCGCACATTCAGGATTTTTCGGTGCACCTGGCGGGGGCGCGCATTTTTTCAAAGATTGATCTAGTTCACGGCTATCACCAAGTCCCGGTCCAACCGGAGGACATTCCTAAAACAGCGGTAATAACCCCGTTCGGACTTTTCGAATTTTTACGCATGCCGTTTGGTCTCAAAGGGGCGGCGCAAACATTTCAGCGGATGATGGATGCCGTGTTACGCGATCTCCCTTTCGTGTTTGTGTACCTCGACGACATTTTGGTCGCGAGTACTTCAGAGGACGAACACGAAACGCACCTCACAGCAGTTTTTAGGAGGCTGGGAGAGCACGGCTTAATAGTTAACCCAGCCAAGTGCCAGTTCGGCGTCGAGCGGATCGATTTTTTGGGTCACCGCGTCTCCCCGGAGGGAGCGGTTCCGTTACCAGAGAAAGTACGCGCGGTAGCGGATTTTCCCCATCCACAAACGGTCAAATCACTACAGGAATTCTTGGGGATGGTGAATTTTTATAACCGATTCCTGCCCCACGCAGCTCAAATCATGCAACCGTTATATGCCGCGCTCAAAAAACAAAAACCGACCCAGGCGGTCGAATGGTCCCCGGAGCGGGAGCGCGCGTTCACAGAGGTTAAAAAAGCCTTGGCTGACGCTGCGCTCCTGGCCCACCCAGACCCTGCAGCACGTATCGCGCTGACGACAGACGCTTCAGATTTAGCCATAGGGGCCGTTATTGAGCAACAGGTAGCCGGAGTTTGGCAGCCTTTGGCTTTCTTTAGCAAATCTTTAAGCGCGGCTGAACGAAAATACAGCGCGTTTGACAGAGAACTGTTGGCGCTGCATTTGGCTATTCGTCATTTCCAGTTCTGGCTGGAAGGACGGTGCTTCACCGCTTATGTGGACCACAAGCCGCTCACATACGCCATGGCCAAAATTTCAGACCCGTGGTCCGGCAGGCAGCAGAGGCAGCTGGCCGCAATCTCGGAATTTACCACAGACATTAGGCACGTTGCGGGCAAATTCAATGTAGTAGCGGATTGTCTCTCACGCGCGTTCACGACCCCAACACGCGCAGAGGCAGAACGGGCCACCGTGACCGCGCCGCAGGAGAGCGGCACGGTGGCGCGCGCAGCCCCGGTGCACGTGGGTATAGATTACGCAGCCATGGCAGCGGACCAGGGGGCGGACGCAGACATGCGCGCGCTCCAGTCTGGACCAACAGGGTTGAGGCTAGAGAGCAAGTGTTTACAAACCGGTATGCCCCCCCTGATCTGCGACGTGTCGACGGGGCGCCCGCGTCCGGTGGTTCCGGCCACGTGGCGCCGCCGTGTTTTTGACTCGGTCCACTCACTGGCGCACCCGGGGGTGCGCGCGTCGGTGAAACTAGTGGCGGAAAAGTTTGTTTGGCCGTGCCTGCGCAAGCACGTGAAGGAATGGGCAAAAACCTGCATTTCCTGTCAACGGGCCAAAATTCACAGGCACACAAGAGCCCCGTTAGAACCGTTCCGCATTCCGGCCAGAAGGTTCGACCATGTGCACGTCGACCTTGTGGGCCCCCTACCGGCATCACAGGGGTTCACGTATCTTTTGACAATGGTGGACCGCACCACACGTTGGCCGGAAGTGGTCCCACTTGCGACGACCACGGCCGCGGAGGTGGCTCGCGTTTTTTTAACGGCTTGGGTGGCACGTTTCGGGGTTCCGTCGGACATTACGTCCGATAGAGGACCGCAATTCATCTCTGAGCTGTGGTCAGCGATGGCCAACGGCTTAGGAGCCAAAATTCACCGCACTACGGCTTACCACCCTCAGGCCAATGGTTTATGCGAGCGTTTTCATAGGTCTTTGAAGGCAGCACTCAGAGCGTCGCTCACGGATGCAGATTGGGTGAATAAACTTCCATGGGTTTTATTAGGGTTGCGTTCTGCGCCTAAAGAGGACTTAGACGCCTCCCCAGCGGAGCTGGTATTCGCACAAACTCTGAGGCTGCTGGGCGAGTTTTTACCAGAGCACCCAGAGCCCCCACCTCTCTCGGCTCTGGGACCGTTAGTCGGCACGGGGGCAGACACACTCCCGGGTCCGGTTCATCACGCTTTTCCACGAGTTTTCGTCCCCAAGGCTTTGAAAAATGCCGATTTCATTTTTGTCAGGCGCGAAGCCCTAAAAGCAACGCTCAAACCGCCTTACGAAGGGCCATTTCGAGTGCTGGAGGCAGGTGATAAGCAATTTGTGCTAGATTTTGGAGACAGAAAAGAGACAGTCAGTATTGACAGACTAAAACCTGCTTTTGTCATGAAGGACGTGTCTGTACCGGTCGCGGTGGCGCCTCGACGAGGCAGGCCCCCGCAGAAGGCAATTAACCACTCTCTTCCTCAGTCAACAGCGCCGAAGCAGAAACGCACCGCAGGCAAGGCGGGGCCAACGCACAGCAGATTCGGCAGACGGCTGAAGCCCAAGCGGCGCACAGACTGAATGTTGGTGTTGATTATTCAGTAGTGAGTAAGGTGCTATTTAATTTTAGGAATTAGTCTGTTCTTCATCGTTTGGGGGGGGTTATATGGCTGTGTTGTGAGACATGTATATGTTGGACACTGCATATGTGATTTAACCACGATGAAGGAGAGCCAGCCCCCTGCGGTGCGGAGCCACAGAGCCTGGACCCCCTGCGGAGGACAGGGGACAGAAGACTTCCTGACCACTGAGGCTCGGGAAGAGAGAAGGGGGAGTTATGTAAATAAAAGGCTAATGAATGTGAATAAAGAGATTTTGAGAGAGATGTGTGATTTCCCCCGCGAGGGAAATGGTTTGATGTCAGAATGTTTAAAGGAGAGAACTTTGGTGTGTTCACTCTCTTTGTTCGCTGCTCAAGAATAAGAGCAGACAGTGGAATGATTTCTTGAATAAACTGGAATGAAAGACAATTCGGTTTCGTTATTCAAGTCTCCCCACACTGATGATCAATTAACAGATCATGGACTAACAGAGACTTGGGAGTTAGAGACCTAATATTTAATAAACCACATTTAATTTTTAAATTATGAGGAGGAACAGAGGCCAAATCATTCAATTTAGAGGCTTTATGTTTAATTTGAGTTTTACCAATATTTTGCTTTATCACTTTGGGATGCTTATACATTATATTTTTATTTACTTTGGAGGGAGCAGACAACGATTCTCTGATGGGGAAGACAGGGGCTAAGCTGAGGGGTGGCGGATGAAGAGGAGCTGCAGAGAGGCGTGTAAGACTGCGACTCTGCTTCCTGATCCCAACTCTGAGTAGTCACGGTTTTGGAAATTTGGATAAAAAAGATGCCAGATTGTTAGATAAATGAGAAGCACCATCCAAAGTGGGATGAATGCTGTCTCGTCTCATAAGACCAGGTTTTCCCCAAAAAGAGCTCCAACTGTCAATGTAGCCCACGTCATTTTTAGGACACCACACAGACAGCCAGCGGTTCAAGGATGACGAGCGACTAAACATGTCATCACTGGTCAGATTGGGGAGGGGCCCAGAGAATACTACAGTGGCAGACATCGTTTTTGCAAACTCACACACCGATTCTATATTAAGTTTTGTGACTTCTGACTGCCGGAGACGGATGTCATTAATGCCGGCGTGAATAACAATTGTGGAGTATTTACAGTTACTTTTAGCCAGCATTTTCAAATTTGACTCAATGTCGCCTGCTCTGGCCCCAGGAATACATTGGACTATGGCCGCTGGAGTCTCTAGGTTCACGTTTCTGACTACAGAGTCGCCAATGATCAGAGTTTTTTCCTCAGCGGGTGTGTCGCTGAGCGGGGAAAAACGATTAGAAACGTGAACAGGTTGGTGGTGAACCGGGGCTTTGCGACTAGGCTTCCTTCTCACCGTCACCCACCCAGTCTCCTCGCTGCTGAGGAGAGCCAGGGAACCGCTGACAGTGGGACCTAAGCTAGCTAGCTCCGCTGCAGCTAATGGGCGTCCGTCGAGATTAACTGGCGCAGACGGTGTTTCAATGCAGTGGAGCCGGGATTCCAAATCAGACAACCTCGCCTCGAGCGCCTCAAAAAGACAACATTTATTACATTTACCGTTATCACTAAAAGAGGCAGAGGTGTAGCTAAACATCTGACAGAGAGAGCACACCAGAGGAGGAGAGGAAAGAGAGCTAGTAGCCATAGCTAGTGGCTAGCTAGTGGCTGGAGAGCTGGAGAGCCATGCAGGGTTTTGCCACACACTGCAGTTCTATTTTAGACAAGGTAGCACCCCTGAAATGCAATGCCTCTCGGAAGTGGCCCTGCCCCTGGATCAACAAAAATATTTTAAACTTTAGGAGAACATGTCATCAAACCGAGCGCCTTTGGAAATCTACTCAGCTCGAGGTTCATAGGCTACACCTCAAGGATTTGATAAACTCCTTAAATAATATGATTAAGGAGGCAAGATCCAGCTACTTTCAACATCTTATAGCCACTAATAAGAAAAACCCCAAAGTGCTCTTTGACACAATACATTCTCTTGTGTCCCCCGCTGCCCCCACCGCCCCAGTGCTCTGTAAAGCTGATAGCAACAGCTTCCTGTATTTCTTTGTAGACAAGATTAGGGATATAAAAAAACAATATCCCACCATCTTCTGGCTCTATGACCAGAATTGACCCTCCCCCTCAAACATGGTCCTCCTTCAACATGGTGTCAATGGAGGATGTCTCAGCACTTTTAGCTAAAACGAGACCCTCCTCAAATTTAGTAGACATCCTCCCCCCGAAGCTTGTTGTGAATGTGTTTGATACAATTGGACCATGGGTCACCAAACTTTTTAACTTGTCACTCTCAACTGGTCAGTTCCCCAGCTCTTTCAAACATGCCATAATTGAGCCAAAACTGAAGAAAACTAACTTGGACCCCACCGATCTCAAAAACTATAGGCCCATATCAAAGCTTCCTTTCCTAGCCAAACTTCTTGAGAAAGTGGTGTCCAAACAGCTCACTGCCTTTCTGGAGACAAATTTAATCTATGACATGTTTCAGTCTGGGTTCAGACAATGCCGCTCGACTGAAACTGCTTTAGTTAGAGTGGCTAGTGATATCATGATGTTGGCTGATACTGGGAAATCTACGGTCCTGGTCCTGCTGGATCTTTCCTCGGCCTTTGACACGGTGGACCACACCATTATGACAAACAGACTGAGGGACCTGGTGGGGATGACAGGTCCTGTTCTGAAGTGGTTCTCCTCCTACTTGACTGGTAGAAGCTTCAGTGTATCTTCTAATAACATCCGGTCCAACTCAGCCGATTTGCAGTATGGTGTGCCCCAAGGTTCTGTCCTGGGGCCACTACTGTTCCTACTGTAGTAGGCCGCATCATACAGCAGTATAATAACATCTCCTATCATCTCTTTGCAGACGACATCCAGATATACTGCTCGTTCAACAAGTCTGAGCTCCACATACTCAGCTCCTTAACAAACTGTCTGTCCCACATAAAGCAGTGGCTTAATGACAACAGCCTCCAGCTAAACTTTGGCAAAATGGAGACTTTGATCATTGCCCCAGACAGCGACATATCAGGCGTAAAACAACAGCTTGGTGACTTTGGCAGTACAGTTAAAACAAAGCTGAGAAACTTGGGTGTCATCTTTGATAAGGCCATGTCAATGGAACATTACACCAAACAACTGATAAAAAACTGTCACTTCCAACTGCAAAATATCTCCAAGCTCAGGACCATGGTTTCACACAAAGAGCTGGAGATGATCATTCACGCATTTGTCTCCTCACGTTTGGACTACTGTAACAGCCTTTTTACTTGTTTGAACAAAAAGGAGCTGGCTCATCTGCAGTTTGTTCAAAACTCTGCTGCGAGGCTCCTGACACGTGCAAACAGGAGAGACCACATTACACCTGTCCTTAGATCACTCCATTGGCTCCCTGTTCTGTATCGTGTCCACTTTAAGATCTTGGTGCTCACTTTCCGAGCAATTCACGGTCAGGCCCCCGCATATATGGCTGCTCTGATTCAACCCTACAGCTCTACCCCCAGCCTGAGATCCTCAGGACAGCACTTGCTCATGGTTCCCCGCACCCACTTTGCTACCAGAGGTGACAGGTCTTTTAAAGCAGTAGCACCACGCTTGTGGAATGATCTCCCTCTGCACCTTCGAGCCATGGACAGTGTTGTGAGTTTTAAAACCCACCTGAAAACATTCCTGTTTAAACAGGCATTTTAATCCAAGATTGACTGAAGGCTGTTACCACCTGACTGCATAGAGTGTATTTTTTTGTATCTTAGTTCTACTTTAATTCGTATTTTAACTGTATCTTAACTGTATTATTGTATTTCAATTGTATTTTATTGCATTTTAATTTGTATTTTAGTTGTATTTTAATTGTTTTGATTGTTGTTGCACTGTAAAGCACTTTGTGACTTTATATGTCTGTGAAAAGTGCTATATAAATCAAGCTTGCTTACTTACTTACTTAAATGAGCTCCTCAGTGCGTTCAGCGTGTCCCGCATGGGGTGGAACTCGGACTCCAGCAGAGATGACAGCTTAGCCACCATCCTCCTCTCTCCTATCTCCTCTATTGGGTCGAGACTTCGCCCCCAAACAGAGCTGGCTTTTTTGATTAACCTGTTCAGTCTCTTCCTGTCGGCTGCCGTGATGCCGCTGCCCCAGCAGACCACTCCAAATGTGATTGCCACCACCGAATCGTAGAAGGTCTTCAGGAGTGCCCCTCGCACTCCAAAAGACCTGAGTCTCCTCAACAGCCTGTGCTGCCCCTTCTTGTAGAGCGTGCTGGTGTTGTGTGACCAGTCCAATTTATTGTTCAGATGAACACCCAGGTACTTGTAGGATGTCACCATCTCAATGTCTGTTCCCTGGGTGTTTACCAGTGCTGTGGGGGGTTGTCCATGCCTGTGGCAGTCCACCACTACTTCCTTGTTTTTTGGGGGTTTTTTTTGCATTGATCTGGAGGCAGTTCCACAGGCACCAGTCCACAAAGTCCTAGATAAATCCTCTGTACTCTGTGTCATCCCCATTGGAGATGAGGCTGACAATCGCAGAGCCATCAGAGAACTTTTGTAGATGGCAGTGTGGTGTGTTGTGCAAAAAGTCAGCAGTGTAGAGGGTGAACGGGAAGGGAGCCAGAACTGTTCCCTGGCGGGCCCCCATACTGCAGATGATGGTGTCAGACACACAGTCCTGGGTTCTCACAAATTGTGGTAGGTCTGTGAGGCAGTCCAGGATCCACAATGACAGGTGCTGGGCCACCTCTGCACACAGCAGCTTGTCCCTCAGGATCACTGGTTGGATGGTGTTGAAAGCACTGGAGAAATAAAAGCACCAAGGTGCTGGTGCCTCAGTGCCAGAGCCTTGGTGGAGGTATGCGTTCCTCGATCATCACTGAAATGTTATGGGTTCCTCTCTAGCCCAAGGACCACCTCTGGTACAAATTTCATCCAAATCCATCTAGTAGTTTTGGAGTACACACAAGGCCGCCTTAATGAACGGGCTAGGCTGGGCTGAAGCCCAGGGGCCTACGAAGATCTAGGGGTCTATCATGAGCCAATAAAAAAGATCACACTAGCCACGGTTACATGGGCAAAATTTCTTCAATGTGATTACAATTCAGATCAGAACTTTACTGTTTACATGGATCCCGAGCAAAATTCTTTAATACCAAGGATCTATCCTGGGAAAAAGTTCATGCAGAACTGAGTCAAGGAGAGTGAGCTGTAGAGGGGAGCCAACAGGTTAATTCATGACAACCATCCTCCAGTGGAACGCAAGGAGTCTGATTGCAAACGGGCAGGAATTTAAAGGATTTATTCAGAAACTGACAACAAAACCGGATATTATTTGTGTACAGGAGACATGGCTTAAGCCATCACTAGATTTCACTATTAAGGGATATTCTGGAATGCGTAAGGATAGGAAGGATGGGGGTGGTGGGGGTTGTGCAGTTTTTGTTAGACAAGTGGTGAAGTATAGGCAACTGATCACAGTACAAGAGCTGGAAGTAATTGTCATCGAGATATGGACTAAAGAAGGCAGTATGAAAATAATCAATTTCTACAATCCGTGTAAGCAGTTAGTCAAAAGTGAGTTGGACTCAATTCTCCAGGACTGGAGGGGGAGAGTGGTCTGGTGTGGGGATTTCAATGCGCATAGTACATTATGGGGGAAGCACGATGACACTAGCGGAGAGGTTATAGAAGAGATAATGGAGGACAAGGAGTTGGTGTGTTTGAATGACGGTTCGGGCACTAGGGTGAATTTGGCGAGGGGGACAGAATCAGCTATTGATCTCACTTTGATTTCACAAAGCTTGGCTGGCAGGTGCAGGTGGAGAGTGATAAGGGAAGGCACTACAGGAAGTGATCACTACCCAATAGTGGTTGATATTGGAATAGGAAATGACATAGATCAAGAAGGAAGAGACAAGAGGTGGGCATTTGATAAGGCAGATTGGGGAAAATTTATTATTTTAAGTGAGAGGAAACTGAAGGAAGTAAATCTAAATCAGACAGTGGAAGAGATGAATGCAGGAATCACGACAGCCATCATTAAAGCAGCAAAGGAAACCATCCCAAGAAGAGGTAGGGGAAAAAGGAAAAAGCTAGTTCCTTGGTGGACTCCAGAGTGTTATGAAGCAGTTAAGAATCGGAACAAAGCTTTTAAAGTATTAAAAAATGTATTGAATATGGATAACTTGATCAATTATAAACAGGAGCAGGCTAAAGTATGGAGAACTAGAAAAGTACTCGGAGAGCGCAGACCTCCGCCAAGCGGCACAGTTCCCCCCATACAGTGTTTGTATGTACGTTTTCAGATTGCCTGAGCATGAAAAGATATGAGTAGCAATTGGATTCACAATGATTATTTGTTTATTTGACATGGACAGTGCAATAAACAGACAATTAATGAATGACAATCAATGTGATAGTGATAGGATTAGTGGTTCAGTAGTGTAAAACGGGGCTATAAGGGACGGCGGGTTAATAAGGGACACTTTTGTGGGAAATGTTTTAAATGTAATTCTGCTTTTTTTATTTTGAGCAGGATGCTGAGTTTTGTTGTTATTGTCAAATATCAATGAATCCTTCATGAAATCTAGGCGGAAGCAAAATTAAAAAAGCAGAATTACATTTAGGAAAGTGTCCCATATTACCCCGCCGTCCCTTATAGCCCCGTTTTACGGTAGTAAAAGCATTGCCTCCTTGGCGGAGGTAATAAACTGAAGTGTTGGTGTGTCCATCTCCTCCACTGACGGATGCAGATTGGTTAGACAGGTTGCCGTGGGTTTTATATTATATTGGGGTTGCACTCCGCGGCAAAACAGAATTTAGAATCTTCCCCGGCAGAGAGGTCGTTTTTACGCAGCGCCTATAGCTGGGCGGGGAATTTGTGGCAAATAATCGGGTGGCGGACAGGTGGCCGTGTCAAGTTTTGCAGCGTGGCGCAAAAGCAGGCACGCTGGCGGGCCCAGGGCAGCAGTGTTTTCCGCGTGCTTTTGTGCCTAAAACGTTGAAGAACGCGGAGTTTGTGTTGGTCAGACACGACGACCAGCGCAATGTGCGCAGCGCCTATGGCTGGCACAGGCATGCTGGCGGGCCCAGGCCAGCAGTGTTTTCCGCATGCTTTTGTGGCTAAAACGTTGAAGAAGGCGGAGTTTGTGTTGGTCAGACACGACGGCCAGCGCCCTCCATTGCGCCTGCGCACATGTTGAAAATGGCCGTATGTCACAGTGTGGAAAAATGCTTTAAAAAATTCCTGTATGCAGACGGTGATGCGGATCATCCCCAAAATTTAATCAGTTCTTCCTTGTACCATTTCCAACAACGCCTGAAAGTTTCATTGAAATCCGTCCAAAAGTTTTTGAGTTATCTTGCTAACCAACAGACAAACAGACAGACAGACAAACAGACAAACACACAGACAAACCCCGGCAAAAACATTACCTCCTCCTGGCCTTTCGGCCTGGCAGAGGTAATAATTAAACAGACCAAAAAAGAGTTTTGGAGAAAATACTGTGATTCATTGGGAAGAAGTACACCCTTGGAGAAGGTATGGGGAACAATTAAAAGGATGTCTGGGATAAGGAAGGAGCTAAATTATCCAATTACGGAGAACGGGGACAGGTTGATAGTAGATGACAATGAAAAGGCAGAGCATTTAGTTAAAATTTTCAGTAAAATAAGTAGTGCAGATAATTTGAGCTATGTGGAACAAAGTGAAAGAGAGAAGACAAAATTAAATAATGTGGAAGCGTTGCAAGATGAGGCAGAATTTAAGAATGGGCTAAATCAGGAGTTTTCAATGTCTGAATTAAATCATACGTTAAGGAAAGTCTGTAAGACAACTCCAGGAAAAGACCAAGTGACGTATAAAATGATTAAAAACCTGAGTGACGCTGGTAAAAGATATTATTAGAGTTGTACAACAAGGTTTGGGAAGAAGGGATATTGCCTACTTCATGGAAAGAGGCAGTTGGTGTTCCAATATGCAAGCCAGGTAAAAATCCAGGTTTAGGTGAGAGTTACAGACCAATCGCTTTAACATCCCATGTTGGTAAAACTATGGAAAAAATGATTAATGAGAGGTTATCATATTATCTGGAGTCTAGAGAGGCATTAAAAAGTTACCAAAGCGGATTTAGAAAAGGGAGAAGTACTACCGATCCTGCTGTCTGTTTGGAACATGAGATTAGGAAGGCCCAAGTGAATAAGGAAAGTGTGGTTGCTGTGTTTTTGGATGTTGAGAAGGCGTATGACATGATGTGGAAGGAGGGGCTGATTATCAAACTACATAAGCTAGGCATTAGAGGGAGAATGAAAAGATGGATTAAAGTTTTTTTGAGTAACAGGAAAATTTCGGTAAGAATAGGGAAGCAGTATAGCTCAAGCCAAATGATAGAAAATGGAACCCCACAATGAATGAATGAATGAATTTTATTTATTTCGGATAGTACATTACAGGTTAAAAGAAACTGTATAATATAACAACAAGGTCAAATTAGACAAAGACTCCTTCTACTATACAATTCCACGTGAGTTATCCGAAATGGGTGATGGCTGAAGCCGCAGCTTATATTGCCCACCCATATTCCATCCAAGAATTCAAAGGAGAAAAAAGAGAAAACAAGACAAGAGCGATTACAATTTAAAACAAGGCTAAGACAAAATGTGACTGAGAGAAAAAGAAAACTGAGCTAGTCTAAGTTAAGCGGTTACTATTCAAAAACAAATCTAAGACATAGTGTCACAGAGAAAAAAAGAAAAAACTAAGCTACAACACAACACAGGCTGGAAATGTCAATCCTTATGTGAGTTTACATGTCGTCTTGTAAATATGTTTGGAGTATTTCTTCCTTTAGTTTTTGTTTAAATTGTCCAAGCTTTGTACATGATTTTAATTCAGGTCCAAAATCGTTCCATAATCTGACTCCTTGCACTGAAATACAGTGTTGCTTGGTGGTTGTTCTCACTGTAGGCTTTTGAAATATACATGTTCCTCTGAAGTGATATCATTTCTCCCTTGTTTGGAACAACTTTTGGATATTTGCGGGCAGTGATAGATTCTTCACTTTGAACATTATTATTGTGGTTTTAAAGTCAATCAGATCTTTCAACTTGAGAGTTTTTTGTTTAAGAAAAAGTGGGTTTGTTGGTTCCCTGTAAGCTGCTTTGTTGATTATTCTAATAGCTCTCTTTTGAAGCATAAAGAGTGGATATATGTATATATATGGATATACAAGGCAGTACTATTAGTCCCATTTTGTTTTCAGTCATGATCAATGACATTTTTTCTAGAGTTAAGGGTTCTGTTGGTGTCTCTTTGTTTGCAGATGATGGTGCTATGTGGACAAAAGGGAAAAATCTATCATTTTTTGTTAAAAAGATTGATGAACTTGAGGCTTGGGCAGTGGAATGGGGATTTAGGTTTTCGGTGGGAAAAACAAAGGCTGTGGTCTTCACAAGGAAGAGAGTAAACAGTCAAGTTGATCTTAAAATATATGATCAAAACGTAGAAACTGTGGAGTGTTTCAAGTATTTGGGTGTGTGGTTTGATAAGGGTTGTTCCTGGAAGATTCATGTTAAGAAAACTGTGGCAAAATCTAAGAAGGTTTTAAATATTATTAGAAGTTTGAGGGGAAGAGAATGGGGAGCAAGTAGAGGTGCTTTAAAAACATTATATGCGGCATTAGTTAGGTCAGTGTTTAATTATGGGTGTGTTATGTATGGATCAGCGTCAGAAACATTATTGAAAAAATTGGATATAATTCAATACCAAGCTCTGAGGTTATGCTGGGGGCCATAAAAACTACTCCAGTAGCAGCACTCCAGGTGGAGATGGGTGAGATGCCTCTGGAGTTAAGAAGAACTCAAATAGCAGCTACATACTGGGTCAACATCAGAGGATTTAGTGACAGTCACCCAGTACACAGTGTACTGAAACCTTGCCAAGAGAAGGAAAAGAGACAAATGAGAAGCTTTGGATGGACAATAGAGAATAAAGTCAGGGAACTAAGGGTTGCTGATAAAGCAGTATGTCCAACAGTCCCTCTTTCTGCAGAACCACCATGGTGTCTGGAAGAAGTAAAGGTGGATTTTAGACTTTTAACAAATGACAAGAGGATGTCACGATCCGAGCGCCGGTCTTGTCCGCGCTCGGGCCTCGTATAGCTCGCTGCCGGCTTTGACAGCTGTGGGTTATATTCTGGCTTCGCCGGGCTCTTATTGTGAAGGCGCTCGGTGGGGCTTCCGGCTGTCAAGGACGGTCAGCTGTTTGTCATCACTGCTCGTTAGCGCTCGGCTTTATTAGGCAGGCGCTGACGGCAGTCTAGTTGCGGGAGTATCGTCGAACATTCGTTAAATCCTTGTCAAGTCATGGTCAAGCTTGGTCGGCGCACTAACCTCGTCAGACCTTCATGTCAGGTTTGTTCTTATTATGTCACAGTTTAGCTCGTAGTGGCTGGGGTTAGCCCTACGAGCCCCTGTACCTCGTAGTGTGTTTTTGCCCTTAGCGGCTCATAGTGTGGTGTCACATCTTGTCCTGTAAATAAACATCATTGCAAAACTCTCCGGTGATTCTTGGCGTCTTATGGTGATCCGCGAGGATCACCGCATGACAGTATACTCCCGCCAGACGTCTAAAAGGAGACGCCACACCGAGACGCCTTTTTCACCGTGAGTTTATGCTTGAATTGGACTATTGTTCTTCCCTGTCTGGGTGTCCACGCTGGGGAAAATGCTGTCATCCCGGAGACGCGGTCGGCGTCTGGACCGCGAGCTGGCGGACGCTCTGGAGTATGTAGATGGAGCGCTCCTCGCCGCAACTTTTGACGACAACCCCGACAACATGTGCTGGCATCTGGACGTTGCTGAGGATCTCCTGGACAAACTTCCTCTCCTCTACAACGATCACCCGGAGGTGATGACGAGGAGGAATGAACACGCTACGCAGCGCGAGATACTCCGTGGGCTGGAGGAGGAAGAAAGCAGGAAGCAGAGGAGGAGGCATCCTTGCTCCCCGTGTTGGAGTCCCGTTCCTGTCCCGGAACCGGTCCAGGAGTTCATGCCATCTGGGGGCCGACGACGACGTCGGCGCAACGGCCCAAGCAATCCTCAGCAGAATCCCCGGCTGGACCCGCTGCCGGCGAGGCCCCTCTGAGAGCGGCTCCACCTCGTCCTTCCAGAGGGCCCTCTGTCACTATCTAGCGGGGAGAGGGAGGAACAGCGTCCCCTACAGCAGGCACCATCTTTCCTCCAGGAGAAAGGCAAGTGCAAGTTGATTTATTACACCATAATTGTAACCTGCCTTGTCTGACTACTGGGGGCGGAGTTCGGGGTTCGCAGCCCCCCGGGCTCCCTCCACCTGCTGTAGTTATTATAACTAAACCTGCCGCCTCTGTGTCCCCCCCTGTTGAGCGGTCTGCAACGCCAGGCCTATGTCGTCGGATGAGGAGGGGCCCTGCAGTGCTGGTAGCTGAGGAGTACTGGTGGCTGAGGGACGCGGGTCGGCCGCCTGAGGACCTGCTTCGCTGGTACGGCGCCTCGGGTCGGCCACCTGACATGTTACGTGTTCTTCTGGGTGACCTGGTTCGGCCTCCGGGGAAGGGGACTTTCCGGGCCTGGGACTTTGACAAGCCGCCCGGTCATGTTCCGCCTCCCATGACCACCCGCCGGCTGTTGGACGCGGGGTGACCGCCCGAACTGTTCCTGGGGCAGTGGATCTCCGCCGTTCGGCATGAACTGTTGGGGGGGTAGAGGTCACTTTTTTTTGGTGGGGGTTTGATCCAGTAATTGTTCTGGTTTTTTTTTTCCTTGCCATCCTGTGTGCGTGTGTTCTTGTAACTGTTATTTGGGGATCCTTGGCAATTTGTGTCTTATGTCCTGCAGTTGCCTTATTTTGTTCTGTGTGTAGTTAGGTGTGAGCCAGTAATTGTTCTGTTTTTCTGTACATGGTTATTTGAAAGCTCACAAGAATTCACACAGGTGAGAAGCCGTTTTCTTGTGAAACATGTGGACAAAGATTCAATCAGCACGGTCATTTGAAAATTCACACAGGAATTCACTCAGGTGAGAAGCCATTTTCTTGTGAAACATGTGGGCAAGGGTTTAATTTTCTCTTGTCCTGTGCGGTTTTCTGTAATCGTTAGTTGGGCATTTAATTTGATCTGGTATTTTTTGTCATTGCGCTGGGGTTTAGTTTTTTCCCTTGCCTGGTCTTGATTTTGTTCTTATTGCACTGATTCTGGGTTTGGTCTCTCTCTCCCTCCGGACCTACCCCCGGCCGCCCACCCTGGAGGGGGTGAGGGGGGGCATGGTGGTCTATGGGCGTTCTGGAAGCCCAACCTCAGAGGAAGGGCACTGTCACGATCCGAGCGCCGGTCTTGTCCGTGCTCGGGCCTTGTATAGCTCGCTGCCGGCTTTGACAGCTGTGGGTTATATTCTGGCTTCGCCGGGCTCTTATTGTGAAGGCGCTCGGTGGGGCTTCCGGCTGTCAAGGACGGTCAGCTGTTTGTCATCACTGCTTGTTAGCGCTCGGTTTTATTAGGCAGGCGCTGACGGCAGTCTAGTTGCGGGAGTATCGTCGAACATTTGTTAAATCCTTATCAAGTCATGGTCAAGCTTGGTCGGCGCACTAACCTCGTCAGACCTTCATGTCAGGTTTGTTCTTATTATGTCACAGTTTAGCTCGTAGTGGCTGGGGTTAGCCCTACGAGACCCTGTACCTCGTAGTGTGTGTTTTTGCCCTTAGCGGATCATAGTCTGGTGTCACGTCTTGTCCTGTAAATAAACATCATTGCAAAACTCTCCGGTGACTCTTGGCGTCTTATGGTGATCCGCGAGAATCACCGCATGACAGAGGATAAACAAGAATGAGGTCAATAACTATATAGATGGTAACTATACTGACTTTATAAAGATTTATACGGATGCATCTAAATCAACAAAGAACATTGTGGGAATAGCATTCATCATTCCAGAATTAGATGTCATGAAGAAGGAAAGGGTTAGTGATGACTTGGCTGTGTATACTGGGGAGCTTTTGGCAATCTGTTTGGCATTGGGCTGGGTGGAAGAAGAAAAGGCCAGAAAGGTTTTGATAGGGTCTGACTCTAGCAGCGCAATGGAAAGTATTGGCCAAATGCATTCAGAGTCAAGACAGGATTTGGTGATGGAAATTGTACATTCAGTAGGGAGAATCTCAAAGGCAGGTGTGGACATTAGATTCATTTGGATCCCGGCGCACAATGGAGTGGGGGGGGAATGAGCTAGCAGATAAATATGCAAAAAGGGCACCTAGGATGAGTCAAGTTAGTTGGAATGTGAAACATAGTAAACAGAGGTCAAGAGCATTATCAAAACGCAAATTAAAAATAAGTGGCAGGAAGAGTGGGACAAAGGAAGTAAAGGATGGAGCCTGTATGGCATACAAAAGAGAGTAAGGGGAGCTAGAGAAGTTCGCAGGAGTAGGAAGGAGGAGGACATCATATCCAGTTTAAGATTAGGTCACACAGGGCTGAATAGTACATTAGTTATAATGAAAAAAACACAAATGGAAAATGTGATTATTGTGGAAACGATGAAACAGTTGAACATACATTTATGCACTGTCCAAAGTATGAGTTTGCACGGTTAGCATTGGTGGACAGTCTATACAGGAACAAAACCCAGCTCAGTATGAGAGAGATTTTGCAGAGAAGTTCAGGGGATGCGGTCTATAAGGCAGTTTTTTAGGTTTATTAGGCAACAGGACTAATTTCAAGGATATAGGAGAGTTGTGGAGAGTGTGGAAATGATGAGGCCAAGTTACGATCAGACGAAGTTTATTCACACTCTCACATCATCATACACAGAAAGCACTGAATAGCCAAACCAGGTTTCATCCCTTAAAACTCCACATATCATCTCACATCTGCATGACATTTTACCTCCACCATACATTTTCCTTAAACCCCCAGCTCTCTCTTCCTGCCAACTCCCCACGAGGTCCCTGCCTGTTGTTCTCTTGTGTCTAACCACTGCCTTCTGACTGAGACGCTGTCTGCTGACACAACCACAATAAACATTGCTATATCACCAATATGCATCGCCATAATCACCCCCCACCCCAGACAGAGTTTCAGTCGGCACGTCTTTTGGGCTTCAGTCTCCTCCCATATCTGCTGTAACAGGGGTCTCTGTGCCGGCGGGGGGCTGCTGGACGTGGGTCTGACTGCGGGTGGGCCAAGGGGGGGGGGGACTTCGCTCTGCCCGTGTGGCTGTCCTGGTGAATCGTTTGCCTGGGGAGCTCTCAGTGGGGGCCTTCCACGCTGAGGAGTCCGAGCCAGCAGCACTTACTCGTCCGCCACTACAAAGGCGGGCTTAAGTCATATTTTCTCCTCGTCGCCCCCCCAAGTCTAACAAAAAATGCTTGTCCCCCGTTTCCAGCACTCTGAACGGGCCATCATAGGGTGGGCACAATGGTGGGCGGTGGGCATCGTGTCTGACGAACACGAACGCCATGTTCTTCAAAGTTTTTGGCACAAAAGCGCGTGGGAAACAGTGGTGGGCCAGGCTGGGCAGCGTGCCTGTGTCTGCACTACGCTGCAGACGCTGAGACATGCAGCTGTCCAGCGCGGGATTATCTGGCAAAAATTCCCCGGGCAGCCGCAGTGGCTGAGAAAAAACAAGCTCAGCTGGGCAAGCCTCCAAATCCTCTTTTGGTGTGGAACGAAACCCCAATAAAACCCACGGTAACCGGTCAATCCAATTTGCATCCGTCAACAAAGCCCTGAGTGCTGCTTTCAGTGACCTGTGAAAACGCTCGCATAACCCATTTGCCTGTGGGTTGTACGCGGTTGTGCAGTGAATATGCAACACCCAGGCTGCGGGCCATCGCGGACCAAAGTTCAGAAACAAACTGAGGGTCCCTATCGAACGTGATGTCCGACGGGATTCCAAAACGCGCCACCCATGCTGTCAAAAAAATCGCGCGCCACGTCCACGGACGTGGTTGCCGCCAGCGGGACTGCTTCTGGCCAGCATGTACAGTGTCTGTCCACCACTGTCAGAAGGTGCGTGCACCCCTGCGACGACAGGAGGGGGCCCACGAGGTCCATGTGAACATGGTCGAATCTTTTAGCCGGTATCCTAACCAGCTCCAAAGGAGCCTTGGTGTGTCTGTGCACTTTGCCTCGTTGGCACGCTACGCAGGCTGCAGCCCACTCTTTCACTTGTTTGCGCAGGCCTGGCCACACGAATTTTGCTCCCACCATTTTGACTGACGTGCACACTTCTGGGTGCGCCAAAGTGTGAACTGACTCAAACACGCGGCGGCGCCACCCGACCAGGACCACCGGGCGCGGGCGTCCCGTGGAGACGTCACAGATTGGGGGGGGGCTGCCGTCTTGCAGCACTCTGCCCTCCAGCCTTAACCCTGTTGGTCCAGACTGGAGCGTGCGCACGTCCGTATCGCTAATCTGCTCTGCGGCCATGGCTGTATAATCTATCCCTACACAGACCGGGGCCACTACCGCGCGCGACAGGCAGTCCGCCACCACATTCAGTTTACCCGACACATGCTGAATATTGGTCGTAAACTCCAAGATAGCGGCCAGCTGTCTCTGCTGCTGGCCTGACCATGGTTCCGAAACCTTGACCATCGCAAACGTTAGCGGCTTGTGGTCCACGAACGCAGTGAAGCTGCGCCCTTCCAGCCAGAACTGGAAGTGGCGTATGGCCAGGTGGAGAGCCAGCAACTCTCTGTCGAACGCGCTGTATTTACGCTCACTGTCGCGCAAAGCCCTGCTGAAAAAAGCGAGCGGCTGTCAAGAACTGGCGACACGTTGCTCCACGACGGCCCCTATGGCCACGTCCGAGGCGTCGGTAGTGAGCGCTATCCGGGCTGCCGGGTCTGGGTGCGCCAACAGTGCGACGTTTGCCAGAGCTGCTTTCACCTCAGAGAATGCCTGCTCTCGCTCCAGAGTCCATTCGACTCCATCCGCGGGTTTCTGTTTCTTGAGCGCGGCGTACAGTGGCTGCATGAGCTGATCTGCGCGGGGGAGGAAACGGTTATAAAAGTTAACCATCCCCAAAAATTCCTGCAGCGCCCTGACCGTCTGAGGCCGGGGGAAGTTCACCACAGTATGCATTTTGTCGGGCAAGGGTATCGCTCCCTCCGGTGAGACGCGGTGCCTCAAAAAATCAATCCCTGTCACGCCGAACTGGCACTTCGCCAGGTTGATTATTAACCCATGTTCCTCCAACCTCTGGAAAACCGTCCTAAGGTGGGTTACGCGTTCGTCTTCAGACGCGCTGGCTACCAGGATATCATCCAGGTAGATGAACACAAACGGGAGATCACGCAGCACCGCGTCCATCATGCGCTGGAACATCTGTGCCGCTCCTTTTAATCCGAAAGGCATGCGCAGAAACTCGAACAAGCTGAACGGAGTTACTACCACTGTTTTGGGTATGTCCTCCTCGCGCACTGGGACCTGGTGGTAACTGCGGACCAGGTCTATTTTAGAAAAAAATGTGCTCTCCGGCAAGGTGAATGGAAAAATCCTGAATGTGGGGAATCGGGTAGTGGTCATGTGCTGTGGCGTTATTCAACCTGCGGAAATCCCCGCACGGTCGCCACGATCCCTCAGCCTTAGGAACCATGTGTAGCGGGGATGCCCATGGGCTGTTCGATCGCCTGATGATGCCCAACCTTTCCAGGTTGGCAAACTCCTCGCGTGCTATGGCCAGTTTAGCTGCGTCCAAGCGCCGAGGTCGTGCGAAAACAGGCGGCCCGGTGGTGGTGATAAAGTGCTCCACCCCGTGTTTAGCGACCGTGAGTGCTGGGAACTGAGTGTGTGGAACTTACGCCTGGAGCTGTGACGTTGGCTTGTGTTACTGGCCCGGCCCCTCGAGCTGTACAGGGGAGAGAGTCAAAGGACAGTGCATTAACCAGGCGCCTGTTAGTAACATCAACTAATAAACCATGCGCACACAGAAAATCAGCTCCCAGGATCGGGAAACTCAGTGCTGCTATGACAAAAGTCCACTCGTGTGTACGGCCGTGTAGAGATAAAGCCAGTGTTCTCTCACCAAAGGTCTTAATGTCTGAGCCGTTTACTGCTACCAGCCCGGGGCCGCTGGGTCCTGCCAGCCGGTCAGCATAGGTCAGCAGGATGATGCTCTTATGGGCTCCGGTGTCTACAAGGAAACGCCTCCCTGAGCCCGAGTCCATCACGTAGAGCAGCTTGTTCTCTTCACCG
This sequence comes from Pholidichthys leucotaenia, assembly GCA_020510985.1. Lineage (NCBI taxonomy): Eukaryota > Metazoa > Chordata > Actinopteri > Cichliformes > Pholidichthyidae > Pholidichthys > Pholidichthys leucotaenia. Next base: position 31,924,858 of record CM035842.1, on the reverse strand, counting down.
GCGGTCGCAGCTGCTACCAACTGCCGGCTCTGGCATTTCCCGAGCGCTTGAATTGACACAGTGGCGTACATCTGCGTGCGTTCCCTCCAAAACGGCGGTGGTAGAAGCAGAGCGTGTCTCCCTGGCGCTCCTTGGCCCCCGCTGCCGCTACCATCGGTGGCTCCTCACCTCCTCTGGTCGTCTCACTGGGTTCCGACGCCGCTGCATTCACCGTGAGCGCTCTGGTGGTGAGGATGATCCGGTCTGCCTCCTGGGCTAGCGCACGGTAGTCACGCGCGGCCAGCAGCGGCGAATTGGCCAGGACTGCTCTCGCCTCTGTTGGAAGGTTCTGGAGGAAAAGGTGGGCAAACAGAAAATGCCCGTCGTCCGTGCCCATTAACGCCAACATCTTCTCCATCAGATCGACGGCCGAACCATCTCCTAACTCGGAACGCCTCAGGAGCCTCTCTGCTCTCTCACAGTCCGAGAGTGTGTCGCGCCGAATCAGCACAGCTTTGAGAGCCTCATATCTGCCGTGGGCTGGGGGCTGGTCGAGCAGGCTCGCTACCTGCTGAGCTGTGCGAGCGTCCAGCGCTGCAACCACATGGAAAAACTTCGTGTCGTCTGTCGTTATTCCCCGGAGGGCGAACTGGGCCTCGGTGTGGTGGAACCAAGAGCGCGGGTTGTGCTGCCAAAAGTCCGGTAGCTTGACTGCAACAGCACACGCGTTGCTGGGGGTTCCCGTCCGGGCCGTCTGTGGGATGTCTGCCGCGTTGCTGGGGCTTCCCGTCCGGGCCGACTCTGGGGTTCTTGCCTCGTGTTCCATAATACGTCCAGGGTCACCAGTGTGGAGAGTGTAGAAATGATGAGGCCAAGTTACGATCAGACGAAGTTTATTCACACTCTCACATCATCATACACAGAAAGCACCGAATAGCCAAACAAGGTTTCATCCCTTAAAACTCCACAGATCATCTCACATCTGCATGACATTTCACCTCCACCATACATTTTCCTTAAACCCCCAGCTCTCTCTTCCTGCCAACTCCCCATGAGGTCCCTGCCTATTGTTCTCTTGTGTCTAACCACTGCCTCCTGACTGAGACGCTGTCTGCTGACACAACCACAATATACATTGCTATATCACCAATATGCATCGCCGTAGAGTAATGCCATTTCAAATCACACTCCATTCCAGAAGGTGGCGGTAATGCACCTTCAAGCTGTTTGCCAACCGCCATAAAATATCAGAAGAAGAAGAAGAAGAAGATCACCAGATCCTGCTGAAAGAGAGCAGGCCAGTGGAGAAGGCAAGCTGAGAGATGGAGACCAGCACAAGAAAAGTCAGGTCACTTTGAAAGGCCATCATTGCTTACATCAGACGGTTGTGCGTGGGACAGTAGACTCAGAGCTTGGTAAAAAGTAGTCTGGATCAAACATGCTGCTTAAACAGACTGTGTAACCTCACATTGATGTCCATAGAGTATGGCGTTATTAGTCAGCTGGACTTAAAAGACAAAATGAAGGATTTTTCATTAAAAAAGACCAGAAAAAAGCACTTTACAAAAAAGGTAAGACATGCTATTTGTAGCTTTCTAGTCACCTGTGCAGGTTTTTGATTACCTGTGCCAAGGAGGTAATGTGATCGGGGTGGTCTGTTTGTTTTTCTGTTTATTAGCAGGATTACGCAAAAACTACTGTATGGATTTTGATGAGATTTTCATCAGAAGTAGCCCTTGGGCCAAGAATGAACCAGTTAAATGCTGGTGATGATTTGAGAGGGCATACCTCTACCAAGGACCTTGTTTGTATTTTTGCAGCAGGATTACACAAAAACTACTGGACGGATTTGGATGAAATTTTCATCAGAGGCAGTCCTTGGGCTAGAGAGGAACCCATTACATTTTGGTGATGATTGGCGAACACATACATCCACCAAGGCTCTTCTCACAGTGTGTTAACAAGAATCCTCCAAAACTACTGGATAGACGATGATGCAATCTTCACCAGAACTAGTTCGTGGCCTACACACGAACCCATTACATTTTAGAGGTGATCCATGAGGGACAGAAGGAGCCTTGGCGGAGGTATGCACTCTCTATGTGCTTTTCTAGTTGCTGCTGTTGTGCATTGTTTGAATCAGGAATACTTGACTGATATAACTTTGTGTTCTGCTGTCAGCATTAGACTGTAATTGTTGATCAGTGTCATCCTCGGATACCTGGTGTTGTTTAGGCCACGGTGCTGTGTGTCTGTGTCTGAGACAGAAAGATCAAGAGATTAGACTAATTTGTGTTTATGCTGAAGGCAGTAGTATCTGACACTGTAAAAATGAAAATCTTAGTAAGATAAAATATCCTAAATGAAGGTTATTTGTTTTTCTCTCACAAGATAATTTTGTGTAGTGAAATTAAGGGTTTTTATAGGAATTTTAATGTTGGTACTGTGGGACACATAAGGGGTTTCATAGACTTCATATGTATATTACTGTTGCTTCACGTCTCAGAATGAACAATAGGACGGAGTCTCCGGGAGATAACAGGAGGACGCGAAAAGTGACCTTCATTCATTCATTCATCTTCTTCCGCTTAATCCTTTTCGGGTCACGGGGGGGCTGGAGCCTATCCCAGCATCTTTGGGCGAGAGGCAGGGTACACCCTGGACAGATCGCCAGTCCGGACCTTGAGGGATTTCCTGACCACCAGTGACTTTAGGTGGTGGGGAGAAGACCTGGAAGAAGAAGTATTGTGTCTTGGGATTAAAAGACGATGTGACTCTGTGCTTTGATGTCCTAGGTATAAGAGGGACAGACATGGGGGGGATGCTTCCTCTTTTTCTGTTTGGATGATGTTGGAGACAAGTGAATAAATCTGATTTGAGAAATAAACTTAGCCTCATCTTTTCACGCTCTCCACAGTACAAGTATTAATGTCTTTCATTACACTCAATTCCTCGTTAGGGCACCAGTCCAAAAGGACAAATTTATTAACAATTCTTTATTTGTAACAATTATGAATCAGTCTCAAAATAAACCATTTGAATTCTTGTCTCGGATGATCAAGAAGATGGACATGAAACCAAACAATAACTCCCATATGTCTTTCAATGGTTTAATAAGAAATGTCAGAATAGGTTAACATATTTGGAAAACTTTAAAACAGAGAATTCACATGTATCATGGGCATCATAGACTGTTACTTATGAATCAAGCATTTGTGGAACCCAAATGAAGCATAGTTTAATTTGTCAGCATATTGGAAATTGGAAAACCATAAAATAGCATTGGTTAGGAAAAGTGGATGCAATTTTATGAAGAAAATGCGCATTAACTTTATAAAAATTTCGAAAATTTGCTTTACTCTGAAAAAGAATGTAAATTAATGAAAGATGACATGCATTTTGAGATTCTGATGGGGGTTTGCATAAATTAGGTTAAGAGAACTTATACCAGGAATATTCTGAAGAATTAAGGTAAATTAACCACAGACCGTCAGCCAGGCAGAATCATTGCATCCCAGTGGGTAGCAGGCGGGTCCACTGGATTCTGTTTCACTGGACCAGTGTGGGTCTGTGGGGAGGCTGGCAGGCAGGCTCCTCACCAGTTATGGCTTGCTCCCAGGATCACAATGGCTGGTCTCCAGCAAGCTGGGCGAGGTCTTCTCACTGAAGAAGGAATTGGTTTATGGTGCAAAGTTCCATCAGAGAGTCAAAATGAAATAGAACACGCCACAGACCTGCTTCTTCTGATGTTTGTGGCTTAAATGAGTTGGTTTAAGCTTAGAAAAATTCAAACAAAATCTTTTTGTATGAAAATTAAAGAAAAGATTAAAATAAGAAAAGTGAATTTTAAAGAAAAGAAAAAAATGTTCTCAGAACATGACAGGCTCTGGGCCTACTTAAAAGATGATGAAAAAATGGGAGAGCAGAAGGGGCTCCTCACAGCTTTGGCCAACACCCCAGAGCAGACTAAACAAAGAGCAATAAAAATCAAGTTTTATCGGGTGTTGTCTTGGTTGTCCATCGATCCGATGATGACCGTCACTCATGTGTTAAGTCTTCTTCTTGCGTGAGCATGGAGATGGCTGTTTAGGCCGATCCTCGATCGGCAGCCACGGCTGCAGTAGGGGCAAGGAAACTGCCCAGGTAATAACGCCTTTCTTCATGCCCGTGCTTCAGCTACATCAGCTCGCCTCTTCTCTTCAAAGTAGTCTCGTGCCTGGGTAGTGAGGGCGCGCCAGCCTGGCCTGTCCATAGCCCACAGCTCTAATTGTTTGGGAAGGATGCCAGTGTGTCTGATGTTGAGCTTCACACAGTCTTTGAATCTTTTGCGTGGTCTGCCTTGGTTCCGCTTCCCAGAGCAGAGTTTGCCGTACATGAGCTGCTTGGGCAGCCTGTGGCCATCCATCTGGATCACATGACCAACCCATCGGAGCTGGACTTTCAGAATCATGGCCTCGATGCTGGTCATCTCAGCTCTGTCCAGGACCTCAAGGTTTGTGACCCAGTCTTGCCAGTGAATGTTCATGATCATCCATAGACTTCTTATGTGGAACGTCTCCATCTGCTTCAGGTGTTTTTTGTACACGGTCCATGTCTTACATCCGTCGAGAAGGCTGCTGAGGACAACGGCCCTGTACACTTTGAGCTTCGTGGACAGCTGGATGTTGTGCTGGTTCAGATCGTGAGCTCGGAGGCGACCGAGAGCTTGACTGGCCTTGCAGATTCTGGCGTTGATCTCCTTATCCAGGCTGCCATCATTGCTGATGGTGCTGCCGAGGTATTTAAAGTCATCTACCGTCTTCAGTTGGGTACCCTTGATGGAGATAGAGGGGGGAGGGACGGTGGAGGCGGGTGCTAGTTGGAACAGTACCTCTCTCTTGCCGAGGCTGATGGTAAGACCAAAAAGGTGGGAGGCTTCTGCAAACTTATTCACGATGATCTGGAGATCAAACTCCGTGTGGACCATGAGGGCACAGTCATCAGTGAAAAGCGCTTCCAGGACAATCTTTTCTGCAGCCTTGGTCTTAGCCTTCAGTCGGCAGAGGTTGAACAGTGAGCCATCAAGTCTGTATCACAGGTATACCCCAAGGTCCAAGTCCCTGAAGGCATGGTTGAGGACGCAAGAGAAAAAGAGGTTGAAGAAGACCGGGGCCAACACACACAAGGAAAACCTGTGCGGGAAAGTTTTTTTAAAAGTGGGAAAGTCAATGCACAGGAGCAATCCCACTCTCTCGGCCTCAAAAGCCAGGATCTGGTGGTACGAAAAGAGCCATCACGACCAGGGACTTCCTTGGCTGCAGTGGATGACCACGACGTCTATAGTGCCTTGCCATGCCCTTGCGTTCCACAATGCCTGCTGTCGCCGCCTTCATGACTGTTGGGACAAAAGATGACCTCATCCGCTCAATCCGCCGACTACAGTCTTCACATACTTGGGTAGGCATACCCTGTTTAACTCACCAGAGAGTTTGAAGCCTGACCGGCTACTCTCACCAGGTTCAGCCCGCCTGCCAAAGTGGTTTACCGGGGTGTGGCTGCTGCGCATGCTACAGCTTCGAGGAGCTACAGGTGAGAGTTGGGTGCCAGGTGGGAACCAATGTAGAATGAGCTGCCCTAAAAAGGACATGACAAGCACCCTCTACAGAGGTACTATCCCTCCCCAGACACCCCAGACAGTTTAGGGTAGTCCTAAACTTCAGGAAACCTGAGCTGGCCCAATTATATTTGAGCTTTGTTCAACAAAAGTAATAAACTCGACCTAAAAGAGGAGATGAAGATAGGTGTCAGAAGCCCATTGGTCACTTAAAGTTCCTGAGGTGTGGGGGTCTTCCCCAGAGCAGAGATAGAGATATTTGATATGAAGAGTGAGACCCTCCTTAAAGTATGTGTGCTGAATAAAGCATAACTTCTTTAGACTTTAGTGACTAAGATATTCTACTTGATAATAGGAACACACAATGTCTCTACACTGTAACTAATTAATTTGTGATAGCATGCATGCAAACATTAATTTCTTCTTGAAAATAGACCAACACATATCAAAATCATATCAATAAAGCATTTGAAACCACATTGTCCGTCCCAGAGTTCAATCCTCGTTCTTCAGGAGCAGGTACTGTCTTGAGAGAAAAAATATGAATTAGTTCATTTGTTCATAAGGCATATATTCAACTGAAAAGAGAGAATTAAATATTCCTAATTCGTCCACAAGATGACACTGTGAAACTGGTTGTTTATTGGAGAGTCTTGGCTTCCCCATCTGGTTTATGTCACTCATAAATCTGTCAGTTAGAACATTCCTTTGCCAAAGAGTCTTGGAGAAAGGGATTAACTTCCACTTTATGGCCGATGGATAGGGTTACAACTCTGTTCCTTGGATGAGAGCAGCAATTCAGCCAGATCTAGCAATTGAAACAATTTTTCTTCAGCATAGAATGATTTTAATAAATTGGAACTCAAGGTCACACTACATTTGACAAGACAAGAATTTCTTTTTGTTGTGCAGTTTTCTGTAAGATTTTACTTGCTTTAAGATAGTTTTTACTTGTTTTAAGAAATTTAATCTTACTTTGTTGGCAGATTTTTTTTTCTCTAATTTTAACTAAAATTATCTATTGCCAGAATTTTTTGCTTATTTTAAGTAAAATTATCTGCCAACAGAGCAAGAAAATTTGACTTATCAAATTGCTTTAAACAAGTTAAAACTATCTGAAAGCATGTAAAATTTTCTCACACATAAACTGCACAGCAAGAATAAGTATCTTGTCAGACAAAAAAAAACCAAGCATAAACAGCCTTAATTTATTTAATTTTACTTATATTTGACTTTTTGCAGTGTAGTTGTGTTTTCTAGCTCACAGTTGCATTATTTCTCAAAGAGAAACAAAAATGAGGCCGTAGTGGCTCAGGAGGTACAACAGGTCGCCCAATAACCGGAAGGTCGGCAGTTTTAATCCTGCTCCCCCCACCCTGCTGTTGTGTCCTTGGGCAAGACACTTTACCTACCTTGCCTTCAGTGTGTTCATGGTTCATGACACTGGTATGTAAATGTTCAGTTGGCATGGATTGGCAGCCACATTTTTGTCAGTCTGCCCCAGGGCAGCTGTGGCTACAGAAGTAGCTTACCACTATCATTGTCTGTGGAGTGAATGAATAACTGACTCATTGTAAAGTGTTGGGTGTCATGAAAAGTGCTATATAAATACAATCCATTATTAAAAACATAGCTATTACATATTTTTAAACTGAGATTCTGTTGGGGGGTGGGGGGGGGGGGTGGCTACAAAACCTCTCAACCCAAGGGCCTAATGGCAAGTTAAGGTGGCCCTGCATACCGCTGAACCAGGTGATAACAGGGATGGCTATTAGGGTGACTAAGCTCTGAAGAAAATAACAATATAAGCTGCACTTACAGCCAGCATCCTGGTACCAATGTTTGCTCGTGGGCTAATTGCTCAGGGACTAATAGGCTACCTTTAGCCTTTAGCTGGCTGTGCAAGCCACAAGCCAGTACAGGTGATCAGCCACAGAATCACCACGAAGCCTCTGGCTACCTGCAATCAAAATGTCCCAGGACCAGATGCTGCTGGCTCTCATGCCCAGCAACCCCACCGTCCTCCGTGGAGCTGCTCTGCTCTCGCAGGTAGCGCAGTCACTCCAGCTTTCAGCTGGCTGTGAGAACAGAGTGGAGTCACACAGAGCCACACTGCCTTTTGAGATCCCTTGGCTCGGTAGCTCACCTCGCGTTTGGGTGATCGTCTTGTACTGATAGGTGTTACCACAAGGTGGCAGTACGATCACATGAGATAGCAGGTAGATTCAGGAAGTGGTAAAACATGTGAACCGGAAGGGATAATAAAAAGACAGCACGTCTTGCTAGCATGGTGATTAAGACTAAGTGTCTTTGTTATAAGTAAATAACAAACATTACATGGTACCAGGACGGGTAAACTTTGTCAGGAGTGACACAAAATAATGATGGATGCATTGAAACCGCTAGGGACGTTGAAACTGACTGGAAACGTGGATGCAAATTGGAAGGCTTTCAAGCAGCAATTTCTGCTGTATCTTTCGGCTGTTGGAGTGGATAGACGAGCAGATGAGAGAAAAATAGCCATGCTGCTAACTGTCGCCGGCAAAGAAGCCATAGAAGTCTTCAATACTTTTGTGTTTGCTCAGCTAGAGGACAAAGACAAGTTTGAAGAAGTCCTAAAAAAGTTTGATGAGCACTGTCTGTCAAAGAAAAATGAAACTTATGAAAGGTATGTCTTCTGCCCACGTATGCAGCACCAAGAAGAAACATTTGATAACTTTCTGATAGACCTTAAACTAAAAGCTCAGTCTTGCAATTTTGGTGATCTCAGAGACTCTATGATAAGGGATCAGATAGTGTTTGGAACAAAAGATAAGAAGCTCCGAGAGAAACTACTGAGAGAAACAGAGCTCACGTTGGAAAGTGCCATAAAAATATGTCAAACCAGTGAGCTAGTGTAACGGATGCCAACTAGCACTGTTCGGCGTAGAACGTTAGTAAACCTCCCTCCCGAAAAGCCTCATACAGTATCGGTAGCGCTGAGCTATCGGTCGGACCTCTAGCTCAGCGCGATCGTGCTGTGTCTCCCATGCTCGAACTGTGTAGTTGACTGGTAGGTCGCGGGTTCGTGTCCCGAGTGGGGCGAACTGCGCAGGATGATCTCAGTCACACTAGCACGCCAACTTGTACTGACTTTTGATGAGCCTGTTTTGGGAGCAGTGAGCCAAGGTGAAGAGAAAGTCCATGCTTTGTCCGTGAAAGGGAGACAGCGGGGCAGAATTAAAAGCAATGAAAAAGAGGTATATTCCTGTAAGAAATGCGGTGAAAAGCACAAACAGAGACAATGTCCTGCTTATGGAAAACATGCGCAAAGTGCAAAGGAAAAAACCATTATGCAAAAATGTGTCACACTAGAGACATTAAAAAAGGACAAGTGCACACAGTGGCAGAAATGGATGACAGTGATAACCTAAGTGAAACATTTTTCATCAAGATGGTGTCATGCAGTAACAATGATGACAGCGCACAACTCACGCAGACTGGAGGCACTGGTCAGACAGTGAGTGCAGTCAAAAGTGATAAGTGGATTGCACCACTGTGGGTAAATGGGACAATTGTGCCATTCAGGATTGACACAGCAGCTAAAGCTAACCTAATAAATGAGAATGATGTCAATGCACTGAAAATAAAGCCTAAAATAATCACCAGCAAGACCGCAACACTGACTGCATACAGTGGTCAGCCAATTGAGACATTAGGAGGATGTAAACTTACTGTGAAAGTGAAAGGCAAGCAGCACAGCCTGTTGTTTGTCATTGTACCTAATGGACATGAATCACTCCTAGGGGATAAAGCATCGGAGGACCTAGGTTTGGTTAAGAGGATCTACCAGATAAACAGTGAAAACATAAAGATGGACAATCATTGCCAAGAAATACAACACGTGCAATATGAAGGAGCTGCACACATTGTAAAACAGTTCCCCTCTGTCTTCAAAGGACATGGAACATTAAAATACACCTACAAGATTCAGCTCAAGAGTGATGCCAAGCCTGTAGTGCACACCCCATGGAGAGTGCCAGCAGCACTTAGAGCTGGCTTGAAAAAAGAGCTGGATGGAATGACACAACTGGGTGTTATTGAGCGAGTGGAGGAGCCCACTGATTGGGTGAATTCCATCACATGTACCAAGAAACAGAATGGAGAGTTATGAGTTTGTCTTGATCCTAAGGATTTGAATGAGAATATTAAAAGAGAACACTACCCAATCCCAACACAAGATGAGATAACCAGTGAAATGACAGGTGCTAAATATTTTAGCAAGCTGGATGCCTCACAGTGATTTTGGCAGCTGAAGCTGGATCCAGAAAGTAGCAGGTACTGCACCTTCAACACACCATTTGGGCGGTACTGTTTTCTGAGGCTTCCGTTTGGTATTATCTCAGCTCCAGAGATTTTCCACAGGGCTATGGGGTCCATAATTGAGGGTCTAGAGGGCACAAGAGTGTACATTGATGATTTGGTGGTCTGGGGAGCGACGCCAGCAACATGATGAAAGACTAAAAAAAACTCCTTAACAGGGTTCAGGACAGTGGACTAATACTGAATAGAAAAAAATGTCAGTTTGGTGTCACAGAAATTACCTTTTTGGGAGACAAACTTTCAGGTGAAGCGGTTGAGCCTGATCAGTCAAAAGTGCAGGCTATACTGGACATGCCTACTCCCACTGATAAAAATGGAGTCCTGAGAGTCATGGGAATGATCAACTTCCTTGGAAAATTCATTCCTCATCTTTCTTCCAAAACAGCATGCTTGAGAGTTGCTCCAACATAACAAGGAATTTGAGTGGTCAAAACGACATGAAAAAGAATGGAATAAGCTAAAGGAAATTCTAACCACAGAGCCTGTCCTCTGTCATCACCCGCAGCTCACGGGCATCCACCTCAGCTGCGCGCACACCTGCTCCTCGTTAGTGCGCAGCTATTTATTCCATCTTGTCCTGAGCTGCAGCCTGGAGCCGTCTGTCTCCCTGCGTACTCAAACTCTCAGCAGCATCCTATCCTCCAGGCCTGCTGACTCCTCATCACGGCATGTAAGCTGTCCATTATTACCTTACCTTTTCCTGTCAGCCTTCCCCTGTGCACAGGTGGATCTCCCAGCGGTGGACACTCTCCCCTTCGTCTCGCCGCTCCTCTGCCTCGCCGCTTCATCCCGAACGCACAGCAGGACGCTGTCTCCCAGGCTTGGGACCTTGCCAACGCCAGCCACCGCAGTACTACAAGTAAGCACAGAACTTTGTCACTCTCCTGTGTGGTTGCCCAGCTAACCCCTGTTCTCCTCTCACTCATAGGGTTGCCTGGCCGCACGGCGTGCTGCTCTGTCCTGACCTGCATCCTCCACCCACAGTACATACTTATCCCTCACACACGCATTCATACATGTCACACTGTTGGTTAATAAAGCTTTCAAATCTGCCTGAGCCTGCGTGCGTTGTTTCCTTGGCCGAATAATATGTCATCCTCACATTCTTTGACCCCTCAAAACCAACAAAGATCTCCACTGATGCCTCAAAGGATGGTTTGGGAGCTGTTCTGCTTCAAGCTACAGGGGATAAATGGCAGCCAGTAGCATACGCGTTGAGATCAGTGACAGAGACGGAAAAACGCTATACCCAAATTGAAAAAGAGACTCTGGGTTTAGTGTTTGGGTGTAGTAAGTTTCACAGTTATGTCTATGGTTTGCCAACCTTTACTGCAGAGACTGATCACAAACCACTGGTGTCAATTGTAAAGAAAAACCTCAATGACATGTCTCCGAGAATACAGCGCATGATGATGAAACTCCAGCGATATGACTTTGAGCTAATCTACACGCCAGGCAAATATATAGTGCTAGCGGATGCTTTGTCATGGGCACCTGTATCAAGCAGCTGCACAGAGTCCATCTCCACAACAGATGATGTGGAAACTCATGTCAACATGGTGACAGCTTCACTCCCTGCATCAGATGTGATGCTAGAGCAAATTGCACAGGAAACGGCAAAGGACCCTGTGCTGCAAAAGGTTGTCCAGCAGGTTCATGGAGGTTGGGCAAAGGGAAGCTGCCCACAGTACTACCCATTGAGAACAGATCTGAGTGTGGCAAATGGCCTTGTGCTGAGACAGAACAGGATTGTTATTCCTCAGTCTATGCACCAGGACATGCTGCATCGTATCCATGAAGGGCATCTTGGAATAGAAAAATGCAAAAGGAGAGCCAGAGAAGCAGTTTATTGGCCAGGTATCAATATGGATATCGAGAACATGATAGGGAAATGTAACACATGTCTCACACACCACTACAAACAGACAAAAGAGCCAGTGCTGATTGCAGAGCAACCAACTGCACCATGGCAAAAAGTGGGCACTGATCTCTTCCATTTGCATGGCAAGGACTATGTCTTAGTCATAGACTATTATTCAAACTACCCTGAGGTAGCCCAGCTCACTAGTACATCAGCACAGTCTGTCATCACACACATAAAAAGCTTCTTTTCTAGACATGGAATCCCACAGTGTGTGGTTAGTGACAATGGCCCCCAGTACAACTGTGCAGAATTCAGGGAGTTTGCCAAGCAGTATGGATTTCATCACACTACATCTAGCCCACTGCGTCCCCAGGCTAACGGACAAGCCGAAAAAGGAGTCCAAATTGTAAAAAGACTTTTGAAAAAAGCAAGAGATAACAATACTGACCCATATCTTGCTTTGCTAAGTTACAGGACAGCAGCACTAGAGTGTGGTGCATCACCAGCAGAGCTGCTAATGCGTCGTAGGCTGCACACCACTTTACCACATATTATCACAGAGAAAGACAAGGACAACAACAGAGAATTGACTAACAAGAGGAAGAAACTGAAACTCAAACAGAAAATGAACTATGACAGATCAGCAAGGAGACTGGAACCTCTTTATGAAAGGGACATTGTGAGAATTGAGGATCCTAATGCTTGGACCAGAAAGGCAACAGTTCTCAGTGAGGTGGGTCCCAGATCCTATACGGTGAGAACAGAGGAGGGACAAGTGTTCAGAAGAAACAGGAAGGAGGGACTTCCGGTCTGGACGCCATGGTGATAGCAACCTAACACTGAAACTCCCAGACCCAATCCAAGGAAAACATCCTCAAAATCAGACCTAACGGATTTTTGGAAGATTAAAAATCAAAAGACAATAACACCATGCCTAACCAAAAGCAGAAGAAACTGACATTCCCCAGGTCAGGACACGCAGCGGCCGCAGAATCTGAACCGGAGGACCTCCGTTCAGAAGACGAGGACCTGGTCCTAGCTAACAAAAGGATTAGCTTGAAATCGCTATTTGACGAATTACGACGATTTCGGGCCGAATTTCTTGAATTCAGAGAGGATCTAAAAAGGACGAACAGCAGAATGGACCAGGCCGAAAACCGAATCTTGGAAGCTGAAGAAAGAGTAAAAGTGCTTGAAGATTCTGTGCTGGATTTACACAGAAAACAGTCAAGGCTGGAGGCTAAGCTAACCGACCAAGAAGGAAGACAGAGACGAGATAACATCAGAATTCACGGTCTGAAAGAAGGAGCTGAAGATAGTTTCAACACAGTGGCGGAATGCGTGGAATCCTTATTGAGAGAGAAGTTGGATATTCCACAAACCACCGATTTGAAGATAGAAAAGGCCCATCGTACATTAGCCGCAAAGCCAGCGCCGGAAGCGCCCCCACGTTCTGTGGTGGTGAGATTCGCCAATTTCAAAATAAAACAAGAGGTTGTAAGACGGGCTTGGCAGAAAAAAGGATTTATGCATCATGAGAGAAAAGTCTTCGTGGAGCACGATTACGCCCCTGAGGTTCTTAAAAAGCGACGGGAATATAACGACGCCAAAAAGGTTCTACGGGAACAGAATCTACGCTTTCAGACGCCATTTCCGGCGAAGCTAAGGGTCTTTTACGGTGAAGAGTCATGTCTTTATAATTCAGCGGAAGAAGCAACAATTGACATGGCAAGAAGAGGGCTCCCGGTAACGGTGTTTAAACCCGCAGCGAATCTGAGCGAAAAGATCAGAGCTCAAACGTGGTCCACTCAGAGACCTTCAAAAACCACGGGCCAGCAGCGGGAAATCCAGCCCCAGAGCTACAAAGATAAGCTTTCCAGTTCCAGGAAGGAATAGCGACCTTTTTGTTTTTTTTTTTTTCTTTTCAGTCACTCTGCACTTCCACCCCCCCTCCTACAAGGTAACAAACATTAAAGGAGATGCAGAATCAGCATGTGGTAAAACCTTTCATGGAGCAGTTATAGCATTAGAAACAAATGTCTTCTTAATTTAAAGGGGAAAAAAAAAATCATGTTAAAATAGAAACGTAACAATGACCCACATGTTCTCTCCACACTAACAAATACTGTATTAGAGTGAATGTTTGCTGTGATGGGGGCGGGAGGGTGCACACAATCTCATAGGGTATAGGCATAAAAAAAAAAAAAAAATCATTACAAATTCGGATTGGGATCTGAAATTCACGTTAAAAACATGGGACAACTTACAGGGGTAAGAGAGGGCCCTCAACACGTAACAGAGTTTGAGGAATTTCCCTCAGAGCCTACACTCCATCAGGGCTCTTACAGGGTCTTTAAAGAGACCCCAGCTCAGGAAGTTTTTTTGACAGTTTTTTGTTTTAAAGTTTCGTACACTATGTTCTTAATGTTTTTTATGTTCTTAATGTTCTTTCAGTTTCTGAGTAGCAAAAAAGAGGGCCACCACACTGTTATACTAAATAAGAAAATACAATGGAGAAACAGGGTGTAACCAAAATAGCCTCATATAATGTAAAAGGGATCCTGAATCCAGTTAAAAGATCCAAGATTCTATGCAAAATGAAAAAAGACAAAGCAGAAATAATATTTTTACAAGAAACCCACCTAACAGACGTGGAACACACTAAACTCAATAGACAAAGGTTTAAAATGATCTCTTCATCTTCATATAAATCAGGGAGGAGGAGGGGAGTAGCGACATTGATATCAACCAAAATTACATTTGAAAAAAAATCAGAACACAAAGATAACAAAGGGAGGTACAGTTTGGTAACTGGGCGGCTAGAGGGAGAAGATATCACCCTGCTGAATGTATATGCACCACCAGGGGCTAAATGGAAATTTTATAAAAATGTATTCGACCTAATGATAACTAAAGCCCAAGGTTTAGTGATATGTGGTGGAGACTTCAATCTAAGACTGAATCCATACTGGGATGCAACAGGAAATTCATCACATCAAAATAACACCCAAAATAGGAATACTCGGATGCTACTAAAAGAAATGGGAATCTGTGACATATGGAGGGAATTCAACCCCAATGTAAAAGATTATACTTTTTATTCAACACCACATTCATCTTACTCAAGGATTGATTACTTTTTTATGTTTAATAGAGACATTGGAAGAGTAAAAACATGTAAAATAGGACTGATGGATCTCTCTGACCACAGTCCGATCTATATGGACTTAAACATCCAAAAATACACAAATAATACATTTTCCTGGAGGTTGAATTCAAATGTCCTGAAAGGACCACTGAAAGATGAATTGGAATCAGATATTCTCAGATATTTGGAAGAAAACGATAATGGAGAAGTATCCCCTTTAATACTGTGGGATGCGTGCAAAGCTGTAATAAGGGGAAAAATTATTGCAAAACTGGCAACCCAAAAGAAACTGAGACAAGAAAAACTAATCACACTAGAGTCAGAACTCAAGAACCTAGAAAAAGAACACAAAGACAACACTCATTCTAATGGCTCGCTCAAGATTAAAGAAATTAAAAATCAAATAAATGAGATCTACACAATAGAAATCCAGAAGAAACTTACATTTCTGAAACAAAAACACTATGAAGCAGGCAGTAAATCGGCAAAATTACTAGCCTATAAATTGAGGAAACAACAAACAGAAAGAGCAATCTACAAAATCAGAGACCCAGTATCAAAGGAAATAAAATTTAGAATTCAGGATATTCTTAAAAGCTTCGAGAATTACTACAAGAACTTATACTCCCACAAAAAACATAAAAACGCATCCGAGACATTCCTAAACACATTAAACCTTCCCCAACTTACGGAATCACAAAATAAAACCCTACTGTCAGAAATACAACCTAAAGAATTGGAAAAAAGCAATTATGAAACTTAAAGCTAACAAATCCCCAGGAGCAGATGGCTATACAGCAGAATGGTACAAAACCTTTAAACAGCAACTATCTCCTCTCCTCCTGAAAACATTTAACTACGTCCTCCACACAGGGGAAATCCCCCCTCCTGGAGAGAAGGGGTCATTGCAGTTATACCTAAACCTGAAAAGGATAAACTAGAATGCTCCAACTACAGACCAATCAGTGTATTAAATCAGGACTATAAGCTTTTTACCACTATCCTTGCCAAAAGGTTAGAAAACATACTGACAGCCTTAATTCACTTAGACCAAACAGGTTTTATAAGACAAAGACAGACACAAGACAACATTCGACGCACTTTACACATACTTCATCATATAAAAAAATATAACTTAAATGCAGTCATATTGGGATTAGATGCTGAAAAAGCATTTGATTCGGTTGACTGGTCTTTCCTATATAGAATCTTATCCAGTTTCAATTTTCATAACAACTTCATTAGAACTATACAGGCATTATATAAAAAACCAACAGCTAAAATAAGGATTAACGGTAATTTATCATCATCTTTTGAGCTGGAAAGAGGATGTCGTCAAGGCTGCCCCCTGTCTCCACTGCTCTTTGCAATCTTCATAGAACCTCTGAGCCAATGGATAAGACAAAATCAAGAAATTCAAGGTATTACACTTGGTCAGAAGGAACATAAAATAGCACTCTTTGCTGATGACATTTTAATATACCTAGGGCAGCCAGACACTTCTCTACCAGAACTAATCTCAGTTTTTTCAGACTATGGAGATTTATCGGGGTACAAATTAAACATGCATAAAACCCAAGTTTTAACATTCAACTATGACCCAAATCATTTTTCACTAAGTGAACTCAAAACTAACTGGGAGTTGGAATCTATGAAATATCTGGGGGTCAATATCCCGAAACAACTCGACAAAATTATAACACTAAACTATGATCCACTGGTGACAAAAATAAAATCTGACCTAGCAAGATGGAATATGATACCATTCTTAGGTACTGCACAAAGAATTGAAGCAGTCAAAATGAATATACTTCCACGTCTTCTATACCTTTTCCAAACAATACCGGTAGAACCTCCCAAAAAAAACATGGCAGGAGCTGGACAGAAGGATCTCAAGATTCATATGGCAGGGTAAGAGACCTAGAATCAGATATAGAACCCTACAGCTAAACAAAGACAAAGGTGGGCTCGCGCTGCCAAATATCAGGGACTATTTTATAGCTGCACAAATTAAAACTTTAGTAGAGATATGTAACCCAGTCTACACTGCACAATGGAAGGAGATGGAATGCCAAATAACAAGTGACATCCCCTTACAGGCGATAATAGGGAACAATGCCTTAACTAAACTCTTGAATAACACTAACCCGTGGATAGAGACCCCGCTAAAAATTTGGTTTAAGATAGTCAGAGAGAATCAAGCCAAAGAGCCCTATCGACTTCTGCAATGGATTGCCTATGATCAAGACTTTACCCCCAATAAAACAGACACTAGATTTAAAGAGTGGAAAGAGAAAGGGCTGATAAAATATTACAATATTTTTAAGGGGCAAACTTTAAGAAGATTTGAAAAAACAAGGTCTAATAAATCAAGATCTTTACAGGTTCTTTCAGCTTAGACACCACATAAACAATATACTTAAAAAGGAGGATTTGGAAAGGGCCCAGTCAGGTGTTCTGAAGGTCTTCTTAATGGCATATAAAGGGATCCCAGGGATCAGATACATTTCTAAAATATACCAAGGTCTTCAAGACTTAAAAGGAGACAACACATCATATATAAAAGAGAGATGGGAAAAAGAGGGGAATTTCACTTTACAATTGGAAATATGGGAAAAGCTAAATAAACAGCAATGGAAAAGTACCTCATCCCTGCTGTGGAGAGAATTTGGATGGAAAAACTTGGTAAGATTTTTCAGAACACCTGCACAAAACAAATTTACCCATAAGGGGTTGAACTGTTGGCGCTTGTGTGGTGAAAAGACTGCAAATCATTTTCATGTGTTTTGGTCATGCCCAGTTATCCACCAATATTGGACCAACGTACAGACAATATTGGGGAAAATATTCAAAATAACAGTTCCCTTTTCTTTTGTAACTTTGTATTTGGGTTTACTACCGGACTCACTGGAAAGACGAGGAGATAAATGCTTATTCAATGTTTTAATATTGGCAAGTAAAAAAGCCCTAACTAAAAAATGGATGCTGAAGGACTGTCCTACACCTGAAGACTGGATTAACGTGATTCAAGACATTTACTCGATGGAAAAGTTGACATTCGCACTGAGACAGGACATGGATGGGTTCATGAACTTTTGGCAACCCTGGATCGCATATGTGTCTTCCATTAGATCTAATCTTTGACAAATACCATTTCAATAATGGTCCCGCTCTTTGTTCCAAGGCTACTCAGTTGCTCTTTTACTTTTAATTACTTAATTTTCTGTTTGTTTGTTTTTTGCTGTTCTGTTTGTTTGTTTATTCGTTTTTTTTTATTTAATTCTCCTTAATTTCACTTTTTCTTTCACTTTAAAAAAAAAAAAGGGGGTGTTGTAATAACTATCCTACCAATGTTGTCAAATAGCAAAAAATAAGGGAACATGTGATGAAAATGTAAACAATGCAATGCTGTAATGACCTGTATACCCTTTACAAAAACTTAAATAAAAAAAAGGTGGTTTTTTGGTGGAGGTGTTGGCCAGCTGGGGGGTGTGTCCATGTGCACACCCGGTGCTTGGTCAGGGCTCCTTTTGGATTGATTGCTGTGTCGGTGTGTGGCGTGGAGGTGATCGGCCTGTGGCGCTGCTGGGGTGTTGTGGAGGCCCGGGTTGCTTTGGTGGTGGCCTTCGCCTCGTCTGCGTTGTTGGGTCTGGTGTCTCTCGTCTTCCTCTTGACGGTGCTCCGTGGATTCTCTGTGGGGTTTGGGTCGGGGGAGTTTGCTGGCCAATCAAGCGGTGATGCCGTGGTCATTGAACCGGGTTTTGATGCTTTTGGCAGTGTGTGTATGTGTGTCTGTGTATGGGGGGGGGGGGGCAGGTCCTGCTGGAAAATGAGGGAAGCATGATGTGCTCTGGGTTTTCCTGGTGGACGACTGCGCTGACTTTGGTCTTGATGAAACCGTGGACCAACACCAGCAGATGACATGGTTCCTCAAATCATCACTGACTGTGGAAACGTCACACTAAACCTCAAGCAACTTAGATTCTGTGCTTCTCCACTCTTTCTCCAGACTCTGAGACTTTGATTTCCAAATGAAATGCAAAATTTACTTTTATCTGAACAGAGGTCATCTGCTGGTGTTTGTCCACTGTGTTTTGTCGGGACCGGGGTCGGCGCGGTCGTCTACCGGGAGATTTTGGAGCGCTTCATGCTTTCCTCTGCTGACAAGCTTTATGGAGAAGCTGATTTCATTTTCCGGCAGGACCCCCCCCCACACACACACACACACACGCACACTGCCGGGGGTGTCGGGGCCTGGTTTGGTGACCATGGCATCACTGTGTTTGGCCGGCGGGCTCTCCTGGCCTGGACCCCGTGGAGAGTCTGTGGAGTGTTGCTAGGAGGAGGGTGGGACGTCGGACCCGACGGTGCGGACGGGCTGAGGGTCATTGTCGGGGCGGCCTGGGTCTCTGTGGCACCTCAGCGGTGGCGCAGGCTGGTCACCTCCATGCCACACCACACTGATGCAGTGGTTGGTCCGGGAGGGGCCCCGACCGGGTGTTGGGTGTGTGCATGGACGTGCTTTTCAGTTGGCCAACATTTCTATTAAAAAACTATTTTTTTTAATTTTATGTAATATTCTACTTTTTTGAGAAACTGAATTTGGGGTTGTCAGGGGCTGTAAGCCATAATCATCAAAATTAAAATAAACACTTGAAATATATCCAAAAAAAAAAAAAAGAAGAAGAAACAGGAAGAGTCTTTTGAAAATTCTGGAGGACACTGAAGGGCAACCTCAGGAAACTGAGTCTGGAAAGGATGTTAATGTGACACTAGATTTGCAGCACACTGAGCCTCCTTCATCTTCCCCAGACGTTGTCACTCCAGCTCTGAGACGATCCACCAGAAACAGGAAGCCACCTCAGAGACTCATAGAACAGTGAACTGTTGAAGTTGTTAAAAAAAAAAAGAGTTGACAGTTACATGTTATTTGTTACAAATGGAATAGTTGTGGCTTTCTTGTTTTGTTTGGTTATCAGTATGCAGTGTATTTGTGAAAAAAAGGGAAAAGTTTTCTGTGTACTGCATTAAGACATCTTGAATGTTAGTAAGAAGGTTTATTCAGTTGCAGTTTTGAAATGCTGTATATGTGTTATCAAGTTATACTAACCTGCTCAGGAAAGGGGATGTACTGATAGGTGTTACCACAAGGTGGCAGTATGATCACATGAGATAGCAGGTAGATTCAGGAAGTGGTAAAACGTGAACCGGAAGGGATAATAAAAAGGCAGCACGTCTTGCTAGCATGGTGATTAAGACTAAGTGTCTTTGTTATAAATAAATAACAAACATTACAGTCTGGCGCGCAGTGCAAGCAATTTGTTGAGGAATCACGGCGAAATTATTGGGAGATAGACTGGACTGACGCGAGATACACCACCAAGTGTGGATCAGTGACCCAGAGCGCTGCTCAACCGAGCTGGGAGGCTAGAAGCTAGTCAGCTATAACGGCTGACTGTAAGAGGGAAGGCGGAGTTGAAACGGTGAAGGACGGTTCTTAAAGTGACAGGCTTTAAATCAGAGAGCATTTAACCACTTGCACTCCGTTGTTCCGCGGGCGGGCAAGTCTCTGCGTCCTAGGACGCATGAGGGCGCACAAGAGCGCACTCGTGTGCGCTCGGACGCATAACGCATGATATACTGATGATGGTGCAGATGGAGATGGTGCTGGCCTCCAAGCACCACTGGGAGAAAAATGCTGCAGACACAGAGCAGATTAGTTCATCTGATTGATCTCTCATTCGACTAATAAGAGCTTTGAATTGGGTTTCTGAAACCATGAAGAGCCAATGAAAGAAAACCTAGGAAGGAGGACCCGCCTCCCAACGCTTTGAATGCAGTGAGCCAATTGAAGCAGAGAAGTTCGTGAGCTGTTTTTTTTTAAGGCTGGGTGAAGACTGGCTGCTGGAGCGGATCAAAAAAGGACACAGGAAGAGCCCCAGAGACCCAGCAGCATGGAGACCATCCACAAATGCAACCTGTGTGACAGGGAGTGCCATTCGTGGATCGGCATGTTCGGCCACAGGCGGTGCTTATTTTGTATTGGTTCCAGCAGAGTAGACGTTGTGATTTCTTCCATGGTCATCATAGACCGACGGAGGCTGACCACGAAGGCTGAGTGACACACACGCCTTCGCCAGTCTTTTTTTAATTACTACTGTTATTTGTTTTGAAAAATCATTCGCCAAAAACCGCAATCATAGAAGCACAAAACCGCAATAATGGAATTATGTTTTGATCGAGTCGCAAGACCAGAACCAGAGCGGACCAGCGTCGCGTTCGTCTGACAATGAGGAAGAGAAGTTCGCTAAGACTCTGCTGTGAAGAGGTAAGGTGTTATAAGCTAAATTATTATTTATCCCTGAAAATTGTAATCAAAAATGACTTTTGACCGATCGGTAAATTACAGCTGTGCGGTTCACGAAGTCTGAAGTTCGTGCACCGCGGTACAAGGGGTTGCTCGCAGAGTACAAGCTGTGAACGCCCCCCCACCCCCGCTATTCTTCTGCAGCAAGGGGGGGGGAGCCGCGATGATTGCACTGCTGTCCCACATCACCACATGAGGCTAATTCGTTGTGTAGCGATGGCCGAAGTCCATCCTCTGTAGCGAGCGAGGGGGGGGGCAACCCCCCCCACACACACACAGTAGCGAGGGGGGGGGAAGCCGCTGTGACAGCGTTGCTGTGGAAACATGCAACGAGTGTAATCCGTCATGTAGCGAGGGCAGAACTCTGTCCTTGGTAGCGGGGGGGGACGACCCCCCCCACACACACACACACAGACACAGCCCTGAGTGTGACCTTTCCTTTGAGCCTAAAATGAAGCTTCTACATTGAATTATTCAAAAGTTACAGACGTTTTTCCAAACTGTGCCATTTGGCACAATTTGGCACAGTTCCAAAACGCCTGGGAACAGCCTGAGAACAAAGCTGTGTAAAATATTCATTTTTTGTGGTATTGTTACCAAATTTGGATCTCAGCTGGATAACACTTGGTTCTACATTTCTGTTGCATTTTCCAGCCGAATCGGACAGCTGTGTGTTATTTGCAAGCATTTTTATCCAAAAAAACACCGTGTCCAAATTTTTTTTCTTCAAGTTCAGTATGTTTAGATGACTGTAACTCAGTGGCCGGAGCACGTAGAGAGATTATGTTTTTTTTTGCCAAAAAATTCAAAGTGTTTTCTTTTAAATGAGACCAACCCCATGAAGATGCTGCAAAGGGTTGAAGAACAGCTTTCAATTTAGTTTGGGCACATTATTTTTTGGCATTTTTAGGAAAATTGCCCGGAGTGCAAGTGGTTAAAGAAGCCAGGAAAAATAAAAAAAAACAAATTTGTTTCAATAATTAAAAAATTACTGAAAATATAAACAAAATATGTCACAAACATTTCATGTCACAAACATTTCAAGACATGTGTGAACTATTAAAATAGGGAAAAAGTGTAGTCAATGACTCCTTTAAACATGTGAGTGTAGTGGTTTAGACAGGGCTGCAGTCCCTGTCCACACTTTGTATTCAGTTTTGACTCATTTATCATGTTTGGTGTGTATCCCCTGTGTTTGTTCACACCGTCCTGTGCTGCTTGATGGCCTTGATGGTGCGCACCTGTTCTGTTTTGTCTTGATTGCCCCCATCTCTATTTATGTGCATTTTCAAGTCTGTGTTCTTCACTGTGTGTTATGTTAACATCACGTTTGTTTCACCATGTTGTTTGAATTTATTGTTGCCATTTTTTCCCCCTACATTGTCTGGATTATTATTTCTTTTAATTTCTGCCCACAAGCAGGGCTAATTTTCCTTTTATAGTAAAGTATGGTTTACCAGATTTGCCTGGCGAGTGGGTCCTCTCCTTCTTTGCCCCAGAGAGGCAAACGCTCCTCTTGACAGTAAGACGCAGCCAGTAATGGACCCAGCGGGTGAGTCTGGTAAGAGGAGAATGAGAATGAGGTGGAGTCAGGAAGAGAAGCAGTGCGTCCAGCCGATAGGATTTCGCGGCCGCAACTTGGTGCTGCTCTTCCCGAGAAGATGAGATGCATTGCTAAGGTGGTATCACTAATCTGCTGGAAGCTAGACCAAGCCTGTGTTTCCACCCTTGGGTGCAGAATCTCCATCTTCCTCCGCTACCATCACTGCCACCCTCATCTTTGTTACCTGCCAAGTCTGAGGATTTCAATTGGATTCTACCTGCAAAGGACTCAGTGGGCAAAGGGAAGTCGGGAGCCAGCGGTCTCACTGTGGATGAGCAGTGTGCAGCCCAGGTCATTCAGGATTTTGTCTCGGAAGCCCACCCCTCCCACACACCGGAGGATGCCCTGGAGTGCCTAGACACTGTGGCTGGGATTGTAGAATCGCACCCCGGTCTGCGGAGATACTTCGAGCTAGCGGGACTGTTGGGCACCGTTTCCAGCCTCTACTGGACATATCACGGGTTGATGAGGAAGTCATGTGGGGCACTGGCGCTTGTGCCAACACAGAAACATCCCCTGGCTCCCACAAGTTCCACACACCTCTCCTCCACTCCAACTTCAGTGCCTCACCGCTGCGCAACAGCGTCTCGCCAGAAGATCACTGCAGCCACCTGGAGTGATTCGTCTGATTCTCCAGTGGGATTGGGGGGGAAGAGGGTATGACAGCAGCGACAGCCTCAGCGGCAATGGAGCTGAAGGCAAGACAAGGCATTTTCTCATTTTTCAACATCTAATAGTGAGACGTCTTGTCTTCAGTGAGGAGACTCAGCTGCCACCTCTTATTGCTGCTGAGCCCTCAAATGTGTTTTCTGCTGCCGTCCCCTTGTTTATCCCACCACTCACCTCAACACCTTGTTTCCCCAAGGTCATCTCCTCCTCAGCTAGGTCCATAACGGAGAAAGTGAGCTCAAGCGCTGCTGCTGCTCCTCTCCACGTGCATGCCAATGCAGAGACTGTTTCTCTTCATGTGCACGCCCCAGCAGAGACTGCTCTGCCTCACGTACATGCCCCAGCAGAGACTGCTCCTCTTGAGGCCATCATTCCAACATCAGCTGTACCAGGGTCCTCGCCAGCGGAAGAGCAGGAGTTAAGGCAAGTCCTCTTCTTTGTTTTCTTAATATGTGTTTTAGAGAGATCTTGTCTTACTCCTGGTGAGGAGACCCAGTTGCAGCATCCATCTGCTTCTGAGCTCTCTTCCCCAAGCTCTTCTGCTGATTGTATTGATGTGATGCCTGCTTCAACCTGTACCTCTTCCTTCCTGTCTGAGGTGGCGGCATCGGAGGAGGATTCCTGGGCATCTGGACCGGATGTGCTCCTGCCAGCTCAGCCTGAGGTCCAGCCACACCCCCTCTCTCATGACTGCCAGCTGGTTCCACTCCAGTAATTGCCTTTTCCGTGCTTTGCTCAGGTGCACCCTATCTTCCTTGCCAGTAATGTTTGTACTTTAGCAGCTCTTTGCCAGTCAAGCATTGCTGGACTATTGTATTGCCATTACGTTTGTGCCACTGTACACTGTGGTCTGCCCGCTCCTCGTCCTGTCTTGAAGCCAGTAAGTGTACCTTTTCGCCTTTTTGTATGTCAGCCTTATTTTTGCACTGTTTGTGTTCTGCCACTGTACACTGTGGTCTGCCCGCTTCACACCCCGTTGTGTGGCCGTTTAGTGTACCTTGTCACAGTTTTCGTATGTCTGTATTTTGTGAACTGATTCTTCTTTCTTTAATAAATGTGTTTGTGGTGTAACCTGCTCGTAAATCCGCCTTCCTTCTACTCCTCCGAGTGCTGCATAAAAGCGCACGGGGAGAACATGACAGATTACTTATAAAAAGGGAAAATTGGTGTTACTCTGAAAAAGAACATGAATTGATGAAAGGACAACATGCATTTGACATGGTACAGACCCAAGAAGCAGACACGACTCAGGAAACACAGTTAACCTTTTATTAATAATAGTGTGAGTGTGGGCAGCACGGTCGCGGAGTGGTTAGCACTGTGGCAGCACAGCAACTCACCTTTGGCCGGGGGATCCTGGGTTCGATCCCAGCCCCCGACCAACAGTGATCTGTGTGGAGTTTGCATGTTCTCCCCGTGTCTGCGTGGGTTTACTCTGGTATTTCTCCAGTTTCCTCCCACATGCCAAAAACATGCAAGTTAGGTTAATTGGCATCAAAACTGGGGATTCTAAATTGTCCTTAGGTATGACTGTGAGAGTGAATGGTTGTCTGTCTCTGTGTTGGCCCTGTGATGGACTGGCGATCTGTCCAGGGTGTACCCTGCCTCTCGCCCAAAGATGCTGGGATAGGCCCCAGCCCCCCCGCGACCCGAAAAGGATTAAGCGGAAGAAGATGGATGGATAGTGTGAGTGTATGGGTGTGTGTGTGAATGTCTGTAGTGAGTGTAGTGCGTGGATGTGTCAGCTTGGGGCGAGCAGAGCACCGTGCAACCTGGCAACCCTAAGGACAGAGCAGAGAGACAGGGGCAATCCGAACAGGAGAAGCACCTGATAATACTGTCCTTACTATTTGCTGAGTTGGAGAAGCACACAGGTTAGCACAACAGCCCAGGCCAGGAGGACAGTGCCAGTCGCCCCGCAGGAGATGTAGCAGGCAGGTGAACGAGGCAGGGAGGTCCGTCGCCAGGTGGACAAGAGTCCGCTGCCGAGAGGACACCGTCTGTGCACAGGGGCAGGACAAGGGCAAGAGGAAAGGTGCTGGCTTACTTGGCTGCCGGGTGGTATGGAATCCCAAGGCGAGCAGTAGCGCTGGAAAGACGATGAGGCTGGAAGCTCAGATTAGAGTTGGCGGGTTCAGGTTCCTCAGGAGGGAAGCAGACGACTCCACGCTGATCTCTGGGTCTTACAGAATAAATAGGCAGCCAGATAGCAGACAGGTGTGTGCGCAGGTGCGCCTAATTGCTGGCCATGACAGTACTCCCCCCGCCCCCAACGACAGGCCTCTTGGCAGTTGATCTATCCTACCTGGGTGCACCTGGTGGAAGTCCCTGATGAGTTGCTTGCCCAGCACGAAGGAGGGGCGCACCCAGGATCTTCACTCCGGCCCATAGCCCTCCCAATCCACCAGGTACTGTAGACCGTGACCCCGGCGTCGGACGTCCAGAATGGCGTTGACCTTCCAAGCCAGGTTGTCATCGATCATCATCGATGGTGGTGGGTCCCTGGGTGGAGGACACAAGGGGCTGGAGCAGACAGCCTTGACCTGAGAGACATGAAAAGAAGGACAGATGTGGAGGGAGGGGGGAAGAGCTAGTCGCACACACACACACACACACACACTGGGTTAATGATTTGTGCGATGGGAAAGGGTCTGATAAACCTTTGAGACATCTTTCTCCTCTCATCCTTTAAATCGATATGCTTGGTAGACAGCCATACTTGTTGACCCACCTGGTAGGCAAGAGCTGGAGCCCTGTGACTGTTGGCCACTGCCATGTTGCGCTCTGCTGTGCGTTGCAAAGCCTCCCAGGTAGCCCTCCAGATCCGGCGGCACCACTGCAGGTGGGCACAGACCGAAGGAACCGCGATGCCCCCCTCCTCCTCCTGGAACAGTGGGGGATTGTACCCCAGCGAGGCCTGGAAAGGAGACATACCTATGTCTGACAAGATGGTGGTGTTGTGCGCATACTCAATCCAGGGAAGGTGGGAGCTCCAAGATGAGGGGTTGGTGGTGGCGACACACCGCAGCGCGGCTTCCAATTCCTGGTTAGCTCGTTCACACTGCCCACTGGTTTGAGGATGGTAGCCTGAAGATAGGCTCACAGTGGCCCCCCAAGGCACTGCAAAACAATCTCCAGACTTGGGACACGAACTGGGGACCCCGGTCTGAGACGATGTCCAATGGTATGCCATGCAGACGAACCACATGCTGGACTAGGAGATCTGCCGTCTCCTTGGCCGTGGGCAGCCCCTGCAGGGGAACGAAATGGGCAGCCTTGGAGAACCTGTCAACCAGTGTGAGAATTACCGTGTTGTGGTTTGATGATGGGAGACCGGTGATGAAATCCATGGCCACGTGGGACCACGGCCTACCGGGGATGGGGAGGGGACGGAGCAGTCCAGCTGGAGGAGAAGAAGACGTCTTCCTGGTGGCACACTGAGGACAGGCCCGGATGTACTCCCTGACGTCCCTCTGCAGCAGCGGCCACCAAAATGTCCTCTGAATCAGCTCCACTGTGTGTCCCTGCCTCGGGTGACAGGAGAACTTAGATGAGTGGCCCCAATGAATAACCTCCCCCCTGGATGGCCGATGGCACAAACAGTCTACCCGCTGGCCCCCCGCCTGGGTCGGGCTTGTCCTCCAGGCCTTCAAAACCTTGTCCTTGATACCCCAGGAGATGGCGCCCACGACACACGATGGAGGTAGGATAGGGTGCTTGGGCGTCTCCGTTGTCTCCGAGGCAAACTGGCGGGACAAGGCATCTGGCTTTGTGTTCTTCGACCCGGGATGATAGGTAATGGTGAAGTCAAACCTCCCAAAAAACAAGGACCAGCGGGCCTGGCGGGAGTTCAGACACTTGGCCGTCCGAAGGTATTCAAGGTTCTTATGGTCAGTCCACACGATGAACGGCTGGGAGGCCCCCTCCAACCAATGACGCCACTCCTCCAAGGTGAGTTTGACGGCCAACAGTTCCCTGTCACTGATGTCATAATTGCGCTCAGCTGGAGATAGGCGCCGGGAGAAGAACGCACAGGGTCGAATTTTGCCATCCACCGGAGACCTCTGGGACAGGACTGCTCCCACCCCTGAGTCCGAAGTGTCCACTTCCACCAAGCACTGGAGCGTGGGGTCCACCTGCGTCAGAATGGGAGAAGAAGAGAACCTGGTCTTCAGTTCAGCAAAGGCAGCCACCACCTCCTCAGTCCAACAGAAAGGAACCTTAGGAGAGGTGAGACTGGTTAGGGGGAGAGCAATCCGACTGTAATTCTGAAAGAAGCGGCGGTGAAAGTTGGCAAATCCCAGAAACTGTTGGAGCTGCTTTCTGGACGATGGGGTAGGCCACTCAACCACCACTTTAAATCTTACCCGGGTCAGGGAGGACCTCATTGTGAGAGATGATAAACCCCAGGAACGATGTCCGGTTGACATGAAACTCACACTTTTCAGCCTTCACAAACAGTTTGTTCTCCAACAGTCGCTGCAGTACCCGCCTCATGTGCACACAATGCTCCTCCAAGGACTGTGAAAAAAATCAGGATATCGTCCAGATAAACAAACACAAATGTGGCCAAAAAATCCCTCAATACATCATTAATTAGCCTCTGGAAGACGGCAGGAGCGTTAGTCAGCCCAAATGGCATCACTAGATACTCAAAATGTCCACTAGGGGTCCGGAACGCCATCTCCCATTCATCACCCTCCCAGATCCGCACCAGATGATGGGCGTTGCGCAGGTCCAATTTAAAGAACCAGGAGGCACCTTGGAGGGAATCGAAGGCAGAATTAATGAGTGGCAGAGTGTATTTACCCTTGATAGTTATGTTGTTTAACTCCCTAAAGTCAATACACGGCCTCAGTGAGCCATCCTTCTTGCCGACGAAACAAAAGCCCGCCCCCACCGCTGACAATGAAGGCCGGATTATGCCTGAGCTCAAAGACTCCTTGATGTACGTCTATGTCGCTTCCCGCTCCGGGGCAGACAGGTTGTAAAGTCTGCTGGATGCTAAAGGAGCTCCAGCGTGGAGATTAATGGCACAATCATAAGGACAGTGGGGGGGGGAAGGGAAAGGGCTTGAGTCTTGCTGAAGGCGGCCCCCAAGTTGTGGTATTCGGGAGGGACCTTATCCAAATCAGGAGGGGCAGGGGTCGGGGCACTTAGAGGCATGGACGGCGAGCATGCAGTGGACTGAAGGCAGGCACTCAAACAGAATGAACTCCAGGCACGAACACTCCCGGACAGCCAGTCTATAGAGGGGTTGTGCAGGCGAAGCCAGGGATAGCCAAGGATAACTGGGAACGAAGAGACCGGCAGAACATATAACCTCAGCTCCTCCCGATGATTGCCCAATGTGATCACAGACACGGGGACGGTCCGATGGGAGACTACAGCAAAAGGGGCTTTAGAGAGGGTGATCAGTTTTAGGGGAGTCTCCAATAACTGAACGGGAAGCTCCAGCCAGGTTGCCAGTACCCCAGAGATGAAGCTCTGCTCAGCCCCCGAGTCAATGAGTGCATGTGTGGTGAGTTCCTCGTGTTTAAAATAGAAATGAATGGGAATCTGGAAGCTGGAGAGGGGATTTAACTGAGGTGCGTCCGTGAGTCCCCCTACTGCGACACACAGACTCCCCCTTTTGGCCGTACAGGGCATACCTCAAGCTCATGCTCCTCATTCCCATGGTAAACACATAAGCCTAACTCCCGGCGTCGCTGTTTCTCAGCAGCGGACAACTTAGCTCGACCTGTCACCATAGGTTCTGGCTCATCCGGGGAATCGGCTGGAGGTAATGCCAATAGGGGGGGCTGCAGGGAATGGCGAAACTGACTACCCGAGCGACCGGAAGTCTTACGCTCGGCCGCCCGTTCCCTCAGTCTATTGTCAAGGCTAATCGCCAAAGAAATTAGCTCAGTTAAGTTGGAGGGCTTTTCTAAGGGAGCTAACTCGTCTTGCAGGCTAAAACAAAGGCTTCTGATGAAGATACTACATAATGAGGCATCCTCCCACCCCACCTCTGTGGCTATGACCCGGAAGTCCACGGCGTAATCGGCAACTGCCCTAGCCCCCGTTTTAAATTCATCAACCGGGAGGTAAGCACACTATCCCAGTTGGAGTGGTCGAACACCTCCTTAAACTCCCTAACAAACTGTGAGTAGGTGAGTGAAGCATAGTTAGCCCTAGCCATAATGGCGTAGGCCCAAGCCAAAGCTCGCCCTTCCAACAAGTTAATCACATAGCCTATTCGGCTATGGTCTGAAGGAAAATCCCCCGGCACCCGCTGAAATACGATGTCGCACTGCATTAAGAATCCCCTAGCTTCTCCTAATGGATCAGCGTTCTCGTCACGCCCTCCGCCAGTACCCAGGCTTGCCCGGGGAAGCTAATGATCCTACCAGCAGACTAAATTCGAAGAGACGACGCCTCAGTGCCAAGTCAAAGAAGAATCCTAGTCACAGTCCCAAAGCCGAAAGTAAACAGCCCCGAGAGCACATTGCGGTAGGACCCGCCCTTCGCATGCTACAACTAAACATTGAAGGCCTATCTGCAGCCAAGCGAAGCCTTATCGAAGTCCTCGCCTTCCAACACTCGATTGATGTTATCTGCCTCCAAGAGATTCATATTGGCACAGAGGAAGCTGGCCGCTACACCATCAATGGCTTTGACCTCCTGTGCTATGTTCCACATGCCAAACATGGACGTGCCACCTATGTGTGTTCTGACATAGTTGAAGTAAACCACCTGACAACAACACATTTCTCAGACACCATAACCATTGGTGGCTTCCATATTGTCAATGTGTACAAGCCCCCTAGTGCCAACTGGGATCTGCAGGTCTTACCCACCCTACCCCACCCTGCCATTTATGTGGGGGACTTTAACAGCCATCACCCTGACTGGGGGTACCCAGCAGTGGATAGTGACGGGGAGGTACTTTCAGACTGGGCATCTAGAAATGATCTCGCTCTGATACACGACCCCAAACAAAGAGGAACCTTCCACTCTGCTAGGTGGAAGAAGGACTATTCTCCTGACCTGTGCTGGGTCAGCTCTTTGAATGGGACGCCATATCCTACACAGATCCTCATTCTTGATGATTTTCCACACAGCCAACACCGGCCCCTGCTTGTACACATTGGCCTACAACTTCCAGTCATAAACAGCCCAAGGAAGATGCGCTGGAACTTCTGCAAAGCCAACTGGAAGAAATTCAGTGAAACCCTGGATTGGAGTGCTGTTACCGTCCCACGCCACACCATCACTGTAGATGAAGCATACAACCGCTTCTGCAACGCAATCTTCAAGGCTGCTCACACTGCAATCCCACGAGGCTACCAACCCCTCTATGTCCCATGCCTGGATGGGGAAAGCACAGCCCTCCTACAATCCTATCAAACATCAGGGGACCCAGAGATAGCAGACCATCTCATTGAATCGCTAAGTACAGCCCGGCGAAGGAAATGGGAGGAGGCAGTTGCTGACCGGAGCTTTACCCACTCTAGCAGGAAATGTTGGAGCCTCATCCGTCGCCTAGGAGCTGCACAGAAGCCCCCTAGCCAAAGCCGAGCATCTGTCACACCCAACCAAGCTGCATCCCACCTACTGATCATCGCCAAAGCACCCCAAGACAAAGACACCAGAAGAGCAGTTACAACTGAGCTAAAAAAAAAAACACCAAAAAATGCCCGTAGAGGAAACAGACCCTGAATCCTTCGAGGCTGCTGAACTGGAGAAAGTCCTACAGGGCCTGAAATGTGGAAAGGCAGCAGGATACGACAACATCTTCCCAGAATTCATGAAAAATCTTGGTCCCCGAGCCCTAACCTGGTTGACACAACTCTACACAAGGATCATACAAACAAACTCGATCCCAAAGAAATGGCGGACAGCAAAGGTGATTGCCATACCAAAATCTGGCAAAGACCACAAACTACCAGCAAGCTACCGCCCAATCTCCCTACTCAGCGTTCCTTATAAAATCATGGAGCGTCTAATACTGCAACGTATTTCCCCAGGAATAGAGGAAATTCTAAGTGTGGATCAAGCAGGTTTCCGCAAGGACCGCAGCACAGGAGAACAAGTACTGGCCCTAACCATCTTCATCGAAAATGGTTTCGAGAGCAGACTGAAGACAGGGGCTGTGTTTCTCAATCTTACAGCCGCCTATGATACAGTCTGGCACAAAAGCCTCCTCCTGAAACTTAAAAAGGCGATCCCTGCCTGGGCAACAGCAATTATAAAAACCCTGCTGACCAACCGAAGGTTCAGAGTCCACCTTGGTCAGAACACAAGCGCATGGAGAATGCAGAAAAGCGGACTCCCACAAGGCTCAGTTCTAGCTCCAAACCTGTTCAACCTCTACATAAATGACCTGCCCATTACAAAATCCCGCAAATTCATCTATGCAAACGACATCTGTTTGGCACTCCAAGCACCAGACTTTGAGCCACTGGAACGGGTGCTCACGGAAGATCTTGCCAAACGGGACCAGTTCTGCAAAACCTGGCACCTAAAACCAAGCCCAGCAAAAACCGTCTCCAGTGTATTCCATCTCCACAATGTTAAAGCTGCCAGAGAAATAAACAGCCGCCTGAGCGGACTTAAGCTTAAGCATGGCTCAAATCCAACCTACCTTGGAGTGACCCTTGACAAGACCCTATCCTTCAAGGAACATTTAAAGGGGACGGCTGCTAAGGTGAAGGCACGAAACAACCTGCTCTGCAAGCTCGCTGGTGCAAAATGGGGGGCGGCAGCCTCCACCCTGCGCACCTCAGCACTGGCCCTTTCATACTCTGTAGCAGAATATTGTGCCCCTGTCTGGTCCAGGTCATCCTACACACACCATGTAGACACCCAGCTCAACACAACCATGAGAACCATAACTGGGACAATCCGCTCAACACCACTCCCCTGGATCCCTGTACTGTCAAACATAGCCCCCCCACACATCCGGCGAGCAGCACTAACTCAAAGGATGCTTCAAAAAGCCAAAGATTCTCCTCACTTACCAATCCATGCAGATATCTACACCCCACCCACTGCCCAACTTCCATCCAGACGGCCGATTTGGAAAAACCCTCCCCCAGCTGACTTCACCATCCAGACAGCTTGGCAAGAGGAATGGGAGACCAAGGAGGTCCCAAACAAACACCTGGTGACAAACCCCAACCAACAGGTCCCGGGCACCAACCTCCCAAGGAGACAGTGGTCTACACTCAATCGCTTCAGGACTGGACATGGCCCCTGCTTGGCCAGCCTTCACAGATGGGGCAGTATCCCTAGCCCACTGTGCGCATGTGGAGAGGAGCAAACAATGGAACACATCATAGAGGCTTGCCCGCTCCAAAGACTGGAAGGAGGATTACACACCCTCCATACAGCAAACCAGGAGGCAACTGCTTGGCTTGAGGACTTTGCATTCGCTAAATAAATAAATCCTAATTTACCACCGAAACGGGTGGGAGTGGGTACGGGAGTAAGACGGAACGGGGAGCCTGATGTAATCTGGCTACCGGGAGAGCTAACAGGGGCGGGGGAGCTAGCTTGAGCTTTGGGGTAAAGCCTGTGGGTTAGCTAGGCGATCCAACCGATCAGTAACTCGAGCTAGCTGCGTTAGTAGAGTTTGCTGTTGATAGGCTAACTGGTCAACCCGAGCTTCTAAGTTGGCCATCTTGCGTGCTAACGCGCTGTCTGCTGGGTCACTCTGGCGAAGTCGTACTGACATGGTACTGACCCAAGAACCAGACACAACTCAGGAAACACAGTTAACCTTTTATTAATAATAGTGTGAGTGTATGGGTGCGTGTGTGAATGTCTGTAGTGAGTGTAGTGCGTGGATGTGTCAGCTTGGGGTGAGCAGAGCACCGTGCAACCTGGCAACCCTAAGGACAGAGCAGAGAGACAATTAGGGGCAATCCAAACAGGAGAAGCACCTGATAATACTGTCCTTACTATTTGCTGAGTTGGAGAAGCACACAGGTTAGCACAACGGCCCAGGCCAGGAGGACAGTGCCAGTCGCCCCGCGGGAGATGTAGCAGGCAGGTGAACAAGGCAGGGAGGTCCGCTGCCAGGTGGACAAGAGTCCGCCGCCAAGAGGACACCGTCTGTGCACAGGGGCAGGAGAAGGGCGAGAGGAAAGGTGCTGGCTTACTTGGCTGCCGGGTGGTATGGAGTCCCAATGCAAGCAGTAGTGCTGGAAAGACGATGAGGCTGGAAGCTCAGAGTAGAGTTGGTGAGTTCAGGTTCCTCAGGAGGGAAGCAGACGACTCCACGCTGATCTCTGGGTCTCACAGAATAAATAGGCAGCCAGATAGCAGACAGGTGTGTGCGCAGGTGCGCCTAA
This sequence comes from Pholidichthys leucotaenia, assembly GCA_020510985.1. Lineage (NCBI taxonomy): Eukaryota > Metazoa > Chordata > Actinopteri > Cichliformes > Pholidichthyidae > Pholidichthys > Pholidichthys leucotaenia. Next base: position 31,890,936 of record CM035842.1, on the reverse strand, counting down.
TTGGCGGCCATGACAGCATTTTGAAATTCTGATGGGAATTTGCATGAAATTAAGTTTAAAGAACTTATACCAGGAATATTCTGAAGAATTAAGGTTAAATTAAACAACAGACCGTCAGCCACTGGGTCAGATCACGTCTCTGGTGGTAGCGGGGCCCCCACGTGCCAACCTTGATTCAGCTGGATGTCCGTGGATTTTGTTGATGGAGAGGCTGATGGACAGATTCTCCCACAAAGCTGTGCTCCTGAGACCGCAATTGGGCTGTTCTCCAGCAGGCTGGATGAGGTCTTTTTATGCACTGAAAAAGAAATTAGTTCATTGTGCAAAGTCCGATCAGAAAGTCAAATTGGGACAAAACACATTACAAATTCGTTTCTTCCAATGTTGGTGGTTTAAATGAGTTGGTTTAAGCTTAGGGAAAAAAAATCAAACAAAATCTTCTTGCATGGTGATTTAAAGGAAAAAAGATTAAAATAAGAAAATTGAATTTTAAAGAAAAGAACAGGACTTTCACCGAGCATGACAGGCTCTGGGCCTATTTAAAGATAGGAGGAAAAAAATGGGAGAGCAGAAAAGGCTCCTTACAGCTTGACCACCACCCAAAACTCTAAAACGAAGGGAAATAAAAAGCAAGCTTTCTCGGGTGTGCCAGGATGGTTCTAAACTTCATGAAACCTGAGCTGAACCAATTACATTTGCGCTTCTTTCAACAAAAGTCATAAACTCGACCTAAAAAGGGAAATGTAATACAGCCTGGAGGTATTGGCAAGTTAAAGTTCCTGAGGTGGGGGGGGGTCTCCCCAGAGCAGAAATAGACATTTGATATGAAGCGTGAGATCCTCCTTAAAAGTAGGTGTGCTGAATAAAGCATAAATTCCTTAAACTTTAGTGACTAAGATATTCTACTTGATAAAGGAACACACAATGTCTCTACCTTGTAACTGTGATACTAATTTGTGATAGTAAGCATACAAAAATAAACTTCTTCCTGAAAATAGAGCAGCACATATCAAATCATATCAATAAAAGTATTTGAAACCCATTGTCCATCCCCAGAGTTCAACCATGTCTTCAGCAGCAGATACTGTCTTAAGAGAAAGAATATGAATTAGATCATTGTCCATAATGCATAAATTCCACTGCAAAGAGAAAAGTTAAATATTCCTGATTCATCCACCAGATGGCACTGTGAAACTGTCTGGTTGTTTACTGGAGAGTCTTGGTTTCCCCACACGTCTGGACTATGTCACCCATAAATCTGTCAATTAGAACATTCCTTTGCTGTCAAAGACCTCCCTGTGCACTTTTATGCAGCGCACGGAGAGGGGTAGAAAGAAGGACTTGCGCGCTGGGTTACACCACAACACATTTATTAAAGTAATGACAAACAGTTCCCAAAAAGGTGAGGACGTACAAAAAAAACAAAGAAACTTGCAGTTGGCGTTCCTGGCCCAGCATCACCCAGCGAACGCATGAGAAGTGATCTAACCACAATAGCATCCCAGAGCCGACATCGGTTTAAGGACACAGGAGAACCATGGCTAGAGTGGAGTGGTGAACACTTCGTGGAACACAGTACAGACTACGTACATCAAACAACAATTCAACGGACCAGCAATGCTTGACTGGCAGACGCTGCTTAAGTACAAGCATTGCTGGTTCCACAAATTGAGTACACCTGGGCGAGGCACGGGAATGACAATCACCGGAGTAGAATCAACTGGCTGTCAAGGGAGAGGGGGCATGGTTGGACCGGCGAATGTGAGACAACGTCCACATGAAGGTAGGTCAAAGTCAAAGCCAGAACGGTGACTACAGGCACGGAAAAGGACAAAGACATAAAAGCAACAAGAACTCAAAAGGTGACACAATACATAATAACCCGATAGCTGAGCCACAGAGACTGGCCAGAACCGAGCCTGAAGGAAAACAGCAGCTCGGTTCATGACAGAGCCCCCCCCCCCTTCTAGGGGTGGATTCTAGACACCCACGGCAGCATGATAAGGAAAGGACCCCCCCCCCCCCAAGCAGGAACAACAGTCGTGAGCCCGGGTGGGAGGTAGGGGGGACAGGCAAGGAGGGAACACAGTATACCCCGCCCAGGGCCCACAATTAACCCCCCCCCCCCCAAGTCCAAAGGCATGGAGGCTCGGGAAGCCACCCAGAGTCCCAGGCCCAGCATGCAGTCCAGTGAATCGAGACCAGTTGCTTACCAGAAAACACGGGCCATCTGGCCCAAAGACTCAGTCCCTCTGGTGGTCGGCCAGCATTATAGAGCCACCAGGACCAAAGAGGAGGAGCAGGAGGTGGCCTGCCCACCGGGAGGCTCACTGGTGGGTGACCAGACCGTAGGGAGGGAACCCCCACGGCGTCAGACAGAGAGGAGAAGGGGACCATGGTGTCCTTAGGCTGACCTGCAGCACCCTAGGTGGTCCCGGCTTGGGACGCAGCAGCACCCGCGGTGGACCCCAACTGGGCCAATGCTGCACCCTCGGTGGACCCTGACCGGGCCAACGCTGCATTCACGGTGGCTCCCAATCGGAGCTCTGTAGCACCCGTGGTGGACTCCGGCTGAAGGTGTACAACACCCACAATGGACCCCAACTGGGCCAGCGCTGTACCCTTGGCGGACTCCAGCTGGAGCTCTGTAGCACCTGCGGTGGCTCCTGGCTGGAGCTCTGCACCACCCGCGGTGGCTCCCAGGTGGAGCTCTGCAGCACCTGCAGTGGGCTCCAGCTGGAGCACCGTTGCACCCGCGGTGGTCCCCATCGGGGACCTTATTGCTCCCGCGGTGACCTCCCCAGCAAGAGAGGTAGGACTCTCCACGGTGTCCAGTGCTGAACCTGGACCCTCAGTGGCCTCAGGTGGCATTGGCTGCTCTCCAATGACTGGTGAGGAGCTCCAAAACCAGAGGGAGAGAGAAAGAGACTGAGTCAGGGTCGTCGGCAGCGGCAGAGCCTGGTGAGGTGAGCCTGGGAGCTGCAGCGATCTGCCCCTGACCCTCCTCACCATGAGTCGGGCAATGTGACTTCAATAAAAGCATGGGAGACATTATGGAGCACACTTGCCTGAACTTGGGCTCCACCGCTGTCCAGGACTTTGACGAACTAGGGTGCGCAGGTTCTCTAGGTCCAGAAGGTGCTTTACCCATGTCGACCTCCACTGGGGCGGCTGGACTCACTTCGCTGTAGTCTGCGGACTCCCCAGGTAGTGACGGCTCCTCTCCGGCGACCCTAGGAAGGAGCTCAGGGATGACAGGAAGAGAATGGTTAGGGTTGCCGGCAGCGGCGGAGCCCGGTGAGGTGAGATCAAAAATCAAATCAAATCAACCTTTATTGTCATGTTGCTGTACATACAACTGTAGTGCAGGCAAGATGACATTGTGTTTCTCTCAGCATCCATATAAGTAAAAAGAACATAATTTAAGACACTCACACACACCCTCACCCCCCCACCCCCACCCCAACACAGCCATTCACCCATCCCTGAGACATACTTGAAAACTAACTAGAACTATAATATACAAATAATATGCATAATGTCCATAACGTGCAGTAGTATGTATGAAAGATTCCAGATCAACTGTTCAGCATCCTAACAGCTTGTGGAAGGAAGCTGTTAATCAGTCTGGTCGTTCTGCCTCTGATGCTCCGGAATCGTTTGCCAGATGGCAGCAGTTCAAAGTGTTTATGCAGTGGGTGAGAGTGGTCCTTAATGTTCAGTGCCCTGCTCCTACAGTGGTTCTGAAAAAGTTTTTGGACAGAGGGGAGGGAAACTCCTATTACCCTCTCAGCTCCCTTAACTATCCTCTGCAGGGCTTTTTTGTCTGACATACTGCAGCTGGAGTACCATGTTGCAATGCAGTACATCAGAACACTCTCCAGCACACCTCTGTTGAAGGTTCTGAGGATGCAGATGGGGAGAGAGGCCTGTTTGAGTTTCCTCAAGAAGTGCAGTCTCTGCTGGGCCCACTTCCTGATCCCCAAGGAATTCTTGCTCCAGGTCAGGTCCTGCGAGATCTGCACTCCGAGGAACTTGATGTTCTCCACTCTCTCCACCAAACGGCCGCCGATGCTGAGAGGGACATGTTCAGGCCGTGACCGCAGGAAGTCGATAATCATCTCCTTCGTTTTGTCCACGTTGAGCACCAGCCCTCCAGGTCTCTAACTTCTTCCCTGTACATTGATTCCTTATCCCTCTGAATAAGTCCCACCACTGTGGTGTTGTCTGCAAACAATAATCTGGTTCCCCTCGTGTCTGGATACACAGTCATGTGTTAGAAGTGTAAACAACAGTGGACTGAGTACGCAGCCTTGAGGGGATCCGGTGCTCAGCGTGATAGAGTTGGAGATGTTTCCAACACAGACAGACTGAGGTCTCTCGGTCAGGAAGTCCAGGATCCAGAGCTATGTGGCAGTGTTCAGACCAAGAAGGAGTAATTTCTCCATCAGTCTTTGGGGAATAATGGTGTTGAATGCTGAACTGAAATCAATATACAGGAGTCTGGCGCAGGTGTCTTTCTGATCCAGGTGGGTGATGACAGAGTGCAGGGTGGTGACTATAGCATCCTCCGTGGAGCGGTTTGAACGATATGCAAACTGGAGCGGGTCATGTGATGCAGGGAGGCAGGCTGTGATGTGTGGTTTGACAAGCCATTCAAAACACTTCATCACAATTGGTGTCAGTGCAACAGGATGATAGTCATTCAGACAGGACACAACTGGTTTCTTTGCCACCGGTACTATGGTAGAGATCTTAAAGCATTTGAGAACGATGGCCTGACTCAGGGAGATGTTATAAATGTCAGTCAGTACATCCGCCAACTCGCTCGCGCAGACTCAGAGCACACGTCCCGGGATGTTGTCCGGACCTGCAGCTTTACGTGGGTTGACCCTGATTAGGGTCCTCCGTGTGTCCGCTGCGTTGATGATGATAGCTGGCCCAACAGATGGTGGAGATGGGCCAGCCCTCCCTCTGATTGTCGGGTTTGATGCTTCAAAACGTGCAAAGAAGTTGTTGAGCCTGTCTGGAAGCGAAGTGTCGTCATCATCGACGCCCTGCCTAGACTTATAATCCGTCAGCACCCGAACTCCCTGCCACATCCGTTTGGTGTTCCTTGTGTCACAGAGGTGTCCCTGGATTTTCTCTTCATAGGCGCGCTTCGCCGTCTTAATTCCCTTTGAGAGCGCAGACCTGGCTGAGTGGAGGGCGATCCTGTCCTTTGCTCTGAAGGCTGCATCTCTGGCTGTGAGCAGTGAACGCACCTCTGCCATCATCCAGGGTTTATAGTTGCCCCGTGCAGTGATAGTCTTCACTATAGTGACATCCTCTGTGCACTTCACGATGTAGCTGGTGACCATTTCAGCATACTCCTCCACATCTGTCCTGTATCTCTGGGAGGCTGCTATTTTGAAGACCTCCCAGTCTGTGTGCAGAAAACAGTCCTGAAGTGCTGAGACTGCATCCTCTGGCCAAATCCTGATTTGTTTCTCTACTGGCCTGCTGCACTTCAGTAAAGGTTTGTAGGCAGGCACCAGCAACACGGATAGGTGGTCAGAATGGCTGAGGTGGGGGCGAGATGTTGCCTTATAAGCATCTGGGAAGTTTGTGTACACCAAGTAACATATTCTGTCCTTTGGTCTTAAAGTCCACACATTGTTTAAACTTGGGGAGCACAGTCTTTAAACTGGTGTGATTAAAATCCCCCGCAACCACCACAAAACTGTCCGGGTGTGAAGTTAGAAATTCACTGATTGCGTCGTGCAGCTCTCCGAGTGCCTCGTTAGCATTAGCTTTAGCATTAGCGCTAGGAGCTATGTAAACAACAGCTACAAACATGTTGGTGAATTCCCTCGGCAGATAGAATGGCCGACAATTCACGATAAGGAACTCCGCCAACGGAGGGCAGTGTTTAGATACCAATGTGGCGTTAACACACCAGTTCTTGTTAATATAGATACATAGTCCCCCCCCCCCGGCTCTTACCAGACGATGTCATCCCTTCCAGCTGAATGGCCGTGTCAGGGATGTTGTCGTGGAGCCATGTCTCCGTGAACGCAAACACACAGCAGTCCCTCCACTCTCTCCGGGTTTCTCTCAGCAGAAGCAGCTCGTTCAGCTTGTTGTCGAGGGAGCGGACATTGGAAAGAAGGAGCGACGGTACTGCTGGTCTGGAGGGGTTAGCCTTTAGCCTAGCATGGATCCTGGCTCTTTTTCCTCGCCTCTGTTTGTGTTCGCGCTGCTTACGCTTCCTCCTCAGATAGTGTTCCATGCTAGCGTAGAATGTCCAAGTCACATTTGAGTGCCGCAATTCTTTCAGTGTGCAATACCTTGATGTTTAATAAGGTCTCACGGTTGTAAGTTTTACAGAATGTACGTCTGGGATGATCAAAACACTCAAAACTCTCACACTCACTGATGCCTAGAGGGGCCGCAGCATCCATGCGCGCCGCCATCTTGTATATGTATCCAATGCAGCTGAGGGCCGCACCTGACTCTCCTCACCAAGAGCCAGACAAGATTGCTCCAATGTATAGGGAAGAGAAACAAATGAGAGCACTTGCCTGGTCTCGAGCTCCACCGCTGTCCAGGACTCCGTCGATCCAGCCGACGCCACTGGCCCAACCTTGAGGTGGTCCGGTGCAGGTTCCTCCTCCTCTGTGGCAACCTTTGCAGCTGGTTTGATGAGGGTGACAGTCCTGGTGCCCCCAGGTGAACACTTCAATGCTGGTGACTGATCCAGCGGGGGGGGGGGGGGGGGGGGGGGGCTGGGGACTCACTCCGTGCTGGCACTGGTCTGACCTCCTCCAGGGCCACAAGCTCCCCCACCATCCAGTGGCTAGGTTCAGGAGCCGGCAGACACTCGGAAGAAAATGGGGGAGACACGGAGAGAATAGGAATACACTGAACTGTTGCAGCAGGAGAGGAGAACCCAGCGGACTGCTGGGACTGGGCCTCCCCCTCGGGAGACAGACAAGGTTTATCATCATTAGCTGGAAAAGAATGACAAAACACTTGCCTGTCCTCCCGGTCTCTGATGTCAATGGCTGCAAACGGGAGCCAGTCGTCACTCTCTGTGCCTAGGTTGGATTCAGGCCCCCTCGTGGAGAGTGGAGGAGCCATCTCCATGGTGACGGGGGTAGCAGAGACTGGTGGCGGACTCACAGGACTCTTATGGCAGGCCCTATGGGAATGGCAGCAATGGGAGGAAACAGGCGGCGAGGGCTCCGGTTCCCCTGGTGACAGCCTCTCCTGTGTCCGGGATCCATCTCTCGACATAGACGATGGCATGGGGAAAACGGGAGAGACAGGTGGACAATTAAGGTCACCAGCTGACACCTTCTCAGGAGTCAAGCAAGCAGTTTCAAATGACAAGAATGACTGAATAAGTACTTGCCTGAATTCCTGGGAAGTGATGACGTCAGCTGTCGTTTCCGGGTTGGGGAGGTGTGGCGACTCCATCGTCGGAGCCCGCTCCTCCTTGAGCAGATGCTTCGGTTCCATCAGGAAGCTCCCCTCCCACATTCTGGACAACTCTGGGAGGAGCCACAGTTTTGCCTCCAGATGGAGATCAGTCTTCACCAGCAGATCCAATCTATGTTCCTCTAGTTCCTCCAGAGACTGGACGGGCCACAGCTCGGAGTGAGGAGGTGGGGCTGTCATCGGAGGGGCCGGAGGCTTCTTTCGGCAAGGCTTCTTCCTCCTCGCGGACGGTTCGGGCACCAGATAATCTGCAATTCTCAGCACATCACAGCACTGCGAGTCACAAGTGCAGAGAGGCTCCAGAGTGTTCAAAAAAAGAAGGTGGGGTAGCCGCGAGGCTCTCGATCGCCGAGAGCTCCTCTTCCAACCCCTCGCATGGCACCGTGAAGATATCCCAGAGAATCTCCGTTGCCTCAGGATGGTTCCAAAGACTGTCCCGGTTTATAACCTCCACCACCGTGTCCCGAGTCAGTCAAGCTGATTCGGAGGAACAGGGCTCCCATGTCCACGAGAGAATCTCCTCTTAGAAACACAGCGAGCGCAGCTCCCTCTCCATCCGATCGGCCATAGTGCCCAGGAAGCAGGTGAGTGGATAAAAAGGAAAAATAGTTCAAAAAAGAAAAACATGAGTGGGTGCAACCCGCTAAATACAACGCTGGCTGGTCCTTTCTGTCAAAGACCTCCCCATGCGCTTTTATGCAGTGCACGGAGAGGGGTAGAAAGAAAGACTTACTCACTGGGTTACACCACAACACATTCATTAACCTGCTGAACTCTGTTCAACTTCCCTAAAAACGCCTAAAAATAATATGCCCAAAGTAAATCAAAAGCTGTTCTTCAACCCTTTGCAGCATCTTTATGGGGTTAGTCTCATTTAAAAGAAAACACTCTGAATTTTTTGGCAAAACAGTCATAATCTCTCTAAGTGCTCCTGCCACTGAGTAACAAGAAAGTTCGCCTGGTTGTTTTTTGAGATACAAATGCTTGCAAATAACATACAGCTGTCAGATACTGGCTGGAAAACACAACAGAAATGTAGAACCAAGTGTTTTCAAGCTCAGGTCAAAATTTTGTAACAATACCACAAAAAATGAATATATTACACAGCTTTTTTCTTAGGTTGTTCCCAGGCGTTTTTGAACTGTGCCAAATTGTGCCAAATGGCACAGTTTGGAAAAACGTCTGTAACTTTTGAATGATTCAATATAGAAGCTTGATGTTGGGCTCTAATGAAAGGTGACACTCAGGGCTGTGTGTGTGTGTGTGTGGGGGGGGGGTTGTTTATTCATTCATTCATGAATGAATGAACAAACAAGCCCCCCCACACAAAGAAGCATGCCACGTAAAAAATGTGTGGCCTTTTTTTACAAGAAAAAATAACCTACAGTGCACTAAAAATTATACTAGAATATCTGTAATGTAGAAGATAACAACTCCCACCCTCCCCGCTACAGAGGACGGACATCGCCCATCGCTACATGACGGAAAGCGGTGACGGTGTGCCGTGGTCTACTACGCACAGTTGCACTAAAATATCTGCAATATATCTGCAATCCGCTACAGAAGAGTAGCGGAGGGAGGGGGGGGGCGTTCACAACATGACGGGTCCGTCATGTTGCAATAACACACAGTTGTAATTTACCGATCAGTCAAAAGTCGTTTGGATTACAATTTTCAGGGATAAAGAATAATTTAGCTTATAACACTTACCTGTCCACAACAGCAATGTCGCTGGCGAACTTCTCTTCCTCATTGTCAGACGAACATGACGCTGGTCCGCTTGTTACGACTCATGGTTCTGGTCACGTGACCCGGTCAAACCATAATTCCATTATTGCGGTTTTGCGCTTCCATGATTGCGGTTTTGGCGAACCATTTTTCAAAACAAATAAGAACAGTAGTTAGAAAAAAAGACTGGCGAACGCCTATGTGTCACCCAGCCTTACACAAAACAGCTTTCGAACTTCTGTGCTTCTATGGGTGCGGTCGGGGCTACGTCACTTCCGGTTAGTAACACATCGCCGCCATCTTAACTCGGTGAAAACAAACCCGTTACCAAGCCTTGTCGAGTGCAGTGTTTTGACTTTTTGTCATGGCCTGTGACTACAAAAAAAAGCTTGATGAGTCAGCCAGGCTACGTTATCAGGAGAAACTGACAGCAAGTGGACTGACAGATTGCCCATACAAGCTACCAGCCGGAAAATGGGTTAATGACCCGACCAGGTGGCCAGCTGTGCAGTGGCCGGACGTGCACAACTACTTGATCGACACCCCTGGTAAGCATATTTGCTTCGACCCATATTAACATGATTAACCCTCTTAGATGTTTTGAATGTTTTTAAGGAAAGGCCCCTATGGGTAACATGACCAATCCATTAAATATCAGGGCAGCACAGGAGTAATTCTTAAAAGAAATAATTAAACAAGAAAATGTTCACTGATTAGGTGATTAGGTACTGCTTAGGTGCGCCTGTGTTGTATCGAAATAAGTGCAGGCGGACACGAGTGAAGTTTAAAAGGGTGCTTCATGCAGACAGTCAACATACCCGGCTAATGCATGCATGGCACATTAGCATCACAGTAGACAGCAGGAAAGCATATACATTTGCATTAGTCACACATATCAGGCGCAGCATTACTGGCGCCGGGATTCCTCTCTGTTCCAGAGCCGCAGAAGGTGCGAGGCGCTTCTATAACGATCAGTAATTGCTCACGCTGAGCGCTCTGCCAGCTCGCTGTGGGAGTCACACGAGGTGTTCTCTTTTCCCGCATATTTTTCTTTTTGGCGTACAGAAATGGCAATACGCCCGTATTTGCTAAAATTGCATTTTCCCCGTATTAAAATATGGCGAAACTGTATTTGTCACCTCTTTCATTAATGGCCAGCCCCTTTGTTGCACTATTTACTACAGTCTACAGTTAAATTAGTCAGGCTGACTGCACATAGAGAGGTCTGTATTGTTGGGTGAAAAGGGAATCAGTCATGCATTTCCATAGACGAAATGTCCGTCGCTGTTTACAATACAGAGAGGCTTGTGTCGGCGGCTAGCATTTTCAAAACGTGACCCATCAAGTGGCAACTAATTAAACTAACACAATATCACTCAATTACCTGATATAGGACGTGATGAGCTGAATATAATGCACTACGACGGGCTGGACAAGCTTGACTGGGTCACGGCAGCTGCCTGGGACTAGGTCGCCACTGAATTGTTTTCACCTAGTACGGCGTTGCCATGTGGGTTGCTAACCGGAAGTAGGCCAAATGCCCGGATGCCCGACTGCGCCCATTGGCTGGCTGTATTCGCAGCCGTTGGTAGGTGGGTCCTTCTTGCTAGGTTTTCAGTCATTGGTTCTTCAGGGTTTCAGAAACCCAATTGTAACCCAGCTGAGAAAATGACCCTTTTTCTCAGATGCCAATTGTATTAATATAATTGTGTGATTTTATTTTGAAAACCGATTATCTTGGGGAAGAGGAAGTGTGATCCTCGTTATCCAACTTTTAAAACTTCTGTTTTATGGTCACGTTGGGTGATCTGGGTTTTCCCATTCGTTAAGAGCGATATTAGCCCCGCCTTCCGAGCAGAGTGCCGAGTCGTGCACCCGGGGTTCATTCTTTTCACAATCTGCGAGCGGACGAGAGGAGCTGGTGGGACGGTCTGTCCTCACTCTGATACCTCTTCTTGGTAAGCTAATTCAGATAAATGCTATAAATGGATCTAAACACTCTCCAAACACTAATTTGCAACCTTTATTATCCTAAGTTGATGGGAGCACGAGCTTGAGAGGCCGTGAAGCGGTGACTTCTGCTGTGTTCACCCTGAATCTCATCTTGGTGAGTGAGATACATGCTAATGTTAGCGTTATGCTAACACTAATCACGAGTGGATTTTTTCCTGTTTAAAAGCAATGGAAAAGGCTGTCTTTGTGTCTGTATGGTTTTCCTAAAGGTGATTTCAGTTCCCAACAGTATGCTGAAGTACTTGTAGTTCCTATGCACTATTTCTGTCAAAGGAAATGTGTAGGTTGATGCTAAAAGCACATGGTGTTAAGTCCCCTATGTAAAAGCATAGGTTATGCTAAACCCAGTAGCTCAGACCGGATTTTTTTCTGATTTTTGAGAGGGAATATTGGAAGTTATGGGATAGTATATTCCCTGGTTATGTGATAAATTAACTGTATTTCATTTCATGATTTACAAAGACAAGGTTAGAAAGGATTAATCATAATTTCATGGTTAACTGAGGTAGAGATAAGAAGAGGGAATCATTTAAGTGATTACATGAAAAAAGGGGTATTTCATGTGCCACTAGAGAGATTGTGAGAAAAGAAAAGAACACATGCATGTAAGATGCAAGATGTGAGATGTAAGATATTACTATATTGCTGGATTGTGATAATAGTAGTATTAGAGAAGAATTTAAACACTAAGCTATGGTGTTATATAAGAAGGGATTGGAAGACAATTACTCTAGCTGTAAACAATAATACCATTATTGTTGTGCAGGCTAGGTTTTTTGGGTTGCCGATCAAGAACCTTCTGGAACCTGGATTCTCTCCGAATGGAGATGGCGAGCCTGACCCGAGACTGAACCAAGATTGAACTGAGATCTAACCAAGATCTCGAGTGAAGAGCATCTTTCCCCTCTCCAGTGCCCAGGATTGGAAACCTGAGTCTGGAGATATGAGATATCCTGACTGGTCAAACGACTAGCCCGAACGGGCAATCAAAACACTGAGCTCAGTAGGACACCTTGGGGTTTTATTTCATGCCAGCCATTGTTATATTTGTACAGCTGTAAATTATCTGTATATTTTGCTCACTTTATCACTGTAAATAACAACCATTATTGCTCATTTCTTGCCTCCAGCTATTTCATTCCACACTCACTTTAATCAGAATCAGAATCAGAATCAGATTTATTGCTATTGTTCATGTAGTACACAAACTAGGAATTTGTCTCGGTGCAATGCTGCAACATTAAACATGATAAAATAAAATAAATAAAAAAACTATACATGCAATAAAGTGTAGAATAAGAATGAGTAATACTAGTCAAAGCAGTTTTTAAATATATTAGCGAGCAGCAGATATTGTGGAGTACCACATAGTGCAGTCGGTAATGCAAAAAGAAAACAGTGATGAATGACATGAGTCTGGTTGAGCTGCTGTACATAGTGCATGAGAGTCAATGAATCACTTAGTGTTCAGCAGTCTGATGGCAGAGGGGAAGAAGCTGTTCATGTGACGGGAGGTTTTAGTCTGAATGGACCGAAATCTTCTACCTGAGGGGAGGGGGGCAAACAGTACGTGACCAGGGTGTGAAGGGTCGGCTATGATCCGGCCAGCACGCCTCCGGGTCCTGGAGATGTACAGGTACTGGAGAGATGGGAGCTTGCAGCCGATCACCTTCTCAGCAGCGCGCACGACGCACTGCAGCCTTAGTCTGTCCCTGGCAGTGGCTCCTGCGTACCACACGGTTATGGAGGTGGTGAGGATGGACTCGATGATGGCTGTGTAGAACTGCACTAACATCTTGGTGGGTAGCTTGAGCTTCCTCAGCTGCCGCAGGAAGAACATCCTCTGCTGGGCCTTTTTGATGAGGGAGCTGATGGTCGGCTCCCACTTGAGGTCCCTGGTGATGGTGGTGCCTAGGAAGTGGAAGGAATCTGCAGTGGTGATGGGAGAGCCTGTGAGGGTGAGGGGGGGCAGAGGGGTTGTGACTTTCCTGAAGTCTACAATCATCTCCACTGTCTTCAGAGCGTTCAGCTGCAGGTTGTTGTGGCTGCACCAGGACGCCAGCTGGGCCACCTCTCTCCTGTAGGCGGACTCGTCGCTGTTGGAGATGAGCCCGATGAGGGTGGTGTCGTCCGCCAACTTGATCAACTTGACAGACTGGTGGCTGGAGGTGCAGGAGTTGGTATAAAGGGAGAAGAGTAGGGGGGAAGTACACAGCCCTGGGGTGATCCGGTGCTGATGCTAACAGAGTCTGAGACAGTCTTTCCCAGCCGCACATGCTGCCTCCGGTCCGTCAGGAAGTCGGTGATCCACCTGCAGAGGGAGTCAGGTACGTTGAGAAGGGACAGCTTGTCCCAGAGCAGAGCGGGGCGGATGGTGTTGAATGTAGAGCTGAAGTCCACAAACAGGATCCTGGCGTAGGTTCCCGGGGAGTCCAGGTGCTGCAGGATGGAGTGGAGGGCCAGGTTGACTGTGTCGTCTACAGACCTGTTGGCTCGGTAGGCAAACTGCAGCGGGTCCAGGAGGGGAGTGATGATGGACTTGAGGTGGGGCAGGACCAGGCGCTCAAAGGACTTCATGACTACAGAGGTGAGCGCTACAGGTCTGTAGTCGTTAAGTCCAGTGATCCGTGGCTTCTTGGGGACAGGGATTATGGTGGAGGATTTGAGGCAGGTCGGCACGTGGCATAGCTTAAGGGAGGTGTTAAAAATGTCTGTGAAGACAGGAGTCAGCTCTTTTACACAGTGTCTCAGGGTGGAGGGAGACACGCCGTCCGGACCAGGGGCCTTGCGTGGGTTCAGTCTGGAGAACTGTCTGTGCACGTCCTGCTCACTGATGACAAGGGCAGGGGAGGAGGAGGGGGGGCCGCCTTTGATGAAGTAGGGACCGTGGAGGCAGTGGAGCTGGGGGGAGGGGGGAGTTGGACACAGCTGACGAGGTGTCAAAACGGGCATAGTGTTGGGACAGTCTTTGACAAAGGGCTTTGTCATCCTGACCCTTAGAAGCCTGAGGCCGATAGTTGGTGATTTGCCTCAGTCCTCTCCACACAGAAGCAGAGTCATTAGCCGTGAACTGCTGCTGGAGTCTCTCAGAATACACAGATTTAGCTCTCCTCAGCTCTCTGTTAAACCGATATTTAACCTCCCTGTAGCAGTCCCTGTCTCCACTTTTCAACGCTGCTTCCTTCTCCTTCCTGATCTGTCTGAGCTTAGCTGTGAACCAGGGCTTGTCGTTGGAGTAACTCACCCTGGTGCGCGATGGGAGAATGCTCTCCTCACAGAAGTGGATATATGAGTTCACAGTGTCCGTGTACTCATCCAGATCATGCGTGGCTCCTTTAAACATGCCCCAGTCAGTTATTTCCATGCACGTGTTCAGCTTCTCCTCAGCTTCACTGGTCCATTTCTTTGTAGATGTCAGGTTTTTTATCTGCAATATGGCTCAAGCACAGTAATATACAATGGCATTAGACTGAAAAAATCATCAGACCTGACACAGTGATACCGTTTGTATTTTTTATCTTGCAAGAGAGCAGTCAAATCACATACCTGATTACAGAGTGAGCTGAATGCTGATGAGGCAGTCTCGTACAGTAACTTTTATAGGCAAAGATAAGACAGTGACAGCTTTCCAACCCGTTCTTTCCTCCCTCACAGGGGAGGAATGAAAAGAAACAGCACATACAGTTCGTACCAGTTTGAGCTGGTTCATCTCTTAACAGAGGAAAAACATTTCCATATAAGGTATCATGAAGTTCACAGAGTTCTCACAAAAGAGAAAAATAAGAAGCACCGGGTGTACAAGGAACAGGTCGACACAGCATAAAAACTTGCGTATGTCAATACTCTTTTATCACACATCATATGAACAAACAGAAGGGTGGTGCAGCTTAGTCGTTAACAGTGATTATAAGAAGAGGCATACGTTGTATTCATGATTAATCAGAAAAAAAAGCATCATACATATAAGAATATCAATCTTCATTTCATGAGTTATTAATAAAATGATAACCATTTACATACATATATACAATTTTCCAACATTTCCCTCCTGTTTATTATTTTATTAATTTTTATCACATGCAAACATCTGTACAATGTAACTTCAGAAGATTTTCTACATTGACATCATTAAGCATCAATTCCAAATTCATACAGGAGTATAACCATCACCTTTATTTGAGCCGTGCACGGCATCATCCTCTTGGGAGAGGGGAGTGTATTGTTCATTTCGAATATGGCTCAGAAAAGATTGTTGTAACATGAATGTGTGTTGCGTTAGGGCTCTAGAAATCATTGACCTTATACATGGAATCACACACGTAAACAGAACACAAAACAGTATCAATATTACAATAAGGGGGGTTAACCATTTTAACAAAATTTGCCACCAGGCTCCACTCTGAAACCAATCTAGGAGGGACCATCCTTTATCCTCATCTAGGGCTTGTTGCTGATGTAACAGATCATTTAGGTGACTTATAACATGACTAACATTTGCCGAATTATCCGGGACATAAGTGCAGCATTCTTGACCTATAATATGACATACCCCACCTTGAGAGGCGAGTGTATAATCTAAAGCCATCCTATTTTGTAACAGCATTAGTCGAGATAGTCGCTGTTCCTCATTTAAAGCTGACAACCCTTGATCCATCAACATGGTCAGGTTTTCCATAGTAAAGGCAAGAATATTAATATGCCTTAAGGCTATAGACACTCCATAAGAGGGCAAGATTATTCCTCCAATTATTTTAGTCTCTGATATTCTCTGTTTGTCCTCAGTACTTTCCCTCTTTCGGACATGTATATCAGTGTTGTCAGGGTGATAATAATGCTCATATGGCCCCGAGCTATGGTAGGTAAGATTTGATCTTATGCTGACATGGGGAAGTAATGCAGCCAAATGGCAAGTTCCACACCAATTAGGGGGTAATATGGCATAAACATTAGGGCCGCATACCCAGACATGGTTTTCCAGACAACCATAACCATCATCATTAGGCCAAAACAGGTCGGGATTGTCAGTGCAATTTGCACTACAATTCCTTGGGGGCAAAGTAAAGTTGCCCTTTGTCTGATATGGGATACCATATGCATTCCTACATGGAGATTGCTTATGTACGAGACCACATGTAGCGAACCTGGTAACATTGCAGCGTGGCGTAGTCCCACAATGATAAGAAGAATTGGTGCAATTATTCCTAAAACAAACAGAGGCTGCATAAAGGGTGGGATTAACCTTCATTATTGATTTCCTTGCTTTGAAGGGAGTAACCTTGGATATATTATGGACTCTTACCCTCGCTCCAGAGTAATTAATCAAAGACACATTTAAAAGTTCTAGGTACTCGCCCAAATCTCCTACCCTCCAATGATCATCATCTATAGTCATGTTAGCAGTATTCATGGCCAGCAGCGCTCCCACTGTCTCTGATGCATTCAAGGGCACAGGCGTCATTGGGATAGCAGTCTTATATGAGTGTGGCAGCAACGTACAAACATAACAAGAGGCATTTATACCCAACTGTTTTACTGTCATCACCATAGTTTGATACCACAGATTATGAGTATAATCTATCGGGCAGTTATCAAAGTCTCTCGGTCCACCTTCAATTGGATACCACAACAGGCATGTGAGAATCAGACTCATACCTACAAGTCCTAAAATTGTCCGAAACACCTTTCCATTCCCCATAGTGCCTGTTGCCCCTAGGAGTGTACCTTAGCTGGCCACTATCTTCACCAGGTTTGAGACGAGTCCTATCCTTAAAAGGACCAGACTCCCCTTTGTAGCTGGACTTACCCTAGGGGTGGCTGGAGGTCACTAAGGGGTACTTTCAAGCGTTTAAGGTGAGACAAATGAATCCAAGAAGGCCGTTCAGCGATTCTCACAGCCGTAGGTGTGGTCAGCAGGACTTTATAGGGGCCGAGCCACCTAGGTGATGTCCAGTTCAGTCTATGGTGATTCTTTACAAAGACGTAATCGCCAGGTTGTAGGGGGTTTTCAACGCCCTCCTGTTGATCAGAGAGAGACTTCACAGTATCAACATAGTCTTTTCGTTGCACACACTCCCTTAAATGGTCAGATAGATGTCTATATTGCCCTTGTGGCAATAACAGTCTAATTTCAGGCAACACATATGGTCGATGAAATGCACATTCATACGGAGTTAATCCCGTGTTTTTGTCTGGGGTTGTGTTAATTGCCATTTTTACCTGTATTAAGGCTTTTGGCCACGTGATGTTTTTGTCTTTTGTGACCTTATTCAACATTTGTTTTATGGTGCCATTTCTTCTCTCTACCAGGCCTGCACTGTGAGGATGATAAGCCGTGTGAAATTTCAATTGACTGCCCACAGATCGGGTCAAATCTTTTACAACCTGAGCTGTAAAATGAGTACCGTTATCTGCATAGATGACTTCTGGAATCCCAAACACTGAGAAGATATTGTTTTGTAACACTTTACACACGAATCTGGCATCCGCTTTTGCTGTCGGATGTATCTCAGTCCATTTGGTGTAGGTATCAATAAGAACCAGACAATATTGTAATTGTCCCTCTTTTGACAATTCAATAAAATCCATACACCACTGTGAAAATGGTGTTTTTGGTGGGGGAAAGCTTCCTTGACGTGTTCTCATTGCTCCCTGTGCATTATTTTGAAGGCACACAACGCATTGTTGACAAACTGTTTTTGCTGTTTTTAAAATTCCTGGACAGAAAAAATGCTTTTCAAGCAAACCCACAATCCCTCCTGTTGACACATGACCTTGGTCATGTGTCAAAAGGGCCGCCCATTGGTACAACGAGGGGGGGAGAAGTATTCTCCCATCCGGTGCATGCCAGACACCATTGTCATCTTGCTTGCTATACTGTGGTGGCGTTATTGATGACTGCTCATCAATTAAAACATCTAAAGAGACGGTTGGCACGCTTAAACAGGATACAAAATGTTCCCTCGCTGCACACTGGGCAGCATGGTCTGCCAGGGCGTTGCCACGGGAGATGAGATCACTGTTTTTGGTGTGTGCAGCACAATGAACAATTGACAATTTTTGGGGTAATGCCAGAGCTTCTGTTAACTGTAAAAGCTCAGCGCAGTGCTGCGTAGGTTTCCCTGCTGAAGTTTTAAAACCTCTCAACTTCCACAGTGCTGTGTGGGAATGTGCTGCATTGAAGGCATATTTACTGTCAGTACAGATGGTGACATTTAAACCAGCAGACCAGCGGAGGGCGGCAATCAGAGCCAGTAATTCCGCTTTCTGAGCTGATGCTGGTTGTGCAACGTTTTCGAGAATCAGGATCTCAGTTAAGGTTGTAACTGCAAACGCAGTCGATGTTGCACCGTTGAGCAACTTAACAGATGAACCATCTGTAAACAACCACAAGGAATCAGGATCAACAGATTGAGAGAGGTCTGGGCGTGGTAAAAAATCTTTGAGGGATTCATTTACACAGTCATGTTCTTCATCTTCCATGGTGGTTGTTGGCAGTAACGTAGCCGGATTCAATGAGGCACATCGGACAAAAGACACATGTGGCTGAGATAGTAATGTCATAGTGTATCGAAGACAGCGTGCATTTGATAACATTGTGTGTCCCTGTTCTGTCAATAAAACATCTACAGCATGAGGAACATGAATCACCAAAGGATGGTAAAGAACTATATCCAAAACTGAATTCAAAGCTTCGACTGTGGCTGCTACTGAGCGCATACATGGAGGTAAGCCCAATGCTACTGAATCCATTTTCTTAGAATAGTAGGACAGGGGTTTATATTGTCCTGCATGTATTTGGGTAAGTACCGCTGACATATGGTCTCCCACAGCATCACAAAAAAGATGGAAAGCTTCGTTGTAATTTGGAATGTGCAAAAAACATACCTCAGACAACATGTGTTTTAACAGCTGTATCTTATTTATGTGCTCTGGTAGTAGGGAGATGGGGCTGTTAAGGTTCCCTTGGGGACCTTGAAGAATTTCATACAGTGGAGCAGTATGTGTAGAAAAATTTGGTAGCCACTGCCTGCAGTAATTTAAGGTGCCCAACAAAGACATAAGTTCCTTTTTTGTTTTTGGCTCTGGTAAATTTCTAATAGTAGACACTCGACTTTTTTCTAGCATTTTACCATTTGCAGACAATGTGTGTCCCAGAAACTTAACGCTGGGTTGGCAGAATTGCAGTTTCTTTCGACTGCACTTCAACCCATTGTCTGCCAGAAATTGTAAGAGTGCCATAGTGTCGGTCATGCATTGTTCTGCAGAGGTGGAGGCCAGCAATATGTCATCCACATATAACAATACTCGAGAGCCCTCAGGTGGCATAAAACGTGCCATTAAAGACGACATTTCTTGTGAAAAGATAGTTGGACTTTCACAATATCCCTGAGGCAGTCTCGTGTACGTGTATCTTTTCCCATTAAATGTAAATGCAAACCAGAATTGGCTGTCTTTATGTATTGGGATGGTGAAAAATGCATTACTGAGGTCCACCACAGAAAACACGGATGAGTCATGACCCACCGAATTTAACAGAGTGTGAGGGTCAGGCACCAAGGGCGCCCGTGCAATCACACTGGCATTGACTGCCTGCAAATCTTGTACCATACGCCATCCGACACTTGGCGGGGCCTTCTTCACCGGAAACAATGGAGTATTGACAGGTGAATTAGTGCATGGAATTATAACTCCACCTTTTAATAAATCCAAAATTATTGGTTCTATCCCTTCCATTGCCTCCGGCTTAAGTGGATATTGTTTTTTATATGGAAATCCTCTCCCGTTAGAATGAATTTGAACGGGAGTAGCATTTTTTAACTGTCCCACGTCAGCATCACCTTTTGACCAAAGATGGTCCGTTAGGCCATCAAGGGGTCATTGGGAATGGTACTGAGGTAGGGCAACACCCCCAGTTTGGCCTGGAAAGCACTCAGGCATTTTCTCTGTGCCACAATATTCAGTGACATCAAAGTGTGAAGTCATAGTTATTTTTAGAGGGGCCCGATACATGTTTTGTGAAGGTGAATACATAATGTCCCTATTTTCAGTTAACTGCCAATCACCTGCTGACAGGCCCTGATTCACCAATTGCCCTGCATTGGCCCAAAAATAATTTGGAGGTCCCCAAAGTGACATGTGCGGAGGAGCGCCATTGCGATAGCTGTGTAACGGGGCCGATTCCAAATCAATGTCTAGGGCTTCTACTCCGTCTTTGGTAAAATACAAATAATTGCACGTCACCTGGGTTGGGCTTAACGACCACAGGGTATCAGCATACCCTGTGTCCATAGGGACTCCCGGAGAGGCATAATACATTGTCACATGTAATGGTTGCGGACTTTGGAGTATGGACGTGACTGTCTCAGGCACAATTTTTGCCATTGCAGTAGTAGACAGTACACATAATTGAGTGTGCACTGCAGAATTTGGGTCCAAATTGTATGCATACAAAGTACCACACCCATTGTCATCCCAATCTTCATCATGTGAAAACAATGTCTTATTCCTCAACACAGTGTAGTCATCAGCTTTTGTATCTGGCCCAATTATCAGCTCCAGTTCAAAGAGTGCATCTCTCCCCAGCAAATTCACTGGACATGATGGAGCAATGATAACAGACCCCACATAAGTTTTGGCTGTCTGAGGGTCTGTCATGGTTACTGGACCACAAACATAGTTTACGTCACACCCTCCCCCCGCATTTTGTACTCGTACCCTTTCTCCGGTCGGGAATGATCCTTTTGGGGGTTTACGCATAGTGGTGCGTGTGGCTCCAGTGTCACATAAGAATTCCACTTCCTTCCCATTTACCATAAGTACTATGGTGGGGGAGGACTATGAACTGCAATACATATTAAATGTATTTGTTGCCCCCTGTTTTCGTATGGCCTCCAAGAGGCGGTGTCTTTGGTCCTCCACTACCTGTCTGTCCGTTTCGGTCAAGTCACTGTCCCAGTCGGTTAGTCATGCCCACCATCCCCCTTGCGGGGGCCCACGGGGTTGGTCTTGTCTCCAAGAGTCATCTGTCCATTGTCTCTGCATCTCAACATCCCTATTGCCCCCTTGGTACTGATTGCCCCCGTACTTTCTTCCTGAGAATCCACCTCTTCTTCCTCTCTGCCCAAACCTACAGTCACGGGCCCAGTGACCTGGTTTCCCACAATTATAACATACTTCTCCCTGTCTTCCTCTTCCATTTCCATCATTATACATTTTCGGTCGTGTTCCCCCTTTTGTCACATTCGCCAAAAACACCTCATCAGGGTCACCATAGCACGTCAAAGTCTTGTTTGGTCTCCCCTTCTTTTTGGATTTCAACATGTCCCGTGCATGAAGCGCATGATCTTTAAATTCTGCCAATGTACAGGTTTTTATTGTAATGCAGGTTGCACGTACTTGGGCCTGCACTTCAGAGGGCAGAGTATCCAGAAAGGTGAATTTAAACAGACTCAACGCCTGTCCGTCCCGGTCTATTCCCGCTATAGTTTTTACCCCCATAACCTTTTTAAATTCGTCACAAAATCTGTGCCAATATTCAAGCAGGTCTTCATTTGGTTTCATTGTCATGCCAGCTACATCCCCGAGGGTAGTAGACGGGGAATACATTTTTCGCAACCCTTCTATGACTTTAGTCATCCCTTTTTTGTACTCTTTCCATTTGTCTTCTGTAAGAACAACGGTCTGGCGCATCGTTTCCATATAATCATCTCCAAGATGTTCAACTATAGGTTCTTCTATTTTTTGTCCGCACACTATTTATTTATTTATTTAGCGAATGCAAAGTCCTTAAGCCAAGCAGTTGCCTCCTGGTTTGCTGTATGGAGGGTGTGTAATCCTCCTTCCAGTCTTTGGAGCGGGCAAGCCTCTATGATGTGTTCCATAGTTTGCTCCTCTCCACATGCGCACAGTGGGCTAGGGCTACTGCCCCATCTGTGAAGGCTGGCCAAGCAGGGGCCATGTCCAGTCCTGAAGCGATTGAGTGTAGACCACTGTCTCCTTGGGAGGTTGGTGCCCGGGACCTGTTGGTTGGGGTTTATCACCAGCTGTTTGTTTGGGACCTCCTTGGTTTCCCATTCCTCTTGCCAAGCTGTCTGGATGGTAAAGTCAGCTGGGGGAGGGTTTTTCCAAATCGGCCGTCTGGATGAAAGTCGGGCAGTGGGTGGGGTGTAGATATCTGCATGGATTGGTAAGTGAGGAAAATCTTTAACTTTTTGGAGCATCCTTTGAGTTAATGCTGCTCGCCGGATGTGTGGAGGGGCTATGTTTGACAGTACAGAGAGCCAGGGGAGTGGTGTTGAGCGGATTGTTCCAGTTATAGTTCTCATGGTTGAGTTGAGCTGGGTGTCTACATGGTGTGTGTAAGATGACCTGGACCAGACAGGGGCACAATATTCTGCTACAGAGTATGAAAGGGCCAGTGCTGAGGTGCGCAGGGTGGAGACTGCCGCCCCCCATTTTGCACCAGCGAGCTTGCAGAGCAGGTTGTTTCGTACTTTCACCTTAGCAGCCGTCCCCTTTAGATGTTCCTTGAAGGATAAGGTCCTATCAAGGGTCACTCCAAGATAAGTTGGATTTGGGGCATGCTTAAGCTTGAGTCCGCTCAGGTGGATGTTTAGTTCTCTGGCAGCTTTTGCATTGTGGAGATGAAATACACTGGAGACGGTTTTTGCTGGGCTTGGTTTTAGGCGCCAGATTTTGCAGAACTGGTCCAGTTTAGCAAGATCTTCCGTGAGCACCCGTTCCAGTGGTTCAAAGTCTGGTGCTTGGAATGCCAAACAGATGTCGTCTGCATAGATGAATTTGCGGGATTTTGTAGTAGGCAGGTCGTTTATGTAGAGGTTGAACAGAGTTGGAGCTAGAACTGAGCCTTGTGGGAGTCCGTTTTTCTGCATTCTCCATGCACTTGTGTTCTGACTGAGGTGGACTCTGAACCTTCGGTTGGTCAGCAGGGTTTTTATAATTGCTGTTGCCCAAGCAGGGATCGCCTTTATAAGTTTCAGGAGGAGGCCTTTGTGCCAGACCGTATCATAGGCGGCTGTAAGATCAAGAAACACAGCCCCTGTCTTCAGTCTGCTCTCGAAGCCATTTTCAATGAAGGTGGTTAGGGCCAGTACTTGTTCTCCTGTACTGCGGTCCTTGCGGAAACCTGCTTGATCCACACTTAGAATATCCTCTATTTCTGGGGAAATGCGTTGCAGTATTAGGCGCTCCATGATTTTGTAAGGAACGCTGAGTAGGGAGATTGGGCAGTAGCTTGCTGGTAGTTTGTGGTCTTTGCCAGGTTTTGGGATGGCAATGACCTTTGCTGTCCGCCATTTCTTTGGGATCGAGTTCGTTTGTGTGATCCTTGTGTAGAATTGTGTCAACCAGGTTAGGGCTCGGGGGCCAAGATTCTTCATGAATTCTGGGAAGATGTTATCGTATCCTGCTGCCTTTCCACATTTCAGGCCCTGTAGGACTTTCTCCAGTTCAGCAGCCTCGAAGGGTTCAGGGTTCGTTTCCTCTACAGGCATTTTTTGGTGTTTTTTTAGCTCAGTTGTAACTGCTCTTCTGGTGTCTTTGTCTTGGGGTGCTTTGGCGATAGTCAGTAGGTGGGATGCAACTTGGTTGGGTGTGACGGATGCTCGGCTTTGGCTAGGGGGCTTCTGTGCAGCTCCTAGGCGACGGATGAGGCTCCAACATTTCCTGCTAGAGTGGGTAAAGCTCCGGTCAGCAACTGTCTCCTCCCATTTCTTTCGCCGGGCTGTATTTAGCGATTCAATGAGATGGTCTGCTATCTCTGGGTCCCCTGATGTTTGATAGGATTGTAGGAGGGCAGCACTTTCTCCGTCCAAACATGGGACATAGAGGGGTCGGTAGCCTCGTGGGATTGCAGTATGGGCAGCCTTGAAGATTGCGCTGCAGAAGCGGTTGTATGCTTCATCTACAGTGATGGTGTGGAGTGGGATGGTAACAATGCTCCGGTCCAGAGTTTCACTGAATTTCTTCCAGTTGGCTTTGCGGAAGTTCCAGCGCATCTTCCTTGGGCTGTATATGACTGGAAGTTGTAGGCCAATGTGTACAAGCAGGGGCCGGTGTTGGCTGTGTGGAAAATCATCAAGAATGAGGATCTGTGTAGGATATGGCTCCCCATTCAAAGAGCTGACCCAACACAGGTCAGGAGAATAGTCCTTCTTCCACCTAGCAGAGTGGAAGGTTCCTCTTTGTTTGGGGTCGTATATCAAAGCGAGGTCATTTCTGGATGCCCAGTCTGAAAGTGCCTCCCCATCACTGTCCACTGCTGGGTACCCCCAGTCAGGGTGATGGCTGTTAAAGTCCCCCACATAGATGGCAGGGTGGGGTAGGGTGGGTAAGACCTGCAGATCCCAGTTGGCATTAGGGGGCTTGTACACATTGACAATATGGAAGCCACCAATGATTATGGTGTCTGAGAAATGTGTTGTTATCAGGTGATTTGCTTCAACTATGTCAGAACGCACATAGGTGGCACGTCCATGTTTAGCATGTAGAACATAGCACAGGAGGTCAAAGCCTTTGATGGTGAAGCGGCCAGCTTCCTCTGTGCCAATATGAGTCTCTTGGAGGCAGATTACATCAATCGAATGTTGGAAGGCGAGGACTTCGATAAGGCTTCGCTTGGCTGCAGATAGGCCTTCAACGTTTAGTTGTAATATGCGAAGGGCAGATCCTACCACAAAGTGCTCTTGGGGCTGTTTGCTTTCGGCTTTCGGACTGTGACTAGGATTCTTCTTTGACTTGGCACAGAGGCGTCGTCTCTTTGAATTTAGTCTGCTGGTAGGATCATTAGCTTCCCCAGGCAAGCCCGGGTACTGGCGGAGGGCGCGACGAGAACGCTGATCCATTGCCCCCTGCACACTATTCGGAGTACTTTATACATTTCTGTAGGGGCCAAGCGGTGCACTTGTAAAAGGTCCAATAGTTCCTTAACACAAGATTCTATATCGTCTTCTGGTTTAGGTATGGTTTTCGCCGTTTTATGCAGTTGTGAGGGAGTCCATGGATCAGTCATTAAAACATCTTTTCGTTCTTCCCCTTCTCCCTTTATACTTTTTGCCACCAAGGGAAAATTTCCTACTCCGGATTCTTCTGAGCAATCTTTACCGGAGTATTTTTTCTCTGTTTCTTTTGCCTCCTTCATTAATTACCTCCGCCAGGCCGAAAAGGCCAGGAGGAGGTTATGTTTTTGCCAGGGTTTGTGTGTTTATCTGTCTGTCTGTTTGTCTGTCTGTCTGTTTGTCTGTTGGTTAGCAAGATAACTCAAAAAGTCTTGGACGGATTTGCATGAAACTTTCAGGCGTTGTTGGAAATGGTACAAGGAAGAACAGATTAAATTTTGGGGGTGATCCGGTTCACCGTCTGGATACAGGAATTTTTTTAAAGCATTTTTCAACACTGTGACATAGGGCCATTTTCAACATGTGCGCAGGCGCAATGGAGGCCGCTGGGCGTTGTGTCTGACCAACACAAACTCCGCCTTCTTCAACGTTTTAGCCACAAAAGCACGCGGAAAACACTGCTGGCCTCGGACCCCCAGCGTGCCTGTGCCAGCCATAGGCGCTGCGCACATTGCGCTGGTCGTCGTGTCTGACCAACACAAACTCCGCGTTCTTCAACGTTTTAGGCACAAAAGCACGCAGAAAACACTGCTGCCCTGGGCCCGCCAGCGTGACTGCTTTTGCGCCACGCTGCAAAACCTGACACGGCCACCTGTCCGCCGCCCCATTATTTGCCACAAATTCCCCGCCCAGCTATAGGCGCTGCGTAAAAACGACCTCTCTGCCGGGGAAGATTCTAAATTCTGTTTTGCCGCGGAGCGCAACCCCAATATAATATAAAACCCACGGCAACCTGTCTAACCAATCTGCATCCGTCAGTGGAGGAGATGGACACACCAACACTTCAGTTTATTACCTCCGCCAAGGAGGCAATGCTTTTACTACCATAAAACGGGGCTATAAGGGACGACGGGGTAATATGGGACACTTTTCTAAATGTAATTCTGCTTTTTTAATTTTGCTTCCGCCTAGATTTGATGAAGGATTCATGGATATTTGACAATAACAACACAACTCAGCATCCTGCTCAAAATAAAAAAAGCAGAATTACATTTAAAACATTTCCCACAAAAGTGTCCCTTATTAACCTGCCGTCCCTTATAGCCCCATTTTACACTACTGAACCACTAATCCTATCACTATCACATTGATTGTCATTCATTAATTGTCTGTTTATTGCACTGTCCATGTCAAATAAACAAATAATCATTGTGAATCCAATTGCTACTCATATCTTTTCATGCTCAGGGAATCTGAAAACGTACACACAAACACTCTATGGGGGGAACTGTGCCGCTTGGCGGAGGTCTGCGCTCTCCGAGTGCTTTTCTCGTTTGGAATATGGACCCTCCTTAGGATCAGGGTTTACATATGGAGGTGGGAGTTCGCCCGCGCTCGATTGCTTGGGCAAGAGTGGAGCCGAACTGTCAGTACTGACTTGGGTTTTTACCCCTGGACTTTTCCCACTTGTCCTTTTCCGTCCCTCCTCCGCTCTCCTTCTCATATCCTCGGCTGCTCGCGACCACAGCTCAGCGCATTGCAATTCGGGGGTGGTACCGGTACCCTTTAAATTCTTTTTAGTTGAGAATTTTACGGTAGATACTAAAACCGCGCATTTGTTCACATCAAGTATGGGTTTAAACGAGAAATCCTTTTCCCATTTATTCAAATATTTCTCTGGATCCTTTACTTTATTCTTATTTTCTTGTTTATTATTAAAATTTTTCACTGTTCTCCGGGCTATTTCACCCCTTTTTCTTTGTTTTGCCTTTTCCCTGACCCCGTCAGGTTTCCTACTGCGTCCAACACAATTTCCCATTTTTCTTGTCTACTTTTATTCCCCTTCACTATATGGTTGTTATATTTAGTTCTTAGGGGTCCAAGTTTTGACCTGGTTCTTTTATTTTTACTGCTCTTAGGAAAAATATAGACGCCGCTATATTACCATTACTCGCATCCCGCGGACCTAGAACATAACATTGTACTGGGAAGAAACAAAGACTTACTTCTGACTCTATTAGTTAAGGCGGAACAGCCGTCACTGAATAGAGCATGGAGGAGAAGCGCTGGTCCAAGTTCCCTGAAGTCGGGTTAGTCAATGCTGATGGTTCCCATCAGACCGTGTACGGTTTTCACTGGCTCAGACGTCCCCCTCCAGCCCCGTCCAGATCTCAGCTGTCCCGGGTTTCGGCACCACGCTATGTCAGGTTTTTTATCTGCAATATGGCTCAAGCACAGTAATATACAATGGCATTA
Organism: Pholidichthys leucotaenia; assembly: GCA_020510985.1. Lineage (NCBI taxonomy): Eukaryota > Metazoa > Chordata > Actinopteri > Cichliformes > Pholidichthyidae > Pholidichthys > Pholidichthys leucotaenia. The sequence goes on along the minus strand of CM035842.1, from coordinate 31,863,382 downwards.
GACTGAAAAAATCATCAGACCTGACACAGTGATACCGTTTGTATTTTTTATCTTGCAAGAGAGCAGTCAAATCACATACCTGATTACAGAGTGAGCTGAATGCTGACGAGGCAGTCTCGTACAGTAACTTTTATAGGCAAAGATAAGACAGTGACAGCTTTCCAACCCGTTCTTTCCTCCCTCACAGGGGAGGAATGAAAAGAAACAGCACATACAGTTCGTACCAGTTTGAGCTGGTTCATCTCTTAACAGAGGAAAAACATTTCCATATAAGGTATCATGAAGTTCACAGAGTTCTCACAAAAGAGTAAAATAAGAAGCACCGGGTGTACAAGGAACAGGTCGACACAGCATAAAAACTTGCGTATGTCAATACTCTTTTATCACACATCATATGAACAAACAGAAGGGTGGTGCAGCTTAGTCGCTAACAGTGATTATAAGAAGAGGCATACGTTGTATTCATGATTAATCAGAAAAAAAGCATCATACATATAAGAATATCAATCTTCATTTCATAAGTTATTAATAAAATGATAACCATTTACATACATATATACAATTTTCCAACAGTAGAGCTCACAACAGGTTTAGTGAGCTTCAGTCTCTGTCTGTATGTGGGAATGAGGTGGACCATCACGTGATCAGATAGTCTGAGCGCAGCGTGGGGAACAGCGCGATACGCGTCCTTCACTGTAGTGTAACAGTGATCCAGCGTGTTCTTTCCTCTGGTGGGGCATTTAATAAACTGTTTGTATCGGGGGAGATCATGGCTCAGATTGCTCTGGTTAAAGTCGCCAACCACAATAACCAGAGAGTCCCGGAAAGTCCGCTCCGTATGTTGGATGTGATCCGCGAGCGCGCGCTGAGCCTCGCGCGCGTCCGCGTCGGGTGGGACGTAAACAGCGGCCAGGATCAATGAAGCAAACTCCCGCCGGGAATAAAATGGCTTGCAGTTAATAAAAAGATATTCCAGGGCGGGAGAACAGTGTTTGGAAATCACCGTTACATCAGAGTACCAGCTGCTGTTAATGTAAAAGCAGACTCCTCCTCCAGAGGACTTACTGGAGAGCTCTGTGTCACGATCAGCACGAAACAGCTGAAAACCCTCGAGGAGCAGCGCGTTGTCCGGTGTATTTTCCCTGAGCCAGGTCTTAGTAAAACAGAGGGCAGACGAGGAAGAGAGGTCCTTAAAACGCATCAGCAGTCTCAGTTCATCTACCTTGTTAGAGAGAGAGAATTGGCGTTGGAGAGAAATATGCCAGGCAAAGCCGTGCGCGTGCCTCTCCTGCGAAGCCGTACGAGAGAGCCCGCTCGCCTTCCTCTCTTTCGCCGTCTCACTTTTTGAGCTAAACAGTGAACCAGATGGGGGCAGGAGCTAAAAAAACTGGGAGTAGGTCCGTGGGAGTGAAAGTCCTGATATTTAGAAGCTCTTCATGGGTGTAAGAGCAGGCAGACACACAACTGACAAACAAAAACAAACAAAGAAGGGCGCAGCGAGACACCATGGCGGCCATTGTGGGCGCCATCTTGCTAGGAAAGATAATAATAATAATTCCCTATTGTAACCCTTACGAACCTAGCAACTGTTCTACACTTAATAATTTCCCTTACCTAATTAACATCAGGCAAGGGTTACACAATTCAAGGCTCTTATTAGTCGAATGAGAAGTCAATCACATCTAAACCAATCAAAGCACTCCTTTGGCTTTCTGTTCGCGGCTGTGTCTGTAGTGGAAGAACGGAAATGCAGGGTTTTGGGTTTACGCCCTCGTGCGCCCTAGGACGCAGAGACCTGTCCGCCCGCGGTACACTGAAGTGCAACAGGTAAACAAAGGACTCAGATATACAAATAACAAAGTAAAGAGCCACGAGGGGCAAAAACACGCTTATAACTCAGAATAGAACTCCAGCCCGGGTGAAAGGCTAGGAAGACAGCGAGGGCAGAAAACACGCTGAGCAGTAGCACTTACTGAAGGGCGAAGAACAGAGACAACAGGAAGACATGAGTTGGACGTAGGAACTCCAGTCGCGGAAACACGATGAACGTCTTTCCTCCGTTAGGTCGCAGCGAGGAGTCATTCTCAGCTGCTCCCTTAAATGGGGGACAGAAACCAATCAGAAGCGGGGAAGGTAATTAATAATGATCACAGACAGCTGTCCCGGAGCAGCTGGGCTTGACAGCCGGAAGTCTGCTGAGTCGCTGTCGAACTACGAGCCTCAGAGGAGGCCATAAGACCAGGCCCGGAATGGGGTGGAGCTGGAGCGAAACTGGACAACCTGAGCACGGATAAAAATCAGTGTTCAGGTCGTAACAGTACTCCCCCCCCCCCCCCCGAGCCGTGCCTCCCGGCGCTGGCTTACCCCCTCCCTCAAACAGAAGGCCACCAGGACCGGCCCAGGGAGGGTGGTGGGGGAAACAGGCCAGGGGGAAGAGAAACGAGAAAGAAAAGGGAAAAAAAAAACATAGGAAGAAACCCAGGTACGACGGAATGAATAAGGTATGAAACATGCTGCCCGACAGGCCACAACAAAAATACAGATATACTCGAAAGACCATATAACACTGGGAAGAGGGAAAAAGGAAAATTCAGTACTACAGAGCAGGCAAACAGATCCTTCCAATCAGTAAAAAAAAAAGTGAACCTGGAGGCCCAAGTCAGAACACAATAAAGTATGCCACATAGACAGTCTTAAACAAAAATAACCATCACCCCCCCCCCCCGCAATGACCATAAGGTTGATATGAATAACCACAGAAGGCAGGGCAAAACGACAAGAACCAAGATGCGGGGACATAGTGACATAGTCATGAAAACAAAAAGAAAGGAAAAGAAACCACAATGAACCTAGGGCAAGGACAAGGACAAAGCAAAATTCATGTCCCGAAGGTCATAGAAAACAAGTTAACTCTGTAAACTTGCAGTTTAAAGTAGATTCTCACACATGCAAACCCTGCCAAGACAGATTAGTACTCTGAGAAAACAATCTGGGAGTAACTCCAAGAAACTGAGCCTGGGATTACAATTTGACATACTGATACCCATTCTCCATCTTAACATGGAGCTTGTCCTGAGAACATGAAAAAGGAAAAGAAAAAAAATCAGTTCCTCAGTCACATCATTATCAGCACTACAGATGTCATAAATCAGTCTGGAGGAGGGTATGAATGCAGATAAGTTAAATTACTCAGAATGAGGCCAGGCAATATGAAGCCAAAATACTACCTTAAGGACCAACTTAAATTAAAATAAATACTTTCCATCCTACATGCGAAATATGACATTAGAAAGTAGCTCTTCCAAAAGAAAATTTAGCTGGATTTGATACCACAGCCAAAACTCTTGCAAGTAACTTCAGTGTCCTGAATAATAACGATCACATAAAGGAGGACAATCCAAACTCAAAACAACTAACAGTCAATTTTTCCAGGGGCGCTGGCAGGTAGAGAGGGGCAGAAGATGACAGTTCGTCCGGTGGGCGACCCGAACCCGGATTCCACCTGGCCGGGAGAGACATCCACAGTTCAGGCGGCCTGCCCAAGTCCTAGGCTCGGGAACACAGTATCTCAGGTGGCCAACCCACATCGCTGAACCAACCAGACGGTTCCGCAGGTGGTCGTCCCACGTCCTCAGACCACCAAGAGCAGAGGGAGAAGCTTAGGTGCGGCTTCCTCACCGAGGGAGAGAGCAGGAGGAAACCGACCCAGACGAGGGGAACCCCAATGGCACCCGGAGGGGAAAAAACAGAGGTAAGGGACAGAATCAGCCCGACGTCCGGGGAAAACGAACGTCCAGTTCCTTCACCGGCCTCTAACCGAACCAGCACCGCACCCTTAATGGATCCCGATTGGACCGGCGCAGCCCCCACGATGGGCCCCAATTGGACCGGCGCAGCATCAGGGGCGAGCTCCGTGCACAGACCCGGAACCTCCGTAGTGACAACCAGGGCGGATTCATCTCCGGTGACCCTGGGGAAAGGCTCAGAGGAACAAAAGGAACCGGGATCAGGATCACCGGTAGCGGCAGAGCCCGGCGAGACAGGCTCGAGTGCAGGGGATGGCTGCACCCGGCTCGTCCCCCCGAGAGACAGGCAATAATGCTCCAGAAAATAGAAGAGAAAAACAAAATAGAGCACTTGCCTGATCTCGGGTTCTACCGCCGTCCAGGACTTGGATGCTCCAGGTTCAACATGCAGGAGTTCGTCTTCCGGCTCCCACTCGACTGCGACGGGCCCCGCAGCCGGCATGATGGTTCTCACAGTCTGAAGATCTCCAGGCGCCGAAGTCCACATCAAAGGCCCGCACGGCGTGGTGGCAGGGGATCTGAGTTCTTCTGGGCCGAACCATTCCTCCGTGGAGACCCGGGGACGCTTAATCGTCGGCGCAGGTTCCAAGCAGCAGTCCGACCTCCTCCTCTACCCATGACGTGGCTGCAGGGCTGGAACCAGGCTTTCCAGGGCTGCAGGCTCCCTCCTCGTTCGGCGGTGTAGTCCTAGCACCGGGGCACGCTCAGAGGGGAGAGACACAGAGGGCGCAGGTTCATACTTTATGTCTGCAGCAGGTGGAGAGAGCTCAGGGGACTGTGAACCCCGAACTCCACCTCCAGGAATCAAACAAGGCAATCCACCCAATACAGGAAGAGAATAAAAAGGCACTTGCCTGATTCCCAGAGAACCGGTGGAACCTGCTGCAGTGGACTTGAGGCTTCCCTTTCCCCGCTGGATGGAAGTGGAGGACCCCCTGGGAAGACGAGGAGGAGCCTCTCGCACCGGATCAGGACCGGGAGCATCCAGAGACGGACTCATGCAACTCACAGCGGCTGGAGTGAACGTTGAAGAAGGGGGAGAAACAGCTGAGGCGAACCGGGAACAAAGAGCTGACGGGACAGCGGGGAGAGATGACCCGGAAGTGGGAGCGGCTGATTCACCTCTTCAGCGAGATACGGAGGCTACAGCTGGTAGGGAGACAGAGTTTGTGTGGCTACCCGGAGCTGGATCTGGACGGGGTTCTCGCTGAGGTGTTCGAGAGGTTTGGGAGCGACGTCTTCTGGCCGAGGGCGAGGTGAATGTGAGGTTAGGGAAACGCCGCTCCTGCGCGGAAACTGAAGCGAGCAGGTCAGCGTATTCCGGATAATTATTCAGCTCGGACTTCTTCTCTACCAGCCTGACCGCCGCCGTCACGTGCTTCATGATTTCAGTGGGATGGACAGCGGAGTGAGTGGAGTCTCTCCCAGAGCGCAGAGATGTCTGCCCTCCTCGCCTTAACTTCAGGATGGTGAGAGTAGCGAGGAAGGCGGTTAATCATGTCCTCAGCGAGGTCCAGGTGCCGGCGTACATCGCTGGGGGAGTCATAGAGTCCTGCTATGAATAGTGTCCCATCTACGTAATCCAGGGCTTCTGCAAGTTTGTAGCGCAGGCGCCGCACGCGGATCCTGAAGGACGACATACTCCCAGCTCACCAGTACCCAGACAGGGGGAAAAACAACAAGTCCAAATTAACAAAACTCACGGTCTCCGGCGTCTCAGTTTGGCTGCGACCTACTGTCATGAATGGCTCTCGTGAGCCATTAAGGAGACGCTAGTGACAACCGATGAGTTTGCGTTTCTTTATTAACAAAGGACTTAAATATACAAATAACAAAGTAAAGAGCCACGAGGGGCAAAAACATGCTTATAACTCAGAATAGAACTCCAACCCGGGTGAAAGGCTAGGAAGACAGCGAGGGCAGAAAACACGCTGAGCAGTAGCACTTACTGAAGGGCGAAGAACAGAGACAACGGGAAGACTGGAGTTGGACGTAGGAACTCCAGTCGCAGAAACACGATGAACGTCTTTCCTCCATTAGGTCGCAGCGAGGAGTCATTCTCAGCTTCTCCCTTAAATAGGGGACAGAAACCAATCAGAAGCGGGGAAGATAATTAATAATGATCACAGACAGCTGTCCCGGAGCAGCTGGGCTTGACAGCCGGAAGTCTGCTGAGACGCTGTCGAACTACGAGCCTCAGAGGAGGCCATAAGACCAGGCCCGGAATGGGGTGGGGCTGGAGCGAAACTGGACAACCTGAGCACGGATAAAAATCAGCGTTCAGGTCGTAACAGCTGGACCCACTCTTACCATGGTAGACAGTAAAGAAGTGACAGAGGACTTTTTTAGGTAGGAGCATGGCCGGACTATCAAAAAAAGAGAGAGAGAGAAAAGTGGCAGAATAAACCACTTTGCCGTGCGGACCGTGTGGCAGTCTACCTGTTAGATCTGAAATTACCTGCAGGACAGACGAGGTGAGATGAGTAGGAAAACACAGCTTTATTATATGGCTCACACTGACAGCTTGTATGACCGCTACTGACGGTGTCATAAACTTCCCTGTGCGCTCCACAAATGCGCACGGAGGAAGAGAAGGAGAAATGAGGATTTAAATACCGGAGTTACCACACACACATTTATTGAACGACAGTTGAGGGAAACCATACAAAATGGCAGAGCAGCTCGGGCTAACACAGAGTTCTCTTAAGATGCTAGGCTGTACAGGGAGAAAGTGTAGCAGTTGTGCCACGCAAGGAAACGCTACCAGGGTAGCGGCACAACCGCACAGAGAAACGCTACAGAGACTTACAGCCTTAGCAATCCAGGTCCTCCCAGTAGAACAACAAGCATAGTCCTTCAATGACTGCCAGTCACACGACAAAAAATGACAGTGTGACTCATACAATGATCCAGCGGCGTTTGTCCAGCAAAGAGCTGCTTATGAACAAACGCACTGGCATGGCAAATTGGGAACACCTGGGCGAGGCGCGGGAAGGATGATTACCGGGGCTGGAAATGGCTGATGGAGTCAAGAGGGAGAGCGAGGGGGCATGGCTGGACCGACAGACTGTCAGCAGCGTGAGAGAAAGTAGGTCACAATGCTGACTAACAGCTGCCGGTCAGGCAGTGGCTGAGGATATGGAATACAGTACACACATACACCAAAATGCACATAACCAGTACACCAAAACCCACAAAGAGATCGAGGCCGAGCCGGGGAAAGCCAAGCCGGCTCGGCTCGTGACAGAGTCCCCCCTTTAAGGGGTGGATTCCCAGACACCCAAGGAAATATCAAGAACCCCACCCCCCCACCCCAACAGGAGCAACAACAACAAACAGCATGAACTCGGGTGGGAGGTAGGGGGAACAGGAAGGAGGAAATACAATACCCCGCCCAGGGTCCACAATTAACCCCCCCCCCCCCCAAGTCCAAAGCCATAGCGGCTGGGGAGGCCGCCCTGAGTCCCAGGCCCAGCAGGCAGTTCGGTGAACCCAGTCTGGTTGCCTGCTGGAGAACATGGGCCATCTGGCCCAGAGACTCAGTCCCTCAGGCGGTCGGCCAGCATTGTTGATCCACCAGGGCCGACGGGGTGAGGCAGGAGGCAGCTTGCCTACCAGGAAGCTCACTGATGGGTGACCAGAACAAAGGGAGGGAGCCCCAGTGGCGTTGGACTGGGAGGAGAAGGGGACCACAGTGTCCTCATGGCGATCCGCAGTGCCCTCGGTGGTCCCGGCTTGGGACCCAGCTGCACCCGCGGTGGCCCCTGACCGGGCTAGCTCTGCTGCACCCACGATGGGCCCCGACCGGGCTGGCTCCGCTGCACCCACGATGGACTCCAGCGGGAGCCTTGCTGCACCCGTGGTGACCTCCGGCTGAGGCTCTGCAGCACCCGCGGTGACCTCCGGCTGAGGCTCTGCAGCACCCGCGGTGACCTCTGGCAGAGGCTCTGCAGCACCCGCGGTGACCTCTGGCTGAGGCTCTGCAGCACCCGCGGTGACCTCTGGCAGAGGCTCTGCAGCACCCACGGTGACCTCTGGCAGAGGCTCTGCAGCACCCGCGGTGGACCCCGACTGGGCCAAGGCTGTACCCTCGGTGGAACCCGCGCTTGAGTGTGGCCTCCATGACGGGCCCAAACAGGAGCACAGCACCCACGTTGGGCTGATCCTGGAGCGCAGCCCCCACAATGGTCCAAAGCCAGCCTGCCGCGCCCATGGAGATGCAGCCTGCGGCTTGACCCACACAACAGCCTCAGGCAGCGGGGAAGCTGGACCCACAGTGTTGTTAAGTGGCGGACTCGGTTACAAGGCGACCCCTGCAAGGGGGGCAGAAGCAGCGGCCTCCTCCACTGGACGGACTGGACCCACGACGACTTCCGGCAAAGGCACTCCTTCTCTGGCGACTCTAGATGAAGCTCAGGGAAAGCAGGAGGAGAAAGATGGTTAGGGTTGCCGGCAGCAGCGGAGCCCGGTGAGGTGAGTTTAGATGCAGCTGATGGCAGCACCTGACTCTCCCCCCCCCAAGAGCCAGACAAAATCTCTCTAAAACTGTCATAAGAAAAACAAGATAGAATACTTGCCTGAGCTCGAGCTCCTCCGCTGTCCAGGACTCCGTCGATCCTGGTGATGAACACTCGGGCCCGGCCTCCAAGAGGTTCAACTCCGGCTCCCAATCCACTGCAGAAGCCTCCACAGCAGGCGAGATGGTTACTGCAGTCCTATTGTCCTCCTCCTGCGGCTCCAACGCTGGGGATTCCTCCGGCTTGGCTGCAGGGGAACCCCTCCATGCTGGCTTTGGGAAGGACTCCTCCGAAGCCACTGGCTCCTCCACCGTCGAATGGCCCTGACCTTGGGCCGACAGATCCTCAGGGAGAATTGGAGGAGGCACAAAGAGGAGGAAAAATGAGTTAATATATGCAGCTGGAGGAGAGGACCCAGCGGACTGCTTAAACTGGGCCCCTCCCTTGGGAGACAGGCAAGATTCAGTGTCATTAGATGGTTTACAATGAAAAACTGCTTGCCTGTCATCCTGGTCCTTGTTGTTCCCAGCTGCAGGTGGCTGACAGTCATCCCTCTCCGTGTCTGTGGTGACGTGGGCCCCTTTGACAGGTTGTGGAGAAGCTTTCTCCATGACGACGGAGGAGGGCGTTACCGGAGTGAGCTCAGCAGACTTCATGGCAGCTGGAGGGGAGGGGGCTGCCGAAGGCGATGAGGGATTCTCCCGGTGTCTCCTAGCAGGCGAGATGGCGTCAGCCGTCTTGGTCCTCTGATGCTCCTCCCTGACCCGGCTGTTGACGACGGCGAGCAGGTTCGCCCACTCCTCGTCTGATGGTGGATCCGGGAGCTGGGTAGGCGTGGGAGGTGAGACCCTCACCACCGAGGAAACGCGTCCACTGACCTCCCTCTCACGGCGTTCCTTTTCAACCCGACGATTGAGCACAGCGAGCATAGCCGACCACTAATGGTCTGCCAGCGTAGCCGCAGAGGGACCTCTCAGTGCTGGCTCCAGGAAGGAATCGTCTGAAACCACCAGCTCCTCCTCCATCTGGCGGCTCGGTTCTCGGACCAGCAGGCACTCAGGAACCAAAGGAGGAGACACAGAGAGGGTAGAAAAAGAGTTCTTAGCTGCAGCCGGTAGGGGGAGCCCAGTGGACTGCTGAAACTGGGCTCCTTTCCCAGGAGACAGACAAGGTTTGTTATTGTCATGATGAATAGAGAAAGAAAACACTTGCCTGTCATCTCAGCCTTTGATGTTAGCTGCTGCAGCTGGCAGGCTATCATCCCCCTCTGTGTCCACGGTGAAACGGCCTTCTTCTCCAGGTGGAGGAGGGGCCGGCTCCATGGCAACGGAAGTGGGCATTCCCGGGACGGCCCCATTAGACCATGCAGGAACTGTAGGGAAGATGGCTGCTGATGGAGGAGAAGGCTTCTCACGGTGCTGTCTCGCAGGACGACACCGCTGTGGTGGAGCTGGAGTCACTGGAGCTGGAGTGGAGGAAATGGCGCCATTCCTCCGTGGAGCGTGGCTCTGTGTGTGCTGTGGTCCAATGGGAGATGGCTCCATCTTCAGCCCGGGGGACGAGTGCTGGAGTGCGGTGACGGAGGCCAGCAATTCCGCGTACTGGGGGTGCCTCCAGAGTCCAGGATGCACCTCCAGAATCCCCACTGCTCCATAAACGTACCACCAATCCCTCTTGGGTCCGCTGGCAGCGAGAAACTCATCCACATAGCTCCGGATGTAGTCGGCTGCCAACTCCAACTCCTCGCTTGGAGACCCCGCGGCCAATCCTCCTCTCCTAGGACGAGGTCGACGAGCCGGGGACATAGTGCACACCAAACACAGATGGAAAAAACAGTCCAAAAATGAGGAAAGGTTGGTGTGGGGGTAACCCGCTAAATCCTTCTACACGGCTGGATCATTCTGTCATAAACTTCCCCGTGTGCTCCATAAACGCACATGGAGGAAGGGAAGGAGAAATGAGGAAATGCAGGAGTTACCACACACACATTTATTGAACGACAGTTGAGGGAAACCATACAAAATGGCAGAGCAGCTCAGGCTAACACAGAGTTCTCTTAAGATGCTAAGCTGTACAGGGAGAAAGCGTAGAAATTGTGCCGTGCAAGGAAACGCTACCAGTGTAGCAGTACAACTGCACAGAGAAACGCTACAGAGACTTACAGCCTTAGCAATCCAGGTCCTCCCAGTAGAACAACGACCATAGTCTTTCAACGACTGCCGGTCACACGACGAAGAACGACAGTATGACTCGTACAATGATCCAGCGGCGTTTGTCCAGCAAAGAGCTGCTTATGAACAAGCGCCACTGGTATGGCAAATTGGGAACACCTGGGCGAGGCGCGGGAAAGATGATTACCAGGGCTGGAAACAGCTGATGGAGTCAGAGGGAGAGCGAGGGGGTGTGGCTGGACCGACAGACTGTCAGCAGCATGAGAGAAAGTAGGTCACAATGCTGACTAACAGCTGCCGGTCAGGCAGTGGCTGAGGATATGGAATACAGTACACACATACACCAAAATGCACATAACCAGTACACCAAAACCCAAAAAGAGATCGAGGCCGAGCCGGGGAAAGCCAAGCCGGCTCGGCTCGTGACAGACAGCTTGACCGCTAGATTCCAGGCTAGATAAGAGGCTGTAAGATGGCTGACCCGACTTTATATAACGTGGGGCGGGGTGCCCCCAGCGGTGCGTGTCCATCTTACACTTTAACTATTTAACATTTTCCCTTCCTTTAGAAGGTCCAAAACCACTTACTCAATCAAGGCCCTCCCCAATTGGAAACCAGAATCACGCACTAACAAATGAAAACTAATGTCTCTAAATAGCCTAACACATTCACACCACAGAAACTAAAATATGGAGGATGAGTGGACTGTCGTCCTGCCCACAAGGCAAGGAGGATTATTCTGCCTCCTGCTAAAGTGAATTAAAGTCCGTTTATAACTAAAAGCGTATGGCGTGTTCCTAAACTAAAACAGAAAACCAAAATAATCCCATGAAAGTTGTTCCCATTAACTTTCAATATATAACATTAACATTTTTAAATACAGCAACACCAACACAAAACACAGAACGTCAATATATACTATTTACAACCAATAGAAAGGGCATAACTTGTATGGGGACACAGGGCACCCTCTCAGCCGATCCGCCCCTGGAGACAACTAGTTGTCATGGTGATGGTCGACTCTCCAGATGCTGAAACCACTCTTCCCCATCATCGATCTCATCCCTCATCCAGCCTCGTTTCCCAGAGATTCCTCTCTGACACGCCGAAGCCGGTTCGTGTGCCACACCAAACCATCAGAGAGCTTGAAGTGTGCCGTGCCCAATCTGGCCACTATGCGCAGATGTTCCCGATGCTCCTGATGCTGACGTCTGGCCCACCTTAGCTGCAGGCGCTCCTCCCCTCGAATCCGGACCCAATCCCCGACCTTTAACGGGGCCCGGCTCAGCTTGAGGCGTTGCTGACGAGCATGCTGATCCCTCGCGCTCATTGGTCTTGTTCCGACCTCTCTTGGTGTTGGTGTAACATGCTCCCTCAAAGCCGCAGACCCTCCGTCTCCTCGTGGCCAAACTCCAGAGGCACCCAAAGCCAACCCATCAGCGCCACTCACCAGCGCAGGTGCCTCGCCGTCACGCTCAGTAGTCCGCAAGACCGTTTTCTGAGCGCCAGCACTGAGACCCTCCTGCGCTGGCCCTGAGCAAAATTTGTCCCACCTGACTGCCGTGGCATCCGGTAATCCTTAATCCCACACCGCATCCTCATCAGTCACCAGAATCGGGGGGTTCCACCGGCCACAGCCCAACCACTCTTCTCCAGCGTCGTCTTTGATGGCGAAACCCATAAAATAAGTCACAGCCCATGATGTTATCGCCCCATGCTGTTATGTGCAATGTGAAGTCGAGCATCGTCATAGATTTGTACCAAACAGTCAGCTCCAAAGACCCGACTGTGTCCAGCCTTCCACCTCCATAGCCGTATAACGGCGCTGGGCTGCCTCTAACTCTCTGGTGGGGAAAAACCTGTTCACCATGACCCAGTTCAGCAGTGAACCCTCCGCTCCCGTGTTGATCAACAGTGGCACCTCCACGTCACTTAGCAGACCCACAGCACATGCAAAGGGCTTTCCCAGGGCCGACCCCCAGCCAGCAACGTTGACATCCGTCTCCTGTCTGTCCAAGCTATGGTCGCTGTCCAGGTCCATGGCATTTGCCGTGACAAAAGGCTTTAATGGCTGCTGTGGCTGGCACCCGGTTTGCTCCAGAGCTAGCTTTTCCACAGTTTCATCTGGATAGCTAGCTTAAGGGCTTCAGCTAGCGTGAGCTTGCTTGGCGCCGTAATTAGCCTAGCCTGCAATGTAGCGCTACAGCAGTGCTCCGCCAGCTGGGACACATGGAAAGTGGGACAGATGCGGAGGGAGGGGGGGAGAGACAGGCGCACAGCTACAGGATTAATAATCCGAGTGTTGGGAAATGGGACAATGAATTGCTGCGATAATTTCCTCCTCTCACCCTTCAGGTTAATGTGTTGTGTCGAGAGCCAAACCTGCTGACCCACCTGGTAGGCTGGAGCCGGCCTCCTGCAGCGATTAGCGACCCTGGAGTTACGTTCCACCGTGCATTGGAGCGCCGTCCGGACCAACCTCCAAACCTGCTGACAGCGTCTCAGATGAGCCTGGACAGAAGGCACGGCGATGTCCCCCTCCTCTTCGGGAAAAAGCGGGGGGTTGTAGCCCAGGGAGGCCTCAAACGGGGGCATACCGATAGCTGATGACACCGTGGAGTTGTGGGCATACTCGACCCATGGGAGCTGGGCACTCCATGAGGCCGGGTGAGATGAGGCCACACATCGCAGCACAGCCTCCAGCTCCTGGTTAGCTCTCTCACATTGACCATTACTCTGGGGGTGGTAGCCGGAGGACAGGCTCACCGTAGCCCCCAGAGCATTACAGAATGACTTCCAAACCTGAGACATGAACTGCGGCCCTCGATCAGAGACAATATCCACCGGTATGCCATGAAGCCTGATGACGTGCCGCACCAGCAGATCTGCCGTCTCCTTTGCCGTGGGCAGTCCCAGTAGGGGGATGAAGTGGGCGGCCTTAGAGAAGCGAGCCACGATAGTGAGCACGGCGGTGTGTTGATCTGACAGGGGGAGGCCGGTAATGAAATCCAAGGCGATGTGTGACCACGGTCTGCCAGGAACAGGAAGAGGGTGAAGCAGCCCCACCGGAGGAGAGGAAGGCATCTTGCCAGTGGTGCACTGAGGGCAGGCGCGGATGTAATCGGCAACGTCCTTCCGGAGCTATGGCTACCAAAACAATCTCTGGAGGATCTTGACTGTGCGGGAACCCCCCGGATGGCATGCCAGCCTGGAGGAGTGGGCCCAGTGGATAACCTCACCCCGAACTGAAGATGGAACGAACCATTTGCCCACTGGCCTCCTGCCCGGGTCCAGTTCCGCCTCCTGCGCCTTCAGGACTCTCTCCTTGATCTCCCACGAGAGGGCGCCCACGATACAAGAAGGCAGGAGGATGGGGAGAATGGGCATCTCCGCTGTGTCAGGGGAGAACTGCCTGGACAGTGCATCAGGCTTGGTATTCTTAGACCCGGGGCAGTAGATGATGGTAAAATTGAAACGTCCGAAAAATAAGGACCAGCGGGCCTGGCGGGTGTTCAGACACTTGGCCGTCCTTAAATACTCCAGGTTCTTATGATCTGTCCATACAATGAAGGGTTGGGCGGCCCCCTCCAACCAGTGACGCCACTCCTCCAGTGCGAGTTTAACTGCCAGGAGCTCCCTATCCCTGATGTCGTAATACCTCTCCGCCGGGGACAGACGGCGGGAGAAAAACGCACAGGGCCGGACCTCCCCATCCACTAGAGAACGTTGGGACAACACAGCCCCCACCCCGGAGTCCGAGGCATCCACCTCCACCAAGCACTGTAGTGCAGGATCCACCTGAGTCAAGATGGGGGAGGATGAAAACTGGGTCTTGAGCTCGGCGAACGCGGCTGCAGCCTCCTCCGTCCACTGGAAAGGCGTCTTCAGAGAGGTGAGGCGGGTGAGGGGAAGAGCGATGACACTGTAGTTGTTGAGAAAGCGCTGGTAAAAGTTGGCGAAACTCAGGAATTGCTGCAGCTGCTTCCTAGAGGAGGGAGGAGGCCCGTCCACAACGGTCTTCACCTTGTCGGGGTCCATGATGATCTGATTATAGGTGATGGTGAAGCCGAGAAATGAGGTTTTGGAGGTGTGAAACTCACACTTCTCAGCCTCAACATACAGCTCAATCTCCAGGAGGCACTGCAAGACCCATCTCACATGAACGCGATGCTCATCCAGGGATCGGGAGAAGATCAAGATGTTGTTGAGGTAGACGAAGACGAAAGAACCCAGGAAGTCACAGAGGACACCGTTGATCAATCTCTGGAAGACGGCCGGAGCTTTGGTTAGCCCAAACGGCATCACCAGGTACTCAAATTGGCCGCTTGGGGTCCGGAAACAAAATTCAGTCCTGTTGTGTATGAATCTAATGGGTAATGTGCATTTGGAGAGGGGAATTGGCCGAGGTTGGTCCGTGAGTCCCCCTACTGCGACGCACGGACCCCCCTTTTGGCCGCACGGGGCAGGCTTCTAGCTCGTGGTCCTCACTTCCACAGTACATGCATAAGCCTAGCTCCCTACGATGCTGTTTCTCTGTTTGGGAGAGCTTGGTTCGCCCCATAACCGTAGACTCATGTGTGACAGCTGACTCAAGGGAAGCCAGGGCCAGTAATGGGGTCTGGGGGGAGCGCAGGGTCTGGACACCCGAGCAACCGGACGTTCTCCGTTCGGCTGCCCGCTCCCTCAGCCTATTATCTAAATTGATGGCAAGGGAAATTAGCGCCATAAGCTTCTCCGGCTTATCTAAGCGGGCCAACTCATCCCGCAGGCTAGGGCTCAAGCTCCTGATGAAAATACTACACAACGAGGCATCCTGTCACCCCACCTCCACTGCTACCACCCGGAAATCGACGGTGTAGTCCGCCACGGACCTGCCCGCCTGTCGTAGATTTAACAACCGGGTGGTGAGCACATTGTCCCGGTCAGAGTGGTCGAATACCTCGTTGAACTCGCTAACGAACTGGCTATAGGTTAAGCTAGCATAGCTTGCCCTAGCCATCACAGTGTATGCCCAAGCTAGCACTCGCCCTTCCAAATAGTTGGTAACATAACCTATCCGGCTATGCTCTGTTGGGAAGTGTCCCTGGTACCCACTGGAAAACTATCTCACACTGTAGGAGAAACCCACGAGCCTCCCCTAGCTTACAGCTAAAGCGGGAGGGCGTGGGTACAGGAGCGAGTCGGGTCAGGGTAGCTTGGCAAGGCTGGCTAGTGGGAGGAGCTAGCGGGAGCTGCAGCACCGATTGGCACCAGTGGAAACGCCTGCTGCCCTGCCAGACAATCCAACTGGCTGTTAATTTGGGTCAGTTGGTTCAAGATAACCTGCTGCTGGTAAGCAATTTCATCCACACGAGCCTCTAAGTTGTTAAATTGTTGTGCTAACGTGCTGTTCGCTGCGTCGTTCTGACGGAGCCGTACTGGCATAATGGCTGACCCAGGGAACAGACATGGACTCAGAAATGGATTCAATTATCTTTATTGACCCAGTGTATAGTGTGTGGATGCGTGAATGTGTTATGTTGTGTATGTGAGTGGTGGCTGGAGACTTGAACAGCTGGGAGGGAGCAGAGCGCCGTGCAGCCTGGCAACCCTATGGACGGAGCAAGACACACAATTAGCAAGGAGCTAGCTGGGCTCACGCTTAGGTGTAACTGTGGCTTACTTGTTCCGGGCAAATGGTGATCACCCTTTGGCCAGGTAGACAGCACCCACTGTCCCAGCGTCGTTGCAGTCGTGCAGATGGTGGAGAGGAGAGAGCGGAAACCGCCGCTGGGAGATTCCGCCTGTGCACAGGGGAGCAGCGGAGAACAGGTGAGTAAAAGGACTGGCTTATTTGGGTATGAGAGGAGATCCTCTGGGAGTTAATGCCGAGGTGGCGAGGTAGAAGGTCGTGATGATGATGATGGCTAGGAAGTCGGGAGATGCACTTCATAGAGCCAAGGAGACAGATGGATCCGTGCAGGCGAGCAGACTGAGTGAGGCTAAATAGTCTTATCCTGACGAGGAGCCGCTGTGCGCGCAGCTGTGGATGATAATGGCCCAGAGCGAGTCATCACAGTCTTAAGTCGGTGACAAACTGTTGAACGGGCTTACCTATCCATTGATGCTGCTGCTGACAACGGATCCTCTGGGCTGTCGAAGTAGCTAGCTAGTAACCCTGCTATCTCCTCGTAGGTGTCCGCAGCACTGAGTGTGCGCAGGATATGCTAGCCCTCTGTGCCCAAGTTGTTGACATATCAGAAAGATGCAGCATAATTATGCAGAAACCCCATTCAGGCCGGAGGGAGCCACTGCTGCCATGCCTCATCACACCCCCAGGTCTATTACACATGATGGCCATCTTCCCACAATCACAACCCAAGTCCAGTTTTTGAATAATGATCCTGTGGCGCAGGACATAGTGAGGCCAAAACATGCCAACCAAGTGTATATGGACATTGAAGTAGGCTCACCACCCACCCCATCACCCCCAGTGTTGCACCCTTATGACACCAGTGCTACCCCAGCCCACATTCCCATGCTGCCATGAGCCGCTGTGTCAAGGCAGCACCAAGTCCCTGTCAAAAGGGAGTTTTTACTCTCCACCTTCACCAAGCGCTTGCTCACAGGGGATCGCCTGATTGCTGGGGTCTTTCTGCAATTGTGGGGGTTTCCCCTACAGTTGAAAGTGCTATGAGATGACTGTTGTTGTGAAATAGCACTATATAAATAAAGTTGAATTGAATTGAATAGTCCAGCAGTCACACACCCTGTGCCACAACCAGAGTTGCAGCAGTCCCCATTCCTTGGACTCTCTCACAGTCCCTATGGGCAAGGGCCATTTGTTCTTCAGCAACAATCTCCTGTCAGCCACCTACTCCAGATTCCATCTCCTGTCCCTCATTTAATCCCAGTGCCTCCTGTTCAGACGGAGATGTTTAAGTTATCACCACAGAGTGTCATGCAAAGCCCCCTCCCAGTTATACCACAACCACCATCTGGCCTCACCCCAGTATACCATGCCAACCAGCACAAAGCTGAGCATCAGCTAGGTGCATCTGTGCCCAACAGTCAATTCACATCCCTGCTTGGGCCCACCCCAACTGATCATGCTACCCCTGCACCAATCCCTGCTACTCCGTAGATGGCATACAGTGGCTTTGTGCAAATCTATCAAGTTAAGAATGTGCAGGTGTTTACAGGTAACACAGACAGCAAGATGTTTGTAGAGGACTGGATACGGGACATGCAATATCTCTTGGATGCCATAGACCTGCCAACACACCTTCGGTTTCCCACAGTTGTGCAACACTTACAGTAAGTGGTGAAGCTAGAAGACTTGTTTTGAACTTGCCACCCCATGAGCAGACCCCAGAAAAAGCATTTGAGGAGCTAAAAGTGGAGTATGGTGATTTGCATGAGTCCCAAGTTCCACTGGCAGATTTCTACGAGCGTTGTCAGTGCCCAGGAGAGGCTGCATGCTACTACACCATAGCCCTGGATGCAGCCTTGCGTGCTGTGGAGGAAAGTCAGCAGGGGGGCTGGCCCTTTCCAGATTGTGATTGTAAACTTACCCGTCAGTTTTTGAGAGGCCCAACCGATGAAGAGGTGTATGCAAGAATTGCACCCATGAAGCCGAGGCTTCTGAGCTTTCGAGAACTCCAAGTTGAACTCAGGGATCTGGCAAGAGAATCCAAGAAATTTAATCCCTAACACAAATCAAGGAAAACTTATGCCCACATCCATGTGACTGAAGAGAGAAATGCAAATATTAAAGGAGAGAGAGTGAAGCAGAATGCTGAGATATCCGAGTTGACTGAGATGGTGAAAAAACTAGCTCGTAACCAGGAGGAGCAAATGCTCAAGTTGTCTCATCTGGAGAGCAGATTATCCCCTCGTCACCCCACTCAGCCAGCAAGAGCTCCTCCACCAACAGGAGGTGAAGCACAGGGCGCGGATGTTACTTGTTATAGGTATGGACAAATAGGGCACATAGCTCAGATCTGCCGTGCAACTCTCCCAAACCCCAATACCCCCTGGGGCCGCCAATTTCAGACTATGAACCCCCAAGATGTGAGTGTGTCCCAGCCAGCCCAGCATTTAAACGCCTGAAACCCATGGTGACGGGGGCCACCATGGGTAAACAGCAAGACCCCCCCCCCCCCCAGCAAAAGAATTTGACTAAGAGAACCCCACTGGTGGGGCCCAGGAATGAAGGAGACATGGAAGTAAATGAGAAAGTGTGCAGGGCTCTCATAGATTCAGGGTCACAAATCACCAGCATCACCCACAGTTACTGGTGCAGCCACCTTGCCCTCTACCAGCAAAAATTGCAGCCCTCAGAGATACCCATAGAGGTTGCTGGAGGCCAGAGTGTACCCTATTATGGTGTTCTGTACATTACACTCAGAATCTTTGGTGATGAATCCCTAATTGCACCAGCCTTTGTTCCTGACTCAGAGTATCACCCCAGTGTTCCTCTCTTGGTGGGGACCAATGTCATTCGTGCTGCCAGAGACCACCTCAAAACAATCTATGGCCGGCAGTTTTTGCATTAGGTAAAAGACTGTCACCCACAGTAGTACGCAGCTCTATTGGAGTTAAATGACACTGAGAAGTGTGTGCTGGAGAGCAGAGTAAGTCCTGCTGTGTACAATGGGCACAAAATTCAGATTCCTGAGGACAAAGAAATGTATATAATGTGTAAGATAAAAGCTGCGACACAAAGAAAGACTTACACAGCTTTAATAGAGAGCCATCCCTCTACACAGCTCCCCGAACACCTACTGGTCGCTCGAGCTCTTGTTAACGTAAAGAGAGGCCATGCTCCAGTTTGAGTGATGAACTTATTCCAGCGTTCTCTGACGTTAAGGCCACACACTCGGCTGGCTGATGCCTTCCTGGTGGACCAGGTATCATATTTTCTTGGAAAAAGGCTGGCAGGATCATTAGACAGTGGGAGTAACTGTGTACCCCAGAGCCTGGTACAGGTGGTGTCAAGCTGTGCAGTGGACCTCAGTGGGGCTGCAGTGGAAAATGAGCACCAGCGTTTGCTCCTCAAGGAATTGTTGGAGAAAAATACAGATGTTTTCTCACAACACTCAGTGGACTATGGTCACACGAAAACTGTGCAGCATGAAATCCCTTTGGTTGATTCTAGACCATTTCGACTCCCTTACCGAAAAATCCCCCCCGTCTCAGTGGCAAGAAGTAAGAGAGCTCCTGATGAATATGGAATCAGCAGGTGTCATCCGTCCCAGTAAGAGTCCTTATGCATCCCCAGTAGTCATCGTAACAAAGAAAGATGGGTCTTTAGGGTTATGCATTGACTACAGGAAACTTAATTCATGCAGTACAAGGGATGCCTTCTCCCTGCCCAGGATAGAGGAGGCCCTGGAAGCTTTAGGGCAGGCACAATACTTCTCCACACTGGGCCTTACGTCAGGTTACTGGCAAGTGGAAGTGGCAGAACAGGACAAATACAAAACTGCCTTCAGTACTCCCATGGGACTGTATGAGGCTAACAGAATGCCCTTTGGGCTGCAGAATGCTCCATCGACCTTTCAAACGCTGATGTCATGTTGTTTTGGTGACCTAAATTTTACTCACCTCCTGATTTATTTGGATGACCTCATATTCTCAAAGTCCTTTGATGAGCACCTGGAGAGACTGCAGACTGTATTCAGTTGGCTAAGGGAGCATGGCTTGAAGCTAAAACCATCCAAGTGCCAACTATTGAGAAAGGAGGTGCAGTACCTGGGTCACCTAGTCTCTGCAGAAGGAGTCAAGACTGACCCAGAAAAGATCTGCAAACTGAGGGATTGGGTGAGACCTGAAAATCGAAGGGAGGTTCTGCAGTTTTGGGGATTTGCAGGATACTACAGGCGGTATGTAAAGGGCTACTCCACTTTAGCTTCCCCTTATACCGACTCACCTCTGGTGATCCAAAGAAGAAAATTGGAGGGAAAAAGAAAACCCTTGCTCCTGACCCACCCTTCCTGTGGACTGATGAATGTGAGGATGCATTCCAGTCGTTGAAAGAGAGGTTATGTTCTGCACCCATCTTGGGCTATCCAAACTATAGCCTACCTTTCATCCTCCAGGCAGATGCCTCAAGGGAAGGGCTTGGTGCTCTCCTGGCACAGATGCAGGATGGGGTGGTGAAGGTCATTGCCTATGCCAGACGAAGTCTAACTCCAGTTGAAGCAAGATATCCTGCACATAAGCTGGAGTTCCTTACCTTAAATTGGGCTGTAACGGATAAGTTTTATGATCACCTATACGGGTGTAAGTTCTCGGTCCTTACTGACAACAACCAACTTAAATATGTGATGTCAACAGCTAAGCTGGATGCTGCAGGCCAGCGGTGGGTGTCTCAGCTGTCTATTTTTGAATTTGATATCCAGTACCACATGGGACAGTGTAACTCAAAAGCAGACACCTTCTCCTGTATGTCCAACCAGGAGGTCCACCGAGCCCTACACATATTCCCACTGAGGGTGGAGGTCAGTGAACAGGAAACCAATGATGTAACCTCCAGCCCAGACTGCCTGCCAGCTCCGCCTGTAGCTGATAACCTTAACCCCTCTGGAGGGTTCAGTGAGCTCTATAGCAATGTGGGGATGGACTCACTTCCTGCCATGACCAAGCAAGAGATGCGTGCACAACAGAAAGAAGACCCTGTCGTTGGGCCAATCTTGCATTCCAGGATGAGGAACAAAAAACCTGATAGAAGTGAAAGGATTGGAGGTGGGGCTTTAATGCAGCTTCTCTTAAAAGCGTGGAGGAGGTTTGTAGTGAGAGATGGTATCTTATATCGACATGTAAAAGCTGATCAAAGGGGGGCGGTGGAACAATTGGTGCTTCCTAAGATATTTCATACAACAGTTAAGACTTCCCTCCACGATGACTCAGGGCATTTGGGGTGTGAAAGGACTCTCCAAATGATCCGAGAGCGGTTCTGTTGGCCAAAGATCTTCCAGGACATCAAGGATTGGTGTGAAAGGTGTGAACGATGCTGCCTTAGAAAGACCCCAGCTGCAGGTGTTAAAGCCCCGCTGGTTAGCATTCACACAAGCTCACCCATGGAACTTGTTTGCATGGACTTTCTGACCTTGGAGAAGTCAAAAGGTGGTATTGAAAATGTGCTCATTGTGACCGACCACTTCTCCAGGTTTGCACAGGTATACCCCACCAAAGACCAAAAAGTCAAAACAGTGGCCAAAATAGTTTGGAAGAATTTCTTCTGTCACTTTGGCTTCCCAAGTAAGTTGCATGCAGACCAAGGGCGTAATTTTGAGAGTGCAAAAGTGAAGGAAGTGAGTAAATGCACTGGCATTAGCAAAACACACACAAACCCCTATCACCCTCAGGGGAATAGGACCACAGAAAGGTTCAACAGGACCCTCATGAACATGCTGGGGACGCTGGAGCCTCACCTAAAACCCCGCTGGCATGAATATGTCGAAGCTATGACTCACACATACAACTGCACATGTCATGATTCAACTGGGTTCACACCATACTTTTTGATGTTTGGCAAACATCCTAGACTTCCAGTTGATTTGGTCTTCAACCTGCCTACCACCCAGAATACAAATGAATACAATGAATATGTCTAAACCCTACATGACTGTCTCTCATATGCATATTCCTGTGCAAATCAGATGTCTCGCCAGGCCAAAGAACAACAAAAAAGACAGTATGACAAAAAAGTGCATGGCGACATCTTTAAACCTGATGATCGAGTCCTGGTCAGAGTTTGCCATGTAGAAGGGAGGCAGAAGTTGGAAGACAGATGGGAAGCACAGCCATACATTGCGGTAAAGAAACAATCAGGAATCCCAGTGTATGTGGTACAACCGGAAGATGGAGGACAGGAGAAAGTACTTCATCACAACCTTCTTACACAGTGCATGTTTCTTCCTGTGGAGACAGGAGTGGAACAGCTGGAGAGTGAGCTAGAGACAGGGTGGGAGTCACCAGAAGAGTCCTTGACAGAGTCCCCTGAGACAAGCATGGAAGGTATCCAACAAGAGGACATGCAGACAGAGGATGACACAGAAGAGATTGAGGATGCTGATACAGACGTGGGACAGACTGCTGAGGGAACAACAGACAAGGAGGATGTGTGTCCCCAAGCACCTATCATACCTAGAAGGAACCCACCCCGAAAACGTGTCTGACCAAGTAAATTGTCATTTGAGTCCTGTGTTCTGGAAAGTGACCAGCAAAAGATAAAGAGAGGAAGACAACTGTGGCAAAAATTCAAGTCAAAGAGGACTGCAGGAATACATAAACACTACAAACTTATTGCAAGCACGCATAATTTGCATTTACTAATAAAACAATGTCTTGCCTTCTGTATTTTTCTTTTCATATCTTGAGTGCATTCGTGCTAAGGAAATGGGTTATCTGTTTCGGATTAAGCGGAAGAAGATGGATGGATGGATGTATTGATGACAGGGGCGTCATCAAATAAAGAAGGGGTAGATGTAAGGTGGATGCCGATGTAGTCCTCTTGAGGGCGCCATTAGCTCTTCGGGGATTTTGTGACCAGTTTGTCCTACTGTGCCACCCACCGTACTGTGGATGGATATATTTGCGCAGGGCGCCATTTTTGTTGACTCTTATGTTGCTGAAAGCATGTCAAGGGGTTCTGCCGCATGTGATTGAGCTGTGTTCAAAGGAGAATAAATGACAGTCAGGAATCCACTGCCGCATTCCAGAATCCTGCATTCAGTGTCTCATTCTTCACCCACCACATCTTGTATATTAAAACACAATGCAGAGGCTCAGGAGGGCTAAGCTTGAGGAACTGGTGTCTAGCAAGTGGGTTACATTAACATGTCTGTAACATGTTTCTTGTGATTTACAAGACATATCAAGAGCAAAATCATTCCAAACTCCCAAATATGTATTTTTCTGCTGTGAATGTCTGCTTAAGCATCCCCCCCCCCCCAAAAAAAGGCAGATTTGGACAGACCATTCATTAGTAGCTATGTAACTATTCCCGCTTAGCCTGGTTGGTTATAACATTAACCAATCAGATGGATACTCTTGGCTACCTTGGGGGAAGAGGGAGGAGCCAAGGAACAGCAGGATTGAGGCAGGGTGGGTTGGGGTAGCAGCAGAGAGAGAGAGAGTGGAGAGAGGCAGAGAAGCGGGGGGTCCACGGTCTTGCAAAGCCACATTCAAATCGAGCTGCTCTCGGCTCACTTCGCCAGCGGACGGGGTGCCGCACTGTGAGCTTAGAGCGGTTACATTCAAATCCCACCCCCACCCCCCGTCGCTGGTGGATGGGGGACTGTCAAGGCTCATCTCCTCACTTTGTATAATAAATTATATTTTTCTTACCAGGACATGAGTCTCAGCTTACATCCTCACCTTTAGTTCTCCGTTGTTTTTGTATTAATTATTATTACTAGTGCATACCTGTGCATGCCTGTAGAACCCAGGTATAAGCAAGTATTTCTGCATGTCCGTAGAAAGCAGGTGTAAGCAAGGGTGTAAGCAAGCTCGTCAGCACTCGTTCAGTGATGCCTTTGATCTTTGATTGTGTCATAGCGAGTCCTATGATCTTTGATGATGTCATAGCAAGTCCTATGACCATGAGTGATGACTGTCTTTGATCTGTAATGATGTCATAGTGAGTCCTATGACCGTGAGTGATGACTGCCTTTGATCTTTGATGATGTCATAGTGAGCCCTATGATCTTTGCTGATGTCATAGCGAGTCCTATGATCTTTGCTGATGTCATAGTCCTATGATCGTGAGCGATGCCTGCCTTTGTTATAGGAACATCATAGGACATTTCACACAAAGAGTCATATACATAGGAACATCACAGGACATCATGCAGACATCATAGGAACATCATAGGTGGTCCTATGATCTTTGGCCATGACACACTGACAGACACACACACTGACACACTGACAGAGATTTCTTGAATTTATAGAGTGATGATTACTTGTCATGAACCGAGCCAGTTTGTCCTTCAGGCTCGGTTCCATGACCTTCCTCTGTGTGTCATTATCATCTGTGTATTTTGTGTGTTTAGTTCTGAGCCGGGATTCTCCCAGGCTCAGTCCCATGGATTTCTCTGTGTAATTTATTTGCATATTGCTTTGCCTTTGCCATGACTTGTTTGTTTGCACATCATTTCTAGTTTAGTTCTGTATTTGTTTACTCTGCTTTCTGGCCGGCAGCTGTGAGGCAGCTTCGTTGGCCTGCACTTGTGTGGGTGCTGCCTGACAGCCTGCCGGTCCGATCACGCCTCCTCTCATGACGCTCAGCTGTTCTCTGTTTTCTGATTACTCTCCTTGTGTCCTTGCTCAGGTGCATCCTATCACTGCATTATTTTTTCTGTGTACTTAGTCAGCTTATCATGCTTGTCTCAATGCTGGATTATTGTGTTCTGCCACATTACGCCGTGGTTTCTCTACAAAGCTCTGCCACGTTACGCCGTGATTTCCCTTCTCCATGTTATGCCATGGAGCGCTGTAAGTTTATCCGTTTTTGCATTTTTGTACGTCTGCACAATTTTGGGGACTGTTATTCTTTAATAAATGTGTCTGTGGTGTAATCCTGCACATGAATCTGTCTTGTCTCTGCTGCCTCTCTGAGGCAGCAACTCACAACATTACTATTATTATTATTATCATTATTATTATTATCATGTTCTTGGTTATGTATCCAATCCTTGTCCTCAGCTTCTGGTTTCATATTATTATTCCTGCCTTAGCCTTAGTCTGTTATGATCATTCTTAGTATTATTATTTTTGTCATGATCACGTCTTATAGTTTATTCCTGTCATCATGTTGGTTTGGGCTTTTATTTTGACAGCACCTTTTGTTTACTTCCATTTTCACCTAGCTTGTTTCATGTCTTGTTAAGTTCTTGATTATTCATGGCTGATTATTATTTTGTTAATTATCTTTGTCCTATTTAAGGGACACCGCCCCATAGCTCAGGGTGACATCCTTACAGTAAATAAAGCTGGCATGATAAGATAAGATAAGATAAGATAAGCCTTTATTAGTCCCACAACGGGGAAATTCCAGGATTGCAACAGCACAGGGATAGCAACACTCAGAGCAACAATCAGAAGGCAAGAAAAAACAAGCAAGCAAGAGCAGCTAATATACATATGTACATATTACTATAAAATATATATATATACACACACACACACACACAGACACACAGTGCAGAGCATTGTAGCTGGATGGAATAAATATATGAATATATGAACACACAGTGCAGAGCATTGTAGCTAGATGGAATAAATATGTAAATATATAAACACCCACAGTATGGAGCATTGCAGCTAGGTGGAATAAATATGCAAGTATATAAACACACACAGTGCGGAGCAATGTAGCTAGATGGAATAATATGTAGATATATAAAAACACAGTGCGGAGCATTGTAGCTAGATGGAATAAATATATAGATATATAAATATAAACACACCCAGTGCAGAGCATTGTAGCTAGATGGAATAAATATGTAAATATATTAAAATAAATATGATCAACACGCTCCTGTCTGCCTGTTTCCTAGCCTTGTCCTATCAAGCCTTTTTGTGAGTTTTTGTTCTGGCTTCCTAGCTGTGGATTATTTTTGTGTTTCATTAAACCTGCAAACAGCCAGTCCGGCGTTTGGGTCTTGAATTCCACCCCTTGAGGGGCTCATTGTGACAGAAGGATGTCATCTCACCAATGAAAGACCCAGCGGACTTTGTTTGCTCGAAGCTGTGGCGGGGTGTGTGCTCCTAACCAAAGGGGAGTTTAAGGCCATGAATCAGCTGAAAGGGTTAATAGCCACAGTCCATTGTTCCTCCAACCCAGTAGAGGAGGGTCTGTGGATAGCAGCAGCCCTGGAGCTGGAGCATACCTCGTGTCTGAGAGTGTTCCCATGGGTACAGGAACTCCCCATCTGAGGGACCTCACGGTCCACCTCACCACTCTCGACCGCAGTGGAGGAGCACAGAGTGCAACTCTCCACTGTGTCCCCAGCTCCAGCCACCATTGCTCCTTAGCAAACGAGCTCCGCAGTCAACTAGAAGGAGTCGTCCGGCACTTCAGCGGCAGCAGAACGGGATCAAGGGCAAGTACCTTTTCATTTTTTAACACCATTTGATGAAAGGTCTTGTCTTGTTCCTGGGGATGGGGCTCAGCCAACCACCACCACTGAGTGCTCTCTCCCAGTCTTTGCTGCCACACACACCTCACCTGCATCTCACGTTCCCTTTCTCCTGAGCTCTCCGTCTGAGGTGGCTGGGCTGGAGATGGATCCCCAGACGTTTGGGCTCAAGGGACTCCAGTCTGCATCGTCTGGATCCGCAGCTGGTCAACCTGCTGGATTCACCGTCGATCAGCCTGCGTCGTGTGGGTTTGCCATTGATCAGCCTTCATTGTAGGGGTTCGTCGCTGATCAGCTTGTATCTTCAGCTTTTGTGGTCAGCGCACTCCAGCCGTCAGCTCCTGAAAAAAAGCACACCTCTGTCATCAGTACATGAGGTCCACGTGCTTCAATCATCTGCTCCTGAGACTGACAATCCCCAGTTGTCTGCTGTCAAGGCCAGCACACCTCTATCATTGGCTCCTGAGGCCACCGAGCTCATGTCATTGGTCACTGAGGTCAGTGTTCACCTATCGTCATCGGGCTTTGAGCTGGGGGCTTTCCACCTACAGATCACTGGACTTAAAGCTCGTCTGCTACAGTATGCTGAGTTAAAAGTGCTCTTGCTTCTGTCTGTTCCTGAATTCAACACCTCACTGACACCTGCGAGCCACTGTCATCTGCTTTGGAGGGTGATGTGTTCTAACTGTTGTTCCTGAGTTCAGTGCACTGCTGACACCCGCTGTGGAAGACTACGCACTGCTGTCATCTGTCTCTGAAGTCAGCGCGCTCTTGTCACTAATATCTGAGGTTAGTGCTCAACAAGTATCTGTTCTCCAGTCCAGCACACTTCTAACAGCTGTTTCTAAGGGCTGCATGCTTCAGCCACCTGCTATGGAGCTAAAAGCACCTTCATCACAGGCTGCAGATCTAATAACTCACCTGTCAGCTGCTTGTGAATTAAGAACTTCTGTATCATTGTCTCCAGAGCCAGGAGTTCCTGTATCAGTGTCTCCTGAGCTAAAAAAAAACAAAAAAAAACTCCTCTGTTATCTGTGTCTGAATTATGATTTCCTGTGTTATTCCCTGAGCTTACAGTCTCTGTATTATTTCTAGTGCATAAGGCTTCTATGCTGCTGCCAGAACCAGAAGCTCTTATGATGTTTAAAACCCTTTTTTTGTTGTCCCCGGAGCAAAGAGCTCCTTTGTGGTCTCCAGGGCAAAAAGCTCCTTTGTGGTCTCTGGGGCAAAAGGCTCCTTTGTGGTGTTTAGAGCAAAAAGCTCCCAGGTCACCTCCTGGAACTGAAGGTTCCATGTTACTTCCTGAGGGTGGGGGTTCCATGTTGCCATCTCCTCAGTCTGTGGATTCTATGTTGTCATCTTTTGAGTGTGGAAGTTCTATGTTGTTAGTTCCTGAGTGCACAATTTTCATGTTGTCATTATCTCCTGGATTTAAAGTGTCTGTATTGCCCCCAGAGCAAGAAGCTCCTGAGTCATCTTATGAGTTTGCGATCTCTGCATCATTATTCCCTGAGGTTAAGGCTCCTGTTTTTTCCTCACCTGAAAGTTCCTATGTTAGCCCCTGTGTTAAAAGCTCTTGAGGTTAACGCCCCCACGGTGCCATGGTTGTCTATCTTGTGGTCCTTGGACTTTGGTAGGCCGCCTGACACGCCATGTTCATATGTCTGGTGGTCCTTGGACAGTGGAAGACCACCGACCCACCTTGCTGTCTTGTCCGGTGGCCCTAGGACTTTAGTAGGCCACCTGACTCACCATGTTTTTGGTTTGGGGCCGTGGACTTTGGTTATGCCCCACAAACTGTGTTTCTTGTTTTGGACTCGGGGGGGGGGGGTGGTTCAGCCCACTTGGCCTTGTACCCCCACTGCCCACCCTGGGAGGATATTTTGTGTTTGTTGTTTATTTTTATGAGAGTAGTCTGGAAGCCGCCCCTTAAGAGGGAGTAGTGTTAGGGAATGGGTTGAGCTCATGTCCTCACCTTGTTTATATTTTTCTTGTTACCAGGACATGAGTCTCAACTCACGTCCTCGTCTTTAGTTCTCCTTTGGGAGTTTCTGTATTAATCATTATTATTACTATTATTATTATCATGTTCTTGGTTATGTATCCATTCCTTGTCCTCAGCTTTTGACTTAATCTTATTATTATTATTCCTGCCTTAGCCTTAGTCTGTTATGATCATCCTTAGTATTGTTATTTTCGTCATGGTCACATCTTATAGTTTATTCCTCTCATCATGTTGGTTTGGGCTTTTATTTTGACAGTGCCTTTTGTTTACTTCCGTTTTCACCTAGCTTGTTTTGTGTCTTGTTAAGTTCTTGACTATTCATGGCAGATTATTATTTTGTTAATGATCTTTGTCCTGTTTAACCCTTAAACTGCCTTGGTTCATGGACAGGTAGAGCTGTGGAGTGTCTGTGTCACAGTTACGCGACTGTCATGTGACATGGCCTTAAACCATAATAAATCCCCAGTTGTACTAAGTATTGCACCTCACAAAGTGGCAGACACGCATAACTTACTGCTAATGACTAATGGCCCCCATATAACCCCCCCCCCACACACACACACACACACACACACACTTCTGGACAACAAAGAAGAGTTTGTAAACAAATGTTTACAATCGACAATTTACAATCGATCACAAGACGGAGGGGGCATTTGCTCCCAAATTTGCCAACTATGATTCTAAAAAGAAATTATTTAGCTTATGAGGGTGCAAGTTAGGTTAACTGGCATCAAAACTGGGGATTCTAAATTGTCCTTAGGTGTGACTGTGAGAGTGAATGGTTGTCTGTCTCTCTGTGTTGGCCCTGCAATGGACTGGCGATCTGTCCAGGGTGTACCCTGCCTCTCGCCCAAAAGATGCTGGGATAGGCTCCAGCCACCCCGCGACCCGAAAAGGATTCAGCGGAAGAAGATGAATGAATGAATGAATGAATGAATGAAAAGGTAAATATCTACATTTTGTTATAACAGAGGGTAGGCGAAGCTGGTTGATTTGCATCTGCCATCGACCCCCAGTGCCATGTGACTGGACAGAACAATCACGCCGGTTCCCGGTCGTCATATGAGATAAATTGTGGCAGAATAAAAGCGAAATTTAGGTGGAATAATCAATGGTTTCTGGATGTGGGAGAGAAAGCGAAAATGACCGACAGAAGACAAAATAATGACCAGGATGGACGAAAATGGACAAAGCGAGCCGCCTGGCCAGTGGTAAGTCTGAAGAATTTCTTTGTTTGTTTACATTGTACTGATTTTCTGGTTCATATACTTTAAAGATAAGATAACAAAAACCACAAAACAAAAAACAGTGACAAAAACCAAAACTATCCTTTGTGTAGATATGTCCAAAGTCCCTTTTTGACTGAAAGTTATGTAATTCGATATGGCTGATGTGGCATTATGCAAATTTGACACGTAAATTTACTCCTATCTCAAATTTTGGATCATATTCTACATCTTTCTAATTGACAGTAAGCCATTATCTCTTACCACTTTCAAGTTATAGCTTTGGAAATCTCTGACATATGAACTGAATATTTTCTTGAAAAAAAATCTTGACCACTGGGGGCTGATGGTGCAACGGAGCGCCTCAGGCAGTCAAACAGTTAAGGGACGCCGCCCCGTTGCTCAGGGCGACGTCCTTAATTCATGCTGGCATGATCAACATGCTTCTTTCTGCCGGTTTCCTAACCTTGTCCTGTCAAGCCTTTTTGTGAGTTTTTGTTCCGGCTTCCTAGCTGTGGATTATTTTTGTGTTTCATTAAACCTGCAAACAGTCAGTCTGGCGTTTGAGTCTTCAATTCAATTCAATTCAATTCAATTCAACTTTATTTATATAGCGCCATTTCACAACAACAGTCATCTCATAGCACTATCAACTGTAGGGGGGACCCCCACAGTTGCAGAAAGACCCCAGCAATCAGACGATCCCCTGTGAGCAAGCACTTGGCGACGGTGGAGAGGAAAAACTCCCTTTTAACAGGAAGAAACCTCCAGCAGAACCAGGCTCAGGGAGGGGCAGTCATCTGCTGCGACTGGCTGGGGGGTGAGGGGATAGAGAAGAAGAAAAGAACAGACATGTTGAATTCTGCCCCTGGATGGGCAGCGCGGTGGCAGAGTGGTTAGCACTGCGGCAGCACAGCAACTCACCCTTGGCTGGGGGATCCTGGATTCGATCCCAGCCTCCGACTAACAGTGATCTGTGTGGAGTTTGCATGTTCTTCCCGTGTCTGCGTGGGTTTACTCCGGGATTTCTCCGGTTTCCTCCCACATGCCAAAAACATGCAAGTTAGGTTAATTGGCATCAAACTGGGGATTCTAAATTGTCCTTAGGTATGACTGTGAGAGTGAATGGTTGTCTGTCTCTCTGTTTTGGCCCTGCAATGGACTGGCAATCTGGCCAGGGTGTACCCTGCCTCTCGCCCGAAGATGCTGGGTTAGGCTCCAGCCCCCCCCGCGACCCGAAAAGGACTAAGCGGAAGAAGATGGATGGATGGAGGGGCTCATTGTGACAGGGACTGGTTGTTAGTAAAAAGTAAACACATATTTGGCAACTACACATTTATCTCTCGCCTCAACCATTTTCAGGAAAATGTTTCGCTTTTTACTTTTGAAGATATAGGTAAAACTTTAATGTCCAGAAGCGTCTTGAACAGTCTAGCAGCCCACCCACCAGGAGCTGCAGCAATCAATCATGTGCAAGCCCTGCAGGTTAGGAACGTGGCGACCAAGCATGTGCAAGCCCTGCAGGTCGAGAGCACGGCGGCCAATCACACGCAAGCCCTGCAGGCTACTAATTAGAATATCATAGTTGCACGCATACTTAAGTAGGTGCAAGATTTAAAATCTCTTTCCAAGCAATTCTAAGGCAATGAAAATGTTTTTTGTTGGTAAAAATCCACAATATACTATTTTGGGCAATGCATGTATTTGTTTTTGAGGTGGTTTAAAAGCTGCCGGAGTGCACCTTTAACGTGTTGCTAAGTCCAACAATCGAAACTAAAGGTTAGCCTCAAACATCTGGGAGCTGTGCCAACTTGTGAAAAAACTGCTCCATAAAAATTCAAGCTTCATGTACAGTAGATGGTCACACAGTACAAGCATAAACTGTAAATAAATACAGTCTATGAGCACAACATTTTTATTCTAATCTGTGAGTGTCATATTTGGACATGATCTTAGGATCATGCCCATGCTTTATGTTTATCTTTGTTCTCTGTGTTTTCCCCAGATTTTGTTAATTATAATTAGTTGCATTATTTGCCCTCTGTGTTCCCCTGGGTCCTCTGTTAGTGTCTCCCCTGTCTGTTGTGTCATTTCATGTCCTCACCCTCAGCTATGTTGTTTTCTCTGTTTCCCTATGTCAGCCTTAGTTTAACCATTGTGTTTATTTTTCATTATCATGTCTCTAATTATGTCCTGTAGTTTTGGTTCCTGCCCCGTGTGTATGTTTATTATGATTATTATGGCCTCAGTTTTTGCCTTAGCTCTCCCTGGTCCTGCCCTTTTAATGTCATTGTTATTTTCATTGTCATGTTTATGCTGGTCCTCTCTGAATCGCTCCTGTACTGTTGTCCTATATGTTCATTGTCATGTTTCATGTGCATCCTCTGTCTGTGATTGTGCATCCCCACCCGTTCTGTTCTCCACTCCTGTAGCCACTTCCTTGCTGTCTCTGTTGCCCTTGATTGTTCCCCAGCTGTCTCACATTTGTAATTATCTGTTACTGTACAAAAGGGTCTCCAGCTCATCAGAGAGAGAGCATAAACAGTGCTTGCTGCTGATTGGTGCATTGACTTCAAACTACACAGACCAATCAGTGATTACATCCGGCCACCTTCTGGACCAATCACATATCGGCAATACACAATGCTGACTTTCTCACCTTGACGAGCAAACCAGTTCTGCAGCCAGGAGGGAGTATAAGTGTGGTGTAGTAAGATGGCGGCTGTGGGACCCTGGGTGTAGTGGAAGGTGACGACCCACGTTTCCGGTGGTGGCGTCATCCTGGGTATAAAGGGCCAGGGCGGAAGGGACGTGGTCTCTTTCGCCGTCAACCCTCGAGCTTGTACGGAGTGCTTACTACATTGCTGGTTCAATAACAAAGTTACGTTTGACTGCACCTCCAGCCTGTTCTCTGTGACTGTGAGTTATGGACATAACAATAAGAAGTCACGCTCAACCATTACAGTATTGGGCTGCTGAGTTGTGCTGTTGTTTGAGTTCTCCTCTTCATGATTCACTTTAAATTTTCTGTGCATCCGTGACACTGTAAGTACTGTTAAAATGCTGCAATTATGCTTCTTAATCACTATTCTGATGGTGTTGCTTTGTGTGTCTTGTGTTCTATAGTAATTTGGCAGCTATATTTCTTTAGTTTAACAGTCCTTTGCTTTGGTTTGCCAGTTTCTAATGCATAGGATGTTTTCTGTGCTGATTAACTGTGCTGTGCTGGAGACACAAGTTGATCAGAGCTACCGTTGTTAACCCTTTGAGTGTGTATGGTGCAGAACTGCAACATACCCCCAGTGGTCAAGAGTGGTAAATATTTTTTGTCAGTAAAATGGTTCAGTCTTTTGGCACCATTTTTTGTACAGAGGTACCTCATCATCTTATCTTCAAAGTGTATGAACAACAAATCGGTATATTTAAAAAAAAACAAAACAGAAATTTTGTTCAGGCGCAATGCCGCACTCTGCCACTAGGGGCACGCAAATTCTCACACTCAAAGGGTTAAACTCTGCAGCTTCATTTAGGGGCCATCACCAAATTACTATCCTTGCCTTGGTGCATTCATGATTGCAGCTTGGAATGGGACAATATTGACACTCCCTTATGCTTAATCTGTTTTCTCCTTCTGGTAGAGCTCTGTGCAGTTTAATTGCATTGTATTATCACTGCAATTTGGACATAATTGTTTATTATATGTTTAGTTTCATGTTTTCATTTGAACAGATTGGGCATTGTATTCATTATTCATTTATATTTATCTTCCCCCCCCCCCACACACACACCCATATTTAAGCACACACACAAACACCCATATTTAAGCGCACTCATCCATCCAGACCATCAAGAAAAGGGCTTTCAATAAATGAGTGCCATGAGAAAGTGTGTGTTTTGACTGGATCCATTTTATTTAACTGTTCTAACCGGACAGCCTGTGGTGATTGCACATCCAACTAGTCAACTTAATTCACTTATCCTTCCTGAGGTCACAAGTTGGTACTCCTTAGATCAACAACTCCAGTATATGGTCCTTCGAGCCGGATCCATGCAGTTTCCATAGTCTTGGCATTCCCTGGCAACACTCGTCCTCACCGTGATGTTCGTCCTCCTTGTTATCTTGATGACTTCATGGTCACTCTGCCCAGACAACAACTTCCTCAGTCTCACACACTTTATGACCACTCCACTGAGTGAGCCAGCAACTATTATGGTGCACCAATAGCCACTCCTGAGAGCCAGGGTCTTCAAAACTCTGTACCAGAAGTGGTCCTGTCTGCTCTGAGAGAGCTGAAGGAGGACAACAATCAGCTCAGATGTGAGATGCAGACTCTCCTCCATGCTCTTGCTTCTCAACCTCACATCTCAAGTTTCAGTGCTCCAGCTCCAGACAATGCTTCTACTCCACTCCACTTCACTTCCGCCCTCCAAAGACAGCAGACGCCTTTTTCTTCTCTCCTGCTCTGACTTATCTCCTCCTTCCCTAACTAACTGGATCCCAGCTTGCTGTTGTCTGTCTGCGTGTCTTTACTGCTGATTATCGAAAGAAATTATGGAATTAATAAGCTGGGCTTTGAACGCAATTGACACCATTTTTTCAACGAGGAAAAGTGCCCCGGGGGAGGTTGTTTGCCCCGCAGGAACGGCTGCTGCGGGCTATTTACGGGAAACAAGTAATTGGAAACTCTTGTGCCTGTCTGATCTTTCCATCGAAGATGTAGAAGATTTGTACGTCTTCGTAGTAATGGTGATTGGGATCGTTCTGATTGGATCTGGGATTGTCCTGGTGTACCGAAAATTGATGAAGATGGACACAACCTATCAAAATGCTGGCCAGGCGAGGTTCAACCATCAAATTGATAAAATGGAGAGGACTCTGTTAGCGGCAAATGGAGAACTGTCTAGGAAGGTGGATTACATCATGATTACGCTCAGAGCCGTCCATGAAGGATTCAACGTCCAGCACTGAAGGATTAAGTACTGAATCTGTAAGAGAATATAAAGTTTTTTTTTCTCTCTGTGATCAGTACTATTCGACGAAATTGACTTTCCTCACACAAATCCTCCAGATGATCTGCAGCTTTTTGTTTTCAAAACATTGAGCTCACGGCCTTTCGGACAGGCAGCTGCATGGCTCAAGGACAATGTCAGCAGCTAGACAAAACACCTCCTGCCAAAGAGTCCTTGTTGTTCTTAACTGATACAAACACCTACATTCAACATTACACTCATACTGATTCACAAAACTGATGATAAAGATGATTCACTCACTGCTCTCTCTGTGTCCTTGTGAACTTTTTTGTCTGCTGACTGTGCATTGAGGGCTTTTTTTTTTCTTGTAATCATAATATTGATCATATATGACCATTATTCTGACAATCAATGGTTTTTTTGCTCCTTCCTATTGTATTATCCTTTCTTCCCATGCATCCTGTACCCTTCTGTTGACAGGCGCGTTCACAGATGCAGCCGTGTCACCGGAAATGCAGGTCGTTTTCTGTGTCAAGTCAAATCCCTCGTATGTTATCAGTGATCTGTTATCAGTTATCTGTTAATGTACTTGGCAATAAATCTTTTCTGAGTTCTGAGTACTATAGCAGACAGGCTTTCAGTCAAACAGTAGATGACCTTCAAGATGTGCCATGGCCTGAGATTTCTCTTTCACTTTAACCTCAACAAATCGAAGAGCCATTCCCTCCACCACCACCACCTCCAGTGTCAACTCTTCCTCCCGACAATGCAGTAGTGCAGGAAACATTCCAGGCTCCACTACCTCAACGTCCTGAACCTTAGTTTGTTAGAGGGGTAACAAGACAGTTCAGTAACATGAATATGAGGTCCTACAGTGCTAATGTTGCTCCTGCCTATATAGAGCACACACCAGAGTATGCAGAGCCATACACTCCTCGTATATTACCGGATCATCTTCCTCGTCCTTCAGTCAACGCCCCCCAACAGCCCTTGACTGAATTAAAAGAATGGGGGCGATATGGCCAGCCACACCCTCCATTTCATCAGGAGGCTCTGTATCGTGGACCAAAGCCTCATATACCGTACTTCGCTGAGGATGACCCTCACCAGTTTGCCCACTTGAAGCTAGCTCTAGATAATATACTACCCTCTGACGCCAGCGAACACTTCAAATATCCGATCCTCACTGATCATCTCAAGCTAGAAGATGCTGTTCTCATTGCTGACTCCTACAGCAATAGAAAGTACCTATACACCCAAACCATGGCTTCTCTGACAGAGTTGTATGGTCAACCACATAAACTAGCCCTTCAGCGCATTAATGAAGTCCTAGCTGAGCCAATTATCAGGAGTGGTGACAGCAAAGGTTTCTGCCTGTTTGCATTGAAGGTGAGGGCCCTAGTTGGAATGTCGGATCAGCTGGGGGAGGAAGGGAAGACAGAACTAAGAGTGTGGCTCACACATCTCACACCTGCTATTCAAGTTGCCACATGACTTGAGAGCACAGTTTAAGCGCTTCATTAATCCCATGATCACACCCATCCCAACTTTGTTGGACTTTTTGAGGTGGTTAGAATATGAGGTCTGCATTCATGATGATGACACTGAGATTACCCATCCCAGATCAGAGAGGTATAGACTATCAGAGAGCCATCAAACTGAAGCCAAAGTCTGTAACATGCTCAACTACTGTACTACTTGGATGTGATCCCCCTGCAAAGGAACCTGAGCCCCCTTTACCAAGAGGGTCTCTGGTTAAGAAACCAGGTAAGCCCAAGAAATACTGCCCCTTCTGCAATAATGTTCAACGTTATTTCAATCAGTGCTCAGACTTTAAGAAGTTCAGTAAAGACCAAAAAGTTGCATGGATCAAGACAGACAAGCGATGCTGGAGATGTGGAAGAGATAATCAAGCATCACAATGCTATCTTAAAGCCAAATGTCAGCAGTGCAACCTGGAGATTTTGCATGAAGTTAACTCATAATTCCTCAACAGACTGGAGAAGCCAGCTCTAGATGGTGTCCAGCCAGTCACGTACTACTTAGATCCAGCATGGAGAAGTAGTTGTGTACTGCTAAAAATGGTCAGAGTATATATTTACAATGGACAGAAGAGGATTGAAACCTATGCCGTTTTGGATGATGGGTCTGAGTGCACAATCCTCCTTCAGTGTGGCTCAGCAGCTGGGTCTTAAAGGGCACAGTGAAGAACTGGCACTCAGAACCATTCGTCAGGATATCAAGAGTGTCAGGAAGGTCAGACTCCTTCTCAGTGTCCTCAGCTGTTAATCCGCTGAATAAAGGTTCCGCATTCACAGAGCATTCACTACCTGTCAAAACCCTATAGAAAACTTATCACCATCTGAGAGCTCTTCCCCTCCACTTCTTCAGTCAGGCACAACCGCAACTGCTTATTGGCTCAGATTATCCTCATCTCCTCACTCCAATTGAGCTTGTGCATCTAGGACCCCCAGGGGGACCGGCCACATTCAAGACACAACTAGATTGGACACTCCAAGGCCTTGCCAAAGTTCTGCTCCATCAGTCCTCCACTCCACAGTACCTGCTTACAAACACTTTGCCTCCATCAGCAGAACTCTTCAGTCATGTGAGTAAACTCTGGCAAATGGATGTCCTCCTATATAGGAATGAAAAGCTCATCACACAGTCAAAGCAGCACAATGCAGCAGTGCGAATGTTGGAAGAAAAGACCACTCGAGTGGAGGTAGAAGGCATCAAGAGGTATGCTACCCCCTTGTTATGGAAAGAAAACGCCCCCCTCCCCCCCCCACTTCAGGCACCAGAGGAAGCAGTGCTAGGTCACCTGCGTGGGACTGAGAAACGAGTCTCCACAGACCCTGCCAGAGCTGAAACATATAACCACAAGATTAAGAAGCTGCTGGATGTTGGTTACATCTGTAAAGTCACCTCAGTCGGGACACAAGCCAGTGAAAGGTCATGGTACTTACCTTACCACATGGTCCATCACAATGGGAAGGATCGCATTGTCTTCAATTGCTCATTCACCTATCAGGGTACGAGCTTGAATGAACATCTCCTTCCAGGACCCACACTGGGATCAACTCTGCTAGGTTTTCTGCTTCATTTCAGAGAGCATCCCATCGCAGTGAGCAATGACATAAAGGGGATGTTTCACCAAGTTTGCCTCCTACCAGAAGACAAGTCCTTTCTCAGATTCCTCTGGAGAGACATGGATCGCAGTTCATCCATCACCTGACATCTACGAATGGCAGGTGTTGCCATTTGGTACAACATGCAGTTCATGCTGTGCCACCTTCGCACTCCAAAGGCACATTCGAGATCACAGTAGTCCTGGTGAAGATACTCGCCACTCTGTTGAGAATTGCTTCAATGTTGACAACCTCCTCCAGAGCTTCACCTCTGTCTCAGAAGCCAACCATCTCGTCAACAAACTACAGCAGATCCTCTTTGCAGGTGGTTTCGAGTTACGTCAGTGGGCCTCCAATGTTCCAGACATCATCAGTCATCTGCCATCTGGATCAACATCAGATAGCTTTGACCTCTGGCTGTCAACAGATGGAGTAGATCCACCTGAATGGACTCTTGGGCTGCACTAGCGCTGTAAGTCGGACACCATCTCTTACAAGGTACATCACACTGAACATCCTACACCAAAAATGCGTAATATTTATTGGGTTCTAGCTCGTCAGTATGATCCCCTTGGTCTGTTCATCCCTTACGCCACACGAGCCAAATTCCTGGTGCAATATCTCTGGGAAAAGAAAAGAGACTGGGATGACCCACGACTTCCTGATGATCTTCTCAAGCTGTGGCATGTCTGGGAAGATGAGCTTCAAATGCTGCCTGCCATCTCTGTTCCTAAATGTTACATACATCCTGAGATGGACCTCTCAGCCTCCACCTTAAGCATTTACATCTTCTCAGATGCTTTGGACAGAGCATATGGATCCATTGCCTACCTTCGAACAGTGGATCAGGTAGGGGAGGATCCAAGTGACCTTCTTGGCAGCAAGATCCCAGGTTGCACCAGTCTGTCAGCAGTCCACTTCAAGGCTGGAATTCTGTGCTGCCCACATTGGCGCCCAGCTTGGTGCTGTCCTGAAGAAGGAACTTACAATCACCATCTCCAACATTACATATTGGACCAACTCCGCCACAGTCTTGAATTTGTTTCAGTCACAATGCTGCCACTATAAAGTGTCGTTGGGGCTAGAGTTGCAGACATCCAGGAGATAACAGAGGGCAGCCCATGGAGGTATGTTAGCTCCAGAGACAATCCTGCTGAAGATATTACTCGTAGCTTGACTCTGTCACAGATCATTGGTCAGGGCCGCTGGAGGCAGGGACCACATTTCCTGAGTCAAGATCAATCAACTTGGCCGGTCACTCCAGACGTCTCTTCATGTGGTGACATCGTTGAACTACATCAAAGCAACTTTTGTGATCATCTTTCAGTGACTCCTGATTCTTGCCTACCAGATTCATGTACCTTCAACAACTTCAAGGACCTACTGGAGGCTTCAATGCGAGCCCACCACAGGGCAGCTCCTGCTTCAAATCCCACAGCAGATGACTATAGGCAAGCAGAGCTGGCCCTCTTCTGGAAAGTCCAGACAGAATGCTTCCCTGAAGAATTTGCTCTCCTGACAGCTCAGAAACCAGTGTCAACAAGCAGTAGATTGCTCACTCTGGCTCCAGAGTATGATGAAGAAGCTCAGGTGATTCGTGTTGGAGGACGACTTCACAGGTGTGGTGATTTGTGCCAAGACATGCTACATCCCATACTACATGATCCCCATCACCATATCACCAAACTAATCATTCAGGACTTTGACAGGCTAGCTCAGCCGGGCCCTGAGAGAGTCTTTGCTGAGCTCCATAGACGGTTCTGGATTCTTCGTGGCAGAGAAGCCATCCGGAAACACCAGTATCACTGCCCTGAGTGCTGCAAATGGTGCAGCAGCCCAGTCATCCCCAAAGTGGCCGACCTCCCACCTTCCAGCTTACGGCTCCATAAACCAGCATTCTACTCCACTGGTGTTGACTGCTTTGGACATACATCATCAAGATTGGGAGGCACACCGAAAAATGATGGGGCATTGTGTTTAAGTGTCTCACCATCCATGCTGTCCACCTTGACCTGCTGGCTAACATGGACCCAGACTCATTCCTGATGGCGCTTCGTCGTTTTATTGCCAGGCGAGTGAAACCCTATGAACTGCTGTCGGACCAAGGCACAAACTTCAAAGGTAGCAGTTTGGAGTCAACTGAAGCTTTCAATGCACTAAGCCCATTTCTTCAGTCAGAGCTAGGCAGTCAACAGATTCGCTTCAAATTCACCCCCCCAAGCACCGCACTTTGGTAATTCCTGGGAATGTGAGACCCATTCCATCAAGTCGGCCCTTCATAAAATCCTGGGTTCTCAGTCTGTCACAGAAGAGGTCCTGAGAACAATATTTACTGAGGTGGAAAGCAACATCAACTCCAAGCCTCTTGGATATAGCTCATCGGATGTTGGAGACCCAGATCCAATCAGTCCCAACATGCTTCTGATGGGGTGGCTTGATCCAGCAACACCACAGGTCATCTATCCTGAAACAGAACTTCTGAGCCGTTGGAGATGGAAGCAGTGCCAAGTTGTGGCTGACCAATTCTGGACTCATTTCAACAGAAACTACCTACCTTCCCTCCAGCTTCGCTCCAAGTGGCACCAGAAAAGGGAAGATTTAGCTGTAGGCACAGTTGTCCTCATCATTGATCAGCAGCTACACGAGCACTATGGCCAATTGGAAGAGTTACAGCAGTCTTCCCTGGAGTTGATGGACAAGTATGGACAGCTCAGGTTCAAATGAGGGACAAATCATACACTTGACCAGTTGCTCGACTGAGTAGACTTTGAGCACTTCCACAAGATTCTCCAAATGGACCTACCTGATTCAACTTTGCTCCTCAAAGTTGGGGGTGGTTGTACAATAGGGTCTCCAGCTCATCAAAGAGAGAGCGTAAACAGTGCTTGCTGCTGATTAGTGCATTGACTTCAAGCTAAGCAGACCAATCAATGATCCTATCCACCCACCTTCTGGACCAATCACGTATTGGCAACCACACACTGCTGACTTTATACTCACCTTGATGAGCAAACCAGTTCTGCAGCCAGGAGGGAGTATAAGAAGTCATGCTCAACCATTACAGTTGTTATGTCCGTGGGTTCTACTTCAGATAACCACTCTGAGGAACAAAACACGACGACACACACGGCTGCAGGTCATTAACTCTGTTTTACTGAAGCTCAGTTCAGCGAGTACACTTATTCGATTGGCAATGCTACAGGGTACAGCGCCCACCTGTGGCGTGGCATATGTAAATGCAACTCATGTAACTCCCAAACATCACAACAGTATTGGACTGTTGAGTTGTGCTGTTGTTTGGGTTCTCTTCATGATTCACTTTCAATTTTCTGTGCGCCCCTAGCACTGTAAGTACTGTTAAAATGCTGCAATTACTCTTCTAGCTCCAACTCTGTTCAACCTCTACATAAACGACCTGCCTACTACAAAATCCCGCAAATTCACCTATGCAGACGACATCTGTTTGGCATTCCAAGCACCAGACTTTGAACCACTGGAACGGGTGCTCACGGAAGATCTTGCCAAACTTGACCAGTTCTGCAAAATCTGGTGCCTAAAACCAAGCCCAGCAAAAACCGTCTCCAGTGTATTCCATCTCCACAATGCAAAAGCTGCCAGAGAACTAAACATCCACCTGAGCGGACTCAAGCTTAAGCATGCCCCAAATCCAACTTATCTTGGAGTGACCCTTGATAGGACCTTATCCTTCAAGGAACATCTAACTAACTAACCTGCACTTATATAGTGCTTTTCTAGTCACAAAGACCACTCAAAGCGCTTTCATTAATACTAACCCTCTATTCTAAGGGCCTATAGGAAACAGATATCTAGGGACAATTTAGAACAGCCAATTAACCTAACATGCATGTTTTTGGCATGTGGGAGGAAACCGGAGAAATCCCGGAGTAAACCCACGCAACACGGGGAGAACATGCAAACTCCACACAGATCACTGTTGGTCGGGGGCTGGGATCGAACCCACGATCCCACGATCCCCACAATCCCCCGGCCAAGGGTAAACTGTGCTGCCGCAGTGCTAACCACTGCGCCACCGTGCAGCAACATCTAAAGGGGACGGCTGCTAAGGTGAAGGTACGAAACAACCTGCTCTGCAAGCTCGCTGGTGCAAAATGGGGGGCGGCAGTCTCCACCCTGCGCACCTCAGCACTGGCCCTTTCATACTCTGTAGCAGAATATTGTGCCCCTGTCTGGTCCAGGTCATCTTACACACACCATGTAGACACCCAGCTCAACACAACCATGAGAACTATAACTGGAACAATCCGCTCAACACCACTCCCCTGGCTCTCTGTACTGTCAAACATAGCCCCTCCACACATCCGGCAAGCAGCATTAACTCAAAGGATGCTCCAAAAAGTTAAAGATTCTCCTCACTTACCAATCCATGCAGATATCTACACTCCACCCACTGCCCGACTTTCATCCAGACGGCCGATTTGGAAAAACCCTCCCCCAGCTGACTTTACCATCCAGACAGCTTGGCAAGAGGAATGGGAGACCAAGGAGGTCCCAAACAAACAGCTGGTGATAAACCCCAACCAACAGGTCCCGGGCACCAACCTCCCAAGGAGACAGTGGTCTACACTCAATCGCTTCAGGACTGGACATGGCCCCTGCTTGGCCAGCCTTCACAGATGGGGCAGTAGCCCTAGCCCACTGTGCGCATGTGGAGAGGAGCAAACAATGGAACACATCATAGAGGCTTGCCCGCTCCAAAGACTGGAAGGAGGATTACACACCCTCCATACAGCAAACCAGGAGGCAACTGCTTGGCTTAAGGACTTTGCATTCGCTAAATAAATAAATTACTCTTCTTAATCACATTATTATTCTGATGGTGTTGCTTTATGTGTCTTGTGTTCTATAGTAATTTGGCAGCTATATTTCTTTAGTTTAACGGTCCTATGCTTTGGTTTGCCAGTTTCTAGTGCATAGTGTTTTCTGTATTGATTAGTTGTGCTGTGCTGGAGACATAAATTTATCAGAGCTACCATTGTTAAACTCTACAGCTTCATTTAGGGACCGTCACAAAATTACTATCCTTGCCTTGTGGGTGCATTCACTCTAATTGATTGCAGCTTGGAATGGGACAATATTGACACTCCCTTATGCTTAATCTGTTTTCTCCTTCTGGCAGAGCTCTGTGCAATTTAATTGCAGTGTATTATCCTGCAATTTGGACATAATTGTTTATTATACGTTTAGTTTCATGTTTTCATATATACAGATTGGGTATTGTTTCATTGTATTCATTATTAATTTATATTTATCTCTGTTTCTCAACATCAACCACACACACCCATATATAAGCGCACTCATCTATCCAGACCATCAAGAAAAGGGCTTTCAATAAATGAGTGGCATGAGAAAGTGTGTGTTTTGACTAGATCCATTTTATTCAACTGTTCTAACCGGACATCCTGTGGCGACTGCACATCCGAGTCAGCTTAATTCACTTATCCTTCCTGAGGTTACAAGTTCGTACTCCTT
Organism: Pholidichthys leucotaenia; assembly: GCA_020510985.1. Lineage (NCBI taxonomy): Eukaryota > Metazoa > Chordata > Actinopteri > Cichliformes > Pholidichthyidae > Pholidichthys > Pholidichthys leucotaenia. The sequence goes on along the minus strand of CM035842.1, from coordinate 31,819,911 downwards.
AGATTGGCATCTCCATTATAGTTACCTTATATACAGTTGTGAAAAAAATTACGACACCCCATTAAATATTCAGTTCTTTATTAAGAATTGTTCACATCTGTCTAACCTTGTTTTTGTTTTTATTTGCATTTTTTAACATTTATTTGAGCCATTTTAAATGGAAATGAATGTGGGAATGTCCTAAAAAAAGATGGGGGGGGGGGTCCTAATTTATTCCTCACTATTTGTTTAGAATTACATTTTACAGAAAATTTGAAAAAAGTCTTTAATTCATTTTTAATTGTTTAGTTGTATTACATGAATCTCCCAGTATTTTTAGCATTGATATTAAATATCCAGATGTCCAAATATGTTAAACACACAGGCTTATACAAGGTGTCTTAATGTTTTCACATGACTGTATGTCTATCAATGTCAGTCTGATGTGGTGTCATTAATGTTAACTTTTGTATCATGCTAACCGTGGTCCCCTGCCAGTAACCCCATGTCCAGAGTTTTTCCCCTGTAAGTTTATTTATTCATCATGTCCACAGTTATTTTCAGCCCATGTGCTGTATGTATGTATGTTTCTTTGGGTTCAATTGTGTTTTAGGTTAATAAAACATGTTATGTTGGAGTTCTGCCTGCATTGAGTTCAATTCCCGGTGCATTCCTGGTTCCGCCGGACCGGCGGCGCCACACGAGTCGGCTGCCTGTTGCAACAGCCTTTTTTTTTATCTTCCTTCTTCTTTCTACACCTTTCACTCTGTATATATATCACGGACGCACGGATCGCCCCGGGGGTCTCCCGGGTCGGCGGACGGAGCCACGGTTTGCAGCGGGAGACGTTACAGCGGGGAGGAGCTAGTGCTAGCTAGCACTTGGCCGCCGCCCGGTGCTAATGGGAAACTCGACATACCGGGAGCTGTAGCGAAAACGACGCGGGTGCCGGGCTGGAGTTTAGGCGGCGTGAAAGAAATATAAGACAGAATAATAAAGAGCGATGGCAAGAACCAAGCAGACCGCCCGTAAAATCTACTGGTGGAAGAAGCCCCCCCCCCCCCCCCCCCCCCCCCAGGAGACAGCTAGCCACCAGGGCTGCTCGGAGAGGCGCTCTGGCCACCGGCAGAGTGAAGAGGCCTCGCCGTCACAGGCCCGTGGCTCTGAGAGAGATCCGTCGCTGCCAGAAATCCACGGAGCTGCTCATCCGTAAGCTGCCCGTCCAGCGCCTGGTGAGGGAGATCGCTCAGGACTTCAAGACCGTCCTGCGTTTCCTGAGCTTCGCCGTCATGGCTCTGCAGGAGACCAGCGAGGCCCACCTGGTGGGTCTCTTCTTCGCTAAGGGGGTCACCATCATGCCCAAAGACTTCCAGCTGGCCCGCTGCATCCGCGGAGAGAGAGCTTAGACTTTCTGCTGCACATTCACCAGCCATAATGCTCTGCACTGTGTGTCTATATATATATACATTTATAGTAATATGGACATATGTTTACTAGATGTTGTTTTTTTTCTTGCCTTCTGATTGTTGCTCTGAGTGTTGCTGTCCCTATGCTGTTGCAATCCTGGAATTTCCCCATTGTGGGACTAATAAAGGCTTATCTTATCTTATCTTATCTTAATTATTCAACCGTGCCTGCCAGGGGATATGACAATAAGCAACATAAAGTTATGGCCATCAGCTAGATAGATAGATAGATAGATAGTTTATTTCGAACACAAAAAAATATAACAAAAAACAAGCAAATAGCAAATGCAATAAAGTTACAATATACACTGTTCGAAAGGGAGAAGGAAGAAGTGAACACTTATTAATTCCAACTCCTCTTTTCCATCGATACACCCATGTGAATTTTATACAAATTACTACCATTAATACCCGAAGTAAACAATTTACTGTATTTTTTACAGATCAGCATTAACACCTGTCCATTCTAACATACAATGAAGTCCATATATCAAAACCAGTCTCAAACGACACAGATACACACAGTGCTGTCCCACCCACCATTCCATAGTGTCCCATAATGTCCCAGAGTGAACATAATGAGTCGTACATATAAATTCTACCCTTCTAACATACATATAACCTTTCAACAAATGGTGCTTATACCTCTTTTTAAATTGATTTCTGTTTGTACATAGTTTCAGTTCCGGCTCCAGACTGTTCCACAAATCCACCCCACAGACAGATATGCACATACTTTTCTTGGTTGTACGTATCTTGGGTTTTGTGAAGTTTAAGTCTCCTCTCAAATTATGATCATTGTCTCTTTTTTTAAATATTTTTTGTATATTAGTTGGGAGTTGATTGTTAATTGCCCTGTACATTACTTGTGCTGTCTTAAATTTAACTAAATCGATGAACTTAATGACATGTGACTTCAAGAACAACGAATTGGTATGGTCTCTATATCCTGCATTGTTTATTATCCTTATAGCTCTTTTTTGTAATGTGCATATTGCTTGTAGGTTGGTCTTGTAGGTGTCTTGTAGGTGTAGATAATAATGAAAATTAAAAAAAAAATAGAGAAAACTCTCAAATAAAAAAAGACCATAACTAGAAAAGTACTCACAGTGCATACCTCCGTCAAGGCTCCTTCCGTCCCTTATGGATCACCTCCAAAATGAAATTGATAGATGTAATTTATTTATCCCAAACTGGGAAATTGCAAGGTTTGTTTTGGAGGATTCTTGCTAACACAGTGTGAGAAGATAAGAGCCTTGGTGAAGGTATGTGTTCTTGGATCATCACCAAAATATTATGGGTTCCTCTCTAGCCCAAGGACCACCTCTAGTGAAAATTTTATCCAAATCCATGCAGTAGTTTTTGTGTAATCCTGCTGCACAAATACAGCCAAGGTCCTTGGTGCAGGTATGCACTCTCAGATCATCACCAAAACTTAATGGGTTCATCCTTGACCCAATCTACCACTGGTGAAAATTTCATCAAAATCCATCCAGTAGTTTTTGTGTAATCCTGCTAACGGACGGATGGAAAAACAGACAAACCACCCCGATTACATAACCTCCTTGACAGAGGTAATAATGCAAGAGTCAGGATACAGCCTCCATGCTCCAGGTGCTTTATTCAGCAACTCGTCATACAATTAGAATTAGAGTAAAACTAGTAAAATAGGACAAGCAAGGGAAAAAGAAATGGTAAGCTACAATGATAAGATATTCCTTTATTAGTCCACCTATGGCAAATTTCAGTGCAACAGCTGAGGATTCAGTATTGTATTCTACTTCCTCCAGCTGCTGAAATGTGAGTGTGGTGAACAGCAGTCATGTTTGTTTGTCAGGTCAACAAAGGTTTGGGTACCAGGAAGAGGAGCTGTCAGCAGGAGTGGACAGACAGGTTTTCATTCTGTGTCTGCGGGTGGTTTGTGGCTGGGTTTGCTGTGGGCTCACGTATTCTAAGCTCAGCAAAAGCAAGTGGCTCACTGCGGCTGAAGGTCTTCTCCTCAGGGGTGTAGTGCCTCCTCACATACTTCAAGAGCTGCTTCCACATGATGTAGGTGAGCTCTATAATGTTGAGAGTGATGCACAGGATGGAGGTGCAGCCCATGATGTAGAGGAAGATCTTTTTCTCCGTGGCCTTGCCGATAAAGCAGTCCACCAAGTTGGGGCAGGGGTTCTCTCTGCACTTCAGCAGTATGGGCATCTCAAAGCCATCGTACACAAAGTAGAAGGCCAGCAAAGAGCCCACTTCAAAGGTTGTCTTGAAGATCAGACTGACGATGTAGGTGCAGAAAAGGCCCCCGTCGATGCTTGTTTTGTCTTTGTAAAGTTTTTTCTTGTGTTTGGCCTCACGGTGCTCCCTGTAGGCCACATGCAGAGCCACCAGCAGGGAAGGGGTGGATACCATGATGAGCTGCATCGCCCACAGGCGCACCTGTGAGATGGGGAAAAAGTGGTCAAAGCAGGCGATCTCACAGCCCGGCTGCCGAGTGTTGCATGTAAAATCCTTCTGCTCATCCTTCCACACTTGCTCGGCCGCTGCAACATACACCAAGATCCTGAAGAGGAAGAGCACCGAGAGCCAGATCCGTCCAATCCCAGTGGAGTACTTATTCACCCCACTGAGGACGTTCTCCAGAAAACCCCAGTTCATCTTCCTCTGGTCTCCTGTCAGGAAAAAAGAGATGGTAAGGCGCCAAAGTAATCACATATGGCTTCTCGGCACAAACGTAAGATGCATTAGACACTGTCACCCATCTGCAAGAGGTCATAGCCAGTCACATTCAGCACTCATACTGCTAATAAACTAGTGCCACTAACATGCACGCAGGCTGATTTCAGGGCTTTCACACCTGCAGCTCATTTTTAGGAAAAAAAATCCATAAAGTTCACATGTGCTTACACATTAAAAACAAAAATGTTCCAGAACCATATTTACATGTGAGAACAACATGAGAAATATGTATCACCATTTCTTTCACATTTCACAACTGTTTTTGCTTACAGTAAACATGTTTTTTCTCTCCGTGACCTACAGAATAACAAACATTGCAAATTTAAAGGAAAAAAAAAAAGATTTCGAGAGAAAAATATAAATGTGTACAAAAAAGTTGTAATTTTGTTTAAGAAAAAAATTATGTAAGTGTCGAAAACAAAGTTGAGTCTGAGATTCATTTACAGGAAAAAAGCTGCAAAAATGCTTTAAAAAGGCAGCAAATTAAGAGATCCTTCAAATTTACAAGGAAAGTTTATATGGAATTTCTCAAGAGAAAATAGCTACAAAGAGCACATATTTAGTATACTTATAATTAATTAATGATTATTTATTGTAGACTTTTTATGCAATTGTTGCAGGTCCGTTCTAGGGTTTAGACCCACAACAGGTAATTTCTGTATAAACGGGGAAAATGATGAGACAGGTGGCTAGTTGATGATGTTACTGTGCAGTTTCCTTCATAGAATTTATTAACAAATTGTCACAAAGAAATACATTCTGCTTTCAGATACAATTTCTTAAACTCATGTACATGGGGAAAATAAGTATTGAACACATCAACATTTTTCTCATTAAACATATTTCTGATGGAGCCATTGAGCTGAGATTTTCACCAGATGTAGCTGTCACAGTGAAAAGGTTTATGTATTTTTGGTTCTTTTTCTGAAATCTTCTTCTGGGACTGCCAAAGCTACCATAGTTGCTGTAATTGCTGAAGAACGCGAGTCTGAGTTCAAGGAAGTTGAGAGTCGCCGTACTAAGAAGATAAACAAGTCGAAGAGGTCCTACACCGATGCACTCCAATCATCGGACAAACAACCGACCACCAATCAGACCGCGAACCAGTTACAGGTCGTCAACAAGTCACGCCCCTACTCACAGTTACGCGTTGCACCGAAGTTTGGTAGGAGGGATGGCGGTCTTCAGGGTCAAGGTCAAGGTCAGAAGAAGCACCACGTCTTCATCAGTCGACGACCCCACCACCAGACCCCACCATGTACGCTCCCATATCAATACTCACGTTAAACTAAAAGACGATCTCAAGATCGAGCAACTAGAAACCAAGTATGATGGTTATGCCTCCTTCAAGATTACATGTCCTGCCAGCTGCAGCAAGAAGTTGCTTGACAAAAATGTGTGGCCATCTGGTTTATACATTCGACAATTTTTTGAGAGGAAATGATCTACATGTGATTGTCATTATTGTGTTTGTCATTATACTCATTCAATAGTAGGACCAACCTTAGAATATGTTCATTCAACTGCCAGAATGTAAAAACTTCATCTAACGAGATCTCCAGGTTATGTGATAACCATGACATTGTGTTGTTGCAGGAACACTGGTTGTTCGAAAACGAATTGTCTATTCTGAGCAGATTACATGGTGACTTTATAGGACAAGGGGTTTCTTTTATGGATACGGAAGAACGTGTTATCTTAGGTCGCCCCTATGGCGGCGTCGGTATCCTATAGCGGAAGTCACTTGCGAACAGTTGTGTTGTGAAAACTTACGACTGCTTAAGAGTTATAGGTATTGAAGTCAACCTGGGTGACTTTCACTGTCTTATACTATGTGTATATTTCCCCTATGACAGTGTTGAAAACTTGGATGAATACTTGCACTGCCTGAGTCTTGTTAAACGTATCACCGAGGACTTTCCAACTCCATATGTGTTCACAATTGGTGACTTCAACGCTAATACAGCACGTTCAAGTTGTTTTGGAGACGAACTGGTGTCTTTCTGTGAGAGTTACTCCTTACACATCTCGGACAGGATTATCTTACCAGATGATACCTTTACTCATGTTAGCCTGGCTCATAGCTCTACATCATGGCTTGATCACTGTGTGACTACATCCTCAGGCCATGACAACGTGTCCAATATCAAAGTTCTGTTTGAGTATGTGAGTTCCGATCATGTACCTTTATCTATAGATATTGAGGTATCTAGTGCTGTAAGTGACCCCCGGGAAGCTCCCTCAGCCACAACGGGCAGTAAAGCATACAAATGGCGTGATGCCACAGCGTCAGACCTGTCCAGATATAAGAAACTTACTCGTAGGAAACTCCGTAACATCCGTGCTCCTATGGACGCCATCAGGTGTCACGACAGTAATTGTGCAGCACACAGGGACGATATCGACAGGTTCTACAGTGATATTGTTGATGCCTTAAATTACTGTGTGAGTGAATGCATTCCTAGTCACAGTGCGACCACCCAATATAACGTCCCAGGCTGGAATGATGTCGTTAGCGAGGCTCACACAGCTGCTCGGGATGCCTTTTTGTGGTGGAGGAGTAATAGCAAACCACGCTCTGGTCCAATATTTGAAAACATGAAAAATTGCAGGGCTAGGTTCAAATATGCTCTACGAGCATGCAGGCGCAATGAAGAAAGTATCAAATGTGACCAGCTAGCTAATCACATGAGTGAACTGAACATGATAGAATTCTGGAAACAAATGAAGGCTATGAGCTCCCACCAGTCTGTCAGATCAAACACTATTGATGGTGTGACTGGTGACGTTAATATTGCTGAAAAGTGGAAATGTCATTATGAAGCTATTTTCAACTCAGTCAAGAATGTTTCAATGAAGGATTCTGTTATGCATGATATTCGTCTGTATAACGACATGTTTGATGCCTCTGATATCTCTGTTGTTACTCCTGTTGAAGTTGATTCACTGATCAAAGTTCTCAAGAAAGGCAAATCTGCTGGCCCTGACTGTCTCACCAGTGAATGCCTCATCAACGCTGATTTCAGTTTGTGTGTTCTGTTGTCATTGTGTTTTAACTGTATGCTTGTTCATGGTTACATGCCAGATATGTTGATGGACTCTGTTATTATTCCTCTAGTGAAAAACAAGTGTGCCAGTCTTTCTGATATGAACAACTACAGACCTATAGCTATTGCAAATGTTATATCTAAACTGTTAGAGGGTTTATTCCTGAACAGAATTGAGGATTATCTGTGGACAAACGACAATCAGTTTGGTTTCAAATCAGCTCTTTCAACTGACAAGGCTGTTTACCTACTCCATGAATTTGTTGACTACTTCAGAAGCCACTCCACTAGTGTCTATGCTACGTTCCTGGATGCTAGCAAAGTTTTTGAGAGGATTAACCACTGGTGTTTGTTCAGAGAACTGATCGATCGAGGTACTCCTATTTACATTGTTAGCATCCTGCTATACTGGTACAGAAGGCAGTCTATGGTTGTTAGATGGGGCAATGTCACCTCATCCAAATTTCATGTGACCAACGGTGTTAAACAAGGTGGTATACTGTCACCCTTGTTGTTTAATGTCTATGTTGATGATCTCAGTGTACTGTTGAACAATACTAATGTGGGTGGCTCCTTTAATGACCTGATGACCTCTGTTTGTTAAGTTTGTCTAGCGATGCAACATCTCCTTTCGGTTTGTGAAAAATTTGGTGAAAAAAATGACATCCTGTTCAACTGTACTAAATCTATGTGTATGGCTTTCAAACCAAAGGGTGTCAATACGTCGAATCCTGTTATGCCACTCTGTGGTAATAGCTTGAACTTTGTTGAAAAAGTCAAATACCTAGGTGTGTGGATTGAATCTGATAAGACCAATGTTGATTGTAACAGGCATCTCAGGAAACTGTACGCTCAAACAAATTTACTGTTGCGAAATTTCCATAGATGTTCTCCTGATGTCAAATGTATGTTGTTCAAGACCTTCTGTACCTCAATGTACTGCTCGCCTTTATGGTTTAATAGCAATGTTGCTGTTAGGAACAAAATCCGCATTGCATATAATAACTCCCTAAGAAGATTGTTAGATGTACCACGAAGGTCGAGTGCAAGCAAGATGTTTGTGTCTGTGAACATTCCGTCTTTTGGCGAATTGATACGTAAGAATGTTTACAGTTTTTTGAGAAGGTTGCTGGCATGTAACAATCATCTTATATCAGCAATTGTCAACTCGTCACTCACACTTCATTCCAGCATTTGGAAGTGGTGGCGTTCCATTTTATACTGAGCCCATTATTGTATGTCATTGTTGTTACAAGAGCGCCGAGTGTCTGCTGATCTGTATATACTTTATTTATTTCTTTATCTATTTTCTACTCGTTTTTGTTTTGCTCATAATATGAACCCTGAGTTTGAAATAAACGATTGAATTGAATTGAATTGAATTGAATTGAATTGAAATGTTTGTTTATGGGTGTGTGCGCCAGTGTGAGGACGTTAGCGGTGTCCTTTTCTCCACCTTCAATCCCTCCATATCGCAGCGCATATGCGCTCGTGCTGCCGAGCTCGTGGGTGAGTCAGAGAGCTCGTGAAGGGGGCTCGTGCAGGTGTCTCGCCCCGCCTATCAGCGCTATTGTGTGAGCGAGTGTCGGAGAGAGGACGGAGTGTTTTTCCTGCAGGCAGCCGGACTGTTAAATGTTCTCCATATTTGTGAGGAAACAGCGGCGGACACGAACATGATATGATGCAAAAATGGGTGGTGTGGAGAGCGTGAAATGAAGAGGCTGAATTTATTTCTCAATTCAGGTTTATTGACGATCTCACATCTCCAGCATTCTCTCAACAGTAAAAGAGATCGAACTACCCCAAACCCCCACTTTTATACCTGGGACATCAAAGAACAGAATCACATTGTCATCAAACCCCCCATCGACAACAACTCTCCCCCAAGTCCCTTCGTCCTCCATCTGACCCCAGGAGGTCAGGAAGTCCTTTCAGAGTCCTCACCAAAGGCACCTCCACCTCCTGCTGTTATCCCCAGGAGGTCCAGACGTATTGTTCCTTCAAAGACTTGAGGTTACAAAATACATATGCAGTCTTAAGCATCTCACTCACTGTGCTATACATATGCAGTCAAAATACAGTATGTGCGCCACAGGTGGTAGGCATGCGCTGTTCACATGCCTGATTAGAAGAGTCACACGGCTGCTGAAGGCTGTCCATAATCAGATGCGGAGAGAGGACTTTGTTTGGGAAATTTGTGACATGACTAACAAGTCCTAAATTCTTGGCAGAAGGCGCACACGGTATGTGATTATTTTTGTTTATGAACATTTGTTAAGTGTTATAATTTATTTTGTATTCACGTTTTTTATGTCTGTATTTTTAGTTTTTCACGGTGTTTAAGGGCGAAGATTTGCTGTGACAAAATAAACAAAAAACTTGTCAACATCAGTTGGAGTGTGGTTTTCTGACCTAGAAGAAGACTTTAGATAGATAGATAGATAGTTTATTTCGAACACAAAAAATATAACAAAAAACAAGCAAATAGCAAATGCAATAAAGTTACAGTATACACTGTTCGAAAGGGAGAAGGAAGAAGTGAACACTTATTAATTCCAACTCCTCTTTTCCATCGATACACCCATGTGAATTTTATACAAATTACCACCTTTAAGACCCCAAGTAAACAATTTACTGTATTTTTTACAGATCAACATTAACACCCGTCCATTCTAACATACAATGAAGTCCATATATCAAAACCAGTCTCAAACGACACAGATACACACAGTGCTGTCCCACCCACCATTCCATAGTGTCCCATAATGTCCCAGAGTGAACATAATGAATCGTACATATAAATTCTACCCTTCTAACATATATCCTTTCAACAAATGGTGCTTATACCTCTTTTTAAATTGATTTCTGTTTGTACATAGTTTCAGTTCCGGCTCCAGACTGTTCCACAAATCCACCCCACAGACAGATATGCACATACTTTTCTTGGTTGTACGTATCTTGGGTTTTGTAAAGTTAAAGTCTCCTCTCAAATCATGATCGTTGTCTCTTTTTTTAAATATTTTTTGTATATTAGTTGGGAGTTGATTGTTAATCGCCCTGTACATTACTTGTGCTGTCTTAAATTTAACTAAATCGATGAACTTTATGACATGTGACTTCAAGAACAACGAATTGGTATGGTCTCTATATCCTGCATTGTTAATTATCCCTATAGCTCTTTTTTGTGATGTGCATATTGCTTGTAGGTTGGTCTTGTAGGTGTTTCTCCAGACTTCTACACAGTAGTTAAGATAAGGTAAAAACAGTGAATTGTACAATAAAACCAATGATTTATAGTCCAAGATGTGTCTTGTCTTCCCCAGTATGCCTATACATTTTGCTAATTTAGCCCGGATGTGACTGATGTGAGGTTTCCAGCAGATTTTATTGTCTAGCGTCACCCCCAGGAACTTATTTTCCTGTACTGTTTGTATTCTGGTATCATCTATCTTTACCATTATTTCATGATTTATTTTATAATTTCCAAACACCATAATCTTTTTTTTTTTAGATTTAGAGATAATTTATTTTTGTTGAACCACTGCATTAATTTTTCCATTTCAGTTGTGACCACCTCTAAAACCTGCTGCAAATTCTCACCAGTGCAAAGAATATTTGTGTCATCCGCAAACAAAATAAAATTTCAGAATTTTTGATACTTGGCATATGTCATTTATATACAAGATAAAGAGTTTGGGTCCCAAAACTGACCCCTGGGGCACACCACAAGTGATGTCCATGCAGGGTGATTTGTGCTCTCCAATTTGTACAAATTGTTGTCTGTTACTTAAATAACTTTCCACCCAACTCAGTCCTACCCCTCTTATCCCATACCTTTCCAGTTTCCTTAGTAGTATTCTGTGGTCAATGGTGTCAAAAGCTTTCTTTAAGTCTATAAATACTCCTGCAGCAACCTTTTTTTTGTCTATACAACTAGTAATTTCTTCTATAAGTTCGATCAGTGCCAAAGATGTAGATTTATCTGTTCTAAAACCATACTGGCTATCTGTAAGGAGGTTGTGTTTTTCAATGAAATCACCCAGTCTCTTAGTGAATATTTTTTCAAGTATTTTGGAGAATTGTGAGAGTAAAGAGACTGGCCTGTAATTTGTGAAGCGATGACTGTCTCCTGTTTTGTAAAGAGGTGTTACTTTTGCTATTTTCATTTTGTCTGGAAATGTACCAGTTTGAAATGACAGGTTACAGATGTGGGTGAGTGGCTTAACAATTCCCTCAATTACTTTTTTCACTATTGTCATGTCAATTTCATTCCAGTCCGTTGATTTTTTGTTCTTAAATTTACTCACAGTCTCGATAATTTCCTTTTCAGTAACTGCACCCAAAAAGATTGTGTTTGGATTTCTATCTTCTATTTCATTTACAGACCCACTGTGGTTTGTTTCCGGAGTCACTATTGATTTTGCTAATTCAGGACCAACGTTTACAAAAAATTTATTGAAACCACTGACCACATCTTCCATATTATTAATCAAACTGTCGTTTTCGATAAAATATTCTGGATAATTTGCATACTTAGGACGATTACTAATAATCCCCTTGAGTACTTGCCATATTCCTCTTATGTTATTTTTGTTATCCTCTAATATTCTGTTGTAATATTCTTTCTTACAGGTCCTCATTATAGTGGTAAGCTTAGTTTTATATCTTTTATATTTGATCTCAGCTTCCACCGTTCTGCATTTAATGAATTGTTTATATAATGTATTCTTCTTTTTACATGCATTTATTAACCCCTTGGTGATCCAAGGAATATTTTTTTGTTGTTGTCTGTCACTGTATTGCTTTATAGGACAGTATTTATTGTACAATGATTGAAATATTTGTAAAAATTTATCATATGCTCTATTTATGTCATTTTCATCATAAACTATCTTCCAATCTTGTATTAATAATTCCTTTGTCAGTAAATACATTGATTCTTCGGTTCTTATTCTTTTATATTTAATATTTTTGGTATACTTTTTCTTCCTATAATCACATTGATAGACAACAAAAATCGGCAGGTGGTCGCTGATATCATTCAATAAAAGCCCACTCCTGATATTATTTTCCATAATGTTTGTGAATATGTTTTCTATTAGTGTGGCACTGTGCGACGTGATTCTGCTAGGTCCGGTAATTGTTGGATGTAAGCCCATACTGTACATTGTGTTGATAAATTCTTCTGTCAAACTATGTTGTTTTGAGTTCATCAGATCTATATTGAAATCCCCACAGATGAACATAACTTTATGAGTTAGTTTTGCATACATTTTTTCCATCCAGTCCTTAAATAAGTCAATGTTTGATCCAGGTGTTCTATATACACAGCTCACTACTACATTCTTCACATTGTCCAGACAGATTTCTATTGTAATACATTCAAATAAATCATCCACAGTTACTGACAGATTTTCAACAACCTTGTATTTCAAGCTCTTGTCAACATAAATTGCAACTCCTCCTTTTTTCATTTTTCTATTTATATAATTTAATTCATAGCCATCCATGGTAAAATCCACCCCTTTCTCTTCACTGAGCCATGTCTCTGATATTGCCACAATATTGAATGGCTCTTTAAACTGATTTAAATAATCTTTAATGTTATTAAAGTTTACATAGAGACTCCTGCTGTTGAAGTGGATCATAGAAATATTGAAATCAGTTGTGATCATTGTGTTGAACTGTTCATCTGTGTAATAATTACAGTCATTATTGATTGAGTTAAAAAGATTATTATCAGGGTCTATGTCATATTCTACGTCCTGTGGGTTGTGCTCTGTGTATTCAAAAACTTTCAGTTCCTGTTTGGGAACTTTGGGAGCAGTTATAGTGAAAAACGTGCCTAATCCAGGAGCAAGCAGCAAGATTCCTGCAGGGCCATGCTTCAAGGACTTTGTCCATCCATCCATCCATCTTCTACCGCTTTTCCGGAGCTTTGTTTGCTGAGCAAATAAAAGACGTGCATGCTTCTTCCCACATCCGCTGGACATTCAGCCGGACAGAAGAGGTACCAGAGCGACATTTATGGACAATGCAGTTTGCAAAAGGTCACAACACCTTTAAGGTACCAGGTTAGATGGTATATTTTCAGTTTGGAACTTTTTAATTCCTAAGTTAAATTGAGAAAAGAAACAGAAGTAAAAGCTATTCTTAAAGTGTTGTAAATTACTGAAGAGTGTCACTTGTTTCCTATTGTATGTTCTCCCAGCAGTTTTCTAATTTTCCTTTCACTGTAAAATTCCAAAAGTGTTAGTTTAAATCATTTTTGAAAATGGAGCAGAGCACAAGTGAGTGTGGTACATTAGAGGAAATACTTGCAGCTCTAGAAGATGAGAAAGTAAAGTTGGAGGGGAAATTAAAAACTGAATCTGTCGACTTAAAAAGACGAGAAACTGAGACACGGATAGGAGAAATAATTGGAGATCTTGAAACACACAAGATAGGGTTATCATCATCATCTCAAGTCGAAACGCAAGTGAGACGATCAAAAAGGGAGAAACGCCCTACAGAAAAAATCGTTGAGTTTAGAAGGAAGGAAATAACAGAGAGAGAAAGAAAGTTTATGTCAACATATCTTAACTTTAAAGCAGAGATTCAACTAACAAGATCTAAACTTAAGGAAGAGTGCTCTAAAACTGAGTTGGGTGAAATGATCCATTCAATAGAAAAGTGTGAGTTAGAACTAAAGCAAAGGTATGAGAGTTTACGTGCACTTACTGTACCATCTCAAGACATGCGAAGGAAGATTGATAGCTGCACTTCAGTTACAACTGAAATAATCCTACTCCTGCAAAGACGGTATGCAGATGTTGATACCAAGTAATTTGATGCAGTAGCTGTAAAGGAATCTCTCTTTCAGTTACTCCCAAGAGAAGATGCAAGGTCAATTTATGGATCAACTGTGTCTAGAACTAGTCAAAGCAGTCAGTCAAGTCATAGTCAACAGGGAAGTCATATATCGGCGAAAAAAGCAGATGCAGCTGCACGTTTGGCATCAAAATGGGCTGAAATAAACAGGGAGATGGAAATATCTGCCCAGAGAAAGGAGATTTTGGCTCAGCGAGAAAAACTAAAATGGCTGGAAGATCAAAGGGATCTTGAAGTCATAGAGGCTGAATACAATGTGTATGCTCAAGAGGAATCAAGGTTTAATGCTGAAATAAAGGATGTTGAAGTAAAAAGTACTTTGCCTCCAAGTCAGCTTCCAATGCAGCATAGTAGCCCTCCATGCACTCAAGTTCCACAAAATATATCGGCCCCTCCTTACTCTGAGAGTAAACGCATCAATATTCCCCACAGTGCATCAGTCCCACACAACTCTGGCAGGATATCTGAGCCCAGAGAGAGCGAGGTCTCACTAGTCCAAGTGCTCAAAGAATCCCTTGCTATGACAAGATTTCCAACACCAGAGCCTTTTGTGTTTACAGGAGACCCACTTAAATTCACGGAGTGGAGCACTTGCTTCAAGGCTTTGATAGAAACAAGCTGTACAGATCCAGCTCATAAGCTGTTCTATTTGGAAAAAATACATAAGTGGAGAAGCGCTTTCAGTGTTAGAAGGAACCTTTTATCATAGTGATGAAGAAGCGTACACACAGGCTTGGGATGCCTTAAACAAGCGCTATGGCCACCCCTTTGTAGTCCAAAGAGCTTTCAGGGGAAAACTGAGTTCCTGGCCGAAGACTGGACCAAAAGACTCCCTTAAACTAAGAGAGTTCAGTGATTTCCTCATCTCTTGTAAAAATGCCATGCCCCATGTGCAAGGACTTGGAGTTTTGGATGATTGTGAGGAAAATCAGAAATTACTGCTGAAACTTCCAGACTGGGCAACAACTCGCTGGAACAGACATGTCACTAAAACACTGGATGAAGGGAAGGCATATCCAGGTTTCGAAAAGTTTGCACACTTTGTGGCAGAAGAAGCACGCATAGCATGCAATCCTATTTCTTCCCTTTATGCGCTAAAGCATACAAGTGAAAAACTAGAGAAGGAACAAAAACGTGTCAAGGCCAGTGTCCTGGTAGCTTCAACAAATGTACCCAATTATCCAAAACAAACCTCAAAGGCCACATCCCAAGGTGGCAGAGGTTCCAAGCCCAGCTCTTTAGCATCTCAGAATAAGAAGCAGATTAAGTGTATTTGCTGTCAGCAAGATCACTTTATCTATAAGTGTGACAAGTTTGCAGCAATGCCTCTCAAAGACAGGGAAAAATTTGTCATTGATAATAACATGTGTTTTGCTTGCCTCAGAGTTGGTCACATGTCCAAAAACTGTCGACAGAAGGTCACTTGTAATATTTGCAGGCGAAGCCACCCCTCTCCACTTCACGAGGAACGTCCTCAAGGAGAAAAGCCAGAAATGCCATCACAAGAGGAAAGCACTTCCACAGTTGCATGTAGTGTAAAGGTGGGCAACAGTGATCGCACTTCAATGATTGTTCCAGTATGGCTCTCTTGTGCAGCAGAAAACAGTCCAGAGACCTTGGTGTATGCACTTCTGGACACTCGAAGCAGCAATACATTCATTGATCAAGACATTTGTGAGAAAATTCATGCAAAAACAGAACCTGTTAAGTTAAGGTTGATAACAATGACTGACCGGGGTTCAACTGTACATTGCCAAAGAGTAGATGGGCTCAAAGTAAGAGGTTACCATTCACAAGAGTATGTTGTCTTGCCACCTACTTATACATGGGAGTACATTCCACTTGAGAAGAACAGTATCCCAACTCGTGAGACGGCGAAAGAGTGGACTCACCTTCTAAGCATTGCAGAAGAGATGCCAGATCTGTTAGACTGTCCCGCAGGGCTCCTGATTGGCTATGACTGTGCAAGAGCATTAAAACCAAGGAAGGTCATACCAGGAAATGATTATGATTCATATGCAGTCAAAACAGACTTAGGCTGGACTATCGTGGGTTTCATCAAACCATGGACTGGTCTAATGGAGGTAATGGAGATAATGGCCCTGCCACATGCCCGACGCATGTGGCAGGGCATTCAAGCTATCTCTGATTATAAGCCCAGCAACTCCATACCTATAGCCATGACTGTGCCCTTTCTCAATGAGCTAAATGACTTCTATGTTCATTTTGACAAGGACAACAATGAAAAGAACATCAATTTCCCACCCTCTGATGACCTCCACCACCTCACACTCACCCACACCGACGTCCGTAACGCACTGAGTCATGTCAATGTACGTAAGGCTGCTGGCCCTGATGGCATTCCTGGGCGTGTGCTGAGGGCATGTGCTGAGCAGCTGGCAGTGGTCTTCACAGACATCTTCAATCTGTCGCTGGCCCAGGCCGTGGTACCAGCGTGCTTCAAGACCACTTCAATAGTACCAGTGCCGAAACATTCAACACCATCGTGCCTAAACGACTATCGCCCTGTGGCACTGACGCCCATAGTCATGAAGTGCTTTGAGCGACTGGTCTTGGCACAGCTCAAAAAAGGCCTGCCCCCTACACTGGACCCTCATCAGTTCGCCTACCGGAGCAACAGGAGTACAGAGGATGCGGTTTCTACAGCGCTGCACTATGTACTCTCACACCTGGATGACAAGAACACCTACGCAAGAATGCTGTTTGTTGACTTCAGCTCAGCATTCAACACAGTTATCCCCTCCAAGTTGCTCACTAAACTTGGGGACCTGGGAATCAGTACCTCCACCTGCAACTGGATCATGGATTTTCTGACCAACAGACCCCAGCATGTTAGGTCAGGCCCCAACCGTTCTTCCGTCATCACACTCAACACTGGTGTACCACAGGGCTGTGTGCTCAGCCTATTCCTCTACTCCCTCTACACCCATGACTGCAGGCCTATGTATGGATCCAATTCCATCATAAAGTTCGCAGATGACACCACGGTGATTGGACTCATCAGGGACAACGACGAGTCAGATTACAGGGCAGAGGTTGAGCACTTGGCTACTTGGTGCGCTGACAATAACCTGCTCCTTAACACCAGCAAAACCAAGGAGCTCATAGTGGACTACAGGAAAGAGAGGGAAGAGACACATGACCCCATCCATATCAATGGCATAGCTGTTGAACGTGTCCCCAGCTTCAAATTCCTGGGGACCCACATCTCGGAGGACCTGTCCTGGTCAGTTAACACCACCAGCCTGATCAAGAAGGCCCATCAGCGCCTCTTCTTCTTGAGGACACTGAAGAAGAACCATCTGTCAACTGACATCCTGGGCAACTTCTACCACTGCGTGATAGAGAGCACCCTGACCAACTGCATCACAGTCTGGTATGGGAGCTGCTCTGTCGCTGACCGCAAGGCGCTGCAGCGGGTGGTGAAAACCACCCAACGCATCACAGGGACTCCACTTCCAGTTATAGAGGACGTCTACAGGAAAAGATGTCTGCGCCGGGCACGCAGCATTCTTAGGGACTCCAACCATCCTGCTCATGGACTGTTCCAGCTTCTCCCCTCCAGAAGACGTTTCAGAAGCCTTTGGACTAGAACCAGCAGGTTTAGGAACAGTTTCTTTCCAACAGCTGTCACGTTATTGAACTTAGTTCCCCGCTGACTCTCTTACCATCATCTCTTACCATCCTCACCTGTACATAACTACATAACTACATCTAACTTATTGCACATTATTTGCACATAACAGTACTCTTAACTTTCTGCACTGCTGCATATATTTGCTTAAATTGCACATACTGTTAATTACCGTATATACTGCACTGCTGTCCTTTGCACTTCTGATTGGATGCTAAACTGTGTTTCGTTACCTTGTATTCATACATGTGTAATGACAATAAAGTTGAATCTAATCTAATCTAATCTAATCTAATAGGAGTCTGCAATCGTGTCTCTGTAAAGGAGTTTCCATCCATCACACCTTCCTCTGTGATCAAAGTCCTGGAATGAGATTTCTTGGACACAAATCCAAGAGAAGGAAAAAATCCCAAGTACAAAGAGGTCCTGGAGGTGATACCAGAAACAGAACATGCAAGTGAGAAGAAAGATGTAAATCTGAATTACACTGTGGTTCCAATGCAGAGTGTACTAGGGATAAAGTGGAATGTGGAAGCTGATGTGTTCTCATTCAGTGGTATCCTCAAAGAAAACCCAGCCACAAGAAGAGGAATTCTAGCAACAGTTGCAAGTGTGTATGACCCACTAGGATTTCTCTCTCCTTACATCTTGACTGGCAAACAACTGCTGCAAGACATGTGCAGGCGGGGTGTTGGATGGGATGAACCTGTTTCCCCTCAAATCCAGGCCAAGTGGGAAATATGGCTCCAGGATTTGGAAAATCTTCAAAACATTAAAATACCACGATGCCTCATTCCTGAATACCTCGGCACAATCCAAAAAATTGAGTTACATCACTTTTCAGATGGTAGCAGCAGTGGTTATGGACAGTGTTCCTACATCAGGATTGTTTCTGATGTGCAAGTTCATTGTGCTCTTGTCATGGGTAAGGCCAGAGTGGCACCCACAAACATAGTCACCATCCCACGTCTTGAGCTGACTGCTGCAGCAGTTTCAGCTGGTGTGAGTAACTTTCTCAGAGCAGAGCTCGAGCTGAAGATCGACGAAGAGTTTTTCTGGACAGACTCTCAAGTGGTGCTTGGGTACATCAAGAATGAAGCCCGGCGCTTCCATGTGTTTGTTGCCAATCACGTCCAGAAAATAAGAAACACTACAGATCCAAAGCAATGGTTCTACGTTGAAACTAATCAAAATCCAGCAGACCATGCTTCTAGAGGTCTCAAGGTGGCAGAGCTGATTGACTCAAACTGGCTCACTGGGCCTGAGTTTTTATGGGAACGTGAAATTGTCACAGTTCAACATTCACCAGAGCTTCTCGTAGGTGACCCTGAAGTAAAGGTTTTGAAAACAGCTGCTGTTGAAAGAGACAACTTTCTTGAAAGGTTTTCAAGATTTTCTGACTGGAATACAGCCATCAATGTTGTAGCAAGGATTAAAAGACTGGCAAAAGAAGACAGGTCAGGTCCAATTAGTGTAGAGGAGAGAAGAGCTGCCTCACTCACACTCATTCGGGCAGCACAAAAGGAGGCATTTGAAGATGAGCTGAAATGGTTCAGTCAAAAGTCAGCTAAACTACCAAAAACTCACAAAATGCATCAGCTTGATCCTGTCCTTGTAGATAACCTCCTTAGAGTTGGAGGGAGGTTAAGAAAGTCATCTGCATCCTTTGAGCTGAAACATCCAGTAATCCTTCCCAAAGAAGGCATTGTAACACAACTAAGGTCTAGTATGAAAGGTTAAGGTTCAAGTTGGAACAAGAGATCTAGGGAAAAAAGGTGAATGCTTAAAGCAAGTCTCAGTTCTTGAGAGACCTGTTCAGAAACTAATAGTTCTAGTTGAAAATGAGTCCTAGACTACAAGGGGAGGACATAATAAAACTAAAGTCAGATGATACAGTAATGACAAAGAAACGCTTAAGTCTACAAAGTGAATAATATCAACGCTATTAAAACAACATGTGATTTGAAGGTTTACATTTATTTCAAGGAAAATTACAAGATTTAATTTTGTTTGTTAAAAGCTGAGTGAATATAAATCTTTGTAATTTTGGTGGCAGTGTAGCTGTCACAGTGAAAAGGTTTATGTATTTTTGGTTCTTTTTCTGAAATGTTTGTTTATGGGTGTATGCGCCAGTGTGAGGACGTTAGCGGTGTCCTTTTCTCCGCCTTCAATCCCTCCATATCGCGGCGCATATGCGCTCGTGCTGCCGAGTTTGTGGGTGAGTCAGAGAGCTCGTGAAGGGGGCTCGTGCAGGTGTCTCGCCCCGCCTATCAGCGCTATTGTGTGAGCGAGTGTCGGAGAGAGGATGGAGTGTTTTTCCTGCAGGCAGCTGGACTGTTAAATGTTCTCCATGTTTGTGAGGAAACAGCGGCGGACACGGACATGATATAATGCAAAAATGGGTGGTAGGCATGCGCTGTTCACATGCCTGATTAGAAGAGTCACACGGCTGCTGAAGGTTGTCCATAATCATATGCGGAGAGAGGACTTTGGGAAATTTGTGACATGACTAACAACTCCTAAATTCTAGGCAGAAGGCACACACGGTATGTGATTATTTTTGTTTATGAACATTTGTTAAGTGTTATAATTTATTTTGTATTCATGTTTTTTATGTCTGTATTTTTAGTTTTTCACGGTGTTTAAGGGCGAAGATTTGCTGTGACAAAATAAACAAAAAACTTGTCAACATCAGTTGGAGCGTGGTTTTCTGACCTAGAAGAAGACTTTGGGAGCGGTTATACCAGATATCAATACCAACCCAAGTAATCTATACATACAAAGAAATTGAAGCAACTGTGTTCTCAGAACAAGTTATATTTAATAGAGCAGAATGTCACAAGGAATAAGTATTGAACACATGAAGAAAAAGAAGTGCAAAAAGGCATAGAAAGCCATGAAACCAGCTGAAATCCATCAGAATTTAGGAAACCATCCCATCCCCCATCAGTGCAAATTAATTTCATCTGGTTAAGTCCTGACTGATAGCCTTTAAAAAGGTCTGTGAATATCAGATTGTCACACCACAAAGAACTCATGATGGGTAGAAGCAAAGAGCTCTCTCTAGGCCTTCACAACCTTATTGTTGCAAAACATAATGATGGCATTGGTTACAGGCTCATTTCAAAACTGCTGAATGTTCCAGTGAGCACCATTGGAGCCATAATTCGGAAGTGGAAAGAACATAATTTTACCATAAACCGGCCAAGACCAGGAGCTCCTCACAGGATTTCTGACACAGGAGTCAAACAAATTATTAGAACAGTTATCCAAGAGCCAAAGACCACTCGTGTAGAGCTCCAGAAAGACCTGGAGTTAGCAGGTACTACTGTTTCAAAGAAAACAGTAAGTAATGCACTCAACCGACATGGGCTGTATGACTGCTCACCTTGCAAGACTCCATTGCTCAAGAAAGAGCATGTTGAAGCTTGTTTAAAGTTTGCTACACAACATTTGGGCAAGCCAGTAAAATACTGGGAGAATATAGTCAGATTAGATGAGACCAAAATTGAAGTTTTTGGATGCCACAACACACAGTATGTTTGGAGGAGAAATGGCACTGCACATCCCATCATGGTGTGGGGGTGTTTTGCAGCACATGTTACAGGCGGATTTCATATAATTGAAGGAAAGATGAATGGATAAATGTACAGAGACATCTTTGATAAGAACCTGTTGCCATCTGCCAAGATGCTGATGATGAAAAGAGGGTGGACATTTCAGCAAGACAATGATCCCAAACACACAGCCAAGTGTGAGGGACTTAAAATAAGACACCCACCCACCAAATCATTTTTTTTTTTTTTGATTGTACGTTTGTGTCTGCAGAGTGTAGTTAGTTGGTTTCCAGTCAGGCATGCATGTTGTTGCACTGATTACCCACAAGGTGGCATTTTAACTATGACTGAGTGCAGAGGACAATGGGCCTTGCCACAGGGAGTTGTGGGAGTTGTAGTAAAAAAAGGTGAAGTTGACATGTATCAAAACGAGTGTAGCACAGAAGACATGGAAAAGTGTAATGCATGAAAAGAATCCATTAAAGGAACAAGGAACCCACAACCGGTGTACAGAGTGGATTATTCAGCCGTGCAACAAAGCTGGTGTCAGAAGTGACACCAGCTGTGCCACGAAAGCTCTGCCACGGAAAGGAAAAAAGTAAGTGGAAGAAGTTAGCTTGGACAAATGTAACATGGAGCTAGAGCTAATGCAGGATCGGCTAAGCGAGGCCTTGGTACAGTTAAAGCTGGATCAGCTCCAAGAGATGTGTTTTCATGCTAAAATCCCCACCGAAAGACAGATGAAACGGCACATGCTTATAAGATTAATAAGTGAAATGGCTGAAAAAGTTATTGAAGACGAAGAAGAGGATGTGGCACATGAATTCTTGGCTACGCTAATAAGTTGTACTAATGAAGCGAAAGGAAGAGATGAACTGGAAGATTCTGTTGGAGTTGGTGAAAGTAAAGATGCCGCCACTCTGACTAGTTTACAAGAACAGTATGCCATGCTACAGTTGAACTTCCAAAAATCCACAAAGAACCTGGAGGAAGAAATGAAATGGCTAATATGTGTTTCTGTGGATAGACTGTATATAGATGGCAAGCTGTTTATGGATGAAACTATAACGCCCTGGTTATTCTAGAGCCTATTTTGTTTTTTGTTGGGTTTTTTTTTGTTTTTTTTAGCTACAGGTGAAAAAGAGTGCGATTGTGCGCAGGTCTCTTACTCTTACTCGATCTCAGTTTAATTTGTTAACATTTGTCAAAATGTTTATTTCTTTGTTGTTGAGGTTGTTTCTTTGTTTGTCTGTTGTAGTTAATTTTTTTGAAGTTGTTAGGTCATTGTTGTATGTTATCTGCATTTTTTCACCACTTACTAACCTTTAGGTCTGTTTTTTCTCATACTTCTGGTTTATAGGAAATAACTTGAAATGCATGTACCCCATTTGCTTGCAATTGCAGGCAAATGGAACAGAGACATTATGCGCGCACACCCAATTATATATGTGTAGGTGTATATTTTACACACAACATATACAGGCATATACACATACAGTATATGCATACATTACAGACATATAATCACATTGGCACATTTAGTTAGTCTTTAGTACATAACCAGTTAGTGAAAACATGTCCACATTTAAGTTTGTCACGTGGAACATATGTGGAATTGGTACCAGGGAGAAGAGGCTAAAAGTTTTTAATCGACTGAACGATCTACAGGCAGACTTTGTCTTATTGCAGGAGACACATGTTTCTAAGTCATCTGTAGATGTGCTCACCTCCCCGGAATTCCCCCACATGTACTCAGCCGGCTTTAATTCTAAACAAAGGGGGGTAGCTATACTGGTAAACAGAAGAATACGCTTTGGTGTGAATAACACCATAACAGATCCGGAAGGTAGATTTATAATACTAAAAATCTCAGTCCAAAATTTAGATCTATGTATTGCAAGCGTTTATGGCCCTAATGTTGACAACCCATCCTATTTTCACACTTTTTTCACTTCTCTTTCTGAGCACTTGGACACTATACTAATAATAGGAGGGCACTTCAACCTGGTATTAAACCCTGCAATCGACAGGCTCAGTACATCGGGGAATTACCAAAAATGGCAGGCTACTGACACTCTCAAACAGTACATGAATGATTTTGGTCTTTGTGATGAATCACATTCTTTTCACCCAACTCTTTGGGGATACACTTTTTTTTCATCAGTTCATAGTTCACATTCACGTCTAGATTTCTTTTTAGCCAGTAACTCTATTATGAGGAACATCACAGACACTGAAATATGTTCAAATCAAGCTATTAGTGATCACCATCCAGTATCTCTTACACTAGTAAATAGGAAAGCTACAAGGGAAACTAGGAGCTGGAAATTTAATATATCACTACTGAAAGACAAAGACTTTATTAACTACTTTAATAAAGAGTGGGAATCATATCTGGAATATAATGATGTGCCAGGAATATCCCCAGGTGTTCTTTGGGAAGTAGCAAAAGCGGTCATACGAGGTAAAATAATCTCTTACTGTTCATATACAAATAAAAAAGAAAAAGCACTGGTACTGGACTTAGAACAGAAAATTAAATCACTGGAGACAACCTATGCTATTTCCCCACAGGAACAGACACTTAATGATCTGAGAAAATTAAAGCAGGAATTAAAAGAAATTACAAACAAAAGAGCACCGTTTTTAATACAAAGACTGCGTCTTGAGAAGTTTGAACACAGTAATAAATGGGATGATATCTTGCAAACCAGCTTGGATTGAATAAAGAAAAACAGCTATCTACTCTATCAAGGATATGACTGGAAATATTACCCATGAGCCTGAAGAAATAAATAACTCCTTCAGAAAGTTTTATGAAAACCTCTACTCATCTCAGGTTAACCCATCTGACTCAGAGATAAATAAATTTTTGGACGATATTAATTTACCACGATTAAATAATGAACAGATTGCAGTTCTGGATGCACCTCTTCAGGTGTCTGAACTCCAGGAGGCACTTAAGTACATCCCAAACAACAAAACTCCGGGACCAGATCGTTTTCCAGTAGAATTTTATGAAGAATTTTGGCCTGTGATTGTCACCATGGGATCAGACGCCGGGTCGTCCGGCGCTCAGACCATGTCCCTTCCTATCTCTGTCTCTCATTGGCCAGCGTCTCAGCGGGCTCCCAGCTGTCGGTGTTACGGGACAGCTGGGGCCCAATTAATCCTCATCAGCTGAGGCGCTGCTAATGAAGATAAAAAGGAGCAGCTCCGATCATTCGGGGCTGCGACTTAAGCACTGTTTAGGCTGGAACCCCTACGTCCGGCGCCAGCCCTCTACTCATCTTGCAGCTTTACTCGTGAGTGTTACCTTGTATGAGTATTTGTGTCTTGGAACCCCTACGTCCGGTGCCAGCCCTCTACTCATCTTGTTGCCTTACTCGTGAGTGTTACCCTGCATGAGTATTTGTGTCTTGGAACCCCTATGTCTGGTGCCAGCTCTCTACTCATCTTGCTGCATAACTTGTGAGTGTCATCCTGTATGAGTACTTGTGTCTTGGAACCCCTATGCCCGGTTCCAGCTCTCTACTCATCTGGCTGCATAACTTGTGAGTGTCACCCTGTATGAGTATTTGTGCTTCCTGGCCTACGAGGCCGTGTTCCTTATCCCCTGTCCCCTTTTATAATAAAACATCACAACTCACTGGCTCGCCCTCAGCTCTCTCTGTGTGGCTCTCTAGGGCCACACGTAACAGTAAGTCGCAGCCAGACGAGTTGCCGGCGGCCGTGAGTTGTTAGTGGACTTGTACCTTCCAGTCCGGGTGTCAGCGTTCTTAGCATGCCATCTCCCAGGAGTCACGTCCGACGCCAGGGCGACGAGCTGATGTCCATCTTGGAGGGTGGCGATGGGACGCTCTTCACCGCTACCCTGTTCGTCGCCTCCAACGCGAGACGCTGGCATCTGGACTATGCTGAGAACCTCCTGGACAGTTTTCCTCATTACTCCTACCATCCTGAGGTCTGTGCCAGTAGAGACACCATCGCTGCACAGCGAGAGGAGCTCCGTGGGTTGGAAGGAAATCCCGGCAGGAAGCCGAAGAGGAGGAGACGTCGCCTCTCGCTTCTGGATCCCATTCCTGTCTCCATTCCAGCCCGGGAGTTCATACCATCCAGAGGGCTTTCCCCGCTCAGCACGACGTCACTCGGGACTCTCCCGGAAGATCTGCAGTTGACAGCTGTCAAGGTCCGGGACCGAGTGGCTGCTGCAAGCTCCGCTGTGCACCCGTCTACCATCTTGAGGCATGTGGCGACGGCGGTGAGATTGGTGGAGAGGAGTCCAGGGCTACGGAACTACCACGAGTTCAACGCCCTCCTCGCCTCGGTCTCTGCTCAGGAGCGGCGATTCCTGGGTCTCTCCTTCACTTCGCCCCCTGGGAATAGCCGTCATCACATCGCCAAGTCGCCTCAGCACGAACCCCGTCTGGATCCAGTTCCGGGCTCTCGTAAGGTCCCTTCCTCCCGTGCAGCTGTCACCTCTTCGCCTCGTCAGAGAGGAGATTTCACAGCCTCGTCCCCTAGCCTCTTCCCCCCGCTGTCACGCCAGCGCATTCGGGCCGGCTCATCTTGGCTGTCACCCCCTCCTCCTCGACGTGCTTCCCGACTGCTGTGTGCGCCTGGAATCCCGGCCTGGCGAGCCCTCTTCTGGAGACTACACGAGCGGCCCCCAGACGGCTTCCCAGGGGGTCCTCCGTTATCGCCCGGCGGTTAGAGGGAGAAGCAATGTCCACTGCAGCAGGCGCCATCCAGCCTCCAGGAGACAGGCAAGTCCCAGTTTGTTCACATCAACTTAGTGATTTGCTCTGTCATACTCCTGGAGGTGGAGTTCGGGGTCCACAGCGCCCTGAACTCCCACCACCTGCTGTAACCTGTGTTATTAATCCTGCACCCTCTGTGTCTCCCTCCGCTGAGCGGTCCCCGGCACCGGGTCAACGTCGTGGGATGAGGAGGGGGCCTGCGGTTCTGGTCCCGCAGCTACGCTGTGGACGGAGGAGGAAGACTGACTGCTACGTGGAGTCTGCGCCGACGACCAAGCGTCCCCGGGTCTCCACGGAGAAGCGATTCGGTCCAGCGGGACGAGGTTCTCCTGCCATCACGTCGTGTGGACCATCGGCGTGGTTACCGGGGCAGGAGGAATCCCAAGCTGCGCTGACCATCATGTCGGCTGCGGGGCCCGACGCAGCTGAGTGGGAGCCTGGCGACGACCTCCTGACGACGGATCCTGGATCTTCGCAGTCCTGGACGGCTTCAGAACCCGAGATCAGGCGAGTGCTCTACTTTCTCTTTCTCCTTTATATCTTTGAGCACTTTAGCCTGTCTCTAGGGGAGATGAGCCGGGTGCAACCGTCCGCTGCGTCCGAGCTCATCTCGCCGGGTTCTGGCGCTGCCGGTGATCCTGATCCCGGTTCTATTTTCTCTCCTGAGCCTTCTTCCAGGGTCACCGGCGAGGAGTTGCCATCTCTCGTGGTGCTGGAAGGTCCAGGTTTGATGTCGGAGGTTGGTTCTGGTGCGGTGCCGACCCAGTCGGGGTCCGTCGTGGGTGCTGCTCCAGTGGTGTCCGACATGGGTTCGCCCGAGACCCAATCGGGGTCCGACGTGGGTTCCGCTCCAGTGGTGTCCGACGTGGGTTCGCCCGAGACCCAATCGGGGTCCGACGTGGGTTCTGCACCAGTGTTGTCCAGGTCCGGTGAGGGGGTGGCTGTTTCCCTGCGGTCTAACATTCGTCCACCTCGTCATCGGCTCTCCCCCGAGCCTCTTCCACCGGGGTCCGCTTTGACCTCTCGCCCGTCCCAACGGTCCTGGTGGTTGACATAGGAGGCAGAACATGACCAGGCGGCTCACCACAGTCCAAAGCCCAGCACGTCCACACCTCTGGTGGCCAAACCAGGTCGCCCAGCAAAACACATAATATGTCGGGTGGCCGACCCGAGGCGCCGAACCGGCGAAGCAGTTCCTCAGGTGGCCGACCCGCGTCCCTCAGCCACCAGTACCGGGGGAAAACAGCCCGCAGCGGCCTCCCTGGCGAGGACAAAACTCGGGGCGAGCAAAAAGGGACCCCCACGGCCCACGGCGATGATGCGCAGGGGCGATGACTCACAAGAGGGACTGGAAGGCAAGGATGGGCCCATACTGGGTCAGGCGGTGAAGGGCCTGCAGCTCCTCCTCCGTCCGTGGACCACACCAGTGCTGCACCTCCGCTGGACCCCGATTGGGTCCCAGCTGCACCCACATCGGGCCCCGATTGGGCCAGAACCACACCTGCGGTGGACCCCAATTGAGCCTCTGGCGTACCCACATCGGACCCCGATTGGGCCAGAACCGCACCTGCGGTGGACCCCAGTTGGGCCTCTGGCGCACCCATGTCGGACCCCAATGGGCGGGGAGACCACCGGACAGTCCCGGCTTTATTGGACTCTGCCTGCCGCCCTCCTCGGGTGTCGCTTATCTTCAGTAAATATTAAGGTCACTCGGGTGTAGTTTTTGTTCTCTTGGTGAATCTATGTATGTAGCGTTTTGTATTGTGTTTTTATTAACCGTACTCGGCATTTTCCTTATTCTTGTCCTGTTCCTAGCCTCGTTTGTGCATTATGGAGTAATGTGTTTTGTTTCCCTTTCAACCGTACTCTGTAATTGCCTCATTTGTTCCTGTCACTTTTATGGTGGTTTTTTTTTTCTTTTCTTCTCCCCTGCCCCATCTAGACATCATTTGGGTGCTATTGAGTAGTGTGTTTACCTGTAACCATGCTCAGCATTTTCCTCATTTGTGCCCTGGTACTCTGTATCTGTTCATGGTCTATTTGTCTTTTTTTCTCTCTCCCTGCTTCTCTCCCTCCGGTCCTGCCTCCCTTCCACCCACCCTAGGTGGGGGGGGGGGGGGGGCTCGGATGGTTCGGGTCGTTCGGAGCCCGACTGTGAGGGGGACGCTCTGTCACCATGGGATGAGACGCCGGGTCGTCCAGCGCTCAGACCATGTCCCTTCCTATCGCTGTCTCTCATTGGCCAGCGTCTCAGCGGGCTCCCAGCTGTCGGTGTTACGGGACGGCTGGGGCCCAATTAATCCTCATCAGCTGAGGCGCTGCTAATGAAGATAAAAAGGAGCAGCTCCGATCATTCGGGGCTGCGACTTAAGCACTGTTTAGGCTGGAACCCCTACGTCCGGCGCCAGCCCTCTACTCATCTTGCAGCTTTACTCGTGAGTGTTACCTTGTATGAGTATTTGTGTCTTGGAACCCCTACGTCCGGTGCCAGCCCTCTACTCATCTTGTTGCCTTACTCGTGAGTGTTACCCTGCATGAGTATTTGTGTCTTGGAACCCCTATGTCCGGTGCCA
This sequence comes from Pholidichthys leucotaenia, assembly GCA_020510985.1. Classification (NCBI taxonomy): domain Eukaryota; kingdom Metazoa; phylum Chordata; class Actinopteri; order Cichliformes; family Pholidichthyidae; genus Pholidichthys; species Pholidichthys leucotaenia. The sequence continues at coordinate 31,791,274 of CM035842.1, read as the reverse complement.
GCTCTCTATTCATCTTGCTGCATAACTTGTGAGTGTCATCCTGTATGAGTACTTGTGTCTTGGAACCCCTATGCCAGGTTCCAGCTCTCTACTCGTCTGGCTGCATAACTTGTGAGTGTCACCCTGTATGAGTATTTGTGCTTCCTGGCCTACGAGGCCGTGTTCCTTATCCCCTGTCCCCTTTTATAATAAAACATCACAACTCACTGGCTCGCCCTCGGCTCTCTCTGTGTGGCTCTCTAGGGCACCTACTTTTTTTAAAATGGTGAACCAAATTAAAGAAGATAATGTAATTCCTCCATATATGAATTTGGCTAGTATTATCCTGCTCCTTAAACCTGGAAAAGAACCTACGCTTCCATCCAGCTACTGTCCCATCTCATTTATGAATGTCAATCTTAAAATAATTTGCAAAGCTCTCGCCAAAAGACTGAAAAGGATAATTCCATTTATTATACACCCAGATCAAACAGGTTTCATCAAGGGTAGGCACTCAGCTGATAATACACGTAGACGATTTAATTTAATAGACTACTGCAAGATCAATAACGTAGAAACTACAATCTTGTCCCTGGATGCAGAGAAAGCCTTTGACCATGTTAACTGGAAATTTCTTTTTATGGTATTAAACAAGTTCGGGTTTGGTTCATCTTTCATAAACTGGATTAAAACACTATATAGGTGTCCAGCTGCATTGGTGTCAAGCTTTAATCTCCAGAGAGGTACTAGGCAGGGGTGTCCACTCTCTCCCTCACTTTTTACCATCTTTATTGAACCATTAGCAGCAGTCAAATGACAAAATGTTGATATCAGAGGTATTCAAACTGGAGAAAAAGAACATAAGATAAGTCTTTATGCTGATGATGTATTGATTTTCCTTGAAAACTCACAAAGATCTCTTCTTCAGACAGTGGCGCTCATTGATAAATTTTCATCATTATCAGACTACTCTATTAACTGGGTAAAATCAATAGTTCTACCTATAAATTGCAATTTCTCAAATACATCTACTATTCCAATACAATCAGGTAATATTAAATATTTAGGAATAGATATTTCCCCCAGGCTCTCAGTTATTGCGACTAAATCACATTCCCCTTTTAAAAACAATACAAGACGACCTTACGCGCTGGAGGACACTATCTTTATCACTAATGGGAAGAGTCGCAACCGTTAAAATGATGGTCCTTCCTAAAATCAACTATTTGTTCTCAATGATTCCTACCCAACCATCAATGGCCTGGTTTAAGTCTCTAGACTCAAATATAAGTAAATTTTTATGGAAGGATAAACCATCATGGATTAGTTTAAAAACCCTCCAAAAAGCGAAAGAGTGCGGAGGCTTAGATCTACCAAATTTTAATTACTTTTTAGCCAATAGACTGCAGTTTGTTTCAAAATGGACAAAATCAACCCCACTAGGAAACCCATGGTTAGATGCTGAACAGGCTCTCTGTGGGTACATATCTCTGACTTACCTTTTATAAGTCCCTGTATTAAACGCCATGACTGTTTTAAAAGTATTAATATCAGCTCCTCTCTGACGGCTTGGTGGAAATTTTAAAAAAAAACAGGGTCTTCACTTGTCCCGTGTAAACTCGCGCCCATTTGGAATAATCCTGATATCTTGCAACAAAAGAGGACATTAAAATTTCCACTATGGCAAGAGAAGGGAATAAATAACTTAGAACATCTTATTCAAGGTGGAAATTTTATCCAATTTCAGGAACTAGTGTCACAGTACGACATCAGTGATAAAAAGTATTTTGAATATCAACAGCTTAAATCTATAATAAAAGCAAGATTTAATTTTAATCAGACAGATTTAGAGGTACCAGTTAAGGTGGCAGAGTTTCTAAATCTTCGTTCCCCTAAATTGATATCGAAAATACATGGACTATTATCAAAGCTGGATGAGTCCATATCTCTTCCAATATCAAGATGGGAGACAGACTTATCGATTAATAAGGAGGAAAGTTTCTGGACATAAATATGTTTAAACACTTTTAAGATGACTAAAAACTATAACTTACAACTTATACAGTATAAAGTTCTACATAGAATTCATTACGCAGGACAGAGGATGTTCAAAATAGGCCTGTCACACAAATATCTGCTCTCACTGCACCAGCAACGTCCCGGATAGCTATATGCATGCTATGTGGTCCTGTGCACCGGTTCAAAAGTTCTGGCAGAAGACATGTGAGGACTTGTCGGCATGGCTTGGGTATAGTGTCCCACCCTCACCCACACTTTGCATATTAGGTGATTTAAGTGAAATAAATATAGAGGCAAGGATGTCACACATGGTTCTCACTGCCTTATGCATCGCAAAGAAAACTATCCTCATGAACTGGAAATCAAGAAATAACTTATGCATGACTTATTATAATACAGTAACTTACTAGTGGATTATATTAGCCTGCAGAGATTGTGAGCCTCCTCAAATAATCAATTGGCGGAATTCAATTCTCTCTGGTCCCCGCTTATTAATTCTATAATCTGAGGGGTGGTGGGCGGTGGCTGGCTGGCTGCTCCCCGACCGCGGGTGTCCGGGGGGCCCATTCTGTCTGGCCCTGGGGGGGGGGGGGGGGGAGTTGGTTGGGGGGACTGCGGGGTGGGCCGGGGGGGTTGGGCTGTGGCCCCTGGTCGGCTGGCCTCGCCTCTCGGGGGGGGGTCTGGGTCTGGCCCTGGGCCCCTGGTGCTGGGGGGAGGGGGCGTCCCCCCCCCCCCGGGCTGGGATCGGGTGTGTGCCGGTGGTGCGGGTTGGCCCCGGTGCATCCTTGCGTGGCGGGGTCGTGTTTTCCCTGGGGCCCTGGCGGCACCCTGGGGTAGGTGCCTGCATCCTGTGTCGCCCTCCCCGTCAACTGGGGTCTGCAGGTGTGGGTGTGCGTGTGTGTATGAGAGTGGGTATGAGTGGGGGCTTGTGTATGAGCGGATGCAGAAATGGGTGTGTGTGTTGAGTGGGCAGATGGGGCTGTGTGTGGGTGTAGGTGGGCATGTGTGATGGTGGGTGGGGGTACATGTGTGTATGGGTGCGGTTACCTGTGGTTGGATGTCTGGGGGGTGGAGGATGTGTGTATGGGTAGGAGAACTTTGTTGGGTGGCAGGGTTGGGCAGTCCATCTAGTGGCATGGGGGTTGGCGTTTCGGGGCCTGCTTGTCCCGGCTGCCCTGCTGTTGTGTTGCAGGGTGAGGCGCTTTGTCACATCGCCCCTGGTGTCATTGGCGGCGGGTGTGTGTTGGTGCTTGGGGGTGGATGGGAGGCCATTGGCGTGGGTTGATGGCCGTGTTTCCGTCGGGTTGCTCCAGGGTAGCTGTGGTTGCAGGGCGGCCTGCGGCTGTTGGTGTTCGTCTGGGGTGGGTGGTCGTGGGCCTGCGTGGACGCTTAGGGGTGTCGCTTGGCATGTTGGGCACCGTGTGGGTCCGGCCCATTGTTCACTATTGTGGCTATTGTTGTCTATGTTTGTATGTGTAAGATGAGTGGAAATTGATATGGCTGCCCCATCATGTTAGTGGTGCTGGGAGCACTGGGGTGTTATGCTGGTGGGTCCTGGGCTGCTTCCACTGGCTGCCCTCTCCCTGGGTTGGGATTTGGGGGCAGTGGGTGGGCTCATGAACCAGTTTGCAAGCTGGCTTCTGGGGGGGATGGCCTCGCTTTTAGACCGCTTACCTCCCAGTCTTATTTCCCGCCCCCCCCCCCCTGACTCTGGGTGGAATATACATCTTCTTTGTTAAATTTAGGGCTTTGGGGTGGGGGTGTGCCGAACTGTGTTGGCGAAGGGGATATCTTTGTTGCGCGATGGGACTGCACTCACCTCAATTTTAATTGCATTTTAGACACTGAGGGCTTGGGGGGATGGGGGCCCTGCTGCCCATTGCAGTGGCTAGCGGTGCTCCAATCACTATCCCCCCAATTTTAATTGCACTTTGGTAGTCCACACATTTACACACAATTACATCATATAACCAACACCCACCCACCATGTTTTGTGCGGGGGGGGGGGGGGGTCTTCTCCCACCCCTGTTGCCCTGCTCCTGCTGAGGGCATGGGGGCCTGGTGGGGATCTTGGGACCTATCATGTCAAAATCCCTGGGTGCTACTGAATGTATAGATACAACCAAGGGAGTGAGAGGGGGGCTGAATATGAGCGTAAGTAAGAATGAGGGGGTGATGAATGGAGGTGGTGATGGTGGGTCAGTTTTGTGCGGCACTTTGCATGTCGGGTGGCATCTCGGGGCGCCTGCGGTGGTATGCTGATTGGTCACTCAGGTGGACGCCGGGGGTGGGGGTCTGCTTCTGTGGCCTGCGCCGGTGGTCTCCCTGGTCACTGCCGGGCACTGGTGCAAGTACAGGCTCGCTGCATCTGCTTCGCAGCTGCCTTATGAAGCAAGGGTGAATGAGGGGTGAGTTTGAATGGGTACAGGAGTGAGAGAGAATTGGTCGGTCTGGGTGAGTGAGAGGGAGTTAGTGCATATGGTTGCGCATGGGAGCATGTGGCTGTGGGGAGGGGTGTGTCTGCGTGTTGGGAGGTGCTGGGTTAAGGGGGGTATTGCCTCTCGGCAACGTGGGCTCCCCTGGGCGGTGGGACTCCTTTGGGCATGGGGGTCCCTGGGGTGTGCAACAGAGATGCTGGGGCGGGTCCACTGTGGGGGTGCCTAGGGGGGCTCGCGCCAGGGGGTGCAGGCTGGTCTCCACCCCCGGGGGTGGGGTCGCTGGCCTCCTGGTGCCTGGGGCCCGGGGGTGGGCGTTGGCCCTGCTGGGGGGGGGGTCGGGCGGGTCCAGAGGTGCAGGTTCGCCGTGCCGGCCACCGAACAGCCTGGCCTCCCTTGATCGTCCCTCCGGGGGGGGCGGATGCCTGGCTTTCCTGGGGCTTGCTGACCTCGAACGTTTGTGCCCTGTGGGGGTTGGTGGCACTGCCTTGCCTGCTTGGGGTTCCCAGGGGGAGAGCTGCTGCGACCGGCCCTCTGCTTCGTATGTTTCCTGACAAACCACTCACATGCACACACTTATTTTGCACTCATTCTCATATATATGCACGCAGACATACACGCACAAGTGTCTCTCCTTTAACAGGTGCGGAAACCAGACACGTGTTGAGACATCTTCGGTGGAAGAAGTAGTTTGTCTTTTGTTTGTTTTAGTTGTTGGTTTGTTTGTTTTTTTGTCTGTTCCCCTCCCTTTTCTTTCCCCCCTCCACATACTTCCTTTCCCTCTTCCCTATCCTGTTGGGTCTTCCATGGGTAAAATAATTAAAATAAAGTTTTAAAAGTTATTACAGGAGGAGTTTACAACAATATACAATACACAGTTAGGTACTGTATAAGCTCCTCTTGGCAAAGTAAATCTGTTTTGGCACAATAAGGGTGACAGATCCCTGTTCTGTTTGCCTAGCTGCCTGACAGGACAAGGGGGAGAAAAAAAATAAATAAATAAATGAACTAGAAAAGCACTCGGAGAGCGCAGACCTCCGCCAAGTACCTCAGTTCCCCCTAATATTGGGATTTTCCCCAAATGTAATAGTCCTACATTTATTTTATCTATATTTTCAGATTCCTTGACCATCAAAACATACCTTTAGGACTTCTGGTTATGGCGGCCACGTAGGAAGACGTGTTTCACACTGCTCTGCTTGTCAAACTAAAAATTTAACTAAAACTCTCTCAGTTGGAACAAAAACCCATCCCAGCATTTTGGCATGGATATGGTAAAGACCAAAGTTGGAAAATCAGGTGGAGGAAAAGGCGACTCGTCAAAACAATCCAAGCTAACGGACTTCCACGCTCAAGGCGAGGCAGGGGAAACTCCAGAGACAATGGCAGAGGATGGAGCCAGCGGCGGAGCGGGAACTGCTGGGGAGGGGACAAGCGTAGTGCTCGCTGCCATCACCTCCATGAGAACAGAGTTTTTGTCTAAATTTGATGGGATTATAGCAGCGATAGAAGGAATGAGAAAGGAAATAAACGACTGTTTGGAGCGAGTATCGCAGGCGGAGCTCCGAATATCAAGCGCTGAGGATGACGTCACCAGCCTGCAAATTAATCTGCAAACAATGGAATTAAAATGGAAACGTCTGGAAGATAACGTCCTAGACTTGGAATCCCGCTCGCGACGGAATAATTTGAGGCTAGTGGGCCTCCCAGAGGGAGCGGAGGGACGAGACTCATGTTCCTTTTTGGAAAAGTGGATTCCAGAAGCACTGAACAATGCGGACCTGCAGTCATCGGTCGTTTTAGAGAGCGCCCACCGAATCGGTCCACCGAGAGATAATAAGACACCACCGAGGACGCTGATTATGAAGTTCCTCAACTACAGAGACAAGATGACAGTCACCAATGCGGCGCGAGCTAAAGGGGAAATTAAATACCAGGATCAACAGGTGCGATTCTACCCAGATTTGGCTGCAGGAATTCAACAATTAAGGAGGCAGTTCGACCCCGCCCGCAAAGAGCTGCGCAACCTCGGGATTCGTCACGGAGTAATTCATCCGGCAAGACTGCTGGTCACATATAAGGGGAGAACCCACACCTTCAAGACCCCTCAAGAGGCGCAGGAGCTCATCAAGCAGATTCAAAAGGAAACTGGTGGGAGCTAAGCATGAACATGACAAAGGTAGAACATTTAAGCGTATGTACAGACATGTGATTGATCTGAAACATATAATAAGTCTACAAAGTACAGACTGTATTTTAAAAAAAAAGCTATGAGTTGCTATAAAACTTTGAAGTTATGTTGAAAAAACTACAGAAGAGAGTTAATGTCATAAAAATAGTAGAGTCAGGGTGATTGAGAGGAGAAAGAGTGGTTTGAATGATCCTCGCAGGTGTGGAACAGTCACTAGCTATAACGACAGATGGATTTTTTTTTTTTATTTTGGGGGGATTACCACGAATGTGGGGAAAGGGAATTTGTTTTTGTTTAGTTCGTAGGATGAATGTTCCATCATCCATGTTTTTGCTTCTCTGTAAGAGTATGTTCATATTGCAAGGTAATCTCAAACTCCTTATTGATCATAGATCAAAGCGTTAATCTTAATTTAACTTCATGGAATTGCAGAGGTCTACAAAATCTAAAAAAACTTAAAGTTATGAATAAAATAAAAGACATAGATTCAAAAATTGTATTTTTACAAGAAACTCATCTAATAGAGGAGGATGTAAAAAGAATTAGGAGAAGATGGCAAGGTGACGTGTTCACCTCATCATTTTCATCCCGAGCCAGGGGAGTTAGGACTCTCATACACAAAACAGTCCCATTTCAGAGTGAAAAATGTAATTGGAGACAAATTTGGAAGATATCTAATCATCCAAGGATCTTTGTTATTAGAAAATATAAATCTGGTGAACTTATACGGCCCCAATATTGATGATCAAAACTTCTTTGTTAATTTATTCCTTACTTTATCATCACTTACAGGGCAACATATAATAGCAGGGGATTTTAATTGTACATTGAATCCCAGTATAGACAGATCAACAGGACTGGACTGTACGCACAATGGATGTAGGATGACTATTAATCATTTTATGAAAGAATTGAGATTGCTAGATATATGGAGAGAAATGAAACCACAAGTCAAAGCCTATTCTTGTTATTCTAATACCTACAAGACATTCTCACGTATTGACTACTTTTTGATCTCTACAGAATTAATGTCCAAGATTCAAAACTGTTTCTATGATAACATTGTGATCTCTGATCATGCACCCTGCTGTCTAATATATGTAGATAAGAAATTGACAAAGGATCCAGGCAGGTGGCATTTTCAGCATAAATGGCTTCAGGATGAGGAATTTGTTAAGTACATAGAAAAACAGATAGATGAGTTCTTTGATATTAATACTACACAAACAACGGCATGTATAAAGTGGGAGGCTTTCAAAGCTTTTATTAGGGGGCATATTATCAGTTATACAGGTTCAAAATCTAAGAAGACTCGAGAGGAGAGAGTCCAATTGGAACGTAAAATAAAAATTCTTCAAGAAAAGGTGTATGCAGGAAGTAACCCACAGTTAGAGAACGAATTACTGATTCTGAGAGCTGAATATGACAAAAAATCAGCGAATAGAGCTGCCTCGAGTCTTCTAAGATTGAAGCAAACTTTTTATGAACAAGGTGAAAAATCAGGAAAACTATTGGCATGGCAGATTAAATAATTAGAATTTAAAACACCAATTACCAGTATTATAAGTAATGGACAGGTAGTTATAGATCCTTTAGAAATTAATAGGGCCTTTAGAGATTATTATGAAAAACTATATGATACAAAAAATGAAACTGACTTAACAAAACTAAATGGGTTTTTGGACGGATTATCTATACCGTGGATTCCAAATGAAAACAGGGAGATACTGGAGTCTAAAATTAGTCAAGAAGAAGTTGGGCAAGCCATTGATAATATGAAATCAGGAAAAAGAGCAGGACCAGATGGTCTTCCAGTGGACCTCTATAAAAAAATTAAGAATAAATTAATAAAGCCACTTTTGGAAATGGTTTTAGAAGCATTTCAAAATGGTAATTTACCACCATACATGAATAATGCCTTAATTATACTTTGCCAAAACCAGGTAAACCCCCTAATAAATGTGAAAACATGAGACCAATAAGCCTATTAAATGCTGATCTTAAAATATTCTGTAAAATTTTAGCAAAACGACTACAAGAAATATTACCAAATATTATTAACCAAGATCAGAATGACTTTATAATGGGCAGACAAGGCTTCCATAATGTAAGAAGACTATTTAATATTATTTATTCCAATAAAGAAGCACCGGATACCGTTCTCCTATCATTGGACGCCGAAAAGGCCTTTGATAGGGTCGAATGGCCCTATCTTTTTGAAGTCCTACAAAGGTTTGGACTTGGAAATAATTTCATAAAATGGGTCCAGATAATATACAATAATGCTACAGCAGAAATCCTAACAAACAGCAATATCTCAAAATCAATAAAAATCAATAGAGGATGTCGACAAGGCTGTCCACTTTCACCTTTACTGTTTACTATGGCAATTAAACCTTTAGTGATGTCACAACGGCCCTCACGGACCGTCACAAGACGCCTCAGTCACCAGTGAGTTTGCAGTGGTAATTTATTGTGGATAAGGATGAACACACACAGAACACATACAGCGGCTGAGTGAAGTCTGAGTCGGGGAACACCCGATGCGCCAGACGACAACGTTAATGATGAGCTAGGCAAACAGGAACATACCTGAGCATAAAGGAGCACCATCAAAACGTAGCAGGAAATAACAGATGATCGTAACCGATGATCATAACAGGAGAACATAACAGGATATAACAGAATACAACAGAGACTGCCGCGCTGGAGGACATTTAGCACCCGCTTATATCTCTGGCGGCTAATGACCCCAACGCGGCACAGCTGCTGCTAATGACAGCAGAGCAGCAGCTGACTTTGACAGCAGGGAGCTCCCCCGGGCGCCTTCACAATAAGAGCCCGAGGAGCTGGAAGGAACCCTCAGCTGCCAAAGCCAGGGAACAAAAAGATATGAGACCCGAGTGTGGCCAGAACCGACACTCGGGTTATGACAGTACCTCCCCCTCAAGGCCGAGCTCTGAGCGGCCAGAGTAACACCCCAGCCCCCCCCCACCCCCCTAGGGTGGGTGGATGGGGTGCTGGCAGGAGGGAGAGAGACAAACAACCAACAAGGCTATAGAAAAAAAAAACCATAATCCCGGGTAACAAGAACAAAACCACAATAAGGACAAAATAGGCAACACACCCTTGGGCAAACAGAGTGACACAAAAACACAACAATCCCCCCCCCCCCACACACACACACACACACCCCAACAGTCCCACAGACGAGATCAGGAACCCGGAAAGGGCGCAGTCCAGGCCCGGAGGGATGGGGCAAAAGGTTCGGGGGGGTCATCCGGCAACAAGAGGCCACAGAACAGGGAGGGGAAAAGAGGACAGTTCGGGCGGCCTACCCCAGTCCCATGCTCGGGGGAAGAGAGTTTCAGGCGGCCGGAGCAGGTCGCCGCACAGGAAGATAAACCGGTCGGGGGGGCCGGCCCAGAGAACCAAACCAACGAGACAGCCCTTCAGGCGGCCGCCCCGCAACACCAGCCCACCAGAACCGTTGGGAGGAAGCAGCCGGTGATCCCGCAGAAAAGGGGGGAGATGAGGGGAAACCGGGCGGAGCGTTCGGGACCCCAACGGCCCCAGGTGGAGATGGGTAGTGCTTCTCAGGGAGACGAGGAGGATGACTGTGGAGATGAGGGTGATGAAGAAAACGAGCCTGTCCAGCATCCGGTGGCTGGGGATCTGCAGCTCCCTCACCGAACCTAGGACCTGCTGGTGCAGCACCCACGGTGGACCCCGATTGGGCCTCCGGAACCAAACCCACGGTGGACCCCAACTGGACCGGAACAGCACTCCCGGTGGACCCGGTCGGCGTGGCACCAGACTCGACCTCCAACCCCGAAACCGGAACCTCTGGCGCAGCAGGCGAGAGCAGCCCCTCGCCGGCGACCCTGGGAGAAGACTCACACAAGAGAGAAAACCCGGGATCAGGATCACCGGCAGCGCCAGAACCCGGCGAGATAAGCTCGGACGCAGCGGGCGGCTGCACCCGGCTCATCTCCCCTTGAGACAGGCAAAAGTGCTCTAAAAGGTGAAGAAGAAAGATAAAACAGAGCACTTGCCTGAGCTCGGGTTCTGACGCCGTCCAGGACTGCGATGATCCGGGCTCAGAAGTCAGGAGGTCGTCCTCAGGCTCCCACTCAGCTGCGTTGGGCTCCGCAGCTGGCATGATGGTGCGTGCAGCTAGAGAGTCCTCCGGCACCGATGTCCACGCCGGTGGCCCGCACGGCGTGGTGGCAGGAGAATCTCGCCCTGCTGGACTGGACCGCTCCTCCGTGGAACCCCAGGGACGCTTCTTCATCGGCGATGGCTCCACGCTGCAGTCCGCTCTCCTCCTCCGCCCATGGCGTGGCTGCGGAACCGGAACCAGGCTCTCCAGAACCGCAGGCCCCCTCCTCATCCAGCGACGTTGGCCTGACGTCGAGGACCGCTCAGCGGAGGGAGACACAGAGGAAGCAGGGTTAATATTTTCATCCACAGCGGGTGGAGGGAGCTCGGGGGGCTGCATACCCCGAACTCCACCCCTAGGAGTCAGACAAGGCAAAACAATGTCAAAAGAAGAGAAATTATCATGCACTTGCCTTTCCCCTAAGGGTAAGATAGTCTCCGCTGTGGGGGACGTCATTCCTTCCTTTCCCCACTGGATGGCGACAGAGGGCCCTCTGGGAAGACGAGATGAGGCCACTCGAGGCGGATCCGGGATGAAGCTCGCCGAAACGGAGCTCTCGTGACACACAGCAGCCAGGATAGGCGACGAGGAGGAGGGGGCGACAGCCGGGGTCAGTCGGGCATGGAGCGCTGACGGGACAGCAGGCGAGGGCCCGGGAGAAGACGAGGCTGCGGGGATTCCCCTCTGACGAGGCACAGGAGTGACAGCTGTGTGGGGGGTTGAGCCCTTGCGGCGACCCGGAACAGCATCCAGACGGGGGTCTAGCCGAGGTTGGAAGCCGGATTGACGACGGTTCCTTGTAGGGGGTGAGGCGAAGGTGAGGTCCGGAAATCGCCGTTCCTGAGCAGAAACGGCGGCAAGCAAGTCAGCAAACTCAGGAAACTCACGCAGCGCTGGATTCCTCTCTACCAGTCTGACCGCCGCCACCACATGCTTCATACACGCTGGAGAATTCTCAGCGGAACAAGCAGCTGCCACCCGGTCCCAGATCTTGTCTGCTGTTATCTGCAGCTTCTCTGGGGGAATCCCAAGTGACGACATGCCCGATGGGAAAAGACCTCCGGATGGTGCGAACTCCCGGGCCGGAACAGAGGCAGGAGCGGGATCCCGAAGCGAGGGGCGACGTCTCCTCCGCTTCAGCTTCCTGCCAGGATTTCCCTCCAGCCCTCGGAGAATCTCACGCTGGGCGGCGATGTCATCTCTCCTCACGCTTACCTCTGGATGATTAGTGAAGCGGGGGAGAGAATCCAGAATTTCCTCGGCTAGGTCCAGGTACCAGGGCACTTCGCTGTTGTATTCGAGGAGGGAGGCGGCGACAAGGACTCTGTCCACGCGCTCGAGGGTGTCAGCGAGAACAGCGTCCTGCCTCCGAGCACGAGACCTCCACGATGGCATGCTTCAACACGGCACCCAGACAGGTAGGAACAAACAGTCCACTACTGCAAACTACACGGTGAATGGCGTCTCGATGCAACGCCTCCTCTCCGGGCGTTAGGCGGCAGTCTACTGTCACAACGGCCCTCACGGACCGTCACAAGACGCCTCAGTCACCAGTGAGTTTGCAGTGGTAATTTATTGTGGATAAGGATGAACACACACAGAACACATACAGCGGCTGAGTGAAGTCTGAGTCGGGGAACACCCGATGCGCTAGACGACAACGTTAATGATGAGCTAGGCAAACAGGAACATACCTGAGCATAAAGGAGCACCATCAAAACGTAGCAGGAAATAACAGATGATCGTAACCGATGATCATAACAGGAGAACATAACAGGATATAACAGAATACAACAGAGACTGCCGCGCTGGAGGACATTTAGCACCCGCTTATATCTCTGGCGGCTAATGACCCCAACGCGGCACAGCTGCTGCTAATGACAGCAGAGCAGCAGCTGACTTTGACAGCAGGGAGCTCCCCCGGGCGCCTTCACAATAAGAGCCCGAGGAGCTGGAAGGAACCCTCAGCTGCCAAAGCCAGGGAACAAAAAGATATGAGACCCGAGTGTGGCCAGAACCGACACTCGGGTTATGACAAGTGATGGCAGTACGTTTACATCCACAAATATATGGAATTAAAGTAGGACCAACAGAACATAAAATCTCCCTGTATGCCGATGACATAATTTTGTTTATGTCGAATTTTAAAAAAAACAATTCCGACCTTGTTAAATTTAATAAAGAACTTTGGGGAAATATCAGGATATAAAATAAATATAACTAAATCTTCAATATTAATGCTAAATGAGACCCAGAGAAATCACCCAGCTCCTGAGGTAAATCAATTCAATGTTGTAAATCAGTTTAAATATTTAGGAATTCAAATTGTGCCTAAGCTAGAATCAGTCGCCAGTGCCAACTATGAAGCCTTAATGACAGACATTAATGAGTTACTTCAGAGATGGATGTCACTACCAATGTCGATGATCGGGAGAATTAATATACTTAAAAGTAATATCTTACCAAAAATACTTTATTTATTTCAATACATTCCTTTACCTCCACCTTCAGATCTATTCTCAAGAATTAAAAAAAAAGTTAGTGGAATTTATATGGAACAATAGGAAGGCTAGATTACGTTTGTCCTTACTATATTTACCATTTGATCGTGGAGGTCTGAAATGTCCAAACTTTATGTTGTATTACTGGTCAGCACAACTGAGGTCTATGACATATTATTTTTCATCAAATGATCTCCCTCACTGGACTGAAATGGAATCATACAATTTACCTTTACCTCTTCCCTTATTCATATACTCAGACTCGGCTAAAAAAATTACAGAAACAAGTTAAAAATCCAATTGTAAAGCACATGATCAAAATATGGTGTGAAACCAAAAAATATTTAAAAGAACCACACTTACTGTCACAATTTAGCCCAATATGGGGTAATCAATATTTTACACCAGGGAGAGCGGATGCTGTATTTAAAGTATGGAATTTAAAAGGGATTCAAAAGATTCAAGACTTATATTTGTCACGTTCAGATAACATAATGTCTTTTGAAGAACTGAGGATTAAATTCAATCTTAATAGAACACATTTTTTTAAATATCTTCAGCTTAGAAATTTTATTCGATCAAATCAAAATAATGCTCTCACCTGACCTACTTATTCATCCTTGGAAAAATTTTTGATGAAAGTTAGTAAGAGAAAGGGTATTATTTCAGAGTTTTATAACTCATTGACACTATTCTCAAGTGAAAACTCACAGAAAAGACTGAATTATTGGAAAGAAGACCTGCAAATTGAAATTTCAGAGGAACAATGGGAAATGGCTTGTGCAGAAGCTCAAACAAAATCAATAAATGTACGTCTTAAACTGATACATTTTAAATGGTTGATGCGGATGTATGTTACACCAGTGGAGTTAAATAGATATAACAAAAACATACCAGATACATGCACAAAATGTATGGAAAGTAAAGGAACCCTATTTCACTGTTTATGGGAATGTAGAAAAATCAATGTTTTGGGAAGAGGTGAAGGTAACAATTGAAAAAATAATTTCAAAACAATTCACATTGAACCCTAAACTGTTTTTTGGGGGGGTCTGTATCCAGAAAAACATAACTTTAATAAGAGTGAAAGAGCATTCATAGACCTCGGTTTGCTTAATGCTAAAAAATGTATTGCACTACTGTGGAAAAAGACTCATAGACCAGATGTGACTCAGTGGTTAAGACAGATGTTAACAAACCTTCCACTAGAAAGAATAACATATATACTGAAATCAAAGGAAAATGTGTTTGAGAATATATGGAGACCTTTCATTGATTATGTAAAGAAATTAAACATAACTTCTGAAGAAGAAGGTGAATGATATGTGTGGACCTTGCAAATTCCAAACTGGTGAATGTATATTATGTATACTTATGTAATAGATTACCTAGACTAAACAGAGGAGCATTGTTGTTGACTTGCTTTTGTTAATGGTTGTTGTTGTTTTTAGTACATTTTTTTGTTGTTGTTGTTAGTGTTTTTTTTTTAATTTTTAAATTACTTTAGTGTTAGTGTTTGACTGTTTGTGTCATGTTGGTAAAAAAAAGGTTCAATAAAAAATATTGTGGAAAAAAACATACCTTTAGCAATTGGATTCACATTGATATCTTTATTAGTTCAGTAGTTATTGACAAAAATCACTTTTTCGGTAATGGCAGTTTTCCTCTGGATATAGCTGTATAGCTTTTGAAGATACAACAAATCCATTGGCACACTACTGATTCCTCAGTGTCTTGGCTATATTTTGGTGTTTGTTGTATGTTTATATCTTAATTTGTTACCTTACAGTGATGAAAATTCCAAAGATCCCCTATTATTTCCTGTTGTGGATCACAGTATCCGGATTTTTTGCAGGATCCAGATCAGTCTTTGATATTTCCTAGAACCTATTGGGATCTTATACTGTATTTTTTTTTTTGGCAAGCATCCTGACCATTTATTGTGGAGTTATATACACGTATGCTAAAAATGGCCCTATCTCGCAATAATAAAGAATCCTTTAAAAAATTCCTGGATCCAGACGGTGATCCATATCACTCCCAAAATCTAATCATTTCTTCCTTGTCCCATTTCGGACTTGTCCTGAAAATTTTGTCAAAATCCGTTCATAACTTTTTGAGTTATGTTGGTAACAGTCAGACAAACAAACAAACTAGAAAAGCACTCAGAGAGCGCAGTCCTCCGCCAAGTACCTCAGTTCCCCTTAATATTGGGATTTTCCCCAAATATAATAGTGCTACATTTATTTTATCTATATTTTCAGATTCATTGTCCATCAAAACATACCTTTAGCAATTGGATTGACATTGATATCTGTATTAGTTCAGTAGTTGTTGACAAAAAGCACTTTTTCGGTAATGGTGGTTTTCTTGTGGATATAGCTCCATAACTTTTGAAGATACAACAAATCCATTGGCACACTACTGATTCCTCAGTGTCTTGGCTATATTTTGGTGTTTGTTGTATGTTTATATCTTAATTTGTTACCTTACAGTGATGAAAATTCCAAAGATCCCCTATTATTTCCTGTTGTCGATCACAGTATCCGGATTTTTTGCAGGATCCAGATCAGTCTTTGATATTTCCTAGAACCTATTGGGATCTTATACTGTATTTTTTTTGGCAAGCATCCTGACCATTTATTGTGGAGTTATATACACGTATGCTAAAAATGGCCCTATCTTGCAATAATAAAGAATCCTTTAAAAAATTCCTGGATCCAGACGGTGATCCATATCACTCCCAAAATCTAATCATTTCTTCCTTGTCCCATTTCGGACTTGTCCTGAAAATTTTGTCAAAATCCGTTCATAACTTTTTGAGTTATGTTGGTAACAGTCAGACAAACAAACAAACAAACAAACAAACAAACTAGAAAAGCACTCAGAGAGCACAGTCCTCCGCCAAGTACCTCAGTTCCCCTTAATATTGGGATTTTCCCCAAATATAATAGTGCTACATTTATGTTATCTATATTTTCAGATTCATTGTCCATCAAAACATACCTTTAGCAATTGGATTGACATTGATATCTGTATTAGTTCAGTAGTTGTTGACCAAAAGCACTTTTTCGGTAATGGTGGTTTTCTTGTGGGTATAGCTCCATAACTTTTGAAGATACAACAAATCCATTGGCACACTACTGATTCCTCAGTGTCTTGGCTATATTTTGGTGTTTGTTGTATGTTTATATCTTAATTTGTTGATACAATGATGGAAATTCCAAAGATCCCCTATTATTTCCTGTTCTGGATCACAGTATCCGGATTTTTTGCAGGATCTGGATCAGTCTTTGATATTTCCTAGAACCTATTAGGATCTTATCCTGTATTTTTTTGGCAAGCGTCCTGACCATTTATTGTGGAGTTATATACACATATGCTAAAAATGGCCCTATCTCGCAATGATAAAGAATCCTTTAAAAAATTCCTGGATCCAGACGGTGATCTGGATCACTCCCAAAATCTAATCATTTCTTCCTTGTCCTGAAAATTTCGTCAAAATGCATTTATAACTTTTTGAGTTATGTTGGTAACAGACAGACAGACAAACAGACAAACAAACCCCGGTAAAAACATAACCTCCTTGGCAGAGGTAAAAATGGAGACAGCACAACCTTCCGCACACCACAGTGAGGAGCTTATCAGAGATATTAGGCCCTGGTGTTTTAGATGGGAGGGCAGTGAACCATACGCCAATTCCTTTCTCTGGGTGGGTTGAAGTTATATTCAAGTTGCCCTCAAACAGCATCACTCCTCTCGAACTTGTAGTCCCTGTTTTGGTCACTAATGGAGAAGAGGTGGCAGAGGAACCAATCATTGGCTTTAATGTAATTGAGCAGGTCTTAAAAAGTGGCAGAGAGCCCCCAAGTGTTGTCGCAGAGGCGATGAGTTCAGCCTTCTCCTTTGATTGCAAAAGAGCACGAGTGTTTGTGAGAATAATGAAGGGTGGGAAAGATGGGGTTGGGGAGGGCCTGGTAAAAGTGGGCAGAGAAGCAGTAACAATCCCAGCCGGTCAGATGAAATCTGTGAAATGCAGCATGAGAACAGGCCCACTTCCCATAGATCATGATGCCCTTTTTGAGCCCATTCCAAACCCACAGTTACCCGAAGGGTTAATGATTAAAGAAAGTGTAGTGCGCCTACAGAGAGGGTCCTGGTCACGCCTTATTATACCAGTCACAAACAATACTTCTCATGACCTTCAGCTCCTGCCGAAAACAGTGTTGGGTCAAACTGAAATGATCAAAACGATGTATCCAGCACCCACCAGGCCAGTAGGTGTAGAGGCAACAGAAACATCCATCCACAGTTTCCAACGAGTTACCACATCTCCTAACAAGCAAGAACAAAGGAGTAACCAAACAGAGAAAATGAATGAGAAACCATGGGATCCTCCAGTTCCCCTTGACCACCTACCACCCAGCAGCAGCAGGTCAAACAAGTACTGTGAGAGGAGTGCAAAGCATTTGCACGCGATGATAAGGATGTAGGAAGCATACCCTCACTGCAGCTAAAGATTCGCCTCAGTGACCCGTCAGCATTACCACATGTCTATTATACAGAAGGTTATCACTGTATGTAAGTAATTTACTCTCAGAAAAGATGCAAATATCCATGCTGAAAGTATAGGTGACAGCAGACTGTTATGGTGCACAATAACGTCTGTTGCAAATGTGTGACATTAAGAGGAGATAAATGTCATTTTTGTTTACTGGTCACAGTATAGCATCTATTAGAAACCTGACTCCTACTGAAGTGTCCATAATATGGACTGAATAATTTGCAGAATGTCGGGTCGCCATCACATTTTGGAGGGGAGAGTGTGAGGGACTTAAAATAAGACACCCACCCACCGAATCATTTTTTTGATTGTACGTTTGTGTCTGTAGATTGTAGTTGGTTTCCAGTCAGGCATGCATGTTGTTGCACCGATTACCCACAAGGTGGCATTTTAGCTATGACTGAGTGCAGAGGACAGTGGGCCTTGCCACAGGGAATTGTGGGAGTTGTAGTAAAAAAGGTGAAGTTGACGTGTGTCAAAACAAGTGTAGTGTGGAGGAACAAATAAGTTCAGGCGAGATGCAACGAGCTGGAAGGTTTCAGAATTTTGTTTCCTCCATCATGAGACATACTGTAGCGCTGTGGCTGTGTGTCCTGTGTGTCTGTGCTGTGTGTGTGTGCGTTCTGTGTGTGCTCCCTGAGGCCTGTATTGTAAGCTCTTTTATACAGACAGAGAGAATGCATGGTACATTAGCATATTGGTATACATATCAGTCAATACATATCAATCGCATGATTAACTGGGCCCGGACTTCCTTTCCTTAATCCAGGGATGTATAACAATACCCATTGTTCTGATTGTCTCCTAGGGGCTCTCTCTACGTATGCAAATTGTTCTGCTTCCTGACGCCTAGCTGAGTGTGAAGGCTGAATGTCCATGTAGATTGTGGTGGGTCACCACAGGGCTCCCCCCAGAACACTCAGCAGGGGGTGTGACCCCCCCCCCCCCCCCCGTTTGGCTCCAGCTCCGGTAGAACTGTCGGAGGGCATGTCAGTCCGTGAGGGGGACGGGGGAGGGGTGGAAAGGGCAGTGTGCTCTGCTCCGAGTTCCAGCACGTTGAACAGCTGTGGATCGTGGGCGCATGGGCCGGTGTGCAGTCGTGCGTAATGGAACCAGACGGCGATCGGCCGGCTTAGGGAGTGAGGTGCGGGAAAAGCTCTGTGCAGGAGGAAGGGAAGGGGCTGGGAATAAGCGAGTGCCGGCCCGGGACGTCAAAGGTGTCTGGGCCGCGCAAAAATTGCCTGTGGATCCGCGATGGTGAGGGACTTTCCCGTTAAGCCTGGCAGAGATCCACAGCAGCTGTGAAAAAAATTATATCTCTGACTCTTTCGCGGCTCGATCCAGCGAGGATGTGGGGAAGGCGAGCGGCCAAATTCCCCGAGGATGTGTAGCAGCTGTGAAACAACTGCAGCTGTGTGAGGATGTGAGGCGGTTTGGCTTTAGGTGTGGGAGCAGCCCTAAAGTCATCGGGGAAAGCAATCGGCAAAATTCCCGTTGTGCGCCGTGGCTGAGAAACCCATACAACGTCCTGTGTGCGGGCTGCACGTCTGCTCCAGGTGCTTGAGCAGCCCTGAAGGTTCCAAGGGTGGCGATCGGCCGTTTTTCTTGGGCATGTGCAGCGGCAGAGGACGATGTATCAGTCTGTGGAGCCGGTTTTGTCCCATGCGTGGCGCGCACTTGGCGCAGTGACCACATAACTGGCAGTTGCGCTGTCCTCGTAATCCTGCGGTGAGCGTGCGGGGATTCAGTGCGTGGGAGGTCCGCTGTCCGGAGTTTAGTCAGAGTCGGGGAGCTCGGTGGAAATCGGCGCAGTCAGCATCGATGATTGTCCCCATTCAGGCTGCTTCCTTCGTTCGCTCGTGTCGTTCATGGTGCGTTTTGGTCCCAGCGCTGCGCTTCAGTGAGGATGAAGAGGTTGCAGGCATTCTCTGGTCCCCTGTGTCCACAGCGTGGTGAGAGGGAGCAGACGGTCATTCTCCCTCGTCAGGTCACCAGTGTGGAGGGAAGAGATCAGGCGAGGGTCGCACCATGACCATGACCATGACCATGACCATGACCATGACCATGACCATGACCATGACGCGTTCTGGGGCTTTCCTGGTCGGGGTCATCTCCGGGGTGTTCGCCTCGTGTTCCATTCTTCGTCAAGGGTCACCAGTGTGGAGGAACAA
Organism: Pholidichthys leucotaenia; assembly: GCA_020510985.1. Classification (NCBI taxonomy): domain Eukaryota; kingdom Metazoa; phylum Chordata; class Actinopteri; order Cichliformes; family Pholidichthyidae; genus Pholidichthys; species Pholidichthys leucotaenia. The sequence goes on along the minus strand of CM035842.1, from coordinate 31,771,252 downwards.
ATAAGTTCAGGCGAGATGCACCGAGCTGAAAGGTTTCAGAATTTTATTTCCTCCATCATGAGACACACTGTAGCGCTGTGGCTGTGTGTCCTGTGTGTCTGTGCTGTGTGTGTGTGCGTTCTGTGTGTGCTCCCTAAGGCCTGTATTGTAAGCTCTTTTATACAAACAGAGAGAATGCATGGTACATTAGCATACTGGTATACATATCAGTCAATACATATCAATCGCGTGATTAACTGGGCCCGGATTTCCTCTCCTTAATCCAGGGATGTATAACAATAGTCATTGTTCTGATTGTCTCCTAGGGGCTCTCTGTCCGTATGCAAATTGTTCTGCTTCCTGCCACCTAGCTGAGTGTGAAGGCTGAATGTCCATGTAGATTGTGGTGGGTCACCACAGTAGCACAGAAGACATGGAAAAGTGTAATGCATGAAAAGAATCCTTCATTAAAGGAGCAAGGCTCCAGAGAAGGAAAATAAAGCTGCTAGAATGGCCCAGTCAGTCACCTGACCTGAATCCAATTGAAAATCTATGGAACGGACTGAAGATCAGAGTTCATAGAAGACACCCACGGAACCTTCAAAATTTGACAGTTTGTGTGGAAGGATGGGCTAAAATCAGTCCTGAGCAATGCCTACGTCTAGTTTACTAAACAGTAAATGAACTTCACCAAATGTGTTCAATACTTATTCCTTGTGTTGTTCCACTTTGTTAAATATAATTTGTTTTGTGAACACAGTTGCCTTGATTTCCTTGTATGTATGGGTTACTTGGGTTGCTACTGATATCTGGTGAAAATCTCAGGTCAATGGCTCCATCAGAAATATGTTTAATGAGAAAAATGTTGATGTGTTCAATACTTATTTTCCCTGCTGTATCTCCAGAGCCAAAATGCATAACAATCTTGCCTTTTTCCAAAGCTACATCCATTAAAATGTCATAAACAAAAGCCTTATTGCTTCAAAATATATTAACCTTACATTTATATTTAAATTATTCATTAGTAAATTTCCAATTTTTATTTGCTGCCCCAGCTCCAGCCATCATCCCAGAGGTCAAGCAGTCCACTCCACCTGTCATCCAAAAGGTCAAGCAGTCCGCTTCACTCGTCATCCAAAAGGTCAAGCAGTCTGCTCCACCCATCTTCCAAGAGGTCAGGGGACCTCAGCCCGTCATCCAAGAGGTCGAGCAGTCCACTCCACCCATCATCCAAGAGGTTGAGCAGTCTGCTGCAGTCATTGTTCGAGAAGCTGGGGGTTTCCACCTGCCATCCAAGAGGCTGGGGGATCCCCACCTGCCATCTCTGAAGTTAAGGGGTCTCCACCTGCTGTTCCAAAAGCCGGGGGGTCTCCACCTGTCGTTCTAGAGGCCGGGGATCTCTACCTGCTGTTTTTGAGGTCAATGTGCCACCGTTGCCTGCTTCAGAACTAAAGGCTCCAGTATTATTGCCCCCAGGACTGTTGCAGTTTTTTTTATTTGGGAACTCCTTTGTTGCTGCGCCCCGAGCTCACTGCCCCCCATCCTCCTTGTTTTGTAGTCTGGTGGCCTAGGGACTTTGGTAGGGCGCCAGACACACCATATCCTGCAGTCTGGGGACCCTTGGACTTGGGTAGGCCCCCAGATCCGCCTCGTTCTTTGGCCCAAGGGCCTATGTGAAGGACAACAGCTAAATTAGTCCTGACTCGCAGCAGTGAAATTTAGTCTCTGATTTCAGAGACTAAATTTAATAGGCAGGATTCTGGCTTAGAGGCATTCAGTCATAATCCCACAGATGGTAGCTTCGCACCAGTGGCTCCTCACTTGCGAGAACCTGACTTGGTTAGGGCAAGAGGAGTGTGTTGGTTTAAATGAATCAACTCCCTCTGGTTATTTAAACTGTCAAGAAGTTCTGGCTGTGGAGGAGGGGTAGCAACAATTTACCATTCCAAATTACTAGTTAATGTAAAGCAAAAAACACGTTATAATTCCTTTGAGGGCCTGGTCCTCAGTATTGGGCATTTTAGCAATTTTAGGCTCAACCCAATTTTTATTTGCCATAGTTTATCGTCCTCCATCAACTTACTCAGTTTTTATCCAAATTTACCAAATTCTTAGCTGATTTAGTGCTGAAATCAGTTAGAATAATTATAGTAGGGGACTTTAATATACATGTAGATGTAGATAGTGATTGTCTTAATATGGCATTTAATTCAATGACTCAATAGGGTTTTCTCAGAAAGTAGGAAATTCTACCCATTATCTCCACCACATGTTGGACCTTGTTCTGACCTATGGCATAGAAATAGAAAATCTGGTAGTGTCTCCTCATAACCCTGTACTGTCAGACCATTGTCTATTAACCTTTGATTTTACTATTTCCATCAATTTAGAATCAGAATCAGAATCAGAATCAGAATCAGAATCAGGTTTATTGCCATTGTTCATGTAGTACACAAACTAGGAATTTGTCTCGGTACAGTGCTGCAACATTAAACATGATAAGATAAGAGAAATAAACTATACATGTAATAAAGTGTAGGATAAGATTAAGTGATACTGGTCAACAGTTAAAATATATATTAGCCAGCAGCAGATACTGTGGAGAACTATATAGTGCAGTCGGTAATGCAGGAAGAAAACAGTGATGATTAACATGAGTCTGGTTGAGCTGCTGTACATGGTGCACGAGAGTCACTTAGTGTTCAGCAGTCTAATGGCAGAGGGGAAGAAGCTGTTCATGTGACGGGAGGTTTTAGTCTGGATGGACCGAAGTCTTCTACCAGAGGGGAGGGGGGCAAACAGTACGTGACCAGGGTGTGAGGGATCGGCTATGATCCGGCCAGCACGCCTCCGGGTCCTGGAGATGTACAGATCCTGGAGAGATGGGAGCTTGCAGCCGATCACCTTCTCAGCAGTGCGCACGACGCGCTGCAGCCTTAGTCTGTCCCTGGCAGTGGCTCCTGCGTACCACACGGTTATGGAGGTGGTGAGGATGGACTCGATGATGGCTGTGTAGAACTGCACTAACATCTTGGTGGGTAGCTTGAGCTTCCTCAGCTGCCGCAGGAAGAACATCCTCTGCTGGGCTTTTTTGATGAGTGAGCTGATGGTCAGCTCCCATTTGAGGTCCCTGGTGATGGTAGTGCCTAGGAAGCGGAAGGAATCAGCAGTGGTGATGGGAGAGCCTGAGAGGGTGAGGGGGGGCAGAGGGGTTGTGACTTTCCTGAAGTCTACAATCATCTCCACTGTCTTCAGAGCGTTCAGCTGCAGGTTGTTATTGTTGCACCAGGACGCCAGCTGGGCCACCTCTCTCCTGTAGGCGGACTCGTCGCCGTTGGAGATGAGCCCGATGAGGGTGGTGTCGTCCGCAAACTTGATCAACTTGACAGACTGGTGGCTGGAGGTGCAGGAGTTGGTGTAAAGGGAGAAGAGTAGGGGGGAAAGTACACAGCCCTGGGGTGATCCGGTGCTGATGCTAGTATAGTCTGAGACAGTCTTTCCCAGCCGCACATGCTGCCTCCGGTCCGTCAGGAAGTCGATGATCCACCTGCAGAGGGAGTCAGGCACGTTGAGCAGGGACAGCTTGTCCCGGAGCAGAGCGGGGCGGATGGTGTTGAATGCGGAGCTGAAGTCCACAAACAGGATCCTGGCGTAGGTTCCCGGGGAGTCCAGGTGCTGCAGGATGGAGTGGAGGGCCAGGTTGACTGCATCGTCTACAGACCTGTTGGCTCGGTAGGCAAACTGCAGCGGGTCCAGGAGAGGGGTGGTGATGGACTTGAGGTGGGACAGGACCAGGCGCTCAAAGGACTTCATGACTACAGAGGTGAGCGCTACAGGTCTGTAGTCATTAAGTCCAGTGATCCGTGGCTTCTTGGGGACAGGGATGATGGTGGAGGATTTGAGGCAGGACGGCACGTGGCATAACTTAAGGGAGGTGTTAAAAATGTCTGTGAATACAGGAGCCAGCTGTTTCGCACAGAGTCTCAGGGTGGAGGGAGACACGCCGTCTGGGCCGGGGGCCTTGTGCGGGTTCAGTCTGGAGAACTGTTTGAGCACATCCTGCTCACTGATGATAAGGGGAGGGGGGGGGGAGGGGGGGGGTGCCTTAAATGAAGTAGGGAATGTGGAGGCTGTGGAGCTGGAGGGAGGGGGGGAGTTGGACACAGATGACGAGGTGTCAAAACGGGCATAGTGTTGGGACAGTCTCTGACAAAGGGCTTTGTCATCCTGACCTTTAGGAGCCTTAGGTCGATAGTTGGTGATTTGCCTCAGTCCTCTCCACACGGAAGCCGAATCATTAGCAGTGAACTGCTGCTGGAGTCTCTCTGAGTATAGAGATTTAGCCCTCTTCAGCTCTCTGTTAAACCGGTATTTAACCTCCCTGTAGCAGTCCCTGTCTCCACTTTTCAGCGCTGCTTCCTTCTCCTTCCTGATCTGTCTGAGCTTAGCTGTGAACCAGGGTTTGTCATTAGAGTAACTCACCCTGGTGCGTGATGGAAGAATGTTCTCTTCACAAAAGTGGATATATGAGTTCACAGTGTCCGTGTACTCATCCAGATCATGCGTGGCTCCTTTAAACATGCCCCAGTCAGATATTTCCATGCACGTTTCCAGCTTCTCCTCAGCATCACTGGTCCGTATCTTCGTAGTGCTCACAACAGGTTTAGTGAGCCTCAATCTCTGTCTGTATGTGGGAATGAGGTGAACCATCACGTGATCAGATAATCCCAGCGCAGCGCGAGGAACAGCGCGATATGCGTCTTTCACTGTGGTGTAACAGTGATCCAGTGTGTTTAATCCTCTGGTGGGGCATTTAATAAACTGTTTGTAGCGGGGGAGATCGTGGCTCAGATTGCACTGATTAAAGTCGCCAGCCACAATAATCAGCGAGTCTGGAAAACTCTGCTCTGTGTGTTGAATGTGATCCGCGAGCACGCGCTGAGCTTCGCGCGTGTCCGCGTCGGGAGGGGCGTACACAGCGATGAGTATGAAAGAAGCAAACTCCCGCGGGGAATAGAAGGGCTTGCAATTGATAACAAGAAATTCCAAGGCAGGAGAACAGTGTTTGGAAATTACCGTTACATCAGAGCACCAGCTGCAGTTGATGTAGAAGCAGACACCGCCTCCTGTGGTCTTGCCGGAAAGCTCTGTGTCACGATCAGCACGGAAGAGCTGAAAGCCGTCGAGGCGCAGCGCGCTGTCCGGTATATTTTCCCGGAGCCAGGTCTCAGTAAAGCAGAGGGCAGCTGAGGAGGCGAGGTCCTTAAAACGCATCAGCAGTCTCAGTTCATCCACCTTGTTAGAGAGTTGGTATTGGACAGAAATATGCCAGGCAGCGCCGTTCGCGAGCCTCTCCTGCGAAGCCGCACGAGAGCGCCCGCTCGTCTTCCTCTCTTCCGCCGTCTCACTTTCCGAGCCAAACAATAAACCAGATCGGCGGCAGGGGCTAGAAAAACTGGGAGGAGGTCCGTGGGGGTCAAAGTCCTGATATTTATTAGTTCTTCACGGGTATAAGTGCAAGCAGACACACAATTGACAAACAAAAACAAACAAAGAGCGCAGCGAAGCACCATGTCGACCGCTGTGGGCGCCATCTTGGATCGTCATCCAAGATGACAATTTAGCTTCTAAAGAAAAATATTACTACAGTAGATGCATCTCAGATGATGTTGTTACCAAATTTATGCAGATTGTTTCCTCTATGCCATGTGTCAACACAACGGAAATAAGCTATGGAGAGCTTGCTCCTTCTGTTATTGATAGCATGGTAGATAGTGTTACAGCTTCTCTGCATCAGACTCTAGACATGGTGGCCCCTTTGAAAAAGAAAAAAATCTAATCAGGGATTTCTAACTCCTTGGTTCAACACAGAAACTCGTTTTTCACTTTTTCACTCATTTTTCGCTTTTTCACACAGGGCCGTGTAGGTTTGGGTTTTTTTGTATCCTTAATAATAAACACCTTCATTTAAAAACTGCATTTTGTGTTTACTTGTGTTATCTTTGTCTAATATTTTTTGTCTAATATTTGTTTAATGATCTGAAACATTTAAGTGTGACAAACTTACAAAAAAATGAGAACGCAGGAAGGGGGCAAACACTTTTTTACACCACTGTATGTGTGTGTACACATGACGATGGACATGTATATATGGGGGCAAGTACCGGTGGGTGAATGCACGGTTGTGGAGGGTGTGTATGTGAGGAGAAGACCTTGTTGGGTGGCAGGGGGTGGGGTGGGCATTCTGGTGACCAGACGGATAGCGGTTCGGTTTCTGCTCTCCCTGGCCATCCTGCCATTGGGTCCCGGGGTGGGGCGCTTTTCCCATATTGCCTCCAGTGTCCATGGCGTCGAGTATGGGTGTGTGCTAGCGTTTGGTGGTGGTCGGGGGGGGGGGGGTGTTTCCATCGGTTTGCCCTGGGGAGGCTGTGGTTGAAGGGGTAGCCTACCGCTGGTAATGTCTGGCTGGGGTGGATGGTGGGTGGACTAGTGGGGGATGCTTTGGGATGTCACTTGTCATGTGGATTGCTGTATTATTATTATTATTATATGTTTGTGCACATGCATACAGGGTGTGCATAAGATGCGTGAGAGTGAGTATGACTGCCCCATTACGCCTGTGGTGCTGGAGAGCACTGAGGTACGACATTGGCAGGTCCTGGGTTGCATGGCCTGGCGCCCCTCGCCCTGGTATGGGATCTGGGGCAGTGGGTGGCTTCCAGAGCCAGTTTGGGAGCTGGCTTCTGGAGGGGGACAGGCTATCTCTGGGACCACTCTCCTCCCACCCCCACCCCCCCAATTCTGGTTGGATCATACATCTTATTGGATACACTCAGGGTTTTGGGGTGGGGGTGTGCCATACAGTGTCAGTGAAGAGAATCCCTTTGTGCAGTGGGGCCACCCTCACTCAATTTTAATTGCACTATAGACACTGAGGGCTTGGGGGGATGGGAACCCTGCTGCCCATAGCAGTGGGTAGCGGTGCCCTAACACACTATCCCCCAATTTTAACTGCACTTTGGTAGTTCACACACCTGCACACAATTACACCACACAACTAACACCCATCACAATTCGCGCATGGGGGTGGGGGCCTTCCCCTACCCCTCCGAGTTCTGCTGGGGGTCTGGGGGCTTGGCTGGTGTCCTGGGGCCTGTCATGTTGTCGTCATCCCTGGGCACTGCCGAATGAATAGGTGCGAGCAAGAGAGTGAGAGAGCAAGTGAGTCAGTGAGAGTGAGGGAGTGATGAGTGGTGGTGGTGGTGGGTTGGATTTGTGTGGTGCTTTGCATGTCAGGTGGCATCTCTGGGCGCTTGCAGTTGGTCCATTGGTCGTTTGGTCCAGGTGGGTATTGGTAGTGGTGGGCTGCTTCAATGGCCACAGCTGCCCTGGGGAAGGGTGGGGGGTTGGTGGGGTTTGTGGCTGCTGGTCTGCGCCGGCGGCCTCCCCGGCCACTGCCAAGCATTGATGCACATTCGTACACACTGCATCTGTGCCGTTGCCACAGATGCAGTGCGTGTTTGTCTTGACGTGTTACTCTTTGAGTGTGTTTGTCGCCGAATTGCAACATAACCCCTAGTGGTCAAGAGTGGTAAATATTTTTTGTCAATAAAATAGTTCAGATTTCCAAGGCTATAACTTGAAAGTGGTAAGAGATAATGGCTTACTGTCAATTAGAAAGATAGGAATAAATTTACGCATCTAATTTGCAAAATGTCACGAAACCTCTTTAAATTTCATAACTCAGTCAAAACTGGACTTTGGACCTATTTACACAAAGAATGGTTCAGTCTTTTGATACCCTTTTCTGTACAGAGGTACCTCATCATCTTATCATCAAAGTATATGAACAAGAAATCAGTACAATATTAAAAAAAAACACACAAAAAAACAGAAAATTGTCACTTTTGACAAAGGGGGGCTGGCTGACTGGCTGGCGTGGTCGCTGCTTTTTCACCCATCATGGTTGTTATTTTGCGTTCTGTCGGTCATTTAAAGTCTCTATCACATCTACAAAGTCTTATGATTATCGCTCATAAATTTCGCTTGTATCCTGTGGCTATTTTCCGCGTACAAAGCCGATAAAAGTGACGGTGACCGATTGCGGATATATTAGCTTTCTGGGCTAAAATGCTAAAAACAGGAAAAGGAAATGAGGAGTTCTTCTTTGGTGGATTACGTGTGTATTACGTGCCATCCATTGAGTCCTCCAATGGATGACACAATTGCCACCTTTTTTTGAAACTGGCAAATCAGTACAAATCAGTACAAATCCCCAATGCAGGCGATCATATGAGAGTGAGACGACAGGTGCAGTGCCACGCTCTGCCACTAGGGGCACGCAAAATTCACACACTCAAAGGGTTAAGGGTAAATAAGTGAGTGTCTAATAAAGAGCACGAGTAAATGTGAGTGAGTCAGAGCATGAATGAGAGTGTATGTATGAGTGAGTGAGAGTGGAAGGAAACGTGTGAGTGCAAGCGGGAATAGGAGCGAAACTGAACAAGTATGGGAGTGTGTGAGAGTGAATCAGTCTGAGTGTGGGAGTGTGAGTGTAAGATTGTGTGAAGGAGAGGGTGAGCGAGTGCATGTGAGGAGGGATGGCGCCTCCTGGTACCTTCTGGCCACGTAGGCTTCCTTGTATTGGGGGGGCTGGTCCCCCATGGGGCTCCCCATGCCTTTCTGCCGCCTTCCCTGGGTGTGGAAGCTTGGGGGCGCTGGGTTGGGTGTGGGCCTGCTGTGGGTGGGGGGGGGGGAGTGTCTGGGGGACGCGGGTGGAACATTGGCCTTCTGGTGCCTGGGGCCCTGGGGTGGGCTGGTTCGGGAGTGGGGGCGCACCGTGTCGGCCTCCATCAGTCATCCCTCCTAGGGCAGTTGCATGGCTGTCCTAGGGCTTGCTGGCTTCAGGGCATTTGTGCTCTGTGGGGGTTGTTGGTGCTGTCTTGCTTGCTTGGCATCTCCAGAGGCAGGGTGTGTGTGTGTGTGTGTGCTGCAAACCACTCACACGCACTTTGAGCGCACTCTTATACACGCATGCACACACGTGTTCATTTACAGGTACAGATACCAGACTCATGATGAGGCCTTTTCAGAAGAAGAAAATTTGTCGTCTGTTTGTTTCAGTTGTGTCAGTTTTTGTTTTTTTTCTGTTTTTTCCTCTCCCCCTCCCCCCAGTCGGGTCTATCATGGGTAAAACAATTTAAAGGTGCACAGGATAGCATTTTCATGAAAATACATCAACAAAGTGTTTAGAAGCGTGCACAATGTAAGTTTTAATGTTCTTCTAAAAATTAGTATATTGATGAAAAAATTACTTATTAATTTGTTACGGGTCGAAAAATATATAAATATTTACATGCCGCAGCTGGAGGAAGACAAACACGGAAGTCCAGTGAGGATGTCACAGCCACTAGCATCGCTAGCTTCATGTTACGTGCCATCGGCTCATGTTGGGTTGCCAGGTAGTGAATTATTCAGCTAAATCTCTGAGTCTGAAGGCAGACGTCTTTCTTAAGTATGGCATGACAAACAAAGGAGCAGGATAAATATCGGTTCTGCTTTTGATGGCTGATGTCTGCTGAAGAGTCTCAAAGGGCTGAAAAGTCATGCAGAGGTGACCACTTTTCTTCTGACAGGTAAGGTAACCAGTGCTAGCTATGATGCTAACTATAGCTCATTCATCTTCTGCTGTTAATCTGTTGCTTAGGGTCGTGGGGGGGTAGCAGTCTAAACTCTATGTAACCAGTTAAATTTTATTTCTGACATGTTCATATTATAATTATGAGTGTACGATAATATCAGCCAATATATGGCGTGGAACGACGCTGCAGTCGCAACCCACACACAGCAGGAGCTTCAGACCCTTATGGACCGCTTTTCCCAGGCATGCAAGGACTTCGGGCTTACCATCAGCCTGAAGAAGACTAACGTCTTGGCGCAAGGCACGGAAGCACCACCAACCATCACCATTGACGACTACGAGCTGGAGGTCGTGAATCAGTTCACGTACCTGGGGTCCACGATCAGCAGCAACCTCTCCCTTGATACAGAGATCAACAAGAGGATTGGAAAATCAGCCTTCACACTCGCTCGCCTCACCACACGAGTGTGGGAGAATCCCAAACTCTCTGTCAAGACGAAGATGGCAGTGTACAACGCCTGCGTCATCAGCACACTGCTCTATGGGAGTGAGACGTGGACAACATACGCCCGGCAGGAAAAGAAACTGAACTCCTTCCACTTGCGCTGCATTCGCCACATCCTGGACATATCCTGGCAGGACAAAGTGCCCAACACAGAAGTTCTGTCCCGCGCCGGCCTTCCCTCCATGTTCACTCTACTCAGACAGCGCAGGCTCCGCTGGCTAGGCCACGTTCACCGTATGGAGGATGGCAGAATCCCCAAAGACGTCCTCTATGGAGAACTGGCAACTGGCAAGAGAGACGTTGGCCGCCCACAGCTGCGCTTTAGAGACGTCTGCAAGAGAGACATGAAGGCCCTGGAGATCAACACAGAGCGCTGGGAGGACCTTGCAACGGACCGCTCCAAATGGAGAGGCACCCTGACCAGACAGCTCAAGGCGGGTGAAGAGAGACTGACTGCTGCTGCAGATGAAAAAAGGACCCGCAGGAAGAACCGCCACAGACCCAGCAGCACGGAGACCACCCACAAGTGCGACCTGTGTGACAGGGACTGCCATTCGCGCATCGGCCTGTTCAGCCACAGGCGGTGCTGTTCCAGCAGAGTAGACGTTTAGGATTCTCTTCCATGGTCATCATAGACCGACGGAGGCCGACGAGACCCCACTAACTGCTCCTTGCCAAGCTGACACGTACAGTATGACAGGTTCATATGATCAACATTTGCATCATGTAACAGCACATACTGATTGTGCAGCAGTCATGTTTTACATAAAGTTTTTTTTTTTAAATTATCAACTTTGATGTGCAGCTGCTCAGGCTTATAATATGGTGTACAGTGAAAAAGTTACAGTTGTTTATTGCTATTACAGTTTAAGATAATGTAAAATTTTGTTGATCACCATGGTGGAAATTGAGGTTAAAATGGTGCAAGTTCTGATTGTAAGAAATTAAGACCTGTTTTTTCTACTAACTAATGTTACTGCACAGGATTAGCCATGGGATTTCTTGAGTACCTGAAATAGCTGTAATTACTGTATGTACTGTATGTAGAAATTTATATCAGATTTTTGACAATTCAAGTAATAAACCAGAACTGTAAGGACTTCCTCCATCATGAGGTGAATAAGCACAGATGGGTGTTTGGACAATGCCATCATGATACAGCAGAGACGAGCTCCACCAAACAGTGATGGAGAGACAGTCATCAGCTTCTGAAGCCCTCATTGATGTGATGGAACAGTGGGGGTTTAGGACAGAACATCAATATCTGACCTTTAGGTGAATATGATGCCAAGTTTTATATTTAAAAAGTCACAAATAGGACTATTATTATGACTGTGTTCTCATAAATCAACATTTAAAAACCACATTCTGATGATGTCAGCAGAAGTGTCTCCTGTGTATGAGGCCTGGACTCTATTAGCGCTCAGGACCGTCAGAGGAACCGTCCAGTGAGGAAGACAGTTGGCAGCACACCAGTGTAAGTTTAGTCTTATCAAAACATTTTACGCACAAATCCTTTATTTTGAATTTTTAAATGTGTTTGTTTAGATTTTTTTTAACTGTTTTTGAAATGTTAAGTTTTTTTTTTTTAATATATTTAGTGAGCAACCTGGTCAAACCAGTCATATTTATAGATTATTTTGCCGAAAGTAGATGCAACTGATATTTTGTTCTTTCTCTTTGAATAACTTCTCAAGACAACAGTCAAAATTTGGCAGTTAAAATGTTGTAGACTTTTCATTTTTATTAAAACCACAACCTGCCTGTGCACTTGGCGTTCCAAGAATGTGTAATTAGAATCAATGTTGTTCCTCTTCTTTAATCAGATCCAGTCTGTTGTGTGGGGATTTGGCCCTTGGGGCTTGCCGTAGCCAACACCAGGCAGTCGACGTGATGACGTCAGGCGGGCTACGGCCAGTGTGTATATTGAGGCAAATGCTCAATAAAATTCAGTTTGTTGCTCAGCACAGCATGGTTCCTGTCTCACTTTAAGACATTTGACAACGTCAGATTAAACCATGGGGACGTGCACAAGACCACCTCCTCCGTTCTTAGAGTCACCGGGTGTGCCAGCTACACCCTGGCGTCGCTGGTTGAAGGCATTTGATGACTACATCATCGCGGCTGGTTTGGGCGGTGCCGACGAAAAGAGACAGAAGAGCATGCTAATCCACTGCCTCGGCAAAGAAGGTCAACGTGTGTTTTGCGCTCTGGGTAGTACGGGCTCTTTGGACGAGTGCTTGGGCAGGATGGACAAATGTTTTGTTGAACAGTGTAACATCACAGCACAAAGATGCAGATTATTTGACCGCTGTCAGTAAGCAGGTGAGTCCACTCTGTACTTTCTTATGGAGCTCCGTAACTTGGCGAGCACGTGCGCCTTCGGGCCTCTCAAAGAAGAGTTAATCCGTGATAAGCCAGTATATAGCACAAGCAACGAGTGGCTAAAGGAGAAGCTACTGCTAACTAAGGACGACTTCACATTGAGCCAAGTAATGCAGATGACTAGCCAAATTGAGTCCGCTACCCAGCTAGGGTTGCAAGTACTGGCTAAGGAAAACCTAGCCGGCCAAGCTCCCCCTCCACATCAGGCCGCAAGCAACTCAGCTAATTCCTTGGGGTGGACCCCCAAAAGGCGGCGGGCCATGGCACGCAGGAGCGGGAACTCAGAAACTGTGTGGCAGCTGTGGCTCCCCTCGCCACCGGGTGGGCTCGTCCACTTGCCTGCTAAAGGGAAAAAGTACTACAACTGCGGTCGTGCTAATCACCTGGCTAGGTTTTGCACCAACAGCAGCAAGCCAGTGGACTCCGGACTTGTGGGCATCGCTTCAGTGTGTGTAGCAGGTGCCAAGAATTGGCCACTAAAGTGGTACGTTTTACAGCTCAACAGCATCAATGTGCTGCTCATAATGGATTCTGGTGCTGGTAAATCCATACTAAGCATGTCCACGGTCAGAAAACTTTCCCCAAAGAAACCTATTAAGGCGGGTGCTGTGAAAATGTTTGGCTATGGGCACACTAACATTGGCATGGTGGGCACAGTCAGTTTCTCGGTAGTGTGTGAGTCAAAGACTATTCCCGCATTTACCTTCCAGGTTTCGTGCCATGGGGTTGACTTATTGGGTATTGACTTATTGGGAGAGTTAGGATTCTCCATCACGGACCCAGTGGGCTCATAAGTGTTGACTGTTTCTCCTGGGTGGCATGTTCGCTGGCCAGCATTGTTTGTGGGCCTGGGTTGCATAAAGGCTTTCAGCCACCACCCGCTCATCGACCTGGGTGTGATGCCCAAAATCCAACCGCTACAGCCGCTTCCCCTTGCCCTGCAGGACGACGTTATGGCGGAACTAAATAAGTTGCTTAAAGCTGGCATTATTGAGAAAGTGGATGCCTCGCCATGGATCTCTAACATTGTGGTCACCAAGAAGAAGACGGGCAGCATCCGACCATGCATCAACCTCAGGATGGTTAATAAAGCAATCATCCCTGACAAATACCCACTGCCCACGATGGAGGAACTCACTGCGATGTTCAGCGGCTCCAGAGTGTTTTCGAAACTGGATCTCTGCCAAGGTTATCTACAAGTGCCCCTCCACCCAGCCAGCCACGACCTGATGGTGTTTGTGACCCACATGGGTATTTTCAGGTACACCCACATGCCTTTTGGCTTGAGTTCAGCGCCAAGCTGTTTTCAAAAAATCATGTCTACGATCCTCGCTGGCCTCAGGGGTGTGGTGGTGTACCTGGAGGACATCATAGTCCACAGCGCATTACGGGTGGCACATGATATAACACTTGGAACATGTAATGGAGGTGCTGCTGGAACACGGGTTACACTGAATGGAGAAAAGTGTATCTTTGCAGTGGAATCCATTGAGTTTGTTGGGTTCCGGCTGTCGGCTGAGGGCCTGAGTCCCCTGCACTCGAACATGGGGGCGGTCCTGCGTCTTCCCGACCCCACAACGACTGCACAAATTTCCTCATTTCTGCACATGGTGAACTTCTACAGGCATTTCATTCCCCATTATTCAGAAACTATTGAACCTCTCCGAGCGCTCCTGAAGCAGGATGCTCCATGGCAATGGACCCCAGCCTGCTTGGAGGCGGTCGCTAAACTGAAATCTCAGCTCACCTCCCCGCCGGTGTTGGGGCATTTTAACCCCAAGTTGCCCACTTTTGTGACTTGTGACGCATCTGGTTCAGCAGTGGGGGCAGTTATGTCTCAAGTGTAAAATGGTACAGAATGCCCAGTGGCATTTGCGTCAAGGTATCTCACGTCAGCTGAACAGAAGTACACTGTGGGTGAGAGAGAGGCACTCGCATGTGTTTGGGCATGCGAACGGTGGCACATCTACCTCTGCGGATGCCATTTTACCCTACGCACGGATCACTGGGCGCTGACGATGCTGCTGGAGATGACTGGTTGGGGACACAGGGCCCTGTGGATCCACAGGTGGACGGCGCGGCTGTGGGCCTACAACTTCACTACTCAGTTTACCCCTGACAAAGAGAACGTAGTGGCGGACCTCCTGTCCCGTGCCACAACCAACACCGCACAACTGGACGACAACAATTCTTTGGAGGCGGATCTGATCAATATGCTGCACAAGCCCCTCCGGAACATGGTGTCACTCCAGGAACTCCAGGTGGAGTAGGAACGGGACCCGGTGTTGTCGCAACTTCGCTCTTTCATCAGTGGGGATTAGCCCACAAAAATGCAGGGTGACTTGGCATCTTTTCACAGATTCAGGGACGAACTGAGTTGCTGGAATGATGTGTGTGTGTGTGTGTGTGTGTGTGTGTGTGTGTGTGTGTGTGTGTGCCTGTGTGTGTGCGTGTGTGTGTGCGCGTGTGTGTGTGTGTGCAGCGAGAGGACACTGCACATCGATTCCGGTGTTGCTGAGATCACGCATCTTGGCTATGCTTCATGAGAGCCATCTGGGAGTGGTCAGGATGAAACAACGTTGCAGAGATTTGGTTTGGTGGCCTGGCATTGACAGGGACATTGAGACTATGGTTAAGAACTATGTGCTGTGTTTGGAAAGCGGAATGATCGGAGTGCCCCCTCCTCCACCTCTGCGCCTGTTAAAATACCTGGAGGGCCCTTGGAAACACATCCAATTGGACATCTGTGGCAAACTGCAAACAGCCCCCGCAAACAGCCGTTTTCTACTGGTAGCTTACGATCTGTTTTCATAATGGCCGCAAGTGTTGCCCTCTGGTTCGGTCACGACAGACGTGGTCACTGGTTTTCTCTCGTCGCTGTTTGCCAGGTGGGGGGGTTCCAGACACCATCACAACGGACAACGGGCCCCAATTCACCTCTGGGGGGGTTTGAGGAGTTTGGGGGAGAAAGGGGTGTGGAGCACATTAGGACCACATTCTATCATCCGCAGGCTAATGGGGGTGTGGAACGCTTTAATAAGATGCTGAAAAATGGTCTGCGGGCCCATCTGGTGGACAGCTTCACGTTCTCTGATGCCCTTCAGAACATGCTTCTCCACTGTAGGGCGATGGCCCACGCCCTGACGGGGTGCTCCCTGGTGAAGCTCATGCTGGGGCGCGAATTACATCTGTCCCTGGGACATCTGCGGTCCCCCAGGCCTCTCCTCCGGTAGACACGGAACCATCACAAGATCAGGTCATCGTTCAGCAGCAGATAATGAAACATTTCCACAAAAAAGCACAGGGCGAGGGCTCATTGACTCGATGTGTCGGACTGGGTCAGGATCAAGCACCCCAACTGGATGCATAAGCTGCAACCTTTCTTGACGGGACCACTGCAGATCGTGAAGCGGCTGGGTCTGGACACGTTCCAGCTCTCACATGGGTCATGGTGGCATTCCAGCCATTTCAGGAAATCGTTGCTGGCCCAGGGTCTGGGAGCTGCAGCGGATGAGACTGAGGGTTGGGACTTGACTGATGGGGCTTTGGGGGGCATTCAGGTGCAGCCGACCGAGCCTGGAGCAGGTCTACCGCCTGTGAGGCGCTCAGCTAGGATGCGTCAGATGTCCACACACCTTGATGACTTTGTTGTAGGCTTAGCCTTAGCTGACGCATGGTGGTCTTAGGTGGCAGAATAATCCACCTCAACACGGGGGGGGGCACTCTGATAGTCTACCCAGGTGCCCATTTAGTCCATTAAGTTTTGTTAGTTTGTGTGTGGTTTACTACATGTTTTATGTTGATAAAGGGATTCTCTTGCTAAATTGGGGGGGGGGGTATTTTGGTTTATGTTCTCATGCTTTGTGGGGGGGGGCAATGTTGTATGGGGATTTGGCCCTTGGGCTTGCCGTAGCTGACACCAGGCAGTCAATGTGGTGACGTCAGGCAGGCTACGGCCAGTGTGTATATTGAGGCAAATGCTCAATAAAGTTCAGTTTGTTGCTTGGCACAGCTTGGCTCATGTCTCGCTTTAAGACATAGCACAGTCTTGCAGCAGGAATGACTATACAACACAGCCATCCATACAGCTTCTACGGCTTTTCTGGGGGTCCAAGTTGTGGAGGCAGCAGTCTAATCAGAGAAGCCCAGACTTCCCTTTCCCCAATCACCTCCTCTAGGTCTTCAGAGAAGACACCAAGATGTTCTCAGACCAGCTTGGAGACATAGTCTCTCGAACATGTCCTGGGGCTGCCCTGGGATCTTTTCCCTCCTCCCACAACACACACATAAAAAGTAATTCCATTTCTGCACCTGCTCTTTCCTTCACCTACAGTATATTGTAATTCACATCACATAGACCGAGCAAACTCTTTGCAGCACTGCTGTAGTCCTAAAACTGTCTAGTAGTTTACATACTGTCATGTTTTAATGCTGTTAGTCAGTGATGACATTTTCTTAGAGACTGTCCTTTTTTACGTCAACAGTTTGTACCTATCGTAAAAAAGGTCAACTCTGACTATGGGGACAACAAAAGCTTTCTAGTGTCCTAATCCTGATTTAATTAATTTCTCTATTGCTCTCCCAGATCTGCCCCATGAACCCTGCATCTGGACCATTTTATTTAATACATATTTTCCCCCAAATAAATTCCTGTTTGTTAAATGTTGACTCACTTGATTTGAGGTTGATTTTCTTTTACATTCTATTCATGCACCTCCAAAAGTTGAATATTGTGGTGAATTTATTTCTAAAAATAATTCAAATCTAAAAAGTAAAACTTTCATATTTTACAATAATCCCATATAAATTTAGCTGTTGTAATTTTTTTTCTGTTTGAAATTTGGATGAATATGTCTGAGCTATTTGATATAGATCTGAATGGTGTCCTAATTTTTGGAGATGCAGTACTGTTTTTACAAAATATTATTTGAAAAAAAAGATAATTATTCCACTATAAATTACTTCCAACTTCTCTAAGGATTATTGATTACAATATTATGTATATATCTAATACATACAGTATATTTTAGGTTCTTGTATATCACTACGTTATACAAAGGTTGAAAATACTTTAGTTTTGCAGAAGTGAGGTAAACCATTACCTTGTGAATCTGTCACACTGAATTAATAACAGATTTCATCTTCTACAGGTAACTGAAAGGGCACAAATGAAGTCAGGCATCCAACATTTCACAACATTTATTTATGTATTTTAAAACAATAAAAACAAAACACATGTACAGCCTAAAATGAACTGGAACTGACATAAATGACTGCTGGAGCTTAATAGCAACAACTGTTTTTTTGTTTTTTGTTTTTGTTTTTTTGTTTTTTGTTTTGTTTTGTTTTTCAACATCCATAGCTAAAACGGATGAACATAAACAGACCATAAAAGTGTGTTTCAGCATATTTACAAAAAGCACGACAAGTAACAGCAGTCAAAGTCCTTACAATCTGAACTAAAGTGTTGTCATAATTACGCTGTCAAAACTAGAGAGCGATCCAGCCGGTTCGATCACTGCTGTGCTACATTAGCATTACTGTCAATAATACTATACGATATACGTACACTACCGTTCAAAAGTTTGGGGTCACCCAGACAATTATTTTGTGTTTTCCATGAAAAGTCGCACTTACTTACCACCATGAGTTGTAAAATGAATAGAAAATATAGTCAAGACATTGACAAGGTTAGAAATAATGATTTGTATTTGAAATAATAATTTTTTCCTTCAAACTTTGCTTTCGTCAAAGAATCCTCCATTTGCAGCAATTACAGCATTGCAGACCTAACATGATTGCACAAGGGTTTTCTAATCATCCATTAGCCTTCTGACGCAATGAGCAAACACACTGTACCATTAGAACACTGGAGTGATAGTTGCTGGAAATGGGCCTCTATACACCTATGTAGATATTGCACCAAAAACCAGACATTTGCAGCTAGAATAGTCATTTACCACATTAGCAATGTATAGAGTGTATTTCTGATTAGTTTAAAGTTATCTTCATTGAAAAAAAGTGCTTTTCTTTCAAAAATAAGGAAATTTCTAAGTGACCCCAAACTTTTGAACGGTAGTGTAGTTATTTTAAAAAATGTTTACTGGAGATGCGCATCAGAGAGGATTATGTTAAATTCACGATTCTATACCACAAGAGTCCTCGCTTGACACACTGTTTGGCTCATAATAACCATAGGTCTGAGATTTAGCATTCTGCAGTATATTGATGTTAGCCTCCAGGAAGTGCTGTTTAGCTCTCTACCTGGCACCCGATATGAGATTATAGTGAGTCAACAGTGGATGCAACATCTACTGGCCAAGAGGTCAGAATGCTATCTCTTGCACCTTTAAATAAAGTATTAAAAGTTGTTACAAGAGACTTCTATAAATAATGTACAGTACATAGATATATATATTTTTTTTTTTGTTACTTATTTGTACCCGTAGGTAGACTTGGTTTGCAGTCTGGTGACAAGCCACCGGCTGCTGGTCGCTGCGTGCGCGAGCGCCCTAAACCTACATGTTTTTGGTATGCGGGAGGAAACCGGAGAAATCCCGGAGTAAACCCGCGCAACACGGGGAGAACATGCAAACTCCACACAGCTTACTGTTGGTCGGGGGCT
Organism: Pholidichthys leucotaenia; assembly: GCA_020510985.1. Classification (NCBI taxonomy): domain Eukaryota; kingdom Metazoa; phylum Chordata; class Actinopteri; order Cichliformes; family Pholidichthyidae; genus Pholidichthys; species Pholidichthys leucotaenia. The sequence continues at coordinate 31,752,118 of CM035842.1, read as the reverse complement.
GGGATCGAACCCACGATCTCATGATCCCCGCGATCCCCCGGCCGAGGGTAAAACTGTGCTGCCACAGTGCTAAACCACTGCGCCACCGTGCAGCCAATATGTGTGGACGTACTGTATATGTGCTGTATATACAGTATATGTGCTGTATAAAGCTCCTTTTGGCAAAGTAAATCTGTTTGGTACAATAAGGGAAGCAGATTTCTGTTCTGCTTACTGAGCTGCTTGACAAGGGGAAAAAAGTATATTCATGATACTATAACAAACTCAAGTGTATTATTGCTTTTATACAACAGTTCTGCAACTCCCTTTTATTAAATGACAGCTGCTGTCATTTAATAAAATGAGGTACCAAGGTTTCCTCTGGTAACATTTCCACGTGGTGGGCCGCCATCCTTGGATTTATGACGCCATGCTAAGGAAATATGAATTTAAGACAATATGTAAGAATGATACTCCTCAAGCGTGCACACGAACAACGCGCATGACCGTCATCCACGCAGAGTTCGGAAGCACATTGCCTGTGACCGTTAGAGTCAGCAAGCAGTGTCTCTCTAGCGTCACTGTCCGAGAGCAGCATGAGCTTATTAACCTGTTGAACTCTGTTCAACTTCCCTAAAAACGCCTAAAAATAACATGCCCAAAGTAAATCAAAAGCTGTTCTTCAACCCTTTGCAGCATCTTCATAGGGTTAGTCTCATTTAAAAGAAAACACTCTGAATTTTTTGGCAAAACAGTCATAATCTCTCTAAGCGCTCCTGCCACTGAGTAACAAGAAAGTTCGCCTGGGTGTTTTTTTTTTTTTTAGATACAAATGCTTGCAAATAACATACAGCTGTCAGATACTGGCTGGAAAACACAACAGAAATGTAGAACCAAGTGTTTTCAAGCTCAGGTCAAAATTTTGTAAAAATACCACAAAAAATGAATATATTACACAGCTTTTTTCTCAGGTTGTAACAAGGCTGTGTCTGTACTGGAAGACCGGAAATACAGCTTTTTTTTTTCAGTGCACACTGAGACGCACTAAGATGCAGAGACGTGACCGCCCGCAGAATTCACAGAGTTCAAGGGGTTAAAGTACTGTAAACACGGAAAAAAATCAGAAGAGGTATGCAATCAGTGGAGGCATTTATGGTGGTTTTAACCCGCTGGTAATGGGAACAATAATGAAGAGTCCCTTAGCTAACAGGTGTGGTTAGGATTCATATGCAGGGAAAGGCAAGAGAGCCTGATGAATTGCTGAAGATTTACTTCACCAGCCGCTACAATATTAATGAAATAATTTATGTTCATTGTTATGTACCTGGCAAGTTAAGATGAAGGAAATTCACGAAGTCAATGACTTTAATCTGTCAACAGCCTTCAGACAAACAAAACGTGTCAAGATTTGGATTTCAAAATAAGGGACATTTTTCCTGCTGTCTGGTTGGTGAGGAGAGTTCTAAAAAACTATAAATATATAGAAATATAACAGAAATAACTGCATCTTTGGTCATTTAAATTAATTTAAATACAGTTTTATTAATATTTTTTCTTTGAAATCAGAGTTAAATTATTGTTCTGTTCTGACTGCAAAATTATGGTCAAAAATGTAAATTGTTATAAGGAAAAAGTAAAAAAAAATTACCACAGTCTTTCAAATTTATTAAAAAACAGTATTTAAAAAAAAAATAGACACAAATTAGTCATAAAATAATCCACAAATTTATAATAAAGTCTCCAATGTACAAGAAAAGTCAATTTTACAAGAGGAAATTACAAAGTTGAGGAAAATGGTTTCAAATTTAGATAACTTTACAGAGAAAAGTAGAAAACTAAGAAAATTGTTATAAATTTTGGAGAAAGACCTCAAACCTTCAAGACTGAAGTCATTAGTCACCAAGTCATTAGTCATCACCAGTCACCAAGCCAATAAAGGGGCGCTGTGTAGATGGCTGCCTTTCCAGTAGCTCGGTATTTAGCTCCTTTTTAACCTCTTTTAACCTCGTTTTCCCACTTTTTTACTCTTCTTGCGAAGAGATTGTGTGTCTAGATATCCTATGGATACTTATAACTTTGAAATGCAACGAAGAGCCAGTTTCTTCACTTATTCACGGGAGGAACTGCTGGCTCTGCGAATAAAGGGACAAGCCGGGATACGACATCCTATCCCGGCGGAGCTGAGGAGGAGACCATGGGGCTGCAAGGCTGGGGCTAAGCTAAAGGCTGAGCTAGCGAAAAAAACGGAGGTGCTTCAAACCGTCGATTCCCTCCGTCATCATGGGCAATGTGAACTCTTTGCCAAACAAGATCGATGAGTTGTCCACATTGAACAACCAGCGGATTTACCGGGAGAGCAGCTTGTTCATTTTTACGGAGACATGGCAGAACCACCTAGTACCAGATGCTAACGTGGACCTGCTAGGATTCACTGCTGTGAGAGCCGACAGAGACACTAAGGCTAGCAGGAAAAGAAAGGGTGGGGGACTCATCATGTATGTTAGCAATCGCTGGTGTAACCCAGGTCATATCTCTGTAAAGACAGTCTCATGTTGCCGGGATCTCGAGCTGCTAGCTGTTAGCCTGCGGCCATATTACTTGCCGAGAGAGTTCAGTCACGTGATCACCGTCTGTGTTTACATCCCTCCGAGAGTGGACGCAGCCGCTGCCTGTGAAAAAATCCATTCAGTCACAGCAAGGCTGCAGACACAGCACCCTGAGGCACTCATGATCATCTTTGGGGACTTTAACCATGTAACTTTGGATGCTACTTTGGCAGTTTTTAATCAAGTTGTAGACTGTCCGACTAGAAACAACAGGACAATTGATCTGCTGTATGTTAATGTACGGGATGCATACAGAGCGACCCCCCTTCCCCCATTAGGGAAGTCTGATCACAGCCTGGTTTATCTACAGCCACTGTATATTTCCCTGGTTCAAAAGCAACCTGTGACAACTCGATCATTCAGGAGATGGTCCCCTGAGAAGGAAAGTGCCTTGAGAGACTGTTTTAACACCACAGCCTGGGATGTGCTGATGGACCCGCATGGTGAGGACATAGAGGGGCTGACACACTGTTTGACGGATTACCTGAACTTCTGTACAGACGTGGTCTTCCCTGTCAAGACTGTCCGTTGCTACCCTAATAACAAGCCATGGGTAACATGGGAAGTCAAAATGGTCCTCAACAAGAAGAAGGCTGCTTTTAGGAGCAGAGACAGGGAGGCCATGAAGGCAGCACAGCAGGAGGTGAAATACTGTGTGAAGGAAGCCAAGGACAGCTATAGAAGAAAGGTGGAGCAGAAGCTGAGGGAAAACAACATGAGGGAGGTCTGGGAAGGTGTGAGGACCATCACAGGTCTCAACACAAAGACCAGAGTTGTTGAGGGGACAATAGAGAGGGCAAATGAACTGAACGATTTTTTTCAACAGGTTCAACCAGCCTTTGCCCTTGCCCCTCCCACCCCCGCCCTCATTACAGCCATGCCCCCCCTCCCCTCCACACACCTCCCCCCAAATATTGCAACCCCCTCTCCTCCTCTACATCAGTATGATCCTTGCCATTTATTACCACAGAACAGGTCAGAGGGCAGCTGAGGAAGCTCTGACTCAGGAAAGCTGCAGGCCCGGACAAAGTGTGTCCAAGAGTATTGAAGACCTGCGCTGCAGAACTGGGGGAACCACTGCAACAGATCTTCAACCTCAGCCTGCAGATTGGGAGAGTGCCCACTCTTTGGAAGACATCCCGCATCGTTCCAGTTCCGAAAAAGAACTGGCCCAGCGAGCTGAATGACTACCGACCAGTGGCACTTACCTCACATCTGATGAAGACGTTGGAGCGGCTCTTCCTCAGCCTCCTCAGATCCCAGGTGCAACACGCCCAGGACCGCCTGCAGTTTGTGTACCAACCAGGTGTCGGTGTGGAGGATGCCATCCTCTACCTGCTTCATCGAGCCCACTCCCATCTGGATAAGGGAAGTGGCACAGTGAGGATCCTCTTTTTGGATTTCTCCAGTGCCTTCAATACCATTCAGCCCCCTCTTGCTTCGGGATAAATTAAGCAAGATGGGAGTGGACTCCCACCTGGTGGGCTGGATCTCCGACTACCTCACTGGCAGACCACAATATGTTGGGCTGAAGGATATTACGTCTGACACCGTTGTCTGCAGCACTGGAGCCCCCCAGGGCACAGTATTGGCCCCTCTTCTCTTCACCCTGTACACCTCGGACTTCTGCTACAACTCGGAGCTGTGTCATATTCAGAAGTATGCCGATGACACAGCCATTGTTGGGTGTATCAGGGATGACAGAGAGGAGGGGTATCGGAGACTGGTAGGGGACTTTGCTGCATGGTGCCACACCAACCACCTACAGCTCAACACCTCTAAGACGAAGGAGCTGGTTATTGATTTTGGGAGGTCCAGACCAAGACTTCAATCAGCCCTGTTAGAGGGAGCTGAGGTGGAGGTTGTGGATTCATACAAATATCTTGGGTTGTGGTTGGACAATAAATTGGATTGGACAACATACATTAGCCATTTGTATGGGAAGACACAAAGTAGGATGTACTTCCTATGGAGATTGTGGTCCTTCAACATCTGCAGCAAACTTCTGCGGATGTTTTACCAGTCGGTGGTTGCCAGCGTCCTCTTTTACTCTGTGGTGTGCTGGGGGGCAGTATATCCAAGAAGGATGCGTCCAGACTGGATAAACTGATCAGGCGGGCCGGCTCTGTGGTCGGCGTGAAGCTGGACACCCTGGTGACGGTGGCAGAGATGAGGACTCTGGATAAACTGTTGGATATAATGGACAACGTCAGCCACCCTCTGCACACCGTCATCAGTGACCAGAGGAGCCTGTTCAGTGAAAGACTGCTCCTTCCCAAGTGTCGGGCCAACAAGCTCAAGAACTCTTTAGTCCACCATGCCATCACACTCTATAACTCCTCACTTGGGGGGGGGGACATAGAGGACAGTAGGGCGTTCATAGTGCAATAACCTTAACTTAACCATACTTGTACAAGCCATATTTAGCCTTGTATTTATATTGTGTATATTATGTTAAGTGTTTATTTTTTTCTTTTTTGCTTTTCTGATCTGTATGCTCCTTTTATGTGCTGCTGGAAATTTTAAATTTCCCAGAGGGAGTTATCACAAAGGGATTAATAAAGTTAAGTCTAAGTCTAATAAGTCTATTACTCAAGTTTTTAAGTGGGTGCTCTTTGTACCCTTAACTCTACTAGATATTTTTGGTTGTCTACTTTTAATTATTAATTTCATAGCACTGCTTTTACATGAGTATGATTTCTGGCTACTATACCCGCCTCTGACCATATAATTTAAGTATGCATGAGTAAATTACTATTATGAATGGGTTTATCTTCCCTTCCCTTTCCTACTCTTTCTCAGTGGAAAAAAGAAACACTAGAATAAAAATACAAAAAATACACATTTTTGTCATTTATGTAAACCATGACAAAAAAAAAACTGCAGGATAATACCAAGTGACACTTGGTATTTTCTGACCTGTTTGTATACCACCATAGACAGAGAGAGAACCTGAATTAGACAGGGCTCAGAGAGAGAGAAATGAGAAAGAGGAGAGGAGCCAAAGAGAGGAAAGTATTCAGGCAGAGGGTCCAGGAGAGGTGAGAGCAGAGGAAGGAGAGAAGGATGACTCCAGTAAAATGTCGAAACACAGGACGTCTGGGTGGGACCCCAACTGGCTCAATATTCCAACATTCAAGCCATGGTTGTACAATACTTCAAACAGTAAGTTCCATATGCAAAGTTACTGTGCAAAATTAAAAAAAAATAGTATAAAATAAACATATTCCAGTTACAATAGTGTCATGTGTTTTATGCCTCCTACCCCCGTGAAAAATATGTTGCCACCGCGCCAAGGTCTTTAAGCCAGAGGAAATACTGCAGCAATAGACAAAATATTATTTGTTTGTTTAACCAGTTACTTTGCACAGCTGAGGAAAAAATAGTCCCTTCTAAATGTAGCCAGTAAGTGTTGCTAAACATCTCAATCAGCATGAAGACGTCTGTTGTCATTTTACACATGTAAAGGAATTAAATATTGTCAAGTGCAAAAGTAATGTGTTAGTTAGCATGCTAGCAATTTAGCACACGCTTGCTTTTCTCCATATTTTCAGATGAAACAAATAGTCCATCACCACAAATGTATTGTGGTTTGATAATCAAGACAATAATTCAAACTCTAGCACTGCCTATTTTTTTACACAGACGTCAAGCTTAATGAGCTTAATGACAGAAGGGTAGACGGGTACAAGGAAACTGTTTTTTCTAAAGGGTGGGACTTCCAGGTCACTGATATATAATTTCTTGTCCAACAGCGCCTCACTGTGGAAATTAAGGTATCCAAAATGGTACTGAGATTAATAATAATAATAATGGATTAGATTTATATGTGCTTTACATGTCGAGTGACATTTTTTTTTTTTAGATTTAGTATACTTTATTGATCCCCAGAGGGGAAATTGAGGGTCATCCACCACCTGGATGGATGAAGCAGCCACGATACGGCGCTATCCCTTAACCATTCACACACACATTCACACCTAGGGCCACTTTAGAGTCTCCAATTGACATCTCAAAGCGCTTACAATGAGTCCATTATCCATTCACTCCAGACAGACATTGATAGTGGTAAGTTACTACTGTAACCACAGCTGCCCTGGGGCAGACTAATGTAAACATGGCTCCCAATCCGCGCCAGGAGCCTCTCCGACCACTACCGAACATTTATATACTGTACACTCATGCCCAGTGTCATGGACACTGGAGGCAAGGTGGGTAAAGTGTCTTGCCCAGGGACACACTGGCAGGATGGCTGGGGAAAGCGGGATTTGAACCGCCAACTCTCTGGTTATTGGATGAACCGCACTACCTCCTGAGCCACTGCCACCCACATTTCCCTCCTCCATTCCATTTTTGCCGAGCACCAAGCCAGTTTGGTCTTTGGCATGACTCGGCTGGGACTTGAACCGCAACCTCCTGGTTGTGGGACAGATGCTCTACCTAGAGTCAAGAGAGTTGATAGTAAATTACTGTTAGTAATTAACGGTTACATGAACACTTCTGAAGTTAGTTAGTTAGTTAATTCCCTTCACACCATGTTGGTGTATGGGGCGGTGCCTATCTCCGTTTCTCTGACCCTAGGCCACACAGCTACTGTAAGTAGTGAAAGCTACAGCGGGGGGTCAGTCCTCTGGTAGCTCTGTGCGTAACTTTACTTTCCCCATTCCATTATGCGGAGCACCACGCTAGAAGGCAGAAAATACCATTTTTATATGGTCTTTGGTATGACCCGGCCGGGATTTGAACCCCTGCCTCCCGGGTGTGGGGCGGATGCTCTACCAACTGAGCCACCACTCCGGTACACTTCTGAAGTGGAGCAATATATATCCAGTGAAGCTGGAGTGCAATTATTGTGGAATATAGTCACTCCTGGAATCCCTATTGTCCAATCAAATTGCCCAGTTAGAACTAACTGTTGTATAATGGATGTTATGGGAAATACAGTGGTGTGAAAAAGTGTTTGCCTCTTTCCTGATTTCTCATTTTTTTGGTATGTTTGTCACACTTAAATGTTTCAGATCATTAAACACATTTAAATATTAGACAAAGATAACACAAATAAACACAAAATGCAGTTTTTTTAAATGAAGGTTTTTATTATTAAGGTTAAAAAACATCCAAACCTACATGGCCCTGTGTGAAAAAGTGATTGCCCGCCCCCCCATGTTTAAACATAAATTAACTGTGGTTTATCACATCTTTGGAAAGGTGAGTTCAATTTCTCTAGCCACACCCAGGCCTGATTACTGTCACACCTGTTCTCATTCAAAAAATCACTTAAACAGGACCTGCCTGACAAAGTGAAATAGACCAAAAGATCCTCAAAAGCTAGACATGCTGCGATCCAAAGAAATTCAGGAGCAAATGAGAAACAAAGCAACTGAGATCTATCAGTTTGGAAAAGGTTATAAAGCCATTTCTAAAGCTTTGGTACTCCAGCGAACGAGAGTGAGAGCCATTATCCACAAATGGCGAAAACATGAAACAGGGGTGAACCTTCCCAGGAGTGGCCGACTGACCAAAATTATCCCAAGAGTGCAGCGACGACTCATCGAAGAGGTCACAAAAGACTCCACAACAACATCCAAAGAACTGCAGGCCTCACTTGCCTCAGTTAAGGTCAGTGTTCATGACTCCACCATAAGAAAGAGACTGGGCAAAAATGGCCTGCATGGCAGAGTTCCAAGACGAAAACCACTGCTGAGCGAAAAGAACATTAAGGCTCGTCTCAGTTTTGCCAGAAAACATCTTGATGATCCCCGAGACTTTTGGGAAAATACTCTGTGGACTGACGAGACAAAAGTTGAACTTTTTGAAAAGTGTGTGTCCGATTACATCCGGCGTAAAAGTAACACAGCATTTCAGAAAAGGAACATCATACCAACAGTAAAATATGGTGGTGGTAGTGTGATGGTCTGGGGCTGTTTTGCTGCTTCAGGACCTGGAAGATTTGCTGTGGTAAATGGAACCATGAATTCTGCTGTCTACCAAAAAGTCCTGAAGGAGAATGTCCGGCCATCTGTTCATGACCTCAAGCTGAAGCGCACTTGGGTTCTGCAGGCAGCAGGACAATGATCGTCACTTGACTCTGATCATCACTTCCTTGTGGTAATGTATCGTCACTTCCTGTTTTGCTGTCTGTCTGTATGGTTTGCTCTCTTCACTCTCCTGAGCTTTTGGGTTAGCCACTAGCGATGGCTACTAGCTGTCCTTCCTCTCCTCCTCTGGTGTGCTCTCTCTGTCAGATGTTTCGCTACACCTCTGCCTCTTTTAGTGATAACGGTAAATGTAATAAATGTTGTCTTTTTGAGGCGCTCGAGGCGAGGTTGTCTGATTTGGAATCCCGGCTCCGCTGCATTGAAACACCGTCTGCGCCAGTTACTCTTGACGGACGCCCCTTAGCTGCAGCGGAGCTAGCTAGCATAGCTGACCCTGTTAGCGGTCCTCCGGCTCTCCTCAGCAACGAGGAGACTGGGTGGGTGACGGTGAGAAGGAAGCCTAGTCGCAAAGCCCCAGTACACCACCAACCTGTTCACGTTTCTAATCGTTTTTCCCCGCTCAGCGACACACCCGCTGAGGAAAAAACTCTGATCATTGGCGACTCTGTAGTCAGAAACGTGAACCTAGAGACTCCAGCGGCCATAGCCAAATGCATTCCTGGGGCCAGAGCAGGCGACATCGAGTTAAATTTGAAAATGCTGGCTAAAAGTAACTGTAAATACTCCACAATTGTTATTCATGCTGGCATTAATGACATCCGTCTCCGGCAGTCGGAAGTCACGAAACTTAATGTAGAATCGGTGTGTGACTTTGCAAAAACGATGTCTGCCACTGTAGTATTCTGGGCCCCTCCCCAATCTGACCAGTGATGACATGTTTAGCCGCTCGTCATCCTTGAACCGCTGGCTGTCTGTGTGGTGTCCTGCAAATGACGTGGGCTACATTGACAATTGGAGCTCTTTTTGGGGAAAACCTGGTCTTATGAGATGAGACAGCATTCTTCCCACTTTGGATGGTGCTTCTCATTTATCTAACAATCTGGCATCTTTTTTATCCAAATTTCCAAAACCTTGACTACTCAGAGTTGGGACCAGGAAGCAGAGTCGCAGTCTTACAGGCCTCTCTGCAGCTCCTCTTCATCCGCCACCCCTCAACTTAGCCCCTGTCTTCCCCATCAGAGAATCGTTGTCTGCTCCCTCCAAAGCAAATAAAAATATAATATATAAGCATCCCAAAGTGATTAAGCAAAATATTGGTAAAACTCAAATTAAACATATAGCCTCTAAATTGAATGATTTGGCCTCTGTTCCTCCTCATAATTTAAAAACTAAATGTGGTTTATTAAATATTAGGTCTCTAACTCCCAAGTCTCTGTTAGTCCATGATCTGTTAATTGATCATCAGATTGATTTAATTTCCCTTACAGAGACTTGGTTAGGGCAAGAGGATTATATTGGTTTAAATGAATCAACTCCCTCTGGTTATTTAAACTGTCAAAATCCCAGAAGTTCTGGTCGTGGAGGAGGAGTAGCAACAATTTACCATTCCAAATTACTAGTTAATGTAAAGCAAAAAACATGTTATATTTCCTTTGAGGGCCTGGTCCTCAGTATTGGGCACTTTAGCAATTTTAGGTTAAACCCAATTTTATTTGCCATAGTTTATCGTCCCCCATCAACCTACTCAGAATTTTTATCCGAATTTGCTGATTTCTTAGCTGATTTAGTGCTGAAATCTGATAGAATAATTATACTAGGGGACTTTAATATACATGTGGATGTAGATAGTGACTGCCTTAATGTGGCATTTAATTCAATATTAGACTTGATTGGGTTTTCTCAGAAAGTAGGAAATTCTACTCATTACCTCCACCATACATTGGACCTTGTTCTGATATATGGCATAGAAATAGAAAATCTTGTAGTGTCTCCTCATAACCCTGTACTGTCAGACCATTGTCTGTTAACCTTTGATTTTACTATTTCTGACTATTTGGCTCCTAAAGAAAAATATTATTACAGTAGATGCCTCTTAGATGATGCTGTTACCAAATTTATGCAGATTGTTTCCTCTATGCCATGTGTCAACACAACGGAAATAAGCTATAGACAGCTTGCTCCTTCTGTAATTGATAACATGGTGGATAGTGTTACAGCTTCTCTGCATCAGACTCTAGACTTTGTGGCCCCCTTAAAAAAGAAAAAGTCTAATCAGAGATTTCTAACTCCTTGGTTCAACACAGAAACTCGTAGCTTAAAACAGAAGACTTGTCAATAAGAAAGAAAATGGCGCTCCACTAATTTAGATGAAATCTATTTAGCTTGGAGAAATCATCTTTTAATTTATAAAAAATCTCTTAGAAAAGCTAGAACAAGTTATTACTCTGCATTAATAGAAGAGAACAAGAATAATCCCAGGTTTCTTTTCAGCACTGTAGCCAGGTTGACAAAGAGTCAGGACTCTGTCGATCCTAGCATTCCCTTAGAGCTTACTAGTCAGGACTTTATGAACTTTTTCAATAATAAAATTTCATCCATCAAAGATAAAATCAATCAGATTCTTCCCACAGTTAACTTAAATACTGTAACTACTACAACTCCTTCAATTGATGTCTGTCTTGATGAGTTTACTCCAATCAACCTTTGTGAGTTAGACAAAATAGTTTCCTCATCCAAACCTTCAACTTGTCTTTTAGACCCTATTCCTACCAGGTTATTTAAAGAAGTCTTCCCACTTATTGGTAGCTTTATTCTTCATATAATCAATTCTTCATTAACTTTAGGCCATGTACCACAGGCTTTTAAAACGGCTGTAATTAAACCCTTACTCAAAAAGCCAACGCTAGATCCAGGAGCTTTAGCTAACTATAGACCAATCTCTAATCTCCCTTTCATTTCAAAAATCTTAGAAAGAGTTGTTGCTACGCAATTATTTGACCACCTGCAGGGAAATGGTTTACTTGAAGAGTTTCAATCTGGGTTTAGAATCCATCATAGTACTGTAACAGCCTTAGCGAAGGTCACTAACGACCTCCTCATCGCATCTGATAATGGACTGGTTTCTGTACTTGTCCTTTTAGACCTTAGTGCAGCTTTTGATACTATTGATCATAATATTCTACTTGATAGATTAGAACACTATGTTGGACTTAATGGAACTTCGTTGCAGTGGTTTAGATCTTATTTATCTGATAGGTTCCAGTTTGTTCATGTGAATGATGAGTTTTCTTTCAACTCAAAGCTTAGTCATGGAGTTCCACAGGGATCTGTGCTAGGCCCTACTCTTTTTAGTTTATATATGCTTCCGTTAGGCAACATTATTAGAAAGCACTGTGTACATTTTCATTGTTATGCTGATGACACACAATTATACTTGTCAATGAAGCCAGATGATAGTAATCAATTAGCCAAGTTAGAAGCCTGTTTTAAGGAAATCAAAGCTTGGATGACTTGTAATTTCCTGCTATTAAATTCAGATAAGACTGAAGTCATTCTTGTTGGTCCAAAAAACCTTAGAAATACCTTTCCAAATCAAACTTTTAGTTTGGATGCGGTTACTCGTTCTCTTAATAGCTCTGTGAGGAACCTTGGAATTTTTTTTGATCAAGATCTGTCCTTCAATTCACATATTAAATTTGTTTCTAAGAGTGCCTTCTATCATTTGCGTAATATTGCCAAGATTAGGAGCATCTTGTCTCAGAGTGATGCTGAGAAACTGATCCACGCTTTTGTTAGCTCGAGATTAGATTATTGTAATTCTTTATTATCAGGCTGTCCTAAAACATCTTTAAAAAGTCTTCAGCTGATCCAAAATGCTGCGGCAAGAGTTTTAACGGGTACCGGTACTAGAAAGAGAGATCATATCTCTCCGGTTCTGGCCTCCCTTCATTGGCTTCCCATAGAGTTTAGAATTAAGTTTAAAATCCTTCTTCTTACTTACAAACCTCTAAACAATCATCCTCCTTTTTATTTAAAAGATCTGATACTACCGTATTATCCTAACAGAGCACTACGCTCCCAAAATGCAGGATTATTTGTAATACCTAGAATCTCCAAAAGTACAATGGGAGGCAGAGCCTTCAGTTATCAAGCTCCTCTCCTGTGGAACCAGCTGCCAATTTGGATTCGGCAGTCAGACTCGATCTCTGTTTTTAAGAATAGGGCTAAAACCTACCTTTTTGATATAGCCTACAATTAGGGAGGGATCATGTGTTTCTGAACCCTCCCTTAGTTATGCTGCTAATTGGTTTAGTCAGCCGGGGGACCTCCAGTAATGCACTGGGCCTCACTCCTTTTCTCACTCTCAATGAAATATTTTTTTTGCTGGTCATTAACATTTGTTTGTTCTCTCCCATAGATTGAGTCCCCATCGTGCTGTTTGCTCTCTACCTGTCTGTTTTTTTCATCTTCTCTATCCCCTCACCCCCCAGCCATTCGCAGCAGATGACTGCCCCTCCCTGAGCCTGGTTCTGCTGGAGGTTTCTTCCTGTTAAAAGGGAGTTTTTCCTCTCCACCGTCGCCAAGTGCTTGCTCACAGGGGATCGTCTGATTGCTGGGGTCTTTCTGCAACTGTGGGGGTTCCCCCTACAGTTGATAGTGCTATGAGATGACTGTTGTTGTGAAATGGCGCTATATAAATAAAGTTGAATTGAATTGAATTGAATGATCCAGAACACACCGGCAAGTCCATCTCTGAATGGCTTTAGAAAAACAAAATGAAGACTTTTGAGTGGCCTGGTCAAAGTCCTGACCTGAATCTGATTGCGATGCTGTGGCATGACCTTAAAAAGGCGGTTCATGGTCGAAAACCCTCCAGTGTGTCTGAATAACAACAATTCTGCAAAGATGAGTGGGCCAAAATTCCTCCACAGCTCTGTGGGATGAGAGAAATTTTATTTCAAACAAAAAAGCAAAAAACAAAACAAATGACAAGTGCAATAAAAGTGACCGTGTACAGTGCTCGAAAGGGAGAAGGAAGAAGTTAACACTTATTTACTCCAACTCCTCTTTTCCCTAAATACAACCCATGTGAAATATATACATATTACCTCAATTAAGAATCCCAAGTAGACAATTAACTGTATTTTATACATATCAACATTGACACCCATCCATTCCTACATACATACAGTCCATACATCTATACTCAGCCCCAAACAACACAGATATACACAGCACCGTCTCACCTACCATACCATAGTGTCCCAGACTAAATTTAGTGCATCTTACATATTAATACTACACCTCTAACATATATCCTTTTACCAAATGTTTATACCCATTTTTGAATTGATTTCTGTTTGTACATAGTTTCAGTTCCAGCTCCAGACTGTTCCACAAATCCACCCACAGACAGATGTGCACAGATTTTCTTTGTTGTTCATACCTTAGGTTTTGTAAAGTTTAAGTCTCCTCTCAAATTATAATCATTGTCTCTTTTTTTGAATATTTTTTGTATATTAGTAGGGAGTTGATTATTAATTGCCCTGTACATTATTTGTGATGTCTTAAATTTAACTAAATCCTTGAACTTTATGGCATGTGACTTTAAAAACAACGAGTTGGTATGGTCTCTATATTCTACATTATTTATTATCCTTATAGCTTTTTTTTGTAATATGCATATTGGCTATAGGTTGGTTTCGTAGGTGTTTCCCCAGACCTCTACACAGTAGTTAAGATATGGTAAAAACAGTGAATTGTACAGTAAGAATAATGATTTATAGTCCAAAATGTGTCTTATCTTCCCCGGTATCCCTATACATTTTGCCAACTTGGCCCGGATGTGACTGATGTGAGGATTCCAGCAGATTTTATTGTCTAGCGTCACCCCAGAAACTTATTTTCCTGTACTATTTCAATTCTGGTATCATCTATCATTACCATTATTTCATGATTTATTTTATAATTTCCAGACAGCATAATATTTGTTTTGTTTTTTGCTTTTTGTTTTTTTTTTCAGATTTAGAGATAATTTATTTTTGTTGAACCACTGCATTAACCTTTTCATTTCTGTTGTGACCACCTCTAAAACCTGCTGAAAATCCTCGCCAGTGCAAAGAATATTTGTGTCATCTACAAACAAAATAAATTTCAGAATTTTTGATACTTGGCATATGTCATTTATATATAAGATAAAGAGTTTGGGTCCCAAAACTGACCTCTGGGGCACACCACAAGTGATGTCCATGAATGGTGATTTGTGCTTACCTGTTTGTACAAATTGTTGTCTGTTACTTAAATAACTTTTCACCCAACTCAGTCCGACACCTCTTATCCCATACCTTTCCAATTTCCTCAGTAAAATTCTATGATCATTGGTGTCAAAAGCTTTCTTTAAATCTATAAATAGTCCTACAGCAAACTTTTTTTTTATCTATACACCTAGTGATTTCTTCTATAAGTTCCATCAGTGCCAAAGATGTAGACTTGTCTGCTCTAAAAACATACTGACTGTCTGTAAGAAGGTTGTGTTTTTCAATGAAATTATCCAGTCTTTTAGTGAAGATTTTTTCAAGTATTTTGGAGAATTGTGAGAGTAAAGAGACCGGCCTGTAATTTGTGAAATGATGACTGTCTTCTGTTTTGTATCATGGTATTACTTTTGCCATTTTCATTTTGTTTGGAAATTTACCAGTTTGAAATGATAGGTTTCAGATGTGGATGAGTGGTTTAACAATTCCTTCAATTACTTTTTCTCACTATTGTCATGTCAGTTTCATTCCAGTCAGTTGATTTTTTTTGTTCTTAAATTTATTCACAGTCTCGATAATTTCCTTTTCAGTAACTGTACCCAAAAAGATTGTGTTTGGATTTCTATCTTCTTTTTCATTTACAGGCCCACCATCATTTGTTTCTGGGGTCACTATTGTTTTTGCTAATTCTGGTCCAACATTTACAAAAAATTTATTGAAACCACTAACCACATCCTCCATATTATTTATGAAATTGTTATTTTCAATAAAATATTCTGGATATTTTACATTCTTTGATTGGTTACTAATAATCCCATTTAGCACTTGCCATATTCCTCTTAAGTTATTCTTATTATCCTCAAATATTCTGTTGTAGTATTCTTTCTTACAAGTCCTCATTATATTAGCTTGTTTTTACATTTTTTATATTTGATCTCAGCCTCTACCGTTCTACACTTAATGAATTGTTTATATAATGTATTCTTTTTTTATGCATTTACTAGCCCCTTGGTGACCCATGGAATATTTTTGTTTTGTTGTCTGTCACTGTATTGTTTTATAGGACAGTTTTTGTTGTACAATGATTGAAATATTTGTAAAAATTCATCATATGCTTTAGTATATCATTTTTGTCACAAACTATCTTCCAGTCTTGCATTAATAATTCCTTTGCCAGTAAATACATAGATTCTTCAGTTCTTATTCTTTTATATTTAATATTTTTGGTATACTTTTTCTTCCTATAATCACATTGATAGACAACAAAAATCGACAGGTGATTACTGATATCATTTAATAAAAGCCCACTCATGATATTATTTTCCATAATGTTTGTGAATATGTGATCTATTAATGTGGCACTGTGTGACGTAGCTCTGCTAGGTCTGGTGATTGTTGGATGTAAGCCCATACTGTACATTGTGTTGATAAATTCTTCTGTCATACTATGTTGTTTTGAGTTCATAAGATCTATATTGAAATCCCCATAGATGAACATAACTTTATGAGTTAGTTTTGCATACATTTTTTCCATCCAGTCCTTAAATAAGTCAATATTTGATCCAGCTGTTCTATATACAGTACACAGCTCACTACTATATTCTTCATATTGTCCAAACAGATTTCTATTGTAATACATTCAAATAAATCATCCACAGTCACTGACAAATTTTCAATGACCTTGTATTGCAAGCTCTTGTCAACATAAATTGCAATTCCTCCTCCTTTTTTCACTTTTCTATTCATATAATTTAATTCATAGCCATCCATTGTAAAGTCCACTCCTTTCTCTTCACTGAGCCACGTCGCTGATATTGCCACTAATTTGAATGGCTCTTTAAACTGATGTCAATAATCTTTAATTTTATTAAAGTTGGCATAGAGACTTCTGCTGTTGAAGTGGATCATTGATATATTAAAATCAGATATGACCATTGCGTTAAACTGTTCATCTGTGTAGTAACTACAGTTATGACTGATGGAGGTAAATAAATTATTGTCAGGGTCTATGCCATATTCCACGTCCTGTGGGTTGTGATCCGTATATTCAAAAACTTTCAGTTCCGTTGTTCCTGTTCGTTGATGTTTTGTTTCATGTAGTTATATGTCCTGTTACAGATGCGTGTGATCCTTCAGTGTCCTACAGCTGTCTCTTGTTGCTGTCGACTCCAGTTCATAATGTTCATTGATATTTGTCCAGTTCCATAATATTTCTGATGTTCATAAATCTGGCTTCTTCAGGTTATTCATTTAATTTGATGTATATTTTACAGTTTGTTGTCCAGGTGTTTTGAATCTTTTTTTGCTTTGTCAGGTATCTTGCTTTTCTGGCTATATCTGCATTTTCTTTTGTAAGGTGCTCATTTATGTAGATATTCGTTCCTTTCAGTTTTCGACCTTGTTTTAGCAGTGCAGTCTTATGTTTTCTGTTGACAAACCTCATAATGACAGCTGGTTTGTCGCTGTTGTTTTTCCTGGGCAGAGGGTGGCAGGCCTCAGTGGTGTTACAGGTGTTCCTTTGGACTGCAGGAAGGCCGCCACCTGTTGCTCAGTGGATTCGGTTTCCAGCTCACCGAGTCCCCCTCCGCTGTCTGCGGCCACTGTCTGAGCATATGATCGAGGTTTAATGTGGAGCCCTGTGACAATCACGTCGTTCACCCAGGTGTATTGTTCTAGGTCAGCCACTCTGCTCTCCAGATACGCCAGCCTCTTGTCCTTCTCAGCGTTCTGGATCCACAACGCTTTCACCTCCTCGACCAGATCTAGAATGTTTTTTTGCTGCAGCTTAACAGCAGAAACCTCTTAAGCCAAGAAGTCGAGCGACCTTTTAATATCGTCCACCTCCTCAGCCTGCTGAGCTTTCTTAGGACCCATGACCCCAGACAATTTATGTTGACTAAACAGCTAACTGAACAGCTGTTTAGCTAGCTGAGTGGCGGGCCGCTCAGCTCCACTCCTGTTTTCCCAGTCCGTAAATGCGGTTATCGGCGTATTAAGTCAGGTAGGGGTCAAAACGAGGATGTCCAGTCCGTAATCCAAACTCAGTTATCAGAAGCCAGAACAGTAGTCAAAAACCGAGCACCAAAACAGAAATCTACCGATTGACAGGAAGAACAATGACAGTCTGTACATTCTGCTGTAAATGACTCATTGTTTATCACAAACGCTTGATTGTTGTTGATGCTAAGGGTGGCCCAACCAGTTATTAGGCAATCACTTTTTCACACAGGGTCATGTTGGTTTGGATTTTTTTTTTTTTTACCCTTAATAATAAACACCTTCATTTAAAAACTGCATTTTGTGTTAAATTGTGTTATCTTTGTCTAATATTCAAATTTGTTTGATGATCTGAAATATTTAAGTGTGACAAACATACAAAAAAAAAGAGAAATCAGTAAGGGGGCAAACACTTTTTCACACCACTGTAAGTCCTACCTCCTCTAGTAATAATGTATTTATTCAGGATGGCTTTTAATACCGAGTAGTGGTGACACTTATTCTTTTCATCTTTTTTATCCACCTTATTCCTAGGCCCCATGATGCCTTGCGTGAATTATGGTAGTGTAGACGCGGGGTTAATCATCTCACACTGGATGCAGAGGGTAAACAGATGAGGAAAATAGTTATTGAGATGGGAGAGATTATGGTGATGTAGCAGGAAGGAGAGCTGGGAGACAGTGGGGGGAGAAGGGTTGAATGTATTGTGATGTGAGATGTCATGCAGATGTGAGATGGGTGGAGGATATAAAAGGAGAGACCCTGGTGTATTGTGACAATGCTTTTTCTGTGTATGACTGATGTGAGAGTGAATAAAGTCATCTGCTGCATGAGTCTGCCTCCGTTATTTACACTCTCCACACTGGTGACCCCTTGACGAATTATGGAACACAAGGCAAGAACCCCGGAGTCGGCCCGGATGGGAACCCCCAGCAATGCGTGCGCTGTTTCGGTCAAACTACCGGACTTTTGGCTGCACAACCCGCAGTCTTGGTTCCACCACACCGAGGCTCAGTTCGCCCTCCGGGGAATAACGGCAGACGATACCAGATATTACTATGTGGTTGCAGCACTGGACGCTCGCACGTCTCAGCAAGTAGCGAGCCTGCTCCAACAGCCTCCAGCCCACGACAAATACGGGGCTCTCAATGCCGCGCTGACCCGGCGCTACACACTCTCAGACTGTGAGAGAGCAGAGAGGCTCCTGAGGCACTCCGAGTTAGGAGATGGGTCGGCGGTCGAACTGATGGAGAAAATGTTGGCGTTGATGGGCACGGACGACGGGCATTTTCTGTTTGCCCACCTTTTCCTCCAGAACCTCCCAACAGAGGCAAGAGCGCTCCTTGCCAGTTCACCGTTGCTGGCCGTGCGTGACTACTGTGTGCTAGCCCAGGAGGCAGATCGGATCATCCTCACCACCAGAGCCCTCACAGTGAACGCAGCGGCGTCGGAACCCAGCGAGACGACCAGCGGAGGCGAGGAGCTGGCGACGGTAGCGGCAGCGGGGGCCAGGAAACTCCAGGGAGACACGCTCTGCTTCTACCACCGCCGCTTTGGAGAGAACGCATGCAGATGTGTGCCACCGTGCCAATTCAAGTGTTCAGGAAACGCCAAGGCCGGCAGTCAGTAGCAGCTGCGACCGCCGGTGATGAAAACAAGCTACTCTACGTGACGGACTCGCGCTCGGGGAGACAGTTCCTCGTAGACACCGGCTCCCAAAAGAGTCTCATCCTGCCGTCCTACGCCAACTGGCTAGCGGGAGCTAGCAGCCCCCAGCTGGTAGCTGTAAACGGCTCGGACATTAAGACTTTTGGTGAGAGAACACTGACTTTATCCCTACACGGCCGTATGTACGAGTGGACTTCTGTCATAGCGGCATTGAGTTTCCCAATCCTGGGAGCTGATTTTCTGTGTGCACACGGGTTGCTAGTCGATGTTGCTAACAGACACCTGGTTAATGCAATGTTGCAATGTCTTTTGATTCTCTCCCCTGTACAGCTCGAGGGGCCAGGCTAACAATACAATCCAACGTTACAGCTCCAGGCGATAAGTTTCACGCACTGCTCACTCAGTTCCCAGCACTCACGGTCCCGACGTTTTCGGCGGCCAGCACTAAACACGGGGTGGAACACTTTATCACCACCACTGGGCCGCCCATTTTCGCACAACCTCGGCGCCTAGACACAGCTAAACTGGCCATAGCGCGCGAGGAGTTTGCCAATTTGGAAAGGATGGGCATCATCAGGCGCTCAAACAGCCCATGGGCATCCCCACTACATATGGTTCCTAAGGCCGAGGGATCGTGGCAACCGTGCGGAGATTTCCGCAGGTTGAATAACGCCACAGCGCACGACTGCTACCCGATCCCCATATTCAGGATTTTTCCGTTCACCTCGCCGGGGCACGCATTTTTTCGAAAATGGACCTGGTCCATGGTTACCACCAGGTCCCAGTGCACGCGGAGGACATACTCAAAACAGCGGTAATAACTCCGTTTGGCTTGTTTGAGTTTTTACGCATGCCCTTTGGATTTAAAGGAGCAGCACAGACATTCCAACGCATGATGGATACGGTGTTGAGCGATCTGCCGTTTGTGTTTGTCTACCTGGATGATATCCTGGTGGCCAGCGCGTCCGAGAACGAACACGTAACCCACCTCAGGACAGTTTTCCAGAGGTTGGAGGAGCATGGGTTAATAATCAACCCGGTGAAATGCCAGTTCGGCGTGACGGGGATTGATTTTTTGGGGCACCGCGTCTCACCGGAGGGAGCGATACCCTTGCCCGACAAGGTGCGCGCCGTGGCGAATTTTCCCCAGCCTCAGACGGTCAGGGCGCTGCAAGAGTTTTTGGGGATGGTTAACTTTTTTAACCGGTTCCTCCCCCACGCAGCTCAGCTCATGCAGTCATTGTACGCTGCGCTCAAGAAACGGAAACCGGCGGGCAGAGTCGAATGGACTCCGGAGCAAGCACAGGCATTCTCTGAGATTAAAACAGCCCTGGCAAATGCCACACTGTTGGTGCACCCGGACCCGGTGGCCCGGATAGTGCTCACTACTGACGCCTCGGACGTGGCCATAGGGGCCGTCGTGGAGCAACGCATCGCCGCTTCTTGGCAGCCTCTCGCTTTTTTCAGCAGGGCTTTGCGCAACAGTGAGCGTAAATACAACGCATTCGACAGAGAGTTGCTGGCTCTCCTTCTGGCCATACGCCACTTCCAGTTCTGGCTGAAAGGGTGCAGCTTCACTGCATTCGTGGACCACAAGCCGCTAACGTTCGCGATGGCCAAGGTTTCGGAACCATGGTCGGGCTGGCAGCAGAGACAGCTGGCCGCGATCTCGGAGTTTACGACCGATATTCAGCATGTGTCGGGTAAACTGAATGTAGTGACGGACTGCCTCTCGCGCGCAGTAGTGGCCCCGGTCTGCGTGGGGATAGATTATACAGCCTTGGCCGCAGAGCAGATTGGCAATGCAGACGTGTGCGCGCTCCAGTCTGGACCAACAGGGTTAAGGCTGGAGAGCAGAGTACTGCAAGACGGCAGCCCCCCCCAATCTGCGACGTCTCCACGGGACGCCCGCGCCTGGTGGTCCCAGTTGCTTGGCGCCGCCGAGTGTTTGAGTCAGTTCACGCTCTGGCGCACCCAGGAGTGCGCACGTCAGTCAAAATGGTGGGAGTGAAGTTCATATGGCCAGGCCTGCGCAAACAAGTGAAAGAGTGGGTGGCAGCCTGCGTAGCGTGCCAACAAGCCAAAGTACACAGACACACAAAGGCTTCTTTGGAACCGTTTCGTATACCGGCTAAGAGGTTCAACCATGTTCACATGGACCTCGTGGGCCCCCTCCCGCCATCGTAGGGGTGCACGCACCTTCTGACAGTAGTCGACCGCACCACACGCTGGCCAGAAGCAGTCCCGCTGGCAGCAACCACGTCCGCAGACGTGGCACGCGCTTTTTTTGACAACATGGGTGGCACGTTTTGGCATCCTGTCGGACATCACGTCTGATAGGGGCCCTCAATTTGTTTCTGACCTCTGGTCCGAGATGGCCCGTAGCCTGTGTGTTGCAATTCATCACACAACTGCATACAACCCACAGGCTAATGGGTTATGCGAGCGTTTCCATAGGTCACTGAAAGCAGTGCTTAGGGCTTCGCTGACGGATGCAAATTGGGTAGACCGGTTGCCGTGGGTTTTGTTGGGGTTGCGTTCCGCACCAAAAGAGGATTTGGAGGCTTTCCCGGCGGAGCTTGTTTTTTCTCAGCCACTGTGGTTCCCCGGGGAATTTTTGCCAGATAATCCCACACCGGACAACTGTCCGTCTCAGTGTTTGCAGCATAGCGCTGATACAGGCACGCTGCCGGGCCCGGCCCTCCACTGTTTTCCACGTGCTTTTGTGCCAAAAACTTTGAAGAATGCGGTGTTCGTGTTTGTCAGGAACGATGCTCACCGCCCCCCGTTGCGCCCACCCTACGATGGCCCGTTCAGAGTGCTGGAACCAGGGGACAAACATTTTTTGTTAGACTTGGGGGGTCGTCGGGAGAAAATATGTATAGACAGACTTAAACCCACCTTTGTGGTGGCGGACGAGCAAGTGATGTTGGCTCGGGCCCCTCGGCGTGGAAGACCCCCACAGAGAACTCCCCAGGTAAACGATTCATCAGAGCAGCCACACGGGCAAGTCGAAGGTTCCCCACCCCTTGCCATTGCCCACCTGCAGACAGACACACCCCCAGGAGCCCCCCACCGGCACAGCAGCGCCGCAGAGGCGGAGAACCCCCGTTACAGCAGATACGGGAGGAGACTGAAGCCAAAAGGACGTGAGGACTGAAACTCGATCTGAGATTCTGGGGGGACGCGGTGTAGACGCGGGGTTCATCATCTCAGACTGGATGCAGAGGGTAAACAGATGAGGACAATAGTTATTGAGAAATGGGAGAGATTACGGTGATGTAGCAGGAAGGAGAGCTGGGAGACAGTGGGGGGGAGAAGGGTTGAATGTATTGTGATGCGAGATGTCATGCAGATGTGAGATGGGTGCAAGATATAAAAGGAGAGACCCTGGTGTATTGTGACAGTGCTTTTTCTGTGTATGACTGACGTGAGAGTGAATAAAGTCGTCTGCTGCATGAGTCTGCCTCCGTTATTTGCACTCTCCACAGTAGCAACTTCTGGTACTAGTTTAAAGCATATGGTTGTCACTGAAACGGGATAGTTTTCCTTGTTAAAAAACAATGACTTCTGCATCAGAAATGTGGGAACACGGCCTCTTGCACCTCAAAACCGTAATATAATCATACCACTTCCCACCACTATCGAGGGATGGGAAGATGACCTTAAAATGTGGCCTTGTAGACAGTAGCTCCTATAGTTAGCGCCACTGCTAAGATGCTAAGGCTGTAAACAAATGACCCGTGCTGGCAAAATGAGTCACTTTGAGGACATTTTCAAAAGTGTTTTTCAAAAAAAAAAAAATTCATATTCTATATTGAAAGACCTTCAAAATGATATTTAATTTGTAGGAAGTGTGCAAAAACTGACCCGGAAAAAGACAATTTGTTTATATTTTAGCTAGGTTGAAAACTTGTGTTCGATCGGTTGGGAGTTACGTTTTTAGAAAGAACGATTTCTAAGCTTTCCAATGATACCAGGCACTCATGGGGTTTTCCCGGAACTTTGCCACTAACAAACAAAGAAAGAGTCATGATTTATGACTTCTCGTTGCCTGTACTCATAATGACGCGGTGTGCATTCAGACCAGCACGTCTCCATCGCAATAAAGTCGGCTGCATTTTGTTAAAACATGTTGGACATAATCAAATTTACCTTAGAGCAGACGTGCACCACAACACCGTGCTTGGATGTCTTCTGTCACCGTGTGGTGAGAAGCCTCCATTTATCCAGTCTATTGGCACAACCACGAACACCAGCAAGTACCAGAACTACGCAAAAACATTCAAAAAATACAAAAACTAAAAGAGCTGAAATTAGCTGCCACTTGATTGCAAAATGCGTATGTGGGCTATACATTAAAATGAATTTGAAAAACTTTTAAAAACGCTATTTTAAATGCCCCTGCTACTCCACTCTTACTGATTTAACACTACATCAGCTGAAACCGGAAGCTCCGCCCATAATCGTTCCTACAGCAACACCCCCAGGAATAAGGTGGATTGTGCCTTTATTGTTAGGTATTTATGCTTATCCCTTTGTTTACGTAATCTGTTTTTATGTTGTGTGTGCTTCTAGTGCTGTTCAAATTTTCTGGAAAGTACTTTGGTCACCTATGGGTTGTTTTAAAGGGCTATATGCAATCATGTGGAAAAAATTAGGACACCCCATTAAATATTCAGTTCTTTATTAAGAAATGTTCACATATCTGTCTAACCTTGTTTTTGTTTTATTTGCATTTTTTAACATTTATTTTAGCCATTTTAAGTGGGAATGAATGTGGGGGTGTCCTAATTTATTCCTCACTGTTTGTTTAGAATTACATTTTACAGAAAATTTGAAAAAAAAAGTCTTTAATTCATTTTTAATTGTGTAGTTGTATTACATGAATCTCCCAGTAATTTTTAGCATTGATATTGTAACGTGCTGCTCGACATGGCGACGTCCCACCGGGAGGTTCGAACTCACGCCTCCCGCTCCGGAGTCCCGCACCCTACCTGTGTCGCCAATAGGGTCAACCCACTTGGCAAGCCAAGTAGGGTGCTCATATTGAGTTCGCTACACTACTCCCCTCTGGTTCTCGACATCGTCCCGATGTCAGCGCCCCATTACTGCTTTGGACAGGAGATCCCACTTCTGACACCAATGTAACGTGCTGCTCGACATGGCGACGTCCCACCGGGAGATTCGAACTCACGCCTCCCGTTCCGGAGTCCCGTACCCTACCTGTGTTGCCAATAGGGTCAACCCACTTGGCAAGCCAAGTAGGGTGCTCATATTGAGTTCGCTACAATATTAAATATCCATATGTCCAAATATGTTTAAAAAATACACAGGCTTATACAGGGTATCCTAATTTTTTCACATGACTGCAAATAAAGTACATTACATTACATTACATAGTCTTCAAGGCAGCTACAGTGTTCTCTTGCATTTTCACTCTGTGGTAGACCTGCCCCATGAACCATATACTATAACGGCATGAGTTAACCCTTCTATTGTCATAATCTCAAAATAAAACTATAGATGTGTATCAGCCCTGATGAGATCAGCTGAATATTCATTGTTGTCCCTTTTATAATCATCAGTCACCATGAGGTCTACAAAAACACGGCAGTTAAATCATCTTCAACATGTCTGTGCTGTTCTCTGAACCTTTAGTGACACTGTAGAGTCGCCTCAAACCTCATGAACAAAAGTTAGAATCCACTGCTGAGACTGTAGGTTTCCTGTCAGACTTACCAGAGCAGCTCAGGGGTTTTCTCACGGCAGGTGGTGTTAGCTCGGTTCTGTGTTACTCGCTGTCTCACTTCACCTGGAGAGCTTAGTGCCACACCCTACATCCACGCATGTCAAACAGTCTGAGAGCAGTGCATCAAATGGACTGTGTGTCTGTGTGTGTGTGTGTGTGTGTGTGTGTGTGTGTGTGTGTGTGTGTGTGTGTGTGTGTGTGTGTGTGTGTCTAATGCAAATAATATGTTCAGTGTAGGGGAGGGCCACCAAAAAAAAAACAGGATCACCTTACCTGCTGATGAATAAAAGATAGACAGAAGCAGCTTCAATTCAGTCTCTGCCTCTCAGTTGTCAGGTTTTTGGGGCTGGAACTTCTGATGTGAAGACAGTGACCTCCTGAGGGCATCATGACTATAGGTGGTGGACACAAACTTAACATGGTCTCCTAACTACGGACAGAAATTGTGTGCAGTTTTGCTAGGTAGCAGAGGACATTAGAGTATCACACCCGTAGTTAGTATATAAATTGATACTGTAACAACACTGAGTGTAATATTGCTTTATACAACAATTCTGGCAAGCACAATTTATTAAATGACAGCAATACTTGTTTGTTTAACCAGTTATTTTGCGCAGTTGAGAAAAAAGTTTCTTATAAATGTAGTCAGTAACTGTTGCTAAACATCTCAATCAGCATGAAGATGTCTGTTGTTATTTCACACACATAAACAAATTAAATATTGTCAAGTGCAAAATAAGTGTTTATAAAACATACACCTGTTGAGTCGGTACTGCAGAAGACGCCAGATCAAAATGTATCCAATGCCGGTTGCCAGAACACCATAGCTAGTGAAAAAAATGCAGATCCGTGGGATGTAATTGGCTATCCAACCTGAAGCTGTACTGGACCTCTCATTGGTTGTTGTGTAAAAGATGCAGATCCAGGGATGTGATCACAGAGATAAAATACACTAGAGTGTGTGGTGTATGTAAAACTGCGTGACACTGCGCTGCGGGGGCACACACGCACAGCTGACGTCAGTGCGCCTTCGGGTATATATAGCCACCTGTCGCCACTTCAGACCATAATGCAGTGCACCTTATTCCAACTTACTTGACCAAGCTGAAAAGTAGTAAACCCCAGGAAAAGGTGGTAAGGCTCTGGAATCCAGATAACAAAGAGGCTCTGGGAGCATGTTTGGATTGCACTGACTGGGAAGTGTTGAGGGAGGGCACTGTAGTCTCTGCATGTACAGTTACAACTGATTATATTAATTTTTGTGTTATTCCTACTAAAACAGTGAAGATGTATCCAAACAATAAAATCTACATCACCAAAGATATCAAACAAATCTTGAATCACAAGGAAGCAGCTTTCAGGAAGTGTGGCAGCCCATCTTCCAGCTGTCATTGGACACCCACACTGTCCCTAAGGCCTGGAAAATGTCACACATCATCCCAGTCCCAAAGAAACCTTGTTCCAGGAAATGCAATGACTTCCATCTAGTGGCACTAACTTTCATTTTGATGAAATCATTGGAGAAAATTCTTTCATTTTTGCTTTCCATCTCCATACAGGATAAACTGGATCCTTTTCATTTGCTTACAAGAGTGAACACAATACTGAAGATGCCATTGCCACCCTTACACACCTGGTTTCAAAACATTTGGATTCATCAAAACAGGGGCCATATGCCAGAGTTCTGTTTACTGACTTTTCTTCTGCCTTTAATACAATTAAACTGGACTTACTTAGTGCTAAAATGCACCACCTGGAAACTAACACATATCTTGTTCATTGGTATCATTCTTTTCTCATCAATAGACAGCAACTGGTCAGGGTCAATAACACATGCTCTTCTCTGCTAAAAACAAGTACTGGTGCCCCACAAAAATGCGTTAGTTCTCCATTACTTTTTACCATTTATACTAATGATTGTGTCACTTATGTGCCTGACCATTATCTCATTAAGTATTCTGATGACACTGCTTTGGTAGCATTCATGACAGAGGAGCTACAACCAAAAATCTACTTTGATAGTATGGATCAGGTAGTGCAGTGGTGTGAGCAGAATTCCCTCATTATGAATACAATGAAAACAGAGGAAATTATCTTTGTAAACATCCATTTTAATCCAGCTCCAATCATTATTCACAATGAACCCATAAAACAGTCCCCCTCTTTTAAATAACTAGGGATGCATGTGGACAGTGCCCTTTCCTGGTCAATCCATGTTATATAGATAGATAGATAGATGGATAGATAGATAGATAGATAGATAGATATGTAACGGATGCCAACTAGTACTGTTCGGCGTAGAACGTTAGTAAACCTCCCTCCCGAAAAGCCTCATACAGTATTGGTAGCGCTGAGCTATCGGTCGGACCTTTAGCTCAGCGCGATCGTGCTGTGTCTCCCCATGCTCGAACTGTGTAGTTGACTGAGAGGTCGCGGGTTCGTGTCCCGTGTGGGGCGAACTGCGCAGGATGATCTCTGTCACAATGGTGCCGTGAACCCGGGATGGGAGTGAGGTTTAAGGGGGAGAGTGTAACGGATGCCAACTAGTACTGTTCGGCGTAGAACGTTAGTAAACCTCCCTCCCGAAAAGCCTCATACAGTATCGGTAGCGCTGAGCTATCGGTCGGACCTTTAGCTCAGCGCGATCGTGCTGTGTCTCCCCATGCTCAAACTGTGTAGTTGACTGAGAGGTCGCGGGTTCGTGTCCCGTGTGGGGCGAACTGCGCAGGATGATCTCTGTCACAGATAGATAGATAGATGTACTTTATTGATCCCAAACTGGGAAATTACAGTGTAACAGCAGCATGACAGTAGACAACCAAATGACAGAAACACGCATGACAGACATAGAGATTACCCATGGAAAGTAAAACTAACACTACTATCAAAACCTATATACATCATAGCTTAATATATGGTGACCCGTATAAACACATGAATCATACCCGCTGCACAATGCAGGACCATCAGGAACAGAGTGAAATGTGAGGTACCAGTTAGACTGTAAGGTGCAGTATGGCAGCATAGTTATGACCAGAATACAACATCATAGTGAGTTATTGTACAGTGAAATGGCATGCAGCAGGAAAGATTTCCTGTACCTGGCCGTTCAGCAGCAAAGCTGTAGTAGTCTACTGGAGAAAGTGCTCCGTTGTCTGTTCAGTGTGTGGTGGAGGGGGTGATCAGGATTGTCCATGATGGATTGCAGTTTATTTAGTGTTCTCCTCTCCACCACTGCCTCAAAGGTCTCAGGCCTGAGACCAATTACAGAGCCAGCTCTCTTAATAATCTTGTCAAGTCTGTTGGTGTCGCTGGCCCTGATACTGCTACCCCAACAGACAGCAGCAAAGAACATGGCGCTGGCGACAACTTTCTGGTAGAAAAGTTCCAGCATCCTGCTGCACACGTTGAAGGATCTCAGCTTCCTCAGGAAGTAGAGTCTGCTCATCCCCTTTTTGTGCGCAGCATTGGTGTTGGATCTCCAGTCCAACCCGTTGCTGATCCTGACACACAGATAGTTGTAGTCCTCAACAACCCCCACATCCTCCCCCTTAATCGGCAATGGCTGAGAAGGTGTCCTCTTCTTCCTGAAGTCAATCACCATCTCTCTGGTCTTGCTGACATTCAGCCTCAGGTGATTCTGCTTTGTCCACTCCACAAATCTGTCTACCAGTGCCCTGTACTCCCCCTCCTCTCCCCCTTCTATACACCCCACAACAGCTGAGTCATAGGAGAATTTCTGCAAGCGGCATGATTCAGTGCTGTACTGAAAGTCAGTGGTGTATAAGGTAAAGAGAAAAGGACAGAGCACAGTCCCCTGTGGAGCTCCCGTATCACTAACCATCATGCCAGACAAGACACTGCCCAGCTGGACAAACTATGGCCTGCCTGTCAGGTATTCAGTAATCCAGGAGATCACAGAGCTGTTTGACCTTCATCACTCGCAGCTTCTCACCCAGCAGCAGTGGCTGGATGGTGTTGAAGGCACTGGAGAAATAAAAAAAAAAAGTGATTCTCACAGTGTCTCCTCCATCATTCAGGTGCATATGGGCTCGTTGCAGCAGATAGATGACAGCATCTTCAACTCCTAAATGGGGCTGATATGCAAACTGCAGATTGTCCAGCCACATCTTCACCTGTGACCTCAGGTGGGCTAAGACCAGTTTCTCCAGGACCTTCATCACATGAGATGTGAGGGCAACTGGTCGATATTCATTCAGGTCCAATCGAGAT
The DNA here is from genome assembly GCA_020510985.1 of Pholidichthys leucotaenia. Classification (NCBI taxonomy): domain Eukaryota; kingdom Metazoa; phylum Chordata; class Actinopteri; order Cichliformes; family Pholidichthyidae; genus Pholidichthys; species Pholidichthys leucotaenia. The sequence goes on along the minus strand of CM035842.1, from coordinate 31,722,690 downwards.
GACTTCTTGGGGGCAGGAACCAGGCAGGTTGTCTTCCACAGCACCGGTACTCTCTCCAGACTCAAGCTCAGGTTGTACAGGTGTTTCAGTACCACAGCTAGCTGGTTGGCACAGGTCCTCAGGATCCTGGAGGAGATGCCATAAGGGCCCGCCACCTTCCACTGACGGAGTCTCTCCAGCTGTTTCTTAACCTTGTCTGTGGTCACAGTGATGTGAGGGAGGGTCCTGGTGTCCCCAGAGGAGGAGGAGGGGGGTGAGGGGGGAGATGAAGAGAGGTGCTGCACAGGAGGGTGGGGGAGGGGTTTGTGGGGGTCTAGCTGTGTTGTTGGGGTGACAGACTGTGAGTTGAACCTATTAAAAAACAGATTCCGTTCATCAGCTCTCTCCTGGCTCCCAGATGTCTGCTTGACTCTCCCCTTGCACCCAGTTATTTGTTTCATTCCCATCCACACATCTTTAGAGTTGTTTTGCCTGAGTTTATTCTCCAACTTCCTCAGGCCACCAGAGAGCAAGGTGGGCGGGTGGTCTCCCAGAGTCCCTGGGCCACCAAACAGAGAGCATGATATGTCAGAGGCCTGACCAGAGTCCATGGACCCCCAGACCAGAGAGCATGGTGAGTCAGGTGGCCTCCCAGAGTCCCTGCACCACCACACTAGAGAGCACGGTGAGTCAGGTGGCCTCCCAGAGTCCCTGGACCACCAGACTGGAGAACAGAAGCTGGAGCGCTGAGCTCGTGAGACAGCAGTTGGGGAGTGTTGATCATAACAAGAGACAGCGGCTGGCGCGCGGCGAGCCCAGACAATGACAGCTGGTGAGCGGCAAGGTCTGATGATGACAGCTGGTGAGTGGTGAGACCTGACGATGACAGCTGGCCAGCGGCGAGACCTGATGATGTAGGCTGGCCAGCGGCGTCGAGCCCAGACAGCGAAGACTGGAGAATGTCCAGCCCAGACACTTGGAAATCCATCCATGACAGAGCCACCTTGAACAGGGAGGAAGAGACATGAACTGGGTCACTACAAACTGCAGCAGTGGAGCCCAGCAAAGAGTCCAGAAGCAAATGGCTACTGCAACTGAGTCCCCCCGCCGGAGCAAGGCAAGACCTCTCTAGTACAAATGTTAAAAATACAAAGAGGACTTGCCTTAGCTCTTGCTCCACTGCCAATGAGGACCCAGACGGCTCTGTTGCTGCAGCCACAATAACTTCAGGATTTGCTGCAGCCACGATGACAGACATGTCGGCTGGCGAAGCAGCAGACATGCAGCCAGCAAGATACCAGATGAAACAACTGGCTGCCGGCAGAACACCAGACATAACACCAGTAGAAGCAGCAGGCGAGATACCAGACAAAGCAGTAGATGTGGCAGTCAGTGTGACACCAGATGAAGCACCAGACGTGGCAGCCAGCGTGACACCCGGTGGAGCACCAGACATGGTAGCCGGCGGGATTCCAGACGAAGCAGCAGACGTGGCAGCCGGCATGACACCAGATGAAGCACCAGACATAGCAGCCGGTGGAGCACCAGATGGAGCACCAGGCCTGTGTGTCGGCGGAGCACCAGATGTGGTTGCTAGTGGAGCACCAGGCGAGACAGCCGGCAGAGCAGCAGACATGATAGCCGGTGGAACACAAGGTGAAACAGCAGACGTGACAGCCAGCTGAACACCAGACGTGGAGGCATCCATCCTCTCTGATTTGGAGCTTGAAGAAAAAGAGAGGGGAGAAGTAGGTAGGGGTAGGCAAGAGGAGGCAGCAGCAGAGGTGGCATTGTAGGAGTGAAGAATTGAGGAGACTGGATAATTTTCCAGAATCTGCTTTAATTCTCATCCATCCTACGTCCTCTCTCGATCGGAGTGAAAAGAGACAGGACGCAGTCACACACATACATTTATACACTTATCTCGAACAATACATCACACAAAAGTCACAATACTCAGCTACATCCTTTCATCTGTAATAGAACACCCAGAGTCCTTCTGTTCTCCTCTCTGACCCCCAAAAGGTCAGGCCGGGTAATCTTCTCCTCTCTCCTGAGTCCCCAGGGGGTGCAGACACATCGTCCTCTTGAGGTGTGAAGTCAATACACATGGCTAGCTCAAAGTCTCTCTTGGCTGAATTCAGCCAGCCACATGTGAGTCACATAAGTTATAATTATGGGCTCCACATCATAATTAATAACATAATTTTCTCCAATGTGTTGTAGTTGGCTTCAGTTTACGGTCCACAATTTCAGGGCTGTGCAGAGACCATTTGAGAGGCAGGGACACAAATTAATTTTTTTTAAAAAAAGGGCACATGGAATGAGATTTGTTAAAAATATTTGTCAACTTTATATGTTACAGTATCTATTTACTGTGGAGGAATAAGATCAGGCGAGATGCGACTAGCTGGAAGGTTGCAGAGTTTTATTTTCCTCCAACATAATGAGACACACTTTGTAGCTCTTGGTGCTACTGTGCTCTACTGTGCTGCTGAGACATGTCACACAAGCTCTTTTATACAGTGATACAGGAAGAGAGAATGCATGGCACATTGGCATATCAGTCAACACACATGATTAGCATGACCAACTGGTGCCCGGATGTCCTCTCCCTCATCCTGGGGATGTATACACAACAGTCCATTGTTCTGATTGCCCCCAGGGGCTCTCTGTATGTGAATTGTCCTCTGCATGCAAATTGTCCTCTGCTTCCTCCAGACCTGCTGAGTGTGAGGAATGTCCTTGCAGAGTGTGGTGGGTCACCACATTACTATAATAATTATACACTCATGGACATATTTAATACCCCACAACTTTTTTACAAATTATTGGCTGCCACAGAGACCATGGTTTTCATCATTAATTATGTAAAGGCCAATGACAAAAAAAAATAAATTAAAAAATTGAAAATGGGCAGCTTCCATTGAAAAATGATTATCTCTTTGAGATAAAAACATCTTTGCAAAAATCTGAAAAAAGCTTTTCTTTTGATAAATAAATAATTAAAATTTCATTCAAATGACTAAATCATTGCAAAAAAAAATTTAAAAAAAATTGAAAAGGCCATTCACCTAGTCAGCAAAATGAGCCAAAACCATCCCCTCTGTTAACCCCTTGCACTCCATTGTACCGCGGGCAGGCAAGTCTCTGCATCCCAGAGCGCACGAGGGCACTCTCGTGTGCCCTCGTGCGATCTAGGACGCACGAGGGCGCTGCCTCCAAGCGCGCACTGAAAAAAAAAAAAAAGTTCTTCCACTACAGACACAGCCGCGAACAGATTAGTTCATCTGATTGACCTCTCATTCGACTAATAAGAGCCTTGAATTGGGTTTCTGAAACCTTGAAGAACCAATGACTGAAATCCTATGAAGAAGGACCCGCCTACCAAAGCTGTGAATGCAGCGAGCCAATTGAAGCAGAGAAGTTCGCGAGCTGTTTTTTGTAAGGCTGGGTGAAGACAGACTGCTGCAGCAGATAAAAAAAAGGACCCGCAGGAAGAACGGTCACAGATCCAGCAGCACGGAGACCACCCACAAGTGCCACCTGTGTGACAGGGACAGCCATTCACGCATCGGCCTCTTCAGTCACAGGCGGTGCTTTTTTTTTTTTTTATTCGAGCAGAATAGACGTTTAGGATTCTCTTCTATGGTCATCATAGACTGACGGAGGCCAACGACGAAGGTCGTAAATCATTCGCCAAAACCGCAATCATGGAATTATGTTTTGAGCGGGTCGCGAGACCAGAACCACGAGCGGACCAGCGTCGCGTTTGTCTGACAATGAGGAAGAGAAGTTCGCCAGGACAATGCTGCTGTGAAGAGGTAAGGTGTTATAAGCTAAATTATTCTTTATCCCTGAAAATTGTAATCAAAAATGACTTTTGACTGATCGGTAAATTACAACTGTGCAGCGCATGAAGTCCGAAGTTCGTGCGCCGCGGTACACGGGTCGTGCGCCGCGTCCACACCATGAACGCCGCCCCCCCCCCCGCTACTCTTCTGTAGCGGGGGGGGGGGAGCCGCGGTGACTGCGCCGCTGTCGCCACATGACTATTCTGTCATGTAGCAATGGCCGATGTCTGTCCTCTGTAGCGAGGGGGGGGCACCCACACACACACACACACACACACAGCCCTGAGTGTCACCTTTCATTAGAGCCCAAGATGAAGCTTCTATATTGAATCATTCAAAAGTTACAGACGTTTTTCCAAACTGTGCCATTTGGCACAATTTGGCACAGTTCCAAAACGCCTGGGAACTACCTGAGGAAAAAGTTGTGTAATATATTCATTTTTTGTGGTATTGTTACAAAATTTTGACCTCAGCTGGATAACACTTGGTTCTACATTTCTGTTGCATTTTCCAGCCCGGATCTGAAGCTGTGTGTTATTTGCAAGCATTTGTATCAAAAAAAAAACACCCAGGCCAAATTTATTTTCTTCAAGTTCAGTATGTTTAGATGACTGTAACTCAGTGGCCGGAGCACTTAGAGAGATTATGACTGTTTTGCCAAAAAATTCAAAGTGTTTTCTTTTAAATGAGACCAACCCCATGAAGATGCTGCAAAGGGTTGAAGAACAGCTTTCAATTTACTTTGGGCACGTTATTTTTTGGCGTTTTTAGGGAAATTGACCGGAGTGCAAGGGGTTAAACTGCCTGTCAGGGTCTGAGCATGGTCCTCAGACCACGCTCACACTTTAAGTTTATTCTTGTTATTTTCTGTGCTTAGTATTATTATTATCCTGGTTGGTTTTGCATTATTTATCCCTGTCCTGTCTTTAGTTCTTCTCTTCATTATGTGTGATAATTATCCCTGCCTCAGTTTTGTCATTATGTTTATTATTTATCTTGGTTCTTGTGGCAATTTTGTCTGTTGTTGTCATCATGGCTCTGTCATAAATATTGTCTGAGTTATGCCTCCCCTGGTCCTGTATTCATGTTTCATGTTTACCTTTTGTCTCTGTCCTTCATGTTTTCCGTATCTGTTGTCATGCCCTGCTGTCTGATTGCCCGATTGTTCCCACCTATCCCATGTTGTCTTGATTACTCCCCTGTCCATATACAGCTGTGGACAAAATTGTTGGTACCCCTCTGTTAATGAAAGAAAAACCCACAATGGTCACAGAAATAACTTGAATCTGACAAAAGTGGTAATAAATAAAAATTCTATGAAAATTAACCTAACTAACTAACTAACTAACTAACCTGCACTTATATAGCGCTTTTCAGTTTTAGCGCTTTTCAAGTTTAGCGCTTTTGTAGGAGCATGCTCAAATAACGAGGCTGAGTTTCAGTCATAAACCAGCTTTATTTGACAGAACACAAGCTCCTAGCATTCTCAAAGCAGGAAAGAGAAAGAATCATACTTCAACCCCCTTTTATACATTTCCAGCATCAGAATTCAAGTCACATGGTGTCTTCAGTCAACATACAGTTACAAAGCATCCCTTTGAAGCTTCACCATTGTCTCTCATTTCTTGATGAACCGGAATACCCTCCGGGGCGTCTTCTGTGGGACAAAGAGACAAATCTCACACTTCCTTGTTACCTCCTGTAGATTTGAGTCCTCAGTCCTTGCAGACGTGACACTCCACAATACACATTCAGTTCTGTCTCTGTGGCAGCGTGAGCCCACGATGTGTGTCGGCCACACTACCCCCCCCAAACGTCGAGTAAGGCAAAATCTGCATGGCATAACAAAAAGAGAACACAAAGCACTCCATACATCGCTAATCAATCCACCAACTGCCTAGGTTTTAATCTTCTGCTGAATCTGCTGCAACTTGGCTTGGCTGCCTCTGCAACATCTCTCTGCACCTGTGGATTAAAGCTGTTAGCACCTCTCTGTGAAGACTTTGGAGAATGTCTTCTCGGTGGCCTGCCCCGGCGGGGGGGCCTCGCGAGCTGCACCTCCTCCTCAGCCAGAACAAAAGCGGGTTTGAGCCTGTTAATGCAAATCAGCTCCCTTCTGCCCCCTAAATCTAGCAGAAAATGCTTCTGCCCGGTCTCCAGCACTCGAAACGGTCCGTCGTAAAACGGCCGCAAACTTGGACGCTGGGCGTCATGTTTAACAAAAACAAACTCTGCATTTTTTAAAGCCTTGGGCACAAAAACGTGTGGGAAACTGTGATGGACCGGGCCAGGAAGCGTGTTTGTTCCTGAGCCGCTCTGCCACGGCTGAGCGGGGGGGCCATTAGGTGCGGGATTATCAGGAAGAAATTCCCCGGGCAAACGGAGCGGCTGAGCGAAAACTAATTCAGCCGGGGAAGCGTGCAAATCTTCCTTAGGTGCAGAACGCAACCCTAATAACACCCATGGAAGTTTGTCTACCCAATTTGTATCCGTTAGCGACGCTCTGAGGGCTGCTTTCAATGACCTGTGAAAGCGTTCGCATAAACCATTGGCCTGGGGGTTATACGCGGTGGTGCGATGAATCTTCACCCCCAAGCTGCGGGCCATCGATGACCATAGCTCGGAAATAAATTGGGGACCCCTGTCGGACGTTATGTCCGACGGTACACCAAAACGCGCAACCCATGCTGCTAAAAATGCTCGCGCAACTTCTTCCGCTGTGGTTGATGTCAGAGGAATCGCCTCTGGCCAGCACGTGGTGCGGTCTATCATTGTCAAAAGATGTGTGTGCCCGTGTGATAACGGAAGCGGGCCGACCAGGTCAACATGCACGTGATCAAAACGCTTAGCGGGGATGTGGAAAGGTTCTAACAGGGCCTTAGTGTGTCTGTGTATTTTAGCTCGCTGACACGCTACGCAGGCTGCTGCCCATTCCTTGACCTGTTTGCGCAACCCGGGCCAAACAAATTTCTCCCCCACCAATTTGATCGATGCGCACACCCCCGGGTGCGCGAGAGAATGGACCAAGTCAAAAACACGGCGACGCCACGCGGTTGGCACCACAGGGCGGGGCCGTCCCGTGGAGACATCGCAGATTAGCGGGGGCATACCGTTTTGTTGCACCCTGTGCTCCAGCCTTAACCCTGTTGGTCCAGACTGGAGCGTGCGCACGTCCGTGTCGTTAACCTGCTCCGCAGCCATGGCTGCATAATCTAACCCAACACAGACCGGGGCTGCGCGCGCTCCCGCGTCGCTGCCCGAGCCCGCGGCCATGGCTACAGAGTCTGCCCCTATAGGGCTTGGTGGTGCTATTGCACGCGAGAGGCAGTCTGCTACAACATTGTGTTTACCCGCGACATGCTGAATATCAGTAGTAAACTCCGATATTGCGGCTAGTTGCCTTTGTTGCCGGCCTGACCAGGGTTCTGAAATTTTGGCCATCGCAAACGTTAGCGGTTTATGATCCACAAAAGCGGTGAAACGTCGCCCCTCTAACCAGAACTGAAAATGACGGATGGCCAAGTGTAGGGCCAAAAGCTCCCTGTCAAATGCGCTGTATTTCCGTTCACTATCGCGCAAGGTCCTGCTGAAAAACGCGAGGGGTTGCCAGGTACCTGCCACAAACTGTTCAACTACCGCCCCCACCGCTACATCGGAAGCGTCAGTGGTGAGCGCCATGCGGGCCGTTGGAACTGGGTGCGCTAACAAAACTGCATTTGCCAGGGCTGATTTGACCTGGGCAAAAGCGCGCTCCCGCTCCGGAGACCATTCGACTTTATTTGCGGGCTTTTGTTTTTTTAACGCGGTGTACAATGGCTGCATGAGTCGTGCTGCGCTTGGGAGGAAACGGTTGTAAAAATTAACCATCCCTAGAAACTCCTGAAGCGCCTTAACCGTTTGAGGTTGCGGAAAATCTGTTATGGCACGCACTTTATTTGGAAGGGGAACTGCTCCCTCTGCCGAAACGCGATGTCCCAAAAAATCAATCTGCGCCACCCCAAACTGGCATTTCGCTGGGTTCACTATTAACCCGTGCTCTGCCAACCTCTGGAAAACTGCTGTGAGGTGTTTTTCATGTTCGCCTTCGGACGTGCTGGCTACCAAAATATCATCCAAATAAACGAACACGAAAGGCAGGTCGCGTAAAACTGCATCCATCATGCGTTGGAAAGTCTGCACGGCCCCCTTGAGGCCAAAAGGCATGCGCAAGAACTCAAAAAGGCCGAAAGGAGTTATGACCGCTGTTTTGGGTACATCGTGCGCGCGCACTGGAACCTGGTGATAGCCGCGCACCAAGTCTATTTTAGAAAAAATGCACGCCCCCGCCAAATGAACAGAAAAATCCTGAATGTGCGGAATCGGGTAGCGGTCATGAGCTGAAACGTTGTTCAACCTGCGGAAATCGCCGCAAGGCCGCCACGAGCCGTCAGCCTTTGGGACCATGTGTAACGGCGAAGCCCAAGCGCTCTTGGAGCGTCTAACGATGCCTAGTTTTTCCAGATTAGTGAACTCCTCGCGCGCGATGGCCAGTTTAGCTGGGTCCAAACGCCGAGCCTTTGCAAAAACGGGAGGGCCTGTGGTTGTTATGAAATGTTCTACCCCATGTTTGGCCACCGTTGCTGAAAAAGTGGGGACTGTGAGTGCTGGAAACTGAGCAAGCAGAGTGTGAAACTTACCACCCGCGGCTGAGACGCTGGCATGTGCAGTTGGCGGGGCCACCCGAGCTGTGCAGGGAATAGAATGAAAAGACAGTGCATTAATCAGACGTCTATTAGCAAGATCAACCAATAAACCATGTGAGCACAAAAAATCAGCCCCTAACATGTTGAAACTGACTGCTGCTACAATAAATGTCCACTCAAATGAACGACCCTGTAAGGACAGAAGCATGGTCCTCTCACCAAACGTTTTAATTGTGGAGCCGTTCGCTGCTGACACTGACACCCAGGGGGCTTTAGAAGGCGACAGCCGTTCCGCGTAGGTGGGCGTGACGAAGCTCAGCTGCGAGCCCGTGTCCACGAGGAACTGTTTCCCCGAGCGTGCATCCGTCAGGTAAAGCAGCCTGTTCTCATTGCCGAGAGTCGCAGCTGCTACCGGCCCTCGGTCCTGGCGTTTAAAATTGCACGGTGGGACGCACCTGTGCGCTCTCTCTGCAAAACGGCGGTGGTAGAAGCACGAGCCGTTCTCCGCTCCGCGTCGTCTGGCTCCGGTCGCCGCCGTTGTTGGTGCGTCTGGTGCCGCTGGACCCAAGCTGTCTCCGGACGCCGTTCCCGAACTAGCCGCCGCGGCCGAAACCGCGTTCTGCTTGTGGGCGTCGACCAACTTCTGCGCCTCCTTGCTCAACCCATGGTAGTCTCGCTTGGCCAATCGGGGTGACTCTGCCAGGGCCACTCTCACTGCTGGTGGCAGAGTTCGAAGGAATAGGTGGGCGAAAATGAATTCGCCATCCTCGGAGGCTTTGAGCTGCAGCATCTTCACCATCAGGTCCGCAGGTCTATCGTTTTCTGCCTCCGTCAGCGCCAGGAGCCCCTCTGCTCTTTGTTGGACTGAGGGGGTGAAATGGCTGATCAGCGCGTCTTTCAATGCGCTGTACTTGTCGCTGTCTGGTGGATGATTAACCAAATCCTCCACTCTCTGGACCGTGTCGCTGTCCAGTTTCGCTACCACGTGGTAGAATCTTGTGTCGTCGTTGGAGATTCTCCGGAGGTTGAACTGCGCCTCGATTGCGCTAAACCATGAGCGCGGGCTGTGCTGCCAGAAATCGGGCAGCCGGAGCGTGGAGGCGGCTATCAGGCTGGCTTCCACCGAGCCCGGTTCGGAAGAATTCTCATTGCTCATTCTCCGTCGTAGGTCACCAGTGTAGGAGCATGCTCAAATAACGAGGCTGAGTTTCAGTCATAAACCAGCTTTATTTGACAGAACACAAGCTCCTAGCATTCTCAAAGCAGGAAAGAGAAAGAATCATACTTCAACCCCCTTTTATACATTTCCAGCATCAGAATTCAAGTCACATGGTGTCTTCAGTCAACATACAGTTACAAAGCATCCCTTTGAAGCTTCACCATTGTCTCTCATTTCTTGATGAACCGGAATACTCTCCGGGGCGTCTTCTGTGGGACAAAGAGACAAATCTCACACTTCCTTGTTACCTCCTGTAGATTTGAGTCCTCAGTCCTTGCAGACGTGACACTCCACAATACACATTCAGTTCTGTCTCTGTGGCAGCGTGAGCCCACGATGTGTGTCGGCCACACTTTAACCAATGAAAATCAGACAATGCTTTTGAATTGTGGTTCAACAGAATTATTTTACAAAACAAACTCATGAAACATGCCTGGACAAAAATGATGGTACCCTTAACTTAATATTTTGTTGCACTGTGGGAATGTGCAATTGATGAGGCAGGTTTGTCTCGAGACAGCTTTATTACACATTCACCATCATCTCAAAGTAGAAAGAGAACAACTCAGAAAAACTCGCTCCATATATACCCCAGTCCCCCACAGTTCACAAGTCACATTCATTTACATCACAAGTAACAATGCATTTCTTCTTAAATCCTTTAGCATCCTCCCTCACAGGCTTTGGCCCCCAAAGGCTCTTCCAAGCAGTCTCTCAGCACACAAAGGATTCCACTTTCACAGCTTCCTGTTATCTCCAAGGGAACTCTGCACTCTGTTCAATCTAAGATGTGAAGTACACTGTAAGGCATTAAGTAAGGCACATGTGTGGCTACACGACCCCCCCCCCAAAAAAACATTTTAGAATGAACAAGAGAATAACAGTATGCATGCCATGATAGAATCAATACACATCAGTCCACATGCTGTTTAGGCTTCAGTCTCCTGCCGTATCTGCTGTAACCAGGCTTCAACGTCTCCGCGGCGCTGTCATGCTGGGGAGCTGCCTTCTGGGGGTGAAAACCTTTTGTCAGTCCCTGCGGGTGTTCTGGGGAAATATTACTCTGTGAAGCTCCCCGTGGGGGTCTTCCTCGCGGCGGGGCCCTTGCCAACAGCACTTGCTTATCCGCCGCCACAAAAGCGGGTTTGAGTCTGTTTATGCCAACTTTTTCTTTCCTACCCCCCAAATCTAGCAAAAAATGCTTGTCCCCTGTTTCCAACACTCTGAAAGGTCCATCATAAGGTGGTCACAGTGGGGGTCGATGTGCATCGTGTCTGACAAAAACAAACTCTGCGTTTTTCAAAGTTTTAGGCACAAAAACGCGTGGAAAACTGTGGTGAATGGGGTCGGGCAGCGTGCTTGATTCTATGCTACCCTGCAACAGCTGAGACGGGGAGCTGTCCGGCACAGGGTTATCTGGGAGAAACTCCCCGGGCAGCCGAAGTGGTTGCGCAAAAACGAGTTCAGCCGGGGAGGCTTCTAAGTCCTCTTTAGGCGCAGAACGTAACCCCAATAAAATCCACGGTAGCTTGTCTACCCAATTTGCATCCGTCAGTGACGCCCTGAGAGCCGCTTTCAATGACCTATGAAAATGTTCGCATAAGATAGATAGATTAGTTTATTTGACAGGGACAGTGCAATAAACATAGACAATTAATCAAAGACAATCAATCTGATGTGTTGCACATAGAGTGTATAGCTATTAGCTAATTTGCAACTCTTGTCCCTGGATGGGCTTTAGAAAAGAGAATCAAGTAAAGAAAAAAAAAAACACAATAACCACATACATCAATGCAGAAAGATTATAAATACACAATTATAAATATTATAAATATTATAAATATTATAAATACACAAATATAACAGCCTGACTCACATTTAACACATATAACACAACTCACATTTGCCTATTTCAGGCCTCCCTCCCTTCGTCACTCACTATAAACAAACACATTTATTCCTTCCCTTCATTCACTCTCACTTTGCAGACAATTAATTCATACATGAGTACATTCTTGTTTATTTTTCAGCCAGTTTTTAACCTTTTTAGTGAATGTTTTAAAGTCCGTTATTATTTTAATTACATTTGGCATTGTGTTCCAGATGTGACTGCCCTTTATAGAGAAAGCTGTTTGTCCAAATGTGGTTCTGCGGTGGAATATTTTACAGTTATTGTTAACAGAACTCCTGGTGGCTCTGCTGCTGTCCTGTCTTTGGACGAAACCAGCAAGTGGCTCGGGTGCTGATTTATGGAAACATTTGAACGTTAATTTCAGAAAACAAAGGTCAATGAAGCTCTCAAAACTCAATAGGTTGTATTTTTTTAAAACATTACAGTGATGCCACCTAATGGGCTTTTTGTCCAAGATTTTTAGGGTTTGATTATATAATGAACCTATATGTCTTATTGTGGAAGGGGCTGCTTGAGCCCAGACTGTCAAACAGTATGATATATGAGAAAAAACCATAGAATGCATATACAGTGCAGCTGCTTCGTAAGGTATGTAATATCTAATTAATTTAAAGCAGTTCAGATTTTTTTTTACTGTTTTTGAAGTTTTCTTTATATGAAGATTAAATTTGAGTTGAGGATCTAGTACAATGCCAAGGTATTTGAATTCTGTAGCTAAACTGATGTCATGATCATGTATATTAACTTTAAAATGTTGCAGGTTACATTTTTTGATTGAAAAGCACATTGAGACTGTTTTCTGAAGGTTCAGCAATAGATGGTTCTTGAGGAGCCACTCTTGGACATCAACCATACTTGTAGACAGTACATCTGCAGCCTGTGCTGGAGTCTTGGCAGCTGTGTAAATAACTGCATCATCTGCATAAAGTTGGCATGTTGCAGCTGAGCAGTGTAACGGCAAGTCATTAATAAAAATGCTGAAAAGTAAAGGACCAAGAATGGACCCTTGTGGGATACCCATGCGGTTGTTTAAAAATGAGGATTTATCCTGGTGAACTTTTACACACTGTTCTCTATTCTGGAGATAAGATGCAAACCATTCTAATGTATCTGGGGAGAAGTTAAAAGATACCATTTTGGATAAAAGCAAACTGTGGTTTACAGTATCGAAAGCCTTTTTGAGATCTAGAAAAACAGCTCCTACCACATTACCCCTGTCCAAGGACTGTTTGACGTTTTCAATAAGGCAACAATTTGCTGTTTCTGTTGAGTATCCTGGTCTAAAACCAAATTGATGTGGATGAAGAAGTTGACTGTCTTGTAAGTAGTCTATCAGCTGTGTAGCTACAACTTTTTCAAGAACCTTAGATAGGACTGGTAAAATAGAGATTGGGCGGTAATTGCATATATCGTCTTTACTGCCTGATTTATGAACTGGTATGACGACAGCTTTTTTCCAGCCAGATGGAAATGTACTAGACCTAATGGAGAGATTAATGAGATGAGTCAGTGGTTTGAATAATATTTTGCTGTGCATTTTGAGAAAGGAGGTGCTCATATTGTAGATATCATTAGTTTTTGAGTTTGACAGTGTTTTAACAATACCAGCAATTAACTCCTCATTTACCTCATCGATGTGAAAAGTATCTGTTGGAAGTATGGAATTTGTGTTGTTGAGCACATTTGGCAGCACAAAAATTTTTGTTAAGTCTTCCACAGAGCCCACAAAGTATGAATTAAATTCATTTGCCAAAGTAGCCTTGTCACTGACGGTCTTGCCATTGATTCTAAGTTCCTTTACCCCCTTCTGATCGTTTTTTTTTATCAGTTAAGTTATTTAAATGCCTCCATAGGGAACTGTTGTTACCCTTTGCATGATCTATCAGTTTATTGTAATAAGATATTTTTGATTTTCGCAGCTCATGTACCACTTTATTTCTTAAACTTTTGTACACAAGGTGATCATTTTGTAGTTTAGAGGTTAATGATGTTTTCAATGCATAGTCTCGCCTCTTCATAAGTTTTCTTATTTCATTATTTAACCATGGTAGGCTAATCTTCTGTTGTCTACTTTTAATTTGCTTTGTAAATTTTTCTATAGACTTTGTGATTGTTGCAGTTATAAAATTACAACAATCATCTACTTCATATGTTGACATGAGCTGCTCCCAATTTTGATTCTCTAAGTAATGTTCAAACTCCTCATTTTTTGAGTTGGGAATAATAAAATTTGATTTGTCAATATCGACTCCCCCAAAATACTGTAGTCGCTTTTTAGTAAGTTTTCTGACAGCAAGAACCATGTTATGATCTGAGAGACCAGTTACAAGATTATAGGTTCTGGTTATTCGTTCTGGTTTATTAGTAAATACCATGTCAATAAGTGTTCTGGATTGTTTGGTTATCCTGGTGGGTCCTTTTTTTTTTTTTTTTTTTTTTCATCCATCCATCCATCTTCTACCGCTTTTCCGGAGGTCCGGGTCGCGGAGGCAGCAGTTCAAGCAGAGAAGCCCAGACTTCCCTCTCCCCAGCCACCTGCTCCAGCTCTTCAGAGGGGATACCAAGGCGTTCCCAGACTAGCTGGGAGACATAGTCTCTCCACCGAGTCCTGGGTCTGCCCCGGGGTCTCCTCCCAGTGGGACGTGCCTGAAACACCTCAAGTGGGAGGCGTCCAGGAGGCATCCTAATCAGATGCCCATACCACCTCAACTGACTCCTTTCAATGTGGAGGAGCAGCGGTTCTACTCTGAGCCTCTCCCGGATGACTGAGCTCCTCACCCTATCTCTGAGGGTGAGTCCAGCAATCCTACGGAGAAAGCTCATTTCAGCCGCTTGTATCCGCGATCTCGTTCTTTCGGTCATTACCCAAAGCTCGTGACCATAGGTGAGAGTAGGAACGTAGATTGACTGGTAAATCGACAGCTTTGCCTTAGAACTAAGCTCCCTCTTCACCACAACAGACCGGTACAACGTCCGCATCACTGCAGATGCTGCTCCAATCCGTCTGTCGATCTCTCGCTCCATTTTCCCCTCACTCGTGAACAAGACCCCAAGATACTTAAACTCCTCCACTTGGGGCAGGAGCCTGTCCCCAACCCGGAGAGGACAATCCACCTTTTTCCGGCTGAGGACCATGGACTCGGACTTGGAGGTGCTGATTCTCATCCCAGCCGCTTCACACTCAGCGGCAAACCGTCCCAGCAAGAGCTGTAGGTCATTGCTGGATGAAGCCAACAGGACAACATCATCTGCAAACAACAGAGATGAGATCCTGTGGTCACCAAGCATGACACCCTCCATTCCCTGGCTGCGCCTAGAAATCCTGTCCATAAAAATTATGAACAGGACCGGTGACAAAGGGCAGCCCTGGCGGAGTCCAACTCTCACTGGGAATGACTCCGACCGAGTGTTGGCAATGCGAACTAAACTCTCACAACGGTCGTACAGAGACCGAATAGCTCGTAACAACAAGCCCGATACCCCATACTCCCGAAGCACCCCCCACAAAAATCCACGAGGGACGCGGTCAAATGCCTTCTCCAAGTCCACAAAACACATGTAAACTGGTTGGGCAAACTCCCACGAACCCTCAAGAATTCTCGAGAGGGTAAAGAGCTGGTCCGATGTGCCACGGCCAGGACGAAAACCACATTGCTCCTCCTGAATCCGAGGTTCGACCAACGGCCGGACTCTCCTCTCCAGTACCTTGGCATAGACCTTCCCAGGGAGGCTGAGGAGTGTGATCCCTCTAAAGTTGGAGCACACCCTCCGGTCCCCTTTTTTGAAGAGAGGAACCACCACCCCGGTTTGCCATGCCAAAGGCACTGCCCCCGACCTCCACGCAATGTTGCAGAGGCGTGTCAACCATGACAACCCAACAACATCCAGGGCCTTGAGGTACTCGGGGCGAATCTCGTCCACCCCCGGGGCCCGGCCACCAAGGAGATTTTTAACCACCTTGGCGACCTCAGCCCCTGTGATAGGCGAGTCATCCCCCTCGTCCCCAAACCCTGCTTCCTCTGTGGAAGGCGTATCAGTGGGATTGAGGATTGAGGATTGAGGATTGATTTTTTTTTTTTTTTTGTTACTTATTTGTACCCGTAGGTAGACTTGGTTTGCAGTCTGGTGACAAGCCACCGGCTGCTGGTCGCTGCGTGCGCGAGCGCCCTAAACCTACATGTTTTTGGTGTGCGGGAGGAAACCGGAGAAATCCCGGAGTAAACCCGCGCAACACGGGGAGAACATGCAAACTCCACACAGCTCACTGTTGGTCGGGGGCTGGGATCGAACCCACGACCTCATGATCCCCGCGATCCCCCGGCCGAGGGTAAAACTGTGCTGCCACAGTGCTAAACCACTGCGCCACCGTGCACCTTTGATCATTTGTTGGTAATTAAATTTAGTCATGAGGCTTTTCAGTTTCTGTTTGTCCTTTTTATCAGACCAGTTGATATTAAAGTCACCATGAATTATTGTTTCTCTGTTCTTCTCAAGTTGTTTAACCAGATCACTTAATTCATTATAAAAGGAAGAGTTGTGTGACGGTGGGTTGTACACTACTGCAATGTTGAAATTCATTACCGGAGAGAGACATACATTAACAGCTAAACATTCGAGTGAAGTATTCAAATCAACCAGTTGACATTTATATTTCTCTTTGATGTAAATTAAAACACCTCCTCCCCTCCCTACCTGCCTGTCTTTTCTAAAACACTGATAGCCCACAATATCGATCATATTAGTGTCTATGTTCCTGTGTAGCCAGCTTTCTGAGAGACAAAGGTAGTCCAGATTTGAGTCCAACAGCAACACCGAAATCTCATCTCTTTTGGGGATTATGCTCCGTATGTTTAAATGTCCGCCGAGGATCCCCTTTGGTTTAGCCTTGGTGTCCCAAAGAACTCGTGCATGATTAACAGTTTGGAAAAATAAATGTTGTTTTTGCTTTTGTACAGCTCGGTTTTGTGCTAACCCAGTGGTCTGCTGTTTAATAGTGGCAGGTCCAGGGTTAAGGTGAATATCTCCTGCCAGATGTAGCAGAACTAACAGAACTTTAATTGTATACCCTCTGCCATATTGTGATTTTTGCTTAACAGCCATGTTTGCCTTATTTTGGAAGTTTTTGCTCAGGGCTTTTAAAGACCACATAGAGTACAGGGTGAGATGTCCATGCCCAAATCCATACAAATAAAACTTTTTAACTTCACCTTTAGTTGAGTTTGCCGGAAAATCCTTCTTGTTGCAGGTCCAGACACACAAAGACAAAACGAAGAGGAAGTAGATAAATAGAGAAGGCTTAGGAGTGATGCCCATCAGCCCACTTTTTAAACCGGTGGGAGCCATCGGTATATATAACCCATTAGCCCATAACCAATATAACCCATTAGCCTGCGGATTGTACGCGGTTGTGCGGTGAATTGTGACACCCAGGTTGCGGGCCATTGTCGACCAAAGTTCGGACACAAATTGAGGGCCTCTGTTGGACGTAATGTCCAACGGGACTCCAAAACGCGCCACCCATGCTGTTAAAAAAGCGCGCGCTACCTCCTCGGCTGTGGTTGACGCCAGCGGAACCACTTCCGGCCAGCACGTGGTGTGGTCCACCATTGTCAGAAGGTGTGTGCACCCCTGTGACGGCGGAAGGGGGCCCACGAGGTCCACATGAACGTGATCGAACCTCTTGGCCGGGATGTGAAACGGCTCCAAGGGAGCTCTCGTGTGCACTTTGGCTCGTTGACACGCCATGCAGGCTGCTGCCCACTCTTTAACTTGTTTGCGGTGGTTCGGCCACACAAATTTCTCTCCTACCATTTTGACCGACGCGCGCACTCCCGGGTGCGCCAAAGAATGAATCGAGTCAAAAACGCGGCGGCGCCACGCGGCCGGTACTACCGGACGCAGTCGTCCAGTGGAGACATCGCAGATTAGGGGGGGCATACCGTCTTGCAGCACCCTGTTCTCCAGCCTTAACCCTGTTGGTCCAGACTGGAGTGCACGCACATCCGCGTCACTAACCTGCTCCGCGGCCATGGCTGCGTAATCTATTCCTACGCTGACTGGGGCCGCCACGGCGCGCGAGAGGCAATCTGCCACTACATTCAATTTGCCCGCCACATGCTGAATATCAGTGGTAAACTCTGAGATCGCGGCCAGCTGTCTCTGCTGCCGGCCTGACCACGGTTCGGAAACCCTGGCCATCGCGAATGTTAGCGGCTTGTGGTCAACGAACGCGTTGAAACAGCATCCTTCCAGCCAGAACTGAAAGTGGTGGATGGCCAAATGGTGAGCCAGCAGCTCCCTGTCGAACGCGCTGTATTTACGTTCACTATCGCGCAAGATCCTGCTGAAAAAGGCGAGGGGCTGCCAAACCCCGGCTACATGCTGCTCCACGACCGCCCCTATGGCCACATCTGACGCGTCAGTAGTGAGCGCTATGCGGGCCGTTGGGACTGGGTGTGCCAACAACGCAGGTTTGTCTCAAGGCAGCTTTATTACACATTCACCATCATCTCAAAGTAGAAAGAGAACAACTCAGAAAAACTCGCTCCATATATACCCCAGTCCCCCACAGTTCACTTTTACCTCCGAGAACGCTCGCTCCGGCTCCGGGGACCGCTCGACCTTACTCGCGGGTTTCTGTTTTTTGAGTGCGGCATAAAGCGGTTGCATGAGTTGCGCTGCACAGGGGAGGAAACAGTTATAAAAATTCACCATTCCCAAAAACTCCTGTAACGCCCTGACCGTCTGCGGCCGGGGGAAATCTGCTACCGCGCGCATTTTGTCAGGAAGCGGAACCGCTCCTTCGGGGGAGACGCGGTATCCTAAAAAATCGATCTGCGCCACCCCGAACTGACACTTCGCTGGGTTGATTATTATCCCGTGAAGTAGAGTCCTTTCACCAAAGGTCTTAATCTCCGAGCCGTTCGCTGCTGCCACCCCGGGACCTCTGGAACCTGCCAGCCTGTCCGCGTAGGAAGGTGTGATGAAACTCAACTGGGAGCCTGTGTCCACGAGGAAATTCCTCCCCGAGCGTGCGTCCGACAAGAAGAGCAGCTTGTTCTCCTCCCCGAGGGTCGCGGCTGCTACCGACCCCCGGTCTTGGCGTTTTCCCGAAAGCTTGAACTGGCATGGTGGTACACATTTGCGTGCCCTCTCTGCGAAACGGTGGTGGTAGAGACAAAGGGTGTCTCCTCCGCGTTCCCTGGCCCCCGCCACCGCCATCGTCGGTGGTTCTGCTACCGCTGCCCATGGCCCCCCGTCATCTCCGGCCATCACACCAAGTTCTGCTGCTGCAGCCGTGGCCATGCGTTGTCTGCTGGCGTTAACAATTCGATGCGCCTCCCGGGCCAGCGCGCGGTAGTCCCGCTGGGCCAACAACGGCAAACTGGCCAGGGTCACTCCCGTCGCTGACGGTAGGGTCCTGAGGAGGAGGTAAGTAAAGATGAAGTGGTCATCGTCCGAGCCTTTCAACCTCAACATCTTCTCCATAAGGTCAACGGGCGTGCCATCTCCCAACTCGGTCAGTGCCAGGAGTCTCTCTGCTCTCTCCTCCACCGAGAGAGTGAAGTGCTGGATGAGTGCAGCCTTCAACGCGTCGTATTTGTCGCTGGCTGGCGGCTGCTCCAGAAGGCTCTCCACATGCTGGGCCGTGTGGTTATCAATCTTTGCGACCACATGGTAGAATTTTTCATCCATCAGAGATAAAATCAATCAGATTCTTCCCACAGTTAACTTAAATACTGTAACTACTACAACTCCTTCTATTGATGTCTGTCTTGATGAGTTTACTCCAATCGACCTTTGTGAGTTAGACAAAATAGTTTCCTCATCCAAACCTTCAACTTGTCTTTTAGACCCTATTCCTACCAGGCTATTTAAAGAAGTCTTCCCACTTATTGGTAGCTTTATTCTTCATATAATCAATTCTTCATTAACTTTAGGCCATGTACCGCAGGCTTTTAAGACGGCTGTAATTAAACCCTTACTCAAAAAGCCAACGCTAGATCCAGGAGCTTTAGCTAACTATAGACCAATCTCTAATCTCCCTTTCATTTCAAAAATCTTAGAAAGAGTTGTTGCTACGCAATTATTTGACCACCTGCAGGGAAATGGTTTACTTGAGGAGTTTCAATCTGGGTTTAGAATCCATCATAGTACTGAAACAGCCTTAGCGAAGGTCACTAACGACCTCCTCATTGCATCTGATAATGGACTAGTTTCTGTACTTGTCCTTTTAGATCTTAGTGCAGCTTTTGATACTATTGATCATAATATTCTACTTGATAGATTAGAACACTATGTTGGACTTAATGGAACTTCGTTGCAGTGGTTTAGATCTTATTTATCTGATAGGTTCCAGTTTGTTCATGTAAATGATGAGTTTTCTCTCAGCTCAAAGCTTAGTCATGGAGTCCCACAGGGATCTGTGCTAGGGCCTACTCTTTTTAGTTTATATATGCTTCCGTCAGGCAACATTATTAGAAAGCACTGTATACATTTTCATTGTTATGCAGATGACACACAATTATACCTGTCAATGAAGCCAGATGATACTAATCAATTAGCCAAGTTAGAAGCCTGTCTTAAGGAAATCAAAGCTTGGATGACTTGTAATTTCCTGCTATTAAATTCAGATAAGACTGAAGTCATTCTTGTTGGTCCAAAACACCTTAGAAATTCCTTTCCAAATCAAACTTTCAGTTTGGATGCAGTTACTCTTTCTCTTAATAGCTCTGTGAGGAACCTTGGAGTTATTTTTGATCAGGATTTGTCCTTCAATTCACATATTAAATTTGTTTCTAAGACTGCCTTCTATCATTTGCGTAATATTGCCAAGATTAGGAGCATCTTGTCTCAGAGTGATGCTGAGAAGCTGATCCACGCTTTTGTTAGCTCGAGATTAGATTATTGTAATTCTTTATTATCAAGCTGTCCTAAAACATCTTTAAAAAGTCTTCAGCTGATCCAAAATGCTGCAGCAAGAGTTTTAACAGGTACTAGAAAGAGAGATCATATCTCACCGGTTCTGGCCTCCCTTCATTGGCTTCCCATAGAGTTTAGAATTAAGTTTAAAATCCTTCTTCTTACTTACAAAGCTCTAAACAATCAGGCTCCTTTTTATTTAAAAGATCTGATACTACCGTATCATCCTAACAGAGCACTACGCTCCCAAAATGCAGGATTACTTGTAATACCTAGAATCTCCAAAAGTACAATGGGAGGCAGAGCCTTCAGTTATCAAGCTCCTCTCCTGTGGAACCAGCTGCCAATCTGGATTCGGGAGTCAGACTCGATCTCTGTTTTTAAGAATAGGGCTAAAACCTACCTTTTTGATATAGCCTACAATTATGGAGGGATCATGTGTTTCTGAACCCTCCCTTAGTTATGCTGCTAATAGGTTTAGTCAGCCGGGGGACCTCCAGTAATGCACTGGGCCTCACTCCTTTCCTCACTCTCTATGAAATATTTTTTTTTGCTGGTCATTAACATTTGTTTGTTCTCTCCCATAGATTGAGTCCCCATCGTGCTGTTTGCTCTCTACATGTCTGTTCTTTTCTTCTTCTCTATCCCCTCACCCCCCAGCCAGTCGCAGCAGATGACTGCCCCTCCCTGAGCCTGGTTCTGCTGGAGGTTTCTTCCTGTTAAAAGGGAGTTTTTCCTCTCCACCGTCGCCAAGTGCTTGCTCACAGGGGATCGCCTGATTGCTGGGGTCTTTCTGCAGCTGTGGGGGTCCCCCCTACAGTTGATAGTGCTATGAGATGACTGTTGTTGTGAGATGGCACGATATAAATAAAGTTGAATTGAATTGAATTGAATTGAATTTTGTGTCATCTACCGATATGCCCCGGAGGTTGAACTGTGCCTCAACCGAGTGGAACCAGGAGCGCGGATTGTTCTGCCAAAAGTCCGGTAGCTGGACCGTAGCGGCATTCGCTTGGCTGGGGGCTCCTGACGAGGCTGGCCCCGGGGAATTCTCCTCTTGCTGCATGCTATGTCTTGGGTCACCAGTGTGGGAATGTGCAATTGACGAGGCAGGTTTGTCTCAAGGCAGCTTTATTACACATTCACCATCATCTCAAAGTAGAAAGAGAACAACTCAGAAAAACTCGCTCCATATATACCCCAGTCCCCCACAGTTCACAAGTCACATTCATTTACATCACAAGTAACAATGCATTTCCTCTTAAATCCTTTCGCATCCTCCCTCACAGACTTTGGCCCCCAAAGGCTCTTCCAAGCAGTCTCTCAGCACACAAAGGATTACGCTTTCACAGCTTCCTGTTATCTCCAAGGGAACTCTGCACTCTGTTCAATCTAAGATGTGAAGTACACTGTAAGGCATTAAGTAAGGCACATGTGTGGCTACAGCACAACCTTTTGAGGCAATCACTGCAATCAAACAATTTCTGTAACTGTCAATGAGACTTCTGCACCTCTCAGCAGGTATTTTGGCCTACTCCTCATGAGCAAACTGCTCCAGTTGTCTCAGGTTTGACGGGTGCCTTCTCCAGACGGCATGTTTCAGCTCTTTCCACAGATGTTCAATAGGATTTAGATCAGGGCTCATAGAAGGCCACTTTAGAATAGTCCAATGTTTCGCTCTAAGCCATTCTTGGGTGTTTTTAAGATAAGATAAGATAAGATAAGCCTTTATTAGTCCCACAACGGGGAAATTCCAGGATTGCAACAGCACAGGGATAGCAGCACTCAGAGCAACAATCACAAGGCAAGAAAAAACAAGCAAGCAAGAGCAGCTAATATACATATGTACATATTACTATAAAATATATATATATACACACACACACACAGACACACAGTGCAGAGCATTGTAGCTGGATGGAGTAAATATATGAATATATGAACACACAGTGCAGAGCATTGTAGCTAGATGGAATAAATATGTAAATATATAAACACCCACAGTATGGAGCATTGCAGCTAGGTGGAATAAATATGCAAGTATATAAACACACGCAGTGCGGAGCAATGTAGCTAGATGGAATAATATGTAGATATATAAAAACACAGTGCGGAGCATTGTAGCTAGATGGAATAAATATATAGATATATAAATATAAACACACCCAGTGCAGAGCATTGTAGCTAGATGGAATAAATATGTAAATATATAAACACACACAGTGCAGAGCATTGTTGCTAGGTGGGATGAAACAGCATAACCGTCTATTTAGTTATCCTACATGGTATGATTATGTGCCCATACATATTCTCACCCTCCATAGCGACCGGTATGTTTCTAGTTGTATGCCGGAGAGGACCATTGTGTAAGTCTATTGCATCTTTTGCATTCAAAAAACTATTAGTTTGTTACGTCTTTTTGCTATCTCTGCGAGCAGCCCTGCTTAGGTTGTACAGTCTGACAGCCGTTGGTAGGAAGGACCTACGAAACCTCTCGGTTGTGCACCTGGGATGATGTAGTCTGCTTTTAGCTGTGTGTTTTGGGTCATTATCCAGTTGCAAGACCCATGACCTGTGACTGAGACCAAGCTGTCTGACACTGGGCAGCACATTTCTCTCTAGAATACCTTGATAGTCTTGAGATTTCATTGTACCCTGCATAGATTCAAGACACCCTGTGCCAGATGCAGCAAAGCAGACCCAGAACATAACAGAATTTCCTCCATGTTTCACAGTAGGGACAGTGTTCTTTTCTTGGTATGCTTCATTTTTGCGTCTGTGAACATAGAGCTGATGTGCTTTGCCAAAAAGTTCCAGTTTTGTCTCGTCTGTCCATAGGACATTCTCCCAGAAGTTTTGTGGATTGTCAACATACAGTTTGGCAAATTCCAGTCAGGCTTTTTTATAATTTGTTTTCAACAGTGGTATCCTCCTTGGTCGTCTCCCATGAAGTCCACTTTGGCTCAAACAGTGACGGATGGTGCGATCTGACACTGATGTACCTTGACCTTGGAGTTCACCATGAATGTATGAAATTATTGCTCTGATTGTTGCTATCCCTGTGCTGTTGCAATCCTGGAATTTCCCCATTGTGGGACTAATAAAGGCTTATCTTATCTTATCTTGTGTGTTTAGAGGTTGTTCTGGGCTCTTTTTTTTACCATTCGTATTATCTATCTCCTCCATTTTTCATTAAGTTTCCTCCTGCGGCCACGTCCAGGGAGGTTGGCTACAGTCCTGTGGATCTTAAATTTCTGAATAATATGTGCAACTGTAGTCACAGGAACATCAAGCTGCTTGGAGATGGTCTTATAGCCTTTACCTTTAACATGCTTGTCTATAATTTTCTTTCTAATCTCCTGAGACAGCTCTCTCCTTTGCTTTCTCTGGTCCATGTTTAGCGTGGTACACACCATGTCAACAAACAGCACAGTGACTACTTGTCACCCTTTAAATAGGCCGACTGACTGATTACAAGTTTGTAGACACCTGTGATGTTAATTAGAGGACACATCTTGGCTGAACATGTCCCTATGGTCACATTATTGTCAATCTTTTCTAGGGGTACCATCATTTTTGTCCAGGCCTGTTTCAGGAGTTTGTTTTTTAAAATAATTCTGTTGAACCACAATTCAAAAGCATTGTCTGATTTTCATTGGTTAATTTTCATAGAATTTTTATTTATTACCACTTTTGTCAGATTCAAGTTATTTCTGTGACCATTGTGGGTTTTTCTTTCATTAACAGAGGGGTACCAACAATTTTGTCCACGTGTGTATACCTCTGTCAGTCTGTGCCATGTGTGGCATCATTAATGACCCTGTTTACATGGTCATGAGTAAACTGATTACTGGAGTAAACCGTAAAGGTAATAAATGGCTTATGGTGTTTACATACACCAAGTAAATTGTTTATTGGGCAAATAAACTAGGTGTGTTATTCCGTTTTCTCATAAACCGATAATGGCCTTTTACTGATAAAGGTAATTGGATTAGGTGGTGGAGTGGTTAGCACTGCGGCAGCACAGCAACTCACTCTTGGCCGGGGGATCCTGGGTTCGATCCCAGCCCCCAGCCAACAGTGATCTGTGTGGAGTTTGCATGTTCTCCCCGTGTCTGCGTGTTTTTACTCCGGGATTTCTTCAGTTTCTTCCCACATGCCAAAAACATGCAAGTTAGGTTAATTGGCATCAAACTGGGGATTCTAAATTGTCCTTAGGTATGACTGTGAGAGTGAATGGTTGTCTGTCTCTCTGTGTTGGCCCTGCGATGGACTGGCGATTTGTCCAGGGTGTACCCTGCCTCTCACCCAAAAGATACTGGGATATGCCGCCCCCCCCCCCCCCCCGCGACCTGAAAAGGATTAAGCGGAAGAAGATGGATGGATGGATGGATGGTAATCGGATTATTCTGTTTACATGACAGTTTGAGTAATCAGGTAACTCCAGAAAGTTGATTATAATCTGTTTACTCGTGACCATGTAAACATGGTCAATTTTTCTGCCTGTGACCCATGATGTTTCTGTAACATTTCAAGGCTGTGTTCAGCAGTGTTCTTGTTCTTTGAGAGTTTTTGCCTGCCCAGTTTGGTTTTGCTTTCAGCCCACATGCTGTTATCTATTTGTTCCAGTTTTTGTTTTTTGTTTTTTCACTTTGCACTATACCCCTGCTTGCATCTGAGTCCTCCACCACCCAAACCTATGACAGAATGACGCCACCAGAAGAAGACTCAGCAGGCAGGTGGCAGTAACCCATTAGCCTGGGGTGGGAGCTTTGTAACGCCCTGATAGAAATAGATGGGATTATTTGTGGTGCTCGCTTGGCTCTCACCCCAAAGTTGGCTTTGTGGTACCTGGGGCTTGCGGAGGTGACTGTTCCCCGTCATCCACGGCTCGCAGAGCACGCTGAGGGGGTGGAAAGGTTCACTCTGGTGGCTGACCTGCAGCATGAATACCGCGGGATAGTGAGGAGTTCGCCAAACAAGCCGAAGTCTGTGCCGATGAAGAAACGTCCCCTGGCTTCGGCACCTCCTGCTCCTCACCAATCACCAGCTCCAGCCCCATCACCACCTCCCAAGCCGCAGCGTTCTGCACCGCGGGTGCCTTGGGAGATCTCTACCATCAAAAGGGAGCAGTTTTGGAGATCAAGACTGGCGTTCAGCACTCCCAGGTGGAAGGAAGGCTCTGAGAGACCCTGCTCCTCTTGACGCTATGCCCCACCACCAGCATCAACTCTTTCCATGGCACACACACAAGCTTGTGCTCCACCCATTTCGTCTGAACTGTTCGCCTCTCCAGTGACCGTGGCTGAAGTTTCACCTGTCACCTTGCCTGTAGTGCTGGCCCCTCACCAGACAGCTCCAGCAACTCGCGAGGTGCGCGTCACAGCTCCAGCCATCCGCGAGGTGTGCGTCACAGCTCCAGCCATCCACCAGGTGCGCGTCACAGCTCCAGCCATCCCCGAGGTGCACATAACCGCTCCAGCCATCCCTGAGGTGTGCACAATGACTCCCGCTGTCCCTGAGGTGCACACAATGGCTCCAACTGTCCCCGAGGTGCACACAATGGCTCCCGCTGTCCCTGAGGCACATGCCACAGCTCCAGCTGTTCCGAAGGAGTACACTCCTGTTCCTGTTCTGCCCAAGGTGCATGCTCCGGCTCCTGCGGCTCATCAAGAGGTGGTCACCCCAGCAGCAGTGGACCAGGAGCTCAGGCAAGTTCTTTTCTTTATTTTTATAACATCAATATTAGTAAAGACTTGCCTAGCTCCTGCTGATTGTAGTGATGCCTCACTCACTCCCTGCCTCTCTCCTTTGTCCAAGGTGACTGTAATGAGGACAGCTCTCCAGGTGTCTGGGCCAAATGCTCTCACACCTCTGGAGTCATCACTGGAAGTCAGCACACCCCAACCTTCAGCTTCTGAGACCGGTGCATTTTCACTGAGTGTTTCTGAACCCAGCTGCCGCTGCCGCTTGTTCCTGAATTCAGCACGCCACTGACTCCTGCTCCTGAGCTCTGCAAGCCGCAGTCATCTGTCCCCGAGTGCGGTGCACCGCTGTCATCTGTTTCTGAGAGAAATGCACTCCAACCGTCAGGCCCTGAGGTCAGCATGCCACTATCATCGGTTCCTGAGTTTAGCGCACTGCTGACATCTGCTCCAGAGGACTGCGCGCTGCTGTCACCTACCCCTGAAGTCGACATGTCCCTGGCAACCATACCTGAGGTTAGTGTGCAGCAACTGTCCGTTCCTGAGTTCAGCACATCCCAGGCAGCTGTTTCTGAGGTCAGCATGCTGCAGCCACCTGTGACTGAGTGGAAAGCTCTTTTGTTATTGTTTCCTGAGCCATAAACCCCCATGTTATTGTCACTCGAGCAAAAGGCTCCCCTGTTATATCCTGAAATTAAAGTGCCCATACCATCATCTTTTGACTCGTTCTGTTCCCCGGTCCGGTGACCCAGGAACTCTGGTAGACCACCCGACCCACTCTGTAATCAGATCTGGGGCTCTATAGACTTTGGGGGACCCCCTGACTGTGGTGTAGTGAATGTAGTGTGTGTGCTGCCATACCCGTCCCTGGTGTGATGTCAGGCGGGCACAACCCTTGTGTATAAATAGTTCGGTTCTCATAATAAAGTGTGAACTTGCTGCATGACAGATGAGACTCCTGTCCCTCATTTTACATACATAACATTTGGCGATGAGGATAAAAATTATGGGAGTATACAGGCTACCTCCACCACTAGCACCGTTTCTAGAGTACATGGGAGAGCCGGTGATCCTGTGGCCACAGTGGAGGGCCATGTTTGAGGATTACATCAGGGCACTGGACTTAAGTAGGCTTGATGGGAGATGATCACAATCTCAGCACGGAGGGCCGAAGAATTCTCGGTACATTGGGTGAAACGGAGTACTATGAGGATGCTGTCGAGTGGCTGGCCGAGTACTTTGATGAGCAGATGAGGACCACGAAGCTGTGGGTAATGGAGCTGTTGATGCCAGGAATGGCTAAGCTAGTTAGCTGGGGGAAGCTAATGACCCATTCTGTGCCTATGGACAAGTTAGCCGCTAAGCTAACTACACGCCAAAACCAAGCTACAAGCTACCAGCTAGACTTCGAGGTAGGACCGGGGCCACGAATGGAGAAGTCCCCGGTCACTGAAGACAGGGGGCTGGTCAAGGAGCTCAGCACAGTACAGGACCATAGTGCTGATAAGTCATATGGTGCGGTGTGCAGTGACAGCGGAGAGGGAGAGTAGCAGGAGTCATCCCCGCAGCTGGAGGCTAGGCAGCGAGTGAGGGGGACCATGGAAGCTGAGAACCCCCAGGGAAGAACAGCAACGGCACGGAGACGATGCAGCAGAGCGCCTGGTAAGAGGGTACCGAGAGCAGTGATGAAACGTCTGGGTCGGAGAGTGATGCCGACGAGAGTGACACCAATGAGAGTGACGCCGACGAGAGTGACGCCGACGAGAGCCCCGAGGGACAGCAACAGCAGCCAGACATGGTGGCAGCACAGCAGAGCGCCTGGATCAAGGGTGGTGGGAGCAGCAGCAAGGTGCCGGGGTCGGGAAACGATGCCGGCGAAAGCAATGCCGTGAGCCCCGGGAGTGAACAACAGCAACCATGCGCCATGGAGATCGGGCAGTGTCTCAGTGCCAGAGCTCAGGCCGCCCTGGACGAGGATGCCTGGTGTTTACGGCGAGGCGCCCGAGACAGTGAGTGGCGCCGACGAGCAGGATTTGGGTGTCCCCAGAATTCGGTCACGGGGGGCTGGAGTGTCCGGGACAACGATGGCAGCTGTGGCGGTGTTGAAAGCAGTCAGGAGTGGACCGACGAGCATGGAGAGATGGTGTGCCGGACAGCAGCACAGCGGGTCCCAAGGAATGAGGCAGTCGGTGGTGAAGAGTGACATTTTTGCAGGAGAGGTTGGTTTTGATCCCAGAGGCAGATGACGGCCTGGGGCTTTCATGACGTGGGGCTGTCCGGGACCTCCGAGCCAGTCTTATCTACAGCGGCCAGGGGTGTGCATGATTTGGGGCTGCCCTGGTCCCCCGGGCCAGTGTTACCTCTGGCTGCCGGCGAACATAGGTGTGACTTAAATATCATTGATGTCGTCGGCCTCCGTCGGTCTATGATGACCGTGGAAGAGAATCCTAAACATCTACTCTGCTGGAACAGCACCGCCTGTGGCTGAACAGGCCTATGCGCGAATGGCAGTCCCTGTCACACAGGTCGCACTTGTGGGTGGTCTCCGTGCTGCTGGGTCTGTGGCGGTTCTTCCTGCGGGTCCTTTTTTCATCTGCTGCAGCAGTCAGTCTCTCTTCACCCACCTTGAGCTGTCTGGTCAGGGTGCCTCTCCATTTGGAGCGGTCCGTTGCAAGGTCTTCCCAGCGCTCTGTGTTGATCTCTAGGGCCTTCATGTCTCTCTTGCAGACGTCTCTAAAGCGCAGCTGTGGGCGGCCAACGTCTCTCCTGCCAGTCGCCAGTTCTCCGTAGAGGACGTCTTTGGGGATTCTGCCATCCTCCATACGGTGAACGTGGCCTAGCCAGTGGAGCCTGCGCTGCCTGAGTAGAGTGAACATGGAGGGAAGGCCGGCGCGGGACAGAACTTCTGTGTTGGGCACTTTGTCCTGCCAGGATATGTTCAGGATGTGGCGAATGCAGCGCAAGTGGAAGGAGTTCAGTCTCTTTTCCTGCCGGGCGTATGTTGTCCACATCTCACTCCCATAGAGCAGTGTGCTGATGATGTAGGCGTTGTACACTGCCATCTTTGTCTTGACAGAGAGTTTGGGATTCTCCCACACTCGTGTGGTGAGGCGAGCGAGTGTGAAGGCTGATTTTCCAATCCTCTTGTTGATCTCTGTATCAAGGGAGAGGTTGTTGCTAATCGTGGACCCCAGGTACGTGAACTGATTCACGACCTCCAGCTCGTAGTCGTCGATGGTGATGGTTGGTGGTGCTTCCATGCCTTGCGCCAAGACGTTAGTCTTCTTCAGGCTGATGGTAAGCCCGAAGTCCTTGCATGCCTGGGAGAAGCGGTCCATCAGGGTCTGAAGC
Organism: Pholidichthys leucotaenia; assembly: GCA_020510985.1. Lineage (NCBI taxonomy): Eukaryota > Metazoa > Chordata > Actinopteri > Cichliformes > Pholidichthyidae > Pholidichthys > Pholidichthys leucotaenia. The sequence continues at coordinate 31,693,066 of CM035842.1, read as the reverse complement.
TCCTGCTGTGTGTGGGTTGCGACTGCAGCGTCGTCTGTGAACAGCATGTCTCTGATTAGAGCCTCGCGTACTTTGGTTCTGGCTTTCAGGCCGGCGAGGTTGAAAAGCCTGCCGTCAGATCTTGTGTGCAGGTAGATTCCCTCTGTTGCTGTGCTGAAGGCATGCCTCAGGAGCATAGCAAAGAAAATCCCAAAGAGGGTTGGCGCAAGTACACAGCCCTGTTTCACTCCGCTGCGTATGTTGAATGGCTCTGAGACGTTGCCGTCGTGCTGCACTATCCCCTGCATGTTGGTGTGAAACGATTCAATGAGGCTTTGCAACTTTGGTGGGCATCCTATCTTTGGCAGGATCTTGAAAAGGCCCTCTCTGCTGACCAGATCAAACGCTTTGGTGAGGTCGATGAAGGCGACGTACAGGGGCATGTTCTGTTCTCTGCATTTCTCCTGGAGTTGGCGGATGGAGAACATCATGTCTACCGTAAATCGCTCAGCACGGAAGCCACACTGAGACTCGGGGTAGACACGTTCGGCAAGCTTCTGTAGACGAATGAGAACAACTCATGCGTAGACTTTGCCAACAACGCTGAGGAGGGAGATGCCCCTGTAGTTGTAGCAGTCACTTCTCTCCCCTTTGTTTTTGTAGAGGGTGATGATCTTAGCGTCCCTCATGTCCTGTGGTACGGCACTTTCCTTCCAGCACTGGCAGAGGACGTCATGCAATGGCAGCAGTAGGGCGGTCTTGCAATGCTTGATCAGGTGGGGGGGGTGCCGTCATTGCCAGGTGCCTTGCCAGCAGCCAAGCTATCAATGGCCTTGCTGAGTTCGTCAATGGTTGGCTCGGCGTCAAGTTCGTCCATGGATGGCAGGCAGTCGATGGCATCAAGGGCTGACGGTGTCACGGTGTTCTGTCTGGAGTAGAGGTCAGAGTAGTGTTCCACCCATCTCTCCATCTGCTTGTTCTTTTCTGTGATCATCTCCCCAGTGGAGGATTGAGGGGGGCGGTCTTGCTCTGAGCCGGACCAAGTGCTTTCTTGATGCCATCGTACATACCATGGATGTTCCCTGTTATGGCAGCGTTTTGAATGTCTTGGCTGAGGAGCAGTCTGCTGAACTTTGCTTCTCGCAGCCCTGAGAATCTGGAGATTCTTCTCATTTGGGTACCTCTTGTACTCAGCAAGTGCTGAGCGCTTGGCTTCAATGACGGGGGTCATCTCGGTCAACTTGGCATCAAACCAGTCCTATGACTTTGAGGTCTTCCTCCCAAAGGTAGCCAAGGCTGTGCGGTGGATGGTGTTTCGCAGCTCTTCCCACTTCTGCTTTGCAGATTCTCCTTCTTGTGGTACACCAAGTTACTTTTCAAAGGTGGAGGCAAACTGCTCAACAAGTTCTGGTTGGGCTATCTTGCTGGTGTCAATCCGTGCCTTTCCAGGCTGTCTAGCATGATGGAATTTCTTCAGCTGCAGCTTGACCTTGCAACACACCAATGAATGGTCTGTGTCGCAATATGCACTCTGGAACGAACGGGTGATTAGCATGTTCTTCAGTGAGGTGCGCCTGGTCAGGATCAAGTCCAGCTGGTGCCAGTGCTTTGAGCGCGGATGTCGCCAGGAAACCTTGTGTTGGGGCTTAGTCTTGAAGAACGAGTTTGTGATGCACAGATCGTGATATGTGCGGAACTCGAGCAGCCGCTATCCGTTGTCATTCATTCTGCCCACGCCAAATGGTCCAAGACAGGAGGGCCAGGAGTCATGGTCAGCACCCACTCTGGCATTGAAGTCTCCAAGGAGAATGAGTTGTTCAGAGTTGGGGATGATCCTGACAGTTGTTGCGAGATTCTCGTAGAACTCGTCTTTTGCCTCTGGTGTGGCTGTCAGTGTTGGGGCATACACACTGACGAGGGTGACTGGGCCTTGAGTAGTGTTGAGGCGGAGGGTGAGGAGTCGTGCAGAGCCATTACTGCCCGGTTCCACCATCTTCAGCAAAGTGTTCTTCACTGCTAAGCCCACTCCGTGTTCCCTGTGTTCATCACTGCTTCCCTGCCAGTAGAACATGTAGTCCTTCTCTCTCAGCGTGCCTGCGTCAGCCAACCATGTTTCCTGGAGAGTGGCGATATCCACTCCCAGTCTCTTCAGCTCATTATTGATGATGGCAGTCTTCCTGGTGTCGTTGATGTCCTTGAGGTTAGCAGCGAGTCCTGTCATCATAGTGCGGACGTTCCAAGTTCCCAGTTTTAGAGTTGGTCTCTTCTGTTTTTTTGTCTTGCCTGGTGCGAAGGTTCTCAGCCTGCTGTTCGGACTTCTCCTCATCCCCATGCACCCAATGAGGAAAGCAAGCTGTGGCGGGACAACATCTTATTGGCTGGGGGCTGCCCAGCTTGAGGCGGGCGGTAGCTGTCCAGTGAGATCCGATGATCCCTCCCACCGTCGGGAACAACCCCTGGCGCCGCACTCTACGCCAGTTGAGCGGTGGCTTATAACCGGTAACTGTCATTCCCCGTGTTTTGTCTACGCCAAAGGCGAAGCTGGAGTGTTCTCTCCAGTGATCAGGTGTTCTACCTTCCAGCGTTGGGCATTGGTAGGATTCAAGCCTGGGCAGGAAGATATGGAGGACAAGATGTTGCCCATGCAGCATGTCCCCCCTCTCCACGTCACTGATGAATCCAAAGGAACAGCAGGGCTGCTACAGTTTGGCACCAGCGCCATCGCAGGAGCTGCCAGAACGATGTTGAGCACAACAGAGAACTGCCTTAGGGGCTCCGACTCCGGATTTTTCCTCAGGGTTGACTCCCGAAGCCTTTCCCGTGACCGGGTGTGCCACAAGGCAGCGGAGGTTTGAAATCAGGGTTTACCTTCCCCTAGATGGGCTACCTTCCCAGGTTGACGAGCCACCATCTACCCGAAGCATCTGGTTTTAAGGCGCCAGAGAGCCGCCCTCGCCCCTTCTCCTATTGGTAAAAGCAGTTCCGCCGGGCTTAGAGACTAAACCACACGGGCAGGCTAGGAGTTGGACTTAGTTGTCAGAGGCTTTTCGAGACGCACGCCATAAGGCCGGTTAGCTCAGTTGGTTAGAGCGTGGTGCTAATAACGCCAAGGTTGTGGGTTCGATCCCCGTACAGGCCACATACTGTTTGGGCTGCACGGTGGCGCAGTGGTTAGCACTGCGGCAGCACAGTTTACCCTTGGCCGGGGGATCGTGGGATCGTGGGTTCGATCCCAGCCCCCGACCAACAATGATCTGTGTGGAGTTTGCATGTTCTCCCCGTGTTTGCGTGGGTTTACTCCGGGATTTCTCCGGTTTCCTCCCACATGCCAAAAACATGCAGGTTAGGTTAAATGGAGACTCTAAAGTGGTGTGAATGGTTAAGGGATAGCGCCGTATCGTGGCTGCTTCATCCATCCAGGTGGTGGATGACCCTCAATTTCCCCTCTGGGGATTAATAAAGTATCCTAAATCTAAAAAAAAAAAAAAAATAAGGAGCATTTTATGAGCACTGGGAGCTTAACCCCAGTGCCGCTCCTGGCTATGACAACCTTGGAACCCTCATGATGTACTGTGGTGGACACACATACGTGACCGGCTTTGTAACTCACATTTTAGACCAGAACAAAGGCAGAGTGGCTTCCTTGGAGATTACAGGAAGCTGCAGGGATGTTAGCTTTGGTATCCAAGGCTTGAGACTGTGGGGGTGTAATTAAAGGATTAGAGAGGGGATGCATTGTAGACAGTGGGGGATATCAGAGAGAGGGGATGCATTGTTATTGTCTATTTTAATGCAGTGTGGTCTGTGATACATGTGACTTGTGAACTGTAAGAGTACTGGTATTTAAGGACGAGAGTTTCCTGTGTGACTCTCTTACTTCTTTGAGATGATGGTGATGTGAATAAAGCTGACTTGAGAGAAACCTGTCTCGTCATTCTCACATTCCCACACTGGTGACCCAAGACGAGCATGCAGCCAGAGGAGACTTCCCCCGGGCCAGCCTCGCCAGGAGCCCCCAGCCAAGCGAATGCCGCTACAGTCCAGCTACCGGACTTCTGGCAGAACAATCCGTGCTCCTGGTTCACTGCAATTGAGGGACAGTTCAACCTCCGGGGGATATCGGTAGACGCCACAAAATTCTACCACGTAGTCGCAATACTGGACAACAACACGGCCCAGCATGTAGAGAGCCTGATCGACCAGCCTCCGGACAGCGACAAATATGGCACGTTGAAGGCTGCACTCATCCAGCACTTCACCCCCTCGGTGGAGGAGCGAGCAGAGAGGCTCCTGGCGTTGACGGAGTTTGAAAATGGCACGCCCGCAAACCTGATGGAGAAGTTGTTGAGGTTGAAAGACTCTGACGACGATCACTTCATTTTCACCCACCTCTTCCTTAGGACTCTACCACCAGCGGCGAGAGCGACCCTGGCCAGTTCGCCACTATTGGCCCAAAGGGACTACCGCGCGCTGGGCCGGGAGGCGCAGCGAATTGTCAACGCCACCAAGCGGCGCACGGCCACGGCCGCTGCAGCGGAACTCGGCGCGACGGCCGGAGATGACAGGGGGCCAGAGACAGCGGTTCCAGACCCACCGACGACGGCGGCGGCAGGGGCCAGGGAACGCGGATCAGACGTCCTTTGTTTCTGTCATCGCCGTTTCGCAGAGAGGGCACGCAAATGTGTACCACCGTGCCAGTTCAGACGTTCGGGAAACGCCAAGACCGGGGGTCAGTAGCAGCCGCGGTCCTCGGGGAGGAGAACAAGCTGCTTTACTTGTTGGACGCACGCTCGGGGAGACAGTTCCTCGTGGACACAGGCTCCCAGTTGAGTTTCATCACACCTTCCTATGCGGACAGGCTGTCAGGTTCCAGAGGTCCCGGGGTGGCAGCAGCAAACGGCTCGGAGATTAAGTCCTTTGGTGAGAAGACCCTGCTTCTGTCTCTTCACGGCCGTACATTTGAGTGGACTTTTGTTGTAGCAGCAGTGAATTTCAATATGTTGGGAGCTGATTTTGTGCTCACATGGTTTGTTGGTTGATCTCGCTAACAGGCACCTGGTTAATGCATTTTCTTTTGATTCTATCCCCTGTACAGCACGAGTGGCCCCGCCAACAGCACAAGCCAACGTCACAGCTGCAAGCGGTAAGTTCCACACACTGCTCACTCAGTTCCCAGCACTCACGGTCCCCACATTTTCGGCAATAGTCGCTAACGGGGTGGAGCATTTTATTAGCACTACCGGACCGCCCGTTTTTGCAAAAGCTCGGTGCTTGGACGCAGTTAAACTGGCCATAGCGCACGAGGAGTTCGCCAACCTGGAGAGGTTGGGCATTATCAGACGTTCAAACAGTCCGTGGGCTTCCCCGCTACACATGGTCCCGAAAGCTGACGGATTATGGCGACCTTGCAGGGATTTCCGCAGGTTAAACAATACTACGGCGCACGACCACTACCCAATCCCACATATCCAAGATTTTTCCGTTCATTTGGCAGGGGCACGCGTTTTTTCTAAAATAGACTTGGTCCGCGGTTACCACCAAGTCCCAGTGCGCGCTGAGGACATACCCAAAACAGCAGTAATAACTCTGTTTGGTCTATTCGAGTTTTTACGCATGCCATTCGGACTTAAAGGGGCTGCTCAGACGTTCCAACGCATGATGGACGCGGTGCTTCGTGATTTCCCTTTCGTGTTCGTCTACTTGGACGATATTTTGGTAGCCAGCGCATCCGAAGACGAACACGAAAAACACCTGGCCACAGTTTTCCGAAGGTTGGGAGATCACGGGTTAATAATCAATCCAGCAAAGTGTCAGTTTGGGGTGGCGCAGATCGATTTTTTAGGACACCGCGTTTCCCCGAAGGAGCAGTTCCGCTTCCTGACAAAGTGCGCGCGGTGGCAGATTTTCCCCGGCCGCAGACAGTCAGGGCGTTACAGGAGTTTTTGGGAATGGTGAATTTTTATAACCGTTTCCTCCCCCGCGCAGCGCAACTCATGCAGCTGCTGTATGCAGCGCTCAAAAAAAAGAAACCCGCGGATAAGGTCGAGTGGTCCCTGGAGCGGGACCAAGCGTTCTCGGAGGTGAAAGCAGCCTTGGCAACGGCTACGTTGTTGGCACACCCAGACCCAATGGCCCGCATAGCGCTCACCACTGACGCGTCAGATGCGGCCATAGGGGCGGTCGTGGAGCAACATGTAGCCGGGGTTTGGCAGCCCCTCGCCTTTTTCAGCAGGACCTTGCGCGATAGCGAACGTAAATACAGCGCGTTCGACAGGGAGCTGCTGGCTCTCCATTTGGCCATCCGCCACTTTCAGTTCTGGCTAGAAGGACGTTCTTTCACCGCGTTCGTTGACCACAAACCGCTAACATTCACAATGGCCAAGGTTTCCGAACCGTGGTCAGGCCGGCAGCAAAGACAGCTGGCCGCGATATCAGAGTTTACCACTGATATTCAGCATGTGGCGGGCAAACTGAATGTGGTGGCAGATTGCCTCTCGCGCGCCGTGGCGGCCCTAGTCAGTGTAGGAGTAGATTACGCAGCCACGGCCGTGGAGCAGGTTAGTGACGCGGATGTGCGTGCGCTCCAGTCCGGACCAACAGGGTTAAGGCTGGAGAGCAGGGTGCTGCAAGACGGTATGCCCCCCCAATCTGCGATGTCTCCACTGGACGGCCTGCGTCCAGTAGTACCGGCCGCGTGGCGCCGCCGCGTTTTTGACTCGATTCATTCTTTGGCGCACCCGAGGGTGCACGCGTCGGTCAAAATGGTAGGAGAGAAATTTGTGTGGCCGAGCCTTCGCAAACAAGTTAAAGAGTGGGCAGCAGCCTGCACGGCGTGTCAACGAGCCAAAGTACACAGGCACACGAGGGCTCCTTTGGAGCCATTTTACATTCCGGCCAAGAGGTTTGATCACGTTCATGTGGATCTCGTGGGCCCCCTCCCGCCGTCACAAGGGTGCACACACCTTCTGACAATGGTGGACCGCACCACGCGCTGGCCGGAAGTTGTCCCGCTGGCATCAACCACGGCCGAGGAGGTGGCGCGCGCGTTTTTAACAGCTTGGGTGGTGCGCTTCGGTGTTCCATTGGACATTACGTCCGACAGAGGCCCTCAATTCGTGTCCGAGCTTTGGTTGACAATGGCCCGCAGCCTGGGTGTCACAATTCACTGCACAACCGCGTACAATCCGCAGGCTAACGGGTTATGCGAACGTTTTCATAGGTCATTGAAAGCAGCTCTCAGAGCGTCACTGACGGATGCAAATTGGGTAGACAAGTTACCGTGGGTGTTATTGGGGTTGCGTTCTGCGCCTAAAGAGGACTTAGAAGCCTCCCCAGCAGAGCTCGTGTTTGCGCAGCCACTCCGGCTGCCTGGGGAGTTTCTCCCAGATAATCCTGCGCCAGACGCCTCCCCATCTCAGCTGTTGCGGAGTAACATAGAATCAAGCACGCTGCCTGGCCCCGCGCACCACAGTTTTCCGCCCGTTTTTGTGCCTAAAACTTTGAAGAATGCAGAGTTTGTTTTTGTCAGACACGATGCGCATCGAACCCCGCTGCGACCGCCTTATGACGGACCGTTCAGAGTGCTAGAAACAGGGGACAAGCAGTTTTTGCTGGATTTGCGGGGTAGGAAAGAGAAAATTGGCATAAACAGACTCAAACCCGCTTTTGTGGTGGCAGATGAGCAAGTGCTGTTGGCAAGGGCCCCGTGGCGAGGTAGACCCCCGCGGGGGGCTTCACAGAGTAATGTCTCCCCAGAACACCCGCAAGGACTGACAAAAGGTTTTCACCCCCAGACGGAAAACCCCCAGCGTGACAGCCCCGCAGAGACGTGGAATCCCAGCTACAGCAGATACGGCAGGAGACTCAAGCCTAGACAGAATGTGGACTGATGTGTATTGATACTATCACGGCATGCATGTTGTGATTCTCTTGTTTGTTCTAAAATGTTGGGGGGGCTTGTGTGGTGGACACACATACGTGACCGGCTTTGTAACTCACATTTTAGACCAGAACAAAGGCAGAGCTGCTTCCTTGGAGATTACAGGAAGCTGCAGGGATGTTAGCTTTGGTATGCAAAGCTTGAGACTGTGGGGGTGTAATTAAAGGATTAGAGAGGGGATGCATTGTAGACAGTGGGGGATATCAGAGAGAGGGGATGCATTGTTATTGTCTATTTTAATGCAACGTTTTTTTGTGTATATTTTGAAAAAAAAAAGGAGTAAACGCTGGTTTGAGTTATTTTGTGTGAATGTGCTATTTTCCTACAGTTTATGATTCCTTGTTCCTTAGTGCACAATTTGGGTCCTAAATTGGGGAGGGTCTTGATTGTGTGTGTGGTTTGCATTTTTGTAAGGGGGAGGGGAATTGTGGTGTAGTGAGTGTGGTGTGTGCGTGTGCCGCTGTACCCGCCCCTGGTGTGACGTCAGGCAGGCACGGCCCTTGTGTATAAATAGTTTGGTTCTCATTATAAAGGGTGAACTTGCTGCAAGACAGATAAGACTCCTGTCCTTCATTTTACATACATAACACTGACCCTCTTTGTTTTGTGATTTGGTGGACTTGGGACAGTGTTAGAGCACCCGATCCACCCTGCAGTCCAGTCTGGGGGCCCTTGGACTTGGGTAGGCCCCCCAACCCACCTTGTTCTTCATTGTCAATGGTTTTGAGACTCTGAGAGACCACCCAACCCACCATGCTCCTGCTTTGGGGGCCGTGGACTGGTTAGCCCGACAAGACTGTTTGTTTTGGACTCTGTGGAGGGTGGGAGTTTGTTTCGGCCTACCTGACCTTTAGCCCCCTCCTTCCCCCCGGGGACAGTGATTCCTTGTTTTTGTATTATCTTGGGGTGTCTGGAATCCACCCCTTAAAGGGGAGGATGTGTCAGGGTCTGAGCATGGTCTGAGGACCATGCTCACGCTTTAAATTTATTTCTTGTGATTTTCTGTGAATAGTATAGAGAATGGGCATTGACCTCATGCTGTGCTGCATTCTGGGCCATTGCCGCCATTGTCATGGTCCGGCTTCTTTGTTTACATGTAGTCTAGGCAACTGCTAACATGAACAGACATACTGCAATGGAATGGAGCAAACAGAAAATTCAAATTCCTTATTCAGACAAGCTGAATAAGGTTGAATAAAGTTTGCCTACCTGGTTTGTGGGGTGAGCACATAAACCCATGAGCAATTTAAAAACTATAAATCATTCAAGGCTCATGTTCATTTAGCCAATGGATGGGTCCAGCTGCCTCAAATATTCTGGGTGAATGACCAGAAAATGTCATTTAACACAAAGGTAAGAAGTCATTGTTTCTACAAAGTCGAAATAGACGAGATTAATGTCTAGCGTACCCAAAAATGATTTCTAACATGAGTAACACTCTTTGAACCATGTGTAACTTATTGAACAGGTTTTTGAGTTACAGCAGCCATATAATGGAGTATTTGCAGTGTACAGAACTCTGATGCTGCCTGCAGCACTTACACACACAGAGAAAGCTAAACACACATACTGTACTTGTACGTACAATGGGATTTTTAAAGATTTTTATCTTTTACTGAAGTCTGTAACATCAGCTGTCCAGTGTTGCTCTGATTAATATGCCAAAATATCAGAACACCAGAGGAAGTGGATCTAATCGCACTGGTGCACCAAAAAAAAAAAATACCAGTATAACTAGCTGCTATAAAAACATCCTAAATCAGGACAGTGATGTTTTTGTAGTCATCTGAAAGAGGAGAATCTGCTTAATTTAACAATACCAAACAGTCTATGGACATCAGTCACCAGCTGATATTAAATCCATGCATAATGAAGGCAACAAGTAATCACAACTTCAAGAAAAAAATCAAAGAAGACTTCCGGTTATGGCTGCCACGTAGGACGGACGTGTCTCGCTCTGCTCTGCTCCTGGAGAAAAAAAATCGGCAAATAACTCTCTCATTTGGGACAGAACGTATCCCAGCATTTGGGCGAGGATATGTCGGCGAAGCCTAAGGCTGGAAAACTAGGAAAAGGAAAAAGCGAGCCGCCGAAACAGTCCAAATTAACGGACTTTCAGGTCTGTGACGCAGCAAACAAAACTCCATATATGGCGGAGGAGGCTGGCAACGGTGCGATATCTGCGGGGAATGGAGCAGATGCGCTGATGGCTGCCATGAGTTCAATGAGAGCGGACTTTTCCTCTAGATTTGATGGGATTATGACAGCGTTGGAAGGAATAAGAAAGGAATTGGGTGACTGTGTAGAACGAACGGCGCAGATGGAGCTCCGTCTCGCTAGTGCTGAAGATGACGTCACCCGTCTTCAATTAAAGGTGCGCACTTTGGAAAAAAAAAATAAATCTCTGGAAGATAATATTTTGGATTTGGAATCTCGGTCGAGACAGAATAATTTGAGGCTGGTGGGTCTTCCAGAGGAATCAGAAGGTCGGGACGTATGTTCCTTTCTGGAAAAGTGGATTCCGGAGGTGCTGGGCAGCGAGGAGTTGCAATCAGCAGTGGTTCTGGAAAAAGCACATCGCATTGGCCCACGGAGAGATAAGGGACCGCCGAGGACCTTAATTATGAAGTTTCTTAGCAACAGAGACAGGATGAAGATCTTCAACGCTGCACGAGCTAAGGGGGAGATTAAACACCAGGACCAGCAGGTGCGGTTCTACCCAGATTTGGCCACAGGAATCCAGCAATTGAGGAAGCAGTTTGATCCCGTACGTGAGGAGCTGCGCAACCTTGGGATTCGTCATGGTGTGATCTATCCTGCGAGACTGCTGACCACGTATGAGGGCAGAACCCACATCTTCAAGACCCCAGAGGAGGCGCAGGAGTTCATCAAGAAGATCAAAGAAGAAGAAGAGACTGGTGGGAGCTAAGCATGAACAAAATATAAGGTAGAATAATTAAGCATTTGCACAGGCATCTGACTGACTTGAAGTAAATAGTAAGGTTACAAAATATAGATTGTATTATATATTAAAAAACAAAACAAAAACAAAACAAACAAAAAAAAAAACTATGATGTACAAAGTTGTTAAAAATTTTGGAGTTAAGTTGGAAAACTACAGAGGAGAGTTAATGTTACGTCATTAAAAGCAGTAGAGTTAGGGTGATTGGGAGGATGAAGAAGGAGTGGCTTAGGCTGTTCCCCGTGGGTGTGGAACGGTCGATGGCTATATCGGGAGACAGAATTTTTCTTTTGATTTTGGGGGGTTTGCCACAAGTGTGGGAAGGGGAAATTTGTTTGTGTGTAGTTTGTAGGATGAATGTTCAACCACTCATGTTTTTGCTTCTCTGTATGAGCATGTTTACACTGCAAGGTAATCCCAAACTCTCTATTGATCATGGACCAAAGTGTTAATCTTAATTTAACTTCATGGAATTGCAGAGGTCTACAAAATTTAAAAAAACTTAAACAAGTTATGAATAAAATAAAGGACATGGGTTCAAGAATTGTGTTTTTACAAGAAACTCATCTGATAGAGGAGGATGTTAAAAGAATTAGGAGTAGATGGCAGGGAAGTGTATTCACCTCTTCATTTTCATCCCGAGCCAGGGGAGTTATGACTCTCATACATAAATCAGTTCCTTTTCAAGTGAAAAATGTAATTGGAGACAAATTTGGAAGATATGTAATCATTCAAGGTTCTTTGCTATTAGAAAATATAAATCTTGTGAACTTATATGGTCCCAATATAGATGATCAGAAGTTCTTTGCTAATTTATTTCTCATCTTATCATCACTTACAGGGCAACATATAATAGCAGGGGATTTTAATTGTACATTGAATCCAGGTGTGGATAGATCAACAGGACTGGATTGTACGCACATTGGATGTAGGATGACTATTAATCATTTTATGAAAGAACTGAGATTGTTAGATATATGGAGAGAAATGAAACCACAAGTTAAAGCCTATTCTTGTTATTCCAGTACCTACAAGACATTCTCACGTATTGATTATTTTTTGATTTCCACAGAATTAAGGTCCAAGATTCAAAACTGCTTTTATGATAACATCGTGATCTCTGATCATGCACCCTGTTGTCTAATATATGTAGATAAAAAATTGACAAAGGAATCAGGTAGATGGCAATTTCAGCATAAATGGCTTCAGGATGAGGAATTTGTCAAGTATATAGAAAAACAGATAGACGAGTTCTTTGACATCAATACTACACAAACATCAGCATGTGTAAAGTGGGAGGCTTTCAAAGCTTTTATTAGGGGACATATTATTAGTTATACAGGATCAAAATCTAAGAAGACTCGAGAGGAGAGAGCTAAATTGGAACATAAAATAAAAAGTCTTCAGGAAAAAGTGTATGCAGGAAGTGACCCAAGGTTGGAGAATGAATTACTGATTTTGAGAGCTGAATACGACAAAAAATCAGCGAATAGAGCTGCCTCGAGTCTTCTAAGATTGAAACAATCTTTTTATGAACAAGGTGAAAAATCAGGAAAATTATTAGCATGGCAGATTAAACAATTGGAAATTAAAACACCAATTACCAGTATTATAAGTAACGGACAGGTAGTTATAGATCCTTTAGAAATTAATAGAGCCTTTAGAGATTACTATGAAAAATTATATGATACCAAAAATGAACCTGATTTAACAAAACTAAATGGGTTTTTGAACGAACTATCTATACCGTGTATTCCAAATGAAAACAGGGAGATATTGGAGTCTAAAATTAGTCAAGAAGAAGTTGGGCTAGCCATTGATAATATGAAATCAGGAAAAAGTGCAGGACCAGATGGTCTTCCAGTTGACCTTTATAAAAAATTTAAGAATAAATTAATAAAACCTTTTTTGGAAATGGTTTTAGAAGCATTTCAAAATAATAATTTACCATCATACATAAATAATGCCTTAATTATACTGCTGCCAAAACCAGGTAAGCCCTCTAATAAATGTGAAAATATGAGACCAATAAGCCTATTAAACGCCGACCTTAAGATAATCTGTAAAATTTTAGCAAGACAAATACAAGAAATTTTACCAAATATTATTAATCGAGATCAGAATGGCTTTATAAAGGGTAGACAAGGCTTCCATAATGTAAGAAGACTATTTAATATTATTTATTTTAATAAAGAAGCACCGGATACAGCTCTCCTATCATTGGACGCCGAAAAGGCCTTTGATAGAGTTGAATGGCCCTTTCTTTTTGAAGTCCTACAAAGGTTTGGACTTGGAAATAATTTCATAAAATGGGTTCAAATAATATACAATAATGCTACAGCAGAAATCCTAACAAATAACAATATTTCAAAACCAATAAAAATCAATAGAGGATGTCGACAAGGCTGTCCACTTTCACCTTTACTGTTTACTATGGCAATTGAACCTTTAGCGATAGCGATACGTTTACATTCACAAATATATGGAATTAAAGTTGGACCAACAGAACATAAAATCTCCCTGTACGCCGATGATATAATTTTGTTTATGTCGAATCTAAAAAAATCAATTCCAACCTTGTTGAATTTAATAAAGAATTTTGGGGAAATATCAGGATATAAAATAAATAAAACTAAATCTTCAATATTAATGCTAAATGAGACCCAGAGAAATTACCCAGCCCCTGAGGTAAATCAATTCAATGTTGTAAATCAGTTTAAATATTTAGGAATCCAAATTATGCCTAAGCTAGAATCAGTCGCCAGTGTCAACTATGAAGCCTTAATGTCAGATATCAATGAGTTAACTCAGAGATGGATGTCACTACCAATGTCGATGATCGGGAGAATCAATATACTTAAAAGTAATATTTTACCTAAAATACTTTATTTATTTCAATACATTCCCTTATCACCACCTTTAGATCTATTCTCAAGAATAAAAAAAAAGTTAGTGGAATTTATATGGAACAACAGGAGGGCTAGATTACGTTTGTCTTTATTATATTTACCATTTGATCGTGGAGGTCTGAAATGTCCAAATTTTATGTTGTATTATTGGTCGGCACAACTGAGGTCTATGACATATTATTTTTCATCAAATGATCTCCCTCACTGGACTGAAATGGAATCATACAATTTACCTTTACCTCTTCCCATATTCATATACTCAGATTCTCTGATTTAATCAGGCTCCTTTTTATTTAAAAGATCTGATACTACCGTATCATCCTAACAGAGCACTACGCTCCCAAAATGCAGGTTTACTTGTAATACCTAGAATCTCCAAAAGTACAATGGGAGGCAGAGCCTTCAGTTATCAAGCTCCTCTCCTGTGGAATCAGCTGCCAATCTGGATTCGGGAGTCAGACTCGATCTCTGTTTTTAAGAATAGGGCTAAAACCTACCTTTTTGATATAGCCTACAATTAGGGAGGGATCATGTGTTTTCTGAACCCTCCCTTAGTTATGCTGCTAATAGGTTTAGTCAGCCGGGGGACCTCCAGTAATGCACTGGGCCTCACTCCTTTCCTCACTCTCTATGAAATATTTTTTTTTTTTGCTGGTCATTAACATTTGTTTGTTCTCTCCCATAGATTGAGTCCCCATCGTGCTGTTTGCTCTCTACATGTCTGTTCTTTTCTTCTTCTCTATCCCCTCACCCCCCAGCCAGTCGCAGCAGATGACTGCCCCTCCCTGAGCCTGGTTCTGCTGGAGGTTTCTTCCTGTTAAAAGGGAGTTTTTCCTCTCCACCGTCGCCAAGTGCTTGCTCACAGGGGATCGCCTGATTGCTGGGGTCTTTCTGCAACTGTGGGGGTCCTCCCTACAGTTGATAGTGCTATGAGATGACTGTTGTTGTGAAATGGCGCTATATAAATAAAGTTGAATTGAATTGAATTGAATTGAATTGAACCTTTACCTCTTCCCATATTCATATACTCAGATTCGGCAAAAAAATTACAAAAACAAGTTAAAAATCCATTTGTAAAGCATATGATCAAAATATGGTGTGAAGCTAAAAACTATTTAAAAGAACCACAGTTATTGTCACAATTTAGTCCAATATGGGGTAATCAATATTTTAAACCAGGGAGAGCGGACGCTGTATTTAAAGTATGGAATTTAAAAGGGATACAAAAGATTCAGGATTTATATTTGCCATGTGCAGACAACATAATGTCTTTTGAAGAGCTGAGGATCAAATTTAATCTCAATAGAACACATTTTTTTAAATATCTTCAACTTAGAAACTTTATTCGATCAAATCAAAATAAAGCTCTCACTCGACCTATTTATTCATCCTTGGAAAAAATGATGATGAAAGATAGTAAAAGAAAGGGTATTATTTCAGAGTTTTATAACTCATTGACACTATCTTCAAGTGAAAATTCACTGAAAAGATTAAACTACTGGAAAGAAGATCTGCAAATTGAAATTTCAGAGGAACAATGGGAATTGGCTTGTACAGAAGCTCAAACCAAATCAATAAATGCACGCCTTAAATTGATACATTTCAAATGGTTAATGCGGATGTATGTTACACCGGAGGAGTTAAATAGATATAACAAAAATATACCAGATACATGCACAAAATGCATGGAAAGTAAAGGAACCCTATTTCATTGTTTATGGGAATGTAGATTAATAAGAATGTTTTGGGAAGAGGTGAGGGTAACAATTGAAAAAATAATCTCAAAACAAATCATATTGAATCCTAAACTGTTTTTGTTGGGTCTGTACCCAGAAAAGCATAATTTTAATAAAAGTGAAAGAACATTCATAGACCTCAGTTTGCTTAATGCCAAAAAATGTATTGCACTATTATGGAAAAAGACTCATAGACCAGATGTGACTCAGTGGTTAAGACAGATGTTAACAAACCTTCCATTAGAAAGAATAACATATATACTGAAATCAAAGGAAATTGTGTTTGAGAATATATGGAGACCTTTTATTGACTATGTAAAAAATTTAAACATAACTCTTGAAGAAGAAGGTGAATAATGTGTGTGGACCTTGTAAATTCCAAACTGGTGAACATAATATGTATACTTATGTATTGGATTGTCTAGACTAAACAGAGGAGCATTGTTAAAGACTTGATTTTGTTGGTGGTTGTTGGTGTTTTTAGTGCATTTTTTTCTTTTTTTGTAGTACTTTAGTGTTAGTGTTTGATTGTTTGTATCATGTTTGTTAAAAAAAAAAAAAAAGGTTCAATAAAGATATTGTGGAAAAAAAAAAAAATCAAAGAAAGTCAGCAACACGAAAAGCTCCCATTGTGGTGACCCACCACAATCTACAGGGACATTCATCCTCACACTCAGAAGGTCCGGAAGAAGCAGAAGACCATTCACATACGGACACAGAGCCCCTGGGGGGGACAACCAGAATAATGGACTATTGTTTATACATCCCCAGATTAAGGAGAAGACGTCCGGGCACCAGTTGGTCAGGCTAATCATATGTATTGACTGATATGTATATCAATATGCTAATGTGCCATGCATTCTCTCTGTTTGTATAACATATAAAAGTGCTCACGATACAGCACAACACAACACAGCACAGTAGACCACTGCAGCGCACAGCGCTACAAGATGCGTCTCATTATGGTGGAGGAAATAAAACTCTGCAACCTTCCAGCTTGTCATATCTCACCTGAACTTATTCCTCCACACTGGTGACCCTAGACATGTCATGGAGCGTCCCTCCCCTGATCTTTCCCCTCCACACTGGTGACCTGATGAGAGAGAATGACCGTCTGCTCCCTCTCACCACGCTGTGGACACAGAGGACCACAGAACGCCTGCAACCTCTTCATCCTCACCGGAGCGTGCGATCTGGAGCGCAGCGCTGGGACCGACACGCACCATGAACGGCGACACGAGCGAGCCGAAGGAAGCAGCCTGAACAGGGAAGGACATTGGTGCCAACTGCGTTGATTTCCGCCAAGCTCCCCGAATCTGATTCAACTCACAGCAGCCGACCTCCGGCACACAGAAGCCCCGCACGCACACCGCAGGATTACGAGGACAGCGCAACTGCCAGCTAAGTGGTCACTGCGCCAAGTGCGTGCCACGCACTGAGACAAACCGGCTCCACAGTCTGATACATCGTCCTCCGCCGCTGCACATGCCCGAGAAACACGGCCGATCGCCACCCTCGGAACCTTCAGGGCTGCTCACACACCTGAAGCAGACGTGCAGCCCGCACACAGGACATTATATAGGTTTCTCAGCCATGGCGCACACCAGGAGTTTAGACGATTGCTGTCCCCGGTGACTTTAGGGCTGCTTCCACACCTAAAAGCCAAACCGCCAAGTCCCTCACACAGCTGCAGTTGTTCCACAGCCACTACGCATCCTCGGGGAATTTGGCCGTTCGCTTTCCCCACATCCTCACTGGACCGAGCCGCGAGAGGAGTCAGAGACTTCATTTTTTTTTTTTTTTCACAGCCGCTGTGGATCACCACCAGTTTACCGGGAAAGTCCCTCACCATCGCGGATCCACACGCAATTTTTGTGCGGCCCAGACACCTTTGACGTCCCGGGCCGGCACTCACTTACTCCCACCCCCCTCCCCCTCCTCCTCCATAGTGCTCTTCCCGCACCTCACTCCCTAAAGCCGGCCAATCGCCGTCTTGTTCCATTACGCATGAAGCACACCGGCCCATGCTCCCACGATCCACTGCTGTTCAACGTGCTGGAACCCGGAGCGGAGCACACTGTTTTTTTTCACCCATCCCCCCCACGGACTGACATGCCCTCCGAAAGTTCTACCGGAGCTGGAGCCCAAACGACGGGGGGTGGGGGTGGGGGGGTCACAGCCCCTTCTGAGTGTTCTGGGGGGGAGCCCTGTGGTGACCCACCACAATCTACAGGGACATTCATCCTCACACTCAGAAGGTCCGGAAGAAGCAGAGGACCATTCACATACGGACAGAGAGCCCCTGGGTGGACAACCAGAACAATGGACTATTGTTTATACATCCCCAGATTAAGGAGAAGATGTCCGGGCGCCAGTTGGTCAGGCTAATCATATGTATTGACTGATATGTATATCAATATGCTAATGTGCCATGCATTCTCTGTTTGTATAACATATAAAAGAGCTCACGATACAGCACAGCACAGTAGACCACTGTAGCGCACAGCGCTACAAGTGCGTCTCATTTTGATGGAGGAAATAAAACTCTGCAACCTTCCAGCTCATCATACCTCGCCTGAATCAATTCCTCCACACCATTAAAAAAAACACTGCTCCAGATTAGCAAGAGAAATTTGGAACAGCAGAGATGATGTGGGGAAATTATTTGATTTTGCCCTGTGTGTTTTTACACTTTATTGAGAGATGACAGAGAGCCGTGGCTGAAGGTGCAGCCAAAGCGCACAGCGCACAAGACAGCTGCTTTGGAGAGGGGACGTCTTTCTGCACTTCTGAATATTTTTTAAATCCCAACTTGCCTTGGTGAAAATGCCTTGAGCACACGACCATGTGCACAGGAATATTGTTCGAGCTGATGTCTTTCCTTCTGACCGCTGCAATCCATTCTATCTCACGCCTCTTTGTTAGCTCGGAGACCCATTCGCTCCACTTTTCTTCCAAGTTGGGAAGTTTTAAAAAATTGTACACCATTATCAATCTTTTTCCATGCCAATCGTGAGAGCAGTTGCTTTTGATAACACAGCAAAACTTCCCCATTTTAACGTTCCGTGGTTTTCCGAGGAATAATGTGATTGAAAGGACCACATTGGAAATAAGTGTTTTCACTTTCTTGTGTCATCCTGGATTTTGTATGACATTTTATATGTACACTACCGTTCAAAAGTTTGGGGTCACTTAGAAATTTCCTTATTTTTAAAAGAAAAGCACTTTTTTCAATGACGATAACTTTAAACTAATCAGAAATACACTCTATACATTGCTAATGTGGTAACTGACTATTCTAGCTGCAAATGTCTGGTTTTTGGTGCAATATCTACATAGGTGTATAGAGGCCCATTTCCAGCAACTATCACTCCAGTGTTCTAATGGTACAATTTGTTTGCTCATTGCATCAGAAGGCTAATGGATGATTAGAAAACCCTTGTGCAATCATGTTAGGTCTGCAATGCTGTAATTGCTGCAAATGGAGGATTCTTTGACGAAAGCAAAGTTTGAAGGAAAAAATTATTATTTCAAATACAAATCATTATTTCTAACCTTGTCAATGTCTTGACTATATTTTCTATTCATCTTACAACTCATGGTGGTAAATAAAAGTGTGACTTTTCATGGAAAACACAAAAATTGTCTGGGTGACCCCAAACTTTTAAACGGTAGTGTATATTTACATTTCCTGCTGTTGAGTCTAAAATGCCTTAACCTTGGGTTCTTTTGGTACGAAGGCCAGATAACCAGATAGAGAAGTGAAGTATAGTTTCACTTATTTTACTGAAGCTGAGAACTAGTACAAGGTACAGCGCCGGAACCCTACTCTCAAGACGTATCAAGAGAGAGCGCTACTTCAACAGTGGGTCCTATGCTTTTTATAGATCTCTGCCTCTCCCTCACGCAGGAGGAAGGGCTCCCCTTACGTGCATCAGTGTCCTTCTAGTATGTGCCAACTCAGCTGAGGGCCGAGCTGATTCTATCTGGTTTCAGCGAGTGAATCCTTGTGTGTAATCTAAAGGCGGCAGTGTGGCGTGCGAAGCAAGCAGGATGAAGGATGAAACCATAGGCAGGCTGCAGACAGAACACCCAGATGCTCTTCTCCTCATCTCAGGAGATTTTAACCATATTTCACTGTCTCCCATTCTACCCACATTTACCCAGTATGTCACATGCCACAATAGAGACAATAAAACACTGGATTTATTCTATGCAAACACTAAGGAGGCGTACACCTCATCACAACTCCCCCCACTCGGGAGATCGGATCACAACTTGGTTCATCTCCACCGTGGGCTGCACGGTGGCGCAGTGGTTTAGCACTGTGACAGCACAGTTTTACCCTCGGCCGGGGGATCGCGGGGATCATGAGATCGTGGGTTCGATCCCAGCCCCCGACCAACAGTGAGCTGTGTGGAGTTTGCATGTTCTCCCCGTGTTGCGCGGGTTTACTCCGGGATTTCTCCGGTTTCCTCCCGCACACCAAAAACATGTAGGTTTAGGGCGCTCGCGCACGCAGCGACCAGCAGCCAGTGGCTTGTCACCAGACTGCAAACCAAGTCTACCTACGGGTACAAATAAGTAACAAAAAAAAAAAAAAAAAAAAAAAAAAAAAAAAAAAAATCTCCTGCCGGTGTACAAACCCCTAGTGCACAGACAAGCTCCGGTCATGCGCACAGTGAAGTTATGGTCTGAGGAGGCAACGGACGCTCTAAAGGACTGTTTTGAAACCACTGCCTGGGAGCAGCTCTGCGATCCACATGGTGAGGACATCGATGGCCTCACTCACACCATCACGGACTACATCAGCTTCTGTGTGGACAACACCGTACCCACCAAGACCATACGGTGTTGCTCGAACAACAAACCCTGGCTCAGCCCTGAGATAAAAACACTTCTGAGAGAGAAGAAGAGGCTCTTCAGGTCGGGGAACAGGGAGATGCTGAAGTCCGTACAGAGGGAGCTGAGGAGGAATATCAGAGAAGGCAAGGACAGCTTCAGGAAGAAGATGGAGGACAAGCTGCTGCGCGCAGGGGTGGACCAGCACCTGTCATCATGGATCCTGGACTACCTCACGAACCGGCCTCAGTTTGTGAGAACCCGGGACTGTGTTTCCGACACGATCATCAGTAGCACGGGGGCCCCCCAGGGAACGGTGCTGGCTCCCTTCCTGTTCACTCTTTATACTGCGGACTTCTCACACAACACAACACATTGCCATCTACAGAAGTTCTCTGATGACTCTGCGATCGTTGGTCTCATCTCCAACGGAGATGAAGCTGAGTACAGAGGGCTTATCCAGGACTTTGTGGACTGGTGCCATCGGAACTGCCTCCAGATCAATGCGAGGAAAACTAAGGAGCTGGTGGTGGACTGCCGCAGGCATGGGCAGCCCCTCACAGCACCAGTAAATATACAGGGAACAGACATCGAGATGGTGACATCCTATAAGTACCTGGGTATTCATCTGAACAATAAACTAAACTGGTCACACAATACCGACGCACTCTACAAGAAGGAACAGCGAAGGCTGTTCCTACTGAGGAGACTCAGGTCTTTTGGTGTACAAGGGGCGCTGCTGAAGTCATTCTATGACACGGCGGTGGCATCAGCCATCACTTTTGGAGTGGTCTGCTGGGGCAGTGGCATTACTGCAGCCGATAGGAAGAGACTGAACAAACTGATTAAGAAAGCTAGCTCTGTCCTGGGGCAGCGCCTTGATCCGATGGAGGAGATAGGAGAGAGAAGGACGGTGGCTAAACTGTCATCTCTGCTGGAGTCCGAGTTCCACCCTATGCAGGACATACTGAATGCACTGAGGAGCTCATTTAGCAGCAGACTACATCATCCCAGGTGCACAACCGAGAGGTTTCGTAGGTCCTTCCTACCAACGGCTGTCAGACTGTACAACCTAAGCAGGGCTGCTCGCAGAGATAGCAAAAAGACGTAACAAACTAATAGTTTTTTTGAATGCAAAAGATGCAATAGACTTACACAATGGTCCTCTCCGGCATACAACTAGGAACATACCGGTCGCTATGGAGGGTGAGAATATGTATGGGCACATAATCATACCATGTAGGATAACTAAATGGACGGTTATGCTGTTTCATCCCACCTAGCAACAATGCTCTGCACTGTGTGTGTTTATATATTTACATATTTATTCCATCTAGCTACAATGCTCAGCACTGGGTGTGTTTATATTTATATATCTATATATTTATTCCATCTAGCTACAATGCTCAGCACTGGGTGTGTTTATATTTATATATCTATATATTTATTCCATCTAGCTACAATGCTCCGCACTGTGTTTTTATATATCTACATATTATTCCATCTAGCTACATTGCTCCGCACTGTGTGTGTTTATATACTTGCATATTTATTCCACCTAGCTGCAATGCTCCGTACTGTGGGTGTTTATCCATCCATCCATCCATCTTCTACCGCTTTTCCGGAGGTCCGGGTCGCGGAGGCAGCAGTTCAAGCAGAGAAGCCCAGACTTCCCTCTCCCCAGCCACCTGCTCCAGCTCTTCAGAGGGGATACCAAGGCGTTCCCAGACTAGCTGGGAGACATAGTCTCTCCACCGAGTCCTGGGTCTGCCCCGGGGTCTCCTCCCAGTGGGACGTGCCTGAAACACCTCAAGTGGGAGGCGTCCAGGAGGCATCCTAATCAGATGCCCATACCACCTCAACTGACTCCTTTCAATGTGGAGGAGCAGCGGTTCTACTCTGAGCCTCTCCCGGATGACTGAGCTCCTCACCCTATCTCTGAGGGTGAGTCCAGCAATCCTACGGAGAAAGCTCATTTCAGCCGCTTGTATCCGCGATCTCGTTCTTTCGGTCATTACCCAAAGCTCGTGACCATAGGTGAGAGTAGGAACGTAGATTGACTGGTAAATCGAGAGCTTTGCCTTAGAACTAAGCTCCCTCTTCACCACAACAGACCGGTACAACGTCCGCATCACTGCAGATGCTGCTCCAATCCGTCTGTCGATCTCTCGCTCCATTTTCCCCTCACTCGTGAACAAGACCCCAAGATACTTAAACTCCTCCACTTGGGGCAGGAGCCTGTCCCCAACCCGGAGAGGACAATCCACCTTTTTCCGGCTGAGGACCATGGACTCGGACTTGGAGGTGCTGATTCTCATCCCAGCCGCTTCACACTCAGCGGCAAACCATCCCAGCAAGAGCTGTAGGTCATTGCTGGATGAAGCCAACAGGACAACATCATCTGCAAACAACAGAGATGAGATCCTGTGGTCACCAAGCATGACACCCTCCATTCCCTGGCTGCGCCTAGAAATCCTGTCCATAAAAATTATGAACAGGACCGGTGACAAAGGGCAGCCCTGGCGGAGTCCAACTCTCACTGGGAATGATTCCGACCGAGTGTTGGCAATACGAACTAAACTCTCACAATGGTCGTACAGAGACCGAATAGCTCGTAACAACAAGCCCGATACCCCATACTCCCGAAGCACCCCCCACAAAAATCCACGAGGGACGCGGTCAAATGCCTTCTCCAAGTCCACAAAACACATGTAAACTGGTTGGGCAAACTCCCACGAACCCTCAAGAATTCTCGAGAGGGTAAAGAGCTGGTCCGATGTGCCACGGCCAGGACGAAAACCACATTGCTCCTCCTGAATCCGAGGTTCGACCAACGGCCGGACTCTCCTCTCCAGTACCTTGGCATAGACCTTCCCAGGGAGGCTGAGGAGTGTGATCCCTCTAAAGTTGGAGCACACCCTCCGGTCCCCTTTTTTGAAGAGAGGAACCACCACCCCGGTTTGCCATGCCAAAGGCACTGCCCCCGACCTCCACGCAATGTTGCAGAGGCGTGTCAACCATGACAACCCAACAACATCCAGGGCCTTGAGGTACTCGAGGCGAATCTCGTCCACCCCTGGGGCCCGGCCACCAAGGAGATTTTTAACCACCTTGGCGACCTCAGCCCCTGTGATAGGCGAGTCATCCCCCTTGTCCCCAAACCCTGCTTCCTCTGTGGAAGGCGTATCAGTGGGATTGAGGAGATCCTCGAAGTATTCCTTCCACCGCCCGACGATATCCCCAGTTGAAGTCAACAGTGTCCCATCCGCACCATACACAGTGTGGACGGGGAGCTGCTTTCCCCTCCTGAGCCGCCGAACAGTTTGCCAGAATCTCTTTGAAGCCGACCGAAAGTCTTGTTCCATGGCCTCACCGAACTCCTCCCATACCCGGGTTTTTGCTTCAGCAACCACCCGAGCTGCACTCCGCTTGGCCTGCCGGTACACCTCAGCTGCTTCGGGAGTCCCACAAGCCAACCAAGCTTGATAGGACTCCTTCTTCAGCTTAATGGCCCCCCTCACCACTGGTGTCCACCACTTGGTTCGGGGGTTGCCACCACGAGATGCACCGACCACCTTGCGGCCGCAGCTCTGGGCCGCCGCTTCAACAACAGAGGTGGAGAACATGGCCCATTCAGACTCCATGTCTCCAGACTCCCTCGGAATGTGGTTGAAGTTCTTCCGGAGGTGGGAGTTGAAGACCTCCCGGACAGGGGCCTCAGCCAGACGCTCCCAGCACACCCTCACTATACGTTTGGGTCTACCAGGTCTGAATGGCTTCCTCCCCTGCCATCGGATCCAACTCACCACCAGGTGGTGATCAGTTGACAGCTCTGCACCTCTCTTTACTCGGGTGTCCAAGACATACGGTCGCAGGTCTGATGATACGATAACAAAATCGATCATCGACCTGCGGCCTAGGGTGTCCTGGTGCCAGGTGCACATATGGACACCCTTATGCTTGAACATGGTGTTCATTATGGACAGACTGTGGTTAGCACAGAAGTCCAATAACTGAACACCACTCGGGTTTAGATCGGGCAGGCCGTTCCTCCCAATCACCCCCCTCCAGGTTTCACTGTCGTTGCCCACGTGCGCATTGAAGTCCCCCAGTAGGACAATGGAGTCTCCAGGAGGAGCACCCTCCAGCACCCCAGTCACAGACTCCAAAAAGGGTGGGTACTCTGAAACATCATTTGGTGCATAGGCACAAATGATGGTCAGGACCCGTTTCCCAACCCGAAGGCGCAGGGAAGCAACCCTTTCGTCCACCGGGGAAAACTCCAATATAGAGGCAGCAAGGTGGGGCGATACAAGAATACCTACCCCTGCTCGTCGCCTCTCGCCCGGGGCAACTCCAGAAAAGGCCAAGCTCCAGCCCCTCTCCAGGAGACTGGTTCCGGAACCGGAGCTGTGTGTTGAGGTGAGGCCGACTATATCTAGCCGGTATCGCTCAATCTCGTACACCAGCTCAGGCTCCTTCCCCACCAGAGAGGTGACATTCCACGTACCAAAAGCCAGTTTAGAAAGCTTGGGATCAGTCCGCCAAGGTCTCCGCCTTTGACTGCCACCTAATCCACATAGCACCGGACTTCCATGATCCCTCCTGCAGGTGGTGAACCTACTGGAGGGCGGACCCATGTAACTCCTTCGGGCTGAGCCCGGCCGGGTCCCATGGGTGGAAACCCGGCCACCAGACGCTAGCCTTCGAGCCCCTCCCCCAGGCCTGGCTCCAGGGTGGGGCCCCGGTAACCCCATACCGGGCGGGGTACACTGAATCCTTTATATACAATTCATGAGAGTCTGTTGGATCGTTCTTAGTCTGGCCCTTCACCCAGGACCAGTTTGTCTTGGGAGACCCTATCAGAGGCAAATTGCCCCGGACAACATAGCTCCTGGGATCACTGGGGCACGCAAACCCCCCCACCACGATAAGGTGACGATCCATGAGGGGCACCACGAGATGCAATGCTCCGTAGATGCAATGCTCCGTACTGTGGGTGTTTATATATTTACATATTTATTCCATCTAGCTACAATGCTCTGCACTGTGTGTTCATATATTCATATATTTATTCCATCCAGCTACAATGCTCTGCACTGTGTGTCTGTGTGTGTGTGTGTATATATATATTTTATAGTAATATGTACATATGTATATTAGCTGCTCTTGCTTGCTTGTTTTTTTTTCTTGCCTTCTGATTGTTGCTCTGAGTGTTGCTATCCCTGTGCTGTTGCAATCCTGGAATTTCCCCGTTGTGGGACTAATAAAGGCTTATCTTATCTTATCTCTTATCTTATCTTAAGCTGCAACAGAGCGACATCAGTGGAGTCTGGAGAAACCTTAAAACCATCTCTGGGCTCCAGAATACCTCCTCCCAGGCCATGGGGGGCAGGGAGTGGGCGAACAATCTGAACCTGTTTTTTTTTTTTTAATAGGTTTGACCAACCGCCCTCCCCCCCGACTGCACAACAACCACTGCTGCCTCTAAAGACATCGAGTCCTGCTGCCCACACCCTACTCCACCAACACCCCCCCACTCCCAACACACAGCCCCCCAACATGACCCTCACTAAGACCCAGGTGAGGAAGGAGCTGAGAAAGATCAAGGCGAGGAAGGCGTCGGGACCGGACGGCATCAGCGCAAAGTTCCTCAAGTCCTGTGCAGATCAGCTGTGTGGGATTGTGGAGTACATCTTCAACCTGAGCCTGAAGCTGGGGAGGGTTCCACAGTTGTGGAAAACATCTTGTGTGGTACCTGTACCAAAGACCTCCCGCCCCAAAGACCTGAACAGCTACAGACCAGTGGCCCTGACGTCCCACATGATGAAGACCCTGGAGAGACTGCTCCTTGCTCACCTCCGCCCCCTGGTGGGACCAGCGATGGATCCACTCCAGTTCGCCTACCAGCATGGCATTGGGGTGGAGGATGCAGTGATCTTCCTCCTTCACCGTTCTCTGTCCCACCTGGAAAAGCCCGGGAATGCGGTGAGGATCATGTTCTTTGACTTCTCCAGTGCTTTCAACACCATCCAACCGATGATCCTGAAGGACAAGCTGCTGTGTGCAGGGGTGGACCAGCACCTGTCATCATGGATCCTGGACTACCTCACTAACTGGCCACAGTTTGTGAGAACCCGGGACTGTGTGTCCGACACGATCATCGGTAGCACGGGGGCCCCCCAGGGAACGGTTTTAGCTCCCTTCCTGTTTACCCTTTATACTGCGGACTTCTCACACAACACAACACACTGCCATCTACAGAAGTTCTCTGAAGACTCTGCAATCGTCGGCCTCATCTCCAACGGAGATGAAGCTGAGTACAGAGGACTTATCCAGGACTTCGTGGACTGGTGCCATAGGAACTGCCTCCAGATCAGCGCGAGGAAAACTAAGGAGCTGGTGGTGGACTGCCACAGGCAAGGACAGCCCCTCACAGCACCAGTAAACATACAGGGAACAGACATTGAGATGGTGACATCCTACAAGTACCTGGGTGTTCATCTGAACAATAAACTAGACTGGTCACACAATACCGACGCACTCTACAAGAAGGGGCAGCGCAGGCTGTTCCTACTGAGACTCAGGTCTTTTGGTGTACAAGGGGCGCTGCTGAAGACATTCAACGACACGGTGGTGGCATCTGCCATCACTTTTGGAGTGGTCTGCTGGGGCAGTGGCATTACAGCAGCCGATAGGAAGAGACTGAACAAACTGATCAAGAAAGCTAGCTCTGTCCTGGGGCAGCGCCCTGACCCAGTGGAGGAGATAGGAGAGAGAAGGATGGTGGCTAAACTGTCATCTCTGCTGGAGTCCGAGTCCCACCCTATGCAGGACATACTGAACGCACTGAGGAGCTCATTTAGCAGCAGACTACATCATCCTAGGTGCGCAACCGAGAGGTTTCGTAGGTCCTTCCTACCTACGGCAGTCAGACTGTATAACCTAAGCAGGGCTGCTCGCAGAGATCGCAAAAAAACGTGACGACCTAATAGTACTGAATGCAAAAGACACAATAGACTTACACAATGGTTCCCTCCAGTATATACAACTAGGACAGTATCGGTCGCTACGGAGGGTGACAATATGTATGGGTACATATTCATACTATGTAGGATAACTAAGTAGACGGTTATGCTGTTTATTCCATCTTGCTACAATGCGCCGCACTTTGTATATACTGTATATTTATATATTGATGTGTATGTATGTATGTATATCCCCTGCTCTTATTTATATCTTCCGTATCTTCTTAACTATTGCTCTGAGTGTTGCTATCCCTGTGCTGTTGCAATCCTGGAATTTCGCCATTGTGGGACTAATAAAGGCTTATCTTATCTTATCTTATCTTATCGTTACAGAATAACTGACATTCCCAAAGCAAGCGGGATGAAGGTTGGAGAAACATAATTGCAGACTAACCAACATTCTCAGACAGACAAGGGCATCATAGAAATTTACCAACACTGTGTTTGAATAACACATTCAGTGTCATTTTAATAAGGCTGCATGTCCACAGGGAAAGTAAAAATGCTCTCAACCTGTTTTCCTGAGCACTTTTCATGCGCTTATTAAAAAAAGCATTCTGCCCGGTATCCTGGCAATCGCTTGACCTGTCACTCAAAGCGTGCTGGGGATTTCATAGATTTTGCTCTGAAATGCTCCACTTACTGGAATAAATCACATCAAACTGGTAAGAAAATGCACATCCCTCCAAGCTTTGGCTGTTAAATATTGATCATGGTGTACTTTTAGGCTGAATGTGATCCACTGGTGAGAGAGGTCTGCAGCTGATGAGTGCTGCAGCGCTCCGAAAGTTGAACTTTTTTAAGCTTTCACCACCATGAGCACAGTGCTGACTGCTGAGAGCATTTTTGCGCCGAGGGCACTGAGCGACTACATAGAAAATGAACCGAAAATAGTCACCCACAGCAGAAAAAAACACATTTGGTGGACACACAACCTAACCGCATTTGTTGCTCACTACTAAGCACAGACAAGCAGAACACTTTTCCCACAATTCCTTGATGACATCATGCGCCCATTCTCTATTAGGGGTGAACAATATTGCCTAAAAATGATATCACGATATTTCTGTGAATTTTTACGATATTTTCCGCGATTGTCATGTTTGCCTCTACGGGGCAGAGACAAACCCACGCGCTGAATGGTGTTTGTACATTTATTAAACAAAAAGAACAAAGCAGTCCAAAACTAGTGTTAATGAGACAAAAATATCACAAGTAACAACTTACACGAAGAGCCTCAGAGCAGGGAGTGCTCAGAGGCTGGAAGGCAAGGAGAGATCAATGAAGCTGAACCAATGTAGCCGCAATGACAGTGAAATGGCTGAACTTAAATACATATGAGATAATTGATATGAGTGATCACCGGTGTGGGTCTACGTGAGCAGGCAGAGGGGAAACATAAATAGTAATTGGGATCAGCTGGCTGAATGAGGGAGGAGCAGTTGACTGACAGCTTGGCAGGCGACGCCCACACCAAGCTGCCAGCCCACAGACTAAATACAAAAGATAAACATAATTACACTGCAGACTAGAAAGTAATACCAATGAAACGAGACATGGCGAAATAGACTGAAACATAAACAAAGAAAATAGAAGGCAGAATAACAATTCAAAAGGGATAACAAAATACAACAAATGATTATGCAATACAGAGAAGGAGGCACGAGACCGGGTCCAGCAGAGCCTCCAGAACCCAGGCTCGTGACAGCAATATTGAAGAATACAAGGGTTTTTTTTTTTTATTCCTGCGAAAATGACAGTTTCACAGGCCATCATTACATACCTATAACATATTTATAAAAAAAAGAAAAAAAACCTCTTATTTCTCCCATTTATAAACAGCAGCTCAGATTTAGTTTAAAATATTTTTTGTTCTGTATCAAATATTTCAAGAAAATAATATAAATCATTACAGCTTAAGTGCACAGAGATGTTGGGTTTTATGCTGATTCAGTTTATCTGCATTGTAACTCTGATTGCACAGACCTCTGCTGGGGCTTTTTGTCTCTCGTCATACTGAGCGGACATTTCCCTCCCCCCCTCTTTGGGTAGTTGAATAAAATAAAGATGAAGCTGCCAAAATGGAATGAAAATACAGACTTCGAGCAGAACATTGTCCGACGTTAACACCGTTCCAGCAGTGTTGTTGACGTACGGAAAAAATGCAGGCAGATTATTCACATTGCTGCACTATTTTTTGTTTTTTTTGTTTTTTTTAACATGGCAGCAGTCTAAAAGAGAAAGTGAAACTGAAATATTTCCACTCAACTGGATGCAAATGGAACAGCACCTTCCTTCGCCATGTTTGTTTTGCCGTCACACATAACTTCTGCTGGCAGCGTTGTGACATTGTCACACAGCAGACCCCAAATATCGCGATATTCGTTTTTACACCCGTATCAAAATTTATACTGGTATTATCATGAATGATATGATATGGCACATCCTAAAAATAAATCACCCTTTATTGTCATTCAACTGAACAACCAATCATGTACAGTAGAACGAGATTGTGCTTTACCTATCTACTGTGTTAATCACACACACCAAGTGTAGAATCAGAGGGCCGCTGCCATGCAAGGCGCCTCCACAAATTTCCCTCTTCCATTCCATTATTGCTGAGCACCAAGCTGGACGGCAGGAAGTTCCACTTTTATATGGTCTTCGGCATGACCCGGATTTGAACCCCTGCCTCCCGAGTGTGGGGCGGATGCTCTACCAACTGAGCCACCACTCCGGTACTCCCTACTTAGTATTATTATTATCCTGGTTGGTTTTGCATTATTTATCCCTGTCGTGTCATTAGTTCTGATCTTCATTATGTGTGATCATTATCCCTGTCTCAGTATTGTCATTATGTTTATTATTATTGGGGCGGCACGGTGGCGGAGTGGTTAGCACTGTGGCAGCACAGCAACTCACCCTTGGCCTGGGGATCCTGGGTTCGATCCCAGCCCCCGACCAACAGTGATCTGTGTGGAGTTTGCATGTTCTCCCCATGTCTGCGTGGGTTTACTCCAGGATTTTTCCAGTTTCCTCCCACATGCCAAAAACATGCAAGTTAGGTTAATTGGCATCAAACTGGGGATTCTAAATTGTCCTCAGGTATGATTGTGAGAGTGAATGGTTGTCTGTCTCTCTGTGTTGGCCCTGCGATGGACTGGCGATCTGTCCAGGGTGTACCCTGCCTCTCGCCCAAAGATGCTGGGATAGGCTCCAGCCCCCCCGCGACCCGAAAAGGATTAAGCGGAAGAAGATGAATGAATGAGTGAATGAATTATCTTGGTTCTTGTAGCAATTTTGTCTGTTGTTGTCATCATGGCTCTGTTGTAAGTATTGTCTGAGTTATGTCTCCCCTGGTCCTGTATTCATGTCTTGTGTTTACCTTTTGTCTCTGTCCTTCATAGTTTCAGTACCTGTTGGTATGCCCTGCTGTCTGATTGCCCCTGATTGTTACCACCTATCCCGTGTTGTCTTGATTACTCCCCTGTCCATGTATATACCAGTGTCAGTCTGTGTCAAGTTTGGCGTCAATAATGTTTCTGCCTGTGACCCGTGATGTTCCTGTAACATTTCTAGCCTGTGTCCAGTTGTGTTCCTGTTCTTTGAGAGTTTTTGCCTGCCCAGTTTGGTTTTGCTTTCATCCCACATTCTGTTATTTATTTGTTCCAGTTTTTGTTAAGAAATTATCATTTTTCACCATACCCCTGCCTGTACCTGAGTCCTCCACCACCCAGACCAATGACAATGCCACCCTCCATCCCCACAAAGACTGCAAGGATAGTTTATACAGGACAATGCAGTACAGGTGCATCTCAATAAATCAGAATGTCATCAAAAAGTTGATTTATTTCAGTAATTCTGTAAAAAAAAAAAAGAAAAGAAAGTCATATACTATATAAGATTCATTACACAGAGAGTGATATACGTATTTCAAGTGTTTATTTCATTTAATGCTGATGATTATGGCTTATAGCTCATGAAAACCCCAAATTCAGTTTCTCAAAAAATTATATTACATATAATTAATTTTAAAAAACTAATTTTTAATAGAAATATTGGCTGATTGAAAAGTATGTCCATGTACACACTCAGTACTTGGTTGGGGCTCCTTTTGCATGAATTACTGCATCAATGTGTCATGGAGGTGATCAGCCTGTGGTATTGCTGAGTTGTTGTGGAGGCCCAGGTTGCTTTGATTGTGGCCTTACAATACTCCATAGATTCTCTATGGGGTTTAGGTCAGGAGAGTTTGCTGGCCAATCAATCACAGTGATACTGTCAAAATTAATTTTGGACAGTTAGCAGAATCTTTTCAGTTAACCAACCAATAATCACAGAAGAAACACTATTTCTCAGCTTAACTTTTATTGAACCATGCAGGTAGTCAACACGACCAGGTCTCAGCAGCACAACCTGTTCCAGGACCCAGAACAAAGAAATTCTGTCCTACATATAGCTTCTGAGTTGGTGGGCGGTTCCCAACAACTCTCCAACAATACATGTCCATTTATCCAAACTGGTCTTCTCAGGTCCAAATAGCTCCCACATCCTTCCCCTCAGCGTCCAGTTGTCTCCTCTTTTATGGCTTTTTATGGCTTCCACATCCTTCCTTTCAGCATCCAGATGTCTCCTCTTTTAGTCCTTTATGGCATCATCCACATCCTGTTGTTTACATCCAGCTGATGTAGACATCCAGCTGGCCCGCCGCATCCGCGGAGAGAGAGCTTAGACTTTCTGCTGCACATCCACCAACCACAATGCTCCGCACTGTGTGTCTATATATATATACTGTATATTTATATTAATATGTACATATGTATACTAGCTGCTCTTGTTTTTTCTTGCCTTCTGATTGTTGCTCTGAGTGTTGCTATCCCTGTGCTGTTGCAATCCTGGAATTTCCCCATTGTGGGACTAACAAAGGCTTATCTTATCTTATCTAATCTTTAGGACTCTTCACGTAACCCCCATGCCCATATATTGAAGCAGGAAACAGAGACTAGAGATTTTGTGGGTGTGCATGGATGCGTGTGCATGTGTGTGTGTGTAGAGCTGAAGCACTTTTTGGATGTGTGTATGTGGGGGGGCGGTGAATGTATGTTTGTACCTTGTGTATGAGAGTACTTTGTGTAATATCTAACTAATCTTCACTATTTATTTATTAAAACAATACCATGACCATTAAACCAGGTTTTGGTACTTTTGGCAGTGTGGGCAGGTGCCAAGTCCTGCTGGAAAATGAAATCAGCATCTCCATAAAGCTTGTCAGTAGAGGGAAGCATGAAGTGTTCTAAAATTTCCCGGTAGACGGCTGCACTGACCTTGAATTTTTTTAAAAATAATTTTTTTAAAAATTAATTTTATGTAATATTCTATTTTTTTTTTCCTTTGGAGAAATTGAATTTGGGGTTTTCATTAGCTGTAAGCCATAACCATCTGACATGTTTACACGAAAACCCAGAAGCAGACACAGACTCGATATAACTCAAAATGATCTTTTATTAAAGTAATGAATGCGTGTATGAGTGAGTGGGTGTGAATGCAGTGCGGGAGAGAACTGGCAACCCTGCGGGAGGAGAAGAGAAGGGGAATTAATAACAGTTCAATCCCAGAGCCTCGAATGAGCTGAATAATAGATAATCTCACTGGGCACAGGAGTCGTTGAAGCGCCGAAGAATCAAATAGTCCTCTCCAGGTTGCTGGAGCCCCGCTCCGGAGGTGTAGTGTGCGAGGTGAGGGAGAAGGTACAGGTGCAGCCCCAGCTGAGGGAAGAGGGAGTGAGTGCGTATGGTGCACTGGTCTGGTCCGCCACCTGGAGGAAGGGTAAATCCACCGCCAGGAGGGAGTCCACCTGTGCACAGGGGAGAGAGGAGGAGAGAAGCTGGGGATGAAGGTGAGGATTCCCGAGGGAACAGTGTTACAGTTAGGTGGGGAGCCGAGGCTCCCAGATGACAGGTGTCGAAATGATGCGAAGAAGGGAGGCGTGACTCCCAGTAGATGCAGCAGGTGAGCTGAGGCGAGGAGAACTTCATCCAAGGAGCGTAGACGTTTCTGTGCCGGAGAGCAGGAATCCACTCCTGATAAAGGGTGCCTAATTGGGCGAGCAGGTGTGAAAGCAAGCGCAGCTGGGAATGGTAATTAGTGAACAGAGGCACCCAGCACGGATCACTACACCATCAAAATGAAAAGAAATAAACGCTTGAAATATATCACTCTATGTGTAATGAATCTATATAATATAGGAGTTTTATTTTTTTAATTGAATTACTGAAATAAATCAACATTTTGATGACATTCTAATTTATTCAGATGCACCTATCAGTGAGAGGATAGGTGCAAATGTACAAGAAAATCATGGAAATATGAGGGGAAAAAAAGGTGAAACATGGCAAAAAAAATAAAATTAAAAAAGTAATAAATTTGCCAGGAAAAAGTTGCAAGAAAAACCTCACTAATTGTTGAGAAAACTGAACATTTGGATATTTAAGAGAAAAATAAAAAGTAAAAAAAATGTTTAAAAAATATGTGGTGGGGGGCAGTCCGCCCAGAGCATCATACAAGCCAGCACCGCCCTTGCTGGTGGTGAGGGCACAGCTGTGGTAGGTGGCTGTCGCTGAGCCCCCCCAGCAGGAACAAGGCAGGGTCCTTCACTTATTGATGTTAAAAAGTGTAAAGGTACTTGCCTGTGTTCCCGCTCTGCTGCCACTGACGACCCAGGCAAATCCCCTTGGGTGGCTGCGGAGATCTCCTGGCGAGGAGCTTGAGTGTGGTGAGAGGCTGAAACTGGACCCAGGGAGCGATGAGTTGCCGGCACAAGATCCAGCCCATGAGAGGACGCCCACACTGAAGCTGGGAGTGCTCTGGGGCTGGGGAGCCCCGCGAAGCTGGAGCGGGAGACGTTGGAGCCAGGGGGCGCTTCATCGTTGGCTCAGGCTCCAGCAAAAAGGGTGAGTCCTCTCCCAGCCCACAGAGTGTCTTAGGGACTAGGCAGAGGTGAGGAGAGTGCTGGAGTTTGTATGTGGCGTGAGGCTGGAACTGGAGAGGAGCACCGAGATGAGCGGCGTCTCCCGAAACCCTCCTTCCACCGGGACCGCCAAGCAAGATCCCGAAAAACACTCTTGCTCAGTGGCAGACATCTTCCAAGGAGCCCATGGTGCAGCGGGTTGCTGCTTGGAAGGGGGAGAAGACCCTGAAGTTGGAAGCCGGTGTGGAGCGGTGGCTGTCGGAGTCAGGGGACGCTGCGTTGTCGGCACAGACTCCGGCATCACAGAGACAGACAATGGTGAAGTGGAGGCTGGGAGGTGCCCGGCAGTGAGCAGAAAACTCTGTAGTCTTGGGGAAATAGTCTGAAGTATCTCTTGTCTGCTCGCCGCGATCCCCCGCACCTCCTCCAGAGCCAGAGGCTTCCACTCCTTCACCTCTTTGAAGATTTTATGCCACTCCACTAAATCTGAAATAAGCTCCCTGAGCTCTCCCCAACTTTACAAACCTGTTGAGTCCTTTTGTGTTGGCGACATTCAGTCCGCTGGGTCCAAACTGGCGGTGTTCTACTGTCACGGCGGGTGCCCCTCTGGAGCATGAAGACATGACCCAATTGCTGGACTGAAGTTTGCATAGTTTTATTTAAAACAACTTCTACCCGAGAGCAGCATGAACAAAATGCCAATCTGGCAAAGAAGTCACAGTCTTGGAGCATATAACATACAGCAGTCCAAAAGCTCCTTGATGAGAAGAAACTTGGCGAAAAACCGTAGACAAGACAAAACTTGGCAAAATCCTTGACATGACAAAACCTGGCAAAAACTTAGAATACCAGCTTAGAATGCCATGCCCCTGCCTTCAGCGCAGCGTGTCTAAATAATACACAAAACAATGAGGCACACCTGTGAAAAACCAGTAATCAGGAACATTAAACACAGCCATAAATACTTAACCAAGACCAACTATGTAAAATCGGAAATAAACAAAACACACTGTCAAAATAAAACCAAGACCAAGACAGGAAAAACAATACATAACCATGATTATAATAATAACAAAAGGAGTCACACAATAACCAAAAGCAAGGACATGGGCTATGCCCATGTTCCGACCATGACAGAAATTCACAATACACAAACCAAGGCAAGGACATGGGCACACAGCCCATGTCACGATCATGACAATCGTTAGATTCAAGGAACTGTTTAACCCATTTTGCAGTGTGAAGGGGGCATTGTCTTGCATGAAAATTGTGGGCTGATTGGGAGACAACTGCAGTGAAGCAAATAATTGTTGCTGAAGGAGGTTCACATCAACATTTGCATTCACCCTGCCATGTAGAGGCCCAACTCCTGTTCCAGAAAACATCCCCCAAACTATGACACTTTCTCCTCCAAATTTAACTGACTTTTTCACACACTTTGGGTTTAGTCTTTCCCCAGTTTAATGGCAAACACATCGTTTCCCTTCGGACCTAAATAAATTGAACTTAATCTCATCACTGAAGTGCACTCTGGACCAGTTCTCCTCTGTCCACACAACATGCTTCTCAGCAAAGGCAAGTCTAGTCTTTTTATTCTTTCTGCTGATGAGAGGTTTGATCACTGCAGAGTGAGCTTTGAGTCCATATTGTCTTAAATGGTGGACACTGTGTGCTGTGACAGCTCCTTGCCCTGTTCAGCAGTGAACTGGTGAGCAATTCCAGCTGCAGTCTTGAACCAATTCCCAATTTTTTTTTTGTTACTTATTTGTACCCGTAGGTAGATTTGGTTTGCAGTCTGGTGACAAGCCACCGGCTGCCGGTCGCTGCGTGGGCGAGCGCCCTAAACCTACATGTTTTTGATATGTGGGAGGAAACCGGAGAAATCCCGGAGTAAACCCACGCAACACGGAGAGAACATGCAAACTCCACACAGCTCACTGTTGGTCGGGGGCTGGGATCGAACCCATGATCTCATGATCCCCGCGATCCCCCGGCCGAGGGTAAACTGTGCTGCCACAGTGCTAAACCACTGCGCCACCGTGCAGCATTGAGAGTCTTTGCATAATCCTGTCCCCCAAACCAGAGCAGTGTGAGAAACTAGTGATGTCCTGTGGGCGCAGATGTGCTGAAATCATTCAAAGCAATGGCCTCTACACTTCCTATTAATTTTATTAATCCTATAACCCTAAAAAAAACATTGTTTAAATCTTCTCTTCTGACACAGTGGTTACTGTTCTCTAATTTTACTCACTGTTTTTTAACAAAATAAATGTTTGTGTTGAAGTGCCTTGGTTATTAAAAAAAAACAAAACATGTTGGTACAGCAGTGGTATAGCCCCAGCTGATATTCTGTCAAATTCTGAACAACAATCATATATCAGAATAAATCAAGTATTAATATATTGTTCTCTAATTTTGATTGCCACTTTAGATTAAGGTAATTTACTAAACAATAGCAACATTCACTTTGCACTAATTGTCATGGTTTGGCTGCACACTGCTTCTCTCCCTCATTAATTGGGAGATTAAATGGGCCTCAGCTGTACTGTACTCACCATCTGCAAGTAATCAGCTGACTCCTTAAATAGCCCCAGCGTCCTCCACTCTTCAGGAGATCGTTGATGACTTCACACCGCCTAGACGCATGTGCAGCCAGTACCTCTCCTCCAGTGCCACTGCAAATGAAAGGAAAGTATTCATTCAACAAATATTCCCTTTTCCCTCCTCTAGGACTCCCCAAGCAGACAGTGGACCCGACTCTGGCAAATTGGACCCCCGAGCCATGGAGGCTTCACCTGGATCCTTTACCCGAACCTGGAAGTGCACTTACTAACCTGCCTCGCCCCCCCCCCACCTTACAAGCATTCACTTACCCTGCTGCAACGCTGAGGGTTCCAGCCTCTTTTTCACTGCCCAGCTCCTCACACCACTAGTACTGTGAATAATTCCCTATTACTGCCAAACTTACTGTTGGTCTCCTCTCGCTCTCCATAGGGTTGCCAAAGTCCAAGGCCACGTGGGACCAGGGGCGAGAAGGGACAGATAAAGGGTGAAGAAGACCCGCCGGGGGGGGATGATGATGATTTCCCAGTGGCGCACTGGGCGCAGGCCCGGACATAGTTGTTGACGTCCTTCCTCAATCCTGGCCACCAAAAGGCTCTCTGGAGAAGATCGGTGGTGCAGCCAACTCCCGGATGGCACGTCAGTTTGGACGCGTGACCCCATTGAATTACCTGGCTCCTGACAGAAAGAGGGACGAACAGACGGCCCAGGGGCGCCCCCACCCGGGTCAGGCTCCGTCTCCTGCGCTCTCCTGACCTTGTCCCGGATCTCCCAAGACAGCGCACCCACCACACAAGACGACGGCAGGATGGTCTCCTCCTGCTCTTCGGTGGACTGTGCGTCAAACTGCCTCGAGAGGGCATCAGGCTTGCCATTCTTGCTCCCCGGCCGGTAAGTGATGGTAAAATCGAACCGGCCGAAGAAAAGAGACCAGCGGGCCTGGCGAGCATTCAACCGCTTGGCCGTCCGGAGGTACTCAAGGTTCCAATGATCTGTCCAGACAACGAATGGCTGGGCAGCCCCCTCCAGCCAGTGTCTCCACTCCTCCAGGGCGAGTTTCACGGCCAGCAGCTCCCTGTCCCCAATGCAGTAATTCCTCTCTGCGGGTGTCAGGCGGTGGGAGAAGTAAGCACACAGCTGGATCCTGCCATCCACCGGAGAACGCTGGGAGAGAACCGCCCCAACTCGGGAATCCGAGGCATCCACCTCCACAAGGCACTGCAGCACCGGGTCCACCTGGGTCAGTACACGGGCCGAAGCAAACTCCTCCTTTAATCTCCTGAACGCTGTGGCAGCCTCCTCACTCCAACGAAAAGGCACCTTAGGGGATGTGAGAGCGGTCAAGGGGTGGGCGATATTCCCAAAATTCGGCACAAACCGGCGGTAGAAATTGGCAAAACTCAGGAACCCCTGTAGTTGTTTCCTGGACGTGGGCGTGGGCCAATCCACCACCGCCTTGACCTTGGCCGGGTCGGGAAGCACCTGATTGCGGGCGATAATAAAACCAAGAAAAGAGGTCTTATCAGTGTGGAACTCACATTTTTCAGCTTTGACGAACAGCTGGTTCTCCAGGAGGCGCTGTAGGATCCGTCGCACATGCACCTGGTGCTCCTCCAACGTGCGTGAGAAGATGAGGATGTCGTCAAGGTAGACGAACACGAAGGAGTTGAGGAAATCCCGGAGGACGTCGTTTATCAGGTGCTGGAAGACGGCCGGAGCGTTGGTTAACCCAAACGGCATCACCAGATACTCGAAATGGCCGCTTGGGGTCCGGAAAGCCGTCTTCCATTCGTCGCCCTCCCTGATGCGCACCAGGTGGTAAGCGTTACGCAGGTCCAATTTCGTAAACCAGGACGCCCCCTGGAGAGAATCAAAGGCCGTGTTCATCAACGGCAGCGTGTATTTGTCCTTGATGGTGATCTCGTTGAGCCCTCGGAAATCGATGCAGGGATGCAGCGAGCCATCCTTCTTTCCCACGAAGAAGAAACCTGCACCCACCGCCGAGGACAAAGGACGAATAATCCCAGAACTAAGGGACTCCTTAATATACGTGTCCATAGCCTCGCGCTCCGGGGTGGACAGGCTGTATAGACGACTTGCCGGGAGAGGGGCCCCTGCCCTGAGATTGATCGCACAGTCATAAGGACGGTGAGGGGGAAGGGACAGCGCCCGTGACTTGCTGAACACCGCTCCCAGATCGTGGTAGACTTCTGGTACCATGGACAGGTCCGGGGGGGGTGTCGAAGGAGGAGGCACCGAAACCGAGGGAGCACACGCCGCAGACTGGAGGCAGGCACTCAAACAAAAGGAACTCCAAGCAGTAATACTCCCAGCTTGCCAATCAAAGGTGGGGTTGTGGAGCCGAAGCCATGGGTACCCCAGGATTACAGGGGAGGAGGAGATGGGTAATACCAAAAAAACGAATTTCCTCCCTGTGGTTCCCAGAGACTATCACTGACACGGGGACCGTCTGGTGGGAAACAGAGGTCAGCGACGTCTTGGACAACGTGACGAGATTGACAGGTGGGCACAGAGGTTGACAGCTGAGGCCCATCTGGGTTGCCAGGTCTCTGGAGATGAAGTTTTGCTCAGCTCCAGAGTCAACTAAGGCATGTGTTGTGTGTTCCTTATGTTTGTGAAGCAGTCTAATGGGGACACGGCAACTAGTGAGGGGCTTTTTCTGTTTCACGTCCGTGAATCCCCCTACTGTGATCCACGGACCTCCCCTTTTTAACCGGTTCGGACATTCAGCAACCCCATGAGACCCATTGCCACAATAAAAACATAGGCCCAGATCCCTGCGGCGCTGTCTCTCAGCCGCTGAAACTCCCGATTGTCCGATAACCATATCCTCCTGCTCCGGAAGTTCCTCTGACGAAGGCAGAATGAGGAGAGGTGACCTAGCGGAGCGAGGGCGGGGTTTACTCGAACGGCTAACTGTTCTCCGTTCGGCCGCTTGCTCCCTTAGCCTACTATCCAAACTGATGGTGAGGGAAATTAATTCCCCTAACCTGTCTGGTTTATCCCGTGCCGCTAGCTCATCTTTCAGCTCAGAGCTAAGACTGCAGAGGAAGATACCACAAAGCGCTGGCTCCCCCCACCCAATCTCAGCGGCTAATACCCGGAAGTCTATGGCGTAATCGGCGGCAGATCTACTGCCCTGCCGAAGGCTTAGCAGCCGTTCGGTTAGCACCGCGCCCCGGTCTGTATGATCAAATACCTCCATAAATTCTGCCACGAACTGCTGGTAAGTTAAAAAGGGATAATTAGGTTTAGCCATAACTGTATAAGCCCAATCTAACGCCCTTCCCCCCAGCAGATTGGAGATGTACCCAATTTTGCTTTGATCGGTGGCAAAATCTCCCGGGACGCGGTGAAACACCGATTCACACTGGAGCAAAAAACCTCGCGCTTCCCCGAGTTTTCGGCTGAAGCGGGCGGGGGTTGGCACGGGAGTGAGGCGAGGTAAAGATGGTTGGTTAATTTGGCTAGTAGGAGAGGCTACGGGGGCTGGAGATGCCCCTGCAGTCGGGGGGAACGCCTGGCGTCCTTCCAGACGGTCCAGCCGGCTGTTAACCTGAGTTAGCTGGTTCAAAATAACTGTCTGTTGGTGTGAAATCATATCTACTCGGGTGCTAAGAGTGTTTAAACGGCGCGCCAGCGTGCTGTCAGCTGGGTCATCTTGACGGAGTCGTACTGACATGATTAGGGACCCAGGAGACAGACGCTGACACGAGTAGATAATAGACAATTATTTATCAATTAAGATAATGAGTGTTAGGTGAGTGAATGAGTGAATGAGTGCGTGGCTGTCTGGTCACTGGAGCTGAGCGATTCCTGTGGCGACCTGGCAACCCTGGAACACACAAGCACAGGGGATTATTACTGTTCACATGAATGGGAAGCTGAAGCTTGTGCTGCTTACTTGCAGGCGCCACAGAGAGAATCCTGCTGGCTCCATGTGCCCGTGCGGCGTGGTGCGCTTGGTGCTCGATGCTGAGGTGGTGAGGAGGCATTCCGAGGTGGAGGAGATGGCGTCCCATCAACAGGGGAGGTAAGTCCACCGCCAGGGAGGTCCACCTGTGCACAGGGGAGAAGGCTAGGAAAGGATGAATGAAGAGGCATCTTACGTGACGTGGCTTGGCTTGACGACTTGGCTTTGGCTCTGGCTTGAGGTCGTATCCTCAACGCTTTGCAAGGCAAAGGCGACAGACGACTCCGTGCAGAGCAGTCTGAGATCCTAGCTTTTAAAGCCCGTTGATTATCACCAGCCGGTGTGTGTGCAGTTGAGGATGATGATGACGGTCCAGCGGCCGCCATGACACAGCATCCGCTCTCCCTGGTGTAAAATGTTGATCACCCCATATTGGGCTAAATTGTGACAATACGTGTGATTCTTTTAAATATTTTTTGGTTTCACACCATATTTTGAACATGTGCTTTACAATTGGATTTTTAACTTGTTTCTGTAATTTTTTAGCCGAGTCTGAGTATATGAATAAGAGAAGAGGTAAAGGTAAATTGTATGATTCCATTTCAGTCCAGTGAGAAGGACCGTTTGATGAAAAATAATATGTCATAGACCTCAGTTGTGCTGACCAGTAATACAACATAAAGTTTGGACATTTCAGACCTCCACAATCAAATGGTAAATATAGTAAGGACAAATGTAATCTAGCCTTCCTATTGTTCCATATAAATTCCACTAACTTTTTTTTAATTCTTGAGAATAGATCTGAAGGTGGTGGTAAAGGAATGTATTGAAATAAATAAAGTATTTTTGGTAAAATATTACTTTTAAGTATATTAATTCTCCCAATCATCGACATTGGTAGTGACATCCATCTCTGAAGTAACCCATTAATGTCTGTCATTAAGGCTTCATAGTTGGCACTGGCGACTGATTCTAGCTTAGGCACAATTTGAATTCCTAAATATTTAAACTGATTTACAACATTGAATTGATTTACCTCAGGAGCTGGGTGATTTCTCTGGGTCTCATTTAGCATTAATATTGAAGATTTTGTTTTATTTATTTTATATCCTGATATTTCCCCAAAGTTCTTTATTAAATTTAACAAGGTCGGAATTGAAATCAGGAAAAAGTGCAGGACCAGATGGTCTTCCAGTTGACCTTTATAAAAAATTTAAGAATAAATTAATAAAACCTTTTTTGGAAATGGTTTTAGAAGCATTTCAAAATAATAATTTACCATCATACATAAATAATGCCTTAATTATACTGCTGCCAAAACCAGGTAAGCCCTCTAATAAATGTGAAAATATGAGACCAATAAGCCTATTAAACGCCGACCTTAAGATAATCTGTAAAATTTTAGCAAGACGAATACAAGAAATTTTACCAAATATTATTAATCGAGATCAGAATGGCTTTATAAAGGGTAGACAAGGCTTCCATAATGTAAGAAGACTATTTAATATTATTTATTTTAATAAAGAAGCACCGGATACAGCTCTCCTATCATTGGACGCCGAAAAGGCCTTTGATAGAGTTGAATGGCCCTTTCTTTTTGAAGTCCTACAAAGGTTTGGACTTGGAAATAATTTCATAAAATGGGTTCAAATAATATACAATAATGCTACAGCAGAAATCCTAACAAATAACAATATTTCAAAACCAATAAAAATCAATAGAGGATGTCGACAAGGCTGTCCACTTTCACCTTTACTGTTTACTATGGCAATTGAACCTTTAGCGATAGCGATACGTTTACATTCACAAATATATGGAATTAAAGTTGGACCAACAGAACATAAAATCTCCCTGTACGCCGATGATATAATTTTGTTTATGTCGAATCTAAAAAAATCAATTCCAACCTTGTTGAATTTAATAAAGAATTTTGGGGAAATATCAGGATATAAAATAAATAAAACTAAATCTTCAATATTAATGCTAAATGAGACCCAGAGAAATTACCCAGCCCCTGAGGTAAATCAATTCAATGTTGTAAATCAGTTTAAATATTTAGGAATCCAAATTATGCCTAAGCTAGAATCAGTCGCCAGTGTCAACTATGAAGCCTTAATGTCAGATATCAATGAGTTAACTCAGAGATGGATGTCACTACCAATGTCGATGATCGGGAGAATCAATATACTTAAAAGTAATATTTTACCTAAAATACTTTATTTATTTCAATACATTCCCTTATCACCACCTTTAGATCTATTCTCAAGAATAAAAAAAAAGTTAGTGGAATTTATATGGAACAACAGGAGGGCTAGATTACGTTTGTCTTTATTATATTTACCATTTGATCGTGGAGGTCTGAAATGTCCAAATTTTATGTTGTATTATTGGTCGGCACAACTGAGGTCTATGACATATTATTTTTCATCAAATGATCTCCCTCACTGGACTGAAATGGAATCATACAATTTACCTTTACCTCTTCCCATATTCATATACTCAGATTCGGCAAAAAAATTACAAAAACAAGTTAAAAATCCATTTGTAAAGCATATGATCAAAATATGGTGTGAAGCTAAAAACTATTTAAAAGAACCACAGTTATTGTCACAATTTAGTCCAATATGGGGTAATCAATATTTTAAACCAGGGAGAGCGGACGCTGTATTTAAAGTATGGAATTTAAAAGGGATACAAAAGATTCAGGATTTATATTTGCCATGTGCAGACAACATAATGTCTTTTGAAGAGCTGAGGATCAAATTTAATCTCAATAGAACACATTTTTTTAAATATCTTCAACTTAGAAACTTTATTCGATCAAATCAAAATAAAGCTCTCACTCGACCTATTTATTCATCCTTGGAAAAAATGATGATGAAAGATAGTAAAAGAAAGGG
The DNA here is from genome assembly GCA_020510985.1 of Pholidichthys leucotaenia. Lineage (NCBI taxonomy): Eukaryota > Metazoa > Chordata > Actinopteri > Cichliformes > Pholidichthyidae > Pholidichthys > Pholidichthys leucotaenia. The sequence continues at coordinate 31,649,308 of CM035842.1, read as the reverse complement.
TATTATTTCAGAGTTTTATAACTCATTGACACTATCTTCAAGTGAAAATTCACTGAAAAGATTAAACTACTGGAAAGAAGATCTGCAAATTGAAATTTCAGAGGAACAATGGGAATTGGCTTGTACAGAAGCTCAAACCAAATCAATAAATGCACGCCTTAAATTGATACATTTTAAATGGTTAATGCGGATGTATGTTACACCGGAGGAGTTAAATAGATATAACAAAAATATACCAGATACATGCACAAAATGCATGGAAAGTAAAGGAACCCTATTTCATTGTTTATGGGAATGTAGATTAATAAGAATGTTTTGGGAGGAGGTGAGGGTAACAATTGAAAAAATAATCTCAAAACAAATCATATTGAATCCTAAACTGTTTTTGTTGGGTCTGTACCCAGAAAAGCATAATTTCAATAAAAGTGAAAGAACATTCATAGACCTCAGTTTGCTTAATGCCAAAAAATGTATTGCACTATTATGGAAAAAGACTCATAGACCAGATGTGACTCAGTGGTTAAGACAGATGTTAACAAACCTTCCATTAGAAAGAATAACATATATACTGAAATCAAAGGAAATTGTGTTTGAGAATATATGGAGACCTTTTATTGATTATGTAAAAAATTTAAACATAACTTTTGAAGAAGAAGGTGAATGATGTGTGTGGACCTTGTAAATTCCAAACTGGTGAACATAATATGTATACTTATGTATTGGATTGTCTAGACTAAACAGAGGAGCATTGTTGAAGACTTGATTTTGTTGGTGGTTGTTGGTGTTTTTAGGGCATTTTTTTTTTTTGTAGTACTTTAGTGTTAGTGTTTGATTGTTTGTATCATGTTTGTTAAAAAAAAAAAAAAAAGGTTCAATAAAGATATTGTGGAAAAAAAAAAAACAAGGTCGGAATTGATTTTTTAAAAATTCGACATAAACAAAATTATGTCATCGGCATACAGGGAGATTTTATGTTCTGTTGGTCCTACTTTAATTCCATATATTTGTGGATGTAAACATACTGCCATCGTTAAAGGTTCAATTGCCATAGTAAACAATAAGGGTGAAAGTGGACAGCCTTGTCGACATCCTCTATTGATTTTTATTGATTTTGAGATATTGCTGTTTGTTAGGATTTCTGCTGTAGCATTATTGTATATTATCTGGACCCATTTTATGAAATTATTTCCAAGTCCAAACCTTTGTAGGACTTCAAAAAGGTAGGGCCATTCGACCCTATCAAAGGCCTTTTCGGCGTCCAATGATAGGACAGCTGTATCCGGTGCTTCTTTATTGGAATAAATAATATTAAATAGTCCTCTTACATTATGGAAGCCTTGTCTTCCCATTATAAAGCCATTCTGATCTCGGTTAATAATATTTGGTAATATTTCTTGTAGTCGTCTTGCTAAAATTTTACAGATTATCTTAAGATCAGCATTTAATAGACTTATTGGTCTCATGTTTTCACATTTATTAGGGGGTTTACCTGGTTTTGGCAACAGTATAATTAAGGCATTATTCATGTATGGTGGTAAATTACCATTTTGAAATGCTTCTAAATGACATAATTCTCGACCCAGGAAACACGCACGCAGGCTCAGGTAGATTTGATAGCTTTATTCAACAGGAAAGGTATGTTTGGATGCGTGGGTGAGATATGAGAATGGATTGTGGGTGGATGATGAGAATCAGGAACAGAGCAGCACGCCGTGCTGTCAGGCAACCCTATGGGAGAAACACAGACAGAGAGTGAGCTGGGCAAAACCACACGGGGAAGTAATGCTGGGTGATGCTTACTTGCAGAGGGAGAGGTGGCTGGCGTTGGCGAGGATCTTCGGCCTGGGAGACAGCGCCCTGCTGCGCACACGACGAGGCGTGGAGATGCGAGAGAAGAAGGCGAAGATGGGAGAATCCGCCGCCAGGGAATCCACCTGTGCACAGGGGAAGGCTGATAAACAGGTAAGAGATTTAACAGCTTACGTGAAGCAGCGGAGTAGCAGGACTGGAGAGATGATCCTGCTGAGGATTTGAGCGCGTAGTAGAACAGACGGCTCCAGACCGATGCTCAGGGCAAGGTGGAATAAATAGCTCCTCGCTAACGAGGCGCAAGTATGCGCGCAACTGAGGTGGATGCCTGAGAACGGCGAGCCGTGACAGTACTCTCCCCCCCCCCCCAGCAGCGCCTCCTGGCGCTGGTTTATCCGGGTGCGCCCAGTGGAACTCCGTGATGACATCTTGGTCCAGCACAAAAGAAAAGCGCACCCAGGATCTCCACTCTGGGCCATATCCCTCCCAATCCACCAAGTACTGCAGCCCACGACCTCGGCGCTGGGAGTCCAGGATGGAAGCAACTCCCCTCGTCGGGTGACCGTCGATCATCATGGGAGCAGGCGGTGCCCTAGGAGGAGGACAGAGTGGGTCGGAGATAACAGGCTTGACCTTGGACACATGAAAAGTGGGACACACACGGAGGGAGGGGGGGAGGGCCAAACGCACAGCCACCAGGTTGATAATTTTGGAAACAGTGAAGGGCCCAAGAAACCGTGGAGCCAACTTCCTCTTCTCGGCCTTAAGATTGATGTCTTGAGATGACAACCAGACCCGTTGACCCACCTGGTAACTAGGAGCCGGCCTCCTGTGGCGATTGGCTGTGGTGCTGTTGCGCGCCGCCGTGCGTAAAAGCGCCTCTCGCGCCCTGGTCCGCAAGTTCCGGCAGCGTTTCACATGCACCTGGATAGAGGGGACCGCCAACTCACTCTCCTGCTCGGGAAACAAGGGGGGATCGTAACCCAACGATGCCCTGAAGGGGGACATCCCAGTGGCCGATGACCGTGCCGTATTGTGGGCGTACTCTACCCAGGCCAAGTAAGAGCTCCAGGAGGATGGGTTGGAAGAGGTGACGCAGCGCAGGGCAGCCTCCAGCTCCTGATTGGTGCGCTCACACTGTCCGTTGGATTGGGGATGATGACCGGAGGAAAGACTCACCGTGGCCCCCAGGGCGTTACAAAAGCACCTCCACACTTGTGACACGAACTGAGGCCCCCGATCTGACACGACGTCCACAGGAATCCCGTGCAGCCTGACCACATGTTGGACGAGGAGGTCGGCCGTCTCTCGTGCCGAAGGGCGACCCCGGAGTGGCACAAAGTGGGCGGCCTTGGAGAATCGATCCACAATCGTCAGAACCGTGTCGTAGGTGTTAGAGACAGGGAGGCCAGTGACGAAGTCGAGGGCGATGTGCAACCAGGGCCTGCCCGGGACCGGCAGAGGCTGGAGTAGGCCCGCAGGGGGAGAGTTCGGGGACTTGCCAGTGGCACACTGGGGACAAGCCCGGACATAATTGGAGACATCCTTTTGGAGACCGGGCCACCAAAACGAGCGTTGAAGGAGGTCCACCAGTCGGGAGACGCCAGGGTGACAGGCAAGCTTGGACGTGTGGGCCCAGTGAATGACCTCCCCCCGAACAGCTGATGGAACGAAGAGTCTGCCATCCGGACCACCGCCAGGGTCCGGTTCAGCCTCCAGCGCCTTCCGGATCTTGTCCCTGATGGACCAGGAGACCGCCCCCACGACACACGAGCTGGGAAGGATGGTGTGGTCCAACTCCTCCGGGGCCTCAGGAGCGAACTGTCTAGACAGGGCGTTGGGCAACCCATTCTTTGAGCCTGGACGGTAGGTGATGGTGAATTGGAACCGAGCAAAAAACAAAGACCAGCGCGCCTGGCGGGCATTCAGACGCCAAGCTGACCTTAAATACTCGAGGTTTTTGTGGTCCGTCCAAACCACAAAAGGCTGAGCTGCTCCCTCCAGCCAGTGACGTCACTCCTGCAGCGCGAGCTTGACAGCAAGAAGTTCCCTGTCGCCGACGTCATAATTACGCTCGGCTGCCAACAACCGTCGGGAGAAGAAGGCGCAGGGCCGCTTGACTCCATCCACTGGTGATCGCTGGGAAAGCACCGCTCTCACCCCCGTGTCAGATGCATCCACCTCCACCAGACACTGCAGCGCGGGGTCAACCTGGGTTAGGACCCGGGAGGAAGAGAACTCCGTCTTCAGGGTCTCAAATGCGGTTGCCACCTCCTCAGACCACTGGAAGGGCACCTTGGGAGAAGTGAGGCGGGTCAGGGGAGTAACAATGGCACCGAAGTTGGGGACAAAGCGACAGCAGAAATTGGCGAAGCCGATGAATTGCTGCACCTGTTTCCTGGAGGTAGGCGTGGGCCACTCGACCACCGCTTTAACCTTGGCGGGGTCGGGGAGAATCTGGTTGTGTGAAATGACAAATCCCAGGAAAGAGGTGGTCTTAGCATAAAACTCGCATTTCTCCGCCTTGATGTAGAGCCTGTTTTCCAACAACCGCTGCAGAACCTGCCTCACGTGAGCCTGGTGCTCCTCCCAAGACCTGGAGAAGATGAGTATGTCATCCAGGTAAACGAAGACAAAGACCCCCAGGAAATCTCATAGGACATCATTGATGAGCCGCTGGAAGACGGCAGGAGCGTTGGTGAGCCCAAACAGCATCACTAAGTACTCGAAGTGGCCGCTGGGCGTCCTAAAGGCCGTCTTCCACTCATCTCCCTCCCGGATCCGGACGAGGTGGTAGGCGCTGCGGAGATCAAACTTCGTGAACCAGGTCGCCCCCTGGAGGGAGTGGAAGGCGGTGTCCATCAGAGGCAGGGTGTAGCGGTCCTTCACCGTGATGTCATTAAGGGCCCTGAAGTCGATACACGGGCGAAGGGACCCATCTTTCTTGGAGACGAAGAAGAAGCCAGTGCCAAGCAGGGACGAGGAGGGACGAATGATCCCAGTGCTGAGCAACTCCCTGATGTATGTGTCCATTGCCTCACGTTCAGGGGCTGAAAGGCTGTATAGGCGGCCGGATGGTAAAGGTGCCCCCGGGCGGAGATTTATGGCACAATCATACGGCCGGTGAGGAGGGAGAGACATAGCTTTAGACTTACTGAACACCATTCCCAAGTCGTGAAACTCCTGGGGCACCAGGGTGAGGTCCAGAGGAGCGGAGACCGGCGCAGGCGGAGGAGAGGATGGGGCGCATGCCGCAGACTGGAGACAGGTGCTCAGGCAGAAGGGGCTCCATGAGAGGACGCTACCAGACCGCCAATTGAGGATGGGGTTGTGCAGGCGCAGCCATGGGTAACCCAGAATGACACGGTCCGAGGAGGAAGACAAGACATACAAGCTGAGGTCCTCATGGTGGTTGCCAGAGATTATTATTGGCACCGGCTTGGTACGGTGTGTCACTACCCCCAGGGGAGCGCGAGAAAGGGTGACCAGATTGAGTGGAGCTGACAACGGCTGACAGGGTGTACCCAAACAGGTTGCCAGGCTCTTGGAAATAAAGTTTTGCTCTGCACCCGAGTCCACCAGTGTGTGAGTGAGGTGCCCGGTGGAGTTATGGCAAAATCTGATGGGCAGAGAGCAACTGGAGAGGGGATTTGACCGGTTAGAGTCCGCGAGGCCCCCTACAGTGACTCACGGACACCCCCGTTTGGCTTGACCGGGCACTGCTCCACAGTATGCTGGTCGCCTCCGCAATACATGCAGAGACTCAGCTCCCGTCGGCGTTGTCTCTCCGCTAGAGGGAGCCTGGTGCGCCCGATCGACATAGCCTCTGGCTCATCGGCGGACTCCGGAGCGGGTAACGCCAGGGGGCGAGACTGAGGAGTGTGGGCAGAGAATCCGCGTGAGCGGCTGACAGACTTCCGCTCTGCGGCCCACTCCCGCAGCCTGTTGTCCAAACTAATTGTTAGGGAGATTAGCTCGGACAGCCGCCCTGGGAGATCCAGGCTGGCCAATTCGTCCCGCAGACCTGAACTGAGGCTACGGAGGAAAATGCTGCAGAGAGATGCCTCTCCCCAGCCAACCTCCTCCGCTGCCACCCGGAAGTCAACAGCGTGTTCCGCCGCCGACCAGCTTCCCTGTTGAAGGCTAAGGAGCCGGTCGGCGAGGACACTGTCACGACGCGAGTGATCAAACACCTCGAGAAAGTCTTGCACGAACTGGTCATAGGAGAGGTTCGCGTAGCTGGACTTCGACATGATGGCGTAAGCCCAAACTAACGCTCGCCCCACCAAGAGATTTGCCATGTAGCCAATTCGGCTGTGGTCTGAGGGGAAATTCCCGGGAACGCGCAGGAACACCGACTCACACTGTAAGATAAACCTCCGTGCCCCACCGAGCTTCCCGTTGAAGCAAGCAGGGGTTGGAATCGTCGTGAGCCGGGTTGGCGCTCCTGAGCTAGGCTGGCCAGCCGTGGAGGCGGCCGAAGCCGGACCGCCTTGATGAGCTGGGGGGAACGCCTGCTGGGGGTCAAGACGGTCTAACTGGTGAGTTATTTACAGTCAATTGGTTGAATATTACTTGCTGTTGATGAGCTATCATATCCACCCGAGCCTCGAGGGTGGAAAAACGGCGTGCGAGCCCACTGTCCGCTGGGCCGCTCTGCTGGAGCCGTACTGACATAATTCTCGACCCAGGAAACACGCACGCAGGCTCAGGTAGATTTGATAGCTTTATTCAACAGGAAAGGTATGTTTGGATGCGTGGGTGAGATATGAGAATAGATTGTGGGTGGATGATGACAATCGGGAACAGAGCAGCACGCCGTGCGGTCAGGCAACCCTATGGGAGAAACACAGACAGAGAGTGAGCTGGGCAAAACCACACGGGGAAGTAATGCAGGGTGATGCTTACTTGCAGAGGGAGAGGTGGCTGGCGTTGGCGAGGATCTTTGGCCTGGGAGACAGCGCCCTGCTGCGCACACGACGAGGCGTGGAGATGCGGGAGGAGAAGAAGGTAAAGATGGGAGAATCCGCCGCCAGGGAATCCACCTGTGCACAGGGGAAGGCTGATAAACAGGTAAGAGATTTAACAGCTTACGTGAAGCAGCGAAGAGTAGCAGGACTGGAGAGATGATCCTGCTGAGGATTTGAGCGCGTAGTAGAACAGACGGCTCCAGACCGATGCTCAGAGCAAGGTGGAATAAATAGCTCCTCACTAACGAGGCGCAGGTGTGCACGCAGCTGAGGTGGATGCCTGAGAGCGGCGAGCCATGACACTAAAACCATTTCCAAAATTGGTTTTATTAATTTATTCTTAAATTTTTTATAGAGGTCAACTGGAAGACCATCTGGTCCTGCTCTTTTTCCTGATTTCATATTATCAATGGCTAGCCCAACTTCTTCTTGACTAATTTTAGACTCCAGTATCTCCCTGTTTTCATTTGGAATACATGGTATAGATAATCCACCCAAAAACCCATTTAGTTTTGTTAAGTCAGTTTCATTTTTTGTATCATATAGTTTTTCATAATAATCTCTAAAGGCACTATTAATTGCTAAAGGATCTATAACTACCTGTCTGTTACTTAGAATACTGGTAATTGGTGTTTTAAATTCTAATTGTTTAATCTGCCATGCCACTAATTGTCCTGATTTTTCACCTTGTTCATAAAAAGTTTGCTTCAATCTTAGAAGACTCGAGGCAGCTCTATTCACTGATTTTTTTGTCATATTCAGCTCTCAGAATCAGTAATTTGTTCTCTAGCTGTGGGTATTTTAGCCTGTTTTTAATTTACTTTTAAGTTTGCTTTTAAAATATTGTTTTTGTAAAATATATGTTGAAACTTTAAGGGAGGGCTTGAGGCCCCTCTGAGGAGTGGGTTTGAGGCCCCCCTCATAAAAGAAAAGGAATGGGTTAGATCCCCCCCCCCCCGATAAAAGGAGTTTGAGGCTCTTTAAAGGAACTGACAAAATCTAAGGCTATTTGGATTTGAGGAACAAGATTGAGGCCCCCCTCATAGAAGAAAAGGAGTGGGTTAGAGGCCCCCCTGATAAAATTCAGTGGACGGAGCCACTGTTTCTGGCAGGAGGCAGTATAACAGGGACCAGATGCTAGCACTCAACCGGCCCATGATGCTAACACGAAAACTCGACATACCGGGAGAATTAAGACGAAAACGACGTGGGTGTCGAGCTGGAGTAAGACGGCGGGCAAGGTATATAAGGTACAGACCCGCCCTCCCATCTATCATTATGGGGAATGTACGATCGATACTCGGAAAGACAGATGAACTAGCGGCTATCTCCCGCTACGATAGCATATACCGGGAGTGTAGCCTGTTCCTATTCTCAGAGACGTGGCTAACAGGACTAGCAGCAGATGCTAACATTGAACTGGAGGGTTTCCACGCAATATGGGCAGACTGAACACCAGACAGTGGGAAGGCACGGGGCGGTGGAGTGATGATGTACATCAGTAGCAACTGGTGCAGACCGGGACATATCACGGTTAAGGAACAGCACTGTCGCAAAGACATTGAGTTGCTAGCTGTTAGCATGCGGCCTACATATCTCCCGAGGGAATACTCACACGTGATCTGCATTGTTATTTATGCAAATCCGACGGTGAACACTGGGACAGTGCGTGACGTCATCCACTCAGTAACTGGCAGGCTGCAGACAGAACACCCAGATGCTCTTCTCATCTCAGGCGATTTTAACCATATTTCACTGTCTCCCATTCTACCCACATTTAGCCAGTATGTCACATGCCACACTAGAGACAACAAAACACTGGATTTATTCTATGCAAACACTAAGGAGGCATACGCCTCATCACAACTCCCCCCACTCGGGAGATCGGATCACAACTTGGTTCATCTCCTGCCGGTGTACAAACCCCTAGTGCACAGACAACCTCTGGTCATGCGCACAGTGAAGTTATGGTCTGAGGAGGCAATGGACGCTCTAAAGGACTGTTTTGAAACCACTGCCTGGGAGCAGCTCTGCGATCCACATGGTGGGGACATCGATGGCCTCACTCACACCATCACGGACTACATCAACTTCTGTGTGGACAACACCGTACCCACCAAGACCATACAGTGTTGCTCGAACAACAAACCCTGGATCAACCCTGAGATAAAAACACTTCTGAGAGAGAAGAAGAGGATCTTCAGGTTGGGGAACAGGGAGATGCTGAAGTCCGTACAGAGGGAGCTGACGAGGAAGATCAGAGAAGGCAAGGACAGCTTCAGGAAGAAGATGGAGGACAAGCTGCAACAGAGCAACATCGGTGGGGTCTGGAGAAACCTTAAAACCATCTCTGGGCTCCAGAATGCCTCCTCCCAGGCCATGGGGGGCAGGGAGTGGGCAAACAATCTGAACCTGTTTTTAATAGGTTTGACCAACCGCCCTCCCCGACTGCACAACAAACACTGCTGCCTCTAAAGACATCGAGTCCTGCTGTCCACACCCTACTCCACCAACACCGCCCCACTCCCAACACACAGCCCCCCAACATGACCCTCACTAGGATCCAGGTGAGAACGGAGCTGAGAAAGATCAAGGCGAGGAGGGCGTCGGGACTGGACGGCATCAGCGCAAAGCTCCTCAAGTCCTGTGCAGATCAGCTGTGTGGGATTGTGGAGCTCATCTTCAACCTGAGCCTGAAGCTGGGGAGGGTACCACAGTTGTGGAAAACATCTTGTGTGGTACCTGTACCAAAGACCTCCCGCCCCAAAGACCTGAACAGCTACAGACCAGTGGCCCTGACGTCCCACATGATGAAGACCCTAGAGAGACTGCTCCTTGCTCACCTCCGCCCCCTGGTGGGACCAGCGATGAATCCACTCCAGTTCGCCTACCAGCATGGCATTGGGGTGGAGGATGCAGTGATCTTCCTCCTTCACCGTTCTCTGTCCCACCTGGAGAAGCCCGGGAATGCGGTGAGGATCATGTTCTTTGACTTCTCCAGTGCTTTCAACACCATCCAGCCGATGATCCTGAAGGACAAGCTGCTGTGTGCAGGGGTGGACCAGCACCTGTCATCATGGATCCTGGACTACCTCACTAACCGGCCACAGTTTGTGAGAACCCGGGACTGTGTGTCCGACACGATCATTGGTAGCACCGGGGGCCCCCAGGGAACGGTTTTAGCTCCCTTCCTGTTTACCCTTTATACTGCGGACTTCTCACACAACACAACACACTGCCATCTACAGAAGTTCTCTGACGACTCTGCAATCGTCGGCCTCATCTCCAACGGAGATGAAGCTGAGTACAGAGGACTTATCCAGGACTTCGTGGACTGGTGCCATCGGAACTGCCTCCAGATCAACGCGAGGAAAACTAACGAGCTGGTTGTGGACTGCCGCAGGCAAGGACAACCCCTCACAGCACCAGTAAACATACAGGGAACAGACATCGAGATGGTGACATCCTACAAGTACCTGGGTGTTCATCTGAACAATAAACTAAACTGGTCACACAATACCGACGCACTCTACAAGAAGGAACAGCGTAGGCTGTTCCTACTGAGGAGACTCAGGTCTTTTGATGTACAAGGGGCGCTACTGAAGACATTCTACAACACGGTGGTGGCATCAGCCATCACTTTTGGAGTGGTCTGCTGGGGCAGTGGCATTACAGCAGCCGATAGGAAGAGACTGAACAAACTGATCAAGAAAGCTAGCTCTGTCCTGGGGCAGCGCCCTGACCCAGTGGAGGAGATAGGAGAGAGAAGGATGGTGGCTAAACTGTCATCTCTGCTGGAGTCCGAGTCCCACCCTATGCAGGACATACTGAACGCACTGAGGAGTTCATTTAGCAGCAGACTACATCATCCTAGGTGCGCAACCGAGAGGTTTCGCAGGTCCTTCCTACCTACGGCAGTCAGACTGCATAACCTAAGCAGGGCTGCTCGCAGAGATAGCAAAAAAGCATGACAACCTAATAGTACTGAATGCAAAAGACACAATAGACTTTCACAATGGTCCCCTCCAGTATATACAACTAGGACAGTATCGGTCGCTGCGGAGGGTGACAATATGTATGGGTACATATTCATACTATGTAGGATAACTAAGTAGACGGTTATGTTGTTTATTCCATCTCGCTACAATGCTCCGCACTTTGTATATGTATTTATATATTGATGTGTATGCATGTATATCCACTGCTCTCATTTATATCTTCCGTATCTTCTTAATTATTGCTCTGAGTGTTGCTATCCCTGTGCTGTTGCAATCCTGGAATTTCCCCATTGTGGGACTAATAAAGGCTTATCTTATCTTATCTTATCTTAAAAGGAGTTTGAGGCTCTTTAAAGGGATTGACAAAACCTAAGGCTACTTGGATTAGTCAAAACGTCTGTGTTTTTTTACGTATAAAAAATAAAAGTAAAGGAGGTCCGAGGCCTCCTAATATGTAGATTCCTTTTGCACCTTGCTGTAATGCTTTAATGTTTTTATGTAAAGCACTTTGAATTGTCTTTTACACGAAATGTGCTATACAAATAAACTTGCCTTGCCTTGCCTTACCCCTCCCTACTCCTGGTCATCCTTGGTCCCACATAGCCATGGACTTCATCATTGGTCTTCCCCCATCCAATGGCCACCCTACCATCTTGACCATCATTAACAGGTTCTCCAAGGCCGCCCACTTCATCCCCCTTCAGAAGTTGCCATCCACCAAGGAGATGGTGGACCTGTTAACCACATGTGGTAAGGCTGAATGGCATACCAACTGACATTGTTTCTGACCGAGGCCCCCAATTTTGCTCCCAGGTCTGGCGCGCCTTTTGCAAAGCCATCGGGGCCACCATCAACTTTACCTCCAGCTACCACCCCCAGTCTAATTGTCAGTGTGAGTGGGCCAACCAAGAGCTGGAGGCAACCCTACACTGCATTATCGCTTCCCGCCCCTCTTCGTGGAGCTCCCACCTCCCTTGGGTAGAATATGCCCACAGCACCACCACCTCTACTGCTACTGGCTACCCACCCTTTGAAGCCTCGTTAGGCTACAATCCCTCCTCTCCTCATCATTACAAAGAGGGATATTGTTGTGCCATCCATCCACCATCACATCCAGAGGTGTTGCTGTATCTGGAAGGCCACCGAGGCAGCACTCCTTCAAACGGCCGACCAGAATCACAAACAAGCTGACCAACGGAGGAGCACGGCACCCACCTACACAGTCAGGCAGAAGGTTTGGTTTTCCACCAAGGACATTCTGCTCAAGACCAACTCCAAGAAGCTATCCCCTCCATTCATTGGAGCCTTTCCCATGTCCTACATAATCAACTTCAACTCAAGCCCCCCCCACCCCCACCCCCCGCTTCAATCCATCGTTTCAAGTCTCTCATATCAAACCTGTTTCCACTAGTCCTTTGTGCTCCCCATCCAAGCTGCCTCCTCCCCCCGCCATGGTCGATGGTGGCTTAGTCTACAGAGTCAGCCGGATCATGGACTCTTGTCGCTGGAGTCGTGGAGTCCAGTTCCTCATCGACTGGGAGGATTATGGACTGGAGGGACAGTCCTGGATCCCGGGGTCTTTTTTCACGGGTGCCAGGGGTCACCCCTTGTGGGGAGGATACTGTCATGGTTTGGCTGCACACTGCTTTGCTCCCTCATTAATTAACCTCATTCTCCACAGCTGTACTCATCATCTGCAAGTAATCAGCTGACTCCTTAAATAGCCCCAGTGTCCTCCACTCTTCAGGAGATCATTGATGACTTCACGCTGCCTAGACGCATGTGCAGCCAGTACCTCTTCTCCAATGCCCCTGCAAAGGAAAGGAAAGTATTCATTCAACTATTATTCCCTTTTCCCTCCTCTGTGGACAGTGGACCCAGCTCTGGCAGTTTGGGCCCCCGAGCTGTGGAGGCGTCACCTGGCTCCTTTACCCGTGCCCTGTAAGTGTACTTACCAACGTTCCATAACCTGTCTCCCAACCCCCACCCCCAACCCCAAGCATTCACCTATCCTGTTGCAATGCTGAGGGTTCCAGCCTCTTCTTCACCACCCAGCTCCCTCACAGCACCTGTAAGCAAACAGCAATCATTTGTATTGTGAATAATTCCCAATTATTGCTAAACTTACCGTTGGTCTTCTCTGTCTCCATAGGGTTGCCAGACCTCTTATCGCAGTTCACTCCTTGCACATTTATCAATAAAATCATTGTTAACGCACCACCAGTTCTCTCTGTTGCCTGTTTTTGGATCTGTTACTATTGGAACATGACACTAATAACATTTTTTTATTTTTAATAATTGATTTTTTTCCAATTCCAAATAAACGGTATTCCTATAGCACCATTTCACAACACGTTATCTCATACAGTAGCACTTTTAGTTATTGGGCAAAGACCCCCCAACAATCAGGTGATCCCCAGTGAGCAGACCTTGGTGACGGTGGAGAGAAAAAACTCCCTTTAAACATGAACAAACCTCCAGCAGAACCAGAATCAGGAAGGGGTAGTCATTTAATGCGATGAAAAGGACTAAGACATTTACTGTTAGGATTCATGGCTGCACACTTTGCATGTGCTCTCTCTCCCTAATAATTGATTCCCTCCCTACAGCCGCACTCAACACCTGCTGGCAATTAGGGAGGCTCTTTAAAAGAGACGTGCTCCTGCCACTCAGTCTGGGCACGTCATGTCATCTCCTGCCAAGCCAATTACCCACGCCTGTGTGCATCCTGGAAATATACTCGTCTTGTATATAGTTTGTATTGCTTTCAAACATTTTTGTATGTTTTCCTCAGGAATTCCAACTTGTGCGGTGGACCAGATTCCTGGTGGACTATTCACCTTAACCCACTGTAAGTTAACTTACCAATGTCACTGTGCACTGTCTCAGCCCTTTTACCCTTCACTGTAAAAGCCTGGCCGGCCTGCAACACACTGCCACTTCCCCTAACCGAGAACACTGCAGAAGAGGCAGTTGGGAGGATCATCAGCCGGGCTTCCATCAGCCCTCATCTGTAGTTGGAAGCTGGCGCTGTCATGTTCGGGGTCATTCACCCTGTCCATGACTTGTGGCTGTAGGTTTTGATTATCGCATACACACTCATGCACGCACACACACTCACACATGATTACCAATCATTCATGCACCTGCTTGCCACACGGCTGGGTCCACTTGCCGTTATTTGGGGTTTTGTACAAATAGCGAAGCAGTGCGACCAGTCGGCGTGGCAGCTTAAGAAGTCAACATTGGACATTCAGGCTTGCTTCTGTTGGTTTTCCTCCGGACTAAACTGTATAGTCGCTCCAGAGCCCTTCCGCTCCTATGCATTTGTAAGTCCTTTATTTGTGCCTTTTCTGTCCGCTTCTGCCTGAGCATGTTGGGCATTTCCCCTGAACCAACGTAGTTTGTAGCCGGTTGTCTTACCCATGCTTACTGAGACGGTTACTTGGACATTTTCCTGTACATTTTCCACTGTAAATAAAGCACGTTACTTACACTGTGTTTTGGGCTTGTTGACAATTTCATATATTCGCTGCAGATTATGCAGCGGACATGACAGTAATGTGTTACTCATTTTTTGTGTGGTTTTTTTACCCACCTGTTCAGAGCGTGATGTCCTTGGCTAGCCGTTCCCACACTAGTTTTAGTGAATGGGGAGCAGAACAGCCCAGTGCGGAGGAGCAGCGGGCGGCTTGGCGAATCTGGGCGCTCCTGGAGGACGCGTACGACTCCATGGGACCTGGAGAGCATTTAGCCTGCCTCGACGGAGTAAAACGGGTCCTGAGGACTCACCGGGGCCTCTGGAATTACCCCGAGTACTCCGAGCTGCTGTCCAGAGTCTTTGCACTTGAGCAGGCTTTCCCCAACCTGAAGAGAAGGGCTTTCCGGACAAAGCCCAAACAGAAACGCCCTTCTCCGCCGGCAGCCATCTTCTCCTGTCCTCCATCGCCAGTTCCAAGATGGCAGCCACCAGGTCGGCGATGTCAGCATCACCCGGAATCCCGGAAGAATGAGTCAGCCCCGCTAACTGCTCCAGCTCTGACACCGAGCCCTGTCACCCCCGCAGCGGATCCTCATCTCCAGTTCCGAGCAGTCCTGTCTGCAGGATCTCCCTCCGTATCCACTGCAAGGTCTTCTGCCTTGGTTTGTTCATTGGCAGCAGTGGAGCGCCAGCTGTTTTCACCGGGGTCTCCCGTTTCTGTGGCAAGAGGGGCAGCTCCCATAGCTCTTACAGAGGAGCCTAGCACCGCCTTTCCTGGATGGACGGATGATGACGTCCAAACAGCAGCCACCAACATCTTAATCCGGAAGAACAGGCAAGTTATTTTTCATTTGACTCACTTGAATAATGAAATGTCTTGCCTGATTCCTGGTAGGGAGGCTCAGAAACAGCAGTCCCCTGAGCTCTCCCCACCTGCTGCTGTTAAAAACTGTTCACCAGCCCTCTCTCCTCTCTCCTTTGTTCACCTGCTGGAACCGGAGCCGAGCAGTCAGGACCAGGAGGAGCCCGAGGTCCAGGAGGGGTGTCCTACCGCAGCGATGGTGAACCAGATCCCAGCTACCATGCTGGAGGAGTCACCAACGTGGACCATGGCAGCTGGGGAGGATGAGACTGCAATGACCATCATGCCTGCTGTGGAGGCCGCCACAGCAGAGTCAGTGTCCGAGCAGGACCTTTTGGAGGCTGAACCTGGGAAGACATCACCCAGATTGCCTAAGTCCTGGACAGTGGTAAAGCTTGAGCTAAGGCAAGTGCTCTCTTTTGTCTTTCTCTTTTCTATTATTGAGCATTTTTGCCTAGCTTTAGGTGAGGAAAGCCAACTGCAGCCAAACGCTGCACCTGAGCTCGCCTCGCCGGGCTCTGCTGCTGCCGGCGAATCTGACCCTTCCCCCTCTTTTTCTGAGTCTGTTTCCAGAGTCACTGGAGAGAGTCCTCCATTGCTGGACAAGTCTGTGGACCCGGGTTCACAATATGAGGTCACCAAGGTTTTGGTTGAGGTGGTCGTCGGGAGCACCCAGTCCCAGTCCAGGGTGCCTGTGATTGATCACCTCCTCGCTTGGGTGCTCGTACGGGTTGGCTGGCCCATGCCAAGATGGCAGTGGGGTCAGCAGTGGCCCAGCCGGGTCCCACCATGGGTGCAGCAGGGGTCCGGCTGGACTTCATCTTGGGTGTAACCATGGCTCAGTCGGGGTCCATCGTGGGTGCAATGTTGTCCCAGACTGGGACCACCACTGATGCAGTCATGGCCCAGCCCGGGTCCACTGTGGAGTCTACAGAGTCCCAGTCCTACATCGGGACCACCGGGGGTGCCACAGGACAGTTTGGGGACACCGGGGTCATCCTTTCCTTCTTGGAGGCCCTGTGGGTGTTCCTCTTCCTTCTGCTGGGCACCGTCGGGGTCCTTTTCCCTCCGCTGCCAGCGACCGAAGGGGTTCCTCTTCCCCTGTCTGGCCACCCACCTCTCAGCCTTCCGGTGGGTAGGCCACTGCCTCATCTGCCCTTCCGGTCCTGGTGGCCTAATCGTGTAGGCAGGCCCCCCGAAAGACAGGGGTTCCCTTGCCGGGTGGCCCGTTTGCCCTGGCAGGCCACCTGATACTGCTCTGCAGGCTGTCTGCTGGCCCTGGGATTGTGGCCATCCCCCTGAACTTACAGCAACCTGCTGGGCCTTGGACTCTGGCCGGACCCCTGAACTGTGGGACTCTTGGGGGTGGGGTGGGTGGGTTAGTTAGTTTGGGGTTGGGAAGAGTGTAGTTGTTGTTGTGTTGTATTGTGATGTTTACCCCTTCCTAGTCAATCCCTCCTAACCTGTTTTCCCCCACCTCCCGTCCTGGTTTGTAGTATTGGCCTTTTGAGTGTGTGTGTGTGGGGGGGGCAGGTTGTATTTTCTGTTTCTGATGGTACAGTGCGTGTCTGGTCTCCACCCCTTGAGGGAGGGGACACTGTCATGTTTTTTTTTTTTTTATTACTTATTTTGTACCCGTAGGTAGATTTGTTTTGCAGTCTGGTGACAAACCACCAGCTGCCAGTCACTGCGTGCGCAAGCGCCCCTTAACTTCCTAACCTGCATGTTTTTTGGCATGTGGGAGGAAACCGGAGAAATCCCGGAGTAAACCCACGCAAACACGGGGAGAACATGCAAACTCCACACAGATCACTGTTGGCCGGGGGCAGGGATTGAACCCACGATCCCCGCGATCCCCCGGCCGAGGGTAAAACTGTGCTGCCACAGTGCTAACCACTGCGCCACCGTGCAGCCCCATGTTTGGGGTCGTTCATCCCACCCATGACTTGTGGCTGTAGGTTTTGATTATTGCTTATTAATTCCAGCTGGCGGATTAAGCCTTGCTCTCCGCCAGTCCTACAGCCACGCCTCCTCCTCTCACCAGACATTCACCAGCTGTATGGTTCAGCACATACACACTCACACACTCATGCACGCACACACACTCCCACATGATTACCAATCATTCATACACTTGTTTGCCACACGGCTGGGTCCACTTGCCGTTATTAGGGGTTTTGTACAAATAGCGAGGCAGTGGGACCAGTTGGCATGGCAGCTTAAAGAGGTCAACACTGGACATCCAGGCTCACTTCTGTTGGTTTTCCTCCGGACTAAACTGTGTAGTCGCTCCAGAGCCCTTCCGCTACTACGCATTTGTAAGTCCTTTATTTGTGCCTTTTCTCTCTGCTCCTGCCTGAGCGCGTTGGGCATTTCCCCTGAACCAACGTAGTTTGTAGCCAGTTGTCTTACCCATGCTTACTGAGACGGTTACTTGGACATTTTCCTGTACATTTTCCACTGTAAATAAAACACGTTACTTACACTGCGTTTTGGGATCGTTGCCAATTTCATATGTTCGCTGCAGATTATGCAGCGGACATGACAGGAGCTCCCCATCTCCAGCTGTACCTGTAAGAAACGCGAAACAGATAAATACGTACATTACCAGCCATACTCTCATTTACTATACTTACCCTCTCTCTGCTTTCTCTTCTTAGGGCTGCCAGACTCTGCCTCACCTCTTGCAAACAATTATTGTTCAATAAAATCACTGTTAAAAATTTACCTTTGTCTCCACTCATGTCTGCTTCTGGGCCTGGTTACACCAACCATGTCAGTACACGACCAGCACGCAGACCCAGGGGACATGATGCTGGATGTGAATAGTTCATGCTCTCCTACAGTCTAACAGTGTCTGGACCAGGTGTTGTATCAAAATCAGGTCAGCCTCGCCCGACTGGCAGATCGAGTTAATCAGCTGTCAGTCGCGGTGCAGGAATTAGTCGCCGCCGCTGCTCTAGCTCCTCACACGGCACCTACTCATCCGGTTTGCGCTACCTTGGTCCCCATACCGGCTCGTTATTGTTGTAAGCTGGGGGGGCTCAGGGGTTTTTGCTTCAATGTGAGCTTGTTTTTCAGCGGGTGCCCGATGACTTTCCATCTGACCACAGCAAAATTAGTTTTGTGACAGGTTTTCTTGAGGGTCGTGCTCTTTCTTGGGCCCAGATCATCGTTAGGGGGTCCGAATTTTCCATCTACACCTTTCAGTGCTTCACCAACAAGTTTACCCGTATATTTGATCACTCGGCTTGGGAGGGGTGTGCTTCCGACTGTTTATTTACTCTTCGCCAAGGGGTTAAGAGCACGCTATTGATTTCCGGGTTCTTGCTACAGAGGCTGGTTGGGGCAACATTGCTATTAGCTCAGTGTTTGTTCACAGTTTAAATGCCACCCTGCGTGATGCGCTAGCCCGGCTCCGGGATGGGTCTGAATCATTTGACGCCTTGGTTTCTCTAGTAATTAAACTAGAGAATCGACTTCCTGAACGATCCTCTGAACATGCTCTTGATTCACACACCAGATCCTCCTCCGCATTGCAATTTTCATCTCACTCCGCTCTTCCACCTGCAGCAGCCTCCTCTGATGCACCTGAGCTGGAGCCCAGCCTAACCTCTGTTGAACGGCAGCAGCACTGCTAGGATGGTCTTTGTTTTTACTGTGGTCGGGAGGATCACGTTTCTCTTTGCCCTGCTAAGCTTAAAAGGCACAGCCTGTCAGTCGCAGTAGGGGGTTTGGCAGGCGGTGCATCTAATTCCTGGCTGACACACTTCTCTTTACCGGTTCGCCTTCTACTCAACTCCGCCGAACACGTTAGCTCTGCCTTTATTGACTCCAAAGCTGAACAAAGTTTTATGTCTGAGAGTCTGGCCACCCGGCTAACGATTCCTTGTGAGAATCTCCTGCAGCCCCTTAATGTGGTCGGTATCTCTGGTCAGCCCCCTTTTTTTTAATTAATCTTTTTAAAGAGCATACAATGAATGTAAAGACAGTGTCACAAATACAACTTTTCTCTCTCTCTCTTCCCCCCCCCCCCCCCAGAGCATCCATACCATCACCAAGGCCCACACCGGGCCAACAACAGAACAAAGTCTCTGTCCAGTACAATAACAAAACATCAAGTATGGAATACACATGGGAAAAAAATTAAATAAAAAAAAATAATTAAAATTAAAATAAATTTAAAAAAATAAAAGGGGGGGGGTCAGTCTGGAGGCAAGGTTTGCAATGACTCAAAATAATCTATGAAAGACTGCCATTTATGAAAACATTTAGCTGAAGAACCTTTTACTGCAAATCTAATTTTTTTCCAATTTAAGAAAAAACATGACATCCTTAACCCAG
Organism: Pholidichthys leucotaenia; assembly: GCA_020510985.1. Taxonomy (NCBI): domain Eukaryota; kingdom Metazoa; phylum Chordata; class Actinopteri; order Cichliformes; family Pholidichthyidae; genus Pholidichthys; species Pholidichthys leucotaenia. The sequence goes on along the minus strand of CM035842.1, from coordinate 31,629,844 downwards.
AGGGAAATAGAGGGGGGTTTAGGGGATTTCCATGCAAACAAAATGCGGCGTCTTGCTAAGAGAGATGTAAAGGTTAATATATCTGACTGGGTAGAGTCAATGTGATGGGAGTTAACAGACAGCCCAAATATAGCCATGAGGGGGGCTGGAGAAACGTTTTTCCCCAGAACCTTAGACATGATTTCAAAGCAGTGACCCCAAAATTTCTGTAGCCTAAGACAGGAAAAAAACATATGACTAAGATTACAGGGAGAAGCATGGCATTTGTCACATTGATCTGCAATATCACGGTAAATTTCAGATAAACGACATTTAGACCAGTGAGCCCTATAGAGGACTTTGAACTGTGAAAGCTGCAGCCTGGGACAAGATGTGCTAGAGCGTATATTGAAGACAGCTTTGTCCCATAACTCATCTGTTATGTTCAAACCTAGCTCCTGTTCCAAAGAAATTTGCACTTTTGCAACTGATTGACCATCAAATGTGAATAGCTGCACATATATTTTAGATGTAAGAGATTTCTGAGTTGGTTTCAGATTTAGGAGATCGTCCCATAATTGGCTAGCGAGGAGGGAAGGGAAGCTTGGAAACAGGGAAGAGACACAATGCCTAAGCTGGAAGTAACGAAACAGATAAGATGCAGGCAAGTTATAAGTTGACTTCACATCTGAAAATGTGGAAAAAATACCATCTTTGTATAGATCCCTGAAATGTTTAAGGCCGCGACTCTGCCAAATCGTGAAAGTGGTATCAATAAGGGATGGAGGAAACTGTCATGACATGTTAAGTTCTTTGACAGCTCACGCGCATGATACCAAACACAGGATGGAACCACACTGAGGGGCATGTTTGACAATTTATTAATAGCAAAACATAGCAGCGCACAGCTACAGAAACAGTCACTCGCCAGAGGAAAGGACCTGTGGAGAGAAGACGAGAGCCGTGAGCTGAGGAGTGGAGTAAGGAGTAAATAGACGAGCCAAATTGCCACTTACCTGAGAAATCCAGGGATGACCGGCAGAACCCAGCGGGGAATAGACAAACCAGTAGGGTAGGAAGGGGAAAGGAGCTGATGGTGCCTGACCGGGGAGAAGAAGGTGCTGAAGGGTAGTGAGGTGGAGCATGAGAGCATGCGCAGTCCCAGTGACACACCTACACGATGGCAGCAACCTGAGAAAGAGAGAAAGGAGAAGGTTAACGGCGTGTTAACGTTCACAATAATTTATAAAGCAAGTCCGAACACAGGCAGTATACCCAGACTAGCCAGCGTAGACTGCGCGGAGGAGACCTCCTTAAGTACACTGACTGATGAGCAGGCACAGGTGTGTCTTCTACCTCAGGTGCAGTGATGAGTTGGTGAAGGTGAGACCGGAGGGTAGGGGGGCGCTCCCGCTGCCCATGACAGGGCCCCCCCCTTCCAGGGACGCCTCCTGGCAGACCGGAGGGCTTGTCCGGGTGGGCACGGTGAAAAGCCTGGAGCATCTCCTTGTCGAGTATACGTGATGAAGGAGTCCAGGATTGCTCCTCCGGCCCGTAACCCTCCCAATCAATGAGATACTTCAGGCCCCGACCCCGGCAGCAGACATCCAGAATCCATCGAACTGTGTGGGCGGGGTGGCCGTCGATGATGCGGGGGTGGGGGGGTGGGGCTTGGGGGCAGGGAAAAGGGACTGGTCGAGAGGGGTTTAATGTAGCTGATGTGGAAGGGGGGGGTTCACCCGTAGGGTAGAGGGCAGCTAAAGCTGGACCGACGCATCATTGATTACCCAGGCAAAGGGAAAAGGCCCAAGGAAATGGGGGAACAGCTTCTTAGATTTGTCCTTCAGGGGACTCTGGCTAGCTGCCAGCCAGACTTGCTGTCCCACAACGTACTTGGGGACCAGAACCAGCCTCCGATCAGTGGCGGCCCGGGTGAGTTCCGTGGTGCGAGCCAGGGCGGCTCGAGTAGCTCTCCAGACACGTCGGCAGTGCTGAGCGTGGAACCCTACGGGTGGCATCAAAACCTCCCTCTCGGTTTTAGGGAGAAGAGGTGGCATGTACCCCAACAACGCCTCAAAGGGGGTCAGTCCGGTGGTGGAGGATACCGCAAAGTTCATAGAATATTCAACCTAGGTCAGGCGTGTGCTCCAGGAAGAGGGGTTATCGGCTGCTAAGCACCGTAAGGCAGCCTCCAGGGACTGGTTGGCGCACTCCGCCTGCCCATTACTCTGTGGGTGGTTTCCGGATGAGAGGCTCACTGTCATTCCTAGCGTCTGGCAAAGGTCCTCCAGACCTGGGTTGTAAACTGGGGATCCGGGTCAGACATGATGTCAACAGGGATGCCGTGGATCCTAATGACATGGTCGGAGAAAAGGGCCGCTGTCTCCAAGGCCAATGGGAGTTTGGGGAGGGCCACCAGATGGACTGCCTTGGAGAACCGATCCACAATGGTCAGACTGACCATTTTGCCATGGGAGGAGGGCAATCCAGTCACAAAATCCACGGCGATGTGAGGCCACGGCCGACCAGGGATGGGAAGGGGATGGAGGAGTCCCGATGGGGGGGAGGAGTCAGTCTTCCCCCGGACGCACGTCTGACAGGCTCTGATGTACTCCTGGACATCCTGCCGCAACGTGGGCCACCAGAACGCCCGCTTGACGAAATCAATGGTCCCGGCGATACCAGGATGGCAGGCAAAGCGGCTGGTGTGGCCCCACTGGATGACATCGCTGTGGAGGGCGGCCAGGACATACAGACGGTTCCATGGGCACCCTACTGGCACAGGCTCCTGGGACTGGGCCTGACGGACCCTCCGCTCGATATCGCAAGTAAGAGCTCCAATAACGCGTGCAGGAGGCACGATGGTTTTTTTTGGGGGGGGGGGGGCTACGTCCCTGGAATCAAATTGGCGCGAGAGCGCGTCTGGTTTGGTATTCCGGGTGCCAGGCCGGTAAGTGATGGTGAAGTTAAATCACTGGAAGAATAATGACCTGCGAGCCTGCCTGGCATTCAGTCGGCGGGCCAACAGCAAGTACTCGAGGTTCTTGTGGTCGGTCCACAGGACGATGGGGTGAACAGCACCCTCTAACCAGTGCCTCCACTCCTCAAGTGCCAACTTAATGGCCAGCAGCTCGGTCCCGTATGTCATAATTCCTCTTGGCTGGCGTGAGCCGCCAGGAGAATTATGCGCATGGGCGGAGCTTCTGATCGGGGGGGGGCGTGTGCTACGACAGTACAGTGCCAACCCCCGTATCAGACACGTCCACCTCAAGGACAAATGGAAGCTGTGTGTCGACCTGAGCCAAGATGGGTTTATCAGTGAACTGGCGCTTTAATTTGTTAAACGCCAGTTCAGCTGCCTCAGTCCACCGAAAGGGGACTTTAACAGAGGTCAGCTGTGTTAAAGGCAGTGCGAGCCCACTGTAGTTCTGGATGAACCTGCAATAGAAATTTGTGAACCCAAGGAAGCGTTGGAGCTCCCTGTGGGAGTGGGCTGTTGGCCAATCTAACACTGTCTTTACCTTGTCCGGGTCAGCAATCAGCTCCCCCTCAGCCACGATGAAGCCCAAGAAGGTGGTAGATGGTGTGGAAAACTCACACTTCTCGGCCTTCACAAACAGCTGGTTCTCCAAGACCCGTTGTAGAACAGCCCTTACGTGGACCTCGTGTTCCTCTGGCGAGTGGGAGAAAATCAATATATCATCAAGATAGACAAAAACGAATTGATAAAGCATATCGTGGAGGATAATAATAATAATAATAATGCATCGGTTTTATATAGCGCTTTATCATATATACTCAAAGACGCTTTACAAATAGGTACATTATTCATTCACTCCAGACAGACAGTGGTAGTGGCAAGCTACTTAGGATGTCATTAATTAACCGCTGGAAGACGGCAAGGGCATTAGTGAGTCCAAATGGCATCACTAGGTATTCGAACTGGCCCTGATGAGTTTTGAAGGCCGTCTTCCACTCATTGCCCTTGCGAATGCAGACCAAATGATATGCGTTTCTAAGGTCTAACTTGGTGAACACCCGTGAGCGCTGAAGGAGCTCAAACGCTGAATTGATCAAAGGCAGAGGGTGTTTATCTTTGATGGTAATAGCGTTGAGCTCCCAATAGTCGATGCACGGGCGCAGCAAGCCATCCTTCTTCCTGACGAAGAAGAACCCGGCCCCGAGCAGAGCCAAAGATGGCCGAATAAGGCCAACGTTCAGCGACTCCTTGATGTACCGCTCCATCGCCTCCCTCTCTGGGCCCGAAATGCTATACAGCCGGCTGGACGGCAACCTCGCCCCCGGGATGAGGTCTATAGCACAGTCGTAAGGGCAGTGAGGTGGCAGCAACAATGCTCTTGACTTGCTAAAGACCATGATAAGATCATGATAAGCCCGAGGTACGAGGCTGAGGTCCGGTGGCTCAGCCCGGAAGGGGGGAACAGAGAGTAAGGGGAGCATTCAGCTGAAAGCATACAATTGGCCATACAAAAAGGGCTCCAGTCAGAGATGGTACTTTGAGCCCAATTAATCATTGGGTTATATTTCTGGAGCCACGGGAAACCTAGAACCACCGGGGAAGATGACACAGGGAGAACCAGGAACGCTAGTTCCTCCCGATGGTTCCCGGAAAGGATGGATATAGGCGCTGTGCTTAGGGTGACTACCGCGAGCTCGCTGCCAGATATAGCAGTGACTCTCTGACTGTGGGGCAGTTTGCACGTGGGAATGCCCACCTGCTTAACAAAAGCAGCAGAAACGAAATTACCCTCCGACCCTAAGCCAACCAGCGCCTCAACCCTCCTCTCGACCCCCAGCAACTGAACGAGGGCCGAAATACACAATATCCTGGGGGTAGTAGTTTTGGTCCCGCCCGCCAGACCCCCCGCGGTTACTGACAGGCCACGTCTTTTGGCCGCCGGCAGCATTCGTCCAGACTGTGATTGAGTGAGCCACAGTACATGCACGTGCCAGCCCTTCGTCTTCACCGACGCTCCTCATCGGTTATATTCCGAGAGAGCTCCATCAGCTCGGGCGAAGACCTGGCGCCGCCAGTCTCAGTAACCGCAGCGGGTACACGCTCGGCGCGCAGACAAGGGGTGAAGCCGCGCTCCCTCGCATGCTCACGGTGCCGATTATCCAGCCCTACAGCCTGATCTATGAGGTTGTCGAGCGTCTCTGGGACAGGATGAACTGCCAGCTTGTCACAGAGTTGGTCGCTCAACCCGTGGAGGAACGCGCTGCGTAACACAGTCTCGTTCCACCCCAACTCGGACTCCACAACCCGGAACTCCACCAAGTACTCGGCCACCGACCAGGTACCCTGGCGGAGAGTCAGTAGGCGGCTCATAACGTTGCCCTGATGCTCGGTCCGACCAAACATGCTAGTAAATGCAGCCACAAATTGGTCACACAAATATCAGCGCCCCTCAGGGTTGTCCAGAGTGGCCTGGGCCCACAACAGGATGATTAGTTCATGGAGCTCTTTCTGCCTGTCTGCATGCTTTCACTCCACTGCCTCCTCACCCTATATCCCCATTCGGCATGACTCCTCAGAACCCCCTGACTTGTCCAAAGTTCCCTCCATATATCATGACCTGTTTAGCGAAGCCAAAACTCTGTCTCTCCCTCCCCATAGGCCTTATGACTGTGTCACTGAGCTTCAACCGGGTGCGTGCCTACTAACTAGCCACCTATACAATCTATCTACCCCTGAAAAGGAGGCCATGGAGAAATATATTAAAGAGTCATTAAGTGCCGGGATAATTTGCCATTCCTCCTCGGCCGTGGGAGCAGGGTTCTTCTTTGTTGGCAAAAAGGACGGGTCACTTCGCCCCTGTATTGACTTTCGAGAACTCAATAATATCATCAAGGACAAGTACCCGTTACCCCTCATCAACTCCACCTTTGACCATCTTCAGGGTTTGACTAATTACACCAAATTAGACCTTAGGAATGCTTATCATCTTGTTGGGATAAGAGAGGGGGACGAATGGAAAGCGGGGTTCCGTACTCCCATTGGTCATTTCAAACATCTTTTTATGCCCTTTGGGCTCACTAACGCCCCTGCAATTTTTCAACACCTAATCAATGACATGTTACGTGATTTCCTGGGAACCTTTGTATTTGTTTACTTGAATGACATCCTGGTCTTTTCTCGTTCTCTAGCAGAGCACAAGATCCACGTCCGCAGGGTGCTGCAACGGCTATTGGAGAACCAACTATACATGAAGGCAGAAAAATGTGAGTTTCACACCACTTCCACCACATTTTTGGGATTTATCATTTCTTATGACCAGATTATACCAGACCCCAAAAAGATCCAAGCTGTCACTGATTGGCCCACACCCTCCTCTAGAAAACAGCTACAACAGTTTTTGGAGTTTGCCAGTTTCTACCGGAGATTTATCCATAACTACAGCTCTGTAGCTTCTCCCTTGACCTGTCTCACATCCACTAAGGCCCAGTTTGTCTGGTTAGATGAGGCCAACGCAGCTTTCACCTTGTTCAAGACCAAGTTCACAGAGTCCCCCATTCTAACCAGGCCAGATCCAGAAAGCCAATTAATTGTAGAGGTAGACGTCTCGGACATTGGGGTGGAGGGCAGTCCTCTCCCAATGCTCAGTCACCAACAACAAAGTCCATCCATGCACATTTTTCTCTCGGCGCCTGTCACCTGCCAAGAGAAATTACGACATTGATGACCCAGAACTGTTGACGGTTAAATTGGCCTTAGAAGAGTTTTGTCACTGGCTGGCGGGGTCAGCTCAATTGTTTCTCATGTGGACTGATCATAAAAACCTTGAATACATCAGGACAGCTAAGAGGCTTAATTCACGTCAGGCCTGGTGGGCTCTGTTTTTTGGCCGATTCAGGTTCAACCTCACCTATAGACTCGGCTCGAAGAATGTTAAGCCTGATACTCTCTCTCGACAGTTCTTCTCTGACTCTGTGATTCCAGTGACTGACACCATCATCCCAGGCTCAGCCGTCGTGGGAACCCTCACCTGGGACATAGAGCAGAAGGTGAGGGAAGCTCAGGCCACCGTGCCGGACCTTGGGGGGGGGGGGGGATGAGGCACCAGGTCAGATGTTCGTTATAGTTGCAGTTAAGGGGGAGATCATCCATTGGCTGCACACAGCTAAGTTTTCCTGTCACCGGGGAGTGGCCAGGACCCTCAGTGCCCTGCGCCACATGTTCTGGTGGCCAATGATGGACCGAGATGTGAAAGATTACATTACGGCATGTCTCCAGTGCTCTGTGGGCAAGTCCCTCACCACCCCACCCGCTAGGATGCTCCATCCACTTCCCACCCCGAGCTGCCTATGGTCTAACATAGCCTTGGACTTTGTCAGTGAGCTGCCAACATCTAATGGTTACATCATCATCCTGACCATCGTGGATAGGTTTTCCAAGACTGCACACTTCATACCCCTGCATAAACTACCATCTGCTATGGAGACAGCCAACCTACTCACAACCAGTGTTGGTCAAGTTACTAAAAATAGTAACTAATTACAGTTACTAGTTACTTCTTTTCAAAAGTAACTGAGTTATTTTACCAATTACTGCATGATTAAAGTAACTAGTTACTTGGAAAAGTAACTTTCACGTTACTTTTAAATGCATACTTAACCCCTTAGCATTCCTGCCAATTTCCAGCCAATGTGAAACGTTCTGTGGGTGGAAAACTAGAATTTTAAGAGGCTAAGAAAGAAGATCTTTTATTCTTCACCATTACACATTGTTGTCTATCAAACAGATAAGATGAAAACATTGCATGGCCAGATTAAAAAAATTGATCTAAATAATTTTGTAACTAAAATGTAATGATTCACTGTATCAAAAGTTTTTTTTTTTAGGTCCAGTAAAACAGCTCCCACAACCTGACCTTGAGCTATTGACTTTTCTGTTTTTAATTTGTTCAATCAAGTAGAAGTTAGCACTCTAAACTGAATGATTTGTTCAGAAGCCATAGAGAGGATGTAATTATTAGACTCCATATACTCCAATAATTGTGTAGCAACAATTTTTTTTTCTAAAACTTTGGAGAAAATTGGTAATATACTAACAGACACATACCTGATTTACAGCTCTAGATTTAAATCCCTTACCATTGTAGCCAGTGTGCAGCCAAGAGTTGCAAATTAGCTAATAGCTATACACTCTATGTGCAACACATCAGATTGATTGTCATTGATTAATTGTCTATGTTTATTGCACTGTCCCTGTCAAATATAAAATATTCCACAAGTGGGATATCTTGCACACATAGCAAGATAATTTAATTAATGGATTACATTACAGGCTTATTAATGTCAGGCTAAAAACGGACTGTTTCAGACAGAGCTTTTAGAACATGTTCAGTCTGCTTTATCATGCCTTGAAAGCTCTTATTGTGGGAAAAATCTGAAGAAAATCAACATGATATTGCCAGTAATTTCCTCATTTTGGAATGAGAGTTGGCAAAACTGCATAACTCTGTCTGTGTTTATCTTACCTTTATGATTATGGATTTAATCTTATGTACAGTGATCCAAAGAAAATGTCCATTATCCACAGTCCAAATGTCTGCTGTGACAGAGACATGATCCAGTCCCTCAAATTCTTTTTGGAGATCAAAGTCCATCAAATCTCCATTTGGAGATCAAAGTCCATTTTTGAATGAATAGTCTTTATCCAGGTAGCAAGTAAATGCATTTTAATTTCAGTGAATCACAGTCCAGCTGTCTGATGGAAAGCGTTATCATGTCTTCAGTATGGAACAACGTATCTGGCAATCAATCTGTTTAATTCTTGCTGGGTCACAAACTGTCCAGATGCATACCTGTGCTTAAAATCCAGCCAAGAGTGTTCAGAATACAGTAGATCCGCTTCACAGTGTTGTTAGCATAGCATAGCATAGCACTAGCTTTGTCGGAGCTGAAGATTGCCGTAAGTCGCAACCCGATCTTTAGTTTGCAACCCACCAATATGCTTTTGTCTTTAACCGCGACAAAGTAAAAATGATTTGTCTATTTCCACAAAAACAAAGTAGCTTCATCTTTTCCTCCACTCAGTAATTAAGACTCACAGGCTCTCTGCAACAGGTCACGTCGGCTGACGGCTGCATCAACTACGTAGGGTCAGTTTGTATATTCATTTATTTGCACTAAAAATATCTATCCATATTAATAAAACAAGTAAGGAGTAACACATCTGATCAAATTTCAGTAACTGCAACGCATTACTGAATTTTTAAACAGTAATTTCTTTACACAGCACATTACTGCAAAAGTAGTGGTGTTACAGTAACGCGTTTCTCCCAACACTGCTCACAACACATGTCATCGAGGTGCATGGCATCCCCAAAGATATTGTCTTTGACTGTGGTCCCCACTTTGTTTTGCAGGTGTGGCGCACATTCTGTAAGTCCATCGGGGCCATGGTCAGCCTGTCATCTGGCTATCATCCCCAGTTTAGCAGGCAGTGTGAGCGAGCTAACCAGGAGCTGGAGGCATTTCTGCACTGCGTTATTACATCTGACCCAGCATCGTGGAGTACCTACCTACCCTGGGTGGAGTACGCGCACAATTCTGCCACTTCTGCTGCCACAGGGTTCTCGCCATTCGAGGCGTCACTGGGCTACAATCCTCTGAGGGGTTGTGACTTCAGGAAAGTCACAACCCCTCTGCCCCCCCTCACCCTCACAGGCTCTCCCATCACCACTGCTGATTCCTTCCGCTTCCTAGGCACCACCATCACCAGGGACCTCAAGTGGGAGCCGACCATCAGCTCCCTCATCAAAAAGGCCCAGCAGAGGATGTTCTTCCTGCGGCAGCTGAGGAAGCTCAAGCTACCCACCAAGATGTTAGTGTAGTTCTACACAGCCATCATCGAGTCCATCCTCACCACCTCCATAACCGTGTGGTACGCAGGAGCCACTGCCAGGGGCAGACTAAGGCTGCAGCGCGTCGTGCGCACTGCTGAGAAGGTGATCGGCTGCAAGCTCCCATCTCTCCAGGATCTGTACATCTCCAGGACCCGGAGGCGTGCTGGCCGGATCATAGCCGATCCCTCACACCCTGGTCACGTACTGTTTGCCCCCCTCCCATCAGGTAGAAGACTTCGGTCCATCCAGACTAAAACCTCCCGTCACATGAACAGCTTCTTCCCCTCTGCCATCAGACTGCTGAACACTAAGTGACTTATTGACTCTCGTGCACCATGTACAGCAGCTCAACCAGACTCATGTCAATCATCACTGTTTTCTTCCTGCATTACCGACTGCACTATATGGTTCTCCACATTATCTGCTGCTCGCTAATATATTTTAACTGCTGACCAGTATTACTCACTCTTATTCTACACTTTATTGCATGTATAGTTTATTTCTTTTATCATGTTTAATGTTGCAGCATTGCACTGAGACAAATTCCTAGTTTGTGTACTACATGAACAATGGCAATAAATCTGATTCTGATTCTGATTCTGATTCTCCTGTCCATCACAGAGGAGGAGATTGCCATCCCTAGTGTCACCTCCCGCATGGACAGATGTCGCCGGTTTTGAAGGGACACCAAGGCGGCACTGCTCCTGACATGTGAGGAGAACATAAAGTGGGCCAACCGGAAGAGGACTTCTGCCCCTGCCTATAAGATAGGTGATAAGGTATGGCTGTCAACTAAAAATTTTCCCTTGAAAACTGACAGTAAGAAACTGGCTCCTCGTTTTGTTGTCCCCTTTTCTGTTATTGCTGTGGCAAATCCTGGCTCTGTGCCACTCAGTCTGCTGCCCTCTCTTCACATTAACCCTGTGTTCCACGTCTCCCAGGTCAAGCCTGTTTTCTCCAGCTCTCTCTGTCCTGCATCCAAGCCACCACCACCACCAAAGATGATTGATTAGTGTATGCGATGAACCGCATCATTGATGCTCGCCACCGAGGTTGGAGAATATAGTTTCTTGTTGACTGGAAGGGTTATAGGCCGGAAGAGAGGTCTTGGATCCCCAGCTCCTTCATTATGGGCAACACTCCCATCAGTGACTTCTACCAGTGACACCCCAACAAACCTCAAGTGATGCCAGGAGGTGTTTCTTGGGGGAAGGGAGGGGTGTATTGTAAGTATTCATGGCTGCATACTTTGCATGTACTTTTCTCCTTGTTAATTGGCTCCCTCCCTGCAGCTGCACTCAACACCTACTGGCAATTAGGGAGACCCTTTAAAAGAGATGCTCTCTTGGCCTGGGCATGTTACATCATCTCCTGTCAAGTCAGTTACCCACACCTGTGTGCAGCCTGGAAATATCTTAGTCTTGTACATAGTTGGATTGCTTTCACCACTTTTATGTGTGCTCTCCCCAAGAATTCTAACTTGTGCGGTGGACTGGATTCCTGGCGGACTATTCACCTTAATCCACTGTAAGTTAACTTACCAACGTCACTGTGCACTGTGTCTCACCCCTTTCTCCCTTCACTATTCGGGCCTGGCCAGCCTGCAACACACCACCAATGCCCCTAACCGGTAACACTGCAGAAGAGGCAGTTGGGAGGCTCGTCAGCTGGGCTTCCATCAGCCCAGCAGCCACAGTACGTGTATCAGTACGTGTATCAGTACGTGACCAGCACGCAGACCCAGTGGACATGATGTTGGAGGCATTCACGCTCTGGTACGGTCGAACAGTGTCTGGACCAGACATTGTATCAAAATCAGGTCAGCCTCATCCAACTGTCAGAACTGTCAGACCAAATTAATCAGCTGTCAGTCACGGAATTAGTTGCCGCCGCTGGTCTAGCTCCTCGCACGGCACCTGCTCATCCAGTTCACTCTATCTTGATTCCCATACCTGCTCATTATTGTGGTAAGCTGGGGGGATCTCAGGGGTTTTTGCTTCAATGTGAGCTTGTTTTTCAGCAGGTGCCTGATGACTTTCCATCTGACCACAGCAAAATCGGTTTTGTGATAGGCTTACTTGAGGGGCGTGTTCTTTCTTGGGCCCAGGCCATCTTTAGGGGGTCCAAATTTTCCACCTACACCTTTCAGTGCTTTGCCAACAAGTTTACCTGTATATTTGATCACTCGGATCTGGAGGGGTGTACTTCCAATTGTTTATTAACTCTCTGCCAAGAGGTTAAGAGCGCGGTGGAGCACACTATTGATTTCCAGGTTCATGCTACGGAGTCTGGGTGGGGTGACATTGCTATTAGCTCAAAGTTTGTTCACAGTTTAAATGCCACCCTGTTGGATGTGCTAGCCCGGCTCCGGGATGAGCCCGAATCATTTGATACCTTGGTTTCTCTAGTAATTAAACTAGACAATCAACTTTGTGAACAATCCAGTGAACACACTTTTGATTCACACACCAGATCCTCTTCTGCACCACAATCTCCTTCTCACGCCGCTCTTTTACCTGTGGCAGCCTCCTCTGCAGTGCCGCGAGGATGGTCTTTATTTTTAACTGTGGTCAGGAGAATCACGTCGTTTTTCTTTGCCCTGCTAAGCTTAAAAGGTGCAGCCTTGTCTCCACTCATGTCTGCTTCTGGGTCTGGTTACATCAACCATGTCATTTACATGCAATACTGTGGGACAGCAGTGTGGTGGTTTGGGCTGGATCTGACCGGGCCTCACCTTCTGATCTTCAGTGTTTATTATTCAGTCTTCATTATTAGCTTCTTTGGGTCTTTATTTCCATCCTGGTCTCATTATTATTGTTATTGTCATTAGTATTATCCATCACAGTTACTTTTGTATGTTTGGTTTTCCTGTTAATCATTTGTTTCTGATTGGACTTTTATTTTGACAGTGCTTGTTTACTTCCGTTTGAGCACAGCTTCTCCCTATGTCAGTCATTATTGGTCAGGGCTGTTGCTCATTAGTCTCATTGTGTAAATTCCTATTTATTGGGTTTCACCCCCTCATTCCTTTGTTGGGTCCTCGTCGTGTTCATCATCATGATTATGGTCATCATTCCTTCATCATTTTTCATCGTCATTATTTCCCTGTCTTTACCTCCGGTCGTGAGTCTCGTTGTCTCTGCCATGCTACAGTTTCCTTTATTAAATCATGCTTCAACTTCACCCCGCGAGTGAGTCTGTGCTTCTGCCCGTGAGGGCCAACCATGACAGTAGGACCCAACCAAAACAAGACTCAGTGGGAGAAGTAAAGCAGGACCCGGAGGAGGCAGTGGGGAGGAGAGTGACTGGCTGTCAACAGACTGAAGTTTTGTTTCATCGGGTTGCAGTTCCCTGGGGGCTCGCCTACATCTGTACTCTCTTCCCTGGTCAGAGGGGCTTCCTTATACTGCTGTGTTATCATCGCCAGCCGTCTCCTCGTCACCGGCCGGGCTGAGGACTACAGGGGTGGAGGAGGAATTCACCTAGGACTCCAGAGGTTGTGCCGACGATGTCAGCGTCCCCTGCCTCCGTTTGTCATCGTGCCTCCTCACCATCCCGGGCACCTCGGAACCCTGAGCCGACGAGTCAGCGTCCCCTGGCTTCCATGTGCCTCCTCACCAGTCCCGGCACCCCGGAAGTTTGTGCCGACGACCCAACGTCCCCTGGCTTCCACATTTCCCCTCCTCTTCACACCAGCACCTTGCCGCCATGCAACGGCCCTCGGCTAGACGGATGCTGCTGCCCCGGAAGCTTTCGTGTGGTTCACCAGCGGGGGGCTCTTCTGCAGCTTCAGCAACGACAGAGCGGGGGGCAAGGCAAGTGCTTTTTTTTCTCATTTCTGGGTTTATTTAATAATGAGAGGTACTGTCTTGTCCCCGGGGAGGGGACTCAGCAGCCGTTTCTTTGCTGCTGAACTTTTACTGTTTCCTGCTGTTTGAGGTGGTGTGGCCTTCCCTGCCGTATCATCTGCAGCCACCTTTTCCCTTATGCCGGGCTGAGGATTACGGGTGGACGAGGAATTTACTCAGGACTCCCAGAGACTGTGCCGACGATTTCAGCGTCCCCTGTCTCCATTGATCTTCGTGCCTCCTTGCCAGCCCCGGCACCTCGGAGACCTGCGCTGACGATTCAGCGTCCCTTGGCTCCCATGTGCCACCTCGCCAGTCCCGGTACCCTGGAGGCTTGTGCCAACGATTCAGCGTCCCCTGGCTTCCACGCTTCCCCTTCCCTCTTCATCCACTCCCCGCCACCATGCTGGACTGTCACCGCTGGTCTGGGAACATTCGTCTGGTCCTCCGGCTGCGGACCTGTTTAGCGGCTTCACCAATGACGGAGCGGGGGCAAGGCAAGTACTCTCTTTTCCCTTTTTTCCCTTTGATAATGAGAGGTGCTGCCTTGTCCCCAGTGAAGGGACTCAGCAGTGTTCTTTTACTGCTAAGTTTTCATGTACTGTTTTTTACTGACTGTGGTGATGTTTTGGGGGGTTTTTTTCTTCCACCTGCTCCTCTCCTCCCTGTCCGGGGCATGGGGGGTGGAGAGGGATTCCTGGGCATCTGGGTCGGATGCGTTCCAGACGTCTCTTTGAGAGGTCAGCACGCTCCTACTTCCAGCACTCAAGGTCATCGCACCCCAGTCTTCGACGGCCAGAGGTTGGCGCTCTCCCGCTGTTCCCTTTCGGGGGTCAGCGTGCCTCAATGTTTTTTTTTTTTTCTCTCTCATCAGACTTAAGTTTTGGATGTATTTCCCTCCTCGTATGTCCAGCTCAGCTGGGATTTTGTAGTTTGTATTTCTTCCTCGTATGTCCAGCTCAGCTCATTCCTTCATCGTTTTTCATCATCATTATTTCCCTGTCTTTACCTCCGGTCGTGAGTCTCATTGTCTCTGCCATGCTACAGTTTCCTTTATTAAATCATGCTTCAACTTCACCCCACGAGTGAGTCTGTGCTTCTGCTTGTGAGGGCCAACCACGACAAGCAGAGGTTAACTTGCTATGCTATCAACTGGAAATGAATTCATTCATGGATTGGTGTACTTTGACAAAAAATTACAAAGGAAAAAAGTGAATTTATAAGACAAAAGTCACAAATTCATGAGAAAAGTTCCAAATTTAAGAGGATATACAGTATGTATATAAGACAACATCAATTCAATTCAATTCAATTTTATTTATATTGCGCCAAGTCACAACACAGGTCGTCTCAAGGAATTGGGTCTAAAAGACAGGTAGTTGGTTTAGAGGCTGACACTATTAGGGCTAGATCAGAATGACTAATATCAGAAAATTTAGAAAACTGGAGTTCTGAGCCTGTGGGCACAGCAGTGTTAGGTAGAGGCTTGGTATTTTTAATGGTGAAGAGGATGATAAAATAAAGGCAGCGTTGGACACACACACTGTCTCCTCTCAAAGAGGAGACAGTGTGTGTGTCTTGCAGCAGATGCAGAATCAGAGTGAGAGAATGAGAGGGTTTGCGTTACAGAGTTGCAGCATATATACTCGACTACAACAATACATCAAGGGCATACCCCAGCAGTTGGTATGATCAAAGAGATAACAGAACAGGCATAAGACATTTGCATTTGAGAGACATATTGATCTCAGTCCCTAGGTCACAGTGAGGACAGGACGCATGAGCACAATGCATGAAAGGCAACATTAACATCACAGAAGTGAGCCAGACGAAACGAGTCTGCCTGTAGACATTAATACACATTTCACTGTTCTGTTATTTGCTCTAGCCGAGCGCTGTGTTTGACCAGTCTGTTTGTGGGGGTTACACCAAAGCACATCTACATATCAGTAGTGCAGCAGAAAAAACCAAGAGAAGAGAGCTGAGTGTCCTTAATCTGTTGTGGGGGTTAACCGAACCACCACAATGGGGCTATTTTTTGGAATACTATTCCTAACACTGACAATTTTATCATTAAAAAATTTCAAAAAGTCGTCAGCACCAAGAGTTGGAGGGATGTAGGGATCTATGGCATTTTGGCTCTTGGTTAGCTGAGCCACAGTGTTAGAGAGAAATCTGTGGTTGTTTTTATTTTCTTCTATCAAGGATGAATAGTACTGTCGCCTTGCACTATGGAGAGATTTCTTATAGGTGGTGAGGCTGGCATTTCAGGCTGAACAAGATTCTTCTGTCTTATTTGCACACCAGAGCCTTTCACAGGATCTAACTTTCTCTTTTAACTTACGGGTGTGGGAGTTGTACCATGGAGCTAGTCTCCCATTTTTAATAGTTTTCTTTTTAAGAAGGGCTATGGAGTCAAGTGTTGACTGCAGTGAGGCTGCAGTACTATCAACTAAAAGGTCTAATTCTAACGGATTCAAGTAGTCAGTGCTGTCTGCTATATTGAGACATGGTAATAGAGGAAGTGCTGAAGGGATTAATTCTTTAAAACGAGCCACAGCGCTATCAGATAAGTTGCTGGTAACTATATTTCTGCTTGTTGCTGTGAAATCGGATAGCACAAATTTGAAAGTTATCAAATAGTGGTCAGTCAGTGTAGGATTTTGAGGGATGACAAGCAGCTCATCAATTTCTACACCGTAGGCCAAGACCAGGCCAAGGGTGTGATTATGATGATGAGTTGGTTTACTAACACACAGAGAAAAACCAGTTGAATTTAAGAGGGAGAGAAATGCTACACTATGACTATCATTATCAACGTCTATATGAATATTAAAATCACCAGCTATGATAATCTTGTCTGAACTAAGAACAAAGGTTGTTAAGAACTCAGAAAATTCAGGCATACAGTAAATTCAGCAAAAGAAGCACTGGGAGGGTGATATACTGTGGTAAATAAAATAGGCTGCTCTGACCTCCAGGATGGATGTCATGGGCAGCAAGAGCGCGCCCCTCCCCTCCTGCCGCACGTTTACCAATTCATCATTGCACCTGAGGCAGAGGACACACTTGCGCCCGCTCATCAGCCAGCGTACTTAAGGAGGCCTCCTCCGCGCAGTCACCGCGGGCTCATCTGGGTATACTGCCCTGATTCAGGCAAGCAGGTCGTGTGAACGTAGCTTAGACACGTTGTCTAACTGTTCTCTTTCCCATTCTTACAGGTTGCTGCCATCGTGCGGGTGTGTCTCGGGACTGCGTGCGCTCTCCTGCCACCTCATCACTTTCCCAGCAACAGATCTTCACCCGGCCAGGCACTTCAAGCTCATTCCCCCTTCCCTACTGGTTCATCTATTCCCCGCTGGAGTCCTGCCAGTCCTCCCTTGGAGTCCCGAGTAAGTGGCAATTTGGCTTGCCCATATTCCCCTTCTCTGCTTCTTTGCTGACAGTTCTCACTTTTCTCTCCACAGGTGGATTGAATCTTCTGGCAAGTGGCTGTTTCTCTAACGTAGTGCTGTTTTCTACATTTAATAAACTATTGAACGTTTCCCTCTTGTGTGGTTCTGTCTTGTGCTAGCATCGTGCACGTGAGCTGTCAGCTAATCATGACAATGGATGTGCTAAGCTAAAAATTAAAGATTCAAAAGAGTTACAATTTGAGTTTAGCTTAGGCTGAGGGTTCATTGGTAATGTGGATTCATATATTACCCCGACACCACCACCTCAGCCAGTGTTCCTAGGAATATGAATATTATCATAGCTTGGGGGGGGGGGGGCTCATTGATACTAACAAATCAGCTGGCGAAGCCATGTTTCTGTGAGACAGAGTATATTTATATTGTAATCTATGATCATATCATTAATTAAGGTCACTTTATCGGACAGAGATCTTATTTTCAGCAGTCCGCATTTAATTATTTTATTTAACTGTGGTAAATTAGTAGTTTTAATCTTTATTAAGTTATGTTGTATTTGTCTTGGGTTATAATGTTTTGGGTAACGGGAGACAGACACAATCTCTATGGGGTTATGAATTGAAGACTGATCTAAACAGCAAGAATTATTTGGATTAATAGGATTAATATGAGAAGTGGAAGCAAAAAAGGGCTGGTTGACAGACCCAGGTACTTTGGGGTGAGTTAACACACCAGCTTTCAGTCACTGTACTGAAAAATGCTGAATGGAATAAAACAGACTGTCCCTTAGAACACGTGCACAGAGTCTATTTGGATGGATGCCATCTGGCCTCATAAATGATGGGCGGTTCCAGAACAGGTTGAAATTGTCTATAAAACCAATGTTAAAAGTAGGACATAGTTGAACACAACCAGGTATTAAGGCTAAGAGTTCTGCTAAAATAATTGCAACCTCTTCTAAAAGGAGCAGGTGGCCCAGAAATAAACACACGTCTGCCACAGTTCTTAAGAGTGGACAGAAGGCTCCTAAGTCTCTCTTTAAGATCTCAGATGCTTTGTCTGGGATGCTGTTGCATCCAACATGGACAATAACAGTTTTAGCGTGGGGGTATTCATTTAACAGGTCAGGGGTAAGAGCCTCAATGTCTGACACTTTAGCCCCAGGAAAAAATTTTGTAACACAGTACCTGCTTCTGATGTTCCTCATTATTGAATCACCAATTACCAGCATTGTCTGGGGGGACTTTGTCGGTGACTTCAGAAATGGTGGATAGTTTTGCCGATGCTGTTGTTGCTGCTGTGGCGGCAAGGTGCCGGTGTGGGAGTGATGTGGGAGTTGCACTCTCTTCTTTCTGGAGCTGGTGTAAAGTTTGGAACACCTAAAGTAGTTTTGATCCGGGGCTTGTGGGTTTGGGCCGCTGCTGAAGGAGGAGGGGCGGCCATGGGAGGAAGGTCAACGTCCAGATGGGGGAAATCTTCCAGGTAAAGGATGTCGAATTTGTTTTCCAGCAAAAAGGGAAGGAAGGAGGCGCGGCCATGTCTAGTCAATCCCCGACGTTTGCTATTGGGCCCAACCATGGTCCAGGGCACACATTGAGGCTGTGAAGAACCACCCGGGGCTTTGGGTTTAGCTCCGAGCTCAAGCCAGTGTTTGGTGCTGGAGTCCTGGACAGCTGAGGTGACTGGAGCAGGGATGGAGGTGGGTGGTGATATGTTAAGTTCACCCAGGTAAGTAGCCATCTCTGCTAGCTGCGAGTCCATCGCTGGCGCCGATGTCCATCCAAAAATGATCGTGTCCAGATGATTTTCAGCCTCCCGAATTTTATAGAGGTTAGAAAGTCTCAGTTCCAACTCAGAAACCTTCTTAGAGAGGGAAACACAGCTGACACAGGTCGGGTAGGGAGCCATGGCTTTCCAGGCCAGGAGTGGCTAACAAAAACAGATAGGTTAGCCTAACCTGGTGAGCAGCCCTGATCGGGGTCTGATTCATCTGTGAGCCAATATGGATTGTTGTATTTACTGAGCTAACACTAAGTAAAAAAGTTAATATCAATAAAAGAGATAAAAATTTAAAACGGAGTTAATAAGATAAGATAAGATAAGCCTTTATTAGTCCCACAATGGGGAAATTCCAGGATTGCAACAGCACAGGGATAGCAACACTCAGAGCAATAATTTAGAAGATAAGAAAATAAGAGCAGTAATATACATATGTACACATAAATATATAAATATATATATACACAGTGCGGAGCATTATAGCTAGATGGACTAAACAGCATAACCGTCTATTTAGTTACCCTTCATGGTATGAATATATACCCATACATATTGTCACCCTCCATAGCGACCGATAATGTCCTAGTTGTATGCTGGAGGGGACCATTTGTGTAAGTCTGTTGCGTCTTTTGCATTCAATACTATTAGGTCATCACATTTTTTTTGCTATCTCTGCAAGCAGCCCTGCTTAGGTTATACAGTCTGACAGCCGTAGGTAGGAAGGACCTGCGAAACCACTCGGTCACGCATCTAGGATGATGTAGTCTACTGCTAAATGAGCTCCTCAGTGCATCCAGTATGTCCTGCATAGGGTGGGACTCGGACTCCAGCAGAGATGACAGTTTAGCCACCATCCTTCTCTCTCCTATCTCCTCCACTGGGTCAAGGCACTGCCCCAGGACAGAGCTAGCTTTCTTGATTAGTTTGTTCAGTCTCTTCCTATCGGCTGCTGTAATGCCGTTGCCCCAGCAGACCACTCCAAAAGTGATGGCTGATGCCACCACCGTGTCGTAGAATGTCTTCAAGAGCACCCCTTGTACACCAAAAGACCTGAGCCTTCTCAGTAGGAACAGCCTGCGCTGTCCCTTCTTGTAGAGTGCGTCGGTATTGTGTGACCAGTCTAGTTTATTGTTCAGATGAACACCCAGACACTTGTAGGATGTCACCATCTCAATGTCTGTTCCCTGTATGTTTACTGGTGCTGTGAGGGGTTGTCCTTGCCTGCGGCAGTCCACCACCAACTCCTTAGTTTTCCTCGCGTTGATCTGGAGGCAGTTCCGATGGCACCAGTCCACGAAGTCCTGGATAAGTCCTCTGTACTTAGCTTCATCTCCGTTGGAGATGAGGCCGACGATCGCAGAGTCATCAGAGAACTTCTGTAGATGGCAGTATGTTGTGTTGTGTGAGAAGTCCGCAGTATAAAGGGTGAACAGGAAGGGAGCCAAAACCATTCCCTGGGGGGCCCCCATGCTGCCGATGATCGTGTTGGACACACAATCCCGGGTTCTCACAAACTGTGGCCGGTTAGTGAGGTAGTCCAGGATCCACGATGACAGGTGCTGGTCCACCCCTGCGCACAGCAGCTTGTCCTTCAGGATCATCGGTTGGATGGTATTGGAAGCACTGCAGAAGTCAAAGAACATGATCCTCACCGCATTCCCGGGCTTCTCCAGGTGGGACAGGGAACAGTGAAGGAGGAATATCACTGCATCCTTCACCCCAATGCCATGCTGGTTGGCGAACTGGAGTGGATCCATCGCTGGTCCCACCAGGGGGCGGAGGTGAGCAAGGAGCAGTCTCTCCAGGGTCTTCATCATGTGAGGCGTCAGGGCCACTGGCCTGTAGCTGTTCAGGTCTTTGGGGTGGGAAGTCTTTGGTACAGGTACCACACAAGATGTTTTCCACAACTGTGGTACCCTCCCCAGTTTCAGGCTCAGGTTGAAGATGTGCTCCACAATCCCACACAGCTGGTCTGCGCAGGACTTGAGGAGCTTCACGCTGACGCCGTCCGGTCCCTCAGCCTTCCTCGCCTTGATCTTCCACAGCTCTGTCCTCACCTGGGTCTTAGTGAGGATCAGGTTGGGGAGCTGTGTGCTGGGAGTGGGGGGGGTGTTGGTGGAGTGGGGTGTGGACAGCAGGTCTCGATGACTTTAGAGGCAGCAGTGGTTGGTGTGCGGTCGGGGGGGAGGCGGTTGGTCAAACCTATTAAAAAACAGGTTCAGATTGTTCGCCCACTCCCTTCCCCCCATGGCCTGGGAGGAGGTATTCTGGAGCCCAGAGATGGTTTTAAGGTTTCTCCAGACCCCGCTGATGTCGCTCTGTTGCAGCTCGTCCTCCATCTTCTTCCTGAAGCTGTCCTTGCCTTCTCTGATCTTCCTCCTCAGCTCCCTCTGCACAGACTTCAGCATCTCCCTGTTCCCCGACCTGAAGATCCTCTTCTTCTCTCTCAGAAGTGTTTTTATCTCAGGGTTGATCCAGGGTTTGTTGTTCGAGCAACACCATATGGTCTTGGTGGCTTCGATGTTGTCCACACAGAAGTTGATGTAGTCCGTGATGGTGTGAGTGAGGCCGTCAATGTCCTCACCATGTGGATTGCAGAGCTGCTCCCAGGCAGTGGTTTCAAGACAGTCTTTTAAAGCGTCCATTGCCTCCTCAGACCAATAATACAATAAACAAAAATAGATAAGATAACGTGTAGAAGTGACCGAGTTTTCAAACAGGCACCATCACATCACAGTCTGTATTAGAAAAAAGATGCATTAATTTGTCAGAAAAAGGTTATACATTTTTGAGGAAACGTTACAAAATTAGAAGTTAAAGTAAAAAATTAAAATAAAAAATACCAATAGAAAGACATAAGAGAAAATATTGAAGAAAAGTCACAATGCTGGAAGAATAAAGATTTATAATATGAAGTGGCAATTTAAAAGGAAAGTAAGTTCATGTGTAAAAAACCCTCAAATTTTCCAGAAAATATCTATTTTTTTTAATGTAAAAAGACTTTAATTACAAGAAAAACAAACAGAAAGAAAATAATCTCAAAGATGACAAAAGAGTGAATTTATGAGACTGTTCCAAAATCATATACTGTATACAAGATTCCATATTTACATGGAAAAATTAATTTACCAAAACATGAAAATTTTAGAAAAAGTCAAGTTTAAAATTAAAAAGGTTCATAACATTTATTATAATGTGGTTCAAATACAACTAGTCTCAAAGTTACATTTAAAAAAATCTGCTAATTTACAAGTACAGAGAGACTCATTCACAAAAAAGTCCCCCCTCCCCATTGCAAATGCTGACAAACAACGTAAATGAGCTGCTGCCGGGCAACAATAGTGTTATGTCCACAAACCTGGCATAAAAGAGATGGACGAGGATGTTGCACTGGAACGGGGCTTTATTGTGGAACTGCCAACAATACACTACATGTAGTCACATGCAAAGTCGTCTGGGCAAGAGAGCCTATAATGGCGGACTCTCCCCTATATATGTCGGCGTGATGACGTCACTAGCCGGCTGTGTCATCATGCAGAACATTGAATCAGAATCCCTTTACAACATTCTTCCCCCCCTTTACAAAACACAGAACACATCCAATTTTGACACTCCCCAATTTGGTACATAAGAAACCCCCAATAAACACACTAAAATAAAACAGGCAACACATATTAAAACAAGACCTAAAACTAGGGTCTGTGGGTGGACTACCACCAGACCCCGCACAGCTAAGTGGTGTATTCTGCCACTTCGATGTGTCCAGCCGTGCTCCTAACTAAACAGTCCTTCTTTTCTTCTTAACAGTCTCCCATGGCAAGGGGGGGTCTACCGGGGGGGCCCTGCGGCAGCCCCTAGCAGATGTGCCCCTGGGGGCAGCAGACCTTCAGGACAACTGGCGATCTTCAAAACGCAGGAGCCTGGATCCCACACCACATCCACTGACTCCTGCGCAGCCTTGTCACCCGGAACAGCCACCTGAACACGCCGCAGCTGGTTTGCATGTCGAACTGAGCCATCCATCATCCGGAAACATGTCGCCCCCAGCTTCACCACGATCCTCAGTGGCACTCGTTTCACCAGCTGTGGTCCAGCCAGTCATCTCCCCGGCCTTTCATCAGTATGAACCTGAACCCAGTCCATGACCTGGAGTGGTACCTTGCTTGGCTTTACGTGCTGTTGTGTTCTCGGTGGCTCTGTGCACTCATTTGACCTGGCACCTTTGTCATACCGTGGTGGTTCATCAGTCACCGTGTCCACAGCAGACCCCACACCCAACGCCTGCTGAAGCTCATCATGGGTACTAAAGGTGTCTGGTGCCTCCCTGGTATCACTCATTAGAACGAACTCTTCACCCGTCAGCTCAGTCACCCCCACTGCAGCCGGTTGAGTACAGATACTGAGGCCATCTGGTTCCTCCACTGAGCGGCTTTCCTGCTGAGATCATGAGGTGTGCGCTTCAGTGTTGGTACCATCCGTAGGTACCTCATCCCACACCACAATGTCGTCCTCCGGGTTCAGCAAGCTCTAACGTCCACACCTGGACCATTTGAACCCCACGCTGTCCCTAATGGCAAAACCCAGTCCATAGAAAAGGTCGCACCCCATGATGTTATCACTATGCGCTGCCACCTGGAACGTGAAGTTGTGCACAGCTTTAGACTTGTAGCGAGCAGTTAACTCCACAGTTCCGACATTGCACAGCCTGTTACCACCGTACCCATACAACGGTGTTGGGTTCTTCCTGATTCTGTGGTGTGGAAAAAACTTTTCCACCGTGGCAAAGTTTAGCATCGACCACACCACCGCTGTGTCGAGCAGGAGCAGTATAGCTACACCGTCCAATTCCACCGTGCAATAGGAATAACCATTGGCGTTGGGATTCACTGATTGGATGGTTGTTACTGGCAGGCGGGCTGGCTCACTTGGTGGGCTCCACGGCGTTGGAGACTGGCATACCCTGGCAAAATGGTTCATGCGCCCACGCTTGCTGCACCGGTTTCCTCTTGTTGGGCACACTCGTGCTTTGCTCTGGTACGTCGAGGACCCATAACCCCCACAGACAGGGCCCCTTGGAGTGGACCTTTGGCTCACCGCATTAACCTCGTATTCTTCTGCCATGATCTCAACATTCTCCAAGTCCACCACATTCGTGGACATCGTCTGTTTGGGCGTCTTCTGTGTCTGGCGCCAATTCAGCTCCGAGGCTAACTTTTCCGCAGCTACAAACTGCATTGCTAGCTCCACTACTCTTAATGAATGAATGAATGAATGAATGAATGAATCTTTATTTCTGATAGATTAAATGTAAAAATTAAAAGACATCATCCATCATCATCATAGCAGTCTGTCGTAGGCGACAATGACTGTTTCTTTTTAGGTCTGATCAGATTCCTCCACACAGCTCTGTCCTTAGCCTTCCGCTACCAGGAACTCCTGTCTATATCCAACTTCTTCAAGTTTCTTTTTACAGTGTCTTGAAATCTGAGCCTTGGTCTACCCTGATTGCGTTTGCCCTCGCATAACTGTGAGTAGAGTAACTGTCAAGGGAGATGCTGGTGGTCCATCCTCTCAACATGTCCGAGCCACCTCAGGTTTGTCTGTATTAGCATGTCCTCCATTGATGGTAGACCAGCTCGTTTCAACACTTCTATGTTGGTTGTCTTGTCTTTCCATGAGATGTTCATTATGGCTCGAAGGTGTCTCATCATGTACACATGGAGTTTCTTTACCTGCACTCTGTAGACAGTCCAAGTTTCAGCACCGTACAATAGAGTAGCCAGTACTGTCACTCTGTACACTTTGCATTTCACACGGATAGATACATGTCGATTGTTCCACAGTCTCTCCCTCAAGTTTCCAAACACAGCGCTCGCTCTTCCCATTCTGAGAGATAGTTCATCCTCCAGCCTAGCATCCTCTGAAACAGTACTCCCTAGATACTTGAAGGTCTTGCACTTCACTAGTGGTTCTGTACCAATGCTGATCTCTTCTGGTAGTGATGTTGATAATTGGAACTTTGGTGGTTGATAAAGGCACTCTGTCTTCTTGATGTTGATTTGGAGGCTGAATTGGCTAGCTGCTCTTGCAAATTTCTCCACTAAAGATTGCATATCTTCCACGCTGTGTGCAACTAGAGCACTGTCATTGGCAAAGAGCATATCTCTTACTACCTTTATCAATGTCTTACTCTTGGCTTTAAACTGTGCCACATTGAACAAGTCTGCTTCTTTCCTTGTTTGAATGTATACTCCTTCTGAAGTGTCCTTGAAGGCCACCTCAAGCATGGCTGCCAGATATAGTGAGAAGAGTGTAGGCGCCAGCACACACCCTTGTTTCACCCCGTTGCTTACTGAAAAGTCTTTAGATACTGAACCACTCATTGCCACGTTTGCTTGCATACCTGTATGGAGTGCCTCGATCAGGCTGACAAACTTCTCTGTACAACCATATTTCTTGAGTACCTGCCAAAGTCCTTGTCGCGAAACAGTATCGAAGGTTTTACTGAAGTCTATGAAGACTACATAAAGCGGCATGTTCTGTTCGATACACTTTTCTTCAACCTGTTTCAAGCAGAAAATCATGTCCATTGTGCTTCCTTCCACTTCTAAAGCTGCACTGGGTTTCCGGTAGTACATTCTGTGAGATGTGTTCATTGAGTCTGTTAAGTAGTACACGTGAGAGAATCTTACCAACAGTGGCTAGCAGTGATATACCTCGGTAATTTCCACAGTCTCTCCTGTCACCTTTCTTGAACAAAGGCACAATACTTGCATCCTTCCAGTCTTGAGGTACTTTCTGGGCATCCCATATCTCTTGGATGAGCTTGTGCAGGCAGTTGGTCAGCTGAACACCACCAAATTTCCACACTTCTGCTGGAATTCCATCCCTTCCTGGAGCTTTACCATCCTGTGTTGTCCTGATAGTTGCCATTAGTTCATCAAAATTTGGTGGTTCATCCAGACTTGACACAGCTGGTCACTGCACTAGAGCTTCTTTAGCCTCTTCAGTGAGATCTCCAGGGTTGTTTAGTAGTTGGTCAAAGTGGTCTGCAAATCTGTCCAGGATCTTGTCTTTCTCCTTCAAAACCGTTTCACCATCCATAGCTTTTAGTTGGATCAATCCTCTTGGTTTAGGGCTGTAGATTTCTCTCAAACCTGTGAAGAATGTTTTCATGTCCTTCCTGTCTGCTGCAGTTTGAAGTTCCTCCGCTTTTTCATCCCACCAGTTGGACTTCATCTCTCTGGTGTACTTCTGTAGCTCACTCTGAGCCTTTGAGTATTTCTTCTTCTTTGACCTTGTGTTACACTGTAGGTTTTCCTGCCTAGCTGTATTCCTTGCTTCTAGTAGTTTCTTCAGATGTTCATCATGCTCATCAAACCAATCTTGATGTTTCCTCTCAGGGTGGCCTAATACATCACTCGCAGTCTGATACACCGTATCCTTCAGTGTTGCCCATTTCTCTTCTATGTCATTCTCCGAGTTGTTGCTGTCCCAGTCTTTCAAGTTTTCATCCATTTCCTGTGTAAGTTCTTCCTGCTTCTTTTGGCCTTTCAGTGCACTAGTGTTTAGCTTCTGTGGTGGCTTCACACCCGTCCTGCAGTGCTGTTTTCGGCTCCAAATCCTTAATCTAGATCTCAGCATAACATGATCAGTACCACAGTCCGCGCCTCTCATTGCTCTGGTGTCCAATACATCCCTTATGTCTCTCTGCCTGACTATGATGTAGTCTAACAAGTACCAGAGCTTGGATCTTGGGTGCATCCATGTCTTCTTGTGTGTGTCCTTGTGCTTAAATAGAGTGTTGGTTATCACAAGGTTCTACTCTGAACATAGTGCAAGTAGAAGTTCTCCATTAGCATTGCACTTACCTACTCCATGACTGCCTAGCGCTCCTTTCCATTTCTCAGTGTCCGAACCAGCTCTGTCATTAAAATCTCCAACGAGTATCAGCCTGTCATCAGTCGGTACACTCCTGATTGTCTCATGTAAATCACTGTAGAGCTCTTCCTTCACCTCCTCTGTGTTGGTCATTGTTGGGGCATATACACTGATGAGTGTGGCATACATCTTCCGCTGTAGTGGGAGTCTCAAAGTCATTATCCTGTTGTTGATTAGCACCGGTTCCTCATCAAGCATTGCTGCTATTTCCTTTCTAACTGCAAAGCCCACTCCTGCTTCTCTCCTTTCTTAAGTTGATCTCCCACTCCAAAAGAAGATGTACCCATGGTCTTCCAAGCTGTCATATCCAGGCAATCTTGTTTCACTAAGTGCAGCTACGTATGTCTGTTTTGTACCTGTTCATTTCCAGGGCCACAAGCGCGGTCTGTCTTTCTGGGCACTGTGATGTTGTTCTGTCCAATAGAGTGCGTACATTCCATTCTGCTACACACAAGACTGCTGTTTTCCTCTTCTTTTGTCTTCCTGCTCCTAGCTTACTTTTCGCTGCCTGTCGGAGTGTGAACAGATCAAAAGAAAGGAACAGAATAATATAACAAAGGGGGAAAAAAATCTAACAAGGTCAAATTAAACAATAACTTCTCGGATTATACAGTTCAACATAAGTTATCCAAAATGGGTGATGGCTGAAGCCGCAGCTTATATTGCCCACCCATGTTTCATCTAAGAATTCAAAAGGAAACTCTGGCTAGCGTCAAGTCATTAGGCACTGTTAACAACATAGCTCATAGCCCAGCATTACATGTGTGGTTGGCCAATTGGTCCCGCATCATCTCTGCCCAAAATGGCACACACTAGCTAACTGTCTCAGGTCAGCGACGAACTGTTGTGTTGGCTCACCGACTCTTTGGTGTCTCTGGCGAAAGAAAAATCCATCACACTGTCACACTGTCCGGCATGGTGAAATAGTTAGCTAGCAGCTCTACAACTTCCTCATACGAGTCCGTCGCGCCGAGTGTGAGGAGAATCCTTTGGCTCTCTAAGCCTAAGTTGTGGACAAGCAGTGCTCACGTCCTCACTTTGTCTAGCTTTACCAGGTCCAACGCTGTAACATACATTTTGAACACTTCCAGCCAGCGTGGCCGTGGAACTGGTGGTTCTCCTGGGAGCTCAAGGAAAGGCTGTAGTGGTGTTATGCATGCCTCCATGGTTTAATCCTCCATCGCCAAATGTTATTGTGGGATTGGGATTTAGTGTGAAGTGCGGTATGATGATGCTACCTTCCAGGTGCGTTGTCACACTGTCCTATAATAAGGGGCGTCCGCTTTTGGGCTCAATTCTTGACGGACGGCCCCACACAGTGTGACACCTGCTGTGTGTACATAGTTATACAATAAAGCTGTGTTCAAGTGCAACCTCCTCATCCGTCTCCTCAATACCAGGTTTGTGGACATAACATTTGGCGACTGAGGATTAACTCATGGAGGCATGTGGGGCACCTCTACGGCCGTTTCTGGAGTACCCAGGAGAACCAGAAGTAGTGTGGCCTCGCTGGTTGGCTGCGTTCGAGAAGTACATTGTAACGTTGGGCCTGGATAAACTCGACGGAGTGAGGAAATGAGCACTTCTGGTTCGCAAACTTGGCGTAGAAGGTCAGAGAATTTTCCACACGTTGGGGAGACGGAGTCATATGCAGATGCTGTTGGGCTGCTTGCTAGCTACTTTGCTGAACACACACACATAGCAAAAAGCTGTGGGTTGAGAGGCTAATGGTGCCAAAAGACACTAAGCTAGCTAGCTCGGGGGAGCTAATGGCCCAGCTGGTAGCAACGGAGAAGATAGCCACAGGGCTAAATGGGCACCAAACACGGAAGCTACACGGGCAGTCGGCGTTAGCTAGCATGGTGGAATCGGAGCCACAGGAGAGGGAGCCTGTGTCCATCGAGAATGACAAGGCAGCCAAAAAGCACAGCATGGAGAGTGAGCGCAGTGAAAAGGGAGAATTCAGCACTGAGAGTGACCGCAGCATGGTGGTAGAGCAGCGAACAGACTCAGCTCAGTTTTCCCCACAGCCAGAGTCAGAGCCACGAGAGAGGGAGCGTAAGCATGCTGAGAGCCTAGAAAAGCAGCAGTGGCAGCCGGGCATAGCCACAGCGCATGACACTGCACAGCAGAGCACTTTTGATGGCAAAGGAGAAGAGCCGGACTGCTCCCGTTCCCTCGCTCAGCAGGCTACAGCGGTTATGACCGAGCTGACGGGTGGACAGTCCGCTTTAAAGACCGACACCGAAGTGCACACTTAATGCTCTCGGGAGGAGAGCAGCTCAGTGGAGGAGTCGGACGGCTTTGGTGCCCGTGCTCGGCTGGCTGTAGTAGGAGCGACTGAGTTGCCGGGTGGAGGGTCCGTTCCAACAAGCGACACCGGAGAGGTACCAGATTGCTTCTGTACCCGAGATGAGTCGCAGTCAATGATGGAGACAGCAGGTGAGGGGTCCACAGCGAACATGGTGACAGCGGAACCACTGCAGCACAGCGGAGGTCCCAAGCCGAACAAGCACACAGAGCCACCGGGAGTGCAATGACAACGCAGGAAAACAAGTAAGGCGCCGCTTCATGTTATGGACTAGGTTCGGGTTCGCGCCGGTGGGAGACCGGGACGGCGACTGACCAGGCCTTAGCCAGCGAAGCAACAGACGCCACTGAGGATTGTAGCGAAACTGAGGACCACGTGCTTTCGACAGACGGGTGATTCAGTTCTACACGCAAACAGACTACAGTGTGTCCGGGTGGCGGCTCCAGACGGCGAGGCTCTGCGGGTGTCGGCTACCGCAGTATGGGACCCAGGTTCCAGTGTCATAAAGATGGGTCACAGGGGTCCGACAGCTCGGGGGGGGGGGGGCGTGCCATGAGCCTGTTATGTATGGAAATAGAGGGTATTAGTAAGATGGCAGCTGGGTTGGACGGGGAATGAGCAAGGGTAACTAACTGCTGGTTTCCGGTGGTGACACCACTCCGGGTATAAAAGATGTGGGCAGAAGAGGCTAGTCCTCTTTCGTCGTGGGACACCTGGCTTGTCAGAGAGTGCCGAATGCCTGAGGGTATTGTAAATAGTGTTTATGTCACCATGGTTTGAGATGCCGTCTCAGCGCTCAGCCCATGTTTTCCTTCATCCCTACTTCTCATTGAGCAGCGTCTCAGCAGGCTCCCAGCTGGCAACATTACGGACGGCTGGGGCCAATTAGTCCTCATCAGCTGGGGCGCTGCCAATGAGAATAAATAGGAGTAGCCTCGATGACTCGGGGCTGCGACATAAGCACTGCTAGGCTGAAGCCCCTTCGTCTGGTGTCAGCCTCTACTCCCCTTACAGCATTCCTGTGATTGTAACCCGCTGTGAGTATGTACGCCTTGTTACCCCTATGTCCGGTACGAGCTCCCTGCTCCTGCGCTGTGCAACCTGTGAGTGTACCTCTGTACGAGTATCTGTGCTCTCCTCATCCCTCATCCCTCACCTTTAATAAAACATCACGACTCACTGGCTCGCCCTTGGCTCTTATTGCGTGGCTCCCTAGAGTCGCGCGTGACAGTTTATCATAAAGCTCCATAAAACAGTAGTTATTCTCTACTTGTTATTGCCCGAATTATGGATCTAACATTTGGCGATGAGGTAAAAGCGGTTGTGGAGCGGTCCGTTGGCAGTATTCAGCCATTTTTGGAAACCCCAGGCGAGCCACCCATGCATTGGCCTTGGTGGTTTGCCACATTCACAAATTATTTAGTTGTATTAAACCTCGGCGAACTTGAGAAGCTTCGCGCGAGGGCTGTTTTGGGTCATAATTTGGGCATGGAAGGGCAAAGAATTTTGGAAAATCTTGGAGGAGTCGATAGCTTTGATGAAGTGGTGGAGTTAATGGCGCGCCACTTTCACGGCCCAGAAAACATCACTGTCCGGCGCATTCAGTTTCGACAGTGCCGGCAGCAGATGGGGGAACCTGTGAAAAGATTTCTTGCAGACCTCTGGGAGCTGGCGAGAGAATGCAAGTTCAGGAACCTGGAAGGTGAGATGATATGGGACCAATTGGCAGAACACATTCGCTGTCCAGCAGCCTGGTCCAGGCTTCTGACCCATCCAGGTGAGCTGACGTTGGCTGCAACTATCGAGGACTATTGTGAGAGGCCTGAGTGATGGGGCCACTCCGACCCAAGGTGAGTCTCGTGTTAAGGCACTGTTATTGGACCCTGAAGATGAAGACAGCGGAGAGAACGAATATGCCTCCATGGTGAAAGTTAGGTCTGCCCCAGGTACGCCACATTGTTATGGCTGTGGGTCCCCAAGTCACCGCTATAAGTCCAGGATATGTCCAGTGAAGGGCAAGCGTTGTGGGAAGTGTGGTTTACTGAACCACTTTGCTAGAGCGTACGCAAACTTTGAGCGTAGGGACCGACGGAGTGAGGTGGATCCCTTGCAGAAGACTCCCATGATCATCCACACCGTTTCCCCGGAGACCATGGGACGGATTGGTTGCAACATAACGCTGGTTGGTGTCGAGGTTCCTCTGCTGGTGGGTACGGGAGCTGTCATCTCTGTATTGAACCTGGCGACCATGAAGAGTCTATTCCCACACCGACAAATCAGGAAGCAGGAGAGACCCTATTTTGGCTATGGGTGGAACAGATTGGCCGTTTTGGGATTTGTGGAAATGGAGGCATGGTACATATCTGTCGTGGTACCCAGGGCTTGCGTTTATGTCACCGCTGCGGGTGTAAACATCATGGGGTGCAACCTTTTTTAGGCCCTGGGGTTCTCAATAGCGAATGTCACGGGTGAGGAGTGGTCGGGGTGCGGACTTTGGGGCCAACCAGCTCCAGTGATGGAAGGCGAGGAGGTGTGGGACTCAGACTAGCTGGATACTGCAAGTCGAGAGCACATTCGGCGCCACGCGATGCCGCCCCAGGACAGACCCGATGCTGGTAGCCACGTTACCCTGGATGTGGGAACTGGACGGCACGCCGGAACCCCCGGGGTGGCCCATAAGGACAAGGTGCCCATGCTGGAGACTGAGGGGCGAGACTGAGGAGCGAGACCTAAGAGCGTGGTTTTGAAACGCTCACAATGACGGCCTGCCAAGAGGACGGCGAACCGGACCCACGAGTCAACCGGATCAATGAAGGAGGCCAGTCAGAACCAGAGTGATCCCGATAAAAAGAAAAGGGCTTCCCTGCGGGTTGGAGATGAGGTTCGGCCCAGGGTCGAGGCCCGGATGAGAGGAGATCACGGGTCATGCGAGTGGCATGATGACCAGAGGTAGTTCCAGGTGGAGGCTGCCCGGAGCAATGGGTATCTAGGTCTATCTGACAAGACCTGGAGGCATCCGAACGAGCTGCGCCTCGTGGTGGAGAAGAGGAGGCGGCACAGCGGGAGCCCAGAGGTCAAGAGACGGAGACGCTTGGGGAGGGACCCATCGAAGGACTGAGGGTGTTTTATTGTGTGTGTGTTTTGGTTCTGACCCAGGTCCTGCTGTAAATAGTTGAACACTATTGTATTTGTGCCCCGGATATTATTGGTTTGGTATAAAAAAAAAAAATTATGGGTTAAATTTTATAACTTACGCGTTGGTATGAAGATGAAATTTTTATGGCTAAAGATACTTGTAATTATTGAATACACCCTGTGAATATTGTAAAGGTGAAGTGATTCACTAGTTGATTTGATATACATTTGAATTTGGGTTTAAAAGAAAAGAGTGTAGAAAGGAGAAACAGTAAACTACGATTGAATTGTGTAATTTTGGTGATTAGTGATTTATGCTATTGGAAATGCAGAGGTAAAATCCCTGATGGTGTCTTGTTAGTGGGTGCTCTGAAGATTACCCTGTTAAATTATGGTTCCTGACAATGTGATTTTGTTGTCTATTTGAGATGCCCAACACATATAGTTTTATGATGTGTGCCCAGGTATGGGGAGGATGTGTTGGGGTGGGGGCCGCCATTAGTGTTGTTACTAGGTGTTGTGTTTATACTGATTGTTGTTCTTTATGTTCACGTGGAGCTGTCTGACGGGATTATTTTGTTTACAAACACGGCCTTTTTATGTTGGACTATTTTAGATATGGTGGCAGAATAACCCGCCTAGCCGTGTAGAGGGTGCTGGCAGTCTACCCGGCCCCCCAGCCTTAGTTGTGTGAATGGATAGGCAGTTTGTTTCTTTTTGTACATATTTTTTATGCTTAGAGTATGTGTCGGGAGACAAATTTGGGTGGGTTATCTGTATGCATGATGGGGTTTTTTTGAAGGGGGGCAGAATGTTATGTATGGAAATAGAGGGTATTAGTAAGATGGTGGCCGGGTTGGACGGGGAATGAGCAGAGGTGACTAAGTGCCGGTTTCCGGTAATGACGCCACTCCGGGTATAAAGGATGTGGGTGGAAGAGGCTTGTCCTCTTTCATCGTGGGACACCTGGCTTGTCAGAGAGTGCCGAACACCTGAGGGTATTATAAATAGTGTTTATAATAAAGCTCCATCAAACAGTAGTTATTCTCTACTTGTTATTGCCCGAATTATGAATCTAACAGAGCCTGCTTCAGGGCTTCAGGGAGGAGGCCACCATGGGACCGCCTCAAAGTTCCCCGGACTAAACTGTTACCTCCCACCCTTACCGTGGGACACGGTAAAGAAAAAAAAAGGACTTGTTTAGGTAGGAGCATGGCTGGACTGAAAAAAAGAGAGAAAAGTGGCAGAATAATCCACTTTGCCGTGCGGGGTCATGTGGCAGTCTGCCCTCAGGCCCCAGTTCTAGTTAATTGTTCATTCATCTTCTTCCGCTTAATCCTTTTCGGGTCGTGGGGAGGGGGGGGGGGGTCTGGAGCCCATCCCAGCATCTTTGGGCGATAGGCAGGGTACACCCTGGACAGATCGCCAGTCCATCGCAGGGCCAACACAGAGAAACAGACAACCATTCACTCTCACAGTCATACCTGAGGACAATTTAGAATCCCCAGTTTCTGATGCCAATTAACCTAACTTGCATGTTTTTGGCATGTGGGAGGAAACCGGAGAAATCCTGGAGTAAACCCACGCAGACATGGGAAGAACATGCAAACTCCACACAGATCACTGTTGGTCGGGGGCTGGGATCGAACCCAGGATGCCCCGGCCAAGGGTGAGTTGCTGTGCTGCCGCAGTGCTAACCACTCCGCCACCTCGCCGCCCTCTAGTTGGTTGTGTTGTTTTATTTTAGTTTGTTATTGGGGGGTTCTTGTGTACCAAATTTCGGGTGGATTCTGATTGGATGTGCTTTTTATTTTGTACGGGGTGGGGGTGAGGGAATGTGGGATCGGGATTTAGTGTGAAGTGCGGTTTGATGACTCCGCCTTCCAGTTGCGTCATCACACCGCCCTATAATAAGGGGCGTCCGTCTTTGGGCTCTCTTCTTGTCCGGACGGCCCCACACAGTGTGGCACCTGCTGTGTGTACATAGTTCTACAATAAAGCTGTGTTCAAGTGCAACCTCCTCATCTGTTACCTCAATACCAGGTCTGTGGACATAACTGTTATGTCCACAGACCTGGCAAAAAAGAGACGGACGAGGATACTGCACTGGAACAGGGCTTTATTGAGGAACTGACAATAATACTGTAACGTGCTGCTCGACATGGCGACGTCCCACCGGGAGATTCGAACTCACGCCTCCCGCTCCGGAGTCCTGCACCCTACCTGTGTTGCCAATAGGGTCAACCCACTTGGCAAGCCAAGTAGGGTGCTCATATTGAGTTCGCTACACTACTCCCCTCTGGTTCTCGACATCGTCCCGATGTCAGCGCCCCATTACTGCTTTGGACAGGAGATCCCACTCCTGACACCAGTGTAACGTGCTGCTCGACATGGCGACGTCCCACCGGGAGATTCGAACTCACGCCTCCCGCTCCGGAGTCCTGCACCCTACCTGTGTCGCCAATAGGGTCAACCCACTTGGCAAGCCAAGTAAGGTGCTCATATTGAGTTCGCTACAATACACTACATGTAGTCACACGCAGAGTCGTCCAGGCAAGAGACCCTGTAATGGCAGACGCTTCCTTGTGTACAGTATGTCGGCGTGATGACGCCACCAGCTGGCTGCGTCATCATGCAGCACATTGTATCAAAATCCCTTTACAACAAATAGCTCATACCTGTGCATGTCCTCGTTAGTGTTTATTGTGCCCCATCAGACTTTCTGTGCCAGAAATGCCACTGATATTAACATGGGTTTTTTATGTTTATTTTTAACAAACAGCCTAGATATTAATTTGATGCAAGTTCAGATTCATAGTCTGAACTTTAGGCAGCAGACGAGATCAATAAAATCAGTTTTTACTTGATACCGGAGTGGTGGCTCAGTTGGTAGAGCATCCGCCCCACATCTGGGAGGCAGGGGTTCAAATCCCGGCCGGGTCATGCCGAAGACCTTATAAAAGCGGAACTTCCTGCCGTCCAGCTTGGTGCTCAGCAATAATGGAATGGAGGAGGGAAATCTGTGGTGGCGCCTTGCATGGCAGCGGCCCTCTGATTCTACATATGGGGTGTGTGTGATTAACACTGTAGATAGGAAAAACACAATTTCGTTCTACTGTACATGATTGGTTGTATGGTTGAATGATAACAAAGGGTGATTTAATTTAATTTATTAATTTTAGCAGAGGTGAAATAACAGCAGAACCCTGTCTAACATGTTCAGATAACGTTTATCTGTGATTAATAGAACTGAGTGTGTTACAGCTGTCTGTGATAGTTAGGTACTCCTGGTCTGTTCTATTCTTTCAACTGAGAAGCTACACATCACGCTATTATTTTGTAGGATGTGAGCGGTGCAACTGTTTCTTGTTTTATTTTGAAGGTTAAACCGGATGCTGCATGTGTTGATAGCATTAGCAGCGCCGCTCATATAGATGTTGCTGGTTCTGTTTATCCCAGCAGTCGACAGTCTCAGCCCAGGTAATGGGCCCACAGAGGAAGGCTGAATAATGGAACTTTAAACTACATCGTTATATCAGTCGGCAGTGCAAACATGAGTAAATATGTCCTCCTGTGAGGGTTGGAGGAGGAGGCGTTGGTGAAGAAGTAGCCCAGACATGAACGCGCCGCTCGGGAGGAACGGCCTGATCGGGATCGCGGTGGGAGCCGGACTGGGTCTGCTCGCCTTCTTGGTTTACCGGGAAGTCAGCAGGAGGAGGAGCCGGAGAATGGAGATGGAGGCGCGGACAGCGGTCCGGTCAGCGGCCCTGATGTTGGATGGAGCAGCGCTGGATGTTCAGGGTTGGTGAGCTCTGGTTCCAGATGTTCAACAACCTTTAATAACTTGTTCTCAGTTATCATGTGTTAAGGCCTGGTATATGTGGACTGGACCATGTGACAGGTTCGTTTTCCTGTTTATGCTTGGTGTTAAATAACAGCTGAGATACACTGTCACGGTCCGGTCCACTGGGCGGGTTAGACTGAACCACAGCTGTTCTGTCCAGTGGCGGCGCCAGACAAATCCTTCAGGGGGGCAGTTATTGAAAAAACAGCTGAGGGGGGCTGTTAACTACTGATGAACACTGTCAGCTCCGTCTACCGGAATTCATGTGTAGATAAACAAACAAACAAAATCAGGTTAAAAATGACTTTATTAATTCAGCCATAGATGGAAACATAAAACATTTTCACTCAAACTACAAACTTTAAAACACAATTCAAGTAGATTATTGAATAAAATGTTTGTCTACATGACAACTTACACTCACTGGCCACTTAAATAGGTATACCAGTTCACCTGTTCATTTACGCAAGTATCTAACCAGCCAATCACATGACAGCAGCTCAGTGTATTTAGGGATATACAGTGCGTCCAGAAAGTATTCACAGTACTTCACTTTTTCCACATTTTATGTTACAGCCTTATTACCTCCGCCAAGGAGGTTATGTGATCATCGGCGTTGGTTTGTCTGTCTGTCTGTTTGTTTGTTTTTTAGCAAGATAACTCAAAAAGTTATGGACGGTTTTTCATGAAATTTTCACAGATTGTCGGAAATGGGGTATCCTACAGATGATTAGATTTTGGTGGTGATCCAGATCACCGTCCACAAGAAAACCGCCATTACGCAAAATGCCATTTTCGTGAATAACTACTAAACCACTAATCCTATCATTGTCAATCCAATTGCTTGTCATATGTTTTCATGGTCAAGGAATCTGAAAACGTACACACAAACACTGTATGGGGGGAACTGTGGCGCTAAACCGCCATTACGGAAAATGCCATTTTCGTCAATAACTACTGAACCACTAATCCTATCATTGTGAATCCAGTTGCTAGTCATATGTTTTCATGGTCAAGGAATCTGAAAACGTACACACAAACACTGTATGGGGGGAACTGTGGCGCTTGGCGGAGGTCTGCGCTCTCTGAGTGCTTTTCTAGTTCCAAAATGGAATAAATTCATTTTTTCCTCAAAATTCTACACACAATACCCCATAATGACAACGTGAAAAAAGTTTTGAGATTTTTGCAAATTTATTAAAAATAAAAAACTAACAAATCACATGTACATACAGTGGTGTGAAAGTGTTTGCCCCCTTCCTGATTTCCCATTTTTTTGTGTGTTTGTTACACTTAAATGTTTCAGATCATCAAACAAATTTAAATATTAGCCAAAGATAACACAAGTCAACACAAAGTGCAGTTTTTAAATGAAGGTGCTTATTATTAAGGGTAAAAAAAAAAAAAAAAAAAATCCAAACCTACATGGCCCTGTGTGGAAAAAGTAGCCCCCCCCCCCCCGGTTAAAACATAAATTAACTGTGGTTTATCACATCTTTGGAAAGCTGAGTTCAATTTCTCTAGCCACACCCAGGCCTGATTACTGCCACACGTGTTCCCAATCAAGAAATCACTTAAATAGGACCTGCCTAAGAAAGTGAAGTAGACCAAATGATCTTCAAAAGCTAGACATCATGCTCCGATCCAAAGAAATTCAGGAACAAATGAGAAGTAAAGTAATTGAGATCTATCAGTCTGGAAAAGGTTATAAAGCCATTTCTA
The DNA here is from genome assembly GCA_020510985.1 of Pholidichthys leucotaenia. Taxonomy (NCBI): domain Eukaryota; kingdom Metazoa; phylum Chordata; class Actinopteri; order Cichliformes; family Pholidichthyidae; genus Pholidichthys; species Pholidichthys leucotaenia. The sequence continues at coordinate 31,592,000 of CM035842.1, read as the reverse complement.
AAGCTTTGGGACTCCAGCAAACCACAGTGAGAGCCATTATCCACAAATGGCAAAAACATGGAACAGTGGTGAACCTTCCCAGGAGTGGCTGGATGATCAGAATTACCCCAAGAGTGCAGCAACGACTCATCAAAGAGGTCACAAAACACCCCACAACAACATCCAAATAACTGTAGGCCTCACTTCCTTCAGTTAAGGTCAGTGTTCTTGACTCCACCATAAGAAAGAGACTGGGCAAAAATGGCCTGCATGGCAGAGTTCCAAGACAAAAACCACTGCTGAGCAAAAAGAAATAAAGGCTCGTCTCAGTTTTGCCAGAAAACATCTTGATGATCCCCGAGACTTTTGGGAAAATACTCTGTGGACTGACGAGATAAAAGTGGAACTTTTTGGAAGGTGTGTGTCCCATTACATCCGGCGTAAAAGTTACACAGCCTTTCAGAAAAGGAACATCATACCAACAGTTAAAATATGGTGGTGGTAGTGTGATGGTCTGGGGCTGTTTTGCTGCTTCAGGACCTGGAAGACTTGCTGTGGTAAATGGAACCATGAATTGTGCTGTCTACCAAAAAATCCTGAAGGAGAATGTCCAGCCATCTGTTCGTGACCTCAAGCTGAAGCGCACTTGGGTTCTGCAGCAAGACAACGATCCAAAACACACCAGCAAGTCCGCCTCTGAATGGCTTAAGAAAAACAAAATGAAGACTTTGGAGTGGCCTAGTCAAAGTCCTGAGCTGAATCCGATTGGGATGCTGTGGCATGACCTTAAAAAGGCAGTTCATGCTCGAAAACCCTTCAATGTGGCTGAACTACAACAATTCTGCAAAGATGAGTGGGCCAAAATTCCTCCACAGCACTGTAAAAGACTCATTGCCAGTTATCGCAAACGCTTGATTGCAGTTGTTGCTGCTAAGGGTGGCCCAACCAGTTATTAGGTTTAGGGGGCAATCACTTTTTCACACAGGGCCATGTAGGTTTGGATTTTTTTCCCTTAATACTAAACACCTTTATTTAAAAACTGCATTTTGTGTTTATTTGTGTTATCTTTGTCTAATATTTAAATTTGTTTGATGTGAAACATTTAAGTGTTACAAACATACAGTACAAAAAAAATAAGAAATCAGGAAGGGGGCAAACACTTTTTCAAAACACCACTGTAAGTATTCACAGCCTTTGCTCAACACTTTGTTGATGCACCTTTGACAGCAAGTACAGCCTCAAGTCTTTTTGAATATGATGCCACAAGCTTGGCACACCTATCTTTGGGCAGTTTCACCCATTCCTCTTTGCAGCACCTCTCAAGTTCCCTCAGGTTGGATGGGAAGCGTCGGCGCACAAACATTTTCAGACCTCTCCAGAGATGTTCAATTGGATTCAAGTCTGGGCTCTGGCTGGGCCACGCAAGGACATTCACAGAGTTGTCCTGAAGCCACTCCTTTGATATCTCGGCTGTGTGCTTAGGGTCGTTGTCCTGCTGAAAGATGAACAGTCACTCCAGTCTGAGGTCAAGAGCGCTCTGGAGCAGGTTTTCATCCAGGATGTCTCTGTCCATTGCTGCATTCATCTTTTCCTCTATCCTGACTAGTCTTCCAGTTCATGCCACTGAAAAACATCCCTACAGCATGATGCTGCACCGTTGCCATGGTTATGAGTGGTGCCTGATTTCCTCCAAACATGACGCTTGGCATTCATGCCAATGACTTCAATCTTTGTCTCATCAGACCAGAGAATTTTGTTTGAGAGTCCTTCATGTTCCTTTTGGCAAACTCCAGGTGGGCTGATGTGTGCCTTTTACTAAGGAGTGGTTTCCATCTGGCTTCTGGGGGTGTACCATATCGTATCATTCACGATCAGTATGATTTTTTTTTTTTATAAAAATGAATATCGCGATATTTGGGGTCCGTTACGCTACCAGTGGAAGTTACTCTTTACCATAGCAACGACAAAAAAACACCCCATGGTGCAAGAAGCGGCGCTCTGTGCTTGGAACGTCTGTGTCTGGTTGTGAGGAAGTAATTTAGTTTTAAGGCTGTTTCAGACTGCTGCCATCTTTAAAAAAAACGGTGCAGCGATGCGGATAATCTGCCCGCATTTTTTCCCGCACGGCAATAACACGGCTTCAGTGAAAAGTTTTATTTCACCCTGAAGGTGTGTTGTTGATGTCTGGATTCCAAGGTGTCCGGAGGTTTATTTTCATTCCCTTGTGGCTGTTTCAGCTTAATTTTTTTCAACCAACCGAAAGAAAACAAAATCTGTTAACAGCCCCAGGGCTTGTCTGTGCAACGGAGATTTCTACCGTGGGTAAATTGAGAAAGAGAGAGAGACGGGAGTCTTGTTTGGCGAAACGGCAGACAGGTAGGCCAAATGATGAAATAATAATCACTCTATCATCATCATTAGGCAACATAGGACTCGCAATGCCGTCATATAGACAAATGTGTCTATGATATCATATAGACCATCACTCATGATGCCTAGACAAATGTGTCTTTATGATGTCATATAGACTATCACTTTTCAAAGAAGATATATCGCCCGATTAACAATAGGACACACTACTTTATACCACTCACCATGCCTTGACAAATGTGTCTTTACAATGTCTTATAGACCATCACTCACGGAAGAAGAGATACTCATCACCCGATTAAGAATAGGACACATTACTTTAAACCACACCCATGCGAAGCAGTAAATCTGGAAATCTCACTCAGTAAGGCAGAAGACAAATCAATAATTACAGATTGTATAGATGAAAAGTGGCAAGAATATTAGGAGTCAATAGACTCCTAATATTCTAATACTGTACTCCTAATATTCTTGCCACTTGTGTTTTCTGCACAAGAGATTTCTTCAGCCATGGCCAGTTCTACATTGCCGTGAGCAGAGTTGGCAGATCAAGCAGTCTTCGTATTCTTGCTCAAGATGAAGAAACTAAGCAAAAGTGTCGCTTTCTGAGCAATGTTGTTTTTAAAGAGGTGCTGACACAGTAAAAATGTGTGACCTTGAAGAATGGCAGTCTACACTACAAATGTGTAAAATGCCAAGCAAAGCGCTGATTTTCTCCGGGAGCTTCGGTTTCTTGGTTTCTATGGGCATGCACGGGTCTTCCTGAACAGGGTCAAAAGCCACTTATTGCTCAGATCTATTTTCATGATCCTGTCCATGAACTGGAATTACGACGCACCTATCCCTCAACCAGTGGTCTGAATGAAGAAGAAGAAGAAGACCCACCAGATGGAGAGCAATAGAGTGAGGAGAACTGCTGCACGTCAGAAAAGATGCTGTGAAACTGAAACACCTCAGGTTTGAGCAGTACGCCACAGGCATGACTGTAAACAACACAGCCGTCTAAGACAGGAGGAGACCCTTCAGCAACAGGCATGCAGAAATACTTGCTTATACTTGGTTTCTACAGGCATGGATGGGTATGCATGGGTAAGTACTCGTACTTTTAAATAAGCCCACTCCCTCCCTGTTTTATTTAGACTCTCTTCCTGACCAGTGAAATAACATACTAAATTAATTTAATATGTTAAAATGACATGTTAAAATGGGCAGCACGGTGGCGGAGTGGTTTGCACTGCGGCAGCACAGTAACTCATCCTTGACCGGGGGATCCTGGTTTCGATCCCAGTCCCGGACCAACAGTGATCTGTGTGGAGTTTGCATGTTCTCCCCGTGTCTGCGTGGGTTTACTGCGGGATTTCTCCGGTTTCCTCCCACATGTCAAAAACATGCAAGTTAGGTTAATTGGCAGCAAACTAAATTGTCCATAGGTATGACTGTGAAAGTGAATGGTTGTCTGTCTCTCTGTGTTGGCCCTGCGATGGACTGGCGATCTGTCTAGGGTGTACCCTGCCTCTCGCCCAAAGATGCTGGGATGGGCTCTAGCCCCCCGCGACCCGAAAAGGATTAAGCGGAAGTAGATGGATGGATGGATGTTAAAATGACCAAAATCCTCTCATGCCCCAGAGCATAGAAATGAGATGAAGACAGAAGTAATGTGGTGAATGATGTCTGTGGTTATATTATACTGCTGTAGTGTAGGGTTTATATTTTTAAATGTAATAAATTGGTTGCATTAACCATAGCTAAATTGCTCTTACATTTAGGCAATGTTTTCAGGACTATTCAGATGTTTTAAGAAAAACCTTTATAATTTTCAAAAACTACGGGCTATATGTAGTCTGCAGTACCAACTTTCATCTTCTTGTTACCGTTCTCGCCTAAATTTGTTTTATTTTTTCATTTTTTTAAACATCTTTTCATAAGGGTACTTTTTTTAAAAATTTGAACGTTTTTGGTGACAAATTTGTGACCTTTTTCATGCAGAATTGTAACTTTTTACCTAAAGCCTCTTACTTTGTGTTTTTATTCAGATTAAAATTAAGATTGGTCAGTCAGTTGTTTTAATAATTAATAGATCAGTTGACTATTAAAATCCAAATTTATAATTTTCCTCCCAGCTAAAGGTTATAATTACGTTTATAACGAGTTTGATATGTTATTTTAAAATGTTGGCCTACTAAAACTGTGGTGGTTTCTGGTTTCCAGCAACAAGGTGGCCTAGGATAAAGTCAAATTCCCGGCCTGAATTTTTGCCCCAGTCCACCCCTCAGTGCACTTAAGATGTGGTGGTTTATATTTTCTGGTAATATAACTGCTCTTTATAAACTGGCGAAATAAGAGTTTGTTTTTACTGAATATGTTGAACATAATTAACGCTGGCCTGTGAAACTGTACTTTATAAATTTAAAAGAAAAAACTGCTTTCTGTGATATCATGAAGAATATTGTTATGAAAATTCACAGAAATATTGTGATATCATTTTTGGGCCATATCGCCCACGCCTACTGGCTACTCTACCATACAGGCCTGATTGGTGGATTACTGCAGAGATGGTTGTCCTTCTGGAAGGTTCTCCTCTCTCCACAGAGGAATGCTGCAGCTCTGACAGTGTGACCATTGGGTTCTTGGTCACCTTCCTGAATAAGGCCCTTCTCCCCCGATCGCTCAGTTTAGACGGCCGGCCAGCTCTAGGAAGAGTCCTGGTGGTTCCGAACTTCTTCCATTTAAGGATGATGGAGGCCACTGTGCTCATTGGGACCTTCAAAGCAGCAGAAATTTTTCTGTACCCTTCCCCAGATGTGTGCCTTGAGACAATCCTGTCTTGGAGGTCTACAGACAATTCGTTTGACTTCATACTTGGTTTGTGCTCTGACATGCACTGTCAACTGTGGGACCTTATATAGACAGGTGTGTGCCGTTCCAAATCATGTCCAATCAATTGAATTTACCACAGGTGGACTAAAATTAAGCTGTAGAAACATCTCAGGGATGATCAGTGGAAACAGGATGCACCTGAGCTCAATTTTGAGCTTCATGGCAAAGGCTGTGAATACTTATGTACATGTGATTTCTTAGTTTTTTATTTTTAATAAATTTGCAAAAATCTCAAAAACTTTTGCACATTGTTATTATGAGGTTTTGTGTGTAGGATTTTGAGGAAAAAATGAATTTAATCCATTTTGGAATAAGGCTGTAACATAACAAAATGTGGAAAAAGTGAAGCGCTGTGAATACTTTCTGGATGCACTGGTCAAGATGAGCAGCTGAAGTTCATACCGAGCTTCAGAATGTGGAAGAAAGGTTATTTGATGATTCTGAACCTGGCATGGTTGTTGATCTGAGTATTTCAGAAACTGACGATCTTCTGGGATTTTCACCCACAACCACCTCTAGGTTTATAGAGAACGGTCTAAAAAAGTGAAGATATCCAGTGAACAGCAGTTCTCAGGGCTCAAATGTCTTTTGTTGATTTCAGAGGTCAGATAATGGTCAGACTGGCTCAAGGTGACAGAAAGGCAACAGTAACTCGAGATAACTATCATTACAACTGAGGTTTACAGAAGATCATCTCTGAAGGAACAACACACTGACCCTTAAAGTAGAGGGGCTACAGCAGCAGAAGACTTTAACTGGTGCCACTGCTGGCAGCTAAGAACAGGAAACTGAGGCTACAATTCACACATGTTCACTATACTATAACTGTAGAATTCATTCATCTTTCATCTTCTTCCGCTTAATCCTTTTTGGGTCGCCGGGGGGGCTGGAGCCTATCCCAGCATCTTTGGGCGAGAGGCAGGGTACACCCTGGACAGATCGCCAGTCCATCGCAGGGCCAACACAGAGAGACAGGCAACCATTCACTCTCACAGTCATACCTACGGACAATTAGAAAAAATATGTCTGGTCTGAGTTTCAATTTTCACTGCAACATCCAGATGGTGGGGTCAGAATTTGGCATGAACATAAAAGATGGATGCAGGAGTGGAATATCATGGATGTGCAGCCAACAGGTCTGCAGCAACTGTGTGATGTTAGCATGTCAACATGGACCAACATCTTTGAGGAAAGTTTCCAGAATGTTGTTGATGCCATGAAGAATTAAAGCAGTTCTGAAGGCAGTAGCAGTCTGACCCAGTAATAGCAAGGTGTGCCTATTAAAGTGGCCACTGACTGTATGTCGCGTTAGTATGAATAAATTAGGTGGTAAATTCTTCTTCTCCTTCTTTCAACCGATCCCTGATGTAATCCCACCCCGCCTTGAATCCATCTGTCACTCCTACAGCACACCTCACCACCGTCCTGCTGTCCTTACACCTGTCCTGCACCACCCTCACATACTTCTCTGCCACTCCTGACTTCCTCACACAGTACTGGACTTCCTCTCTTGGCACTCTATCATATGCTTTATCTAGCTCAGGGGTGTCCAATCATGTGCCATGGAGGGCTAAGACCCTGCAGGTTTTCTCTTCTACCCAGTCTCTTCAGCAGATGTTTTCACTTATCAGCAATCAGTGGAAGAAATTCAGTGAAATCTGCCATTGAAGACACTGGTTGGAGGTAAAACCTGCAGTTTCTTGGCCCTCCATGGCACATGATTGGACACCCCTGCTGTAGATCCACAAAGACACAGTGCAACTCCTTCTGACCTTCTCTATACTTCTTCATCAACACTCTTAAAGGAAACATCCCCATACCTCCACAGGTATGTCATCTGGACCAACCACCTCTTCATCTTATTCAAAGCTACCCTCACTTCTGCCTCACTAATCCTCTGAATTTCCTGGTTCACTTTATTTTCTTCATCCATCCTCCTCTCTCTCTCATTTTCTTCATTAATCAGCTCCTCAAAGTATTCCTTCCATCTCTCAACACACTGTCATCACTCGTTAACACATTACCATCTCTCCTTAATCAACCTAACCTGCTGTACATCCTTTCCAACTCGATCTTTCTGTCTAGCCAATCGATACAAGTCCTTTTCTCCTTCCTTAGTGTCCAGCCTTTCATACAACTCACTATATGCCTTGTAAAAATTAATTTTCTGGACAGCAGAATATTTTCAGTTAACCAACCAATAATCACAGAAGAAATACTATTTCTCAGCTTAACTTTTATTGAACCATGCAGGGAGTCAGAGTACATGACCATGGATCCTCCCAGCTCTGTCTCCTGGAAAGGACTCACACTTCACAGCTACATATAAGCAAGTTAATGGGCATTTGTTCTTGCCTTTATGGCTTTATGGCTTCCTCTCAGCATCCATGTCTTCTCTTCAGCCCTACACATGCCCATATATGGAAACAAGAACAGAGACTGTCCTGTGAAGCTTATATGTGTGTGTGCATGTGTGTGTAGTATGTGTGTACGCAACTGATGTTTATGTGTGAATGGTGTGTGTGTGGGTTTGACTTGCATGTCTCTGTGTGTGTGTGGGGGTGTATATATGGATCTTGCCTTGCCTACACTTCCTCACTACACTACCTCACTACACTACTTGCCTACACTTCCTCCGATGCAATACCTGGATCAGCCCCCAACCTTCCTGGAGGTTCTATCAGCTACCTGCTCTCTCAAAAACAACAAGTCCCCTGGTAATGATAACATCCCTGCCGAGCTGTTGAAACAAGGAGGCTACTTGTGTACAAAAACCCTGCACAAGTACATCACCAAGGTCTGGGCCGATGACAACATCCCACAACAATGGAGAGACGCCACAATTGTCACCATTTATAAAAACAAGGGTGACAAGGCTGTCTGCGGCAACAGCAGGGGTATTTCGCTTCTTGCTGTTGCTGGTAAGGTCCTGGCGAAGGTGATACTTCATAGGCTGATCAACAACATCACAGAATCAGTGCTGCCTGAATCGCAATGCGGTTTCAGGAAGGGCAGGAGCTCGGTGGACATGATTTTCACAGCTCAGCAGCTGCAGGAGAAATGTCGGGAGCAACACCAGGACCTGTTCATGGCCTTTGTCGATCTCTCCAAAGCTTTCAACACTGTCCATAGAGAACTCCTATGGGAAGTTCTTCTTAAGTTTGGCTGTCCCAGCAAGTTTGTCAATGTCCTCCGCCAATTTCATGATGGTATGACTACTCAGGTGACTATAGGGGGACAGGAATCTCCTTCCTTCCCCGTTTGTACAGGGGTTAGGCAGGGGTGTGTATTAGCACCAGTACTTTTTAACATCTTCCTGCTCTGTGTCACCCAGCTTCTCTACAAGGAGATTGAGGACAGCAGCGGTGTAACAGTGGACTTCCGTCTAGATGGCAACCTTTTTAATATAAGGAGGCTCCAGGCAACCACCAAACTGCAAAGGGTGAGAGTCATTGAGCTACAATATGCAGATGACTGTGCTCTGGTACCTCATAGCCCACAAGATCTCCAGTCTGTTCTTACTGCTGCGGTGAGAGCATACAACAGGATGGGACTGACGGTGAACACCATCAAAACAGAGGTTGTCTGCCAATGGAGCACCAATATCCCATCTACTCTACCTGCCTTCACTGTTGCTGGTGAACAGCTGTCTGTTGTTCCATCTTTCAAGTATCTGGGGAGCATCTTCTCTGTAGATAACACCATTGACAGTGAGGTCCAGAACAGGATCAGGCAGGCATCAGCTTCTTTTGGGAGACTCCGGCGTCGGGTCTTCCAGAACAAGAACCTCCATCTCCAAACGAAGATCTTTGTTTACCAGGCAGTCTGTGTCACTACTCTCCTCTACAGCTGTGAATCCTGGGTGACTTACAGCCGCCACATTAGGGATCTAGAACGGTTCCACATACGCTACCTTCAGCGCATCCTGGGAATCACCTGGCGTGACCATGTGCCTCATTCTGAGATACTCTTTAAAACCAGCTGTAGGAGTACTGAGGCAACGATCACCCAGCACCAGCTACACTGGCTGGGACATGTGGTGAGGATGCCCCAAACCGGCTGCCTCGCAGGGTGTTATATGGCCAGCTACACCATGGTCGACGCTTTGCTGGAGGGCAGAAGAAGCGCTACAAGGACCAGCTAAAGATGGCCTTAAAGAAGTGCAGGATCAGACCTGAGGCTCTGGAGGAGGCTGCTGCTGACCGGAACACCTGGCGACAGCAGTGCCTTGTGGGGACCCGTATGATGGAGGAGGACAGAACAGCCAGGAGACAGGAGAGAAGACCGAGGTGGAATGCACCTACAGCCCCTGCTGCCACTACCACAACTTTTACATGCCCTACCTGCAACAGGACATGTGGGTCCAGGATAGGACTACATAGCCATCAAAGGACTCATTGATAGAAGTGGACGTCATCATTGGACTCGATGGACAACCGCAAGCAAAGCAAGCAAATGTGTGGATCTAAGAGATGTGTATGCAAACACTTAGTGAAGATTAGTTAATTAGATATTACACAATTTATTATAACAGCCTTTTCCTTTGCCTTTGCTACCTCTCTCTTTGCCATCTGTCTAGAATCCAAGTACTCCTGTTTACTTTCTTTATCTCCTTGACTATCCCACTTACACAGTTTATTGTTGCAGTAGTTAAAATTAATGACTTCACAGCAGGATTTCATTCATTGGAGGTAAAATTGACAGAGAGCTTGTCACTAATTCTTCAGTGATGACATGAGTTTACTCCTCTTGTCCTCCAAGTCACGCCAGTGTCGGGTACCTCAGAAGTAACTCCTCAAAATCTCCCTATAGGTGTGAGGCAGGGACAGTAGTAGTGGAATCCCTGTCGGGTTTTTTTTACCTATGGAATATTACCTCGGGCAGCTCGGTGACACAGTGGTTAGTACTGTGGCAGCACAGTAAGAAGGTCACGGGTTTGATCCCACCCTTGACTGCCGTGGGTTCGATCCCACCCCCTAACCATCGGTGACCCTTCTGTGTGGAGTTTGCATGTTCTCCCCATGTCTGCGTGGGTTTTTACAAAGGGTACTACAGTTTCCTCCCACAGGCCAAAGACTACTGTTGGGTTAATTGGCATCAACTGGAGATTCTAAATTGTCCATAGGTATGAATGTGAGAGTTAAAAGTTGTCTGTCTGTGTTGGCCCTTCGATGGGCTGGTGATCTGTCCAGGGTGTACCCTGCCTCTCGTCCAAAGATGCTGGGATAGGCTCCAGCTCCACCGTGACCCGAAAAGGATTAAGCTGTTGAAAATGGATGGATGGAATATTACCTCTATGGCTCAGAATAACCAAAGTGAGATCCAAACTCAGCGTTTCTGACTCATGTCCCTCTGCAGAGATGGAGGCCCAGCAGCAGGCCCTGGCGGCGGTGGAGGCCGTAGTGCAAGGCCTGTCCCCGGAGCAGCAGCTGGAGCTCAGGAACCAGCTGGACCAGGTCCTCAGCTGTGTGGCCTCACTGCGCTCAGAGGTGGCCGAGCTGAGGGGAGGCCTGCAGGACATCGCTCTGCAGATCATCCAGGATGTGAAGTGAGTGAGTCGTGTGGAATCAGGGATACTGTCCTCTGGGTTGTTGGTTTTCTCAGCTATGGCATATATACCCACCCCTACAGTACACATACATCGTGCCAGCATCAGCAAGGTTACATCGACAATACAGTACATCTTATAGAAGTCATTTACTCATTGGGCCAGTGAGCAAATGACTTCTACAGTGCATCCGGAAAGTATATTCACAGCGGTTCACTTTTCCCACATTTCATGTTAGAGCCTTGTTTCAAAATGTATTAAATTCATTTTTTTTCTCAAACTTCTACACACAACACCCCATAATGACGTGAAAAATGTTTTTGAGATTTTTTGCAAATTTATTAAAAATAAAAATCTAGACTTCCGGTTATGGCGGCCACGTAGGAAGACGTGTTTCACACTGCTCTGCTCCTAAAAATAAAAAATTTTCTAAAACTCTCTTAATTGGAACAAAAACACATCCCAGCGTTTAGTCGCGGATATGGTAAAGACCAAAGCTGGGAAATTAGGCGGAGGAAAAAGTAATTCGACAAAACAATCCAAACTAACAGACTTCCACGCTCGTGGCGAAGCAGAAAAAACTCCAGAGACTATGGCGGAGGATGTAGCCAGCGGCGGAGCGGGAGCTGCTGAGGAGGGGACAAGCGCGGTGCTCGCTGCCATCAGCTCCATGAGAGCAGACTTTTCGTCTAAATTTGATGGGATTATAGCAGCGATAGAAGGAATGAGAAAGGAAATAAGCGACTGTATGGAACGAGTATTGCAGGCGGAGCTCCGAATTTCAAGCGCTGAAGATGATGTCACCAGCCTACAATCAAAGTTGCAAACACTGGAATTAAAATGGAAACATCTGGAAGATAACGTCCTGGACTTAGAATCCCGCTCGCGACAGAATAATTTGAGGCTGGTGGGCCTCCCGGAGGGAGCGGAGAGACGGGACCCATGTTCCTTTTTGGAAAAGTGGATTCCAGAAGCGCTGAACAACGCGGACCTGCAGTCATCGGTCGTTTTAGAGAGAGCTCATCGAATTGGCCCACCGAGAGATAATAAGACACCACCGAGGACGCTGATTATGAAGTTCCTCAACTTCAGGGACAAGATGACGGTCACCAACGCGGCGCGAGCTAAAGGGGAAATTAAATACCAGGATCAACAGGTGTGGTTCTACCCAGATTTGGCCACAGGAATACAACAATTAAGGAGGCAGTTCGACCCCGCCCGCAAAGAGCTGCGCAACCTCGGGATTTGTCACGGAGTGATTCATCCGGCAAGACTGCTGGTCTGAACCCACATTTTCAAGACCCCTCAAGAGGCGCAGGAACTCATTAAGCAGATCCAAAAGGAGACTGGTGGGAGCGAAGCATGAACATGATAAAGGTAGAACATTTAAGCATTTGTACAGGCATCTGATTGATCTGAAACATATAACATGTCTACAAAATACAGACTGTATTATTAAAAAAAAAAAAAAAGCTATGATGTACAAAGTTGCTATAAAACTTTGAAGTTATGTTGAAAAAACTACAGAAGAGAGTTAATGTCATTAAAAATAGTAGTAGAGTCAGGGTGATTGAGAGGAGAAAGAGAGAGTGGTTTGACTGATCCTCACAGGTGTGGAACAGTCACTAGCTATAACGGGAGACGGAATTTTTTTGATTTTGGGGGGATTACCACGAATGTGGGGAAAGGGGAATTTGTTTTTGTGTAGTTTGTTGGATGAATGTTCAACCATCCATGTTTTTGCTTCTCTGTATGAGCATGTTCATATTGCAAGGTAATCTCAAACTCCTTATTGATCATAGATCAAAGCGTTAATCTTAATTTAACTTCATGGAATTGCAGAGGTCTACAAAATCTAAAAAAACTTAAACAAGTTATGAATAAAATAAAAGACATAGATTCAAAAATTGTATTTTTACAAGAAACTCATCTAATAGAGGAGGATGTAAAAAGAATTAGGAGAAGGTGGCAAGGAAATGTGTTTACCTCATCATTTTCATCCCGAGCTAGGGGAGTTACGATTCTCATACACAAAACAGTCCCATTTCAAGTGAAAAATGTAATTGGAGACAAATTTGGAAGATATCTAATCATCCAAGGATCTTTGTTATTAGAAAATATAAATCTGGTGAACTTATACAGCCCCAATATTGATGATCAAAACTTCTTTGTTAATTTATTCCTTACTTTATCATTACTTACAGGGCAACATATAATAGCAGGGGATTTTAATTGTACATTGAATCCCAGTATAGACAGATCAACAGGACTGGACTGTACGCACAATGGATGCAGGATGACCATTAATCATTTTATGAAAGAACTGAGATTGCTAGATATATGGAGAGAAATGAAACCACAAGTCAAAGCCTATTCTTGTTATTCTAATACCTATAAGACATTCTTACGTATTGACTACTTTTTGATCTCTACAGAATTAAGGTCCAAGATTCAAAACTGTTTCTATGATAACATTGTGATCTCTGATCATGCACCCTGCTGTCTAATATATGTAGATAAGAAATTGACAAAGGATCCAGGTAGGTGGCATTTTCAGCATAAATGGCTTCAGGATGAGGAATTTGTTAAGTACATAGAAAAACAGATAGATGAGTTCTTTGATATTAATACTACACAAACAATGGCATGTATAAAGTGGGAGGCTTTCAAAGCTTTTATTAGGGGGCATATTATTAGTTATACAGGTTCAAAATCTAAGAAGACTCGAGAGGAGAGAGTCCAATTGGAACGTAAAATAAAAATTCTTCAAGAAAAGGTGTATGCAGGAAGTAACCCACAGTTAGAGAACGAATTACTGATTCTGAGAGCTGAATATGACAAAAAATCAGCGAATAGAGCTGCCTCGAGTCTTCTAAGATTGAAGCAATCTTTTTATGAACAAGGTGAAAAATCAGGAAAATTATTGGCATGGCAGATTAAACAATTAGAATTTAAAACACCAATTACCAGTATTATAAGTAACGGACAGGTAGTTATAGGTCCTTTAGAAATTAATAGTGCCTTTAGAGATTATTATGAAAAACTATATGATACAAAAAATGAAACTGACTTAACAAAACTAAATGGGTTTTTGGGTGGATTATCTATACCGTGTATTCCAAATGAAAACAGGGAGATACTGGAGTCTAAAATTAGTCAAGAAGAAGTTGGGCAAGCCATTGATAATATGAAATCGGGAAAAAGAGCAGGACCAGATGGTCTTCCAGTTGACCTCTATAAAAAATTTAATAATAAATTAATAAAACCACTTTTGGAAATGGTTTTAGAAGCATTTCAAAATGGTAATTTACCACCATACATGAATAATTCCTTAATTATACTGTTACCAAAACCAGGTAAACCCTCTAATAAATGTGAAAACATGAGACCAATAAGCCTATTAAATGCTGATCTTAAGATAATCTGTAAAACTTTAGCAAAACGACTACAAGAAATATTACCAAATATTATTAACCAAGATCAGAATGGCTTTATAATGGGAAGACGAGGCTTCCATAATGAAAGAAGACTATTTAAGATAAGATAAGATAAGATAAGCCTTTATTAGTCCCACAACGGGGAAATTCCAGGATTGCAACAGCACAGGGATAGCAACACTCAGAGCAACAATCAGAAGGCAAGAAAAAAAAAAAAAAAAAAAAAAAAAACAAGCAAGCAAGAGCAGCTAATATACATATGTACGTATTACTATAAAATATATATATATACACACACACACAGACACACAGTGCAGAGCATTGTAGCTGGATGGAATAAATATATGAATATATGAACACACAGTGCAGAGCATTGTAGCTAGATGGAATAAATATGTAAATATATAAACACCCACAGTACGGAGCATTGCAGCTAGGTGGAATAAATATGCAAGTATATAAACACACACAGTGCGGAGCAATGTAGCTAGATGGAATAATATGTAGATATATAAATATATAAACACACCCAGTGCTGAGCATTGTAGCTAGATGGAATAAATATGTAAATATATAAACACACACAGTGCAGAGCATTGTTGCTAGATGGAATGAAACAGCATAACCGTCTACTTAGTTATCCTACATGGTATGATTATGTGCCCATACATATTCTCACCCTCCATAGCGACCGGTAAGTTCCTAGTTGTATGCCGGAGGGGACCATTGTGTAAGTCTATTGCATCTTTTGCATTCAAAAAACTATTAGTTTGTTACGTCTTTTTGCTATCTCTGCGAGCAGCCCTGCTTAGGTTGTACAGTCTGACAGCCGTTGGTAGGAAGGACCTACGAAACCTCTCGGTTGTGCACCTGGGATGATGTAGTCTGCTGCTAAATGAGCTCCTCAGTGCATTCAGTATGTCCTGCATAGGGTGGAACTCGGACTCCAGCAGAGATGACAGTTTAGCCACCGTCCTTCTCTCTCCTATCTCCTCCACCGGATCAAGGCGCTGCCCCAGGACAGAGCTAGCTTTCTTAATCAGTTTGTTCAGTCTCTTCCTATCGGCTGCAGTAATGCCACTGCCCCAGCAGACCACTCCAAAAGTGATGGCTGATGCCACCACCGTGTCATAGAATGACTTCAGCAGCGCCCCTTGTACACCAAAAGACCTGAGTCTCCTCAGCAGGAACAGCCTGCGCTGTCCCTTCTTGTAGAGTGCATCAGTATTGTGTGACCAGTCTAGTTTATTGTTCAGATGAATACCCAGGTACTTATAGGATGTCACCATCTCGATGTCTGTTCCCTGTATATTTACTGGTACTGTGAGGGGCTGCCCATGCCTGCGGCAGTCCACCACCAGCTCCTTAGTTTTCCTCGCGTTGATCTGGAGGCAGTTCCGATGGCACCAGTCCACGAAGTCCTGGATAAGCCCTCTGTACTCAGCTTCATCTCCATTGGAGATGAGGCCAACGATCGCAGAGTCATCAGAGAACTTCTGTAGATGGCAGTGTGTTGTGTTGTGTGAGAAGTCCGCAGTATAAAGAGTGAACAGGAAGGGAGCCAGCACCGTTCCCTGGGGGGCCCCCGTGCTACTGATGATCGTGTCGGACACACAGTCCCGGGTTCTCACAAACTGAGGCCGGTTCGTGAGGTAGTCCAGGATCCATGATGACAGGTGCTGGTCCACCCCTGCGCGCAGCAGCTTGTCCTTCAGGATCATCGGTTGGATGGTGTTGAAAGCACTGGAGAAGTCAAAGAACATGATCCTCACCATATTCCCGGGCTTCTCCAGGTGGGACAGAGAACGGTGAAGGAGGAAGATCACCGCATCCTCCACCCCAATGCCATGCTGGTAGGCGAACTGGAGTGGATCCATCGCTGGTTCCACCAGGGGGCGGAGGTGAGCAAGGAGCAGTCTCTCCAGGGTCTTCATCAAGTGGGACGTCAAGGCCACCGGTCTGTAGCTGTTCAGGTCTTTGGGGTGGGAAGTTTTTGGTACAGGTACCACACAAGATGTTTTCCACAGCTGTGGTACCCTCCCCAGTTTCAGGCTCATGTTGAAGATATACGTCACAATCCCACACAGCTGGTCTGCACAGGACTTGAGGAGCTTTGCGCTGATGCCGTCCGGTCCCGGCGCCTTCCTCGCCTTGATCTTCCTCAGCTCCGTCCTCACCTGGGTCCTGGTCAGGGTCAGGATGGGGGGCTGTGTGTTGGGAGTGGGGGGGTGTTGGTGGAGTGGGGAGTGGGCAGCAGGACTTGATTTCTTTAGAGGCAGCAGTGGTTGTTGTGCAGTCAGGGGGGAGGGCGGTTGGTCAAATCTATTGAAAAACAGATTCAGGTTGTTCGCCCACTCCCTGCCCCCTGTGGCCTGGGGGGAGGTATTCTGGAGCCCCGAGATGGTTTTGAGGTTTCTCCAGACCCCGCTGATGTCGCTCTGTTGCAGCTTGTCCTCCATCTTCTTCCTGAAGCTGTCCTTGCCTTCTCTGATCTTTCTCCTCAGCTCCCTCTGTACGGACTTTAGCATCTCCCTGTTCCCTGACCTGAAGATCCTCTTCTTCTCTCTCAGAAGTGTTTTTATCTCAGGGTTGATCCAGGGTTTGTTGTTTGAGTGACGCCGTATGGTCTTGGTGGGAACGGATTTGTCCACACAGAAGCTGAGGTAGCCCGTGAAGGTGTGAATGAGGCCATCGATGTCCTCACCATGTGGATCGCAGAGCTGCTTCCAGGCGGTGGCTTCAAAACAGCCCTTTAGGGTGTCCATTGTCTCCTCAGACCATAACTCCACAGTGTGCATGGCCGGAGGTTGTCTGTGCACTAGGGGTTTGTACACCGGCCGGAGATGAACCAAGTTGTGATCCGATCTCCCGAGTGGGGGGAGTTGTGATGAGGTGTACGCCTCCTTAGTGTTTGCGTAGAATAAATCCAGTGTTTTATTGTCTCTAGTGTGGCATGTGACATACTGGGTGAACGTGGGTAGAATGGGAGACAGTGAAACATGGTTGAAATCGCCTGAGATGAGGAGAAGAGCATCTGGGTGTTCTGTCTGCAGCCTGCTGGTTACTGAATGGATGACGTCACGTGCTGTCCCAGCGTTCGCCGTCGGATTTGCATAAACAACAATGCAGATCACGTGTGAGTGTTCTCTCGGGAGATATGTAGGCCTCATGCTAACAGCTAGCAACTCAATGTCTTTGCTGCAGTGTCGTTGTTTAACAGTGATATGTCCCGGTCTGCACCAGTTGTTGTTAACATACATTATCACTCCACCGCCCCTAGCCTTGCCACTGTCTGGTGTTCGGTCAGCTCGTATCATGTGAAAACCCTCCAGCTCAATGTTAGCATCTGCTGCTAGTTCAGTTAGCCACGTCTCAGTAAACAAAAGGAGAGAGCACTCCCGGTATGTGCTATCATAACGGGAGATAGCCGCTAGCTCATCTAACTTTCCCAGTATCGACCGTACATTTCCCATGACAACAGATGGAAGGGAGGGTCTGTACCTTATATTTTTTGTCCTCCGCCTTACTCCAGCCCGGCAGCCGCGGCGTTTTCGCCTCAGTTCTCTCGGTATGTCGAGTTTTTCCAATGGGACCGGGTGGCGGTTGAATGCTAGCAGCTGTTCTCTGCTGTATCGTATCCTGCTATAAACAGTGGCTCCGTCCACCGGCTCAGGAGACATTTAGGACGATCTGTGTGTCCGTGATATAAGTGGGGTGAAAAAAAAAGACGGATCAAAAGAGAGAGGAAGGGAAAAAGACTCGGAATCGAGCCGCTGTTGCAAAAGGCAGCCGACTGGTGTGGCGCCGAGAGAAAAAAAAAAAAAAAAAAAAAAATATTTTAATATTATTTATTTAAAGAAGCACCGGATACAGCTCTCTTATCATTGGACGCCGAAAAGGCCTTTGATAGGGTCGAATGGCCCTTTCTTTTTGAAGTCCTACAAGGGTTTGGACTTGGAAATAATTTCATAAAATGGGTCCAGATAATATACAATAATGCTACAGCAGAAATCCTAACAAACAGCAATATCTCAAAATCAATAAAAATCAATAGAGGATGTCGACAAGGCTGTCCACTTTCACCTTTATTGTTTACTATGGCAATTGAACCTTTAGCGATGGCAGTACGTTTACATCCACAAATATATGGAATTAAAGTAGGACCAACAGAACATAAAATCTCCCTGTATGCCGATGACATAATTTTGTTTATGTCGAATTTTAAAAAATCAATTCCGACCTTGTTAAATTTAATAAAGAACTTTGGGGAAGTATCAGGATATAAAATAAATAAAACAAAATCTTCAATATTAATGCTAAATGAGACCCAGAGAAATCACCTAGCTCCTGAGGTAAATCAATTCAATGTTGTAAATCAGTTTAAATATTTAGGAATTCAAATTTTGCCTAAGCTAGAATCAGTCGCCAGTGCCAACTATGAAGCCTTAATGACAGATATTAATGAGTTACTTCAGAGATGGATGTCACTACCAATGTCGATGATCGGGAGAATTAATATACTTAAAAGTAATATCTTACCAAAAATACTTTATTTATTTCAATACATTCCTTTACCACCACCTTCAGATCTGTTCTCAAGAATTAAAAAAAAAGTTAGTGGAATTTATATGGAACAATAGGAAGGCTAGATTACGTCTGTCCTTACTATATTTACCATTTGATTGTGGAGGTCTGAAATGTCCAAACTTTATGTTGTATTACTGGTCAGCACAACTGAGGTCTATGACATATTATTTTTCATCAAATGATCCTCCTCACTGGACTGAAATGGAATCATACAATTTACCTTTACCTCTTCCCTTATTCTTATACTCAGACTCGGCTAAAAAATTACAGAAACAGGTTAAAAATCCAATTGTAAAGCACATGATCAAAATATGGTGTGAAACCAAAAAATATTTAAAAGAACCACACTTATTGTCACAATTTAGCCCAGTATGGGGTAATCAATATTTTACACCAGGGAGAGCGGATGCTGTATTTAAAGTATGGAATTTAAAAGGGATTCAAAAGATTCAAGACTTATATTTGTCACGTTCAGATAACATAATGTCTTTTGAAGAACTGAGGATTAAATTCAATCTTAATAAAACACATTTTTTTTAAATATCTTCAGCTTAGAAATTTTATTCGATCAAATCAAAATAATGCTCTCACCCGACCTACTTATTCATCCTTGGAAAAAATTTTGACGAAAGATAGTAAGAGAAAGGGTATTATTTCAGAGTTTTATAACTCATTGACACTATTCTCAAGTGAAAACTCACAGAGAAGACTGAATTATTGGAAAGAAGACCTGCAAATTGAAATTTCAGAGGAACAATGGGAAATGGCTTGTGCAGAAGCTCAAACCAAATTAATAAATGTACGTCTTAAACTGATACATCCGCATTAACCATTTAAAATGTATGTTACACCAGTGGAGTTAAATAGATATAACAAAAACATACCAGATACATGCACAAAATGTGTGGAAAGTAAAGGAACCCTGTTTCACTGCTTATGAGAATGTAGAAAAATCAGAATGTTTTGAGAAGAGGTGAGGGTAACAATTGAAAAAAAAAATTTCAAAACAATTCACATTGAACCCTAAACTGTTTTTGTTGGGTCTGTATCCAGAAAAACATAACTTCAATAAGAGTGAAAGAGCATTCATAGACCTCGGTTTGCTTAATGCCAAAAAATGTATTGCACTATTGTGGAAAAAGACTCATAGACCAGATGTGACTCAGTGGTTAAGACAGATGTTAACAAACCTTCAACTAGAAAGAATAACATACAGTGGTACCTCTACTTACGAATTTAATTCGTTCCGGAAGAATTCTCGTAACGTGAAAAATTCGTAAGTAGAGGCGCGTTTTACATGTAAATGCCGTAATCCGTTCCAAGCCCCCAAAATTCGGGCATAAATTTTTTATAAATCGTAAAAACGCATCAAAACATGTAACAAATACATGTTACAATTAGATTACTGCACAATAAACATAAAATGAGAGTTTAAAATGAGAGAAAGAATAATAAAAGCGAAAGAATAATAAAAATTATGTTCATTTACCTTTTAACTGCGATCGTCGGCGTCGGCGTCACCTTTTGCCTTCTTTGGTTCACGTTCTGTCTCATCAGTGGTTTTTGCCTGACGTTTTGTGATGAAACGATCCAAGGACGTTTGCTTTTATCGGCTTGTAAGGGCTTCCTTTTGTTTTAATACCGTGCTGATCGTTGATGTTGTTTTTTTTTTCCCCAAAACTTTATTAAGAACAAGGTGAAAGTACAGAGTTATAACGTAGATGGTGATAAACATGGCAGTTAACAATTTTTTTTTCTCTAAATTGTGTAGTTCAGTCAACAGTCTTACAAGAGGTAAGAAGGATAAAATAAAGTAGTAAGAATAGTAAATAATAATAAGATAAAGCGAGATCAACCAAACGCATCCATTCGTGGCCAGTGGGATACCAGGAAGATGCTAGGCGATAGCCAATGGCAGAGCAGCTACAGGTATGTTTACGTTCGGTAAAATACGGGAGCTGCGAGGAGCGCGTACTTTTTTTGCCTTTCGTATCCTGAAATTTTGTTCGTAACTAGAGGCAATATTTTCCCGTTGAGGCGTCTCGTAACCTGAAAATTTCGTGTGTAGAGACGTTCGTAAGTAGAGGTACCACTGTATATACTGAAATCAAAGGAAAATGTGTTTGAGAATATATGGAGACCTTTCATTGATTTTGTAAAGAAATTAAACATAACTTCTGAAGAAGAAGGTGAATGATATGTGTGGACCTTGCAAATTCCAAACTGGTGAATGTATATTATGTATTCTTATGTAATAGATTACCTAGACTAAACAGAGGAGCATTGTTGTTGACTTGCCTTTGTTAATGGTTGTTGGTGTTACATGTACATAAGTATTCACAGCCTTTGCGCAATACTTTGTTGATGCACCTTTGACAGCAAGTACAGCCTCAAGTCTTTTTGAATATGATGCCACAAGCTTGGCACACCTATCTTTGGGCAGTTTTGCCCATTCCTCTTTGCAGCATCTCTCAAGCTCCATCAGGTTAGATGGGAAGTGTTGGTGCACAGGAATTTTCAGATCTCTCCAGAGATGTTCAATTGGATTCAAGTCTGGGCTCTGACTGGGTCACTCAAGGACATTTACAGAGTTGTCCTGAAGCCACTCCTTTGATATCTCGGCTGTGTGCTTAGGGTTATTGTCCTGCTGAAACCTGAACCGTCGCCCCAGTCTGAGGTTAACAGTGCTCTCGAGCAGGTTTTCCTCCAGGATGTCTCTGTACATTTCTGCATTCATCTTTCCCTCTATTCTGATTAGTCTCCCAGTTCCTGCCGCTGAAAAACATCCCCACAGCAAGATGCTGCCACCACCATGCTTCACTGTCGGGATGGTATTGGCCTGGTGATGAGCGGTGCCTGATTTTCTCCAAACATGACACCTGGCATTTGTGCCACAGAGTTCAATCTTTGTCTCATCAGACCAGAGAATTTTGTTTCTCATGGTCTGAGAGTTCTTCAGGTGCCTTTTGGCAAACTCCAGGCGGGCTGCCATGTGCCCTTCCCTAAGGAGTGGCATCTGTCTGGCCACTCTACCATACAGGCCTAATTGGTGGATTGCTGCAGAGATGGTTGTCCTTCTGGAAGGTTCTCCTCTCTCCACAGAGGACCACTGAAGCTCTGATAGAGTGACCATCGGGTTCTTGGTCACCTCCCTGACTAAGGCCCTTCTCCCCAATCGCTCAGTTTAGATAGCCGGCCAGCTCTAGGAAGAGTCCTGGTGGTTCTGAACTTCTTCTATTTATGGATGATGGAGGCCACTGTGCTCATTGGGACCTTCAAAGCAGCAGAAATTTTTCTGCACCCTTCCCCAGATTTGTGCCTCAAGACAATCCTGTCTCGGAGGTCAAGGATGATCAGTGGAAACAGGATGCACCTGAGCTCAATTTTGAGGTTCATGGCAAAGGCTGTGAGTACTTGCGTACATGTGATTTCTTAGTTTTTTATCTCTCTATAAATGCAACAGATCTATGTCTGTGTGTGTGTGTCTGTTTGTCACATCTCTCAAACCATTTGTCAGACTGACCTCAGATTTTATAAGTGTTTTGCTGAGGTTACGAAGGTGTGCATCCCAAAGTATGGAGTTGCTCAGTGAAAATATGTCATTTTTAAGTTTAGTCATCACTCTCTCCTCATGCTCTGGCTTCTAGACGTGTGGGCAGGGTTTTAGATTGATGCCGTACTGATTGTATAATATGCGGTATCATGGCATCAGTAACCACAGCACTCCATGAGCAAAACAAGGAAGCCAAAAGTGGCAAATTTGACTAGAAAAAGGTAATACTGAAGAGTTAATGCTTAAACAATTATACCATAAAGTTGCTGTGATTGTATAGGTCTAAAGGATAATTTGGCATATGTGGAGAACACGAGGTGTGTGAGCAGACTGGGCAGAGCATCAGGGGGGATCTGGGTCTGACAAAAAACATTGGTGTATCCAACACAGGACACGCTGGGAGAAGCAGCGGCCCGACTGGGCAGAAGACGGTCCTTCACGGGGAGGCACGCCCAGCCCAGCCTGCACAGTCAGTAGTAGACGGGAGTCTGTGCTTCTGCTTCACCCATGTGGTACCACTGTACTTTGCAGGACTGTGAGTCCCCTCTCTTGCGCGAGTATCTAAAAATTAAAAACTTAATAATGCTGCCATGATTGTGGAGCGGAATGGTCGGAATGACTTAACGACTAAACACAGATCACAAAAATGCCCAAATAACGAAATAAATAATTTTTACTTAAATATTTACAGAAAAATGGGCAACACTGATGCAACAGTTGCAGTCAAACGGGTCCTTCTGCTGTGTATAATAATATTGGGTGTTTTGTAGTTAATTTGGTTGATTACAGTTTTAACTAGAATAGCACTCAGAGAGCGCATACCTCCACCAAGTCTCCTTCCATCCCTCATGGATCACCTCCAAATGCATTTGTTTTGGAGGATTCTTGCTAACACAGTGTGAGAAGATAAAAACCTTGGTGGAGGTATGTATTCTGGGATCATCACCAAAATGTTATGGGCTCCTCTCTAGCCCAAGAACCACCTCTGGTGAAAATTTCATCCAAATCTATACAGTTGTTTTTGTGTAATCCTGCTGCACAAATACAAACAAGGCCCTTGGTGGAGGTGTGCACTCTCAGATCATCACCAAAATTTAGTGGGTTCATCCTTGGTCCAAGGGCTACCTCTGGTGAAAATTTCATCAAAATCCATCCAGTAGTTTTTGCGTAATCCTGCTAACAGACAAACAGACAGACAGACGGCCGGATAGATGGACAGACAAACAGACAGCCAAAGCACACATAACCTCCTTGGCAGAGGTTAAAAAAAAAAACCTTTAATAACAAAATATTGCTAAAATATAAACTGATGCACTGCAGTGGGTCTCAAATATTTGTAAAGGTGTCCTGTTATAGTACTGCATGAGTTTATTGACGATACACAGAAGAAATTCACTGTTATACTGAACTTCATGACTGAACAGTGGCATAAACTAAAACAATTATGATGATGACTGAACAACTCCCATTCCCCAGAGTGCAAGATACACTATTATGAATATAAGTGATAAAAGATCAGACAAATGAGTGATCTGACAAACAAATAAACAAGGGATCTGAAACAGTGGCTAATATTGGATGTCCCATTCATTTTCAATAATTAGGTATTCTGTAGTTAATATTCACACAATCAAATCAATCTTAGTGCCATTTACTCCCTTTTATATTTGTCGAAATCTAGCATGTGTGATTGCTTACACATAGCCTACACCTCTTTGTGTTCCACTTTCAAACACAGCCTACATTTGGGCCTGTAAAGCCTGACTGGGAAAACTGTTTTCACACAAGAGTTCTACGGGCATGCACTAGTAAATCTGCAAAAATCTCAAAAACTTTTTTCATGTTGTCATTATGGGGTATTGTGTGTAGAATTTTCAGGGGAAAAATGAATTTATTCCATTTTGGAATAAGGCTGTAACATAACAAAATGTGGAAAAAGTGAAGCGTTGTGAATACTGTCCGGATGCACTGTATAAGATGTGTTCCTGAAGTAAAATTACCAATGTTGACACGATGTATGCGTGCTGTGGGTCAGTGCCTCTACATGTTTTCAACAAAAACTAGAACAGACTTTACCAAACATAAATAATTTATAACCACTTTCATTCCTGAAATGTACCAGAGCCTACATCTCTTGTCCCTTCTTACTAACTTTACAGGAAGAGAGTTGCAGAATTACTACATCCCTAATTCCACAAAGATGGAATGCTGGGCAAAATCCCAATAAAGACAATGGAATGATTCACAAAAATGTAATTTTTCGTATCAAATGTGCTTTGTGGCTCATAGTTTGTTTCAATAGATCTAAAGGAGAAACTATAGTTTTGGATAGATTTCTGTTTAGTCTCCTGTGTTGATAGTCGGTATGAGGGTTAATGAGGGTAAGTTAAGCTCATTCTTTGCATTTCTAACACAGATATGATGCTGTATGATAACTGCTTCATTATTTTGATGATTTTTATAAATATCAGTCAGTGTCATAGACACAAATAAATATTATTTCATTGATTTTCAGTTGTAATAATGAGCTAAACAGGCAGAAGGATTATGTAGTGTGTGTATGACAGCAGGAGGCAAATTTCCATCAGCCATGTTTCTCCTCCAAATTCAGGAAGGGAGTAGAGGACAGCCAGCGGGTGCGCCGGCGCCGCCATGTTGTCCTCAGAGACCGCACGGACTCTTCCAGCTCCATCTACTTCACTGCCAGCCAGGGTGTGGCCAGTACCTGTGAGGAGACCAGTGAAGGAGGGTGGGTCACAGCATCTCTGACTTTATACTGCTGACATGCGCACATCATTTACTGCAGAATTCTACCAAGCTTTTCTCTTAGTCCTGTTTGATAATCAGTGGGTCTGTTACTGGTTTAACCATTCATGTGTTTTAGAAAGCTTAAAAAGCTGATGCATTTTTAGCTCATTCTGACAAAGCTGAAAGGACCTAATGTGATGATGCAGCATCCGTCATCCATCCACATTTCACAGGAAGCGCTAGTCCTCCTAGGTAATCACCCCGATGTTTCACCAAACTCACTCACAATGATCCTCAGGAGGGTCTGCATCTAGGCTGTGCTGCACGTCAAGGTCAAAGGTCAGGAGATCCGCAGACTCCCAGGGTGATTTTTGTCAGGCAGGAGTGAACTACTCCGTCACTGACGGTCTGGTTAGTAAAGATGAACTTTGAATTTTGGTCTGTGGGACTTGCAGCAGTTATTCTGCAGTCTATGCTGAGGTCCAGAAGAAGGAAGTCAGATGGTTAGTCCAAGATGTCATGATACCATGGTAAATAAAACAGCTCCTGGTGTCCATCTAAATAACTTAGGATCAACACCATGTACATGAAGGACGATATCATAGGAGATTTTGTGTGTGTGTGTGTGCGCGCACGCAAGCATGTATGAACATCTATATAAAAGGGAGTGATGAAGAAAAAAAGAGGAAAAAACCCCTACTAACTATACAATTAATATTTACCAGCAATATATGGCTTGAGTCTTTTACGTGTGTGGGATACTAAGTGTTCTTTGTAACTTAAAGTAACCCCAACTATTAGAGTAAAAGTCTGAATATTTTAGTAAAAAAAAAAAAAAAAATGTTGCTACAGAAGGTAGAGCCTTATGAATGCATTTTATTCTTTTTAGATTTAATTTTTCTCCTACATTGTGGGGCGGCTACTAATCGGAGGGTCAGGGGTTCCATTCCCGCTCTGCCTGCAGTCGGCATGTCAAAGTGTCCTTGAGCAAGACACTGAACCCCCAGTTGCTCCTGGTGGGTCAGGTCAGCGCCGGTGCGTGGTGGTTCCGCCACCATCAGTGTGTGGCTGGGTGGATGGCAGGAGCTGTAAAGTGCTTTGGTTATCCTGAGATGAGAAAAGGCGCCATACAAGTGAACGCCATTTTAAATTCTTTTTGCCACTTTTTCTTTTCTGTCGTTCACATTTTGCATTTTATAGAAGATTTTGCTTTTATAGCCAAATCCATGACTTGATCCATGGCCTGAATATGCAGAAAAACATATGGCTTTACACAGACTTAAGCAGAAAACATGTTTTATTTTGTTTCATGTTGTCTTGTATTTGTATTAAGAAAATACAGTATACAGCCGTGGACAAAATTGTTGGTACTCCTCTGTTAATGAAAGAAAAACCCACAATGGTCACAGAAATAACTTGAATCTGACAAAAGTAGTAATAAATAAAAATTCTATGAAAATTAACCAATGAAAATCAGACAATGCTTTTGAATTGTGGTTCAAGAGAATTACTTAAAAAAGACAAACTCATGAAACAGGCCTGGACAAAAATGATGGTACCCCTAGAAAAGATTGAAAATAATGTGACCATAGGGACATGTTCAACCAAGATGTGTCCTCTAATTAACATCACAGGTGCCTACAAACTTGTAATCAGTCAGTCGGCCTATTTAAAAGATGACAAGTAGTCACTGTGCTGTTTGGTGACATGGTGTGTAGAAAGTTAAACATGGACCAGAGGAAGGAAAGGAGAGAGCTGTCTCAGGAGATTAGAAAGAAAATTATAGACAAGCATGTTAAAGGTAAAGGCTATAAGACCATCTCCAAGAAGCTTGATGTTCCTGTGACTACAGTTGCACATATTATTCAGAAATTTAAGATCCACAGGACTGTAGCCAACCTCCCTGGACGTGGCTGCAGGAGGAAACCTTATGAAAAATGGAAGAGACGGATAATACGAATGGTAACAAAAGAGCCCAGAACAACCTCTAAACACATTCATGGTGAACTCCAAGGTCAAGGTACATCAGTGTCAGATCGCACTATCCGTCGTTGTTTGAGCCAAAGTGGACTTCATGGGAGACAACCAAGG
Source organism: Pholidichthys leucotaenia (assembly GCA_020510985.1). Lineage (NCBI taxonomy): Eukaryota > Metazoa > Chordata > Actinopteri > Cichliformes > Pholidichthyidae > Pholidichthys > Pholidichthys leucotaenia. Next base: position 31,564,810 of record CM035842.1, on the reverse strand, counting down.
AGGACACCACTGTTGAAAACAAATCATAAAAAAGCCAGACTGGAATTTGCCAAACTGCATGTTGACAAGCCACAAAGCTTCTGGGAGAATGTCCTATGGACAGACGAGACAAAACTGGAACTTTTTGGCAAGGCACATCAGCGCTATGTTCACAGACGCAAAAATGAAGCATACCAAGAAAAGACCACTGTCCCTACTGTGAAACATGGAGGAGGTTCTATTTTGTTGTAGGGCTGCTTTGTTGCATCTGGCACAGGGTGCCTTGAATCTGTGCAGGGTACAATGAAATCTTAAGACTATCAGGGTATTCTAGAGAGAAATGTGCTGCCCAGTGTCAGACAGCTTGGTCTCGGTCGCAGGTCATGGGTCTTGCAACAGGATAATGACCCAAAACACACAGCTAAACACCCAAGAATGGCTAAGAGTGAAACATTGGACTATTCTAAAGTGGCCTTCTATGAGCCCTGGTCTAAATCCTATTGAACATCTGTGGAAGGAGCTGAAACATGCCGTCTGGAGAAGGCACCCTTCCAACCTGAGACAACTGGAGCAGTTTGCTCATGAGGAGTGGGCCAAAATACCTGCTGAGAGGTTCAGAAGTCTCATTGACAGTTACAGAAATCGTTTGATTGCAGTGATTGCCTCAAAAGGTTGTGCAACAAAATATTAAGTTAAGGGTACCATTGTTTTTGTCCAGGCCTGTTTCATGAGTTTGTTTTTTTAAAATAATTCTGTTGAACCACAATTGAATGAATGAATCTTTATTTCGGATAGATTAAAAGTAAAGATTAAAAGAAAGGAACAGAATAATACAGCAAAGGGGGAAAAAAAAAAGCATCTTACAAGGTCAAATTAAACGATAACTCCTCTGATCATACAGTTCAACATAAGTTATCCGAAATGGGTGATGGCTGAAGCCGCAGCTTATATTGCCCACCCATATTCCATCCAAGAATTCAAAAGAGAAATAAAACAAGAGCGATTACAATTCAGATCAAAGTTGAGACAAAACGTGACAAAAAACTAAGTGTAACCCAGTGTTAAAAACACTGGGTTACACTTAATTTGTAGATAATACACATTTGTTAAAATAATATACATAGTTGCAAGTTCCATATACGGCTGTGTGTGTGTCATCTGTTGTTGCACCTCCCAGGCTCCTACGAACCCAGAGTCGGTCTGACCTGGCCCAATTATCCCTTTTCCCTCAGGTAGTAAAGTTAAGGTAAATACTACCAAAAAGGGTACTACACCTAAAGTGAGTAGGTGTTAGTTAGTAAGGGTTACACACAAAAATCTGGCGAGCGCAGGTGTTAGTGGGTGTTACCCTGGTATTACCCCAGTGATATGATACCCTGTACCCCATTGTATTACAGTGGTACACTACCGTTCAAAAGTTTGGGGTCACTTAGAAATTTCCTTATTTTTGAAAGAAAAGCACTGTTTTTTTTCAATGAAGATAACTTTAAACTAATCAGAAATACACTCTAATATCTAATATACATTGTTTTTTTTGGTTTTTTTTGTTACTTATTTGTACCCATAGGTAGATTTGGTTTGCAGTCTGGTGACAAGCCACCGGCTGCTGGTCGCTGCGTGCGTGAGCGCCCTAAACCTACATATTTTTGGTATGTGGGAGGAAACCGGAGAAATCCCGGAGTAAACCCACGCAACACGGGGAGAACATGCAAACTCCACACAGCTCACTGTTGGTCGGGGGCTGGGATCGAACCCACGATCTCATGATCCCCACGATCCCCCGGCCGAGGGTAAAACTGTGCTGCCACAGTGCTAAACCACTGCGCCACCGTGCAGCCCGTTGTTAATGTGGTAAATGACTATTCTAGCTGCAAATGTCTGGTTTTTGGTGCAATATCTACATGGGTGTATAGAGGCCCATTTCCAGCAACTATCACTCCAGTGTTCTAATGGTACAATGTGTTTGCTCATTGCGTCAGAAGGCTAATGGATGATTAGAAAACCCTTGTGCAATCATGTTACCACAGCTGAAAACAGTTTAGCTGGTTAGAGAAGCTATAAAACTGACCTTCCTTTGAGCAGGTTGAGTATCTGGAAAAAAATATTATTTCAAATACAAATCATTATTTCTAACCTTGTCAATGTCTTGACTATATTTTCTATTCATTTTACAACTCATGGTGGTAAATAAGTGTGACTTTTCATGGAAAACACAAAATAATTGTCTGGGTGACCCCAAACTTTTGAACGGTAGTGTATATTGTTAAAAAATTTGGCGAGACGAGTAAGTGTCACAGGGTTACAAAAAAATTGGCAAGCACAGCCAGGAGCCTGGAGTGTTGCACAACAGATGTGAATTCTTTTTTGACCCTTGACTAAACAGTTGATATACGGCCAAAATGGATTTTGTGGAAAAACATGGTGTTAAAATCCCTGATGCAGTCATTGTCAGTAGTGTTGTTGATAAAGAGAAAGACACAGACATTTTTGAGTTTCTAGAGCAACATGGCACTATCCGTAAGGTGCTCAGTATTAATGATAACTCATCTGACTTTGACAAAAGTCATATTGTAGAGTTCGAATCTGGATTAAGCATTGAAGCATTAGCACCTACGTTGCCGTGCTCCTTTCCATCCACTGACAATCCTGAGGTTAAGTACTGCATTCAAACCCTAACTGATGTCTACACTAAAACTGTAGGGGGCAGTGTTACTGAGGCTTATCTTAGCAACCTGAGGGGTTTAGCTAAGCTAAGTGGAAAAGGTTTTGAAGAGGTGTTGCGGGAGGTCATGTCCAAAATAGGGGAGTCTATTGAAGCTGCTGAGACAGCTGAAACGGTCTCTGCTGACGTCGATCCTGCTTTCCCTACTGTAGAACCCACACAAAGTGGAGTCTCTCCTCCACTCCAAGTTGAAGTGCCTCGCACCCCTAAAACCACTCAAGCACTCTTCCAAAGCCCTCTTAGATCAAACTTAACACCTCAAATGTTGAGTCCAGTTGATCTTAACCCACCCGAGGTTCAGAAAATCGTAGTCGAGCATGTCATTAAACATGCAGAGAAGCCGTCAAACGCTCATTCCGCTTGGAGAATCAGAGCTTTCTCTGGCAAAACGCCAAGACTGTATACTGAAGCTGACTATGAAACATGGTGTTCACATGTTGACTTGATGATGGAAGATGCTTCTTTGTCTGACTTGGAAAAATCTCGCAGGATGCTTGAAAGTCTTCTTGCTCCTGCGTCTGATGTTATTCGCTCTCATGGGCCTGAAGCCACCTCTGCCGACTATCTTAAGCTATTGGATTCAGCTTTTGGAACTATTGAAGACAGTGAGGAACTGCTTGTGCGATTCATGAACACTTTTCAAGATTATGGCAAAAAACCCTCTGCATATCTGCATCGTTTGCAGGTGGGGCTCAATCTCACAGTGTGTAGAGGCGGTCTGGAGCCCCAGGAAGCGAACAAACAGCTTCTCAAGCAGTTTAACAGAGGCTGTTGGGATGACAATCTGCTAAAAGAGCTACAGCTGGAACTAAAAGATAAACATCCACCTGAGTACGCAGAATTATTGCTTCACCTTTGCACTGTTGAAAACAGACAAGAAGTTAAAAACACACGCATGAAGAAACACTTGGGCGCCACAAAACCAAAAGCAGCCTCCTATGAACAAACAGTCACCGAAACAAGTACAAATAGTGAAATGGAGTCGGAAAGTCTGAAAGAACTGAAAAAGCAAGTCGCTGATCTAAAAAGCCAATTAGCTGCTGTCGTGAAACAACAGAAACAAGCACCACCGAGGAAAGACCCAACTAAGAAATCTGGAAATAAAAAACCTGACCATGCCAAACCTGAAAACTTACCTTCGTCCAGCCGTCCCAATACTAGGCCCAGACCATGGTATTGCTTCCGCTGTGGCGAAGATGGGCATATTGTAGCCACTTGTGAATCAGAGCCAAACCCTGCGCTTGTGGCTGCAAAACGCAAAGAACTAAGAGTAAAAAGACAGATTTGGGACAGTCGGAACCCCACATCTTCTTTACAGCTGAAGTCTACCCCTGTTGCGGGACAAACAGAGGCTAGTTCAGAGATGACCCGTCCCAAACCGAAAGCTCCATTCAAGACACGTGCTAAATTGAAGTCACACTACAAAACTAGGGATGTGATTTTTTTCGCTAATTCGCGGAATTCCGCTTTTTTTATCTTCCAAAAATTTTCAGACCAGATGGCGGCACGTGCACAACGCGAGGCTCAGCGTCTCTTCAGATTTTGTGGATTAGCAGCGATATTTCTGCTCATTTCAGGTCTGTTCGTTCAGAACAGCTTCACTTTTACATCCTACACCCGAAATGAACTTTTGGATGTTGGATTACAAAATAACGACCTTTTTATCAGCAACCTACGTTTCATCCCTGAGCTCTGGAAAACACCTGACGCTAGGTAAGCTACCCGGCCGACCGGAAATGCTCGCAGACGGCGTAGAGACCGTAAACAAAGGCGGGGGAAGCGCGGAGGGCTAAGAGCTAAGCTAAAGCTAACACCGCACCGGCTTTCTCTACCCAGCATTTTCCTCGCTAATGTACGGTCAGTGGCGAACAGAATGGATGAGCTACGGCTTCGGATCACCAACAATAAGAAACTTATGAACTGCAATATCATGATTTTCACGGAAACATGGCTACATAGTGGAGTACTTGACGGTGCTGTCGAGATGGCCGGACGGCACACTCTCCGGGCAGACAGAGCAGCTGATGACTCCGGTAAGACCAGAGGTGGAGGAGTATGCATTTATATTAACAAGGCTTGGTGCACGAACTCTGTCACTGTTGGGAGACACTGCTCAGCTAACCTGGAGTTTCTCGTGGTTAAATGTAGACCTTTCTGTCTGCCACAGGAGTTCACTTTTCACTTTTCTTCATCTTGCCTGCTGAAGATGTTTTGGACTTTATTTAAAAAATATTTTTAACGCCACACATGTGATGGATAATGCTTGTTGGAATATTTTAGGAATGCTATCTTCTTGGAACATAAGTCAATATTATACAGTAATAAGTGACATTCAGCTGTTTGTTTTGTGTCATTTAAGCACAGTTCTGGTACTTAAAAATCATAAAAACCCAGGAGCTTCGGGGGGCTTTGCCCCCCTTGCCCCCCCACCGGGGCTCTGCCCCGGACCCCGCTGGGGGACTGCATCCACCAGACCCCCTGCTAAATTTTCAGATAATTTCCCCAACCCCAAATCACATCCCTACAAAACAGACCCCTTTAATTTTCCTAATGGTCTAATTGGTACCAAAAGTACAGCACAAGTGAAAGTGAATGGCTGTACTGTGAGCTGTTTGTTAGATACAGGCTCCCAGGTGACTACTGTCCCTGAGTCCTATTACAGACAGTACTTATCCAACCATGAGTTTAAGCCACTTTTTGGGCTGTTAGAAGTGGAGGGAGCTAACGATCAGAGTGTGCCTTACTTAGGCTACATTGAAATGCATGTCACTTTCCCAAAAGACTTTCTCGGTTTTAAAGCCGAAGTGCCAACACTTGCCTTAGTGGTTCCTGATGTACGTGCAGCTGATCAGTCCTTAGTGTTAATAGGGACAAACACATTAGATGTACTTTACGAGCTGTACTCTGATGCATGTTCTGAACTGCAGCCAACCATGTCACTTGGTTATAAGGCAGTGTTGAAAGTCCTTGAGCTACGGCACAGACAGTCCAAAGACACTAGCCTTGGTTTAGTGACCATGCGCAACAAAGAGCCACAGTTAGTTCCTGCAGGCCAAACAGTTGTTCTAGATGGCGCTGTAGCTGTGTCAGCCGGCAACAGTGAAAAATCTGTCTTGTTAGAACACCCGTTAATGTCAGCCTTACCTGGTGGTATCCTAGTAAAACCATGTCTCATAGACTTACCTGAAAGAGCACCTTACCTTATTCCAGTTATACTCACCAATGAGTCGGAACATGACGTGACAATCCCTCAGAAGTGTGTCATTGGAGAAATTTGTGCATATCAACGAGTCCTATCACAAGAACACTCCGTCAAAGTTGCAAAGTCCAAAACTGAACCAAAGTCCACTCTGAAGTTCAACTTTGACTCTTCCCCCATTAGCACTGAATGGAAAGAGCGCCTAACAGAAAGACTCAGTCAAATGCCTGAAGTATTTGCACAAAACGATCTTGACTTTGGCAAAATGGATCAAGTGAAACACACAATCAAATTATCAGATGAAACACCGTTCAAACACAGAGCACGTCCCATATATCCAAATGAGCTGGAAGCAGTCCGTAAGCATCTCAAAGAACTCCAACAAGCAGGCGTGATAAGAGAGTCTACTTGCCCATTTTCTTCGCCTATTGTAGTGGTGCGAAAGAAAAATGGCGATGTCCGCCTTTGTATTGATTACAGGAAGCTTAACATGCAGACTGTAAAAGATGCTTACGCCCTCCCCAACTTAGAGGAAACATTTTCCACCTTGACTGGTTCGCAGTGGTTCTCCGTCCTCGATTTAAAGTCGGGGTACTACCAAATTGAGGTAGAGGAGCTGGACAAACCAAAGACGGCATTCGTATGTCCCATGGGCTTTTGGGAATTCAATAGAATGCCCCAAGGCATTACAAATGCCCCCAGCACATTCCAGCGCCTCATGGAGAAATGCATGGGCGACATGAATCTGCATGAGGTGATCGTGTTCCTCGATGACATCATTGTATTCTCCAAGACGCCCGAAGAACATGAGGCTTGCTTAATGAAAGTTCTTAATCGCCTAAAAGAGTACGGGCTTAAACTCTCCCCTGGAGAAATGCAGATTTTTTCAAACTTCTGTCAGATACCTCGGTCACATTGTGTCCAGTAAAGGAGTTGAGACCGACCCCGAAAAAGTGAAAGCCCTAAGTACCTGGCCTGTGCCCCGTGATCTCAAACAACTCCGCTCATTCTTAGGTTTTTCAGGGTACTATAGGCGGTTCATTAAGAACTATTCCAGCATCGTTAAGCCCCTCACTGACTTAACAGCAGGCTACCCTCCTTTGCGAAAAAGCACAAAGCCCAAAGCTAAGTCTGCCCAGTACCATGACCCAAAGACACTGTTTGGCGAGCGGTGATCTTGCATTCAAAACCATCATTGAAAAGCTCAGTACTGCGCCTGTCCTGGGTTTCGCTGACCCTTCAGTTGCCATATGCACTCCATACTGACGCCAGCACTACAGGGCTTGGCGCCGCCCTCTATCAAGAGCAGGAGGGCCAGCCTAGGGTCATAGCTTATGCAAGCCGGGGGTTGTCTAGAAGTGAGTCCCGTTACCCCGCCCATAAATTAGAATTTTTAGCTCTAAAGTGGGCAGTAACGGAGAAGTTTGCAGACTATTTATATGGCAATCATTTTACTGTTGTGACAGACAGTAACCCCCTGAAGTACATCTTAACTACTGCTAAGATGGATGCCATGGCTAGCTGCTCTGTCGACATTTAACTTCAAGCTCCAATACAGAGCAGGCAAGCTTAACTCAGATGCAGATGGCCTCTCTAGGTGGCCACATGGCGAGTTACTTAATGACGTAGTGTCCCAAAAGGAGTTTGACCGCATACAGCAGTTCACTCAAACTCACTTGTCTCTTCCTGAGAACAGTTTAAGTTCCGAGGTAGTGTCTGCTATATGTGAAAAACACCTTGTCTGTAGCTCTCCAGACAACACCTTCCCTTTGGTTCACTCATTAGCCCTCTCTGTAGCCACCATTCCAGATGGCTACGCCGATTAAGATGGCTGTGGTGGTCTTCCAGTTGTACCCCACATGACTCCTGAACAGATCAAAAACGAACAAAGAACTGATCCCTGTTTAAGAGAAGTGATTGCACAAATTGAAACTGGGCTAAAAGTTCCAACTGTACGAACTGAGCTTCCTGACGTCAACTTGTTACTCCGAGAGCTCGGTCGACTTGAAATGTGCAATAACATCCTCTACCGCACTCGTCAAGACGGAGGAAATGTTACTTACCAGCTCGTCTTACCTGAACAGCTCCGCGATTCAGTCTTTAAAAGCCTCCACTGTGACATGGGCCATTTAGGCACAGAGCGTACTTTGGATCTCGCCAGAACAAGATTCTATTGGCCTCGCATGGTGGCAGATATTTAAAAGAAGATCAAGACATGTAATCACTGCGTAAGACGTAAAACCGCTCCAGAACGAGCTGCTCCGCTTGTCAACATCAAGTCCACCCGACCACTCGAACTCGTCTGTATGGATTTCCTATCCATTGAGCCCGATCAAAGTAGCACGAAGGATGTGCTCGTGTTAACTGATCATTTCACGAAATACGCTGTAGCCATCCCTACCAGCAATCAGAAAGCTCAGACCGTTACAAAGGCACTTTGGGACAACTTTATAGTCGACTACGGGATACCTGAACGGTTACATAGTGATCAGGGTCCCGATTTTGAGTCCCATATTATAAAAGAACTTTGCAAAATCATGGGCATTCGCAAAATCCGGACGACACCCTATCATCCCAGAGGTAACCCGGTAGAACGTTTCAATGGAACGTTATTGAGCATGCTGGGCACTCTGGAGGAAAAGAACAAAACTCAGTGGCACAACTATGTAAAACCACTTGTACATGCATACAATTGTACAGAAAATGACACTACTGGTTTTGCCCCGTATGAGTTAATGTTCGGTCGTCAGCCAAGATTGCCCATCGACCTTGCATTTGGGCTCCCATTTCACAACAAAAGTTTCAAGTCACATTCCCAGTACATTGAAAAACTGAAGACAACTCTACAAGAAAGCTACAAACTAGCAACAGAAAATGCTAACAAGATGGCTGAAAGAAACAAAACAAGATTTGATATGCGAGTGAAACCCTCAAAACTAGAACCAGGCGACAGAGTTTTGGTATGTGCAGTCCGCCTCAGAGGCAAACACAAACTAGCAGACAGGTGGGAAGCTGAAATCCACATTGTGGTGAGCCAAGCAGGTGACTTGCCTGTTTACACTATAAGACCTGAGACAAAAGATGGTCCTGTTCGCACCGTTCACCGCGACCTCTTGCTTCCCTGTGGTTTTCTTGCCCCTGTTGAAGACGAACCTGTCCAACCAAAATGCGTCCGCAAACCTAAGACAAGACAATCACCTGAACAAAGTGAGGAATGTGAGAATTCAGAACCGGAAAATGAAGGTGTCTATTGGTACAGAGAAGAACCAATCCGAACACCCATAAAGCTCACTCGAGTTTATGAAATTCCCCATCCAAAGACATTCTTTAAAAAAGACATTCCTGCTGAAACTCACTTACCTGAGAATGACAACCAAATGGAAAATGTCACTTCACCTGGATGTGACAACTTACCGAATGATGGAAACCTGGAGGAAACTGAAATAAATGTGGAACCATCAAACAATGAGAATGGAACTGAAAGTGAAACCAACTTACCTGATAAAAGTACCTGTGATGAACCTGTGGAAGAAAAAGAACCTGAAAAAGAAGTCCCACAAACTGTGAGACACTCCGAGAGGACAACCTCCCAGCCAGAAAGACTACAGTATAGTCAGTTGGGAAACCCTCTCCTAACTGTTGCCCAGTCGCTGTTTCAAGGATTAAACCTGGCTTTTACCAGAGCCTTACAGAGACAGATCCTAAGGTTATTCAAACATGGCTTTTACCAGAGCCTTAATAGAGTCAGATCTTAAGAATATTCCCATGAACACTAGTTCTCCCGTCATTACTAAGGGGGGATAGTGTAACCCAGTGTTAAAAACGCGAATTAAAGTTATGAATGTCGATAACGCTATAAAAAGAAGGGGGGACATTCATTTCACAATGGGAGTAGATAGTTTAACGTGAATTAAATTATAAATATTGATACCGCTTTTAAAAAGAAAAACACCCATTTCACAATGGGAATACATAATTTGAATATGAATATTTAAATAAATATATATTCATAAATGGTAGGAACATTTTCTAGAAGGTTCTGATAAAGTTCCTAGTATTGTGTGTTGATATTTCGAGTAACCAATGGCTGCGCCGTTGCTGGGTCACGCCACCCAATGCGCTCTCTCCCTGGGTCTGGGATGACTTGCATTTTTGGCTCACAGTCACGCCAGACGACGAAAGACACAGACCAGAGAGAGAGAGACTGTCCTTGGTGATATGGCGACACTAGCGTGCTGGTAGCAGCCTTTACCTGGATAAAACCCTTGAAATTGATTGGGATCCAAAGGCTGTGAACTCACGTTGAGCGCGGGAACCCATTGACGCACGAGCCACTTAGCATGGTCAGGTTCTTTTTTTTTTTTCTTTGGACTGGTTTGACCAGAGTGTGGGTCTCCAAATCTGGATGGCGAGCTGAAGCCCGAGTCCTAGAAACTGCTAGAGGTGACCCAACTGGTCACCTGGAACTGATACACCAAGAACTGTGAATATTGTGACTATATTTTGGAGACCTTTATTGTTATGTTCTTTTATTATTGTGACAAGTGTGTGGGGTTTTTTTTTGATTGTACATATTTACCTCCGCCAAGGAGGTTATGTTTTCATCAGCGTTGGTTTGTCTGTCTGTCTGTCTGTTGTTTGTTTTTTTTGTTAGCAAGATAACTCAAAAAGTTATGGACGGATTTTCATGAAATTTTCAGAGATTGTCAGAAATGGGGTATCCTACAGATGATTACATTTTGGTGGTGATCCGGATCACCGTCTGGATCCAGGAATTTTTTAAAGGATTCGGATTTTCATGAAATGGGATTTCCAAAACGGGAATCACAGTAATTTGCATAATACAGGACAAGTTTTCAACAGCTTCTACAAGACATTTAAGACCTAAGGAAATGGAATAAATCTGGATAATGATGCAAAAAAATGGAAAAAATAGGGAACCTTTGAAATTTTTAAAACAACAAATGAAGCTATAAACACGCAACAAGCATCACATTATAGCTAATATATGCCACTTGCGAATGGCATTTTTTTCATGGTCAAGGAATCTAGAAAGTTTGACAAAATAAATGTAGGATTAATATTTATGATGTTAAACACTGTATGGGGGGAACTGTGGCGCTTGGCGGAGGTCTGCGCTCTCTGAGTGCTTTTCTAGTTGTAGATAATACGCATTTGTTAAAATAATATACAAAGTTGCAAGTTCCATATACGGCTGTGTGTGTGTCATCTATTGTTGCACCTCCCAGGCTCCTACGAACCCAGAGTCGGTCTGACCTGGCCCAGTTATCCCTTTTCCCTCAGGTAGTAAAGTTAAGGTAAATACATTGCCATAACACACCACTACCAAAAAGGGTACTACACCTAAAGTGAGTAGGTGTAAGTTAGTAAGGGTTACACACAAAAATCTGGCGAGCGCAGGTGTTAGTGGGTGTTACCCTGGTATTACCCCAGTGATATGATACCCTGTACCCCATTGTATTACAGTGGTATATTGTTACAAAATTTGGCAAGACAAGTAAGTGTCACAGGGTTACATAAGCAACAACACAACACAGACTGAATATGATAATGCTTATGTGATTTTACATGTCATCTTGTATACATGTTTGGAGTATTTCTTCCTTTAGTTTTTGTTTAAATTGTCCAAGCATTGTACATGATTTTAATTCAGGTCCAAAAGCGTTCCACAGTCTGACTCCTTGCACTTTATTTATTTAGCGAATGCAAAGTCCTTAAGCCAAGCAGTTGCCTCCTGGTTTGCTGTATGGAGGGTGTGTAATCCTCCTTCCAGTCTTTGGAGCGGGCAAGCCTCTATGATGTGTTCCATAGTTTGCTCCTCTCCACATGCGCACAGTGGGCTAGGGCTACTGCCCCATCTGTGAAGGCTGGCCAAGCAGGGGCCATGTCCAGTCCTGAAGCGATTGAGTGTAGACCACTGTCTCCTTGGGAGGTTGGTGCCCGGGACCTGTTGGTTGGGGTTTATCACCAGCTGTTTGTTTGGGACCTCCTTGGTCTCCCATTCCTCTTGCCAAGCTGTCTGGATGGTAAAGTCAGCTGGGGGAGGGTTTTTCCAAATCGGCCGTCTGGATGAAAGTCGGGCAGTGGGTGGGGTGTAGATATCTGCATGGATTGGTAAGTGAGGAAAATCTTTAACTTTTTGGAGCATCCTTTGAGTTAATGCTGCTCGCCGGATGTGTGGAGGGGCTATGTTTGACAGTACAGAGAGCCAGGGGAGTGGTGTTGAGCGGATTGTTCCAGTTATAGTTCTCATGGTTGAGTTGAGCTGGTGTGTGTAAGATGACCTGGACCAGACAGGGGCACAATATTCTGCTACAGAGTATGAAAGGGCCAGTGCTGAGGTGCGCAGGGTGGAGACTGCCGCCCCCCATTTTGCACCAGCGAGCTTGCAGAGCAGGTTGTTTCGTACTTTCACCTTAGCAGCCGTCCCCTTTAGATGTTCCTTGAAGGATAAGGTCCTATCAAGGGTCACTCCAAGATAAGTTGGATTTGGGGCATGCTTAAGCTTGAGTCCGCTCAGGTGGATGTTTAGTTCTCTGGCAGCTTTTGCATTGTGGAGATGAAATACACTGGAGACGGTTTTTGCTGGGCTTGGTTTTAGGCGCCAGATTTTGCAGAACTGGTCCAGTTTAGCAAGATCTTCCGTGAGCACCCGTTCCAGTGCTTCAAAGTCTGGTGCTTGGAATGCCAAACAGATGTCGTCTGCATAGATGAATTTGCGGGATTTTGTAGTAGGCAGGTCGTTTATGTAGAGGTTGAACAGAGTTGGAGCTAGAACTGAGCCTTGTGGGAGTCCTTGCACTGAGACACAGTGTTGCTTGGTGGTAGTTGTCACTGAAGGTTTTTGAAATATACATGTTCCTCTGAAATGATATTGTTTCTCCCTTATTTGGAAAAACTTTTGGATATTTGCTGGCAGTGATAGATTCTTCACTTTAAACATTATTACTGCAGTTTTAAAGTCAACCAGATCTTTCAACTTGAGAGCTTTTAATTTAAGAAAAAGTGGGTTTGTTGGTTCCCTGTAAGCAGCTTTGTTTATTATTCTAATAGCTCTCTTCTGAAGCATAAAGACTGGATATATGTTTGTTTTATATGTATATCCCCATACTTCAGTACAATATGTCATGTATGGGAGTATTAATGAAATATACAAAGAATATAATGTGGGTTGATTCAGCAAATATTTCACTCTGTGTCGTATTGCAATTGATTTAGATATTTTACCTTTAATATAATTAATATGTGACTTCCAACACAGTTTATTATTAACCCCTTGCACTCTGGTCAATTTCCCTAAAAATGCCAAAAAATAATGTACCCAAAGTAAATCAAAAGCTGTTCTTCAACCCTTTGCAGCATCTTCATGGGGTTGGTCTCATTTAAAAGAAAACACTTTGAATGTTTTGGCAAAACAGTCATAATCTCTCTAAGTGCTCCGGCCACTGAGTAACAGTCATCTAAACACACTGAACTTGAAGAAAATAAATTTCGCCTGGGTGTTTTTTTGGATACAAATGCTTGCAGATAACACACAGCTGTCAGATCCAGGCTGGAAAATGCAACAGAAATGTAGAACCAAGTGTTATCCAGCTGAGGTCAAAATTTTGTAACAATACCACAAAAAATGAATATATTACACAGCTTTTTTCTTAGGTTGTTCCCAGGCGTTTTTGAACTATGGCAAATTGTGCCAAATGGCACAGTTTGGAAAAACGTCTGTAACTTTTGAATGATTCAATATAGAAGTTTCATCTTGGGCTCTAATGAAAGGTGATGGGCTGTGTGTGTGGGGGGGGGGGTTGTTTATTCATTCATTCATGAATGAATGAACAAACAAGTCCCCACACACAAAGAAGCATGCCACGTAAAAAATGTGTGGCTTTTTTTTACAAGAAAAAAATAACCTACAGTGCACTAAAAATTATACTAAAATATCTGTACTGTAGAAGATAACAACTCCCCCCCCCCCCCGCTACAGAGGACGGACATCGCCCATCACTACATGACGGACCGCGGGGACTGTGCGCCGCGGTCTACTACGCACAGTTGTACTAAAACAATCCGCTACAGAAGAGTAGCGGGGGGGGGGGGCGTTCACGGTCCGGACGCGGGGCACGAACCGTGTCCAGTCCGTGCGCCGCGGTACATGGTCCGTGCCGCGCCGCGGTCTAATACGCACAGTTGTAATTTACCGATCGGTCAAAAGTCATTTTGATTACAATTTTAAGGGATAAAGAATAATTTAGCTTATAACACTTACCTGTCCACAACAGCAGGGTCGCTGGCGAACTTCTCTTCCTCATTGTCAGATGAACATGACGCTGGTCCCCTTGTTACGGACTCGTGGTTCTGGTCACGCGACCTGGTCAAACCATAATTCCATTATTGCGGTTTTGGCGAACGATTTTTCAAAACAAATAAGAACAGTAGTAAGAAAAAAAGACTGGCGAACGCCTGTGTGTCACCCAGCCTTACACAAAACAGATTTTATGCAAGGGACGCATGCTTTCGAACTTCTGTGCTTCAATTGGCTCGCTGTATTCACAGCCGTTGGTAGGCGGGTCCTTCTTGCTAGGTTTTCAGTCATTGGTTCTTCAAGGTTTCAGAAACCCAATTCAAGGCTCTTATTAGTCGAATGAGAGGTCAATCACATCTAAACCAATCAAAGCACTCCTTTGGCTTTCTGTTCGCGGCTGTGTCTGTAGTGGAAGAACGGAAATGCAGCTTTTTTTTTCAGTGCGCACTAGGACGCAGTGTGCATCCTAGAGCACCCTCATGCCCACCTGCGGTACACCGGAGTGCAAGAGGTTAATCATTACTCCCAAGAAATTTAGTTTTGGATAACCTTTCAATCTCTACACCATTTACACTGAGTTTAGATACTAAGTTGTTGTGTCCTCTGCAGGGCTTTTTTGTCTGACATACTGCAGCTGGAGTACCATGTAACAATACAGTACGTCAGAACACTCTCCACCACACCTCTGTAGAAAGTCCTGAGGATGCAGATGGGGAGAGAGGCCTGTTTGAGTTTCCTCAAGAAGTGCAGTCTCTGCTGGGCCCACTTCCTGATCCCTAAGGAATTCTTGCTCCAGGTCAGGTCCTGCGAGATCTTCACTCCGAAGAACTTGATGTTCTCCACTCTCTCCACTAAACGGCCGCCGATGCTGAGGGGGACGTGTTCAGGCTGTGACCGCCGGAAGTCGATAATCATCTCCTTCATTTTGTCCACGTTCAGCACCAGATTGTTCTCCCTGCACCAGCCCTCCAGGTCTCTCACTTCTTCCCTGTACATTGATTCCTCATCCCTCTGAATAAGTCCCACCACCGTGGTGTCGTCTGCAAACTTAATAATCAGGTTCCCCTCGTATCTGGATACACAGTCATGTGTTAGAAGTGTAAACAACAGTGGACTGAGTACGCAGCCTTGAGGGGATCCGGTGCTCAGCGTGACAGACTTGGAGATGTTGCTTCCAACCCGGACAGACTGAGGTCTCTCAGTCAGGAAATCTAGGATCCAGAGACATGTGGCGGTGTTCAGACCAAGAAGGAGTAATTTTTCCATCAGTCTCTGGGGAATAATGGTGTTGAATGCTGAACTGAAATCAGTGTACAGGAGTCTGGCGTAGGTGTCTTTCTGATCCAGGTGGGTGATGACAGAGTGAAGGGTGGTGACTATAGCATCCTCCGTGGAGCGGTTTGAACGATATGCAAACTGGAGCAGGTCATGTGATGCAGGGAGGCAGGCTGTAATGTGTGGTTTGACAAGCCGTTCAAAACACTTCATCACAATTGGTGTCAGTGCAACAAGATGATAGTCATTCAGACAGGACACAACTGGTTTCTTTGCCACCGGTACTACGATAGAGGTCTTGAAGCATCTGGGAACGATGGCCTGACTCAGGGAGATGTTATAAATGTCAGTCAGTACATCCGCCAACTCGCTTGCGCAGTCTCGGAGCACACGTCCCGGGATGTTGTCCGGACCTGCAGCTTTACGTGGGTTGACCCTGGTTAGGGTCCTCCGTGTGTCTGCTGTGTTGATGGTGAAAGCTGGTCCGACCGATGGTGGGGATGGGCCAGCCCTCCCTCTGATTGTCGGGGTTTGATGCTTCAGAACGTGCAAAGAAGTCGTTGAGCCTGTCTGGAAGCGAAGCTTCGTCATCATCAACCCCCTGCCTAGACTTATAGCCCGTCAGTGTCTGAACTCCCTGCCACATCTGCTTGGTGTTCCTAGTGTCACAGAGGTGTCCCTAGATTTTCTTCGCATAGGTGCGCTTCGCCGTCTTAATTCCCTTTGAGAGCACAGACCTGGCTGAGCGGAGGGCGATCCTGTCCTTCGCTCTGAAGGCTGCATCTCTGGCTGTAAGCAGCGAGCGCACCTCTGCGGTCATCCAGGGCTTATGGTTTCCCCGCATAGTGATGGTCTTCACTGTAGTGACATCCTCTGTGCATCCTCTGTGTTAAGATCCAGGAATACCCCAACTAAATACTCTTTGTTTTCAATGGCAGTTGATATTTTTTCTATAAATTCCATTAGAGCAAATGCAGTTGTCCTCTTGTGTCTGAACCCATATTGCTGCTCACACAATAAATTATTCTTCATTATGAAGTTGTCAATTCTCTCACAGAACTTTTTTTCAAGTATCTTGGAAAATTGCAGCAATAGTGAAATTGGTCTATAGTTTGAAAGTTCCCCTCTGTCACCCATCTTGTATATCGGAATTACTTTAGCTATTTTCATTGCATTGGGAAATATACCTGTTTGGAGAGACAGGTTACAGATATTCGTCAGTGGCTTCACTAAGCATTCATTGATAGTTTTGACTAAGAGCATGTCGATACCATCACAGTCCGTAGATGTTTTACTTTTAAACGATTTAACAATTTCAATGACCTCTCTCTCATCTGTGTTCTTTATGAAGATGGAGTCTTTTATAGTAATGTTTTTGCTTATTGTATCACCTGTAGGTGCTGTAATGGGTATTTCTCGAGCCAAATTAGGACCAGTGTTAACAAAAAAGTTATTAAATTCATCTGCAGATGAGACTGCATTCACACTCTTGAGTCGTTTTATTTTTATTTATTTATTTATTTATTTATTTTTGAAAGATTGGTTGGGTAGCTTGTATTTCTGTTTTTATTTCCAAGAATATTGTTAAGTATTGTCCATGTATTTTTAATATTGTCTCTGTTTTTCTCCAGTTCTTTACTGTAATAGTCTCTTTTACTACATCTCATTATACAGTATATGTTAACTTATTTTTGTATGTTTTATATCGCTGCTCTGCTTCTTTTAGATAAGATAAGATAAGCCTTTATTAGTCCCACAATGGGGAAATTCCAGGATTGCAACAGCACAGGGAGAGCAACACTCAGAGCAACAATCAGAAGGCAAGAGAAAAAAAACAAGAGCAGCAAGTATACATATGTACATATAAATATAAATATACACTACCGTTCAAAAGTTTGGGGTCACTTAGAAATTTCCTTATTTTTGAAAGAAAAGCACTTTTTTTCAATGAAGATAACTTTAAACTAATCAGAAATACACTCTATACATTGCTAATGTGGTAAATGATTATTCTAGCTGCAAATGTCTGGTTTTTGGTGCAATATCTACATAGGTGTATAGAGGCCCATTTCCAGCAACTATCACTCCAGTGTTCTAATGGTACAGTGTGTTTGCTCATTGTGTCAGAAGGCTAATGGATGATTAGAAAACCCTTGTGCAATCATGTTAGGTCTGCAATGCTGTAATTGCTGCAAATGGAGGATTCTTTGAGGAAAGCAAAGTTTGAAGGAAAAAATTATTATTTCAAATACAAATCATTATTTCTAACCTTGTCAATGTCTTGACTATATTTTCTATTCATTTTACAACTCATGGTGGTAAATAAGTGTGAGTTTTCATGGAAAACACAAAATAATTGTCTGGGTGACCCCAAACTTTTGAATGGTAGTGTGTGTATATATATATATATATATATATATATATATATATATATATATATATATATAGACACACAGTGCGGAGCATTGTAGCTAGATGGGATAGATATATAAATATATAAACACAGTGCGGAGCATTGTAGTTGGATGGAATAAATATATGAGTATATAAACACACAGTGCGGAGCATTGTAGCTAGATGGAATAGATATGTAAATATATAAACACACACAGTGCGGAGCATTGTAGCTAGATGGAATGAAACAGCACAACCGTCTACTTAGTTATCCTACATGGTATGATTATGTACCCATACATATTCTCACCCTCCATAGCGACCGGTATTTTCCTAGTTGTGTACTGAAGGGGACCATTGTGTTAAGTCTGTTGCGTCTTTTGCATTCAATACTATTAGGTCGTCACGTCTTTTTGCTATCTCTGCGAGCAGCCCTACTTTGGTTGTACAGTCTGACAGCCGTAGGTAGGAAGGATGTCCTTTTCTTTTGTCCTTTTCTTTAGAAAAGCTTTATATTGTGGAGCGTGTAAATGAAGAGAGAGATTTGTTTCAGACGTTTTATTACACACTCTCACATTCTCAAGCATAGTAAGAATGACATTCAAGTAGAAGCTCTTCTCTTAAATACCATGACATTCTTCTATGGCCGCATCTGAAGTGTCAGTGGTGAGCGCTATGCGGGCCGTTGGGTCTGGATGTGCCAGCAATGCAGCGTTTGCCAGGGCTGCTTTGACTTCCGAGAACGCCCGCACTCGCTCCGGAGTCCATTCGACCCTATCCGCGGGTTTCTGTTTTTTGAGCGCGGCGTACAATGGTTGCATGAGCTGCACTGCGCGGGGAAGGAAACGGTTATAAAAGTTTACCATTCCCAAAAATTCTTGTAGCGCCCTGACCGTTTACGGCCGGGGAAAATCCGCCACTGCACGCACCTTGTCGGGCAGTGGGATCGCTCCTTCGGGAGAGACGCGGTGCCCCAAAAAATCAATATCCGTCACTCCAAACTGACATTTTGCTGGGTTGATTATTAACCTGTGCTCTTCCAACCTCCGGAAAACTGTCATGAGGTGGGTTTCGTGTTCGTCTTCGGACGCGCTGGCTACCAGGATATCGTCCAGGTAGACGAACACGAACGAGAGATCGCGCAGCACTGCATCCATCATGCACTGGAACGTCTGTGCCACTCCTTTCAACCCGAATGGCATGCGCAAAAACTCGAATAAACCGAACGGAGTTATTATCGCTGTTTTGGGTATGTCCTCAGCGTGCACTGGGACTTCGTGGTAACTATGGACCAGATCTATCTTGGAAAAAATGCGCGCCCCGGCGAGGTGAACGGAAAAATCCTGTATGTGGGGAATTGGGTAGCGATCGTGCGCTGTGGCGTTGTTCAACCTGCGGAAATCCCCGCACGGTCGCCACGAGCCTTCAGCTTTAGGGACCATGTGTAGTGGGGATGCCCATGGGCTGTTTGAGCGCCTGATGATGCCCAACCTTTCCAGATTGGTGAACTCCTCGCGCGCTATGGCCAGTTTAGCTGCGTCCAAGCGCCGAGGTCGTGCAAAAACGGGCGGCCCGGTGGTGGTGATAAAATGCTCCACCCCGTGTTTAGCAATGGCTGCCGAAAACGTCGGGACTGTGAGTGCTGGGAACTGGGTGAGCAGTGTGTGGAACTTACCGCCTGCTGCTGTGACGTTGGCTTGTGCTGTTGGCCGGGTCACTCGAGCTATACAGGGGAGAGAGTCGAAAGACAGTGCATTAACTAGGCGCCTGTTAGCAAGATCAACCAGTAAATTATGTGCACACAGAAAATCAGCCCCCAGTATATGATAATCCAATGCTGCTATAACAAAAGTCCACTCATATGTACGGCCGTGTAGAGACAAGAGTAGAGTCTTCTCACCAAAGGTCTTAATCTCCGAGCCGTTCGCTGCCACCATCTCGGGCCCGCTAGATCCTGCCAGCCGGTCAGCGTAGGTCGGCCGGATGAAACTCTTCTGGGCGCCGGTGTCCACGAGGAAATGCCTCCCCGAGCGTGCGTCCGTCAGGTAGAGCAGCTTGTTCTCCTCCCCGAGGGTCGCGGCTGCTACCGACCCCCGGTCTTGGCGTTTCCCGAGCGCTTGAACTGGCAAGGTGGTGTACATCTGCGTGCCTTCTCTCCGAAGCGGCAGTGGTAGAAACGAAGCATGTCTCCGTCGCGCTCCTTGGCCCCCGCTGCTGCTGCCGTCGGTGGCTCCTCGCCTCCTCTGGTCATCTCGCTGAGCTACGTCACTGCCGCGATGGTCGTGAACGCCCTCATGGCGATGATGATCCGGTCTGCCTCCCGGGCTAGCGCACGAAAGTCCCGCTCGGCCAGCAACGGCGAATTGGCCAGGTCCGCTCTCGCCGCTGTTGGAAGTTTCCGGAGGAAGAGGTGGGTAAAAAGAAAGTGGTCGTCGTCTGTGCCCCTCATTGTCAGCATCTTCTCCATAAGGTCTATTGCCGACCCATCTCCCAACTCGGTCCACGTCAGGAGCCTCTCTGCTCTCTCACCATTCGAGAGAGTGAAGTGTTGGATGAGCGCAGCCTTTAGCGCCTCGTACTTGTTGCCAGTTGGTGGCTGATCGAGCAGGCTCGCTACGTGCTGAGCTGTGCGGGCGTCGAGCACTGCAACCACATAGTGGAACTTGGTGTCATCTGCCGTCATTCCCCGGAGGGCGAACTGCGCCTCGACGAGGTGGAACCATGAGTGCGGATTGTTCTGCCAGGAATCCCGTAGCTTGACTGCGATCGCACATGCATGGCTGGAGGTTCCTGTCGAGGTCGGCTCCGGGGATCTTGAACCGTGTTCCATGATATGTCTTGGGTCACCAGTGTGGAGCGTGTAAATGAAGAGGCAGATTTGTTTCAGACGCTTTATTACACACTCTCACATTCTCAAGCATAATAAGAATGACATTCAAGTAGAAGCTCTTCTCTTAAATACCATGACATTCTTCTAGAATCTTCTCACACACAAAAGATGATCTTCTCGTCCAATCGCAATCAACCCACTCATCCTTAACACCTCCCTGTTATCTTACTAGGGAACCCCCGCTCTTTGTTCCTGTCTAAGATGGTATACAATTAGGCTCTCCCCAGGTTGCCACAATATAATGAATTTTTCTTTTTACACGCCTTTTGTAATCCAATTACAAAATTCCAATTCAAAAGCATTGTCTGATTTTCACTGGTTAATTTTCATAGAATTTTTATTTATTACCACTTTTGTCAGATTCAAGTTATTTTTATGACCATTGTGGGTTTTCTTTCATTAACAGAGGGGTACCAACAATTTTGTCTTCTTCTTCTTTCAGCTGCTCCCTGTAGGGGTCGCCACAGCAGATCACACCATGAACAAAATACACTTCTCAGAAATTCTGTCCTTCTCCTTCACACTTGGTCAAGGTGGATCGTGGCGATGACCAGTAGCCTCCTCCTCTCTCTCACTCCTACTACCCCGGACCGCCCACTGACCTCAAGGCTGCAGCTCCTCATCAGCCACCACTACAAATGGATCACCTGCATCATCACCTCATGCCGCCCTGGCAAACTGCCTTTAAGTTTGTGTGTAAATTGCAGCACAGGAACTGCAGCCGTCCACCATTTTCCAAATGACATCATGTTATATCACCTAAACGGGAGAAGGGCCATCTGAACCTGAACTCTCGTCAACCTTACTCATGACAGAAATGACAAACATGACACTATCATGCTTCGACCTCTGCTGAAACCAAGCACCTGCTGCCGTTTGAAAGTGGGCCATGGACCGCTGGCCTGGGCTCTCAGACCTGCATTGTGTGTGTGCCAAATCACCTATTAAGAGCAAAAGCAAAACAAATGAAAAAGAAGAAGCTGGACATTGGGCTTGACACTGTCTACAATCAGAAAACAAACACTGGCAACAGAGAGGGGAGGGGACGCTGGAATTTGCCTATGGTCTCACATTGGCCAGTTCTGCAAATTACTCATAAGTGGTAACGCACTACACTCACAAACAAACACAATCGCCTCACACTTAAAACTACAGCTAAACAACTTGCACACCCACAGAATTAAAATGGTGAATGGCGTTCACTTATATATAAAGCTTTTCACTCATCTCTAGATGAATTAAATTTCTGAACTGAATAAACTTTATTGCCCCCGAAGGGAAATTTGTCTTTGGCTCAGTGCCACATCCTGTTGCCACATAAAAAACACAAAAAACATTCAGACATGATGCATAAAACACATCAGCTAAATCTTAAAAATTCCATGGACACACAACCACATAACATTTCTAAACAAATCAAACGACCAAAAGTCTTTACAGATCCTGCCGTCCACACATTCACATGCTGATGGTGGCGGCGCTGCCATGCACCGGCGCTGGCCTGACCCACCAGGAGCAACTGGGGGTTCAGTGTCTTGCTCAAGGACACTTCGGCATGCAGACTGCAGAGAGAGCGGGAATCGAACCCCTGACCTTCCAATTGGTAGTTGGCCACACTACGCCTGTGCCACAGCCACCCCCAAAACACAGTTCAGTTACAAATGTTGTTATGATGAACACACAAGCCTACACTCTGAAGAAATGCAGAAGAACATGCGCCAGCATACATTCCCTGAAAGAATGCATGCTACACCTACATACTGTACATGTAGTCACACACAGATATTAGTTGTGATTAAAAAAACAAGTATCTCGGGGAGAATGGAGCGAGAGCGTGACAGACGGATCGGAGCAGCCTCTGCAGTGATGTGGCCGTTGTACCGGTCTGTTGTGGTGAAGAGGGAGCTGAGCTCTAAGGCAATGCTGTTGATTTACCGGTCAGTCTATGTTCCTACCCTCACCTATGCTCACGAGCTTTTGGTAATGACTGAAAGAATGAGATCGCAGATACAAGCAGCTGAAATGTGCTTTCTCCATAGGATTGCTGGACTCACCCTTAGAGATAGGGTGAGGAGCTCAGTCATCAGGGGGAGGCTCAGAGTAGAACCGCTGCTCCTCCACATCAAAAGGAGCCAGTTGAGGTGGTTTGGGCATCTGATCAGGATGCCTCCTGGACGGCTCCAATTTGAGGTCTTTTGGGCACGTCCCACTGGGAGGAGACCCCGGGGCAGACCCAGGACTCGCTGGAGAGACTACGTCTCCCAGCTGGCCTGGGAACACCTTGGCATCCTCTCTGAAGAGCTGGAGCAGGTGGCTGGGGAGAGGGAAGTCTGGGCTTCTCTGCTTGCCCTGCTGCCTCCGTGACCTGGACCTCCGGAAAAGCGGTAGAGAATGGATGGATGGATGAATTAAAAAAAAAAAAAAAAGTTGTGACACACAGACACACACTCTGCCAAGCAGCAGCCATATAGTAGACACTTTATGTGATGCGAACATGAACACTGCCATGCCAAGCCATCACTAGTGGTACATAGAAAAAGAAAAAAATATACAGCATATATCCACACATCTCACTGACTCCAGCCCAACACCTCCAGCTAAAATAGTGATGTAGCAGAGGGTAAAGCATGAATGAATGAATGACAAACTTCTGAAACTTCTGAAAGATTTTCATTCTGTGTCTCAGGTACTCTACAGCATATGCTGAGTCAGACTATACAGACCGCGACACGGACAGAGAGGAGGGGGAGCCTGAACGAGAGTCGGAGGAGGAGGAGGAGGAGCGCAGCTGCTCCACCGTCCTCACCCTCCGCCACCAGGGATCCCAGGACGATGAGCTGGAGGAGAGTGTACTTGAGGAGGAGGAGGAGGAGGAGGAGGAGGAGGAGGAAGATGGAGGGAGGCTACAGCTGGTCACGGAGGTCCCCAGTGGGGAGCTGGCTCTGCTTCTGGCCCAGAGTGACATCCTCCACACTGGAGATGCCAGTCTGAAAGCAGAAGGCCTCCATCTGCTCCTGGACAACAGGACAGAGGTCAGTCCATGCTCAGATAGTCTATATAAGATAAGATAAGATGAGCCTTTATTAGTCCCACAATGGGGAAATTCCAGGATTGCAACAGCACAGGGATAGCAACAATCAGAAGGCAAGAAAAAACAAGAGCGAGTATACATATGTACATATTAATATATATATACAGTATATATACTGTATATATATATATACAGTATATATAGTATATACAGTATATATATATATATATACTGTATATAGACACACAGTGCGGAGCATTGTGGTTGGTGGATGTGCAGCAGAAAGTCTAAGCTCTCTCTCCGCGGATACAGTTGCAATCAAAATCATTCAACTCCCATTTCATTTTAGGTTCATTGACAAAATTTTTAAATTTTCAGGTGTTAACAATAAACAAATTACACAAGAGCATTTTAAATAGTCAAAACTAATATTGATGCAACCAATCAAGGGCTTCATTAGCTGCATGAGGTGAGCTTGAGCTAGAACACCTCAGGTACCTGGACTGTTGACGGTGACGTCTGGTTGCATGTTAGAAATATGGCTAAGTCAAGAGAATTGTCCAAAATGTTCACAGAAGAGGTCATTGCCTCGCACAAACAAGGAAAGGGATACAAAAAGATAGCAAAGGCTCTGAATGTTCCTAGAAATACAGTTGGAAGCATAGTTAACAAATTTAAAGTTAAAGGAACAGTGGCTACGCTGCCTGGACGTGACAGAAAGAGGAAGCTATCAATGGCTGCCACCAGCGTTCTGAGGAAGCAGGCGGTCAAAAACCCTCGACTGACCTGCAGCAAGACTTGGTGGCAGCAGGCACTGAGGTTTCAGTTTCCACAGTAAGGAGAATACTAAACGTTGACGGGCTCCATGCCTGAACTCCAAGATGGACACCACGACTGACCCAGAAGCACAAGAAAAGTCGGCTCCAATTTGCTCAAAACTACAGTTAGGCCCAGAAATATTTGGACAGTGACACAATCTTCATGATTTGGGCTCTGCATGCCACCACATTGGATTTGAAATGAAACAACTACAACGGAATTGAAGTGCAGACTTTAAGGTTTAATTCAAGGGGTTGAACAAAAATATATGATTAAACATGTAGGAATTGTAGCTATTTTTATACAAACGCTCCTCATTTCAGGGCTCAAAAGTAATTGGACAAATAAACATAACCCTAAGTAAAATGTTACTTTTCAATATTTTTTTTCCACAATATCTTTATTGAACCTTTTTTTTTTTTTAACAAACATGATACAAACAAACACTAACACTAAAGTACTACAAAAAAAAAAAATGCACTAAAAACACCAACAACCACCAACAAAATCAAGTCTTCAACAATGCTCCTCTGTTTAGTCTAGACAATCCAATACATAAGTATACATATTATGTTCACCAGTTTGGAATTTACAAGGTCCACACACATCATTCACCTTCTTCTTCAAGAGTTATGTTTAAATTTTTTTACATAATCAATAAAAGGTCTCCATATATTCTCAAACACAATTTCCTTTGATTTTAGTATATATGTTATTCTTTCTAATGGAAGGTTTGTTAACATCTGTCTTAACCACTGAGTCACATCTGGTCTATGAGTCTTTTTCCATAATAGTGCAATACATTTTTTGGCATTAAGCAAACTGAGGTCTATGAATGTTCTTTCACTTTTATTAAAATTATGCTTTTCTGGGTACAGACCCAACAAAAACAGTTTAGGATTCAATATGATTTGTTTTGAGATTATTTTTTCAATTGTTACCCTCACCTCTTCCCAAAACATTCTTATTAATCTACATTCCCATAAACAATGAAATAGGGTTCCTTTACTTTCCATGCATTTTGTGCATGTATCTGGTATATTTTTGTTATATCTATTTAACTCCTCCGGTGTAACATACATCCGCATTAACCATTTGAAATGTATCAATTTAAGGCGTGCATTTATTGATTTGGTTTGAGCTTCTGTACAAGCCAATTCCCATTGTTCCTCTGAAATTTCAATTTGCAGATCTTCTTTCCAGTAGGTTAATCTTTTCAGTGAATTTTCACTTGAAGAAAGTGTCAATGAGTTATAAAACTCTGAAATAATACCCTTTCTTTTACTATCTTTCATCATCATTTTTTCCAAGGATGAATAAATAGGTCGAGTGAGAGCTTTATTTTGATTTGATCGAATAAAGTTTCTAAGTTGAAGATATTTAAAAAAATGTGTTCTATTGAGATTAAATTTGATCCTCAGCTCTTCAAAAGACATTATGTTGTCTGCACATGGCAAATATAAATCCTGAATCTTTTGTATCCCTTTTAAATTCCATACTTTAAATACAGCGTCCGCTCTCCCTGGTTTAAAATATTGATTACCCCATATTGGACTAAATTGTGACAATAACTGTGGTTCTTTTAAATAGTTTTTAGCTTCACACCATATTTTGATCATATGCTTTACAAATGGATTTTTAACTTGTTTTTGTAATTTTTTTGCCGAATCTGAGTATATGAATATGGGAAGAGGTAAAGGTAAATTGTATGATTCCATTTCAGTCCAGTGAGGGAGATCATTTGATGAAAAATAATATGTCATAGACCTCAGTTGTGCCGACCAATAATACAACATAAAATTTGGACATTTCAGACCTCCACGATCAAATGGTAAATATAATAAAGACAAACGTAATCTAGCCCTCCTGTTGTTCCATATAAATTCCACTAACTTTTTTTTTATTCTTGAGAATAGATCTAAAGGTGGTGATAAGGGAATGTATTGAAATAAATAAAGTATTTTAGGTAAAATATTACTTTTAAGTATATTGATTCTCCCGATCATCGACATTGGTAGTGACATCCATCTCTGAGTTAACTCATTGATATCTGACATTAAGGCTTCATAGTTGACACTGGCGACTGATTCTAGCTTAGGCATAATTTGGATTCCTAAATATTTAAACTGATTTACAACATTGAATTGATTTACCTCAGGGGCTGGGTAATTTCTCTGGGTCTCATTTAGCATTAATATTGAAGATTTAGTTTTATTTATTTTATATCCTGATATTTCCCCAAAATTCTTTATTAAATTCAACAAGGTTGGAATTGATTTTTTTAGATTCGACATAAACAAAATTATATCATCGGCGTACAGGGAGATTTTATGTTCTGTTGGTCCAACTTTAATTCCATATATTTGTGAATGTAAACGTATCGCTATCGCTAAAGGTTCAATTGCCATAGTAAACAGTAAAGGTGAAAGTGGACAGCCTTGTCGACATCCTCTATTGATTTTTATTGGTTTTGAAATATTGTTATTTGTTAGGATTTCTGCTGTAGCATTATTGTATATTATTTGAACCCATTTTATGAAATTATTTCCAAGTCCAAACCTTTGTAGGACTTCAAAAAGAAAGGGCCATTCAACTCTATCAAAGGCCTTTTCGGCGTCCAATGATAGGAGAGCTGTATCCGGTGCTTCTTTATTAAAATAAATAATATTAAATAGTCTTCTTACATTATGGAAGCCTTGTCTACCCTTTATAAAGCCATTCTGATCTCGATTAATAATATTTGGTAAAATTTCTTGTATTCGTCTTGCTAAAATTTTACAGATTATCTTAAGGTCGGCGTTTAATAGGCTTATTGGTCTCATATTTTCACATTTATTAGAGGGCTTACCTGGTTTTGGCAGCAGTATAATTAAGGCATTATTTATGTATGATGGTAAATTATTATTTTGAAATGCTTCTAAAACCATTTCCAAAAAAGGTTTTATTAATTTATTCTTAAATTTTTTATAAAGGTCAACTGGAAGACCATCTGGTCCTGCACTTTTTCCTGATTTCATATTATCAATGGCTAGCCCAACTTCTTCTTGACTAATTTTAGACTCCAATATCTCCCTGTTTTCATTTGGAATACACGGTATAGATAGTTCGTTCAAAAACCCATTTAGTTTTGTTAAATCAGGTTCATTTTTGGTATCATATAATTTTTCATAGTAATCTCTAAAGGCTCTATTAATTTCTAAAGGATCTATAACTACCTGTCCGTTACTTATAATACTGGTAATTGGTGTTTTAATTTCCAATTGTTTAATCTGCCATGCTAATAATTTTCCTGATTTTTCACCTTGTTCATAAAAAGATTGTTTCAATCTTAGAAGACTCGAGGCAGCTCTATTCGCTGATTTTTTGTCGTATTCAGCTCTCAAAATCAGTAATTCATTCTCCAACCTTGGGTCACTTCCTGCATACACTTTTTCCTGAAGATTTTTTATTTTATGTTCCAATTTAGCTCTCTCCTCTCGAGTCTTCTTAGATTTTGATCCTGTATAACTAATAATATGTCCCCTAATAAAAGCTTTGAAAGCCTCCCACTTTACACATGCTGATGTTTGTGTAGTATTGATGTCAAAGAACTCGTCTATCTGTTTTTCTATATACTTGACAAATTCCTCATCCTGAAGCCATTTATGCTGAAATTGCCATCTACCTGATTCCTTTGTCAATTTTTTATCTACATATATTAGACAACAGGGTGCATGATCAGAGATCACGATGTTATCATAAAAGCAGTTTTGAATCTTGGACCTTAATTCTGTGGAAATCAAAAAATAATCAATACGTGAGAATGTCTTGTAGGTACTGGAATAACAAGAATAGGCTTTAACTTGTGGTTTCATTTCTCTCCATATATCTAACAATCTCAATTCTTTCATAAAATGATTAATAGTCATCCTACATCCAATGTGCGTACAATCCAGTCCTGTTGATCTATCCACACCTGGATTCAATGTACAATTAAAATCCCCTGCTATTATATGTTGCCCTGTAAGTGATGATAAGATGAGAAATAAATTAGCAAAGAACTTCTGATCATCTATATTGGGACCATATAAGTTCACAAGATTTATATTTTCTAATAGCAAAGAACCTTGAATGATTACATATCTTCCAAATTTGTCTCCAATTACATTTTTCACTTGAAAAGGAACTGATTTATGTATGAGAGTCATAACTCCCCTGGCTCGGGATGAAAATGAAGAGGTGAATACACTTCCCTGCCATCTACTCCTAATTCTTTTAACATCCTCCTCTATCAGATGAGTTTCTTGTAAAAACACAATTCTTGAACCCATGTCCTTTATTTTATTCATAACTTGTTTAAGTTTTTTTAAATTTTGTAGACCTCTGCAATTCCATGAAGTTAAATTAAGATTAACACTTTGGTCCATGATCAATAGAGAGTTTGGGATTACCTTGCAGTGTAAACATGCTCATACAGAGAAGCAAAAACATGAGTGGTTGAACATTCATCCTACAAACTACACACAAACAAATTTCCCCTTCCCACACTTGTGGCAAACCCCCCAAAATCAAAAGAAAAATTCTGTCTCCCGATATAGCCATCGACCGTTCCACACCCACGGGGAACAGCCTAAGCCACTCCTTCTTCATCCTCCCAATCACCCTAACTCTACTGCTTTTAATGACGTAACATTAACTCTCCTCTGTAGTTTTCCAACTTAACTCCAAAATTTTTAACAACTTTGTACATCATAGGTTTTTTTTTTTGTTGTTTGTTTTGTTTTTGTTTTGTTTTTTTAATATATAATACAATCTATATTTTGTAAACTTACTATTTACTTCAAGTCAGTCAGATGCCTGTGCAAATGCTTAATTATTCTACCTTATATTTTGTTCATGCTTAGCTCCCACCAGTCTCTTCTTCTTCTTTGATCTTCTTGATGAACTCCTGCGCCTCCTCTGGGGTCTTGAAGATGTGGGTTCTGCCCTCATACGTGGTCAGCAGTCTCACAGGATAGATTACACCATGACGAATCCCAAGGTTGCGCAGCTCCTTACGTACGGGATCAAACTGCTTCCTCAATTGTTGGATTCCTGTGGCCAAATCTGGGTAGAACCGCACCTGCTGGTCCTGGTGTTTAATCTCTCCTTTAGCACGTGCAGCGTTGAAGATCTTCATCCTGTCTCTGTTGCTAAGAAACTTCATAATTAAGGTCCTCGGCGGTCCCTTATCTCTCCGTGGGCCAATACGATGTGCTTTTTCCAGAACCACTGCTGATTGCAACTCCTCGCTGCCCAGCACCTCCGGAATCCACTTTTCCAGAAAGGAACATACGTCCCGACCTTCTGATTCCTCTGGAAGACCCACCAGCCTCAAATTATTCTGTCTCGACCGAGATTCCAAATCCAAAATATTATCTTCCAGAGATTTATTTTTTTTTTCCAAAGTGCGCACCTTTAATTGAAGACGGGTGACGTCATCTTCAGCACTAGCGAGACGGAGCTCCATCTGCGCCGTTCGTTCTACACAGTCACCCAATTCCTTTCTTATTCCTTCCAACGCTGTCATAATCCCATCAAATCTAGAGGAAAAGTCCGCTCTCATTGAACTCATGGCAGCCATCAGCGCATCTGCGCCATTCCCCGCAGATATCGCACCGTTGCCAGCCTCCTCCGCCATATATGGAGTTTTGTTTGCTGCGTCACAGACCTGAAAGTCCGTTAATTTGGACTGTTTCGGCGGCTCGCTTTTTCCTTTTCCTGGTTTTCCAGCCTTAGGCTTCGCCGACATATCCTCGCCCAAATGCTGGGATACGTTCTGTCCCAAATGAGAGAGTTATTTGCCGATTTTTTTTCTCCAGGAGCAGAGCAGAGCGAGACACGTCCGTCCTACGTGGCAGCCATAACCGGAAGTCACTTTTCAATATTTTGTTGAGAATCCTTTGCAGGCAATGACTGCCTGAAGTCTGGAACCCATGGACATCACCAAACGCTGGGTTTCCTCCTTTGTGATGCTTTGCCAGGCCTTTACTGCAGCTGTCTTCAGTTGTTGCTTGTTTGTGGGTCTTTCTGCCTGAAGTTTTGTCTTGAGCAAGTGAAATGCATGCTTGATTGGGTTGAGATCTGGTGACTGACTCGGCCATTTGCAGAATATTCCACTTCTTTGCTTTAAAAAACTCCTGGGTTGCTTTTGCAGTATGTTTTGGATCATTGTCCATCTGTACTGTGAAGTGCCGTCCAATCAACTTTGCTGCATTTGGCTGAATCTGAGCAGAAAGTATATCCCTATACACTTCAGAATTCATCCGGCTGCTTCTGTCTTTTGTCACATCATCAATAAACACAAGAGACCCAGTGCCATTGGAAGCCATGCATGCCCATGCCATCACACTGCCTCCACCATGTTTTACAGAAGATGTGGTGCTTTGGATCATGAGCTGTTCCAATTCTTCTCCAAACTTTCGTCTTCCCATCATTCTGGTACAGGTTGATCTTAGTCTCATCTGTCCAAAGAATGCTGTTCCAGAACTGGGCTGGCTTCTTCAGGTGTTTTTTGGCAAAGTCAATTCTGGCCTTTCTATTTTTGAGGCTGATTAATGGTTTGCACCTTGTGGTGAATCCTTTGTATTTACTCTCATGAAGTCTTCTCTTTATGGTAGACTTAGATACTGATACACCTACTTCCTGGAGAGTGTTCTTCGCTTGAGTGGATGTTGTGAAGGGGTTGTTCTTCACCATGGAAAGGATTCTGCGATCATCCACCAGTCTTCCATGGACGTCCAGGCCTTTTTGAGTTCCCAAGCTCACCAGTGCACTCTTTTTTTCTCAGCATGTACCAAACTGTTGATTTGACCACTCCTAACATTTCTGCTATCTCTCTGATGGATTTCTTCATTTTGTTCAGCCTCAGGATGGTCTGTTTCACCTCCATTGAGAGCTCCTTTGACCGCATGTTGTGTGTTCACAGCAACAGTTTGCAAATGCAAACGCCACACCTGGAATCAACTCCAGACCTTCTAACTGCTTAATTGATGACAGGTTAACGAGGGAAGAGCCCATGCAGCCTTGTTATTTTTTTTGCAGCCTACTGAGTCAATTGTCCAATTACTTTTGGTCCCTTGAAAAAGAGGCGGCTACGTATTAAAGAGCTGTAATTCCTAAACCCTTGCTCCAATTTGGATGTGAATACTCTCAAATTACAGCTGAGAGTCTGCACTTTGAGCCCATATTAATTATATAATTGTATCCTGAATATGTTTTCATAAACAGCTAAAATAACAAAACTTGTGTCACTGTCCAAATATTCTTGGGCCTAACTGTATATAAATGAGCCAAAGAGGTTTGGGGATTCTGTTCTGTGGAGCAGTGAAACAAAACTGGAACTTTTCAGGCCTATCGATCAACTGTATGTCTGGAGGAGGAAGAATGAAGCATGTGCTGAAAAGAACACCCTGCCTACAGTGAAGCATGGCAGTGGCTCAGTGACGCTCTGGGGCTGCTTCACTTCCTCTGGCTCTGGAAGCCTGCAGCATGTGGAGGGCAAGATGGATTTATAAATAAAAATAATATTCATAGTCTAATAATAACAATAAAAATAGTTATTATCTTTATTGTGATTGGTGTGGACAGCTCGTTAGCCTCAGTATTTAAACATTTTATAAATGGTTTGTGACTCTTAACAGCAGGAGGACAATATAGTCTTTTTTATTTTTGCAAATTAAGAAAATATTAAATTCTGCTTCACTTTATCCATGTTTAATAGAACTTTTGATTTAGTTGAAAAAGAAAGTGATACAGTATTTATTCAAATAAGAGTGTGGCATTGCAAGCTGTAGAAACGTATTTTGAAGAATAAATGAAGCTTTCTTAGAGTTGAGCTTGTTTTTATCTAGGTAAGTGATTTTTATTTCGTTCATGTACATACTGCTGCACTATATGCAGCCATTTCATAAAGGGGAAGAAGACAGAGGACAGTCTGTACTGGTGAACTGTGACGGAGTCCAAAATCACCCACTGGTCCCACATGCTCCAAAGCTTCTGAGCCACTGTGTTTGGTTTAGTTCAGGTTTTTTAGGACGGCGACTGGCACGTGGTTCCAAAAAGGGTCTGTGTGTGTTTCCTTCAGAGGGTTTCAGTGCGGCCACTCTTTATCTCTTTACACTACAACTCTTTTGTTGTGGTTACCAGAAATGTGAAAAGTAATCAGATTACAGTAACATCTCCCAATGAACTCTTAATGTGTTTTACAGTATGGCGACAATAGTGAGTTTCTATGGCGATTGGCCCGGGCCTACACTGATATGTACGAGTCATCTGAGGACCAACAGGAGAAGAAGAGCTATGCCAGACAAGGTAACCCACACACACACACACCTCAGTTATTCTGGGCCTTCTGAAGTCACGTCACACTTCTCAGAAGAATCTTTTTCTTTTTTGTTTTCTCATTTAACAACAAACACGAACAATCCACAAAAATGCCAAATCTCATCACCAGAGTGTGAAAATGTATCACATATAGTAGTTCAAGTCAATGTTACAATGTTGTCATCTTCTGGAGCTAAGTCCAGTCTCCAAGGATGCATGCTGTTCAGGGCAAATTTCCACATCTCAGTAAATATCTTAATAAAGTCTCAGTAAACCCATCTGGACCTGGGGGTTTTCCACTGCGCATTACACTCGAAAAAATCAGGTTTGCTACTTGAAGAGCAGGGGTTCTATGTAGAACCGTTTTCCTCTGGCAGATCCTTTTGTGGGGCAGTGGTCCTGTCTTGGGATCTTTGCATCATAGTGGTACCAGAAAGAACCCTTTTGATCCAATGGACCCTTTCTGGAAAAAGAGTTCTTGAAAGTTTGTTGAAAGCATGAGTGCTTGGAGATATTCAGCTGCAAATATTTGTCACTATAATCTTGTGGTTTCTTGTGGGGGTGCTTTGGGATTATGGGGTATCAAACTCATTGCTACAAACTGTCCAGTCTCTATACGACTGTTTATGAAAGTTCGATTCATATTGCCAACAGTCAGTCAAACTCATTCCCAGTGAGAGTTGGACCTCAGCGGACCTCACC
This sequence comes from Pholidichthys leucotaenia, assembly GCA_020510985.1. Classification (NCBI taxonomy): domain Eukaryota; kingdom Metazoa; phylum Chordata; class Actinopteri; order Cichliformes; family Pholidichthyidae; genus Pholidichthys; species Pholidichthys leucotaenia. Next base: position 31,531,136 of record CM035842.1, on the reverse strand, counting down.
AGGGCTGCCCTTTGTTTGTGATCCTGTTCATAATATTTGTGGACAGGATTTTTAGGTACAGCCAAGGAATGGAGGGTGTCATGGTTGGTGACCACAGGATCTCATCTCTGCTGTTTGCAGATGATGTTGTCCTGTTGGCGTCATCGAGCAATGACCTACAGGTCTCCCGCTAAGTGTGAAACAGCTGGAATGAGAATCCGTACCTGTAAGTCCAAGTCCATGGTTCTCAGCAAGAAAAGGGTGGCTTGTCCTCTCCAGGTCAAGGTCGAGTTCCTGCTCCAAGTGGAGGAGTTCAGACATCTTGGGATCTAATTCACGAGTGAGGAGAGAATGGAGTGGGAGATTGACAGATGGATTAGAGCAGCATCTGCAGTGATGCAGATGTTGTACCGGTCTGTTGTGGTGAAGAGGGAGCTGAGCTCTAAAGCAAAGCTGTTGGTTTACCACTCAATCTATGTTCCTACCCTCACCTGTGGTCATGAACTTTGGGTAATGACCGAAAGAATGAGATCGCAGAGACGACACCTCTGTTCAGTCCTAGAATGAAGTATATTTAGATGTGTGTGTTGTTGTGTGCAGGTCTGGAAGAGGCTGAGCTGGCCCTGAGGAAGAATGATCTTAATGCTGACTGTCATAAATGGTAAAAGTTTTTCCATTTGTCTGTGTGCACACTCAGAGCTCGTGAGGTCTTGGTGTCTTCAGTGTGTGTGTGTGTGTCATCTCCAGGTTTGCTGTGGTGGCAGGACTGAACTCCCAGCATGACAGCATGCACAGTAAACTAAAGACCAGCTACATCCTCAAGGTAGCGTACACACACACACACACACGTGCACTGTGAAGGTTTATTTCACTGTGAACCTAGCTTTGTTTCCATTCTTTCCACACAGGAACACGTGGAGCGAGCAGTGGCCCTCAGAGATGATGACCCCATATGTTTCTACCTGCTGGGCAGATGGTGCTATGAGGTGAGCTGATGCTGGTCATTGTCTTTCTGTGCTACTTAACCAAAGACTTATGCGTGTATTTTGATGTCACATAAGGATCAGTACATTTATCTGGAGGATTTAAAAAAAAAAAAAAATTTGGAGTCAGTGCAGTGCCATGCCCCATGTTTTAATTTCCACCAGTAGAGGGCGCTGTCTGCTGAAACAAGTGCATTCTTATTGTAGCATGGGTAGGTGTTTAACATGAACTGTGGCTGACTGGACTGTCTAACCTGATGTACATGTGACTGCAGGGGTAAAGTATAAATGCAGGGCAGCAGAGTGGGTCAAGTTCGACTTCTTGCAGCAGTCTTGCTTTTTTGTGGATTTTTCCAAAACTTTATTAGAATCCTAATGAATGAAAAGAAATACAAAATGTTTTAAAAGCTCACTGTGGGACTTCCGGTCTGGACGCCATGGCGACTGCAGCTTAACACTGAAGCTCTCAGACCCAATCCAGGATAACACCTTGAAAATCAAACTTAACGGATTTTTGGAGGAGTGAAAATCAAAAGACAAAATCATCATGTCTAAAGGAAAACAGAAGAAACTGAAATTCTCCAGGCCAGGACACGTATCGGCCGGAGAATCTGAACTGGAAGATCTCCGTTCAGAAGACGAGGAACTGGTGATAGCTAACAAAAGGGTTAGCCTGAAATCACTATTTGAGGAGCTACGACGATTTCGCCGAGAAGTTACGGCCGAATTTCGGGAATTCAGAGAAGAATTGAAAAGGACAAACAGCAGAGTGGACCAGGCCGAGAACCGAATCTTGGAAACAGAGGATCGAATAAAAGTGCTCGAAGATTCTGTGCTAGACCTACGCAAAAGACAAGCAGCTATAGAGGCTAAGCTAACCGACCAAGAAGGAAAACAAAGAAGAGACAACATAAGAATTCATGGTCTGATAGAAGGAACCGAAAATGGTTTTAACTCAATGGCAGAATGCGTGGAATCCTTACTAAGAGAGAAATTGGATATTCCACAAACCACCGACTTGAAGATAGAAAAGGCACATCGTTCATTAGCCGCTAGGCCGGCGGCGGAAGCGCCCCCACGTTCGGTGTTGGTAAGATTTTCCAATTTCAAAATAAAACAAGAGGTTGTAAGACTGGCCTGGCAGAAAAAAGGATTTATGCACCAGGAGAGAAAAGTCTACGTGGAACACGATTACGCCCCGGAGGTCCTTAAAAAGCGCAGGGAATACAATGACGCGAAAAAGGTGTTAAGAGAGAAGAAATTGCGCTTTCAGACACCATTTCCTGCGAAGTTAAGGGTCTTCTACGGCGATGAAACGTGTCTCTATAATTCGGCGGAAGAAGCAACAGCTGACATGGCGAAAAGAGGGCTCCCGGTAACGGTATTTAAACCCGCAGCAGACCCGAGTGAGAAGATCAAAGCGCAAACATGGACAACACAAAGACCCTCAAAATCCACGGACCAGCAGCGGGAAACCCAGCACCAGAGCGTCGCGGATAAACTATCCGTTTTCAGGTTGGAATAGCGACCTTTTTTTTTTTTTTTCCCTTTCTCTTGAATCAATCCGCACATCCAACCCCCCTCATACAAGGTAACAAACATTAAAGGAGATGCATATTCAGCATGTGGTAAAACATTTCATGGAACAATCATATTATTTGAAACAAATAAGTCTTTGTAATAAAAAAAAAAAAAACAAAAAAAACTTGTTAAAATAGAAATGTGACAATAATCCACATGTTCTCCTCATACTAACAAATACTGTTTTTGCGTGAATGTTTGATGTGATGGGGGTGGGAGGGTGCACACAATTTCACAGGGTTTAGGCATAAAAGGAAAAAAAAAAAATCATTACAAGTTTGGATTGGGTTCTGAAACTCACGTTAAAAGCATGGGACTACTTTCAGTGGTAAGAGAGGGCCCTCAACACGTAACAGAGTTTGAGGAATTTCCCTCAGGGCCTTCACTCCATCAAGGCTCTTACAGGGTCTTTAAAAAGACCTCAGCTCAGGAAGTTCTTATGACAGCTTTTTGTTTTAAAGTTTTTTACACTATGTTCTTAATGTTTTTCTTGTTTTTAATGTTCTTTCAGTTTCTGAGTAGCACAAAAGAGGGCCACCACACAGTTATACTAAACAAAACAACACAATGGAGAAACAGGGTGTAACCAAAATAATTTCATATAATGTAAAAGGAATCCTGAATCCAGTTAAAAGATCCAAGATTCTAGGCAAAATGAAAAAAGACAAAGCAGGAATAATATTTTTACAAGAAACCCACCTAACAGATGTAGAACACAATAAACTCAGTAGACAAGGGTTTAAAATGATCTCTTCATCTTCATATAAATCAGGGAGGAGGAGGGGAGTAGCGACATTGATATCAACCAAAATTACATTTGAAAAAAAATCAGAACACAAAGATAAAGAAGGGAGATACAGTTTGGTAACTGGGCGGCTAGAGGGAGAAGATATCACCCTGCTGAATGTGTATGCTCCCCCAGGGGCTAACTGGAAATTTTATAAAAATGTATTCGACCTAATGATAACTAAAGCTCAAGGTTTAGTGATATGTGGTGGGGACTTCAATCTTAGACTGAATCCATACTGGGATGCTTCTGGTAATTCCCCACATCAAAATAACACCCAAAACAGGAAGACTCGGATGCTACTAAAAGAATTGGGAATCTGTGACGTGTGGAGGGAACTCAACCCCAGTGTAAAAGACTATACATTTTACTCAACTCCACATTCATCTTACTCAAGGATTGACGATTTTTTTATGTTTAATAGAGACATTGGAAGAGTAAAAACATGTAAAATAGGACTGATGGATCTCTCCGACCACAGTCCGATCTACATGGACTTAAATATCCAAAAATACACAAATAATACATTTTCTTGGAGGTTAAATTCAAATGTCCTGAAAGGACCATTGAAAGATGAATTGGAATCAGATATTCTCAGATATTTGGAAGATAACGATAATGGAGAAGTATCCCCTTTAATACTGTGGGATGCATGCAAAGCTGTAATAAGAGGAAAGATTATTGCAAAACTGGCAACCCAAAAGAAACTAAGACAAGAAAAACTATCCACATTAGAGTCAGAACTTAGGAACCTAGAAAAAGAACACAAAGGCAACACTCATTCTACTGACTCGCTCAAGATTAAGGAAATTAAAAACCAAATAAATGAGATCTACACAATAGAAATCCAGAAGAAACTTACATTTCTGAAACAAAAATACTATGAAGCAGGCAGTAAATCGGCAAAATTGCTAGCCTATAAATTGAGGAAACATCAAACAGAAAGAGCAATCTACAAAATCAGAGACCCAGTATCAAAGGAAATAAAATTCAGAATTCAGGATATTCTTAAAAACTTCGAGAATTACTATAAGAACTTATACTCCCACAAAAAACATAAAAACGCATCCGAGGCATTCCTAAACACATTAAACCTTCCCCAACTTACGGAGTCACAAAATAAAACACTACTGTCAGAAATACATCCTAAAGAATTGGAAAAAGCAATTATGAAACTTAAAGCTAACAAATCCCCAGGAGCTGATGGCTATACAGCAGAGTGGTACAAAACCTTTAAACAGCAACTATCTCCTCTCCTCCTGAAAACATTTAACTATGTCCTCCACACAGGGGAAATCCCCCCCTCCTGGAGAGAAGGGGTCATTGCAGTTATACCTAAACCTGAAAAGGATAAACTAGAGTGCTCCAACTACAGACCAATCAGTGTACTAAATCAGGACTATAAGCTTTTTACCATTATCCTTGCCAAAAGGTTAGAAAATATACTGACAGACCTAATTCATTTAGACCAAACAGGTTTTATAAGACAAAGACAGACACAAGACAACATTCGACGCACTTTACACATAATTCATCATATAAAAAAATATAACTTAAATGCAGTCATATTGGGATTAGATGCTGAAAAAGCATTCGATTCGGTTGACTGGTCTTTTCTATATAGAATCTTATCCAGTTTCAATTTTCATAACAACTTCATTAGAACTATACAGGCATTATATAAAAAACCAACAGCTAAAATAAGGATTAACGGTATTTTATCATCTTCTTTTGAACTGGAAAGAGGATGTCGTCAGGGCTGCCCCCTGTCTCCACTGCTCTTTGCAATCTTCATAGAACCTCTGAGCCAATGGATAAGACAAAACCAAAAAATTCAAGGTATTACACTTGGTCAGAAGGAACATAAAATAGCACTCTTTGCTGATGACATTTTAATATACCTAGGGCAGCCAAACACTTCTTTACCAGAACTAACCTCAGTTTTTTCAGAGTATGGAGATTTATCAGGGTACAAATTAAACATGCATAAAACCCAAGTTTTAACATTCAACTATGACCCAAATCATTATTCACTAAGCAAACTCAAAACTAACTGGGAGTCGGAATCTATGAAATATCTGGGGGTCAATATCCCGAAACAACTCAACAAAATTATATCACTAAACTATGATCCACTGGTGACAAAAATAAAATCTGACCTAGCAAGATGGAATATGATACCATTCTTGGGTACTGCACAAAGAATTGAAGCAGTCAAAATGAATATACTTCCACGTCTTCTATACCTTTTCCAAACAATACCGGTAGAACCTCCCAAAAAAACATGGCAGGAGCTGGACAGAAGGATCTCAAGATTCATATGGCAGGGCAAGAGACCTAGAATCAGATATAGAACCCTACAGCTAAACAAAGACAAAGGTGGGCTCGCGCTGCCAAATATCAGGGACTACTTTAAAGCCGCACAAATTAAAACTTTAGTAGAGATATAAGATAAGATAAGATAAGCCTTTATTAGTCCCACAACGGGGAAATTCCAGGATTGCAACAGCACAGGGATAGCAACACTCAGAGCAACAATCAGAAGGCAAGAAAAAAAAAAACAAGCAAGCAAGAGCAGCTAATATACATATGTACGTATTACTATAAAATATATATATATACACACACACACAGACACACAGTGCAGAGCATTGTAGCTGGATGGAATAAATATATGAATATATGAACACACAGTGCAGAGCATTGTAGCTAGATGGAATAAATATGTAAATATATAAACACCCACAGTACGGAGCATTGCAGCTAGGTGGAATAAATATGCAAGTATATAAACACACACAGTGCGGAGCAATGTAGCTAGATGGAATAATATGTAGATATATAAATATATAAACACACCCAGTGCTGAGCATTGTAGCTAGATGGAATAAATATGTAAATATATAAACACACACAGTGCAGAGCATTGTTGCTAGATGGAATGAAACAGCATAACCGTCTACTTAGTTATCCTACATGGTATGATTATGTGCCCATACATATTCTCACCCTCCATAGCGACCGGTAAGTTCCTAGTTGTATGCCGGAGGGGACCATTGTGTAAGTCTATTGCATCTTTTGCATTCAAAAAACTATTAGTTTGTTACGTCTTTTTGCTATCTCTGCGAGCAGCCCTGCTTAGGTTGTACAGTCTGACAGCCGTTGGTAGGAAGGACCTACGAAACCTCTCGGTTGTGCACCTGGGATGATGTAGTCTGCTGCTAAATGAGCTCCTCAGTGCATTCAGTATGTCCTGCATAGGGTGGAACTCGGACTCCAGCAGAGATGACAGTTTAGCCACCGTCCTTCTCTCTCCTATCTCCTCCATCGGATCAAGGCACTGCCCCAGGACAGAGCTAGCTTTCTTAATCAGTTTGTTCAGTCTCTTCCTATCGGCTGCAGTAATGCCACTGCCCCAGCAGACCACTCCAAAAGTGATGGCTGATGCCACCACCGTGTCATAGAATGACTTCAGCAGCGCCCCTTGTACACCAAAAGACCTGAGTCTCCTCAGCAGGAACAGCCTGCGCTGTCCCTTCTTGTAGAGTGCATCAGTATTGTGTGACCAGTCTAGTTTATTGTTCAGATGAATACCCAGGTACTTATAGGATGTCACCATCTCGATGTCTGTTCCCTGTATATTTACTGGTACTGTGAGGGGCTGCCCATGCCTGCGGCAGTCCACCACCAGCTCCTTAGTTTTCCTCGCGTTGATCTGGAGGCAGTTCCGATGGCACCAGTCCACGAAGTCCTGGATAAGCCCTCTGTACTCAGCTTCATCTCCATTGGAGATGAGGCCAACGATCGCAGAGTCATCAGAGAACTTCTGTAGATGGCAGTGTGTTGTGTTGTGTGAGAAGTCCGCAGTATAAAGAGTGAACAGGAAGGGAGCCATATGTAACCCAGTCTACACTGCACAATGGAAGGAGATCGAATGCCAAATAACAAGTGACATCCCCCTACAGGCGATAATAGGGAACAATGCCTTACCTAAGCTTTTGAATAACACTAACCCGTGGATAGAGACCCCGCTAAAAATTTGGTTGAAGATAGTCAGAGAGAATCAAACTAAAGAGCCCTATTGACTTCTGCAATGGATTGCCTATGATCAGGACTTTACTCCTAATAAAACAGACACCAGATTTAAAAAGTGGAAGGAGAAAGGGCTGATAAAATATTACGATTTTTTTAAAGGGCAAATCTTAAGAAGCTTTGAAGATTTGAAAAAACAAGGCCTAATAAATCAAGACCTTTACAGGTTCTTCCAGCTTAGACACCACATAAACAATATACTTATCACTCGGCGCCACACCAGTCGGCTGCCTTTTGCAACAGCGGCTCGATTCCGAGTTTTTTTTTCCCTTCCTCTCTCTTTTGATCACTTTTTTTTTTTCACCCCACTTATATCACGGACACACAGATCGTCCCAAATGTCTCCTGAGCCGGTGGACGGAGCCACTGTTTATAGCAGGATACGATATAACAGGGAAGAGCTGCTAGCATTTAACCGCCACCCGGTCCCACTGGAAAAACTCGACATACCGAGAGAACTGAGGCGAAAACGCCACGGCTGCCGGGCTGGAGTAAGGCGGAGGACAAAAAATATAAGGTACAGACCCTCCCTTCCATCTGTTGTCATGGGAAATGTACGGTCGATACTGGGAAAGTTAGATGAGCTAGCGGCTATCTCCCGTTATGATAGCACTTACCGGGAGTGCTCTCTCCTTTTGTTTACTGAGACGTGGCTAACTGAACTAGCAGCAGATGCTAACATTGAGCTGGAGGGTTTTCACATGATACGAGCTGACCGAACACCAGAGAGTGGCAAAACTAGGGGCGGTGGAGTGATAATGTATGTTAACAACAACTGGTGCAGACCGGGACATATCACTGTTAAACAACGACACTGCAGCAAAGACATTGAGTTGCTAGCTGTTAGCATGAGGCCTACATATCTCCCGAGAGAACACTCACACGTGATCTGCATTGTTGTTTATGCAAATCCGACGGCGAACGCTGGGACAGCGCGTGACGTCATCCATTCAGTAACCAGCAGGCTGCAGACAGAACACCCAGATGCTCTTCTCCTCATCTCAGGCGATTTCAACCACGTTTCACTGTCTCCCATTCTGCCCACTTTCACCCAGTATGTCACATGCCACACTAGAGACAATAAAACACTGGATTTGTTCTACGCAAACACTAAGGAGGCGTACACCTCATCACAACTCCCCCCACTTGGGAGATCGGATCACAACTTGGTTCATCTCCGACCGGTGTACAAACCCCTAGTGCACAGACAACCTCCGGCCATGCACACTGTGGAGTTATGGTCTGAGGAGACAATGGACACTCTAAAGGACTGTTTTGAAGCCACTGCCTGGAAGCAGCTCTGCGATCCACATGGTGAGGACATCGATGGCCTCATTCACACCTTCACGGGCTACCTCAGCTTCTGTGTGGACAAATCCGTTCCCACCAAGACCATACGGCGTCACTCAAACAACAAACCCTGGATCAACCCTGAGATAAAAACACTTCTGAGAGAGAAGAAGAGGATCTTCAGGTCGGGGAACAGGGAGATGCTGAAGTCCGTACAGAGGGAGCTGAGGAGAAAGATCAGAGAAGGCAAGGACAGCTTCAGGAAGAAGATGGAGGACAAGCTGCAACAGAGCGACATCAGCGGGGTCTGGAGAAACCTCAAAACCATCTCGGGGCTCCAGAATACCTCCCCCCAGGCCACGGGGGGCAGGGAGTGGGCGAACAACCTGAATCTGTTTTTCAATAGGTTTGACCAACCGCCCTCCCCCCTGTCTGCACAACAACCACTGCTGCCTCTAAGAAATCAAGTCCTGCTACCCACTCCCCACTCCACCGACACCCCCCCCACTCCCAACACACAGCCCCCCATCCTGACCCTGACCAAGACCCAGGTGAGGACGGAGCTGAGGAAGATCAAGGCGAGGAAGGCGTCGGGACCGGACGGCATCAGCGCAAAGCTCCTCAAGTCCTGTGCAGACCAGCTGTGTGGGATTGTGACGTATATCTTCAACATGAGCCTGAAACTGGGGAGGGTACCACAGTTGTGGAAAACATCTTGTGTGGTACCTGTACCAAAAACTTCCCACCCCAAAGACCTGAACAGCTTCAGACCGGTGGCCTTGACGTCCCACTTGATGAAGACCCTGGAGAGACTGCTCCTTGCTCATCTCCGCCCCCTGGTGGAACCAGCGATGGATCCACTCCAGTTCGCCTACCAGCATGGCATTGGGGTGGAGGATGCGGTGATCTTCCTTCTTCACCGTTCTCTGTCCCACCTGGAGAAGCCCGGGAATATGGTGAGGATCATGTTCTTTGACTTCTCCAGTGCTTTCAACACCATCCAACCGATGATCCTGAAGGACAAGCTGCTGCGCGCAGGGGTGGACCAGCACCTGTCATCATGGATCCTGGACTACCTCACGAACCGGCCTCAGTTTGTGAAAACCCGGGACTGTGTTTCCGACACGATCATCAGTAGCACGGGGGCCCCCCAGGGAACGGTGCTGGCTCCCTTCCTGTTCACTCTTTATACTGCGGACTTCTCACACAACACAACACATTGCCATCTACAGAAGTTCTCTGATGACTCTGCGATCGTTGGTCTCATCTCCAGCGGAGATGAAGCTGAGTACAGAGGGCTTATCCAGGACTTTGTGGACTGGTGCCATCGGAACTGCCTCCAGATCAACGCGAGGAAAACTAAGGAGCTGGTGGTGGACTGCCGCAGGCATGGGCAGCCCCTCACAGCACCAGTAAATATACAGGGAACAGACATCGAGATGGTGACATCCTACAAGTACCTGGGTATTCATCTGAACAATAAACTAGACTGGTCACACAATACTGATGCACTCTACAAGAAGGGACAGCGCAGGCTGTTCCTGCTGAGGAGACTCAGGTCTTTTGGTGTACAAGGGGCGCTGCTGAAGTCATTCTATGACACGGTGGTGGCATCAGCCATCACTTTTGGAGTGGTCTGCTGGGGCAGTGGCATTACTGCAGCCGATAGGAAGAGACTGAACAAACTGATTAAGAAAGCTAGCTCTGTCCTGGGGCAACGCCTTGATCCGATGGAGGAGATAGGAGAGAGAAGGACGGTGGCTAAACTGTCATCTCTGCTGGAGTCCGAGTTCCACCCTATGCAGGACATACTGGATGCACTGAGGAGCTCATTTAGCAGCAGACTACATCATCCCAGGTGCACAACCGAGAGGTTTCGTAGGTCCTTCCTACCAACGGCTGTCAGACTGTACAACCTAAGCAGGGCTGCTCGCAGAGATAGTAAAAAGACGTAACAAACTAATAGTTTTTTTTTTTTTTTTTTTTTTTTTGAATGCAAAAGATGCAATAGACTTACACAATGGTCCTCTCCGGCATACAACTAGGAACATACCGGTCGCTATGGAGGGTGAGAATATGTATGGGCACATAATCGTACCATGTAGGATAACTAAGTAGACGGTTATGCTGTTTCATCCCACCTAGCAACAATGCTCTGCACTGTGTGTGTTTATATATTTACATATTTATTCCATCTAGCTACAATGCTCTGCACTGGGTGTGTTTATATTTATATATCTATATATTTATTCCATCTAGCTACAATGCTCCGCACTGTGTTTTTATATATCTACATATTATTCCATCTAGCTACATTGCTCCGCACTGTGTGTGTTTATATACTTGCATATTTATTCCACCTAGCTGCAATGCACCGTACTGTGGGTGTTTATATATTTACATATTTATTCCATCTAGCTACAATGCTCTGCACTGTGTGTCTGTGTGTGTGTGTGTGTGTGTATATATATATTTTATAGTAATATGTACATATGTATATTAGCTGCTCTTGCTTGTTTTTTTTTTGTGTTTTTTTTGTTTTTTTCTTGCCTTCTGATTGTTGCTCTGAGTGTTGCTATCCCTGTGCTGTTGCAATCCTGGAATTTCCCCGTTGTGGGACTAATAAAGGCTTATCTTATCTTATCTTACTTAAAAAGGAGGTTTTGGAAAGGGCCCAGTCAGGTGTTCTGAAGGTCTTCTTAATGGCATATAAAGGGATCCCAGGGATCAGATACATTTCTAAAATATACCAAGGTCTTCAAGACTTAAAAGGAGACAACACATCTTATATAAAAGAGAGATGGGAAAAAGAGGGGAATTTCACTTTACAACTGGAAATATGGGAAAAGCTAAATAAACAGCAATGGAAAAGTACCTCATCCCTGCAGTGGAGAGAATTTGGATGGAAAAACTTGACAAGATTTTTCAGAACACCTGCACAAAACAAATTTACCCATAAGGGATTGAACTGTTGGCGCTTGTGTGGTGAAAAGACTGCAAATCATTTTCATGTGTTTTGGTCATGCCCAGTTATCCACCAATATTGGACCAAGGTACAGACAATATTGGGGAAAATATTCAAAATTACAGTTCCCTTTTCTTTTGTAACTTTGTATTTGGGTTTACTACCGGACTCACTGGAAAGACGAGGAGAAAAATACTTATTCAATGTTTTAATATTGGCAAGCAAAAAAGCTCTAACTAAAAAATGGATGTTGAAGGACTGTCCTACACCTGAAGATTGGACTAACGTGATCCAAGACATTTACTCGATGGAAAAGTTGACATTCGCACTGAGACAGGACATGGATGGGTTCATGAACTTTTGGCAACCCTGGATCGCATATGTGTCTTCCATTAGATCTAATCTTTGACAAATACCATTTCAATAATGGTCCCGCTCTTTGTTCCAACGCTACTCAGATGCTCTTTTATCTTTATTTACTTACTTTTTCTTTTTGTTTGTTTTTTACTGGTTTGTTTGGTTTTTTTTTTTGTTATTTGTTTCTTGTTTTTTTTTCTCTTTAATTTCACTTTTTCTTTCACTTTAAAAAAAAAAAAGGGGGTGTTGTAAGAATTAATCTTCCAATGTTGTCAGATATCAGAAAATAAGGGAACATGTGATGAAAATGTAAACAATGCATTGCTGTAACGACCTGTATACCCTTTACAAAAACTTAAATAAAAAAAAAAAAAAAGCTCACTGTGAGTCAATAAGTGCCTTTTTTCTCATAAACCACTTATTTAATCAAGTTTCTGTTTTTTTGTTTTGTTTTTTTTTTTCTAATAAGGGCTTCAGAATCAGACATCAGTACATTTTCAGCCTGACGGTGAAGGTTTAAGCCAATCAGGGCAAAGTTCTGATGTCACAGGGGTGTATTCCAGCCACTGTAGTCAAACTAAAGCAGCTGCATTGTCTGACGACTTCTAGGTTTTAAGGTCACGTGACATGGTGACGTTTTACGCCGTCTTAAGTCAAGGAAAGATTTCTAACCAGCATGCACTACTTCAGTACCACAACACACTGCTTTGTCGCTTTGCACAAATCAGCATAAAGTCCAACATATCTTTATGTGTGTAGGTAGCCACTCTGGACTGGTTGGAGAAGAAAGCAGCTGCTGCCCTCTACAGGAGTCCCCCCAACCCCACCCTGTATGACGCCCTGGAGAGCTTCCTGAAGGTACAATGTCAGGCTCCAAGGTTGAAGAGACAGTCAGTCAACGTTTGAGTTTATTTCTTGTTCACATGTCTGTAACATGATTTTTTTTTTTTACCCCTCAGCCTGTAAAGGCTGAAGGGGGAAAAAAAATTGGCCTCTGACCTCAGAGGTCAATTTCCCATAAATGTTATCTAACTACAGAAATAAATGATGTAGCCTTTTCAAATCAATATCATTGTATCCAAGACAAATCTTGGATGGCTTAGACAATGACCTCTGACTGTGGTTTTGGTATTACAAGGTCAAAGGTCAAGGTTAGCATTCCCCTTGCACTATTACTATAGAACAAGTAAAGGTAGGGTCACCAAACTTGGTACGCAGGTTCACCCTGTGACCCTGCACTATCACTACGCTTTTGGGATCACAAGGTCAAACATCAAGGTCAAAATACCATATAGTCTACAGTTAGGTCCATATATATTTGGACACTGACCAGGGGATTCACCTCACCGACCCGTGGTGGAGACTGTCCATGGCTTCTCCTAAACTGGGCCCACGGCGGAGCCCCAACTCCATTCATGGTGGATTTATTTTGCGGACGGTCTTTGGAGGAGGAGTGTGACGGAGAAAAAGGAAGCTCCATGGGGCGACAAACAGAGAGACAGGCAGCAGACAGCCACACACAGTTGCACTAATGTGAGTTTTCTTACGACACAGAAAAAAGTGACCTCACTTTGATTAGTTATATATTCCTTTGAAGAGCAAATGAAGCTTGTCCCGAGGTTAACTAAACCCCAAATGCATCAGCTATTTTTACTGTCTAGTCTAGGGGTACCAAACATACGGCCCACGGTTTGTAAAGTGTGTTTGTATGTTAATTTAAAATAATTTCTAGATCTTAACAAGTTGTTTTTATCATTAATTGAAATATTATATTATTAATAATTAAACTGCACTATTTGTAGTCAGTATTAGAGAAGTAACAGATGTTTTTATCGTGCTACAAATTTTTGTTGTGCTACACGACTATGTAGCACCAGTGCTATGAGCAAAAAAAAACCTAACGCACCGCCCTGCTTATTGATGATGTAGAAGCAGTTGGATGAATTCTGAAGTGTACAGGGATGTACCGTCTGCTCAGATTCAGTCAAATACAGCAAAGCTGATTGGACGCTACTTCACAGTACTGATGAACAATGACCCAAAACATACTGCGAAAGCAACCCAGGAGTTTTTTAAGGCAAAAAAATGGAATATTCTGCAATGGCCGAGTCACTCACCAGATCTCAACCAGATCTAGCGTGCAGTTCACGTGCTTAAGACAGAAGTTAAGGCAGAAAGACCCACAAACAAGCGACAACTGAAGACAGCTGCAGTAAAGGCCTGGCAAAGCATCACAAAGGAGGAAACCCAGCATTGGTGATATTCATGAGTTCCACACTTCAGGCAGTCATTGCCTGCAAAGAAGTCTCAAGAAAGTATTAAAAATAAACATTTTATTTATCCATCCATCCATCCATCTTCTACCGCTTTTCCGGAGGTCCGGGTCACGGAGGCAGCAGTTCAAGCAGAGAAGCCCAGACTTCCCTCTACCCAGCCACCTGCTCCAGCTCTTCAGAGAGGATACCAAGGCGTTCCCAGACCAGCTGGGAGACATAGTCTCTCCACCGAGTCCTGGGTCTGCCCTGGGGTCTCCTCCCAGTGCGACGTGCCTGAAACACCTCAAGTGGGAGGCGTCCAGGAGGCATCCTAATCAGATGCCCATACCACCTCAACTGACTCCTTTCAATCTGGCTTTCTTTCATTTTATTCAAAATCAGGCAGACTGATTTTATTTATGGTAACATTAATTTGTTCAATTACTTTTGAGCTCCTGAAATGAGGAAATTTTGTATAAAAATGGTTGTAATTCCTAAACCCCTAATTCCAACTTGGATGTGAATACCCTCAAATTAAAGGTGAGAGTCCGGCTTTCGGGTGAAATTTCAGGATGCACATAAAATGCACTATAATCTTTACAGGTGAACTAAATTTGACCTTCTCTAACCTTTTAAATGCACATTTCCCGCTGTTCAGTGTTTCAGTACTTTTTGCATAACTTGCTGTTCTCTAACAAGGTGTTTAACGGCAAAATTCACAACAGATGTTTGATCCATGAATCGCCCATTAAATGTTCTGATTCAATTAGAAATGGTATTTAAACAGTCCTCTTCATCATGGTGTTCACATTTTGACATCATGAGACCAAGACGACACCTCACAAATGATCAACAGTACCTCACCATTGTGAGGCTTCAAAGAGGATGTTCTCAGAGGGAAGTGGCCACTGAGCTTAGAGTGTCAGAGTGTCGTCAGCACGTTGCAACAGAGATACAGAGAGACTGGAAGAGTCACAGAAAGGCGTTGAAGTGAACATCTTTTGACCACATCCCACGCTGATGACCGCTTCAGAATCAGAATCAGAATCAGAATCAGCTTTATTGGCCAAGTATGCACAACACATACAAGGAATTTGACTTTGGCTAAAAACTTGCTCTCGTTGTTCAGGTGAAGGATTTAAATAAGGATTCAATGACAACCAGAGTATGTACAGTAAATTACAGTCTGTCCACGTTTCTATAAAAGGATGCAAATATATACAGGAATATATGCAGTTATTTACTCGGACTAACCACACTTTGCAGAAATATATGAAAAAATATACAATCACACAGTATTTCAATGTGGACTCATTGTGAACAGTGCCCTGCGGAACCGAATGATGAATGCCACTCAACTCCAGGCACATTTAAGGGAGGTGAGAGGCACCCAAGTGTCACATCAGACCATTCAAAACCATTTACATCAGCGTGGTCTGTGTGCTAGACGACCTGCAAGGGTACCTAACCACACCACCAGGCACAGGTGCCATCGTCTTGCATGGGCCAGGGAGCATTTACGCTGGACAAGGGACCAGTGGGCCTCAGTGTTGTTCTCTGATGAAAGTCGATTCACGTTAAGCAGAAATGATGGCCGCTAATGATATTGGAGATGTCAAGGAGAGCGCTATGCATCAGCCACTGTTGTCACCAGATGAGCCTTTGGTGGTGGTGGTGGTGTTACAGTCTGGGCAGGTGTGTCTAGTCCAGGGGTCAGCAACCTTTACCACTCAAAGAGCCATTTGGACCCGTTTCCCACAGAAAAGAAAACACTGGGAGCCACAAAAACCCTTTTGACACTTAAAATGAAATAACACTGCATATAACTTTTTTTTCCCTTTATGCTATGTATAAACAAACTATAATGTGTTGCATTTATGAAATCAGGGAACTCCTGCAGAGAAAACAAAATTACATTTCTGCATGCAACAAAAACATTTTGAACTCCGAAAAAAAAAGACATTGGGTTGAAGGTTGACATTGGGTTGAAAGGAGAGTGCTATTTCTAGCACTGATGACTCCTGATCCTTCGATAAAAATCTCATAATTCCGCTGAAAACAATACCAAAAGCTCAGAATTCCAACACGAACCAACAATGTGATTTGGGGTTGGGGAAATTATCTGAAAATTCAGCAGGGGGTCTGGGGGACACAGTCCCCCAGCGGTGTCCGCGGCAGAGCCCCGGTGGGGTGGGGTGGGGGGACAAGGGGGGCAAAGCCCCCCGAAGCTCCTGGGTTTTTATGATTTTTAAGTACCTACCAGAACTGTGCTTAAATGACAAAAAACAAACAGCTGAATGCCACTTATTAATGTATAATATTGACTTATGTTCCAAGAAGGTAGCATTCCTAAAATATTCCAACAAGCATTATCCATCACATGCTTTAACACTTGATCAAATCAAAATCAGTTAATTTTATCTGTTCCATAATAGAAATAAAATTCCAACATACTATTACTTTTTGTAATTTCAGCATTCATTTCAGATCACCAGTTTCAATCTCCATTGAGTCTTGAGCAGTTCATTTTGCACAATCACTGATGTAGCCAAGTCTTAGAAATATTCAAAAGTTATGAGTCAGTGTGCACTGTCAATTTCAAACTGTTTGGAATCATAAAAGGGGATGGTTAACTTTTATTACCGTTTCCTCCCTCGCGCCAGCCCAGCTCATATACAGCCGTTGTACGCCGCAGTAACAGAGAGTTAATGGCTCTCCACCTGGCCATACCGATTACCGGAAGTGGCCATATGCCACTTCCAGTCCTGCCTGAAAGGGCGCAGCTTCACTGCGTTCATGGACCACAAGCCGCTAACGTACTTAACGTACTTTATCTTCCTAAAAGATAAAATAAAGCGGAATTCGGCGAATTAGCAGAAAATCACATCCCTGAGAACACGCCGCCATGAATATTTGAAAAAGCATACAACGAGCCATTTGATTGGTCCAATCGTTTGCAACTATCCAATCGCAGGGCTGTCAAGCTACTGCAATACAGCAGTAGCTTGAACACAACACATCCGGGTTATTGCGGGAGACGACTTCCGGGGAAGCGCCGAGCTTGATTAAACTTTAACACTTTTTTTTTTTTAGATTTTACAAGATCATAATCTTCAAATTTAGAATTACATTTTAAAAACGTTGCCGACCCCTGGTCTAGTCAATACAAGCCAATACTACCTGAATAACATCAATCCAGTCATTGTGCCCCTGCATGAACACAGGCCTAAATTCATCTTCATGGACAACAGTGCTCCAGCTCATCAAGGTTGCTTCATTAGGGAACAGCTGCTGGAGGCTGGGTACCTCAAATGGAGTGGCCTGCACTTTCTCCAGACCTGAATCCCATAGAAAACCTATGGGATCAGCTGAGTTGCCATGTAGAGGCTCGTAACCCTGCACCCCACAACCTCAGTGACCTGAGGGCCGCCCTTCAAGAAGAGTGGAATGCCATGCCTCAGCAGACAATAAGTCGACTTGTGAACAGCATAAGACATCATTGTCAAGCTGTAACTGATGCTCAAGGGCACATGACAAGTTATTGAGACGTTGACATTTTTGTTGTGGTATACCCACCACTGTTGTTGGCTTTTGTTTCAATAAATTGAGGAAATCACCATTGCATGCTTCTGCTTAAATGCCCTACTTTCATGATATGTCAGTGTAGTGTGAACTTTTTACATTTACCATGAAATTTCACCCGAAAGCCAAATATGCCTTTTTGTGTGTAGTGTGTATATGGACCTAACCGTACATCTCCACAGCAAAGAAAGAGGCTGAGGAGTACCACTGGCAGCCAGCAGCATTTTATTTTTTATTTTACTTGATTTTACTTTGATTTTAATTGAGCATTCTCTATGACCAACTTTCTCTCATCATCATGCTTCTATTCTGGCTCAGCAAGTATTTATTAGTGTCTGTTGTTTGTTCAAGTATGGTTTGGATGATATTAGATGATTCATGTGAATATTTTTATTTAACTCAAAAGAAATTTCAGCTTTTCATTATTTGAAAGACTAAACATGATCAAAGTCCATTACTGAACTGACTTTTTAGTAGAGATTTTCTTACTTTTTGACAACTACTGTACTTTTACTTGAGTATTTATTAATATCACCCGGTCATGGTATTTTTACTTTAGTCCAGTTTCTAGCTCTTCTGCCCATATTTCTGTATGAGTCCATACACTAACCATGGATGTTCTGTCTGATTTTGGGACTTTCAGGCAGAAGAACTCAATCCAGGGTTCTCCAGGGCTGTGAGACTCTACATTGCTATGGTAACATTACACTATTTTTTATTTGGTATACTTTATTAATCCCCAGAGGGAGATTCAGGCCATCCGCCTGGATGGATGAGGCAGCCACGGTGTGGTGCCAATCCCTTCACCATTCACACATAGGGCCACTTTAGAGTCTCCAGTTAACCTAACCTGCACGCTTGTGGCCTGTGGGAGGAAACCAGAGTACCCGGGGTGAACATGCAAACTCCACACAGAAAGAAGTTTGCATGTTCAGGGGGTGGAATCGATCCCGTGACCTTCTTACTGTACTGCCACAGTGCTAACCACAGCGCCACCAAGCTGCCCACTAGGATCATTTTCTGATTATTATACATCCTCCAGAGGTGAAATCTCACTGCTGTGGTTTAACACTACTTGAGCCTGATGTGCCCTCTAGTGGTCATTGCAGAGAACACCCTTTGTTCTCCTGACTTCAGTCTGTTCAGGTCTGAAGTGTGCAGTGATCTCGAACACACCAGTCTCCACTGTTCATATGGTCACTGTGTCATGATCCTGGCAGTAATGACGGTGTTCTTTGACTTTCAGTGTCACAAGGAGCTGGGGAACATCTCTGAGGCCACAAACTGGGCCCAGCTGGCCCTGAAGATGCCTGCAAACAGCCATGATGTAAGAATTCAGCTGAGCACATTTATGGAGAAAAATATCACATTTGCACCAAAAGATGCAGTTTTTTAAACAAATTTACAACAAAAGATTTATTCCTTTTTATTGCATTCCTTTTTCTAACAAATGTTTTTTTTCTTAATGCAGCTTTTCTGAAACATCTACTTTCATTTACTTTTTTGTAAATTTGCAAGTAAATTAAGTTTTTTTTCTGATAAATTAGGGATTTTCTTTGTCAGTCCCAGAGAGCCACAGGTTGGAGACCCTTGTGACTTAAGTTAAATGACCCAGAATGGTTTTGTGATTGTTTTTAAATTTTGTCCAAGATTAAAATAAAAACGACCTTCTCTCACATTGATGCTCCAGGGTTTGACTTTATTTCTTCATAACGTGACACAAATGTTCCCGTTTGTTCCAAGGATGAAGAATCACGGCGGCTGGAGGTCAAACTTCACACATTAACCAACACAACAACCTAAGGCACTCGTCTCCATGATGACAACCAGACCACCTCGTTAGCCTTCTTTCTTCGTCAGTGGATCTGTCAGACTGTCACTGTGAGATGCTCGTTTTCTCCTCATGTCATGTCCAGCTTCTACTTTAACAGTGAACACACTAGCCATTAAACAGTTAAAAATCAGGAGAACTGTTGTAAATATCAGAATAGCTTCATTCCCACTGAGTGATTCCAGCAGCGTTCCATCATCATCATCCACACTGAGGAGAACAACCAGACATTGAGATGGAGGCTGGAGGTGATTGTCAGGTCTGCTGGTGTGATGAGGACAGTGGAGGGAGGTGATCAGGTCTTTGGTGATCCTCCACTTCCACAGCAGCTGATCTGGTGTTCACTGTGGGCGTGTGAAGATGAAGTCTCCTTATGTTTGGTATTTATTTATTGCAGTGTGATCTAACATCACTGTTGAGGCACATAAAGGTGCAGTGTGTAACCAAAAACAAAACGTCCCATCAGTTTAGTTTTATTCTGAGCCATTTACATCTATGTTGTGGCTCATATACACTAAGGAACAGCTATGTCTGCGGTTCAGAACAGACCCTGTGGGGGGAAAAGAGAGAATACATGTCCACTGTTGAAATATGAGCCTGTTGTGTAGTCGTCACTGGATCCAGTCACAGATAAAAACATCATTGCCAGTTTCTATTTGAAAGTGTTGATGGCCACGATACATCCACCATTGATCTTTGAGTGGGAGGGGTGACCATAATTGAAATGTATATCTCCAAACTTGATCAGCCACACTATGAAGATATGGGAAAGATTTATTGAAGCCAGTTTAAGAAGAGAGGTGACAATCAGCAAGCAGCAGTATGGTTTCATGCCAAGAAAGAGTATTCCAGATGCACTGTTTGCCTTAAAGGTCTGATGACACGACTTTGACATTTTTTAGCATGTTGTGTAAACCCAAAAGTCATTGTCTATGATCAATGTAATATTTACAACCGCACCTGCATAAACTAGTTATCAAAAAACCGCAGCCGCTGACTGGACTGTGGTGCTGCCCACCGAATGAAGGGCAGCACCACCATGACGTAAGCGACAGAACGGACTCCGGTGTTGTTGACTGGAATGACAGCAGCTTTGTAGCTCAGTTTCTCTGGTTTCTTGTTTTAATTTTACGGCTATGCCTTTGCGTTGTGTTGCAGGCTTAGATAAACAGCAGGCCGTGAAAGACTCCATCACACGCTTCAGCTACAACTGTCATAAGCCTCCTCGTGCGCTTTCACACAGGAGGAGCACACGTGGAGGGGAAGGATTAATAGATTTACGCGCAGCTTTGACCTACTTTCTGTGAGCGCATGCTGACATCTCGCCGGTCCGGCCACATCCCCTCTCTCATTACCATCAGCTGATTCCAACTCGCTGATCATGTTTCCCAGTCCTCACCCAGGTGCTTCTCGTCACACAATCACCAGCAGTGCATGCACTTAGCGGCCGTTTGCCAGTCACGCACTGCTGGTCCATAGTATGGTCATCTGTGCTGTTAGTCTGCCAGTATTTTCAGCACTCTCACGATGTGTTAGTCACTCCATGTTTGCCGTGGTTCTCGTGTGTCCTTGAAGCAATGTCGGCTCTGCGGCGCACCTGTGGCTGACACGTCTCCTCTCATTCGTTCTCTGGGCGATGCCGGTCCCCGAATGCCATCAGTAAGTGTGTTTGTGTTTTTTGTACGTCTTCACCTTTTTGGGAATTGTCTGTCTGTATTAAATGTGCTGTGGTGAACCTTGCATGTAAATCCTCGTTATTTCATCCTCCCTCTCCGTGCCCTGCGTAGGAGTGCATGAGAAGGGGAAGGAAGAATGGATTTACGCACAGGATTCACAACAGCACATTTATTGAACATAAAGACTGATCCCAAAAGGTGAAGACTTACAAAAATACACAAACAGTTGGCGTTCGGGGCTGACATCGCCCAGCGAACATGGAGAGGAAACATGTTAACCACGGTTGCGCCCCAGAGCCGACATTGCTACAAGGGCGCAACAGAACCACGGCTGTGTGGAGTGGCTAACACGTCGTGATAGTGTTGGCAATATTGGCTGGCTGACAACACGGCAGATGATGCACACAAAACATGAACAGCTGACTGTCAAAGAGAGAGGGGCATGATTGGACCGGTGAATCTTGGACAGTGCCCACCTGAAAGTGGGTCAAAATGGCACATTATTCACATGTACAAAACATAAAAACAACAAGAACTCAAAATATAATCCATAATAAACCCGATGCCAGAGCCACAAAGAATACACTATGATTTTATTGAAAAATCGGGTTTAAATAAATTATATTTTTGAACAAATAATTTGTTGCAATATCTGTAACAAAAGAATAACACTTGGTGTTCCCCTGCTGTGTGTTTGTCACTGCTGCTGCGCCGGCCACGTGTGCCTCACCACCGTCACTCTCTGAGTCTGACTCGCTTGGCACGATGCCCGCTTGGCACGGCTCAAACCTATATGGTCTGATGCCCCCAGATTCTTCATTATCATCCCATTCTTCTGAACTATAATTGTCTGAAGATTGGACAACACAAACCAATTCCAGACTACATGTGCTGGAACCATCGTCGATGTTTTCTGTCATTTCCATCCTGCGTGTACAATGGGAAGCCAAGCGCTGTGTTCTGTTGTTGACGTTACAACATGGCCGGGGGGGGTTTCCAGCCACTGACGCAATTGGTGACGTGGCGCTCATAAAAACATTGAATATTTGCGTGAAAAAAAGAATGTTTGACTTAGAACTACACAGACCAACCTATTTTGTCATATTGAAATTGTGTCGCGAAATTAGATGAAGTCAGAATCGTGTCATCAGACCTTTAAGAGTGTTAATGGAGTAATATAGAGGAGGTCTGAAGGAGCTGCACTGTGTCTTTGTGGATCTAGAGAAAGTATATGATGGGATGCCAAGAAAGGAAGTGTGGTACTGTATGAGGAACAGGAGTGTCAGAGAAGTATGTGAGGGTGGTGTAGGACATGTATGAGGACAGCAAGACGGTGGTGAGGTGTGCTGTAGGAGTGACGGATTCAAGGTGGGGGTGGGATTACATCAGGGATTGGCTCTGAGCCTTCTTTTTTGCCATAGTGATGGACAGGCTGACAGACGAGGTCAGGCAGGAGTCTCCATGGATCATGTTTGCAGACGACATTGTGATCTGTAGTGAGAGTAGGGAGCAGGTGGAAGAATGCTCTGGAGAGAAGAGGAATGAAAGCCAGTAGAAGCAAGACAGAATTCATGTGTGTGAATGAGAGGGAGGCAGGTGTAATGGTGAAAATGCATGGATTAGAGGTAGTGAATGTAGAGGGGTTTAAATAGCTGGGGTGAACCATCCAACGCAATGGGTAGTGCACAAGAGTGCAGGCAGGGTGGAGACGAGTGTCAGGATTTGTGACTGAAGGATAGCAGCTAGAGTGAAAGGGAAGATTTACAAGACGGTAGTGAGACCTGCTATGATGTATGGTTTGGAGACAGTAGCGCTGACAAAAAGACAGGAGGTGGAACTGAAGGTGACAGAGTTGAATATGCTGAGATTCTCATTGGGAGTGACTGGGGGACAGGATTAGAAATGAGGGACAGCTCAGGTTGAGTGGTTTGGACACAATGTAAGACAGGCAAGGCTGAGATGGTTTGGACATGTGCAAAGGAGGGATGGTAGATATACTGGACAAAGGATGTTGAAGATGGAGCTGCCAGACAGGAGGAAAAGAGGATGACCACAGAGAAGATTTATGGATGCAATGAAGGAGGACATGGAGAGGGCTGGTGTTACAGAGGAAAATGAAGCGATGGGGTGAGATGGAGACAGATGAGCCACTGTGGTGACCCCTAAAGGGAGCAGCTGAAAGATGATGATTTAGTAGACACTCAACACTGGACATGACTAGCAGCCAGGTTAGTTGAACTCTGCCAAGTGTGGCCACCATATTGGTCAAGTAAAGAAACAACAAACAACTCATTACGTCACAGACATGCACTGCAGCTTCTTCATTCTAGCTCAGGAAGTTGATCATCATCTGAAATAAACAGCACTAGTTGTGACTTTCAATGCCTGATCATGGTAAAACATTAAGGGAAAAAAAACATGTTCAGTTTTAACAGTGTTATTAGCTGATTTAAACACTGATGTGACTGTTTTCAGCACCCAAGTATCAAGATTTCCTCCCGTGTATACAAGTGATTCTTGTTTTTCTGCTTATATTCATCTGATTTTTTTATAGTGATGCTCATTCATTCATAGGACAGTAATTGTGAAGATGGCAAGAAAAGTACCTGAGAACTGAGAAGACAACTGTATAGTGTGTTAAATAGAGTAATAAAGTGACCAGGATGATATGGTTGTCAGAAACAGACACCAGAGTCTGCTAGTGAAGACAGCAGTCCAGGAGAGAGGAGAGTTTACCCTTTTAGTTGGCATTATTGCTCTGTACACGCACTTCAGGATGCAGAAAGTTTGTATTTGTGTTCATAACATTCTATATACATACATATAATAAATACAACCAACAATTGTATATATATCCAGTTATCACAATGCTGCAGGAACCATCAACATAAGAATTACCTAGACAATATGGCAGCTCCATTTGCTGTTAAAATGTTAGCCATGTCCGGTCGAGTGAACATGTATGTCTATGGGGTGACTGATAGTTGAGGTTGTTGCTATCTCTGACATGACCTCTAGATGCCAGTAATTGTTACACACTGCACCTTTATTTCATTAATAAGTTGATGTTTGCAGCTGTAAATTGTGAGTCTGAAGGTTTAATCGACGTCATGCAGATTTGGACACATGTACTGAAGAAGTTCATGCTGGTTAGAAATCTTTGTCCAACTTAAGACAGCGCTGCAAAATTTCACCATGCCACATGACCTCAAAAATGTTGAGAGAGTGAGGTGACTGAAGCCACACCCCTGTGACACAACTTTGGCCTAATTGGCTAAAACCTCCACTGACTCGTCTGGCTGACAGCATACAATCCAATTATCAACCTCTTATTCAGAAATGGGGGATTTAGCCATCAAAAGTAGATCACTTTTGTCTAAAACTGAAGGGTTGACAGCACAGATATTAGATGTTTCAGACTAATTTAAAATATTTAAATTATATGGAAAAATAAATGTTAAACAGGTTAGAAACATTTTATGTAATATAACCCGAGGCTTAAATGTTCTTAATCTCTACACATTTTTACAGCAAATGGATTCAACATTTTATTAAAAATGAAGGTAGCTGATATTTGATCCCAAATTTAATTAATAAAATTGGTGCCATGAATTTGTTGTTAAAATGCAATAATGACAAACATTCTATAAAGTTATTCAGTTTACTTCTATGAGGAAGTCAGGAGTGGCAGAGAAGTGTGCACGCTATAGGAGTCACATGGATTCAAGGTGGGGGTGGGATTACATCAGGGATTGGCCCTGAGCCCCTTCTTGTTTCCATGGTGATGGACAGGCTGACAAATGAGGTCAGACGTAGAACTTGTCCAACTTTAGCTGCAGTGTATTTAAAGTCCTCTCGTGAACCCATGTCAGATCCTCAAATCAGCCTGGGTCAGAACCAGTCCAGGTCCAACAGATCTTCAGTCTCACCATAACCCCCACCCCACCCCACAGTGGCACATCAATGTGTGAGGTTTAAACGTTCAATAAAATCCTTTTTGTATTCCTGTCAAATGATGTGTTGTTTCATGTGTTCACTGAATACCTGAGTAGCTGTTATGGTCACATTAACGTGTTTAAAGTGTCTGTTGATTATGTCGCCACAGCTTTTCTTTAATTACACATAACTCGTTAGAGTGGGAGGACGTCTACAGCAGTCTGATCGACGACGACGAAGACAGTCACTAAACTAATTCACTTTGTGCCAGTTTGCTTGAATTTAAAATGCATTTTAATAGTTTCCTGAGATGGAAAACTGTTTTCTGATCAAAAGCTTCCAAAAGGACCTGGGGATTAGAATTTAGACCCAACTCTAAATATAAACTATTAACTTCTTTTCAGCGCAACAGAATCACGCTGCAGCTACATAAAATGAAAGACATCCAGGTTGTGTTTTCTGTGGTTTAGAGCATTTCTTTATTTCACAGGTCATTCATGTAACCTGCTTTGTGTACTGTCAGGAAATGTACTGCAGCATCATGGAAGTCTGATCTTCCATCTTCAGTAAACAACAGTTTAATGTGAAATGAATTATTCTGCACTGATAGAAAATGGACTGCCTGGAATGAGATTATGGATGATTTAAATATAGCAGCCCTGTTTAGACTGTATTGGAACGCCACAGATCTTACGTTTTACAACAGTTTGAAAGCTGGGCAGTCTGACATTTACAGTATCGGTAGTTTCTATTAAGTGGGTGGTAATGACTGAACTTGGTATTTGAGGTTTGTATAAAACATTAAATCTTAACAGTGCTTGCAGCACTCTGGTGGAAAAGCTGAAGGAGATGAAAAACCATTTTGTTGTCTTCCTGCTGGTTTAAATACAGAAATGGAGATGCAGGTTTATGCATATAAACTGCCAATTTTGTTTAACATTCAATCAAATAGTTAAACATGTCATTGCTGTTCATTCTTTCACTGACATCAGTGTTACCGTCTACTCTGGACTTCATTTCCTTCACAGGGTTCTAGTGTTTGTTCTGAATTTCACCTAAAAACACAGACATGCTGACCAAGGCTCAGGTCACTAACGTTACTGTCGATGGATTCTGGAGCAATGAATGATCAAAGTGAGCAGCAATAAATGATCTTTTTCTCTGATTTCCTTCAGATTGTAAGAACATTTCATCATGTGCACAGATGGACAGGTTCTAACTACCGTTCCTGGGTTAATGCGTCTTCCTGTTTTCATAGTTGCTGTGATGTTTGGTCAGATATGTGACTGAATTCCTCCCTGCTGAACGACAGACTGAAATCAGAAGGCCAGAAGTCATTTAGACAGTAAAACAGTTAATTTACTTCTGAGCATGTATATACAGCAGCTTCTTAAAGACAAAGAGACATGCGAATAAGTGGACCGCTCATGGAGACATTCTGCTGTAGAACACACCAATGACCACAGACACAGAAGACCGAACAGGTGACACATAATGACCACTGGGCACTCCTGAGGTGAAACGTCACCATAAAGGCGTGGTGTACTCAAAGAAAAGCATTAATCCAAACCTTTAGTGATGGCTGCGTTAGCCTCCTCCACTGTGAGGGTCCTGGTCCCTCTGAAGTCTCTGATTAAAAATAAGCTCTAATGTGATGTGGACCCCAGAAAATCTCAGTCACATTTTATTTTAATCATTCACATGCAGAATAGTCCATGTCAGTCCTTGGCATCACCCACTCCATCCACATTGATGGCAAACATGGCTTCAGCCTCTGGCAGGCAGGGTGAGTCATAGATTTTACAGATCCTGGTCTCGCCACGGCCCTTCCTCAGGTACAGGCTGCAGAGAGGACAAGAGTTTAATCAGAGTCACGTCACAGCAGGAGGAGCTTGATGTCAGCATCAAACTCACCGTGTGGTGGAGGCGTGAGCCAGGATGTTGCCACCAATCGGTTTCTTTGGATCTGCTGAAAACATGGCCCCACCGTCCACCTGTGCCACCACTTGGTTGGTTATCACCACGGCAACACCAAACTGTGGTGACAGGTCAGACAGGAGACATGTGGGAGGGAACGGATGAAGATCACGTCAGACAGGAACCACGTGGAGCAGAGTGAGACCATTACGCTGTCTGACATCAGTGGTCAGTCACACACCAGTGTGGTGGAACATCAACGCAGCCACACCTACAAACTCCTGCCTGCAGTACTGTTTATGAGCTGTGCTTTATTACTGCAGACAAAACCACCAAATATATATAAACAAGCAGTGGAGGACTGCAGTGTGTTACATGTGGATATCCAAATTCGAGGTAGAATGGAGGCAGGAGAATTACAAGAACAAAATATATTCCTCCCATTCTTCATCTCAGGAATTAATGTCCACAATGCTGATTACAAATATTCAAACAAATCCATGTGAACTTCCTCGGGGTGAGTCTCAAAATGCCTCCGGGTTTTCAAATGCAGCATCAGCAATTTTTCATTTATATCCAAGCTCCAGGAATATCGGGGGATCCTAAAGCTCCCACCGGCCTGATTCCACTCCTAGGCTCACAAACATGACTGATTTATTCTGAGAATGTGTAGACTGTTGTCCTCCACTGCCACAATCAGTAAATACAGACCAGGACACGTGTTGGTACTCTTCCACAAAACCCCCCAAAAAACTACAACTCTCTCTGAAATTATTTGAAACAGTTTATATCATATTTAAAGTGACACTCTGCCAAAAATATATATATATTTTTTCTTGTTAACATGTCTAACATGTTTTTTTATTGACTTAAATACATGTCAAGAGCTAAATCACTCAAATGTCTTGTCTGGGTTTTTTTTTTTTTTTTTTTTGCTTTAAAGTTTCACTTAAGCCCCGCCCCCTGAAAAAATGAATTTAGACAAAACGTTTCTGGTGATGTAGATATGTACAGCCGCTGGCATGCGAGTAGTGTTGAGCTAATCAGGACTCTCTGGCCTAACTGAAGTTAGCCTCTGGCCAGTTAGCAGTTCTGGGCTAGCTGCTCTGAAGACGACCTAGCTTAAGATGGGTTTTACCATTAAACTGCTTTTCAGGACGGATGCAGTTTCAGTCATGATCCTGGGCCACCATGCATACAACTAGGCATGTCCTTCAACAGACAAGTCTTTTTATCACAGGATTTATTCTGTTTAATGTAGTACTAGCCACTTTTAGCCTTGTGGTATGTGGGTTAGGCCTAGTCACCGATTCTGGCGTTTGAAGCAGGGCGGGAGTGAAAAGATTTTGACACAAAACTGTCAGAGAATGAAAGGTGTTCTTTGCAGAATAAAGGTCATAAGACACCATTTTAGACCATGTAGATTTGTTTTTATAGGGGATTTATAGCCACTGGAGTGCATCTTTAACACAAATCAGACATTGCTTTTGATTATTGATTCAACTGAATATTTTATATAATTAAACAAGTTAAAATGGCAGGGACAAAAAAAAGATGGTACCCTTAAAGTGACACACTGGCAAAAATCTAGTTTTTCTGTTAACATGTCTGTAACATGTTTCTTGTGATTTACAAGACATAATCAAAAGCAAAATCATTTCAAACTCCCAAGTACAGTCCATCCAGAAAGTCTTCACATCACTTCACCTTTTTCACATTTTGTTATGTTACAGCCTTATTCCAAAATGGATTAAATTATTTTTTTCCCTCAAAATTCGACACACAATACCCCATAAGGACAATGTGAAAAAAAGTTTTGGGGGGATTTTTTGTAAATCCATCCTGCTCATGGACTGTTCCAGCTTCTCCCCTCCAGAAGACGTTTCAGAAGCCTTCGGACTAGAACCAGCAGGTTTAGGAACAGTTTCTTTCCAACAGCTGTCACGTTACTGAACTTAGTTCCCCGCTGACTCTCTTACTATCATCTCTTACCATCCTCACCTGTACATAACTGCCCACCTAACTTATTGTACATTATTTGCACATAACGGTACTCTTAACTTTCTGCACTGCTGCATATATTTGCATATATTTGCTTAAATTGCACATACTGTCAATTACTGTATCTACTGCACTGCTATCCTTTGCACTTCTGATTGGATGCTAAACTGTGTTTCGTTACCTTGTATTCATACATGTGTAATGATAAAGTTGAATCTAATCTAATCTAATCTAAATTTATTAAAAATAAAAAACTAAGAAATCACATAAGTATTCACAGCCTTTGCCATGAAGCTCAAAATTGAGCTCGGGTGCATTTTGTTTCCACTGCTCATCCTTGAGATGTTTCTACAGCTTAAATGGAGTCCACCTGTGGTCAATTCAGTTGAATGGACATGATTTGGAAAGGCACACACCTGTCTATATAAGGTCCCACAGTTGACAATGCATGTCTGAGCACAAACCAAGCATGAAGTCAAAGCAATTGTCTGTAGACCTCTGAGACAGGATTGTCTCGAGGCACAAATCTGGGGAAGGGTACAGAAAAATTTCTGCTGCTTTGAAGGTCCAAATGAGCACAGTGGCCTCCATCATCTGTAAATGGAAGAAGTTTGGAACCACCAGGACTCTTCCGAGAGCTGGCCGGCCATCTAAACTGAGCGATCAGGGGAGAAGGGCCTTAGTCAGGGAGATGACCAAGAACCCGATGGTCACTCTGTCAGAGCTCCAGCATTCCTCTGTGGGGAGAGAACCTTCCAGAAGGACAACCATCTCTGCAACAATCCACCGATCAGACCTGTATGGTAGAGTGGCCAGACGGAAGCCACTCCTTAGTAAAAGGCACGTCAGCCCACCTAGAGTTTGTCAAAAGGCACCTGAAGGACTCTCAGACCATGAAAAACAAAATTCTCTGGTCTGATGAGACAAAGATTGAACTCTTTGGCGTGAATGCCAGACGTCATGCTTGGAGGAAACCAGGCATCGCTCATAACCACGCCAACGGTGGTGGCAGCATCATGTTGTGTGGATGTTTTTCAGCGGCAGGAACTGGGAGACTAGTCAGGATACAGGGAAAGATGAATGCAGCAATGTACAGAGGCATCCTGGGTGAAAACCTGCTCCAGAGCGCTCTTGACCTCAGACTGGGGCGACGGTTCATCTTTCAGCAGGACAACAACCTTAAGCACACAGCCAAGATATCAAAGGTGTGGCTTCAGGACAACTCTGTGAATGTCCTTGAGTGGCCCAGACAGAGCCCAGACTTGAATCCAATTGGGCATCTCTGGAGAGATCTGAAAATGACTGTGCACCAACGCTTCCCATCCAACCTGATGGAGCTTGAGAGATGCTGCAAAGAGGAATGGGTGAAACTGCCCAAAGATAGGTGTATGAAGCTTGTGGCATCATATTCAAAAAGACGAGGCTATAATTGCTGCCAAAGGTGCATCAACAAAGTGATGAGCAAAGGCTGTGAATACTTCATCCATCCATCTTCTTCTGCTTAGTCCTTTTTGGGTCGGGGGGGGGGGGGGGGTGGAGCCTATCCCAGCATCTTTGGGCAAGAGGCAGGGTACACCCTGGACAGATTGCCAGCCATCGCAGAGAGACAGACAAGCATTCACTCTCACAGTCATACCTAAGGACAATTTAGAATCCCCAGTTTGATGCCAGTTAACCTAATTTGCATGTTTTTGGCATGTGGGAGGAAACTGAAGAAATCCCAGAGAAAATCCACGCAGACACAGGGAGAACATGCAAACTCCACACAGATCACTGTTGGTCGGGGGCTGGGATCGAACCCAGGATCCCCCAGACAAGGGTGAGTTACTGTGCTGCCGGTGCTAACACCTCCGCAATTTCTTAGTTTTTTTATTTTTAATAAATTTGCAAAAATCCCCCAAAAACTTTTTTCACATTGTCATTATGGGGTATTGTGTGTAGAAGTTTGAGGAAAAAAAATGATTTTAATCCATTTTGGAATAAAGCTGTAACATAAAATGGAAAAAGTGATGCACAGTGAATACTTAACGGATGCACTGTATGTGTTTTTATGCTGTGAATGTCTGCTTAAGCTCCCCACCCCCACCCCCACCCCCACCCCCGCCCCCAAAAAGGCAGATTTGGACAGAGCGTTTGTAGCTACGTCGGTATTCCTGCTTAGCCTGATTGGTTATAACATTAACCAATGGTCTCAAGACCACGGTGTCGCACAGCCACATTCAAATCGAGCTGCTCTCGACTCACTTCACCAGCAGACGCCGGGGGCCGCACTGTGAGCTGAGAGCAGCCACAGTGAAATCCCCCACCCCCAGCTCAATCACCGGCAGACAGGGGACTGGTTGTTAGTAAAAAGTAAACACATACAGTGGTGTGATAAAGTGTTGACCTCCTTCCTGATTTCTCTTTTTTTTTGTAAGTTTGTCACACTTAAATGTTTCAGATCAAACAAATTTAAATATTACACCAAGATAACACAAGTAAACACAAAATGCAGTTTTTAAATGAAGGTGTTTATTATTAAGGGGAAAAAAATCCAAACCTACATGGCCCTGTGTGAAAAAGTGATTGCCCCCTAAACCTAATAACTGGTTGGGCCACCCTTAGCAGCAGCAACTGCAATCAAGCATTTGTGATAACTGACAATGAGTCTTTTACAGCGCTGTGGAGGAATTTTGGCCCACTCATCTTTGCAGAATTGTTGTAATTCAGCCACAGTGGAGGGTTTTCGAGCATGAACCACCTTTTTAAGGTCATGCCACAGCATCTCAATCGGATTCAGGTCAGAACTTTAGGTCACTCCAAAGTCTTCATTTTGTTTTTCTTAAGCCATTCAGAGGTGGACTTGCTGGTGTGTTTGGGATCATTGTCCTGCTGCTGAACCCAAGTGCGCTTCAGCTTCAAGTCACAAACAGACGGCCGGACATTCTCCTTCAGGATTTTTTGGTAGATGGCAGAATTCATGGTTTCATTTACCACAGCAAGTCTTCCAGGTCCTGAAGCAGCAAAACAGCCCCAGACCATCACACTACCACCACCATATTTTACTGTTGGGATGATGTTCCTTTTCTGAAATGCTGTTATTTTTACACTGGATGTAACGGGACACACACCTTCCAAAAAGTTCAACTTTTGTCTCATCAGTCCACAGATACTTCCCAAATGTCTTGGGGGTCATCAAGCTGTTTTCTTGCAAAACTGAGACAAGCCTTTATGTTCTTTTTGCTCAGCAATGGTTTTCGTTTTGGAACTCTGCCATGTAGGCCATTTTTGTCCAGTCTCTTTCTTATGGTGGAGTCATGAACACTGACCTTTTCTGAGGCAAGTGAGGCCTGCAGTTCTTTGGATGTTGTTGTGGGGTCTTTTGTGACCTCTTGGATGAGTCATTGCTGCACTGTTGGGGTAATTTTGGTTGGCCGGCCACTCCTGGGAATGTTCACCACTGTTCCATGTTTTCACCATTTGTGGATAATGGCTCTCACTGTGATTCACTCGAGTTCCAAAGCTTTAGAAATGGCTCTATAAGCTTTTCCAGACTGATAGATCTCATTTACTTTTTCTCTCATTTGTTCCTGAATCTCTTTGGATCGCAGCATGATGTCTAGCTTTTGAGGATCTTTTGGTCTACTTCACTTTGTCAGGCAGGTCCTATTTAAGTGATTTCTTGATTGAGAACAGGTGTGGCAGTAATCAGGCCTGGGTGTGGCTAGAGAAATTGAACTCAGCTTTCCAAAGATGTGATAAACCACAGTTAATTTATGTTTTAACTGGGGGGGGGGGGGGGGGGGGGGGGTACTTTTTCACACAGGGCCATGTAGGTTTGGATTTTTTTCCCTTAATAAACACCTTCATTTAAAAACTGCATTTTGTGTTTATTTGTGTTATCGTTGTCTAATATTTATATTTGTTTGATGGTCTGAAACATTTAAGTGTGACAAACATACAAAAAAATGAGAAATCAGGAAGGGGGCAAACACTTTTTCACACCACTGTATTTGGCAACTACATATTCATCTCTCACCTCAATCGTTTTCAGAAAAATGTTTTGCTTTTAACTTCTGAAGATATAGGCAACAGTTTAACCTCCGGAAGAGTCTTGAACAGACAGCCCACCCACCAGGGGTCGCGGTGACCAATCAAATGCAAGCCCTGCAGGTCGGAAGCATGGCGACCAATCACGTGCAAGCCCTGCAGGTCAGGAGCATGGCGACCAATCACGTGCAAGCCTTGCAGGTCAGGAGCATGGCGACCAATCACGTGCAAGCCCTGTAGGTCGGGAGCATGACGACCAATCACATGCAAGCCCTGCAAGCCACTAATTAGAATTTTCATAGAGCCGCGCATACTCAAGTAGGTGCAATATTTAAAATCTCTTTCCAAGGAATTCTAAGGCAATTAAAGTTTTTTGTGGGTAAAAGGCCACAATATACTGTTTTGGGCAATACATATTTGTTTTTGAGGTGGTTTTAGAACTGCCTGAGTGCACCTTTAATTTATCATTTTGTGGTAGCAATCATTGCCAACAATCTCTGTGCTCCACAAAGAGACATCTGCATTCACCAGCAGGTAGTTTGGCCCACTCTTCCTTAAACTGATCAAACCGTCTCAGGATTGAAGGGTGGCATCTCCACACTGCAGTTTTCAGATTTTTCATACAGTAGATGTTCCAATGGATTAAGATCTGTGCTCAAGGAGGACCATTTAAGAATAGTCCAATGTTCTTAAACCATTCTTGGGTGTTTTTAGCGGTGTGTTTTGGGCTATTATCCTATTGGAGGACCCATGACCTGTGACTGAGGCCAAGGTTTCTGACACTGGGTAGCACATTTCGTTCCAGAATGCCTGATAGTCTTGAGATTTCATTGTACCCTGCACAGATTCTAGACACCTTGTGCCAGAAGCAGTCCCAGAACATAACTGAGCCTCCTCCATGTTTCACAGTAGGTATGGTGTTCTTTTCTTTGGCTGCATAATTTTTCTTTCTGTAAACATAGATCTGATATGACCGGTTTTGTCTCATCAGTCCAAAGGACATTCTCCCAGAAACTTTGGGGCTTGTCAGCATGCATTTTGGCTGGATTTTTAATGTTTTTTTCTGTCAATTGTGGAGCCTTCCTGGTCTTCTTGCGTGGAGTTTATTATTGTTCAAAATGTGACCTACGGTACAATTAAAAAGCGGCGTACCTTGGTGTTTGAGTTTAGCTTCAATGATTTTGGATGTTTCCTAGGCTCTTTTTTTACAACACGCACTATTCTTCTGATCAACCTGGGGTTGCATTTCCGCTTGTGTCCATGTCCTGGGAGGTTGGCTACAGTCCCATGAACCTTATACTTTTTAATAATATTGGTAACTGCGGTCACAGGAACACCAAACTGCTTGGAGATGGTCCTATAGCCTTTACCGTTAACATGGTTATCTATAATCTTCTCTCCTGTACTTTCTGCGGTCCATGTTTAGTGTAGTGCACACCATGATACCAAACTACACAGTAGCATGTTTTTCTCTTTAAATAGGCTGAATGGCTGATGAAAAGCTTGAAGGCACCTGTGATACTAATGAAGATGGCTTGTTGCCAGTGACTGCTGCAAAAGTTGGTGCTACTAAATATTAAATTAAGGGTACCATCTTTTTTGTCCATGCCTTTTTAGTTTAATTATATAAAATATTCAACTAAATGAATAATCAAAGTCTGATTTGTGCTAAATGTGATAAAACAAAGGATGGCATTGAACTCATCAGTTTAACGTTATTTCAGAGACAGTTTTTTTTTTGTTTTTGTGAAAGGGTACCACACAATTTACATTAATGTTAAAAATGCCTTTTTTTTTAGAGAAATCTTTTGTCACTGTGAGTTGAACTTTGTCAATATTTGTATGTGTACAGTTTTTCACTTATTTAAATCAGTGAACCTATGATGTGACCTTCCACAAACAGATAACCTGAAATGTTCTGGGGTAAATAACAGAAATATTTTAGTTTCATAGCCAAGGTCCAAAAAACCCCCAACCTTCTAGCCACTAGAGGTGTGCCATATCGTATTGTCCACGATAATACCGGTGTAAAAATGAATATCGCAATATTTGGGGTCTGCTGTGTGACGATGTCACAATGCTGCCAACAGAAGTTACGTGTGACGGCAAAACAAACATGGCACGGGAAGGTGCTGCTCTGTTTGCATCCAGTTGAGTGGAAATATTTAAGTTTCACTTTCTCTTTTAGATTGCAGCCATCCATCCATCCATCCATCCATCCATCTTCTACCACTTTTCCGGAGGTCCGGGTCGCGGAGGCAGAAGTTCAAGCAGAGAAGCCCAGACTTCCCTCTCCCCAGCCACCTGCTCCAGCTCTTCAGAGGGGATACCAAGGCGTTCCCAGACCAGCTGGGAGACATAGTCTCTCCACCGAGTCCTGGGTCTGCCCCGGGGTCTCCTCCCAGTGGGACGTACCTGAAACACCTCAAGTGGGAGGCGTCCAGGAGGCATCCTAATCAGATGCCCATACCACCTCAACTGACTCCTTTCAATGTGGAGGAGCAGCGGTTCTACTCTGAGCCTCTCCCGGATGACTGAGCTCCTCACCCTATCTCTGAGGGTGAGTCCAGCAATCCTACGGAGAAAGCTCATTTCAGCTGCTTGTATCCGCGATCTCGTTCTTTCGGTCATTACCCAAAGCTCGTGACCATAGGTGAGAGTAGGAACGTAGATTGACTGGTAAATCGACAGCTTTGCCTTAGAACTAAGCTCTCTCTTCACCACAACAGACCAGTACAACGTCCGCATCACTGCAGATGCTGCTCCAATCTGTCTGTCGATCTCTCGCTCCATTTTCCCCTCACTCGTGAACAAGACTCCAAGATACTGAAACTCCTCCACTTGGGGCAGGAGCCTGTCCCCAACCTGGAGAGGATAATCCACCTTTTTCCGGCTGAGGACCATGGACTCGGACTTGGAGGTGCTGATTCTCATCCCAGCCGCTTCACACTCAGCGGAAAACCGTCCCAGCAAGAGCTGTAGGTCATTGCTGGATGAAGCCAACAGGACAACATCATCTGCAAACAACAGAGATGAGATCCTGTGGTCACCAAGCATGACACCCTCCATTCCCTGGCTGCGCCTAGAAATCCTGTCCATAAAAATTATGAACAGGATCAGTGACAAAGGGCAGCCCTGGCGGAGTCCAACTCTCACTGGGAATGACTCCGAGTGTTGGCAATACGAACCAAACTCTCACAACGGTCGTACAGAGACCGAATAGCTCGTAACAACAAGCCCGATACCCCATACTCCCGAAGCACCCCCCACAAAAATCCACGAGGGACGTGGTCAAATGCCTTCTCCAAGTCCACAAAACACATGTAAACTGGTTGGGCAAACTCCCACGAACCCTCAAGAATTCTCGAGAGGGTAAAGAGCTGGTCCGATGTGTCACGGCCAGGACGAAAACCACATTGCTCCTCCTGAATCCGAGGTTCGACCAACGGCCGGACTCTCCTCTCCAGTACCTTGGCATAGACCTTCCCAGGGAGGCTGAGGAGTGTGATCCCTCTAAAGTTGGAGCACACCCTCCGGTCCCCTTTTTTGAAGAGAGGAACCACCACCCCGGTTTGCCATGCCAAAGGCACTGCCCCCGACCTCCACGCAATGTTGCAGAGGCGTGTCAACCATGACAACCCAACAACATCCAGGGCCTTGAGGTACTCAGGGCGAATCTCTTCCACCCCCGGGGCCCGGCCACCAAGGAGATTTTTAACCACCTTGGCGACCTCAGCCCCTGTGATAGGCGAGTCATCCCCCTCGTTCCCAAACCCTGCTTCCTCTGTGGAAGGCGTATCAGTGGGATTGAGGAGATCCTCGAAGTATTCCTTCCACCGCCCGACGATATCCCCAGTTGAAGTCAACAGTGTCCCATCCGCACCATACACAGTGTGGACGGGGAGCTGCTTTCCCCTCCTGAGCCGCCGAACAGTTTGCCAGAATCTCTTTGAAGCCGACCGAAAGTCTTGTTCCATGGCCTCACCGAACTCCTCCCATACCCGCGTTTTTGCTTCAGCAACCACCCGAGCTGCACTCCTAGATTGCTGCCATGTTTTAAAAAAACGGTGCAGCAATGTGGATAATCTGCCAGCATTTTTTAACGTACGTCAACAACACCGCTGGAACAGTGTTATCATCGGACAATGTTCTGCCCGAAGTCTGTATTTTCATTTTGTTTTGGCAGTTTCATCTTTATTTTATTCAACTATCTCTGGGCACCAGAATACCTACTCCCAGGCCGTGGGGGGTAGGGAGTGGGTGAACGACCTGAATCTGCTCTTTAACAGGTTTGTCCAACTGCCCAGCTGTGCGGGATCGTGGAGCACATCTTCAGCCTGAGCCTGAAGCTAGGGAGGGTACCACAGCTGTGAAAAACATCCTGTGTGGTACCCGTAACAAAGACTCCACACCCCAAGGACCTGAACAGCTACAGACCAGTGGCCCTAACATCACACCCGATGAGACCCTAGAGAGACTGCTCCTCGCCCACCTCTGCCCCCTGGTGGGACCAGCGATAGATCCACTTCAGTTTGCATATCAGCATAACACTGGGGGAGAGAATGCAGTGATCTTCCTCCT
Organism: Pholidichthys leucotaenia; assembly: GCA_020510985.1. NCBI lineage: Eukaryota > Metazoa > Chordata > Actinopteri > Cichliformes > Pholidichthyidae > Pholidichthys > Pholidichthys leucotaenia. The sequence continues at coordinate 31,493,294 of CM035842.1, read as the reverse complement.
ACACAGTTCCCTGTCCCACCTGGATAAGCCTGGGAGCACTGTGAGGATCATGTTCTTTGATTTCTCCAGTGCTTTCAACACCATCCGACCAGTGATCTTGAAGGTCAAGATGCTGTGTGCAGGGGTGGACCAGCACCTGTCATCGTGGATCCTGGACTACCTCACAGACTGGCCACAGTTTGTGAGAACCCAGGACTGTGTGTCTGATACCATCTTCTGCAGTACGGGGCCCCCCAGGGAACAGTTCTGGCTCCCTTCCTGTTCACCCTCTACACTGCTGACTTTTCACACAACACACCACACTGCCATCTACAAAAGTTCTCTGATGACTCTGCGATTGTCGGCTTCATCTCCGATGAGGACTTATCCAGGACTTTGTGGACTGATGGCCTGCAGAACTGCCTCCAGATCAATGCAAGAAAAACCAAAGAACTGGTGGTGGACTGCCGCTGGTGTGGACAACCCCCCACAACACCAGTAAACATTCAGGGAACAGACATTGAGATGGTGACATCCTACCTGGGTGTTCACCTGAACAATAAACTGGACTGGTCACACAACACCAACATGCTCTACAAGAAGGGGCAGCGCAGGCTATTCCTCCTGAGGGGACTCAGGTCTCCTGGGGTGCAGGAAGCACTCCTGAAGACCTTCTACAATTCAGTGGTGGCATCAGCCATCACATCTGGAGTGGTCTGCTGAGGCAGCAGCATCACGGCAGCTGACAGGAAGAGACTGAACAGACTGATCAAAAAAGCCAGCTCTGTTCTGGGATGACACCTCAACTAAGTGGAGGAGATAGGAGGATTTTTGATTTTGATTTGATTTTGTATACTTGGCTAAGCTGTCATCTCTGCTGGAGTCCGAGTCCCACCCCATGCGGGACATGGTGAATGCACCGAGGAGCTCATTTAGCACTACGCTGTGCCATCCTTAAGTGCTTGAGGGAGAGGTTCCACAGGTCCTTCCTACCTACAGCTGTCAGACTTTATAACCTAACCAGTGCTGCTCATAGAGGCCGTATTAAACGTCACAACTTTGCACAACAGAGATCATCCCCTCCAATACACAACTAAGACAATTACAATTATTATCGAGGGTGGCAGCAACACTGTTCATTCAAATGTGAAATATATTGTCTGGGTCCATATTTATTTTTTTTTGCCAGGTAATTTAACTAACTGTAATGGTGTTCATATCATCAAGCTGCAATGCTCCTGCACTGTGTATATAACTGTGTACATATATTTATTTACTGCTTTGGCTAACCAATTCTTATCTTAGTATCTTATTTACTATTGCTCTGAGTGCTGCTATCCCTGTGCTGCTGCCATCCTATAATTTCCCCATTGTGACACTAATAAAGGTTTATCTTATCCAATTTAAGTTGACCTAGCATGTCAGTAACACATCTCAGATGAGTTGGGAATGAAAAGAAATAGCTGGAGAAACCTGTTGGAACTAGTTAAGTTGATGGACAACAGACATATAACATGACTGGGTATAAACAAAGCTCCTTACAGAGGCAGAGTCTGAGAAGTAGAGATGGGCAGAGGTTAAGCAGTCTGAAAAAACCATCAACAAAACTGTGGACCAATTTCAGAATAATGGTTCTCAATGTCAAATGTAAAGCAGTGTTTCACCTACCATTATTTAACACACACGAGTGTTAAGTTAATTTTATTTTTCTATATAGTGCCAGATTAAAACAGAAGTCATTTTAAGATGCATTCACTATAGAACAAGTCTTTACCTTGTCCTTTTATTAAACAAACAAATCCTTATGTTATTTATCTTATTTAGACGACAGCAGCTCATTTCTGTCTCTTCTCCTCTCTGTGCTCTGTATCATGCAGCGGGGCGGAACGCCGCTGCGCGTAAACACAGACACGTGCGCTGTTGCACACACAGAGACTTGTGTGCACATATAGATGAACATACTCACACTAACGTGTGTCGGAAAGCATGTTGCATCAGCTAACTGAGAAGCAGAAAATATATCTGCGTTTTTTTTTTTTTTTTAAATGCACCCAGGATGACAAAGGTTGCAACATCAGCTCTCCTGCTAGTAGCAGCCAAAGTAGCGCTCCTGCTCCAGGTCCGGGTCCAAGTGTAGGAAGAATACCCAAGTGCTGCATGCCCTGCCCCCGACAAGCAGCAAAAGTCTGGTCATCACTGGATGACTGGTTTTGACGCGTTTTGTTCAATAATTGTTGTTTACTGTTTTTATTTATACTGACTGCTGTTATTAAAAGAAACTTATGAACACCATGATTCCTTTAAGAGTTTGTCGTTGTCGACCTTCACACCCCCAGGGCTGTAAACCTAGGGAAAACACTGTCAAGACTTTGAATATTGCATAGAGAAAGAGTAAGAGAATCTGGACATATCTCAGTGTGCAGGGGACAGAACTGAAAATCAATAACGGATAACCTTAATCTTTGGGCCCTCAGATGGCACTGCATTAAAACAGGTATGATTCTTTCATGAAAAATCACTGCATGGGCTCAGGAACATTTCCAGAAACCATTGTGAACACATTTTGCTAAAAACACAGGTTAAATACGGTACCTCATGTCATATCATCAACAGTTCCTACGTCTCATCTTGTTCTGAACCCCAGGAGGAATTGCTTTATTGCTTCAGGGTATAGAGACCCCAATAAACCAACTCACCTCATCTGCCAGCCTGAGCAGCATGCGGAGGAAGCGACCCAAGTGTCCCTGTCTGGCTGACAACTCTCCTCTGCCAGAGTAATCGGTTCTGTACAGAGCTGTGGCGCTGTCTACTATCAGCAGAGCATATCTGGTACAGTGAGAACAGTTATCACCAACAAGGAAGAATCACATCAGCCAGTGATTAAAAAAGGACAGTTTCTACTCTCAGGAACTTTAAACACAGTCACAATTCTGCATCATCGCCCCCACATATTTGTTCATGTTTTACATAATCTATTATATTTTTCACTAGGTCACCTCATCACCTGACTGCTGTTAACACACAGTACATAACATGTATGACACTAGGTGGACACGTACCTTTACATCATCACCAAAATCTAATCATCTGTTCCCCATGCCATTGCACACCTTTCCTGAAAATTTCATCAAAATCCTTTCATAACTTTTTGAGTGATGCTGCTAACAAACAAACCAGCCAACGCCAGTGAAAACACTGCCTCCTCCCTTGGCGAAGGCAATAATGGACTGCATTTATATAGCACTTTTCATGACACCCAAAGATGCTTCACAGTGAGAACATTATTCATTCAGACAATGGTAGTGGTAAGCTACTTCTGTAGCCACAGCTGCCCTGAAGCAGAGTGACGGAAACGTGGCTGCCAATCCGTGCCAATGGCCTCGCCGACCACCACCAAACATTTATTCACATTCAGACACTACTGGACAACCTGCTCTAACTCCTGAGCCATTACCGCCCCAAACAAGTTTCATTTATGACACACAGAGAGACTGACCTGGACTCGGCCATCATGGCGGAGGCCTGGTACAGCAGCTGAGTCTGGTGGTCTGTGTTGTATGCTCTGGCATAAGCCACGTTGTCCAGAACGTCACTGCCCACCAGCCCGTACCTGAGGACACACACACTCACAATAAACATAACATGTACTTATTCCTTATGATATTTGTAGTTTGTTGATTTTGGTTCAGGGCTAAAAATAGATGCACTAACCCAAAGAGCTGCAACCTGTGGTTCTGGGGCCACATGTGGTTCTTTTGGCCTCGAGGGGGGAAAAAACCCCTCAAATTTCCAAGAAAAGAAGGAATAAATTTACAAGAAAAAAAAAGTTGCACAGTCATGAGAAAAATATTCTAAAAACCAAAAAATGAGAAAGCTGGAAAATTTATATTAAAAAAAATCTCACAAATTTAGGGAAAATCTTTTGCAATTTTCTGAAGAAAACATACATCACAATTTGTGAGAAAAAAACACCAAAATTCTGGAAAAGAAATCATAAATTTACTAGAAAAAGTAATACATTTTTGTAAGAAATGCTGCAGTTTTACCCATGAAAGGCAATAAATTTACAAAGAAAAATATAATAAATTTATGAGAATAGCTGAAAATTTATGCCAAAAATATTCAAAATTTAGGGAAAATGTTGCAATTTTATGAGGGGGAAAAAACTGGCAAGAAAAAAGTCACAAATTTACCAGAAAAATCTACAATTTTATTAGACAATGGTTGCAAATGTATATGAAAAGGGTAACAATCAGACAAGTCAGTCTGATGAGAAAAGCAAAAGACAAAAATATCAAAATTTATGAAAAAAAAAGCTTATAACCTTAATGCAACAAAAGACATTTATGCCAAAAATAGAACAAATTTTGAAAAAGTAAAAAAGTTAGTTTAATGAGGAAAACACCCACACAAGTTTGCAAGGAAAAAAAAAAAGACTAATTTTGTACAAATAACCAAAAACTTACCAGAAAAAGCAGCAATTTTGAGAGAAAAAGGTAGCAAATTTATAAGGAAAAAACCTCTTAATCCCGATGCTTTCAGTCCGGACTGTAATTCTGCTGTTTTACCTCAGTTTTTAGGTTCATATTTTTGTGGTTCCATGACGGAGTTTTTTAATACAAAAATCACAGTGACTCTTTGTGTAGTACAGGTTGCCGACCCCTGACCTAACCCTTTAAGGCAGGGATCAACAACCTTTACTCCGACAGTAAAATTTTGAGCAGCTTTTGGCAAAAATAAAATCTACATGGAGCTACAAACAATACCTTTATCAGCAACATGAAGACCGATACTGGTGGGCCTCACTGGCACACATCATCTCAGTATTTCCCTACATTGTGCTGTTGTTACCTCTCAGCCACAGCCAGCAGTCTCTCTGGTCTGAAGGTTCCCTCTGTGTCGATGTACATGGCTTTACCTTCACCACCTCCCTGATCAATGGGTAGCTGGACATATAAACACAGAAGCAACTTCTCACACTTGATCCTCCCTTTGTTTCCCTGAGCCTACGTTAAAATGCTTGTCTGCAGCCCAGATGTCGGCGAGGAGCTCTCACCTGACAGGTGACAGCGAGCGTGTGGCACAGCTGGGTCTTTCCTGTTCGAAACTCCCCAAACATCTCTGTGATGGAGCCTGTCTCAATCCCACCTGCAGAGGAGCAGAGGTTCAGGTGAAGCATGCTGACAGAGAACCACAGAAGTGAAGTATAAGTGGAGGACACTGACCCTGCAGGAGCTTGTCCAGCTCCTTGGAGCCTGTGGAGATCTGGATAATCTCTGCTCTCCTCTGGTGGAACTCTGTAGCTGTGGTGAAGCCCATCGGCACCATTTTAGCAGCTTCAGCCTGAGAGGAAAGCAACCAAGTAGAGTTTATGGAAAGAAAAGCCTAAAAACATTTGATAGATGAGCTCATGTTGATTGACAAAGTGGTATGATTTACCAAGAACAGTCTCTGAGGGTATGGAAAAAAATATCAGCAAACATAACACACAGCTACTTTTTATTTCATACACTATGGAAAATGGCATGGCCAAAAGTTTAGACAACCGAACCATTTCATTAAACGACAATAATAAAAAAACACCATTATGGGTTCATACCACAGTAAATTAGCACTAATGAGAGCAGAAATGTGATGAAGGAGATAATAAAGAGGGTTTACCACTCTGTATTCACAAGGTCACTTAGCTTTCAATGATACACAGGAGTATCACAGTCACATTAATAACTCTCTTGATGTCTCTTACAAGGATTTTGTCGGCTTTGGCCTCACTGATGCCCTTGATGTTGAGCAGCTCCTTCTTGGGTGCATACGCCACTGCTTCAACCGTGTGAAATCCAGCATCCTCCAGCTTCTTAATGTCACTGGCGCTGAGTCCACATTGCTGCAAGAGGACACAATAGAACAGTGATTATCAATAGGGTGCTGTGAGAGATCGTCAGGTGAGCCGCGGGAAATTCTCCAATTTCCCTTAATTGGTGCAAAAAGGAGGACATGGAGAGGGTTGGTGTTACAGAGGAAGATGAAGGGATAGGGTGAGATGTAGACAGATGATCCGCTGTGGCGATCCCTAAAGGGAGCAGCTGAAAGAAGGAGAAAGTCCAAAAACATTATTTCAAAAACTCAACGTGCACTCGGACTGGGTGTGGGGCGAGGACTTGTGTCTCTCTGCTCATGCGAGCACAGCCAACAAACTCGAGACTGGTACATGGAGGTTTGCCCTGCACCTGCCGGAGGGGGGATGCCGCTGGCTCCTCCAGCCACCACATCTTGGCATCAGCTGTTCCTGCCATCAGATGGGCGGGCCAATGTCCAGTTTCAGGGGCTGCTGGCCCTTGGCAGCGTACCAGTGGGATGGCATGCGCCGGTCCATCCGTCTCCAGTGGGTAGCAGTCTCATTTTCAAACTGATGTGTTCTCCGTTGTTGATGCTCGCTCCTGGAAGTGGCAGGATCTTGATGTTGGTTGGCCGTTGTTCAGTTCAAAACTGACCCACAACACAAGAGGAAGTTAGATCCAGAGGAATTAATGGTGTTAGTGGAGCTGGCAAATGATCGGTGTAATAAATAAAAATGACATTTCTTCCCCACAAACAGGGAGACCCAAGTTATATCACTCCTCCTCTCATGGTCACTGTGGATCCAGGTTCATTCTCTGTGACACACAGAGTATCTATTGTAGAACAGGCTTGAAATAATACAGTGTAATTTCTTGTATTTACCAAATAAAATCAACATCACCCAAGATTTGCTGAGGGAACAAATAAATCACTCTGCAGACCTCAAAGATTGATAATCATCATTACGCACTGATGAGAGCAAAGCCATCCACAGGTTATGCTAGTCTTTCTGTGTCTGTTGTAAAAATTCATTCAGTTACTATTGCGGGACACACAAGAATACACCAGAGAAAGTGCCAGCCCCACCCACCGCAGCTGTCATCCAAACTCCTCAGAGAAACTGAGGAAGAGAGAACTGTTCCTCCAGCAGATCTCAGCCTGAGCAGCCAAGACCATTAATGCTACCTTTGCTGAGTGCAAAATTCCTGTATTTTAACTAAAAAAAAAAAAAAAGTTGGGATATCCGTGGACAAGATCAGATAAATCCTGCTTCTATTACACTTTGATTCTGAATCCGGTTTGAATCTCTGTTAAAAGAATGTCAGTGAATGAGGAGAAAAATAATAAAATGGTCATAAATTAGATAATGCTGGATGCATAAGTCGATATTGTATACTCTGGTGTTCCAGTGGGGTGCAGAGTCCCGGCAGGCTGACTCAACTCCAGACACGGGCGATGAATGTTTCCTAGTTTCACTGCGCAACAGCCTGCAGTAAAGTCCAGTGGTTAAATTAACAAGAGCGTAACCCACATTCTGTTCACATAAGAGTATAAAAAAAAGATTGAATGCTTAATGCGTGTACTTGTCTGAAAGTTTACAATTAATAACCGAAAATGTAAATCAGAACAAAAGCTATTCAGTCTTTTATCACAGGAAATTTTATTAAAAAGGACACAGCAGGTAGGGGATTGTGACAGATTTTTAAAAATGAACAAAATAATGAACATTGAGAAATTCTAGCCTCAGTGTAGGACAGTTGCGCGTCAGTCTCACTGTTTAGGTTGTGAGGGCACACAGCAGAAAAACGGACAGTGCATTGACAGAAAAGGCTCCTTTACACAGCACGGAGATCGCTGCAAGACTGGGCTAATTTTTGATCTTTGGGATCGTTTGGAAGATCCTTGTGTGTTTTGGACCCAGTCAAAACTTTGAGGAGACCATGGAGATCATTAAAAATCATTGATGGATCAAAAACTGGCCAGATCAACAATCTCTCGGTGATCTCCACCTCTGTGTAAAGAGGGTAAAACTAAAGACTCCACTTGCACAAGACACAAAGTGTGGCACAAATGTGCACTTTAGATTATCGTAATGTGGCCGCAAGTGCTCAAGCTGGACGCAACTGTCAGCACAATGTCCACATCTCATTCTAAATCAAAACGCTGACAACTGTTTTAAAATTACTGCTTATTCACCACTGTTGATGGAATAGTTGTTTTTATATTTACCGATACCATGAGAGATGTAGGGAGCACATTTAGTTATAAATTTTAAGTCCATTAACATCTGAAATTAAAAGTGATTTCAGTGGCATGAGAGCATTTACAGAACATATAGATATAAAGTAGTTAAGCACATGTAGTCGAATACCAGCAAGTGGCAGCCACTTCCCTGTAGAGTTTCACACATACCTCTAGCCTGCACAGAGGCTGAGGACCAAAGTTTTCTTCCTCCTCCACTTCTGCCTCCACTCTGGCCTCGCTCCTCATCGCCATGGTCCCCCACTGTGAAAGCCCAAAACCCTGACCAGAACAGAAAAGAGACAAGACACTTCTTCACTGACCCATCCATTGCCAAATCCACTACCTGTTCACATCTGGAACAACCTCTGCCTGTTGAAGATCAGAATAATTCAATCCAACAGTTCTTCTCCCCACAGCACACGTGTCACGCCAACATCTTGCCAGTGTGCAAACGATCTCTACGAGATGTCTACCTGATGGAAATTTGCCGATGTCGGCGTGATACGCATATACAGTGGGGTAAAAAAGTATTTAGTCAGCCACCAATTGTGCAAGTTCTCCCACTTAAAAGATGAGAGAGGTCTCCAATTTTCATCATAGGTATACCTCAACTATGAGAGACAAAATAAGAAAAAAAAATCCAGAAAATCACATTGAAGGATTTTTAATGAATTAATTGGTAAATTCCTCGGTAAAATAAGTATTTGGTCAATAACAAAAGTTCATCTCAATACTTTGTGATATACCCTTTGTTGGCAATGACAGAGGTCAAACGTTTTCTGTAAGTCTTCACAAGGTTTTCACACACTGTTGCTGGTATTTTGGCCCATTCCTCCATTCAGATCTCCTCTAGAGCAGTGATGTTTTGGGGCTGTCGCTGGGCAACACAGACTTTCAACTCCCTCCAAAGATTTTCTATGGGGTTGAGATCTGGAGACTGGCTAGGCCACTCCAGGACCTTGAAATGCTTCTTACAAAGCCACTCCTTCGTTGCCCGGGCGGTGTGTTTGGGATCATTGTCATGCTGAAAGACCCAGCCACGTTTCATCTTCAATGCCCTTACTGGTGGAAGGCGGTTTTCACTCAAAATCTCACGATACATAGCCCCATTCATTCTTTCCTTTACACGGATCAGTCGTCCTGGTCCCTTTGCAGAAAAACAGCCCCAAAGTATGATGTTTCCACCCCCCATGCTTCACAGTAGGTATGGTGTTCTTTCTCCTCCAAACATGACAAGTTGAGTTTTTACCAAAAAGTTCTATTTTGGTTTCATCTGACCATATGACATTCTCCCAGTCCTCTTCTGGATCATCCATATGCTCTCTAGCAAACTTCAGACGGGCCTGGACATGTACTGGCTTAAGCATGGGGACACGTCTGGCACTGCAGGATTTGAGTCCCTGGCGGCGTAGTGTTTTTCTGATGTAGCCTTTGTTACTTTGGTCCCAGCTCTCTGCAGGTCTTTCACTAGGTCCCCCCATATGGTTCTGGGATTTTTGCTCACCGTTCTCATGATCATTTTGACCCAACGGGGTGAGATCTTGCGTGGAGCCCCAGATCGAGGGAGATAATCAGTGGTCTTGTATGTCTTCCATTTTCTAATAATTGCTCCCACAGTTGATTTCTTCACACCAAGCTGCTTACCTATTGCAGATTCAGTCTTCCTAGCCTGGTGCAGGTCTACAATTTTGTTTCTGGTGTCCTTTGACAGCTCTTTGGTCTTGGCCATAGTGGAGTTTGGAGTCTGACTGTTTGAGGTTGTGGACAGGTGTGTTTTATACTGATAACGAGTTCAAACAGGTGCCATTAATACAGGTAACGAGTGGAGGACAGAGGAGCCTCTTAAAGAAGAAGTTACAGGTCTGTGAGAGCCAGAAATCTTGCTTGTTTGTAGGTGACCAAATACTTATTTTACCGAGGAATTTACCAATTAATTCATTAAAAATCCTTCAATGTGATTTTCTGGATTTTTTTTCTCATTTTGTCTCTCATAGTTGAGGTATACCTATGATGAAAATTGGAGACCTCTCTCATCTTTTAAGTGGGAGAACTTGCACAATTGGTGGCTGACTAAATACTTTTTTGCCCCACTGTATGTGTAATCCTGTGGTACCTGGGACTAATGCTAACGGAAATAAGAGTAAGGACAAAATGTTCAGAGTAGATCACACACACACACACACACACACACACCTACAACAGTAGTGAGAAGATACCATTGTTACTGCTGACAACAGTATAACAGACAACAGAAAAGCGCTATATAAGTGCAGTTTAGTTAGTTAGTTAGTTAGTATTGATAAAACGTTGTTTTTCCCGTGTACACACCCTACATTCTTCTTATCTTTTACTGTTATGTGTTCCCATATTTCAGACATTTCTCCCTCACTTCTCTACAACTCCTGGTTAAAACTATGGAATCACCATTCTTCGACAATGTTTATTCAGCTGTTTTATTTTGTAGGAAAAAAATAATCAAATTACAGGCACAAAACTTTTTTTACCCAACACGTGACTATTCTGTCTTCATCATACCATAAAAACTAATAAAGCTGCTTTAATTAATGTTTTTTCAGATCGCGTAGAGGGAATTAAAGACTCATTCATTCACAAGGAGAAAATTATGGAGTAATTTCGTAATTTGCATTTTTACAACAAATACAGTGGTGTGAAAAAGTGTTTGCCCCCTTCCTGATTTCTCATTTTTCTGTACATTTGTCACACTTAAATGTTTCAGATGTTTCAAATGTTTCTTCTTCCGGCTTTCAGAGAGAGCAGACGCATTTCTTCCCCTCTCCTCACTCCTCTCCCTCTTCACTATCCCAGCTTGCTGTGTCCTGTCTATGTTCGTTCTTCTTCTGGCTGAATCTCGATCCAAATGGAAAATTATGGAATTGATGAGCGGGCTTTAATGCTATTGACACCATTTTACCAAAATTCGGGGCAGGGGGAGCCCCAATGGAGAGACTCATGGATCAATTGGAACTCATGTGTCTGCGTGATTCGACTGAAGATGTGGAAGACATCTACCTGTTTTGGCTTCATGATCACAGGATTTTCTGCTGATTGGCTCTGGAGTTTTCCTGGTGTATCGAAAATTTAAAAGTTGGAAGAGCTAATCAAAATGCGGACCCAGCGTAGCTGCTTCTTCAACAATTCGACCAGCTGGGGAGAGCACTGATAGCGGCAAATGTCTAACATGGAATTTACCATCTGGCATGCACTGTAGAGAGATGGACTCTGCCGGACATGTTTATCTATGTTTGGAAGGGGAAACATCTGGAGTCGCTTGGTGCTCTCCAGGGAATGATTTTAAAGCCTATGTAATTTAAATTGTGATGCTCAGAATCGCATGAGAGAGGAAATTTCTGCTCTAAGTGAACTGTGCTCATTTGGCCTTGATTCGGCGCCCTTGCATTCATTCCTCCAGGAGAGAAGATAAGGCAGAAGAGAGTTTAACCCAAACAACTGCTGCTGTACAATAATCTGAACTCTCCAAGGACAGCGTTGTCATGGACTAACATGGAATTTTACCATCTGGCATGAAGAGAGATAAACTCTGAGGACATGCTTATCTATGTTTAGAATACATGAATATAACATCTAGCCGTTGCATAGGAGACGATTTTTGTTGTGCTCCAGTAACTGATACATTCACACTGCACTCACACTGATATCACACGACTGATATACACACACTGGTCTCTCTCTTTTGCTTTGTTTTTGTGTCTGCTAATTGTGCAACTAGAGGTTTTTTTTTCTATGTAATCACAATCTTGCTCATTCAACGAGCTTTATTTTGATAAACTGTTTTTTCTCTCTGCCCAATGCGTCATCCCTTCCCCTCTTCCCCTCTTTACCCCCCACTGTTTTGATGAGGTGCCTTGCATGGCTGCCGTGTCATTGGGAAGTGCTTATCAAGCGCGCCAATGTCAAGTCAAATTCCTCGTATGTTTTTAACATGCTTGGCAATAAAGCTTTTCTGATTCTGATTCAGATCATCAAACAAATTTAAATATTGGACAAAAATAACACAAGTAAACACAAAATGCAGTTTTTAAATGAAGGTGTTTATTATTAGGGGGAAAAAAAATCCAAACCTACATGGCTCTGTGTGAAAAAGTGATTGCCCCCTAAACCTAATAACTGGTTGGGCCACCCTTAGCAGCAACAACTGCAATCATGCATTTGCGATAACTGGCAATGAGTCTTTTACAGTGCTGTGGAGGAATTTTGGCCCACTCATCTTTGCAGAATTGTTGTAATTCAGCCACATTGGAGGGTTTTCGAGCATGAACCGCCTTTTTAAGGTCATGCCACAGCATCTCAAGACTTTGACTAGGCCACTCCAAAGTCTTCATTTTGTTTTTCTTAAGCCATTCAGAGGTGGACTTGCTGGAGTGTTTTGGATCAGTGTCCTGCTGCTGAACCCAAGTGCGCTTCAGCTTGAAGTCACAAACAGATGGCCGGACATTCTCCTTCAGGATTTTTTGGTAGACGGCAGAATTCATGGTTCCATTTACCATAGCAAGTCTTCCAGGTCATGAAGCAGCAAAACAGCCCCAGACCACCACACTACCACCACCATATTTTACTGCTGGTATGATGTTCCTTTTCTGAAATGCTGTGTTACTTTTACGCCGGATATAATGGGACACGCACCTTCCAAAAAGTTCAACTTTTGTCTCGTCAGTCCACAGAGAATTTTCCCAAGTGTCTTGGGGATCATCAAGAGGTTTTCTGGAAAAACTGAGACGAGCCTTTATGTTCTTTTTGCTCACCAGTAGTTTTCGTCTTGGGCAGCATGGTGGTAGAGTGGTTAGCACTGCGGCAGCACAGTAACTCACCCTTGGCCGGGGGATCCTGGGTTCGATCCCAGCCCCCGACCAACAGTAATCTGTGTGGAGTTTGCATGTTCTCCCCGTGTCTGCGTGGGTTTACTCCAGGATTTCTCCGGTTTCCTCCCACATGCCAAAAACATGCAAGTTAGGTTAATTGGCATCAAAACTGAGGATTCTAAATTGTCCTTAGGTATGACTGTGAGAGTGAATGGTTGTTTGTCTCTCTGTGTTGGCCCTGCGATGGACTGGTGATCTGTCCAGGGTGTACCCTGCCTCTCGCCCAAAGATGCTGGGATAGGCTCCAGCCCCCCCCCCCCCCCCCCGCGACCCGAAAAGGATTAAACAGAAGAAGATGGATGGATCAGGGATGGCAACAGGAAATTCTGATTTCAGCTGAAATCTAATTTGGTCGATTGACTTATGGGGGGGCCGGGGGGGCACAGCTCCCCTGAAGCTGAGAGGTTTTCAGTAAAACAGAAGTAATTTAGACTGAAAAAAATGATAAAAAAAAAAAAAAATGAAATACTAGACTTAGATAAATCATTAAATTTAATGAAAAGTTAACTTACTTTTTCTTCAATGTTGTCTCACTGTCTTTAGTCCAACATATTTAACAATTCTATAAGAGTTTATTACACTATTTACACTGGTCACCAAGTCACTTCTAATGTGAAACTTTCTTCCTTTTGGCAGCAAGCTGTGTCAGTCTCTGAACTTTGAACTTCATCTCCTTTTCTGGTTTCTTCAGAAACTGTCCGAGTGTTTCTGTTACCTCGTCGAACTTTGAGCCAATTTTCACCTTTACCGTCACTTTTCTCTCAAGCCAATTCCATCGCAACTTATTTTTGACACTTTTGTCTATTTCTAGCACTGATGACTCCTGATCCTTTGATAAAAATCTCATAATTCCGCTGAAAACAATACCGAAAGCTCAGAATTCCAACACGAACCAGCGATGTGATTTGGGGTTGGGGAAATTATCTGAAAATTCATCAGGGGGTCTGGGGGACATAGTACCCCAGCGGGGTCCGGGGCAGAGCCCCGGTGGGGGGGGGGGGGGTAAGGGGGGCAAAGCCCCCCGAAGCTCCTGGGTTTTTATGATTTTTAAGTACCAGAACTGTGCTAAAATGACATAAAACAAACAGCTGAATGCCACTTATTACTGTATAATATTGACTTATGTTCCAAGAAGATAGCGTTCCTAAAATATTCCAACAAGCATTATCCATCACATGCTTTAACACTTGATCAAATCAAAATCAGTTAATTTTATCTATTCCATAATAGAAATAAAATTCATTCATACCATTACTTTTTATAATTTCAGCATTCATTTCAGATCACCAGTTTCAATCTCCATTGAGTCTTGAGCAGTTCATTTTGCACAATCACTGATGTAGCCAAGTCTTAGAAATATTCAAAAGTTATGAGTCAATGTCCACTGTGCACTGTCAATTTCAAACTGTTTAGAATCATAAAAGTAATCTAACTAAATTGTTTCGCTATTTTTTTCTCCTCAACATCAATGTCAGGGCGCTGCAGGAGTTTTTGGGGATGGTTAACTTTTATAACCGTTTCCTCCCCCGCGCAGCCCAGCTCATTACAGCCGTTGTACGCCGCACTCAAGAAACGGAAACTGGCGGACAGAGTTGACTGGACTCCTGAGCGGGAGCAGACGTTCTCTGAGGTTAAAACAGCTCTGGCAAACGCTGCACTACTGGCGCACCCAGACCCGGTGGCTCGGATAGCGCTCACTACTGATGCCTCGGACATGGCCATAGGGGCCGTCGTGGAGCAATACGTTGCCGGTTCTTGGCAGCCGCTCACCTTTTTTAGCAGGTCTTTGCACGACAGTGAGGGTAAATACAGGGTGTTCGACAGAGAGTTACTGGCTCTCCACCTGGCCATACGCCACTTCCAGTTCTGGCTGAAAAGGCGCACCTTCACTGCGTTCGTGGACCACAAGCTGCTAACGTACTTAACGTACTTTATCTTCCTGGAAGATAAAAAAAAGCGGAATTCCACGAATTAGCGGAAAAATCACATCCTTGACGAACACACCGCCATGAATTTTTAACAAAGCATACAATGAGCCATTTGATTGGTCCAATCGTTTGCAACTATCCAATCGCAGGGCTGTTTACAATACAGCAGTAGCTTGAGTACAAAACATCCGGGTTATCGCAGGAGACTTGACCCTGGGAAGCGCCAAGCGCTTATGTAATCGTGTTGATTTTCGCTAAAATCGGTAACAATAAGGTACCTTACCCCCCCCTAAAATTTTCTCAACGGATTTAGACGATTCACAGAAATGATCAATTTGAAAATAAATCGGTGGAAATCCGCGGATCGGCGGAAAATTGCCATCCCTGATGGATGGATGGATAGTTTTCGTCTTGGAACTCTGCCATGCAGGACATTTTTGCCCAGTCTCTTTCTCATGTTGGAGTCATGAACACTGACCTTAACTCAGGCAAGTGAGGCCTGCAGTTCTTTGGATGTTGTTGTGGGTTCTTTTGTGAACTCTTGGATGAGTCGTTGCTGCTCTCTTGGGGTAATTTTGGTCGGCCGGCCACTCCTGCGAAGGTTCACCACTGTTCCACGTTTTGTGTTGTGAATAATGGCTCTCACTGTGGTTCGCTGGAGTCCCAAAGCTTTAGAAATGGCTTTATAAAAAAAAAAAAAGGCTTTATAACCTTTTCCAGACTGACAGATCTCAATTACTTTGTTTCTCATTTGTTCCTGAATTTCTTTGGATCGCAGCATGATGTCTAGCTTTTGAGGATCTTTTGGTCTACTTCATTTTGTCAGGCAGGTCCTATTTAAGTGATTTCTTGATTGAGAACAGGTGTGGCAGGAATCAGACCTGGGTGTGGCTCGAGAAACTGAATTCACCTTTCCAAAGATAAACCACAGTTAATTTATGTTTTAACAGGGAGGGCAATCACTTTTTCACACAGAGCCATGTAGGTTTGGATTTTTTTTTTACCCTTAATAATAAAAATCTTCATTTAAAAACTGCATTTTGTTTATTTGTGTTATCTTTGTCTAATATTTAAATGTGTTTGATGATCTAAAACATTTAAGTGTGACAAACATACCAAAAAAATGAGAAATCAAGAAGGGGGCAAACACTTTTTCACACCACTGTACATGCACAAGTCTAAATATGCAAATTAATCTACAGTTAACACATAGTCCCTGAGGCTTATTAACTGGAAATTTGACCCTCACAGGAGAGGCATCAGCTGCTCCATGGTCCAGATCTACGGTGATAATTCAAGAAAATGGTCTTCTACGACAAGGCTGATCTGTCGTCTCTTATACAAGAAAGTTGGAACCTGATGATTTTTTCTTCTTTTAACTGCTCATTTCAACTGCTACATTCCATAAATAATACATTTGAGTACACAGTATGATTTTAAAGTGACACTCCGGCAAAAATCAATTTATTTCCTGTTAACATGTCTGTAACATATTTTTCTGACTTACAAGACATATCAAGAGTGAATCACTCAAATGTCTCATACATGTTTTTTTGCTGTCAAGTTTCACTTATGCCCCCCCCCCCCCCAAAAAAAAATGCGAGTTTGGACAGAGCGTTTCTAGCTGCGCAAGTATTCCTGCTTAGCGTGACTGGTTAGAACATTAACCAATCAGGCTAAGCACTGGGCATGGCTACAGACCTGCGTTCACTGCCTTGGGCGAAGAGGGAGGCGCCGAAGAGCAGCAGAAGCTTTTACAAGTTGGGAAAGATGGAAGATTATACATGTTCAATTTTTGGCTGTGTGAGCAAGAAATCCTCTCCTTTTAAATGACATGCCTTACCCACAGACATGAAAATACGACAGCAATGATTAATTTTATTTGGAAAAACCTCAGTGTCCCTACTAAGGCAGCATGGTGGTACAGTAGTTAGCACTGTTGCCTAACAGCTAGAAGGTTCCAGGTTCGAATAACCAGGCTGGCAGGGGTAGGAACTTGGGATGCAGTGTTTCCTCTGGCTTAAAGACCTTGGCGCGGTGGCAATATATTTTTCCCGGGGGGGGGGGGGGGGGGGGGGAGTAAACAGACCAGAATGTTAATTTTATACCATTTATTTCTTTTCAAAATTTTACACAGTAACGTTGCATATGGAACTTACCATCTGAAGTATTGTATAACCGAGGGTTGAATATTGGGCCAGTTGAGGTCCCACCCAGACATCCTGTGTTTAGACTTTTTATAGGGATGTGATTTGGGGTTGGTGAAATTATCTGAAAATTTAGCAGGGGGTCTGGCGAAGCCCCCTGAAGCTCCTGGGTTTTTATGATTTTTAAGTACCAGAACTGTACTTAAATGACATAAAACAAACAGCTGAATGTCACTTATTACTGTATAATATTGACTTATGTTCCAAGAAGATAGCATTCCTAAAATATTCCAACAAGCATTATCCATCACATGTGGCATTAAAAATATTTTTTAAATAAAGTCCAAAACACCTTCAGCAGGCAAGATGAAGAAAAGTGAAAAGTGAACTCCTGTGGCAGATATAAGGCATTTGATCGCCTCCAAAGCGTTTGATCGTGTTAATCACAGGATATTGTTTAGGAAAATGATTGACAGGGGGGTTCCCAAGTACTTAGTACGTATTGCGGCGGCATGAAAAATAAGGCAGCGATGTGAAGGTTTTAAATAGGTTTATTATCATACATCACAGTAGTGAGCCGGAAAAAGCCAGAAGAAGTGGGCTGTCTGTAGACATTAATACACACATTGCTGTGCCTGTCCAGCTGTTGTGGGGATTACGCCACAGTATCCTGATTTACTGGTACGCACATCAGAAGATGCTGGTGAAATGGGGAAAGAGTCATTCATCCCCATTTGGTGTGAGCAGTGGTGTCAGACAGGGCAGCCTGTTTTCCACTAGCCCAGCACACCTCGGTACGGCTCGATTCACTTCAGTACGGCTCGGAATGCTTCTGTCTCCATTAGCACAGTGTTGCGGGGCAGCAGCAGATTCTCAGCGAGGCGGGGCCACACTCCCGTGATGTTATGCACCGGACTGAGTCCTTATTTACACCAGACAAAAAATGGAGGATCCAAGGATTATTGCCTTGCACGCTCTGTGGTTTTATCTCACAATTAATTTTATCTCATAATTAAGCTGCAACAACACAAGTCACTTTTGTTTTGAATTAACTGCCAAATGACCTAGAAATAATGAGCTGAAACTTGTTTTTATTCGTATTAAATAATGAGACGGTGGCACACTGGACTACACCACATCCTAGGGCATTTTGTATGTACTGAATTAAAAAAATTCATGTTTTTCACCTTCAGGTCAACGTTTGGAACAACAGTATTATTATTTTCCGTTTAGATGATGCTACACTCCTTCTAATGGAATGCCGATAGAACATTCAATTTACATATACTTGTACCTTTGACTTGGTGCTAATTTTTTATGATATTTCAATAAAAAGAACAGAAAGCGTACAAAAAGATTTCTTTTTTGGTCTAGTTAAAAATTACATTACCTTTACAATGGTTGACCCTCAGCATCATTTTGGTCAGACTAGGCAATGGAATTTCTATGTAATTATACTGTTTTATAATTCAGTGTTATAACAGACAAACTACACTTTCCAAAACAATTCCATTTTATTATATACAAAATATTAAAATAAAAAAAAACTTTGCAACACAACATGAAGGTTAATCGACATTTTATACACGCCGACCACTGAGTGCTGAGGCTCGGCTGAATGAAGCGTCTCTGCCAGCTGTGGGTCATCAAGGCTCGGTTGAATAATCCGTGCGGGCTGTCGCGGCGGACGCGTGGGATGATTCTACAAGGAAAATGCACACAATAAAATACAGCACGAAATATATACAGAAAAGACAATAGTTTTTAACAAGAATACATAAGCTTATTTCAGCGTATTGTTCACATGAATAATTACAATAAAAGCTTTAGTCCGCATTGTGCTGCAATAAAGCAGCGATCCATCCACAAATGAACAGCTTTTTTATTGCATAAATAAACTGAGCGTCTTACCGAATATATTTGCGAAAAAACGCACAATAAAAAAAAAATAAAACTCACCGTTAAAGGACTCCGATGTCGAGACCTCCCGGTATATTTTTTCATTCCAGGCGGCTCCGTCTAACTCGCGCTGAATACGTTCGTCTGACAATGCAGTGAGCAGACACTGCAGCTCCTTACTGGTCCATGGAACACCCTTATTACGCAAAGCCATTTTTGATAGAGAATAAATGAAAAATAGCACAGCAATACACTGAAAAGGAACCGCCAACAGTGGTTGCGTGCTGAGTAGGTCGTGAAGATTCTTTTTTTTTTTTTTTTTTTCAAAAAATTTATTGAGAAGGTCGTGAAGATTTGGTAGAAGAGGAGGAGGAGAGGGGCGGTTACAACCTGACCAATCAGCGCCGGTTACGACCTGACCAATCAGCGGCGACCAGTCTGTTAACGTCACAACACGGCACAGCTCAGCACTGCTGTACCCTGCCCTTCAGCGGGGCTGAGAATCACGGCTGTTAAACCGTGTTGGGGCTTGTGGAAAAGCGTACAAAGCGTGCTGAGCCGTCCCGTGTCGCGCTAAAGCGTGCTAGTGGAAAAGGCCCTATATTGTCACCTATTCTATTTAATCTTTATATGGATGAGTTGTCAAAACAACTGAATGCCTGTAAAACTGGGTGTTTAATAGGGAATAAGTTAGTGAATCATTTTATGTATGCTGATGATCTAGTTATTCTCAGTCCAAGTAGTGCTGGTCTTCAGGAGTTATTAAGAGTGTGTACTGCTTATGGAGAGGAAAATGACATAAAATATAATACAAATAAGAGTTGTGTGCTGATTTGCCACACTAAAGAAGATTTGTTAATGAAATTCCCTGTCTTTGAATTGGCAGGCAGGGAATTAATTGTCAGGGATAAAATTAAATATCTGGGACATTTTATTAATGATAGAATGACTGATGATGATATTTTCAGACAACGCTGCAAAATCTACATGCAAGCAAATATTCTTGCACGCAGGTTTGGTTTTTGTTCAGATGAGGTGAAACTGGTTCTTTTTAAAACCTATTGTACACCTTTATACACTGCTCATTTATGGATAAATTATAGGAAACAAAGTATGCAGAAATTACAGGTTGCTTACAATGATGCTTTAAGAATTTTACTTAAAAAGCCTCAATGGTGCAGTGCTTCTGAGTCATTTGTCTCATCACGTGTAAATACACTGCATGCAGTAATAAGGAATCTTATGTATAAATTCATCTGTCGGCTTGAAATGAAATCATTCAAGTCATGTCTAGCATTAAGCTCAGTTCTATTCGCTGTCAGTCACAGTTTAGAAGGCACTGGTACAGTAGTCTTTTTAAGTCTTTTTAAAGTCTGTACTCTTTGTACTTCTTTTAGTAGTTGTGTCTTATTGTTTTTTAACTTTTTGATTGTTTTTCTTATTATCTGTTTTCAACTGTCTTGTTTTACTTTATTTTATTTATGATGGACCATGAGTCTGGAATAAAGTCTTTGATTGATTGATTGATTGATATAAAGATCTACATTTAACCATGAAAAACTCCAGGTTAGCTGAGCAGTGTCTCCCAACAGTGACAGAGTTCGTGCACCAAGCCTTGTTAATATAAATGCATACCCCCCCACCTCTGGTCTTACCGGAGTCATTAGCTGCTCTGTCTGCCCGCAGAGTGTGCCGTCCAGCCAGCTCGACAGCACCGTCAAGTAATTCAATTCAGCTTTATTTATAATGCGCCACATCACAACAAAAGCCGTCTCGTGGTGCCACACAAGTACTCCACTATGTAGCCATATTTCCGTGAAAATCATGATATTGCAGTTCATAAGTTTCTTATTGTTGGTGATCCGAAGCCGTAACTCATCCATTCTGTTCGTCACTGACCGTACATTAGCGAGGAAAATGCTGGGTAGAGAAAGCCAGTGTGGTGTTAGCTTTAGCTTAGCTCTTAGCCCTCCGCGCTTCCCCCGCCTTTGTTTACGGTCTCTACGCCGCCTGCGAGCACTTCCGGTCGGCCAGGTAGCTTACCTAGCGTCGGGTGTTCTCCAGAGCTCAGGGATGAAACGTAGGTTGCTGATAAAAAGGTCGTTATTTTGTAATCCAATGTCCAAAAGTTCATTTCGGGTGTAGGATGTAAAAGCGAAGCTGTTCTGAACGAACAGACCCGAAATGAGCAGAAATATCGCTGCTAATCCACAAAATCTGAAGAGACGCTGAGCCTCGCGTTGTGCAAGCGCCGCCATCTGGTCTGAAAATTTTTGGAAGATTAAAAAAGCGGAATTCCGCGAATTAGCCGAAAAATCACATCCCTATTTTTAGTGGTGTTATCCTTCTCTCCTTCCTCTGCCTGAATACTTTCCTCTCCTTGGCTCCTCTCTTCTGTCTCATCTTGCCCTCTCTGAGCTCTGTCTAATTCAGGTTCTCTCTCTGTCTATGGTGGTATACAAACAGGTTAGAAAATATCAAGTGTCATGTTTTGTCCTGTAGGATTTTTTTTGTCATGGTTTACATAAATGATAAAAATATGTGTATTTTTTGTATTTTTATTCTAGTGTTTCTTTTTTTCCATTGAGAGAGTAGGGAAGGGAAAGAAACATTCATAATAGTAATGTACTCATGCATACTTAAATTATATGATCAGGTGGGTATAGTAGCCAGAAATTCTACTCATGTAAAAGCAGTGCTTTGAAATTAATAATTAAAAGTAGACAACCAAAAATTTCTAGCTGAGTTAAGGGTACAAAGAGCACCCACTTAAAAACTTCAGTAATAACTTCAGTCTTGAAGGTTTGAGGTTTTTCTCAAAAATTTATAACAATTTTCTTATAGTTTTCTACTTTTCTCTGTAATCTAAAGTTGAAACCATGTTCCTCAAATTTGTAATTTCCTCTTGTAAAATTGACTTTTCTTGTACATTTGAAACTTTATTATAAATTTGTGGATTATTTTATGACTAATTTTTGTCTGTTTTTTTAAAATAAAATTAGGTTTTTTTTAGATAAATTTGAAACAGACTGTGGTAATTTTTTTTCCTTTTTCCTTATAACAATTTACATTTTTGACCATAATTTTGCAGTCAGAACAGAACAATAATTTAACTTTGATTACAAAGAAAAAATATGAATAAAATTGTATTTAATGAAATAAATTAACTTAAATGACCAAGGATGCCATTATTTCTGTTATAATATTTCTTTATATTTATAGTTGGGGTTTTTCTTTTGTTTTGTTTTTTTAGAAATCTCCTCACCACCCAGACAGCAGGAAAACTCTCCCTTATTTTGAAATCTGATGTTGGCACGTTTAGTTTGTCTGAAGGCTGCTGACAGATTAAAGTCACTTACTTCATGAATTTTAGTCATCTTAACCTGCCAGGTACGTAATAGGGAACTGTAGTGGACTCTAAAGACATAATTCACCACAATATGTGTTCATGTACAGAATGAGCTGTTTAGGCAGTTACAGTTGTACGCTCAGGCTTTCTCATCAGGCACCTCTTTAGGCAGCCGCTGAAGGACCTCAGTTTAGAGTGAAAAGAGAGCTAGCGTTTTTAGCTGTTGCTTTTTGTCACTGCCGCTGGAGAATAAAAACGGCACGGCTGCTCGTGCAAGAAAAGAGAGAAATTGCCAGTCTCTTCATTCCTGCAGTTCCTACAGAACATAACTTAATATTGTAGTGGCTGGTGAAATATATATTCGGCAATTCATCAGTCCCCCTTGCCTTTCCCTTCATATGAAGCCGGCTGCATATGAATTCTAACCACGTCTCTTAGCTAAGCAACTCTTCCATTATTGCTCCCGTTTCCAGTGGGTTAAAACCATGATAAATGCCTCCAGTGCTTACATAGCTCTCATGATTTTTTTCCACGTTTGAAGTACTTTAATAAACTCATGTCTCTGTTGGACAGTCGCGCTTAGCTAGACGCTGCCTGCTGACTGACTGGAAAACTCGCGTGAGCGGGGCGCTTCTAAACTCCGCGCGGATGACAGCCACGCGCGTTGTTCATGTGCACGCTTGCGGAAACTCATTGCTTCATATATTTTTCTTAATAAATTCATATCTCCTTGGCATAGCGGTAAAATTTCTGGCGATGCTGCCCACCACTGAGAAATGTTGCCAGAGGAAACCCTGGGGATGTTAATGATTAATTGACTTTCGACTGTCGATAAGAATTTAGTCGACTAAATTAAATTAGTTGTCAATTAATTGATAACTCAGCAGCCCTTTTGAATGGGAGCTTGTTCTATGAAATGTAGTGCCGTCGCCATCCAGGCGGGAGCGCACGTGGTCACCCACTGCCGCATTTCAACTGAAAAAGCAGAAGATGACAGCAAGCCCCCAAAGCGCATGCACTGTGCAGAGCAAAAAAACAAAAAAAAAAAAAACTTGCCCTTCCGGGTTATGCTGGAGCACCTAAGTGCCCCATGTCCTAATAGCACGCAAGTTTGAAGGTCCACCTGCTTCAAATTAACATAGCAGAGAAACTGACCAGAGCAAAGAAAAAGACTACAGGAGTGCAAAAACCCATCCCCACTGCCTTCAACCCACTGCTAGACGGGAAAGCAGACCGGACTCAAGTTACCACTGAGGTAACAGGCAACAGCGGGAGCCCAGATCGTTCTGGGTTTGCCTGGGTTGCCAGGGTGCTGTGATAATGTTTAACATGCAACAGATGAAGCAGTTCACAATTTATTTTCCTGTTAAAACAGTCTAGTATTGCATCTCAGTAAATCAGAATGTGAAAGTTTTTTTTTTTGTAATATAACAAAAAAGAAATTTGTTATTGGTAATAGGTTTTTTTTTTTTAAATAAAGGCAAGTTTATTTGTATAGCACATTTCGTGTACAAGACAATTCAAAGTGCTTTACATAAAAACATTAAAGCATTAAATGACATTTGTAATTTACTGAGATGTACCAGCACATAGTACACACTATAGAGTACAAAATTTATTAAACTACAAAAAATGCCATTGTCTGTAGTAAAAAAAAAAAATGCAAATGGTACAATAAATCATTGAGGAATAGGATGTTAATGTTTTATTCAATATATCAAAAACAGTAATTAACTTTTTGTATATTAAAGATAGAAAGACCGTATTGTACCGAGGGAAATTCAGATTCTCAGGAAAATTCCCGCTTATCAGTTAATCGTTAATCAGTCGATAAGCTGAATCAATTAACAATTAATGAATTAATCCATAACTTGCATCCCTAGTAGGAACCTTTCTGGGTGGAGTTTGCATGTTCTTCCTGTGCTGCGTGGGTTTACTCTGGGAGCTCCGGTTTCCTCCCACAATCCAAAGGCATGCATGTTAGGTTAAAAGTGAACTGAAACCACCTTTTTGCGCAAAAAGTAGAATAGCAGATTAATTCCTTATTACCTATTGTATTTTTCAACACATAAAAGAAATTTTTAGGCCGTGCGATGGCCAAGCTATAAGCCGATAAACTTTTGCCTCTGGCTGGCAGTGCCAAACAAACCGGAAGTAGTGCAGACGACGCTGCGTGACGTCACGAGTGTGACCCTTATCAAAACAACAATGGCAGATGATAGCAGTTCCAGCAGTCAAGAACACCAGAGTTTTCAGAGTGAAGAGGCATTCAGGATCGGTGACGAGACAGAGGAGGATGCAGGAGTGTCAAGTGAACAGGAAGAGAGCGAGGGAGGCATCGAACCGTACAGATTCGATCCAGAATTTTCGGGGGATTCCGGCACCGACTCAGAGTCAGACTGCAGCAGTGATGGGGAGGAGAGTCGCTTATTGAATACAGAATGGTGAGTCTTTACTTCTCTACTTTGGCATGTTTGGGGTGTCAGGATAAGGAAAATTAGCAATAAAAAAGAAAGAAAAAAAAAACCATCAGCATTTTTCCAACTTATTATTTATACATAGGGCTAGGACTGTACAATAGCCTGGCCGTGTACACACTTATTTGTACCTGTAAGTAGATTTGGTTTGCAGTCTGGTGACGAGCCACAGGCTGCTGGTCGCTGCGTGCGCGAGCTAAACCTACATGTTTTTGGTATGCGGGAGGAAACCGGAGAAATACCGGAGTAAACCCACGCAACACGGGGAGAACATGCAAACTCCACACAGCTCACTGTTGGTCGGGGGCTGGGATCGAGCCCACAGTCTCATGATCCCCGCGATCCCCCGGCCGAGGGTAAACTGTGCTGCCACAGTGCTAAACCACTGCGCCACCGTGCAGCCCAAAAAAATTGGCATTGAATAGACACATCCGTGGCGTAGGGTTAACACGTGTATTCAGGACAGGTTCCATGACCATGGGCTATGTATTACAATACTTCTACAGACTATAGTGGCAATACACATGAACAGAACTGGCCTCTGCATTTGACTGTGCTATTTATAAATAACATCTATATCTAGAAACGCATCGCTTCCCGGTCGCTTTTCCTCCCCCTTTCTTTTCTTTCGTCGCCATGACAGCTTTCCTTGGCCACTGAACAGATCTTCCCAGGTGTTGGAAGTGTTTTGCAGTCGACTATCACGACAAAATGCACCAAAAACAACCAGTGTCAACGTGCTCACAATGGTAAACATGAGGACTGCGTCCCATTCGTGACGTCACACGGAACTCCGGCTGCACTTCCGGATAATCGGCGGATTCGTAGGATTTTTCAGGGCGGGAAATTTAAAATCGCGATTTTCTCCAAGATTCCGGGATTGGTGGAGGGGGTGCCAATGATAAATTATCTTTATAATTGTATGTACTATCACCCAGTGCAGTTCAATGCCGTTCACTTCAGTTCACCTTTAACTGGTGATTCTGCAGTATATTGTCCCTAGGTATCGGTCTCCTATAGGCCCTTAGAATAGAGGGTTAGAACTAATGAAGTGCTTTGAGTGGTCTCTGTGATTAGAAAAGCACTATATACAGTGGATATAAAAAGCATTCCAATGCCAGGTTTTTGTGATGTACAATAATGAGACAAAGAGAAATCATTTCAAAACTTTTTCCACCATTAATGTGATCTATAACCTGTACAACCCAGTTGAAAAACAAACTGAAATATTTTACGGGGGAAAATAAAAAACTTACAATAACCCAGTTGCATAAATATGCACACCCTCTTATAACTAGGGATGCGGCTGTGTTCAGAATTAAGCAATCACATTCAAACTCATGTTAAATGGGAGTCAGCACATACTTACCACCATTTAAAACGCCTCTGATTAACCCCAAATAAAGTTCAGCTGTTCTAGTAGGCTTTTCCTGACATTTTTGTAGTCACATCTTACAGCACAAGCCATGGTCTGCAGAGAGCTTCCAAAGCATCAGAGGGATCTCATTGTTCAAAGGTATCAGTCAGGAGAAGGGTACAAAAGAATTTCCAAGTAGGGCTAGGTGATATGAAAAAAATTCCAGTCATGATAAATTTTTCCCATATTGATCGATATATATATATATACAGAGGTGTGAAAAAGTGTTTGCCCCCTTCCTGATTTATCTTTTTTATGTTTGTCACACTTAAATTTTCAGATCATCAAACAAATTTAAATATTAGACAAAGATAAGTAAACACAAAATGCAGTTTTTAAATAAAGGTGTTTATTATTAAGGGAAACAAAATCCAAACCTACATGGCCCTGTGTGAAAAAGTGATTGCCCCCTAAGCCTAATACTGTAACTGGTTGGGCCACCCTTAGCAGCAACAACTGCAATCAAGTGTTTGTGATAACTGGCAATGGGTCTTTTACAGCGCTGTGGAGGAATTTTGTCCCACTCATCTTTGCAGAATTGTTGTAATTCAGCCACATTGGAGGGTTTTTGAGCATGAACCACCTTTTGAAGGTCATGCCACAGCATCTCAATTGGATTCAGGCCAGGACTTTGACTAGGCCACTCCAAAGTCTTCATTTTGTTTTTCTTAAGCCATTCTGAGGTGGACTTGCTGGTGTGTTTTGAATCATTGTCCTGCTGCAGAACCCAAGTGCACTTCAGCTTGAGGTCACAACCAGATGGCCGGACATTCTCCTTCTGGATTTTTTGGTAGACAGCAGAATTCATGGTTCCATTTACCACGGCAAGTCTTCCAGGTCCTGAAGCAGCAAAACAGCCCCAGACCATCACACTACCACCACCATATTTTACTGTTGGGATGATACTCCTTTTCTGAAATGCTGTGTTCCTTTTACACTGGATGTAATGGGACACACACCTTCCAAAAAGTTCCACTTTTGTCTCATCAGTCCACAGAACATTCTCCCAAAAATCTTGGGGATCATCAAGATGTTTTCTGACAAAACTGAGACAAGCCTTTATGTTCTTTTTGCTCAGCAGTGGTTTTTGTCTTGGAACTCTGCCATGCAGGCCATTTTTGCCCTCGTCTCTTTTTTATGGTGGAGTCATGAACACTGACCTTAACTGAGGCAAGTGAGGCCTGCAGTTCTTTGGATGTTGTTGTGGGGTCTTTTGTGACCTCTTGGATGAGTCGTCGCTGTGCTCTTGGGGTAATTTTGGTCTGTCGGCCGCTCCTGGAAAGGTTCACCACTGTTCCATGTTTTCGCCATTTGTGGATAATGGCTGTCACTGTGATTCGCTGTAGTCCCAAAGCTTTAGAAATGGCTTTATAACCTTTTCCAGACTGATAGATCTCAATTACTTTGTTTCTCATTTGTTCCTAAATTTCTCTGGATCGCAGCATGATGTCTAGATTTTGAGGATCTTTTGGTCTACTTCACTTTGTCAGGCAGGTCCTATTTAAGTGATTTCTTGATTGAGAACAGGTGTGGCAGTAATCAGGCCTGAGTGTGGCGAGAGAAATCGAACTCAGCTTTCAAAAGATGTGATAAACCACAGTTAATTTATGTTTTAACGGGGGAGGGGAAATCACTTTTTCACACAGGGCCATGAAGGTTTGGATTTTATTTTACCCTTAATAATAAACACATTCATTTAAAAACTGCATATTGTGTTTACTTGTGTTATCTTTATCTAATATTTAAATTTTTTTGATAATCTGAGACATTTAAGTGTGACAAACATACAAAAAAATGAGAAATCAGGAAGGGGCAAACACTTTTTCACACCACTGCACACACGCACATGCGTGTGTGTTGTGATATGAATCAAATCACTGTTTCTGTTAAGCTTAAAGGTTTCTTTTTACTCCTAAGTGAGATGTGAAACTATAAAAAGATTAATTTTAAATATTTATTTTCTGTTAGAAGTTGAACTTGACAAATGCAATGTAGAACATTATACAACTGTATTTCAAATAATTATAAAACACAAAATATAAATATTTTTATAATATTCTTCTCATCAACTTACCAGTAGCTGAGTGAAGTACATGCCCAAATGGAGCAGCCGTTAGAGTACAGCTCTCATCCATGTGAAATTGTTAGTCTCCCCAGTGCAAGTGTGGAGAAGGATGGTTGCAGCCAAACAACACCGGTTAGTATTTGGATTAAAGAACAAACGTGTCCGAACGGGACACAAAACAGTGAAATTATTAAATTAAATTTCAAGGAATATATTAAAATGTGTCTGGAATATTTGTAAACATGTCCATTAGATGACTTGATGTCACTTGGTCCCATTAGATATAATTTTTTGGGCATTTTGTGCAACGCTAGTTACTACAAGAACGGCTATTTATTAAATATTAGAATAAAAATGATTTAATTGATTTTTGGGCCGTCTGGTGTCCAATAAAAAATTATTTCATTTTGGATGTTTTCTGGGGGGTGGGGGGGTGTCACGGGAGTCCCGTTCGGTCCGTTTGGTCTCATTCACTGTTTAGTACAACCCTGCTCAACAGGATAGGACTGCTTCAAATGGTAAAAAAAGATTTGTAGTGTTACTTGATTTTGTGAGAAACTTTTGACCACCTGCAGGGAAATGGTTTACTTGAAGAGTTTCAATCTGGGTTTAGAATCCATCATGGTACTGAAACAGCCTTAGCGAAGGTCAGCATCTGATAATGGACTGGTTTCTGTATTTGTCCTTTTAGACCTCAGTGCAGCTTTTGATACTATCAATCATAATATTCTACTTGACAGATTAGAACACTATGTTGGACTTAACGGAACTTCATTGCAGTGGTTTAGATCTTATTTATCTGATAGGTTCCAGTTTGTTCATGTCAATAATGAGTTTTCTTTCAACTCAATGCTTAGTCATGGAGTTCCACAGGGATCTGTGCTAGGCCCTACTCTTTTTAGTTTATATATGCTTCCGTTAGGCAACATTATTAGAAAGCACTTTATACATTTTCGTTGTTATGCAGATGACACACAATTATACCTGTCAATGAAGCCAGATGATAGTAATCAGTTAGCCAAGTTAGCAATCAATTAGCCTGTCTTAAGGAAATCAAAGCTTGGATGACTTGTAATTTCCTGCTATTAAATTCAGATAAGACTGAAGTCATTCTTGTTGGTCCAAAAAACCTTAGAAATACCTTTCCAAATCAAACTTTCAGTTTGGATGCGGTTACTCTTTCTCTTAATAGCTCTGTGAGGAACCTTGGAATTATTTTTGATCAAGATCTGTCCTTCAATTCACATATTAAATTTGTTTCTAAGACTGCCTTCTATCATTTGCATAATATTGCCAAGATTAGGAGCATCTTGTCTCAGAGTGATGCTGAGAAACTGATCCACGCTTTTGTTAGCTCGAGATTAGATTATTGTAATTCTTTATTATCAGGTTGTCCTCAAACATCTTTAAAAAGTCTTCAGCTGATCCAAAATGCTGCAGCAAGAGTTTTAACAGGTACTAGAAAGAGAGATCATATCTCTCCAGTTCTGGCCTCCCTTCATTGGCTTCCCATAGAGTTTAGAATTAAGTTTAAAATCCTTCTTCTTCCTGTGATGACCACAGGATCTCATCTCTGTTGTTTGCAGATGATGTTGTCCTGTTGGCTTCATCCAGCAATGACCTACAGCTCTTGCTGGGACGGTTTGCCGCTGAGTGTGAAGAGGCTGGGATGAGAATTGGCACCTCCAAGTCCGAGTCCATGGTCCTCAGCCGGAAAAAGGTGGATTGTCCTCTCTGGGTTGGGGACAGGCTCCTGACCCAGATGGAGGAGTTTAAATATCTTGGGGTCTTGTTCACGAGTGAGGGGAAAATGGAGCGAGAGATTGACAGACGGATTGGAGCAGCATCTGCAGTGATGCGGACGTTGTATCGGTCTGTTGTGGTGAAGGGGGAGCTGAGTTCTAAGGCAAAGCTGTCGATTTACCAGTCAATCCACGTTCCTACTCTCACCTATGGTCACGAGCTTTGGGTAATGACCGAAAGAACAAGATCGCGGATACAAGCGGCTGAAATGAGCTTTCTCCGTAGGATTGCTGGACTCACCCTCAGAGATAGGGTGAGGAGCTCAGTCATCCGGGAGAGGCTCAGAGTAGAACCGCTGCTCCTCCACATTGAAAGGAGCCAGTTGAGGTGGTATGGGCATCTGATTAGGATGCCTCCTGGACGCCTCCCACTTGAGGTGTTTCAGGCACGTCCCACTGGGAGGAGACCCCAGGGCAGACCCAGGACTCGGTGGAGAGACTATGTCTCCCAGCTGGTCTGGGAACGCCTTGGTATCCCCTCTGAAGAGCTGGAGCAGGTGGCTGGGGAGAGGGAAGTCTGGGCTTCTCTGCTTGAACTGCTGCCTCCGTGACCCGGACCTCCGGAAAAGCGGTAGAAGATGGATGGATGGATGGATGGATCTTTCTTCTTACTTACAAAGCTCTAAACAATCAGGTTCCTTTTTATTTAAAAGATCTGATACTACCGTATTATCCTAACAGAGCACTACGCTCCCAAAATGCAGGATTACTTGTAATACCTAGAATCTCCAAAAGTACAATGGGAGGCAGAGCCTTCAGTTATCAAGCTCCTCTCCTGTGGAACCAGCTGTCAATCTGGATTCGGGTGTCAGACTCGATCTCTGTTTTTAAGAATAGGGTTAAAACCTTCCTTTTTGATATAGCCTACAATTAGGGAGGGATCATGTGTTTCTGAACCCTCCCTTAGTTATGCTGCTAATAGGTTTAGTCAGCCGGGGGACCTCCAATAATGCACTGGGCCTCACTCCTTTCTTCTCTCTCAATGAAATATATTTTTTTTTTTTTTTTGCTGGTCATTAACATCCGTTTGTTCTCTCCCATAGATTGAGACCCCATCGTGCTGTTTGCTCTCTACATGTCTCTTCTTTTCATCTCTGTCCCCTCACCCCCCAGCCAGTCGCAGCAGATGACTGCCCCTCCCTGAGCCTGGTTCTGCTGGAGGTTTCTTCCTGTTAAAAGGGAGTTTTTCCTCTCCACCATCGCCAAGTGCTTGCTCACAGGGGATCGCCTGATTGCTGGGGTCTTTCTGCAACTGTGGGGGTTCCCCCTACAGTTGAAAGTGCTATGAGATGACTTGTTGTGAAATGGCGCTATATAAATAAAGTTGAATTGAATTGAGAACGTGCTTAACAGTTTGCAGCGCATGTTAAGCCACTTCTTGTCAGACTTTAAATGGCCAACATATCTCCACGTTACTGAATTCCTCAGACTTTTTTTTTCCCAACAATCTCCTCATCTATTGAGCATTGGGTGGCGTCCATTTCGGTGTCTTCTTTGGCAACGCTGTCACTGGACTTTTCATTAATGTTTTCTGTCATCTCCTACATGGCTGTGCTCGCCCAAACATTTGCAGGTATGCTAGGGTAAGCCCCGGCTACATGCTGGTCGTACACGCCTACACACACTGTTGTGTGAGTCAATCAAATGTGACTTCCAGCCACATGATTGGTTCGGTGCGGTGTATTCTCATTTTCATTGGCTTTCCATGCTGTCTGTCAAAACACAGAATTTATTTATATATTTATTTAGTGAATGCAAAGTCCTCAAGCCAAGCAGTTGCCTCCTGGTTTGCTGTATGGAGGGTGTATAATCCTCCTTCCAGTCTTTGGAGCGGGCAAGCCTCTATGATGTGTTCCATTGTTTGCTCCTCTCCACATGCACACAGTGGACTAGGGCTACTGCCCCATCTGTGAAGGCTGGCCAAGCAGGGGCCATGTCCAGTCCTGAAGCGATTGAGTGTAGACCACTGTCTCCTTGGGAGGTTGGTGCCAGGGACCTGTTGGTTGGGGTTTGTCACCAGGTATTTGGAGGGCAATGGATTAGTGTTCTTGTCGCGGCCTCCGCCAGTACCTGGGCTTGCCCGAGGAAGCTAATGATCCTACCAGCAGACTAAATTCGAAGAGACGACGCCTCAGTGCCAAGTCAAAGAAGAATCCTAGTCACAGTCCCAAAGCCGAAAGCAAAACACAGAATGAATGAGTTCTATCGAAAATGTTTTATGTCTCAATCAAGGAAATGTTATTTTGCAATAATTTTTGTTATTGTTTTATCGCTCAGCCCTATTTCCGAGGTATTAAATATACCATGGAAAACAATGGACAGTCGTCAAGTGGAGAAAATATGGCAAAACAGTGGCATTACCAGGAACTGGACGTCCCTCCAAAATTGATAAAAAGACGGGAAGAAAACTGGTGGGGGAGGCTGCCAAGAGGCCGACAGCTACATTGAAGGAGCTGCAGGAATTTCTGGCAAGTACTGGCTGTTTAGTATATGTGACAACAATCTCCTGTCTTCTTCATATGTCTAGGCTATGGGGTAGGGTGGCAAGATGGAAGCCTCATCTTACAAAGAAAAACATCCAAGCCCGGCTACATGTTGCAAAAACACATTTGAAATCTCACAAACACATGTGGGAAAATGTGTTACGGTCCGATGAAACCAAGGTTGAACTTTCTGGCCATAATTCCAAAAGGTATATTTGGCGCAAACACAACGCTGCTCATCACAAAAGAACACCATACAGTGCATCCGGAAAGTATTCACAGTGCTTCACTTCTGCCACATTTTGTTATGTTACAGCCTTATTCCAGAAGGGATTAAATTCATTTTTCCCCTCAAAATTCTACACACAATACCCCATAATGACAATGTGAAATTTATTTTGTGATTTTTGCAAATTTATCAAAAGTAAAAAAAACTAAGAAATCACATAAGTATTCACAGCCTTTGCCATGAAGCTCAAAATTGAGCTCAGGTGCATCCTGTTTCCACTGATCATCTTTGAGATGTTTCTACAGTTTAACTGGAGTCCACCTGTGGTAAATTCAGTTAACACTAGAAGACCCAGACATTAGCCCTCTTGTGGCCACTCGATGGTCCCCCTATGGGTTTTCTAGCCAAAAAGGCCAAATGGCCCCTCTCTGGGTCTTCTAGTGTTAATTGGACATGATTTGATTGAGCGATGGCAAGAACCAAGCAGACCGCCCGTAAATCTACTGGAGGAAAAGCCTCCAGGAAAGCAGCTGGCCACCAAGGCTGCTCGGAAAAGCGCTCCGGCCACCGGCGAAGTGAAGAAGCCTCACCGTTACAGGCCCGGTACTGTGGCTCTGAGAGAGATCCGTCGCTACCAGAAATCCACGGAGCTGCTCATCTGTAAGCTGCCCTTCCAGCGCCTGGTGAGGGAGATCGCTCAGGACTTCAAGACCGACCTGCGCTTCCAGAGCTCCGCTGTCATGGCTCTGCAGGAGGCCAGCGAGGCCTACGTGGTGGGTCTCTTCGAGGACACCAACCTGTGCGCCATCCACGCCAAGAGGGTCACCATCATGCCCAAAGACATCCAGCTGGCCCGCCGCATCCGCGGAGAGAGAGCTTAGACTTTCTGCTGCACATCCACCAACCACAATGCTCCGCACTGTGGGTCTATATATTTATATTAATATGTACATATGTATACTAGCTGCTCTTGTTTTTTATTGCCTTCTGATTGTTGCTCTGAGTGTTGCTATCCCTGTGCTGTTGCAATCCTGGAATTTCCCCATTGTGGGACTAATAAAGGCTTATCTTATCTTATCTTATTTGGAAAGGCACACACCTGTCTATATAAGGTCCCACAGTTGACAGTGCATGTCAGAGCACAAACCAAGCATGAAGTCAAAGCAATTGTCTGTAGACCTCCGAGACAGGATTGTCTCGAGGCACAAACGTGGGGAAGGATACAGAAAAATTTCTGCTGCTTTGAAGGTCCCAATAAGCACGGTGGCCTCCATCATCCATAAATGGAAGAAGTTCAGAACCACCAGGACTCCTCCTAGAGCTGGCCAGCTGTCTAAACTGAGCAATCGGGGGAGAAGGGTCTTAGTCAGGGAGGTAACCAAGAACCCGATGGTCACTCTGTCAGAGCTCCAGCGTTCCTCTGTAGAAAAAGGAGAACCTTCCAGAAGGACAACAATCTCTGCAGCAATCCACCAATCAGGCCTATATGGTAGAGTGGCCCGACGGAAGCCTTTTCTTAGAAAAAGGCACATGGCAGCCCACCTGGAGTTTGTCAAAAGGCACCTGAAGAACTCTCAGACCATGAGAAACAAAATTCTCTGGTCTGATGAGACAAAGATTGAACTCTTTGGTGTGAATGCCAGGCGTCATGTTTGGAGGAAACCAGGCACCACTCATAACCATGCCAATGGTGGTGGCAGCATCATGCTGTGGGGATATTTTTCAGCGGCAGGAACTGGAAGACTAGTCAGGATAGTGGGAAAGATGAATGCAGCAATGTACAGAGACATCCTGGATGAAAACCTTCTCTGGAGCGCTCTTGACCTCAGTCAGGATTCATGTCTACTAAATCATTTACATGTACATAAGTATTCACAGCCTTTGCTCAATACTTTGGAAGCAAGTACAGCCTTAAGTGTTTTAGAATATAACGCCACAAGCTTGGCACACTTATCTTTGGGCAGTTTCGCCCATTCCTCTTTGCAGCACCTCTCAAGTTCCATCAGGTTGGATGGTAAGCGTCAGTGCACAGCCATTTTCAGATCTCTCCCGAGACGCTCAATTGGATTTTATGGATTGAAACCACCTTTTTGCGCAAAAAGTAGAATAGCAGATTAATTCCTTATTACCTATTGTATTTTTCAACACATAAAAGAAATTTTTAGGCCGTGCGATGGCCAAGCTATAAGCCGATAAACTTTTGCCTCTGGCTGGCAGTGCCAAACAAACCGGAAGTAGTGCAGACGACGCTGCGTGACGTCACGAGTGTGACCCTTATCAAAACAACAATGGCAGATGATAGCAGTTCCAGCAGTCAAGAACACCAGAGTTTTCAGAGTGAAGAGGCATTCAGGATCGGTGACGAGACAGAGGAGGATGCAGGAGTGTCAAGTGAACAGGAAGAGAGCGAGGGAGGCATCGAACTGTACAGATTCGATCCAGAATTTTCGGGGGATTCCGACACCGACTCAGAGTCAGACTGCAGCAGTGATGGGGAGGAGAGTCGCTTATTGAATACAGAATGGTGAGTCTTTACTTCTCTACTTTGGCATGTTTGGGGTGTCAGGATAAGGAAAATTAACAATAAAAAAGAAAGAAAAAAAAACCATCAGCATTTTTCCAACTTATTATTTATACATAGGGCTAAGACTGTACAATAGCCTGGCCGTGTACACACTTGGCATTGAATAGACACATCCGTGGCGTAGGGTTAACACGTGTATTCAGGACAGGTTCCATGACCATGGGCTATGTATTACAATACTTCTACAGACTATAGTGGCAATACACATGAACAGAACTGGCCTCTGCATTTGACTGTGCTATTTATAAATAATATCTACAGTGATCCCTCACTTATCGCGTTTAATGGGGACCAGAACCGACCGCGAAAAGTGAAAAACCGCGAAGTAGCGTCACCCCCCCCCCCAAGGGCGTCACAAGCACTATTTTGCACAAAAAGGCACAAGAGAACAGCGAAAAGTGCCACTAAGCAACACGAGCGATAAAGAACAATGAATGCGGTCTTCCTTCGCTGGGTATGGGCGCTCGGCAGGGAGAGAAGCTGGGTAAAACGTCTCGGCCAATCAGCTTGCGAGATTCCAGAGCGGTGAAGAGGTGGGCGGAGAGGAGTGGAGCGGTGGTCAGAGAGGTGGATTTTGAGTTGTGCGGGCTCTCTGTGTTGATACCTGATGTTCTAATGTAGTCTCCCTGCCTTCTGCTAGCGCCCGGGCAACTTTCGTGCCATTTTTTCTCAATTTTGAATTTTTGATGAATATTTTTGAAAAATCCGCGATGCACTGAGGGCGCGAAAGGTGAAACGCGAAGTAGCGAGGGATCACTGTATATCTAGAAACGCATCGCTTCCCGGTCGCTTTTCCTCCCCCTTTCTTTTCTTTCGTCGCCATGACAGCTTTCCTTGGCCACTGAACAGATCTTCCCAGGTGTTGGAAGTGTTTTGTAGTCGACTATCACGACAAAATGCACCAAAAACAACCAGTGTCGATGTGCTCGCAATGGTAAACATGAGGACTGGGTCACATTCGTGACGTCACGCGGAACTCCGGCTGCACTTCCGGATAATCGGCGGATTCGTAGGATTTTTCAGGGCGGGAAATTCAAAATCGCGATTTTCTCCAAGATTCCGGGATTGGTGGAGGGGGTGCCAATGATAAATTATCTTTATAATTGTATGTACTATCACCCAGTGCCGTTCAATGCCGTTCACTTCAGTTCACCTTTAAGTCTGGACTCTGGCTGGGCCACCTGTTTTAATGTTACAATGAATGACGGTCTTTGCTGGTTTAACCTCTGTGTGTGACAGATAAACAGACAAGTGGAAAAAGGAGTTCCTGCGCTTCCACCCAAAATATTTGAAGCTGTAGCAAATGCTTCTCAGCTCAAGGACATCAAAATCACAAGGAGAAAGAGTCTGGGGTACATTGTCCAATTCACAGCTTTTATTAGTGCAAGCAAAAAGTAGAAAGATGAAGACCGCTATCAAAGCTACCTGGTCTTCCATTACACCTCAGTCAGCAGTGCCACAGGCTGATTGTCTCTATGCCACAAGGCATTGATGCAGTTATTCATGCAAAAGGAGCCTCTGTTCAATCCCTGAACTGGCAGGATCAGATCTGGATGGAACAGATAACATAGCAGTGTTTGCTCCATCCTCATTAACCCAACTGGGGTGCCCTAGGTTACACTCGACACCGCCCACTCGAGAATGACTCGAGCAATATAACATGGAAGTGTCATGAGCAGAGTGTCGAGCGCTGTGTCAACATGCCCACAGTCACGTGACCATAGCAAACGAGGCCTCGTTGTCATATCGTGTGATTTGAGACCTGGCAAGAAATTTGAGCGGGCTGGGTGTTGCATAAGTTCCAGGAGCCCTCAAGTCATGTGATGTGACCGATGTAACGAGGCCAGGCTTGCTACGGTCACGTGACTGTGGGTGTGCTGAAACCGCGCTCGATGCACTGCTCATGATACAAAAAAAATTACCAGAGACATTGGACAGCTCCTATTACTATAATAAAAAAAAGACTATCAGAGAATTATTGTGCTCTTTACTCTCTCTCTTTCTCTCTCTTTTAATATACCCCCTTTTTCTTGTTAATTGGAAAGTCAAGTTTGACTGATTGTATATTTTTTGTGAAAGTTCTGTAATGCGTGTAACCTTTGTCCTCATCAACAGTTTGTATATTGTATTTTGTTCTATTAAATTAAAAAAAAAACAAAAAAAAAAAAAACAGCTCATGACATTTTCACTTTATATTACGCAAATCAGTGTTGAGTGGGCGGTGTCGAGCGTAACATCACCACCCCGATGGATTGGGACACCTCTTCATGGCTGCACATGGCCAAAGTGGGTGTCGAGTGTAGCTGTCTTACAGCCCACTGCTGAAATTCAAAAGCCATTGGCCGGTGTGAATGTTATTGCCAATTTTGACAATGTCATTGCCATTGGCAAGGTCATTGCCATTGTCAATGCCTACATTCGCATTCTCTCTCCCTCTCTCTCTCCATATATATATACAGTGGGGCAAAAAAGTATTTAGTCAGCCACCAATTGTGCAAGTTCTCCCACTTAAAAGATGAAAGAGGTCTCCAATTTTCACCATAGGTATACCTCAACTATGAGAGACAAAATGAGAAAAAAAAAATCCAGAAAATCACATTGAAGGATTTTTAATGAATTAATTGGTAAATTCCTCAGTAAAATAAGTATTTGGTCACCTACAAACAAGCAAGATTTCTGGCTCTCACAGACCTGTAACTTCTTCTTTAAGAGGCTCCTCTGTCCTCCACTCGTTACCTGTATTAATGGCACCTGTTTGAACTCATCAGTATAAAAGACACCTGTCCACAACCTCAAACAGTCAGACTCCAAACTCCACTATGACCAAGACCAAAGAGCTGTCAAAGGACACCAGAAACAAAATTGTAGACCTGCACCAGGCTGGGAAGACTGAATCTGCAATAGGTAAGCAGCTTGGTGTGAAGAAATCAACTGTGGGAGCAATTATTAGAAAATGGAAGACATACAAGACCACTGATATTCTCCCTCGATCTGGGGCTCCACACAAGATCTCACCCCGTGGGGTCAAAATGATCACGAGAACGGTGAGCAAAAATCCCAGAACCACATGGGGGGACCTAGTGAATGACATGCAGAGAGCTGGGACCAAAGTAACAAAGGCTGCATCAGTAACGCACTACGCCGCCAGGGACTCAAATCCTGCAGTGCCAGACGTGTCCCCCTGCTTAAGCCAGTACATGTCCAGGCCCGTCTGAAGTTTGCTAGAGAGCATTTGGATGATCCAGAAGAGGATTGGGAGAATGTCATATGGTCAGACGAAACCAAAATAGAACTTTTTGGTAAAAACTCAACTTGTCGTGTTTGGAGGACAAAGAACACCATACCTACTGTGAAACATGGGGGTGGAAACATCATACTTTGGGGCTGTTTTTCTGCAAAGGGATCAGGACGACTGATCCGTGTAAAGGAAAGAATGAATGGGGCCATGTATCATGAGATTTTGAGTGAAAACCTCCTTCCACCAGCAAGGGCATTGAAGCTGAAACGTGGCTGGGTCTTTCAGCATGACAATGATCTCAAACACACCGCCCGGGCAACGAAGGAGTGGCTTCGTAAGAAGCATTTCAAGGTCCTGGAGTGGCCTAGCCAGTCTCCAGATCTCAACCCCATAGAAAATCTTTGGAGGGAGTTGAAAGTCTGTGTTGCCCAGCGACAGCCCGAAAACATCACTGCTCTAGAGGAGATCTGAATGGAGGAATGGGCCAAAATACCAGCAACAGTGTGTGAAAACCTTGTGAAAACTTACAGAAAACGTTTGACCTCTGTCATTGCCAACAAAAGGTGTATAATAAAGTATTGAGATGAACTTTTGTTATTGACCAAATACTTATTTTACCGAGGAATTTACCAATTAATTCATTAAAAATCCTTCAATGCGATTTTTTTTTTCTTATTTTGTCTCTCATAGTTGAGGTATACCTATGATGAAAATTGGAGACCTCTCTCATCTTTTAAGCAGGAGAACTTGCACAATCGGTGGCTGACTAAATACTTTTTTACCCCACTGTATATCTATCTCAGAGGTTTTGTTCACTGAAAACTGTCCTTCCACAGAATTTTTTCCAGCAGTGACTAAATTCTGAAAGCTGTCTATCATTTGACAGCTTACATGGAGGGTGCTCTAATGAAAGTCAATTAAAATGATAGATAACTGATTGACAGAATTTTTACAAGCCTGTCTGAGAAAATGACAAAAAAGTGTAGTGAACCTGTGCTAAACTCAAATGCAGTTCTGACAGTCAGTCACCAGATGGCAGTTTTTATTAGATGTTTCATAACCCTGTGTGGCTCATTGTCTCAAAGTTGTTCATTGTTTCATGAGGCCAAGGTTTTAACATCACTATAGGTGCCCTTGAGCAAGGCCCTTAACCCCAACTGCTCCAGTGGAGCTGCTCAGTGGCCACATGCGAGTCTGTGGTTGTTCTGGGCAGCTTCCAGGTGTGAATGTGTAATCGTATGAATGTGAACAGGGCATCCTTGAAAAACAGAGGTTGCCTTTCAGTGGAGCTCTCTTGTATAAATAAAGGTTAAATAAAAATAAATTTAAAAAAAAATACTGTGTGTGTGCGCGCATGGACATACTTTTCAGTAGGCCAACATTTCTACTAAAAATCCATTTTTTCTTATTGGTCCCATGTAATATTACAATTTCCTGAGAAAATGAATTTGGGGTTTTCATTAGCAGTAAGCCATAATCACCAAAATTAAAAGAAACAAAGGCTTGAAATATATCACTGTGTAATGAATCTGTATGCGAGCTTCACTTTTTGAATTGAATTACTGAAATAAATTAACTTTTCAATGATATTCTCATTTCTGGAGATGCACCTGTAGAATAATGTTAACGTGGATACTGATGTGACATCATACTGGGTGTCAGTGTTTCTTCAGGAATATAACCGATAACGGGATATTACCCGTTTTAATGTTACAATGAATGACGGTCTTCGCTGGTTTAACCTCCGTGTGACAGATAAACAGACAAGTGGGAAAAGGAGTTTCAGCGCTTCCTCCCAAGACACTGCACTAATAAAGGCTGTGAACTGGACAGTGAGCTCCACGCTGAGGACGGCCGGACCAGCGCCACACTGAACCACAGGATAATGCTAGTTGAGTAGACTGCATAGATGGAACACAGCTGTTAGCCTAGCATTAGCACTGACTTCAAACTTTACTACAGAGCCCGATGTCGGTGAACAGAAAGTGGCCGTCAGTAGTTCAGACTAATATCCTACCTGTGTATGATCAGCTGTGGCTCCTTAATCTATTATGACGTCTGTTTAAACTTCTCTTCTTGCCTGTTTCTTCCTCGAAACTGAGAAAAGACAAAACTCCCGCTTACACGGCAGCCACCGAGCGTAATGACGTCTGACAAGGACGAGCTTCCTTATTGGCTGCGTCTCTGAGCCAACCAGGTAAACAGACGATGTAAATGTGATGTAAATGAGAGTAACAATATGTAGGGCTTTTAGAAATCCGTAATCACGGAATATGTACGAAGAAGTACTGCAACCACTAGTCAGTGGCCAGTGAAAATGGTGAAGTTGGTGAAGAAAAATGTGTCTGCTACCCCCCCCCCCCCACACACACACACACGCACACAAACTCTATACTGGCGCTGATCACTTTTCTTTTGACTTTTTCTTGAAATTTTGACTTGATTCTTAAAATGCTTTTTTTTTTTGTTATCTGTTTCTGTCCACAAGTGTACAAAAATTGTAAATACAGCAGAATCAACTCTGATATAATTTATTTCTTATTGTGATTTTATAATATTAATATTTCACAAGTTTGAATTGATATGCTTTCTATTAGTAAAAAAAATAATGTTATTCTTGGTGTGGCCATAAATTACAAATTTGAATTTACTAGTCTGTATATTTCTCTACATTTTTTTTATGAACATATTAATAATTTATCATAGTGTAACGTCGGGGCCATTTTAAGGGAGCCAGGGATTTCCCAGCATGCTTTGCCAGTTTGAAACGTCACACTGGTGTCAGAAGTGGGATATGGAGCGAGATGAGGATCCAGGCGGAGGTACAGCGGCCGGAGCGATTCATCGCTCAGCCTGGAACGGAGTGTAGAGCTGAGACGCCGGCCCCTGGAGAGCTTCGCCGCGATGGACGGAGCAGAGCAAACCAGCCCCGCTTCCCGCCCTTTTCAGGGCAGGACGGGCTGGCGATTCCAGAGCGACTAGGAGCGGCAATCGACCGGGAGATGACAGTGTCATCCATCCAGCAGCGGGCCAAGATTCCCCGCTACAACGGCGAGAACCTGTTGGATGACCGACTGGCCCAGATCGAGCTGGCTGCCGCGCTGATCATCAGAGGAAACCACCGTGCTGAGAGCGAGTGGAGGAGGAGCTACGGCACATCACAGCAGCGCGTGCACGAAGGAGACAGCCGTGGCGACGCGAGGAAGGACGGCTTCCGCTGCACAGAGCCAGGGTACATGGCATGGTACTGCCCCGCACACAGCGCACGACAAACTGGCCCCTCGCCGACGCTAAATTAGAGCGAGGTGGCATGGACGGGAAAAAAAGCCGCCTCCTGCAGATGCTTCCCCCGGCAGATGACGTCACAGAGGCGCAGGAGCGACGCAGCGGAGCGAGCAGGACGAAGATGCGGCCACTTTCCAGGCGCGGCAAAGGCTGGACGCATGGATGCGGGCCAGCGGCCGCCTGGGAGAACTGGCAGCGGTGGGAGTCGGCCGGAGCGGGCCTGGGACTCCCGCTGCCAGGGAAGGGACCGTGCGTGGTCCTACAGAGGCTGTCGGATGTGTCCATCCGCCCGCTGGTGGCCAAACCGGAACCCTACCCCAACCAGATGCTCTGACCGAGACTCAGATGGCCCGTGCATGCCGCCCTGGCACCGGGCTGACTCGCGTTGGATTTCTGAAAGTGGACTTTGAATTTTCTGGGGACAGAAACCAGTCCGGGGGGGGGGGGGGCAGTGTAACGTCGGGGCCATTTTAAGGGAGCCAGGGATTTCCCAGCATGCTTTGCCAGTTTGAAACGTTACTGTGTGTGTTAAATGTGTTACTTCTGAGTTATACTGCTGTGTCATTATAACTGCATTATAATGGCCCAGCAGTGTTTAGCAGGATTAGGGCAAGATGTATCATGTGTGTGTAACCGTGATGTAAACAGAGGTCTGTGAGAATGACCTCCGCTCCTGTCTGTGCTGAGAAGCAGGTTGGGGGTCGGGGTGTGTGTAAAATAAATCAGGTTGATCACAGCCATCTGCTCCATTGTCTTTTTGTGTGAACCCTTGCAAACGTCACAATATTTATAGTAGAATAGATGTTTGGCTATATTGTAGAGACTGGGTTAATCATCTCAGACTGGATGCAGAGAGTAAACAGAGAAGGACAATAGCTATGGAGATTAGGGTGAGGTAGCAGGAAGAAGGAGTTGGGGGGAGAAGGGATGACTGTATTGTGATGTGAGATGTCATGCAGATGTGAGATGGGCGGTTGGTATAAAAGGAGAACCCGTGGTGTATTGTGGGATTCTTTTCTGTGTATGACTGATGAGAGAGTGAATAAAATCGTCTGCTGCATAAATCAATCTTGTTATTTACACTCTCCACAATATAAACATTACTTGCAAGTCTTACAGTCTTGAATATAAAATTACAAAAACCTTGTTACCTCCACCAAGGAGGTTATGTCATCGGGGTGGTCTGTCTGTCTATCTGCCTGTTAGCAGGATTATGCAAAAAGTCCTGAAAGTATTTGAATGAAATTTTCACCAGAGGTAGCCCTTGGTGAACCCGTTAAATTTTGGTGATGATCTGAGAGTGCATACCTCCACCAGGGACCTTGTTTGTATTTGTGCAGCAGGATTACAGAAAAACTACTGCATGAATTTGGATTAAATTTTTACCAGAGGTGATCCTTGGGCTGGAGACGAACCCATAACATTTTGGTGATGATCTGACAATGCATACCTCCACCAAGGCTCTTAACTTCTCACAGTGTGTTAGCAAGAATACTCCAGAACTACTTACTACATGGATTTGGAAGAATTTTTTACCAGAAGTGGTCCTTGGGCTAAAAAGGAACCCATAGCATTTTGGTGATGATCCCAGAATGCATATCTCCACCAAGGCTCTTCTCACAGTATGTTAGCAACAATCCTTCAAATCTTATGGACAGACTTTGATGCAATTTGGTGGGGGGGGGGCAAGATGGCGGAACGAGCAGACGTATGTTACGCAGGGCTCAAAAGTGAAAACTGTTTCAATGGTCCAAACTTGATATTTATTCAAGCAACCAGCAAGGAGCTTGAAATTATCCGTCTTAACATCAACTAAGCCTGTTTTTAGACGGGGAAATATTCTTCAGTGGAAGATATTTGATATGGCTAACAAGCAACAGGTTAGCATGGGCAACCATGGTTACAGTCTGTTGTCCGATAACATAAGTACTAAGAAGAAATTGGAAGAGATGGAAGAGGATTCACAATCTTTTCAGAATGTTCACACTCCTCTACCCAGTCCATACCCTAAAAAGTTAAAGACAAAAAACATAAAAGGACAACCGACTGAAGTGAGTAATGAAAATATCTTTGAAGCAGTGCAGCTTATTCTCAAAAAAATTGACGAAGAGGACATGTGGCTAAAGAGCTTTGAAGAGCGTATTGAGAAGGCAACATCGGAGACTCGGGAAAATAAAAAGGAAAAGGTGGTAAACCTTACACCAGAAAACAAATCCCTGACGACAATGGGGAGGATCGGCTGTGATGTCATGCTCGACAGTGTCGTGGTTCTGCTGTTGATTGACACAGGTGCTGTTATCTCAGTGCTGAACATGGCGACCGTGAACAGTTTGTTTCCCCACCGACAGATTAAACAACGTGAGAGAGACTATTACGGCTATGGACTGAACTGACTGGCTGTGATGGGCTTTATGAAGGTAGAAGCCTGTTATGGGTCGGTCGTGGTGCCATGAGCCCGCATTCATGTCACCGCTGCAGGGGTTAACATTATAGGGTGTAACCTATTTTATAGCCTGGGTTTTTCGATCGCCAACGTGTCAGGTGAGGAGTGGTCGGGCTGCGGACTGTGGAGCCAGCCGACTCCGCTGATGGATGGCGTGGAGGTGAGGGAATCGGACTGGTTGGACATGTGTCATGAAGGAGAGCACATTCGGCGCTACACAAGGATGCCACGGGTTGGACCCGATGCCGGTCTGTTTGATGTCCAAACTGGGGACGCGGAATGGCACGACGGGACCCCGCTGGCAACCTGTAAGGACGAGGCGCCCACGCTGGATCCAGAAGGAGCGGGACCAGACAGTGAGTTGTTACATCGCTCGGGAAGACGGTCAGCCGTGGGAAACACGGGCCGTGCCCAGGAGTCGACCGGACCGTTGATGGAGACCAGTCAGACCCACCACCATTGGAGGAGGAGGCCACGGGCTTCCCTGCAGGTCGGCAATGTGGTGCGGCCCAGGGTTGAGGTCCGGATGAGAGGCAAACACAGCTCGTGCGAGCGGCGTGAC
The DNA here is from genome assembly GCA_020510985.1 of Pholidichthys leucotaenia. Taxonomy (NCBI): domain Eukaryota; kingdom Metazoa; phylum Chordata; class Actinopteri; order Cichliformes; family Pholidichthyidae; genus Pholidichthys; species Pholidichthys leucotaenia. Next base: position 31,448,427 of record CM035842.1, on the reverse strand, counting down.
AAGAGGAGACGGTTCCGAGTGGAGGCCATTCGGAGTGACGGGTATCTACACTTGTCTGACCAGACCTGGAGGTATCCAAATGAGCTGTGCGGGGTGGAGGAGACGAAGCGGCGTGGTGGGAGCCCTGAGGTCAAGAGATGGAGGCGTCTGGAGAAAGACCCGCCTGAGGACTGAAAGAATTGTTTTAATTTCTGTCTGTGTTTTTCTCCCCAGTCTGGATGTTTTTATTTCTTTATTTACGTTTGTCTGCTGCTGGTTTGGTACCCTGGTTTGATTAAAAAAAAAAAAAAGAAAAAAGTGCTAATTTGAGGGAAGTTTTCTATTATAATTATGATGTGCATTGATTGAATTTTGGCCTGAGGGGTTTGTGTGTATAAATTATGTGGTTTGCTAATTTTAGGGTGAAATTTTGTTATAGTGTTTTGTGTGTCCAGGTTTGGGGTGGTGGGGTGTGTTTGGCCCATGTGAATTGTGTATGATTATTTACATACCCAACGTTTTGGAATGTGCCCAGTGTGGGGTTGAGTGTTGGGGGGGGGGGCACACCACTACCAGCGCCCCACACGGCTCGGCTGGGCTTTTTTTTTTGGGGGGGGGGCTATCTGTGTGCTTGGCATTTTTTTTGAAGGGGGAAAAATGTTGTGTATGTAAATAGGCTGTAGTAGTAAGATGGCAGCCGGGTTGGTCATGGGCTAGACCAGGGTGGTTTCCGGTGGTGACACCACCCATGGTATAAAGGAGTGGGTGGAAGAGGCTCTGCCTCTTTCGTTGGGAGCCACCTGGTCAGCAGACGTGTGCCATGAGCCTGTGTATGTATACAAATACTCTGTGTAATAAAGCTCCGTAAAACTGCAGCAACCGGGTGTTTGCTTTATACCAGTTATGGACATACTTATCAGTATGGAAACAGATACAGTGGACTATTGGAGGATATTAAATCCCACCTTACAGAAATATACATGGGTGAACCCCTCAAACAGTAGTCCCTGCTCTAGACTAGACTACTGGCTTATATCTCAGTCCTCAAGTAAATATGTAACTAAATGTGATATTCGCTGGGTTAACTATCAGCCCATGCACCTCCAGCCTCTGGAAAACTGTCTTGAGATGGGCAATGTGCTCCTCCTTGGACACGCTAGCTACCAGAATGTCGTCTAAGTAGACGAAAACAAAGGACAAGTTGCGAAGCACTGCATGCATCATCCTCTGGAAAGTCTGCGCCACGCCTTTTAATCCGAACGGCATGCGTAAAAACTCAAAAAGGCCAAAAGGAGTTATTACCGCTGTTTTTGGAATGTCTTCCTCACTCACTAGGACCTGATGGTATCTGCAGACCAGATCCACTTTCAAAAAAACACACGCCCCGGCCAGGTGTACGGAAAAATCCTGGATGTACGGAATGGGATAACGATTGTGTTCCGTGGCGTTATTCAAGCACTGGAAATCGCCACATGGTCGCCACGACCTGTCAGCTTTAGGCACCATGTGTAGCAGGGATGTGCACGGGCTGTTGGAGCGCCTGATGATGCCCAACTGCTCAGTTGGCAAACTCCTCTCGCGCACTGGCCAGTTTAGCTGCGTCCAAGTGCCGAGGTCGCACAAACACCGGCAGGCCTTTTGTCGTTATAAAGTGTTCGACCCTGTGTTTCGTTATCGTAGCTGAAAAAGTCGGGACCGTGAGTGCTGGGAACTGTGTGAGCAAATGTTGGTACTTACCCCCTGGAGCGATAACGTTAGCCAGTGTTGTCGACCCAGCTGCCCGAGCTGTACAGGGCAGTGAGGTAAAAGAGACAGCGTCCACTAATGTCCTGTTAGCAACATCGACTAACAACCCATAAGCACATAAAAAATCTGCGCTTAAAATGGGGGCAGAACATGCAGCTACCACAAAGTCCCACTGAAAGTTGTGTGACCTATGCGAGGTTCACACAAGAAGAGGAGCAGATGGCTGCGACAAAACAGGCTTTATTGAAGACACAACACCAAACACAGACAGGAGGGGAGGTCATTCTCCCAGACCTCCGTTTCAATCAGGGTTACACAACACATAATCAATCTTGCTCTAATTCTACTTATAACACTGCTGGGTCATTATAACGCAGTTATAATGACCCAGCAGTATAATAACACATTAATAACATTTAAACACACACAAAGTAACGTCCTCTGCTGGCAAAGCATGGTGGGGAAATCCCTGCCCCCCTTAACACAGCCCCGATGTTACACTGCCCCCACCCCCACCCCCGGACTGGTTTCTGTCCCCAGAAAAATGAAAGTCCAACTCAAAAGTCCAACACGAATCCGTCCAGGTGTTGGGGCGGCCTCCGTTGCCGATGACCAGCACGTACAGGCCCGCTAGTGTTCATCTGAGTCTTGGTCAGAGTATCTGGTCGGGGTGAAGGCTCCGGCTCGACCACTAGCGGGGCGGATGGCTGATATGGGGCGAGACGGTCGGGGTGGAGTACCATGACCTGGTCCCTTTTCTTAAGCCTCACCCTGTACACCACATCCGTCAGTCTCTGCAGAACCACGCACGGTCCCGACCAATGGCTCGCCAATTTCGGTGACCGTCCTCTTCTCCTCTCTGGGCAGAAAACCCAGACTCGATCTCCTGGTGCAAAGTCCCTCCCCTAGCAGCGGGAGTCATATGCCCGCTTCTGCCGACTCCCCACCGCTGCCAGGGCCTCCCAGGCGGGCCGTTGGCTTGCATCCAACCACTGCCAAACCCGGGAAATGACCGGATCTCTGTCCTGCTCGCTCTGCAGCTGCCGTGTGCCGAGGGCCTCTGTGACGTCATCGCTGGGGGGAGCTGCCTGATTAACCGAGGGGAACTGCATGCTGCTGTGTTATTCCTCCTCACAGTGGTCCGGAAAGCATCAGCCCGTGGGACGGTCTGGTCTCGATCCTCTGTCCGCTGGCAGTGACGACAGTCCAACAGCATGTCTGTCCCGATTCCAGCCCGCTGCAGCTCTGCTGGAACAATTCCTCCTCTGCCTGCTGACAGGCAGAGGAGGATCTGACACGTTGCTGACACGTTGACCCCTCCCCTTGCTGTCCCTGTGTGTGCTCGTGCTCCCTCTACTCGTGCTGGTGGCGCCGTTGTGCCCAGTCCTCACGGTGGCTCGCCTGGTCCGGTCCATCCTGGTGGTCCCTCGATCGCTCAGGCCTCCGGTCTCCTTCCCTGGGTCCCGCTGCGGAGCGTGATGGTCCAGTTTCCCAGTTGGAGGGACGGTCTGGCGGCATCGATCTTCGCGTTCCATGCTGCGAGCAGGTTGAGTCCAATAATGCAGGGGTCTTGGATGTCAGCCAGCTAGAACGGGTGGTTTGTGCTCTGGCCGGCCACCCCCACCACAAGAACTCTTCGCCCTCCCAATCTGGTGCGCTCACCAGTAGCTGTGGTGATGCAGCGCCCGGTGGGTTCCCATCCCTGCGGTGCTGTCTCGTCCATGCCTGGCAGCGCACCGGGTCGGACCAAGGAGATGCTAAAACCGGTGTCAATCAGGGCCCAGATCGGCGTGTTGTCCAGGCTGCACTGTAGGTACAACCCTGGCGAGCGTCCAATTCGGCCCACACACGGTGACAGCTCATCGGTTTGTCGTGGGGTGGGTGCGGGGCAGTACCGCGCGATATGTCCTGGCTCCCTGCAGCAGAAGCACCCTTCCTCGCGTCACCGCGGCCGTCTTCTCCGTGGACGCGCCGCCGTGGTCTGCTATAGTGCCTCCTCCCCTTCCTCGCTCTCAGCCGTGGCCTGGAAGGCTCTTTGTCTTGGCTCGGCTGTACGATTCATCAGTGGCTCCACCCGCTCTGCTTCTGCCACCGCAGTCTCCCAGCTGCTCGCGGCGTTAATCCGGACACGGTTCTGGAGCCGGGCCGGGCGGAGACCTTGGATGAAGTTCTGGAGGGCGAGCTTCTCCACTACCTCCGGTTCGAAGTCCGGGTAGCTGCGTCATGTTAGCAGCCGTATGTCCGCCGCGTAGGCTTCTAGTCTCTCCTGGCTTCCTCGACAGCGGTTGGCCAGCTGTTCCTGGGCATGCTCAGCGTCGGCCGTTCTCCCAAACTGTCTCCGGAGCGCTCCTTGTAGCGCTGGCCAGCTGCGGCGCTCCTCGGGCCAGAGGTCAGACAGCGTGCAGAGGGCTCTCCCTTCCAAGGCCAGCGCGACCTGCACGGCAGTTTCTTCTGGTGGCCAGCCGTTCAGCGAGGCAGCCAGCTCAACCTGGACCAGGTAGTCATTCAGCACGGTCTAGCCGTTGAAGCGGGGAATCTTGACCCGCTCCCGGGTGGATGGGACGGTCGCCTCTCGGTCGATCGCTGCCCCTGGTCACAGTGGAATCGCCGGCCCATCCTGCTCTGAAAAGGGTGGGGAGCGGGGCTGGTTTGCTCTGCTCCGCCCACCCTGCCTTGAAAAAGGCAGAAGGCGGGGTACGCTGGTCCCATCAGGTCCACTGCTCCGTTCATCCCGACGAGCAACTCCGGGGGACGGTGTCTCAGCTCTGTCGTCCATCCCCAGCTGAGCGATGAATCGCTCCAGCTGCTGGATGTCCGCTCAGATCCTGGCTTCCATCTGCTCCATCTCCCACTCCTGACACCAGTGTGATGTATGCGAGGTTCACACAAGAAGAGGAGCAGATGGCTGCAACAAAACAGGCTTTGTTGAAGACACAACACCGAACACAGACAGGAGGGGAGGTCATTCTCACAGACCTCCGTTTCAATCAGGGTTACACAACACATAATCAATCGTGCTCTAATTCTACTTATAACACTGCTGGGTCATTATAATGACACAGCAGTATAATAACACATTAATAACATTTAAACACACACAAAGTAACGTCCTCTGCTGGCAAAGCATGCTGGGGAAATCCCTGCCCCCCTTAACACAGCCCCGACGTTACAGTTGATAGATAGATAGATAGATAGATAGACAGATAGATAGATAATAATAATACTAAATAATAATAATAACTTAATATTGTTTGCCGATGACACTAATCTGCTATGCAGTGGAAACAATTTGGAACAACTTCTGGATACACTCGGGAAGGAATTAGGAAAGCTTAAACTGTGGTTTGATTCAAACAAATTAACGCTCAATTTAAGTAAGACAAAATTTATAGTCTTTAACAACCATCACAACAATCCAGTACCCAAACTCAGTGTAAATGGTGTAGAGATTGAAAGGGTATCTGAAACTAAATTCCTTGGAGTAATAATTGATAACAAACTGTGTTGGAAGTCACATATTAATTATATTAAAGGTAAAGTTTCCAAATCAATTGCAATATTACACAGAGTGAAATATTTGCTGAATCAACCCACACTATACACCTTGTATCATTCATTAATACTCCCATACATGACATATTGTAATGAAGTATGGGGAAATACATATAAAACAAACATATATCCACTCTTTATGCTTCAAAAGAGAGCTATTAGAATAACAAACAAAGCAGCTTACAGGGAACCAACAAACCTGTGGGGAGACTTGAATAACGAAACCGAATTGTCTTCCATTCCAGTTTATTCAAGAAATCATTCCACTGTCTGCTCTTATTCTTGAGCAGCGAACAAAGAGAGTGAACACACCAAAGTTCTCTCATTTAAACATTCTCACATCAAACCATTTCCCTCGCGGGGGAAATCACACATCTATATCAAAGTCTCTTTATTCACATTCATTAGCCTTTTATTTACATAACTCCCCCTTCTCTCCTCTCGAGCCTCAGTGGTCAGGAAGTCTTCTGTCCCCTGTCCTCCGCAGGGGGTCCAGGCTCTGTGGCTCCGCACCGCAGGGGGCTGGCTCTCCTTCATCGTGAGGTTAAATCACATATGCAGTGTCCAACATATACATGTCTCACAACACAGCCATAAAACCCACTTTTTCTTAAACAAAAAACTCTCAAGTTGAAAGATCTGGTTGACTTTAAAACCGCAATAATAATGTTCAAAGTGAAGAATTTATCACTGCCCGCAAATATCCAAAAGTTGTTCCAAACAAGGGAGAAACGATATCACTTCAGAGGAACATGTATATTTCAAAAGCCTACAGTGAGAACAACCACCAAGCAACACTGTATTTCAGTGCAAGGAGCCAGATTATGGAACGATTATGGACCTGAATTAAAATCATGTACAACGCTTGGACAATTTAAACAAAAACTAAAGGAAGAAATACTCCAAACATATTTACAAGACGACATGTAAACTCACATAAGGATTGACATATCCAGCCTGTGTTGTGTTGTAGCTTAGTTTTTTTTTTTTCTCTCTGTGACATTCTGTCTTAGATTTGTCTTGAATAGTAACCGCTTAACTTAGCTTAGCTTAGTTTTCTTTTTTTTTTCTCTCAGTCACACTTTGTCTTAGCTTTGTTCTAAATTGTAATCACTCTTGTCTTGTTTACTCTTTTTTCTTTGAATTCTTGGATGGAATATGGGTGGGCAATATAAGCTGCGGCTTCAGCCATCACCCATTTCGGATAACTCACGTGGAATTGTTTAGTAGAAGGAGTCTTTGTCTAATTTGACCTTGTTGTTATATTATACAGTTTCTTTTAACCTGTACTGTATTATCCGAAATAAATTCATTCATTCATTCATAGATAGATAGATACATAGATACATAGACAGATAGATAGATAGCCCTTATTGTCATTATACAAACAAATGTACAATGAGATTTAAGTATCTCCTTCAGTGCAACATATGTAAAAGGAAAAAATTAAAGCATAAAAAACAATAAATTCCTACAATAAATAATGTATAATGTGTACAGTGTATGTAAGATAAAAATAAGTTATATATACAATATAAAAATAAAAATATTAAAAAGATTGCACAGCATTCTGGACCGTAAATCCTGGAATTTCCCCATTGTGGGACTAATAAAGGCTTATCTTATCATATCTTATCTTATCTTAAATGTCAATTACACAGTGATGTGTTTAGAGGTATATTGGGGGGGTCAAGGAGGGTTGGACTGAGAATTCAGAGCCATGATGGCTTTTGGAAAAAAACTGTTCTTGAGTCTATTTGTCCTGGCTCTGATGCACCTGTAGCACCTCCCTGAGGGCAGCAGGTCAAACAGGTCAGCTCCAGGGTGGTAAATGTCCTTGATGATGTATTGTGCTCTACTAAGGCAGCGGGCGGTGTAAATGTCTGTCAGGGAGGGGAGAGGGCGGCCGATGATCTTCTGTGCTGCCTTTACTACCCTCTGCAACCTCTCCCTGTCTGCCATTGTGCAGTTCAGGGCGGCCGATGATCTTCTGTGCTGCCTTTACTACCCTCTGCAACCTCTCCCTGTCTGCCATTGTGCAGTTCCCATACCACACTGTAATGCAGTATGTGAGCAGACTCTCAATGGATGAGCGATAGAAGGTCAGCAGCAGGGTGGAATTGAGGTCGTACTTCCTGAGGACTCTCAGGAAGTGTAGCCGCTGCTGAGCCTTCTTAATAATCGCCGAGATGTTATCTGTCCAGGAGATGTCAGAGGAGATAAGGACGCTGAGGTACCGGAATGTGTGGACCCTCTCCACACACTCGCCATTGATGAAGAGGAGGGCTGGGTCGGTATTGGTCCTCCTGAAGTTGACAATGATTTCCTTGGTTTTCTTGGTGTTCAGAGTCAGGTTGTTTTCTAAACACCAAGTTGCCGACTTCAGGACCTTCCCCCTATAGGCTGTCTCGTCCCCTCCTGAAATGAGTCCAACCACCGTGGTGTCGTCAGCAAACTTCACGATGAGGTTGTTGTTATAGGCTGGACGACAGTCATGGGTGTAGAGACAGTATGGGACGGGGCTCAGCATACAGCCCTGTGGGGAGCCAGTACTCAGCGTCCGTGTAGAGGAGAAGTGGGAGCCAAGTCTCACAGTCTGGGACTGGTTAGTGAGAAAGTTCTTTATCCAAGCACATGTGAGAGGTGGGAGACCAAGTGTATTCAGTTTGGTAATGAGAATGTCCTGGATGATTGTGTTGAAGGCCGAGCTGTAGTCCACGAAGAGCATTCGGACGTAGCTGTGCTGCTGCTCCAAGTGGGACAGCACAGAATGGAGAGCTACGGCGATGGCATCTTCAGTAGATCGGTTTTCAAGGTATGCAAACTGGTAAGAGTCAAGGTCCGGAGGAAGATGGCTCTTAATGTGCTGGAGAAGCAGTCTCTCGAAGCACTTCATAATTACCGGGGTGAGGGCCACAGGACAGTAATCATTAAGGCTGGTGGTGGGAGACTTCTTTGGTACTGGGATGATTATGGCAGATTTCAGACAGGACAGGATGACTGCCTGGGCCAGGGAGAGGTTGAAAATCCTGGTAAAGATGGAGGTGAGCTGGGAGGCACACGCTCTAAACACCTTACCAGGAACTCCATCTGGGCCGGCAGCCTTCTTGGGGTTTACTGCCGGGAGCACCCGTCTGACGTCATGCTCACTGACAGTGAAAGTGGTGGTGCAGGAGCTGGGTGGGGGCAGGGCTGAGGCTGATGAGTGCTGCTGTTGAGTTATTTCAAAGCGAGCAGAGAAGCTATTTAGCTCCTCTGCCAGCAGTGCACTCAGGTTCTCTGATGTTGTAGCACAGCTTCTATAATTCGTGATGTTTTGAATTCCCTGACACACCTCCCGTATGTTGTTACTGGACAAGTGGGACTCTAGTCTCATCTTATAATGCGCTTTAGCTTTTTTAACTCCTTTTTTAACTCCTTGTGTAAGCATATCGTCAGTATCCGCTCGCCAAATGTCCTGATGGTGAATCCGTTGGCGGCTGTGAGCTCGGGACTGCTGCGTCCTGCCACCCTGTCTGCATTGACCGGCAGGATGAGGCTCTTCTGGGAGCCGGAGTCCACCAAAAACCGTCTCCCCGAACGTGTGTCCGTGACATAAAGCAGTCTGTTCCTGTCGCTATCAGTTGCAGCTGCCACTGAATTCCAAACGTGCCGTCTTCCCGGCTTCTTGAATTGGCATGGTGCCAGGCAGCATTGGCATTCAAGCCGAAACGGTGATGATAAAAACAGATTGCCCCGTTCCTTTGTCTTCTGGTGTCTGTCCCAGCTACCACGAACGGCTCCTCAACCTCCCTTGAGTCCCTCAAGGATGCCAGTGCCACTGTCTGCACACTGAGAGTTCTGGTTGCCAATATGATGTGGTCCGCTTCCTGTGCCAGGGAGCGGTAGTCCTTGGCAGCCAGCCGCGGCGAGGTGGCCAGGATTGCCCTTGCTGTAGCCGGTAGGTTCCTGAGGAGCAAGTGGACGAACAGGAAAGAGTCATCATCCTTCCCCCTCAGCGCCAACATGCTCTCATGAGCTCCACAGATGATCTGTCCCCTAACTCTGAACTGCCCTCTCACTGTCAGAAAGGGTATAGCGCTGGAGAAGCATCCTCTTGAGCGCTTCATATTTTCCTTGGGCCGGCAGCTCCTGGAACAGGCTTGTCACCTGTTGCGTGGCACGCACATCCAGTGCAGCGACCACGTAGTAATACTTGGTATTGTCCGTTGTTGTCCCGTGGAGTGCAAACTGGGCTTCTATGTGCAAGAACCTCGTGGTCAGGCTGTGAAGCCAGAAGTCTGGGGGCTTGACTGAGACAGCGCATGTAGCGCTGGTGCTCTCCCTCCAGGTAGTCTCCGGGGCAGTGCTCAGCTCACTCTCGATGGCACCTCTTGGGATCACCAATGTGAAGAAAGGAAGCAGCCGAGGCAACAAGCTGAATGACACATGAACTTTATTCCATCTCCAACATACAGCGCAGTAAAAGAGCTTCCGGGTCTCTGTGCATTCCTCTTTTATACCTTTAATTCCATGCATTGAGACCCAGAACTTTCGACCATAACACACTGTTTGGAACAAAGACCTGTGTGGCACATTATCATAACATAACGCTGGTCCCGCTGCTCACACCCTCTCTCTTCCAGCGGCTCCAGCGGTTCCTCCTCTCCCCAGGGGGTATATAGTCCATACTATCCCGTTTGAGATCCCCCGGTAGCCTTTCTCCTCCGGTCCATTGTTGCCCCTTATCCCAGCTGCCTTCTCTGGGTGGAGAATCCCCCACCCATGCCTCCACAGTTTGACAATAGATTTTTATAAACACTTCTGGAAGGAAATTAAAAATTAACTTAATAAAGCTTTCTTAGATTATATTAAAAATGGGTGTCTGTCACCCTCGATGAAAACTGGATTAATAACCCTCATTCCAAAATCTGATAAAATCTTAACAAATCTAGACAATTGGAGACCCATTACTCTATTATGTAATGACTACAAATGAATGAATGAATGAATGAATTTATTTCGGATTTCGGATAGTACATTACAGGTTAAAAGAAACTGTATAATATAACAACAAGGTCAAATTAGACAAAGACTCCTTCTACTATACAATTCCACGTGAGTTATCCGAAATGGGTGATGGCTGAAGCCGCAGCTTATATTGCCCACCCATATTCCATCCAAGAATTCAAAGGAGAAAAAAGAGAAAACAAGACAAGAGCGATTACAATTTAAAACAAGGCTAAGACAAAATATGACTGAGAGAAAAAGAAAACTGAGCTAGTCTAAGTTAAGCGGTTACTATTCAAAAACAAATCTAAGACATAGTGTCACAGAGAAAAAAGAAAAACTAAGCTATAACACAACACAGGCTGGAAATGTCAATCCTTATGTGAGTTTACATGTCGTCTTGTAAATATGTTTGGAGTATTTCTTCCTTTAGTTTTTGTTTAAATTGTCCAAGCTTTGTACATGATTTTAATTCAGGTCCATAATCGTTCCATAATCTGACACCTTGCACTGAAATACAATGTTGCTTGGTAGTTGTTCTCACTGTAGGCTTTTGAAATATACATGTTCCTCTGAAGTGATATCGTTTCTCCCTTGTTTGGAACAACTTTTGGATATTTGCGGGCAGTGACAGATTCTTCACTTTGAACATTATTATTGCGGTTTTAAAGTCGATCAGATCTTTCAACTTGAGAGTTTTTTGTTTAAGAAAAAGTGGGTTTGTTGGTTCCCTGTAAGCTGCTTTGTTGATTATTCTAATAGCTCTCTTTTGAAGCATAAAGAGTGGATATATGTTTGTTTTATATGTATTTCCCCATACTTCATAAATAAATTACTAGCATTGGTGTATGCAAATGGTATCAAGACTGTTTTAATAAAATTAATTGATGAATGCCAGTCAGCCTTTATCAAAGGAAGACTTCTTTATAATCATATACATTTGATTTGATTGATTACCAGTCATTTATTGATTCTGAACATTTTATTTTATTCATTGATTATTTCAAAGCATTCGACTCAATAAAGCATACCTTTTTACTTCAGACAACAGCAAAAATCGGTTTTGGAGAAAAACTCTGTAACATCATAGAAGTGTTTTACAAAGATATTTATAGTCACATTTCCTTAAATCCAGGACTGACTCCCAGAATAAAAGTGTCTTAAGGTATTAGGCAAGGTTGCCCAATATCTCCTAAATTATTTATTCTATGCACACAGATGATGGCTTACCTCATAATGAACCACCACAACATAAAGGATATCACGTTTTTTGACTATGAATATAAAATTAGTCAATTTGCTGATGACATGGTTATCCTTCTAAAAAAATAAAACAATCATCAAAAAAGCTTTAGCTGTTTTGTCAACCTTCTCAAGGGCATCTGGTTTGAACTTAAATTTGAATATATGTGAATTATTGCCACTGTTTTCCTGTACTGATATTCAGATAGAATCAATCCCTGTCAAATCAGAAATAAAATATTTTGGTATTAGGATCATAAAAAATGAGGACAAGAGGGAAGAAAAGAATATTCAAGAAAAAGTTGAAAAAATGAAAAGGTCCTTAAATCACTGGCTTATTAGAGATCTTACAATTTTTGGTCAAAATTTGTCAGTAAAAAGTAAAGGAATATCAAAAATGATATCTCCTTGTCAATCCTTGTACATCGCTCCTCAAAAAAATTAAAAAGATCAACTCAGTTCTAATGGATTTCTTTTGGAAAAACAAAACTCACCGTGTTAAGAAATCACAGCTGGTCAAGGAATACAATATGGGAGGAATAAAGTCTTCTGACTTTGAGGCAATGGTAGGGATGCTCAGGTTAAACTGCTGAAAAGCTTTTCTTTCAAACCGGGATTCTATGTGGTTCCACATTCCAAAAAATTCAATTCAATTCAATTCAGCTTTATTTATAATGTGCCACATCACAACAAAAGCCGTCTTGTGGCGCCACAGTGCAAAAAAAAAAACCAAAACACCACACAGTCACAGAAAGACCCAGCAATCAGACGATCCCCTATGAGCAAGCACTAAGCGACAGTGGAGAGGAAAAACTCCCATTTGGAAGGAAGAAACCTCTAGCAGAACCATGCACAGGGAGGGGCAGTCGTCTGCTGCAACTGGTTGGGGATGAGGGGATAGGGAGGATGGAAAAGACAGACATAAAGAACATAGCAGTAAGATGCCAAGTACAATATTGGAGGGCAACCAGCAGTATGGATCAGATAACAATAGAACAAGAGTGGGGTTAAAAGACACAAAAACCCTCCTTAAACGAAAGCTATATTAAAAAGGAAGGATTTTACTCTGTTCTTAAAAACAGAGACCGAGTCTGACTCCCGGACCCAGAGTAGTAACTGGTTCCAGAGAGAAGGGGCTCGGTAGCAGAAGGCTCTGCCTCCCACCATACTTTTGGAGATTCTGGGCACCACAAGTAAGCCAGCATTTTGGGAGCGTAATGCTCTATTAGGATGGTAAGGTAATATCAGATCTTTTATATATTGGGGGGCCAGATTGTTAAGAGCTTTGAAAGTAAGAAGAAGGATTTTAAACTTGATTCTGAATTCAATGGGAAGCCAATGGATGGAGGACAGAACCGGGGAAGTATGAGCTCTTTTTCTAGAACCAGTTAAAACTCTAGCAGCAGCATTTTTAATCAACTGAAGATTTTTTAAAGATACTTTAGGACAACCAGATAATAGCGAATTACAATAATCTAATCGCAAACTGACAAAGGCGTGAATCAGTTTCTCAGCATCACCCAGAGACAAGATGCTCCTGATCTTGGCAATATTGCGCAGATGATATAAGGCGGTCCTAGAAACAGTTTTAATATGTGAATTAAAGGATAAATCCTGGTCAAATATCACTCCAAGGTTCCTCACACAACTGTTCAGAGTGAGAGTGGCACCATCTAAATTAAGGGCATAATCTGAAAAGGAATTTCTAAGATGTTTTGGGCCAACAACAATGACTTCTGCTGAGAGAGGTTTTTTGCTGTTCACCAGTCTGATACACACGCTGCTCACAACACCACATGACTGATACACATACACTGACTATCATACACTCACACTGTCTCTCTCAACTTGCTGTTTGTTAATGTGTGATCCATTGTCTGCTAATTGTGCATAGAGGGTTTTTTTCTGTGTAATCACAATTTGGCTCATTCGAGCTTTATATGAGCTTATACGAGCGTTATTTTGATAACTATGTTTTTTCTCTCTGCCTATTGTGTTCTCCCCCCTCCCCCTCCCCCTCTTTACCCTCCACTGTATGACAGGCGCCGCGTCATGGCTGCCGCATCATTGGGATGCGCCTATCGTGCGCGCCCAATGTCAAGTCAAATTCCTCGTGTGTTTACTTGTAAACGTGCTTGGCAATAAAGCTCATTCTGATTCTGATTCTGATTCTGACTTCAGTCTTATCAGAGTTCAATAGTAAAAAAATTACAAGTCATCCAAGCTTTGATGTCCTTAAGACAGGCATCTAACTTGGCCAACTGATCACAACCATCGGGCTTCATTGACAGGTATAGTTGTGTGTCATCTGCGTAACAGTGAAAATGTATACAGTGCTTTCTGATGATATTGCCCAATGGGAGCATATATAGACTAAAAAGAGTAGGGCCCATCACAGATCCCTGTGGAATTCCGTGACTGAGCTTAGAGCTGGAAGAAAATCCATCATTGACATGGACAAACTGAAATCTATCAGACAAATAAGATCTAAACCACTGCAATGGAGTTCCACTGAGTGTCCGAGTGTTCCAATCTATCAAGTAGAATGGCATGATCGATAGTGTCAAAGGCTGCACTAAGATCTAAAAGAACAAGAACAGAGACAAGTCCATTATCAGATGCAGTCAGGAGGTCATTAGAGACCTTCACTAAGGCAGTTTCAGTGCTGTGATGAGCTCTGAACCCAGATTGAAACACCTCAAACAAACCAACTCCCTGCAAATGGTCAGATAGTTGCACAGCAACAACTCTTTCCAAGATTTTTGAAATGAAAGGCAAATTAGAGATTGGTCGATAATTGGCCAAAACTCCAGGATCAAGTGTCGTTTTTTTAAGTAAAGGTTTAATTACAGCAGTTTTAAAAGCCAGTGGAACATAACCCAGAGTTAAAGAAGAATTAATGATAAGAAGAATACGGCTACCAATAATTGGGAAAATAATGTAACGTGCTGCTTGACATGGCAACGTCCCACCGGGAGATTTGAACTCACGCCTCCCGCTCTGGAGTCCCGCACTCTACCTGTGTCGCCAATAGGGTCACCCCACTTGGCAAGCCAAGTAGGGTGCTCATATTGAGTTCGCTACACTAAGTGCGGGACTCCGGAGCGGGAGGTGTGAGTTCGAATCTCCCGGTGGGACGTTGCCATGTCGAGCAGCACGTTACATTGGTGTCAGAAGTGGGATCTCCTGTCCAAAGCAGTAATGGGGCGCTGACATCGGGACGATGTCGAGAACCAGAGGGGAGTAGTGTAGCGAACTCAATATGAGCACCCTACTTGGCTTGCCAAGTGGGTTGACCCTATTGGCGACACAGGTAGAGTGCGGGACTCCGGAGCGGGAGGCGTGAGTTTGAATCTCCCGGTGGGACGTTGCCATGTTGAGCAGCACGTTACAATAATTTTAAATAACCTGGAAGGAATAGGGTCCAGAAGGCAAGATGAAGCCTATCTAAGCAGATATCAATTGAGGGAGTTACAGTAGTTAATGTACTAGAGTTTATGGTAGGAAGAATCTGACTGATTTCATCTCTAATAGATAAAATTTTAAGATTGAAATAGTTCAGAAAATCCTGACTAGAAAGCTCAGGGGGGATGCGAGGATTGACTGAGTCATGGCTCTTTGTAAGCCTGGCTATAGTGTTGAAGAGAAACCTGGGGTTATCCTTATTTGCTTCTATTAATGCAGAATAATAGCTTGATCTAGCTTTTCTAAGAGATTTTTTATAGATTAAGAGATGATTTCTCCACGCCAAGTAGAATTCAACTGAATCAGTTGAACGCCATTTTCTTTCCAATTGACGAGTTTTCTGTTTTAAGCCACAAATTTCTGAGTTAAACCAAGGGGTAAGAAATCTCTGGTTAGACTTTTTCTTTTTTAAAGGGGATACCAAATCTAGAGTCCGATGCAGAGAGGCAGTAACACCATATTTAAACATATTTTAAAAAGTTGGAGGTATTGATTTTCTTTTAAAATGTGATTTCAAAATGTCAAAACTGCCGGTGAGGCTCTCAAAATTCCACCCTCAAATCTTGTTTTACTGGAAGATGATGTTCACTCCTAACTTTACTCCACATGGCTCAACCTTATGGAATAACTATTATCATTAACAGAAAAACATTATTTATACAAGAATGGTTTGATAAAAATATTATTTTTGTAACAGATATGATGGATAAGAGCGGAAATATTCTTGAAAGGGAAACATTTCAAGAAAATTTCCACACTGGGTGTACTGCCAGACAATATAAGCTCTGCAGAGCCGTTCCACCTGCCTTCATTCATTTAATACAAAACACACTCAGGAATTCTGATATCCAGGCAATACCAAACTTGAAAATTGAGCAAATTCACTTATTGGACAGAAAATGTGACAACAAATTTTTGAATACAACTTTTAAAAGCATCCTTTTTAATCAATATCAAAGTAAAACAAAAAGAATACTTTGTGGAAGTAGCAAAATAATCTCAAAAAATATTTGCAAATATTTAAAATGGCCAATTCCTCCAAAAACAAAAGAAATTCAGTTTAAAATTCTGAATAATTATTACCCAGTTGGTGAGACTCTGAAACAGAGATTTGGGTTTGAGGTTGAGCCATGTGGATTTTGCAGTCAAGAACCAGAAACAATAGAAGATCTGTTTTACTCTTGTTCTGTCTCTCAGTTGTTTTGGATAAATGTTCAAATCTGGCTAAATGTAAAAATGAATAATATACTGTATCTCTCAGTATGCAGCATATTCTGTTTCATGAGCATAACCTTTCAAAAGACACTGGTCACTTTGTGAATATCATTATTTCCATGGGTAAATATCATCTTCACGTACATAAATGGAGAAATCAAAAACCTTCTCTTTCATTTTTAAAAATGAGCTTAAACTGTACTTCTCCTCATTAAAGCTAATTTCTGATGTTCATCAGTTAGCTGGAAAAAATTTTGAAACTGCCCAAACATTACATAACATTCTGAGAGTTTTTTTTTTCTTTTTTCCCCTCTTTTGTTGTGATTTGCCTAATACAGATTGTGTTGGACTTTTAAAAGCTTTCAAAAATTGTACAAGTGGGGATATAGTGTATTGGTAGAGGAAAGTATAACTTAAAGTCCTCATATGTGAGCATAATATGGCCTTATGCTTCTGCGTTCTTGTTCTTTTTTCTTATTCTTTGTCTTGCTATTCATTGAATTTGTACCCCAACGAACTGTTGTAATCTTGTTGTTATAATTAAATAAAATTTTAAAAAAGACTTTGATGTAATTTTCACCAGAAGTGGCTCTAGGCCTACATACAAACCCATAACATTTTGGAGGTGATCCATGATGGACGGAAGGAGCCTTGGTGGAAGTATGCGCTCTCTCCGAGTGCTTTTCTATTTTATTAATGATATATGCTTACCTGTAAAACTGTTAATGTGAATATATATAAATATATATATATGTGTGTGTGTGTGTGTGTGTATGTATGTGTGTGTGTGAAAGTATTTATTATTAAGGTAAAAAAAAAATCCAAACCTACATGGCCCTGTGTGAAAAAGTGATTGCCCCCCTCCGTTAAAACATAAATTAACTGTGGTTTATCACATCTTTGGTTAATTGGCATCAAAACTGGAGATTCTAAATTGTCCTTAGGTATGAATGTGAGAGTGAATGGTTGTCTGTCTCTCTGTGTTGGCCCTGCGATGGACTGGCGATCTGTCCAGGGTGTACCCTGCCTCTCACCCAAAGATGCTGGGATAGGCTCCAGCCCCCCCGCGACCCGAAAAGGATTAAGCGGAAGAAGATGAATGAATGAATGAATGGAAAGCTGAGTTCAATTTCTCTAGCCACACCCAGGCCTGATTACGGCCACACCTGTTCTCAATCAAGAAATCACTTAAATAGGACTTGCCTGAAAAAGTGAAGTACACCAAAAGATCGTCAAAAGCTGGACATCATGCTGTGATCTAAAGAAATTCAGGAACAAATGAGAAACAAAGTAAATGAGATCTCAGTCTGGATAAGGTTATAAAGCCATTTCTAAGACTTTGGGACTCCAGCAAACTACAGTGAGAGCCATTATCCACAAATGGTGAAAACATAGAACAGCTGTGAACCTTCCCAGGAGTGGCCGGTCGACCACAATTACCCCAAGAGCGCAGCGACGACTCATCCAAGAGGTCACAAAAGACCCCACGACAACATCCAAAGAACTGCAGGCCTCACTTGCCTCAGTTAAGGTCAGTGTTCATGACTCCACCATGAGAAAGAGACTGGGCAAAAATGGCCTGCATGGCACAGTTCCAAGATGAAAACCACTGCTGAGCAAAAAGAACATAAAGGCTTGCCTCAATTTTGCCAGAAAACATCTTGATGGTCCCCAAGACTTTTGGGAGAATAATCTGTGGACTGATGAGACAAAAGCTGAACTTTTTGGAAGGTGTGTGTCCCATTATATCCGGCGTAAAAGTAACACAGCATTTCAGAAAAGGAACATCATACCAACAGTAAAATATGGTGGTGGTAGTGTGATGGTGTGGGGCTGTGTTGCTGCTTCAGGTCCTGGAAGACTTGCTGTGGTAAATGGAACCATGAATTCTGCTGTCTACCAAAAAATCCTGAAGGAGACTGTCCGGCCATCTGTTTGTGACCTCAAACAGATGGAGCACACTTGGGTTCTGCAGCAAGACAATGATCCAAAACACACCAGCAAGTCCACCTCAGAATGGCTTAAGAGAAAACAAAATGAAGACTTTGGAGTGACCTAGTCAAAGTCCTGACCTGAATCCCATTGAGATGCTGTGGCATGACCTTTAGAAGGCAGTTCATGCTTGAAAACCCTCCAATGTGGCTGAATTACAACAATTCTGCAAAGATGAGGGGGCCGAAATTCCTCCACAGCGCTGTAAAAGACCCATTGCCAGTTACTGCAAATGCTTGATTGCAGTTGTTGCTGCTAAGGGTGGCCCAACCAGTTTAGGGGGGAATCACTTTTTCACACTGGGCCATGTAGGTTTGGATTTTTTTTTTTACCCTTAATAATACACATCGTTATTTAAAAACTGCATTTTGTGTTTACTTGTGTTATCTTTGTCAAATATTTAAATTTGTTTGATGTTCTGAAACATTTAAGTGTGACAAACATACAAAAAAAAGAGAAATCAGGAAGGGGGCAAACATTTTTTCACACCTCTGTATATATCTACAGAGGTGTGAATATGCACATATATGTATGTGCATACATATACATCTATGTATACATATATACTATATGTATATGCTCGAACAACAAACCCTGGATCAACCCTGAGATAAAAACACTTCTGAGAGAGAAGAAGAGGATCTTCAGGTCGGGGAACAGGGAGATGCTAAAGTCCGTACAGAGGGAGCTGAGGAGGAAGATCAGAGAAGGCAAGGGCAGCTTCAGGAAGAAGATGGAGGACGAGCTGCAACAGAGCGACATCAATGGGGTCTGAAGAAACCTTAAAACCATCTCTGGGCTCCAGAATACCTCCTCCCAGGGCACGGGGGGCGGGGAGTGGGCGAACAATCTGAACCTGTTTTTTAATAGGTTTGACCAACCACCCTCCCCCCCGACTGCACAACAACCACTGCTGCCTCTAAAGTCATCGAGACCTGCTGCCCACACCCCACTCCACTAACACCCCCCACTCCCAGCACACAGCCCCCCAACCTGACCCTCACTAAGACCCAGGTGAGGATGAAGCTGAGGAAGATCAAGGCGAGGAAGGCCTCGGGACCGGATGGCATCAGCGCGAAGCTCCTCAAGTCCTGCGCAGACCAGCTGTGTGGGATTGTGGAGCACATCTTCAACCTGAGCCTGAAGCTGGGGAGGGTACCACAGTTGTGGAAAACATCTTGTGTGGTACCTGTACCAAAGACTTCCCACCCCAAAGACCTGAACAGCTACAGACCAGCGGCCCTGATGTCTCACATGATGAAGACCCTGGAGAGACTGCTCCTTGCTCACCTCCGCCCCCTGGTGGGACCAGCGATGGATCCACTCCAGTTCGCCTACCAGCATGGCATTGGGGTGGAGGATGCAGTGATCTTCCTCCTTCACCGTTCCCTGTCCCACCTAGAGAAGACCGGGAACGCCGTGAGGATCATGTTCTTTGACTTCTCCAGTGCTTTCAACACCATCCAACCGATGATCCTGAAGGACAAGCTGCTGTGCGCAGGGGTGGACCAGCACCTGTCATCATGGATCCTGGACTACCTCACTAACCGGCCACAGTTTTTGAGATCCCGGGATTGTGTGTCCGACACGATCATCGGTAGCACGGGGGCCCCCCAGGGAACGGTCTTGGCTCCCTTCCTGTTCACCCTTTATACTGTGGACTTCTCACACAACACAACACACTGCCATCTACAGAAGTTCTCTGATGACTCTACGATCGTCGGCCTCATCTCCAACAGAGATCAAGCTGAGTACAAAGGACTTATCCAAGACTTCGTGGACTGGTGCCATCGGAACTGCCTCCAGATCAACGCGAGGAAAACTAAGGAGCTGGTGGTGGACTGCCGCAGGCAAGGACAACCCCTCACAGCACCAGTAAACATCCAGGGAACAGACATTGAGATGGTGACATCCTACAAGTACCTGGGTGTTCATCTGAACAATAAACTAGACTGGTCACACAATACCGACGCACTCTACAAGAAGGGACAGCGCAGGCTGTTCCTACTGAGGAGGCTCAGGTCTTTTGGTGTACAAGGGGCGCTGCTGAAGACATTCTATGACACGGTGGTGGCATCAGCCGTCATTTTTGGAGTGGTCTGCTGGGGCAGTGGCGTTACAGCAGCTGATAGGAAGAGACTGAACAAACTAGTCAAGAAAGAAAGCTAGCTCGGTCCTGGGGCAACGCCTTGACCCAGTGGAGGAGATAGGAGAGAGAAGGATGGTGGCTAAACTGTCATCTAACTAACTAACTAACTAACTAACCTACACTTATATAGCGCTTTTCTAGTCACAAAGACCACTCAAAGCGCTTTCATTAATACTAACCCTCTATTCTAAGGGCCTATAGGAAACAGATATCTAGGGACAATTTAGAACAGCCAATTAACCTAACATGCATGTTTTTGGCATGTGGGAGGAAACCGGAGAAATCCCGGAGTAAACCCACGCAACAAGGGGAGAACATGCAAACTCCACACAGATCACTGTTGGTCGGGGGCTGGGATCGAACCCACGATCCCACGATCCCCACAATCCCCCAGCCAAGGGTAAACTGTGCTGCCGCAGTGCTAACCACTGCGCCACCGTGCAGCCCATCTCTGCTGGAGTCGAGTCCCACCCTATGCAGGACATATTGAACGCACTGAGGAGCTCATTTAGCAGTAGACTACATCATCCTAGGTGCGCAACCGAGAGGTTTCGCAGGTCTTTCCTACCTACGGCTGTCAGACTGTATAGCCTAAGCAGGGCTGCTCGCAGAGATAGCAAAAAAACGTGACGGCCTAATAGTATTGAATGCAAAAGACGCAACAGACTTACACAAATGGTCCCCTCCAGTATACAACAAGGACAATATCAGTCGCTACGGAGGGTGACAATACTGTATGTATGGGTACATATTCATACCATGTAGGGTAACTAAATAGACGGTTATGCTGTTTATTCCATCTTGCTACAATGCTCCGCACTGTGTATATATATATTTATATATTTATGTGTATATATGTATATTCACTGCTCTTATCTTATTTTCTTATCTTCTTAATTATTGCTCTGAGTGTTGCTATCCCTGTGCTGTTGCAATCCTGGAATTTCCCCATTGTGGGACTTCTAAAGGCTTGTGGCACACATATGTGGGTTTCATATGCACAAATGTATATGCACAAATGTATATCACTGTATGCTTACTGTAGGCTTCACGTCTCAGATGAACAAAGGGCTGAGCCTCCTGAGAGATAACAGGAGCATGTGAAATGTGGGCTTTGGTAGGCAAAGAGATGGCCTTGGGGGATTTCCTGGCTGACAATGACTTTAGGTGGGGGGTGATAAGATCTGAAAGGGATGCATTGTTATTTGGGATTAAATGCATTGTGACTAGAGCTTTGAAGCTCCTGGGGTATAAAAGGGAGATGAATGTCTGGTTTCTTCCTCTTTCTGTATTGTTGAAGTTGGAGAATGTGAATAAACCTGACTCGTAAGATAAACTCTGCCTCGTCCTTTCACATCTTCCACAGGCTTATCTTATCTTATATGTATACACATACAGTATACACACTGTATACACACACACACACACACACACACACACACACACATATACATACATGCACATGCATGTGTGCTTAATTAAAACTGGAATAGACTAGTAGGTGGTGTTCACGTAGATGTATAGAAGATGCTCTCACCTTTCAGATGTCACCAGTAATATATGAATATAAATTCTCACAAAGCTGTAAAGAATATAACAATAATAACAAGTTGTTCCAAACAAGAGAGAAACGATATCACCTCAGAGGAACATGTATATTTCAAAAGCCTACAGTGAGAACAACCACCAAGCAACACTGTATTTCAGTGCAAGGAGTCAGATTATGGAACGATTATGGACCTGAATTAAAATCATGTACAACGCTTGGACAATTTAAACAAAAACTAAAGGAAGAAATACTTCAAACATATTTACAAGACGACATGTAAACTCACATAAGGATTGACATATCCAGCCTGTGTTGTGTTGTAGCTTAGTTTTTTTTTTTTCTCTCTGCAACATTCTGTCTTAGATTTGTCTTGAATAGTAACCGCTCAACTTAGCTTAGCTTAGTTTTCCTTTTTTTCTCTCAGTCACACTTTGTCTTAGCTTTGTTCTAAATTGTAATCACTCTTGTCTTGCTTACTCTTTTTTCTTTTGAATTCTTGGATGGAATATGGGTGGGCAATATAAGCTGCGGCTTCAGCCATCACCCATTTCGGATAACTCACGTGGAATTGTTTAGTAGAAGGAGTCTTTGTCTAATTTGACCTTGTTGTTATATTATACAGTTTCTTTTAACCTGTACTGTATTATCCGAAAAAATAAAAATTCATTCATTCAATATGCATATTTATTTTTTCATCAAGAGCCATGCAAAAAGCTTAGAGAAATGAGTGAGAATGTTAAACTTAAATGCAGTGACTGAAAACTGAAGAAAAAAGTTCTGAATCCCTTCAAAATTAATGTGTTCTTATGTGGTCCAACTCCCCTGTTGTGTCTCAAATTACAGAGGAGTCGAGGTGACGTTTTATCAGTTTTATTATAACGAGAACCATGAACACAGGAGTCTCTACAGCGAGTACAGGAGCCACAGCGAAGAGACAATATGTCTCCCGCAAATGGCTTATATAGCTCAGGTGACGCCACCCCCCAGAGGCGGGGCGTCACCCCTCTCTAGCCTAGGGCACCGCCATAATAATATAATATATAATATACGATCTCATATTCCCCCCCCCCTTGAAAAAATGCAAGCATACAAATTCACCCAACTATGATTTACACCAGACTCACACTCTAATACAAAATGGATACAGGCCTACACACACGCACACCACACTGGCCCAGCGAAGCACTCCGCTATGTAAACAGGACAGTCACTGTGTGGCGTAACCCCAAACATAAAAGAACTTTGAACTCACGGTGTGTATTGACGTCACGCCTCAAATGGACAATGAGTCTGGACCACCTGCGAACTGGGGAAGAAGTGAGAAGATCTGGAGAGTGAACCTGAAAGGACTGTCTGACCTCCTGGGGTCAGACAGAGGAGCCGAGAGGACAATGGAGGGATTAAATGTGGATGTGATTCTGTGTTTGATGTGGAGGTATAAATGTATGTGGTTTACCGCAGCTCGGTCTCTTATTCCCTGACTGAGAGAAGGAGCTGTGGGACGTGAGATGGAAATAAACCAATACTGAGAAATCATCCAGTGTCATCATTTCACGATTCCTACATTGGTGACCCACACGTGAGACATATGGAAAGGCTTGGAGATCATCTCTCCGACCCGGATTCACCGGAGACCGCCCGCACGGGCGTAAACTCAATTAAACTCCCCGAGTTCTGGCAAGATGACCCGCACTCATGGTTCCAACACGTGGAATCGCGGTTCATGCTCAACGGGGTATCGGCAGATAAGATAAGATAAGCCTTTATTAGTCCCACAACGGGGAAATTCCAGGATTGCAACAGCACAGGGATAGCAACACTCAGAGCAACAATCAGAAGGCAAGAAAAAAAAAAAACAAGCAAGCAAGAGCAGCTAATATACATATGTACATATTACTATAAAATATATATATACACACACACAGACACACAGTGCAGAGCATTGTAGCTGGATGGAATAAATATATGAATATATGAACACACAGTGCAGAGCATTGTAGCTAGATGGAATAATATGTAGATATATAAAAACACAGTGCGGAGCATTGTAGCTAGATGGAATAAATATATAGATATATAAATATAAACACACCCAGTGCTGAGCATTGTAGCTAGATGGAATAAATATATAGATATATAAATATAAACACACCCAGTGCAGAGCATTGTAGCTAGATGGAATAAATATGTAAATATATAAACACACACAGTGCAGAGCATTGTTGCTAGGTGGGATGAAACAGCATAACCGTCTATTTAGTTATCCTACATGGTATGATTATGTGCCCATACATATTCTCACCCTCCATAGCGACCGGTATGTTCCTAGTTGTATGCCGGAGAGGACCATTGTGTAAGTCTATTGCATCTTTTGCATTCAAAAAAAACTATTAGTTTGTTACGTCTTTTTGCTATCTCTGCGAGCAGCCCTGCTTAGGTTGTACAGTCTGACAGCCGTTGGTAGGAAGGACCTACGAAACCTCTCGGTTGTGCACCTGGGATGATGTAGTCTGCTGCTAAATGAGCTCCTCAGTGCATTCAGTATGTCCTGCATAGGGTGGAACTCGGACTCCAGCAGAGATGACAGTTTAGCCACCGTCCTTCTCTCTCCTATCTCCTCCATCGGATCAAGGCGCTGCCCCAGGACAGAGCTAGCTTTCTTAATCAGTTTGTTCAGTCTCTTCCTATCGGCTGCAGTAATGCCACTGCCCCAGCAGACCACTCCAAAAGTGATGGCTGATGCCACCACCGTGTCATAGAATGACTTCAGCAGCGCCCCTTGTACACCAAAAGACCTGAGTCTCCTCAGCAGGAACAGCCTGCGCTGTCCCTTCTTGTAGAGTGCGTCAGTATTGTGTGACCAGTCTAGTTTATTGTTCAGATGAATACCCAGGTACTTGTAGGATGTCACCATCTCGATGTCTGTTCCCTGTATATTTACTGGTGCTGTGAGGGGCTGCCCATGCCTGCGGCAGTCCACCACCAGCTCCTTAGTTTTCCTCGCGTTGATCTGGAGGCAGTTCCGATGGCACCAGTCCACAAAGTTCTGGATAAGCCCTCTGTACTCAGCTTCATCTCCGCTGGAGATGAGACCAATGATCGCAGAGTCATCAGAGAACTTCTGTAGATGGCAATGTGTTGTGTTGTGTGAGAAGTCCGCAGTATAAAGAGTGAACAGGAAGGGAGCCAGCACCGTTCCCTGGGGGGGCCCCCGTGCTACTGATGATCGTGTCGGAAACACAGTCCCGGGTTCTCACAAACTGAGGCCGGTTCGTGAGGTAGTCCAGGATCCATGATGACAGGTGCTGGTCCACCCCTGCGCGCAGCAGCTTGTCCTTCAGGATCATCGGTTGGATGGTGTTGAAAGCACTGGAGAAGTCAAAGAACATGATCCTCACCATATTCCCGGGCTTCTCCAGGTGGGACAGAGAGTGTGTTGGGAGTGGGGGGGGGGTGTCGGTGGAGTGGGGAGTGGGTAGCAGGACTTGATTTCTTAGGGGCAGCAGTGGTTGTTGTGCAGACAGGGGGGAGGGCGGTTGGTCAAATCTATTGAAAAACAGATTCAGGTTGTTCGCCCACTCCCTGCCCCCCGTGGCCTGGGGGGAGGTATTCTGGAGCCCCGAGATGGTTTTGAGGTTTCTCCAGACCCCGCTGATGTCGCTCTGTTGCAGCTTGTCCTCCATCTTCTTCCTGAAGCTGTCCTTGCCTTCTCTGATCTTTCTCCTCAGCTCCCTCTGTACGGACTTCAGCATCTCCCTGTTCCCCGACCTGAAGATCCTCTTCTTCTCTCTCAGAAGTGTTTTTATCTCAGGGTTGATCCAGGGTTTGTTGTTTGAGTGACGCCGTATGGTCTTGGTGGGAACGGATTTGTCCACACAGAAGCTGAGGTAGCCCGTGAAGGTGTGAATGAGGCCATCGATGTCCTCACCATGTGGATCGCAGAGCTGCTTCCAGGCAGTGGCTTCAAAACAGTCCTTTAGAGTGTCCATTGTCTCCTCAGACCATAACTCCACAGTGTGCATGGCCGGAGGTTGTCTGTGCACTAGGGGTTTGTACACCGGTCGGAGATGAACCAAGTTGTGATCCGATCTCCCAAGTGGGGGGAGTTGTGATGAGGTGTACGCCTCCTTAGTGTTTGCGTAGAACAAATCCAGTGTTTTATTGTCTCTAGTGTGGCATGTGACATACTGGGTGAACGTGGGTAGAATGGGAGACAGTGAAACGTGGTTGAAATGATGACATCAAGTCAGAGATGACATCAAGTTCCATAATGTCATCGCAAGACTCGACAGCCGCACAGCCCGGTGTGTGCGGAGCCTGGTGCAGCAGCCGCCCGCTGCTGGCAAATACGACGCCCTGAAAGCCGCCCTCATCCGGAGTTTTGTGCCATCAGCCGAGGTGAGGGCCAGAACACTTCTGGACCTGCGCGACAGAGGAGGACGCAGGCCGACCGTCCTCATGGAGGACATGCTGCAGATGATCGGGGCAGACAACGATGCGTTTCTATTTAAACACATCTTCTTGAGGACCCTCCCAGCACACATGAGGGATTCCCTGTCCAGCATGAGGTGTGTGAACCAGCAGGATTTCCGCGCGCTGGCCGTGGAAGCGGAGCGACTCCTCGACGCCTGCGGCGAGCAGGAGACTTCAGTGGCAGCAGCAGACCTCGGCGCGGCAGCCAAGGGTGGTGGAGAACCAGTGGCAGCAGAAGCAACCCCAGCGACGACAGCAGCGGCGCGGTCCCGAAGCAGAGGAAAGGATGACCTCTGTTTTTACCATCAACGCTTCGCGCAGAAGGCACACAGATGCATCCCACCATGCAGCTTCAAGATACAGAGAAAGCGCACGAGCCGGGGGTCGTTAGCAGCTTCGACTCTCGGCGAACAGAACAAGCTGCTGTACCTGACAGACGCGAGCTCCGGACGGCAATTCCTCGTCGACACCGGAGCACAGAGGAGTTTCATCACCGCAACCTATGCGGATTGGGTGGCCGGCCCCCACGGAGACGGGGCAACGGCCGCAAACGGCTCGTCAATCAAGACTTTTAGCGAGAGGACTCTGCGCCTGTCCTTGCACGGCCGCATCTATGAATGGACCTTCATAGTAGCGGCGGTGAGTTTCAACATGTTAGGCGCTGACTTTTTGTGCTCACATGGCTTGTTGGTAGATCTGGTTAATAGACGCTTGGTTAATGCACTCTCTTTTTGTTCCATCCCTTGTGCAGCGCGAGTGTCCCCGCCGCCAGTACAGACCAACGTCGCCACAGCAGGCGGTAAGTTTCACACTCTCCTAAACCAGTTTCCAGCACTCACAGTTCCCACGTTTTCAGCTAAGGTGGCGAAGCACGGGGTGGAGCACTTTATAACCACAAGTGGTCCACCAGTTTTTGCGAAGGCTCGGCGCTTGGATGCAGCTAAGCTCTCCATTGCGCGTGAGGAGTTCGCCAACCTGGAAAGGTTGGGCATAATTCGCCGCTCGAAGAGCGCCTAGGCTTCCCCCCTGCATATGGTGCCTAAGGCTGACGGCTCGTGGAGACCTTGTGGTGATTATCGCAGGTTAAACAATGCCACAGCGCAGGACCGCTACCCAATTCCGCATATCCAAGATTTTTCGGTGCATTTGGCCAAGGCGCGCATTTTTTCTAAAATAGACCTGGTCCGCGGTTATCATCAGGTCCCAGTCCGACCAGAGGACATTCCCAAGACAGCGGTAATAACCCCGTTCGGGCTTTTTGAGTTTTTACGCATGCCTTTTGACCTTAAAGGCGCCCCGCAAACCTTCCAACGCATGATGGATGACGTGTTGCGCGACCTCCCTTTTGTTTTTGTCTACTTAGACGATATTTTGGTCGCCAGCGCCTCTGAGGAGGAACACGAAAGTCACCTCATGACAGTTTTTCAGAAGTTGGGAGCGCATGGGTTGATAATCAACCCGGCCAAGTGCCATTTTGGTGCAGCGCAGATCGATTTTTTAGGGCACCGCGTCTCCCCAGAGGGAGCAGTCCCGCTGCCGTCCAAAGTACGCGCAGTGGCTGAGTTTCCCCAGCCACAAACGGTAAAAGCGTTGCAAGAATTTTTAGGTATGGTAAATTTTTACAACCGTTTCATACCCCACGCGGCTCAGCTCATGCAACCGTTGTACGCCGCGCTAAAAAAACAGAAGCCCTCCAATGTGATTGAGTGGTCCCCAGAGCGGATTCACTGAGGTTAAAAAAGCACTGGCAGATGCAGCACTGCTGGCTCACCCAGACCCAGCAGCCCGAATAGCGCTAACCACAGACGCGTCAGATGTGACCATAGGAGCCGTTGTAGAACAGCAGGTCGCTGGGGTTTGGCAGCCACTCGCTTTTTTCAGCAGGTCCCTACGCGATGCGGAGCGGAAATATAGCGCGTTTGACAGGGAACTGCTAGCGCTCCACCTGGCCATTCGCCATTTTCAGTTCTGGTTGGAAGGGCGGCGTTTCACCGCGTTTGTCGACCACAAACCGCTCACTTTTGCAATGTCCAAAATCTCAGAACCGTGGTCAGGCCGACAGCAGAGGCAGCTGGCCGCAATTTCAGAATTCACCACCGATATACAGCACGTAGCTGGTAAACTTAATGTAGTAGCAGACTGCCTCTCGCGAGCGGTAACGGTGCCTGTCCGCACAGATGGGGACTGTAATGCCGCAGATGCGGAGCGAGGTAACAGCGCAGACGTGCACGTGGCTCCGGTGCACGTGGGGATAGATTACGCAGCCATGGCAGCAGAGCAGAGCGAAGACACAGACGTGCGCGCGCTCCTGTCTGGACCAACAGGGTTAAGGCTGGAGAGCATAAGTTTACAAACCGGTTCACCCCCGCTAATCTGCGATGTATCCACCGGGCGACCGCGCCCAGTGGTACCGGCCACGTGGCGCCGTCGCGTTTTTGACGCGGTGCACTCCCTAGCGCACCCGGGAGTACGCGCTTCGGTGAAAATGGTAGCGGAGAAGTTTGTTTGACCAAGCCTGCGCAAGCACGTGAAGGAGTGGGCGAAAGCCTGCATGGCTTGCCAGCAGGCCAAAGTTCACAGGCACACAAAGACTCCTTTAGAACCTTTCCACATTCCTGCTAAGAGGTTTGATCATGTGCACGTAGATCTAGTGGGACCCCTGCCGCCGTCGCAAGGGTTCACACATCTCCTAACAATGGTGGACCGGACCACACGTTGGCCGGAAGTAGTCCCATTGCAATCGACCACAGCAGCAGAGGTGGCTCGTGTTTTTTTAACAGCCTGGGTAGCGCGGTTCGGAGTCCCATCAGACATTACGTCCGATAGGGGTCCGCAATTCGTGTCGGAGCTGTGGTCAGCAATGGCCAGCGGCTTAGGAGCGACAGCCCATCGCACCACCGCTTATCACCCACAGGCCAACGGTTTATGCGAGCGTTTTCACAGGTCGTTGAAGACAGCCCTCAGAGCGTCGCTCACGGATACAGATTGGGTAAACAAACTACCATGGGTTTTATTGGGGTTGCGTTCGGCACCCAAAGAGGATTTAGTTGCCTCACCTGCTGAATTAGTTTTTACTCAACCTCTCAGGCTGCCAGGAGAATTCCTGCCAGCCCATGCGGCACCAGAGCGCCCCCCGGTGCGGGGACATCTAAGTGGCACGGGAGCAGAAATGCTCCCGGGCCCCGCTCATCACACTTTTCCGCGGGTTTTTGTTCCCAAGGCTTTGCAAAACGCAGAGTTTGTTTTTGTCAGGCACGACGCCCAGCGTCACAGCCTCCGCCCACCTTACGACGGTCCATTTCGAGTGCTGGAAACCGGGGAGAAATGTTTTGTGCTAGATTTGGGGGGCAGGAAAGAAACAATCAGTGTTGACAGATTAAAGCCTGCTTTTGTGTTACGTGACGAATCTGTACGACCGGCGGGGGCGTCACCCCTCTCTAGCCTAGGGCACCGCCATAATAATATAATATATAATATACGATCTCACATTCTCCCCCCTCCTTGAAAAAATGCAAGCATACAAATTCACCCAACTATGATTTACACCAGACTCACACTCTAATACAAAATGGATACAGGCCTACACACACGCACACCACACTGGCCCAGCGGAGCACTCCGCTATGTAAACAGGACAGTCACTGAAAAGAAAAGGGCCACACACCAAAATAAATTAATCCCAAAATAAATAGTTATACATACACAATTAAACAGTAATTACAAACATGAACAATGGCGGTACCCGACTCCATAAACTCGCAGGATATTACACAAACAGACACAGAGACTCTTGGAAAAAAAGCTACACAAATCACACAACATGAGGCAAATATCACACTTACACCCCCATACTAATTCTTACACCCAGGTGTTACTGCACCCTCAACATACACAACATTCAGTGCCAAGGCATTCACAGCTTACAATGGTGGTCATGTGCATATAAAACATCTATTCAAATAGTCATCGCACATTTTACCATCCCATGTTTACAATAACTGTGCCTTTGGTATTTCTTTATCTCTTTTGAACTTATTTTGAACATTTTAACATTAACCTTAGCAGACACACTGTCAAATGCACTGAACCAGACACACTGTAAACCCCACGTAAAGTCTCAACCCGGGTCTCCTGAAGGCCCCCCTCTGGAGTGTCCCTCCCACGGCCCACTCCCAGAGCGTCTCCGTTTTCTTGTGACCGGAGACGGGCTGCACTGACGTTCCTTTCTACCCAAATGCCGCAGCTCATTCGGGTGCTGTTTCAACCCATCAGTCAATTTCAGGTACCCGTCGCCGTCCGACCAAACCACTCGTAGATTATTCTGTCCAACATTCAGTTCTCTCGAACTGCGCACCCATCCTAGCCGAGGCTCGACCCTAGGGCGGACGTCATCATCCTCGCCCAGGGGAGCGCTCACTGGCTTTCTCCGTCCTCTGCGTCGCGATGTGGCACCTTTATGGCTCCTCAGCGGTCTGCCAAGTTTGCTCGAGCCTAGTCCCTTGTTTTCATTTTTGGCACAGCTAGGGTTTGTGCCATCTGGTGTTACCCCGGTTACTTGTCATTGTTGTGTTGGAGCGGCACTGGCCGCGTCTGGCTCAACAGTGGTACTCAGCCGGCCACCGGAGCCCTGCTGCACTTGGTCTCTGGACCCTTCCACGTTTGCGGGGGCTAAACCACGCCGTTCCGGTCACTCGTCCTCGGGACTGCAAACACTTGCACGGAGCCCCCGTCTCGTCGGCGTACTCTGGTGCTGGCAGCGTCCCTCTTCACCTGGAATGGGCCACCCTAAGTCCCACGCTTCTTCGTCACTTCCCACATAAACTGGCCGGTTCCACAGTCCACCACCTGACCACTCCTCCACTTCTCCACAGGTGATGGTGAACCCAAGTCCATAAAACAAGTCACAGCCCATTAAATTATTACCATCTCGAGACACCATGAACTCGGCTGCGCACATAGAGGCCTCCTTATACCTCACCGACAGCCACACCCAGCCCACGATGTCAAGGGGATTATTGCCATACCCATAACAGGCTATGCTCGTTTTACTCACAGTGTAGTGGGGAAAACACCGTCTCACTGTTGCCAAGTTCAGGATGGAGGCTGTGACCCCGTCTCCACCAGCATCGGTATCGATGTCCCATCCAACAAAATGTTGCAGATAATGTGACCGTCCGTGTTGGGCGAGACAGTGTGGACCACTGTAGGTGTCTTCTTCTTTACACCGTTTGTTGCAGGTCTCCGTTCCTCCTTGTCAAAGTTACGGCAAACTATGGCAAAGTGGTGGAGCAGACCACACCGTCCACAACGCTTGCCCCTCACTGTGCACTCCCTTGCTCTATAGCGGTGCCTGCTGGATCCACAGCCATAGCATCTCGGCGTCCCCGGGGTGGACCTTATTTTTACGATGGCTGCGTACTCATCATCGCTGTCATCATCCGAATCCAAGGCCAGGGTCTTCCACTGTGCGTCGTTCCTGGGCAGGGCTTCCTTATTACCGAGATTCCTTGTTAGCTGTTCTGCTGCCTCGAGTTGCTGCGCTAGCTCCAAGGCCACTAGCAGGGTTAGCTCACCAGCATCGGTTAGCAGGTGAACTCTTGCCAAGGAATAGGCCACGTGTTCGGCCAGCTGGTCGCGGACCATCTCCTCCTCCAAAGCTCCAAACCTGCACTTACCCGCCAGCTGTCGAAGGTCTGCCACAAACTGCTGGACCGACTCTCCGGGTCGCTGGCGCTGTTGTCTGAACTGAAAGCGCCGCATTATGATGTTCTCAGGGGCGCGAAAGTAGCCGGCCATGAGCCTCACAACGTCGTCGAAAGAGTCACCTCCTCCAAGCGTACTCATGATTCTCTGGCCCTCCATACCCAGGTTATGGACCAGAATAGCCCTCGCTCTTAATTTGTCAAGGTCGCCGAGGTCTAACGCCAACAGATAGTTCTCGAAGGCCACATACCATCTGGCTCAAGGGACCAACGGCTCACCCGGAGCCTCCAAAAAAGGACGAAGCACGGTAGCAGCCCTCTCCTATATCCTTGTTGCCAAATGTTGTGTCTCAAATTATAGAGGAATCGAGGTGACGTTTTATAAGTTTTATTATAACGAGAACCAGGAACACAGGAGTCTCTACCGCAAGTACAGGAGCCACAGCGAAGAGACAATTTGTCTCCCGCAGATGGCTTATATAGCTCAGGTGATGCCACACCCCCAGAGGCGGGGCATCACCCCTCTCTAGCCTAGGGCACTGCCAGTTTGAAGAGAACTGTGAAAGGGTGTGCAAAAAGGGTCAGCAACATTTGCATTGTTTAAGGAAACTTGCACGCTTCCAAATTGACCGAACCATAATGACAACGTTTTATCGGGCTTTTATTGAATCTGTTTTATCCTTTTCTTTAGTGTCATGGTTTGGTCAGATAAAACTGAAACAGAGGAAATCCTTGGATCTGTCACCATGGGATGAGGCGCCGTCTCGGCGCTCAGCCCATGTTTCTCCTCATTCCTGCTTCTCATTGAGCAGCGTCTCAGCAGGCTCCCAGCTGGCAGCATTACGGACGGCTGGGGCCAATTAACCCTCATCAGCTGGGCGCTGCCAATGAGAATAAATAGGAGCAGCCTCGATCACTCGGGGCTGCGACATAAGCACTGCTAGGCTGAAGCCCCTTCGTCTGGTGTCAGTCTCTACTCCTCTTACATCATTCCTGTGATTGTTACCCACTGTGAGTATGTATGCCTTGTTACCCCTACGTCCGGTACGAGCTCCCTGCTCCTGCGCTGTGCAACTCGTGAGTGTACCTCTGTACGAGTATCTGTGCTTTCCTCATCCCTCACCCCTTACCTTTAATAAAACATCACGACTCACTGGCTCGCCCTTGGCTCTTATTGCGTGGCTCCCTAGAGCCCCGCGTGACAGGATCAGGTAGTTAGATGGTCCAGTCGTTTGCTTGGTGAGTCACAGCTGAGCCTGACATCCCTGTACACCAGACAGGTACAGAGGATGGCTACCTCCATTTTAAATGATGACTCCCACCCTTTGCACTGCCACTTTCAGCTTCTTCCCTCCAGACGGAGGTTTGCTGTCCCAAAATGTAAAACCCAGCACTACAAAAACAGCTTTGTTCCTGCTGCTGTCAAAGAGTTGAACAAGCTGTAACAATATATTGCACATAATTTAGTTACCTATTTATTAATTTCATTTTATATTTACTTATTTTTGTAGGTTTTTTATTTGGGTTTTAAATCTTTTATTGGGTTTTAGACTTTTGAGTTTTTACCTCTTTGACTAGTCTTTAACTTTTTAATATGACTCTTCTCTCTTATCTCTGGTTTTTCTCTCATCTCTTTGTCTTATATCCTGATTGATGGAGCCTTGAGCATTTTTATCGTGTTTATAGTCAGCTTCATGTGTGCCTGTGTTTGTGTTTATGTTGAATGTAATTGTGGTTTGTAAATATGGATGTCACCTGACTGCAAAACAAATCTACCTACGGGTACAAATAAAGTAACCTGAACCTGAACCTGACCTCCCCCCCCCCCACACACACACGCATACACACACACTGAAATTAATTCTGATCATGCCAGTAGTTAATCCTGCTAACAGACAGACAGACAAACAGACTGAAAACATCCCTGGTGGAGGTGAACATGGAGGATTCCAGTGTTGGTGAAGGGTGAACTCTGAGCACTTGCTTTTTGGACTGTACAGATCCATTTCCAGTCCAGCAGGGGGCAGTGATGGTCACAGTCGTTATTTTCCCTCTGCCAGTAGAAGAAAACTGACGGCGAAGAAGAAGGCATAAGCGGAAGTAGCAGAGCTCTGAGAAAAAGAAATTTGTCAGTCTGATGTTAACCTCCAGGCCAGGCAGTGGATTTAAAAAGAACTCCAGAGGACACATTACCAGTGTCAGTGTGGTAGACAGTCCTAACCGTTAGCCGATCACCCGCTTAGCTCAGAGGCTAACAGAACGGACCATGTCCGCCTCCTCTCCGTCGGCCCACACTACGGGCCTCGGCCCCGGTATGTCAATGTTCCGGTGGCTGGAAGTGTTGGAGAAAGAGTTCGACAAGGCCTTCGTGGACGTGGACCTGCTGCTGGGGGAGATAGACCCAGACCAGGCGGACATCACCTACGAGGGTCGCCAGAAGATGACCAGCCTGAGCTCCTGCTTCGCTCAGCTGTGCCACAAGAGCCAGACGGTGTTCCAGCTCAACCACAAACTGGAGGTAGGTACCGGGGCCCGGCGTCTGGGATCCTGGTGTCAGGGCAGCAGCAGGGATTCAAGTGATCCTGACCAGATATGTCAAAGTCTTCTTCACTGGCAGTCTCTGCCAGTTCAGTTCAGCATCCTTTAATGTCGGAGCTTGGAAGCCGGCTGACATCAGTGATGTCACACGCGTACATCCACTTCTTTTGAGTTCGACGTGTTCAGGTAGTGAAGGAGTAGAAGCAGGTTCACATGTTCAGACGAGAATGTGGTCTCTTGTCATCTCCTGTCATGGAGGAGATGCTGCTGAGGATCTGCTGCTAGAAATGCTCAGCGGTCTTAAAACCACAGGAAACATCTGGTTCTCCCAGACTTGGCGAACACCTGGAGACCTTTGCCACGCAGACTTATTTTCTACATTTTCATTATATCTGTTGTTCTTTTCTATGGCTCCAGTCATTCAAGTTTTTGTGTTGGAAGTCACATTCAGGTTCAGGTTCAGGTTACTTTATTTGTACCCGTAGGTAGATTTGTTTTGCAGTCAGGTGACATTCATATTTACAAGCCACAAATACATTCAACATGAACACAAACACAAGCACACATGAAGCTGACTATAGACACGATGAAAGTACTCAAGGCTCCACCAATCAGGACATAAGATGAAGAGACAAGAGAAAAAACAAAGAGATAAGATAGAAGGGTCATATTAAAAAAGTTAAAAACTAAGTCAAAGAGATTTAAAAACTCAATAAAAGTCTAAAACCCAAATAAAAAACCTACAAAAATAAATAAATATAAAATGAAATTAATAAATAGGTAACTAAATTATGTGCAATATATTGTTACAGTTCAACTCTTTGACAGCAGCAGGAACAAAGCTGTTTTTGTAGTGCTGGGTTTTACTTTTTGGGACAGCAGACCTCTGTCTGGAGGGAAGAAGCTGAAAGTTGCAGTGCAAAGGGTGGGAGTCATCATTTAAAATGGAGGTAGCAATCCTCTGTACCTGTCTGGTGTACAGGGATGTCAGGCTCAGCTGTGACTCACCAAGCAAACGACTGGACCATCTAACTACCTGATCCAAGGATTTCCTCTGTTTCAGTTTTATCTGACCAAACCATGACACTAAAGAAAAGGATAAAACAGATTCAATAAAAGCCTGATAAGACATTGTCATTATGGTTCAGTCAATTTGGAAGCGTGCAAGTTTCCTTAAACAATGCAAATGTTGTTGACCCTTTTTGCACACCCTTTCACACTTCTCTTCAAAATTTTAAATTACTATCAATAATCGTCCCAAGAGGCAGGGTGGTTAAAAATCTCCTTGGTGGCCGGGCCCCGGGGGTGGACGAGATTCACCCCGAGTACCTCAAGGCCCTGGATGTTGTTGGGTTGTCATGGTTGACACGCCTCTGCAACATTGTGTGGAGGTCGGGGGCAGTGCCTTTGGCATGGCAAACCGGGGTGGTGGTTCCTCTCTTCAAAAAAGGGGACCGGAGGGTGTGCTCCAACTTTAGAGGAATCACACTCCTCAGCCTCCCTGGGAAGGTCTATGCCAAGGTACTGGAGAGGAGAGTCCGGCCGTTGGTCGAACCTCGGATTCAGGAGGAGCAATGTGGTTTTCGTCCTGGCCGTGGCACATCGGACCAGCTCTTTACCCTCTCGAGAATTCTCGAGGGTTCGTGGGAGTTTGCCCAACCAGTTTACATGTGTTTTGTGGACTTGGAGAAGGCATTTGACCGCGTCCCTCGTGGATTTTTGTGGGGGGTGCTTCGGGAGTATGGGGTATCGGGCTTGTTGTTACGAGCTATTCGGTCTCTGTACGACCGTTGTGAGAGTGTGGTTCGTATTGCCAACACTCGGTCGGAGTCATTCCCAGTGAGAGTTGGACTCCGCCAGGGCTGCCCTTTGTCACCGATCCTGTTCATAATTTTTATGGACAGGATTTCTAGGCGCAGCCAGGGAATGGAGGGTGTCATGCTTGGTGACCACAGGATCTCATCTCTGTTGTTTGCAGATGATGTTGTCCTGTTGGCTTCATCCAGCAATGACCTACAGCTCTTGCTGGGACGGTTTGCCGCTGAGTGTGAAGCGACTGGGATGAGAATCAGCACCTCCAAGTCCGAGTCCATGGTCCTCAGCCGGAAAAAGGTGGATTGTCCTCTCCGGGTTGGGGACAGGCTCCTGCCCCAAGTGGAGGAGTTTAAGTATCTTGGGGTCTTGTTCACGAGTGAGGGGAAAATGGAGCGAGAGATCAACAGACGGATTGGAGCAGCATCTGCAGTGATGCGGACGTTGTACCGGTCTGTTGTGGTGAAGAGGGAGCTGAGTTCTAAGGCAAAGCTGTCGATTTATCAGTCAATCTACGTTCCTACTCTCACCTATGGTCACGAGCTTTGGGTAATGACCGAAAGAACGAGATCGCGGATACAAGCGGCTGAAATGAGCTTTCTCCGTAGGATTGCTGGACTCACCCTCAGAGATAGGGTGAGGAGTTCAGTCATCCGGGAGAGGCTCACAGTAGAACCGCTGCTCCTCCACATTGAAAGGAGTCAGTTGAGGTGGTTTGGGCATCTGATTAGGATGCCTCCTGGACGCCTCCCACTTGAGGTGTTTCAGGCACGTCCCACTGGAAGGAGACCCCGGGGCAGACCCAGGACTCGGTGGAGAGACTATGTCTCCCAGCTGGTCTGGGAACGCCTTGGTATCCCCTCTGAAGAGCTGGAGCAGGTGGCTGGGGAGAGGGAAGTCTGGTCTTCTCTGCTTGAACTGCTGCCTCCGCGACCCGGACCTCCGGAAAAGCGGTAGAAGATGGATGGATGGATGGATGGAATCGTCCCAAGATATTTGTAGGATTGTACACATTCAGTGGTCTGGCCTTTTACTACAGTGACTTTGTGCCTGGGAGTTTTCCTCCTAAAGTCAATAATCATATCTTTAGTTTTTGTCGTATTCAGCTGCAGGTAGGAATCCTCACACCAGTGAACAAAATCATCAACTACTGGGCCGTGGCCACTCTCACCATCCTGGAGGAGACTGACAACAACTGAATCATCAGCATACTTTATAATGTGTCTGTTGTCATGTCTGCTCCGACACATGTTTGTGTACAGGATGAAGAGTAGTGGTGACAACACACACCCCTGAGGAGAGCCAGTAGAAGAACACTTTAGGTCAGACAATGTGCCATTGACCCTTACTCTCTGTGTCCTGTTGGTTAAAAAATCCAGAATCCAACCCACCAGATTATTACTCAAATCAAATTGTTGCAGGAGCCTTTCAACTAAAATATGAGGTTGGATTGTATTAAAGGCGGAAGAAAAGTCCACAAATAAAAGCCTGGCGTGTGTCCCATTAAAATCCAGATGTTGAAAAAGCATGTTAAGCAGAGTGACAGTGGCATCCTCCACTCCTCTGTGAGGCCTATAGGCAAACTGCAAAGGATCCAATGCATGCTCAGTCTGCTTTAGGACCTCAAATCTGACCAGTTTTTCAAAAATTTTCATTAAAATTGAGGTCAAAGCAACTGGTCTAAAATCATTTACCGTTTTAGGACAGCTGGATTTTGGAACGGGGACAACCACAGCATCTTTCCAGATCTTAGGCACATGTTGTGTCTGTAAGGACTTATTGAAAATGTAGTGAAACACAGGACTCAGTTCATGTGCACAGGACTTTACCAAGCGCCCACATATATTATCAGGGCCCTGACTTTTGTTCACTTTTACAGCACAGAATGCCCTTTTAACATCCTGCACCTCAATATTAAAGTGCTGATTGTCTTTGAGTTTCTGTTTCAAATCTTGGGTTTCTGTGCTAAAATCAAAAGAATCAGAACGACCATAAAAACAACTAAGAGCATTAGCCAGCTCTGTGTCTGAATTAAAACCATCTAAAAACACATGATTACTGCGTTACAGTACATTGTTATACATGTTCAATATTCACTTATATTCAGTAGGCCAGTTATGATTTTTTTTTAACAAATCGCCTGGTACATCAACTTCTTTTTTTAAATTAATAGGATTTATCATTTTTTCTTATTGTAAAACCATAAAACAAAATACCATTTCTTGACTGCTGCTGTGGGAGCATGGCTACAGCTTTCCTTGAATCATTCCAGCATTTTGCAATGGAACCACAGGATTTGTCCCTATATGGGGAAAAAATAATGTTTTATTTATAAAGTGTATATGCAATGTTTGTACCTGTTGAGGGTGCAAATGTATAAATGCAAGTTAGGTACAAATTTGTAAGAATAAAGGTACAAAAATATGATAAAAGATAATTTTAATTTAAACATTTTAAAAGTCACAAATTACAATTTAATTACACAGAATAAAAAAAAAATCAAAATAGAAATGTTTCGAGAAAATATGAAGTTTAGACTGGTTCTAATATAAATGTTATCATTTGAGGTCCTGGAGAAGAATGGCTGATTGTCTGTAGTTCCTGCAGTCATCTCCTGACACGTCCTCTTCCTTCATGCTTTCACTCTTGTCCGTCTCCTCCCTCGTCCCGTCCAGGCCCAGCTGGTGGATCTGCGTTCTGAGCTGACTGATTCTAAAGCGGAGCGGGCGGTGTTGGAACGGGAGGTCCACGACCTGCTGCTGCAGCTCCACGCTCTCCAGCTGCAGCTTCAAGCCCAACAAGGCCAGACTGAGGACTCGGACACTATTAAAGACAGACTGGTGAGCTGGAGGTCCATGCTCGTTCCAGAAAACACAAATACCAGAATACCTAAGACGTGGTCCTGTGGGCAGATGGATCGATGCAACACTTTAGGGGTGTAGTGATATGTTGGTGTTGAAAACACAATATAAGACATAAAGAGTTGATGTTACAGTTGATAATAGTGTGTAAGTCGGTGGTTCCCAGAGGTGTTGTACTAATAAAAACGCTCCAGTGTTTGTAGATCAGGTGGAAATGAACACTGGTTCTGTTGCAGTGGTTCCACAGGACTTTTGAAACAATGGTGGGTGGACCATGTTCAGACCCTCTAAAACATGGTACCTCAGAACTACCCCTGAAACAAACCTTTTATATTCTAAAACGAAATGCAACTAATTAGTGTGGACATAAAGAACAAGATTATGTGGTCAGAGCTGTTCAGATCTTTGTGCTTTTGGTGGGTTTTTTTGTGACTTAAGGAGCTCTGGTTGTATGCATGGTAATGACACTCCAATATGGTCACCTACACTTAATTTCAAAAGAGGTAAACAGTCCAAATGATCAACACAGACGACAAAAAAATAACTCTGGCATAGATCAACATTCTGGTTTATTTTTCCTCCCCTTTTCAAAGATTATTCCCACATGTGCAGAGGGCCTGACTAGGTAGAGGATTTTTAACACTGACCTATATTAAGCTTTAGGAAACACTAGAAGGTCCCGTTTACTGCACTGTTCCCACACGTTGAAAGCTCCCACGTGTCTTAATCAAATGTTTGTGACATTTGCCTTTAACTATTGCAGCGTCATTGTGAATCATTTTTTGCAGCCTTCCTCAGAATGGCTCATTTCAGTGCATGTCTCTTTAAATGACCAAGAGCTGCCGTTAACTCCGCCCTCCTGCTTATATCACTATTGCTGATTATAATTGGCTAGCTCATAGTTGGGATGACGAGCCTGAGCCAACTAATGTAAAGTTGTCTTAAAGAATGAATGAAATAAAAGCACCAGGGGGTGCTGATGCCTTGGTGAATGTCTGTTAACAGATGCACACGACACATTGACAGTACCGTGTGCGTTGTTTCACTGAGGCATAATAACGCATCAGTGGTGGACAGGAGTGTGTGGTATCAGTGGTCGATGGGATATGACCGGTTCCTGGAGCATGATAAGACCAAAAACATTCAGGAATGAGAGAATGGTGGCTCAGTTAACCGAACATGCAGGTTAGGTTAATTGGAGATTCTAAAATGGCCCTAGGTGTGAATGTGTGTGTGTGTGAATGGTGAAGGGCTTGGCGCCGCACCATGGCTGCCTCATCTATCCAGGTGGCTGCCCTGTAATTTCCCCATTGTGGGACTGATAAAGGATTATAAAAAATAAATAAATAAAAGCTAGCATCAGCTAGCTTTTCAATGCATTGAAAGCTGATAGTGTGCTGCTCATTCCATTTGGACCAGAGCTGGAATAATTAGGCAACAAACTGACAATGCACTTATCAGAAAGTTAATCAACTAATTTAATAATTGACTAATCACCTATGCACCCTTTTCTACCTTAGAAGGAAAAAGAAATCACAAATAATGAGGAAAAAGTTGCAAATTTATGAGGAAACCCCCACAAATTTCTTAAAGGTGGACTCCGGTGGCTCTAAAACCACCTCAAAAACAAATACGTATTGCCCAAAATAGTATATTGTGGCTTTTTACCCACAAAAAACTTTCATTGCCTTAAAATTGTTTGGAAAGAGCTTTTAAATCTTGCACCTACTGAAGTATGCGCGGCTCTATGGATATTCTAATTAGTGGTGTGCAGGGCTTGCATGTGATTGGTTGCCGCGACTCCTGGTGGGTGGGCTGCTAGTCTGTTCAAGACGCTTCTGGACGTTAAAGTTTTGCCTATATCTTCAAAAGTAAAAGGCAAAACATTTTTCTGAAAATGGCCAAATATGAGTTTACTTTTTACTAATAACCAGTCCCCCATCCGCCGGCGACGGAGTGGGTGTGTGTGTGTGAATGTGACTGCTCGCAGCGCCTTGTCCGCTGGAGAAGTGAGTCGAGAACAGCTGAATTTGAATGAACATTCAAATCGCTCGCCGCCTCTCTCCGCTCTCTCTCCGCTCTCTCTCTTTGCTGCTACCCCAACCTGCTTTGCCTCAATCTCTTCAGCGCCTCCCTCTTCCCCCGAGGTAGCCAAGAGTATTTGTCTGATTGGTTAATGTTATAACCAACCAGGCAGGAATAGTTACATAGCTCCTAATGGTCTATTCAAATCTGCCTTTTTTTTGGGGGGGGGGGAGCTTAAGCAGACATTCACAGTAGAAAAATGCATACCTGGGAGTTTGGAATGACTTTGCTTTTGATAGTATGTCTTGTAAATCACAAGAAACATGTTACAGATATGTTAACAGAAAAAAACTTGATTTTTGCCAGAGTGTCACTTTAATATGTTTCAAATTTTGAGTAAAATGCCACTAACTCACAGAATAAAAAGTCAAAAATTTATCAGGAGAGTAAAAACTCCCCGCAAATATCTGAGGAATAAAAACACAAATGTCCAAATGATGAGTCAACTAATCCAAATGATAATTCACAACCACAATGATCACTGGTGGCAGCCCTAACGTGGTCTTACCCTGCTGAATCAGAATCAGAATCAGAATGAACTTTATTGCCAAGCATGTTTACACATGCTTGGCAATAAAGTGTAAAAATAAAGCTGTATGGAGAGTCATCCTGGACTCTCCCCACTGATGACGTAAACTAGTGCAGAAGCTTTGATTTAGAGCCACGTCTATCAGACCATGGTGATTTGCTGGGATGAACAGTGGCTGTTTGAATTTTCCCTGTCTTCACCACCACATGTTCTCAGTACTTGACTAATCATCTCTTTCCTGGAATTTTAACTTCTCCAGTTTCTGATGTTTCTCCCTCTGTTTCTTTTCCCCAAAGCCTGTACCCACAGTGGAAGGGATGGTAAGTGTGTGTGTGTGTGCTGTGTGTTGTTCCTGTTGTATGAATCAAATGCTCTTGAAACTTTAGCTTAACTAAGTCCGAGTCTGTGAAGGAAGTCATGATGGTGAGGAGACGCTGACCTCTGAGCTCCCTCGGGTGAAGAGAGGAGACTTTCTTTTAACAATGGTACTAAAACCTTCTGGCCATTTTAAGAAATTTTTCACTCAGCTCCTGTGGCACTGTGTGTAGCTGCGCGTGGACAAACTGTTATGAAGACATCACAGTGGCTCTGTAGTATGTCCCATAAAGTAGATGGGTGGAAACTACCATAACAGTTATAATCTGACAACATGACGGGCTTCAGGTTTCTCCATCACTGCTAACAGAAGTCTGTCAGTAACGGATACTGTTCAGTCAGTGCACCGTCTGGTAGGAAATAGAATTATATATTATATTATAAGTTATATATAACTTATATACAATATAAGTTATATTGAGATGTTGGCCCTGTTAAAGTATACTTTATATCAGGGGTGTCATCAACAGGTGTTTTCACTGATCAGCAATCAGTGGGAAGAAATTCAGTGAAATCACCTGTTGAAGACACTGGGTGGAGGTAAAACCTGCAGGGTCTTGGCCCTCCATGGTATGAGTTTGACACCCGTGCTTTATGATTTATGATCAAGGTGAACTATTAGCCACTTTTGCCTCTTCCTGTACCTGCTGTAGGTCTGACTCCAATTCCATTTTTAGTAATGATAAATTATAAAGAGGGTTAATTTAGTTATTTTGATCAACTTGTGGAGAGGTTTTGTGCTCTCAGTGAAGCTCAACATTTGTTGCACATGTGTACTGTGTATGTGCCCCCGTGGATAATGTACTGATTGTACAAAGATTCAAAGATTTTTATTTGTCAGTACTTCTATATGTACAGGACGTATAGTAGAATTGAAATGCTGTTTCTCTCGCTCTCTTAGTGGTGTATGCAATATATAAGACAAGAAAGAATAAGAATGGAAAACAACAACAGTCTATGTACAGTAATGCTACCCATAGTGCAAATAATGGTTAAAAACACAGCAATCCTATGTACAGTAACTCATAATACTGATAAATTGCAAGTTCAATGCAGTAATGGGGGTGCAGACAGTGACAGATTGGTCTGCGCATAATCAGTATGGCAATGACAGCAGCAGGTATGGCATTTGTGCAAATGGTTGCAGTAAGGTGCAAGACGAACAGCAGCAGATGTATTACTATTGGCGTGCCAAGTCTTTCTGTGCAAACAGCTGAGGTAGTTATTGTGCGGGTGAGTGTGTTGCGGTCCAGGGGCAGGGGGTGGGGAAGGAAGTGGGCAGAGTTCAGCATCCTGATGGCCTGGTGAACAAAGTTGTTTAGCAGTCTTTTGGAGTGGGCTTGTAAGCTGCAGTACCTTCTCCCTGAGGGGCTGAAGAGGGGTGGGAGGTGTCGCCTGCAATGTTGATGGCTCTGCGGGTGAGGCGGATGTGATAGATGTCCAAGAGGGAGGGCAGAGGGACACCAATAATCTTGCTGGCTGCTTTCACTGTACATTGTAGAGTCTTCTGGCAGGAGGCAGTGC
The DNA here is from genome assembly GCA_020510985.1 of Pholidichthys leucotaenia. Lineage (NCBI taxonomy): Eukaryota > Metazoa > Chordata > Actinopteri > Cichliformes > Pholidichthyidae > Pholidichthys > Pholidichthys leucotaenia. The sequence goes on along the minus strand of CM035842.1, from coordinate 31,404,650 downwards.
AGCTTCCGTACCACAGTGTCATGCAGCTGGTGAGGATGCTCTCAGTGGTGCCCCAGTAGAATGAGCACATGATGTGGGGGTGGGACTCGTGCTCTCCTTAGCTTGCGGAGGAAATAGAGGCGAGTTTGAGCCTTCTTGGCCAGTGATGTGGTGTTGATGGACCAGGAGAAGTTCTCGGAGATGTGCATCCCCAGGAACTTGGCGCTGCTCACTCTCTCCACAGCTGCACCATTGATGACCAGAGGGGGATGCTGTGTGTGTGTCCTCTCCTGAAGTTGACCACAACCTCCTTGGTTTTTCCCACGTTCAGGAAGAGATTATTGTCCTTACACCACTGGACCAGTTGGTTCACCTCATTTCTGTTGTTGGTCTCTTCATTGTTTGTGATGAGGCCCACCACCGTCGTGTCGTCCGCAAATTTGATGATGTGGTTGGTGGTGTAGGCTGGTACGCAGTCATGAGTCAGCAGGGTGAAGAGCAGCGGGCTGAGCATGCACCCTTGTGGGGCCCCTGTGCTTAGTGTGATGGTCGTGGAGGTGTTCAGTTCAATTTCAATTCATCTTTATTTATATAGTGTGGGAAGTGCAGAATAAAGAGGCTGAATTGCTTTTTAATTCAGGTTTATTCAAGCATCCATTCCCAGCCTTCCCTCTCAATGGGCAAAAAGAGGCTGAGTTACAACCAAGCTTCACATTTATACAGTTTCACACAAAGGCTTTTCACGCAACTGCATCACACAAAGGAGGGGTCACATATCCTCGTCAAAACTCCTTATTGACATTTGTCCCCTCTCCAGCCTTCAGTCCTCCACCTGCCTCCTGGAGTCGAGAAGTCCTTTCATCGCACCCCCGTCCTCTCGTTGTCCCCCGCAGGTGGTCCAGACCTATTGTCCTCTTCGGTCGTGAGGTCAATCCCCATATGTCCTTTTATGCTTAAACATATGTAGGCACAAATACACAGCTACATAACCCCCCCCAAACGATGAAGAATGGACAATATATTAAAGTTCAGTGAACACGCTACTATCAGCAGTACGTCCAACATCAAAACACTCAGTCTGTGCGCCGCCTGGGCTTCAACTGTCTCCCAAATCTGCTGTAAGCTGGCCCCGCCTTGCCTGCGGCACCTGTCTGCTCCGGCTCTTTTGACTGAGGAAGAGGGTGGTTATTTGATCCCTGTGGGGGCTCCGAGACGCTCCCCTTGGGGGGTCTGCCGCGTCGAGGTGCCCTCGCTACTGGTACAGACTCGTGATTCATCACAAAAGCAGGTTTTAATCTGTCAATACTAATTGTCTCCTTTCTGCCTCCCAAATCTAGCACAAAATGCTTATCCCCAGTCTCCAGCACTCTATATGGCCCATCATATGGCGGTCTGAGTGTTGATCTTATAGCCTCGTGCCTGACAAAAACGAACTCCGCATTTTTTAAAGCTTTGGGAACAAAAACGCGCGGGAGAGCGTGATGAACGGGGCCCGGGAACATGTCCGCTCCCGTGCCGACTAGTGGCCCAAGAGCCGGTAGGGGGGGTGGCTCCGAGCGCTCTGGTAAAAACTCGCCTGGCAGCCTGAGAGGTTGTGCGAACACTAGCTCCGCCGGGGAGGCATCTAAATCCTCCTTGGGCGCAGAACGCAACCCTAATAAAACCCATGGAAGTTTATTTACCCAATCTGCATCCGTGAGTGACGCTCTGAGGGCTGCCTTTGAAGACCTATGAAAACGCTCGCATAAACCATTGGCCTGAGGGTGATGAGCAGTAGTGCGGTGAATCTTTGCTCCTAATCCGTTGGCCATCGCTGACCAAAGCTCAGAGACAAATTGAGGCCCTCTATCGGACGTAATATCCGACGGAACCCCAAAACGCGCTACCCAGGCCGTTAAAAAAAACGTGAGCTACCTCCGTGGCCGTTGTCGACGCCAGTGGGACCACTTCCGGCCAGCGTGTGGTTCGGTCCACCATTGTCAAAAGATACGTGAACCCCTGCGACGACGGTAGGGGGCCCACGAGGTCGACATGCACGTGATCGAACCTCCTGGCCGGAATGCGAAATGGTTCTAAAGGGGCTCTTGTGTGCTTATGGATTTTGGCCCGCTGACAGGACATGCAGGCCTTTGCCCACTCTTTCACGTGCTTGCGCAGGCCTGGCCAAACAAACTTTTCTGCCACCATTTTCACCAAAGCGCGCACTCCCGGGTGCGCCAGCGAGTGGACCGAGTCGAAAACGCTGCTGCGCCACGCGGCCGGAACCACCGGGCGTGGACGCCCGGTCGATACGTCGCAGATTAAGGGGGGCGTACCGGTTTGCAAACACTTGCTCTCCAGCCTTAACCCTGTTGGTCTGGAACCTGATGGTAGCCGCGAACCAGGTCTATTTTTGAAAAAATGCGCCCCCCCGCCAGGTGTATTGAAAAATCCTGGATGTGTGGGATGGGGTAGCGATCATGTGCTGTGGCATTGTTTAGTCTGCGATAATCGCCGCACGGTCTCCAGGAGCCGTCAGCCTTCGGGACCATATGTAGTGGCGAAGCCCATGGGCTTTTCGAGCGGCGAATGATGCCCAGCCTCTCTAGGCTGGTGAACTCCTCGCGCGCTATGGAGAGCTTGGCAGCATCCAAGCGCCGAGCCTTCGCAAAGACGGGGGGGCCAGTTGTAGTGATAAAATGCTCCACCCCATGTTTTGTGACCGTTGCTGAAAAAGTGGGTATCGTGAGTGCTGGAAACTGGGTGAGGAGTGTGTGGAACTTACCACCTGCTGCGGCGACGTTGGTCTGTACTGGTGGCGGGGACACTCGCGCTGAACAGGGGAGAGAGTAGAAAGAGAGTGCATTTACCAGCCGCCTATTGGCAAGATCAACTAACAGACCATGTGAGCACAGAAAATCAGCACCTAACATGTTGAAACTCACCGCCGCTATGACAAAAGTCCATTCATATGCGCGGCCATGCAAGCGTAAAGACAAAGTCCTTTTCCCGTAGGTGTTGATGCTGGAGCCATTTGCCGCCGTTGCTCCGCTACCATGGGGTCCAGCCACCCGTTCAGCATAGGTTGGGGTGATGAAACTCACTTGGGCCCCGGTGTCTATGAGGAACTCCCGCCCAGAGCTCGCATCTGTGATGTAGAGCAGCTTGCTGTTTTCGCCGAGAGTCGAAGCTGCTAACGACCCTCGGTCTTGCCGTTTCCCGAATACCTGAAGCTGCATGGCGGCACACACCTGTGTGCCCTCTCGGCGAACCTCCGATGATAAAAACAGAGGTCATCTCCTCCGCTGCGTCGGGGCCGCACCTCTGCCGCTGAACCATCACCTCCACCGCGTCGAGGCCGTGCCGCTGCCGTTGTTGGCAGGATTGGGTCTGCTGCCTCTGGCTCTCCGCTGCCTTGGGTCGCCGCTGCCGTCGTCTGCTCGCCGCAGGCGTCCAGGAGCCTCTCTGCCTCCTGGGCCAGTTCCTGGAAATCTTCCTGGGTCTCACAACGTGCGCTGGCCAGCGTCCCTCTCATGTGTGCCGGGAGGTTAGTTAGGAAGATAAACTGGAAAAGGAAACCATCGTTGTCTGATCCCCTCAGCCACAGCATGTCTTCCATCAGGGCGGTGGGCCTGTGTCCTCCTTGGTCGAGCAGAGCCAGGAGCCTCCTAGCCCTCACTTCGGCTGAGGGCATGAAAAACTTGATGAGGGCAGCTTTCAACCTGCCGTATTTGTCGTGGGCGGGTGGTTGCTGCACCAAGCTCTGCACGCACCGAGCTGTGCGATTGTCGAGCCTAGCGATGACATGGTGGAACTTGGTGTCATCTGCCGTTACCCCTGCGAGCGCGAACTGTGACTTCGCTTGTAGGAACCACGACTGTGGGTTGTCCTGCAGGAATTCTGGCAGTTTGACGGCTACGGCGCTCGCCAGGGCAGACTCCAGCGAGCCCGGAACTCGGAGATCTTCTCCAGGCATTCTCCACGTCGATGGGTCACCAATGTGGGAAGTGCAGAATAAAGAGGCTGAATTGCTTTTTAATTCAGGTTTATTCAAGCATCCATTCCCAGCCTTCTCTCTCAATGGGCAAAAAGAGGCTGAGTTACAACCAAGCTTCACATTTATACAGTTTCACACAAAGGCTTTTGTCACATATCCTCGTCAAAACTCCTTATTGACATTTGTCCCCTCTCCAGCCTGCTGCATGGTGGCGCAGTGGTTAGCACTGCGGCAGCACAGTTTACCCTTGGCCGGGGGATTGTGGGGATCGTGGGATCGTGGGTTCGATCCCAGCCCCCGACCAACAGTGATCTGTGTGGAGTTTGCATGTTCTCCCCGTGTTGTGTGGGTTTACTCCGGGATTTCTCCGGTTTCCTCCCACATGCCAAAAACATGCATGTTAGGTTAATTGGCTGTTCTAAATTGTCCCTAGATATCTGTTTCCTATAGGCCCTTAGAATAGAGGGTTAGTATTAATGAAAGCGCTTTGAGTGGTCTTTGTGACTAGAAAAGCGCTATATAAGTGCAGGTTAGTTAGTTAGTTAGTTAGCCTTCAGTCCTCCACCTGCCTCCTGGAGTCGAGAAGTCCTTTCATCGCACCCCCGTCCTCTCGTTGTCCCCCGCAGGTGGTCCAGACCTATTGTCCTCTTCGGTCGTGAGGTCAATCCCCATATGTCCTTTTATGCTTAAACATATGTAGGCACAGCTACAATAGCACCATTTCACAACAGTCATCTCATAGCACTTTCAAACTGTAGGGGAAAACCCCACAACTGCAGAAAGACTCCAGCAATCATCCCTGGGAGCAAGCACTTGGCTACGGTGGAGAGGAAAAACTCCCTTTTAGCAGGAGGAAACCTTCAGCAGAACCAGGCTCAGGGAGGGGCAGTCATCTGCTGCGACTGTCTGGGGGGGTGAGGGGACAGAGAAGAAGAAGAAAAGAACAGACATGTAGAGAGCAAACAGCACAACGGAGACTCAGTCTGTGGGAGAGAACAAACAGATGTTAATGACCAGCAAAAATATTTCATTGAATATGTGTTGCTGCTGACCCGCATGTTCTGCGGCCTCCCTGTGAGAAAGTCCAGCACCCAGTTACAGAGAGAGGTTTTGAGTCCCAAGTGTTTGAGTTTTCATATTAGGTGCCTGGGGGATGATTGTGCTGAATGCTGAACTGAAGTCCAAGAACAGCATTCGCACATAGGAGTTCTTTGAGTCCAGGTGAGGTGGGTGAGGGCTTGATGGAGAGCAGCACAGATGGCGTCTTCTGTGGAGCTGTTTGACCTGTATGCAAACTGAGATGGGTCCTGGAAGGGAGAGAGGGTGGACTTGATGTTCTGCATGACCAGCCACTCGAAGCACTTTGTTATGATGAGGGTCAGTGCTATTGGCTGGTAATCGTTGTAGCTGGGTGGGATGGGCTTCTTCTTCAAAATCATTATGTTACATTTCTTATTCAGTAAATATTGCAGTGATTTACCCTGGTCTATAACAGAATGCATGAGTGGTAAAATACACCAGGAAATGTTCTTTGAAGCAGCAGTAATGTTCCATCTTCACTGAATAATAAAGTTGAAACCAGAAGTTTCATTACACTGTATAAAATTACATAACAATTTTTCCCCACTGTCTGACATTAAATCAGACTAAACTTTTCCTTTTTTAGGTCAGTTAGGATTGCCAAAATTATTTGTATTTGCTAAATAATTTTTATATTTGGGTGTTTTTATTTATTAGGGGTCCAATGTGTGACATTGGTGGCAAAATTTAAAATTGATCAAATCTGCACATGAAATTGACTAATCACTATCCAATTGTGTCAGGTTTATGAAACTATTAACTATTTTCGTAACGGCATTCGCGTTCAGGAACTCTTGAGGATGAGAGCTCACTTTAACTACTTGTCAATGGGGACGTAAACGGGACACTCGGGCTTTTGTTTCCCTGTGTGCCAATGCACTTTGCAATGGCACACGTTTTACACGAAACAACTTCAACACTTCCAGTATTTTTCACGCATCAAAACTCATCAACAGCTACATTTTCATGACATATTAAGATGTGATAACATGTATACATACCTTCAAATTCTCCCTGTTGGTTGGATAAGACGTAAAATCACAAAAGGCGTAAATGCGGGACACGGAAGTTTGGACCTTCGATAACTTCAATATGAAGTGACCACGGTTAATCCTCTCCACATGGGTTGAGCACATCCGGGGTAGAGAAAATAAAAGTGCTTTCCCAGGGTGGTCACCTCACCAGACGGGGCTGCGCGCGGCCGACCAAGACCGAAGACGTAAATTTTTTAAAGGACACCATATTCGATGTGTCATAAATGTTTGAGATTTTATTGAAATATTCTACATCTGAGCTTCACAAAGACTGATCTCCTTTTTACGTGTATGGTTTGGGATTTGAAAGGTGCAAAATGAAAAGCATCAGCACTTCCTGTTTTCTGGTTACTTTACCAAATAACTTGCATGTTGCTGCATAAATTTGGGGACACGGAAATTTACGTCGTACGAGTAAATTTGCAGGGGTCGCCGTACAAAAACCATAGATCCAATCACAATGGGGAATGTTTTATTTTGGAATTTGCATTACAACTCTGTTATCTCTTGCATTTTGAGTAGAAAGAGTTACTCAGAGATCACGTTACAGTACTTTGAAATTGATCCGATTTTCATGTCACACAAAAACTGGGAAAAATGAGGGGACACGACCAATAGTTTCAATTCTAACGGCAAAATCAATGATTTTTTTTTAAATTGCAATGCAAGTCTGAAACTCTTTTATGTTCCCTTGCATATTATAAAAACGAAACCGACATCTGCAAATTACAGAAAAAGAGAGAGCGCTTGAAAGTCGGATACCCCTGATATAGTGCACTGGACCCCCCCCCCCCCAAAAAAAACCACCCATTGCTAAATAATTTTTTTTTTAGATTTTTTTTTATTACTTTCTTCAAAGTCAGAAGTTTGCATACATCTCCTTAGTATTTGGTAGCATTGCCTTTAAACTGTATGACTTGGGTCAAATGTTTTGTGTCTGCTTTCACAAGCTTCTCACAATAGTTTACTGGAATTTTGGCCCATTCCTCCTGACAGAACTGGTGTAACCAAGTCAGGTTTGTAGGCCGCCTTGCTCACACACGTCTTTTCTGCTCTGCCCACAAATTTTCTATGGGATTGAGGTCAGGGCTTTGTGATGGCCACTCCAGAACATTGACTTTGTTGTCCTTAAGCCACTTTGTAACTAATCTGGCAGTATGCTTAGAGTCATTGTCCATTTGGAAGACCCCTTTTTCGCCCAAGCTTTAACTTCCTGGCTGATGCCTTGAGATGTTGCTTCAATATTTCCACATAATGTTCTTTCTTTATGATGCCATCTATTTTGTGAAGTGCACCAGTCCGTCCTGCAGCAAAACAGCCCCACAACATAATGCTACCACCCTCATACTTAACAGTTGGGAAGGTGTTGTCAGTCTTGCAAGTTTCCCCCTTTTTCTTCCAAATGTAACAATGGTTAGTGTGGCCAAACAGTTCATTTTCATCAGACTACAGGACATGTCTCCAAAGATGAAGGTCTATGTCCCTGTGTGCATTTGCAAACTGTAATCTGGCTTTTTTTATATTGCTTTTGGAGTAATGGCTTCTTCCTCGCTGAGTGGCCTTTCAGCCCATGTCGGTACAGGATTCGTTTCTCTGTACATTCAATTCAACTTTATTTATATCGCGCCATTTCACAACAACAGTCATCTCATAGCACTTTCAACTGTAGGGGGAATCCCCACAGTTGCAGAAAGACCCCAGCACTCAGGCGATCCCCTGTGAGCAAGCACTTGGCGACAGTGGAGAGGAAAAACTCCCTTTTAACAGGAAGAAACCTCCAGCAGAACCAGGCTCAGGGAGGGGCAGTCATCTGCTGCGACTGGCTGGGGGGTGAGGGGACAGAGAAGATGAAAAGAACAGACATGTAGAGAGCAAACAGCACGATGGGGACTCAAGTTATGGGAGAGAACAAACAGATGTTAATGACCAGCAAAAAAAAAAAAAAATTAATTGAGAGTGAAGAAAGGAGTGAAACCCAATGCATTACTGGAAGTCCCCCGGCTGACTAAACCTATTAGCAGCATAACTAAGGGAGGGTTCAGAAACACATGATCCCTCCCTAATTGTAGGTTATATCAAAAAGGAAGGTTTTAGCCTCCCATTGTACTTTTGGAGATTCTAGGTATTACAAGTAATCCTGCATTTTGGGAGCGTAGTGCTCTGTTAGGATAATACGGTAGTATCAGATCTTTTAAATAAAAAGAAGCCTGATTGTTTAGAGCTTTGTAAGTAAGAAGAAGGATTTTAAATTTAATTCTAAACTCTATGGGAAGCCAATGAAGGGAAGCCAGTACCGGAGAGATATGATCTCTCTTTCTAGTACCTGTTAAAACTCTTGCTGCAGCATTTTGGATCAGCTGAAGACTTTTTAAAGATGTTTTAGGACAACCTGATAATAAAGAATTACAATAATCTAATCTCGAGCTAACAAAAGTGTGGATCAGTTTCTCAGCATCACTCTGAGACAAGATGCTCTTAATCTTGGCAATATTACGCAAATGATAGAAGGCAGTCTTAGAAACAAATTTAATATGTGAATTGAAAGACAGATCTTGATCAAAAATAATTCCAAGGTTCCTCACAGAGCTATTAAGAGAAAGAGTAACTGCATCCAAACTGAAAGTTTGATTTGGAAAGGTATTTCCAAGGTTTTTTGGACCAACAAGAATGACTTCAGTCTTATCTGAATTTAATAGCAGGAAATTACAAGTCATCCAAGCTTTGATTTCCTTAAGACAGGCTTCCAACTTGGCTAATTGATTACTATCATCTGGCTTCATTGACAGGTATAATTGTGTGTCATCTATATAACAATGAAAATGTACAAAGTGCTTTCTAATAATGTTGCCTAACGGAAGCATATATAAACTAAAAAGAGTAGGGCCTAGCACAGATCCCTGTGGAACTCCATGACTGAACTTTGAGTTGAAAGAAAACTCATTATTGACATAAACAAACTGGAATCTATCAGATAAATAAGATCTAAACCACTGCAACGAAGTTCCATTAAGTCCAACATAGTGTTCTAATCTATCAAGTAGAATATTATGATCGATAGTGTCAAAAGCTGCACTAAGGTCTAAAAGGACAAGTACAGAAACCAGTCCATTATCAGATGCGATGAGGAGGTCGCTAGTGACCTTCGCTAAGGCTGTTTCAGTACTATGATGGATTCTTAACCCAGATTGAAACTCTTCAAGTAAACCATTTCCCTGCAGGTGGTCAAATAATTGTGTAGCAACAACTCTTTCTAAGATTTTTGAAATGAAAGGGAGATTAGAGATTGGTCTATAGTTAGCTAAAGCTCCTGGATCTAGCGTTGGCTTTTTGAGTAAGGGTTTAATTACAGTTGTTTTAAAAGCCTGCAGTACATGGCCTAAAGTTAATGAAGAATTGATTATATGAAGAATAAAGCTACCAGTAAGTGGGAAGACTTCTTTAAATAACCTGGTAGGAATAGGGTCTAAAAGACAAGTTGAAGGTTTGGATGAGGAAACTATTTTGTCTAACTCACAAAGGTCAATTGGAGTAAACTCATCAAGACAGACATCATTTGAAGGAGTTGTAGTAGTTACTGTATTTAATGGTGGGAAGAATCTGATTGATTTTATCTCTAATAGATGAAATTTTATTATTGAAAAAGTTCATAAAGTCCTGACTAGTAAGCTCTAAGGGAATGCTAGGATTGACAGAGTCCTGACTCTTTGTCAACCTGGCTACAGTACTGAAAAGAAACCTGGGATTATTCTTGTTCTCTTCTATTAATGCAGAGTAATAACTCGTTCTAGCATTTCTAAGAGATTTTTTTATAAATTAAAAGATGATTTCTCCAAGCTAAATAGATTTCATCTAAATTAGTGGAACGCCATTTTCTTTCTAATTGACGAGTCTTCTGTTTTAAGCTACGAGTTTCTGTGTTGAACCAAGGAGTTAGTCATCTCTGATTAGACTTTTTCTTTTTTAAGGGGGCCACCAAGTGTAGAGTCTGATGCAGAGAAGCTGTAACACTATCTATCTTGCTATCAATTACAGAAGGAGCAAGCTGTCTATAGCTTATTTCCACTGTGTTGACACATGGCATAGAGGAAACAATCTGCATAAATTTGGTAACAGCATCATCTGAGAGGCATCTACTGTAATAATATTTTTCTTTAGGAGCCAAATAGTCAGAAATAGTAAAATCAAAGGTTAACAGACAATGGTCTGACAGTACAGGGTTATGAGGAGACACTACAAGATTTTCTATTTCTATGCCATATGTCAGAACAAGGTCCAACATATGGTGGAGATAATGAGTAGAATTTCCTACTTTCTGAGAAAACCCAATCGAATCTAATATTGAATTAAATGCCACATTAAGGCAGTCACTATCTACATCTATGTGTATATTAAAGTCCCCTACTATAATTATTCTATCTGATTTCAGCACTAATCCCATCTAGCAACAATGCTCTGCACTGTGTGTGTTTATATATTTACATATTTATTCCATCTAGCTACAATGCTCCGCACTGGGTGTGTTTATATTTATATATCTATATATTTATTCCATCTAGCTACAATGCTCCGCACTGTGTGTTTATATCTCTACATATTATTCCATCTAGCTACATTGCTCCGCACTGTGTGTGTTTATATATTTACATATTTATTCCACCTAGCTGCAATGCTCCGTACTGTGGGTGTTTATATATCTACATATTTATTCCATCTAGCTACAATGCTCCGCACTGTGTGTTTATATACTCATATATTTATTCCATCCAGCTACAATGCTCTGCGCTGTGTCTGTGTGTGTGTGTGTGTATATATATATACGTATATATATATATATATATATATATATATATATATATAGTAATATGTACATATGTATATTAGCTGCTCTTGCTTGCTTGCTTTTTTTCTTGCCTTCTGATTGTTGCTCTGAGTGTTGCTATCCCTGTGCTGTTGCAATCCTGGAATTTCCCCGTTGTGGGACTAATAAAGGCTTATCTTATCTTAAATCAGCTAAGAATTCAGCAAATTTGGATAAAAATTCTGAGTAGGTTGATGGAGGACGATAAACTATGGCAAATGAAATTGGGTTTAGCCTAAAATTGCTAAAGTGCCCAATACTGAGGACCAGGCCCTCAAAGGAATTATTTGGAATGGTAAATTGTTGCTACTCCAACTCCACGACCAGAACTTCTGGGATTTTGACAGTTTAAATAACCAGAGGGAGTTGATTCGTTTAAACCAACATAATCCTCTTGTCCTAACCAAGTCTCTGTAAGGGATATTAAATCAATCTGATGATCAATTAACAGATCATGGACTAACAGAGACTTGAGAGCTAGTCTTTTTATACAGTGTATGTAAACATCTGGCTTGAACTATATGTGACCACCAGGCTGTGGAAGGACTCGGAGGATGCTTTCAGCACATGCTTCTTTTCACTTTCATCACTTTCATGTCAGACTTTATCAGCTTATTGAAGTTTGTCTCAGCCTGAGTCATACTTCTCTGTTGACCCTACATAGAGCGCACAGCATCCCCTGCACATCCAGCCTACACTGGCATCATCGTTTCTACGTGTGCGCTGGTCTGGATGTGTTGTGCGGAAAAATGGGTTTGTGCTGATGTGTGGATGGATTTGTGTACGTTGTGTGTTTCTGTTTATTAAAAAGAGCAGATTGTGATGGAGTTGGAGCTAATGGATGTTAAAAAAAAGCAACTTTTACTGCAGTTGCTGCAGCAGAGAAAATGGAGAAACGTCAGAGAAAATTGTACGTATGACCATCGCCGCTGCCGTCATTTGTCAGTCTACAAGTGCATGCCCGTAGAAAGAAAGTATTCTTGTGTGAAAACAGGTAGTCCAATTCGGCTTTACAGGCCCAAATGTAGGCTGTGTTTGAAAGTGGAATACAAAGAGGTTATATGTAGGTAATCCCACATGTTAGACTTCAACAAATATAAAAGGGAGTAAATGGAACTAAGATTTATTTGATTGTATGAATATTAATTACAGAATTATTGAAAATGAATAGGAATCCAATATTAGCGACTGTTTAAGAACCCTTGTTTATTTGTTTGTCAGACTTATTTATGTGATCTTTTAGGATTTCTTTTCATAAGTGTTGTATCTTGCCCTTTGGGGAATGGGAGTTATTCAGTCATCATCATAATTATTTTACTTTACTGTATATGTGTAGTTCATAGTCTTTCATCAATAAACTCATGTAGTACTATCACAGGACCCGTTTACAAATATTTGAGACCCATTGTAGGGCATCCTTTTATATTTTAGCACTATTATAAGTACAAAACACCGAACATTATTATACACAGCAGAGTGACCCGTTTGGCTGCAACTGTTGCATCAGTGCTGCTCATTTGTCAGTAAATAAATTAAAAAAAAAAAAAAGGATTTATTTTGTTATTTGGGCATTTTTGTGTGTTTGGTCACGGTCATCATTTAGTCAAAGCGTGCGTATGTGTCCGCATATGATATGCTATTCATCTGGCCATTCCGCTCCACAGTCATGGTGGTATTATTATTAACTTTTAATTTTTAATAGCCGTGCGAGCACACCAGCACCAGGAGGATCACCATGTTGAACCCGCGGTGCCGTAAAGGACAGTGGTGGCACACGGGTGAAGCATGCGTGCCACCTGTGCAGCTGAGAGTCCTGTTAATGGGGCAGGCTGGTCTTGGCTCCCCTGCAAAGGACTGCGGTAAACCGGTCCAACTGCTGCCCCCCCCCCCCTCACACACACACACACCTCGTGTTCTCCACATCTCCACATATTCCAAATTATTCTTTAGAGCTACGGCAACATTATAGTGTATTTTTTTTAAGCATTAAATCTTCAGTATTCTCTTTTTTTGGTCATTTTTCACTTCCTTGTTTTGTTTATGGAGTGCTCTGGTGAGTGGTCGTGATGCCGCGTATTATCCATTCAGTACGGAGTCAATTCGAAACCCCCGCCCACACTTTTAGAAGCCAGAGTATGAGGAAACGGAGCGGTGGCTAGACTTTGATTAAAAATTACATATTTTGACTGAGCAGCTCTGTACTCTGGGATGCACACCCTCATAACCTCAGCAGAGCACTTGTAAAATCTGAGGCCAGTCTGACGAATGGTTTGGGAGATATCTGAGGAGCACACAGACAGGGATTTGGTGCATTTACCGTATAGATGGATGTAACTAGTGGAGCTAGGACGAGTCATAGAGCTGTTCTGTGTGTGCTGACTTCCTCAGTAGTCTTGTAATTTGGTCCGTCGTTTATCTGACTAACTTTAGAGTCGGTGAGTGACAGAGACTGTTGTTAGTCCCTCCCTGTGTTGACTTTTCTTGTTTTTGGGTAGCAGCAGCCTCACTCAGACTGACTCTGTAGGAGGTTTTCTGCAGGGCCAAGTTCCCTTTATCACTGAGGGTCCGGTTTCAGTACCACAGGGTCAATTTGATTTTGTAATAATGTAGTAATGTCTTTTTTTTTTTTTAAAGCGTACATAAAAATGAGTCAAAGTTGTATTTAAAAATGACTGTGACAGTTTTACAGTGTGTATTGAGTTGTGTTCTGTGGGAAAATGTGTTCCAGGAACAGGAGCTGGAGGCCAGTAAGAAGGAGAAGTTTGCAGAGGCGAGGCTCGAGGCTGACGTCAGACTGTACAAGAAAGAAAACGAGGCTCTTCGTAAACACATCGCTGTCCTGCAGGCTGAGGTGTACGGAGCCAGACTGGCTGCTAAATACTTGGACAAGGAGCTGGCTGGAAGGTGAGGAGTCCAAGCTCAGGTCCAGGATTCTGGAATTTAGACGGCGGGGGGGTCTGTAATGAGGTGTGACCACTGTGTCTGTGTGTTTCTGCACACAGTAAAAACATGAAAAACACGCAGAAATGACATCTAGATATGTTACATCCATGTAAGGGGGGATGCCATCCCCCTGTGTCAGCATAATGAGGCAAAATCATCCACCTTGTTAACCTGCCATCCATCATCAACATCCCCATAAAGAGACCAAGGATATGAGGGTAACAAATTGCATTTCCTACATGTAGTAAAGTTGCTTTTTCCCAAAATTGTACTTCATGATTTATGTGGCGTTTGTATGAGTTTCCTCAGATTGGCACGTCTTCAGAGGAAAATGTCACCAATTGGTGGAAGGATAGTTGCAGTTGTCAAGAAAAATGCTGAAAATTTATGAGGAAAAAAGATTCAGTTGAAACAAGAAAAAGTTAAAATTTTATAAAGTGTAAATTTGTGTAGGGAAAAAATGTATTAAAAAAAAAAGTACATTTGTAGGAAAAAGGGCACTACTCTTATTAAGTCACATATTTGCCAGGAATAAAAGTTATAAATTCCAATAAAAAATGTTACAATTTTACAAGAAAAAAATCTCACAAATTGGAGAGGAAATGGAAAATCAGGAAGAAAGTCACAAATTTATGCAAATGTGCAGCTTATGTTCTTGTAGATTTACAAAGTTTGAAAATTGCAAATCATCCAAGTTTGTGTCTTTATTCTTTTGCTTCTGGAAACGTTCAGTCCACTCACAGAAGGTGCGCCTGCAGCTCAGAGCAGGATCCTGCTCCAGTCATGAGCAAGTCACTAAAACTTAATTTATTTTTTTATGTTTGTAAAATTAATCTGAGGTGTCGGCTGGTTCTTCACCTCACTGTTGTGACTTATAACCTTTTAATACACACCTACTCATTAGTTAACACTTGTATATAGAATTATGGTGGGTGGGGTAGTAAATCACATTAATTATCATTGTTGTACTTTATTAATTCCAGAGGGAAATCAAGATCATCCATGTGAATGAGGCGGCCACGGTGCAGCACCAGTCCCTTCACCATTCACACCTAGGGCCACTTTAGAGTCTCCAATTAACCTAATGAGCATTGTTTTTGGACTGTGTGAGGAAACCTGATGCAAGCATGGGGAGAACATGCAAACTCCACCCAGATGGGCCCTGTGGCTGGTGGATCTTAACCCACAACCTTCGATTGTGCAGCAGTAGTGCTAACCACTACGACACCATGCTGCCTGATGCAGTGAAGTTGTGGAGGGTCTAATGTTTTTGACCTATCCATCTGTTCGTTTGTTTGACATTTTATGTTGTGTCCACTTTAGCGTCTACGTTTTTGATCAGATTGAGTTCAGATTGATACAGAAGCTTTAAAGTGTCTGTGACGTGATGTAGGAACTGTGGATCATTTTCAGTATGAATTTATCTTCAGTCGTCTACATAGTTGGTTCTGTTGACTTTGAACGCTAAATAAGTGGAAAAATGTTTCTAAGTGAATTCAAGTTTAGCACCGTGTTGCACTAACGTGATATCCTGAGACGAGCCTCATTTCTGGATATGACGTCATGAGGAGAGTTTCCTCTCAGCCGATCCGTGTACTGTCAGTGTAAACAAGCTGTTTAGCTTCTATATCAGCGAAGAAATGCCAAAACATTGCGTGGCGGCTGGGTATTCTAATTGCTCCAGTGAACATATAAGCCTGTTCTCATTCCCAAAAGGTCCATATCTTCTTAAAAAATGGGCGAAGCAAGTACAGAGAACAAGGGACAAATGGCAACCAACACCATCTTCTGTACAGTTTTGAGGAGGCGCCTGCTATACAGGAATCTTTAGGCTTGAAAGTTCATTACAAATGGGTTCTAAAACCGACTGCCATACCTACGGTTTTTAAACGAAAACCCACAGCTCAAGACGATATCAACATATCAAAACAGCGCAGAGAAGCAACAGTGTCAAAACTCGCCTGGAAAAGAGTTTGTGTAATTGATTTATTTTTCCACATAAGGCGATCATGATTTAATTGTTGGGTTTACAGAAATTTTGGCTTCAATTTGTTTTTTTTTTTATTTCGACGATCGGGTGGTCGGGGAAATTAAAAAAAAAAAAAAATCTTAGATATTCAGTTTCGGCAGGTAATGAGATGTATAGAAATGAAAACTGAAAAAAGTAATATAACGTTTTTTTAACAGAAAGTCGTTCCATTTGGAGTAAAGTCAACACTCGGCTTCAAAATTCATAGGGGGGGATTTTACTTTTGGCGGAAAAAATAGAATGAAATCACGATAGCCTTATGTGGGGAAAAAAAGTTTTCATTTTTATGAATCTCATTGCCTACAGAAACTGAATAGCTGAGCATTTTTTTTATTTCCCCGACCACCCGATCGGGGAAATAAAAAGGGAAAAAAAAAAAAAATTGAAGCCAAAATTTCTGTAAACCAAACGATTAAATAACGATCGCCTTATGTAGATCTATCTGTATATTACCATTCAGTGTTTTGGAGGCAACCAATGTCCATCTCTCACCCTTCACCGTCGGACCCTTCATCCTCTGAAACGTGCGAGTCATTGTCGCTTCCTGAACGATATGGTTCAAATAAAGAGTGTTGCAGTCCTTCGTTAGAACCAACTCGCTCTTCTTCATCACTCGGTCCTGCTTCTTCCTCAAAAACTATCGACCAATTGCTCAAATCTTGGCTGAAATCGCTCACAGCTTCCTTCGCTTCAGTGTACTCAGCCATGCTTGTTTACATCTTTGGTTCACCTCATTACGTCACAAAATGGCGGCAGCGTTTGACCCAATTTCGACAAACGAACATCGTAATTGTCTGCATCACAATGAATTGAATTACGTCACAGACTCTTTAAGGCTAGTATCTCCCGGAGCGGTAAATGCTGACAAACGTGGTGATTTTTGGATTCGCCAACTTTTTTGACCAATGTGGGCAAAAATCGAAATAATATCTCATGGAGCGGTGAATGCCGAGGAATGTTGACAAGTGCTGCGATTGTTGGGTTTCATCAGGGTTCATAAAGGTTGCAAAACAGTTTGCACACAGTTTTTAAGGACGCTCCCTGCTAGGTGCGGAAAAATACTCTGTGCAAACTGCTGGACAACCTTTTACCAACCCTGACAAAACCCAAAAGGGACAATGTGAGCGTTCCTCAAGATTCGCCACTCCTTGGGATACGGGGGTAACTAATGAATACCTTGCACAGGTTTGATCTGGAGACGTGTCTAATGAGGGGTTCTTCTTTTGGGGGAGGGAGACTTATTTTTTTACGGTCTGTTTTAGGGGCCCTGATATGTGGATGTGTGCACTATGTGAGCTGCTCACTAGGGTTCTTTCATTTGTTGTCTGCCGTATAGTATCAGTTCACAGCAACAGTCACCAGACAACAAGAAAACTAGAAAATTCCCAGTGGAAATTTGAGAGTGTGCCAGTGCGACTGCCTGTTGGTCATTGCTTTATCCTGTGAGAGCCTGGACATTGTGCTGTTATTCTTGAGGCACTATTCCAGCATGTATTTATTACTGACAGCTGTTAATGAAGGCATACAGGACTGATAGTGGTGATGTTCCTGTTTGGGTCAAAGACTTCGGACTATGGTTTGGGGTCAAAAGGTCAAGGTTGGCATTCCCCATGCCCTATTACTGCAGAGTGAGTAAAGCTGGAGTCACCAAACTTGCTACACAGGTTCACCTTGGGATCTTGACCTACAACTTTGGGTTGTATACAACTATTTTTGTTATATACTCACGGATGATAGGCCTATCATAATTTGGTTCTGCCCCAATTTGAAAACTGCTCTTCTTCAGTAACATATTGGGATCTTCAAAGGAAACAGAGGTGGGGCATATTGCACGTGGCTCATAGTGCTCTTGTTCTCTTAACTGTAGAAGGAGATGCACGCTAAAGTTTGGCGGAATAAGGAAAATAACTAACTTCACATTGGCACTTGCAGCAGTAATGGAGTGTTGCTTTTTTTTTTTTTTGAGCAAACTTTATTTGAGAATTCCACAAACAATATAAAGGTCTTACAACAGAACACCACACAAATATGACCATTATTCAGCTCAACATCACACCACGAAAGAAAACCCCCCACATACATATAACCAAAAAGACATTATTGGGGTCTGCTAGTCGCGACAACCCTAGTTGTCACATAATCAGAAGATCTCCTCTGAGCAACACTTGGTAATGATAATGATGAAGAAAAATGTTAACGGGAAGAAACGTCCATCTGAACTAGAATCAGAGAGGGCAATCATCTTCTGTGACTGGCTGGGGGTGAGGAGAAACAGGAGAAAAAAATATGTTCTCCTTAGAATTTGAATTTCTAACAGAGTCTTGTCCTCCAGGGTTCAGCAGATCCAGTTACTGGGCCGGGACATGAAAGGACCTGCACACGATAAGCTGTGGAACCAGCTGGAGGCAGAGATCCACCTTCACCGCCATAAGACCGTCATCCGTGCTTGTAGAGGACGCAGTGACCCCAAGAGACCTCTCCCCACTCCTGTTGGACATGTGAGTGAAAAAGCAGTTAAAACCGTTGATGCTGTTGGCGTTTGCTGTGAAGCTGATGGATATTTAATAATGCCACAGGACCCAGATGCACTGAAGAAAACCCAGGGAGTCGGTCCTATCAGGAAGGTGGTCCTGGTCAAAGAGGATCATGAGGGGCTGGGGATCTCCATTACAGTAAGATCTCAGTGTTAGTCTCTTAAAGCTGATTTTAGCATGTCTGCATGTGAGCCTTCTTATTGAGCCTATCTAGTAAATACATCTATTAAACACATGACGTGTAAATGGTGCCGACAGCTGTTTGGAGGTTTGTTTTGCGTGGCATATTTCAACTCTCTGGTTCCTGAGTCTTTAGGGTGGGATTGGTTAACACTGTGTCCTTATACATAGTTAGATGATTCTAGGCTTGAGTCAGGTGGCCACATGGATCCTGATGTGTGGAGTTGGCATGCTTCCCTCAGCTTGAGAGTTAGACGCTTGACAGACTCCGCCTCCTGTCGCCTAACCGCTACTCTCTGTGCTGACATGTCTCCATCTGCATTCTCCTCAGGGCGGGAAGGAGCACGGTGTTCCTATTCTGATATCAGAGATCCATCCAGGCCAGCCTGCAGACAGATGCGGTGGTCTGCACGTCGGGGACGCCATTCTCGCTGTCAACAGTATCAATTTGCGAGACGCCAAACACAAGGAAGCGGTCACAATTCTGTCCCAGCAGGTAAATCCCACCAACTCGCAACATCACACAGTAGTGTTTGTCCACACGGCTCATGTGTGGTGTCTATGTCAGCGAGGACAGATAGAGTTTGAGGTGGTGTACGTGGCTCCTGAGGTGGACAGTGACGATGAGAACGTGGAGTATGAAGATGACAGCGGACACCGCTACCGACTCTACCTGGACGAACTAGATGAGAGCAGCACGGCAGCACCAAGCAACAGCTCAGCGTCGCTGCAGGGTGAGTAGGAAGAATATCAACAACAAGCTGGTGGCTCTTCCACAGATTCAGGATGGGGTTTCCTAAACAAAAAAAATGTTTGATGTGATAAGAGCACTTCTCTGCCAAGATAATCCATCCATCTCGCTGGTGTCTTCTTGCTCTCAAACACAAATGTTTGTCATGACTGACTGAAAAATTGTGGAGACGAGGGTCAGAGGAGCAGGATCGAGACTGGCAAAAGTTTAATTCGGTGAAAATGAGCTAGTTACAAAATATGAAAACAAGACTGGTGGTAATGTCCAGAGAAACGGCCAAGATGACAGCTGCAGCAGAACTGAAGATGGCAGCATCTGTTTGTGAAGAATCTCAGTAAAATGATGAGTTAGTGGGAGTTTATTGGCTTTAAAGGAAATGCAAACAAACATAATGGCTACGTCCTGTTTTAGAGTTGGGTAGAACAGTCTGTTGTCTGAGAGCAGGAGGAGGGAGGAGCTACTGCTGTGATCCTATCAGTGAAAAGCAGGAAAGTGTACCGTTGACAACACAGTTTAATCACCAATAGCTGGACGTTAATCACTGTTGGTAGGCACTGAGGAAAATAAAAGCCATTCATTTGTACATCTCTGTTAGGGGTGGGTTCAAGAGATGGATTCTCCAGTTTGAATTGATTGACGTTTGAATGGACTAATATCAATTCACAAAATTTGCTGATCAATCTTTTAATATACTGCTTTTTTATGTGTGTAAAACTTGGCAAGAACTCCCATGTGACCCATCATCCACACGACAACCCAGCCGTGACTGAGCGTGGACCACCACAGCGGCCAACGACATGATGACATCATAGACATTCAGATTTAATATGCAGCTGTAATACAATAAACCGGAGTGGTGGCCCGGTACTTTCCGCCTTCTAGCTTGGTGCTCAGCATAATAGAATGGGGAAAGGAAAGTTAACACACAGAGCTACCAGAGGACTGACTGACTGGTGCCTTTAAATTGGAAAGTGTATTTTCTTTGTGTATTTCTGTCACAGGACATGATGAGATGGAAAAAACTAGTTCTCAAAGCTTACATTTTTGAGAAGCGAAAGACCCAACCGCAGAGGTTGCCAAGCAACCACAAAAACTGACGTTCGCTTTTTAAATTTTTCACCTTAACTTTTTATTTATATGCCTGTATTTTAAAGAAATTATCAACTAAAAACGTAGCAGAAGTTTTTTTTTTTTTTTTCCCAAGCGATCAGAGATAGTTTCTGGATCGTATTAACATCCAGATTTCCCTGACACAGGATGGGGACATGCATATAGATTAATTTATTTTTTAGTGAGTGGATGAAGAGACACGGTGTGTGTGTGTGTGCGTGCTTGCACTTATTTGGTTAGGCCGTGCGTTTGTGTCTCGCTTTTTGTGTCCAGTGCCACAGAAAATGGGATACTGTGGAGGATGAAATCAGACGAGACACGAGCTGACGACAGAGGTTTATTTCTCCTCCAACACAGAACAGACTAACTCTGAGTGCCAGAGCGATCTGCTTTATACATTTTCTCCCCGCCTGTGGCACTCAGGGTAAACACATTTACCATACCTGTTACCAAGTGTGAACACACATTAACATACACATTAACACATTCGCGCCCCTGCGTCCCTGGCTAGCACTCCCAACACCCAGAAGTACTGGGTGGATTTTCATCTCCTTTGTGTCACCCCCCTTCCCCCCCCGAACACCCAGAAGTGGTCCTAGCCCTCCGGACCTTTGGGCTTGAGCAAGCGCCCGTAGCAGCTGTAACGTGAGCCGGTCGAAGCACCTCCCTGTTGAGGCAGGTAGGAGAAAGGCTTGGTCTCTGGAGGGGGAAAGGGGATGGGGGTGGGGAGCTTAGTTTCCTGAAAACAGTCCTCTGTTGGAGGAACCCTAACCTGCGGACCCACTGTAGGAGGGCGCCCATGCCGGGGAGCTTGAGCCAACACCACCTACTCCCCTGCCAACACACAAGCGGGCTTCAGCCCGTCTATGCAGATGGTTTCCTTACACCCCCCCAAGTCTAACACAAAATGTTTCTTCCCAGTTTCCAACACTCTGAACGGGCCGTTGTACGGCGGACGCAGCGGGGTTCTGTGGGTGTCATGCCAGACGAAAATGAATTTGGCCTTTTCTGAGTGCTTTGGAACAAAAGTGTGGGGATAACAATGGTGCGCCAGGCCCGGAACACTGGCAGTCCCTGTACCAGGAAAAAAAGTGCACGGGTGGCTCGGTACCGGGTGCGGGGCTCTCTGGCAAAAATTCCCCCGGGATCCGCAACGGCTGAGAAAAAACGAGTTCTGTCGGGGAAGCTGCCAAATCTTCCTTAGGTGCAGAGCACAACCCAATAGGACCCAAGGCAGGCGGTCGACCCAATTTGCATCCGTTAGCGAGACTCTGAGCGCTGCTTTAAGCGACCTGTGAAAACACTCACGCAAACCGTTAGCCTGTGGGTTGTACGCAGTGGCTTTTGATCCCCCAGGCTGTCAGCCATCGTGGACCAAAGTTCTGAAACAAATTGCAGACCCCTGTCGGAAGTGATGTCCGATGGGGATCCGAACCGTGCAACCCAAGATGACAAAAACGCGGAGGCTACCTTGGCCAGCGTGGTGGAACTCAGCGGAACCACCTCTGGTCAATGCGTAGTGCGGTCCACGATTGTTAAAAGGTGTGTGAACCCCTGCGACGGCGGAAGGGAACCCACCAAGTCCACGTGTACGTGGTCGAACCTCCTGGCTGGAATTTGAAAAAGCTCGAGGGGGTCTTTGGTGTGCTTGTGCACCTTAGCCCCTTGGCACACAATGCACGCTGCAGCCCATTCTTTCACATCCCTGCGTAAGTGAGGCCAAACAAATTTGGACCCCACTAGTTTAACTGAGGCTGACATGCTGGGATGTGAAAGGGAATGGACGGACTCGAAAATGCGGTGGTGCCAGGGGCTCGGAACTACGGGACAGGTGTGGCTGGTGGAGATGTTGCGGGGGGGGCACCCTTCCTGTACCACCCTTCCTGTACCACCCTGTTCTCAAGTTTTAATCCGGTAGCTGTGGACTGGATCGCGCAAATGTCTGCGTACCTGGTTTGGTCGACGGCCATGTATACCGGAGAGACCAGCACGCGTAACAAGCAGTCTGCCACAGTGTTCAATTTACCGGCTACATGTTGGATGTCGGTCGTGAACGCCGAAATTGCGGCCAAGTGCCGTTGTTGCTGAGCTGACCACGGTTCCGAGACTTTGGACATGGCGTAGGTCAGTGGTTTATGATCAACAAATGCGATAAACTCGCGACCCTTGAGCCAGAACTGAAAATGATGCGTAGCGAGGTGGAGAGCCAACAACTCTCTGTCGAAAGCACTATACTTAGGCTTGTTGTCGCGCAAAGTACAGCTGAAAAAGGCGAGGGGCTGCCACAAACCAGAGACATACTGCTCCACTACAGCTCCTACTGCGACGTCAAACGTGTCTGTGGTGAGTGCTATCCATGCTGACGGGGCTGGGTGAGCCAGCAAAGCTGCTTTAGCATCTCTAGCGTTGTTTTGGCATTTGTGAAAGCCTGGATCCGCTCGGGGGTCCAATCGATGCTATCCGCGGACTTCTTTTCTTGAGCGTGCCGTAGAGCGGCTGCAGCAGCTAGGCTGCGCGAGGGAGGAAGCGGTTGTAAAAATTGACCATCCCCAAAAATTTCTGCAGTGCCTTCACAGTCTGTGGACACGGAAAATCCGACACTGCGCGCACTTTATCCGGTAGCGGGATTGCGCCATCTGGCGAGATGCGGTGGCCAAAAAGTCGATTACTGGCAGCCCGAACTTACACTTCGCTGGGTTAACAATCAGCCTGTGCACTTCCAAACATTGGAAAACTTGTTTGAGCTGGGCGAGGTGCTCCTCTTCTGACATGCTAGCCACCAAAATGTCATCCAAGTAGACGAAAACGAACGGCAAGTCACGGAGCACTGCGTCCATCATCCTTTGGAAAGTTTGTGCTGTGCCCTTTAACCTGAATGGCATGCGCAAAAACTCAAAGACCGAAGGGAGTTATTACTGCCGTTTTGGGGACATCCTCTGCATGCACCGGAACCTGGTGGTAACCGCGGACCAGATCCACTTTTGAAAAAATGCGCATCCCGGCCAGGTGCACAGAAAAATCCTGGATGTGCGGGATGGGGTAATGATTGTGGTCTGTGGCATTGTTTAACCGTTGGAAATTGCCGCACGGCTGCCACAACCCATCAGACTTGGGCACCATGCGCAGCGGGGATGCCCATGGGCTGTTGGAGCGCCTCACAATGCCTAAGCGTTCTAAGTTAGCAAACTCCTCCCGTGCGATGGCTAGTTTAGCCGCATCCAGGCAGCGAGGACGTGCAAATACGGGCAGACCTTTCGTGGTGATAAAATGCTTGACCCCCCGTACTTGGTTACCATAGTGGAAAAGGTGGGCACCGTGAGTGCTGGGAACTTGGAAAGCAAATGCTGGTACTTACCTCCTGGAGCTAGAATATTTGCGTGTGTTGGTGGCCCAACTCCCCGAGCTGTGCAGGGCAAGGAGGAAAAAGATACAGCATCCACTAAACATCTGTTGGCAACACCAACAAGTAGTCCATGAGCACACAGAAAATCAGCATCTAAGATGGGGACCGAACATGCAGCTACCACAAAGTCCCACTGGTAATTGTGTCCATGTAAACATACAGTCACCGTCCTTTCTCCAGACGTCCTGATGCGGGATCCATTTGCTTCCGTTAAAGACCGCTCACAACCTTCTGCCAGCCTATCTGCGCTGATTGGCAAAATGAGGCTCTTCTGGGAGCCAGAGTCTATCAGAAAACTTCTCCCCAAACGTGTGTCCGTGATGAAAACAGCTTCTCCCTGTCGCCAGCGGTCGCAGCTACTACTGACCTCTGGCTGTCGCGTTTCCTGGCTTTTTGAAGTGGCACAGCGGCAGACAATGTTGCACTTCCTTGCCAAAACGGCGGTGATAAAAACACAGTGTCCTGGTCCTGTTTCTCCGGGTGGCAGTCCCGGCCACCACCATCAGCTCCTCAACCTCACTGAGCTCTGCCGGAGATCCCGGTCTCACTGCCTGAATGCTGAAAGCCTTGTTTGCCAGGATGATGCGGTCTGTCTCCTCTGCCAGCGCGCGGTAGTCCCTGGCCGCCAGCAGCGGTGAGTTGGCGAGAATGGCTCTCGCAGAAGCCGGCAGGTTTCTGAGGAAGAGGTAGGCAAACAGGAAAGATCCGTCTTCCGTGCCCATCAATGCAAGCATGCTCTCCATCAGGTCCACAGCCAATTTGTCTCCTAGCTCCAAGTGGTGATGGTCACAGCCCTGTAGACTCTGAGGAGACTGACTAAAATGCGATGCTCTTAAACTTTTTGCTGCTTTGATATGTGTAATTGTGGCACACACAGCTGTCTGCTGCAGCTTCAAAATTAATATAATTCATCCAACAGAATGGACTATTGATTTCTATACTATATTTTATTACAACTCTTGAACTATTAACTACAAACTTTTTAATTTTGAAAATGCACAGAGCCTGTTCATGAGCTGAATGACAGCTGCCACCATCCATCCTCAGTGTTTCCTCTGGCTTTGTCATGGGTGCTCCTATGGGGCTTATGGATGGACTCACATGCTGGGTGATGTATGTGTCATATTTATTGACACAAGAAAGAAAAAACAAGTTGTGGGGTGAAACGGAGAATAATGGCGTGGTAGCAGACGCAACTTAGATGATGAACACATGGGCAGGATCGAGCTGATAATGACGAGCACACCGTACCGCGAGTAAGGCGTGTGGTGTATGAATTAGGTAGGAGCTGATTAACAAGATGAGGCGCAGCCGTGGCTGATTAACAGAACAATCCAATAAGCGGAGGAGCAGAGTAAACTGAAAGCATTATCATAATAGATAAACACAAGATGATGGGCAAGATAGGATGGACAGTGACTAAAAGAATAGGACATAACTAAGGTTGAATATAACTGAGGGCAATAAAGAACATACTAATAATTGTAACGAGTCCAAACAAGAACATAAAGCGTGGACAGGGTCTGACCCTTTCCAGACCACAATAGGCTTAAAGTCCTTGGCGCAGTGGCAATGTACAGACATGGACAAAATTGTTGGTACCCCTCTATTAATGAAAAAAAACCCCACAATGGTCACAGAAATAACTTGAATCTGACAAAAGTGGTAATAAATAAAAATTCTATGAAAATCAACCAATGAAAATCAGACAATGCTTTTGAATTGTGGTTCAACACAATCATTTTAAAAAAACAAACTCATGAAACGGACCTGGACAAAAATGATGGTACCCTTAACTTAATATTTTGTTGCACTGAAGCGGCATGAAAAAATAAGCAGCAGTGCTGTGGTTTTGAGCAGGTTTTATTAATCATGTCGCCTTCACGGGATCCTCTCTCCGGTGCATAGTGGAGCAGCCCGGAGCGGGATCCCTAGGCTCTCAGAGAAAGAGAGGCGGACACAGTGTGTCCACCTGTTGCAGGATCAGAGTGAGAGAGTAAGAGAGAGAGATTGCGTTACAGAGTTGCACCTTAAATACTTGATCATAACAATACATCAAAAAGACATACCCCACAGTCTAGAATGATCAAAGGGACAACAGAACAGGCAGGAGGTATTTGCATTTGTAAGCCATACATCACAATGGGCAGATTAGCTAGACCTCGCTCTAAGTGCAAGACAAAGAGGCTAACAAGCACATCTACATATTGATCTGAGTCTCTAGGTCACAGTAAGGACAGGACGCATGAGTACAAAGGATGAAAGGCATCGATTAACATCACATAGGTGAGACAGAAGAAACTCGTCTACCTGTAGACATTAATACACCAAAGCACATCTAAGATGCTCAGAAAAAGCACAGTAAGGACAAGCCATATGCACACTATACAGAATGGCGCATTACATCACAACACATGCATGTTTGCATCACAAATACATGAATGGCACATTGCTTCTCAGTAATGCAGCAGAAAAACAGAGAAAAGAGGGCTGAGTGTCCTTAGCCTGTTGTGGGGTTAAAACGAACCGCCACACGCTCCCCCCCAGAGGACGCGGCAGGGGGCCGCGACCTCGATAATCCATCTGTGTGAGTGAGCTGTGGGAGAAGCTCGCTGCAGGCGGAGGGGGAGGGAGGGGAGGGGTGGTAAGTGCCGGCAGGAGCTGTGAAATCGTCCTGAGCCGCGCAAAAATTGCTTGCTGCTCCGTGACGTCGAGGTGTTGTCCCGTTGCACGTGCGGAGATCACAAGAAGAAAAACTAGTCTCTGACTCCTCTCGTGGCCATGAAGAAAAGCAGGGGCGGCTGTAAGAAAAAAAGTAAACAAAACATAGGGACTGTTGGCTTTGGGTGCTGAAGCAACCCCAAAGCTCCCGGGAACAGCTGACGGCTGAAATCCCGTTGTGCCGTGGCTAAGACCATTAAAAAATCCAGTGGCGAGCTGCGTGCTTGCTTCAGGTGAACGAGCAGCCCTGAAGGTTCTGTGGGCAGCGGCGGAGGACGATGACGGTCTGTGGCGTGGCTGAGACTGTTAACAAATCCTTCCAGTATGCTGCATGCGTGCCTCAGGTGAGCGAGCAGCCCTGAAAGGCAGCGGCGAAGGAGGAAGGCAGTCTGTGGAGCCATTACTTGTCCCATGCGTGATGCGCCGTCCTTGTAACTCCCCGATGCGTGCGCGGGGGTTCAGTGCGTGGGTGGGCCGCTGGAGTGGTGAGTCAGGGTGCAGAAACTTGGTGGAGAACGGCGCAGACGGCGCCGGTAAAATCCAGGTTGAGCTGTGGCTGTAGATTGGCCATGGTGCGTTGGAGCGGTGAGAGGAAATAGACGATCTTTAGTCCCTCAGGCCCGTGCAGATGCGTTGGAGCGGCGGGAGGGAATAGACGATCCTATGTTCCTCAGGCTCATGCAGCTGCGTTGGAGCGGTGTGAGGAAGTAGACGATCTCCGTCCTCCGGGCTCGTGGAGGCGCGTTGGAGCGGTGCGAGGCAATAGACGATCTTTGTGCCCCGGGCTCGTGCAGCTGCGTTGGAGCGGTGAGAGGGAGGAGACGATCGTTGTCGCTCGTGCGGCCATGAAGAAAAGACGAGGCTGAATGGCGGCTGTGATGAGGGCAGAGGGACTGGCGTGTTGACTTTAGGTTCAGGCGTAACCCTAAAGCCTCGGGAACCGCAAAACCGCTGAATTCCCTATGTGTGCCATGACGTTTTCTGCAGTTTACCCGGTCGTGGGTGATGTCCGGAGAACGGCTCGCCTGTGTTGGCTCCGCGTCGAAGTCTCCCTGAAGCCGCAGGGAGGGGGAACCAGTAGGCCGCTGCGACGGAGCATTCATGCCCGGGTGTTGCGTTCGCTGGCCGCTCGTTTTTTTCAGCGTCGGTTCGCCAGCGTGGCCATCCAAAACAGAAGGCTGCGTTGCACAAAACGTGTGCGTCTTCAAGGGGCCACCAACGCAGCTGTGTGGTTGTCCAGCTCGGAAGGTTGCTTTCGCACAAAACGTGTGTGTGTTCGAGGGGTCACCAGTGAAGCGGCATGAAAAAATAAGCAGCAGTGCTGTGGTTTTGAGCAGGTTTTATTAATCATGTCGCCTTCACGGGATCCTCTCTCCGGTGCATAGTGGAGCAGCCCGGAGCGGGATCCCTAGGCTCTCAGAGAAAGAGAGGCGGACACAGTGTGTCCACCTGTTGCAGGATCAGAGTGAGAGAGTAAGAGAGAGAGATTGCGTTACAGAGTTGCACCTTAAATACTTGATCATAACAATACATCAAAAAGACATACCCCACAGTCTAGAATGATCAAAGGGACAACAGAACAGGCAGGAGGTATTTGCATTTGTAAGCCATACATCACAATGGGCAGATTAGCTAGACCTCGCTCTAAGTGCAAGACAAAGAGGCTAACAAGCACATCTACATATTGATCTGAGTCTCTAGGTCACAGTAAGGACAGGACGCATGAGTACAAAGGATGAAAGGCATTGATTAACATCACATAGGTGAGACAGAAGAAACTCGTCTACCTGTAGACATTAATACACCAAAGCACATCTAAGATGCTCAGAAAAAGCACAGTAAGGACAAGCCATATGCACACTATACAGAATGGCGCATTACATCACAACACATGCATGTTTGCATCACAAATACATGAATGGCACATTGCTTCTCAGTAATGCAGCAGAAAAACAGAGAAAAGAGGGCTGAGTGTCCTTAGCCTGTTGTGGGGTTAAAACGAACCGCCACAGCACAACCTTTTGAGGCAATCACTGCAATCAAACGATTTCTGTAACTGTCAATGAGACTTCTGCACCTCTCAGCAGATACTTTGGCCCACTCCTCATGAGCAAACTGCTCCAGTTGTCTCAGGTTTGAAGGGTGCCTTCTCCAGACGGCATGTTTCAGCTCCTTCCACAGATGTTCAATAGGATTTAGATCAGGGCTCACAGAAGTCTACTTTAGAATATATTGTCCAATGTTTCGCTCTTAGCCATTCTTGGGTGTTTTTAGCTGTGTGTTTTGGGTCATTATCCTGTTGCAAGACCCATGACCTGCGACTGAGACCAAGCTGTCTGACACTGGGCAGCACATTTCTCTCTAGAATACCTTGATAGTCTTGAGATTTCATTGTACCCTGCAAAGATTCAAGACACCCTGTGCCAGATGCAGCAAAGCAGCCCCAAAACATATCAACATGCAGTTTGGCAAATTCCAGTCTGGCTTTTTTATGATTTGTTTTCAACAGTGGTGTCCTCCTTGGTCGTCTCACATGAAGTCCACTTTGGCTCAAACAACGACGGATAGTGCGATCTGACACTGATGTACCTTGTCCTTGGAGTTTACCGTGAATGTGTTTTGAGGTTTTTTCTGGGCTCTTTTGTTACCATTTGTATTATCCGTCTCCTCCTGCGGCCACGTCCAAGGAGGTTGGCTACAGTCCCGTGGATCTTAAATTTCTGAATAATATGTGCAACTGTAGTCACAGGAACATCATGCTGCTTGGAGATGGTCTTATAGCCTTTACCTTTAACATGCTTGTCTATAATTTTCTTTCTAATCTCCTGAGACAACTCTCTCCTTTGCATCCTCTGGTCCATGTTTAGTGTGGTACACACCATGTCACCAAACAGCACAGTGACTACTTGTCACCCTTTAAATAGGCCGACTGACTGATTACAAGTTTGTAGACACCTGTGATGTTAATTAGAGGACACATCTTGGTTGAACATGTCCCTATGGTCACATTATTTTCAATCTTTTCTAGGGGTACCATCATTTTTGTCCAGGCCTGTTTCATGAGTTTTTTTTTTTTTTTAAATAATTCTGTTGAACCACAATTCAAAAGCATTGTCTGATTTTCATTGGTTGATTTTCATAGAATTTTTATTTATTACCACTTCTGTCAGATTCAAATTATTTCTGTGACCATTGTGGGTTTTGCTTTCATTAACAGAAGGGTACCAACAATTTTGTCCACATCTGTAGTTTTCACGGGGGTGGGCAGAAAACACATGACACTATTGTAACCAGAATGTGTTAATTTTATACTATTTATTTCTTTTTTTAAATTTTGCACAGTAACTTTACATATAGAACTTACCATTTGAAGTATTGTACAACTAAGGCTTGAATGTTGAAATATTGGGCCAGTTGGGGTCCCACCCAGACATCCTGTGTTTGGACTTTTTACTGGTGTCATCCTTCTCTCCTTCCTCTGCTCTCACCTCTCCTGGACCCTCTGCCTGAACACTTTCCTGTCCTTGGCTCCTCTCTTCTGTCTCATCTTGCCATCTCTGAGCTCTGTCTAATTCAGGTTCTCTCTCTGTCTGTGGTGGTATACAAACAGGTTAGAAAATACCAAGTATCACATTCTGTCCTGCAGGATTTTTTTTTTTTTTGTCATGGTTTACATAAATGTCAAAAATGTGTATTTTTTGTGTTTTATTCTAGTGTTTCTTTTTTTTTTTTTTTTTTTCCAATTGAGGAAGAGAAGGCGAGGGAAAAAACATTCATAATAATAATTAACTCATGGATACTTAAATTATATGATCAGAGGTGGGTGTAGTAGCCAGAAATAATACTCATGTAAAAGCAGTGCTTTGAAATTAATAATTAAAAGTAGACGGCTGATCATTTTTAGTTGAGTTAAGGGTACAAAGAGCACCCACTTAAAAACTTGAGTAATGACTTCAGTCTTGAAGGTTTGAGGTTTTTCTCCAAAATTTATAACAATTTTCTTAGTTTTCTACTTTTTTCTGTAAAGCTAGCTCAGCTTGCAACCATTTTCCTCGTTTGTAATTTCCTCGAGTAGAATTATGACTTTTCTTATACATTTGAGACTTTATTACAAACTTGTGGGTTATTTTATAGCTAAATTTTGTCTATTTTAGCCCCCACCGGTTAAATCCCAGAGAGGGATTATGTTATGGGTCCATCTGTCCATCCATCTGTCCCACTTTTGTGAAATCAACTTCTGCTACAGTTTTGGTCCGATTGTTTTGAAACTTGGTACCATGGTTTGATATATACTGATGATGTGCATATTGCAATTTCACTCTCATCGGATGACCTTGAGGTCAGAGGTCAGATTTTTCCCTAAATCTTCTAAACACAATAACTACTGAAAGAAATGATGTAGGCTTTTCAAATTGATACACAAGTTGTGTTTAATACACATCTTGGACGACTTACACCCTGACCTAATTATGGGTTTGGGGTCAAGGGGTCAAAGTTCAAAGTTAACATTGCAGTTACATTATGGTAAATGCTACATTTACTATTACTATAAAACGAGTATCCGGGATTTCTCCGGTTTCCTCCCACATGCCAAAAGCATGCAGGTTAGGTTAATTGGCATCAAAACTGGGGATTCTAAATTGTCCTTAGGTATGACTGTGAGAGTGAATGGTTGTCTGTCTCTCTGTGTTGGCCCTGCGATGGACTGGCGATCTGTCCAGGGTGTACCCTGCCTCTCGCCCAAAGCCCCCCCCCCGGCCCAAAAAAAGGATTAAGCGGAAGAAGATGGATGGAGTAAAGCTATGGCCATCAAACCTGGTATACAGGTTCATCTTGGGATCCTGACCTCTGACTATGGGTTTGGGGTCCAAAGGTCAAGGTTAACATTCCTTAGGCCTTATTACTGTACAGCGAGTAAAGCTAGGGTCACCAAACTTGGTACATAGGTTCACCCTGTGACCCTAAAATGTAACTATGGTTTTGGGATTGCAAGGTCAAAGGTCAACATCAAAATGGCTTCTCAACTTTGTCCATCCATCCATCCATCCATCTTCTACCGCTTTTCCGAAGGTCCGGGTCACGGAGGCAGCAGTTCAAGCAGAGAAGCCCAGACTTCCCTCTCCCCAGCCACCTGCTCCAGCTCTTCAGAGAGGATACCAAGGCGTTCCCAGACCAGCTGGAAGACATAGTCTCTCCACCGAGTCCTGGATCTGCCCCGGGGTCTCCTGCCAGTGGGATGTGCCTGAAACACCTCAAGTGGGAGGCTATGTCTCAATGACAAAGAAAGCTAGGGTCACCAAACTTGCTACACAGGTTCACCGTGGGATCCTGACCTCTGACTTTGGGTTTGGGGTCAAAAGGTCAAAGGTCAAGGTTAGCAGTCCTTATGCCTTATTACTGTACAACGAGTAAAGCTAGGGCCACCAAACCTGGTACACAGGTTCACCTTGGGATCCTGACCTCTGACAATGGGTTTGGGGTCCAAAGGTCAAGGTTAGCAGTCCTTATGCCTTATTACTGTGCAATGAGTAAAGCAAGGGCCACCAAACTTGGTACACAGGTTCAACCTATGATCCTGAAGTATGACTGTGGTTTTGGAATCGCAAGGGCAAAGGTCAACATCAAAATGCCTGATAAAGTTTATCTCAACAAAAAAGAACGGTAGGGTCACCAAACCTGGTACACAGGTTCACTCTGAGACCATAACCTCTGACTACAGGTTTGGGGTCATAGGTCAAGGTTGGCAGTCCTTATGATCTCTTACTATAGAACATGCAAAGCTCTCTAGGGTCACCATACTTGCTACATAGGTTCACCTTGGGATCCTGACCAACAACTATGGGTTGTATACTTTGTTGTATGTTCATGGATGATGGGCTTATAATAATTTGGTTCTGCCACAGTAATTATATTGAAAAGTTGAACACTACTCTCCGTCAGTAAGTATTGGGATCTTCAAAGAAAATGGAGTCAGGGGATATTGCACTTGCCTCAGAGTGTTCTTGTTTATAAAATTACTTTTAATAAATTTGAAACAAATTGTGGTTAAAATTTTGACTTTTTTCCATCCATCCATCTTCTTCCGCTTAATCCTTTTTGGGTCGTGTGGGGGGCTGGAGCCTATCCCAGCATCTTTGGGCAAGAAGCAGGGTACACCCTGGACAGATCGCCAGTCCATCGCAGGGCCAACATAGAGAGACAGACAACCATTCACTCTCACAGTCATACCTAAGGACAATTTAGAATCCCCAGTTTGATGCCAATTAACCTAACTTGCATGTTTTTGGCATGTGAGAGGAAACCGGAGAAATCCCGGAGTAAACCCACGCAGACACGGGGAGAACATGCAAACTCCACACAGATCACTGTTGGTCGGGGGCTGGGATCGAACCCAGGATCCCCCAGCCAAGGGTGAGTTGCTGTGCTGCCGCAGTGCTAACCACTCCGCCACCGCGCTGCCATTTTGACTTTTTTTCCTTAAACAATTGACACTTTTGACCATCATTTTACAGAGCCAGAACAGAACAATAATTTAACTCTGACTTCAAGGAAAAAAACATTTAATAAAATTATATTTGATGAAATAAATTAGATTACTAAAGATGCAGTAATTTCTGTTATAATATTTCTATATATTTATAGTTTTTTTTTTTAGAACTCTCCTCACCAACCAGACAGCAGGAAAAAACTCCCTTATTTTGAGATCCAAATGTTGGCACGTTTAGTTTTTTTTGAAGGCTGTTGATGGATTAAAGTCACTGACTTTGTAAATTTTGGTCATCTTACCAGGTACATAATAATGAACATAAATTGGTTAATATTGTAGTGGCTGGTGAAATCAGTCCTCAGCGATTCAGTCACTCTTGCCTTTCGTTGCATATGAAGCCTAACCACACCTGTTTGCTAAGCAACTCTTCATTATTGTTCCCGTTACCAGTGGGTTAACACCACGATAAATGCCTTCACTGCTTACATACCTCTTCTGATTTTTCCACATTTAAAGTACTTTAATAAGCTCATGCTTCTCCCGGACAGCAACGCTAGAGACACACACTGCCTGCCGACTGGAACGGTCACATGGGCAGCGCGCTTCCGAACATGTGCATTGTTCGTGTGCGCACTTGTACAGCGTCATTCCTTCATTTATTTTTCTTAAATTTATTTTTCCTCTTAGCATGGTGACATAGTTTCAGGGGTGTTGGCTGGCCCACGTGGAAATGTTACCAGCAGAAACCCTGCATCCTGTAGTAGAAACACAAGTCTGATTAGGGGTTACCGCTCCAAACTGTGCCATGCTGAAATTAGCCTTCATATACTGCTGTATGGAAATGATTGGGGCTTTTTAAAGAGAAACAGGAGCTCACCTGTCATCAAACCTGTACTCCACCCTACTCACTCACTCACTCACTCACTCACTCTCACACACGGTAAAGAGCAGAGCTGACAGTTCCTGCCTCAGCAATCAGTACAGGAGGGAACCGTGCTAAACAAAAAAACAATGATTGCTGGCTGATGCTGGCCACCCACTGACGGAGGAGCAGAGGAACAAGTCACCTGGCTACAGTGAGAGTGCACTTTAATGTAATTTGAAATGCTATTACAAGATCTTAAGATAACATGTCAACTCCTGTGTACTCCCAATGAAGAGTCTATTGCAAACTGTTGATTTAAATATTCAGGGGGAGAAAATAAAAATTGACTAAAAGATGAAAAACAAGAGTAAAAAATGCCCAAGAAAAAAAAAAATGCAACACTGCAAGAAAATGGTAGAAAAATATGTAAATTTAAGAGGAAAAAAATGTATGATGAACATAATAAACATGGGTTTTAATAACAACTACTTTGACTGTTTAACCTTTATTTTAAGGCTCAGATATGCTTTATGGCTCTATGTATTTTGGGGTTTTTGTATAGGTCTTTCCACAGTAGAGGTCACTTACCTTTGTGCTTTGGTGTGGAGATAAATGTTACCATCAGTGAAAAGTGTGATGAGTTTTAATTCCACAGAAAGTCATGTTTGCTAATTAGTTATAGTTGTTTGTGTCTCCACACTGTAAAGTTCTAACGGATAATATTAATTAACGTACTGGAGGTCTGACCTGATCACAGTACCAGTACCTCTCAGGTGTAAGTAGTTTGAGTACTTCTCAGTGAAAAATCCTCTTTCACACCACATACTTCCACTCAACATTTCACTGCTCCCTTTGATCGATTTATTGACTGTACTGGCTGTGTGTGTTCTTCAGCTCTGGAGAAAATGTCTTTGAGCAACGGAGGAGACATGGGGACCTCCAGTGAGACGCCTTCAGAAGAGACTCCTTCAAAGCCTCCTGAGACCCACTGATCCTCCCAGAACAGTTCTACTGGGCCATCGGATTTCTGGGACGAAGTAAAACAAGAATTCAGTGACAATCCAAGAGACCAGGGAGGACAAACACGTCCACTTACCTTTATTTCTTTCTCTGAGTGCTCCAGTGTGTGGCCACGTGCTACTGGTTTTAGTTTTAACATAACTGTGTATAAATATGCTTGGAAAAAAACGTGTTTCCAAAAAAGGGGTGATGCTGGACATGGTGTGAGATTCTGTTGGTGAAGTGAGTCACGATGTTGTCACAGAGGTGAGTTAATGTCACATATCATTGAGGTTCCCCTGGGTTTGTTTTTACGTTCTCACACGGCTCACATCAGTTCCTGGGTTACTAGAACAACTCAGAAACTGACAAACAAAAATGTTTATTTTCCAGAAAATAAAAAATGATCATCCAATTCATCTGCAGCTTATTTTTCAGGTTTAAATATCTTTGCATTCTTAGCCATGTCTTCAGATATTAATGCACATCACAGACAGTATCAGTAGAACCAGGCTGAGGTTTAGCAGAGGCTTATGCAGAAATGTCGTGTTACACTGTTATTCATAAATGATGCAGCAGTTTATTTAATAACCTCTAGTCACTATAATTCTGTGTTAATGTGAGCGTAGGGATTTAAATTAAGTTTACACTCTGCAGTCTTATCCCTGCGACTACAGCGACCAGCTAGTACTTATTATAAACCTGAATTCTTCCTCTGAACTCCTGAGGATAAACCTAATGTCTGTAAGGTTGGGCTGTTAACACCTGCCCACTAATGTTAAGTACCAGGATAAAAAAAAGCAAATTAAAGGTATTATGTCCAGCATAAAACCCCAATTTTTTTAATTGCACCATTATTATATATTATTTTCATTTCCTTTAAACCTCTATCCTATTTATAAGGTGGTGGGTTATTGATCCATCTTACTAACACTTTGGCATGTCACAGGCATGTCAGACATACAGGGGCTGGGCACAGGAACACTTTATCAATGGCTTTCTTAACTTGTGTTTTTTTGTTTGTTTTTTGCTGTTTGCTGTATTTTATTGTTTGTATTGTGCCACAGTCTCTTCTATTCTAACAATGTATATACCTTCCAAAAAACTAATAAAATACAAATCCCAAAGTGTTAGAAGCTGGCCAGAAAGTCTCAGTAGAAATATAAGCCCCTGCTGTACTTTTTAGTACAGTTCAACTTTATTTATACAAAACCAGTCATTGTCCCTACATTTAAAGTCCCGACTCTCAACTTGACACGTCTGGCTTTTCTCTCTCTTCCTCCAAACACACCTTTCCCTTCTCCTCCTCCTCGATCTTCGACCAACCGCAGTCCAGTTTCCATTGGCACTGTGTCTGTTAACAGCACCAGTGATGGTTGTTGTTTACCTGGGCCTCGACCGATCCTGTATGGAAGTCTCATTTGTCACATTCCCTGTTCTTGATATGGCAAAGATTTTACACCAGATGCCCTTCCTGACACAACCCTCCCCAGTTACCCGGGCTTAGGACCGGCACTAGGAGTACTGTATTTATTTATATAAAAATAATGCACAAGAACAGTCATCTCATAGCACTTCAGATTGTAGCGTGAAGACAGTTTCATTCTTTCATCTTCAACCACTTAATCCCCTTCAGGTTGTGGGGGAACTGGAGCCCATCCCAGCATCTTTGGGAAAGAGGCAGGGTACACCCTGGACAGATCACCAGTCAATCATAGAGAGACGGACAACATTCACTCTGACATTCATACCTAAAGACAATTTTTCCGCAGTTGATGCCAATTAACCTAATGAGCATATCTTTGAACTGTGGGAAGAAACTGCAGTACCTGGCAAAACCCACACAGACATGGGGAGAACATGCAAACAAAACACAGAAAGGTCGCTGATTGCCAGGAGTGGGATTGAATCCATGACTTTCTTGCTGTCCTGCCACAGTGCTCCACTGATTTCAAAACACTTATTTAAAAAAAAAAAAAAGGAAGATGGGACCCAGTGCATTAGGGAGTCCTCTAACTCAGTGGTCCTCAACTTTTTTTAGTCTCCTAGACCAGCTCGGAAGAATATACAAAGAGAGGAAGAGTATGTGAAGAGTATTCAGGAGGTAAAGAGGGAGTCAGACAGAATCATGAGTTTGAAGGTAGAAGTCAAAGGTGTGATGTTGAATGTGTTCACTGTGTATGCCCCACAAGATGGATGTCACATAGAAGAGAAAGAGGAATTCTGGAGTAAGTTAGATGAAGTGGTAGAGTGTGTTCTCCGGGGAGGAGAGAGTGGTGATTGGAGCAGACTTTAATGGGCATGTAGCTGAAGGGAACAGAGGTGATGAGGAGGTCCTGGGTAGGTATGGTCTTAAGGAGAGAAATGTGGAAGGACCGATGGTTGTGGATTTTGCTAAAAGGATGGAAATGGCTGTGGTGAACACATACTTTAAGAAGAGAAGAACATAGGGTGACTTACAAGAGTGGAGGAAGGTGCACTTAGGTGGATTACATCTTATGCAGAAGGAGAAATCTGAAAGACAGGCGACTGCAAGGTAGTGGCAGGGGAGAATGTAGCTAAACAGCATCGGATGGTAGTCGGTAGGATGACTTTGGAAAGCAAGAAGAGGAAGGGGGAAAAAAAGGTAGAACCAAAGATTAAATGGGGGAAGCTAGAGAAGGAAGAAGGTTGCACAGAGTTCAGGAAGGAGTTGATGCAGGCTCTGGGTGGTAGGAAGAATTACCAGATGACTGGCAGAGTACAGCAGAAGTATTGAGGGAAAGGAGTAGAAAGGTATGTGGTGTATCCAGTGGACAGAGGAAAGAAGACAAGGAGACTTGGTGGTGGAATGAGGAGGTACAGGGAAGTATCCAAAGGAAAATGTTAGCAAAGAAAAAGTGGGATAGTCAGGTAGCTGAAGAAAGTAGACAGGAGTATTTGGAATCTAGGAGCATGGCAAAGAGAGAGGCGGCAAAGGAAAAGGCATATAGTGAGTTGTATGAGAGGCTAAATAATAAAGGAAGGAGAAAAGGACTTGTATCGATTGGCTAGACAGAGAGATCGAGCTGGAAAAGATGTGCAGCAGGTGAGGTTGATTAGGACAGAAATGGTAATGTACTAACAAATGACGAGAGTGTGTTGAGAAGGTGGAAGAAGTACTTTGAAGAGCTGATGAATAAAGAAAAAGAGCAAGCAGGTTGGATGAAGGAAAGATGATGAACAAGGAAGTCCTGAGGATTAGCAAGACAGACGTGAGGGCAGCTTTGAAGAGGATAAAGAATGGAAAGACGGTTGGTCCAGATGACATACCTGTGGAGGTATGGAGATGTTTAGGAGAGATGGCAGTGGACCTTTTAACCAGATTGTTTAACACAATCTTGGAGAGTGACAGGATGCCTGAGGAGTGGAGAAGAAGTGTTTTGGTACCAATTTTCAAGAACAAAGGTGATGCTCAGAGCTGTTGTAACTACAGAGGTATAAAGTTGATCATCCACACTATTAAGATATGGGAAAGTTGTTGAAGTCAGGTTAAAAGGAGAGGTGACAATCAGTGAGCAGCAGTACAGTTTCATGCCAAGAGTACTACAGATGCAATGTTTGCTCTAAGAGTGCTGATGGAGAAGTATAGAGAAGGTCAGAAGGAGCTGCACTGTGTCTTTGTGGATCTAGAGAAAGCAGATGATAGAGTCCCAAGAGAGGAAGTGTGGTACTGTACGAGAAAGTCAGGAGTGGCAGAGAAGTACAGTATGTGAGGGTGGTGCAGGACATCTATGAGGACAGCGAGACGGTGGTGAGGTGTGCTGTAGGAGTGACATGGGTTCAAGGTGGGGGTGGGGTTACATTGGGGATTGGCTCTGAGCCCCTTCTTGTTTGCCATGGTGATGGACAGGCTGACAGATGAGATCAGGCAGGGGTATCCGTGGACCATGATGTTTGCAGATGACATTGTGATCTGTAGTGAGAGTAGGGAGCAGGTGGAAGACAACCTGGAGAGGTGGTGGTGTGCTCTGCAGAGAA
The DNA here is from genome assembly GCA_020510985.1 of Pholidichthys leucotaenia. Taxonomy (NCBI): domain Eukaryota; kingdom Metazoa; phylum Chordata; class Actinopteri; order Cichliformes; family Pholidichthyidae; genus Pholidichthys; species Pholidichthys leucotaenia. The sequence continues at coordinate 31,365,702 of CM035842.1, read as the reverse complement.
GAGGAATGAAAGTCAGTAGAAGCAAGATGGAATGCATAAGCGTGAATGAGAGGGAGGCAGGTGTAACGGTGAAGATGGAAGGAGCAGAGGTAGTGAAAGTAGATGAGTTTAAATACCTGCGGCTGTAGTGCAGGTGTAGTATGGCCGATTACTGATTGGAAGGTCAGTAGTTCAATTCCCGCTCAGTCTGCATGTCAAAGTGTCCTTGAGCAAGACACTGAACCCCCAGTTGCTCCTGGTGGGTCAGGCCAGCGCTTGTGTGGAGAGCAGGATCTATAAAGCCCTTTGTCATCTAGAGATGAGAAAAAGTGCTATATAAGTGAACGCCATTTACCGTCCAAAGCAATGGAAAATACACGAGAGGTGAAGAAGAGAGTGCAGGCAGGGTGAAGTGGGTGGAGACGAGTTTTGGGTGATTTGTGACAGAAGCATAGCAGCAAGAATGAAAGAGAAGATTTACAAGATGGTAGTGAGACCTGCGATGATGTATGGTTTGGAGACGGCGGTGCTGACAAAAAGACAGGAAATGGAGCTGGAGGTGGCAGAGTTGAAGATGCTAAGATTTTCATTGGGAGTGACTAGGAGGGACAAGATTAGAAATGAGTATACAGTATCAGAGGGACAGCTCAGGTTGAGCGGTTTGGAGACAAAGTAAGAGAGGCAAGGCTGAGATAGTTTGGACATGTGCAGAGGAGGGATAGTGGATATACAGTATTGGTAAATGGCGTTCACTTGTATAGCGCTTTTTCTCAGGGTGGCAAAGGATGGACAAAGAATGTTGAAGATGGAGGTGCCAGGCAGGAGGAGAAGAAGAAGATCACAGAGAAGATTCATGGATGTAGTGAAGGAGGACATAGAGGGTTGGTGTTACAGAGGAAGATGCAAGGGATAGGGTGCGATGGAGGCAGATGATCCGCTTTGGCGACCCCTAAAGGAAGCAGCTGAAAGAAGAAGAGCAGCTGGACGTTAAAAAAAAAAAAAAAAAAAAAAAAAAGGCCGTACATTGGCATAAAAAAATCACATACTTTCCTTAACTTCAGCACCAACTTCTGAGATACTTGCGTGTCATGACCACACACACACCAGGCAGGAAGAGAATATCCGGTAGATTTTCAAAATAAAATACTTCAATAGTCAATACAGAGTAACGTAATAAATTATTTATTTTTTCTCTGCGACTGTCTGTGACCCACCATCAGGTCATGACCCACAGGGTGAAGACAACTACTCTGTTTCAACCTCTAACAGCATAACTAAGGGAAGGTTCAGGATCACCTGAATTAAACATAAATTCTACCAAAATGGAAACATTTAAAACTATTTTGTTCAAGTCTGTCTCTTCAACTCAAATTGGCAGCTGGTTCTATAGAAGAGGAGCCTGATAACTGAAAGTTTAACCTCTCACTGTACTTTTGGAGTCGGTGAGTATTACAGTAATCCTGCATTTTGGGAGGAGAGTGCTGTATTATGGTGAAGTTATACTATGAGATACGAGGGGCCTGATCATTTAGAACTTTGTGAGAAGGATTTTAAACTTAATTCTAGATTCTGATTTTAATCAATTCAATACTAAACAATTTTAGGACAGCCTGGTAATAAGGATTTAACAGTAAACTATCTAGAACTAACCAAATCATGGACTAGTTTCTCAACGTCATTGAGACAAGATGTTCCTAATCTTAGAGGTAATATTACAAAAGAAAGTGGCCGTGGAAATACATTTTATATGCAAATTGAAGGACAAATCCTGATCAAAAATTACTCCACGGTTCCTCATAATACTAAAGTAATACTATCTACAAAGTACCTGATGAAAAATGTTTTTCTTTTTTTAGGACTAAATACCATAACTTTAGTCTTGTCTGGTTTAAACAGTGCAGGTCATCTGGGCTCTGATGTCCATGAGATGTGTCCGTAATTTCGCTCTGTGCTTACACTGATAAAAAAAAAACAAAAAAACTATCATCTGCGTAACAGACCCCTGTAGAACTCCATCACTGAGTTCTGAAGTTGAGAAAAACTTGTCATCAACATGAACAAACTGGAACCTTCGAGATTAAAATGGTTTAATAACTGCACTAAAACGACAAGTACAGAGATGAGCCCATCACTGATGACCTTCGCTAAAACTGTTTCAGTGCTATCATGGATTCTGAACCTTGACTGAAACCCTTCAAATAAACAATTTCTCTGCAAATGATTCCACAACTGATTGGAAAGAACTCTAAGATCTTTGAAATAAAGGGCAGATTAGAACTTGGTTTATAGTTAGTAAAAACCCCTGGAGTGCTGATCAACTTCCTGACTTCTAAGCTCCACATTAGAACTAGGTTTGACAGAGTCCTGACGCTATTCGGCTCTTGGATGAGACACCTTTGGCAGTAGTTACAGCTTGAAGTCTTCAGTGTATGATGTCACTAGTTTTTATCCCCCGTTTGTCGAAGCCCAAAGGGGTCGAAGAGTGAAGACCAAAGAGGGATTATGTTATGAGGCAGTCCGTCCGTCCGTCTGTCCCACTTTTGTGAAATCAACTCCTCCTACAGTTTTAATGATGCACTTATTGCAACTTGGTTCTGACTGGATGATTTTTATCCCCTGCCGGACGAAGCCCAAAGAAGTTGATTGAGTTATGGGTCAGTCAGTCCGTCCGTCCTTCTGTCGGTCTGTCCCACTTTTGTGAAATCAAGTCCTCCTACAGTTTTGTTCCAGTTGTTTTGAAAATTGGTGCCGTGGTTTGATATACACTGATGAGACACATATTGCAATTTGGTTCTGATTAAATGATTTTTGCAGGAGTTGTACCCCTGAACTATGACCTCTTAATTCACCTCACTTCATAGACAGTAACTTTTTTGTCAAATCAACTCCTCCCTCAGTTTTGTTCTGATTGTTTTGAAACTCGGTACCGTGGTTTGATATACTCTGATGATGCACATATTGCAATTTCACTCTCATCGGATGACCTTGAGGTCAAAAGTCAGAGGTCAGATTTTCCCTAAATCTTCAAAACAATAACTACCCAAAGAAATGATGTAGACTTTTCAAATCGATACAGTAGTTGTATCTAATACACATCTTGGATGATTTACACCCTGACCTAACTATGAGCTTGGGGTCAAGGGGTCAAAATTCAAAGTTAACATTACAGTTGCACTATGGTAAATGCTACATTTACTATTACTATTAAACAAACCAAGCTAGGGCCACCAAACCTGGTATACTGGTTCACCTTGGGATCCTGACCTCTTGACTAAGGGTTTGGGGTCAAAAGGTCAAAGGTCAACATTAACATTCCCTATGCCTTATTACCGCACAACGAGTAAACCTAGGGTCACCAAACTTGGTACACAGGTTCACCCTGTGACTCTGAAATGTAACTATGGTTTTGGGATTGCAAGGTCAAAGGTTAACATCAAAATGGCTTATAAGCTATCTCTCAACAACAAAGAAAGCTAGGATCACCAAATTTGCTACACAGGTTCACCTTGGGATCCTGACCTCTGACTATGGGTTTGGGGTCAGAAGGTCAAAGGTCAAGGTTAGCATTCCATTTGCACTATTACTATAAAATGAGTAAAGCTAGGGCTACCAAACCTGGTACACAGGTTCACCTTGGGATCCTGACCTCCTGACTATGGGTTTGGGGTCAAAAGGTCAAGGTTAACATTCCCTATGCCTTATTACTGTACAATGAATAAAGTTTGTGTCACCAATCTTGGTACATAGGTTCACCCTGTGACCCTGAAATGTAACTATGCGTTTGGGATTGCAAGGTCAAAGGTCAACATCAAAATGTCTTGTAAACTACTGTATATCTCAACAACAAAGAAACCTAGGATCACAAAACCTGGTACACAAGTTCACTTTGAGACCATAACCTCTGACTACAGGTTTGGGGTCAAAAGGTCAAAAATCAAGATTGACACTACTCCCTATGATCTCTTACTATAGAATATGTAAAGCTCTCTAGGGTCACCATACTTGCTACACAAGTTCACTTTGTGATCCTGCCCTACAACTATGGGTTGTATACTTTGTTGTATATTCATGGATGATGGGGCTTATAATAATTTGGTTCTGCCACAGTAATTATATTGAAAAGTTGAACACTACTCTCCGTCAGTAAGTATTGGGATCTTCAAAGAAAATGGAGTCGGGGATATTGCACTTGCCTCAGAGGGCTCTTGTCCACACTTGGATTTAGGTATTTTCTGCCATCTTCATGTTAGATGAGCCCTGATAGTGAACAGCCATTCTGAGCCCTCTACAGATATATTCATGTTTTTCACATGCTCAAATATTAATATCTATGTAAGTGTAGGTGACATCGTGATTCGCATATTTGGCCCCCAAAATTGCCCCAAACCACAGAAAAGTTTCCACAGAATGTGGAATACACAACCCAATACTGTTTGAGGTTTGTTTCTGTCTGACGCCTTGTCCACATGTACATGACTACATTTTAATGTTTTTCCTTGTCCGTTTAATAAAAACTTGTCGTCCACACAGCACCACTTAAAAAAAATCTCTGTCAAAAGGAAAACGTACAGATGTGTTCTGATGCCTCCATTCTTCAATACAGTGGATGTGTACAGATACTGGTGCATCTCAGTAGAATACCATGGTTTATGATTTAATTATAGAAACTACAATAATCAAAATTGGATCTAAAGGGCTTGAAGTATTTTTGTCTGTGTAATCAATACTGACTGTATGAAGATGCACTAGTGTATGCATCTACTCATGTATCAAAGAAAAATTATTTCAAAAAGCTGTAACGTATAATAATAAATTAAAATTTTGAAATATGAGATGAGAGATGAGATGAGATCACAGTATTTGTATTAAATATTGATCATATGAACCTACATTTGTAATAGACTTTTAAAAAATTAATATTGTAGTTTGCAATGTACTAGTACACATAGACATGCTTCAAGGAAAGGAAAGAGGTGGAAGTCAGATGGAGCGAGGCTGTGAAAGTAGGGTGGGTGAGGAAGGATTTCATAGCTGCAGGACCGTGCTTCTGTCTGGGTAGCATGAGTTGTGAACTGGGGTGTTGTAGGAGGCGGGCACCTTTGGTCAGCATGCCACTCCTCTCAGTTTTGATAGCCTGCAACTTCTGCAACAGTGAAACATAGTAAGTCCCAGTAACTGTGGTACTCCTTGCCAGGAAATCAATCATCAATACTGCATGCTGGTCCCAAAAGAACGTGAGCATGACCTTGCCCACCAAGGGTTGGACACATGCCTTCTTCAGAGGTGGTGAGTCATAATGCTTCTATTGCTTCGACTGGGCTTTAGGGTGCGTCCCAATTCACTGCTTCACCCAACCCCCTAGCCCTCCATTTTGCACAGTCACGGTGAATGAGTGAACCCACGTTTTGTCCTGTGTGATTAGTGTGTTGAAGAAGTCCTCCTGGTTTTCTTGGCACATAGCCAAAAGAGCCTGGGAGTATGTGATTCGTTGCCGATTCTGGAAAGTTGTGAGCAACGAGGGACTCCATCGTGCAGGTGCACTGTGGTCACCCAGAAATTGGTGCCATTTCCACCGATGCGATGTCCGATTGCACTTGAACTGACGCCAGTGCTTGACTCCGTCATATGATGGGGGCATCCTCCCAATAAGCCATTTATGAGATTTTACTGGGGGGCAATTCTGCTTAGAAGGTAATAATATTTTGGGAACACTTCTTTTTTTTCTGGGTTGATTTACACCTATGAATGGGGATGGGGGGGGGTGGCAGGTTAACAAGGGAGACAGTTTTTGGTCATTTTGCTAACAAGAGGAATAGCATCCCCGCTCATATCACCGATTGTAGGTCAGTGATGTATTTCACTGATGATCCTACAGTCCTGTCTGGTCACAGTAACGTAGTCCCGCTTTTCTCCGCCTGTGTGTTTGTGCGACTGCGGGGCCAACAGAGGGCGCTCCAGCTCCAGCAGCCACACCAGCCACCGTGTTTATCCCAGTTTCCTCTACCAATCCTGGACTCCTCGGCACCGTCAAAGCTGCTATCACCGCAGCTCCATCCAAGTGGACCTCCGGACGCTCTTCAGGTGAGTGCGTATCTGCTCGGTTCTTCTGCGTTCTCTGGACCTTATAGCTTCTCTGTGTCGGTGTGTTCTGGAGGTGACGAGCTTCGCGCTTCGGTTCTGCTGACTGGAGTTCCAGTCGGCCCACTTCGGAACAGACCACGGTAACGCTTCAGTAGCGTCGGTCCACGATGCCGCGGTACTTTTGTCGACGCGGTGTTCCGCTGAGTCAGAGTTGTTCTTTGTTTTGCGGTGAAGCTGGTTTCGGGTGTCCGTTCTGCTCCCAGTGAGTAGAGAACCACGCAATCAGTGTAACAGACAACCGTGTTAAAGCAGAGAACGGCAGGGAGGTTACAGAAGTTCTAACGGAGGAGTCATGTCGGCCAGAATTCTTCAGGGTGGTGGTGTTGGGGGTAAAGTTTCTTCTTCCTCAGTCAGACGCAACAAACGGATCCCGAAACCTAAAAAAGCATCCAAAATCCTGGGAACAAACGTTCGATAGGCTCCTAACAACTTCTTTATAATACAGAATTGATGTAAATCATTGTGATTATCAGGATACATCAAAGGGAAATGATCAGTGACCATCCCAGTATGTCTGATTAAAGATTATATAGTATCTAATGTTTTTTTTTTTATCACCCTTATTGTCATTCAACCATACAACCAATCATGTACAGCAGAACGAGATTGTGCTTTACCTATCTACAGTGTAAATCACCCCCCCCCCAAGTGCAGAATCAGAGGGCCGCTGCCATGCAAGGCGCTGCCACAGAGTTCCCTCCTCCATTCCATTTATTGCTGAGCACCAAGCTGGATGGCAGGAAGTTCCACTTTTTTATATGGTCTTCGGCATGACCCGGCCGGGATTTGAACCCCTGCCTCCCGGTTGTGGGGCGGATGCTCTACCAACTGAGCCTGTTTACCGCATACATGTTGACAGCTCCCATAGGTCTTAATGAAATGTTTGTGACTTATTTTGGTCAAATTTTCTTCCAGTATTTAATTATTGCAGCATCATTATTGAGCCCGGCTGCATGGTCACAATAAACCGATTACTGGGAATAAACAGGTAATGGCAATAATCAGTTTTGTCATGTTTCCATGCGCTGAATAAACGGGTTATTGGAGGGCAAACCACTTGAGTTAATGACCCAGTTACATGGCCTTTATCAGATTACTCTGTTTACATGGCCACTTGAATAATCGGATATCTCCAGAAATCCATTCATAACCGGTTCATTCATGTGCATGTAAACATCCATCCATCCATCTTCTTCCGCTTAGGTCACTTGAATCATCTTTTTGCAGCCTTCCGCAGAATGCCTTATTTCAGTGCATGTCTCTTTAAATGCCCAAGAGCTGCAGTTAACTCCACCCTCGCGCTTACATCACTATTGCTAACCTTAGCTGGCTAGCTCCTAGCTCTTGTAGCAAGCCTGAACCAACTAATGTAAATTAATCTTTAAGAGTGAATGAAATAAAGCATGATTGGTGGACAGGAGTGTGTGGTTTCACTGGTGAATAGGATATGACTGATCCCTGGAGTACAATGGTAAATGGTATTCACTTATATAGCGCTTTTTTTTCCTCATCTCTGGATGACCAGAGTGCTTTACAGGTCCTGCTGTCTACCCATTCACCCACACATTCACACACTGATGGTGGCAGCCACGGAGCAACATGCCAGGAGCAACTGGGGGTTCACTGTCTTGCTCAACGACACTTTAACATGCAGACTGCAGACAGAGCGGGACTCAAACCACTGACCAGTCGTTCAGTAGTCAGCCACACTACACACACCTGTGCCGCGGCCACCCCCAGTAAGACCAGAAACATTCATGAATGAGAGGCTAAACTGCTAGCTTCAGCTAGCTGCCTTGGGTTTCACTTAGAGATAATAAACTATAGTAAACTAAAATAACTCTTGGTCAAGTGTCAAGTGTAGGTAGATGAACAAGGATTCCAGAATTTATATCAACCAAAACTGTCCAGATAACAGTTAAGCTAACACCAGGCTCTGTCAGCCGACCCCTTCTGAGATGAGCTCTAATGCAGTTAGACTGGCTGACTCTGACCACCTAGCCAAGCTAATGCTAACGGTTCGATGTAGCATCATGGTGAAAATAAAATAAGCCAGAATGATGGGAGATGGTGGCCTAAAGGTGCGTTCAGACCAAATGCAAATAGGTGAATTTTTCACGCGGCACTATTATATTATAAAATAGACATGAATTGACCATCTGAGTAAGATGCAGATAGGCAAAGTTGTCTTTATAACTTCTGCAGTACTGTTCAACCTACTGTGGAAATCCCCAAAATAACGTCATGCTTTAGATTTACATTATCCAACGGAGGGCTCACCTGAAAAAGTTGTCCCTGTCTCAAGAACTTTACGAGATGATGAGTATTTCTGTTGCTAGCTTGCTAGCCTTGTTAGTACGTCCGTGGCAGGAATCCGTGGGTAAATGACTTCGACATCCCGATTCAGCTGAAGAATTCCCGGTCCTCCTGTCTCCAGGTGAGTGTCAGTCTCATTTTCAAACTAGTCTACTCTCCAATGTTGATACTTTTATTCCGGTGACGGCAGAATCTCAAAGCTAGCGCTATCCCTTGGACGTGAATGCACAAATGCACAATTTTGCGTGTGCTCACCTCTTTCCATTGACTTTGTATGGACTCGCGCCGCCCGTTCGCGTTTGGTCTGAAGGCACCTTTAGGGTTAGGGATGTTGACTGGAGAGTTGCTGGTTCAACTCTTGGACTGGCAGGATCAGATGTGGGTGGAACAGATAACATAGCAGTGTTTACCCCACCCTCCTTAAGCCCACTGTGGTGCCCTTGAGCAAGGCCCTTAACCCCAACTGCCCCAGTGGAGCTGTTCAGTGGTCACAGGCCAGTCTGTGGTTGTACTGGGCAGCTTCCTGGTGTGACTGTGAACAGAGCGTCCTTGAATAAAGGGGAGGTTGCCCGTCAATAGACCTCCCCTCTTTAAATAAAGGTTAAATAAATAAATAATTATCAGGGGACATGTGAGCTGTTAAAATGTGGAACAACCCCTTTAATATTTTATAGTGCAGGAAAAACATTACATTGTACTGGCAATGAAACTTCATTAATATCAGATAAATAAAAAAACAACAACATAATACCTTTTTAGCCATTATGAGTGATTGTGTGTCCAGCCCTACTATGTACTGTAAACATGCTGAGATAATTCCATAATAGTGACGGGGAATCAAACTAGATGAGCTCTGCTGTTATTAAATCTTCATCAACTGATGTTCTACATCGGATTCTCCCTCTGGATTACTAAAGTCACACTAAACCAGCCTCAGCTGGTAGATTAGAGGCAAATTCAGCATCATTGTACCACAGCTTAGTTACACACTGAAGAGAGGAAATATCCTTCTGTCAAATAAATGACCTCTTTACCTTTTTTTCTTACAGCAGAGGGTTTAAATCTGCTGCAACGGTTAACTGTGAATTTCTCTTGTTTGATTTATCATCAATGTATCAGATTCCAGAGAATTAAAGGAATGTGGAAAATGTTGGTTTACCATGTCTCAGGGTCAGGAACCGTACCAGAACAGAGCAGATAGAGATCATGTGTGTTCGGGGGAGTAGTGATGTAGAGCATGTGAATGTTGGAGTCTGTGGGGGGGTGAAGATGAGTGGGGACGGATCGCTGCAGAGCTGACCTACAGCTGACGCTCTGATGTCACAGCTGGTGATTGGCTCCTCCTCTGTGGTGTTTTTTTCACGCGTGCTAATGTTCATGCCTCGTTTCTCTGGTGGACACATGAATTAATTTAAACGTTTAGTTTTAATGGTGCTACTGATGAAGTTGATTACTGAGAACAGTGACGTCTGTCTAGTGAATCTGATGGTGAAGATAGTTGTATTAATTAAGACATAATTAAGGTGGTAGTGATTGTTTGTGATCCCATGGATGTTAACTCATTGTCAGTCATGACTTAAAGGGTTGGGGTGGGGGGATATTTCTGCTCACTGCTCCTGGACACAATGTGGATCCACATTAGGAGTTCTTTGTTGGATAGATCCATCCTTTAGTCCTGCTACACCAGAAACCAGGAACACAGTAGGTCTCCTGCAGTGGGAGAAATTAGCTGCTCTGTGGGTAAAAATCGTCTTCGTGGCTGTTTTAGTCAGTTCTGATAATTCAGCATGATTACTTTGAAACCTTCCATTTTAGGGATCAGCCTATGTTTCCACCTCTAAAACTGATTATTAGTAGAAATTTTGTGGCCCAACAGTTGGTAGAGCATCCGCCCCACACCCGGGAGGCAGGGGTTCAAATCCCGGCCGGGTCATGCCGAAGACCATATAAAAGTGGAACTTCCTGCCGTCCAGCTTGGTGCTCAGCAATAATGGAATGGAGGAGGGAAATTTGTGGCGGCGCCTTGCATGGCAGCGGCCCTCTGATTCTGCACTTGGGGTATGTGTGATTAACACAGTAGAAAGGTAAAACACAAGCTCGTTCTACTGTACATGATTGGTTGTACAGTTGAATGACAATAAGGGTGATTTAATTTAAAATTTAGAACTGATTTACATTTAAAATGAATATTGGTGTTAAAACACAACAAACACAACAGATGGAGCAGGACTTAGTGAATTTATTGTGAATATGTACCAGGAAAAACATGGATGACGGTGAGCTCTTGGAGTAGGTGTACAGCTGCAGGACAGAGGAGTCCAATATTCCTTCAATGCCCCGCATTGCTATTTCATTCAAATGCACTGCACCGACGTATATGATGGTCTTCCCAAGCAAGTCCTCTCTGGGGAACTCGGCTGAGGCAGGAGATCACATGGGGACTGAGGAAAAGCTTCAAAGATGATCTGAAAACATCCTTGAAAACATGCAATGTTAGCCTGGAGGACTGGGAAGCTCTTGTTTGTGATAGGACAGGATGGAGTAAGAAGAGGCCCAGATTTGAAGACTCTTGTGTGGAAGAATGGGCCAAAGTCACACCTGAGCAATGCATGTGGCTAGTTTCTCCATACAGGAGGCGTCTCGAAGCTGTCATCACCAGCAAAAGGCTTTTGTATGAAGTATTAAATAACTTTCAGTAAGCATGTTCAATACTTCTTCGCTGTATCATTTCACATTATTACACATAATTTATGGAAATTTAAGATTTGATTTCTTTGCATGTGTGGGTTGCATGCATTGTTGCTGACATTTGGTGAAAGTTTCATTACAATAGCCCCATTAGAAATATATTTACTGAGGAAAATGGTGACTTGTTCAATACTTATTTTACCTGCTGCAAGTAATTCTGGTGGACAGTCTTACTCAAATTGAAGGATTCCTGATGATGGTTGAATTCATTAAGACAGATGTAATAAATCCAACACAGTGATCCTCACTGCACAGTCACAGTAATTCAGTTAGCTCCAATTTTTCCAGGTACTATAATATCACTGTATGAGAGCAGCATCCTGGGACACAATACTTCCACAAGTAGGGTTAAAACGGTGAGGAAGTGTGCTTTAAATGGCTTTAAGGCAACAAATCTGAAACAAATGTATCACATTTGAAGATTAAAATAAGTATAGTGTAATTGATTTAATAATCAGGAACTTACCATCTATCTAGAAATGCACAAAATCTGTCTGTGTGTGTGTCTGTTTGTTCCACGCATATCTCTTGAACCGTTTCTCAGACGGACCTAAGATTTTATACATGCTTTGCTGAGGTTACAAGGGTGTGCATTCCCAAGTATGGAGTTGCTCAGTCAAAATATGTAATTTTTATTAATAAAAGTTTAGCCACCGTTCTGTCACCGCTCTGTCTCCTCATGCCCTGGCTTCAGGAAGTGTGGGTGGGGTTTCAGATTGACTCCGTGCTGAATGGATAATACGCGGCATCACAGTCATGCTGATTGGATAATATACGGCATCACTCAGTCACCCCAGCTTCACTGAACAAAACAAGGAAGTGAAAAGCAACAAATTTGACTGGAAAAAGATAATACTGAAGATTTAATGCTTAAAAAATTATACCATAAAGTTGCTGTGAGTGCAAAGGTCTAAAGGATAATTTAACATATGTGGAGCGTCAGCGGGGACCGGGTCTGACAAAGAACACTGGTGTATCAACACAGAACATGCTGGGAGAAGCAGCGGCCCGAAACACCCTGGCGCAAAGGCACGCTAACTGATGGCGATGTAAAAAAAAATAAATAAATAAAAATAAAAATTTGATTGCATAAATTAAACGGGTAAGTGATGGATGGATGGAAGGATACTATAGAACCAGACTTCTTTGGCTGCCACTGATGCTGAGATTAGATTGCATTGGCTTAACTTTTCAAAGTAGGAAACAATATACTTCATTTATATACAGTGTAGTGTATTGAAAGGTCAAAGCCCTTATGACTTTATTATATAGGTACTTTTTTTGTTGTTTTGTTTTATATACTATAGTGCTGGACAACAAAAATCTTGATTGTGATTAATCTAAGAAGGTTTTTTTTCTTGCGTTAACTCACGATTAATTGCGATTGAGAGTGACATTTTTTCCCAATGTAATGTACCTCTGAAACTCTGGTCAATTTCCCTAAAAACGCCTAAAAATAACATGCCCAAAGTAAATCAAAAGCTGTTCTTCAACCCTTTGCAGCATCTTCATGGGGTTGGTCTCATTTAAAAGAAAACACTGAATTTTTTGGCAAAACAGTCATAATCTCTCTAAGTCAGGGGTGTCCAACCATGTGCCATGGAGAGCCAAGACCCTGCAGGTTTTCTCTTCTACCCAGTCTCTTCAGCAGGTGTTTTCACTTATCAGCAATCAGTGGGAAGAAGTTCACTGAAATCTGCTGTTGAAGACACTGGTTGGAGGTAAAACCTGCAGGGTCTTGGCTCTCCATGGCACATGGTTGGACACCGCTGCTCTAAGTGCTCCTGCCACTGAGTAACAATCATCTAAACATACTGAATTTGAAGAAAATAAAGTTTGCCTGGGTGTTTTTTTTAGATATAAATGCTTGCAAATAACATACAGCTGTGTGAAACGTGCTGGAAAACAACAGAAATGTAAAACCAAGTGTTTTCAAGCTCAGGTCAAAATTTGTAACAATACCACAAAAAATGAATATATTACACAGCTTTTTTCTCAGGTTGTAACAAGGCGTTCTTGAACTGTGCCAAACTGTGCCAAATGGCACAGTTTGGAAAGCTATGTTCCAGAGTTCACTATCTCAGCAGTTTGCACAGTAAAACCAAGGGGTAACAACCCAGACATACACAGCACAGTTCCTGTTTTTTTTTTGTTTTTTTTTTTTTACATGCCAAAATAACCTACAGTGTAAGAAAAATTATGCGAAAAATTAATACATTTCACTAAAGTATACACAAAAACAACCCTCTCCCCCCTCCAATTTTTCCAGAGTTCACTATCTCACCAGTTTACACAGATACAGGTCAACTGGACCCCTGACCAAGTGCGCACCCCAAGTGGACCACGGAATCCAATCTGTACATGTACAGGTGCATTCTCCATCCAGTGATTTTATAAATGCTGCCCCAGATGAAAACCGGTCTGTGGGACTATAATGTTCTGAATGAGGCTTTAGAAAATTATGAATCACTTTGTAAATCACTGGATTGAAAATGTACAGATTGAATACCGGTGTCCACCTGGGGTGCTCACTATAGTGTGCTCACATGGTCAGGGCTCCATTTCACCAGATCACGTTTACACAGTGAAACAAAGGCATAATAACCCAGACATACACAGCACAGTTCCTTTTTTTTTTTACAGGAAAAAATAGCCTACAGTGAAATAAAAATTATACTAAAAAATTATTAAATTTTTCTGCAATATACACAGCAACAAATACCCCCCCCCCCCCCACGGCGCACACAAAAACGTCGCCAAGTGGGACCCTTGTAATTACCGATTGGTCAAAAGTTATTTTTATTGCTAATTTTATCGATAAAGAATAATTTAGATTATAAGACTTACCTGTCCACAACCGCAGTGTCGTTGGCGAACATCTGTTCCTCATTGTCAGACGAACATGAAGCTGGTCCAGTTGTTATGGACTCGTGGTTCTGGTCACCCGACCCGGTCAAACCATCTCCGCTTCCATGATTGCGGTTTTTGCAAACCATTTTTCAAAACAAATAAGAACAGTAGTAATAAAAAAAGACTGACTAATGGCTGAGAGTGGCTAACGCTACCGTTACGCACAGGTCTCAATGTGTGTCACCCAGCGGCTTAGGCAAAAAAGATTTTACGCACGGGGACGCACGTGTTTTAACAGCAATATAAACACATAACAAAGGCATGTCAGGTATTGCTGAATTCAGAATTTCATTGGCTAAACGACAGGTCACTCGTCGAACTTCTCTGCTTCAATTGGCTCGTTGTATTCGCGGTCGTTGGTAGGCAGGTCCTTCTTGCTAGGTTTTCAGTCATTGGTTCTTCAAGGTTTCAGAAACCCAATTCAAGGCTCTTATTAGTCGAATGAGAAGTCAATCAAATCTAAACCAATCAAACACTCCTTTGGCTTTCTGTTCACGGCTGCGTCTGTACTGGAAGAACGGAAATGCAGCTTTTTTTTCTTTTTTTTTTTCAGTGTGCACTGAGACGCACTACGACGCAGAGACGTGACCGCCCACGGAATCCCGGAGTTCATCTGGTTAAACTTCCCATTCTTAAGTTTTTCACACTCTTATTAACATGGGAGTAGACAAATGTGGTTGCTTTCTGCGACTGAAGGTTTATTTAAAACTTTCAATATGTCAAAAATGACAATAACTATCCAGAACATTCTCCAAAAAAATCCACAATTGCTGCAGAAATAATGCATGTGTTAACAACTAGTGGCCACTTTAGCCTTATTGCACCAGTTGTTATATCAGTTGCATCTCTCACCTCATTTCTTGATGTGAGTTCCAGTAGTAGATAGTCCAGTTTGTTTGCTAGGGAGTGGACATTTGTGAAAGGAACTGATGGCAGCAGTGTTTGCTGGGGTTTAGCTTTAGCTGTTAGCATTTGTGGAGTTGGATTTTGCATTGATAAGGTCCAAATGTCCATATAATATGACAACGATACTCTAGCAAACTGATCTGAACACCCAGAATTAAGTTTTGTGTTATAAATTGGGCTTCATGTGTCTCTGTTATGGGTCGCACCAAAGACTGACTGAAACAGTACCCATGTTTTGAAAATGCCATTTTTTTCCCTTTCACGATTAATTGTGGTAACAGGTTGTTGAGTTAATTGTGATTAAATCAGTTAACACGCCCACCACTAATATACTAGTACAGATTAAAGGTCATGTAAAATTAAATCATTTTTAGTTAAATATTTGCTGACAAATGGACAACACCGATGCAACGGTTGCAGTCAAACTGGTCTTTCTGCTGTGTATAATTAATGTTGGCTGTTTTGTAGTTAATTCGGTTGATTACAGTTTTAAAAAAAACTTTTTAATAACAAAATATCGCTACAATATAAACTGATGCACTACAATGGGTCTCAAATATTTGTAAATGTGTCCTTTTATAGTGCTGCAT
The DNA here is from genome assembly GCA_020510985.1 of Pholidichthys leucotaenia. NCBI lineage: Eukaryota > Metazoa > Chordata > Actinopteri > Cichliformes > Pholidichthyidae > Pholidichthys > Pholidichthys leucotaenia. The sequence continues at coordinate 31,350,112 of CM035842.1, read as the reverse complement.
GAGTTTATTGACGATACACAGAAGAAATTCAATATTACACTGACTTCCATCACTGAACAGGGATATAAACTAAAATAATTATAATGGTGACTGAACAACTCCCATTCCCCAAAGTGCAAGATACACTATTATCTTGAATATAAGTGATAAAAGATCAGACAAATAAGGGATCTGAAACAGTCGCCAATATTGGATATCCCATTCATTTTTAGTATTTAGGTATTCTGTAGTTAATATTCACACAGTCAAATAAATCTTAGTGCCATTTACTCCCTTTTATATTTGTCAAAGTCTAGCATGTGATTGCCGACATATAGGCTACACCTCTGTGTTCCACTTTCAAACACAGCCTACATTTGGGCCTGTAAAGCCTGATTGGGAAAACTGTTTCAGACAGGAATACTTGCATTCTACGGGCAATGCACTAGTCATAATCATCATTATAATGAAAGGATTCTCTGTCTGTGTCTGTCTGTTCCTCACATGTCTCTCGAACCATTTGTCAGACTGACCTCAGATTTGATATGTGCTTTGCTGAGGTAACGAGGGTGTGTATCCCCAAATTTCAGCCTCCCCAGATAAGTGGATGTTTAGGAGGGGAAATCTTTAATGAGCGTCGTCCATAGGGGCACTATTAAATAAACACAGAGGTGGAAAAAGTGTAACCGCTGGGAGTTGGAGGCTGAAATTCACAGGGCAGGCTCTGGAGGCTGGTGAGATAAAATGTTAAAAATTCGGGCCTGATCCGCGCTCCAGAACCGGGTCTTCCTTAGAATTGTAGTGATGTTGAGGAGTCAGTCTAGTCCCTTTTCCTTTAGTAGTCAAGGCATGACTACAACATTTGTTTAAAATGTATCTGCCATAATCTTTGGTTTCAGAAGTCTCACTTTATCTGTTGTCCTTTTTCGTATTAATTACATTCTTGTCTCCCTCTGTCAATTTCAGCTCCTTCTGTGTCAGTTTCTTATATCCTGTTGGATCCCATTCTTAAAAAATAAAAACAAACAAAAAAACCCAGCAGTTTTCTCAAAAAAGAATCATAAAATTGCTGTTGTTCCTTCCCCTTTCACAAGATGGTAGTAATGTATGGTTAGGAGACGGTGGCACTGACAAAAAGACAGGAGGTGGAGCAGGAGGTGGCAGGGTTGAAGATGCTAAGATTCACATTGGGAGTGAGTCAAGGCTGAGATGGTTTGGACATGTGCAGAGGAGGGACAGTGGAGATACTGGACAAAGGATGTTGAAGATGGAGCTGCCAGGCAGGAGGAAATGAGGAAGACCACAGAGAAGATTGATGGATGTACTGAAGGAGGATATGGAGAGGGTTGGTGTTACAGAGGAAGATGGAGGCAGATGATTGACGGTGTATTATGAGACAACTCGTGTTGTGATTTGACACTACACGTATAAATAAAATTGAATTTGGATTATTCTGTGAGTGATGGAGAGATGATAAATTTCTATTTTGGTGATTTTTTTTTTTTTTTTAGAAAAATAATTCTTTCCAATGTAATTTTAAAGTTTTATCTCCTTACTATGCAGTAATTATTGGATGATTTCTGCATACTTCGTTCTCTGGGTATCAAGTTTCAGAACCTGCTCAACTGCTTGTCCACCAGTAGAAATGGATCTTAGTATAATGCACTACACTACAGGATTTCAGTACAACATCACAGTTTGATGAAATGGTGTCCTTTTTGGACTGTTATTTTCTCTGATGGAGGACAGAATCCTCAGTGTGTCTTCGTATATCAGTTTGGTCTGTTTTTGTGGGTGCTGTTGATGTTGCGTGTGTATTACTTCCTGCAAATCTTCAGTAATCAGGGAATAAGAGTGTCCATGAAACATGAGAGGACTTGAAATGTGGCCGTTCACCTCACTATTGGTGTTACAGAGTGGCACTAAGATGTCTGTCCTACAGACTCTACACATGAGCAGAATGAACACAATTCTACAGGAAGTTTCTGTTTCCATAGGGCCAGTTTCCGTGTTCTGTCATCGCCTGATAGAATGCAGAAACAAGAAAAACTGTGAGGGTTTCATCGCAGATGTATCTGCATGTTATATTTAATCTTCAATTGATGCTTTCTCTCATCTTCTGTCACAACATCCTCATTTACACTACCGTTCAAAAGTTTGGGGTCACCCAGACAATTATTTTGTTTTCCATGAAAAGTCACACTTATTTACCACCATGACTTGTAAAATGAATAGAAAATATAGTCAAGACATTGACAAGGTTAGAAATAATGATTTGTATTTGAAATAATTTTTTCCTTCAAACTTTGCTTTTGTCAAAGAATCCTCCATTTGCAGCAATTACAGCATTGCAGACTAACATGATTGCACAAGGGTTTTCTAATCATCCATTAGCCTTCTGACACAATGAGCAAACACATTGTACCATTAGAACACTGGAGTGATAGTTGCTGGAAATGGGCCTCTATACACCTATGTAGATATTGCACCAAAAACCAGACATTTGCAGCTAGAATAGTCATTTACCACATTAACAATATGTAGAGTGTATTTCTGATTAGTTTAAAGTTATCTTCATTGAACAAAAGTGCTTTTCTTTCAAAAATAAGGAAATTTCTAAGTGACCCCAAACTTTTAAACGGTAGTGTATGTACATAAAGTTTTTTTTGCTCTGGCCTGTGGGTGATCTTCCCACCTCTGCACTAAATGCACAAATGCTCAGCAGAGTTTAAGCTGATTGTTTGTCCTGCATTCTCTGTGGAACTTGAGCTGCATTTTTCTGGCCATGATTTATTTGTCAGTCAGCAGTGATTCCATCTGTCTCACTGCAGTGATAAGGTAGCTCATCCTTAGGATTAGTGCGTGGCCAGAAGTATTGTTTTAATCTGGTTCAGGCTCGGAGTCACAGGCTGCTGCACAAAATACACATGGCTGAGCGGAATCTCTGAATGGAAGCTCCTCCGTCCTGACCACACGTGCTTCATCAGTTACATCATATTCAGGTGGTGATTATTAAAGCCTCAGCATGTTTCACGACAAATATTTACTGACATAACACACCACTACATTACTACTACTCTTAAAAAAAGAATACATGAAGAACAACTCACTGTTTTTGGAAAGAACAAAGCCATCTAAAAAGCTGTAGGCTGAAGTTTAATCTCATTACACCTGGTTTTTTTTTTTGGTTTTTTTTACTTTAATTGTACTATACAACTGTATAATGACAATAAAGCCTATTCCTTAATTATATCATCTTGGCTTCCTTAAACACTAATAACTATCTTCCGGCGCCACACGAGTAGGCTGCCTTTTTGCAACAGCGGATCAATTTCTTCCTATTTCTATTTACTATCTGGCTCTCTTGCTAATCTTTCTGATCCGGCGACACCTTATCCATCACAGACACGTAGATCGCCCAGATGTCTCCTGAGCCAGCGGACGGAGCCACTGTTTATTGCAGGAGGCAGTACAATAGAGACCAGCTGTTAGCACTTAACTGGCCCACGATGCTAACGCGAAAACTTGACATACCGGGAGAAATAAGATGGAAACGGTGGGGATGTCGAGCTGGAGTAAGACGGCGGGCGAGGAATATAAGGTACAGACCCGTCCTCCCATCCGTTATTATGGGGAATGTACGATCGTTACTCAATAAGACTGACGAGCTAGCGGCTATCTCCCGCTACGAGAGCGTCTTCAGAGAGATTAGCTTGATGTTGTTTACTGAGACGTGGCTAACAGAACTAGTAACAGATGCTAACATCGAACTGGAGGGTTTCCACGCAATACGGGCAGACCGGACACCAGGCAGTGGGAAGGCAAGAGGCGGAGGAGTGATAATGTATGTCAGTAACAGCTGGTGCAGACCGGGACATATCACGGTTAAACAACAACACTGCAACAAAGACATTGAGTTGCTAGCTGTTAGCATGTGGCCTACCTATCTCCCGAGGGAATACTCACACGTGATCTGCATTGTTATTTATGCAAATCCGATGGCGAACGTGGGGACAGCGCGTGACGCCATTCACTTAGTAACTGGCAGGCTGCTGACAGAACACCCAGATGGTCTCCTACTCATCTCAGGTGATTTCAACCATATTTCACTGTCTCCCATTCTGCCCACATTCACCCAGTATGTCACATGCCACACTAGAGACAATAAAACACTGGACTTATTCTATGCAAACACTAAGGAGGCGTACAATTCATCACCACTCCCCCCACTTGGGAGATCGGATCACAACTTGGTTCATCTCCGGCCGGTGTACAAACCCCTAGTACACAGACAACCTCCGGTCATGTGCACGGTGAAGTTATGGTCTGAGGAGGCAATGGACGCGTTAAAGGACTGTTTTGAAACCACTGCCTGGGAGCAGCTCTGCGATCCACATGGTGAGGACATCGATGGCCTCACTCACACCATCATGGACTACATCAGCTTCTGTGTGGACAACACCGTACCCACCAAGACCATATGGTGTTGCTCGAACAACAAACCCTGGATCAACCCTGAGATAAAAACACTTCTGAGAGAGAAGAAGAGGATCTTCAGGTCAGGGAAAAGGGAGATGCTGAAGTCCGTACAGAGGGAGCTGAGGAGGAAGATAAGAGAAGGCAAGGACAGCTTCAGGAAGAAGATGGAGGACAAGCAGCAGCAGAGCGACATCGGCGGGGTCTGGAGAAACCTTAAAACCATCTCTGGGCTCCAGAATATCTCCTCCCAGGCCACGGGGGACAGGGAGTGGGCGAACAATCTGAACCTGTTTTTTAATAGGTTTGACCAACTGCCCCCCCCCCCCGACTGCACAACAACCACTGCTGCCCCTAAAGTCATCGAGACCTGCTGTCCACACCCCACTCCACCAACACCCCCCCACTCCCAACACACAGCCCCCCAACCTGACCCTCACTAAGACCCAGGTGAGGACGGAGCTGAGGAAGATCAAGGCGAGGAAGGCCTCGGGACCGGACGGCATCAGCGCAAAGCTCCTCAAGTCCTGCGCAGACCAGCTGTGTGGGATTGTGGAGCACATCTTCAACCTGAGCCTGAAGCTGGGGAGGGTACCACAGTTGTGGAAAACATCTTGTGTGGTACCTGTGCCAAAGACCTCTCACCCCAAAGACCTGAACAGCTACAGGCCAGTGGCCCTGACGTCTCACATGATGAAGACCCTGGAGAGACTGCTCCTTGCTCACCTCCGCCCCCTGGTGGGACCAGCGATGGATCCACTCCAGTTCGCCTACCAGCATGGCATTGGGGTGGAGGATGCAGTGATCTTCCTCCTTCACTGTTCCCTGTTCCACCTGGAGAAGCCCGGGAGTGCGGTGAGGATCATGTTCTTTGACTTCTCCAGTGCTTTCAACACCATCCAACCGATGATCCTGAAGGACAAGCTGCTGTGCGCAGGGGTGGACCAGCACCTTTCATCATGGATCCTGGACTACCTCACTAACCGGCCACAGTTTGTGAGAACCCGGGATTGTGTGTCCGACACGATCATCGGTAGCACGGGGGCCCCCAGGGAACGGTTTTGGCTCCCTTCCTGTTCACCCTTTATACTGCGGACTTCTCACACAACACAACACAACACACTGCCATCTACAGAAGTTCTCTGACGACTCTGCGATCGTCAGCCTCATCTCCAACGGAGATGAAGCTGAGTACAGAGGACTTATCCAGTACATCGTGGACTGGTGCCATCGGAACTGCCTCCAGATCAACGCGAGAAAAACTAAGCAGCTGGTGGTGGACTGCCGCAGGCAAGGACAACCCCTCACAGCACCAGTAAACATATAGGGAACAGACATCGAGATGGTGACATCCTACAAGTATCTGGGTGTTCATCTGAACGGTAAACTAGACTGGTCACACAATACCGACGCACTCTACAAGAAGGGACAGCGCAGGCTGTTCCTACTGAGGAGGCTCAGGTCTTTTGGTGTACAAGGGGTACTGCTGAAGACATTCTACGATACGGTGGTGGCATCAGCCATCACTTTTGGAGTGGTCTGCTGGGGCAACAGCATTACAGCAGCCGACAGGAAGAGACTGAACAAACTAATCAAGAAAGCAAGCTCTGTCCTGGGGCGCCTTGACCCAGTGGAGGAGATAGGAGAGAGAGAAGGATGGTGGCTAAACTGACATCTCTGCTGGAGTCCGAGTCCCACCCTATGCAGGACATACTGAACGCACTGAGGAGCTCATTTAGCAGTAGACTACATCATCTTAGGTGCGCAACCGAGAGGTTTCGCAGGTCCTTCCTACCTACGGCTGTCAGACTGTATAACCTAAGCAGGGCTGCTCGCAGAGATGGCAAAGAAAACGTGATGACTTTCACGTCACTTTCACGTCAGACTTACACAGATGGTCCCCTCCAGCATACAACTAGGACAATATCAGTCGCTACGGAGGGTGACAATATGTATGGGTACATATTCATACCATGTAGGGTAACTAAATAGACGGTTATGCTGTTTATTCCATCTAGCTACAATGCTCCGCACTGTGTATATATATTTATGTGTACATATGTATATTCACTGCTCTTATTTTCTTATCTCCTTAATTATTGCTCTGAGTGTTGCTATCCCTGTGCTGTTGCAATCCTGGAATTTCCCCATTGTGGGACTAATAAAGTCTTATCTTATCTTATCTTAAAGACGCACTCTGGTGGCTCTAAAACCACCTCAAATACCAATGTGTTTTGCCCAAAATAATATACAGTATTGTGACTTTTTTTTTTTTTTTTTTATTTAAGTTTTTGTAAAGGGTATACAGGTCGTTACAGCAATGCATTGTTTACATTTTCATCACATGTTCCCTTATTTTCTGATATCTGACAACATTGGAAGAATAATTCTTACAACACCCCCCTTTTTTTTTTTTTAAAGTGAAAGAAAAAGTGAAATTAAAGAGAAAAAAAAAACAAAAAACAAATAACAAAAAAAACCAAACAAACCAGTAAAAAACAAACAAAAAGAAAAAGTAAGTAAATAAAGATAAAAGAGCATCTGAGTAGCATTGGAACAAAGAGCGGAACCATTATTGAAATGGTATTTGTCAAAGATTAGATCTAATGGAAGACACATATGCGGTCCAGGGTTGCCAAAAGTTCATGAACCCATCCATGTCCTGTCTCAGTGCGAATGTCAACTTTTCCATCGAGTAAATGTCTTGGATCACGTTAGTCCAATCTTCAGGTGTAGGACAGTCCTTCAACATCCATTTTTTAGTTAGAGCTTTTTTGCTTGCCAATATTAAAACATTGAATAAGTATTTTTCTCCTCGTCTTTCCAGTGAGTCCGGTAGTAAACCCAAATACAAAGTTACAAAAGAAAAGGGAACTGTAATTTTGAATATTTTCCCCAATATTGTCTGTACCTTGGTCCAATATTGGTGGATAACTGGGCATGACCAAAACACATGAAAATGATTTGCAGTCTTTTCACCACACAAGCGCCAACAGTTCAATCCCTTATGGGTAAATTTGTTTTGTGCAGGTGTTCTGAAAAATCTTGTCAAGTTTTTCCATCCAAATTCTCTCCACTGCAGGGATGAGGTACTTTTCCATTGCTGTTTATTTAGCTTTTCCCATATTTCCAGTTGTAAAGTGAAATTCCCCTCTTTTTCCCATCTCTCTTTTATATAAGATGTGTTGTCTCCTTTTAAGTCTTGAAGACCTTGGTATATTTTAGAAATGTATCTGATCCCTGGGATCCCTTTATATGCCATTAAGAAGACCTTCAGATCACCTGACTGGGCCCTTTCCAAAACCTCCTTTTTAAGTATATTGTTTATGTGGTGTCTAAGCTGGAAGAACCTGTAAAGGTCTTGATTTATTAGGCCTTGTTTTTTCAAATCTTCAAAACTTCTTAAGATTTGCCCTTTAAAAAAATCGTAATATTTTATCAGCCCTTTCTCCTTCCACTTTTTAAATCTGGTGTCTGTTTTATTAGGAGTAAAGTCCTGATCATAGGCAATCCATTGCAGAAGTCGATAGGGCTCTTTAGTTTGATTCTCTCTGACTATCTTAAACCAAATTTTTAGCGGGGTCTCTATCCACGGGTTAGTGTTATTCAAAAGCTTAGGTAAGGCATTGTTCCCTATTATCGCCTGTAGGGGGATGTCACTTGTTATTTGGCATTCGATCTCCTTCCATTGTGCAGTGTAGACTGGGTTACATATCTCTACTAAAGTTTTAATTTGTGCGGCTTTAAAGTAGTCCCTGATATTTGGCAGCGCGAGCCCACCTTTGTCTTTGTTTAGCTGTAGGGTTCTATATCTGATTCTAGGTCTCTTGCCCTGCCATATGAATCTTGAGATCCTTCTGTCCAGCTCCTGCCATGTTTTTTTGGGAGGTTCTACCGGTATTGTTTGGAAAAGGTATAGAAGACGTGGAAGTATATTCATTTTGACTGCTTCAATTCTTTGTGCAGTACCCAAGAATGGTATCATATTCCATCTTGCTAGGTCAGATTTTATTTTTGTCACCAGTGGATCATAGTTTAGTGATATAATTTTGTTGAGTTGTTTCGGGATATTGACCCCCAGATATTTCATAGATTCCGACTCCCAGTTAGTTTTGAGTTTGCTTAGTGAATAATGATTTGGGTCATAGTTGAATGTTAAAACTTGGGTTTTATGCATGTTTAATTTGTACCCTGATAAATCTCCATACTCTGAAAAAACTGAGGTTAGTTCTGGTAAAGAAGTGTTCGGCTGCCCTAGGTATATTAAAATGTCATCGGCAAAGAGTGCTATTTTATGTTCCTTCTGACCAAGTGTAATACCTTGAATTTTTTGGTTTTGTCTTATCCATTGGCTCAGAGGTTCTATGAAGATTGCAAAGAGCAGTGGAGACAGGGGGCAGCCCTGACGACATCCTCTTTCCAGTTCAAAAGAAGATGATAAATTACCGTTAATCCTTATTTTAGCTGTTGGTTTTTTATATAATGCCTGTATAGTTCTAATGAAGTTGTTATGAAAATTGAAACTGGATAAGATTCTATATAGAAAAGACCAGTCAACCGAATCGAATGCTTTTTCAGCATCTAATCCCAATATGACTGCATTTAAGTTATATTTTTTTATATGATGAATTATGTGTAAAGTGCGTCGAATGTTGTCTTGTGTCTGTCTTTGTCTTATAAAACCTGTTTGGTCTAAATGAATTAGGTCTGTCAGTATATTTTCTAACCTTTTGGCAAGGATAATGGTAAAAAGCTTATAGTCCTGATTTAGTACACTGATTGGTCTGTAGTTGGAGCACTCTAGTTTATCCTTTTCAGGTTTAGGTATAACTGCAATGACCCCTTCTCTCCAGGAGGGGGGGATTTCCCCTGTGTGGAGGACATAATTAAATGTTTTCAGGAGGAGAGGAGATAGTTGCTGTTTAAAGGTTTTGTACCACTCTGCTGTATAGCCATCAGCTCCTGGGGATTTGTTAGCTTTAAGTTTCATAATTGCTTTTTCCAATTCTTTAGGATGTATTTCTGACAGTAGTGTTTTATTTTGTGACTCCGTAAGTTGGGGAAGGTTTAATGTGTTTAGGAATGTCTCGGATGCGTTTTTATGTTTTTTGTGGGAGTATAAGTTCTTATAGTAATTCTCGAAGTTTTTAAGAATATCCTGAATTCTGAATTTTATTTCCTTTGATACTGGGTCTCTGATTTTGTAGATTGCTCTTTCTGTTTGATGTTTCCTCAATTTATAGGCTAGCAATTTTGCCGATTTACTGCCTGCTTCATAGTATTTTTGTTTCAGAAATGTAAGTTTCTTCTGGATTTCTATTGTGTAGATCTCATTTATTTGGTTTTTAATTTCCTTAATCTTGAGCGAGTCAGTAGAATGAGTGTTGCCTTTGTGTTCTTTTTCTAGGTTCCTAAGTTCTGACTCTAATGTGGATAGTTTTTCTTGTCTTAGTTTCTTTTGGGTTGCCAGTTTTGCAATAATCTTTCCTCTTATTACAGCTTTGCATGCATCCCACAGTATTAAAGGGGATACTTCTCCATTATCGTTATCTTCCAAATATCTGAGAATATCTGATTCCAATTCATCTTTCAATGGTCCTTTCAGGACATTTGAATTTAACCTCCAAGAAAATGTATTATTTGTGTATTTTTGGATATTTAAGTCCATGTAGATCGGACTGTGGTCAGAGAGATCCATCAGTCCTATTTTACATGTTTTTACTCTTCCAATGTCTCTATTAAACATAAAAAAATAGTCAATCCTTGAGTAAGATGAATGTGGAGTTGAGTAAAATGTATAGTCTTTTACACTGGGGTTGAGTTCCCTCCACACGTCACAGATTCCCAATTCTTTTAGTAGCATCCGAGTCTTCCTGTTTTGGGTGTTATTTTGATGTGGGGAATTACCAGAAGCATCCCAGTATGGATTCAGTCTAAGATTGAAGTCCCCACCACATATCACTAAACCTTGAGCTTTAGTTATCATTAGGTCGAATACATTTTTATAAAATTTCCAGTTAGCCCCTGGGGGAGCATACACATTCAGCAGGGTGATATCTTCTCCCTCTAGCCGCCCAGTTACCAAACTGTATCTCCCTTCTTTATCTTTGTGTTCTGATTTTTTTTCAAATGTAATTTTGGTTGATATCAATGTCGCTACTCCCCTCCTCCTCCCTGATTTATATGAAGATGAAGAGATCATTTTAAACCCTTGTCTACTGAGTTTGTGTTCCACGTCTGTTAGGTGGGTTTCTTGTAAAAATATTATTCCTGCTTTGTCATTTTTCATTTTGCCTAGAATCTTGGATCTTTTAACTGGATTCAGGATTCCTTTTACATTATATGAAATTATTTTGGTTACACCCTGTTTCTCCATTGTGTTGTTTTGTTTAGTATAACTGTGTGGTGGCCCTCTTTTGTGCTACTCAGAAACTGAAAGAACATTAAAAACAAGAAAAACATGAAGAACATAGTGTAAAAAACTTTAAAACAAAAAGCTGTCATAAGAACTTCCTGAGCTGAGGTCTTTTTAAAGACCCTGTAAGAGCCTTGATGGAGTGAAGGCCCTGAGGGAAATTCCTCAAACTCTGTTACGTGTTGAGGGCCCTCTCTTACCACTGAAAGTAGTCCCATGCTTTTAACGTGAGTTTCAGAACCCAATCCAAACTTGTAATGATTTTTTTTTTCCTTTTATGCCTAAACCCTGTGAAATTGTGTGCACCCTCCCACCCCCATCACATCAAACATTCACGCAAAAACAGTATTTGTTAGTATGAGGAGAACATGTGGATTATTGTCACATTTCTATTTTAACAAGTTTTTTTTTTTTTTTTTTTTATTACAAAGACTTATTTGTTTCAAATAATATGATTGTTCCATGAAATGTTTTACCACATGCTGAATATGCATCTCCTTTAAAGTTTGTTACCTTGTATGAGGGGGGTTGGATGTGCGGATTGATTCAAGAGAAAAGAAAAAAAAAAAAAAAAAAAAAGGTCGCTATTCCAACCTGAAAACGGATAGTTTATCCGCGACGCTCTGGTGCTGGGTTTCCCGCTGCTGGTCCGTGGATTTTGAGGGTCTTTGTGTTGTCCATGTTTGCGCTTTGATCTTCTCACTCGGGTCTGCTGCGGGTTTAAATACCGTTACCGGGAGCCCTCTTTTCGCCATGTCAGCTGTTGCTTCTTCCGCCGAATTATAGAGACACGTTTCATCGCCGTAGAAGACCCTTAACTTCGCAGGAAATGGAGTCTGAAAGCGCAATTTCTTCTCTCTTAACACCTTTTTCGCGTCATTGTATTCCCTGCGCTTTTTAAGGACCTCCGGGGCGTAATCGTGTTCCACGTAGACTTTTCTCTCCTGGTGCATAAATCCTTTTTTCTGCCAGGCCAGTCTTACAACCTCTTGTTTTATTTTGAAATTGGAAAATCTTACCAACACCGAACGTGGGGGTGCTTCCGCCGCCGGCCTAGCGGCTAATGAACGATGTGCCTTTTCTATCTTCAAGTCGGTGGTTTGTGGAATATCCAATTTCTCTCTTAGTAAGGATTCCACGCATTCTGCCATTGAGTTAAAACCATTTTCGGTTCCTTCTATCAGACCATGAATTCTTATGTTGTCTCTTCTTTGTTTTCCTTCTTGGTCGGTTAGCTTAGCCTCTATAGCTGCTTGTCTTTTGCGTAGGTCTAGCACAGAATCTTCGAGCACTTTTATTTGATCCTCTGTTTCCAAGATTCGGTTCTCGGCCTGGTCCACTCTGCTGTTTGTCCTTTTCAATTCTTCTCTGAATTCCCGAAATTCGGCCGTAACTTCTCGGCGAAATCGTCGTAGCTCCTCAAATAGTGATTTCAGGCTAACCCTTTTGTTAGCTATCACCAGTTCCTCGTCTTCTGAATGGAGATCTTCCAGTTCAGATTCTCCGGCCGATACGTGTCCTGGCCTGGAGAATTTCAGTTTCTTCTGTTTTCCTTTAGACATGATGATTTTGTCTTTTGATTTTCACTCCTCCAAAAATCCGTTAAGTTTGATTTTCAAGGTGTTATCCTGGATTGGGTCTGAGAGCTTCAGTGTTAAGCTGCAGTCGCCATGGCGTCTAGACCGGAAGTCAGTATTGTGACTTTTTATACACAAAAAAAACTTACATTGCCTTAGAATGGCTTGGAAAGAGCTTTTACGTCTTTCACCTACTTAAGTATGAGTGGATCTATGAATATTCTAATTAGCTCCACCCATACTCCCGCCCACCAGAAGCTAGAAGAAGACGAGAACTCCAAGAAGGCGATCCAACTTGAGGAAGTAAAAGTCGTAACAAGGTTTCTATAGATGAACCTGCAGAAGAATCATTCTCTGTGGAGCGGAATTGCTGCCCGGCATGGGGTGGAGGCTGGAAGGATCTCTGCCGGACTCTGGTTACCCACTCCCCGCGGATCACCTAGCTGGGGGCCGGCTAGCAGTTTGCTTCGGTCCGGTGCACCCACCAGCCGGCTCGCTTCCAAGGCTCTCCCTGGTGAACTGCTTGCCAGCCCTCAGCAAGGTGATTCACGGTGAGTGGGTAACCAGAGATTGCTCCTTTGGGGGAAGAGGGAGGAGCCCAGGAGCGCTCACTCCAGGGAGAGGTGAGTCGGCTGGCGGGGCGCACCGGACTGAGGCGAACTGTTCACCAGCTCCCAGCGAGGTGAGCCGCGGTGAGTGGGTAACCAGAGATTGCTCCTTCGGGGGGAAGAGGGAGGAGCCGAGAACCTCCACAGAGCACAAATGCCTGAAGCTAGCAAGCCCCAGGACAGCCATGCAACCATCCCAGGAGGGATGGCCGAGGGAGGCTGGCATGATGCGTCCCCCCAGCAGGGCCAACGCCAGCCTCCGTGCCCCAGGTGACGGGGGAGAACCCTCCCCCCCCCCCCCCCCCGGACCAGAAAGTAGACCCTGGCACGTACCCCCGGATGCCCCCCTCCCCCACAGCAGGCCCACGTCCACCTGAGTGCTCCCGACCTACACCCCGGGAGCCCCCAGGCCCTCATGCCCAGGAAAGGCGGCAGAAAGGCTCACGGAGCCCCATGGGGGGGACCAGTCCCCCAATCCAAGGGGCCCACGTGGCCAGGAGGCGCCATCCCCTCAGTCCAGTACCCCCATCACCACATACTCTCACACACTCACACCCTCATGCTCTGACACACACTTACTCGTACTCATACGCACTCTCTCACTCACTCTCACTCACACTCTCCTTCACACAATCTTACACTTGCACTCCCACACTCAGACTCATTCACTCTCACCCACTCCCATACTTGTTCAGTTTCACTCCCACTCGTCCTCACAGTCCCTCACACTCACACATGCTTCCTTCCACTCATGCTCACTCATATATACACTCTCATTCGCACTGTGACTCACTCACATTTACTCATGCTCTCTCTTACACACTCACACATATTCACCTTTAACACTTGGAGCAGCCACGGCACAGATGCAGTGGGCACAAATGTGGACCAATGCCTGGCAGCGCCCGGGGAGGCCACCGGCACGGACCAGCAACCACACCCCCACCAACCCGCCCCAGGGCTGCTGCGGCCACAGAAGCAGCCCACCACCACCAATGCCTGCCCAGAGCAAATGACCAATGGAGCCACCACAAGCGCCCAGAGATGCCACCTGACATGCAAAGCACCACACAAATCTGACCCACCACAACCATCATTACTCATCACTCCCTCACTCTCACTTACTCACTTGTTCTCACTTGCTCACTCACTCTCTCCGTCACTCCCTTGCTTGCACCTATTCACTCCCGGTAGCGCCTTGGGATGACAATAGCATGACGGGCCTCTGGCAGAAGGAGGGCAGCAGTGGTGGAGGAAGACCCCCACCCCCCCATGCGCAAGTCGTGATGGGTGAGTGTTATTTGTGCGACGTCATTGGGTGCAGGTGTGTGAATTACCAAAGTGCAATAAAATTGAGGGGATAGTGTGATAGGGCATCACTACTGATGGCTGTCGGCGGCAGAGCTCCCATCCCCCCCAAGCCTGTCCCAGAGAGAGCCCGTCCCCCCCCGAGAAGCCAGCTCCCAAACTGACTCTGGAAGCCACCCACTGCCCCCAGATCCCATCCCAGGGCGAGGGGCGCCAGGCTGTGCAACCCAGAATCCCCCCAATGTCATACCCGAGCGCTCTCCATCACAATGGGGCAGCCGCACTCACACTCACTCTCACGCATCTTGTACACACCTTGTATGTACGTACACAAACATACAGTGGGGCAAAAAAGTATTTAGTCAGCCACCAATTGTGCAAGTTCTCCCACTTAAAAGATGAGAGAGGTCTCCAATTTTCATCATAGGTATACCTCAACTATGAGAGACAAAATGAGGGAAAAAAAATCCAGAAAATCACATTGAAGGATTTTTAATGAATTAATTGGTAAATTCCTCGGTAAAATAAGTATTTGGTCAATAACAAAAGTTCATCTCAATACTTTGTTATATACCCTTTGTTGGCAATGATAGAGGTCAAACATTTTCTGTAAGTCTTCACAAGGTTTTCACACACTGTTGCTGGTATTTTGGCCCATTCCTCCATGCAGATCTCCTCCAGAGCAGTGATGTTTTGGGGCTGTCGCTGGGCAACACGGACTTTCAACTCCCTCCAAAGATTTTCTATGGGGTTGAGATCTGGAGACTGGCTAGGCCACTCCAGGACCTTGAAATGCTTCTTATGAAGCCACTCCTTCGTTGCCTGGGCGGTGTGTTTGGGATCATTGTCATGCTGAAAGACTCAGCCACGTTTCATCTTCAATGCCCTTGCTGATGGAAGGAGGTTTTCACTCAAAATCTCACGATACATGGCCCCATTCATTCTTTCCTTTACACGGATCAGTCGTCCTGGTCCCTTTGCAGAAAAACAGCCCCAAAGCATGATGTTTCCACTCCCATGCTTCACAGTAGGTATGGTGTTCTTTCTCCTCCAAACACGACAAGTTGAGTTTTTACCAGAAAGTTCTATTTTGGTTTCATCTGACCATATGACATTCTCCCAATCCTCTTCTGGATAATCCAAATGCTCTCTAGCAAACTTCAGACGGGCCTGGACATGTACTGGCTTAAGCAGGGGGACACGTCTGGCACTGCAGGATTTGAGTCCCTGGCGGCATAGTGTGTTGCTGATGGTAGCCTTTGTTACTTTGGTCCCAGCTCTCTGCAGGTCATTCACTAGGTCCCCCCGTGTGGTTCTGGGATTTTTGCTCACCATTCTCATGATCATTTTGACCCCACGGGGTGAGAGCTTGCGTGGAGCCCCAGATCGAGGGAGATTATCAGTTGTCTTGTATGTCTTCCATTTTCTAATAATTGCTCCCACAGTTGATTTCTTCACACCAAGCTGCTTACCTATTGCAGATTCAGTCTTCCCAGCCTGGTGCAGGTCTACAATTTTGTTTCTGGTGTCCTTTGACAGCTCTTTGGTCTTGGCCATAGTGGAGTTTGGAGTCTGACTGTTTGAGGTTGTGGACAGGTGTCTTTTATACTGATAAAGAGTTCAAACAGGTGCCATTAATACAGGTAACGAGTGGAGGACAGAGGAGCCTCTTAAAGAAGAAGTTACAGGTCTGTGAGAGCCAGAAATCTTGCTTGTTTGTAGGTGACCAAATACTTATTTTACAGAGGAATTTACCAATTAATTCATTAAAAATCCTTCAATGTGATTTTCTGGATTTTTTTTTCTCATTTTGTCTCTCATAGTTGAGGTATACCTATGATGAAAATTGGAGACCTCTCTCATCTTTCAAGTGGGAGAACTTGCACAATTGGTGGCTGACTAAATACTTTTTTTCCCCACTGTATATAATAATAATAATAGGGCGATCCACATGTCAAACAACATCCCAAAGCGCCCCCCGTGAGTCCCCCCAGCTGGACATTGCCAGCGTTAATTTCCAGTTCATGAGGATAGTTTTCTTGGCGATGCATAAAGCAGTGAGAACCATGTGTGACACTTTGATCTCTATATTTATTTCACTTAAATCAACCAATATGCAAACTGTGGGAGAGGTTGAGATACGACACCTAAGCCATGCCGATAGGTCTCCGCATATCTTCTGCCAGAACTGCACAGGGCCACATAGTATACATACAACTATCCAGGATGTTGCTGGTGCAATGGGAACAGATATTAGTGTGACTCAAGCCCATTTTGAACATCTTTTGTCCTGTGTAATGAGTTCTATGTAGAACTTTGTACTGTATGAGTTGTAAATTAGAGTTTTTAGTCATCTTAAAAGTGTTTAAGCATACTGTATCTGTGTCCAGAAGCTTTCATCTTTATTGATTGATAGGTCTGTCTCCCATTTTAATTTTGGGAGAGATACCGACTCATCCAGTTTTGATAATCCATCCATCCATCCATCCATCCATCCATCCATCTTCTACCGCTTTTCCGGAGGTCCGGGTCGCGGAGGCAGCAGTTCAAGCAGAGAAGCCCAGACTTCCCTCTCCCCAGCCACCTGCTCCAGCTCTTCAGAGGGGATACCAAGGCGTTCCCAGACCAGCTGGGAGACATAGTCTCTCCACCGAGTCCTGGGTCTGCCCCGGGGTCTCCTCCCAGTGGGACGTGCCTGAAACACCTCAAGTGGGAGGCGTCCAGGAGGCATCCTAATCAGATGCCCATACCACCTCAACTGACTCCTTTCAATGTGGAGGAGCAGCGGTTCTACTTTGAGCCTCTCCCGGATGACTGAGCTCCTCACCTTATATCTGAGGGTGAGTCCAGCAATCCTACGGAGAAAGCTCATTTCAGCCGCTTGTATCCGCGATCTCGTTCTTTCGGTCATTACCCAAAGCTCGTGACCATAGGTGAGAGTAGGAACGTAGATTGACTGGTAAATCGACAGCTTTGCCTTAGAACTAAGCTCCCTCTTCACCACAACAGACCGGTACAACGTCCGCATCACTGCAGATGCTGCTCCAATCCGTCTGTCGATCTGTCGCTCCATTTTCCCCTCACTCGTGAACAAGACCCCAAGATACTTAAACTCCTCCACTTGGGGCAGGAGCCTGTCCCCAACCCGGAGAGGGCAATCCACCTTTTTCCTGCTGAGGACCATGGACTCGGACTTGGAGGTGCTGATTCTCATCCCAGCCGCTTCACACTCAGCGGCAAACCGTCCCAGCAAGAGCTGTAGGTCATTGCTGGATGAAGCCAACAGGACAGCATCATCTGCAAACAACAGAGATGAGATCCTGTGGTCACCAAGCATGACACCCTCCATTCCCTGGCTGCGCCTAGAAATCCTGTCCATAAAAATTATGAACAGGATCGGTGACAAAGGGCAGCCCTGGCGGAGTCCAACTGTCACTGGGAATGACTCCGACCGAGTGTTGGCAATACAAACCAAACTCTCACAACGGTCGTACAGAGACCGAATAGCTCGTAACAACAAGCCCGATACCCCATACTCCCGAAGCACCCCCCACAAAAATCCACAAGGGATGCGGTCAAATGCCTTCTCCAAGTCCACAAAACACATGTAAACTGGTTGGGCAAACTCCCACGAACCCTCAAGAATTCTCGAGAGGGTAAAGAGCTGGTCCGATGTGCCATGGCCAGGACGAAAACCACATTGCTCCTCCTGAATCCGAGGTTCGACCAACGGCCGGACTCTCCTCTCCAGTACCTTGGCATAGACCTTCCCAGGGAGGCTGAGGAGTGTGATCCCTCTAAAGTTGGAGCACACCCTCCGGTCCCCTTTTTCGAAGAGAGGAACCACCACCCCGGTTTGCCATGCCAAAGGCACTGCCCCCGACCTCCACGCAATGTTGCAGAGGCGTGTCAACCATGACAACCCAACAACATCCAGGGCCTTGAGGTACTCAGGGCGAATCTCGTCCACCCCCGGGGCCCGGCCACCAAGGAGATTTTTAACCACCTTGGCGACCTCAGCCCCTGTGATAAGCGAGTCATCCCCCTCGTCCCCAAACCCTGCTTTCTCTGTGGAAGGCGTATCAGTGGGATTGAGGAGATCCTCGAAGTATTCCTTCCACCGCCCGACGATATCCCCAGTCGAAGTCAACAGTGTCCCATCCGCACCATACACAGTGTGGACGGGGAGCTGCTTTCCCCTCCTGAGCCGCTGAACAGTTTGCCAGAATCTCTTTGAGGCCGACCGAAAGTCTTGTTCCACGGCCTCACCGAACTCCTCCCATACCCAGGTTTTTGCTTCAGCAACCACCCGAGCTGCACTCCGCTTGGCCTGCCGGTACACCTCAGCTGCTTCGGGAGTCCCACAAGCCAACCAGGCTTGATAGGACTCCTTCTTCAGCTTAATGGCCCCCCTCACCACTGGTGTCCACCACTTGGTTCGGGGGTTGCCACCATGAGATGCACCGACCACCTTGCGGCCGCAGCTCTGGGCCGCCGCTTCAACAACAGAGGTGGAGAACATGGCCCATTCAGACTCCATGTCTCCAGACTCCTTCGGAATGTGGTTGAAGTTCTTTCGGAGGTGGGAGTTGAAGACCTCCCGGACAGGGGCCTCAGCCAGATGCTCCCAGCACACCCTCACTATACGTTTGGGTCTTCCAGGTCTGAATGGCTTCCTCCCCTGCCATCGGATCCAACTCACCACCAGGTGGTGATCAGTTGACAGCTCTGCACCTCTCTTTACTCGGGTGTCCAAGACATACGGTCGCAGGTCTGATGATACGATAACAAAATCGATCATCGACCTGCGACCTAGGGTGTCCTGGTGCCAGGTGCACATATGGACACCCTTATGCTTGAACATGGTGTTCGTTATGGACAGACTGTGGTTAGCACAGAAGTCCAATAACTGAACACCACTCGGGTTCAGATCGGGCAGGCCGTTCCTCCCAATCACCCCCCTCCAGGTTTCACTGTCGTTGCCCACGTGCGCATTGAAGTCCCCCAGTAGGACAATGGAGTCTCCAAGAGGAGCACCCTCCAGCACCCCAGTCACAGACTCCAAAAAGGGTGGGTACTCTGAAACATCATTTGGTGCATAGGCACAAATGATGGTCAGGACCCGTTTCCCAACCCGAAGGCGCAGGGAAGCAACCCTTTCGTCCACCGGGGAAAACTCCAATATAGAGGCAGCAAGGTGGGGCGATACAAGAATACCCACCCCTGCTCGTCGCCTCTCGCCCGGGGCAACTCCAGAAAAGGCCAACTTCCAGCCCCTCTCCAGGAGACTGGTTCCGGAACCGGAGCTGTGTGTTGAGGTGAGGCCGACTATATCTAGCCGGTATCTCTCAACCTCGTACACCAGCTCAGGCTCCTTCCCCACCAGAGAGGTGACATTCCACGTACCAAAAGCCAGTTTAGAAAGCTTTCAAGCTTTCTAAACAGTTTTGATAATAGTCCATATATTTTTGATATCAATTTAGGGGAATGAAGATTTAGAAACTCTTTCACCTGAACTGGTACCTCTAAATTTGTCTGTTTGAAATTGAATCTTGCTTTTATTACTAGTGGTGTTGGACAATTAAAATTTTTAATCACGATTAATCTTTTGGAATGTTGAGTAAATCACGATTAATAACACGTTAATCGCGTTTTTTTTTTTTTCTTCATACAGATACAGTATGGGTGTACCTTAAGTCGGTAATTTTTCAAGTTTGTCATACTGTTATGAACATGGGAGTGGACAAATATGTTTGCTGTCTTCACCTGCAGGTTTATTAAAGCTCTCAACATATCCAAAATGACAAAAACTATCCAGAATATTCTCCAGAAAATTCTCAAAAGTAGACTGCATGTGCAAACAACAGAATGCCAGGGCTCATTAACGTCACTGCAACACAACTCGGCATCCAAGCAGTCACAAATGGAGCTTGCTCTTTCTCTCACAGCAAACATCCACAACTTTTAAGCAGATCAACAAAAAAAAACCATGGACCTCGTGTGTCACAACAGACACAATTTCCCTTTTTAGCAGAAAAATTGCAAACATAAACAACTATGTCACCCATGATGACACCCCACCATGCTGCAAAAATGGCAGGGAAGTGAATGGACATTACGAACAGAGCTTGAGAATTTATTTAGACTGGTACTCACCAACAGTTGGACCCAAAGCTATGAGGATGAAAACAAGTGAACTTCTGTCCGTGTCAGCTGCTGAAGGTCAGTTACAACCTAGCATGTAGCTACTAGCCAGGCAGGCAGCTTCCACAGAAGAAGAACAATCCAACATCCAGGTGAAGTTTTGGAGGAGGCTTGTAACAATTATCCAGGTGAGAGCTCCGACACATAACGTAAACTTAAGCATGACAGCACTTTGGGGATTTCCAGGGCTGTAATCCAGCTTGTTTGAATTCGCAATGTCTGCATGGCTTACACAGTGTTGGTAGCCAGAACGACTTTGGTACGGAGAGCCGCTAGGCCAAAAAGTACTGTTGGTGCTTTCTGCTGTTAACTACCGTTAACCACGATCACAAAATTTGTCGCCGTTAACGGGGGCAAAGCATTAACAGGCGATTAACATGATAACACCACTATTTATTATGGATTTAAGCTGTTGGTATTCAAGAAACTTTGTATCACTGATGTCATACTGTGACACCAGTTCCTGGAATTGGATAAAGTTTCCACCGCTAATAAGATGTTCTAAGCTTTTTTTATTCCTTTCTCACAACATAGTGGAAAGTTTAACATCCTCTTTTGTTGGAGGATATCAGGATTATTCCAAATGGGCGTGAGTTTACAAGGGACAAGTGAAGACCCCGTTATTTTTAAAAATTTCCATCAGGGTGTCAGAGAGGAGCTAATGTTAACCTCTTGCACTCCGTTGTACCGCGGACGGGCAAGTCTCTGCATCCTAGAGCGCACGAGAGCGCCCTCGTGCGCTCTAGCACGCATGATGGAGATGGTGATGTAGGTGGTGTGGCGTCCAAGCGCGCACTGAAAATAAAAGCTGCAGACACAGCCGCGAACAGATTAGTTCATCTGATTGACCTCTCATTCGACTAATAAGAGCCTTGAATTGGGTTTCTGAAACCTTGAAGAACCAATGACTGAAAACCTAGCGAGAAGGACCCGCCTACCAATGCTGTGAATGCAGTAAGCCAATTGAAGCAGAGAAGTTCGCGAGCTGTTTTTTTTAAGGCTGGGTGAAGACTGACTGCTGCAGCGGATCAAAAAAGGACCCGCAGGAAGAACCCCACAGACCCAGCAGCACGGAGACCATCCACAAATGCAACCTGTGTGACAGGGAGTGCCATTTGCGCATCGGCATGTTCGGCCACAGGCGGTGCTTATTTTGTTTTTGTTCCAGCAGAGTAGACGTTATGATTTCTTCCATGGTCATAGACCGACGGAGGCTGAGTGACACACACGCCTTCACCAGTCTTTTTTTAATTACTACTGTTATTTGTTTTGAAAAATCGTTCGCCAAAAACCGCAATCATGGAAGCACAAAACCGCAATAATGGAATTATGTTTTGATCTGGTCGCGAGACCAGAACCACGAGCGGACCAGCGTCGCGTTCGTCTGACACTGGGGAAGAGAAGTTCGCCAGGACACTGCTGTGAAGAGGTAAGGTGTTATAAGCTAAATTATTCTTTATTCCTGAAAATTGTAATCCAAAATGACTTTTGACCGATCGGTAAATTACAACTGTGCGGTGCACGAAGTCTGAAGTTCGTGCGCCGAGGTACACGGTTTGTTCATCGCGTCCAGACCGTGAACGCCACCCCCCCGCTCCTCTTCTGTAGCGGGGGGGGGGGGGCCGCGGTGACTGCGCCGCGGTCGCCACATAGCCATATGAGTCTATTCCGTCATGTAGCGATGGCCGATGGCCGTCCTCTGTAGCGAGGGGGGGGGACAAACCCCCCCCCCCACACACACACAGACACAGCCCTGAGTGTCACCTTTCATTAGAGCCCAAAATGAAGCTTCTACATTGAATCATTCAAAAGTTACAGACGTTTTTCCAAACTGTGCCATTTGGCTCAATTTGGCACAGTTCCAAAATGCCTGGGACCTACCTGAGGAAAAAGCTGTGTAATATATTCATTTTTTGTGGTATTGTTACAAAATTTTGACCTCAGCTGGATAACACTTGGTTCTACATTTCTGTTGCATTTTCCAGCCCGGATCTGAAGCTGTGTGTTATTTGCAAGCATTTGTATCCAAAAAAACATCCAGGCCAAATTTATTTTCTTCAAGTTCAGTATGTTTAGATGACTGTAACTCAGTGGCCGGAGCACTTAGAGAGATTATGACTGTTTTGCCAAAAAATTCAAAGTGTTTTCTTTTAAATGAGACCAACCCCATGAAGATGCTGCAAAGGGTTGAAGAACAGCTTTTGATTTACTTTGGGCATGTTATTTTTTGGCGTTTTTAGGAAAATTGACCGGAGTGCAAGGGGTTAATGCTTTTAAAACGG
Organism: Pholidichthys leucotaenia; assembly: GCA_020510985.1. NCBI lineage: Eukaryota > Metazoa > Chordata > Actinopteri > Cichliformes > Pholidichthyidae > Pholidichthys > Pholidichthys leucotaenia. The sequence continues at coordinate 31,327,263 of CM035842.1, read as the reverse complement.
TCATGGCACTTGGTACAGGGGCTCATGAAAAGTAAATCGGAGATATTTAGTGGCCCACAGAGAACCTGTTCAGCATCTAACCATGGGTTTCCTAGTGGGGTTGATTTTGTCCAGTTAGAAACAAACTGCAGTCTATACGCTAAGAAGTAATTAAAAAAATTTGGTAAGTCTAAACCTCCATACTCTTGCTTTTTGAAGAGTTTTAAAACTGATCAACGATGGTTTATCCTTCCATAAAAATTTACTTATATTTGAGTCTAGGGACTTAAACCAGGCCGTAGATGGTTGGGAAGGAATCTTCAGTCTATGCCCACACAAAAAAATCAGATTTCGGCAAAAAATTGGAATTGAGCATTAAAACCTGCAGTGTGACCGTAGCCATTGAAAATAGATAATTGATTTTAAAAAGGACCATCATTTTAATGGTTGTGACTCAATACTTATTCCTAAATATTTAATATTACCTGATTGTATTGGAATAGAGGATGTATTTGAGAAATTACAGTTTATAGGTAAGACTGTTGATTTACTCCATTAACTAATACAGTAATCTGATAGTGATGAAAATTTATCAGTGAGTGCCACTGTCTGAAGAAGAGATCTTTGTGAGTTCTCAGGGAACATTAATACATCATCAGCATAAAGACTTATCTTGTGTTCTTTTTCTCCGGTTCGGATACCTTTGATATCAACATTTTGTTGTATGGCTGCTGCTAATGGTTTGATACAGGTGGTAGAAAGTAAAGGAGAGAGTGGACAACCCTGCCTGGTACCTCTCTGAAGATTAAAGTTTTGAGAAGTTTGATCATTTGTTGTGACAGATGCAGTTGGGCAGCTATATAGTGTCTTAATCCAGTTTATAAAAGATGAACCAAACCCAAACTTATGTAACACTTTAAAAAGAAATTTCCAATTAATGCGGTCAAAGGCTTTCTCTGCATCCAGAGATAAAATTGTGGTTTCTAAGTTATTAATCTTACAGTAGTCTATTAAATTAAATAGCCTGTGTGTATTATTAGCTGAGTGCCTACCCTTGATGAAACCTGTTTGATCCGAGTGTATAATAAATGGAGTTATCCTTTCCGGTCTTCTGGCAAGTGCTTTGCAAATTATTTTTAGATCAGTATTCATAAGTGAGATGGGACGGTAGCTGGATGGAAGCGTAGGTTCTTTTTCGGGTTTAAGGAGCAGGATAATGCTAGCTGAGTTCATATTTGGAGGGATTACATGATTTTCTTTAATTTGGTTCACCATTTAAAAAAAAAAAAAAAAAAAAAAAAAAAAAATGGGTGCCAGCACAGGCCAGAATTCTTTATTGAATTCTACTGGAAAACCATCTGGTCCCAGAGCTTTGTTATTTGGGATGTGCATAAATGCCTCCTGGAGTTCAGACATTAGAAGAGGTAAGTCCAGAGCTGCAGTCTGTTTGTTATTTAATCGTGGTAAACTAATGTTGTGCAGAAATTCATTTATCTTTTTCAGCATTTGTATGCTGCACTCTGAGGGAAAAAAAAGTCTGTGCCCTGTATCCCTGCAACAGCTTGTCACTCTCAGCTTATCATTCCCGCTTTTCCTATTGTCAGACTTTCTACAGATTTTTTTTAATAGCAGTCTCTAAATAACAATGGACAGGAAACGTTTTCTAGCAAATCTGGATGTAAAATATGATGCCAGGGAAAGCAGGAGCCTGAGTATGGACTAGTACTGGTGTCCTATGTCCTGTCCACACAGCAGTTCTGATTGGCTGCTCAAGGTCTGACATTGACAAGCTCAGTTGCAGTCTCTGAAAAGTTGAACAGTTTTCAACTCTGAGCGCTCTGAGCGCCGCGACAAAAAATGGTTACTGCCAAGAGCGTTTCAGCGTCGTGGGCGCTGGACTACATCAAGAATGAATGGAAAATAGCCGCCCAGAGCTGAAAAAACACGTTTGGTGGACACGCAGCCTTAATCTGAGATGAATAGAGGTTTTCAAAAAACTTTCTGAAGGAGTTATTTATTTCGTCAGGATCAATTTTTATTTTATTTATTTATTTGTTTTATTTTGTATACTTTATTGATCCCCAGAGGGGAAATTGAGGGCATCCACCTGGATGAATGAAGCAGCCACTGTACGGCGCTACCCCTTAACCATTCACACACACATTCACACCTAGGGCCACTTTAGAGTCTCCAATTAACCTAACCTGCATGTTTTTGGCCTGTGGGAGGAAACCGGAGAAATCCCGGAGTAAACCCATGCAGATATGGGGAGAACATGCAAACTCCATACAGATCACTGTTGGTCAGGGGCTGGGATCAAACCAGGGATCCCATGGCCAAGGGTGAGTTGCTGTGCTGCCACAGCGCTAACCACTGCCCCACCGCACCGCCCTAGGACAAAGAAAATATCACCCTATCAAGGGTGATATTTTCAGTCGTATCCTTAATAGAGTGGATGGTTGTTTTTTTCTTTCTTCAGTTTAAGCTGATTAGAAAGCATCTCCCAGATTTATTACTGTGTTCAAACTTCTCCGTCTTTGTATTAAAAACTGTCCTTTTGTTCGTAAATTCTTTTAGTTCTAGTTTAATTTTCTCAGATTGTTGAGTGCCTGTTCCTGTGGAGAAACGGCACAGGTCATCTCCAGTGATTTAATTTTCTGTTCTAACTCCAATACCAGTGCTTTTTCTTTTTTATTCTTATATGAACAGTAAGAGATTATTTTACCTCACATGACCGCTTTTGCTGCTTCCCAGAGAACACACGGCGACATTCCTGGCACATCGTTTTCCAGATATGATTCCCACTCCTTATTAAAATAGTTACTGTAATAAAGTCTTTGTCTTTGAGTAGTGATGTATTAAATTTCCAGTTCCTAGTTTTCCTTGTAGCTTTTTTATTCACCAGTGTAAGAGATACTGGATAGTGATCGCTGATAACTTAATTAGAGCAAGTTTCAGTGTCTGCGATATCCCTCACAATGGAGTTACTAGCTAAGAAAAAGTCTAAATGAGAATATGAAGTTCATAAACTATGCACTGGTAAGAAAAAGTTGTATTCCCTAAGAGTTGGGTGAAGAGAACACCATGCATTGCAAGACTAAAGTCACTCATGTATTGCCTAAGTGTCAGTAGCCTGCCATTTCTGATAATTCCCACTGTACTGAGCCTGTCAGATGCAGGTTTTAATTCCAGGTTGAAGTCTCCTCCTATTATGAGTGTAGTGTCCAAGTGCTCAGAAAGAGAAGTGAAAAAAGGATGGGTCATCAACATTTGGGGCATAAACACTAGCAATACATAGATCCAGATTTTGAACTGAAATTTTTAATATTATAAATCTACATTCTGGATCTGCTATAGTGTTGTTAACAGCAAAGCATATTCTTCTGTTTACCAATATGGCTACCCCCCACCCCACTTTGTTTGGAATTAAAGCAGGCTGAGTATATGTGGACAAATTCAGGGGAGGTGAATGCATCTACAGTCATATGAAAAAATTAGGACACCCCGTATAAGCCTCTGTGTTTTTTAAACATATTTGGACATCCATCCATCCATCCATTTTCTACCGCTTAATCCTTTCGGGTCGCGGGGGGGCTGGAGCCTATCCCAGCATCTTTGGGCGAGAGGCAGGGTACACCCTGGACAGATCGCCAGTCCATCACAGGGCCAACACAGAGAGACAGACAACCATTCACTCTCACATCCATACCTAAGGACAATTTAGAATCCCCAGTTTTGATGCCAATTAACCTAACTTGCATGTTTTTGGCATGTGGGAGGAAACCGGAGTGCCCGGAGTAAACCCACGCAGACACGGGGAGAACATGCAAACTCCACACAGAAGGGTCACCGATGGTCTGGGGGTGGGATCGAACCCACGATGGTCAAGGGTGGAATCGATCCCATGACCTTCTTGCTGTGCTGCCACTGTGCTAACCACTGCGCCACCGTGCTGCCCTATTTGGACATATGGATATTTAATATCAATGTTAAAAATACTGGGAGATGACTTCCGGTCTGGACACCATGGTGATAGCAGCTTAACGCTGAAGCTCCCAGACCCGATCCGTGAAAATACCTTGAAAATCAGATTTAACGGATTTTTGGAAGAGTGAAAATCAAAAGACAGTTATTATGCCTAAAGGAAAACAGAAGAGATCGACATTTCCCAGGCCAAGACGCGCATCAGCTGGAGAATCTGACCTGGAGGACATCCACTCGGAAGCAGAGGAGCTGAATGAGGCTAGCAACACGGTTAGCTTAAAAACGATAATTCTAGAATTAAGAGAATTTCGCCGAGAGTGTTGGGCCGAATTTCGTGAAATTAAAGACGAAATAAAAAGGACAAACAACAGAGTGGACCAGGCTGAGGGCCGAATCATGGAAGCAGAGGAAAGAATAAAAGGGCTGGAAGAAACCGTGCTGGAATTACTCAAACGACAGACAAGACTGGAGGCTAAGGTAACCGACCAAGAAGGAAGACTAAGAAGGGCCAACATAAGAATTCATGGTCTGAAAGAAGGAGTCGAGGACGGTTTCACCACAATGACTGCATGCGTGGAATCCATACTGAGAGAGAAGTTGGAAATTCCCCAATCCACTGACTTGAAGATAGAAAGGGCGCACCGTTCATTAGCCCCAAAGCCGTCGGCGGAAGCGCCACCACGATCGGTGGTGGTAAAGTTTGCCAACTTCAGAACAAAAGAAGAGGTTTTGAGACTGGCTTGGCAGAAAAAAGGATTTATGTACCAAGAAAGAAAAGTTTTTGTGGAGCACGACTACGCCCCAGAGGTCCTTAAAAAGCATCGGGAATACAACGACGCTAAAAAGGTACTAAGAGAGAAGAAACTGCACTTTCAAACTCCATTTCCAGCGAAGCTGCGGGTTTTTTACGGGGATGAGACGTGTCTCTACAACTCAGCGGAAGAAGCAACCACGGATATGGCGAGAAGAGGGCTCCCCGTAACAGTGTATAAACCCGCAGCAGACCTGATCGAAAGAATCAAGGCTCAAACGTGGTCCACACAGAGACCCTCAAAATCCACGGGCCAGCAGCGGGAAACCCAGTGCCAGGGCTATAAGGAAAAACTGAGCGTTTTCAGGAGGGAATAACGATATTTTTAGTCAATCTGCACATCCAAACCTCCTCCTACAAGGTAACAAACATTAGAGATGCGGAACCAGCAAGTGGTAAAACATTTCATGGAACAGTCATAATATTAGAAACATGTAAGTCTTTAAAAAAAACCAAAAAAAACCAACTTGTTAAAATAGAAATGTGACAATGAACCACATGAACTCTCCACACTAACAAATACTGTATTAACATGATTGTTTGCTGTGACGGTGGTGGGAGGTTGCGCATAATCTTCATAGGGTATAGGCATAAAAAAAAAAAAAAAATCATTACAAGTTCGAATTGGGATCTGAAATTCATGTTAAAAACATGGGACAACTTACAGGGGTAAGAGAGGGCCCTCAACACGTAACAGAGTTTGAGGAATTTCCCTCAGAGCCAACACACCATCAAGGCTCTTCTAAGGTCACTAAAAAGACCTCAGCTCAGGAAGATCTTTTGACAGTATTTTGTTTTAAAGTTTTATATACTATGTTCTAAATGTTTTTTTGTGTTCTTAATGTTCTTTCAGTTTCTGAGTAGCATAAAAGAGGGCCACTACACTGTTATACTAAATAAGACAATACAATGGAGAAACAGGGTGTAACCAAAATAATCTCATATAATGTAAAAGGGATCCTGAATCCAGTTAAAAGATCCAAGATTCTTGGCAAAATGAAAAAAGACAAAGCAGGAATAATATTTTTACAGGAAACCCACCTAACAGACTTGGAGCACACTAAACTTAATAGACAAGGGTTTAAACTGATCTCTTCATCCTCATATAAGTCAGGGAGGAGGAGGGGGGTAGCGACATTGATCTCAACCAAAATTATGTTTGAAAAAAATTCAGAACACAAAGATAAAGAAGGAAGATTTAGCATGGTACTTGGTCGGCTAGAGGGAGAAGATATCACCCTGCTGAATGTATATGCACCTCCAGGGGCTAACTGGAAATTTTATAAAAATGTATTTGACCTTATGATAACTAAAGCCAAAGGTTTAGTGATATGTGGTGGAGACTTCAATCTAAGACTGAACCCATACTGGGATGCATCAGGTAATTCTCTACATCAAAATAACACTCAAAGTAGAAAAACTCGGATGCTACTAAAAGAAATGGGAATCTGTGACGTGTGGAGGGAACTCAACCCCAGTGTAAAAGATTATACATTTTACTCAGCACCACATTCATCATACTCAAGGATTGACTATTTTTTTTATGTTTAATAGAGACATTGGAAGAGTAAAAACATGTAAAATAGGACTGATGGATCTCTCTGACCACAGTCCGATCTATATGGACTTAAATATCCAAAAATACACAAATAATACATTTTCTTGGAGGTTAAATTCAAATGTGCTGAAAGGACCACTGAAAGATGAATTGGAATCAGATATTCTCAGATATTTGGAAGAAAATGATAATGGAGAAGTATCCCCTTTAATACTGTGGGACGCATGCAAAGCTGTCATAAGGGGAAAGATTATCGCAAAACTGGCAACCCAAAAGAAACTGAGACAAGAAAAACTAATCACATTAGAGCCTGAACTTAAGAAACTAGAAAAAGAGCACAAAGACAACACTCATTCTAATGACTCGCTCAAAATTAAGGAAATTAAAAAGCAAGTAAACGAGATCTACACAATAGAAATCCAGAAGAAACTTACATTTCTGAAACAAAAATACTATGAAACAGGTAGCAAATCGGCAAAATTACTAGCCTACAAATTGAGAAAACAACAAACGGAGAGAGCAGTCTACAAAATCAGAGACCCAGTATCAAAGGAAATAAAATTTAGAATTCAGGAAATTCTTAAAAGCTTCGAGAATTACTACAAGAACTTATACTCACTTAAATACATTAAATCCTCCCCAACTTACTGAGTCACAAAATAAAACACTACTGTCAGAAATGCAACTTAAAGAATTAGAAAAAGCAATTATGAAACTTAAAGCAAACAAATCCCCAGGAGCAGATGGCTATACAGCAGAGTGGTACAAAACCTTTAAACAGCAACTATCTCCTCTCCTCCTGAAAACATTTAACCATGTCCTCCACACAGGGGAAATTCCCCCCTCCTGGAGAGAAGGGGTCATTGCAGTCATACCTAAACCTGAAAAGGATAAACTAGACTGCTCCAACTACAGACCAATCAGTGTGTTAAATCAGGACTATAAACTTTTTACCGCTATCCTTGCCAAAAGGTTAGACAATATACTGACAGACTTAATTCATTTAGACCAAACAGGTTTTATAAGACAAAGACAGACACAAGATAACATTAGACGCACTTTACACATAATTCATCATATAAAAAAATCTAATTTAAATGCAGCCATATTGGGATTAGATGCTGAAAAAGCATTTGATTCGGTTGACTGGTCTTTCCTATATAGAATCTTATCCAGTTTCAACTTCCATAATAACTTCATTAGAACTATCCAGGCATTATATAAAAAACCAACAGCTAAAATAAGGATTAACGGTAAATTATCATCATCTTTTGAACTGGAAAGAGGATGTCGTCAGGGCTGCCCCTTGTCTCCACTGCTCTTTGCAATCTTCATAGAACCTCTGAGCCAATGGATAAGACAGAATCAAAAAATTCAAGGTATTACACTTGGTCAGAAGGAACATAAAATAGCACTCTTTGCTGATGACATTTTAATATACCTGGGGCAGCCGGACACCTCTTTTCCAGAACTAATCTCAGTTTTTTCAGAGTATGGAGAGTTATCGGGGTATGAATTAAACATGCATAAAACCCAAATTTTAACATTCAACTATGACCCAAATCAGTATTTACTAAGCAAACTCAAAACTAACTGGGAGATGGAATCTATGAAATATCTGGGGGTCAATATCCCGAAACAACTCGACAAAATTATAACACTAAACTATGATCCACTGATGGCAAAAATAAAATCGGATCTAGCAAGATGGAATATGATACCATTCTTGGGTACTGCACAAAGAATTGAAGCAGTCAAAATGAATATACTTCCACGTCTTCTATACCTTTTCCAAACAATACCGGTAGAACCTCCCAAAAAAACATGGCAAGAACTGGACAGAAGGATCTCAAGATTCATATGGCAGGGCAAGAGACCTAGAATCAGATATAGAACCCTACAGCTAAACAAAGAAAAGGTGGGCTCGTGCTGCCAAATATCAGGGACTATTTTAAAGCCGCACAAATTAAAACTTTAGTAGAGATATGTAACCCAGTCTACACTGCACAATGGAAGGAGATGGAATGTCAAATAACAAGTGACATTCCCCTACAGGCGATAATAGGGAACAATGCCTTACCTAAACTTTTGAATAACACTAACCCGTGGATAGAGACCCCGCTAAAAATTTGGTTTAACATAGTCAGAGAGAATCAAACTAAAGAACCGTATCGATTATTGCAACGGATTTCCTATGATCAGGACTTTACTCCTAATAAAACAGACACTAGATTTAAAAAGTGGAAAGAGAACGGACTGATAAAATATTACGATTTTTTTAAAGGGCAAACTTTAAGAAGTTTTGAAGATTTGAAAGTACAAGGACTAGTAAATCAAGACCTTTACAGGTTCTTTCAGCTTAGACACCACATAAACAAAATACTTAAAGAGGAGGATTTGGAAAGGGCCCAGTCAGGTGTTCTAAAGGTTTTCTTAATGGCATATAAAGGGATCCCAGGGATTAGATAGATTTCTAAAATATTCAATTCAATTCAATTCAACTTTATTTATATAGCGCCATTTCACAACAACAGTCATCTCATAGCACTATCAACTGTAGGGAGGACCCCCACAGTTGCAGAAAGACCCCAGCAATCAGGCGATCCCCTGTGAGCAAGCACTTGGCGACGGTGGAGAGGAAAAACTCCCTTTGTTTTTCCATGGTCCCTTTGTGTTTCCATGGAAATATACCATGGTCTTCAAGACTTAAAAGGAGACAACACATCATATATAAAAGAGAGATGGGAAAAAGAGGGGAATTTCACTTTACAACTGGAAATATGGGAAAAGCTAAATAAACAACAATGGAAACGTACCTCATCCCTGCTGTGGAGAGAATTTGGATGGAAAAATTTGGTAAGATTTTTCAGAACACCTGCACAAAACAAATTTACTCGTAAGGGGTTGAAGTGTTGGCGCTTGTGTGGTGAAGAGACCGCAAATCATTTTCATGTGTTTTGGTCATGCCCAGTTATCCACCAATATTGGACCAATGTACAGACAATATTGGGGAAAATATTCAAAGTAACAGTTCCCTTTTCTTTTGTAACTTTGTTAGTTTACTAACAAAGTTACAGTTAGTTACTAACAAAGTTAGTAAACTAATCCAGTGATTCCGGTTTACTACCGGAATCACTGGAAAGATGAGGAGAAAAATACTTATTCACTGTTTTAATATTGGCAAGTAAAAAAGCTCTAACAAAAAAATGGATGTTGAAAGACTGTCCAACACCTGAAGATTGGATTAACGTGATTCAGGACATTTATTTGATGGAAAAGTTGACATTTGCACTGAGACAGGACATGGATGGGTTCTTGAACTTATGGCAACCCTGGAACGCATATGTGTCCTCCATCAGATTTAATCTTTGACAAATACCATTTCAATAATGGCACCTCTCTTTGCTCCAATGCTACTCAGATGCTCTTTTATTTTTCTGCTCTTTTGTTTGTTTGTTTTTTTGTTTGTTTTTTTTGTTTTGTTTTTTGTTCCTCTCTTAATTTCTCTTTTTCTTTCACTTAAAAAAAGGGTGTTGTAATAATTTGTTTCCAGTGTCAAAAAACAAAAAAAGGGGGAATATGTGATGAAAATGTAAACAATGCAATGCTGTAATGACATGTATACTCTTTACAAAAACTTAAATAAAAAAAAGTCATCAGTTAAAAAAAAAAAATACTGGGAGATTCGTGTAATACAACTCAACAATTAAAAATGAATTAGACTTTTTTCATATTTTCTGTAAAATGTAATTCTAAACAAATAGTGAGGAATAAATTAGGACCCATCTTTTTTAGGACACTCCCATATTCATTCCCACTTAAAATGGCTAAAATAAATGTTAAAAAATTGAAAATAAAAGCAAAAACAAGGTTGAACATAGATATGTGAACATTTACTAATAAAGAACTGAATATTTAATGGGGTGTCCTAATTTTTTCACATGACTGTATAGATGACTTAGAAACATGTTTCCTGTAATAAGACAAAGTCTGTCTGCAGATCCTTCAGTCGATTTAAAAACTTAACTTCTCCCTGGTACTGATTCCACGTATGTTCCACGTGACAGACTTTAATGTGGATATGTTTTAACTAACTGGTTTTGTGCTGGAAGCTATTTAAATGTACCTATGTGTTTTGTATGTCCATAGTGTGTGTGTATGTGCATATGTATGTTGTATGGCTGTGTATGCATGTGTGTGTAAGTATATGCATTGTGTGTATAGTATATACCTTCAGTGGTGTGAAAAAGTGTTTGCCCCCATCTTGACTTTTCATTTTTTTTTATATGTTTGTCACACTTAAATGTTTCAGATCATCAAACAAATTTAAATATTAGGCAAACATAACACAAGTAAACACAAAATGCAGTTTTTAAATGAAGGTGTTTATTATTAAGGGGGAAAAAAATCCAAACCTACATGGCCCTGTGTGGAAAAAGTGATTGCCCCCCCCCCCCCGTTAAAACATAAATTAACTGTGGTTTATCACATCTTTGGAAAGCCAAGTTCAATTTCTCTAGCCACACCCAGGCCTGATTACTGCCATACCTGTTCTCAATCAAGAAATCACTTAAATAAGACCTGCCTGACAAAGTGAAGTAGACCAAAAGATCCTCAAAAGCTAGACATCATGCTGTGATCCCAAGAAATTCAGGAACAAATGAGAAACAAAGTAATTGAGATCTATCAGTCCGGAAAAGGTTATAAAGCCATTTGTAAAGCTTTGGGACTCCAGCGAACCACAGTGAGAGCCATTATCCACAAATGGCAAAAACTGGCAAATGGCAGTGACAAATGGCACTTCCCAGGAGTGTCCGGCTGACCAAAATTACCCCAAGAGCGCAGCGACTATTCATCCAAGAAGCCACAAAAGACCCCACAACAGCATCCAAATAACTGTAGGCCTCACTTGCCTCAGTTAAGGTCAGTGTTCATGACTCCACCATAAGAAAGAGACTGGGTAAAAATGGCCTGCATGGCACAGTTCCAAGACGAAAACCACTGATGAGCAAAAAGAACATAAAGGCTCATCTCAGTTTTTCCAGAAAACATCTCGATGATCCTCAAGACATTTTTTGGAAAATACTCTGTGGACTGACGAGACAAAAGTGGAACTTTTTGGAAGGTGTGTCCCATTGCATCTGGCGTAAAAGTAACACAGCATTTCAGAAAAGGAACATCATACCAGCAGTAAACTATGGTGGTGGTTGTGTGATGGTCTGGGGCTGTTTTGCTGCTTCAGGACCTGGAAGACTTGCTGTGGTAAATGAAACCATGAATTCTGCTGTCTACCAAAAAATCCTGAAGGAGAATGTCCGGCCATCTGTTTGTGACCTCAAGCTGAAGTGCACTTGGGTTCTACAGCAGGACAGCGATCCAAAACACACCAGTAAGTCCACCTCTGAATGGCTTAAGAAAAACAAAATGAAGACTTTGGAGTGGCCTAATCAAAGTCCTGACCTGAATCCAATTGAGATGCTGTGGCATGACTTTAAAAAGGCAGTTCATGCTTGAAAACCCTCCAATGTGGCTGAATTGCAACAATTCTGCAAAGATGAGTGGGCCAAAATTCCTCCACAGCGCTGTAAAAGACTCATTGCCAGTTATTGCAAATTCTTGATTGCGGTTTTTGCTGCTAAGGGTGGCCCAACCAGTTATTGGGTTTAGGGGGCAATCACTTTTTCACACAGGGCCATGTAGGTTTGGATTTTTTCCCCCTTTATAATAAACACCTTCATTCAAAAACTGCATTTTGTGTTTACTTGTGTTATCTTTGTTTAATATTTAAATTTGTTTGATCTGAAACATTTCAGTGTGACAAACATACAAAAAAATGAGAAATCAGGCAGGGAGCAAACACTTTTTCACACCACTGTACGTGTGTGCGCTTGGGTGCATGTGCATGATGTCTCTGTTGTATTTACTTGCATTTGCAATTTCCGATAAACCAAATGTGCGAGAGAGAACAGACATTAAGGTTAGTAAGTGATGAGAAGAAATGGATAACATAAAACTAACAACCTAACATCAGCTCAGCAAGATTAGCTACAACAAATGAACAAACACCCTCAACAAAAAAGAAAAAACATTAGACAAACATTAACAAATTAAACGGGGGTCAGTAAGAGACCTGCACACAATCGTATTTTTTTCACATGAAGCTAAGGAGACAAACTAGTATCTAGAATAGCCAGGGGTTATGGTTTCATCCATAAACAGCTTGCCATCTATAAACAATCTATCCACAGAGATAATTGCTCGTTTACCTTCTTGGATTTTTTGTTTCCTAATCAGGAAAAGCTTTCTTCTTTCCATTATTTCCTGTGGAAATTGATCTTTGAGACCATAATTTGTGTTTTTAAGCTGCCTGCCCTGCCTCTGTACCAGAACCTTTTGTTTGAAATGTTCAAATTTGGCAACAATGGGTCTGGGACGTTTGTTTTGAGGGTTTTTCTGTGCAATGCGGTGGACGTGGTGAAAGGTAATTGATTTCACAACGTCGGGGGCATTTTCAGCTGTGTAGACATGGATTCAGAGATCAGCTGTTCTGGATTTTCATTGTTTTTTCCACAATTCCGGGAGAAAAACAGGTTATCTTTCATGCTGCATGATTTCAGGTCAAGAATGTTTCCTTCATTTTCCAGTTTTCTTTTACGATGACATCAAGTTGGGTGGTTAGCATGTTTACTGATTTTTTTTTTTCCCCAATGTGTTATTTTCTTCTAAGAGAGATGAGCTGCGTCTGGCTGAATTCCAGACTGTCACGGACGTCCTGGAATTCTTTACGGAGCAACTCGACCAATACCAAGTTTAGCATCCACGCTGGAAAATTTATTTTCAGTGGAGGAAAGAATGTCACTAACCTCTGGGCTGATCTGCGATTTCTCAGGAGGTGTTAGTGGTGAATCCATGGGTCTAAGTCATTTAGTCATGGAGGAAGGAACGGGAGGCTTACTGGGAGAAACGCTAAGTTCTGCCATGTCACAGAAGAGGCGATAAAACTTGTCAATAAAGTCCTTAAGTTCCTCCAGCTCAGTCGAGCAGATAGCAAAAATGATATTGGAAAAAAGAAAAGAACAAACAATTGGTTAGTGGGAAAATGACAAGAAAAAAGCTACCTGTGGAAAAGTTTGGTATGCTTGGCCGACACGAGTCGCCATCTTGGACTATTGCGCAACAGTCTTGAAACGTCTCGCGATCACAGGCGTCATTACCGTAATGTAATTGTGTGTGTATTTATCATATGCGTGTATTTACCAGGATATATTTTTAAAGTGTTGTTCTTGTTCCTCCACTAAAGTACTGTATGAATGCTAGTCTTCTTACATGGTTTATAGTGGGTGATGTAGGGTGCATGTTGATGCAGATTCCAGTGCTGTGCCGTGAGCTCATACAAACGGCAGTAAAGGATGACCCACATAACAGTGAATGTGCTGCAGCAGTCATGCAGCTCAGAGCATTCAAGTTAATTTTAGTGTATTCATCTCCTGCATCACTGCACAAAGGTAATGCAGTTTCACTTGGTTAGATGTTTTACATCCACAGATAAATCAGCAGATTCTACTGAATTTGTGTTCATTTATTTATTTTCTAATTTGAAATGGCTCCATATTGGCCTGTAAGCTGTGTTCTGTGCTGACAGTTTTCATGTTTTGTCAGAAGTATGTTATTTAACCTTTCTCTCCCTCTCTTGCATTCGGTCGGCTGGCTGTACTGTGGTCTTGGTCCTTGTGAGGTCATGAAATGACTGTGCAGCGCAGGTCTTAATTGTTTCCCACAGCTTGATGAGCACCACCTTCAGCCAGGTTTTCCTCCCATTCAAGGGTCAGTCTTGGAGGACATGGTCTGTCTGTTCTGCTTCACAGTCACACAGACCTGAGGCATTTACCCTGAATTTTTTCATGTGGGTACGTCCACAGTGTCCTGTGCTCAGCCTGAAGATGGTGATCTGCTTATTGTGCTGCAGGTTGGTTATGTGTCTGGATCATGGTTGTCTTTCTTTGTCCTCCACTCTTCCTTCTGCTTGTTACACGGGAGTGCCATAGCTTTCTGGTACGTTGTGGCAAACAGAAGTTGTGGGTTCTTGCACCCAGACTCTGTCAGCTAGTCCACTTTTTTATTCCCAATTATGCCTCAGTGGACAGGGATCCACTGCAGAACCAATGAACATTCATCTGGCAGGAACAGCAGAGTCTTCTGGAGTCTCTGCATCTCTTGGTCTGGGTACTCTGAAGTCATGGACTGAAGAGCTGCCTCCAAGCCTGTCAGGATGACAGCTCTGGTTGGTTTGTGATCCATGATCACCTCAGCTTTGAAGCTGGATCATCTCTTTTCATAGAAGATGCACTTTGGTCCAGTGGGTGAGATGACATACGTTCCCGAACCTCCATTCCTGACTGCCTTATCAGCAGATCCCTCTATGTAGATGTGTGTCCATTCCCTCTGAGGGTAGCACTCTTCCAGCATCACCGTCATGGTCTGTTCCTGTAGTGGTGACTATTGCTGACGGTGTGACAGGCTAGGGACTTCAGCTCAGTGTTGACTGGGAGGGCTGCTGTATTCCACTCTCAAGGATGATGGTGGTGATCCTCACTACTGTCATGTCTCCGGTGTCTGCCTATGTCCATGTTAGCTGCCTAGACAGGTGGTCTATCTCTTCAGTCTGTTCTTGGTTGGGCTGCCAGCTTCTCATGCATGGGATGACCTGGATGCCTTCTCACCTTCTCTGTGTTTCAAGACTATGAACGTGTGTCTGGTCTCTAGAAGTTTGATGTCTGCTCTCTTCACCATCTTTGCAACTGATGTGGACTTCATGACTCCAACGATGGCTTTGAGGACAAGGTTTTGGACTTTGTCATACTTGCTCCTGTTTGTGTTGTAATCACATGCCATGGGATTAATGTGACTAACTTGCCAGGTGTGATTAATCATGATTAATTTTTTTTCCCACAATATTTTTATTGAACGTTTTTACAAACAAAACACAAACAATCAAACACTAACACTAAAATAATTAAAAAAAAAATACTAAAAACACCAACAACCACTAACTAAGGCAGGTCTTCAACAATGCTCCTCTATTTAGTCTAGGCAATCCATTACGTAAGTATACATACTATACATTCACCAATTTGGAATTTACAAGGTCCACACACATCATTCACCTTCTTCTTCAAAAGTTATGTTTAAATTCTTTACATAATCAATGAAAGGTCTCCATATATTCTCAAACACAATTTCTTTTGATTTCAGTATGTATGTTATTCTTTCTAATGGAAGGTTTGTTAACATCTGTCTTAACCACTGAGTCACATCTGGTCTATGAGTCTTTTTCCACAGTAGTGCAATACATTTTTTGGCGTTAAGCAAACTGAGGTCTATGAATGCTCCTTCACTCTTGTTAAAGTTATGCTTTTCTGGATAAAGACCCAACAAAAATAGTTTAGGATTCAATATGATTTGTTTTGAAATTATTTTTTCAATTGTTACCCTCACCTCTTCCCAAAACATTCTAATTTTTCTACATTCCCATAAACAATGAAATAGGGTTCCTTTACTTTCCATACATTTTGTGCACGTATCTGGTATGTTTTTGTTATTTCTATTTAACTCCACCGGTGTAACATACATCCGCATTAACCATTTAAAATGTATCAATTTAAGACGTACATTTATTGATTTGGTTTGAGCTTCTGCACAAGCCAATTCCCATTGTTCCTCTGAAATTTCAGTTTGCAGGTCTTCTTTCCAATAATTCAGTCTTTTCTGTGAGTTTTCACTTGAGGATAATGTCAATGAGTTATAAAACTCTGAAATAATACCCTTTCTCTTACTATCTTTCGTCAAGATTTTTTCCAAGGATGAATAAGTAGGTCGGATGAGAGCATTATTTTGATTTGATCAAATAAAGTTCCTAAGCTGAAGATATTTAAAAAAAATGTGTTCTATTAAGATTAAATTTGATCCTCAGTTCTTCAAAAGACATTATGTTATCTGAACCTGACAAATATAAGTCTCGAATCTTTTAAATCCCTTTTAAATTCCATACTTTAAATACAGCATCCGCTCTCCCTGGTTTAAAATATTGATTACCCCATATTGGGCTAAATTGTGACAATAAGTGTGGATCTTTTAGATATTTTTTGGTTTCACACCATATTTTGATCATATGCTTTACAAATGGGTTTTTAACTTGCTTCTGTAATTTTTTTGCCGAGTCTGAGTATATGAATATGGGAAGAGGTAAAGGTAAATTGTATGATTCCATCTCCGTCCAGTGAGGGAGATCCTTCGATGAAAAATAATATGTCATAGACCTCAGTTGTGCTGACCAGTAATACAACATAAAGTTTGGACATTTCAGACCTCCACGATCAAATGGTAAATATAGTAAGGACAGACGTAATCTAGCCTTCCTATTGTTCCATATAAATTCCACTAACTTTTAATTCTTAAGAATAGATCTGAAGGTGGTGGTAAAAGAATGTATTGAAATAAATAAAGCATTTTGGGTAAGATATTACTTTTAAGTATATTAATTCTCCCAATCATCGACATTGGTAGTGACATCCATCTCTGAAGTAACTCATTAATGTCTATCATTAAGGCTTCATAGTTGGCACTGGCGACTAATTCTAGCTTAGGCAAAATTTGAATTCCTAAATATTTAAACTGATTTACAACTTTGAATTGATTTACCTCAAGACCTGGGTGATTTCTCTGGGTCTCATTTAGCATTAATATTGAAGATTTAGTTTTATTTATTTTATATCCTGATATTTCCCCAAAATTCTTTATTAAATTCAACAAAGTCGGAATTGATTTTTTAAGATTCGACATGAACAAAATTATGTCATCAGCATACAGGGAGATTTTATGTTCTGTTGGTCCTATTTTAATGCCATATATTTGTGGATGTAAACGTACTGCCATCGCTAAAGGTTCAATTGCCATAGTAAACAGTAATGGTGAAAGTGGACAGCCTTGTCGACATCCTCTATTGATTTTTATTGATTTTGAAATATTGCTGTTTGTTAGGATTTCTGCTGTAGCATTATTGTATATTATCTGAACCCATTTTATGAAATTATTTCCAAATCCAAACCTTTGTAGGACTTCAAAAAGGGCCATTCGACCCTATCAAAGGCCTTTTCGGCGTCCAATGATAGGAGAGCTGTATCCAGTGCTTCTTTATTAGAATAGATAATATTAAATAGTCTTCTTACATTATGGAAGCCTTGTCTTCTCTTTATAAAGCCATTCTGATCTCGGTTAATAATATTTGGTAATATTTCTTGTAGTCGTCTTGCTAAAATTTTACAGATTATCTTAAGGTCAGCATTTAATAGGCTTATTGGTCTCATATTTTCACATTTATTAGGGGGTTTACCTGGTTTTGTTAACAGTATAATTAAGGCATTACTCATGTATAATGGTAAATTACTATTTTGAAATGCTTCTAAAACCATTTCCAATAAAGGTTTTATTAATTTATTCTTAAATTTTTTATAGAGATCAACTGGAAGACCATCTGGTCCTGCACTTTTTCCTGATTTCATATCATCAATGGCTAGCCCAACTTCTTCTTGACTAATTTTAGACTCCAGTATCTCCCTGTTTTCATTTGGAATACAAGGTATAGATAATTCGTCCAAAAACCCATTTAGTTTTGTTAAGTCAGTTTCATTTTTTGTGTCATATAATTTTTCATAATAATCTCTAAAGGCACTGTTAATTTCTAAAGGATCTACAACTGCCTGTCCGTTGCTTATAATACTGGTAATTGGTGTTTTAAATTCTAATTTTAATCTGCCATGCCAATAATTTCCCTGATTTTTCACCTTGTTCATAAAAAGATTGCTTCAATCTTAGAAGACTCGAGGCAGCTCTATTCGCTGATTTTTTGTCATATTCAGCTCTCAAAATCAGTAATTCGTTCTCTAACTTTGGGTCACTTCCTGCATACACTTTTTCTTGGAGAATTTTTATTTTATGTTCCAATTGGACTCTCTCCTCTCGAGTCTTCTTAGATTTTGAACCTGTATAACTAATAATATGCCCCCTAATAAAAGCTTTGAAAGCCTCCCACTTTATACATGCTGATGTTTGTGTAGTATTGATATCAAAGAACTCATCTATCTGTTTTTCTATGTAGTTAACAAATTCCTCTTCCTGAAGCCATTTATGCTGAAATTGCCACCTACCTGGTTCCTTTGTCAATTTCTTATCTACATATATTAGACAGCAGGGTGCATGATCAGAGATCACAATGTTATCATAGAAACAGTTTTGAATCTTTGACCTTAATTCTGTGGAGATCAAAAAATAGTCAATACATGAGAATGTCTTGTAGGTATTAGAATAACAAGAGTAGGCTTTAACTTGCGGTTTCATTTCTCTCCATATGTCTAGCAATCTCAATTCTTTCATAAAATGATTAATGATCATCCTGCATCCATTGTGCGTACAGTCCAGTCCTGTTGATCTATCTATGCTGGGATTCAATGTACAATTAAAATCCTCTATTATATGCTGCCCTGTAAGTGATGATAAAATAAGAAATAAATTAGCAAAGAAGTTTTGATCATCTATATTGGGACCATATAAGTTCACAAGATTTATATTTTCTAATAACAAAGATCCTTGAATGATTAGGTATCTTCCTAATTTGTCTCCAATTACATTTTTCACTTGAAATGGGACTGTTTTGTGTATGAGAGTCATAACTCCCCTGGCTCGAGATGAAAATGATGACGTGAATACACTTCCCTGCCATCTTTTTTTAATTCTTTTTACATCCTCCTCTATTAGATGAGTTTCTTGTAAAAACACAATTTTTGAACCTATGTCTTTTATTTTATTCATAACTTGTTTAAGTTTTTTTAAATTTTGTAGACCTCTGCAATTCCATGAAGTTAAATTAAGATTAACGCTTTGGTCTATGATCAATAAGGAGTTTTGGATTACCTCACAATGTAAACATGCTCACACAGAGAAGCAAAAACATGAGTGGTTGAACATTCATCCTACAAACTACATACAAACAAATTTCCCCTTCCCACTTTCGTGGTAATCCCCCCCAAAATCAAAAAAAAAATTCCGTCTCCCGCTATAGCCATTGACTGCTCCTCACTCACAAGGATCAGGCAAAACCACTCTCTCTTTCTCCTCTCAATCACCCTGACTCTACTGCTTTTAATGACATAACATTAACTCTCTTCTGTAGTTTTCCAACTTAACTCCAAAATTTTATAGCAACTTTGTACATCATAGGTTTTTTTTTTTTTTAATTCAATACAATCTGTATTTTGTGAACTTGCTATTTGCTTCAGATCAGTCAGATGCCTGTGCAAAAGCTTAAATATTCTACCTTATATCTTATAAGATAAGATAAGATAAGATAAGCCTTTATTAGTCCCACAATGGGGAAATTCCAGGATTGCAACAGCACAGGGATAGCTACACTCAGAGCAACAATCAGAAGGCAAGAACAAACAAGAACATCTAGTAAACATATGTACATATTACTATAAATGTATATATATAGACACAGTGCGGAGCATTATGGTTGGTTGGTGAATGTGCAGCAGAAAGTCTAATCTCTCTCTCCGCGGATGCGGCGGGCCAGCTGGACGTCTTTGGGCATGATGGTGACCCTCTTGGTGAAGAAGAGACCCACCAGGTGGGCCTCGCTGGTCTCCTGCAGAGCCATGACGGCGAAGCGCAGGACGGTCTTGAAGTCCTGAGCGATCTCCCTCACGCTGGACGGGCAGCTTACGGATGAGCAGCTCCGTGGATTTCTGGTAGCGACGGATCTCTCTCAGAGCCACGGGCCTGTGACGGCGAGGCCTCTTCACTCTGCCGGTGGCCGGAGCGCCTCTCCGAGCAGCCCTGGTGGCTAGCTGTCTCCTGGGGGGCTTCTTCCTTCAGTAGATTTTACGGGCGGTCTGCTTGGTTCTTGCCATCGCTCTTTATTATTCTGTCTTATATTTCTTGCACGCCGCCTAAACTCCAGCCCGGCACCCGCGTCGTTTTCGCTACAGCTCCCGGTATGTCGAGTTTCCCATTAGCACCGGGCGGCGGCCAAGTGCTAGCTAGTACCAGCTCCTCCCCGCTGTAACGTCTCCCGCTGCAAACAGTGGCTCCGTCCGCCGACCCGGGAGACCCCTGGGGCGATCCGTGCGTCCGTGATATATATACAGAATGAAAGGTGTAGAAAGAAGAAGGAAGATAAAAAAAGGCTGTTGCAACGGGCAGCCGACTCGTGTGGCGCCACCGGTCCGGCGGAACTGGAACCGGAAAACATTCATCATTACATTCAACATTCAACATTATTCATGCTTAGCTCCCACCAGTCTCTTCTTGGATCTTCTTGATGAACTCCTGCGCCTCTTCTGGGGTCTTGAAGGTGTGGGTTCTCCCTTTATACGTGACCAGCAGTCTTGCAGGATAAATCACTCCATGACGAATCCCAAGGTTGCGCAGCTCTTTACGGGCGGGGTCAAACTGTTTCCTTAGTTGTTGGATTCCTGTGGCCAAATCTGGGTAGAACCGCACCTGCTGATCCTGGTATTTAATTTCTCCTTTGGCCCGCGCCGCGTTGGAAATCGTCATCCTGTCTCTGTAGCTGAGGAACTTCATAATCGGCGTCCTCGGTGCTGCCTTGTTATCTCTCAGTGGGCCAATTCGGTGGGCGCTTTCCAGAACGACTGATGACTGCAGCTCCGCGTTGTTCAGCGCTTCTGGGATCCACTTTTCCAAAAAGGAACATGAGTCCCGCCCCTCCGTACCCTCAGGAAGACCCACCAGCCTCAGGTTGTTCCGTCTCGACCGGGATTCTAAATCCAGGACATTATCTTCCAGACGTTTATTGTTTAATTCCAATGTGCGCACCTTTAATTGTAGGCTGGTGACGTCATTCTCAGCGCTGGAAATTCGGAGCTCCACCTGCGTTACACGTTCCATACAATCGCTTAATTCCTTTCTCAAACCCTCTATCGCTGCTATAATCCCATCAAACTTAGTAGAGAAGTCTGCTCTCATTGAGCCAATGGCAGCAAGCACCGCACCTGTGCCGTCGTCAGCAGTCACCGCTCCTCCGCTAGCTTGCTCTGCCATATCTGGGGATTTTACTGCTGCGTCACAGACGTGAAAGTCCGTTAATTTGGACTGTTTCGGCGGTTCAGTTTTTCCTCCACCTGATTTCCCAGCCTTAGGCTTTACCGGCATATCCTCGCCCAAACGCTGGGATAGTTTTGTTCCAGTTGAGAGAGTTATTTGTCGATTTTTTTTTTTTATTTTTTTTTATTTTTAGGAGCAGAGTAGAGGGAAGCACGTCCTCCTACGTGGCGGCCATGACCGAAAGTCCAGTCATGATTAATTTGATTAAAACTGACACCACTAGAAATGAAACAAGACATCTGGGCCCAGAGTACTGCTGCCTACTGGATATTTTCTCTTTTTGAGACCATTCTTTATGAACCATAGAGATGGTTGTGGGTGAAAATCCCAGTAGATCAACAGGTTCTGAAATACTCTGACCTTAAATACTCTGACACCACAAATCATGCCAGGAATCTCCCTTTATCCCCATTTTGATACTTCAGCATCTCTACATGATTAATGCATCCAGTTGCTGCCAAATGATTGGCTAATTAGATATTTGTATGATTAACAAACTGTCATGGTCTGAGCGCCGATCTCGTCCACGCTCGGGTCATGCAGTGTTTTCTTCCCATTCTTTAGTCATTCCTTGTGGGCTCTCTGAGCTCTTGTTTTGACGGCGTCTCTGCGGGGCTTCCGGCTGTCGGAGCTGAGCTCAGCAGTGACAGCTGGCCTTGATCTGATTCAGCTGTTGATGCCTCATCAGCTGATTAATTATCTCGCCGTATTTTAGAGAGCAGCTTCTGTCTCTCGGGGCTGCGATCTCATCAGACGTTCGCCAGACGTTCACTCGTTGAACATCCCTTCATCTATCATCCGTCACTGTAAGTGTATATATCCTGAGAGTCTGTATTCCTGTGTCTGAGTCAAACCTTAGTTGTGTTTTTGCCCCCCTTGGCTCATTATTTTGTCATCTGTCTCCCATTAATAAATTATGCAAACTCATCGGCGGCCTATAGTGTCTCATTAGCGGTCCGCGAGGACCACACCATGACAGTAGATCGCAGCCAGAACGAGACGCCGGTCACCGTGAGTTTGCTATTGGGCTTGTGTTTTTTCCCTTCTCTGGGTGCTCGTAATTCTCGTTAACATGTCTGCCTTCGAGCGTGGGTATTGCCCTGAGTGGTTTGAGGAAATAGATGGCTACCTGGCAGAAGCCCATCTCCTCATGCCCACCTACGTGGCATATGAGCCCCTAGGTCTCATTCAGAGGACTTTGCTAAAATACCATCTTACCTCCTTTCCAGAGGGAAAGGAACGGGTGGTGTGGATTGTGACACAACGTGGACTGATAGAAAGAGCGCTCGAAAGGGCAGCCAAGGAACCCTTACTGCCTTCCCCGAGTACGGCGTTCCCGACGAGGGAGGAGGTCCAGGGATTGGGGGAAACCCCGGCAGGAGGCCGACGGCGAGGCATCTCTGCTCCTCGCCTCGGGAGTCAGCTCTTGTCACCCGTCCAGCCCAGGTGCAGTGTTTCCCAAACTTCACCTCGCCCTCTGCCGGTAAACGTCATTACAAAGTCCACGGCAAGCCTCTGCGAGAACCCCGTCCAGATCCAGTTCCGGGTCGCCGTTGGAACTCCCAGCCAGCTGTTTCTCCTGCGTCACAACAGGAGGAAAACCCAGCAGCCTCCGCCTCCTGGTCATCTGTCCTTGCTGTCCTGTCAGCTCCTCATTCCCAGATCGCCTCGGCTGTCACTCCCTCCTCCTCGACGCTTTCCCCAGCTGCTGTGAGCTCCACGAGTCCTGCCTCGGCAAAGCCCGTCATCGATCCTGGTCGAACGGCTCCTCCTCGTCTTCCCGGGGGGCCCTCCATCACCATCCAGCGGGGAAAGGGAAGAACCAAGCCCTCTGCAGCAGCCTCCATCGGTCCTCAGTGGAGCAGGCAAGTGTGTTTTCATTCTTTTCCTTCACTGAGCGAATTGCCTTGTCTGATCGCTGGGGGTGGAGCTTGGGGCTCACAGTACCCTGAGCTCCCTCCGTCTGCTGCAGTGATTAATCATGAACCTGCTTTATTTATGTTCCCTTTCCCCGAGCATTCTTCGGCGCCAGGTCTATACCATTGGATGAGGAAGGGGCCTGCGGCCCTGGAATACCTGGTTTCGGCCCCGCAGCCACATCATGGGCAAAGGAGGAGGGCAGACTGTCATTTGGAGCCTGCGCCGACAAGTAAGCGTCCATGGAGAGACAGTCCGTCCTGGCAGGTCACAGAACCCCTGCCATCACGCCGTGTGGACCCTCGGCATGGACGTCAGCGTTGGGGGGTCCTCAGGCTGTAGAAACCATCATGCCGGTTGCGGAGGCCACCGTAGCCGAGTGGGAGCCAGAGGATGTCCTTCTTCCTACGGAACCCGGATCGTCGAAGTCCTGGACAGTGACAGAACTCGAGATCAGGCAAGTGCTCTATTTTGTCTTTCTCCTATCAATTCTAGAGCATTTTTGTCTGTCTCTCGGGGAGACGAGCCAGGTGCAGCCGTCTGCTGCATCCAAGCTTGTCTCGCTGGGCTCTGTCACTGCCGGTGATCTTGATCCTGGTTCTCTTTCTTCTCCCGAGCCTTCTCCCAGGGTCACCGGTGTGGAGTCGATTCCGGTTGCCATTCTGGAGGTTCCGAGTTCGGGTTGGGAGGTCATCTCTGGTGCTGCCCCGGTCCAGTCGGGGTCTGTCGTGGGTGCAGCCGCGACCCAATTGGGGTCCGTCGTGGGTGCAGCCGTGACCCAATCGGGGTCCGTTGTGGGTGCAGCCGCGACCCAATCTGGGTCCGTCGAGGGTGCAGTGTGGTCTCGTTTGGGATCCGACTGGAGGGCAGGGCCGGTTCTTGTGGAGTTCGGAGGTGCAGCTGCAGATCCCTCGCTGAGTGACGCCGGACTGGTCCCTCATCCTTCCCCCGTTCTTTTTCCCCTTCCATCGGGGGCCACTGGAGTTATCCGTTATCGGTCCGGCCCTCCCTCGTTTTCCCTCTCTATAGGGGGGCCATCTCCAAGTTCTCCCCTGCGGTCCTGGTGGCTGAGTGATGCGGGTTGGCCGCCTGGGAGACTGCCTCACCCGTTTGGCGTTCTGGGTCAGCCACCCGACCATTTGGACTTCCTGTTCGGCGACCTGGTTTGGCCACCAGAGGTACTGGTTCTCTGGGCCTGGGACTGGGGTAGACCGCCCAAACTCTTTCTTTTCCCCATGCCAGCGATCTGGACGCTGGATGCAGGTAGACCTCCCGAACTATTTGTTTTTTGTGTTATTGTGCTCTGCCTGCCTGCATTCCTGTAATGATTTTTTTTTTCCTCTCTCCTTTTGATTGTCCCCTCCGTAGTCTGAGAGATGTTCTTTTGTTGCCTATGGCCGTTTATTTGAATTGATTTAAACTGTTTGTATTTCGCCACTCTTTAGTGTCTGTTTTTTTCTTTCTCCCCCTCTGTAGTCTGAGATATGCGCTTTTGTCGCCTCTGCCAGTTTATTTGTACTGATTGGAACTGTCTGTATTTTGCCGCTGTTTTAGCGTGGTTTTGTGTTTTCCCTTCCTCTGGTTAAGAGATGCCTGCGTATTATGGTTGTTTAACCGTGTGTCTGTTATTTTTTTTTTGGGGGGGGGGTTTTGTCTTCTACCTGTGCATTATGGAGTATATTTGTGGGTTTTTTCCTTGCTCTGTTGTGCACCATGCTCATATTTGTTCTGTATTGGCCCTGGTCGTTGTTTTTTGGTGTGTTTTCTTTTTGTGACTCTTGCCCGCCGAGCCTTTTCCTCCCTCCATCTGCCCTGGGTGGGATTTTGTAGCCTTCTGGATGGGGGGGAGGCTTGGATGTTACGTTTACACCCAGAGTGCGTCCTTCGGGGGGGGAGTACTGTCATGGTCTGAGCGCCGATCTTGTCTGCGCTTGGGTCATGCAGTGTTTTTTTCCCTATTCTTTAGTCATTCCTTGTGGGGTCTCTGAGCTCTTGTTTTGATGGCGTCTCTGCGGGGCTTCCGGCTGTCGGAGTCGAGCTCAGCAGTAACAGCTGGCCTTGATCTGATTCAGCTGTTGACGCCTCATCAGCTGATTAATTATCTCACCGTATTTTAGGGAGCAGCTTCTGTCTGTCGGGGCTGCGATCTCGTCAGACGTTCACTCGTTGAACATTTGTCAAACTCTCATTCATCACAGTAAGTGTTTTCCCTGGGACTCCGTATCGTGTGTCTTGTCATAGCCTTAGTTGTGTTTTTTCCCCATGTGGCTCATTGTTTTGTGATTTGTCTCTCATTAATAAATTATGCAAACTCATCGGCGGTCTATAGTGTCTCATTAGCGGTCCGCGAGGACCGCACCATGACACAAACTTCTCATATCCAACATCCGTTGTGATGGTCCAACATCGGATCAGTACAGAGCACACACTTTGTCAGTCATCATATTAGTGTAATATTAAAACCGTGAACAGCTGCAAAACTCTGAGTGCATGAACTAAACTAAGCAGAATCTTAGAGAGGTCATGATTTTTCAGAAATCTGGAGATTAATAATTTCACTAATGTCCTGAAGACAGTCGTGGAAGAACCTCTGTAGTTCACAGGAGCTCCAGCAGACTGAACAGTCTTCACCTGGTTATCGTTGTTAATTAGTCATGCTAAAGTATGAGATGGGCAAAAGTTATCTTTACATTCAGATTGCTATAGAAGTTCTGAAACATTTCTCGATTCCACATCTCATACAATATCTCATGTATAATCCGTTGCAGACAGCAGTCCAAGTAGAGAAACCCAAATTTCTCTCTCCCCAGCCATCTCCTCCAGCTGTTCAGGGAGGACATCAAGACCTTCCCAGACCAACTAGGAGACGTAGTCTCTCCAGTGTGTCCTGGGTGTTCTCTGGGGTCTCCTCCCAGTGGGACATGCCCAAAATACCTTAACTGGCTTCCTTTCGATGTAGAGGAGCAGCAGCTCATTACTCAAAGTTCATGACCATAGGTGAGGGTAGGAACGTAGATTGAGCAGTAAATCAACAATTTTACTTTAGAGCTCAGTTCCCTCTTCACCACGGCAGACCTGTACAATGTCTGCATCACTGTAGATGCTCTTCCAATCAATCTGTCAATCTCCCGCTGCATTCTCCCCTCACTTGTGAATAAAACCCGAAGATATTTGAACTCCTCCACTTGGAGCAGGAGCTTGTCCCCAACCCAGAGAGAAGAGTCCACCCTTTTCCAGTTAAGGACCATGGACTCAAAATTGGAGGTACTGATTTTCATCCTGGCTTCTTCACACTCAGTAACAAACCATCCCAGTAAGACCTGTAGGTCATTGCTTGATGAAGCCAACAGGACAACATCATCTGCAAACAGCAGACATGAGATCCTGTGGTCACCAAAGATGACACTCTCTGTTCCTTGGCTGCATCTAGAAATCCTGTCCATAAATGGTATGAACACGATCGGAGACAAAGGGCAGCCCTGGTGGAGTCTAACTCTCACTGGAAATGAGTTTGACTCATTGTTGGCAATACAGACCGTACTCTCACAACAGTTGTATAAAGACCGGATAGTTTGTAGAAACGAGTCTGATACCCTATACTGCCGAAGCACCCCCCACAAGAAACCACAAGGGATGAGGTTGAATGCTTTCTCCAAGTCCACAATGTGTCTCAAATTCAACTATGAAAAGGACAATAATACTAAAGAATACCATTAATTATGGGAGCTAACATTGTTTTATTCTTGTGATGTAGTCATATTTCGTTTAGATACATTCTGACTCGCAGGCTTTCAGGAAGGACTACAATGCTATAGAAACAGTAATCAGTATTTTGTATTACACCAGTATATATAATTGTATTTTATGTTTTAGCAATATTAAACGAGTGGGAGTGCGATATCACTGAATGTATTAACTGTCATAGGTCCATTTGTTGTACGCTCGACACAAAGCGGAGGGCTGAAGACATCACCACAGTTATTTTATTCAGTGATGTCACTCGCTCTTGTGTAATACTGCTTTTATACAACAGTTCCACAGGCCAGTTTATTAAATGACAGGGCAAAATATTACTTTTTTGTTTAACCAGTTATTTTGCTCTCCTGAGAAAAATAGTCCCTTCTACGGGTGCACCTAGAATGTCATCGAAAAGTTGATTTATTCCAGTAATTAAATTAAAAAAATGTAACTCCTATATTATATAGATTTATTACACACAGTGATATATGTCAGTGTGTATTTCTTTTAATTTTGATGGTTATGGCTTTCAGCATATGAAAAGCCCAAATTCAGTTTCTCAGAAAATTAGAATATTGGGTCTAGTGTCTCTCATCTTCTTCTTGACAATACTCCAAAGATTCTCTATGGGGTTTAAGTCAGGAAAGTTTTCTGGCTAATAAGGCATAGTGACACCGTGGTCATTAAACAAAGTATTGGTACTTTTGGCAGTGTGGGCAGGTGCCAAGACCTGCTGGAAAATGAAACCAGCATCTCCATAAAGCTTGTCACCAGAGGGAAGCATGAAGTGCTCTGAAATTTCCCGGTAGATAAAACACAGTGGACCAACACCAGCAGATGACACGGCTCCCCAAATTATCACTGACTGTGGAAACTTTACACTGGACCTCAAGCAACGTGGATTCTGTGCCTCTCCATTCCTCCTCCAGACTCTGGGACCTTGATTTCCAAATGACATCGCAAAAATCTCTTTCATCTGAAAAGAGGTCATCTGCTGGTGTTGGTCCACTATGTGCTATCAAGTCCACAATCAGTGCATTTGTCTACCAGAAAATTTTTACAGCACTCCGTGCTTCCTGGTGGCTAGTTAGCATGCTAGTGACTTGGCTTCAGCACACTTCATTTGCTTTTTCTTGGTATTTTCAGAGGAAATAAAGAATCCATCACCACAAAGATATTGTGGTTTGCTAATTGCAGCAATAAATCAAACTCTAGCTTGTCTGTTTTGTTGAAAGACATGAAATGTATTGTGGATATTTACAAGGGTAGGACTTGTGGGTTATGGAGGTATGATTTCTTTTCAAACAGCACCTCATTGTGGAAATTAAGGTATCCAGTACAGTATTACAATTCTCACATACATGCCTTTCTAAAAGTATTGGAACAGTGACACAAGTTTGGTTATTTTTAGCTGTTTACCAAAACATATACAGTATATATACTGTATATATTAATATGTACATATGTATACTAGCTGCTCTTGTTTTTTTCTTGCCTTCTGATTGTTGCTCTGAGTGTTGCTATCCCTGTGCTGTTGCAATCCTGGAATTTCCCCATTGTGGGACTAATAAAGGCTTATCTTATCTTATCTGAATATGGTCTGAAAGTGCAGACTCTCAGCTTTAATTTGAGGGTTTTCACATCCAAATTGGAGTTATGGTTTAGGAATTACAACCATTTTTATACAATATCTCCTAATTTCAGGAGCTCAAAAGCAATTGTACAAATTAACATGACCATAAATAAAATGTTCTTTTTTTAATACTTTGTTGTGAATCCATCCATCCATCTTCTACTGCTTAATCCTTTTTGGGTCGTGGGGGGCTGGAGCCTATCCCAACAACTTTGGGCGAGAGGCGGGGTACACCCTGGACAGATGGCCAGTCCATCGCAGGGCCAACACAGAGAGACAACCATTCATTCTCACATTCATACCTTTGTTGAGAATCCTTTGCAGTCAATGACTGCATGAAGTCTGGAACCCATGGACATCACCACACGCTGGGTTTCCTCCTTCGTGATGCTTTCCCAGGCCTTTACTGCAGCTGTCTTCAGTTGTTCCTTGTTTGTGGGTCTTTCTGCCTCGAGTTTTGTCTTAAGCAAATGCATGCTTGATTGGGTTGAGATCTGGTGATTGACTCGGCTATTGCAGAATATTCCACTTTGCCCTAAAAAATTCCTGGGTCGCTTTTGCAGTATGTTTGGGTCATTGTCCATTTGTACTGTGAAGCGCTATTCAATCAGCTTTGCTGCATTTGGCTGAATCTGAGCAGACGGTACATCCCTGTACACTTCAGAATTCATCTGGCTGCTTCTGTCTTATGTCTCATCATCAATAAACACCAGTGACCCAGTACCACTGGAAGCCATGCATGCCCGTGTATCACACTGCCTCCACCATGTTTTACAGAAGATGTGGCTTGCTTTGGATCATGATCATGTTCCAAGCCTTCTCCATACTTTCTTCTTCCCATCATTCTTGTACAGGTTGATCTTGGTTTCATCTGTCCAAAGAATGCTGTTTCAGAACTAGGCTGGATTCTTCAGATGTGTGTGTGTTGTTGATGTGGTTTTTTTTGTTTGTTTTTTTTTTTTTTTTTTAGCAAAGTCTTAATCTAGCCTTTCTATTTTTGAGGCTGATTAGTGGTTTTTCACCTTGTGGTAAACTGTATTTGCTCTCATGAAGTCTTCTGTTTATGGTAGACTTGGACACTGATACACCTACAGTGGGGTAAAAAAGTATTTAGTCAGCCACCAATTGTGTAAGTTCTCCCACTTAAAAGATGAGAGAGGTCTCCAATTTTCATCATAGGTATACCTCAACTGTGAGAGACAAAATGAGGGGAAAAAAAATCCAGAAAATCACATTCTGATTTTTAAAGAATTTATTTGCAAACTAGAAAAGCACTCGGAGAGCGCAGACCTCCGCCAAGCACCACAGTTCCCCCCATACAGTGTTTGTGTGTACGTTTTCAGATTCCTTGACCATGAAAACATATGACTAGCAATTGGATTGACAATGATGGGATTAGTGATTCAGTAGTTATTCACAAAAATCGCATTTTCTGTAATGGCGGTTTTCTTCTGGATGGTGATCCAGATCATCACCAAAATGTAATCATCTGTAGGATACCCCATTTCTGACAATCTCTGAAAATTTCATGAAAATCCGTCTGTAACTTTTTGAGTTATCTTGCTAACAAACAAACAAACAAACAGACAGACAAACCAACGCCGATGAAAGCATAACCTCCTTGGCGGAGGTAATTATGGTGGAAAATAAGTATTTGGTAACCTACAAACAAGCAAGATTTCTGGCTGTCACAGACCTGTAACTTCTTCTTTAAGAGGCTCCTCTGTCCTCCACTTGTTACCTGTATTAATGGCACCTATTTGAACTCCTTATCAGTATAAAAGACACCTGTCCACAACCTCAAACAGTCAGACTCCAAACTCCACTATGGCCAAGACCAAAGAGCTGTCAAAGGACACCAGAAACAAAACTGTAGACCTGCACCAGGCTGGGAAGAATCTGCAATAGGTAAGCAGCTTGGTGTGAAGAAATCAACTGTGGGAGCAATTATTAGAAAATGGAAGACATACAAGACCACTGATAATCTCCCTCGATCTGGGGCTCCACACAAGATCTCACCCCGTGGGGTCAAAATGATCACAAGAACGGTGAGCAAAAATCCCAGAACCACATGGGGGGACCTAGTGAATGACCTGCAGAGAGCTGGGACCAAAGTAACAAAGGCTACATGAGAAACACACTACGCCGCCAGGGACTCAAATCCTGAAGTGCCAGACGTGTCCCCCTGCTTAAGCCAGTACATGTCCAGGCCCGTCTGAAGTTTGCTAGAGAGCATTTGGATGATCCAGAAGAGGACTGGGAGAATGTCATATGGTCAGATGAAACCAAAATAGAACTTTATTGTAAAAACTCAACTTGTCGTGTTTGGAGGAGAAAGAATGCTGAGTTGCATCCAAAGAACACCATACCTACTGTGAAGCATGGGTGTGGAAACATCATGCTTTGGGGCTGTTTTTCTGCAAAGGGACCAGGACGACTGATTCGTGTAAAGGAAAGAATGAATGGGGCCATGTATCATGAGATTTTGAGTGAAAACCTCCTTCCATCAGCAAGGGCATTGAAGATGAAACGTGGCTGGGTCTTTCAGCATGAGAGTGATCCCAAACACACCGCCCGGGCAATGAAGGAGTGGCTTTGTAAGACGCATTTCAAGGTCCTGGAGTGGCCTAGCCAGTCTCCAGATCTCAACCCCATAGAAAATCTTTGGAGGGAGTTGAAAGTCCGTGTTGCCCAGCGACAGCCCCAAAACATCACTGCTCTAGAGGAGATCTGCATGGAGCAATGGGCCAAAATACCAGCAACAGTGTGTGAAAACCTTGTGAAGACTTACAGAAAACGTGTGACCTCTGTCATTGCCAACAAAGGGTATATAACAAAGTATTGAGATGAACTTTTGTTATTGACCAAATGCTTATTTTCCACCATAATTTGCAAATAAATTCTTTAAAAATCAGGCAATGTGATTTTCTGGATTTTTTTTCTCATTTTGTCTCTCATAGTTGAGGTATACCTATGATGAAAATTGGAGACCTCTCTCATCTTTTAAGTGGGAGAACTTGCACAATTGGTGGCTGACTAAATACTTTTTTACCCCACTGTACTTCCTGAAGAGTGTTTTTACTTGGGTAGATGTTGTGAAGGGGTTTTTCTTCACCGTGGAAAGGATCTTATGATCACTGACCACTGTTGTCTATTGTGGCTGTCCAGGCCAAGCTCACCAGTGCACTTTTTTTTCTCACAATGTAAAAAACTGTTGATTTGGCCACTCCTAACATTTCTGCTCTCTGTCCAGATTTATTTTTTCAGCCTAAAGGTGCGTTCAGACCAAACACGAACGTTTTTTCACGCAGCGCAATTATGCGTTAACTCAATGTTAACATGCAAATAAACATGAATTTGCCATCTGAGGAAGTTGCAGATGGGTGGAGTTGCTTTTATAACTTCTACAGCTCTGTTCTACCTGCTGTGGAAATCCCCAAAACACCGTCATGTTTAGATTTACATTATCTGACAGGGCTCCAACCTGGAAGAATTGTCTCTCCCTCCAAAACTTATTCTGTATGAAAGTTGTTTGCACTGCTAGCCTGTTAGCACTTGTTAGCAGGTCCGTGACAAAAGTCCGTCAGTGGATAACT
Organism: Pholidichthys leucotaenia; assembly: GCA_020510985.1. Taxonomy (NCBI): domain Eukaryota; kingdom Metazoa; phylum Chordata; class Actinopteri; order Cichliformes; family Pholidichthyidae; genus Pholidichthys; species Pholidichthys leucotaenia. The sequence goes on along the minus strand of CM035842.1, from coordinate 31,294,867 downwards.
CCAACACAGCTCTGAGCCATCTGTCTGCAGGTGAGTGGCAGTCTTTATTTTCAAACTAGTTTACTCTCCAGTTTTGATTCTTTAACTCAGGTGATGGCAGAATCTCAAGGCTGATTAATAGCTAGCACTACCAAATCGCTTGGACATGTGAATTTGGGCATGTTTAGTTTAACTTTACATGTTTTCCCGCCACACGTTTGAGTTTGAGCTGAACACACCTTAAAGATTAGTTTCATTTCCGTTGAGAGCTCCTTTGACCGCGTATTGTAGATTCACAGCAGCAGCTTCCAAATGCAAATGCCACACCTGGAATCAACTCCAGACCTTTTACCTTCTTGATTGAGGGTGGATTAATGAGGGAATAGCCCATGCAGCCCATGAAATAGCTTTTGAGTTAATTGTTCCATTACTTTTGAGTCCCTGAAATGAGATTTTGTATAAAAATGGTTGCAATTCCTAAACCGTAACTCCAATTTGGATCTGAATACCCTCAAATTAAACCTGAGAGTCTGCACTTTAAGCCCATATTGATAACTGTATCTTGAATATGTTCTGGTAAACAGCAAAAATAACAAAACTTGTGTCACTGTTCCAGTATTTTTAGAGGGGAGTGTATCAATAAGAAACACATAGAATTGACAGTAAATAATGTTTAGTAATTAATGGTTCCTAGAACACAGCTGAAGTGGAGTGATGCATATCCAGTGCAACGACTGTGATTATCGGGGAAGATAATAACTCCTGGAATCCCTTTGGTTCACATTGGTTGGTCTAACTGTTGTATAATAGTTTTGTTTTTTTTCAAATTCCATGTATGTTTACTCCCTTTCTTGTGTCTTAGATGGTGGCGTGTGTGTTTTTATACAGCAAAAATGTTTGCCATTTTTAGAAAAGGTTCCTGTTTGTATCACATACACATAGTTTATTTTTCACAGAGTGAAGCTGAAGAGATCATGAGTTTCTTTCTCATATAAACCATTATACTGGCTGTTATAGGCAGTGTGCTGCCACAGAATTGTTGGTACATTAATAAGTATTCACCAGGCCCTCCTCCCAGGACTGTGAGCAAACTGAGAGCTCGGCATGTTTCTGAACCCAGTTTGGAGTTCCTGAGTGTTGGGACAAAGGTCTGGTTGCCTAGCTACAAGTGAGGAGTCTCACAGTGACAAGAGTGTGGGACTGAGCAAGATCTTCAGCAGAATGGACTCCAGGAGAAAAATCTTTCCCACCCCCCATCTCTGTTTTATTCAGTCATTCAGACGTTTCCATAGTGCATTAGCAGCCCTTTCAGCTCCAACAGATCAACCCTTGAGAGCCGAAAGCTCGAGGCGTCTGAGGTTTTCATGCATTCTCTGGTGTTCTGAAACTTTCCTGATGCATAGTTCTGTGAGACTCACTGTAGACTGTAGTGCTTCTCTGTGCCGATTTGTTCATTTTCTCTTTACCAGTCTGATTATTGGATTTCCCCATTGAGTTTAGAGCAAAGTTAAGTCCAGTTCACACTAAAATTCAGCCAGATAATGACCCAACCATCACACCGCATCAGAGGTGAGTATGAACAATGAAGATGACAAACACTTTCTGCTCTTCTAGCTTGGTGCTCAGCATAATAGAATGGTGAATGGAGCACTGGTTACCCAGCCACAGGGGGTGCACACACACCAGTGTGCTCCTAGTGTCCCAACATCAGCCCAACATACCAAGTTCACATCAGGAATAGAGGTTGCATTGCTGATGTCTAATTAATGTGCAATGGCCTCTATAAGATGTATTTCTGATTTAATCTTGCCGACGTTAGCCCAGTGCATATGTGCTGTTGGGGTAGAGGATAATTTAGATCCTGAAAAAGTGGTTGTTAGGATAAAATGCTGCTGTATATTTTCATTTGTCCTGAGGAAAGGCTTTTATTGATGATTCTGACAACTGAAAGGTAGTTGTCTTCAAAATAATCATTCCTGTGTGAATGTAGGAATGTGGGTCAGTCCTAATCTGTCATGTGTATTTTATTCTGTGATAAAAACTGTCATTACAGTAACAGCACAGATTAGATTCCAGGGATCACAGCTTCCTCTGCTCTATGATTTTCACCATCTTTCATTCAGTCATTTACTCAGGTTACCATCGTTGGGAACGAGCTACTAATGATCGCTACAGTGAAATGAGCCACCAGTGTTTCAGGTCCTCATACACTCTTGGTTCTGCTCTAGTTATATTAGCTGATGCAGAATCCTTTAGTACTGTAGAAAGTTCACAGCAATTAATTTTAATTTTGATTTTTCTGACACCACCAGCGACGGACTGGGACAAAAATTCAGGCCTGGAATGTGACTCCATCCCAGACATCCCTGTTGTTGAGAACCAGAAACTGTCACTATTTTGGTAGGTCAGTATTTTAATATAACTGGTATAAAACTCATTAAAATGTGGTTGCAACCTTCTGGAAAATTATCCAGGCTGTAGGGTGACTGCTAATGATTATTTTGATAGTTTTGATAGTCTGTTGATTGAAACGATTGGGCGAGTAATATGATGATAATCTGCTGCTGCCTTTGTCTTATTTTCACTTCACTGAACTACTATTTACATTGAACCAATAACTAGTTATGTGTTATAGTAAAATAGATAGTATTATCCCATAGGGTTCACTGAGATTAAAACTACACAACGTATTTCTGATTAAAATCATAAAACCTGACTTCCGGTTATGGCTGCCACGTAGGACGGACGTGTCTCGCTCTGCTCTGCTCCTGGAGAAAAAAAATCGGCAAATAACTCTCTCATTTGGGACAGAACGTATCTCAGCATTTGGGCGAGGATATGTCGGCGAAGCCTAAGGCTGGAAAACCAGGAAAAGGAAAAAGCGAGCCGCCGAAACAGTCCAAATTAACGGACTTTCAGGTCTGTGACGCAGCAAACAAAACTCCATATATGGCGGAGGAGGCTGGCAACGGTGCGATGTCTGCGCGGGGAGGCGCAGATGCGCTGATGGCTGCCATGAGTTCAATGAGAGCGGACTTTTCCTCTAGATTTGATGGGATTATGACAGCGTTGGAAGGAATAAGAAAGGAATTGGGTGACTGTGTAGAACGAACGGCGCAGATGGAGCTCCGTCTCGCTAGTGCTGAAGATGACGTCACCCGTCTTCAATTAAAGGTGCGCACTTTGGAAAAAAAAAAAAAAATCTCTGGAAGATAATATTTTGGATTTGGAATCTCGGTCAAGACAGAATAATTTGAGGCTGGTGGGTCTTCCAGAGGAATCAGAAGGTCGGGACGTATGTTCCTTTCTGGAAAAGTGGATTCCGGAGGTGCTGGGCAGCGAGGAGTTGCAATCAGCAGTGGTTCTGGAAAAAGCACATCGTATTGGCCCATGGAGAGATAAGGGACCGCCGAGGACCTTAATTATGAAGTTTCTTAGCAACAGAGACAGGATGAAGATCTTCAACGCTGCACGTGCTAAAGGAGAGATTAAACACCAGGACCAGCAGGTGCGGTTCTACCCAGATTTGGCCACAGGAATCCAGCAATTGAGGAAGCAGTTTGATCCCGTACGTAAGGAGCTGCGCAACCTTGGGATTCGTCATGGTGTAATCTATCCTGCGAGACTGCTGACCACGTATGAGGGCAGAACCCACATCTTCAAGACCCCAGAGGAGGCGCAGGAGTTCATCAAGAAGATCAAAGAAGAAGAAGAGACTGGTGGGAGCTAAGCATGAACAAAATATAAGGTAGAATAATTAAGCATTTGCACAGGCATCTGACTGACTTGAAGTAAATAGTAAGTTTACAAAATATAGATTGTATTATATATTAAAAAAACAAAACAAAAACAAAACAAACAAAAAAAAAACTATGATGTACAAAGTTGTTAAAAATTTTGGAGTTAAGTTGGAAAACTACAGAGGAGAGTTAATGTTACGTCATTAAAAGCAGTAGAGTTAGGGTGATTGGGAGGATGAAGAAGGAGTGGCTTAGGCTGTTCCCCGTGGGTGTGGAACGGTCGATGGCTATATCGGGAGACAGAATTTTTCTTTTGATTTTGGGGGGTTTGCCACAAGTGTGGGAAGGGGAAATTTGTTTGTGTGTAGTTTGTAGGATGAATGTTCAACCACTCATGTTTTTGCTTCTCTGTATGAGCATGTTTACACTGCAAGGTAATCCCAAACTCTCTATTGATCATGGACCAAAGTGTTAATCTTAATTTAACTTCATGGAATTGCAGAGGTCTACAAAATTTAAAAAAACTTAAACAAGTTATGAATAAAATAAAGGACATGGGTTCAAGAATTGTGTTTTTACAAGAAACTCATCTGATAGAGGAGGATGTTAAAAGAATTAGGAGTAGATGGCAGGGAAGTGTATTCACCTCTTCATTTTCATCCCGAGCCAGGGGAGTTATGACTCTCATACATAAATCAGTTCCTTTTCAAGTGAAAAATGTAATTGGAGACAAATTTGGAAGATATGTAATCATTCAAGGTTCTTTGCTATTAGAAAATATAAATCTTGTGAACTTATATGGTCCCAATATAGATGATCAGAAGTTCTTTGCTAATTTATTTCTCATCTTATCATCACTTACAGGGCAACATATAATAGCAGGGGATTTTAATTGTACATTGAATCCAGGTGTGGATAGATCAACAGGACTGGATTGTACGCACATTGGATGTAGGATGACTATTAATCATTTTATGAAAGAATTGAGATTGTTAGACATATGGAGAGAAATGAAACCACAAGTTAAAGCCTATTCTTGTTATTCCAGTACCTACAAGACATTCTCACGTATTGATTATTTTTTGATTTCCACAGAATTAAGGTCCAAGATTCAAAACTGCTTTTATGATAACATCGTGATCTCTGATCATGCACCCTGTTGTCTAATATATGTAGATAAAAAATTGACAAAGGAATCAGGCAGATGGCAATTTCAGCATAAATGGCTTCAGGATGAGGAATTTGTCAAGTATATAGAAAAACAGATAGACGAGTTCTTTGACATCAATACTACACAAACATCAGCATGTGTAAAGTGGGAGGCTTTCAAAGCTTTTATTAGGGGACATATTATTAGTTATACAGGATCAAAATCTAAGAAGACTCGAGAGGAGAGAGCTAAATTGGAACATAAAATAAAAAGTCTTCAGGAAAAAGTGTATGCAGGAAGAGATCCAAGGTTGGAGAATGAATTACTGATTTTGAGAGCTGAATACGACAAAAAATCAGCGAATAGAGCTGCCTCGAGTCTTCTAAGATTGAAACAATCTTTTTATGAACAAGGTGAAAAATCAGGAAAATTATTAGCATGGCAGATTAAACAATTGGAAATTAAAACACCAATAACCAGTATTATAAGTAACGGACAGGTAGTTATAGATCCTTTAGAAATTAATAGAGCCTTTAGAGATTACTATGAAAAATTATATGATACCAAAAATGAACCTGATTTAACAAAACTAAATGGGTTTTTGAACAAACTATCTATACCGTGTATTCCAAATGAAAACAGGGAGATATTGGAGTCTAAAATTAGTCAAGAAGAAGTTGGGCTAGCCATTGATAATATGAAATCAGGAAAAAGTGCAGGACCAGATGGTCTTCCAGTTGACCTTTATAAAAAATTTAAGAATAAATTAATAAAACCTTTTTTGGAAATGGTTTTAGAAGCATTTCAAAATAATAATTTACCATCATACATAAATAATGCCTTAATTATACTGCTGCCAAAACCAGGTAAGCCCTCTAATAAATGTGAAAATATGAGACCAATAAGCCTATTAAACGCCGACCTTAAGATAATCTGTAAAATTTTAGCAAGACGAATACAAGAAATTTTACCAAATATTATTAATCGAGATCAGAATGGCTTTATAAAGGGTAGACAAGGCTTCCATAATGTAAGAAGACTATTTAATATTATTTATTTTAATAAAGAAGCACCGGATACAGCTCTCCTATCATTGGACGCCGAAAAGGCCTTTGATAGAGTTGAATGGCCCTTTCTTTTTGAAGTCCTACAAAGGTTTGGACTTGGAAATAATTTCATAAAATGGGTTCAAATAATATACAATAATGCTACAGCAGAAATCCTAACAAATAACAATATTTCAAAACCAATAAAAATCAATAGAGGATGTCGACAAGGCTGTCCACTTTCACCTTTACTGTTTACTATGGCAATTGAACCTTTAGCGATAGCGATACGTTTACATTCACAAATATATGGAATTAAAGTTGGACCAACAGAACATAAAATCTCCCTGTACGCCGATGATATAATTTTGTTTATGTCGAATCTAAAAAAATCAATTCCAACCTTGTTGAATTTAATAAAGAATTTTGGGGAAATATCAGGATATAAAATAAATAAAACTAAATCTTCAATATTAATGCTAAATGAGACCCAGAGAAATTACCCAGCCCCTGAGGTAAATCAATTCAATGTTGTAAATCAGTTTAAATATTTAGGAATCCAAATTATGCCTAAGCTAGAATCAGTCGCCAGTGTCAACTATGAAGCCTTAATGTCAGATATCAATGAGTTAACTCAGAGATGGATGTCACTACCAATGTCGATGATCGGGAGAATCAATATACTTAAAAGTAATATTTTACCTAAAATACTTTATTTATTTCAATACATTCCCTTATCACCACCTTTAGATCTATTCTCAAGAATAAAAAAAAAGTTAGTGGAATTTATATGGAACAACAGGAGGGCTAGATTACGTTTGTCTTTATTATATTTACCATTTGATCGTGGAGGTCTGAAATGTCCAAATTTTATGTTGTATTATTGGTCGGCACAACTGAGGTCTATGACATATTATTTTTCATCAAATGATCTCCCTCACTGGACTGAAATGGAATCATACAATTTACCTTTACCTCTTCCCATATTCATATACTCAGATTCGGCAAAAAAATTACAAAAACAAGTTAAAAATCCATTTGTAAAGCATATGATTAAAATATGGTGTGAAGCTAAAAACTATTTAAAAGAACCACAGTTATTGTCACAATTTAGTCCAATATGGGGTAATCAATATTTTAAACCAGGGAGAGCGGACGCTGTATTTAAAGTATGGAATTTAAAAGGGATACAAAAGATTCAGGATTTATATTTGCCATGTGCAGACAACATAATGTCTTTTGAAGAGCTGAGGATCAAATTTAATCTCAATAGAACACATTTTTTTAAATATCTTCAACTTAGAAACTTTATTCGATCAAATCAAAATAAAGCTCTCACTCGACCTATTTATTCATCCTTGGAAAAAATGATGATGAAAGATAGTAAAAGAAAGGGTATTATTTCAGAGTTTTATAACTCATTGACACTATCTTCAAGTGAAAATTCACTGAAAAGATTAAACTACTGGAAAGAAGATCTGCAAATTGAAATTTCAGAGGAACAATGGAAATTGGCTTGTACAGAAGCTCAAACCAAATCAATAAATGCACGCCTTAAATTGATACATTTCAAATGGTTAATGCGGATGTATGTTACACCGGAGGAGTTAAATAGATACAACAAAAATATACCAGATACATGCACAAAATGCATGGAAAGTAAAGGAACCCTATTTCATTGTTTATGGGAATGTAGATTAATAAGAATGTTTTGGGAAGAGGTGAGGGTAACAATTGAAAAAATAATCTCAAAACAAATCATATTGAATCCTAAACTGTTTTTGTTGGGTCTGTACCCAGAAAAGCATAATTTTAATAAAAGTGAAAGAACATTCATAGACCTCAGTTTGCTTAATGCCAAAAAATGTATTGCACTATTATGGAAAAAGACTCATAGACCAGATGTGACTCAGTGGTTAAGACAGATGTTAACAAACCTTCCATTAGAAAGAATAACATATATACTGAAATCAAAGGAAATTGTGTTTGAGAATATATGGAGACCTTTTATTGATTATGTAAAAAATTTAAACATAACTCTTGAAGAAGAAGGTGAATGATGTGTGTGGACCTTGTAAATTCCAAACTGGTGAACATAATATGTATACTTATGTATTGGATTGTCTAGACTAAACAGAGGAGCATTGTTGAAGACTTGATTTTGTTGGTGGTTGTTGGTGTTTTTAGTGCATTTTTTTTTTTTTTGTAGTACTTTAGTGTTAGTGTTTGATTGTTTGTATCATGTTTGTTAAAAAAAAAAAAGGTTCAATAAAGATATTGTGGAAAAAAAAAATCATAAAACCTGACGTTCTGGTCCGGTTTGACACTATGAAAATAGATAGATGTACTTTATTGATCCCAAACTGGGAAATTACAGTGTAACAGCAGCGTGACAGTAGACAGCCAAACAACAGAAACACACACATGACAGACAAACGGATTACCCATGGAAAGTAAAACTAACACGACTATAGAAAACCTATATACACCATAGCTTAATATATGATGACCCGTATAAACACATGAATCATCCCATTGCACAAAGAAGGACTATCAGGAGCAGAGTGAAAATGTGAGGTACCAGTTAGTCTGTAAGGTGCAGTGTGGCAGCATAGCTATGACCAGAATACAACATCATAGTGAGTTATTGTACAGTGAAATTGCATGTGGCAGGAAAGATTTCCTGTACCTTGCCGTTCAACAACGAAGCTGTAGTAGTCTACTGGAGAACGTGCTTCACTGTCTATCTAGTGTGTGGTGGAGGGGGTGATCAGGATTGTCCATGATGGATCGCAGTTTATTTAGTGTTCTCCTCTCCACTACCGTTTCAAAGGTCTCCGGTCTGAGACCAGTTACAGAGCCAGCCCTCTTGATAATCTTGTCAAGTCTGTTGGTATCTCTGGCCCTAATACTGCTACCCCAACAGACAGCAGCAAAGAAGATGGCGCTGGCGACAACGGTCTGGTAGAAAAGCTCCAGCATCCTGCTGCACACGTTGATGGATCTCATCTTTCTCAGGAAGTAGAGTCTGCTCATCCCCTTCTTGTGTGCAGCATCGGTGTTGGATCTCCAGTCCAACCCGCTGCTGATCCTGACACCCAGATATCTGTAGTCCTCAACCACTCCCACATCCTCCCCCCTAATCTGCAGTGGCTGAGAAGGCGTCTTCCTCTTCCTGAAGTCAATCACCATCTCTCTGGTCTTGCTGACATTCAACCTCAGGTGATTCTGCTCCGTCCACTCCACAAATCTGTCTACCAGTGCCCTGTACGCCCCCTTCTCTCCTCCTCTTATACACCCCACAACAGCTGAGTAATCAGAGAATTTCTGCAGGTGGCATGACTCAGTGTTGTACTGAAAGTCAGTGGTGTATAAGGTAAAAAGAAAAGGAGAGAGCACAGTCCCCTGTGGAGCTCCCATATCACTAGCCACCACTCCAGAGAAGACACTGCCCAGCTGGACAAACTGTGGCCTGCCTGTGAGGTAGTCAGTAATCCAGGAGATCACAGAGCTGTCAACCCCCATCACCCGCAGCTTCTCACCCAGCAGCAGTGGCTGGATGGTGTTAAAGGCACTGGAGAATTCAAAAAAAGTGATTCTCATGGGCTCGTTGCAGCAGGTAGATGACAGCATCTTCAACTCCTAAATGGGGCTGATATGCAAACTGCAGAGGGTCCAGCCACGCCTTTACCTGCGGCCTCAGGTGGGCTAAGACCAGTCTCTCCAGGACCTTCATCACATGAGATGTGAGGGCAACTAGTCAGTAGTTATTCAAATCCGATGGAGATGCCTTCTTGGGGACAGGAACCAGGCAGGATATCTTCCACAGCACCGGTACTCTCTCCAGACTCAGGCTCAGGTTGTACAGGTGTTTCAGTTCCAGAGCTAGTTGGTTGGCACAGGTCCTCAGGGTCCTTGCGGAGATGCCATCAGGGCCTGAAGCCTTCCGCTGATGGAGTCTCTCCAGCTGTTTCTCCACCTGATCTGTAGTCACCGTGAAGTGAGGGAGGGTCCTGGTGCCCCCTGAGGAGGAGGACGAGGGGGGAGATGGAGAGAAGTTCTGCACAGGAGGGTGGGTGGGGAGGGGTGCGTGGGGGTCTGGTTGTGGTGCTCGGGTGACAGACTGTGAGTTGAACCTATTAAAAAACAGATTCACTTCCTCAGCTCTCTCCTGGCTCCCAGATGGCTGCCCGACTCTCCCCTTGCACACAGTTATTTGTTTCATTCCCTCCCACACATCTTTAGTGTTGTTTTGCCTGAGTTTATCTTCCAACTTCCTCCTATAATTGTCCTTGCACCTCCTCAGCATCTCTCTCAGCTCATGCTGTACTCCCCTCAGCTTCTCCTTGTCTCCAGCCCTAAAAGCTCTCTTCTTTTTGTTCAGAAGTGCTTTCAGGTCACTGGTGACCCATGGTCTGTTGTTGGAGAAGCAATGTACAGTCTGAGCTGGCATGGTCATGTCTTCACAGAATCTAATGTATTCTGTGATGCAGTCGGTCATATTGTCTATGTCCACCCCATGTGGTTCACACAATACACTCCAGTCTGTCGTCTCGAAGCAGTCCTGTAGTGCATCAGCAGCCTCCTGTGTCCACCTCCTCACAGTCTGTGTATAAGCAGGCTGCCTTTGCACAAGGGGGACACACTTGGGTGTTAACATGACCATGCAGTGATCCGATTTGCCAGTGGGGGGTAGAGCTGTGGCACTATATGCATCGATGACATTGGCGTACAGTAAATCCAGTGTTTTGTTCTCTCTGGTGGGACAGTCAACAAACTGGTGGAAGTCTGGTAGTGTTTTTCCCCACTGAGACATGGTTAAAATCACCTGTGATGGCCATGAATGTATCCTGAAAATCTTCCATTTCTATACATTAAGGACAGCATAGCATCTTCTAATGTTGCTGATATGCTTTATCATAAATTATTCAGTATTTGAACTTCATCCGTTTATACAATAGTTAACTACCTGTCATTATATACCAAAGTGGACCCACATGCAGAACACAACACATGAGGCAAGAAAATGTGTCATGAATTAGTGATGTACCAATACAACTTTTGGTACATCACCGATCCGACATTTTAAAACTTGAGTATCTGCTGAAAACTGATACAAACGATATGCAGCATGTGGCCTAAATAAATTCAGCATTCTACTTTCCATTGTATTTCTGGAAGTGTTTAAGGTTGAAGATGTTATAAAACTAAATTGTCCTTAGGGTATGACTGTGAGAGTAAAAGGTTGTCTGTCTCTCTGTGTTGGTCCTGCAATGGACTGGCGATCTGTCCAGGGTGTACCCTGCCTCTCGCCGATAGGCTCCAGCCCCCCCGCGACCCGAAAAGGGTTAAGTAGAAAAAGATGAATGAATGAATGAAGATGAATGTTATAAAACTACACTCTTACAACTGAATTTTTAAAGGTTTTTTATTTATATATGCATTTGATCATTTATTAAGTGTATAAATCTACATTTATCTCTATTTTAATAAAAAATAAAAATATAGCATATTCAGCTGGCGCACTTGCGTATCAGCGTAAGATTGTTTACAGCAGAAAGGCCATTGTGTTAATTTTGATACAAAACAGCAGCATTAATATAACTGAATAAAATTTTGATCAATCATTAGTGTATATGCAGTATGGCTATTAATATGAAATAACAACTAATAAACTTTATTATTGTTGTTATAATCAGTCACAAATTGCATAGGACAGTCTGAACTCTGAAAACATCGCAGGAAAAATAAAGTTGTAAGAGATGTGAGTTTATGTCCAGCATGATTTTGAGTCTGATATGAAGCCCTAATAAACAGTCACAGTTTTAACCCCTTGCACTCTGGTCAATTTCCCTAAAAACGCCTAAAAATAACGTACCCAAAGTAAATCAAAAGCTGTTCTTCAACCCTTTGCAGCATCTTCATGGGGTTGGTCTCATTTAAAAGAAAACACTTTGAATTTTTTGGCAAAACAGTCATAATCTCTCTAAGTGCTCCTGCCACTGAGTAACAGTCATCTAAACATACTGAACTTGAAGAAAATAAAGTTTGCCTGGGTGTTTTTTTTTAGATACAAATGCTTGCAAATAACACACAGCTGTCAGATACTGGCTGGAAAATGCAACAGAAATGTAGAACCAAGTGTTATCAAGCTGAGGTCAAAATTTTGTAACAATACCACAAAAGATGAATATATTACACGGCTTTTTTCTCAGGTTGTTCCCAGGTGTTTTTGAACTGTGCCAAATTGTGCCAAATGGCACAGTTTGGAAAAACGTCTGTAACTTTTGAATGATTCAACATAGAAGCTTGATGTTGGGCTCTAATGAAAGGTGACACTCAGGGCTGTGTGTGTGTGTGTGGGGGGGGGTGTTGTTTGTTTATTCATTCATTCATTAATGAATGAACAAACAAGCCCCCCACACACAAAGAAGCATGCCACGTAAAAAATGTGTGGCCCTTTTTTTACAAGAAAAAATAACCTACAGTGCAATAAAAATTATACTAAAATATCTGCAATGTAGAAGATAACACCCCCCCCTCCCCGCTACAGAGGAGCTCGGCGCACAAAAAAACGGTCCGTAATCAGTCCGTCATGTGGCGATGACGCACAGTTGTAATTTACCGATCGGTCAAAAGTCATTTTTATTACTATTTTCAGTGATAAAGAATAATTTAGCTTATTACACTTACCTGTCCACAACAGCAGTGTCGTTAGCAAACATCTGTTCCTCATTGTCAGACGAACATGACACTGGTCCGCTTGTTACGACTCGTGGTTCTGGTCACACAACCCGGTCAAACCATGATTCCATGATTGTGGTTTTGGTGAACGATTTTTCAAAATAAATAAGAACAGTAGTAATAAAAAAAGACTGGCGAACGCTACCGTTACACACAGCGGCTTACACAAAACAGATTTTACGCACGGGACGCACGCTTTCAATCGTCAAACTTCTCTGCTTCAATTGGCTCGTTGTATTCGCAGTTGTTGGTAGGCGGGTCCTTCTTGCTAGGTTTTCATTCATTGGTTCTTCAAGGTTTCAGAAACCCAATTCAAGGCTCTTACTAGTCGAATGAGAGGTCAGTCAAATCTAAAGCAATCAAAACACTCCTTTGGCTTTCTGTTCGCGGCTGTCTACTGGAAGAACGGAAATGCAGCTTTTTTTTTTTCAGTGCGCACTGTGCGTCTCAGTGCGCACTAGGACGCAGAGACGTGACCGCCCGCGGTATCCCGGAGTGCAAGAGGTTAATATAAACTCTTATATAAAGTTATAGTTGAGTCATTTTCTGCCTGCTGTATTAAGCCTGAACAGTGGCATAAAAAAAACTTTTTAGAACAAGTTCATTACTTCCTAAAGAATTAACAGCTCACCTCACCATCACAGACATCAGACAGATGGAAACTTGTCTTGAATGCGTTTGAAAGTGTTTCATAGCATTCTTATCATCCAGAAGCAGGAAGCAAGCCAGGAAAGATGTTGTCTATAGCAAGAGTGTTCAGGCTGTCATTCTGGGCTTTTATGAAGAATTAAATATACAGACATGTGTATATCCGTGTGAAATGCAAAGTGTACAGAGCGACAGTACTGACTACTCTGTTGTACGGTGCTGAAACTTGGACTGTCTACAGAGTACAGGTGAAGAAACTCCACGCGTACATGATGAGACACCTTCACACGCGTACATGATGAGACACCTTTGAGCCATGGAAAGACAAGATAACCAACATAGAAGTGTTGAAACGAGCTGGTCTACCATCAATGATGGAGGACATGCTAATACAGATGAACCTGAGATGACTCGGACATGTTGAGAGGATGGACCACCAGCGTCTCCCTCGGCAGTTACTCTACTCAGTTATGCGAGGGCAAACGCAATCAGGGTAGACCAAGGCTCAGATTTAAAGACACTGTAAAAAGAAACTTGAAGAAGTTGGACATAGACAGGAGTTCCTGGCAGCGGAAGGCTAAAGACAGAGCTGTGTGGAGGAATCTGATCAGACCTAAATGAAACGGTCATTGTCGCCCACGACAGACTGCTATGATGATGATGATGATGAGATATACAGAACACATAAAATCTATTTGTCTATAGGTCTTCTATTTCATTTATTTCGTTATTTATAATGGCATTTTTGTTTGCAATGATATATCTTGTTTAGTTTTCATCTTTTTTTTTTTTTTTATCCTAAAAAATGGTCGTTTGCAGCCATCTTGTCTCTAACATTACACATTTGACATGCAGACTCCGTTCACACACTCAGACTGTATCTCAGGACTCGGAGAGAGCGTAGGAGCGAGGGAATATCGGCAGTTTAAAAAGCAGTTTACTAGTTTATTTCATTTTTTAATGGATTGAGTTTTGTTTATTTATTGCTCTCTGATACTGATCCAGTCATTTTGCCTGGATTGGACCTGATACAGATACTGCATATCTGCTCGGCCCACCTCTATCTTTACTGATGATAAAGGCTATTTTAATGAAAACAGGGGTGGGGGTTGGGGGTCTGCAGAGACGGGCACAAGGAGGAGGGAGATCCTGGAGGGAATGATCCAATGGCTGTATGTGTTGTTTTTTTTGTTGTTGCTTTTTTTTTTTTAAACAAAATTAATGTTTTGATATATTTTTTTTAATAATCATGTGACCAACAGATCCGTTTCAGAAGGTTAAAACCTACAAACACATTTTCTGTGAATGGGATCTTTAAGGGGTCGAGACCAAGTCAAGACCAAACCCACTGAGTATGAAGGTGTTGGTCTCGACCTCTTATCTTGGTCTCGGAAGACTCCAGTCTAAGTTCCAGTTTTGCTAATGATACACAGTCTGTGCATGTCTGATAGTTTAAATAGAGCACATCCATTTCCATCCATTTAAGGTTTTATTAAATCACAGAAAAGGTAATAAAAAGGTAATAAATTTATGAGACTGAGTCCAACCATAACATGTGTGGAACCTAAACAAATGTGATATCAGCGCTGCCCTCTCTCGTGCTGTTTTCCTGTTTTCTACTACGGCCTGTTTTAACACCTCATGTGTTTCCTGTTCTCTTCCCCGCAGCTGTGACGATGACGACTTCTGGCTGTGTGAGGACTTTGTAACATCAGGAGAGTCAGCAGAACTGGCAGCATCTCCATGTTTTTTGATGCCTCTGTGTGCAGCAGGGGTCACCATGAGTTAAAGCACCCTGCAGACCATTGTTAGAGCTGCCTCCACCAACATCTGGAGCTTCATTTGCCCTGCTTCATGAGCCAGCAGGATGCAGTGGAGGTCCTCGCACTTTCTGAGCGTCTCCTTGTAGCGTCACACAAGGGACAAGCAGACAATGTGGTCCACCTCATCAACAAAGGTGCGAAAGTAGCGGTGACTAAGGTGAGTGATTATCACTGTTCAGCAGATAGACAATGGACTTACAGTGCATCCAGAAAGTATTCACAGCGCTTCACTTTTTCCACATTTTGTTATGCTACAGCCTTATTCCAAAAGGGATTAAATTAATTTTTTTCCACAAAATGCTATGCACAACACCTCATAATGACAATGTGAAAAAAGTTTTTTGGGGATTTTTGCAAATTTATTATAAATAAAAAAACTAAGAAATCACATGTACATAAGTATTCACAGCCTTTGCTTAACACTTTGTTGATGCACCTTTAGCAGCAATTACAGCCTCAAGTGTTTTTGAATATGATGCCACAAGCTTGGCACACCTGTCTTTGGGCAGTTTGGTCCATTCCTCTTTGCAGCACCTCTCAAGCTCCATCAGGTTGGATGGGAAGCATCGGTGCACAGCCATTTTCAGATCTCTCCAGAGATGTTCAATTGGATTCAATTCTGGGCTCTGGCTGGGCCACTCAAGGACATTCACAGAGTTGTCCTGAAGCCACTCCTTTGATATCTTGGCTGTGTGCTTAGGGTCGTTGTGAAAGATGAACTGTCACCCCAGTCTGAGGTCAAGAGCACTCTGGAGCAGGTTTTCATCCAGGATATCACCCTACATTGCTGCTGTACATCTTTCCCTCTATCCTGACTAGTCTCCCAGTTCCTGCCGCTGAAAACATCCCCACAGCATCATGCTGCCACCACCATTGGCATGGTTATGAGCAGTGCCTGGTTTCCTCCAAACATGACACCTGGTATTCACGCCAAAGAGTTCAGTCTTTGTCTCATCAGACCAGAGAATTTTGTTTCTTATGGTCTGAGAATCCTTCAGGTTCCTTTTGGTAAGCTCCAGGCTGGCTGCCACGTGCCTTTTACTAAGGAGTGGCTTCCGTCTGGCCACTCTACCATACAAGCCTGATTGGTGGATTGCTGCAGAGATGGTTGTCCTTCTGGAAGGCTCTCCTCTCTCCACAGAGGAATGCTGGAGCTCTGACAGAGTGACCATCAGGTTCTTGGTCGCCTCCCTGACTAAGGCCCTTCTTCCCCGATCGCTCAGTTTAGATGGCTGGCCACTCTAGGAAGAGTCCTGGTGGTTCTGAACTTCTTCCATTTATGGATGATGGAGGCCACTGTGCTCATTGGGACCTTCAAAGCAGCAGACATTTTTCTGTACCCTTCCCCAGATTTGTGCCTCAAGACAATCCTGTCTCGGAGGTCTACAGACAATTGCTTTGACTTCATGCTTGGTTTGTGCTCTGTCATGCACTGTCAACTGTGGGACCTTATATAGACAGGTGTGTGCCTTTCCAAATCATTCAATTCAGTTCAGTTCAATTCAACTTTTTTATATAGCGCCATCTCACAACAACAGTCATCTCATAGCACTTTCAACTGTAGGGGGGGACCCCCACAGTTGCAGAAAGACCCCAGTAATCAGGCGATCCCCTGTGAGCAAGCACTTGGCGACGGTGGAGAGGAAAAACTCCCTTTTAGCAGGAGGAAACCTCCAGCAGAACCAGGCTTAGGGAGGGGCAGTCATCTGCTACGACTGGCTGGGGGGTGAGGAGATAGAGAAAATGAAAAGAACAGACATGTCGAGAGCAAACAGCACGACTGGGACTCAATCTATGGGAGAGAACAAACAGATGTTAATGACCAGCAAAAATATTTCATTGAGAGTGAAGAAAGGAATGAAGCCCAGTGCATTATTGGAGGTCCCCTGGCTGTCTAAACCTATTAGCAGCATAACTGAGGGAGGGTTTCAGGGACACATGATCCTTCCCTAATTATAGACTGTATCAAAAAAGGAAGGTTTTAACCCTGTTCTTAAAAACAGAGATCGAGTCTGACTCCCATATCCAGATTGACAGCTGGTTCCACAGGAGAGGATCACATGATCACAGATCATGTCCAATCAACTGAATTTACCACAGGTGGATGCCAATTAAGCTGTAGAAACATCTCAAGGATGATGAGTGGAAACAGGATGCAGCTGAGCTCAATTTTGAGCTTCATGGCAAAGGCTGTGAACACTTATGTACTTGTGATTTCTCTGTGTGACGCAGGCACACTGAGAGAGAAGGACTACACGTTCTACTGGCAGGGAAAGGGCAGTGACGAACACAGGGAACACGGAGTGGGCTTCGCAGTGAAGAACACCTTGCTGAAGATGGTGGAACCGGGCAGCAATGGCTCTGCACGACTCCTCACCCTCCGCCTGAACACCACTCAAGGCCCAGTCACCCTCGTCAGTGTGTATGCCCCAACACTGACAGCCACACCAGAGGCAAAAGACGAGTTCTATGAGAATCTCGCAACAACTGTCAGGATCATCCCCAACTCTGAACAACTTGTTCTCCTTGGAGACTTCAATGCCAGAGTGGGTGCTGACTACGACTCCTGGCCCTCCTGTCTTGGACCTTTTGGCGTGGGCAGAATGAACGACAACGGACAGCGGCTGCTCGAGTTCTGCACATATCACGATCTGTGCATCACAAACTCGTTCTTCAAGACCAAGCCCCAACACAAGGTTTCCTGGCAACATCCGCGCTCAAAGCACTGGCACCAGCTGGACTTGATCCTGACCAGGCGCACCTCACTGAAGAACGTGCTAATCACCCGTTCGTTCCAGAGTGCAGATTGCGACACAGACCATTCATTGGTGTGTTGCAAGGTCAAGCAGCATCTGAAGAAATTCCATAGTGCTAGACAGCCTGGAAAGGCACGGATTGACACCAGCAAGATGGCTCAACCAGAACTTGTTGAGCAGTTTGCCTCCACCTTTGAGAAGGAACTTGGTGTACCACAAGAAGGAGAATCTGCAAAGCAGAAGTCGGAAGAGCTGCGAAACACCATACACCGCACAGCCTTGGCTACCTTTGGGAGGAAGACCTCGAAGTCACAGGACTGGTTTGATGCCAAGTTGACTGAGATGACCCCCGTCATTGAAGCCAAGCGCTCAGCACTTGCTGAGTACAAGAAGTACCCAAACGAGAAGAATCTCCAGATTCTCAGGGCTGCGAGAAGCAAAGTTCAGCAGACTGCTCGGTGCTGTGCCAACGAGTACTGGACTCAGCTCAGCCAAGACATTCAAACTGCTGCCATAACAGGGAACATCCGTGGTATGTACGATGGCATCAAGAAAGCACTTGGTCCGGCTCAGAGCAAGACGGCCCCCCCTCAAATCCTCCACTGGGGAGATGATCACAGAAAAGAACAAGCAGATGGAGAGATGGGTGGAACACTACTCCGACCTCTACTCCAGACAGAACACCGTGACACCGTCAGCCCTTGATGCCATAGACTGCCTGCCATCCATGGACGAACTTGATGCCGAGCCAACCATCGACGAACTCAGCAAGGCCATTGATAGTTTGGCCGCTGGCAAGGCACCCGGCAACGACGGCATACCCCCTGACCTGATCAAGCACTGCAAGACCGCCCTACTGCTGCCATTGCATGACGTCCTCTGCCAGTGTTGGAAGGAAGGTGCCGTACCACAGGACATGAGGGACGCCAAGATCATCACCCTCTACAAAAACAAAGGGGAGAGAAGCGACTGCAACAACTACAGGGGCATCTCCCTCCTCAGCGTTGTTGGCAAAGTCTACGTGTCTACCCCGAGTCTCAGTGTGGCTTCCGCGCTGAGTGATCGACGGTAGACGTGATATTCTCTATCCGCCAACTCCAGGAGAAATGCAGAGAACAGAACATGCCCCTGTACGTCGCCTTCATCGACCTCACCAAAGCGTTCGATCTGGTCAGCAGAGAGGGCCTTTTCAAGATCCTGCCAAAGATAGGATGCCCACCAAAGTTGCAAAGCCTCATCGAATCGTTTCACACCAATATGCAGGGGATAGTGCAGCACGATGGCAACGTCTCAGAGCCATTCAACATACGCAGCGGAGTGAAACAGGGCTGTGTACTTGCGCCAACCCTCTTTGGGATTTTCTTTGCTATGCTCCTGAGGCATGCCTTCAGCACAGCAACAGAGGGAATCTACCTGTACACAATATCTGACGGCAGGCTTTTCAACCTCTCCCGCCTGAAAGCCAGAACCAAAGTACGCGAGGCTCTAATCAGAGACATGCTGTTCGCAGACGACGCTGCAGTCACAACCCACACACAGCAGGAGCTTCAGACCCTGATGGACCGCTTCTCCCAGGCATGCAAGGACTTCGGGCTTACCATCAGCCAGAAGAAGACTAACGTCTTGGCGCAAGGCACGGAAGCACCAGCAACCATCACCATCGACGACTACGAGCTGGAGGTCGTGAATCAGTTCACGTACCTGGGGTCCACGATCAGCAACACCCTCTCCCTTGATACAGAGATCAACAAGAGGATTGGAAAATCAGCCTTCACACTCGCTCGCCTCACCACACGAGTGTGGGAGAATCCCAAACTCTGTCAAGACGAAGATGGCAGTGTACAACGCCTGCATCATCAGCACACTGCTCTATGGGAGTGAGACGTGGACAACATACGCCCGGCAGGAAAAGAGACTGAACTCCTTCCACTTGCGCTGCATTCGCCACATCCTGGACATATCCTGGCAGGACAAAGTGCCCAACACAGAAGTTCTGTCCCGCGCCGGCCTTCCCTCCATGTTCACTCTACTCAGGAGGCGCAGGCTCCGCTGGCTAGGCCACGTTCACCGTATAGAGGATGGCAGAATCCCCAAAGACGTCCTCTACGGAGAACTGGCAACTGGCAGGAGAGACGTTTGCCGCCCACAGCTGCGCTTTAGAGACGTCTGCAAGAGAGACATGAAGGCACTGGAGATCAACACAGAGCGCTGGGAGGACCTTGCAACGGACCGCTCCAAATGGAGAGGCACCATGACCAGACAGCTCAAGGCGGGTGAAGAGAGACTGACTGCTGCAGCAGATGAAAAAAGGACCCGCAGGAAGAACCGCCACAGACCCAGCAGCACGGAGATCACCCACAAGTGCGACCTGTGTGACAGGGACTGCCATTCGCGCATCGGCCTGTTCAGCCACAGGCGGTACTGTTCCAGCAGAGTAGACGTTTAGGATTCTCTTCCATGGTCATCATAGACCGACGGAGGCCGACGGCCATGTGATTTCTTAGTTTTTTGTTTTTAATAAATTTGCAAAAATCTCAAAAAAGCTTTTTTCATGTTGTCATTATTGGATATTGTGTGTAGAATTTTGAGGGAAAAAATGAATGTAATCCTTTTTGGAATAAGGCTGTAACATAACCAAATGTGGAAAAAGTGAAGCGCTGTGAGTACTTTCAGGATGCACCGTACCGTTCCTATATTTATTTTATTATTAGAACAATCACCAGTGGGTCCTAGAAACATGATCATCATCTTGTTGATCATTCCAGTTTGTCAAAGGTTAATTAAAAATAATTCAGAATGCTAAACCATTGTTTTTCAACTGGGGTGAGAGATCATTCAGGGTGCTGTGGGAAATTGTCTGATGCCGCTTTCAAGCTACAATTCGCAAGCAACACACCTCAAGCCCTGCATGGCTTTTTCAAACTGTAAGGAGATGCAGGTCTGATCTCCTGCAGGTAACGATGCATTTCTCCACTGTATCAAGTTTCATGTCCTGCATAGAGCTCTGCTGGCTCATCTGTCCATCCAGTCTCATTTTCAAATTAATTTGTATTCCTGGCAACAACAGAATATCAATGCTGATTTACAGTGGTGTGAGAAAGTGTTCGCCCCCTTCTTGATTTGTCCTTTTTTTGTATGTTTGTCACACTTAAATGTTTCAGATCATCAAACAAATTTAAATATTAGACAAAGATAACACAAGAAAGCAAAAAATGCAGTTTTTAAGTGGTGTTTATTAGGGGTAAAAATCCAAACCTACATGGCCGTGTGTGAAAATGTGATTGCCCCCTAAACCTAATAACTGGTTGGGCCACCCTTAGCAGCAACAGCTGCAATCAAGCGTTTGCGATAACTGGGAATGAGTCTTTTACAGCGCTGTGGAGGAATTTTGGCTTACTTATCTTTGCAGAACTGTTGTAATTCAGCCACACTGGAGGGTTTTCAAACATGAACCACCTTTTTAAAGTCATGCCACAGCATCTCAATTGGATTCAGGTCAGGACTTTAACTAGGCCACTCCAAAGTCTTCATTTTGTTTTTCTTAAGCCATTCAGAGGTGGACTTGCTGGTGTGTTTTGGATCATTGTCTTGCTGCAGAACCCAAGTGCGCTTCAGCTTGAGGTCACAAACAGATGGCCGGACATTCTCCTTCAGGATTTTTTTGGTAGACAGCACAATTCATGGTTCCATTTACCACAGCAAGTCTTCCAGGTCCTGAAGCAGCAAAACACCCCCAGACCATCACACAACCACCACCATATTTTACTGCTGGTATGATGCTCCTTTTCTGAAATGCTTTTACTTTTACACCAGATGCAATGGGACACACACCTTCCAAAAAGTTCCACTTTTGTCTCGTCAGTCCACAGAGTATTTCCCAAAAAATGTCTTGGGGATCATCAAGACGTTTTCTGGAAAAAACTGAGATGAGCCTTTATGTTCTTTTTGCTCATCAGTGGTTTTCGTCTTGGAACTGTGCCATGCAGGCCATTTTTGCCCAGTCTCTTTCTTCTGGTTGGAGTCATGAACACTGACCTTAACTGAGGCAAGCGAGGCCTGCAGTTCCGTGGATGTTGTTGTGGGGTCTTTTGTGATCTCTTGGATGAGTCGTCGCTACGCTCTTGGGGTAATTTTGGTCGGCTGGCCACTCCTGGGAAGGTTCACCACTGTTCCATGTTTTCACCATTTGTGGATATTGGCTCTTATTGTGGTTCGCTGGAGTCTCAAAGCTTTAGAAATGGCTTTATAACCTTTTCCGGACTAATAGATCTCAGTTACTTTGTTTCTCATTTGTTTTGAATTTCTTTGGATTGCAGTATGATGTCTAGCTTTTGAGGATCTTTTGGTCTACTTCACTTTGTCAGGCAGGTCCTATTTAAGTAATTTCTTGATTGAGAACAGGTGTGGCAGTAATCGGGCCTTGATGTGGTTAGAGAAATTGAACTCATCTTTCCAAAGATGTGATAAACCACAGTTAATTTATGTTTTAACGGGGGGGGGGGGGATCACTTTTTCACACAGGGCAGGAAGTAGGGAGGAAGAGGAGGAAGGAGAAAGGGACTTGTATCGATTGGCTAGACAGAGAGATCGAGCTGGAAAAGATGTGCAATAGGTTAAGTTGATTAAGGACAGAAATGGTAATCTACTAACAAATGATGGGAGTGTGTTGAGAAGGTGGAAGGAGTACTTTGAAGAGCTGATGAATAAAGAAAATGAGAGAGAGGAGGATGGATGAAGGAAAGATGATGAACAAGGAAGTCCCAAGGATTAGCAAGGCAGAAGTGAGGGAAGCTTTGAAAAGGATGAAGAATGGAAAGATGGTTGGACCAGATGACATATCTGTGGGGGTATGGAGATGTTTAGGAGAGATGGCAGTGGACTTTTTAACCAGGTTGTTTAACACAATCTTGGAGAGTGAGAGGATGCCTGAGGAGTGGAGAAGAAGTGTTTTGGTACCAATTTTCAAGAACAAAGGTGATGCTCAGAGCTGTAGTAACTACAGAAGCATAAAGTTGATCATCTACACTATGAAGATGTGGGAAAGAGTTGGTGGTAAATGGTGTTCACTTATATAGCACTTTTTCTCATCTCTAGATGACCAAAGCGCTTTACAGATCCTGTTATCCACCCATTCACGCACGCATTCACACACTGATGGCGGCAAAGGATGTTGAAGATGGAGCTGCAAGGCAAGAGGAGAAGAGGAAGATGACAGAGAAGATTCATGGATGTAGTGAAAGAGGACATGGCGAGGGTTGGTGTTACAGAGGAAGATGCAAGGGATAGGGTGAGATGGAAGCAGATGATCTGCTGTGGCGACCCCTAAAGGGAGCAGCCAAAAAAAGAAGACTTCAACACAAACATTTATTTTGTTAAAAAAAAGTGAGCAAAATTAGAGAACAGTGACCACTTTGTTAGAAGAGAAGGTTTAAATATTGTTTTTTTTTAGGGCTATAGGATTCAAAAATTCATTGGACGTGTAGAGACCCTTGCTTTGAATGACTTCAACATATCTGCACCCACAGGACATCACTAGTTTCTCACACTGCTCTGGTTTGAGGGACAGGATTATGGGAAGACTCTTAATGGGGAATCAGCTCAACACTGCAGCTGGAATTACTCACCAGTTCACTGCTGAACAGGGCAAGGATCTGTCTCAGCACACAGTATCTCGCTGTTTAAGACAATTTGGACTGAAAGCTCACTTTGCAGTGATCAAACCTCTCATCAGCAGAAAGAATAAAAAGGCTAGACTTGCCTTTGCTGAGGAGCATGTTGTGTGGACAGAGGAGAAATGGTCCAGAGTGCTCTTCAGTGATGAGAGTAAGTTCAGTTTATTTGGGTCTGATGGGAAACAATATGTTCGGCATCAAACTGGAGAAAGACTGAACCCAAAGTATCTAAAGACGTCAGTTCATTTTGGAGGAGTTTGGGGGATGTTTTCTGAAACAGGAGTTGGGCCTCTTGTACAGCTGCTTGGCAGGGTGAATGCAAATGTTTATGTGAACCTCCTTCGGCAACATGCAGTTCCTTCACTGCAATTGTCTCCCAATCAGCCTGCAATTTTCATGCAAGACAATGACCCCGTCACACTGCAAAATGAGTTTAACAGTTCCTTAAATCTAACAATATTTAAACCGTGAAATGGCCAGCCCAGAGTCAAGATTCAAGATTCAGAGGCTTTATTATCATGTGCACAGTTAAGAAATGCTACATTTCCTGAGCAATGAAACTCTTGCTTTGCTCTCTGAACGAATGCCAAGTTAAAGGTACAGAAACAACAATTCTAATAGGTCATGATACACTAACACAGTAACTCAATCCTAGTACTGATGGATGCTAAGACACATACACCAACACACAGTTATGCAGTAGAAGAATGAAAATGAAAGTCACCGGATGACTTATTTATTTATTTAGCGAATGCAAAGTCCTTAAGCCAAGCAGTTGCCTCCTGGTTTGCTGTATGGAGGGTGTGTAATCCTCCTTCCAGTCTTTGGAGCGGGCAAGCCTCTATGATGTGTTCCATTGTTTGCTCCTCTCCACATGCGCACAGTGGGCTAGGGCTACTGCCCCATCTGTAAAGGCTGGCCAAGCAGGGGCCATGTCCAGTCCTGAAGCGATTGAGTGTAGACCACTGTCTCCTTGGGAGGTTGGTGCCCGGGACCTGTTGGTTGGGGTTTATCACCAGCTGTTTGTTTGGGACCTCCTTGGTCTCCCATTCCTCTTGCCAAGCTGTCTGGATGGTAAAGTCAGCTGGGGGAGGGTTTTTCCAAATCGGCCGTCTGGATGAAAGTCGGGCAGTGGGTGGAGTGTAGATATCTGCATGGATTGGTAAGTGAGGAGAATCTTTAACTTTTTGGAGCATCCTTTGAGTTAATGCTGCTCGCCGGATGTGTGGAGGGGCTATGTTTGACAGTACAGAGAGCCAGGGGAGTGGTGTTGAGCGGATTGTTCCAGTTATAGTTCTCATGGTTGTGTTGAGCTGGGTGTCTACATGGTGTGTGTAAGATGACCTGGACCAGACAGGGGCACAATATTCTGCTACAGAGTATGAAAGGGCCAGTGCTGAGGTGCGCAGGGTGGAGACTGCCGCCCCCCATTTTGCACCAGCGAGCTTGCAGAGCAGGTTGTTTCGTACCTTCACCTTAGCAGCCGTCCCCTTTAGATGTTCCTTGAAGGATAAGGTCCTATCAAGGGTCACTCCAAGATAAGTTGGATTTGGGGCATGCTTAAGCTTGAGTCCGCTCAGGTGGATGTTTAGTTCTCTGGCAGCTTTTGCATTGTGGAGATGGAATACACTGGAGACGGTTTTTGCTGGGCTTGGTTTTAGGCGCCAGATTTTACAGAACTGGTCCAGTTTGGCAAGATCTTCCGTGAGCACCCGTTCCAGTGGTTCAAAGTCTGGTGCTTGGAATGCCAAACAGATGTCGTCTGCATAGGTGAATTTGCGGGATTTTGTAGTAGGCAGGTCGTTTATGTAGAGGTTGAACAGAGTTGGAGCTAGAACTGAGCCTTGTGGGAGTCCGTTTTTCTGCATTCTCCATGCACTTGTCTTCTGACTGAGGTGGACTCTGAACCTTCGGTTGGTCAGCAGGGTTTTTATAATTGCTGTTGCCCAAGCAGGGATCGCCTTTATAAGTTTCAGGAGGAGGCCTTTGTGCCAGACCGTATCATAGGCGGCTGTAAGGTCGAGAAACACAGCCCCTGTCTTCAGTCTGCTCTCGAAGCCATTTTCGATGAAGGTGGTTAGGGCCAGTACTTGTTCTCCTGTACTGCGGTCCTTGCGGAAACCTGCTTGATCCACACTTAGAATATCCTCTACCTCTGGGGAAATGCGTTGCAGAATTAGGCGCTCCATGATTTTGTAAGGAACGCTGAGTAGGGAGATTGGGCGGTAGCTTGCTGGTAATTTGTGGTCTTTGCCAGGTTTTGGGATGGCAATGACCTTTGCTATCCGCCATTTCTTTGGGATCGAGTTTGTTTGTGTGATCCTTGTGTAGAATTGTGTCAACCAGGTTAGGGCTCGGGGGCCAAGATTTTTCATGAATTCTGGGAAGATGTTATCGTATCCTGCTGCCTTTCCACATTTCAGGCTCTGTAGGACTTTCTCCAGTTCAGCAGCCTCGAAGGGTTCAGGGTTCGTTTCCTCTACAGGCATTTTTTGGTGTTTTTTTAGCTCAGTTGTAACTGCTCTTTTGGTGTCTTTGTCTTGGGGTGCTTTGGCGATAGTCAGTAGGTGGGATGCAACTTGGTTGGGTGTGACGGATGCTCGGCTTTGGCTAGGGGGCTTCTGTGCAGCTCCTAGGCGACGGATGAGGCTCCAACATTTCCTGCTAGAGTGGGTAAAGCTCCGGTCAGCAACTGTCTCCTCCCATTTCTTTCGCCGAGCTGTATTTAGCGATTCAATGAGATGGTCTGCTATCTCTGGGTCCCCTGATGTTTGATAGGATTGTAGGAGGGCAGCACTTTCTCCGTCCAAACATGGGACATAGAGGGGTCGGTAGCCTCGTGGGATTGCAGTATGGGCAGCCTTGAAGATTGCGCTGCAGAAGCGGTTGTATGCTTCATCTACAGTGATGGTGTGGAGTGGGATGGTAACAACGCTCCGGTCCAGAGTTTCACTGAATTTCTTCCAGTTGGCTTTGCGGAAGTTCCAGCGCATCTTCCTTGGGCTGTATATGACTGGAAGTTGTAGGCCAATGTGTACAAGCAGGGGCCGGTGTTGGCTGTGTGGAAAATCATCAAGAATGAGGATCTGTGTAGGATATGGCTCCCCATTCAAAGAGCTGACCCAACACAGGTCAGGAGAATAGTCCTTCTTCCACCTAGCAGAGTGGAAGGTTCCTCTTTGTTTGGGGTCGTATATCAAAGCGAGGTCATTTCTGGATGCCCAGTCTGAAAGTGCCTTCCCATCACTGTCCACTGCTGGGTACCCCCAGTCAGGGTGATGGCTGTTAAAGTCCCCCACATAGATGGCAGGGTGGGGTAGGGTGGGTAAGACCTGCAGATCCCAGTTGGCATTAGGGGGCTTGTACACATTGACAATATGGAAGCCACCAATGATTATGGTGTCTGAGAAATGTGTTGTTATCAGGTGATTTGCTTCAACTATGTCAGAACGCACGTAGGTGGCACGTCCATGTTTAGCATGTAGAACATAGCACAGGAGGTCAAAGCCTTTGATGGTGAAGCGGCCAGCTTCCTCTGTGCCAATATGAGTCTCTTGGAGGCAGATTACATCAATCGAATGTTGGAAGGCGAGGACTTCGATAAGGCTTCGCTTGGCTGCAGATAGGCCTTCAACGTTTAGTTGTAATATGCGAAGGGCCGATCCTACCACAAAGTGCTCTTGGGGCTGTTTGCTTTCGGCTTTAGGACTGTGACTAGGATTCTTCTTTGACTTGGCACAGAGGCGTCGTCTCTTCGAATTTAGTCTGCTGGTAGGATCATTAGCTTCCCCAGGCGAGCCCGGGTACTGGCGGAGGGCGCGACGAGAACGCTGATCCATTGCCCCCCACCGGATGACTAAAGTGATAGTGGTATATTGATATCAGAGATGATGTGAACCTGAGATGGCATGAACCTATGTACAGTGTGCAAATGAGCAGTGTGCAACCTGATGTGAACCTGAGATGGCATAGACTTATGTACAGTGTGCAAATGAGCATTGTGCAACAAGCAGTGTATAATTACAAATTATTGATAAGTAGCAGCAGAGATGATATGGACATCAGACAGGTGATACTATATCTACTGTACAGGTGAGCAGTGTGCAAATTTAGCAGCCGGTGTGTGAGTTTCTATATGCAAAGCTGTGTTACAGAGTTTTGGGAGTTGTTGTCTGTTCATGAGTCTGATGGCAGTGGGAAAGGAGTTTTTCAGTCTGGTTGTCCGGCATTTCACACTTCTGTACCTCCGGCCTGAAGGTAGAAGTGTGAACAGTCTGTGCTGGGGGTGGGTGGGGTCCTGGAGGATGGCATCAGCTCTCTTTTGGACTTTGCGGTGGTAGATGCTCTGCAGAGAGGGGAGTGGAGTCCTGATGATCTTCTCCACTGTCTTCACCACTCTCTGCAGGCATTTGCGCTCCAGGGCAGTGGCGTTTCCGTACCATGCAGTGATGCTTTTGGTCAGGATGCTCTCGATGATGCAGCTGTAGAAATTGTTGAGGATCCTGGAAGACATGCTGAACTTCCTCAGCCTCCTCAGAAAGTACAGTCACTGTTGAGCTCTCTTGACCAGCTCTGTGGTGTTGTGTGTCCACTTAAGGTCCTCGCTGATGTGGATGCCCAGGTATTTAAAGCTGCTCACCCTCTCCACCTCAAGCTTCCGGATGAACAGTGGCCGATGGGGTCTTCTCCTCCCTTTCCTCATGTCCACTATCATTTCCTTTGTCTTGTCTGTGTTGAGGGTGAGCTTGTTGTCCTCACACCATGACACCAGGTTGGCCACCTCCCTCCTGTAAGATGCTTCATCATCACCAGTGATGCGTCCTGTCACTGCTGTGTCATCCGCAAACTTTAGGATGATGTTGTCTTTGTGGGAGGCAACACAGTCATGGGTGAAGAGGCTGTAGAGGATGGGGCTGAGAACACAACCCTGTGGGACACCTGTGTTTGTGATGATGCTGCTGAGGTCCTGTTACCCATCCTGACAGACTGGGGCCTGCCAGTTAGAAAGTCCGGTAGCCAGTTGCAGAGGGTGGGGTGCAGGCCAAGTGAAGATAGTTTGTCGGTGAGTGTGTGGGGGATGACTGTGTTGAAGGCGGAGTAGTAGTTGACAAAGAGCATCCTAATGTAGGAGTCTTTATCTTCCAGGTGGGAGAGAGAATAATGGAGTGCTACGGCAATGACATTTGAGGTGGACTTGTTGGGCTGGTAGGCGTACTGCAGGGGGTCCAGGGTGCCCAGTATGCTGTCCTGAATGAGGGGCAGCACCACTCTCTCAAAGCACTTCATGATGATTGGAGTGAGTGCTACTGGTCTGTAATCATTCAGACAGATTGGCGGGCTCCTTTTGGGGACGGGGATGATGGTTGTTGTTTTGAAGCAGGAGGGGACTATATTGTGGTTGAGGGAGAGGTTGAAGATTGCTGTGAGAACATCAGTCAGCTCTGCAGCGCATGCTCTGAGGGCCCGCCCAGGGATGTTGTCTGGTCCTGCTTCCTTGCAGGGGTTAATATTCCTTCGTGCTTTGTTTACCTGGTCTGGTGAGACTCTTGGTGGGTGGGTGGGGGAGGGGGGTGCGTGAGTGTGTGTCTCTTCTCTGTGCTGTGGCTGATGATCTCGAAGCGAGTGTAAAAGATGTTGAGATCGTCCGGCAGGCTGTCTGTAGGGCTAGCGGTGCTGCTGTTGGTCTTCTTGTAGTCTGTGATGTGTTGCAGGCCTTGCCACATGCGCCCTGGATCAGGAGTGGAGTAGAGGCTGTTCAGTCTTTCTCTGTACTGTGTAGAGGGTTGGAAATAGTTAATAGTTATGTAAGAAAAAAACAGGCACCCCTACAATTTTATTTTATTCTTTAATTGTTTTATTTTTCTACAGTGCATTTGTAATCCACCTGGTTCCATTATAATCATGTGAGTTGAGTGCAGTTCCGTACGCTGACCAATAGATGGCACATGTCGCACAGTGATAGAGAGTAGACTCACGCACCGGAGGACGAAGAATAAACTCCTTTGTGTGAAGATAACGAAACGTGTTCTGCCCATTCTTCCATCACAGGTTGGAGAGTTAACTTCCACATGCACGTTTCCTCCTCCTGGGCCGCTACCCAGGGGAGCAACAATTTTGGGGGCTCGTCCGGGATTAGCGCCACCTACTGGTCTGGCACTAATCATTGAAGAACCAAGGGATGCTGACCACCTGTTCCTGAGCCATTGACCTAAGCGACTGACTACAGGAGACCACAGCCATGTCTGCTCTACATGACCCGAGATGGGAAATCCAGCAAGAGCTTCGCCAGCTGACCATTGCCCGCTGCAGAAATGTTCTTTACAAGCTGTCTGAGTCGTTCAAGGATGAGGTGGGAGAAGATTTGCCAGGCGCAGAATCGACCGAAGTGGAACTCTTTGACTTCATTGTTGACTCGCTGAGAAGTCCACAATGGAAGAGCCTTGAGGACCAGGGGATGTCTCGCCTGCTTGCTTTCCGTGACCTCATCATTGAACTACAACGGCCCACAGCAGCTGGAGAAGTGGATGCAGAGGTGTCACCCGACGATGATCCGGTCATAGTAGTTCCTGTGACCACTGGAGCTGCAGCACAATCAGGGAAGAACCATCCGACATCACCATCTGTAGTTCCTGACCCAGGGTTAGTCAGACTGACTGAACTTACATCACTGTTGCCACGTAGAGAGTACAAGATTTATGGTGGTCAAATCTCTGATTTTGATTCTGATTTGAGTTACAATAACTTGTGCAAACAGCTTGATGAAGGGCTAAATGAAGGGTTCACAGAGGCTGAGATTATCAGAACAGTGTTTAAGATAATTTAACCTGGTACCTTTAAAGATATGCTTGTAACCAAAGATAGCCTTACTGTAGCTGAGTTAAAACGTTTTTTAAGGACACATCTACGCGAGAAAAGCAGCACTGAATTATTTCAGGAGCTGAGTAATGCTAAGCAAAATGACAAAGAAACAGCACAACAGTTTATGTATAGACTAATGGGGCTAAAACAGCTTGTGTTGATTGCATCTAAAGACAGTAGTGGGCTTCATTATGACAACAAGTTGGTACAAGGTGTGTTTATCCATTCACTGTATCAAGGGGTTGAATGAAAAATACTCTTATGTCAGGAGAGACCTTAAACCTCACATCTCAAACACCAGTGTCACAGATGACTCCATCCTGGAGCTCATAGCAAATTCTGTTAGTGAAGAGACAGAGAGATTAAGTAGGTTGGGACAAAGTCATAAACACAAAGTCACCAGTGTTAATGCGGCACAGATAGACAGATCAAAGCTCTATTAAAATGCACACTGAAGTCCAAGCTAATCATGTAGCTATCCAGGAGCTGACGGCACAGGTCTCCTCCCTAACCAAGAGTTTAGAAAAGGCCCTAACCCCAATGGTAAATACAGTAAACACCAGTCCCACAGCACCTGTCCCTAAACAGCCAGCACTGAAACCCGCAGTGAAAGGAAAATGCCAAAAGTGTATCGCCCAAGACACTGAGCGCTGCACACACTGTTTTCGATGTGGAAAGGAGGGGCACAGAGCTATAGGGTGCCTGCAGAAAAGCAATGTGTCGGGAAACTGGAGGAGGTCGCTGGGGAGGGACCACCAGTGACTGAACCACCAGCAGAGTCCCACAACACTAAAAGACTGAACTCCGAACAGACTACTGCCAAGTCCCAAAAGTCACCCAACACAAAGCGTGTGGCACAGCTCATTGGCGGTAGGTTTATGATCAGTTGCCGGTTAAATGGAGTAAACCTACAGATGTTATTGGACAGTGGGGCACAAGTAAGCATTGTTGAAAAGTCATGGGTACAAGCAGCCTTACCAAATGTGAAAATACAGCCACTCGAGAGCCTACTCCCAGGCCATCCACTCGAAATCACCGCAGCCAATGGAACGGATGTTCCGTTCGAGGGGTGGATAGATGTCCTGCTCGAGATCACAAGTTCACAGTATGGTTCTGTATCCTTGTATGTTCCAATGCTTGTCAGTCAGCAGCGTTTAAGCACTCCGCTGCTGGGCTTTAACGTGATCCAAGAGATAATAATGGCAAACGGTGAACAAAGTAACGACATTAGCTTAGTGGGCTTACTGTCGGAGACTTTAAAGGTCCAGAAAGGTAATGTTGAGTCACTCATCTCTGTTGTTCACACCAAGTCAACTGAGAATGAACCAGA
This sequence comes from Pholidichthys leucotaenia, assembly GCA_020510985.1. Taxonomy (NCBI): domain Eukaryota; kingdom Metazoa; phylum Chordata; class Actinopteri; order Cichliformes; family Pholidichthyidae; genus Pholidichthys; species Pholidichthys leucotaenia. Next base: position 31,263,121 of record CM035842.1, on the reverse strand, counting down.
AACTCCAGTGGTGAGAGTTGGAAAAAAAGGACTCACTGTTCACAGTAGCCAAATCTGTATGGTAAAATGTCACATCAGAGCATTTCCTGGAGGAGGAGAAATGTTGTTCGAGCCAGCTGTGAAATGTAACTTACCGGATGGATTGGAGTTATTCCCAGCTCTTATTGATGTACCCGCTGGTGCTTCAAAAACTGTCAAAATCCCAATCCAAAACTCAACAAAGCACAACATTTTTCTAAATCCAAAGACTGTTTTAGGACTTATTTCAGAGATCACTGAATACGAACCTGTAAATGTTTGTTCCAGTGCTGAAAATGCAACCAAAACTGCAGACAAGCCATTTTGTCACTCTGCTCAAGTGACATGTGACAGTCAAGGTGAGGGTGAAGAAACATTAAGCACTGCTCCCTCACACCTGAGATGGCACCCTAATGTCAATTTAGACCATCTCTCAGAGGGTGATCGGGAGGTGGTTCGGCAGATGCTCTATGAACAGTCTGATGATGAAGGAGACATTGGATGTATTCCTGGACTACAGCTAAAAATCAACACCACTGACAACACACCCGTGCAGAAAAGTTACAACTCCATTCCAAGAGCACTGTATAAAGAGGTGAAGGAGTATGTTCAAAACCTTTTAAGCAGGGGCTGGATCAGGAAATCAGTGTCAAACAACTCGTCGCCAGTAGTGTGTGTGCGTAAAAAGGACAATACTTTGCGCTTGTGTGTTGATTTTCGTGAGCTGAACCGAAAAACCATACCCGACAGGCATCCGTTACCACGGATACAAGATTTACTGGACAGTCTTGGGGGTAACTCCTGGTTTTCCATATTGGATCAGGGAAGTGCCTACCATCAGGATTTTGTAAGTGAGGAGTCAAGACATTTAACTGCTTTTAGCACACCCTGGGGACTATACGAGTGGATGCAGGTTCCATTCGGGTTGTCAGACGCACCGGCCGCATTCCAAAGGTGTATGGAGGGGGTGTTAGAAGGGATCAGAGACGAGTGTTGCGTGCCTTACTTGGACGATGTACTGTGTTACTCCAAAACCTTTGATGAGCACTTAGAACACCTTAAACAGGTTTTGTGCAAAATGCGACAACACGGCATAAAACTTCGGCCAGCCAAATGTGAACTGTTCAAAAACCAAGTACGCTACCTGGGTAGGCTAGTGTCGGGAGAAGGAGTCCAGATTGACCCAAAAGACTTGGATGCTGTGTTCGCTCTGAAAGACAAGAACCCTCGCACAGTCGGAGAACTCAGAACGTTACTGGGTTTTCTCAGTTATTACCGATCATTTATTCAAGATTTTTCACGTCTGGCGAGACCCTTGTTCGAACTCCTCCAGAGCACTAATGAAACAAGCAATGACAATAAACCAGCACCAAAAAGGAGTAAAGGACAAACAAAGAAAGGAGACAGAAACCAGCTTCCTTCTCGCACACCAATAATATGGACCAGTGAACATCAGGAAGTTGTGTCAAGATTTGTGGACATTCTGACTAATCCTCCCATTCTAGCCTATCCCAATTTGGACCTTCCATTTGTATTGCATACAGATGCGTCAAACAAAGGCCTGGGAGCCATCTTGTATCAAAAACAAGAAAACAAACTTAAGGTGATTGGCTATGGATCCAGAACTCTCACACCGGCCGAGAAGAATTATCACTTACATTCCGGTAAACTAGAGTTTCTAGCTCTCAAGTGGGCCATCTGCGACAAATTCCGTGACTATCTGTATTATGCACCGACTTTTACTGTCTATACAGATAACAATCCTTTAACCCATGTCCTCAGTTCAGCCAGGTTGAATGCAGTGGGTCATAGGTGGGTCGGGGAGTTGGCTGACTTCCATTTTGATATCAAGTATAGGCCAGGGAAAAGGAATGCAGATGCAGATATGTTGTCCAGACACCTATTAGATCTGCAAGAGCAAATGAATGAGTCCACAGAGACAGTTTTACCGGAAGTAGTGTCCGCAGTGTGGCAAGGGAGCAAGGCAGCACAAAACAGTGATGTGCCATGGATAGCTGCGTTACAACTGAGTTCTAATGACAACAATGTGCCAACTGACAGTGTTTTGAGCATGACACCTAAAGACATCAATGCTGCTCAACAAGACGATGAGTCAATTAGAGAAGTAATCTCACTCAAACTCAAAGGATGGACACCAAACGATAAAGATAAACGGCCAATGAGTAAACAGACACGGAGACTACTGTATGAGTGGAACAAGTTGGAAGTTGACAATGGATTATTGTACAGAAAGACAGAGCACAGCAAACAACTTGTCCTACCTGAACAGCTAAAGCCAATGGTGTTAAAGAGTTTACACAATGACATGGGTCACATAGGGTGTGATAAGGTGATACAACTGGCCCGTGAGCGTTTCTATTGGCCATATATGCAACAAGATGTTGAAGATTATGTAACAAAAAAAGTCCGTGCATCAAACAAAAACGCCCAAATGTTCCCCAGAGAGCTCCAATGGGATCTATCACAACCAGTGCTCCCTTTGAGTTAATCTCCATCGACTACTTACACCTTGAGCCAAGTAAAGGAGGGTATGAGTACATCCTCGTACTAGTGGACCATTTCACTCATTTCGCACAGGCATACCCTACAAGGAATAAATCAGGCAAAACAGCTGCAGAAAAGATATTTCAGGATTTTATTCCTTGTTTCGGGTACCCTGAGAAGTTGCATCATGATCAGGGACGTGAGTTTGAAAAGTCTCTTCCACAGATTAAGATAAGATAAGATAAGATAAGATAAGCCTTTATTAGTCCCACAACGGGGAAATTCCAGGATTGCAACAGCACAGGGATAGCAACACTCAGAGCAACAATCAGAAGGCAAGAAAAAAACAAGCAAGCAAGAGCAGCTAATATACATATGTACGTATTACTATAAAATATATATATATACACACACACACAGACACACAGTGCAGAGCATTGTAGCTGGATGGAATAAATATATGAATATATGAACACACAGTGCAGAGCATTGTAGCTAGATGGAATAAATATGTAAATATATAAACACCCACAGTACGGAGCATTGCAGCTAGGTGGAATAAATATGCAAGTATATAAACACACACAGTGCGGAGCAATGTAGCTAGATGGAATAATATGTAGATATATAAATATATAAACACACCCAGTGCTGAGCATTGTAGCTAGATGGAATAAATATGTAAATATATATAAACACACACAGTGCAGAGCATTGTTGCTAGATGGAATGAAACAGCATAACCGTCTACTTAGTTATCCTACATGGTATGATTATGTGCCCATACATATTCTCACCCTCCATAGCGACCGGTATGTTCCTAGTTGTATGCCGGAGGGGACCATTGTGTAAGTCTATTGCATCTTTTGCATTCAAAAAACTATTAGTTTGTTACGTCTTTTTGCTATCTCTGCGAGCAGCCCTGCTTAGGTTGTACAGTCTGACAGCCGTTGGTAGGAAGGACCTACGAAACCTCTCGGTTGTGCACCTGGGATGATGTAGTCTGCTGCTAAATGAGCTCCTCAGTGCATTCAGTATGTCCTGCATAGGGTGGAACTCGGACTCCAGCAGAGATGACAGTTTAGCCACCGTCCTTCTCTCTCCTATCTCCTCCATCGGATCAAGGCGCTGCCCCAGGACAGAGCTAGCTTTCTTAATCAGTTTGTTCAGTCTCTTCCTATCGGCTGCAGTAATGCCACTGCCCCAGCAGACCACTCCAAAAGTGATGGCTGATGCCACCACCGTGTCATAGAATGACTTCAGCAGCGCCCCTTGTACACCAAAAGACCTGAGTCTCCTCAGCAGGAACAGCCTGCGCTGTCCCTTCTTGTAGAGTGCATCAGTATTGTGTGACCAGTCTAGTTTATTGTTCAGATGAATACCCAGGTACTTATAGGATGTCACCATCTCGATGTCTGTTCCCTGTATATTTACTGGTACTGTGAGGGGCTGCCCATGCCTGCGGCAGTCCACCACCAGCTCCTTAGTTTTCCTCGCGTTGATCTGGAGGCAGTTCCGATGGCACCAGTCCACGAAGTCCTGGATAAGCCCTCTGTACTCAGCTTCATCTCCATTGGAGATGAGGCCAACGATCGCAGAGTCATCAGAGAACTTCTGTAGATGGCAGTGTGTTGTGTTGTGTGAGAAGTCCACAGTATAAAGAGGGAACAGGAAGGGAGCCAGCACCGTTCCCTGGGGGGCCCCCGTGCTACTGATGATCGTGTCGGACACACAGTCCCGGGTTCTCACAAACTGAGGCCGGTTCGTGAGGTAGTCCAGGATCCATGATGACAGGTGCTGGTCCACCCCTGCGCGCAGCAGCTTGTCCTTCAGGATCATCGGTTGGATGGTGTTGAAAGCACTGGAGAAGTCAAAGAACATGATCCTCACCATATTCCCGGGCTTCTCCAGGTGGGACAGAGAACGGTGAAGGAGGAAGATCACCGCATCCTCCACCCCAATGCCATGCTGGTAGGCGAACTGGAGTGGATCCATCGCTGGTTCCACCAGGGGGCGGAGGTGAGCAAGGAGCAGTCTCTCCAGGGTCTTCATCAAGTGGGACGTCAAGGCCACCGGTCTGTAGCTGTTCAGGTCTTTGGGGTGGGAAGTTTTTGGTACAGGTACCACACAAGATGTTTTCCACAGCTGTGGTACCCTCCCCAGTTTCAGGCTCATGTTGAAGATATACGTCACAATCCCACACAGCTGGTCTGCACAGGACTTGAGGAGCTTTGCGCTGATGCCGTCCGGTCCCGGCGCCTTCCTCGCCTTGATCTTCCTCAGCTCCGTCCTCACCTGGGTCCTGGTCAGGGTCAGGATGGGGGGCTGTGTGTTGGGAGTGGGGGGGTGTTGGTGGAGTGGGGAGTGGGCAGCAGGACTTGATTTCTCTAGAGGCAGCAGTGGTTGTTGTGCAGTCAGGGGGGAGGGCGGTTGGTCAAATCTATTGAAAAACAGATTCAGGTTGTTCGCCCACTCCCTGCCCCCTGTGGCCTGGGGGGAGGTATTCTGGAGCCCCGAGATGGTTTTGAGGTTTCTCCAGACCCCGCTGATGTCGCTCTGTTGCAGCTTGTCCTCCATCTTCTTCCTGAAGCTGTCCTTGCCTTCTCTGATCTTTCTCCTCAGCTCCCTCTGTACGGACTTCAGCATCTCCCTGTTCCCTGACCTGAAGATCCTCTTCTTCTCTCTCAGAAGTGTTTTTATCTCAGGGTTGATCCAGGGTTTGTTGTTTGAGTGACGCCGTATGGTCTTGGTGGGAACGGATTTGTCCACACAGAAGCTGAGGTAGCCCGTGAAGGTGTGAATGAGGCCATCGATGTCCTCACCATGTGGATCGCAGAGCTGCTTCCAGGCGGTGACTTCAAAACAGCCCTTTAGGGTGTCCATTGTCTCCTCAGACCATAACTCCACAGTGTGCATGGCCGGAGGTTGTCTGTGCACTAGGGGTTTGTACACCGGCCGGAGATGAACCAAGTTGTGATCCGATCTCCCGAGTGGGGGGAGTTGTGATGAGGTGTACGCCTCCTTAGTGTTTGCGTAGAATAAATCCAGTGTTTTATTGTCTCTAGTGTGGCATGTGACATACTGGGTGAACGTGGGTAGAATGGGAGACAGTGAAACATGGTTGAAATCGCCTGAGATGAGGAGAAGAGCATCTGGGTGTTCTGTCTGCAGCCTGCTGGTTACTGAATGGATGACGTCACGTGCTGTCCCAGCGTTCGCCGTCGGATTTGCATAAACAACAATGCAGATCACGTGTGAGTGTTCTCTCGGGAGATATGTAGGCCTCATGCTAACAGCTAGCAACTCAATGTCTTTGCTGCAGTGTCGTTGTTTAACAGTGATATGTCCCGGTCTGCACCAGTTGTTGTTAACATACATTATCACTCCACCGCCCCTAGCCTTGCCACTGTCTGGTGTTCGGTCAGCTCGTATCATGTGAAAACCCTCCAGCTCAATGTTAGCATCTGCTGCTAGTTCAGTTAGCCACTTACAACAACTGTCTGGAATTTCTCACTCACGAACCACTCCATACCATCCGCAGGGCAACCCCGTGGAGCGCCTGAATCGTACACTACTCCAAATGCTTCGTACCCTACAGGAGGAGAAAAAAAGTGAATGGAAGGATCACCTACCCCAAATTGTACATGCTTACAATTGTACAAGACACGAGTCAACAGGTTATTCTCCATTTTTCCTTTTATATGGCAGAGTCCGAAGGTTGCCTGTAGATCTACTATTGAACCAGACAAAAGATACTGGCACACACAACCATCAAACCTACGCTAAAAAATGGGCTGATAGGATGCGTGTTGCTTACAAAATCGCTGCAGAAAACAGTCAAAAGTCTTCAGATAAAGGCAAAAAGCAGTACGACAAATGCTTGAAAGGTGTCACACTCCAACCAGGCGACAGGGTGTTGGTCAGAAACCTCTCTGAAAGAGGAGGCCCAGGGAAACTGCGCGTTTACTGGGAGTCAGCAGTACATCGCGTAGTTGAGAGAGTGGGAGATGGACCAGTCTATAAAGTACAAGCAGAGAGAGGCAGCAAAGTGATGCGAGTGTTACACAGAAACCTGCTGTTGCCTGTAAATGACTTGCCTTTAGAAGAAGAACTGCCTGCAAAAGAAAAGACAAAACAGAAACGGAAGAAGAGGACAGAGACAAATCCTAACAGTGACAACACAGACAATGACAGCTCGGAGGAAGAAGAGGAAAATACTTACCGCTACAACCTCCGTAGCCAAATCCCATGTTACAGACCCGTAAATCCTCAGCAAAATGCCTCAAATCTCCCAGACCAAAACACTCAGTAACCAGTACCTGTCATGCCAGAGCAAAATCCTCAAAATCAGCAAAGGCTTCGAGCGACAGCTAGAGAGTTCTGCCCACCAGTAAGGCAGGAACCGGTCCCCGCTCAGCGGGATGCTGAGGAGCAAATGGATGGACCAGCTTTGCTGCAGGAAGAACGTCAAGGATAAGTGGAGGTGATGGATGGAGAACAGGAGGAACTGAGAAGGTCACAGCGGAGAGCAAGGCCAGTAGAGAGACTGACCTACGACGTCCTGGGACAGCCATCGTACCAGCCTTGGACTGCAGACGTAAGACCTGTCTTACTTCCTACCCCTGTGCCGCTAACTCAAAACTATATGCCACTCCACTACCTCGCCCAACCTCAGTCCCATGGTTATAATTGGTACTCTCTCATGCATTAAGTCACCCTAGAACATGAAATGTCAGGAGACATTTATTTGAAGTGGGGGAGAGTGTAGAGGGTTGGAAATAGTTAATAGTTATGTAAGAAAAAAAACAGGCACCCCTACAATTTTATTTTATTCTTTGTTTTATTTTTCTACAATGCATTTGTAATCCACCTGGTTCCATTATAACTCATGTGAGTTGAGTGCAGTTCCGTACGCCGACCAATAGATGGCACATGTCGCACAGTGATAGAGAGTAGACTTACGCACCGGAGGACGAAGAATAAACTCCTTTGTGTGAAGATAATGAAACGTGTTCTGCCCATTCTTCTATCACGGGTTGGAGAGTTAACTTCCACATGCATGTTTCCTCCTCCTGGGCCGCTACCCAGGGGAGCAACAACTGCCTCTTGGCTGTTGTTATAGCCTTCCTCAGTCCATACTTTGCAGCTTTGTACTCGGCCTCACAGCCTGATTTAAATGCATGAGAGCGAGCACGCAGCATCTGACGTACCTGACTGTTGATCCAGGGCTTCTGGTTGGGGAGCTTCCTGACCTGTATGGTGGGTACAATGGAATCAACGCACGTGCTGATGTATGCAGTCACGTATTCAGCATAGTCCTGTATGTTAACAGAAGATTCCTCTTGAGTGGCTGCAGCTTTAAACGTGCAGGCAAAACAGTCTTGCAGGATGTTCTCAGTCTCTGGAGTCCAACACTAAATTTGCTTAGTAACTGGGTTTGTTCGTTTCAGCTTTTGTCTGTAGGCTGGGTACATAAACAGTGAGATGTGATCTGACTGTCCGAAGTGGGGGTGGGGTGCCGCTCTGTTGGTGCCACATTTGTTGGAATAGACATGATCCAATGTGCTTTTATCGCGGGTGGGAATGTCCACATGCTGGTAATATTTGGGGAGTACAGTCCGTAAATTGCACTGGTTAAAGTTGCCAGCAACAATAAAAACAGCATCAGGGTGTTTTGTCTCTATTGCGCTGATGACGTCGTGGAGTTTGTTTAGCGCTACTGTGTAGTTGCTCTGTGGACAAATGTATACAGCGGTCAAAAACACAGCGGTAAATTCCCTCGGTAGATAATAAGGATGGCATTTCACCAGTAAAAACTCTATGTCGGGCAAGCAGTGTTTGTAAACGGTCTGTACATCTCCGCACCATGAGTGGTTTATAAATACACACACACACCCTCCCCTCATCTTACCGGAGTCTCCTGTTCTGTCTGCCTGGTGTGTTGAGTGGGTCTGGAGCTGAATAGCGGTCTCCGGGACTCTGTCTGAAAGCCAAGTTTCACAGAATATTAGGGCACAACACTCTCTTGTCTCCCGCTGGTCTTCAATCCTTGCTCTTAGTTCGTCTAGCTTATTTTCCAAAGACCGAATGTTTGCATTTAAGAGACTGGGTAGCGGTGACCGGCTGGAGCGAGCCTTTAGCCTAGCATGTAGCCCTCCTCTCTTGCCTCGCCTTCGGCGCCTTTGACCCCGCCTCTGACGCGCTTTCTTCGGGTCAGCATGCTCACGCGGGCTCGGTGCTTCGGGGCCTTCCTGGGGGTGCTGATGGTCACCACTGGGGCGGACGGTGCATTGCTGGATGGGTAGTATAAAGCCAGTAAACTCCGTGTGGCTGCTTGACTTGGCGATATCCAGTAGTGTGTGTCGGTCCCATGTAAGCAATGCATGACCTCCATGCACTGTAGAAAGAAGAACAACTATGCAAAAAAGGAGATAAGTCGGCATTCGGGAGCGGAATGAGCAAAGACATTCGCCAACAGTGGGCGCCATCGAAATTTAGATGGGATCTAAATCCCATAGAGAATCTCTGGAAAATCCTTGGCAACAAAGTAATGGCTGAGAAACCCACTACAGTTACTGAACTGTGGAAGAAACTGCAGGAAGAATGGACTAAGATCAAACCAGAGCAGAGTGAGAAACTAGTGATGTCCTGTGGGTGCAGATGTGCTGAAGTCATTCAAAGCAAGGACCCCTATGCTTCCCATTAGTTGTTTTTAAATCCTATAGCCCTAAAAAAAAAAAAGTTTAAATCTTCTCTTCTGACAAAGTGGTTGCTGTTCGCTAATTTTGCTCACTGTTTAACAAAATAAATGTTTGTGTTGAAGTTTTTTTTTAAATTTAACCTTTTTTTTTTTATACAGTGCAGTTCCACTGAGAGGCAGCCTCTCTTTTTCAAGGATGACCTGTTCACATTCGCACAGTTACATTCACACCAGGAAGCTGCCCAGTGCAACCAGACTGACCTGTGGCCACTGAGCAGCTCCACTGGAGTAGCTGGGGTTAAGGGCCTTGCTCAAGGGCACCACAGTGGGATTAAGGAGGGTGAGGAAAACACTGCTATGTTATCTGTCCCACCCAGATATAATCCTGCCAGTTCAGGGATCGAACCCACAACCCTCTGCTCACCAGTCCACATCCCTAACAATTAGGCCACCACTGCCCATCTTGCTTAGTTTAAAAAAAAGCATACTAGTACAGCAGTGGTATAGCCAGATCTGATATTCTGTAAAATTCTGAAGAATAACATATGTTAGAATAAATTAAGCATTAATACATTGTTCTCTAATTTTGATCTCCATTGTATATTTGAAAATAATTGTAACATAAACTAAAAAAATGCATTAAAAACATAACTCCACTCAATTTTTAGCCTGTTACAGTGTAATAGGGTACAGTGGGTCATTTTATAACATTTTGGGTTGGCGGGGTGCTGCAGGATTTTTTATTTTTATTTTTTTTTAATGAAAGAAGGATGCCAGTTGAAAAACATTGGTCTAAACCTTTGGGGGATTCTGTGTAGCATTTCTTCATCGTGTGTTTTTGGCTACATAGGCCTGCCAACAGAATCAGATTATATTTGTTGTTGTTGCATAAGTGCATGCCATCCTGAAGGAGGTGCATGTTTTGGCATCTTAAATAAAGTACTAAATATTTCCCAGAGCAAGGGGTGGGCAGTGAGGGCCATTCCACTGCAGGTTTTCTGTTCCACCCAGTCTCTTCAGGAGGTGTTTGCTCTGATCAGCTTCAAGGATTGCTAATCATTGGAAACACCTGCTGAAGAGACTGGGTGGAGCAGAAAAACTGCAGTGAAATGGCCCTCTGGCATATGATTGCCCAGGGCCCCAGCTGTGGAAGATAACTGGATGAAGATTTTATTAGAGGTGTGGTTTATTTCCTACTGTGAGAGCTTGATTAATACTGGAAATATGATCACATTCAGGTCTCTGCCACATAACATACATCAGCGGCACACAACAGCCTCAGACAGCCGCCCTGTTTTAGTGGATAAAATGTTGTTGTACACACTAGTTAGTGTCATTTATAAGTAATATTTAACCAATATTACACCAGAGGGAGTGCAGTATCAATATTAACTGCGGTTGCGAAGGGCCTTCGATGAATCACTGCAGTTACTGTATTCATACCGCACATCCTCGAGTGTAACATTGCTTTTATACAACAGTTCCACAAGCACAGTTTATGAAATGACAGCAATACAGGACAAAATATTATGATTTATTTGTTTAATTGGTTATTTTACTCTGCTTAGAAAAATAGTCCCTTCTCAATATACCCAGTTAACTGTTGCTAAGCACCTCTATGAGCTGAATATAGAAGAATCATTTCACACACATGCAACCAAATTAAATATTGTCCAGTGCAGAAGTCAGTGTTTACAATACATACCGGCCACCTGTTGTGTAGATTTGTGGGTCCCCATGAGATCATACAGGCAGCTAGTTTAGCATGCTAGGAATTGGTCTTCGGCACACTTCATTCACTTTTCTTAACATGTTCAGAGGAAACAAAGAGTTCATCACCACAAAGTTGCTGTGGTTTGCCAATTGAGACAATAAGTCCAACTCTAGCTTGTTTATTTTCTTAAACAGATGTGAAATATCTTGTGGATGTTTACAAGGGTTGGACTTCCAGGTCATGGAGGTATGATTTCTTTTCAAACAGTGCCTCACTGTGGAAATTAAAGTATCCAACACAGTATTACAATTCTCATATATCTATAAGAAGCCAATGATAGAGTGAACAGACCCTACGGTAAATAATGGTTAGTAATTAATGGTTACTAGAACTCCTTTGAAACAGAGTGATACATATCCAGTAAAAAGTTAGAGTGCAGTTTTCGTGGACTATAATAACTCCTGGAGTCCCTGTTGTCCAATCAGTTTGCTCGGTCAGAACTAATTGTTGTATAATTTACCATATAAGACAAGGAATCAGGAATAAATTGTGATGGGCATCATGACTTTTTTCCAAGTCACATCAAATACTCAGTAATGCCTGGAGCTTGTTCTACCCTGGAGTTGTCCCTGGCATGAGGGGGTGAGCAGGGGTGGGTATTCTTGTATCTCCTCACCTCTTTGCCTCTGTGTTGGGTTGTTTCTCTGCACCTTTGTATAGAAATGGGTCCTGATCATCATCTGTATCTGTGTGCCAAATGATGGTTCAGAGTACCCACCATTTTAGTTGCCTCTGACTGGTTCGCCCACACTGAACACCAAGTTCAAACATAGGGGTGTCCATAGGTCCACTTAGCACCAGGACACTTTATTTTGTCAGTTTATTATCAAATTTGTTACTGTATCGTCAGACCTGCGACTGTATTTATTGGACACTGTCAGCCTTTGTGGTTTTACTCTTGTTCTCTGACATTTTTGTAGCTGTACTTATGTGTACTGATGAACATATTTTTGAGCATCAGTATATGAGTCCATCTTTGGTTCACATGGTCTCTATTCCAGTCGTATCCCAGAAAACATTTGTCAAAATATCCTCCAGTAGAAGTTGGGAATGTAATGTAATCATCCAGATGTTTAACATTATCACTGCTTGTGTGGTCAGATGGAAAATGCCAAACTCCCTCAAGGCATTGTTCTCATATCTCTCAGAAACACAACAAGGTCCAGAGCTAATTCACTAATGAGCAGGATCTGATGTTTCATTAACGAGCAGGATTTGATGTTGGAGCCAGTTAGGGGGAATGAGCAGTGAGAACACTAATTTAAATGATAGAACAGGCAGGGAACCGTCGTACATCTCTGTAGATCCTAGTGTTATAAACTGGTCAGATTTTATACATTTTACTGTAATAATTATATCTTGGATTATCTTAGACTTGTGACATTTTAGAGTTGGTACCTTTGACTTCCTTTCTTAATAGAAAGAAAAATGTGTTGATGTTGAGTACTGTAGAGTTTGATTGTAAGAGTCCTTACAGACCAGTCAGCACAGTTAATTTATTACCTATACCTACCTACATGTACAATGGGGAAAATAAGTATTGAACACATCAACATGTTTCTCATTAAACATATTTCTGATGGAGCCATTGACCTGAGATTTTCACTAGATATCAGTAACAACCCAAGTAATCCATACATACAAAGAAATCAAGGAAACTGTTGACAAAACAAGTTATATTTAATAAAGTGCAATGACACAGGGACGAAGTATTGAACACATGAAGAAAAAGAGGTGCAAAAAGGCATAGAAAGCCAAGAAACCAGCTGAAATCCATGAAGCCATCCCATCCCCCCATCAGTGCAAAGTAATTTCAACCGGTTAAGTCCTGACTGATAGCCTTAAAAAGGTCTGTGAATATCAAATTGTCACACCACAAAGAACTCATGATGGGTAGAAGCAAAGAGCTCTCTGTAGACCTTCATAACATTATTGTTGCAAAACATAATGATGGCATTCGTTACAGACACATTTCTAAACTGCTGAATGTTCCATTGAGCACTGTTGGAACCATCATTCAGAAGTGGAAAGAACATCATTTTACCATAAATCGGCCACAACCATTAGCTCCTCGCAAGATTTCTGACAGAGGAGTCAAAAGAATTATCAGAAGAGTTATCCAAGAGACAAAGACCACTCATGGAGAGCTCCAGAAAAACCTGGAGTTAGCAGGTACTGCTGTTTCAAAGAAAACAGCCAGTAATGCACTCAACCGACATGGGCGCTACGCCCACTCGCTCACCTCGCAAGACTCCATTGCTGAAGAAAAAGGATGTTGAAGCTTGTTTAAAGTTTGCTGTACAATATTTGGGGAAGCCATTAAAGTACTGGGAGAATATAGTCTGGTCGGATGAGACCAAAATTGAACTTTTTGAGACTTCCGGTTATGGCGGCCACATAGGAAGACGTGTTTCACACTGCTCTGCTCTTGAAAATTAAAAAAAATTTACTAAAACTCTCTTAATTGGAACAAAAACTCATCCTAGCGTTTTGGCGTGGATATGGTAAAGACTAAGGCTGGAAAATTAGGTGAAGGAAAAGGCAACTTGACAAAACAACCCAAGCTAACAGACTTCCACGCTCGAGGCGAAACAGAGAAAATTCCAGAGGCAATGGTGGAGGAGGGAGCCAGCGGCAGAGCGGGAACAGTTGAAGAGGGGACAAACGCAGTGCTCACTGCCATCAACTCCATGAGAACAGAGTTTTTGTCTAAATTCGACGGGATTATAACAGCGATAGAAGGTATGAGAAAAGAAATAAACGACTGCATGGAGTGAGTGTCGCAGGCAGAGCTCCGAATTTCAAGCGCTGAAGATGACGTCACCAGCCTGCAATCTAAACTGGAAACACTGGAATTAAAATGCAAAAGTCTGAAAGATAACGTCCTAGACTTGGAATCCCACTCGCGACGGAATAATTTGAGGCTGGTGGGCCTCCCGGAGGGAGCGGAGGGACAGGACCCTTGTTCCTTTTTGGAAAAGTGGATTCCAGAAGCGCTGAATAACGCGGATCTGCAGTCATCGGTCGTTTTAGAGAGAGCTCACCGAATCGGCCCACCGAGAGGTAATAAGACACCACCGAGGACACTGATTATGAAGTTCCTCAACTACAGAAACAAGATGACAGTCACCAATGCGGCACGAGCTACAGGGGAAATTAAATACCAGGACCAACAGGTGCGGTTTTATCCTGACTTGGCTGCAGGAATACAACAATTGAGAAAGCAGTTCGACCCAGCGCAGGAGCTCATTAAGCAGATCCAAAAGGAAACTGGTGGGAGCTAAGCATGAACATGACAAAGGTAGAACATTTAAGCATATGTACAGACATCTGATTGATCTGAAACATAAACATGTCTACAAAATACAGACTGTATTTAAAAAAAAAAAGTTATGATGTACAAAGTTGCTATAAAACTTAGAAGTTATGTTGAAAAAACTACAGAAAAGAGTTAATGTCATAAGAATAGTAGTAGAGTCAGGGTGATTGAGAGGAGAAAGAGAGAGTGGTTTGATTGATCCTCGCAGGTGTGGAACAGTCACTAGCTATAACGGGAGACAGAATTTTTTTGATTTTGGGGGGATTACCACGAATGTGGGGAAAGGGAATCTGTTTTTGTTTAGTTTGTAGGATGAATGTTCCATCATCCATGTTTTTGCTTCTCTGTAAGAGTATGTTCATATTGCAAGGTAATCTCAAACTCCTTATTGATCATAAATCAAAGCGTTAATCTTAATTTAACTTCATGGAATTGCAGAGGTCTACAAAATCTTAAAAAACTTAAACAAGTCATGAATAAAATAAAAGACATAGATTCAAAAATTGTATTTTTACAAGAAACTCATCTATTAGAGGAGGATGTAAAAAGAATTAGGAGAAGATGGCAAGGTAACGTGTTCACCTCATCATTTTCATCCCGAGCTAGGGGAGTTATGATTCTCATACATAAAACAGTCCCATTTCAAACGAAAAATGTAATTAGAGACAAATTTGGAAGATATCTAATTATCCAAGGATCTTTGTTATTAGAAAATATAAATCTGGTGAACTTATACGGCCCCAGTATTGATGATCAAAACTTCTTTGTTAATTTATTCCTCACTTTATCATCACTTACAGGGCAACATATAATAGCAGGGGATTTTAATTGCACATTGTACATTATGTAAAGAAATTAAACATAACTTCTGAAGAAGAAGGTGAATGATATGTGTGGACTTTGCAAATTCCAAGCTGGTGAATGTATATTATGTATTCTTATGTAATAGATTACCTAGACTAAACAGAGGAGCATTGTTGCTGACTTGTTTTTGTTAATGGCTGTTGTTTTTATTACACTTTTTTTTGTTATTTTGTTATTGTTCTTTTTAAAAAAATTTTCCACAGTATTTTTTATTGAACCTTTTTTACAAACATGACAGGGACTGTCATTCGCTCATCGGCCTGTTCAGCCACAGGCGGTGCTGTTCCAGCAGAGTAGACGTTTAGGATTCTCTTCCATGGTCATCATAGACCGACGGAGGCCGACGACGACGAACACAAACGATCAAACACTAACACTAAAGTGATTAAAAAAATATATATACTAAAAACACCAACAACCACTAACAAAAGCAGGTCTTCAACAATGCTCCTCTGTTTAGTCTAGGTACTCCATTACATAAGTATACATATTATACATTCACCAGTTTGGAATTTACAAGGTCCACACAAATCATTCACCTTCTTCTTCAAAAGTTATGTATAAATTCTTTACATAATCAGTGAAAGGTCTCCATATATCCTCAAACACAATTTCCTTTGATTTCAGTATGTATGTTATTCTTTCTAGTGGAAGGTTTGTTAACATCTGTCTTAACCACTGAGTCACATCTGGTCTATGAGTCTTTTTCCACAATAGTGCAATACATTTTTTGGCGTTAAGCAAACTGAGGTCTATGAATGCTCTTTCACTCTTATTAAAGTTATGTTTTTCTGGATACAGACCCAACAAAAACAATTTAGGATTCAATATGATTTGTTTTGAAATTATTTTTTCAATTGTTACCCTCACCTCTTCCCAAAACATTGTAATTTTTCTCCATAAACAATGAAATAGGGTTCCTTTACTTTCCATACATTTTGTGCATGTATCAGGTATGTTTTTGTTGTATCTATTTAACTCCACCAGTGTAACATACATCCGCATTAACCATTTAAAATGTATCGATTTAAGACACACATTTATTGATTTGGTTTGAGCTTCTGTACAAGCCAATTCCCATTGTTCCTCTGAAATTTCAGTTTGCAGGTCTTCTTTCCAATAATTCAGTCTTTTCTGTGGTTTTTCACTTGAGGATAATGTCAATGAGTTATAAAACTCTGAAATAATACCCTTTCTCTTACTATCTTTCTTCAAGATTTTTTCCAAGGATGAATAAGTAGGTCGGGTGAGAGCATTATTTTGATTTGATCGAATAAAGTTCCTAAGCTGAAGATATTTAAAAAAAAAATGTGTTCTATTAAGATTAAATTTGATCCTCAGTTCTTCAAAAGACATTATGTTATCTGAACATGACAAATATAAGTCTTGAATCTTTTGAATCCCTTTTAAATTCCATACTTTAAATACAGCATCCGCTCTCCCTGGTTTAAAATATTGATTACCCCATATTGGGCTGAATTGTGACAATAAGTGTTGTTCTTTTAAATATTTTTTGGTTTCACACCATATTTTGATCATATGCTTTACAAATGGATTTTTAACTTGTTTCTGTAATTTTTTTGCCGAGTCTGAGTATATGAATATGGGAAGAGGTAAAGGTAAATTGTATGATTCCATTTCAGTCCAGTGAGGGAGATCATTTGATGAAAAATAATATGTTATAGACCTCAGTTGTGCTGACCAGTAATACAACATAAAGTTTGGACATTTCAGACCTCCACGATCAAATGGTAAATATAGTAAGGACAGACGTAATCTAGCCTTCCTATTGTTCCATATAAATTCCACTAACTTTTTTTTAATTCTTGAGAATAGATCTGAAGGTGGTGGTAAAGGAATGTATTGAAATAAATAAAGTTGACATAACGCACGGCTCAGGAGACACACACGCAGGCTCAGAGTGAATTCAATAGCTTTATTCAGCAACAAGGATGGATGGATGCGTGTTTGTGGAATGTGGATGTACTGCTGGTGGACGTCAGCATCAGGCACGGAGGCAGGAAACCGTACAGCCGGACAACCCTGGGGAGAGAACACAGGGAGAAGGTGACGGGCATCAAACCAGTGCAACCAGAGATGAGAGGTAAGTTGGCTTACTTGGCAGGGCAGGTGGCAGGCACGCACAAGGGAGAGTCTGGGAGACAGAGACCTGACGATGCACCTGACAGCAGCCGCGAGGTGGTGAAGCGGGGGCGGGGTCCGCCGCCGGGAAAGATCCACCTGTGCACAGGGGAAAGACTGGACACAAGTTGAGAGTAGCTTACGTGAGTGATCTTGCTGTTTGGCGAGGGGTTTCCTCTGGAGCAAGTAGCCGAAGGGAACAGACGGCTTCAGGCCGAAGCCCAGGGCAGAGCAGCTTATATGCTCCGCCGCTGACGAGGTGCAGGTGTGCGCTCAGCTGGCGCCGCTAATGAGCGGCGAGTTGTAACAGTACTCCCCCCTCTAGCAGCGCCTCCTGGCGATGGTTTATTAGGGTACATCCGGTGAAACTCGGTGATGAGAGAGCGATCCAACACGAACGAGGAACGGACCCATTGCCTCCATTCTGGACCATAGCCCTCCCAGTCCACCAAATACTGTAGCCCGCGACCCCGGCGTTGGGAGTCCAAGATGGTCGAGACAGTCCAAGCCGGATGGCCATCAATCATCCGAGGCACGGGCGGCGCAGCAGGAGGAGGGCAGATGGGATCAGACACCACCGGTTTCACCTTAGAGACGTGGAAGGTGGGATGGATGCGGAGGGAGGGGGGAGTAGCAACGCGCACTGCCACCGGGTTGATTACCTTGGTGATGGGGAATGGGCCCATGAAGCGTTTCGCCAACTTCCTCCTCTCACCCTTCAGGTTAACATCCTGCGTGGAGATCCAGACCGGTTGGCTCACCTGGTAGGCAGGAGCAGGTCTTCTTCGCCGATCCGCTGTGGCCTTATTGCGCTCCGCCGTGCGTAAAAGCGCATTGCGCGCGGCTGTCCAAATTGAGCGACACCGCCTGAGGTGAGCCCGGACCGTGGGGACTGCAGATTCGTCCTCCAGCGAGGGGAACAAAGGGGGGTCGTAACCCAGGGACACTTTGAAAGGTGACATCCCTGTGGCTGAAGAACGAGCGGTGTTGTGAGCATATTCAACCCAGGCGAGATGTTTGCTCCATGACGCAGGCTTCGAGGCAGTGACGCAACGGAGAGCAGCCTCCAGCTCCTGGTTGGTCCGTTCACACTGCCCGTTAGATTGGGGGTGATGGCCGGAGGAGAGGCTTACCTGGGCTCCTATTGTCCTGCAGAAACTCGCCAGACGTCCGAGGCGAACTGGGGACCCCGGTCGGAGACCACGTCAGCTGGTATCCCATGCAGCCTGACCACGTGCTGGACGAGAAGGTCTGCCGTCTCCAAGGCAGAGGGTAGCCCCCGTAATGCCATGAAGTGGGCAGCCTTGGAGAACCGGTCGACGATGGTCAGGACAGTGTCGAAGTTGTTAGAGACAGGGAGGCCAGTGACGAAGTCTAATGCGATGTGCGACCAGGGCCTACTAGGGACGGGCACGGGCTGGAGCAAACCCGCAGGAGGAGAGTTGCCAGACTTACTGGTGGCACAGACGGGGCAGGCCCGGGCGTAGCGGGCAGCGTCCTTGCGTAACCCCGGCCACCAAAAGGAGCGTTGGAGCAGGTCAATCATACGGGAGGTCCCAGGATGGCAGGCTAGCTTGGATGTGTGGAGCCAATGGATGACCTCCCCCCGAACGGAGGACGGAACGTAGAGCCTCCCCTCCGGTCCGCCGCCCGGATCCGGTTCTGATTCCTGCGCCTTTCGGACCTTATCCTCGATCTCCCAAGTAACTGCTCCCACGATGCACGACCTGGGCAGGATGGTATGAACAGCGTCCCCCGAATCTTCAGGGGCGAATTGCCTGGAGAGGGTGTCAGGGAGACCGTTTTTGGAGCCCGGCCTAAATGTGATGGTGAAATGGAACCTGGCAAAAAACAGAGACCAACGGGCCTGGCGGGCGTTCAGGAGCTTGGCAGTTCTTAAGTACTCCAGATTTTTGTGGTCCGTTAACACCACGAAAGGCAGGGCGGCCCCCTCCAGCCAGTGACGCCACTCTTGGAGCGCGAGCTTGATGGCAAGAAGCTCCCTGTCCCCCACGTCGTAGTTGCGCTCCGCCGGGGACAGGCGCCGGGAGAAGAAGGCACAAGGCCGTTTGACCCCATCAGCCGGTGACCGCTGAGACAACACCACCCCCACCCCTATATCCGAGGCGTCGAACTCCACGATGCACTGCAAAGAGGGATCGACCTGACTGAGGACCCGGGAGGAAGAAAATTCCGCCTTCAGCGCCTGGAAGGCCGCCGCAGCCTCTAAAGTCCACTGGAACCGGGTTTTAGGGGAGGTGAGACGGGTCAGAGGGCCGACGATGGCTCCAAAGTTGGGCACAAAGCGGCGGTAGAAGTTGGCAAAGCTGACGAATTGTTGCACCTGCTTTCTAGACGAGGGAGTCAGCCAATCTACCACTGCTTTAATTTTGGCTGGGTCTGGAAGCACCTGGTCATGGGAGATGACAAACCCGAGAAATGACGTCTTCTTGGCATAGAATTCGCACTTCTCTGCCTTCACGTATAATCGATTCTCCAGTAGCCTCTGCAGGACCCGTCTCACATGCACCTGGTGCTCGTCCCTGGATTTGGAGAAGATGAGAATGTCATCCAGGTAAACGAACACAAACAGGCCAATGAAATCCCGGAGAACATCATTTATCAGGCGCTGAAAGACGGCTGGAGCGTTGGTCAACCCGAATGGCATGACCAGGTATTCAAAGTGGTCGTTCGGGGTACGGAAGGCTGTTTTCCATTCATCTCCCTCCTGGATCCGGACGAGGTGGTACGCGCTGCGGAGATCCAGCTTGGTAAACCAGGTCGCCCCCTGGAGGGAGTGGAAGGCAGTGTCCATCAGGGGCAGGGTGTAACGGTCCTTCTCCGTGATGTCGTTTAGGGCTCGGAAGTCGATGCACGGACGAAGTGAGCCATCTTTCTTGCCCACGAAGAAGTACCCTGCACCTAATGCCGATGATGATGGGCGAATAATGCCTGCGCTGAGAGATTCCTTGAGTTATGAGTTCATGGCTTCCTTCTCCGGTGCTGACAGGCTGTAGAGGCGTCCCGAAGGGAGCTGCGCCCCCTGGCGGAGGTTTATGGCGCAGTCGTAAGGCCTGTGTGGAGGAAGGGACATTGCCTTGGACTTACTGAAGACCGTGCCCAGGTCGTGAAACTCCACGGGCACCAAGGAGAGGTCCGGAGGCGCGGCATCCTTGACCACAGGAGGAGAGGATGGCGAGCAGGCAGCGGATTGGAGGCAGGTGCTCATGCAGAAGGTGCTCCAGGCTGTTACCTTTCCAGTCTTCCAATCCAGGATGGGATTATGGAGATGGAGCCACGGATAACCCAGGATCACAGGCGACACAGCGGAGGGCAAGATGTAAAAGGAGATCTCCTCCCGGTGATTTCCTGAGACGATGACAGAGACGGGACTTGTCCGGTGGGTCACTTTTCCCAGAGATGCGCGGGAGAGATTAATGAGGGTGAGAGGAGTTTTGAGGGGCTGGCAACGGATGCCCAATCGGGTTGCCAGGCTTTGTGAAATAAAGCTTCCTTCCGCGCCTGAGTCCACCAGTGCGTGAGTGAGATGCCCTGTGGTGTTGTGGCAAAAACGGATGGGCAGCGACAAATGAGTGAGGGGAATTGTCCGGTTAGCGTCCGCGAGGCCCCCTACAGTGACTCGCGGACCTCCCCGTTTGGCTTCTCCGGGCATTGCTCCACCGTGTGCTGGTCGTCCCCGCAATACATGCAGAGACCCAGCGCACGTCGGCATTGTCTCTCCGCTAGAGGGAGCTTTGCCCGGCCCGTCACCATTGGCTCCGACTCCTCGGGAACCTCCGGCGGCGGTAACGCCAGGGGGCGAGCTTGAAGCCGGCGTGACGAGACCCCTCGAGAGCGAGAAGGCTGCTTCTGCTCTGAGGCGCGCTCGCGCAACCGGTTGTCCAAACTAATAGCTAGTGAGATTAGTTCCACCAGTGTTTCAGGGATATCCCGTCTAGCCAATTCATCCCTCAGACCTGAGTTTAAGCTGCGGAGGAAGATGCCGCAGAGGGCATGCTCCCCCCAGCCAACCTCCTCCGCTGTAACCCGGAAGTCTATGGCATAGTCCGCGGCCGATCGGCTCCCCTGCTGAAGGCTGAGGAGGCGATCGGTCAGGACACTCTCCACTCGGGAGTGATCAAAGACCTCCAGAAAATTTGTGACGAACTGGCCGTAGGTGAGGGAGGCATAACCAGGCTTCGCCATTACGGCATAAGCCCTGGTGAGTGCCCGACCCTCCAGGAGATTTCCTATATAGCCGATTCGGCTATGGTCTGAGGGAAAGTCCCCGGGAACGCGCAAAAACACCGACTCACACTGCATGATAAACCCCCGCGCTCCACCGAGCTTACCGCTAAAGCGGGCGGGGTTAGGAATGGGTGTGAGTCGGGTTGGGGTTCCCGAGGCTGACTGGATGGCCGCTGAAGCGGCAGGAGCTGCACCTCCCTGACGAGCCGAGGGGAACGGCTGTGGGGGGTCCAGACGGTCTAACCGGGCAGTTATCGAGGTTAATTGGTTCAATATCACTTGCTGCTGATGAGCTATTAAATCCACCCGAGCCTCGAGGGTGGAAAATCGGTGTGCGAGCCCGCTGTCTGCCGAGCCGCTCTGCTGAAGCCGTACTGACATAACGCACGGCTCAGGAGACACACACGCAGGCTCAGAGTGAATTCAATAGCTTTATTCAGCAACAAGGATGGATGGATGCGTGTTTGTGGAATGTGGATGTACTGCTGGTGGACGTCAGCGTCGGGCACGGAGGCAGGAAACCGTACAGCCGGACAACCCTGGGGAGAGAACACAGGGAGAAGGTGACGGGCATCAAACCAGTACAACCAGAGATGAGAGGTAAGTTGGCTTACTTGGCAGGGCAGGTGGCAGGCACGCACAAGGGAGAGTCTGGGAGACAGAGACCTGACGATGCACCTGACAGCAGCCGCGAGGTGGTGAAGCGGGGGCGGGGTCCGCCGCCGGGAAAGATCCACCTATGCACAGGGGAAAGACTGGACACAAGTTGAGAGTAGCTTACGTGAGCGATCTTGCCGTTTGGCGAGGGGGTTCCTCTGGAGCAAGTAGCCGAAGGGAACAGACGGCTTCAGGCCGAAGCCCAGGGCAGAGCGGCTTATATGCTCCGCCGCTGACGAGGTGCAGGTGTGCGCTCAGCTGGCGCTGCTAATGAGCGGCGAGTTGTAACAAAAGTATCTTGGGTAAGATATTACTTTTAAGTATATTAATTCTTCCAATCATCGACATTGGTAGTGACATCCATCTCTGAAGTAACTCATTAATGTCTGTCATTAAGGCTTCATAGTTGGCACTGGCGACTGATTCTAGCTTAATAATAATAATAATAATACATCAGTCTTATATAGCGCTTTTCTAAATACTCAAAGACGCTTTACAAAGCAGCATAGGGACAAACATATAGAGGACGAGTAAACAGACAAGGTAGGTACACATAGGTAGAAGAGGCAGTCAGTTTTTGTAGGTAGATTTGAAAAGATGGGTTTTGAGTTCACTTTTAAAAGAAGCAAGTGTGTTGGCAGACCGGATGTGAAGGGGCAAGGAATTCCAGAGGGTTGGTGCGGCAATGGTGAATGATCTATCACCCAGGGTGCGGAATTTTGTCTTGGTGATGGGGGTAAGAAGGTAGGCACAATTTGAATTCCTAAATATTTAAACTGATTTACAACTTTGAATTGATTTACCTCAGGAGCTGGGTGATTTCTCTGGGTCTCATTTAGCATTAATATTGAAGATTTAGTTTTATTTATTTTATATCCTGATACTTCCCCAAAGTTCTTTATTAAATTCAACAAGGTCGGAATTGATTTTTTTAAGATTCGACATAAACAAAATTATGTCATCGGCATACAGGGAGATTTTATGTTCTGTTGGTCCTACTCTAATTCTATTTATTTGTGGATGTAAACTACTGCCATCGCTAAAGGTTCAATTGCCATAGTAAACAGTAAAGGTGAAAGTGGACAGCCTTGTCGACATCCTCTATTGATATTTATTGATTTTGAGATATTGCTGTTTGTTAGGATTTCTGCTGTAGCATTATTGTATATTATCTGAACCCATTTTATGAAATTATTTCCAAGTCCAAACCTTTGTAGGACTTCAAAAAGAAAGGGCCATTCGACCCTATCAAAGGCCTTTTCGGCGTCCAGTGATAGGAGAGCTGTATCTGGTGCTTCTTTATTAGAATAGATAATATTAAATAGTCTTCTTACATTATGGAAGCCTTGTCTTCCCTTTATAAAGCCATTCTGATCTCGATTAATAATATTTGGTAATATTTCTTGTAGTCGTCTTGCTGAAATTTTACAGATTATCTTAAGGTCAGCATTTGATAGGCTTATTGGTCTCATATTTTCACATTTATTAGAGGGTTTACCTGGTTTTGGCAACAGTATAATTAAAGCATTATTCATATATAGTGGTAAATTACTATTTTGAAATGCTTCTAAAACCATTTCCAAAAATGGCTTTATTAATTTATTCTTAAATTTTTTATAGAGGTCAACTGGAAGACCATCTGGTCCCGCACTTTTTCCTGATTTCATATTATCAATGGCTAGCCCAACTTCTTCTTGACTAATTTTAGACTCCAGTATCTCCCTGTTTTCATTTGGAATACACGGTATAGATAATCCGTCCAAAAACCCATTTAGTTTTGTTAAGTCAGTTTCATTTTTTGTATCATATAGTTTTTCATAATAATCTCTAAAGGCACTGTTAATTTCTAAAGGATGTACAATTGCCTGTCCGTTACTTATAATACTGGTAATTGGTGTTTTAAATTCTAATTGTTTAATCTGCCATGCCAATAATTTCCCTGATTTTTCACCTTGTTCATAAAAAGATTGCTTCAATCTTAGAAGACTCGAGGCAGCTCTATTCGCTGATTTTTTGTCATATTCGGCTCTCAGAATCAGTAATTCGTTCTCTAATTTTGGGTCACTTCCTGCATACACTTTTTCTTGGAGAATTTTTATTTTATGTTCCAATTGGGCTCTCTCCTCTCGAGTCTTCTTAGATTTTGAACCTGTATAACTAATAATATGCCCCCTAATAAAAGCTTTGAAAGCCTCCCACTTTATACATGCTGATGTTTGTGTAGTATTGATATCAAAGAACTCATCTGTTTTTCTATGTACTTAACAAATTCCTCATCCTGAAGCCATTTATGCTGAAATTGCCACCTACCTGGTTCCTTTGTCAATTTCTTATCTACATATATTAAACAGCAGGGTGCATGATCAGAGATCACAATGTTATCATAGAAACAGTTTTGAATCTTGGACCTTAATTCTGTGGAGATCGAAAAATAGTCAATACGTGAGAATGTCTTGTAGGTATTAGAATAACAAGAGTAGGCTTTAACTTGTGGTTTCATTTCTCTCCATATATCTAGCAATATCAATTCTTTCATAGAATGATTAATGATCATCCTGCATCCATTGTGCGTACAGTCCAGTCCTGTTGATCTGTCTATACCGGGATTCAATGTACAATTAAAATCCCCTGCTATTATATGTTGCCCTGTAAGTGATGATAAAATAAGAAATAAATTAGCAAAGAAGTTTTGATCATCTATATTGGGACCGTATAAGTTCACCAAATTTATATTTTCTAATAACAAAGATCCTTGGATGATTAGATATCTTCCTAATTTGTCTCCAATTACATTTTTCACTTGAAATGGGACTGATTTATGTATGAGAGTCATAGCTCCCCTGGCTCGAGATGAAAATGATGAGGTGAACACACTTCCCTGCCATTTTCTCCTAATTCTTTTTACATCCTCCTCTATTAGATGAGTTTCTTGTAAAAACACAATTTTTGAACCTATGTCTTTTATTTTATTCATAACTTGTTCAAGTTTTTTTAAATTTTGTAGACCTCTGCAATTCCATGAAGTTAAATTAAGATTAACGCTTTGGTCTATGATCAATAAGGAGTTTGAGATTACCTTGCAATATAAACATGCTCATACAGAGAAGCAAAAACATGAGTGGTTGAACATTCATCCTACAAACTACACACAAACAAACTCTCCCTTCCCACATTCGTGGTAATCCCCCCAAAATCAAAAAAAAAATTGTCTCCCGTTATAGCCATTTACTGTCCACACCCGCGAGGATCAGTCAAACCACTCTTTCTTTCTCCTGTCAATCACCCTGACTCTACTGCTTTTAATGACATAACATTAACTCTCTTCTGTAGTTTTCCAACTTAACTCCAAAATTTTATAGCAACTTTGTACATCATAGGTTTTTTTTTATATATAATACAATCTATATTTTGTAAACTTGCTATATGCTTCATATCAGTCAGATGCCTGTGCAAATACTTAAATATTCTACCTTTATATTTTGTTCATGCTTCATGCTTAGCTCCCACCAGTCTCTTCTTGGATCTGCTTGATAAGCACCTGCGCCTCCTCAGGGGTCTTGAAGGTGTGCGTTCTCCCTTTATATGTGACCAGCAGTCTTGCCGGATAAATCACTCCATGACGAATCCCGAGGTTGCGCAGCTGTCTACGGGCGGGGTCAAACTGTTTCCTTAATTGTTGGATTCCTGTGGCCCGATCTGGGTAAAACCGCACCTGTTGATCCTGATATTTAATTTCTCCTTTTGCTCGCGCCACGTTGGAGATCGTCATCTTGTCTCTGTAGCTGAGGAACTTCATAATCAGCGTCCTCGGTGGTGCCTTATTATCTCTCAGTGGGCCAATTCGATGGGCGCTCTCTAAGACGACCGATGACTGCAGCTCCACGTTGTTCAGCGCTTCTGGAATCCACTTTTCCAAAAAGGAACATGGGTCCCGTCCCTCTGTTCCCTCCGGGAGGCCCACCAGCCTCAGATTGTTCCGTCTCGACCGGGATTCTAAGTCCAGGGCACTATCTTCCAGACGTTTATTTTTTAATTCCAATGTGCGCACCTTTAATTGTAGGCTGGTGACGTCATCCTCAGCGCTGGAAATTCGGAGCTCCACCTGCGATACTCGCTCCATACAGTCACTTATTTCCTTCCTCATTCCTTCTATCGCTGCTATAATCCCATCAAATTTAGCGGAAAAGTCTGCTCTCATTGCGCTAATGGCAGCGAGCACCGCACCTGTGCCCTCGCCAGCAGTCACCGCTCTGCCGCTAGCTTGCTCCGCCATATCTGGAGATTTTTCTGCTTCGTCACGAACGTGGAAGTCTGTTAACTTGGACTGTTTCTGCGGTTCAGTTTTTCCTCCACCTAATTTCCCAGCCTTAGGCTTTACCGGCATATCCGCGCCCAAACGCTGGGATAGATTTTGTTCCAATTGGGAGAGTTTTTTGCCAACTTTTTATTTTTAGGAGCAGAGCAGAGTGAACCACGTCTTCCTACGTGGCCGCCATAACCGGAAGTCCCTTCTTTTTAATTTTTAAATTACTTTTGTGTTAGTGTCTGACTGTGTGTGCTATGTTTGTAAAAAAAAAAAAAAAAAAAAAAAAAAAAAAAGGTTCAATAAAAAATATTGTGGGGGAAAAAAAAAATTGAACTTTTTGGATGCTGCAACACACAGCATATTTGGAGGAGAAATGGCACTGCACATCAGCCCCAAAACACTATGCCAACAGTGAACTTTGGAGGTGGGAGCATCATGGTGTGGGGATGTTTTTCAGCACATGATACAGGCAGGCTTCAGACTGAACAAACTGATTAAGAAAGCTAGCTCTGTCCTGGGGCAACGCCTTGATCCGATGGAGGAGATAGGAGAGAGAAGGACGGTGGCTAAACTGTCATCTCTGCTGGAGTCCGAGTTCCACCCTATGCAGGACATACTGGATGCACTGAGGAGCTCATTTAGCAGCAGACTACATCATCCCAGGTGCACAACCGAGAGGTTTCATGGGTCCTTCCTACCAACGGCTGTCAGACTGTACAACCTAAGCAGGGCTGCTCGCAGAGATAGCAAAAAGACGTAACAAACTAATAGTTTTTTTTGAATGCAAAAGATGCAATAGACTTACACAATGGTCCTCTCCGGCATACAACTAGGAACATACCGGTCGCTATGGAGGGTGAGAATATGTATGGGCACATCATCATACCATGTAGGATAACTAAATAGACGGTTATGCTGTTTCATCCCACCTAGCAACAATGCTCTGCACTGTGTGTGTTTATATATTTACATATTTATTCCATCTAGCTACAATGCTCTGCACTGGGTGTGTTTATATTTATATATCTATATATTTATTCCATCTAGCTACAATGCTCAGCACTGGGTGTGTTTATATTTATATATCTATATATTTATTCCATCTAGCTACAATGCTCCGCACTGTGTTTTTATATATCTACATATTATTCCATCTAGCTACATTGCTCCGCACTGTGTGTGTTTATATACTTGCATATTTATTCCACCTAGCTGCAATGCTCCGTACTGTGGGTGTTTATATATTTACATATTTATTCCATCTAGCTACAATGCTCTGCACTGTGTGTTCATATATTCATATATTTATTCCATCCAGCTACAATGCTCTGCACTGTGTGTCTGTGTGTGTGTGTGTGTGTATATATATATTTTATAGTAATATGTACATATGTATATTAGCTGCTCTTGCTTGCTTGGTTTTTTTTTTTTTTTTTTCTTGCCTTCTGATTGTTGCTCTGAGTGTTGCTATCCCTGTGCTGTTGCAATCCTGGAATTTCCCCGTTGTGGGACTAATAAAGGCTTATCTTATCTTATCTTATAATTGAAGGAAAGATGAATGGACAAATGTAGAGAGACATCCTTGATAAGAACCTGTTGCCATCTGCCAAGATGCTGAAGATGAAGCGAGGGTGGACATTTTAGCAAGCCAATGATCCCAAACACACTGTCAAGGAAACTCAACTGGCTCCAGAGAAGGAAGATAAAGCTGCTAGAATGGCCCAATCAGTCACCTGACCTGAATCCAATTGAAAATCTATGGAATGAACTGAAGATCAGAGTTCATAGAAGACACCCATGGATCCTTCAAGATTTGAAGATAATTTGTGTGGAAGACTCCTGAGTAATGCCTGTGCCCAATTTCTCCATAAAGGAGGCATCTGGAAGCTGTTTTTACCAACAAAGGCTTTTCTACTAAATAGTAAATGAATTTCACCAAGTGTGTTTAATACTTACAGTGAGGCAAAAAAGTATTTTGTCAGCCACCAATTGTGCAAGTTCTCCCACTTAAAAGATGAGAGAGGTCTCCAGTTTTCATCATAGGTATGCCTCAACTATGAGAGACAAAATGAGAAAAAAAAATCCAGAAAATCACATTGAAGGATTTTTAATGAATTAATTGGTAAATTCCTCAGTAAAATAAGTATTTGGTCACCTACAAACAAGCAAGATTTCTGGCTCTCTCAGACCTGTAACAACTTCTTTAAGAGGCTCCTCTGTCCTCCACTCGTTACCTATATTAATGGCACCTGTTTGAACTCGTTATCAGTATAAAAGACACCTGTCCACAACCTCAAACAGTCAGACTCCAAACTCCACTATGGCCAAGACCAAAGAGCTGTCAAAGGACACCAGAAACAAAATTGTAGACCTGCACCAGGCTGGGAAGACTGAATCTGCAATAGGTAAGCAGCTTGGTGTGAAGAAATCAACTGTGGGAGCAATTATTAGAAAATGGAAGACATACAAGACCACTGATAATCTTCCTCGATCTGGGGCTCCACGCAAGATCTCACCCCGTGCGGTCAAAATTATCATGAGAACGGTGAGCAAAAATCCCAGAACCGCATGGGGGGACCTAGTGAATGACCTGCAGAGAGCTGAGACCAAAGTAACAAAGGCTACATCAGAAACACACTACGCCGCCAGGGACTCAAATCCTGCAGTGCCAGACGTGTCCCCCTGCTTAAGCCAGTACATGTCCAGGCCCGTCTGAAGTTTGCTAGAGAGCATTTGGATGATCCAGAAGAGGATTGGGAGAATGTCATATGGTCAGACGAAACCAAAATAGAACTTTTTGGTAAAAACTCAACTTGTCGTGTTTGGAGGAGAAAGAACACCATACCTACTGTGAAGCATGGGGGTGGAAACATCATACTTTGGGGCTGTTTTTCTGCAAAGGGACCATGACGACTGATCCGTGTAAAGGAAAGAATGAATGGGACCATGTATCGTGAGATTTTGAGCGAAAACCTCCTTCCACCAGCAAGGGCATTGAAGATGAAACGTGGCTGGGTCTTTCAGCATGACAATGATCCCAAACACACTGCCCGGGCAACGAAGGAGTGGCTTCGTAAGAAGCATTTCAAGGTCCTGGAGTGGCCTAGCCAGTCTCCAGATCTCAACCCCATAGAAAATCTTTGGAGGGAGTTGAAAGTCTGTGTTGCCCAGCGACAGCCCCAAAACATCACTGCTCTAGAGGAGATCTGCATGGAGGAATGGGCCAAAATACCAGCAACAGTGTGTGAAAACTTACAGAAAATGTTTGACCTCTGTCATTGCCAACAAAGGGTATATAACAAAGTATTGAGATGAACTTTTGTTATTGACCAAATACTTATTTTACCGAGGAATTTACCAATTAATTCATTAAAAATCCTTCAATGTGATTTTCTGGATTTTTTTTTCTTATTTTGTCTCTCATAGTTGAGGTATACCTATGATGAAAATTGGAGACCTCTCTCATCTTTTAAGTGGGAGAACATGCACAATTGGTGGCTGACTAAATACTTTTTTGCCCCACTGTATTTCCTGTGTTATTCAACTTTTTTATTACTTGTTTTGTGAACACATTTGCCTTGATTTCTTTGTATGTATGGGTTACTTGGGTTGCTACTGATAACTGGGGAAAATCTCAGGTCAGTGGCTCCATCAGAAATATGTTGAATGAGAAAAATGTTGACTTGTTCAATTACTTATTTTCCCACTGTACCTACTTTTGTTATATTTTGACCTGGATAGGTCAGGAAATCAGTGGAGTGACCACAATTTTATGGTTCTATAATCTATTATATATCTGATTTTCAGATATTACATTTACTACATGTACTGAAGTAGCTTTTTCACAAAACTACAGTTTTATGAGTCATTTGTGGAGTTAGCATGATTTCAAAGAGGAAAATGTCAAACTGGTGAGAACAGACAGTAGTTCCAAACTTACAAGAAAAATGTTGAGATGTTATTTGACAAAGTTTCAATAGAAAAACAGTATATCATAATGCAAGAATTCTCTGTGTATGTCATGCCGCCTGTTCCGTGCGTATCTCTCGAACCGCTTGTGAGACTGATCTCAGATTTAATACATGCTTTGCTAGGCTCATGAGAGTGTACATCCCAAAATTTCAGCCTCCCCGGATATGTGGAAGTTTAGTAGGTGAAATCTTTAATGAACGAACATAGGGGAGCTATTAAATGAACAGAGGTGGAAAAGGTATAACTGCTGAGATTTGGGGGCTAAAAATTTGGATTTACAGCTATAATATGAAGCCCAATAATCCCTGTAAATTTCAGCCTCCCCGGATACTGTATGTGGAAGTTTAAGAGGGGAAATCTTTGTTGAACGTCCATAGGGGAGCTATTACATGAACACAGAGGTGGAAAAGGTACAGCCACTGGGAGTCGGGGGCTGAAATTCATAGGGAAGGCTCTGGAGGCCGGTGCGATAAAATGATAAAAAATTTGGGTCCGAGCTGAGCTCTGGAACCGCGTCTTCCTTGGAAGACCTGTAAGGAGTTGTTCAGAACTCCTTGTAAGAACTCCTTAGGTGTTCTTAATAGGTGCCATCTGTTCTTTGGTTCAAGCATCGCTCCTATGATGTCACCAGTCCACACGGGGTCATATTAGCACTGCACTAGTATGTGTAAATTTTTACAAAAGTGGCATATTTTGTATAAATTAGAAAAGTCACAAGTTGACAGGAAAGGGGTAAAAAGTGACCAGAAAAAAAAAAAAATTAAAAATTTCTAAGAAAAATGTTAGTCACTAAAAGTCCCACAAATTGGTGAGAAAATGTGAAGTTTGAGGAAAAAGTCAAAATTTTGGAGAGGTACTTTTGAAATTGAATCGGTGAATTCAAAAGGGGCCCAAGTCCCCTTTGAAAAAGTGTGGACTATGGGCCCTTTTTGAATTCACCGATTCAATTATATACAATGTTCTGCTTTTGTTCTTGTAAATTTGTGGGAATTTTTGTGAACTTGTAGCATTTTTCTTAGAAATTTTCTCTTGGAAAATGTTTTTCCCCCAGTCATTCATTAAATATTTTTTCTTACTAATTTATAATTTATAATCTAATCATATCGAAGTTGTAACATTTATCTCATAAATTAGTGATTTAAAAATTGTGAATCAGCAGCTTTTATCATATTTTTGCACATTTGTTCTTGCAAATTTATACATAATTTACTTTTGTGTTTTGTACTTTTACTAAATTACCTCTCTTTTTACCAGGTTGAGAGGGGCGGTGTCCTCCCCGTCCCCCTTGATTTACACCTATGAATGGGGATGAGGGGGTGGCAGGTTAACAAGGGGGATTGTATCTCCCATCCCCCCTCAAATCACCTACTCCTTATACTGCAGTAAAATGACTTCTTTAAAAATGTACTCAAGTATGAGTAAAAAGTGTCCTGCAAGAAAACGATTTGACAAAAGCAGAGTTTTGTTAAAAAGTCATTTTTGTGCATGTTCATGAGTAACTGTAACTAACGGCTCATGACAAACACATCTCCACACCACAGTTCAGCAGAATGTTACTGCAGGAGCCAGTTGCCAACTGCAGTAAAAAGAGTCACAGAGACACTGGTGGCTCCTGCTGGCCTGAGGCCTACAGTCCACCTGAGCTGTGTCTTCTGTCCAGCCAGTCTGGGTGTAATTCTACCACAGACCTCATGAAAGCAGAGCCAGGCCACACCCAAACAAAGCATGTGCCTCCAAGCACCAAGATCATGCAGGTTGTGTTCCACAGGTTTTCCTAGTGCAACTGTGTGGGAATGGACACACACACCAATAACAAAGTTGTGTTTACTTAGTATAATTAGAGATGAACAAATCACTCGTGCCTAGTGTTTGAAGTGTGAAATATTACCTGTACTGTCATTCTTCCTGATGCTCCACAGCAGGGTTCACTATATTGGATGTTCTGGATGTCTGGATGTGGTGAGAACTTTGAACTTTTCTCCTGACAATGATGTCATTCAGCGAGGGCTGTTTTTAGAATCCCTCTCTGTTCCCACATTGTTAGCACAGTAATAAAACTGTATTCAGAATTTTTTTTTTAAACTCAAGTAAGTCTGTATGAACTGAGGGAAATTGTTCTGTTTAAAAACTTGAGTACTAACCAGGTTAGTTACAGGTGTAAAATTGTGGAATACATGTAAAAAAGAAATAAAACTGTGCTTCTCAAGTTCCAAAAGATGTTTAAAATTATGCTGATTGACAAACAGAAATGGGAGTTAAGAGTTATCTTATGCAAAAAGGTGTTATATGGGTGTTTTGGGGATTGTTTTGTTTAAGAATGTTACTTTATGTTATGCTTTAAAGGAAATTCGAGTTCACCTGAATATCATGGGGGCCATGTTTAGGATCATGTCCCACCCTTTGAGTTATCCTATTATGCTGGACTGTCATAGGTGACTTTCGGTAGGCATGGATAAATGAACTCGGGTGCAGGCTTGACTCCAGTCCAAAAATAACATTTATTAACAGGAAGACAAAGTAAAGACTGCACGGGGGCTGTGAACGAAACAAGAGCCAACTAGGTAAAACACACTCAAGGGAGAACAGACGAGGAAACCAGAGGGAGAAAACAACAATGACGCCACAACGAACAGAAACTGAGACTGACATATATAGGGGGCTGGAAATTAACACAGGATAACTGGGGAAACTAATCAAGACTAAACGAATACACATGGGGAAAAGAACCTATGGGTACGAGAAAACAAGGGGACCTAACAAAATACAAGACAGGCTGGAAACCTGATGTCCTATGATGATCCTATGATCTCAGGCTGCATAGGACTCGTGATGATGTCATATAGGTGATGCCGTCATATAGGCAATAGGACTGGCTGCCTATGGTGTCATATAGGCGAGGCCGTTATATAGGCGCAGGACTGGCTACCTATGATGTAGGGTCCTATGATGTCTGCCGTCATATAGGCAATAGGACTGGCTACCTATGATGTAGTGTCTTATGATGCCTGCCTATGATGTCTGCATGATGTCCTATGCTGATCCTATGATCTCAGGCTACATAAGACTCATGATGCCATCATATAGGCAATAGGAGTGGCTGCTTGTGATGCAGTGTCCTATGATGCCAGCCTTGTCTTTGTCATATAGACCACCATTCACAATGCCTGCCTTGATGTATTTTACGACTGGCTACCTATGAGGTAGTGTCCTATGATGCCTGCCTTGATGTCTTTATGATGCCATATAGACCAACCACACGCTACATAAATGGAGAGCAATAATGAGAGCTGCTGAGACGTCACAAAGCTTTGAGGAGAATGTCACAGAGCTATGAGGAAAATGTCACAAAGCAATGAGGAAAACATAATCAAGTCTGTGGCGGTAATGCACCTTTGAGCTGGCTGCCAACCGCCAATCAAATCTTAAGAAAAGAAGAAAAAGAAGAG
Source organism: Pholidichthys leucotaenia (assembly GCA_020510985.1). Taxonomy (NCBI): domain Eukaryota; kingdom Metazoa; phylum Chordata; class Actinopteri; order Cichliformes; family Pholidichthyidae; genus Pholidichthys; species Pholidichthys leucotaenia. The sequence goes on along the minus strand of CM035842.1, from coordinate 31,229,170 downwards.
AACTGCTGCACGTCAGGAAAGATTCTGTGAAGATGACACAGCTGAGGTTGAGCAGTACCTCCCAGGCATGACTGTGTTGCACGTGAGAAAAGATGCCGTGAAGATGAAACACCTGAGGTTCGAGCACGTCATACGGTACGACAGACAAGGGATGCACAGACAGACAGGAAACGTGTGGCGGTGCGCCATGCATGTGCTGAGTCACTTTTAAGTCCGAAATGCCCGCAAAGCAAGTAACGCTGCACCCCAGGCAAGGCACAGACAAGCTGAGACTGAGGAGATGTGGAATAAGCCGGCTGGTCACCAATGCTGCTCGCCAGGCAAGGCACAGAGAAGCTGAGACTGAATAGGACACACTACTTTAAACCACACCCATTCGAAGCAGTAAATTGGGAAATCTCAGTAAGGCAGAAGGCACTCTATACATTCAAGAAATCTGTCAGTGTGTCAGTCTGTCACCCCAATAAGAATAGGACACACTACTTTAAACCACACCCATTCTAAGCAGTACCCATGAACAATGGCAGTCTACGCTACAAATGTGTAAAATGCCAAGCAAAGTGCTGATTTTCTCCGGGTGTTCCTATTTCTGGGTTTTGACGGGCATGCACAGGTCTTCCTGAACAGGGTTGAAAGCCACTTTTTGCTCAGATCTATTTTCATGATCCTGTCCATGAACTGGAATTACAACGCATCTATCCCTCAACCAGTGGTCTGAACGAAGAAGAAGACCAATCGGGTCTATTTCGAACAACAACAAAGGAAGGAAGGTCTAAAGGAAGAAGAACTCGGATAATTTTTTCACACATAAGGAAAAGAAAGATATAGTCAGTGGCAGTAATGCACCTGTAAGCTGGTTGCCAACCACCAATCAAATCTAAAAGAAGACCCACCAGATGGAGAGCAACAGAATGAGAAGAACTGCTGCACGTCAGAAAAGATGCCGTGAAGATGCAACACCTCAGGTTCGAGCAGCACACTGTAGGCATGACTGTGAACACAGCCGTCTGAGACAGGAGACCCTTCAGCAATGGGCATGCAGAAATACTTGCTTGTACTTGGGTTTCTACGGCCAGGGATGGGTATGCACGGGTATGTACTAGGGCTTCATGTGACTCAGCATGTGTATGGTGCTCTGCCACACGTTTCCTGTCTGTGCACCCCTTGTCTGTCATACCCTATACTGGTGAAGGGTCTCCTCCTGTGGCAGACATCATAAAGACATTACATCATAGGTAGGCAGGCGTCGTGAGTGATGGTCTGTATATCAAAGATATCAAGGCGGGCATCATAGGACACTATATCATAGGTAGCCAGTCCTATTGTCTGTATGACGGCATCGCCTATGATTATCATCATCATCATCATCATTCAACTGTCACGACTAGGGATGGGCATTCGGTGAAATTTTCTTCACCGATCGTCGGGAGAATTAATGATTAATAATCGGTTAATCATTAACATTTTTAGGTACGTAACAAGGCAGGTAGACTACATTAGAACATCAGGTGCACGGAGAGCCGCACAACTGAAATCCACCTCTCTCTCTCAAATCTCTCTCTCTCTGTTCGCTGTTCTCGTGTTGGCTCGCTCGGGAATCTCGCAAGCTGATTGGCCGAGACGTTTCACACTGCAAGCTGATTGGCCGAGACGTTTTACCCAGCTTCTGTGTCGCTCGCCACCCAACAAACGAAGACCGCATTCATTGCTGTATCGCTCGTGTTACTTAGTCTAGCCGCACGAAACTTCTTGCTGTTCTCTTGTGCCATTTTGTGCGAAATAGTCTTCCTGTCGAGCCACTACGCCGCCTCCTGCTGCTTCTCTCGACGATTCTGCGCCTCTAGCACCTGAGGAGCAGTAAAGCTCTCATTAACCTGTGCAGTAAATCATTTTCATCTTGAGTTACGTATCTTGTTATAAGAATAAAAGAGTTCTAAAAACATATTTATGTACACTTTATTTACATCTACGTATGTATGTACACTTACACACACACGTGTGTGTGTGTCTTCTACTGAATCTTCATGACCTTCTCAATAAAGTTTCTGAAAAAAAAAAAAAAAGAATCTTCACGACCGCCATTACTCAGCGCGCAACCACTGTTGGCGGTTTCTTCGCGTAATAAGGGTGTTCCATGGACCCTGTCGATGAGGTATATTTGTATGCTGCATTGCAGTGATTGCAGTACACCTGGTCATTTTTTAAACTGAAATGGTCCCACACAACACTTCGCCGTAACCGCTTCATGATTTGGCGATTGCCCTACGGAAGCGTGCATGTATCAACTGAGGCACGCCAGGGTATGGCGATGGTGTAATGTTGCCCCCTGGTGCCCAAATTTTGCCATTGCATTGTTTGAGGACGGCCGTGCACTAGGCCTAATAACCTCGGATTGTTTAAAAAAAAAAAAACGGTTTGTCGACGAAAATGAACTTCCTCGGTGAAATTCTTAATGATCAATTATCGGTTAATCGGTAAATTATGCCCATCCCTAGTCACGACCATAGGGCTTGCTAAAAGATCATAGGATTGCCTATGATCGCTACATGTCTAGAGGATGTCATATAGACACCATAGTATAGTGATTCAAGAAAACTGTGATCAAACGCAGGCTTCACTCACGATCATAGGGCATCAAAGATCAAAGGCAGACGTCAGTCACGATCATAGGACTCACTATGACATCATCAAAGATCAAAGGCAGGCAGCACTCACGCTCACGATCATAGGACAGCAAACATCAAAGGCAGGCATCACTCACGATCATAGGACTCTGACGTCTTCAAAGATCATAGGACTCTATGACAACATCAAAGATCAAAGGCAGGCATCACTGAACAAGTGCTGACGTGCTTGCTTACACCTGCTTTCTATGGGCATGCAGAAATACTTGCTTATACTTGGTTTCTACGGGCATGCACAGGTATGCACAAGCTAGACTGATGAAAGTAAAACTCAAGTTAGATATTTAGCAAGACTAGAATACCACACTACAACTGATCCTAGAGGTATGAAGAATTACTGTCAATTTATACCCTACTGCATCACCTGCTTCTCACATGGTTGAAAACTAGACATGACTGAAAAGAAGCAAAGAAGTTAGACACCAGAGCCATTTCAAATTGCATTTATTCACAAACATGTTCACCACATATCAACCCTGTGAACATGTACTGTAAATCTTTAAACTCAGTATTCTTCTCCTTCTTCCTCCTCACCAACACTGTCAGTTCCAACTTCTTCATAATCTTTCTCCAGAGCAGCCATGTCCTCTCTGGCCTCAGAGAATTCACCCTCCTCCATTCCTTCACCCACATACCAGTGGACAAAAGCTCTTTTGGCATACATCAGATCGAACTTATGGTCAAGCCGAGCCCAAGCCTCTGCGATGGCAGTGGTGTTGCTCAGCATGCACACAGCCCTCTGCACCTTGGCCAGGTCTCCTCCAGGAACCACAGTTGGAGGCTGATAATTGATGCCCACCTTGAAGCCTGTAGGACACCAGTCCACAAACTGGATGGTACGCTTCGTCTTGATGGTGGCAATGGCGGCATTGACATCTTTAGGCACCACGTCGCCACGGTAGAGGAGGCAGCAGGCCATGTATTTTCCATGACGAGGGTCACACTTCACCATCTGATTGGCCGGTTCAAAGCAAGCGTTTGTGATCTCTGCCACCGTCAGCTGCTCATGGTAAGCCTTCTCTGCTGAGATTACTGGTGCATAGGTGGCCAGCGGGAAGTGGATCCGAGGGTAGGGCACTAGGTTGGTCTGGAACTCCGTTAGGTCCACATTCAAGGCTCCATCAAAGCGCAATGAAGCAGTGATGGAGGAGACGATCTGTCCTATCAGCCTGTTGAGATTGGTGTAGGTGGGACGTTCGATATCCAGGTTCCTGCGACAGATGTCATAAATGGCCTCATTGTCCACCATAAAGGCACAGTCTGAGTGCTCCAGGGTGGTGTGGGTAGTCAGGATGGAGTTATAGGGCTCCACCACGGCTGTGGACACCTGAGGAGCTGGATAAACAGCAAACTCCAGCTTGGACTTCTTGCCATAGTCAACAGAGAGACGCTCCATCAATAGAGAGGTGAAGCCAGAGCCGGTCCCCCCTCCAAAGGAGTGAAAGATGAGGAAACCCTGCAAACCTGTACACTGGTCAGCCTGGAAAGAATCAAAGTGGAAAACTACTAGAGCAATTTTCCCTTCAAAATTTACCACCACTGCACTTAAACTCACCAGTTTACGAATCCTATCTAGAACCGGGTCAATGATCTCCTTGCCAATGGTGTAATGCCCACGGGCGTAGTTGTTGGCTGCATCTTCTTTTCCAGTGATCAGCTGCTCAGGATGGAAGAGCTGACGATAGGTTCCAGTACGGATTTCATCTTTGGAAAAAAAAAAAAGTTAAAACAAATTATCAAATTCAAAGACCCACTGATCTACTTGTTCATTGCAGCCAAAGTTACCAATGACGGTTGGCTCCAGGTCAACAAAGATGGCTCTGGGAACATGTTTTCCAGCTCCAGTCTCACTAAAGAAGGTGTTGAACGAGTCATCTCCTCCGCCAATGGTCTTGTCACTGGGCATCTGACCATCTGGCTGGATGCCATGTTCCAGGCAGTACAGCTCCCAGCATGCATTGCCAATCTGGGCTCCAGCTTGGCCAACATGGACAGAGATACATTCACGCTGAAATGAGAGATTTACTTATTAACACACTGTCACACTTTCAGCAAAGTGAAACACCATAAGTATTAATAAGTGAACTTGTGTACATCATCATCGCTATCATCATAGTAGTCTGTCGGGGGTGACAATGACTGTTTCATTTAGGTCTGATAAGATGAGCCTTTATTAATCCCACAATGGGGAAATTCCAGGATTGCAACAGCACAGGGATAGCAACACTCAGAGCAACAATCAGAAGGCAAGAGAAAAAAAAGAAACAAGAGCAGCAAGTACGTATGTACATATAAATATAAATATAAATATATATATATATATAGACACACAGTGCGGAGCATTGTAGCTGGATGGAATAAATATGAGTATATAAACACACAGTGCAGAGCATTGTAGCTAGATGGAATAAATATGTAGATATATAAACACACACAGTACGGAGCATTGTAGTTAGATGGAATAAATATGTAAATATATAAACACACAGTGCGGAGCATTGTAGCTAGATGGAATAATATGTAGATATATAAACACACAGTGCGGAGCATTGTAGCTAGATGGAATAATATGTAGATATATAAACACACCCAGTGCGGAGCATTGTAGCTAGATGGAATAAATATGTAAATATATAAACACACACAGTGCGGAGCATTGTTGCTAGATGGGATGAAACCGCACAACCGTCTACTTAGTTATCCTACACGGTATGATTATGTACCCATACATATTCTCACCTTCCATAGCGACCGGTATTTTCCTAGTTGTATGCCGGAGGGGACCATTGTATAAGTCTATTGCGTCTTTTTCATTCAAAACTATTAGGTTGTCACGTCTTTTTGCTATCTCTGCGAGCAGCCCTGCTTAGGTTGTACAGTCTGACAGCCGTTGGTAGGAAGGACCTGCGAAACCTCTCGGTTGTGCACCTAGGATGATGTAATCTGCTGCTAAATGAGCTCCTCAGTGCATTCAGTATGTCCTGCTTAGGGTGGAACTCGGACTCCAGCAGAGATGACAGTTTAGCCACCGTCCTTCTCTCTCCTATCTCCTCCACTGGGTCAAGGTGCTGCCCCAGGACAGAGCTAGCTTTCTTGATCAGTTTGTTCAGTCTCTTCCTATCAGCTGCCGTAATGCCACTGCCCCAGCAGACCACTCCAGAAGTGATGGCTGATGCCACCACCGTGTCATAGAATGTCTTCAGCAGCGCCCCTTGTACACCAAAAGACCTGAGTCTCCTCAGAAGGAACAGCCTGCGCTGTCCCTTCTTGTAGAGTGCGTCAGTATTGTGTGACCAGTCTAGTTTATTGTTCAGATGAACACCCAGGTACTTATAGGATGTCACCATCTCGATGTCTGTTCCCTGTATATTTACTGGTGCTGTGAGGGGTTGTCCTTGCCTGCGGCAGTCCACCACCAGCTCCTTAGTTTTCCTCGCGTTGATCTGGAGGCAGTTCCGATGGCACCAGTCCTCGAAGTCCTGGATAAGCCCTCTGTACTCAGCTTCATCATGAAGCCAACGATCGCAGAGTCATCAGAGAACTTCTGTAGATGGCAGTGTGTTGTGTTGTGTGAGAAGTCCGCAGTATAAAGGATGAACAGGAAGGGAGCCAAAATCGTTCCCTGGGGGGCCCCCGTGCTACCGATGATCGTGTCGGACGCACAGTCCCGGGTTCTCACAAACTGAGGCCGGTTAGTGAGGTAGTCCAGGATCCATGATGACAGGTGCTGGTCCACCCCTGCGCACAGCAGCTTGTCCTTCAGGGTCATCGGTTGGATGGTGTTGAAAGCACTGGAGAAGTCAAAGAACATGATCCTCACCGCATTCCCGGGCTTCTCCAGGTGGGACAGAGAACGGTGAAGGAGGAAGATCACTGCATCCTCCACCACAATGCCATGCTGGTAGGCGAACTGGAGTGGATCCATCGCTGGTCCCACCAGGGGGCGGAGGTCAGCAAGGAGCAGTCTCTCCAGGGTCTTCATCATGTGGGACGTCAAGGCCACTGGTCTGTAGCTGCTCAGGTCTTTGGGGTGGGAAGACTTTGGTACAGGTACCACACAAGATATTTTCCACAGCTGTGGTACCCTCCCCAGCTTCAGGCTCGGATTGAAGATGTACTCCACAATCCCACACAGCTGGTCTGCACAGGACTTGAGGAGTTTTGCGCTGATGCTGTCCGGTCCCGACGCCTTCCTCGCCTTGATCTTCCTCAGCTCCGTCCTCACCTGGGTCTTAGTCAGGGTCAGGTTGGGGGGGGGGTGTTGGTGGAGTGGGGAGTGGGCAGCAGGACTTGATGTCTTTAGAGGCAGCAGTGGTTGTTGTGCAGTCAGGGGGGAGGGCGGTTGGTCAAACCTATTGAAAAACAGATTCAGATTGTTCGCCCACTCCCTGCCCCCGTGGCCTGGGGGGAGGTATTCTGGAGCCCAGAGATGGTTTTAAGGTTTCTCCAGACCCTGCTGATGTCACTCTGTTGCAGCTTGTCCTCCATCTTCTTCCTGAAGCTGTCCTTGCCTTCTCTGAGCTTTCTCCTCAGCTCCCTCTGTACGGACTTCAGCATCTCCCTGTTCCCCGACCTGAAGATCCTCTTCTTCTCTCTCAGAAGTGTTTTTATCTCAGGGTTGATCCAGGGTTTGTTGTTTGAGCAACACCGTATGGTCTTGGTGGGAACGGTGTTGGCCACACAGAAGCTGATGTAGTCCGTGATGGTGTGAGTGAGGCCATCGATGTCCTCACCATGTGGATCGCCGGAGATGAACCAAGTTGTGATCCGATCTCCCGAGTGGGGGGAGTTGTAATGAGGTGTACGCCTCCTTAGAGTTTGCGTAGAATAAGTCCAGTATTTTATTGTCTCTAGTGTGGCATGTGACATACTGGGTAAACGTGGGTAGAATGGAAGACAGTGAAACATGGTTGAAATCGCCTGAGATGAGGAGAAGAGCATCTGGGTGTTCTGTCTGCAGCCTGCCGGTTACTGAATGGATGACGTCATGTGCTGTCCCAGCATTCGCCGTCGGATTTGCATAAACAACAATGCAGATCACGTGTGAGTATTCCCTCGTGAGATAGTGATAGTCAAGGGGGCGGAGAGGGTAATTGGAGTCTCCCTCCCCTCTGTCCAAGAACTTTTTCAGAACCGTTGTAGGAGCAGGGCACTGAACATTGTCAAGGACCGTTCTCACCCTCTGCATAAACACTTTGAACTTCTTCCATCTGGTAAACGATTCCGGAGCATCAGAGGCAGAACCACCAGACTGATCAACAGCTTCCTCCCACAAGCTGTCAGGATGCTGAACAGCTGACCCGGAATCTCACATACACACTACTGCACCTATGGACATTTTGTATATTATAGTTATTCTTTTTCCCCAAGTATGTCTCAGGGATGTGTGAATGGATGGGGGGGTGGGAGCTATGTGGGAGTGTGTCTTAATCATGCTGCTTCTTATATGGATGCCGAGAGAAACGCAATTTCATCTTGCCTGCACTACAGTTGTATGTACAGCAATATGACAATAAAGTTTGATTTGATTTGATTTGATATACGTAGGCCGCATGCTAACAGCTAGCAACTCAGTGTCTTTGCTGTAGTGTCGTTATTTAACAGCGATCAGGTTCTCCATGCAGCTCTGTCCTTCGCCTTCCACTGCCAGGAACTCCTGACCTTGTTCACCCAGGCGATGTCCGAGCCGGTATGAGTTGCTTTCTGACTGACCATTTCATGAAACTGCTTGCAAAGTATTTGAGAACCGCTAGCTTTTGTTGGACTAGCGGCACATTCTTGGCAGATAAGAGGTATTATCAGTGGCGAGGACAGGCCAAGACAAACTGACTCCAGTATCTGTTGCAGTGACTGAGCAGATGATAGGTTTGTTTATCTCTTCTGTTTTGTAGTGCATGTCACGATGCACCGACTGGCAAAAGTCCACTACAGACCTTGCCACAGATGTGCTATAGACCAACATATATTTCTTTGACTGAAGTTCCTAACACATAACCAAAATTAAACTATTTTCAAATATATCCTTTACTGTGAGAAAAAAGGGTACAGCTTCATAACTGAAGTATTGAAAGTACTTTAATTAGTAGCAAATTGTCATGGAAGGAGAAAACAACCGTCAAATTAACATTACTGACGTGTGTTGATTAAAAACCAAAATTTGAGTTTTGGTTTTTGGGGTATTAAAGTACATTTGTCTACTAACATGCTAATTTAACATTCCAGTCTTTCAAACAAAATATTTGTTTTCAAAAAAACAATTGAGATTTGGAAAAAATAAAGGAGGTACCTTAGCAATTTAACGGTTATTTGTGCTGCTGTTTCAGTTTAACCCTTATTAGTCAGTTATAAAACACGTTTGTAATTCAAATTTGAACTTTTAACCACCACCTACACAACTTAAGCACATTTTTCTAATCTATTCTAAGCCTTTATACTCACCATTCTGATGCGGATAAATTAGTTTTGTTTTTTGAGGGTAATCAATTCCGAGAGCAGCGAACTGAAAAGCAACGACTGATAGTCTTCTTCTTCTTTTAGATTTGATTGGCGGTTGGCAACCAGCTTACAGGTGCATTACCGCCTTGTACTTCACTTCTTCTCTCAGTGGCGGATAGTAGCCTATCATCACTCTATATATTCAAGAAATCTCTGTGTGTCTGTGTGTCTGTCTGTCACGATCATAGGACTTGCTAAAAGATCATAGGATTGCCTTTGATGTTGTTATGATTGCTACGATGTGTATATGATGTCATATAGACATCATAGTATAGCGTGATTCAAGAAGATTTTTTTTTTTTTTTTTTTTTTTTTTGTTACTTATTTGTACCCGTAGGTAGACTTGGTTTGCAGTCTGGTGACAAGCCACTGGCTGCTGGTCGCTGCGTGCGCGAGCGCCCTAAACCTACATGTTTTTGGTATGGAAGAAGAAGATATGGGTGAAAGAAGAATGGGTGGAAGAGGATATGGGTGTTTTTATTTATTAGGGGTCCAATGTGTGACATTGGTGGCAAAATTTAAAATTGATCAAATCTGCACATGAAATTGACTAATCATTATCCAATTGTGTCAGGTTTATGAAACTATTAACTATTTTCGTAATGGCATTCGCGTTCAGGAACTCTTGAGGATGAACGCTCACTTCAACTACTTGTAAATGGAGACGTAAACGGGACACTCGGGCTTTTGTTTCCCCGTGTGCCAATGCACTTTGAAATGGCACACGTTTTACACGAAACAACTTCAACACTTCCAGTATTTTTCACGCATCAAAACTCATCAACAGCTACATTTTCATGACATATTAAGATGTGATAACGTGTATACATACCTTCAAATTCTCCCTGTTTGTTGGATAAGACATAAAATCACAAAAGGCGTAAATGCGGGACACGGAAGTTTGGACCTTCGATAACTTCAATATAAAGTGACCACAGTTAATCCTCTCCACATGGGTTGAGCACATCCGGGGTAGAGAAAATAAAAGTGCTTTCCCAGGGCGGTCACCTCGCCAGACGGGGCTGCGCGCGGCCGACCAAGACCAAAGACGTAAATTTTTTAAAGGACACCATATTCGATGTGTCATAAATGTTTGAGATTTTATTGAAATATTCTACATCTGAGCTTCACAAAGACTGATCTCCTTTTTACGTGTATGGTTTGGGATTTGAAAGTTGCAAAGTGAAAAGCATCAGCACTTCCTGTTTTCTGGTTACTTTACCAAATAACTTGCATGTTGCTGCGTAAATTTAGGGACACGGAAATTTACGTCGTACGAGTAAATTTGCAGGGGTCACCGTACAAAAACCATAGATCCGATCACATTGGGGAATGTTTTATTTTGAATTTGCATTACAACTCTGTTGTCTCTTGCATTTTGAGTAGAAAGAGTTACTCAGAGATCACGTTACAGTACTTTGAAATTGATGCGATTTTCATGTCACACAAAAACTGGGAAAAAGGAGGGGACACGACCAATAGTTTCGATTCTAACGGCAAAATCAATGATTTTTTTAAAAAATTGCAATGCAAGTCTGAAACTCTTCTATGTTCCCTTGCATATTATAAAAACGAAACCGACATCTGCAAATTACAGAAAAAGAGAGAGCGCTTGAAAGTCGGATACCCCTGATATAGTGCACTGGACCCCCCCCCCCCCAAAAAAAAACACCCATATCTGTGTGTCTGTGTGTGTTCAAAGGCAAATGTAGGTATCATAGGAGCTTCATCAGCTTATGATGTCTATATGACATCATATAGACACCATAGGTACAAAGCGCTAAGATCAAAGGACTCACTATGACATCATCAAATGTCATAAGACTCGCTATATATATGGTGTCTGTAGTCATCATCATCTGTTTGTGTGTCTGTCAGGACCATAGGACTCACTAAAACATCATAGGATTCGCCTATGATGTGCCTGTGATGTCTGTATGACATCTTATAGACATCATCATGTGTATGTATGTCACGACCATAGGACTCGCTAAAAGATCATCGGACTCGCTATGACATCATCAAAAATCATCAGACTCGCTATGACATCTTCAAAGATCAAAGGCAGGCCTCACTCACGATCATAGGATTCGCTGTGACATCATCAGTGATCATAGGACTCACAATGAAATCATCAAAGATTAAAGGCAGGCATCACTGAATGAGTGGTGACGCTCTTGCTTACATGTGCTTTTTACGGGCATGCAGAAATACTTGCTTATACTTGGTTTCTACGGGCATGCACTAGTCACTAGTGACTAGTGAACATCACTCTGTGTGTGTGTCTGTCACGTTTATAGGACATCATAGGACGGCCTATGATGTCTACCTGATGTCTTATGATGCATCATAGGCCTTCCTATGATCTCAAAGCATCATAGGACTCACGATTCCGTCATGAAGATATGTCTATATGACGGCACATAGAACATCTTTATGACGGCACATAGACAGATAGGCATCGTAGGGCTCGCAATGCCGTCATAAAGATATGATGTCTATATGATGGCACATAGACAGAGCACATCATAGGACTCACTATGCCGTCATAAAGATACTCACGATGCCATCATAAAGATATGTCTGTATGACGGCACATGGACAGATAGGCATCATAGGACTGTCTTAGGCATCATAGGACTGTCTATATGATGGCACATACACAGATAGGCATCATAGGACTCGCAATGCCGTCCTAAAGATATGATGTCTGTATGACAGCACATAGACAGAGCACATCATAGGACGGACTATGTTGTCTGCAGGCCATCCTATGATCTGAGGCATCATAGGACTCACGATGCCATCATAAAGATATTCGCGATGCCGTCATAAAGATATGATGTCTGTATGACGGCACATAGACAAATAGGCATCATAGGACTGTCTATATGACGGCACATAGATAGGCATCATAGGACTCGCAATGCCGTCATAAAGATATGATGTCTATATGACGGCACATAGACAGAGCACATCATAGGACGGCCTATGATGTCTGCCTGATGTCCTATGATGCATCATAGGTTGTCCTATGATCTCGGGCATCATAGGTCTCGCGAAGCCGTCATAAAGATATTCACGATGCCGTCATAAAGATATGATGTCTATATGACGGCACATACAGATAGGCATCATAGGACTGTCTATATGACGGCACATAGACAGATAGGCATCATAGGACTCGCGATGCTGTCATAAAGATATTCGCGATGCCGTCATAAAGATATGATGTCTATATGATGGCACATAGACAGACAGGCATCATAGGACTGTCTTAGGCATCATAGGACTGTCTATATGACGTCACATACACAGATGACATCATGGGACTCACAATGCTGTCATAAAGATATGATGTCTATATGATGGCACTTAGACAGAGCACATCATAGGACAGCCTATGATGCCTGCAGGCCGTCCTATGATCTGAGGCATCATAGGACTCGCAATGCCGTCATAAAGATATGATGTCTATGTGACGGCACATAGACAGAGCATATCATAGGACGGCCTATGATGTCTGCATGATGTCCTATGATGCATGATGTCCTACGATGGCCCTAAAAGATATGTCTATATGACATCATATAGACATAACACATCGTACAACGTCCTAGGACGTCTGCATGATGTCCTATGATGATCCGATGACATCAGGCAACATAGGACTTGTGATGCCGTCATATAGACAAATGTGTCTTTGTGATGTCATATAGACCATCACTCACGATGCCTAGACTAATGTGTCTTTATGATGTCATATGGCTCAAAACTGGCAGGGTGAATAAGTCATAGGGCCAGTCTTTCGTTCGTGTTTTCTGCACAACAGATTCCTGCAGCCATGGCCAATTCTACGTTGCCGCGAGCAGAGTTGTCAGATCAAGCAGTCTTCGTATTGTTGCTCAAGATGAAGAAACTAAGCAAAAGCGTTGCTTTCTCAGCAATGTCGTTTTTAAAGAGGCGTTGACACAGTAAAAATGTGTAACCTTGAAGAATGGCAGTCTACACTACAAATGTGTAAAATGTCAAGCAGAGTGCTGATTTTCTCCGGGCGCTCCGGTTTCTTAGTTTCTACGGGCATGCACGGGCCTTCCTGAACAGGGTCGAAAGCCACTTTTTGTTCAGACCTATTTTCATGATCCTGCCCATGAACTGAAATTACGACGCACCTATCCCTCAACCAGTGGTCTGAACGAAGAAGAAGAAGACCCACCAGATGGAGAGCAATAGAGTGAGGAGAACTGCTGCATGTCAGAAAAGATGCCGTGAAGATGAAACACCTCAGGTTCGAGCAGTACGCCGCAGGCATGACTGTAAACAACACAGCCGTCTGAGACAGGAGGAGACCCTTCAGCAACGGGCATGCAGGAATTCTTGCTTATACTTTGTTTCTACGGGCATGGACGGGTATGTACTAGTTAATAAAAAATGTAAGTATGGCAGATTTTGCAATACAGTGATCCCTCACTTATCGCGGTTAATGGGTTCCAGAACCGACCGCGAAAAGTGAAAAACCGCGAAGTAGCGTCACCCCTAATGACGTCACCCATAAATAATACGTACGTTCATTCTCTCACTCTCTCTCTCATATGATACGTGTGTGTGTGTGTAAGTGCACATACATACGTAGATGTAAATAAAGTGTACATATACTGTATGTTTTTAGAACTCTTTTATTCTTATAACAAGATACGTAACTCAAGATGAAGATGATTTACTGCACAGGTTAATGAGAACTTTACTGCTCCTCAGGTGACGCCTCATTGTCAGGTGCTAGAGGCACAGGATCGTCGAGGGCAGCTTCCGATAGAGCTGGAGAAGCTGCAGGAGGCGGCGTAGTGGCTTGACGGGAAGACTATTTCGCACAAAAAGGCACAAGAGAACAGCGAAAAGTTCCATGCGGCGAGACTAAGCAACACGAGCGATAAAGAACAATGAATGCGGTCTTCCTTCGCTGGGCATGGGCGCTCGGCAGGGAGAGAAGCTGGGTAAAACGTCTCGGCCAATCAGCTTGCGAGATTCCCGAGCCGAGCCAACACGAGAACAGCGAACAGAGAGGTGGATTTTGAGTTGTGCGGCCGGCCTCTCCGTGTTGATACCTGATGTTCTAATGTAGTCTCCCTGCCTTCTGCTAGCGCCCGCCCATTTTTTCTCAATTTTGAATTTTTGATAAATATTTTTGAAAAATCCGCTGTGCACTGAGAGCACGAAAGGTGAGGCGCGAAGTAGCGAGGGATCACTGTACTGCTAATTTGCATCTGTAGTCCCCCGGTGGGTCACAAAAACACAATCATACACAAGAAGAACATCTGCAATAAAACTGTACAAAGTGGATATGCTAAAGTGCAACAAAACAATCAAATGTCACACAAATGAAGTGCTGTGTATGCGTACATACTTACATGCACCAAAGCACCTCACCACAACAACAACAACAGCAACAAACAAGAGGCGGGGCATATGTGTGTGATGCACAGGCACATACGTACACAGGCGCAAGCCGCAGAGCAACCGCTAGTTATGGGTACAGTTTTGGTTGTTTAACAGCCAATTTTTACAATGAGTCTTAAAAACTCTTTAGTGTGGTACATTCTCTGATTGCAGGTGGTATGTTATTCCAGATCTTGGTGCCCCTCACTGAATGCACAGATTGAACAAATGTGGTGCGTCTGTGGGGGACCTCACAGTCTCCTCTAGTGATTGCTCTGGTTGTTGTACAGGTGACAGTCCTCAGTTTAACATATTCTCCCGGGGGGGCTGCATAGCCGTTTAATATTTTATAAACTGAACAGGCAAATTTGAGAGTTTTGTAATTTTCAAATGACAGAAAATTGTATTTCTTGTAAATGTGATGATATGTGGGATCTTTTTATCAAAAGATTTTTATGGATTTTTTTTTTGTATAAGGATTCAGTGGGTTTGATTATGGTTATACCACTGAGTGACCAGTTGGTAAAACAATAATCAATGTGTGACAAGATCATTGCATGCAGAAACATTTTGGCCGCATTAACTGCCAGCGATGGTCTGTTTAAAATTTCTTAGATTGAATTTGATTAATGTTTGAGATTTTTTTGACGTGCTTTTTAAACACATCATTGGGCGGTGCGGTGGCATAGTAGTTAGCACTGTGGCAGCACAGCAACTCACCCTTAGCCATGGGATTCCAGGTTCGATCCCACGCCCTGACCAACAGTGATCTGTGTGGAGTTTGCATGTTTTCCCCTTGTCTGCGTGGGTTTACTCCGGGATTTCTCCGGTTTCCTCCCATAGGCCAAAAACATGCAGGTTAGGTTAATTGGAGACTCTAAAGTGGCCCTAGGTGTGAATGTGTGTGTGAATGGTGAAGGGATTGGCACCGTACTGTTGCTGCTTCATCCATCCAAGGTGGATGCCCTGTAATTTCCCCTCTGGGGATCAATAAAGTATACAAAATAAATACAATAAAAAATAAATAAAGGTTAATGAGGAATCTAAAATCACACCGAGGTACTTAAATTCCTCGACAAATTGCAGCTCCTCCCCTTTTTGGAAAATGTTTGAGTTTGGCATATTTGATGGTTGTTTGGTAAACATCGTGCAAACAGTTTTTAGCAGGAGACATGAATTATTAAGCCAGTCATGGATTTGGGTCATCACTGTTGTAAGAATACAGGCAGCTTCTTGCGTGTTTTTTTGCAGGTGTGAGTATTACCGTGTCATCTATGTATGAATGTTTCTGCATGTCATGACATGGATTAATTATTCTAATTATTCTGCTCTAGTTTCAGGTTTGTGTTTAAAGTATTTCTGGTTTTAATCTTATTTAGTGGATTCCAATAGTATTTCCTGTGTTATCCTTGTCCTAGTTTAGGTTCTACAGTTCTAAGTTTATTATGAAAGTATCTCCTGTATTATTCTTGATTTACTTTAGCTTCTCATTTGATCTTAGGTTTATTTTGAAAGTACTTCCTGTTTTGGTTTCATTTGGTTCCATCCATCCATCCATCTTCTTCCTCTTAATCCTTTTCAAGTCACTTAATTCCCTATTCATTTTTAACACGGTCATCCCCCACAAACTCACCGACAAACTGTCTTCACTTGGCCTGCACCCCGCCCTTTGCGACTGGCTACTGGACTTTCTAACTGGCAGGCCCCAGTCTGTCAGGGTATGGGTAACAGGACCTCAACCAGCATCATCACGAACACAGGTGTCCCACAGAGTTGTGTTCTCAGCCCCATCCTCTAGCCTCTTCACCCATGACTGTGTTCCCTCCCACAAGGACAGTATCATTCTAAAGTTTGCAGATGACAGAGGAGTGATAGGATGCATCACTGGTGATGACAAAGCATCCTACAGGAGGGAGGTGGCCAACCTGGTGTCATGGTGTGATGACAACAAGCTCACCCTCAACACAGACAAGACAAAGGAGATGATAGGGTCTCCTCCTCCCTTTCCTCATGTCCATTATCAGCCACTATTCATCCGGAAGCTTGAGGTGAAGAGGGTGAGCAGCTTTAAATACCTGGGCATCCACATCAGCGAGGACCGTAAGTGGACACACAACACCACAAAGCGTGTTAAGAGAGCTCAACAGTGACTACTTTCTGAGGAGGCTGAAGAAGTTCGGCATGTCCTCCAGGATCCTCAACGATTTCTACAGCTGCATCGAGAGCATCCTGACCAACTGCATCACTGCGTGGTACAGCAGCACCACTGCCCTGGAGCGCAAATGCCTGCAGAGAGTGGTGAAGACAGCGGAGAAGATCATCAGGACTCCACTCCCCTCTCTGAAGAGCATCTACCACTGCAAAGTCCAAAGGAGAGCTGACGCCATCCTCCAGGACCCCACCCACCCCCAACACAGACTGTTCACACTTCTACCCTCAGGCGGGAGGTACAGAAGTGTGAAATGCAGGACAACCAGACTGAAAAACTCCTTCTTTCCCACTGCCATCAGACCTCTGAACAGATAACAACTCCCAAAACTCAGCAGCACAGCTTTGCATATCGGAACTCACACACCGGCTGCTAAATTTGCACACTGCTCACCTGTACAGTAGATATAGTCTCACCCGTCTGATGCCCACATCATCTCTATTTATCATGTACAGTCTACTCTATCTACTGTATCTACTGTATCATGTACAGTCTACTGGTACTATTGTTACAGAGGAATTAGCACCGGGTGCTAATTTGTAATTATACACTGCTCGTTGCACAATGCTCATTTGCACACTGTACATAGGTCTGTGCCATCTCAGGTTCACATCATCTCTGATATCAATATACCAATATCACTTTAGTCATCCATTGAATTTTCAATCTCATTCCTCTTGTCTGACTGCTTTAACTGTCCAAATTGCCTAGTGTGTGTTATTAGTACTCATTAGTTTTAGTATTTAGTATCAAGGTGTGCTTAAGGAGTCCTAATTGCCTAACTGTGTGTTGGTGTGTGTGTTAATAGCAACCAATTAGGATTGAGTTACTGTGTTAGTGTGTCATTACCTTATTAGAATGCTGTTTCTGTACGTATTACTTTGGCATTTGTTCGGGGAGCAAAGTAAGAATTTCATTGTTCAGAAAATGTAGCATTTCTTAACTGTGCACATGATAATAAAGCCTTTGAATCTTGAATCTATTTTGGTAGTTTTCTTGTTGGTCCTTGGTTATGATTTGCAGCTTTCCTTTTGTGTTATGTAACCTCATTAGTTTGATTCTTTGTCCCTGTGTACCCCAGCTGTTTCCCTTGTCTAATTATCAGTCTTCTATAAGTTCAGTTTTGCCCTTTCCCACCTTTTGGCAACATCACCTCCCACACATGGATTAATTATTCCGTGTTCCCAGCTTATGCCTCTGGCTTTTGTTGACTTTATTATTAATAAATCATTGTGTACCTGTATCTTGTCTGCACTTGGGCCACGGTACAGCATCACTCCCTTCACCATTCACACACACATTCACACCTAGGGCCACTTTAGAGTCTCCAATTAACCTAATGAGCATGTTTTTGGAATGTGGGAGGAAACTAGAGTAAACCCACGCAAACATGGGGAAAACATGCAAACTCCACACAGATGGAGTCCACATTTACCTGATGGCTGGTAAATTTGAACCCCCAATGTGTCTGGAAATGAACTAAGCTGATGTGTCTGTATACACATGAGTGCATGAGACCAAAATATAACACTGCTACTGGTATTACAGAGCTTTACCTCCATTCCAGCTAATAAATCTTCCACTCTTCCTACATGTTTAGCGGTTGGGTTTTTTCACTGAGTTACAAAGATACATTTCCTCAGCTAAAGAGCTACAATTAGAAGACAATTACTACTGAAATAATGCACATTTAGAACACAGAAAATACACTGTTGGAAAAATACTGTAATTACAGATGTGGACAAATTTATTGGTACCCTTCCACTAAAGAAAATCCCACAATGGTCACTGAAATAACTTGAAACTGACAAAAGTAATAATACATTTTTTTCTTAAAATTAACTAGTTTGATTCCGTGGACCCAAAATTCAAAAGCATTGTCTGATTTTCATTAGTTAATTTTCAGAAAATTTGAATTTATTATTTTTGTCAGTTTCAAGTTATTTCAGTGACCATTGTAGGATTTTCTTTAACGGAAGGTTACCAATAAATCTGTCCACATCTTCATACCCCGCAGTGAAGTTGTGAAGGCTGTAAGGTTTTTGACCTGTCCGTCCATTCATTCATTTGTCCATTTGACATTGTCTGTTGTCGCATTTGTAACTTCTACATCTCTGATCAAATTGACTTCATATTTATACAGAAATTTTAACTCCTCTATAGCGTGGACAAGTTTGATGTCAACATAAACTAGTGCATACCCGTGCATGCCCGTCGAGGGGATGCATTGGAACAGAATTCTTGCCAGTTACAGGACAGTTGGTATAGCAACACAGCACTAAGTGGCAATCACTTGTGATGGCCTTTGTTTGCAGTAAAACATAAAAATCACACAAAATATGCCCTGCCATCTGGGGCTGTTTGCCCCTGCTTGTTACTTCTTCTCCTGCCTGTCACTGTTCTGTGTTATGTTGCTTGCCTGTGTCTATATATACGTATGTCTTGTAGGGAGTCATGTGCTTTGTCTGTGTGCCATCATGTAGACATCATCTGGTGGGTCTTCTTCTTCTTCATTCAGACCACTTGAAAGGTCTCCTCCTGTCTCAGACGGTTGTGTTGTTCACAGTCATGCCTGCGGCGTACTGGTGGAACCTGAGGTGTTTTAATGATCACGGCATCCTTTCTGATGTGCAGCAGTTCTCCTCAATCTATTGCTCTCCATCTGGTGGGTCTTCTTCTTCTTCGTTCAGACCACTGCTTGAGGGATAGGTGCATCGTAATTCCAGTTCATGGGCACAATACTGAAAAAGTGGCTTTTGACCCTGTTCAGGAGGGCCCATGCATGCCCGTAGAAACCAAGAAGCCGGAGCACCCAGAGAAAATCAGCGCTTTGCTTGGCATTTTACACATTTGTAGTGTAGACTGGCATTCGTCAAGGTTACACATTTGCCGTCATGTAGGCATGGCGAGTCGTCCTATGATGCCTGAGTTCATAGGATGCACTATAATGATGAGGCAGAGATCACAGGCCATCCTATGATGTTCTAGAAACATGCTTTAAAGTCTGTCGTACCCTATGCTGGTGAAGGGTGTCCTCCTGTCTCAGATGGGTGCGATATACTGCTGGAACCTCAGGTGTTTCATCTTCGTGCAGCAGTTGTCATCCTATTGCTCTCCATCTGGTGGGTCTTCTCCTCCTCCCCCTCCTCCTCCACCACCACCGGTTGAGGGATAGGTGCGTCGTAATTTCAGTTCATGGACAGTATCATGAAAATAGATCTGAGCAAAAAGAGTTCATAGGACATCCTATGATGTTCAGGCAGGGATCATAGGCCGTCCTGTGATGTCCTATGAACGTGACAGACACAGAGATTTCTTGCTTTTATAGAGTGTGACATCATAAATACACATTTGTCTGTGTCCTATGATGCCTGAGTAGGCATCATTTTGTAGAGGAAAAAAATCACAGATGATTTTTATTTAACAGCTGAATATTCTGTTTTTGTAAAATGTAACTCCACGTTTCATGGGTAGAACACTGGAATTTTAAGAGGATAAACAATTAAATGAAACTGATGTAATTAACAGCTTTTTTCAGAAGAGTAGAAGGAAAAAATTGTGGAATGATTCAATCATGAAAAAAAAATCATCAACCAAATACATCAAAATTAGTACTTATTCACACCTACTTTGGCTTTGCATTAGTTTGAATTCTTTGAGGCATGCCTCAAAGACTTAGTGGATGAAAAACTTTCTTCAATGCTCATTATATATTTTTAATTGGGTTTAAATGTGACTGCCTGCGATGGACTGGCAATCTGTCCAGGGTGTACCCTGCCTCTTGCCCAAAGATGCTGGGATAGGCTCCAGCCCCCCCGCGACCCGAAAAGGATTAAGTGGAAGAAGGTGAATGAAAATGTGACTTTGGCCACTAGGTCAGTGAGAATTGGGGTTATTGCGAAATACATCCAAGTAGTCATGCAGTTCCCTTAATAAGTCAATGGTCCGCTTTCTCTCCATTTTAGAGCATGAAGACATCTGAGCCTAGTGTTGTAGTCAAAACCAGACTGAGACCAGAGTGAAGAAAGACCAAGACTTTAGGGGTTGAGACCAAGTCAAGACCAAGACCACTGTGGATGTAGGTCTGGTCTTGATCACAACACTAAGCTGGGGTCAGAATCAGCTGTAGTGAAGTAGGGCAGGATTCAGTGTCCACACACACAAAACCGATGTGGATTGTTGGCACGTATGCACATCCTTACATGTTCTGTACTCTTCATGTCCTGTGCATCGTCAAGTTTTCAAACATAGAGCTGTTTGCGACACAACCTGTTTTATTCATGTACCTTGAATATAATCTGGTGTCCATATGTCCACACAGTAAATGACAGCAGTACTTCAGCAAACTGATTTGAACACCTGGAATCAAACAAAGTGAGGAGGAAGAACACAAAAGTGCTCAATTCAGTTTAAACAATGGTGGTGTGAGGAGGGCAAAGGAAGAGGAGTTTTGTGCTTTTGCTGAAGAGGTATGTAGTTAAAAGGTGAAAATATGTTCGATTTCTGCAAGAGAACATGGCAACGAGAGTACCCTGGTGCATGTGCAGTCCAGTGTGGACCTCGTGTGTAAAGTTTGGGCTGCGGTGGTCCTCTGCAGAAGGGTCTGCATTGACCCTTTGCGAACTGGAAGATGATGAAATTTGCACTGTGGTTGCACAAAAGAAGACATGCTACTATAAATCCAGCTTAATAGATTCAGGTTTAGAACAAATTTTCACCGTATAAAATTACTGAAACTTTAAAAACTTTATTGCAATTCAATAGTGCTTTACTTTAGCACTTTATTTTCTACTCATGTGTCCTGTGACTATGGTTTTCTACTCCCAATAGCATCATTTAGCAGTTAGCTAATATCTTACCAAACATTAACCCATTCCAAATAACACTGGACGGCTCTAATTATCTTGTGAATCACACTAGAACTGATATCTTAGCTCCATTTTAAGAAGAAGGCTTATTTTATTAGCGTTTAATGCACCTGCCGTACCAGGGGGTTGCTGCACACTGAGCCTTGCCTAGCCTTCGTGTTGTTTCTGTCATTTACTCATTCCAAAAAACAATGTGTAGGCTCCAAATAAAACCGTGAAACAAACCGAAATATGTCCCAGTGCATTGGTTATTGTTGTTATTAGTGTTACTGTTGACTTTTCCTACCCCGACAGCTACAGTCATGTGACAAAAATTAGGATTCCCTGTATAAGCCTGTGTGTGTGTTTTGTTTTTTTTTTTTACATATTTGGACAATGGATATTTAATAGCAGTGTTTAAAGTACTGGGAGACTCATGTAATACAACTAAACAATTAAAAATGAATTAAAGACTTTTTGTCAAATTTTCTGTAAAATATAATTCTAAACAAATAGTGAGGAATAAATTAGGACACCCCCCATCTTTTTTAGGACACCCCCACATTCATTCCCACTTAAAATGGCTAAAATAAATGGTAAAAAGTGCAAATAAAAACAAAAACATGGTTAGACATAGACATGTGAACATTTACTAATAAAGAACTGAATATTTAATGGGGTATCCTAATTTCTTCACATGACTGTATCTATCTGCACCGGCCTGCTCTTTTTGACGCCTCTACCATTTCCTAGTTTCAGCCTGTAGTTGTCTTGAGGTTCCTTTCTGGCATCTGTCGTGCACGCACCTTCAGGGGTGGGAGCTGGTCGCACAGGGGAGCCAGCCTCTGCTCCATAGTGAGGCCAGGCCCAGGCCCAGCCTGTACCACAACCAAGCCTCCGTGAGCTAAACCGGTTGAGCACTGGGAGCCGGCCTCGGCAGTGAGCCCACTCTTCTTGGAGACTCATCTGATGGGTCCCTGTTCCGCTCCGCTCATTCCTTTCCGTGGAGCTACAAGGGAACCACAGGACACACCAGTGAAAGGCAGAAAGTGTGTTCCACTGCTGACCGCAAACTTGTACGCAGCTGTCAGAGTTGTGGTTAGTCATTCATATTGATTCTGCTGGCAGAAGTCAGGTGGAAGAGTAGGCAGCGATGGCTGATGTTAGGAGGAGTGGCCGAGCTTCGGTTGTGTTTTGGTTTATATCAGAGCTCTAGTGGGACATCTAGCTGTGACAATAGTCCTGAGTTCCCTTTAACTGGTTAAGTTACTATGGTATCATAATCTGAGGCGTTAACCTGCTCATGGGTAGATTTCCTTCAACTTATCCAGAGGTTCTCCAGGGACAGCCTGATCGAGCCACATGGGTCCACCCTCCACTCCAGTGGGGTCACCACCTGCACGATGGATCATTGGGATCACGGTGCTCTGTGGCTCAGGCAGCAGTCTGGGCTCCTCTGCACTGAGACTGCTTCTCCAGGATAAGCAGTAGAAGATGGATGGATTTAATCAATAATAGTTTTTGTAATATCTGTTATTCTTCAAGCAAAATAAAAGAACTAAACCAACATCATCTAAGAATAGTGATGTGATCATTGTTGCTAGGTAACCGACTGACATTGTCTTCTCTCCAGTGGTATCAGTGTGAACTGTGTTTTTACTGATTAAGGTCGTGTGTGATTTGTGTCCACAGTATGGCAGAACCCCCCTGCACTTGGCTGCCTACAAAGGCCACATTGAGGTCGTCCGTGTCCTGCTCAAAGCTGGCTGCAGTCTGGACATTCAAGATGATGTGAGTAAATTCACCTCTGTCTGTCTGAGCAGCAGCTGCTTCTCTCATGACAACTTTTATGGATTGATTGACTGAATGATTTTATTTATTTGAACATTCTGACAAAAGAAAAAAAAGAATTTAAAACAAAACAAAAATCAAGCCAAAAATAAAATGTTCAAAAGGAGTGGGAAGAAGCCAGCGATTATATAGTCCCACCCCTTTTCCATACCCAACAAATGACAACATCACTCTTAGTCATCATTCCTCCCACAACCACATTCACCATAATACACACCATAGTCAAATTATGCAACAGAAATGACATGACAGTCCATATTGACAACAATACCAACATCCAACAATAACTGTAACAATAATAAATAAATACTTCTGGTATGTTCAACGCAAACACAGACATCACCATCACAATCACCATAACACAATAACACACACAATAACAACCTTTTTTCATTGAAGACACATTGTAATATTACTGCCCTTTATTTTTATATCGCTCAAAAATCATGTCTTTATATGTTGATTTAAATATATGGATGTTTGGACATTGCCTGTGTTTCTCCCCCAACCCATTCCACAATTTTACCCCACACACAGACACACAAAAACCCTTCCTAGTAGATCTTAACTAAGTGCATTTTAAATTTTGTGTTCCCCTGTAAATTATATTTCCCTTCTCTCTCACTGTAAAGATTTTGTATATTGTGTGGCAAAAGGATTTTACGGACTTTAAACATTAATTGTGCTGTATAAAAATGAACCAGATCCCATAATTTCAATAACTTTGAATGTAAAAACAATAAATTAGTATGTTCAAGGTACCCGACTTTGTGTATAACATGGACTGCCCTTTTTTGTAATATTAGCAATGAATTAAGTGTACTTTTATAATTGTTACCCCAGACCTCTTTACAATAGGTCAAGTATGGAAGTACTAATGAGCAATACAAGATATGAAGTGATTTGTAATCTAGGACCTGCTTAATTTTATTTATAATTGCAATATTTTTTGCAACTTTGTTTTGTATGCGTCATCTAGTATTACACCCAAAAACTTGATCTCCTTAACTTTTTCAATAATTACATTATCTGTATGAATATGTATATCTTCTTTATTTTTACAAT
The DNA here is from genome assembly GCA_020510985.1 of Pholidichthys leucotaenia. NCBI lineage: Eukaryota > Metazoa > Chordata > Actinopteri > Cichliformes > Pholidichthyidae > Pholidichthys > Pholidichthys leucotaenia. The sequence continues at coordinate 31,204,586 of CM035842.1, read as the reverse complement.
TACCAAATATCATTACCTTAGTTTTATCTGTATTTAGTGATAATTTATTACAATCCATCCATTTTTTAAGCTTATTTAATTCATTATTTAGAGTATGGATTAGTTGATTATAATTATTTCCAGAATAAAATATATTAGTATCATCAGCAAATAATATTATTTTTAATAATTTAGAAACTTGGAATATATCATTTATATACAGTATATATATATTAAATAATTTGGGGCCCAATACTGACCCCTGGGGGACCCCACAGGCAATTCCCATACACCCAGACAGATATTCTCCCATCTTCACAAACTGTTGTCTCTCAGATAGATAACTTGTAACCCAATTCAGAGCCATTCCCCTAATACCATACATTGCATTTATTATTTCCTCTGTTGCTTCCATTATCGCCAACGATGTTCTACTCTTGGCTCTAAATCCATATTGGTTCTGATTAAGCACATCGTGTTTATTTAAAAAGTTTTCTAATCTGTTGAAAAGTTTTTCCAGAATCTTTGAAAATTGTGGGAGAAGCAATACTGGTCTGTAGTTTGTGTATTGGTGTTTATTTCCTTGCTTGAATAATAGTATTACTTTTGCTATTTTCATTTTCTGCGGGAATGAGCCAGTTTGAATTGATAGATTACAAATATGTGAATGGTTTTAATATGCCATCAACAGTTCTTTTTACTAGTGCCATATCAATACCATCACAATCAGTAGATAATTTATTTTTACACTTTTCAACAACAGATTTTACCTCTAGTTCAGCCACCGCTGTAAGAAAGATTGACCGAGGGTTATTTCCAATCAATGTTTCACTCACGGTGTCTCTTCCTTGGTTTGGAATTTTTGCTGCCAACTCTGGTCCAAGTCTTTTATGGATTGTAAATATTATGACTTTCTGGACTGAGATGATTGGAATGTTAAAGTGATTAAGGAGAAGGTGGAGGAGGGGAGGGGAGTAAACCCAGGGGGGAGGAAGAAAAAAGACTTGAGGATCTGAGGAGACGTCTCTGTCAATACTGCTGCTGGACTGGTCTCTGCTCCTGTTAGAGGAGTCGTCAACATATTTATGTACAAGTTAAATCAATATCTAAAAATTAATTCACAAGGTATTCACTATATTAGTATTGTTTCCAAATGGCTACTGATAATATTGATTTACTTTGGTTTGTTGTTGGTGTGTGTGTTTATTTTGTGTATTTGGAGCCACATCACAAGTTGTGCGAGCATACAGCGGTAGCGGCTGGTGTTATGTGCCATGCCGCTCCGCTGTAATGCCTGTGTCCTGCTGAAGCTCACACTGCATGTCCACACCGTCATTCAGACCCTCCACAATCACAGCAGTATTAGATTATAAATTTTTATTATCTTTCTCTGGTCAAATTTGGAGCTTCTCATTTCTTTCTGCTTTAAATCGGGATGTTGACTTGTCAACATCGGGATGTTGACAGTCAACATCAAATCAATCCTAAACCCCACCCAGCGGTTTTTTGGGCTGCTCTGAAGTAGCTACCCCTGCCCAGGGCTTTATTTTGGCCGTAATAAGTTCCTGAAAACGTCCCCTTACAGGGAGGTTCCTGTAGTGAAGACGCACATCAAAGGGGAAGTTCCTCTAGGACTGGTTCCTGATTCCTGTTGTGGAAATGGGGCTAATGAGACTCCCATCACATCTTTTTGCACATTAATCCAGCAGTGTTTCTTCACTGAGCACTCGTATTAAACCAAAGTCCCAGACTGTGTCTGAATGTGTTTGGTTTGTACCAAAAGGACAATTGGTCTAAAATAGAAGTGTCAATATTTTAATCAAATGCTGTGGAAATAACTGCAAAAACAATGTTTTTACTTATAGGGGTCTTGTTCTGTTGGTCTACAGTGTACTATCAGTGTCTGTGGTCTGTCTAGTATTGTCAGTCAGTGTATTTGTGGTTGTGATGGCAGGGAGAACAGACGGCGCTCCACCGGGCTGCTGTGGTGGGACACAGCAACGTCATTGGTGCTCTGATCCAGGAGGGGTGTGCCCTGGACAGGCAGGACAAGGTACGGGGCAATACACATGCGCACACTCGCACGCGTACACACAAGCTAATAAATCCAGTATGTAGGGTATCTCAAAGCCACTATTAAGATTCTGTAATACACAGATGCTAGCATGTGTGTAGGCTGTTTAGCCTCATTGGCTCATCAAAATGGACCAGTGGGTTAAAGGTCACAGTTTTGGGGGGTAAAAAAGTAATTGTCTTAGCTTAAACCTGCAGAGAACATGACCATGCACTTCCATTTACTTTGGTTTTCTTATTTCAGAATCTGAGCCAGAACTCAGGCAAGCAACTTAAATTCAACATGTCTAAGATTTCTGAAATGCTCTTTTTTATTTCCTCATAAAACATGTCTTGATGGTTCTGTCCTACAGATGACTTTTCTATTACAGTACAAGGAAAGAAACTATTAAAATATTAGGTGTTGGGAGGGCAGGATTTTGAGAAATCAGCCCGAGATAGACAGCTCTGTGCAACTGGTCAACCTGCCTGTCTATTAAAGGGACGTCCCTGCTTATGTACAGTATATGCAGCCAATGCACACACCTACTCAGCAGAGAGGTGCAGAGATGCAAGATTATAGGGGCAGAGGTAAAAGCTGTGTGTTCAGTTAGTTCTGATGCTTCAAGCTCAAGTAGGTTCATTTTGTCTTCTTTTAAGACAAAATGTAAATAGTTCTGATGGTGTTCAGGCTGTTGGTGTCTTCTTACACTTCGGAGCAACACAAATTGGAGCATGATCAACAATTACTTCTGGGTGATTAAGTTGGATTTTGTGCTGCTGAGGTACGGTGAACCTCTTGGAACCCAATTTCACATTGCATCATTCCTGAAGTCAGAATCCTTTCACTCCTGGTCCAGAAGGATCGTCTAAAATCTTCATATAGAAAGATGAAAAACAAAATTTCCTCCAGCTCTTTATTTCCTACACTAACCCTCTATTCTAAGGGCCTATCACAGACAGAAACCTAGGGACAATTTAGAGTCACCAATTAACCTAACATGCATGTGTTTGGATTGTGGGAGGAAACCTGAGAACTCTGAGTAACCCACGCAGAAAGGTTTCCACCCCTGCCAGCCTTGGGATTTGAACCTGAACCCTTCTAGCTGTGTGGCAAAAGTGCTAACCACTGAACCACTGTGATGTAGACAGACATAAAAAGCCCTCATCGATGGAACACTGATAAAATGATTCAGTAATAGCATCAGCGTAAAAGAGGGCTTGCTTCAACTACCAGTGGAATTACTGTATACCAATATGTTTAATAGCAGTCAACGAATAACTGACTTGTTTTATGTCACCTCATCCTGATAAGATAAGATAAGATAAGATAAGCCTTTATTAGTCCCACAACGGGGAAATTCCAGGATTGCAACAGCACAGGGATAGCAACACTCAGAGCAACAATCAGAAGGCAAGAAAAAACAAGCAAGCAAGAGCAGCTAATATACATATGTATATATTACTATAAAATATATTCTAATGCTCTTAATATATTAACTCAAGACACATGAGAGCACAGCTGTTAACTGAATATTGTCGAATATGTTAACCGAATATTGTCTCTGGCAGATTACACTGACAGTGATTAGTTTGTAATTTCTACATTGAGTGCATCCGGAAAGTAGTCACAGCGCTTCATTTTTCCACATTTTATGTTACAGCGTTATTCCAAAAGGGATTAAATTCATTTTTTTCCTCAAAATTCTCCACACAATACCCCATAATGACAATGTGAAAAAAAGTTGTTTTTATTTTATTTTTGCAAATTTATTAAAAATAAAAAACTCAGAAATCACATGTACATAAGTATTCACAGCCTTTGCTCAATACTTTGTTGATGCACCTTTGGCAGCAATTACAGCCTCAAGTCTTTTTGAATATGATGCCACAAGCTTGGCACACCTATTTTTGGGCAGTTTCACCCATTCCTCTTTGCAGCATCTCTCAAGCTCCATCAGGTTGGATGGAAAGCGTCGGTGCACAGCCATTTTCAGATCTCTCCAGAGATGCTCAATTGGACTCAAGTCTGGGCTATAGCTGGGCCACTCAAGGATATTCACAGAGTTGTCCTGAAGCCACTTCTTTGATATCTTGGCTGTGTGCTTAGGGTCGTTGTCCTGCTAAAAGTTGAACCGTCGCCCCAGTCTGAGGTCAAGAGTGCTCTGGAGCAGGTTTTCATCCAGGATGTCTCTGTACATTGCTGCATTCATCTTCCCCTCTATCCTGACTAGTCTCCCAGTTCCTGCCACTGAAAAACATCCCCACAGCATGATGCATGATTCAGGTGCCTTTTGGCAAACTCCAGATGGGCTGCCATGTGCCTTTTACTAAGGAGTGGCTTCCGTCTGACCACTCTAAAATACACGCCTGATTGGTGGATTGCTGCAGAGATGGTTGTCCTTCTGGAAGGTTCTCCTCTCTCCACAGAGGAACGGTTGAGCTCTGACAGAGTGACCATCAGGTTCTTGGTCACCTCCCTGACTAAGGCCCTTCTCCCCTGATTGCTCTGTTTCAACGGCCGGCCAGTTCTAGGAAGAGTCTTGGTGGTTCCAAACCTATTCCATTTATGAATGATGGAGGCCACTGTGCTCACTGGGACCTTCAAAGCAGCAGAAATGTTTCTGTACCCTTCCCCAGAGTTGTGCCTGGAGGCAATCCTGTCACGGAGGTCTACAGACAATTGCTTTGACTTCATGATTGGTTTGTGCTCTGACATGCACTGTCAACTGTGGGACCTTATATAGACATGTGTGTGCCTTTCCAAATCATGTCCAGTCAATTGAATTGACCACAGTTGGACTCCAGTTAATCTGTAGAAACATCTCAAGGATGATCAGTGGAAACAGGATGCACCTGAGCTCAATTTTGAGCTTCATGGCAAAGGCTGTGAATACTTACAGTGGGGCAAAAAAGTATTTAGTCAGCTACCAATTGTGCAAGTTCTCCCACTTAAAAGATGAGAGAGGTCTCCAATTTTCATCATAGGTATACCTCAACTATGAGAGACAAAATGAGAAAAAAAAAATCCAGAAAATCACATTGAAGGATTTTTAATCAATTATTTGGTAAATTCCTCGGTAAAATAAGTATTTAGTCAATAACAAAAGTTCATCTCAATACTTTGTTATATACCCTTTGTTGGCAATGACAGAGGTCAAACGTTTTCTGTAAGTCTTCACAAGGTTTTCACACACTGTTGTTGGTATTTTGGCCCATTCCTCCATGCAGATCTCCTCTAGAGCAGTGATGTTTTGGGGCTGTCGTTGGGCAACACGGACTTTCAACTCCCTCCAAAGATTTTCTATGGGGTTGAGATCTGGAGACTGGCTAGGCCACTCCAGGACCTTGAAATGCTTCTTACGAAGCCTCTCCTTCGTTTCCCGGGCAGTGTGTTTGGGATCATTGTCATGCTGAAAGACCCAGCCACGTTTCATCTTCAATGCCCTTGCTGATGGAAGGAGGTTTTCACTCAAAATCTCACAATACATGGCCCCATTCTTTCTTTCCTTTACACGGATCAGTCGTCCTGGTCCCTTTGCAGAAAAACAACCCCAAAGCATGATGTTTCCACACCCATGCTTCACAGTAGGTATGGTGTTCTTTGGATGCAACTCAGCATTCTTTCTCCTCCAAACACGACAAGTTGAGTTTTTACCAAAAAGTTCTATTTTGGTTTCATCTGACCATATGACATTCTCCCAATCCTCTTCTGGATCATCCAGATGCTCTCTAGCAAAATTCAGACGGGACTGGGCATGTACTGGCTTAAGCAGGGGGACATGTCTGGCACTGCAGGATTTGAGTCCCTGGCGGCGTAGTGTGTTACTGAAGGTAGCCTTTGTTACTTTGGTCCCAGCTCTCTGCAGGTCATTCACTAGGTCCCCCCGTGTGGTTCTGGGATTTTTGCTCACCGTTCTCGTGATCATTTTGACCCCACGGGGTGAGATTTTGCGTGGAGCCCCAGATGGAGGGAGATTATCAGTGGTCTTGTATGTCTTCCATTTTCTAATAATTGCTCCCACAGTTGATTTCTTCACACCAAGCTGCTTACCTATTGCAGATTCAGTCTTCCCAGCCTGGTGCAGGTCTACAATTTTGTTTCTGGTGTCCTTTGACAGCTCTTTGGTCTTGGCCATAGTGGAGTTTGGAGTCTGACTGTTTGAGGTTGTGGACAGGTGTCTTTTATACTGATAACGAGTTCAAACAGGTGCCATTAATACAGGTAACGAGTGGAGGACAGAGGAGCCTCTTAAAGAAGAAGTTACAGGTCTGTGAGAGCCAGAAATCTTGCTTGTTTGTAGGTGACCAAATACTTACTTTACCGAGGAATTTACCAAATAATTCATTAAAAATCCTTCAATGTGATTTTCTGGATTTTTTTTTCTCATTTTGTCTCTCATAGTTGAGGTATACCTATGATGAAAATTGGAGACCTCTGTCATCTTTTAAGTGGGAGAACTTGCACAATTGATGGCTGACTAAATACTTTTTTGCCCCACTGTATGTACATGTGATTTCTTAGTTTTTTATTTTTAATAAATTTGCAAAAATCTCAAAAATTTTTTCTTGTTGTGATTATGGGGTATTGTGTGTAGAATTTTGAGGAAAAAAAATGAATTTAATCCTTTTGGAATAAGGCTGTAACATAAAATGTGGAAAAACTGGAAGTGCTGTAAATACTTTCCGGATGCACTGTACTTATCACCTGTCCACTCTACAGCACATCTTAAATTGTAGTTATCTAATACTGCCCCCCCCTTTGATTAAAGTGTGTTAAGTCTTAATAACAGTTCACTCTTCTCCATCTGTGTGCAGCTACACACTCTCCATTCTGCTACAAGCCTAAAATGTCATGTGTGAAAAATGTCTTTAAAGGGCCGAACAGTAGTGATGTTGTTGATAAGAGAAGCGAGGGACTGATGCAATAGAGAATTTGGCAGAATCTGCATGTGTGCAGGTGTGTCCTTGCATCTCCATGCCCCTCTGCTGTCACAGCAGTGCTTTCACTGTCATAAATAAATGCATATGCTGCATGCTGTTTCCTCTAGGTCAGGGGTGGCCAATCATGTGCCATGGAGGCCCAAGACCCTGCAGGCTTCATCTCCAATCATTGTCTTCAACAGCAGATTTCACAGAATCTCTTCCCACTGATTGCTGATAAGTGAAAACACCTGCTGAAGAAACTGGGTAGAAGAGAAATCCTGCAGGGTCTTGGCCCTCCATGGCACATGATTGGACACCCCTTCTCTAGGTTTACTTTGGGCTGACATGTTTTGGTAATAATGGACCCAGTATACAAACATGAAATGGACAACCTGGTAATGAAAAAGGTAAATGATTTTATAGTTTTGTAGGTGAAACAAGAGTGGCTGGTGCTGGCACCCCTGTGGAGACAAAAGGGACAATGGTGAGTTTCAGACAGCTTAACCAGTACAGTATGTACTTAGTTGATGCTGTTCTTACTTTTGCAGGTGCTGATATGAGTGGCGAGTATTCCTGTTCCAGTCCGACTCTTGCTGTGATGATTGATGGTGGGTATTGGAGGTTGACTGCAGGTGAGAGGAGAGTTTCCCCAGGCAATTTTTTTCCCCTTGTCCTGTCAGGCAGCTAGGCAAACAGAACAGGGATCTGTCACCCTTATTGTGCCAAAACAGATTTACTTTGCCAAGAGGAGCTTATACAGTATCTAACTGTGTATTGTATATTGTTGTAAACTCCTCCTGTAATAACTTTTAGTACTTTATTTTAATTATTTTACCCATGGAAGACCCAAAAGGATGGGGAAGAGGGAAGGGGGGGAAGAAAAGGGAGGGAAACAGACAAACTAACAACTAAAACAAACAAAAGACAAACTGCTTCTTCCACCAAAGATGTCTCAACACGAGTCTGGTTTCTGCACCTGTTAAAGGAGAGACATTTGTGCATGTATGTCTGTTTGCATATATATGAGAACGCGCGCAAAATAAGTGTGTGCACAATGTGAGTGGTTTGTCAGCAAACATACGAAGCAGAGGGCTGGTCGCAGCAGCTCTTCCCCCGGGAACCCCGAGCAGGCAAGGCAGTGCCACCAATCCCCACAGGGCACAAACGTCCGAGGTCAGCAAGCCCCAGGAAAGCCAGGCATCCGCCCCCGGAGGGACGATCAAGGGAGGCTAGGCTGCTCGGCGGCTGGTGCGGTGAGCCCACACCCCCGGACCCACCCGACGCCCCCCCAGCGGGGCCAACGCCTGCCCCTGGGCCACAGGCACCAGGAGGCCAGCGACCCCACCCCTGGCGCGAGCCCCCCCAGGCACCCCCACAGCGGGCCCGCCCCAACGCCACTGTCGCACACCCTGGGGACCCCCATTCCCAAAGAAGTCCCCCCGCCCAGGGGGGCCCACATTGCCAAGAGGCACTACCCTCCTTAATCCAACACCTCCCGATTTGCAGACACACCCCTCCCCACACTTTCACACCCACATGCTCCCACGTGCAACCACATGCACTAACTCCCTCACTCACCCAGACTGACCCATTCTCTCCCACCCCAACACCTACCCAAACCCACCCCCATTCACCCTTGTTTCATAAGGCGGCTGCGAAGCAGATGCAGCGAGCCTGAACACGCACCAGTGCCTGGCAGTGATCAGGGAGACCACCAGCGCAGGCCAGAGAAGCAGACCCCCACCCCCGGCGTTCACCTGAGCGACCAATCAGCAGACCATCGCAGGCGCCCCAAGATGCCACCCAACATGCAAAGTGCTGCACAAAACCGACCCACCATCACCACCTCCGTTCATCACCCCCTCACTCTTATTTACGCTTATATTCAGCCCCCCTCTCACTCCCTTGGTTGTATCTATATATTCAGTAGCACCCAGGGATTTTGACAACATGATAGGTCACAGGCTCCCCACTGGGCCCCCACGCCCCCAGCAGGAGCAGGGCAACGAGGTGGGGGAAGACCCCCACCCCCTCCCCCCGCACAAAACATGGTGGCTGTGTGTCGGTTATATGATGTAATTGTGTGTAAATGTGTGGACTACCAAAGTGCAATTAAAATTGGGGGGATAGTGATTGGAGTACCGCTAGCCATTGTGATGGGCAGCAGGGCTCCCATCCCCCCCAAGCCCTCAATGTCTAAAATGCAATTAAAATGGAGGTGAGGGCAGCCCCACCGTGCAGCAAAGGTATCCCCTTCACCGACACAGTGTGGCACCCCCCCACCCCAAAGCCCTAAATGTAACAAAGAAGATGTATATTCCACCCAGAGTCAGGGGGAGGGGGAGGGCGGGAAATAAGACTGGGAGGTAGGCAGTCTAAAAGCGACGCCGCCCCCCCCCCCCAGAAGCCAGCTTGCAAACTGGTTCATGAGGCCACCCACTGCCCCCAAATCCCAACCCAGGGCGAGGGCCGCCAGTGGAAGCAGCCCAGGACTCACCAGCATCATGCCCCGGTGCTCCCAGCACCACAAACATGATGGGGCAGGCAATTAAATGGGCGGCAGTGGCTCAGGCGGTAGAGCGGGTTGTCCAATAACCAGAGGGTTGGCAGTTCGAATCCTGCTCTCCCCAGACATCCTGCCGTTGTCCCTGGGCAAGACACTTTACCCACCTTGTCTCCAGTGTCCATGACACAGAGTATGAATGCGTCTAAATGTTCAGTAGTGGTTGGAGAGGCTGTTGGCGCGGATTGGCAGCCATGTTTCCATCAGTCTGCCCCAGGGCAGCTGTTGCAACAGTAGTAGCTTACCACTATCAATGTCTGTCTTGTGTGAATGAATAATGGACTCTCTGTAAGCACTTTGAGATGTCACTTGACATGGAAAGCGCCATATAAATTTAATCCATTATTATTATTGATGGTGGGTATTGGACGTTGACCGCAGGTGAGAGGAGAATTGCCCAGGTGTGGGGACTTGAAGTGAGGACAATGTTTTAATATTGCTCGAGACATGCAGTTGGAGGAGATGAGGTTCCAGGTGAGTATGGTGATCCATCAGTGTAAGTTTGGAGTCCACCCACAGGTATCCAGATTCAGACTCAGGGAAAAGTCCAGTGGAGAGATCCTGTGGGCAAAACAAGGAGACTATGGAGCTTACTTTTTTCCAATGGAGGGAGAAGGTGAGGAGAAAGCATGAAGTTGCAGATGACCACAATTTGGGAAGTGATTCTGCTGAAGCGTGGAGAGCAGTCCTGCAAGGAGTGAGGGAAATGACTCCATATTTAAAGGCAGGAGCTGATGAGGTGCAGGCGGAGACAATCAGCGCAGTGGAGGAGAGTTGTGTAGCAATTAGTGGCAATCATGAGGTGATTGCACACAAACCTGAAACACTACATGTGCACTTGAAAATTTCCCTACATTTAAGCTGGTATATCATATATTCAGACCTGTAAAAGTGTTGTTTGTGTCAGTCTTATTCATTTATCTGTTTCTCTTCATTCCTGTCAGGATGGTAACACCGCTCTTCATGAAGTGTCCTGGCATGGCTTTAGTCACTCTGTCAAACTGCTGGTGAAGGCTGGGGCCAATGTTCACGCCAAAAACAAGGTGATACTCTAGTTAAACTTCCCAAATTAAACGGGACACCTGAGGCTCTCTTCGCGCTTCATTCCCAGACATTATCATAAAGTATCTGTGTTTTATTTACCTTCCTTTCTTCTGTTCCTGCTGGGCTTCAGATTTTGATTTTTGGTTTCTTTTTTACTGACTCACCATTCTACACACACACACACACACACACACACACACACACACACACACACACACACACACACACACACACACACACACACACACACACACAAAATAACACTGCATCCCTTCTATTTCTAGGCAGGAAACACACCCCTCCATCTTGCGTGTCAAAACGGTCATGTTCAGAGCTCTAAGGTTCTTCTCCTGGGTGGATCCAGACCCGACAGCAAAAATAATGTAAGTGTCCAGCAGTACTGTTCTCCTGCTAATAGCTAAATTCAGTTGTGGTTATGTTGTTTGTTTCCATGATACCAGGGTTTGGGGGTGTGAAACTATTAATATTCTGGGCTCTAGAGTGACATCTTTGTGACGAACCACCTGCACGTCACTGTGTAAACTGAGAGAAGAGGTTTGCTGTGGAAACGGTGACCTCGCAGGTCCTCTTCCCCATTGTTTGTCCATTATGGGGGTAGAGGCCATCAGTCTCCAGAGGATTTGTTGGTTCACATAATTGTCTGACAATTTTGACCCTGATGCAGCATGGCAAAGTAAAGTTAAAAATCTGTTGACGTCATATAGAAATGACGTACAGAATTAATGTAACGGGGAGTGATGGAACCAACTTGTCACTGTTGTTGTTTAATAGTTGTGGAGATGAACTGGTCAATACAGCATAGCTGCATGAGCACAAGGATGAGAATTTTCCAGGGATTCGCAGAATTCCACGGATTTGATCATGTCTAGGGTCATTCTCGTGAATCGTCTAAATTCGAGGAGAAAATTTTAGGGGGGGGGTGAGGTATGTTATGACTGGCGAGTCGTATTTCCGATAGGCTGCTAAAATCCACCTCGCAGAACGCGCCACCCAGCGAGATCAGTAATGTAATGTAACAAGGCCACTGACTGGCTGATACTTATTGAAGCAACCAATTGGCGATTTTGTTAGATTTCCTTTGTCATATCCAACATGTGGAGCGAAATGTAAATGGCGGACAGTTCAAAATAATCAACCGAGTTTTCCCAATTTCGTGAAAATGGTGAACCTAAAACTCACGAAAGACAATGAAGACCTCAATCTTCAACATGATTCTGTGGCAAGCAAGGCAGCCATGAAAAAGAACAGAGAAGCTGCAGCTAAGCAGGCACTGCTTGCCCACAGAAAATCAGAGAAGAGGAAGGCTACAGAACGGCTCCAGGCTTTGGTAGCCAAGAAGAAGAAATTGCACAATTAGATGTGAAGAATACATTGACTTGTACATAAGTTCATAGAGTAGTAGCACAGGCATGTAAATATGGAAGTGACATTTTCTGTTTCTCACTCAAGTGTGGCACTGAATCAAAACAGTATTGAACATGATTACACGTGATGCAGCAGCAGATTAAAAAGGTAAACTATAAATGCATTTGCACTTCTAACTTTAAATATAAGACCGCATTTGAGCATTCTAAAACACCAGATTTTGTTAGCCTGCGTCCCCCAAGACCCCCGGCTTAGTTTCCTCTTTTTTTCCCCAAATCCCATTCTCATCCCTGTGAGCAGCACCAGCTGGCCAACCGTGTGGATCCACTCTTCAGCTACTGACAGCCTGAGCCGCACCTCTCTGCTGTGTGAACACGCCGTTAGAATCACCAGCAGGGACTCTGTCTTCTGCTGGCCAGCTGTGTGGGTTCACATCTTGGTGAAGGACGGTGGTAGCGGCTGGTGTTGTGCTCGTGTCCTCCCCACATGCTGAATAATCAGTCAGATCCTCCACAATCACCACAGCTTTGTATTATAAATTGTTCAGCGTTAGATCTTCACTGTTATCTTTTTTTCTGCTCAAATTTGGCATTTCTCATTTCCTTGCTTTGTTTACGTCCTGACACTGAGTTTTATCCAATCAGCAACGAGTCAATCCTAAACCCCACCCGGCAGTTTTCAGGTCATTCTGAAGTACCAACTCCTGACCAGGGCCTTATTTCAAGCTGCTACTGTGGTGTGAAAAAGTGTTTGCCCCCTTCCTGATTTCTTTTTTTTTTTTTTTTTTTGGTATGTTTGTCACACTTAAATGTTTCAGATCATCAAACAAATTTAAATATTAGACAAAGATAACACAAGTAAACACAAAATGCAGTTTTTAAATGAAGATATTTATTATCAAGGGGGGGGAAAAAATCCAAACTTACATGGCCCTGTATGAAAAAGTGATTGCCCCCTAAACCTTATAACTGGTTTGGCCACCCTTAGCAGTCCTGTTTAAGTGATTTCTTGATTGAGAGCAAGTGTGGCATTAACCAAGCCTGGGTGTGGCTAGAGAAATTGAATTCAGCTTTCCAAAGATGTGATAAACCACAGTTAATTTATGTTTTAACGGGGGCGGGGGGGTCACTTTTTCACACCACTGTATGAGTTCCTGAAAACACTTTTCAGGGAGGTTCCTGTAGTGGAGACACACACCATGGGAAAGTTTCTGGGTGCGTTCCGATTGCCCAATAGTGTACTCCGAAGTGGACTGCACAGGGTATTCCGTCATTTTAATTGAGATTCCAAACCAAAAGGAGCGAACGGTTTTCAGTTCACTGAACAGGGAAGAAGTGAACAACCGTACATCACCCGAAGTTGACAAGAAGATTACCCAGAAGCCATTGCACCTCAAATACGAGTAAAACAAACTATGGTTGCTAACATTATTAAGCTAAATTGATGTTGGTTATTGTTTATATCAACTGACTGCAATAAAAATATATTTGTATTAATATTTTATAAAAGAAATATAAATTATCCACCATCGTATCAGTACGTGTCTATGGTTACCGTGGTAACACATGGAGGAGAGAGCTGATGGTTACAGGATGTTTCAAATGGAGAAATTTTGTGAAGGACAGTTAACTTACTAATATTCCCTGAGAACGGAGCAGGGAGTAGGGAGTACAGTTGAAGTACACTGTAGATCAGAATGTAGCTTCTGTAACATTGTTTCCTGGTTCCTGTAATGGAAACAGGGCTTTCTTTTTTCTCATTTCCAGTAAAATTGTTGTTGTGTAAACAGACCTTAGTTATGTCAAGAAAAAAACACATTTCCATTACATTATCTGACATCTGTTAGTCTTAAATGTAGTAATCTAGTTTATAACTTTTGCTATGATATCAGTTAACAGTAGTGTGCTCGCCTCAATGCCAAGTTGGTCTTTCTTTCGTCTACATACTGTATCTGTAAGATGTATTTTCTTGTTAACTATCCTCCACTCCTGGACAACAATTTCTGGTGTCTTGATTACCACATCTTATTCCTCTTTTCTCCTTAAAGTCAATAAAACATTTCAGAAACTTAAAATCTGTCTCTGTAAAACGGTCTCATCACCCATACTTCTGGGCTCAGTAGACTGGAACATTTATGGATAATAGACCACACATGCTTACTAATATGGTCTGGACCAATAACATAGTTGCACAAAAGTATTTATAGAATCTGTTTAAAATACGTACAACTATGTGATTGGGTTGGTTGTCAGAATGTGTCAGTGTCTTTGATGGTCAGGTACGTCTTGTAATAATAACTTGTAACAATGAAGAGGATTTCCATTTAAAGCCAAGACCTTAAGCTTTCCTTTAATGTAGAAATGATGATTGAAAGATACCGTATGTTGATGATGTGCTATTCTCATAGAAGTAGTCAGTCCCTCCAGGACTTTGCGATGTTGTGATTGCACCAATCCAACAATCCCCTAAAATTTTGCACAACCTTGCAACTTTGTCCAGTCACTGCAACTTTCCCACAATTTTGGCCAATCGTCGTCAACTTCTGCATATTTTACCAATCAATTGTCCCTGAGTAGCACTCAAACGCGTACGTCATCAGTCTGGCCAGTCAAATGTGTTGCTGCACCAAGTTCACTTCCCTTGTTTACAATGAGTATGAATGGAAGACATCAGCAAAAAACAGTGTATGATTTAAAAAAAACCCCAAACACTCACCCGCAAGCTTTCCCACACCATCCCGCCGGGTTTGTGTTGAGAAAAGCATCCCCTTCTAGGGAGCACACTTGAGGAGAGATGCTGAAAATCCACAAACCATCAAATATAACACTACAGCCAGTGTTGTAGCCTTTTATACATTTTTAGAGGTAAAATCACTACTACATCTTGTCATGAATTTTAAAGCTGTGAGCCTCTGGTCTGGACCCGGAGCAACGTACGCCTCTGTTTTGAGGCTGATATCAACTCTGCACATGACTTAAAAATTAACTTTCTCAGTCTTCTAATTTACTGAGATGCACTAGTAGTGTGGAGAAAGGAAGCAGGCAAGGCAACGAGCTGAACAACACACAAACTTTATTCCTTCTCCAATATTCAGTACAGTAAAATCTGCTGGGTCTCTGTGCATCCTCTTTTTATAATCTTTAATTCCATGTATTGAGACCCAGGAATCCCGACGATAATCATTGTGTGGAACAAAGACATGCGTGGCACATTAACATAACATAACGCCAGTACCGCATTCTCACACCCTTTCCTCCTCCAGCGGTTCTGGGATTTCCTCCTCTCCCCGGTGGGCGAATAGTCCTTACTGTCCTGTCTAAGACCCCCCCAGTGACACTTCCTCCTTCAGCACATTGTTCCCTCTTTCCCCCAGCTGCCGTCTCTGGGTGGAGAATCCCCCACCCGTACCACCACACAGCCCCCCTCCCCCCCGAACACCCAGAAAGGGCACTAACCCCCCCAGTCCTTTGGGCTTGAACCGGCACCCATAGCGGCTGTAGTGGGGGGTCGCCGATCCAGTCAAAACATCCTGCTGCTGAGGTGTACAGGAGGGCACGTCAGTCTGTGGAGGGAAAAAGGGAGGGGGGGAAAACACATTAGCTTTGCGAGTGCTGGTCTTTACCGAGGGAACACCAACTTGCGGAACCCCCAACGGCGGGCGTCCACACCGGGGAGCTTGGGCCAACACCACCTGCTCGTCTGCCAACACAAAAGCGGGCTTCAGCCTGTCGATGCAGACAGTCTCCCAACACCCCCCCAAGTCTAACACAAAATGCTTCACCCCAGGTTCCAACACCCTGAATGGTCCGTCGTACAGTGGGCACAGCGGGGTCCTGTGCACATCATGCCTGACAAGAACAAAACTGGCATTCTGTAAACTCTTGGGGATGAAAGTGTGGGGAAAACAATAGTGGGCTGGGCCCAGCACGTTAAAAGCCTCCGTACTGTGCAAAAATTGCACGGTCGGCTCGGCCCCGGGTGCGGGGTTTTCCGATTAATAACTCTCTGGGGATCCGCAGTGGCTGAGAAAAAAAACAGTTCTGCCGGGGAGGCTGCCAGATCCTCCTTAGGCGTGGAGCGCAACCCTAAAAGAACCCAGGGCAGGCGGTCAACCCAATTTGTATCCATGAGCGAAGCTCTGAGCGCTGCCTTAAGCAACCTATGAAAATGCTTGCATAACCCATTAGCCTGGGGGTTGTACGTGGTAGTGCGGTGAATTTTGACCCCCAGGCTCTGGGCCATCGCGGATCAGAGTTCCAAAACGAATTGTAGATCACTGTCAGCAGTGGTGTCCAATGGGGATCCGAAACGTGCAACCCAAGCCGACAAAAAAGCGCAAGCCACTTCCGCAGACGTGGTAGAAGCCAGCGGGACCACTTCAGGCCAGTACGTGGAGCGGTCCACGACTGTCAAAAGGTGCGTGAAACCTTGCAACGGCTGGAGGGGTACCACCAAATCCACATGGACGTGGTCGAACCTCCTAGCCGGGATTTGGAATGGCTCGAGGGGGAGTCTGGTGTGCTTGTGCACTTTGGTCTGCTGGCACGTGATGCAAGCTGCAGCCCACTCTTTCATGTCCTTGCGCAAGTGCAGCCAGACAAATTTTGCCCCCACTAGCTTCACCGAATCATGCACACCTGGATGCGAAAGGGAGTGGACTGACTCAAAAATGCGGCGGCGCCAAGAGCTTGGAACCACTGGGCGCAGGCGGCGGGTGGAGACGTTGCAAAGCGGGGGGGGGGGGCATCCTTCTTGCACCACCCTTCTCTCTAGCCTTAACCCAGTAGGTGCCGACTGCAGCGCACAAATGTCCGTGTCCTCGGCTTGCTCCATGACCATGGCAGGGAAATCTATCCCCATGTAGACCAGGAAGACTAACGGCCATGACGTTGAGCTTACCAGCAACATGTTGAATGTCCGTAGTAAACTCCAAAATCGTGGCCAAATGCCATTGCTGCCAGGCCGACCACGTTTCCGAGACCTTGGAGATTGCTGACGTCAGCTGCTTATCGTCCACGAATGTGATGAACTTGCACCCCTCTAGCCAAAACTGGAAATGGTGCGTCGCCAGGTGGAGAGCCAACAATTCTGTCAAACGTGCTGTATTTGCGTTTGTTGTCGTGCAAAGTTTGACTGAAAAATGTGAACGGCTGCCACAAACCAGAGACGTACTGCTCCACCACTGCCCCTATGGCAACATCAGACGCATCCGTAGTGAGCACTACCCATGCTGACAGATCCGGGTGGGCTAGCAACGCAGCATCCACCAGCACTGTTTTGGCATTTGTGAAAGCCTGGACTCGCTCGGGAGTCCAGTCGATGGTTTCCGCGGGCTTCTTTTTTTAAGCACGGCATACAACGGCTGCATCAGCTGGGCTGCCTGGGGAAAGAAACGGTTATAAAAATGAACCATTCCCAAAAATTCCTGTAGGGCCCTCACGGTTTGTGGATGTGGAAAGTCCAACACAGCATGCACCTTATCCGGTAACAGAATCGCACCCTCTGGCGAAATGTGGTGGCCCAAAAAATCAATCACTGGCACACCGAACTGGCACTTCGCTGTGTTAACTATCAGCCCGTGTGCTTCCAATCTCTGGAAAACCATCTTGAGATGGACGATGTGCTCCTCCTCGGACGCGCTAGCTACCAGAATGTCGTCTAAGTAGACAAAAACAAAGGACAAGTCATGAAGCACTGTGTCCATCATTATCTGGAAAGTCTGCGCCGTGCCTTTTAATCCAAACGGCATGCGTAAAAACTCGAAAAGGCCGAAAGGAGTTATTGCCACTGTTTTCGGAACATCTTTTGTGCGCACCATGACCTGGTGGTAACCGCAGACCAGATCCACTTTGGAAAAAACACGCGCCCCAACCAGGTGCATGGAAAAATCCTGGATGTGCAGGATGGAATACCGATCGTGTTCCGTGGCGTTGTTCAAGTGCCGGAAATCGCTGCACGGTCGCCTCGACCCGTAGGCCTTAGGCACCATGTGTAGCGGGGATGCCCATGGGCTGTTGGAGCACCTAACAATGCCCAACTGCTCTAAGTTGGCAAACACCTCGCGTGCGAGCCAGTTTAGCTGCGTCCAGGCACCAAGGTCGCACAAACACCGGTGGGCCTTTTGTAGTTACAAAATGTTCGACCCCCATGTTTTGTTATTGTAGCCAAAAAAGTCGAGACCGTGAGTGCTGGAAACTGTGTGAGTAAATGTCGGTACTTACCCTCTGGAGCTATAACATTAGCCAGTATTGTTGACCCAGCTCCCTGAGCTGTGCAGGGCAGTGAGGCAAAAGAGACAGCATCCACTAATCGCCTTATTAGCAACATCGACTAACAACCCATAAGCACATAAAAAATCTGCACCTAAAATGGGGGCAGAACATGCAGCTACCACAAAGTCCCACTGAAAATTGCGTCCGTGCAAGCATATCATCATTGTCCATTCGCCAAATGTCCTGATGGTGGATCCGTTGGCGGCCGTGAGCTCAGGACCGCTGCCTCCTGAGACCCTGTCTGTGTTGACCGGTAGGATGAGGCTCTTCTGGGAGCCGGACTCCACCAAAAACCATCTCCCCGAACGTGTATCCGTGACATAAAGCAGCTTGTTCCTTTTGCCAGCAATTGCAGCTGCTGCTGAATGCCGAACATGTCTTCCCGACTTCTTGAATTGGCATGGCGACAGGCAGCATTGGGCATCCGAGCCGAAACGGTGATGATAGAAACATATTGCCCTGTTCCTTCGTCTCTTGGTGTCTGCTCCGGCTACCACCAGCGGCTCCTCGACCTCGTTGGAGTCCCTCATGGACGGCGGTGCCGCTCCATTCATGCTAAGATTTCTGGCCGCTAAAATGATGTGATCCACTTCCTGCACCAGTGTGTGGTAGTCCTTGGTCACCAGCAGCAGCGGGTTGGCCAGGATCACCGTCGCTGCGGCCGGTGGGTTCCTGAGGAACAAGTGGGCAAACAGGAAAGACTTGTCGTTCTTCCCCATCAGCGCCAACATGCTCTCATGAGCTCAACGGCTGATCTGTCACCTAACTCCGAACGTGTTAGGAGTCTCTCTGCCCTCTCACTGTTAGAAAGGGTATAGCGCTGGAGCAGCATCCTCTTGAGTGCTTTATATTTCCTCTGGGCCGGCAGCTCCTGGAGCAGGCTCATCACCTGTTGCGTGGTGCGCACATCCAGCGCAGTGACCACGTAGTAATACTTTGTGTCATCCATTGTTATCCTGTGGAGTGCAAACTGGGCTTCTGTGTGCAGGAACCACGCAGTCGGGCTATGAAGCCAGAAGTCTGGGAGCTTGACTGAGACAGCGCACGTGGCGCTGGTGCTCTCCCTCCAGGTAGTCCCCAGGGTGGTGCTCGGTCCAGGAATCCCAACCATAATCATTGTGTGGAACAAAGACATGTGTGGCACATTAACATAATGCCAGTACCGCATTTTCACACCCTTTCCTCCTCCAGCGGTTCTGGCATTTCTTCCTCTCCCCGGTGGGCGAATAGTCCTTACTGTCCTGTCTAAGACTCCCCCAGTGACACTTTCTCCTTCAGCACATTGTTCCCTCTTTCCCCCAGCTGCCGTCTCTGGGTGGAGAATCCCCCACCCGTATCACCACAGTAGACTGTTTTAACAGGAAAATCAACTGTGAGCTGCTTCACCTGTTATATGTTAATCATTAGCTCCCTTCAGAGTAGCCCGGTAATCCAGGCAAATTCAGTACGAGCCAAGCTCTCGCTCACACTATTTGACGTGGGCCAAATGACCCTGCAAACAATACTGGTCACTGGCCACCTTACCTCATCTTGGCGGATATTTGAATAGGAAATGCAAATAAACACACGATGAAGTAGGTAGGTGTTGCCGTTACTACCTCACAGCACAGCAACAGAGTGGAAATGAATCAGAAAGCTGTCTATTATTCTGACAGATTATATTCATTTTAAAGCTGTGGCAGACAGCTGTGTGTGCCACAATTACACAAATATGACAGAGGCTGAGAGTGAGAGGTTTCTTTTAAGAGCATTTTTTCACTTACTCTCGCGGAGCCTCCAGCAGCCCTATGACCATGTCTGGCTGCTGTGGAGCCGACACCAGTCTGTCCTGTTAGTCCAAGCCAGACTCCTCTGCTGCTGTGTTGCAATGTAAATACCTTTATCTCAGTGGTGACGTTGATCCAGTCTGCTTTCACGTCTAGCGGCAGGTTAAGGCACTGGGAATGGGATTTTGCGCTCAGGTAGTCCTTTTCCTTGCTCTGGATGGTTTTCCCGCCCTGCCTATTTACAGCAGGTGGGTGGATCTTCAAACTCGCACATTGATGTACTCCGGAAGGACGAGGTATTCCGCTCTGCACAGGGCATGCACTTTGGGGCTTGACGTCATTTTCCTTTTGTTTTGGTTGGAAAGCGGCAATGGTTGACGGCAACGCCACTACATTTCATAGAATAAACTCCCATTGAAAAGGACTGCTGAGTAATCAAGTAATTGACAGATAATTTGATTGAGTCAACTAAATTCTTATGGCAATTAATCAAAAGTCGATTAATCATCAACATCTCAAATTATATTTAATTTTTTAATAATAAAACTCATATTCTGTTTAGTCATCCTTCCATTGTTGTCCACATTTAGGTTCTCACCACAGTACTCTCAGTATTTTTTTTATTTTATTCACTTCTAAATGTAAAAATCCTTTAATTTTTCCTTTACTCCAACTGTATTATAATTTGGGATGAACCACACCATAAATGGAAGCACATGATGATGAATAATGGGAGAAATGATGACTTTAGTCAAAGTTTAATCCTTTGTCACCTGAAGATTCATGTTTGATATGGTAAGATTAATCCAAAGAAAACTAAAACATTTACAGAACCGTCTACACTTGGGACAAGTCCGTGGAGAGTCCAGGCTTTGTTAAATCTGTGTGAACACAGACAAAATAAAGTAATCATTACAGTATTTGCTCACATTTCCTTTCACATTCCCTGCCCAGCCTCCAACAGCAGGTAGATGTTTGCCTTCAGTTCTTGTTGTGGACCAGGACTGCCGTTTTCCTCCTGTCACTCTATTCTTCTCAGTACTGAACAGTTTTAATTAGAGCAGGTTAGAGTCGACATTCATGTGAAATTATTCATGACAAATGATTTTTCCAGACAGGAGATACGTGCCTTCATGTGGCAGCCCGCTACAACCACGTGGCTGTGATCCACATCCTACTGGGAGCCTTCTGCTCCGTGTCAGACAAGAACCTGGTGAGTTTTGAAGGCTTCACTTGTTACTAATTAATAGTTGAGTTGTCTCCATATTTCACACATAATTTTCCAGCAGTTTCTGAAGCAGACCTTTATGGTGTATTGAAAGGGGGAGCAGAGTTCTGTAAGGAGTCAACTGGATCTGAGTTTATGTGAGGATAAAATCGATCATTCTTACAGTGGAGCAACACGTCTCCTTTGTTATGTCAGCCACAGTAAATCACTCAATCTATGAAATTAAGTGGCTCAAAAATAAAGATCAAAGTTACATTTGATGATAATTATTTATACAGTATTTATATTTTCTCATTTTATCTATTTAGTTTCTAGCTCATTCCAGCAAAGCCAAAAGGAGCTAATGTGATGATCCGTCTGTCCACATTTTACAGGAATCACTGCTCCTCCTAGGCAACTGTCCTGATGCTCGCCAAACTCACAATGATCCTTAGGTGGGTCTACATCAAGGCTGTGCTCATGGTCAAAGGTCAGGAGATCTGAGCACTCTCGGGGTGATTTCATCAGGCCTGAATGAGCTCCTCCATCATTGATGGTCTGGTTGATCTCTCAGTGGTCACCTCATGATCTCCGTCTGTGTGAAGGGCCTGTTCCTTACAATATTTCTGGCCATGATGGTAGTTATCAAAAACAATTGGTTTTGTTAGTATCGCCATCATAAAGCTCATCTTTTGATTTTTTGTTTGTTTTTTATTGAGATTACTGTAAAAGTTTTTAGACTTTTATTTTACTTTCTTTTATATTCATGTTGTTTTATTTCCCAAAGCCAGTCTTTGCCCAGGATATAGTAAAAGTGATTTAATTTTACTTTATTTACTTTGCTTTCTTGTTTGCCGTGGTGATGGACAGGCTGACAGACGAGGTCAGAGAGAGTCTCCGTGGACCATGATGTTTGCAGACGACATTGTGATCTGTAGCTAGAGTAGGGAGCAGGTGGAAGAGAACCTGGAGAAGTGGAGGTATGCTCTGGAGAGAAGAGGAATGAAAGTCAGTAAAAGCAAGACAGAATATATGAGTGTGAATGAGAGGGAGGCAGGTGTAACGGTGAAGATGGAAGGAGTAGAGGTAGTGAAAGTAGATGAGTTTAAATACCTGGGGTCAACCATTCAAAGCAATGGAAAATGCACAAGAGAGGTGAAGAAGAGAGTGCAGGCAGGGTGGAGTGGGTGGAGACAAGTATCAGGGGTGATTTGTGACAGAATGATAGCAGCTAGAGTGAAAGGGAAGATTTACAAAAAAGTGAGACCTGCTATGGTTTGGAGGTGGTGGCACTGACACAAAAGACAGGAGGTGGAGCTGGAGTTGGCAGAGTTGAAGATGCTAAGATTCTCATTGGGAGTGATTAGGAGGGACCGGATTAGAAATGAGTATATCAGAGGGACAGCTCACGTTGAGCGGTTTGGAGACAAAGTAAGAGAGGCATGGCTGAGATGGTTTGGACATGTGCAGAGGAGGGATAGTGGAGATATTGGACAAATGATGTTGAAGATGGAGCTGCCAGGCAGGAGGAAAAGAAGAAGACCACAGAGAAGATTGATGGATGTAGTGAAGGAGGGCATGGAAAGGGTTGGTGTTACAGAGGAAGATGGAGGGATAGGGTGAGATGGAGGCAGGTGATCTGCTGTGGAGACCCCTAAAGGCAGCAACTGAAAGAAGAAGTTTTTAGATATTTTTCTGGCCCTGTAATGTGGATAATCATGTTCATTCCTGCTCCACACTAGTAATCTCCTTTGGTCTTTGTGTGGATGTCTGATCTTGTTGTTCTCGTTGTGAACTGTGTAACACGTCTGAAGTGTCTTGCTCAGTTTTCTGATTGAAAAGTGTTTTTCAGGTGTCCTGAACATCTGCTAACATCACTGTCCTTGGTCTGTGTGTGCAGGTAGGGGATACCCCGTTACACGTGGCGGCTGCTCTGAATCATAAGAAGACTATACGTTTGCTGCTGGAAGCTGGAGCTGATACTCGTATCTGCAACAGTGTAGGCTCTTTTTTAGTGTTGGTGCTATGTGTATCACGAGTCTGCGCTGGTTCTAGTTTTCCTCTTCGTCTTCAGGTCCACACACGTCTGTTGTGGTACCAGTCTTTGCTGTAGGGGTTCCTGCAGCAGCACATGTGCTCTCTGCTTCTCCAGTCTGTTTAAAGTTGCACAATATGGATCATCGACTGTATATAAAAATGGACAGTTTACCTTTGCAAGATGATTAATTTCCTGTGTCTTCAACGTATTCGCCAAAAACCACTGACTCAGTTTTAACCTGTGAAAGTTCCGGTGTTCCACTGGCGAGACACTTCAAATTTTCTGCTGCCACTCAGTGAAGAGACAATTTGATTTTCTTTGCATCTGCTAAATTTAGGGAAATTAGCTGGGATGCTAAGGGGTTAAAAGAAAAGTTGCAAACTTACAAGAAAAAAATTGCAAATTTACAGGAAAAAATGTTGGCAATATTTGAGAAAAATTCAAAATTTACAAGAAAAAAGTTTCAAATTTTTGAGAAAAAGTAGCAAAATTGCACAAAAAACCCTGCAGATTTACAAGAAAAAAGTTTCAAATTTTTGAGAAAAAGTAGCAAAATTGCACAAAAAACCCTGCAGATTTACAAGAAAAAGTTTCAAATTTTTGAGAAAAACGTTGCAAATTTGCAAGAAAAAGTTGCAGATTTACAAGAAAAAAAGTTGAACATTTTTGAGGAAGAAAGTTGCAGATTTAAAATTCCTTAAAATTCCGGTGTTCCACCGGCGGGATGTTTCAAATTTTCTACTGCCACTCACTGAAGAAAGAATTAGATTTTCTTTGTGTATGCTAAATTTGGGGATATTGGCTGGAATTGTAAGGAGTTAATGAAGTTTGTTGGTAGGATGGAGCTTACACCAGTTCAGAACCAAGCAGGGGACCCAAACAAAGGGTAGATCCAGGAGAGAAGATCTGGACGGTTTTTTATGTCTATTCATTAATTTAACTGAGAATTATGTATTCAACTTGATGAAACAAGAAAAACTTGGAGAGCAGCTAATTTTCTCTCATGTTTAAATTCCTTTACCAGCCTGTTGGCCGTTAGCAGACATCTACCTCTGCTGGTGACCCTGAAAACATCCAGCAGCACTCTGGAATTCCTGAAAGTTGACAGTGATTCAGCTCACTCCCAAAAACTGATCAACTGGTCATTGCTTCATTATAAATTCAACTTTGTATGGGTGGTGGGCGATTTATTATTTTTTTAACAATCAGAATGTCGGGGTATTCACAAATTTAGCATGAGGTACAAATGTGTAAATGTAAAAATAGGTGCGTATTTGTAAGAAAAAAGGTGCAAAAATATGGTAAAAGATGGCAATTTCAGAATTTAGAGAGTCACAAATTACAATTTAGTTCCACTGAATTTAACAAGCAGGCATATGAGCACTGCAGGTTTACAAGGAAAAAAGTTGAAAATTTACAAGAGAAAAATCACAAAGTTTTGAGAAAGTAGTTGGAAATTTACAAGAAAAAAGTTGCAAATTTTTTATGAGGAAAAAATTGTAAATCTATGAGGAAAAAATTTGCCAATTTTTGAGAAGAGAGTTGCATATTTAAAGTTAAAAATTTACAGGAAAAAATGCAAATTTATGAGAAAAAAGTTGCAAATATATCACCTTTTTTGCATTTCTGCTTGGAATTGGTGCTTCAAATGTGTTTTATTCAGTTATTTAACATGATTTAAAAAATGGGGAAACGATTCTCTCTTCTTTCCAGGGTGGGGGGGGAAACGTTGCCCCATCCCCCCCCCCATGATTTACACCTATGGATGGGGGGATGGCAGGTTAACGAGGGGGATGATATTTGATCATTTTACTAACAAGGGGAATAGCACCCCCCCACCAAAAAAAAAAAAAAAAAAAAAAAGAGATGGGCATCGACAAGTGTAG
The DNA here is from genome assembly GCA_020510985.1 of Pholidichthys leucotaenia. NCBI lineage: Eukaryota > Metazoa > Chordata > Actinopteri > Cichliformes > Pholidichthyidae > Pholidichthys > Pholidichthys leucotaenia. The sequence goes on along the minus strand of CM035842.1, from coordinate 31,179,467 downwards.
ACTTTGATGTATATCCAAATGACAATTTGTATTTAGCATTCAAGTGCTGGGGGGGATGTATGCACTCGCTGAACACTTCCTCGTCCAGGCTTCTGTGGGACTGAAGCATGTTATGTCTGTCCTGTCTGTGCGTCTGTATGTTTCTGTAGGCTGGCCAAACAAGTCTGGACCTGGCCAGAGAACACAATAATCCAGACGTGGCTCTTCTCCTGGCCAAAGCTCCCCAGGTCAAAACAGCACACCCATAAACAACACTCTTGTCTGAAATTCCTGTCATACTTGTTGTCATACTCGTGCTGTTTCTTCTGTGTGTGACGTAGGTGCAGAGTTTTGTACGTGGCAGGAATGTGAGGAAGAGGAGAGACAAGCTGAAGGCAGAAGGTAGAGCTCAGTCGGTGCCCAGAGATGAGATGATAAACTTTAAGGTAAAGGGAAAAGGAAGAAAAATCTGTGTTATGTCTACGGTGTTAAGGGGTATAAAACACCAGAGGGCTGTACTGTGAAACAAGATTAACACTTAGTGATGTCATCTGGCTCTGTGATGGACTGGTGATTTGTCCAGGGTGTACCACAGCATTCACACAAAGAGGCAGGGTTAGGCTTCAGCCCCCTGTGACCCAGAAGGATTACAGTGTGTCCTGAAAGTATTCACAGTGCTTCACTTCATGTTACAGCCTTATTCCAAAAGGGATTAAATTCATTTTTTTTCCTCAAAATTCTGCACACAATACCCCATAATGATAACATGAAAAAAGTTTTTTTTTTTTGTTTTTTTGAGATTTTTGCAAATGTATTAAAAATAAAAAGTAAGAAATCACATATACATAAGTATTCACAGCCTTTGCCATGAAGCTCAAAATTGAGCTCAGGTGCATCCTGTTTCCACTGATCATCCTTGAGATGTTTCTGTAGCTTAATTGGAGTCCACCTGTGGTAAATTCAGTTGATTGGACATGATTTGGAAAGTCACACACCTGTCTATATAAGGTCCCACAGTTGACGGTGCATGTCAGAGCACAAACCAAGCATGAAGTCAAAGGAAATGTCTGTAGACCTCTGAGACAGGATTGTCTCGAGGCACAAATCTGGGAAAGGGTACAGAAACATTTCTGCTGCTTTGAAGGGTCCCAATGAGCACAATGACCTCCATCATCCATAAATGGAAGAAGTTCAGAACCACCAGGACTCTTCTTAGAGCTGGCCGCCTGTCTAAACTGAGCGATCGGGGTAGAAAGGCCTTAGTCAGGGAGGTGACCAAGAACCTGATGGTTACTCTGTCAAAGCTCCAGCATTCCTCTGTGGAGGGAGGAGAACCTTCCAGAAGGACAACCATCTCTGCAGCAGTTACCCAAATCAGGCCTGTATGGTAGAGTGGCCAGATGGAAGCCTCTGCTTAGTAAAAGGCACATAACAGCCCGTCTGGAGTTTGTCAAAAGGCACCTGAAGGACTCTCAGACCTTGAGAAACAAAATTCTCTGGTCTGAGGAGACAAAGATTGAACTCATTGGCATGAATGCCAGGCATCATGTTTGGAGGAAACCAGGCACCGCTCATAACCATGCCAATGGTGGTGGCAGCATCATGCTGTGGGGGTGTTTTTCAGCGACAGGGACTGGGAGACTAGTCAGGATAGAGGGAAAGATGAATGCAGCAATGTACAGAGACATCCTGGATGAAAACCTGCTCCAGAGCGCTCTTGACCTCAGACTGTGGCGACAGTTCAACTTTTAGCAGGACACCGACCCTAAGCACACAGCCAAGATATCAAAGGAGTGGCTTCAGGACAACTCTGTGAATGTCCTTGAGTGGCCCAGCCAGAGCCCAGACTTGAATCCAATTGAACATTTCTGGAGAGATCTGAAAATGGCTGTGCAACGATGCTTCCCATCCCATCTGATGGAGCTTGAGAGGTGCTGCTAAGAGGAATGGTTCAAACTGCCCAAAGTTAGGTGTGCCAAGCTTGTGGCATGATATTCAAAAAGACTTGAGGCTGTAATTGCTGCCAAAGGTGCATCAACAAACTATTGAGCAAAGGCTGTGAATACTTATGTACATGTGATTTCTTAGTTTATTTTTAATAAATTTGCAAAAATTTAAAAAAACCCAACTTTTTTTCACATTGTCATTATGGGGTATTGTGTGTAGAATTTTGAGGAAAAAAATGAATTTAATCCCTTTTGGAATAAGGCTGTAACATAACAAAATGTGGAAGAAGTGAAGCGCTGTGAAGACTTTCCGGATGCACTGTAAGCAGTTACCCATTTATCTCATGGAGTGGTGAATACTGGAGAATGTAGGGTTTGTAAAACACTCTGCAAACAGTTTTTAAGGTCTCAAACAGTTTTTCTTGTAGCCAAAAAATTTAGAAAACTTCATAATTTTTTGGCAAATGTATTGTTCTGCAAACATTTGGAAACTGTTGTAACGCCTGTTGCCTAAGTTCCCGTTGGTTTACCAAGTTGCGAACAGCTGTTCACTAGCAGCTGTTTAAGAATCTTTACAACAAAACTGTTGGTGACTGTGTGAATTGTTTTGCAACCTTTTACGAACTGTGACGAAACCCAAAAAGCACAGTGTTCTTGAATGTTCTCCTTGAGTTACTAGCTTGATTTTTGCAGTAAAAATTGGTAGAAAAGTTGGAAAATCCCAAAATTGCCACATTCATCAGTATTCGTCACTCCATGAGATATTATCCTTAACCTCTTGCACTCCGTTGTTCCGCGGGCGGGCAAGTCTCTGCATCCTAGGGCGCACGAGAGCGCACTCGTGCGCGCTCGGACGCGTGACGCATGATAGAGATACTGATGGTGGTGATGTAGGTGGTGTGGCCTCCAAGCGCCACTGAAAAAAAAAGCTGCAGACACAGCCGCGAACAGATTAGTTCATCTGATTGACCTCTCATTCGACTAATAAGAGCCTTGAATTGGGTTTCTGAAACCTTGAAGAACCAATGAATGAAAACCTAGGAAGGAGGACCCGCCTACTGTGAATGCAGGAGCCAATTGAAGCACAGAAGTTCGGGCTGGGTGAAGAGAGATATACTGTTGCAGCTGATGAAAAAAAGGACGCTGGACGAACCTGCTACAGACCCAGCAGCATGGAGAGCACCCACAAATGGGACCTGCACTCATTCCAGCAGAATAGACGTTTAGGATTCTCTTCCGTCATCATAGACCGACGGAGGCCGACGACAAAGGTCGTAAATCATTCACCAAAACCGCAATATTGGAATTATGTTTTGACCGGGATCCACGAGCGGACCAGCGTCGCGTTCGTCTGACAATGGGGAAGAGAAGTTCGCCAGGACTCTGCTGCTGTGAAGAGGTAAGGTGTTATAAGCTAAATTATTATTTCTCCCTGAAAACTGTAATCCAAAAATGACTTTTGACCGATCGGTAAATTACAACTGTACGGCGCACAAAGTACGAAGTGCGTGCGCCGCGATAAACGGTTCATTTGCCATGTTCGGACCGTGAACGCCCCCCCTCCCCCCCGCTGCAGAAGAGGAGCGGGGGGGGGGGCGTTCACGGTCCGAACGCCCCCGGTCCGCGGGTGGAAGCCGCGGTCGCCACATAGCCATATGAGTCTATTCCGTCATGTAGCGATGGCCGTCCTCTGTAGCGAGGGGGGGACAACCCCCCTCCCCCCCCACACACACACACAGTAGCGAGGGGGGGGAAGCCGCTGTGACAGCGTTGCTGTGGAAACATGCAACGAGTGTAATCCGTCATGTAGCGAGGGCCGAACTCCATCCTTTGTAGCGGGGGGGGGTCCCCCCCCACACACACACACACAGACACAGCCCTGAATGTGACCTTTCATTAGAGCCCAAAATGAAGATTCTACATTGACTTATTCAAAAGTTACAGACGTTTTTCCAAACTGTGCCATTTGGCACAATTTGGCACAGTTCCAAAATGCCTGGGAATAGCCTGAGAACAAAGCTGTGTAAAATATTCATTTTTTGTGGTATTGTTACAAAATTTGGATCTCAGCTGGATAACACTTGGTTCTACATTTCTGTTGCATTTTCCAGCCGGATTGGACAGCTGTGTGTTATTTGCAAGCATTTGTATCCAACAAAACACCGTGGCCAAATTTATTTTCTTCAAGTTCAGTATGTTTAGATGACTGTAACTCAGTGGCTGGAGCACGTAGAGAGACTGGTTTTTTTGCCAAAAAATTCAAAGTGTTTTCTTTTAAATAAGACCAACCCCATGAAGATGCTGCAAAGGGCTGAAGAACAGCTTTCGATTTACTTTGGGCACGTTATTTTTTGGCGTTTTTAGGAAAATTGCCCGGAGTGCAAGGGGTTAAAATGAATGTGTGAATAAATTAATGGTGTAAGTCAAATCATGTCATTTTTACGATGGTCACTCTGTTGTTATCTGGCAAGATCACCATGGAAACTGATGCTGCACTCATAGACTTATCAAGACAAGGTTTAGTTTAGACTTTTGTTATAAGATCAGGTAAAACTGCTCTGTGGTCATTGGTTATTACTTTCCTTTCACAATGCACCATCTAGGGGAGTGGCAAGACAAGCAGGAAGATGATTCGTTCTGTGCCCTCCCTTTGGTGGTGATTGGTGCAGTTGTGTGTCAGGCTGGTGGTAGGGTTGGGCTTCCTTTGCTCCAGCCTCTGACCAAAGGGGAGCAGTTCCAGTAGTGTTTGCTTCTGTCTGTTATGCGGATGCACAATGTTAGAATTTTAAAATTTATTTTTGCCAATACTGATATCTGCACATTATCCACCTATTTCCATCTCCTTTGTCCTACAGTGATGATTAACTGACATAAAGACACATTCCCCAAGAAAAATAAGACAACAACCACCACCAACATAGAAACTCGGGTTTTACTGGCCTACTATTGATATTTTACGCCACTTCAGAAATGTTTTGTCATGAATATTTTAAACATTGGCTGCTTTTAATGATTTTGTTTCAGTGTCGAGCAAGAAATTTTTTTTTTTCATTTATATGTCTATCAGCAGAGACTTAAAGTTGTGAGGTGAGGAAGAGATAAATAGTCAGCACAGACTGCTGAATATTATCATGAACAGGACTGAATGAGAGTATGGTTACTGCCATGCTTGACACCGAGATAAGGAGTGAGTTAGCCTCCACTGAGGAGATCATTTCAGATCTCCTTCAGCTTCAGGCCAAGACTGGTTCCCAGAGTCCTCTCTCTTGTCACTTTGGTGTAGTTAGCGGCCTGCTAGCTCCAGCGGCGATCCTGCTGTGCAGCCATTTTTCATTGATGATTATTACAGAGGTGTCTCGTATGGTTGGTCAGGTTGATATATCCAGTTTTAGTTCGTCAATCTTGTTTCCAAGACATTGGGCATTTGCGACAAAAAGGCTAGGCAGTGGTGGTCTGTTCGGACCCTTCTTTAGCCGAGCCAAGTAGAATGGCTCCCTAACTTCTGTTTACATTCTCACCCCTGTCTCCAGGGCTCACCATTGGGTGTAGCAATCCACAGAGATGCCGATGCCGTGGCTATTCCTGGTAGTATTATCTGAGAATATTGGAAGGTACTCGTTATGGAAACTTGGCATATTCTTCCAGTGTGCCATAATCCCTCTCTGCTGTAGAAGATGTTTGATATACTCCAACAGTTCTTAACCACAAAAAGTAGAACAAACAACAACAACATGCAGTATAGTTTGAGGGAGCACTGAGCCACAGCGTGGCTGTGTGGAGCAGACATGTTTGTTGTGATACATTCGCCTGACATGATGATGTCATTTCCTCACACTGTAAGAAAAACATACAGTACCAGCAGAATGTCATTCCTGACTGTCTGCTGTAATATTTTCATCAGCTGTAAATATTAATTGTTGCTGACGCTAATAAATAATTTTAAATGTTTTATCGGCTGATAACATGTCACTATTATCATGCATCTCTAGGCTGTTATCTCATTGCTGAGGTGATCCGTGCTCCCAAAGAGGAAAGCTGAAGCAGCGAGGGCAGGAACAGTTCTTGGTCCAAGAGATGGGTGTTTGGAACAGAAACGTTTCATTTCATTTATTTAATTTATTTCCTTCTGCCACAAAAGGAGATAAATAAAATCCATTAATAAAAGAAAAGATGGTCAAATTAACAGACAGAAAGGGTTTAGACTGAAGCTGAAGCTTATATATGCAGTGTTTCCCCTAGATTTACAGCCTTGGGGTGGGCAGCGTGAAGGTCAACAATGACAAACTCTTAAAGGAGTCATGGTGTTCATAAGTTTCTTTTAATAACAGTTTCTTTTAGTGACAACAGCTTCTTTTATTAACAGTTTCTTTTAATAACAGTTTCTTTTAATAACAACAGTCATAAATGAAAACTGTAAAAACAAACAATTACTGAACAAAACATAAGAATATTTGAACGACATTAAACAAAATATCTGAACATTTGTTTATATGGCAATTACCCACAAAGTGTGCAGCTTTTGTCACTGCAGTGTATTTTTCTGGGCTTCTGGAAGAACATTTCAAGAGCCTCTTGATATGGGATGTCTGACACATCTGGCCCATTTATTGAAATTCACATGCAGGCTGCAAGATGCTCTGGGTCAAAACCAGTTGTCCGGTGATGACCGGACTTTTGCTGCTTGTCGGGGGCAGGGCGTGCAGCACTTGGGCTTTTTTCTACACTTGGACCCGGAGCAGGAGAGCTACTTTGGCTGCTACTAGCAGGAGAGCTAGTGTTGCAACCATCGTTATCCTGGGTGCATTTAAAAAAATGCAGATATTTTTTCCTGTTTCTCAGTTGGCTGATGCAACATGCTTTCCTCCGTTGGTGCGAGTGTGTTCATTTGTATGTCCGCACGTGTCTGTGTGTGTGCACGCAGCGGAGTTCCGCCCTGCTACATGAGAGCACAGAGAGGAGAGACAGAAATGAGCTGCTGTCGTGTAAATAAGATAAATAACATAAGGCTATTTTAGTTAGCTTAGCCTCTTGCACTCTGGTGTACCGCGGACGGGCACGTCTCTGCGTCCCAGAGCGCACGTGCTCTAGGACGCACGAGGGCACTGCGTCCAAGCGCGCACTGGAAAAAAAAAGCTGCATTTCCGTTCTTCCACTACAGACACAGCCGCAAACAGATTAGATCATCTGATTGACCTCTCATTCGACTAATAAGAGCCTTGAATTGGGTTTCTGAAACCTTGAAGAACCAATGACTGAAAACCTAGCAAGAAGGACCTGCCTACCAACGCTGTGAATGCAGCGAGCCAATTGAAGCACAGAAGTTCGCAAGCTGTTTTGTGTAAGGCTGGGTGAAGACAGACTGCTGCAGCAGATGAAAAAAGGACCCGCAGGAAGAACCGTCACAGACCCAGCAGCACGGAGACCACCCACAAGTGTGACCTGTGTGACAGGGACTGCCATTCGGTGCATCGGCCTGTTCAGTCACAGGCGGTGCTTTTTTTTTTTATTCCAGCAGAATAGACGTTTAGGATTCTCTTCCATGGTCATCATAGATCGACAGAGGCTGACGACGAAGGTCATAAATCATTTGCCAAAACCGCAATCATGGAAGCGCAAAACCGCAATAATGGAATTATGTTTTGACCGGGTCGCCGAGACCAGAACCACGAGTCCATAACAAGGGACCAGCGTCGCGTTCATCTGACAATGAGGAAGAGAAGTTCGCCAGGACAATGCTGCTGTGAAGAGGTAAGTGTTATAAGCTAAATTATTCTTTATCCCTGAAAATTGTAATCAAAAATTACTTTTGACCGATCGGTAAATTACAACTGTGCGGTGCACGAAGTCCGAAGTTCGTGCGCCGCGGTACACGGTTCGTGCGCCACGTCCACACCGTGAATGCCCCCCCCCCACGCTACTCTTCTGTAGCGAGGGGGGGGGAAGCCGCGGTGACTGCGCCGCGGTCGCCACATGACTATTCCGTCATGTAGCGATGGCCGATGTCCGTCCTCTGTAGCGAGGGGGGGGGGGACAACCCACACACACACACAGACACAGCCCTGAGTGTCACCTTTCATTAGAGCCCAAGATGAAGCTTCTATATTGAATCATTCAAAAGTTAGACGTTTTTCCAAACTGTGCCATTTGGCACAATTTGGCACAGTTCAAAAACGCCTGGGAACTACCTGAGGAAAAAGCTGTGCAATATATTCATTTTTTGTGGTATTGTTACAAAATTTTGACCTCAGCTGAATAACACTTGGTTCTACATTTCTGTTGCATTTTCCAGCCTGGATCTGAAGCTGTGTGTTATTTGCAAGCATTTGTGTCCAAAAAAACACCCAGGCCAAATTTATTTTCTTCAAGTTCAGTATGTTTAGATGACTGTAACTCAGTGGCCGGAGCACTTAGAGAGATTATGACTGTTTTGCCAAAAAATTCAAAGTGTTTTCTTTTAAATAAGACCAACCCCATGAAGATGCTGCAAAGGGTTGAAGAACAGCTTTCGATTTACTTTGAGCACGCTATTTTTTTGCGTTTTTAGGGAAATTGACCAGAGTGCAAGGGGTTAATAAAAGGACAAGGTAAAGACTCGTTCTATAGTGAATACATCTTAAAATGACTTCTGTTGTGATCTGGCGCTACATATAAAAATAAATTAAATAAAATTAACTTGACAGTCTAGAGGAGGGCGAGGGGGTCCGTTGGGGAGAGGCTTCCCCAATATAATAGTAAGGGGAAACACTGATGCGGCTGACCCTCTTACTGAATATAGAGAATCACTACAGAACAAACAAAATTACATATTTTCATGTCAATCTAATGTGAATATCTTCATAGCAATTAAATATTTTCACAACAAACAAAATCAAACGTTTTCACAGCACGTTTTCACTTGTGTCAACTGAGGTAACTGGATGAGTCAGACAAGCTTCATAGTACACCGCTCAGGAAACTTTTCTGCTAAGCCGTTCCCTCTTGCTGTTCCTGCAGGACAGCACGTCTGCTGCAGAAGACTCACACAGCAGTGAACAAGCGGTCTGCAAACACACTGAGGTGACCAAGCAAACCAGCAGGAGGACAAAGAGCAGAAAACAGAAAGAGAAGGTAAAGTGGTCAGAGAACCACTGCCTCTGCCAAGACAGATTTTTAATGTGGACCCACACTCATACACCCACCTCCTACATGCGCCACAGTTTTTTTCTAAGTTCCATGCAGATTCTTCTAAGGAATCAGTGAAAATGTTGCTAAACACCCTGTAAAGTTAAAGGTGAAAAAAAAATTATAAATTATGTTGGATTCTTCTGTGGCCACAATTCAGCCAGCTTTGACTGAAAACAGTTCAGTAGTTTTTATCTAATCCTGCTAACAAGCAAGCACATAAAAAAGAAAACGTAAAGATTCTTGGTTGTTAAAGGGGTCATTGACTGCACTTTCTCCACATTTTAATAGCTCACACATGTCTTAATGAAATGTTTGTGACATATTTTGTTCACATTTTCTTTATTTTTTTTAAATTATTGAAGCAAATTTGTTTTTTTTTTAATTTTTCCTGGCTTTCGTGAAACATCCATCCATCCATCTTCTACCGCTTTTCTGGAGGTCCGGGTCACGGAAGCAACAGCTCAAGCAGAGAAGCCCAAACTTCCCTCTCCCCAGCCACCTGCTCCAGCTTTTCGGAGAGGATACCAAGGCGTTCCCAAACCAGCTGGGAGACATAGTCTGTCCAGCGAGTCCTGGGTCTGCCCCGGTGTCTCCTCCCAGTGGGATGTGCCCGAAACACCTGAAGTGGGAGACGTCGAGGAGGAAATCCTGATCAGATGGCCATACCACCTCATCTAGCTCCTTTCAGTGTGGAGGAGCAGCAGTTCTACTCTGAGCCTCTGCTGGATGACTGAGCTCCTCACCCTATCTCTGAGGGTGAGTCCAGCAATCCTACGGAGAAAGCTCATTTCAGCCGCTTGTATCTGCAATCTCATTTTTTCAGTCATTACCCAAAGCTCACAACCATTGGTGAGGGGAGGAACATCGATTGACCAGTAAATCGACAGCTTTGCCTTAGAGCTCAGCTCTCTCTTCACCCCGATAGACCGGTACAACGTCTGCATCACTGCAGATGCTGCTCCGATCCGTCTGTCAGTCTCTCACTCCATTCTCCCCTCACTCGTGAATAAGACCCTGAGATACTTAAACTCCTCCACTTGGGGCAGGAGCTTGTCCCCAACCTGGAGAGGACAGTCCATTTTTTTTCCAGCTGAGGACCATGGACTCGGACTTGGAGGTGCCGATTCTCATTCCAGCCACTTCACACTCAGCAGCAAACCATTCCAGTAAGACCTGTAGGTCATTGCTAGATGAATCAAACAGGACAACATCATCTACAAACAGCAGAGTGTTACTTGAAGCGCTCTGATTTAAAGCCTGTCACTTTAAGAACAATCCTTCACCGTTTCAACTCCACCCTCCCTCATGTCAGTTAGCTATTATAGCAGACTAACTTCTAACCTGCCAGCTCGGTTGAGCAGCGCTCTGGTTCACTGATCCACAGTTGATAGTGTATCTCACATCAGTCCAGTCTATCTCCTAATAATTTAGCCGTGATTCCACAACAAATCGCTAGCACCATGCGCTGGACGGCTCCCCCAGTTGTCACAACCCAAGGCGAGCTACTGAGCCAAGGGATCTCAAAGGGCACTGTGGTTCTGTGGGACTCTGTTCTGTTCTCATGGCCAGCTGAAAGCTGGAGTGACTATGCTACCTGCGAGAGCAGCACAGATCCACGGAGGACGGTGGAGTTGCTGGGCGTGAGAGCAAGTAACATCTGGTCCTGAGACATTTTATTTGCAGGGAGCCAGAGGCTTCGTCCTGATTCCAAGGTCGATCACCTGTACCGGTTTGTGGCTCGCATGGTCAGCTAAAGGTAGCCTAGTAGCCCCTGAGCTATTAGCCCATGAGCTAACACTGTTACCAGGACACTGGCTGTAAGCACGGCTTGTATTGTTGTTTTCTTCAGATCTTAGTCACCCTAGTAGTCATCCCTGTTATCACCTGGTTCAGTGGTGAGTTTCGCGTCAATGTGGCCCATCTCTGTGTTTTTGTCATGATTCCGCGGTGGATTGTCCGTACCAGTGCATAATGCTACATGTCCACTGGTCAGGATTTTTCGGAAAGGAATTGGATACCGGAACCTGTGAGGTGCGGAAAGGGCCGTGTAGCAGATAGGCGGAGGCGAGCAATGCAGGAGGAAATACTGGAATAGTCATTATTAACCATGGGCAGATTGTTTTTAATAGTGCTGGCATATTTGCGCTACAAAAGGCGACTTTGTTGTTGTTGTCGGCTGTGGGTTCACCCAATCCTACAGACCCGCACAATGCATGTCGAATTTGATCGCCTAGTTCATGAGCTTTGGCTGGATGAGCCCATGTTCTTCTGCTCTCCACGCCTCGTTCCTTTGCATGTTGTTTCTATATGACAGCAGGGACTGGTCATATAGTATCGGGTTGCTTGAGAGAGCGGTTATTAATTTATTCTTCATCTCTTTACAACAACAGGTAACATACAGATCTGCCCCCCCCCCCCCCCGTCTTCTCCTCCTCCTGGTTCACTGAATTGGTCGACGGGTCCATCTGTGGGCAGTCTTCAGCTTTCCGTTGCTACCGGACAATATGGCGTCTTTGGTCTCCATATCTGTAAAACAAACCAGCAAAAAGTGTTTCTAACATCAATTAGTGTGAGAAATAGTAGGTTCAGTTAATGAATCTGTCGTTATTTGACATCAAAAACCGCTGGTTTAAAAGTTCAGGACGAGAGTGCTGCCTCCAGTTCATGACCGTATGGAAAATAGCATGACCGATCGTCCTGAGTATGCAAATGAGCTGTAGGGGACCCATGGGTGACTCTGCACACCACAATCCAGTTTTCACCAGTCCGCACCCAAATGCTTTCCGCCGTGTTTCCAATACACAGTGAATGGGAAGCAGAAAAACAACGGAACCAGTGGACACGTACCTTTAACATTGGCCAATAGCCCTGGTCCCGGGCCATAAAAGCGACCAGTGTGCCGGTACAGGCAGTCCGCTGCAGAGTCACAACGAAACCACTCGGAGATGGGCCGGAGTGAACCATTTAGTACCAGGGATGGCTATTAGGTTGACTAAGAGCTGAAGAAAATAACAATATAAGCCGCGCTTACAGCCAGAGTCCTGGTACCAGTGTTAGCTTGTGGGCTAATAGCTCAGGGGCTAATAGGCTACCTTTAGCCACCACTTTGATCTACATGACAGACAACTAGGCAAGCCAGTAATAGAGCAGTGGGTGGGTCTTTAGGATGGCAGTGGGTGGGGTTTTTCAAGACTTGACGTTGGAAACTTACTCGTAAGAGTCAAAAAATGTTTTTGTGAGTTTCTCTGAGACAAAAACAAAGGCAGTGTGCTTTTTTCAGATCGTTGACTGTTTGGGAAATTTTTGGCTAATTACGTGACCAATTAACACATTTGAGACAGTGAAAACTGACAAACACTGTTTTTCAGTCAGTGACCCCTTTAAAGCATGGACATGTCAAGCTGATGTTCAGGATGGAAAATCTTCTGCTTACTAACTCATGGTGCCGCTGACTGTTGCAGCCTTCTCTGTCCGACCCTCTCCACCGTAGAGACACCAGGCACAGTGAAGCCATTCGTAAACGGAAGGCTAAGCTGAGGGGAGCCTCCCCTCATGCAGCCTTCCCTCCGCACAGTTACAAAGCCTATCAGCTCTACACGCTGTACCGTGGCAAGGATGGCAAAATCATGCAAGTAAGTTGATGAACAAGCTCTCAACACAGCATCATTGCAGTGCTCGCTTTAAAACGAGCTCCATTCTTCCAAAATCAGTGTCTGAAATAGTGTCCCCATGAAACACATTAGCAAGTCTTCACTAGCTCATTTTAGTTATATTATCAGCAGTAGTCCTGAGCCTTTTTTTTGTTTTTTTGTTTTTTTTGTTACTTATTTGTACCCGTAGGTAGATTTGGTTTGCAGTCTGGTGACAAGCCACCGGCTGCCGGTCGCTGCGTGCGCGAGCGCCCTAAACCTACATGTTTTTTTTTGGTATGTGGGAGGAAACCGGAGAAATCCCGGAGTAAACCCACGCAACACGGGGAGAACATGCAAACTCCACACAGCTCACTGTTGGTCGGGGGCCGGGATCGAACCCACGATCTCATGATCCCCGCGATCCCCCGGCCAAGGGTAAACTGTGCTGCCACAGTGCTAAACCACTGCGCCAAACCACTGCGCCACCGTGCAGCCCTTGGCTGTGTGTGGCTGACTCAGAGGTGAATGTAATAGTGCATGAATTGTTTGTGTTCATGTAGTTGTTTTCAGGTCTTATTGACCACTTATAAGCAGCACGGGTGTCAAGAGAGACAGAGCCCATAGATAGCAATAATAGAGCACTGCTGAGTTAAGGACTGTATAATATGTGTTGAAACACAGTACAGCATTAAAAAAAATGCTTAAACTGTTATTAAATGTGTTGCATTTGCATCAGTTCTTGTGTTCACATGTATTACTTATGGAATGTAATTTGGTTGAAATATTTTTAAATATGCTATTATTTTGGTAGTATTGAATGTTAAGAAGAATCTTACAAGTGTTTGGGAATAGTTTCATGCACATGTGAGTAGATGCATGTGCATCATCACAGCGGCTGGGTGAAAGGAGAGGTGGGGAAGTGCGAAGGAGAGCGAGGTGCGGAGGAGCAAGTTTTAACACCCCAAGGGCAGGTCGAGGCCATCAGATCTTGGGGCAGATTAAAGATGAGGAGTGGCAAATTCGATCCGGGAGACCTCTGGGAGATTCATAATTTCAGCCCCAAAATATAGATCGGTCAAAGAAAAAAGAAAATCAAGAAAACTTCTAAATTTATACAGATTCTGATTGTCTAACATGGGAACATTTCTGGGAACACAACTGGGCAGTAAGAATGTTTCATAGAACAGACTGGGATTTTACATATGAGCACATTTGTCTTCTTGACACAAACATTTGGGAGTAGGCCTGTTGTTCCCGTCAGTTTTCACCACTGTAACAGTTTCCAGTGTAATTGTGAGCTGCTGACTGTGCTATAGGCTCCCCTGAACGGCTGTCGCTGTGAACCGCTCATCAACAAACTGGAAAACCAGCTGGAGGCCACGAAGGAGAAGATGAAGACCGAGATCCACACTGTTCAAGACCTGATGAACACCAAGATTGGCCAGCTGGACCGCAAGAATAAATATCAGGTAACAGCAGTTTTAGTTCAGTTGCTTAAAATTCAAACAAACCACTTTGTATCCATTCAGCAGTACAGTCCAGGAGCAACCTGTTTGCTCTGCTTAACATCGATGGCTGTGACGTGCTAAAGATCACTTTACAGCTCTCAATGAAGGAGTTATCTTAGTTTGTTTATATTTCATAAAAAGCTGTTAATATTTGTGGATATATTCATTCTAGTCGTTCAAAGTGTAACGCATCACTCTCGAGATGTTACAGTTTGACATTTATTTTCATAAGAAGATGTAATTATCAGTCCAAAGTCAGTCAAAAGTTTTGAAACTGGAATCATACATGTGTTCTAAAGTTAGAATTTATATCAATAGAAATAAACTTAGCTTGGATCCTTAAGAACCTCACATGATGGACTAATAATCAGGATTTCATCAGAATCAGTAAAATCTTAACAGGAAGATTATTTCATTTTTTCTGTAATTGTTACTGAATTATTGTCCTCATTTATTTTTAGCTTATTCTCTATTTTCTATTATTGGACTTTACTAGAACAGGATTCTGTGAATCACAGTAGAGAACTACTAAAACTGGATTTTGGTGAAAAGTTTCATCAGTTTATAACATGGAATCAGTTTTTTAGATGATCAGTACAGCAAAGTTTTACTTTGAATAACTGTCTTCTTACTAGTTATATCGATGCCTATGAGACTACAACCCTCAGCTGTAGAAAATTGTTCTGTGGTCAGTGGAAAACTGAAAGAAATGTTATCAAATTTTTGTTTTGGCCTTGGTTATTTCAATGTACAATAAGATTTTTTCATTATATGAAAGCAAAAAGGTTGAAGATCATTGATAGAAGCAAACATCTCTTCATGCACTTAGACACATCTTCAATGTCTGAGGTGTCCCTGAGGTCATCAGGGATTTGGGGTCTTTCAGCTTCAGACACCCTCACACAGGCCAGGGATGATCAGTTCTCAATCTGTGTCCACGTAGCATTAGCCACGTAGCATTAGCCCATTGCTTTAAGATCCACAGCCATCTAGAGGCTTTCTCCACAGCTTCTACAACTCTTCCGATGGCTTTTCTTTTGTGTGCTCCCATGATGCCTGGGAGGCTGTAGGCCTTGCATAATGATCTCCTCGTAAAGCCCCTACACCCCACTTCAAAGAACATGCACTGTGCACACCACCCTCATCTTCTGCAACCCTCCATCACCTGCTCCCAATCTTCCTACCGCTAGCCTCCTCCCTCTTCTCCTTCAAGGACACTGTTAGCTCCAGCATGGCTTTCTGTTTTGATGTTTCAGAGAACAACACAATGTCTGGAGGAAGGTTTGTCACTGTGATGACCTCAGTTTTCCCCAGTCACGTGCTGTTCCCAGGAGGCCCCCCCAAGCTTTTACTTGGGTATTGGGGTGTTCTCCCGCTCAGATTAATGTTTTCTGCTTTTTGTTGGTTGGAAGTGCTTGCTGCAGTCGACGGCACTGTAGATGGACTCAGGAACCATCTTCAGCACCTGGTCATGGTGCCAACTGTAGCAACCATGACTAAGTGCTTTTGGGACAGCTGCTGACAATGTCCTCCAAGGTTCCTCTTCCGTGGCACAAGGTGCATGCTGGTGTCTCGGTCTTGCTCCAGCAGAAGAGGTTATATGGGCTAGGCAGGGTGTCATTCACTGACTGGATAAGGAACTTAAAGAAGTAAAGTTTTGCCTTCCACAAATTGGTCCAAGAGATCTTCCTATCTATGACTTGTTCCCATGTAGTCCATGCACCCTGCTGCTTCACTTCCACCACCTGGCTCGCCTGCTTCTCCTCTAGCCTGGCTCTTACCTCCTTTTGAACTAGCTCCCTCCTCTGCTTGCAATTTAGGTTAAAATTTATTCAGCATTCCAGGGACACATTAGAATCCTCGTGTTGTCTTCAGGTCAAAATGAAGATTTCCCTCGACCCGCTTCCTGAGGTCTGAGATGACCGAAGCTTCATAGGGGAAATCCATCAGGGATCCCTGGAAATCTTGGTAAATTGTAGCCTGGAACTCCCACCGGTTCTCCTTTTATTCAATGTTAACCCATATATATCCCTGGTGTAATCTTCTGGTCATTTTGACCGGAAGACAACACGAAGCCTTTAGCACACATACAGTGGAACAAAATTGCATGATCCAGAATCAGTGTGTGCATCAAACTGACAAGACAAAGACAATTAAAAGATACACCACTCACAAAAAGTTAGTGATATTTTGCTTTCGGGTAAAATTTATGGAAAACGTGGACTTCCGGTTATGGCGGCCACGTAGGAAGACATGTTTCACACTGCTCTGCTCCTAAAAATAAAAAGTAGGCTAAAACTTTCTTAATTGGAACAAAAACCTATCCCAGCGTTTAGGCGCAGATATGGTAAAGACCAAGGCAGGGAAATTAGGCGGAGGAAAACATAATTCGACAAAACAATCCAAACTAACAGACTTCCACACTCGTGACGAAGCAGAAAAAACTCCAGAGACTATGGCGGAGGAGGGAGCCAGCGGTGGAGCGGTAACTGCTGAGGAGGGGACAAGTGCGGTGCTCGCTGCCATCAGCTCCATGAGAGCAGACTTTTCATCTAAATTTGATGGGATTATAGCAGCGATAGAAGGAATGAGAAAGGAAATAAGCGACTGTATGGAACGAGTATCGCAGGCGGAGCTCCGAATTTCAAGCGCTGAAGATGACGTCACCAGCCTACAATCAAAGTTGCAAACATTGGAATTAAAATGGAAACGTCTGGAAGATAACGTCCTGGACTTAGAATCCCGCTCGCGACAGAATAATTTGAGGCTGGTGGGTCTCCCGAAGGGAGCAGAGGGACGGGACCCATGTTCCTTTTTGGAAAAGTGGATTCCAGAAGCGCTGAACAACGCGGACCTGCAGTCATCGGTCGTCTTAGAGAGCGCTCACCGAATCAGCCCACCAAGAGATAATAAGACACCACCGAGGACGCTGATTATGAAGTTCCTCAACTACAGAGACAAAATGACGGTCACCAACGCGGCACGAGCTAAAGGGGAAATTAAATACCAGGATCAACAGGTGCGGTTCTACCCAGATTTGGCCACAGGAATTCAACAATTAAGGAGGCAGTTCGACCCCGCCTGTAAAGAGCTGCGCAACCTCGGGATTCGTCACGGAGTAATTCATCCGGCAAGACTCCTGGTCACATATAAGGGCAGAACCCACACCTTCAAGACCCCTCAAGAGGCGCAGGAGCTCATTAAGCAGATCCAAAAGGAGACTGGTGGGAGCTAAGCATGAACATGATAAAGGTAGAACATTTAAGCATTTGTACAGGCATCTGATTGATCTGAAACATATAACATGTCTACAAAATACAGATTGTATTATAAAAAAAAAAAAAAGCTATGACGTACAAAGTTGCTATAAAACTTTGAAGTTATGTTGAAAAAACTACAGAAGAGAGTTAATGTCATTAAAAATAGTAGTAGAGTCAGGGTGATTAAGAGGAGAAAGAGAGAGTGGTTTGACTGATCCTCGCAGGTGTGGAACAGTCACTAGCTATAACGGGAGACAGAATTTTTTTGATTTTGGGGGGATTACCACGAATGTGGGGAAAGGGAATTTGTTTTTGTGTAGTTTGTAGGATGAATGTTCAACCATCCATGTTTCTGCTTCTCTGTAAGAGTATGTTCATATTGCAAGGTAATCTTAAACTCCTTATTGATCATAGATCAAAGCGTTAATCTTAATTTAACTTCATGGAATTGCAGAGGTCTACAAAATCTAAAAAAACTTAAACAAGTTATGAATAAAATAAAAGACATAGATTCAAAAATTGTATTTTTACAAGAAACTCATCTAATAGAGGAGGATGTAAAAAGAATTAGGAGAAGATGGCAAGGAAATGTGTTCACCTCATCATTTTCATCCCGAGCCAGGGGAGTTATGACTCTCATACATAAAACAGTCCCATTTCAAGTGAAAAATGTAATTGGAGACAAATTAGGAAGATATCTAATCATCCAAGGATCTTTGTTATTAGAAAATATAAATCTGGTGAACTTATACGGTCCCAATACTGATGATCAAAACTTCTTCGTTAATTTATTCCTTACTTTATCATCACTTACAGGGCAACACATAATAGCAGGGGATTTTAATTGTACATTGAATCCCAGTATAGATAGATCAACAGGACTGGACTGTACGCACAATGGATGTAGGATGACCATTAATCATTTTATGAAAGAATTGAGATTGCTAGATATATGGAGAGAAATGATACCACAAGTCAAAGCCTATTCTTGTTATTCTAATACCTATAAGACATTCTTTTTTTTTTTTTTTTTTTTATTACTTATTTTGTACCCGTAGGTAGATTTGTTTTGCAGTCTGGTGACAAACCACCAGCTGCCAGTCGCTGCGTGCGCAAGCGCCCCTTAACTCCCTAACCTGCATGTTTTTGGCGTGTGGGAGGAAACCGGAGAAATCCCGGAGTAAACCCACGGAAACACGGGGAGAACATGCAAACTCCACACAGATCACTGTTGGCCGGGGGCAGGGATCGAACCCACGATCTTACGGTCCCCACGATCTCCCGGCCGAGGGTAAAACTGTGCTGCCACAGTGCTAACCACTGCGCCACCGTGCAGCCCACGTATTGTTCTCACGTATTGACTACTTTTTGATCTCCACAGAATTAAGGTCCAAGATTCAAAACTGTTTCTATGATAACATTGTGATCTCTGATCATGCACCCTGCTGTCTAATATATGTAGATAAGAAATTGACAAAGGATCCAGGAAGGTGGCATTTTCAGCATAAATGGCTTCAGGATGAGGAATTTGTTAAGTACATAGAAAAACAGATAGATGAGTTCTTTGATATTAATACTACACAAACAACAGCATGTATAAAGTGGGAGGCTTTCAAAGCTTTTATTAGGGGGCATATTATTAGTTATACAGGTTCAAAATCTAAGAAGAGGAGAGAGGAGAGAGTCCAATTGGAATGTAAAATAAAAATTCTTCAAGAAAAAGTGTATGCAGGAAGTAACCCACAGTTAGAGAACGAATTACTGATTCTGAGAGCTGAATATGACAAAAAATCAGCGAATAGAGCTGCCTCGAGTCTTCTAAGATTGAAGCAAACTTTTTATGAGCAAGGTAAAAAATCAGGAAAATTATTGGCATGGCAGATTAAACAATTAGAATTTAAAACACCAATTACCAGTATTATAAGTAACGGACAGGCAGTTATAGATCCTTTAGAAATTAATAGTGCCTTTAGAGATTATTATGAAAAACTATATGATACAAAAAATGAAACTGACTTAACAAAACTAAATGGGTTTTTGGGTGGATTATCTATACCGTGTATTCCAAATGAAAACAGGGAGATACTGGAGTCTAAAATTAGTCAAGAAGAAGTTGGGCAAGCCATTGATAATATGAAATCAGGAAAAAGAGCAGGACCAGATGGTCTTCCAGTTGACCTCTATAAAAAATTTAAGAATAAATTAATAAAACCACTTTTGTAAATGGTTTTAGAAGCATTTCAAAATAGTAATTTACCTCCTTACATGAATAATGCCTTAATTATACTGTTGCCAAAACCAGGTAAACCCTCTAATAAATGTGAAAACATGAGACCAATAAGCCTATTAAATGCTGACCTTAAGATAATCTGTAAAATTTTAGCAAGACGACTACAAGAAATATTACCAAATATTATTAACTGAGATCAGAATGGCTTTATAATGGGAAGACAAGGCTTCCATAATGTAAGAAGACTATTTAATATTATTTATTCCAATAAAGAAGCACCGGATACAGCTCTCGTATCATTGGACGCCGAAAAGGCCTTTGATAGGGTCGAATGGCCCTATCTTTTTGAAGTCCTACAAAGGTTTGGACTTGGAAATAATTTCATAAAATGGGTCCAGATAATACACAATAATGCTACAGCAGAAATCCTAACAAACAGCAATATCTCAAAATCAATAGAGGATGTCGACAAGGCTGTCCACTTTCACCCTTATTGTTTACTATGGCAATTGAACCTTTAGCGATGGCAGTACGTTTACATCCACAAATATATGGAATTAAAGTAGGACCAACAGAACATAAAATCTCCCTGTATGCCGATGACATAATTTTGTTTATGTCGAATTTTAAAAAGTCAATTCCGACCTTGTTAAATTTAATAAAGAACTTTGGGGAAATATCAGGATATAAAATAAATAAAACTAAATCTTCAATATTAATGCTAAATGAGACCCAGAGAAATCACCCAGCTCCTGAGGTAAATCAATTCAATGTTGTAAATCAGTTTAAATATTTAGGAATTCAAATTTTGCCTAAGCTAGAATCAGTCGCCAGTGCTAACTATGAAGCCTTAATGACAGATATTAATGAGTTACTTCAGAGATGGATGTCACTACCAATGTCGATGATCGGTAGAATTAATATACTTAAAAGTAATATCTTACCAAAAATACTTTATTTATTTCAATACATTCCTTTACCACCACCTTCAGATCTATTCTCAAGAATTAAAAAAAGTTAGTGGAATTTATATGGAACAATAGGAAGGCTAGATTATGTTTGTCCTTACTATATTTACCATTTGATCGTGGAGGTCTGAAATGTCCAAACTTTATGTTGTATTACAGGTCAGCACAACTGAAGTCTATGACATATTATTTTTCATCAAATGATCTCCCTCACTGGACTGAAATGGAATCATACAATTTACCTTTACCTCTTCCCTTATTCATATACTCAGACTCGGCTAAAAAATTACAGAAACAAGTTAAAAATCCAATTGTAAAGCACATGATCAAAATATGGTGTGAAACCAAAAAATATTTAAAAGAACCACACTTATTGTCACAATTTAGCCCAATATGGGGTAATCAATATTTTACACCAGGGAGAGCGGATGCTGTATTTAAAGTATGGAATTTAAAAGGGATTCAAAAGATTCAAGACTTACATTTGTCACGTTCAGATAACATAATGTCTTTTGAAGAACTGAGGATGAAATTCAATCTTAATAGAACACATTTTTTTAAATACCTTCAGCTTAGGAATTTTATTCGATCAAATCAAAATAATGCTCTCACCCGACCTACTTATTCATCCTTGGAAAAAATTTTGACGAAAGATAGTAAGAGAAAGGGTATTATTTCAGAGTTTTATAACTCATTGACGCTATTCTCAAGTGAAAACTCACAGAAAAGACTGAATTATTGGAAAGAAGACTTGCAAATTGAAATTTCAGAGGAACATTGGGAATTGGCTTGTCCAGAAGCTCAAACCAAATCAATAAATGTGCGTCTTAAATTGATACATTTTAAATGGTTAATGCGGATGTATGTTACACCAGTGGAGTTAAATAGATATAACAAAAACATACCAGATACATGCACAAAATGTATGGAAAGTAAAGGAACCCTATTTCACTGTTTATGGGAATGTAGAAAAATCAGAATGTTTTGGGAAGAGGTGAGGGTAACAATTGAAAAAATAATTTCAAAACAATTCACACTGAACCTAAACTGTTTTTGTTGGGTTTGTATCCAGAAAAACATAACTTTAATAAGAGTGAAAGAGCATTCATAGACCTCGGTTTGCTTAATGCCAAAAAATGTATTGCACTACTGTGGAAAAAGATTCATAGACAAGATGTGACTCAGTGGTTAAGACAGATGTTAACAAACCTTCCACTAGAAAGAATAACATACATACTGAAATCAAAGGAAAATGAGTTTGAGAATATATGGAGACCTTTCATTGATTATGTAAAGAAATTAAACATAACTTCTGAAGAAGAAGGTGAATGATGTGTGTGGACCTTGCAAATTCCAAATTGGTGAATGTATAATATGTATACTTATGTAATATATTACCTAGACTAAACAGAGGAGCATTGTTGATGACTTGCCTTTGTTAGTGGTTGTTGGTGTTTTTAGTACATTTTTTTTTGTAGGTGTTTTTTTTTATTACTTTAGTGTTAGTGTTTGATTGTTTGTGCCATGTTTGTAAAAAAAAAAAAAAGGTTTAATAAAAAATATTGTGGAAAAAAAAAATTTATGGAAAACGTAAAAAGTTCACGCTACAGTGATATTATATCATGAAAGTAGGACATGTAAGTAGAAGCATGCAATGGTGATTTCCTCATCTCAAACAATTTATTGAAACAAAAGCCAACAACAGTGGTGGGTATACCACAACAAAAAATGTCAATGTCTCAATAACTTGTCATGTGCCCTTGAGCATCAATTACAGCTTGACAACGATGTCTCATGCTGTTCACAAGTCGACTTACTGTCTGCTGAGGCATGGCATTCCACTCTTCCTGAAGGGCAGCCTTCAGGTCATTGAGGTTGTGGGGTGCAGGGTTACGAGCCTCTACACGGCGACTCAGCTGATCCCATAGGTTTTCTATGGGATTCAGGTCTGGAGAAAGTGCATGCCACTCCATCTGCGGTACCCCAGCCTCCAGCAGCCGTTTTCCTAATGATGCAACCTCGATGAGCCTGAGCATTATCGTCCATAAAGATGAAATTAGGCCTGTGTTGTTCATGCAGGGGCACAATGACTGGATTAATGATGTTATTCAAGTAATATCAGCTTGTTAGTGTACCATTCACAAGGTGTAGGGCAGTTCTGTATTGACTAGTCACACCTGCCCAGACTGTAACACCACCACCACCATCAAAGGTTCGTCTGGTGACAACAGTGGCTGATGCGTAGCGCTCTCCTTGACGTCTCCAACATCGTTGGCGGCCATCATTTCTGCTCAACATGAATCAACTTTCATCAGAGAACAGCACTGAGGCCCACTGGTCTCTTGTCCAGCGTAAATGCTCCCTGGCCCATGCAAATGATGATGCCTGTGCCTGAGGGTGTGGTCGGGTACACTTGCAAGTCGTCTAGCACACAGACTACGCTGATGTAAACGGTTTTGAATAGTCTGACATGACACATGGGTCCCTCTCACCTCCCTTAAATGTGCCTGGAGTTGACTCGCATTCATCATCCAGTTAAGCAGGGCACTGCTCACAATGAAGCGATCATCAGCGTGGGATGTGGCCAGAAGATGTCCACTTCTATGCCTTTCTGTGACTCTTCCAGTCTCTCTGTAGAGAGAAGCCTACTTCAACTAGTTGAAGCCTAGTTGGTGTTTGTTGGTAAACACTGGTGAAAGTTGTGTTCTTTGAAAATTTTCAGCATGCTGAAAATTTGCCAGTGTTTGGAAATACACATTGGTGAAAGTTGTGCTCAGTTTGTAAACGTTCCAGAGCACTAGACTAAGTTATGCAAAGTTTACCTAAGTCAGCCTAAGTTAAAGCTGGGTTCACACTACAGTGTTTGGACCAACTTTTACCGACGTTTTGAAAAATCAGAGAAATTAGTCCAAATGTCAGTGAAATTATGTTCGTGAGCAGTTTTTTTTTTTTTTTTTTTAATTCAGCGCACACCAACTTTTATGAACTTTTGCTAGCATTTGCCAGCGTTGCATTCAGCGTTGGCAAACTTTTCCCAACTTAGGCTAGTGTACATGTAGCTGTTGCCAACTTTGGTTAACTTAAGCAAATGAATACTTGGCGCAGATCAGCTGACATCAACATCAGGTGATGCTCATATAAAGATCAGCATTTGTGGAGGCTTCCTGCCATTCTGGACCTGCTTTTGGAGTGAACACATCTCCCTTGGGCATACGTTTAAGTATTTATTTTTGTTTTATAGTCCTATGTAGTTACTTCTGCATGCCCTTTTCCCCTGTTCATTCATTCATTCATTCCTCTAAAAAAAAAAATACAATAATGCCTATCTATAGACTCCAGCAGTAAGTCCGCAATTAAAATGTGAATGTGGATGGAATAAAAAAAAATATTTAGTGTATCATCATAAATTAAATGACGATATTTTGACTGTTACAACTCTCTCCATTAAAATAACATAAAATCACATTAAATGTCATTTACTTTTTGACACCACATCAGCGCTGTTTGATTCCCCACAATGGAAGCCAAACCAGTAAATTCCTGGAGAATGATTACGCACCGAGCAGAAAATTAAGAACAGTAAATTTCTCAATGAGATTTTTTTTTTTTTCTTTTGGGCTGTCACATTTTTGGGAGATTATATTCTTTTTTACTTCCCCCTTCTCTCCATTTCTTTCTTTGTCCGTGCATGTCTGAAATGAGTTTCAGTCTAAAAACATCTGCTTCCACGAGCATTTCAGTCAACGTTTACCAACAGAGCTTAACTTAGGCCGACTTAGATAAACTCTGCATAACTTAGCCCAGCACTCAGGAACTTATACAAACTGAGCACAACTTTCACCAGTGTTTATTTCCAAACGTCTGCAAATTTTCAGCATGCTGAAAATTTTCAAAGAACACAACTTTTGCCAGCGTTTGCCAACAAACCCCAACTATCATTAACTTTTATCAACTTTTGCCACTAGAGCCAGATGTTTGCCATGACATCAATAAAGGTTGGTCCAAACGTTGTAGTGTGAATCCACCCAAAAAAGCAGGTCCAGGATGGCAGAAAGCCTCCACAAACACTGATCTTTATATGAGCGTCGCCTGAAACCCAGTTCATGGTGGCAAAAACACGCTGGTACGTGAACGAGCACAGTGGAAGCATTCATGCGCAAACCCTAGGCAGAGGGTGAATGATGAGCAAGCGCATGCAGGCCCCAAAAAGTGACCACGTGTACAAAAATGCAGTGGTTGCAGTGAACTGCACATGGACCTCGAAACCTCAAAATAAACGTGCATTCTTCTACTGTGAAGTGGCTCGTCTGTCAATTTTTCACCCAGAACACCAAAACAGTAAATTATATTCCTACCTGTTTTGTTGCTTTGTATGATGTTGTACCGGTCTGTCGTAGTGAAGAGGGAGCTGAGCTCTAAGGCAAAGCTGTCTATTTACTGCTCAATCTCCATTCCTACCCTCAACTATGGCCATGAATGTTGGGTAATGTCTGAAAGAATGAGATCACAGATACAAATGGCTGAAATGAGCTTTGGATTGCTGGACTCACCCTTAGAGACAGGGTGGAGCTCAGTCATCCAGGAGAGGTTCAGAGTAGAGCCACTGCTCCTCCACATGCCTCTCAAGATCAGTGTTGCCAGATGGGAAATGAAGAGATATCGTACTGTCACTTTAAAATTATCGTATTTTCCCCCAAGGATTTTTTTTCATGGTTTACATAAAAAAACAAAATGTGTATTTTTTTTTTTGTATTTTTATTCTATTGGGTTTTTTTTCCATTGGCAAAGAGTCGGAAAGGGAAGGGAAAAAAACCCCATTCATAATAGTAATTTACTCATTCATACTTAAATTATATGATCAGAGGTGGGTATAGTAGCCAAAAATTCTATGCATGTAAAAGCAGTGCTATGAAATTAATAATTAAAAGTAGACAACCAAAAATTTCTAGTTGATTTAAGGGTACAAAGAGCACCCACTGAAAAACTTGAGTAATGACTTCAGTATTGAAGGTTTGAGGTTTTTCTCCAAAATTTATAACAATTTTCTTATAGTTTTCTGCTTTTTTCTGTAAAGCTAGCTAAACTTGCAACCATTTTCCTTGTTTGTAATTTCCTCAAGTAGAATTATGGCTTTTCTTGTACATCTGAGACTATTATAAATGTGAATTATTTTATGGCTAATTTTTATCTTTTTAATCCAATCCAACTTTATTTATAAAGCTTTTTAAAAACGACAACAGTTGACACAGTCCTGTACATCAACAATAAATAAAATATAAAAACAATAAAATACAGCTAAAGTACAAAACAGCACAAACAAAACAATAGTCATACAATAGAGACAATAAGAACAAATAAAATTAATGTCTCAACCTGGGTCAAAAGCCAGAGAATAAAAATGGGTTTTAAGAGGAGTTTTAAAACTGGACAGTTAAGAGGCCTGTCTGATGGACAAAGGCAGATTATTATAAAATTACTGTTTTTCTAATAAATTTGAAACAGAATGTGGCATTTTTTTTTACTTTTTTCTTCATACAATTTAAACTTTTGACCATAATTTTGTAGAGCCGGAACAGAACAATAACTAACTCTGAATTCAAAGAAATATAATTTTTTAAATTATATTTAAAGAAATAAATTAACTTAAATGGCCAAATATGCAGTTATTTTAGTTATAATATTTCCCACTGCCATCAGACTCCTGAGCAAATAACAACTCCCAAAACTCTGTAACACAGCTTCGCATATAGGAACTCACGCACCGGCTGCTAAATTTGCACACTGCTCACCTGTACAGCAGATATAGTCTCACCCGTCTGATGTCCATATCATCTCTGCTGCTACTTATCATGCTCAGCCTACTGGTACTATTGTTACAGAAATAATTTGTAATTGTACACTGCTCATTGCACAATGCTCATCTGCACACTGTACATAGGTTCATGCCATCTCAGGTTCACATCATCTCTGATATCAATATACTACTATCACTTTAGTCATCCAGTGAATTTTCAGTTTCACTCCTCTACTGCCTGTGTGTTGGTGTGTTATTAGCATCCATTAGTATTAGGATTGAGTTACTACCTTTTAACTTGGCATTCGTTCAGAGAGCAAATTAAGAATTTCATTGCTCAGGAAATGTAGTATTTCTTAACTGTGCACATGATAATAAAGCCTTTGAATCTTTGAATATTTCTATGTATTTATAGTTTTTTAGAAATCTCACCAACCCGACAGCAGGAAAAAAAACTCTTATTTTGAAATCCCAAATGTTGGCATGTTTAGTTTGTCTGAAGGCTGCTGACAGATTAAAGCAGTGTTTCCTCAGGCTTAAAGACCTTGGCACGGTGGCAACATATTTTTCTGGGGGGAGGGGACACACATATGTATGAATATGTTAATTTTATACTATTTATTTCTTTTTTTTTTGCACAGTAACTTTGCATATAATAATAATAATGCATCAGATTTGTATAGCGCTTTATCATAGACACTCAAAGACGCTTTTTACAGATACATTATTTATTCACTCCAGACAGACAATGGTAGTGGCAAGCTACTACTGTAGCCACAGCTGCCCTGGGGCAGGCTGACAGAAACGTGGCTGCCAGTCCGGGCCAATGGCCTCTCCGGCCAGCACTGAACATTTATACACATTCATACCCAGTGTTATGGACACTAGAGGCAAGGGGGGTAAAGTTTCTTGCCCAGGGACACAACGGCAGGATATCTGGGGAGAGCAGGATTCGAACCGCCAACCATCCGGTTATTGGACGACCTGCTCTACTTCCTGAGCAACTACCATGCATATGGAACTTACAATTTGAAGTATTGTACAACCAAGGCTTGAATGGTGGAATATTGGGCCATTTGGGATCCCACCCAGACGTGCTATGTTTGGACTTTTTACTGGTGTCATCCTTCTCTCCTTCCTCTGCTCTCACCTCTCCTGGACCCTCTGCCTGAACACTTTCCTCTCCTTGGCTCCTCTCTTCTGTCTCATCTTGCCCTCTGAGCTCTGTCTAATTCAGCTTCTCTCTCTGTCTATGGTGGTATACAAGCAGGTTAGAAAATGTTAAGTGCCATGTAAATTAAAGGAGACAACCAAAAATTTCTAGTTAAGGGTACAAAGAGCACCCACTTAAAACTTGAGTAATGACTTCAGTCTTGAAGGTTTGAGGTTTTTCCTCCAAAATTTATAACAGTTTTCTTATAGTTTTCTACTTTTCTCTGTAAATTTATCTAAATTTGAAACCATTTTCCTCAAATTTGTAATTTCCTCTTGTAAAATTGACTTTTCTTGTACATTTGAAACTTCTTTATAAATTTGTGGATTATTTTATGGCTTATTTTTGTCTGTTTTTTAAAATAAAATTACTGTTTTTTAATTAAATTTGAAAGACTGTTTTGTTTTTTTACTTTTTCCTTGTAACAATTTTTATTTTTGAACATAACTTTGCAGTTAGAACAGAACAATAATATAACTCTCATTACAAAGAAAAAAATATTAATAAAATTGTATTTAATGATTTAAATTAACTTAAATGACCAAGGATGCCATTATGTATGGTATATATACTTGCTGCTCTTGTTTTTTCTTGCCTTCTGATTGTTGCTCTGAGTGTTGCTATCCCTGTGCTGTTGCAATCCTGGAATTTCCCCATTGTGGGACTAATAAAGGCTTATCTTATCTTATCTTATTATTTCTGTTATAATATTTCTATGTATTTATAGATTTTTTTTTTTAGAAATCTCCTCACTGCCAAGAAAAACCTCCCTTATTTTGAAATCCAAATGCTGGCACGTTCAGTTTGTCTGCAGGCTGCTGACGGATTAAAGTCATTGACTTGATGAATTTCGGTCATCTTAACTTGCCAGGTACATAATTGGGAACATAACTTAATATTCTGGTGCCACACGAGTTGGCTGCCTTTTGCAACAGTGGCTCAATTCTGAGTCTTTTTATCTTCCTTCTTCTTTCTGATCCGGTGATAACTTTCTGATCCGGCACACCTTTCACTCTATATATATCACGGACACACAGATCGCCCCACAGGTCTCCCGAGTCGGCGGACGGAGCCTCTGTTTACAGCAGGAGACGATACAGCAGGGAAGAGCTAGCTAGCACTCAACCTCCACCCAGTGCTAACGGAGAAACTCGACATACCGGGGAACTGAAGCGAAAACGACGCGGGTGCCGGGCTGGAGTTTAGGCGGCATGCAAGAAATATAAGACAGAATATTAAAGAGTGATGGCAAGAACCAAGCAGACCGCCCGTAAATCTACTGGAGGAAAAAGCCCCCAGGAAGCAGCTGGCCACCAAGGCTGCTCGGAAAAGCGCTCTGGCCACCGGTGGAGTGAAGAAGCCTCACCGTTACAGGCCCGGTACCGTGGCTCTGAGAGAGATCCGTCGCTACCAGAAATCCACGGAGCTGCTCATCCGTAAGCTGCCCTTCCAGCGTCTGGTGAGGGAGATCGCTCAGGACTTCAAGACCGACCTGCGCTTCCAGAGCTCCGCCGTCATGGCTCTGCAGGAGGCCAGCGAGGCCTACCTGGTGGGTCTCCTCGAGGACACCAACCTGTGCGCCATCCACGCCAAGAGGGTCACCATCATGCCCAAAGACATCCAGCTGGCCCGCCCCATCCGTGGAGAGAGAGCTTAGACTTTCTGCTGCACATCCACCAACCACAATGCTCCGCACTGTGTCTATATATATATATATATATTTATATTAATATGTACATATGTATACTAGCTGCTCTTGTTTTTTCTTCTGATTGTTGCTCTGAGTGTTGCTATCCCTGTGCTGTTGCAATCCTGGAATTTCCCCATTGTGGGACTAATAAAGGCTTATCTTATCTTATTGTAGTGGCTGGTGAAATACTGTATATCCTCAGCAATTCAGTAGTCCCCCTTGCCTTTCCCTTCATATGAAGCTGGCTGCATTTGAATTCTAACCACATCTCTTAGCTAAGCCACTTGTCCATTATTGCTCCCGTTTCCAGCGGGTTAAAACCATGATAAATGCCTCCAGTGCTTACACTGCTTGCCGTTACACTGCTCAGCTGCAACATGCCAACTTTATGCAGATGATGCAGTTATTTACACAGCTGCCAAGACTCCAGCACAGGCTGCAGATGTACTGTCTACAAGTATGGTTGATGTCCAAGAGTGGCTCCTCAAGAACCATCTATTGCTGAACCTTCAGAAAACAGTCTCAATGTGCTTTTCAATCAAAAAATGTAACCTGCAACATTTTAAAGTTAATATACATGATCATGACATCAGTTTAGCTACAGAATTCAAATACCTTGGCATTGTACTAGATCCTCAACTCAAATTTAATCTTCATATAAAGAAAATTTCAAAAACAGTAAAAAAAAATCTGAACTGCTTTAAATTAATTAGATATTACATACCTTACGAAGCAGCTGCACTGTATATGCATTCTATGGTTTTTTCTCATATATCATACTGTTTGACAGTCTGGGCTCAAGCAGCCCCTTCCACAATAAGACATATAGGTTCATTATATAATCAAACCCTAAAAATCTTGGACAAAAAGCCCATTAGGTGGCATCACTGTAATGTTTTAAAAAAAATACAACCTATTGAGTTTTGAGAGCTTCATTGACCTCTGTCTTCTGAAATTAACGTTCAAATGTTTCCATAAATCAGCACCCGAGCCACTTGCTGGTTTCGTCCAAAGACAGGACAGCAGCAGAGCCACCAGGAGTTCTGTTAACAATAACTGTAAAATATTCCACCGCAGAACCACATTTGGACAAACAGCTTTCTCTATAAAGGGCAGTCATATCTGGAACACAATGCCAAATGAAATTAAAATAATAACGGACTTTAAAACATTCACTAAAAATGTTAAAAACTGGCTGAAAAATAAACAAGAATGTACTCATGTATGAATTAACTGTCTGCAGAGTGAGAGCGAATGAAGGGAAGGAATAAATGTGTTTGTTTATAGTGAGTGACGGAGGGAGGAAGGCCTGAAATAGGCAAATGTGAGTTATGTTATATGTGTTAAATGTGAGTCAGGCTGTTATATTTGTGTATTTATAATATTTATAATATTTATGTTAAATGTGAGTCAGGCTGTTATATTTGTGTATTTATAATATAATATTTATAATTGTGTATTTATAATTTTTCTGCATTGATGTATGTGATTATTGTGTATATTTTTTATCTTGATTCTTTTTTCTAAAGCCCATCCAGGGACAAGAGTTGCAAATTAGCTAATAGCTATACACTCTATGTGCAACACATCAGATTAATTGTCTTTGATTAATTGTCTATGTTTATTGCACTGTCCCTGTCAAATAAACTAATCTACTACTACATACCTCTTATGATTTTTTTTTCCACGTTTAAAGTACTTTAATAAACTCATGTTTCTGTCGGACAGTCAAGCGTTATTATGCTCCGCGTATGCTTTGGACAAGCCCGGCACACACGTGGCGCTGTACATGCTCACTTTTTTCATCTACCCAGGCCAAGCGGTTGACACATGCACACAACCATCATTTGTAGTTTCACTCCCACCCGATAGGTAGCGCTGACGCACCAGGATTGTCATCAACAAAGAAACAGCAGACTTCTTCACAAGGTTTTTCTATAAGTAGAGTCCATTTCTGCTGTTTGACTTCCTGGTTTTCACTCCTTTTCCACAAAGATGCTACTGCCGCTAGCAAGACACTGCCTGCTGACTGACTGGAAAGCTTGCGTGGGCGGGGTGCTTCTAAACTCCGCGCGGATGACAGCCACACACGTTGTTCGTGTGCGTGCTTGCGGAAAGTCGTTGCTTCATATATTTTTCTTAAATTCATATCTCCTTCTTGGCTTGGCGGTAAATTTTCTGGCGAGGTGGCCTGCCACCGAGAAATGTTACCAGAGGAAACCCTGTGCACAGTTAAGAAATGCAAAATTTCCTGAGTAATGAAAACTCTGCTCTCCAAACGAATGCCAAGGTAATAGATATACATCAATACTAATAAGGTAATAACACACCTAATACTAATGAATACTAATAACACACATTAGGCAATTAGGACACCTTAAACACACCTTAATACTAAGTACTCAATACTAATGAATACTATTAACACACATTAGGCAATTAGAACAGTTAAAGCACAAGAAGAATGAAAATTGAAAATTCACTGGATGACTGTAATGGACAATGGTATATTAATATCAGAGATGATATGAACCTGAGATGGCATAAGCCTATGTACAGTGTGCAAATGAGCAATGTGCAAATTAGCACCCAGTGTGAGAATTTTTCTGTAATGATAATACCCAGTAGACTGTACAATGATAGTTTAGCAGCAGAGATGATATGGACATGAGATGAGGTGAGACTATGTACACTGTGCAAGTGAGCAATGTGCAGATTTAGCAACCAGTGTGTGACTTCCTATTTGCAAAGCTGTGTCCGGAGTTTATTTATTCAGGAGTCTGATGGCAGTGGGAAAGAAGGAGTTTTTTAGTCTGGATGTCCTGCATTTCAAACGTCTGTACCTCTGACCTGAGGGTAGAAGTGTAAACATTCTGTGCTGGGGGTGGGTGGGGTCCTGGAGGATGGCGCCAGCTCTCCTTTGGACTCTGGTGGTTTACTTGTTCGCATGGGAAGTAAATAAGTAGACTTTGTTCCATGTTTACTTCTGTGTGTTTTATGTGTATGATCAGCTGCGGACTCTTGATAAAATGACGATGGAGAGAGTGTCAGCAGAGAGGAGCGAATGTTTGCAGAGGATCGAGCAGCGAGTGCTGCAGGAGCGACTGGAAGCAGAGAAGAGACAGGTAACACCAACAACAGTCTGCATTTCTGACTGTGGAGCCCCCAAAAATTATCTGATTTAGAGATTCTGATCTCCGTTTGTACTTCTGAACTGCTTCCAACACTCAAACCTCAATACCTATCTGGGTCAAGACCTAGAGATGAGTTTGAGTTGAGCCTGGCGTTGTTGGTGGGTGTGTTTTTTTTTGTTGTTTTTTTTCCTATGGACCCCTCCATGGATCACAACCTTATCATGTGGAGGGGTTTGTGTGCCCTAATGATCCCAGGGGCCATGTTGTTAGGGGCAGCTGATCCCTGGTGGTGTCTCCCGAGACAAACTGGTCCCGTGTGAAGGGTCAGACTTAAGAGTAGTCCAGTGGATCCCCATGAAAGAAGTTACATCAAGGACCCAGTGTACCCAAAGGATCCACATGGGTCCTACCTCCAGTGGGCTCACCACCTGCAGGAGGGATTCATGGTGCTATGTGGATCATGTGGTAGTCTGGGATTATCTGCTTAGACTGCTGCCCTACTATCCAGACCCCTGGATAAGTGGTAGAAGATGGATGGATGGATGAAACCCCAATGTGATCGGTCTGTGTGTGTGTGTGTGTTTCAGTCTAATCACCACCCAGACTGTTTACTGTCTGGAACAGGAATGGTGGGGTGGCTATGCTTTGGTATATGACCAAACTGGTGCTTCTCATCCCTCAGTGCAGATCCTGGTCACTAAGGTCGGTTCAAGTTGACAATACAACTGTTTGTTGACCATCCAGAAACTTTTCTAATTCTTGGGTCTATGATCAAACCCAACAAGACGAGAACCAGAAAACAATCAGAGATATTTTGACTGTAAAGGAACTGTTTTCTCCCTCATATTTTAATTTCTCCTGTTTGAGTTATGCTCCCTATCCCTTCATCTTCCTCTGTAACACCAGCCCTCTCCATGGCCTCCTTCACTACATCCATGAATCTCTGTGGTCTTCCTCTTTTCCTCCTGCCTGGCAGCTCAATCTTCAACATCCTTTGTCCAATATATCCACTGTCCCTCCTCTGCACATATCCAAACCATCTCAGCCTTTCCTATTAATTTGTCTCAAAACCACTCCAGCGTAGACTATATTTAGAGTATCTTCATCATGTTACCTCCCATCAGACTGCTCCAGACATTCAAAGACAGTTGAGATTATTTCAGTCTTCTGTAAGATAGATTTAAGGTGTCTTTTTTTGTTGCTGTTGTTGTAATTCCAAGACTGCTTTTGAATTTCTCCATTTCTGAAGATTTATTATAACAGTAAATGCTGTTGTGATAGAAGAGTTTGGGCCAGATGAACTATATCCACACATGACTTATAATTCCACAGGTCTTCTGATAAGTCTTCCAAAAACATCTTGAAGAATAATTCAAGAAGCAGTAGAATTCCTTGCAAACGTGCATTTATTAAGTAGTGTGCCAGACAAATACAGAACAAACTGCACAGAGTCCACATCCTGGGAATGGAGAACTGACTAGTACCACCTGGGCAGCCCCTTTTATAAGCAGATCATGAGAAGGGGGTGGGGGGGCACCTGTTCTTTCCCCTAAGCTGAATTCATGCTGCACCTCTGCTGTCCACGTACGTGTAACTGGAAACCTCGTGTGGTGAAATTTATGCCATCATCTCCACTCTGCTAGTGTCTGCAGTGCTCGAACGCGGACGACCGCATGCAGCCCAAATTTTGTGACCGCGCCGCCTGTCCACGACCTGAACGCATTGAAAAGCGCATGCGCAAGACTGAACATCCCATTCACGAGGTGGCAATATCGGCACAGCATACCAAGACAAAGTAGACGAAGAAGACAATGAGGAAGCGGAAGACGAGAATAAGCATACATGAATCATACATAAATACTTCAGCAGCAGCAGCATCTTCATGGAAAAGGAGTGAAAACTGGGAAGTCAAGCAGCAGAAAGCAAGCAGCGTTTCTTCGTTGGTGAAAATCCTAGCGCGTTAGCGCATTAGTGCTACCTATCAGGCGGGAGTGAAACTAGAAATGATGGTTGTGTGCATGCTTCAACCGCTTGGCCTGGGTAGATGAAAAAAGTGAGCATGAACAGCGCCGTGTGCATGCCAGACTCGTCCAAAGCGGACTAGAGGGGAAATGCAGCATGAATAAGGCTTTACTTGTACTTTTGACCTTTGTGGTCCTCTGTCCTATTCTCTCACTGCTGTGGCTAGGTTTGATTCTGGGGACTACCTATTCTTGGCAACAGCATCTTGGCCAGCATTCAAGCCCCCTCTAGTCCCCCCATTTTCTTGTCCAGGTGCAACAGTAAGGAGCTGTGTGTGTCTAAATAACAGGGGCCAACACCCACTCACTGTGTGGGTTATCTCAGGTGAAGTTCTGACTGTAACTTTGCATTTGTAGGCCAGTTTAATGTAGGAATCATAATTGTTTACCATAACCATGTGCATCAGAGGCTCCTTTGGGTACACTGTAAACTTGATGTAACTTTTCCATGGGGATCTACTGGACCGCTGTTAGTCTGGCCCTAATCCAGGAACTGTTTGTCTTGGGAGATCCTACCGGGGAAAGCTGTCCCCAACAACATACTGTAACTCCTGGGATCATTAGCACACACAAACCCCTCCACCATGATAAGGTGGGGATTCACGGAAGATCTTCTCTTCCTTGGATCTTCGTACCGGAATGGTGGCCTAGAGGTAGAGCATGCGCCCCACAACCAGGAGGCTGGGGTTCAAGTCCTGGTCAGGGTCATGCCAAAGACCATATAAAAATGGAACTTCCTGCCATCCAGCTTGGTGCTCAGCAAAAATGGAATGGAGGAGGGAAGTGTGGAGGGCAGTGGCTCAGGAGGTAGAGCGGGTCATCCAATAACCAGAGGGTTGGCAGTTCGAATCCCGCTCTCCTGCCATTGTGTCCCAGGGCAAGACACTTTACCCACCTTGTCTCCAGTGTCCATGACACTGGGTATGAATGTTCGGTTGTGGTCGGAGAGGCTGTTTCCGTCAGTCTGCCCCAGGGCAGCTGTGGCTACAGAAGTAGCTTACCACTATCAGTGTCTGGAGTGAATGAATAATGGACTCACTGTAAGCGTTTTGAGATGTCACTTAACATGTCAAACACCATATAAATCTAATCTATTATTATTATTATTATTATTATTATTATCCATCCATCCATCCATCCATCTTCTACCGCTTTTCTGGAGGTCCGGGTCGCGGAGGCAGCAGTTCAAGCAGAGAAGCCCAGACTTCCCTCTCCCCAGCCACCAAGGCGTTCCCAGACCAGCTGGGAGACATAGTCTCTCCACCGAGTCCTGGGTCTGCCCCAGGGTCTCCTCCTAGTGGGACGTGACTGAAACACCTCAAGTGGGAGGCGTCCAGGCGTCCGGTGCTATGTGGATTAGGTGGCGGTCAAAGACAGAGACCTTGGCGGACTGATCCCAAGCTTTCTAAACTGGCTTTTGGTATTATTATTATTTTTATTATTATTATTATTAAGATCCAGTAAATAAAATCTTAATAAAACTCCTTCTGTCCAGATGGTGATCTGAGTCACCCCCAAAATCTAAAATGGTCTTTTCACTTTATTTATTTGTAAAAATGTTATTTTTAAATTTGCTGAGAAACACCATCAACAGTTTTTTTATGATTAAATAATACGGATAAATAAACCTTCATATCGCTTCCTACAAACTGAACATGAACATGTAGTGAAGTCATAATCAGCACTACTTTACCCTCCACCATGAGGCCAACTAAAGTTGTTCAGTAACATCAGTGTTATGGGTGTGTCTGTTGTGTAAGCAGGTGTCTCTGGTCAGTGAGCTGAAGACCTGGTGTCTGTCCAAACTACAGAACATGGAAGCTCGCTTTACAGGAGAGCCCAGCAGCTCCGAGGTGCAGCACTCTTCCTCTGTGGCTGGAGCTCTGAATCAGGACGATGGAGCCGGAGTCGCCACTGAACAAGAAAATACCTCTTATTGCCCGGACCTCCGCAACAGCCCTGCACTCCAGCGGGCCAAGTCCAGCCAGGGCGAGTCCAGCATGGCAGAGCGTGAATCAGCCAACCACTACTTTGTTGTCCACATGGAGAGCTCTCCGGGTAACAGACCACACATGAACATGAGCAGCTCATTGTTTTCATCAGACAGACTGACAGAGATGCTCATTAATATGGTCATCTTTACTGGCTTCATTAACGTGTCTGTTTAGTGATTGGATCATAGTCAGCCAATGAGTGACCATAATGACCCGCCATTGTCTGAGCAATAAATAAATCCCAGCGTGATGAGCCCAGAGGAGGTCTGCCTGCACAGGAGACCGTTTGATAAGTTAGAGGAGTCTGGGTCAGTGTGGTAACTTGTGTGAGAGAAGAAGCTGAAAATTCACTCTGCAGAGATGGACTTTTTGTTATTAGTCATTGTTTTTAAGATAAAATTGGTCACAACAGCACAGCAACAAGAATAAAATAAAATTCTTACCACAGTAGTAATATCATTATAGCCTATATACAGCACTTTAAAATTGTTGGTGTTATTCTGAGGTTTGCAGTACAAAAAAAATCCTAAAAGGACAAAACAGTTTAAAACATAAGCTGAAACAATTTAATCACAGAAACAAAACAAATTAATGTTAATAAATTCAAATAGATAAAAGCCTAAAATGTTTTTCCAATAGACTGAAGAAGAGATTTAAACAAGTCCAGTGAGTCTCCAGTGTTTCCCCTACTATTATATTCCCCCGCCCCCTCAGAGTGTCAAGTTAATCTATCTAAATGCAAGGAATCTCTGTCTGTGCAGAAAGGGTAGTCCCCACAAGTGATGATCAGCAAATCGGTCCCCATTAAACATGGAAACCAGTATGTGTGTGTATGCACGCTCCTGTCTTTCTGTTCTTGTGTGGACCATCCCTTGACAAACCACCTTTTTTGTGAGGACATTTTTTCTTGTGAGGACATTTGGCCTGGTCCTCATAAGGAAAAATGCTAAAAATGTTAGGATCCATTTCCCAAAGTGCAATATACACTATTATGTGTATAAGTCCTAAAAGATCACACAAATAAGTGATCTGACAAGCAAATAAACAAGGGTTCCGAAACAGTCGCTAATATTGGATATCCCATTCATTTTCAATAATTAGGTATTCTGTAATTTTTCTATATTTATTTTTCTATATAGCAACAGAACACCATGATTCCTTTAAGAGTTTGTCGTTGTCGACTTTTACGCTGCCCTCCCCGAGGCTGTAAACAGGAGAAACACTGGTCTCATATATGATAGCACAATGGAACACTTTAATTTATCGCAACATACATATTTCTATCATGGTGATAATCAGTGAGATCAGCCCGCTGTTCCTCTGGCCTGTTGAAGTACAATCCCGGGGTGTGTTTCCTAACCTATGATGGAGATTAGCCTTGAATCAACATTGTACCATGCATCGTTAAACTAACAAGCATCCGATTAATGACTGTTTAACACATCGTCCGGACCAATGTTGGTTTCATCATTCCAGCTACCGTGTTTCTGCGAATGTTGGAATACTTCGGTCATATCAGAAGGCAGTCGTCACGGTGAAGCCTGTTCAAAGAATGACTAATTCATTGCGTGTAGCATGTATGCAGAAACAAACATGGGTAAAATGTGAGCGGTTTAAATATTACAAGCACAAAAACATGGAGGGGTTACCCTGCTTTTCTCCTTTTTTAATTTTTTACAATAGTTG
This sequence comes from Pholidichthys leucotaenia, assembly GCA_020510985.1. NCBI lineage: Eukaryota > Metazoa > Chordata > Actinopteri > Cichliformes > Pholidichthyidae > Pholidichthys > Pholidichthys leucotaenia. The sequence goes on along the minus strand of CM035842.1, from coordinate 31,141,248 downwards.
TACTATCATGTCCTAGTTTTGTCCATTTTTTTTCCTGGTAATTACCATATATTTACTGTGTTTTCCCCCATTTTTTTTAAGGAACATACCTTTTTTTTTTTTCCTGTTTTCACAAGTTTTTTTCCCCAATACTTACCCTGTAATTTAAGATCTATATTATAAAGTGGTGCCAGAAGACGACTGCATTCGCACACATTTTCACCTAACCTTCCTTCAGTAGAATCTGCCTCAGATTAATAACTAAATATTCTTCAGTTCAGGACATATCCATTGTAAAGTCATAAAAATGTTATTTGTACCAAAGTCTAAAAAAAGTAAACCCATCCATTGTAGATGTGGCATAAAAAGACATGCTACTGTCTTTATTACACAGTCTAAGCAGACATGACAGATTTTAGTGTGCTGGAGGATGGTGATTAAGTCTCTGCCTGACTCTGAACAGATGGCGATAAGGCTCATCACACGGACAGCCCCTCCGCAGCAGCCAGGACCTCACCAGCATCGGTCCAGGTGGTCCGGCCAAAGGAGCGCTCAGTGATCTGTGCTGACCCCCAGAGAGGGAAGCAGGACCTGCAGGAGGTGGATGCGCCAGAGTACGGGGCAAACTGGAGGAGGAGCCACAGAGCCAGCAGTTTGTCTCCGGCCGCAGAACGTCGCGGCAGGGCTGAAGCAGGGCCGGCGAGTCGAGAACAAGGCCACAGCCGAGTCAGGCACCACAGGAAGCACTCCTCTCAGGGAAGGACTAAGTCCAGGGGCGACCCCGAGGTTGCCAACACTATGGAAGTGTTTGGACAACAGCCCAGCGAGTCCTCCTTCATGCAGGAGAGGAACAACATGCATGCCATAGAGGTGACCCAGTACTTCTTTGAGGCCGTGTCCACGCAGATGGAGCGCTGGTACGAGAGGAAGGTGCAGGAGGCTCGCTGGCACGCCGACCAGAGGGCTCAGGCTGACCGGGCCGCTCTCATCGAGAGAATCACATATCTAGAGGAGGAGCTCCGGATGTTAAGGACTCAAAGACCAGAAGACTTCTAGAACACTGCCTGATTTTAGCCCAGGTCCTCAGATGCTGCTGGGACCTTGTCCAAGTCAGGATGCAGGCCCTTACATGCGACATGTAGTTGTTTGGGGCATCTCCCTAATGTGCTGTAAATAAACATGCACTGTGCCATTTTTTATTTTTTTATTTTTTTGTATAGATGGATATCAACACTGCTTTACACAGAGGACCCTTTACGCAGCACGGAGATCACTGGGAGATCATTGAAAGATCAAAAATTGTCCCGATCCCTCAGGGATCTCCTAAAGCCTCAAAGAAGTCATTTCTGTGTATATGTCTGGGAGATCACTTTGTCTTTTGGACCGAGTCAGACCTTTGTGTAGACTGTGGGGACCACTGGAAGACTGTGGAGAGATCATTCAGAGGTCTGGTCAGTTTTTGATCTCAACCACTAGTCTTCTTTAAGCCGTGTGCACTGTGGTCAGCCGTGTTGGATGGGGCGAGTCATGACAGAATAAGCTGTTTTGGTTTCTGCATGTGAAATCAGGAGAACAAACCAGAAGAAAATGAGAATTGCACTGAAGGTTTTTATTTTTGACTGTTTATTGTATGTTTGGATTTGTGAAGGTAAAAAAGACACAATAATGTGCTGAGTTCAGTGGATGATAAAGTTCATTTTTGGTTCAGCTTTGTTTTAAAGGTCCCATTTACTGCACTTCTCCCACATGTTGACAGCTCCCACAGGTCTGAATTACATGTTAAGTGACATATTTTGGCCAAACTGCATTTAATTATTGCAGCATCTTTTGCAGCCTTCCTCAGAACAGCTCATTTCAGTGCATGTCTCTTTAAATCTAAGAGCGGCAGTTAACTGTGCCCTCCCTCGTACATCACTATCGCTAATTTTAGCTGGCCAGCTGCTTGCTCGGGTAAGCGAGCCTGAGGCAACTAACATAAATTCATCTCAAAGAATGAATGAAATAAAGCGTCAGTGCTCGACTCCGACCACCTAGTTAAGCTAACGCTAACAGTTCGATGTGGCATCATGGTAAAAATATAACAAAAATAGGCCAGAAAGGTGTAAGATATATTATCGACTGTGGATTAGTGAACCAGGTGTGAACAGGGATGTCTATTAGGGTGCCTGAAATCTAAAGAAAATAACAACATAAATCACGTTTGGTAAGCTAACTCTGTAGTAGCACTGTTAGCGTGAGTGTGCAGTGTCTCTGCAACAAGGTTGCAAAGTCTGCAGACAGTTCCGGCAGGAAACGGGGTTGCATGGGATCAAGTTGTTTAGCCAATAATAGAGCAGTGGTGGGTATCGAGGCTGGGTTTACCATGTTTATGATGTTCTGTAGTAAACCCAGAGGAGTTAAAATGCTCCACAGAGACGGACAATATAAAGGCTGTGTGTGTGTGTGTGTGTGGGGGGGGGGGGGGTTAAGAGAAGTGAATGTTTTGATTTTTGTTTTTTATAATGACGTGACATTTCAGGTTAAACCCTCCAAAAACACTTTTTTTTTTTTCATTGAATGAGACCTTTAAGATGTGCCATACAAAAAGGTCTGATGTACAAGTTGTTTTAAATATGATTTTGACAAAATCCCTCAATATTAACACTGTATGTCTGCTTTCTTTATATATTTATAGTTTTAATAAATGAACAGTAGATCGATCTCTCCTCACTGTGGTAGAGTAAAACGGTGACATTTCATTGCCTGCTGTGTTTTTAATTTTCACACTTTAACTCACCCATCCATTGAATTTGATCAGAAACACCTACAAATGACAAACCCAAAGTCAAATAAAAGCTGTGTTTTAACCATAGTCTGTAACGTTGGAAGTAAAAATGTGGTTCTGCTTCGTGATGTAACGTCGGCAAAGGATTCCTTCAAATTTACTAGTTCTTTTGGATGAACGTACGACACTGAATCACTTCCCATAACTGTACTAAATCACTTCAGCTGGATTTATGTTCCACCCTGAGTTCAAGGTCCACTCGTTCAGTGAAGGAACTCCAGGATTATTTCTTACATGAAAGATACTTTTATTTCCAAATAGATGCTCCTACAATGGCTGCTCCTTTCCCTTTGGTCACTTATTTCTTAATTACATTAAATGTTTTTGTGATACATTTATGAATATCTCAATATAATGCTGCATGTCGCTGCAAGCTCTGTGCCAAATGGTGAAATTTCTTTTTCCTATCTTAGCAACAGGATCGTCACTGTAGCAGTACCACAACACACCCCTGAAGAATTAACAAATACCTAAAAAGCAGGGCCACAGCAGCACTTACCCTTTCAAATGTGTTATTCACAAATAAATAAGAAACAAGTAAACAAGGCTGCTTTTTAAAACAACTGTTGTTTCTAAGCATCATTTATTTTTCCTGAGATTGGGATTTGTAGTAAACAAAAAAGTATATTTAGCTGGTTGTTAAATGTATGCATCTTGAATGCAACATTCTCATTTTTCTCTTTTAATTAACCCTTATATGGTGATTATGATTTCTTTACTAGCCCACTGACCCACCACAATATTTAAGTTTATACAGACGTGGACAAAATTGTTGGTACTCCTCTGTTAATGAAAGAAAAACCCACAATGGTCACAGAAATAACTTGAATCTGACAAAAGTGGTAATAAATAAAAAGTCTATGAAAATTAACCAATGAAAATCAGACAATGCTTTTGAATTGTGGTTCAACAGAATTATTTTAAAAAACAAACTCATGAAACAGGCCTGGACGAAAATGATGGTACCCTTAACTTAATATTTTGTTGCACAACCTTTTGAGGCAATCACTGCAATCAAACGATTTCTGTAACTGTCAGTGAGACTTCTGCACCTCTCAGCAGGTATTTTGGCCCACTCCTCATGAGCAAACTGCTCCAGTTGTCTCAGGTTTGAAGGGTGCCTTCTCCAGACGGCATGTTTCAGCTCCTTCCACAGATGTTCAATAGGATTTAGATCAGGGCTCATAGAAGGCCACTTTAGAATAGTCCAATGTTTCACTCTTAGCCATTCTTGGGTGTTTAGCTGTGTGTTTTGGGTCATTATCCTGTTGCAAGACCCATGACCTGCAACTGAGACCAAGCTGTCTGACACTGGGCAGCACATTTCTCTCTAGAATACCTTGGTAGTCTTGAGATTTCATTGTATCCTGCACAGATTCAAGACACCCTGTGCCAGATGCAGCAACGCAGCCCCAGAACATAACAGAACCTCCTCCATGTTTCACAGTAGGGACAGTGTTCTTTTCTTGGTATGCTTCATTTTTGTGTCTGTGAACATAGAGCTGATGTACCTTGCCAAAAAGTTGCAGTTTTGTCTCGTCTGTCCATAGGACATTCTCCCAGAAGCTTTGTGGCTTGTCAACATGCAGTTTGGCAAATTCCAGTCTGGCTTTTTTGTGATTTGTTTTCAACAGTGGTGTCCTCCTTGGTCGTCTCCCATGAAGTCCACTTTGGCTCAAACAATGACGGATAGTGCGATCTGACAGTGATGTACCTTGACCTTGGAGTTCACCATGAATATGTTTAGAGGTTGTTCTGGGCTCTTTTGTTACCATTCGTATTATCCGTCTCCTCCTGTGGCCACGTCCAGGGAGGTTGGTTACAGTCCCATGGATCTTAAATTTCTGAATAATATGTGCAACTGTAGTCACAGGAACATCAAGCTGCTTGGAGATGGTCTTATAGCCTTTACCTTTAACATGCTTGTCTATAATTTTCTTTCTAATCTCCTGAGACGACTCTCTACTTTGCTTCCTCTGGTCCATGTTTAGTGTGGTACACACCATGTCATCAAACAGCACAGTGACTACTTGTCACCCTTTAAATAGGCCGACTGACTGATTACAAGTTTGTAGACACCTGTGATGTTAATTAGAGGACACATCTTGGTTGAACATGTCCCTGTGGTCACATTATTTTCAATCTTTTCTAAGGGTACCATTGTGGAGAATGGGGAAAGATGAGGCTGAGTTTATTTCTCAAGTCAGATTTATTCACATTCTCCAACATCATCCAAACACAGAAAGAGAAAAGAGAATGAATCTTCCAACATCTGTCCCTTTTATACCCAGGACATCAAACATACAGTCACATGGTACTTAATCCCAGTCACAATGTAACTTCCCCCCGATCTTAACACACTCCACCTCTCAGTCTCTGGCCGCTGGGCGAAATCCCCCAAGGCTATCTCTTTGCATGCCAAAGACTAAACTTCACACCCTCGTGTTATCTCCAGAGCGGCTCAGTCCTTTGTTCCGTCTCAGATGTGAAGCCTAAGGTGGTATACGTATGAATCATGCAGTCATATACATATGTGCATATATGTGCCCCACATGAGCCCCCCCCCCAAACGTCTAAGATGGAACAACCGTAATAACAGTCTGCAAGTCATGGTAAAATTATTACACATCAGTCCACATGTCGCTTGGGCCTCAGTTGCCTCCCATATCTGCTGTAAGCGGGCTTTACCACTCCCGCGGCGCCCTCCTGCTGGGGAGCTGCTGCCTGAGGATTAGAACTGTTAGTCAATCCCTGTGGGTGTCCTGATGAATGCTCCTTAGGGGGTCTGCCACGCCGAGGAGCCGTAGCCAACAGCACAGTTTCGTCGGCCAACACAAAGGCAGGTTTGAGTCTGTTTATGCCAATCTGTTCTTCCCTGCCCCCCAAATCTAGCAAAAAATGCTTATCCCCTGTTTCCAGCACTTTAAATGGTCCATCATAAGGTGGCCGCAACGGGGGATGCGCATCGTGTCTGACAAAAACAAACTCCGCATTTTTTAAAGCCTTAGGCACAAAAACGCGCAGAAAACTGTGATGAACGGGGCCAGGAAGCGTGCTCGATCCCGTGTCGCTCTGCAACCGCTGAGCAGGGGAGCACTCGGGCGCAGGATTATCTGGGAGAAATTTCCCGGGCAGCCGGAGTGGCTGTGAAAAAACTAACTCAGCTGGGGAGGCTTTTAAATCCTCTTTAGGTGCAGAACGCAACCCCAATAAAACCCATGGTAGCCTGTCCACCCAATTTGCATCCGTAAGCGACGCTCTGAGGGCTGCTTTCAATAACCTATGGAAACGTTCGCATAAACCATTAGCCTGCGGGTTGTACACGGTAGTGCGGTGGATCGTTACCCCCAGGCTGCGGGCCATCGCTGACCAAAGCTCGGAAACAAATTGAGGACCTCTGTCGGACGTAATGTCCGACGGAACTCCAAAACGCGCTACCCATGCCGTTAAAAACGCGCGCGCCACCTCCTCGGCTGTGGTTGATGCCAGTGGGACCACTTCCGGCCAACGCGTGGTGCGGTCCACCATTGTCAAAAGGTGTCTGCACCTCTGTGACGGCGGGAGGGGGCCTACGAGGTCGACATGCACATGATCGAACCTCTTAGCCGGGATGTGAAACGGCTCCAAGGGAGCTCTAGTGTGTTTGTGTATTTTGGCTCGTTGACAAGCTATGCAGGCTGCTGCCCACTCTTTAACTTGCTTGCGCAGGCTCGGCCATACAAATTTCTCTCCTACCATTTTGACCGACGCGCGCACCCCCGGGTGCGCCAGAGAATGAATCGAGTCAAAAACGCGGCGGCGCCACGCGGTGGGTACCATCTTGTAACACCGTGTTCTCCAGCCTTAACCCTGTTGGTCCAGACTGGAGCGCGCGCACGTCTGTGTCACTACCCTGATCCGCGGCCATGGCTGCATAATCTATCCCTGTGCGGACTGCGGCGGCGCGCACTTCCGCGTCGCTAGCCTGCTCCGCGGCCATGGTTGTACAATCTACCCCTACGCGGACTGGGGCCGCTACAGCACGCGAGAGACAGTCTGCCACCACATTAAGTTTACCCGCTACTTGCTGAATATCGGTAGTAAACTCTGAGATTGCAGCCAGCTGCCTCTGCTGCCGGCCCGACCACGGTTCTGAAACCTTGGCCATCGCAAAAGTAAGCGGCTTGTGGTCAACGAACGCGGTGAAACGGCGTCCCTCCAGCCAGAACTGGAAGTGGCGAATGGTGAAGTGGAGAGCTAACAACTCCCTGTCGAATGCGCTGTATTTTCGCTCACTGTCGCGCAACGTCCTGCTGAAAAAGGCGAGCGGCTGCCAAACTCCGGCGACCTGCTGCTCTACGACCACTCCTATGGCCACATCTGACGCGTCAGTAGTGAGCGCTATGCGGGCCGTGGGGTCTGGATGTGCTAACAACGCAGCGTTTGCCAGGGCTGTTTTGACCTCCGCGAATGCGCACTCTCGCTCAGGAGACCATTCGATTTTGCTTGTGGGTTTTTGTTTTTTGAGCGCGGCATACAATGGTTGCATGAGCTGCACTGCGCAGGGGAGGAAACGGTTATAAAAATTTACCATTCCCAAAAACTCCTGTAACGCTTTGACCGTTTGTGGCTGGGGAAAATTTGTTACTGCGCGCACTTTGTCAGGCAGAGGGACGGCTCCTTCTGGAGAGACGCAATGCCCCAAAAAATCAATCTGCGTCACCCCGAACTGACACTTCGCTGGGTTGATTATTAACCCGTGCTCCCCCAACCTCCGGAAAACTGCCGTGAGGTGATTTTCGTGTTCATCTTCGGACGCACTGGCTACCAAGATGTCGTCCAGGTAGACGAACATGAAGGGGAGATCACGCAACACCGCGTCTATCATGCGCTGGAATGTCTGCGCAGCACCTTTAAGCCCAAACGGCATGCGCAAAAACTCGAAAAGGCCAAACGGAGTTATTACCGCCGTTTTGGGGATGTCGTCAGCATGCACTGGGACTTGATGGTACCCGCGGACCAAGTCTATCTTAGAAAAAATGTGTGCCCCCGCCAAATGAACGGAAAAATCTTGGATATGCGGGATTGGGTAGCGGTCGTGCGCTGTAGCGTTGTTCAGCCTGCGGAAATCTCCGCAAGGACGCCATGAGCCGTCAGCTTTAGGGACCATGTGAAGCGGGGAAGCTCATGGGCTCTTCGAACATCTGATGATGCCCAACTTTTCAAGGCTGGCGAACTCCTCGCGCGATATGGACAGTTTAGCTGCATCCAAGTGCCGAGCTTTTGCAAAAACGGGCGGGCCGGTGGTAGTAATAAAGTGTTCCACTCCGTGTTTAGCGACCGCTGCTGAAAATGTGGGAACCGTGAGTGCTGGGAACTGAGTGAGCAGTGTGTGAAACTTACCACCTGCTGTTGCGACGTTGGCTTGTGCTGTGGGCGGGGTCACTCGGGCTGCACAGGGAATAGAATAAAAAGAAAGTGCATTAACCAGGCGCCTATTAGCAAGATCAACCAACAAACCATGTGAGCACAGAAAATCAGCCCCTAACATATTGAAGTTCACTGCAGCTATAACAAAAGTCCACTCAAATGTACAGCCGTGTAGGGACAGAAGTAGAGTCTTCTCACCAAAGGTCTTAATCCTCGAGCCGTTCGCTGCTGACGCTCCGTGACCTCCGGGACCCGCCAGCCGGTCAGCGTATGTAGGCATGATGAAGCTCACTTGGGAGCCTGTGTCCACGAGGAATTGCCTCCCCGATCGCGCATCCGTCAAGTAGAGCAGCTTGTTCTCCTCTCCGAGGGCCGCAGCTGCTATCAACCCCCGGTCGTGGCGTTTCCCGAGCTCCTGAACTGGCACGGTGGTATACATTTGCGTGCCCTCTCTGCGAAACGGCGATGGTAAAAACAGAGGTCGTCTCCTCCGCGATCCCTGGCTCTCGCCGCCGCCGTTGTCGGTGGGTCTGCTACCGCCACCTCTGGCCCCCTGTCATCTCCGGCCGCCGCGCCGAGCTCCGTCACTGCTGCGGTGGCCGCGCGCTGTCTGCTGGCGTTGAGAATCCGTTGTGCCTCCTGGGCCAGCGCGCGGAAGTCCCGCTGGGCCATCAACGGTGAACCGGCCAGGGTCGCTCTCGTGGCCGACGGTAGGGTTCTCAGGAAAATGTGGGTGAAGAGGAAGTCGTCGCCATCTGAGCCCCTCAGCATGTCTTCCATCAGGTCGACAGGCGTGCTATCTCCCAAGTTGTTCAGGGCCAGGAGTCTCTCCGCTCTCTCCTGGACTGAGGGAGTGAAACGCTGGATAAGCGCAGCCTTCAACCTGTCGTATTTGTCGTCGGCTGGTGGGCGCTCCAAAAAGCTCTGCACATATCGAGCCGTCCGGTTGTCGAGCTTGGATATAACGTGGTAGAATTTGGTGTCATCTACCGTTATCCCCCGGAGGGCAAACTGTGCCTCGACCAAGTGGAACCAGGAACACTGGTTGTCTTGCCAGAAGTCTGGTAGCTTGACTGTGGCTGCGTTCGCCTGGCTGGCTCCTGACGAGTCCGGCTCGGGGGAATTACTTCTGCTCATGATACGTCATAGGGTCACCAGTGTGGAGAATGGGGAAAGATGAGGCTGAGTTTATTTATTTATTCACATTCTCCAACATCATCCAAACACAGAAAGAGAAAAGAGAATGAATCTTCCAACATCTGTCCCTTTTATACCCAGGACATCAAACATACAGTCACATGGTACTTAATCCCAGTCACAATGTAACTTCCCCCCGATCTTAACACACTCCACCTCTCAGTCTCTGGCCGCTGGGCGAAATCCCCCAAGGCTATCTCTTTGCATGCCAAAGACTAAACTTCACACCCTCGTGTTATCTCCAGAGCGGCTCAGTCCTTTGTTCCGTCTCAGATGTGAAGCCTTAGCATTTTTGTCCAGACCTGTTTCATGAGTTTGTTTTTTTAAAGTAATTCTGTTGAACCACAATTCAAAAGCATTGTCTGATTTTCACTGGTTAATTTTCATAGAATTTTTATTTATTACCACTTTTGTCAGATTCAAGTTATTGCTGTGACCATTGTGGGATTTTCTTTCATTAACAGAGGGGTACCAACAATTTTGTCCACGTGTGTAATTGTTCATTATAGAAATGTTCAGTGATGGTTAACCATGCACCACACAAAATTTAGTTGAATTTGCACTAAGTACTTATGAGTTATAAGGTTTTGTTTTTTTCTGCTAGGGAGCGCTATAGCTATGTGTCATTTTTCATTATGCAAAGGTTCATTGTAGGCTACCAATCCACCACACAAAATCTGGTTGAATTTGGACAAAGTATGCCTGAGTTATAAAGCGTTGTTTTTTTCCTTGGGGGCGCTATAGCTATGTTTTTTATCATTACAAAAATCTTTTCTGGGTCTGATTAATATTGTATATATAAAGTTTATCAGCAATCGGACATTCTACATGTGAGTTATGGCAACTTCCTGTCCATTGGTGGTAGGGACGCTGTTGCTATGTGTCATTCTTTATTATACTGTAGAAATGATCAGTATTGGCTACCTATTCACCACACAAAATTTGGTTGAACTCAGTCATTGTATGCCAGAGTTACAGACATTTGAAGGGTGATGGCGATACTGCAAACTTGGCCATGCCCCTTCCCCCAAATCGTTGGGCATTTGGAAAAGTTTTCAACAGCTTTTGATGGTACACGGGTATAGATGATTGTCACCATAAATGGTACCAATCAGCCTATTTATTTCAGAGATATTGAAGAAAACCTTTGGCGTAACCTTCATGTCTCCAAGAGAGGTCGCTATTGCTACTTACGAATAAAAGCCTTTAAATAGGCCGACTGACAGATTACAAGTTTGTAGACACCTGTGATGTTAATTAGAGGACACACAACATGTCCCTATGGTCACATTATTTTCAATCTTTTCTAAGGGTACCATCATTTTTGTCCAGGCCTGTTTCATGAGTTTGTTTTTTAAAGTAATTCTGTTGAACCACAATTCAAAAGCATTGTCTGATTTTCTCTGGTTAATTTTCATAGAATTTTTATTTATTACCACTTTTGTCAGATTCAAGTTACTTCTGTGACCATTGTGGGTTTTTCTGTCATTAATACAGGGGTACCAACAATTTTGTCCACATGGGTACCTTTCTATTACTTATCGCTGAATTACTAAAATAAATAAATCAACTTTTCGATGAGTAATTTATTGAGATGCACCTGTATATGTGCTAATGAATCAAAGGGAAAGAAGTAGCCACTGTCGGTGCATCTATTTTGAACTAAAAAGATCCTCCTAAGAAATAATCCTGTTCAGGTATGGCTGCTGTTTGCAGGTCACAAGCTAATAATCTAAAAGCAGATCCCCCTCTGCTGACTATAGTGGGAACAGTAAATAAGGTGGAGGAACTGCTTAAGAGCACATTAAAGGCTTAATAACAGAATTATAGACTTCTGTCTATAGTTAGCATGCTGCAGGTCTGGGGGATAAAGTTTAAACTTTGCACATTTGTTAAAAAGGCAGAAGCTTTTATACTGACATCCTTCTCTGGATTTACGACTTCCTGACTTCCTGTCAGGAGGTCTGCTAATCTCATTTTGATTTCCATAATGGACTAAAGAGGAAGAGTGTGGGTTTGGTTCATTTATGTCTGAATGACAAAACAAAGTGAGTGAGACCAGTCAGCTATATTTCATTAGATGGCTCAAAAATGAAAGTGAAGAAAACAAATGGGCAAGAACAGAAAAACGGAGCAGAGTTGATTGGTTTTTTTTTTAATTCTTATTTGAAAGAAAACAATGAATTTAGGTGGTTTTATCTTTCTCAGCTTTGAAGCAGCATAAATACTTTCCATTTTTTCCTTTTACCATTTTTCCTATTGGAGAAAAAACAGATTATCAGGGGTACCCGGACAAAAATGCTCTTCAAGTTTTTATGTTATCTGGTAACGGTACAGAAGAATAATGAGCTGTCATGGTAGGAACTGTAAATCTATAAATAAGTGTGTATCCAGTAGAATATTCAGGCAGGGAATTTTTCTATTTGGCAGTTTCCCATGAAATGACCCTGTATTAAATACATGTACACTACTGTATTATGCACACGCCACTGCACGACCTGCAGAAACACAAGTTCAGGTCAGCTTTCATCACTCAGCCCATCAACAGCAACAGCTCTCTCCGTCTCCATGGTATCCCGACATTAAGCCTTGGCATGGCTAACCAAGCGATCTTCATTAGTCAGTCCTGAAGCAGGGCGCCGAGCTGGGACGGTCTTAACTTCTGGAAAGAGACAAAGCCTTCTGCAGCTCCCCCAGATGGTTGTTAGCCTGTGTGATCATCATACGGATGGTGTCCTAGAAGAATCAGAACAGGAGACACAGCATTACCACTGGACATGCGTTAATACACGGCAGCTCTTATTCACATGGCTGGTGAGAGGAGTGGCAGTGAGCTGAAGTGTACGCCCACTGGTGAGGTGGTTATAGAGCAGAAGGTAGGAGCCAATCCATGGTGACCTGCTTTAATGCTCTAAAACAGACCATGATGTATACATGCAGTGATACACATAAATTAAACATTAATTAATAGTTAAATCGTGCTCCTTATAATCATTCACTTATGTGTTTTCTTGTTAATTAAGGTATTAATGTTAAATAATGAATTATTAAGGCTTTATTAAAACAAGTAATCGGTTCATGCAGCATGATTAAACCATTAACAGCTAATAGCTCAAGTAGGTTCATTTTGTCTTCTTTTAATTACTTACCTTTTGTTCTTATTAAAGACAAAAATAGAAAGGAGATGTTTTTACCTTCTTTACATGTTTCGACTGTTCACTGCAGCCTTCGTCAGAAGTGTCAGCTGATTGCTGCCAGGTGTCATTTTATCAGCTGACTTTCGTAGGTGGGGCCAGCCCAGCAGACCTGTCAGATCCACCGAGCCGGCCCTGCTTTCTGCCGTCCGATGGTCTCTGGAGAATGTGGTCCCAGGTGTGGGAAAGCATAAATGCCCCCTCATCCCGGTTCATGCTATCTTTTCCCTGCTTCCTTATTTCTATGGCCTCCTTGATCCAGCGCTTGTGTCTGTTGCTCTCTGATCCAATAATTTTTGCGTTGTCCCAGTCCATGATGTGATTACTCCAGAAAGCGGAGCCGGCTTGTTGGATCTGACAGGTCTGCTGGGCTGGCCCCGCCTATGAAAGTCAGCTGATAAAATGACACCTGGCAGCAATCAGCTGACACTTCTGACGAAGGCTGCAGTGAGCAGTCGGAACATGTAAAGAAGGTAAAAACATCTCCTTTCTATTTTTGACTTTAATAAGAACAAAAGGTAAATAAAAAAAATTAACAGCAATTCCTGTTTTCATAAAATCATTTACTGATGTTATTTCCATTAGTTAAAGTATTATTAATGATATTCAATGACTTATTGAAGCATAAACACTTTATGTTGTTGTAAGCATGAATTAACCATTAACTAACAGTTATTTCATTTTCCTTTTAATCATTGTTTTTTTTTTTCTTTTAGTTCAGGGTTTTAATGTTATGTAATGAAGTGACACAGAACCTTTTACATTAAAACCTGATAGATGTGAAGGCCTAGTTCCCATCTGTCTGTGCACCTGATCTGTTGAGTTCTTGTTCTTCTGGAACTCCGCTCTGGCCCAGTCTCTCAGGTACTTCCTGTCTTGCTCATCTGGGACCTGCCTTATGGTTCTCAGCATGTTCCGGTATATACTCAGGACCTTCTGCCGCTGCAGGAACTGAAACAATTTTTAAAAATTATTCAACTTTATTTATTTATATAGCGCCATTTCACAACAACAGTCATCTCATAGCACTATCAACTGTAGGGGGGAACCCCCACAGTTGCAGAAAGACCCCAGCAATCAGGCGATCCCCTGTGAGCAAGCACTTGGCGACAGTGGAGAGGAAAAACTCCCTTTTAACAGGAAGAAACCTCCAGCAGAACCAGGCTCAGGGAGGGGCAGTCATCTGCTGCGACTGGCTGGGGGGTGAGGGGATAGAGAAGAAGAAAAGAACAGACATGTAGAGAGCAAACAGCACGATGGGGACTCAAATCTATGGGAGAGAACAAACAAATGTTAATGACCAGCAAAAAAAATATTTCATAGAGAGTGAGGAAAGGAGTGAGGCCCAGTGCATTACTGGAGGTCCCCCGGCTGACTAAACCTATTAGCAGCATAACTAAGGGAGGGTTCAGAAATACATGATCCCTCCCTAATTGTAGGCTATATCAAAAAGGTAGGTTTTAGCCCTATTCTTAAAAACAGAGATCGAGTCTGACTCCCGAATCCAGATTGGCAGCTGATTCCACAGGAGAGGAGCTTGATAACTGAAGGCTCTGCCTCCCATTGTACTTTTGGAGATTCTAGGTATTACAAGTAATCCTGCATTTTGGGAGCGTAGTGCTCTGTTAGGATAATACGGTAGTATCAGATCTTTTAAATACAAAGGAGCCTGATTGTTTAGAGCTTTGTAAGTAAGAAGAAGGATTTTAAACTTAATTCTAAACTCTATGGGAAGCCAATGAAGGGAGGCCAGAACCGGAGAGATATGATCTCTCTTTCTAGTACCTGTTAAAACTCTTGCTGCAGCATTTTGGATCAGCTGAAGACTTTTTAAGATTATTAAAGATTATTAATTATTATTAAAGATTATTTTTTAAGATTATTAAAGATTATTTATTTTTATTAATTAATACATAAGCTTTGAAATAATCCTGTTAACAATAAAGCTAAAAGAACATAAGACGACGGGTAACAAAGTCCCAACAGTGTACATACTATTATTACACAGTTTACACTGGACTTACTTTTAAATAACACATTAATCACGCATTTACAAATTTTGCATCACATGTTTTACACGCGTTGATGTTTGTTGATGATATTTTAAACCCATTTCCTGACAACACTGTGAGAAAAGCTGTAGGAAGCCAAGCCAGGTCAGCGAAGACAAGAAATACCGAGTCGGTGGGTATGCTCGGGTTAAGCTATGTGTATTAATACTCAGACATGATGATGACAGTGTATGACTGATAAAGATGGGAAGAACAAATGCACTTAAATTAATAATAATTAAGGCAACAGTGTGAACCTCACATGTACATCAGTGAAACTGTTTTGGTAACAGAAGAGTGAAAATCACTTAGCAGCAGGTAACCAGACAGGTGCGAGTGTCTGCGTGAGAAACTGTCTCCCAGTGTCTCCAGTGTGGGGTGAACACAGAAACGGCGGCTGGTGATCAGGCGGTGAATCAGTTCACCACTGCGGCGCTCGTGTGGTCTGTTTACCTGTTTTAGCGACATCACAGCCGGAGGAACGGCCATCGCTGCAGCCGAACGCTGAAATCCCAGCAATGGCGTCAAAATGGCATCACTTTCTTCCACTAAAACTACAAGTCGTGCCCTGTGAAATGGATTTGAGAGGGTATTTAACCAGATTCAGCGAGATTCAAAATTGTAGAACTGAGCAGGAACAAGTAAACGACCGTCACCTGGTCACTTGACCGGAAGATGACAAATTACCCATAAGTCATTGCGCACTATTGTTGCTAACATTACTAGCAAGCTAAACTAACGTTGATTATTCATATTAATTAACTGATATCAACAGAAATATTAGTATTTTTTTAACAGTATAAAATGTCCACAGCAGTAGCAATATGTATCCATGGTTACCACTATCAACAACAAGACGAGACATATACACTAGAATGGACAGCATTAGCCACAGAGATAAAATAGACTAGAGTGCGCACGGCTAACATTTTGACGGCAAGCTTAAGCGCCATATTGGTACTGGATGTAGTCCAACATTGTTATAACGGGATATCCAATTAATGGTTTGTTGTATTATTCGTTACCATATAAGTAAGCTAGAACGTTATAAGTTAGAGTAAATAATATGGAACATTATGAAAACAAATTTTAAGTGTATCCACTTTATTCCTAGTCTCCATGATGCCTTGCGTGAATTATAGGTGCAACTTCCGGTACTAGTTTAGAAAGTGGGGTTGTCATAGAAATGGGATACTTGTTAAAAAACAAGTTTGGCATCAAAAATGTAGGAACACGGCCTTTTGCACCTCAGAAAGAGTAATATAATAATATCACTTCCCACGACTATCGAAGGATGGGAAGATGACCATAAAAAGTGGTCTTGCAGACAGTAGCTCTGTTAATTAGCTCTGCTGCTAAGATGCTAACACTATAAACAAATAAAAAGCCCTCAGATATATCAGTGTCTCCACCTCAATAAAGTTGGGTGCATTTTGTTAAAATATGCTGGACATAATCAAATTTACCTTAGAGCAGATGTAGAATCTAGTCAGAGCCACAAAGAACCATGACACTGTGCTTGGATGTTTTAATGTCGGAGTAAATACAGACAGCTGCAGCTGTTTGTTTTACCCCAAAATTAAAATGCTCATGCTGCTGTCATGCTGTGAATGCTTGTTATTTAATTTAACACGTACAAACCTTTTCTGACAGTTGTTCAAAATTTTATTGATCTATATCTTGTGATAATTTCAAAATTAATGCATGCTGAAGCTGCTAATATCATCCATCCATCTTCTGCTGCTTTTTCGGAGGTCCGGGTCGCGGATGCAGCAGTTCAAGCAGAGAAGCCCAGACTTCCCTCTCCCCAGCCACCTGCTCCAGCTCTTCAGAGAGGATACCAAGGTGTTCCCAGACCAGCTGGGAGGCATAGTCTCTCCAGCGAGTCCTGGGTCTACCCCAGGGTCTCCTCCCAGTGGGACATGCCCAAAACACCTCAAGTAGGAGGCGTCCAGGAGGCATTCTGATCAGATGCCCAAACCACCTCAACTGGCTCTTTTCAATGTGGAGGAACAGCGGTTCTACTCTGAGCCTGTCCCAGATGACTGAATTCCTCACCCTATCCCTAAGGGTGAGTCCAGCAATCCTACGAAGAAAGCTTATTTCAGCCGCTTGTATCCGCGATCTTATTCTTTCGGTCATTACACAAAGCTTGTGACCATAGGTGAGGGTAGGAATGTAGATTGACCGGTAAATCAACAGCTTTACTTTAGAGCTTAGCTCCCTCTTCACCACAACAGACCAGTACAACATCTGCATCACTGCAGATGCTGTACTGATCCGATCCGTCTCTCAATCTCTTGCTCCATTCTCTCCTCACTCGTAAATAAGACCCCAAGATACTTAAACTACTAATATCAAGTCCATATCATTCCAATGCAGTGCAACGAATGCAAAAAAAAAAGAAAAAAATATTTATCTTTCTTAATTCAAATTCAAATTCAAATGTTTATTTCAAACTCAGGGTTCATATTAAGAGCAAAACTAAAGCGAGTAGAAAATAGATAAATAAATAAATAAAAGTATATACAGATCAGCAGACACTTGGCGCACTTGTAACAACAATAACATACAATAATGGGCTCAGTATAAAATGGAACGCCACCACTTCCAAATGCTGGAATGAAGTGTGAGTGACGAGTTGACAATTGCTGATATAAGATGATTGTTACATGCCAGCAACCTTCTCATAAAACTGTAAACATTCTTACGTATCAATTCGCCAAAAGACGGAATGTTCACAGACACAAACATCTTGCTTGCACTCGACCTTCGTGGTACATCTAACAACCTTCTTAGGGAGTTATTATATGCAATGCGGATTTTGTTCCTAACAGCAACATTGCTATTAAACCATAAAGGCGAGCAGTACATTGAGGTACAGAAGGTCTTGAACAACATACATTTGACATCAGGAGAGCATCTATGGAAATTTCTCAACAGTAAATTTGTTTGAGCGTACAGTTTCCTGAGATGCCTGTTACAATCAACATTGGTCTTATCAGATTCAATCCACACACCTAGGTATTTGACTTTTTCAACAAAGTTCAAGCTATTACCACAAAGTGGCATAACAGGATTCGACATATTGACACCCTTTGGTTTGAAAGCCATACACATAGATTTAGTACAGTTGAACAAGATGTCATTATTTTCATCAAATTTTTCACATACCGAAAGGAGATGTTGCATCGCTGCAGTAGACAAACTTAACAAACAGAGGTCATCAGCGTAGAAAATGTGATTTAACAGTGCACCGTTAAAGGAGCCGCCCACATTAGTATTGTTCAACAGTACACTGAGATCATCAACATAGACATTAAACAACAAGGGTGACAGTATATGTGATATCCTACCGTGTAGCAATGATCACACTTGAGTTATTTCTTTGGCTAACTCTGCCGTTTATTCTGCAACACACATAATATGACTGAACATGGATTCTGCGCGGGGTTTTCACACTCTTATTCTAATGTGTCCCCTTCATAGTAGTGCTGAACAATACAGGTAGTTCCCCCTAGAGGCATGTGCCAGTAATGTTCTATTTTAGACTTGCAGTCTACCACATCCCTCCCCTCTAGATTAAACTACTCTTAATTACACTAGCCAATTACTAGACATCCTGGAACTCCAATTTAACCCTGAACTATCACAGTTACTTTTTAATTTCTTAAACACATGTGTCATACACATAATTTCTTTCTTTTTTTTTTTTTTTTTTTCACATGTATAACACACATAACAGTCTAACTGGGGATTTGGTTTGACTACCGCATCCCAGTGAGGTTCCAGGACGCATTCTTGTCCTGTGGCTGGGGAACTCACTACTGACTAAGTATAGTCCTTCAAGTAGTCTGGAGCTCTCCGAGCTCGCTGAGATCTTCTCACGGCGGGTGAGCCAACTGCAGGTGAAGACTCAGACTGCTCCACTGTTTCGGCTGCTGCAGTGCTGCCCGTAGAATCTGCAGAGACGGTTACCTCAGGTTTCACCTGAAGTGGTGGTTCGTTGATGCTCTCCTCAGGATGGGTGTCAGACAACACCTCTGGTGCCATCGGCAGGGGAATGGAGCTCCTACCACGAACTTGGTCGATGTGTCGCCTCACCACTTGTCCATGACCTAATGTCACCTTGAATGACACAGGGCCTGTCTTTTCTGTTATTTCTCCTGGTACCCAGGCTGGTCCTGAGCCAAAGTTGCGGGTGTAGACCACGTCTCCTTCTCTCAGTATTCTCTCTCTAGCATGCATGTCATGATAACCTTTTTGTTTCTCTTGTTTATCATGCACTTTGTTTCTGAAGTCTGGATGTATTAAGTCAAATGTTGACCTCAACTTCCTTCCACACAACAGCTCAGCTGGTGACTTGCCAGTTGTAGATTGGGGTGTTATTCGATAGCTGAACAGAGCTCTCGACATTCGGGTTTCAATAGAGTCTCCTGTCATCTTTTTCATGAGTGACTTGAACGTCTGCACGGCCCTCTCGGCTAAGCCGTTAGAAGAAGGATGGTATGGCGCAGT
The DNA here is from genome assembly GCA_020510985.1 of Pholidichthys leucotaenia. Classification (NCBI taxonomy): domain Eukaryota; kingdom Metazoa; phylum Chordata; class Actinopteri; order Cichliformes; family Pholidichthyidae; genus Pholidichthys; species Pholidichthys leucotaenia. Next base: position 31,122,076 of record CM035842.1, on the reverse strand, counting down.
CGTGATGTGACGTATGCCATTCTTTTCAGAAAACTCTTGGAACTGTTCACTCGTAAAACATGTACCGTTATCTGATACTATGATTTCAGGTAGCCCATGTTGGCTGAAACTCTTTCTAAGACATTCAATGGTAACAGTAGAAGTAGAGCTACTCACAGAATATGCATCGATCCACTTTGAGTATGCGTCAACTATGATCAGGAACATTCTTCCCATCCATGGACCTGCGTAGTCAATGTGAATTCTTCTCCATGGTTTATCTGGAACTTCCCAGGGATGTAGTGGGGCTGCTGGAGGACTGTTCCTGTTCTCCTGGCATGCCGCACATGACTTCACAAGCGCCTCCACCTCTGCATCCATGTTGGGCCACCACATGTAGCTCCTCGCCAACGCTTTCATGCGAGTGATGCCAGGGTGTGCTTGGTGTAGTTGTTGCAGTAAGGCATTCCTACCAGGTGGTGGAACAACCACGCGTCCTCCCCACAGGATACAACCTTCCTGGGTGCTGAGCTCATCCTGTCGTCTGGCATAGGGAATGAACTCAGGACTGTTCATCTTCGGCCATCCTCGCAAGATGTATTCTCGCACTCTTGCTAGAACAGGGTCTTTGTCTGTCCACTTCTTTATTTGTTGTGCGTTCACCAGGGGCACGCCAATATCTTCAAACAATAGCACTCTCTCCTCCTCCTCAGGCGTGCTGTCTCTTCCTCCATCCAAGGGTAGCCTACTCATCGCGTCAGCATTCGTATGGTCCCGTCCGGCTTTGTAAACGATGGTGTACTCATACGCTGCTAATGTAACGGCCCATCTCTGAATTCTCTGAGATGTCATCTGGGGTATGGCTCTCATTTCACTGAACAGTGAAATTAGTGGCTTGTGGTCAGTCACTATAGCGAACTGTCTCCCGTACAGGTATTTGTGGAATTTTTTTACACCAAATACTACTGCAAGGCCCTCCTTGTCTAGCTGGGAGTAGTTTTTCTCAGCTGCACTAAGAGTTCTTGAGACGAACCCTATGGGTCTCTCTGAGCCATCCTCCATACGATGAGAGAGTACAGCACCCACACCGTAGGGTGATGCGTCACACGCCAGGATGAGTGGTTTGTTTGAATCATAGTGCACTAACACACTACAGGACTGAAGTAGCGCTTTGGACTCTTCAAACGCCTTCTGCTGCTTGACCCCCCATGACCATTTTTCTTCCTTCTTAAGTAAGGTATGTAGTGGTGCCAGCAGCGTGGAGAGCTTTGGGAGGAACCTATGGTAATAGTTCAACAAGCCCAGGTAGGCTTTTAACTCAGTAACATTTTGTGGCTCAGGCGCCTCCGCAATGGCTTCCACTTTGTCTGTTAGAGGGTGTAGACCACTGGCGTTAATCTTGTGGCCTAGGAACACCACCTCTTTTCCCATGAACTCACACTTGCTTCTTTTCAACCTCAGACCGCTTTTCTCCAACCGTTGAAGCACTTCCTCCAGCGTTTTCAGATGTTCTTGTTCATTTGGTCCTGTACAAAGGATGTCATCCAAATAAATGGCAACATTAGGAATTCCACCTAGGATGCCCTCCATAGTTCTCTGGAATATAGCAGGACTGGAAGCTACTCCAAATGGTAAGCGTGTGTAGGTATATAAGCCTTTGTGTGTATTGATGGTTACATACTTTCTTGATTCTTCTTCCAAGACTACTTGTTGGTAGGCGTGACTCATATCTAATTTCGTGAAGTGTCGGCCGCCGTTCAGCTGTGCGAAGAGGTCCTCCACTTTAGGAATTGGATACTGATCCACCCGTGATGCTCGATTGACAGTGAGTTTGTAATCTCCACATATTCTAATGGAGCCATCCGGCTTTCTCACTGGGACTATGGGCGCCGCCCATTCTGCAACCTGCACTGGCTCAATGATCTTGTCATCCAGCAGCCTCTGTAGCTCGCTTTCGACCAGTGGCTTGACTGCATAGGGCACCGGTCGGGGTTTGCAGAATCGTGGTTGGGCCTCCTTGTCCACATTAATCTTTGCAGTGACACCTTTTAGCTGTCCTACGCCTTCTTTGAACACCTCAGCGTGTCTTTCGAGGATCTCCTCCAGCTGCAATTTGGGCTGAGATTCCACTTTATTCACCAACTGATCCATCATGGCCAGTTCTTGTAGCCAACTTCGCCCTAGTAGATTTGGTCCTTCGCTCCCAACTACTACTACAGGTAAGTCCTTTTCTTTGTTTTTGTGTTGCACCTTCACTTGTGCCATGCCTAGCACGTCTAGCTTCTCTCCTGTGTATGTTTTTAATTTTAATGAACAGGGATTTAATTCTGCTGTGTCTGTTTTCTTCCACAGTTGTGTATATTGCTGTTTACTTAATATGGTTACTCCACAGCCTGTATCAACTTCAAATGTTACTTTCATTCCATTAACATTCATGGTACGCGTGATGGGCGCTACCTTGGTCAGCTCCTCTGACGTGTTGTAAATTGTGTGAAAACCCATGTCTTCTGTATCACTTTCTCCCTCCCCTCTCAGTTGATTCGCTTGCTGTTCCTTTCCTGGGCCCTTGTTTTCATACTTTTGCCCATTAACTGTCGCTTTCAGCACCTGTGCGCTGTCCACCTTTATTCTACATGCTTTCTTAATGTGCCCTCGCTTGCCACAATTATGACACAGCTCAGTGGCAAATTTGCACTCGGCGGCATTGTGCTGGCCTTTGCAGCGATAACAACTGGGGAATTTGTGCTGAGTTTTGTCAGTCAACACTTTGTGGACACCTACTTGGGTCTTAGGCACACGAACATGCGTTGCTGTGTCCTCTGCTAGTTTCCCTTGCATCTCTCTCACATCTTTAGATGCTGTTTCCATCGCTTGGCATAATTCCAAAGCCTTCGCAAAAGTGAGTTTTGTTTCAGATAAAAGTCGCCGTTGCATTCGGTCATCATTCACTCCACACACAAGTCTGTCTCTTAACATTTCTTCCAATGAGTCTTTGTAATCACAGTGCAGTGTTAATTTCCTCAATTCTGCCACATACTCTGCTATGGACTCAGTGTTCCTCCTTATGCGTGAATTAAATTTGAATCGTTGCACGATTTCACTCGGTTTGGGGCTGAAGTGCTTCTGAAGCTCAGCAGTAAGCTGGTCGTACGTTTTATCTTTCGGTAATGCAGGGCTTATTAAATTTCTCAACAAGCTGTAAGTAGTTGCACCAACTCCACTCAACAGTACAGCCTTCCTTTTGTCTGGCTCCTCAATGTCATTAGCTTGGAAGAAAAAGTCCAACATTTCACCATATTCTTCCCATGACTGAGTCGAGTTATCAAAAGGGGTTACCGTTCCGATTACAGCCGCCATTGCTCGTCGTGGTGGGGAAACCTCGTTTTTCCTCCTCTGAACTTGCACTCGAACTACTGGAGTCACTTGAGTTCGCCACACTTGCAATGTTCTCTGTTTCTCGCCGCTGATTTTTTTCTTTTAATCCTCGTCGCCAATTGTGTGATATCCTACCGTGTAGCAATGATCACACTTGAGTTATTTCTTTGGCTAACTCTGCCGTTTATTCTGCAACACACATAATATGACTGAACATGGATTCTGCGCGGGGTTTTCACACTCTTATTCTAATGTGTCCCCTTCATAGTAGTGCTGAACAATACAGGTAGTTCCCCCTAGAGGCATGTGCCAGTAATGTTCTATTTTAGACTTGCAGTCTACCACAGTATACCACCTTGTTTAACACCATTGGCCACATGAAATTTGGATGAGGTGACATTGCCCCATCTAACAACCATAGACTGCCTTCTGTACCAGTATAACAGGATGCTAACAATGTAAATAGGAATACCTCGATCGATCAATTTTCTGAACAAACACCAGTGGTTAATCCTGTCAAAAGCTTTGCTAGCATCTAGGAACGTAGCATAGACACTAGTGGAATGGCTTCTGAAGTAGTCAACAAATTCATGGAGTAGGTAAACAGCCTTGTCAGTTGAAAGAGCTGATTTGAAACCAAACTGATTGTCGTTTGTCCACAGATAATCCTCAATTCTGTTCAGGAGTAAACCCTCTAACAGTTTAGATATAACATTTGCAATAGCTATAGGTCTGCAGTTGTTCATATCAGAAAGACTGGCACACTTGTTTTTCACCAAAGGAATAATAACAGAGTCCATCAACATATCTGGCATGTAACCATGAACAAACATACAGTTAAAACACAATGACAACAGAATACACAAATTGAAATCAGCGTTGATGAGGCATTCACTGGTGAGACAGTCAGGGCCAGCTGATTTGCCTTTCTTGAGAACTTTGATCAGTGAATCAACTTCAACAGGAGTAACAGCAGAAATATCAGAGGCATCAAACATGTCGTTATACAGGCGAATATCGTGCATAACAGAATCCTTCACTGAAACATTCTTGACTGAGTTGAAAATAGCTTCATAATGACATTTCCACTTTTCAGCAATATTAACGTCACCAGTCACACCATCAATAGTGTTTGATCTGACAGACCGGTGGGAGCTCATAGCCTTCATTTGTTTCCAGAATTCTACCATGTTCAGTTCACTCATGTGATTAGCTAGCTGGTCACATTTGATACTTTCTTCATTGCGCCTGCATGCTCGTAGAGCATATTTGAACCTAGCCCTGCAATTTTTCATGTTTTCAAATATTGGACCAGAACGTGGTTTGCTATTACTCCTCCACCACAAAAAAGCATCCAGAGCAGCTGATTAATAGAAAGATATTAAGAAAGACATTCACCAACCAACCATAATGCTCTGCACTGTGTGTCTATATATATACATTTATAGTAATATGGACATATGTTTACTAGATGTTGTTTTTTCTTGCGCTCTGAGTGTTGCTATCCCTGTGCTGTTGCAATCCTGGAATTTCCCCATTGTGGGACTAATAAAGGCTTATCTTATCTTATCTTAAATCGCTAAGCCTCAGGAAGCAAACTGTTACTATTTTTTATTTTTTATTTTACTTCATGCAACCTTGCATCTGGTGACATATAAACGTCAGATCTGTGACATTCATACAAGTGAAAACATACCTAGTGCTGTTGTGTCTGTCCTCTGTCTGTACCACCGATCACACCAACAGTCCTTTTTAGTTTTCAGTGCATGATCTACTCATTGCTGTTCAAGCCACAGATTTAGATGAGGTTTAGGAGCCTCGCACCACAACCAGCAGCAAGTACCAGAACTATGCAAAAACATTCACAAATATAAAAACTGCAAGTGCTGAAATTATCTGCCACTTGACTGCAAAACACAAATGTGGACTATGTGGCGGCATGGAAATAATAAACGGCGAGCTGAGAGTTTTTGAGGGTGTTTATTATCATTCATCCCGCCATCATGGAACTCACTCCAGCCCTGTGCAGGCGGGCTGGAGCGGGTCCTCAGGCTCTCGTGAGGAGACACAGAATGCGTGTGTCAGAAGCAGTCGTCAGAGAGAGAGAGTTACAGAGCAATGCAGTTTTTATACCCAGTTACAGACAATACATGAAAGGCATGGGACATTTGCATCACAGTGAGAACAGGAAGCATGAATGTTTGCATTTGAGTTATACATATCAACATCGGAACTGGCAGGAAGAAGCTAGACAAAGAGCGGCTGCCTATTGATATCAATACACACATCCCATTGTTCCGCTAATTGCCCCAGCTGAGCGCTCTGCTTGTCCGTGGCTGTTGTGGGGGTTACCCATACACTCCCCCCCAGAGGGCTCAGCGGGAAGCTGAGGCCTTGATAGTCCGGCTTTGGGAGCGAGCTGCGGGGGAAGCTCGCTGCAGGCGGCGGTGGAGGGAGGGGGGTGGGGGTAGCAAGTGCCGGCCCGGGACGGCGAAATTGTCTGGGCCGCGCAAAAATTGCCTGTGGATCCGCGATGTTGAGGGGCTGTCCCATTGAACGTGCGGAGGTCCACAGCAGCTGTAAGAAGAAAAACTTTTCTCTGACTCCTCTCGTGGCCATGAAGAAAAAAAGGAGCTGCAGCTGTGAGGGACTTGGCGTGTTGACTTTAGGTGCGCGCGCAGCCCTAAAGCCCTCGGGAACAGCTGACGGCTGAATTCCCTTGTGCGCCGTGGCTGAGACCATTAGAAAATCCTGTGAGCGAACTGCGTGCGTGCTTCAGGTGTGTGAGCAGCCCTGAAGGTTCTTTGTGCAGCGGCGAAGGACGATGGCGGTCTGTGTGGAGCCGGTATTGTCCCGTGCGTGGTGCGCTGTCCTCGGAACCCCCCGGTGTGCGTGCGGGGTTCGGTGCATGGCAGGACCGCTGTAGAGGTGAGTCAGGGTCAGGGAGCTTGCTGGAGATCAGCGCAGTCGGCGCCGATGGTCCTCCCTGTCTTGGCTGTTGCTGTAGTTAGTGCCGGGTCATGGTGCGTTCAGGTCCACGCGTTGCGTTCTCCGTCGGCCCTGGAGGTCGCCATCGTGGAGAGAGGACGAGGTGCGTGCGCTCTCGTGTGGAGGAGCTGTGAGAGCGGCCGGTCCCAGAGTGGATGTGCAGATCTCAGGCGTGCAGATCTCACCATGAAGCTTTCTGCAGCTTTCCCGGTTGTGGGTGATCTCCGGAGAGTTTCGCCTGGTGGTGGCTCTGCGTCGAGGTCTCCCTGTAGCAGAAGGGAGGGCAGATCATTTGCGTCAGGCTGCTGTGTTCGCTTGTCGTCGGAGAGTCACCGCCGGGGGCTGCCAGCGTGTTCTTTTCTTGGTCGGGTCACCTGTGTAGCTGTCCAGACCAGAAGGTTGCGTTGCACAAAGCGTGTGCTTTTTCGGGGTCACCAATGTGGCGATGGTGAAATAAGGGACCCCAAGCGGTACGGCGAAACTCGCCCCTGCACTGTGAGCGCGCGCAGGAGCGAGCCCTGTGCCTCTAGTCAGCAAGCAAGTGATGAGAGAGAGAGTTCCAGAGCAATGCAGTTTTTATACCCAGTTACAGACAATACATGAAAGGCATGGGACATTTGCATCACAGTGAGAGCAGGAAGCATGAACGTTTGCATCTGAGTCATACATATCAACAGCGGAACTGGCAGGAAGAAGCTAGACAAAGAAGGGCTGCCTATTGATATCAATACACACATCCCATTGTTCTGCTAATTGCCCCAGCTGAGTGCTCTGCTTGTCCATGGCTGTTGTGGGGGTTACCCATAGACTATACATTTTTTTTGTTCTTCTCCATCTAAGATGTCATTTTTGGGGTAGTCAAGCGTGCATGAAAACTCACCATTTTTTGCAGGGACCTCAAGACTGGCAAAAAATTTAATATTTTGGAGGAAATATGAATGACCCCACAAAAATGGCTCTACAGCTCCACCTAACGTGAAGTCAATGGGGAGTGGCACACGCTTACTTTCGCGTAGAAAGATGAAAATTATACGAAATGTTTATCATATCAAGACATGCAAAAAACTCAATAGAAGTGATAGTCTACACCCAACAGGAAGTTGGCCATTTTGGTAGGAAGTGGCAGTGACCTGATTTCCACCTTGTGCATTTGATTGAACTCTTCCTAGGGTTGAGCTCATTTGTGGTGACAATCGTCTATACCCATGTGCCATTAATAGTTATTGAAAACTTTTCCAAAAGCTCAACGTTTTGGCCATAGGGGCATGGCAAAGTTTGATGCCTCGCCATGATCATTCTATGACCATTCTGACAGCAATAACTCTGGTATGCATTGTCGGATTTCAACCAAATTCAATATTATGAATATTAGTCCAATTCCAAACAGTTCTAACTGTCTAACAGTTCCGCCAGTTCTTTTGCAGTGTCGCCATCACCCTTCCAATGGCTTTTACTCTGGCATACATTGACTGATTTCAACCAAATTTTGTGTGGTGAATAGGTAGCCAATACTGATAATTTCTATAATAAAGAATGACACATAGCAACAGTGCCCCCTACCGCCAATGGACAAGAAATTGCCATAACTCACATGCCATATTCACGTGCCGCTTGCCAGAATGACCTGCAATTGTCAAAGTCAAAGTGTCTTTATTGTCATTCCATTGCTAAAAAACAAAACAATGAAAATGAGATGCTGCTCCCTAAAACAAACTATCACACTCACAGTTCATTCACGAATTTAACATCCTCATAGTTACAACAATAAATAATGCCTAAAACAATAATACCTAAAAAAAGTAAATACAATATGTACATAGCAATAATAAAACCATACTGAGCAGTAAATAAATAAGACCATCTTGTACACGAGGTTATTGCCAACAAAATCACATAAAATAACATCAGCAGTCTGTTTATGTTATATAAATCCATTCAAAATATGTACTGCTGTTGGGAAAAAAAATATAATTAAATCTGGCAGTCTGGGTTTTATGGGATCTGTACAGCTTCCCTGAGGGGAGCAAGTGAAAGAAATCATGACCTGGATGAGTGCAGTCCTTAATGATGGCAGTAGCTCTGCTGAGGTACCGAGACCTGGAAATCTCTTCCAGAGAAGGGAGAGAACAACCAGCGATTTTTTGCACCGCCTCAATCACCCTCTGCAAGGCTTTGTGGTCTGCGGCTGAACAGCCCCCATACCAAACCATGATGCCATTTGACAAAATACTCTCAGTAGCAGAGCAATAAAATAAAACCAACAACTGTGCATTCACGCCATTCCTCTTAAGGAGCCTCAGAAAGTGTAGATGTTGTTGAGCCTTCTTTATCGTAGCTATGGTGTTAACTGACCAGGTGAGATTGTGAGAAATATGAACACCCAGAAACTTAAAAGCCTCCACTCTCTCCACACACTCCTTAACCTATATATAGAGGAGGAGGCTCGCCACTATGCTTCCTAAAATCAATAATGAGTTCTTTTTGGGGGGGGGGGTTGTATTCAATAGCAGATTATTATCTGAGCACCATCTTACCAGTCTCTGGTCTTCATCTCTGTATGCAGACTTATCTCCTCCTGATATGAGCCCCATCACTGTTCTATCATCCGCAAACTTCACTATAATGTTTGTGGGATGAACAGGTATGCAGTCATATGTGTGCAATAAATACAAAGTGGGGCTCAATACATAGCCCTGTGGCGAGCCTGTATTAATGGGGTCTGAGTCTAACAGTCTGTGTGCTATTTGTTAAAAAGTCCTTAATCCAGCTGCAGGTATGAGTAGGCAGACCAAGCTGAAACAATTTACTGATGAGAATATTGGGAATAATTGTACTAAATGCCGAGCTATAGTCCACAAACAACATTCTTACATAGCTCCCCTTATCCTCTAAATGGTTGAATGCCGAGTGGAGAGCTATAGCAATAGCATCTTCAGTGGATCTGCTCTGCCTGTAGGCAAACTGGTACTGATCAAAGGCTAGGGGGAGACTGGACAAAAGATGTTTCAATACTATTTTTTCAAAGCACTTCATAACAATGGGTGTTAATGCTACCGGTCAATAGTCATTCAGACTGCTGATAATGTTTTATGGGCAGAGGGATAATGACTGCAGATTTTAGATACTGTGGAACAGAGGCTGCCTTAAGAGACAAATTAAAAATGTCAGTCAAAACAGAGCATAGCTGATCTGCACATGCTCTGAGCACCTTTCCTGGCACTCCATTGGGACCAGTAGCCTTTCTCGGATGAACTGCTCTAAGTGTATGTCTCACCTCATGATTGTGCAGGGTGAACACATCGGAGCTGGCACTCAATAAAGTCAGTGGATCCGGGTGAGATGAATTTGCCTCAAACCATGTGAAAAAGCAGTTCAATTCTTCTGCCAGTGAGGCGTTGATGTCACTAGAAATGATGCTGCTGCCCTTATAGTTTGTGATATGGTGAAAGCCTTGCCATACTCGTCTCATATCATGATCAGAAAAATGGTCCTCAACTTTCCTCTTATAGGCTTGTTTGGCCTCCTTAATTCCCTTCTTCAGATTAGTCCGGGTGGTGCTATACAGGTCTGTATCCCCTGATCTGAAGGCTGTGTCATGGGCTCTGAGGAGTGCCTGGACTTCTTTTGTCATCCAAGGTTTCTGGTTAGGAAAAACCCTGATGCGTTTTTCCACAGTCACCTGGTTGATACAGTAGGTGATGTACCATAATACAGTCTGCGTGTACATTTCCAGATCCTGATTCTTGAATAAATCCCATAAAGTGTTTGAAAAACAGTCCTGCAGCTGAGAGAGCGCTCCCTCAGGCCATGTTGTGATGTTCTTTATAGTAGGTCTAGCAATCCTCCTGAAGGGGGTGTCTGAGGGTTATCACACAACGTGGTTGATCATAACTGCACATCACCTTTAGCATGGTGTCACTGCTGTTACCATGGACACGCCCTCCTCGCCATTCAATCCATGATCTTGTTGGGATGGTTGGGAACGACCTGGAGTCATGAAATCTGGAACATAGGTTGAGGTGACTGTCATATGTAGTCCTACATGGGTGGGCAACACATAACTGACAGGGAAGTGTTGCCATGGCGACATGGCGAAGGTTGACTCCTCACCTTTAATACCTCGGGAATGGAATGTCGGATTGGCACCAAGATAGGTATGATGTATATGGGTATGCCTCCGATCAATTATAGTTACAGTGGGGTAAAAAAGTATTTTGTCAGCCAACAATTGTGCAAGTTCTCCCACTTAAAAGATGAGAGAGGGCTCCAATTTTCACCATAGGTATACTTCAACTATGAGAGACAAAATGAGAAAAAAAAAAAATCCAGAAAATCACATTGTCTGATTTTTAAAGAATTTATTTGCAAATTATGGTGGACAATAAGTATTTGGTCAATAACAAATGTTCATCTCAATACTTTGTTATATACCCTTTGTTGGCAATGACAGAGGTCAAACGTTTTCTGTAAGTCTTCACAAGGTTTTCACACACTGTTGCTGGTATTTTGGCCCATTCCTCCATGCAGATCTCCTCTAGAGCAGTGATGTTTTGGGGCTGTCGCTGGGCAACATGGACTTTCAACTCCCTCCAAAGATTTTCTATGGGGTTGAGATCTGGAGACTGGCTAGGCCACTCCAGGACCTTGAAATGCTTCTTACAAAGCCACTTCTTCGTTGCCCGGGCAGTGTGTTTGGGATCATTGTCATGCTGAAAGACTCAGCCACATTTCATCTTCAGTGCCCTTGCTGATGGAAGGAGGTTTTCACTCAAAATCTCACGATACATGGCCCCATTCATTCTTTCCTTTACATGGATCAGTCGTCCTGGTCCCTTTGCAGAAAAACAGCCCCAAAGCATGATGTTTCCACCCCCATGCTTCACAGTAGGTATGGTGTTCTTTGGATGCAACTCAGCATTCTTTCTCCTCCAAACACGACAAGTTGAGTTTTTACCAGAAAGTTCTATTTTGGTTTCATCTGACCATATGACATTCTCCCAATCCTCTTCTGGATCATCCAAATGCTCTCTAGCAAACTTCAGATGGGCCTGGACATGTACTGGCTTAAGCAGGGGGGCACGTCTGGCACTGAAGGATTTGAGTCCCTGGTGGTGTAGTGTGTTTCTGATGTAGCCTTTGTTACTTTGGTCCCAGCTCTCTGCAGGTCATTCACTAGGTCCCCCCGTGTGGTTCTGGGATTTTTGCTCACCGTTCTCGTGATCATTTTGACCCCACGGGGTGAGATCTTGCGTGGAGCCCCAGATGGAGGGAGATTATCAGTGGTCTTGTATGTCTTCCATTTTCTAATAATTGCTCCCACAGTTGATTTCGTCACACCAAGCTGCTCACCTATTGCAGATTCAGTCTTCCCAGCCTGGTGCAGGTCTACAGTTTTGTTTCTGGTGTCCTTTGACAGCTCTTTGGTCTTGGCCATAGTGGAGTTTGGAGTCTGACTGTTTGAGGTTGTGGACAGGTGTCTTTTAAACTGATAACAAGTTCAAACAGGTGCCATTAATACAGGTAACAAGTGGAGGACAGAGGAGCCTCTTAAAGAAGAAGTTACAGGTCTGTGAGAGCCAGAAATCTTGCTTGTTTGTAGCTGACCAAATACTTATTTTCCACCATAATTTGCAAATAAATTCTTTAAAAATCAGACAATGTGATTTTCTGGATTTTTTTTCTCATTTTGTCTCTCATAGTTGAGGTATACCTATGATGAAAATTGAAGACCTCTCTCATCTTTTAAGTGGGAGAACTTGCACAATTGGTGGCTGATTAAATACTTTTTTGTCCCACTGTATGAATAGTCATAAGTAGCTATAGCGACCTCTCTTGGAGACATGAAGGTTATGCCAAAGGTTTTCTTCAATATCTCTGAAATAAATAGGCTGATTGGTACCATTTATGGTGACAATCATCTATACCCGTGTACCATCAAAAGCTGTTGAAAACTTTTCCAAATGCCCAACGATTTGGGGGAAGGGGCATGGCCAAGTTTGCAGTATCGCCATCACCCTTCAAATGTCTGTAACTCTGGCATACATTGACTGAGTTCAACCAAATTTTGTGTGGTGAATAGGTAGCCAATACTGATAATTTCTATAATAAAGAATGACACATAGCAACAGCGCCCCTACCGCCAATGGACAGGAAGTTGCCATAACTCACATGTAGAATGTCCGATTGCTGATAAATTTTATATATACAATATTAATCAGACCCAGAAAAGACTTTTGTAATGATAAAAAACATAGCTATAGCGCCCCCTAGGAAAAAAACAACGCTTTATAACTCAGGCATACTTTGTCCAAATTCAACCAGATTTTGTGTGGTGGATTGGTAGCCTACAATGAACCTTTGCATAATGAAAAATGACACATAGCTATAGCGCTCCCTAGCAGAAAAAACAAAACCTTATAACTCATAAGTACTTAGTGCAAATTCAACTAAATTTTGTGTGGTGCATGGTTAACCATCACTGAACATTTCTATAATGAACAATTACACACGTGGACAAAATTGTTGGTACCCCTCTGTTAATGAAAGAAAAACCCACAATGGTCACAGCAATAACTTGAATCTGACAAAAGTGGTAATAAATAAAAATTCTATGAAAATTAACCAGTGAAAATCAGACAATGCTTTTGAATTGTGGTTCAACATAATTACTTACTTATTACTTATTAGAATTACTACAAACTCATGAAACAGGCCTGGACAAAAATGATGGTACCCCTAGAAAAGATTGAAAATAATGTGACCATAGGGACATGTTCAACCAAGATGTGTCCTCTAATTAACATCACAGGTGTCTACAAACTTGTAATCAGTCAGTCGGCCTATTTAAAGGGTGACAAGTAGTCACTGTGCTGTTTGGTGACATGGTGTGTACCACACTAAACATGGACCAGAGGAAGCAAAGGAGAGCGTTGTCTCAGGAGATTGGAAAGAAAATTATAAACAAGCATGTTAAAGGTAAAGACTATAAGACCATCTCCAAGCAGCTTGATGTTCCTGTGACTACAGTTCCACATATTATTCAGAAATTTAAGATCCACAGGACTGTAGCCAACCTCCCTGGACGTGGCCGCAGGAGGAAACTTGATGAAGAATGGTAACAAAAGAGCCCAGAACAACCTCTAAACACATTCATGGTGAACTCCAAGGCCAAGGTACATCAGTGTCAGATCGCACCATCCGTCGTTGTTTGAGCCAAAGTGGACTTCATGGGAGACGACCAAGGAGGGCACCACTGTTGAAAACAAATCATAAAAAAGCCAGACTGGAATTTGCCAAACTGCATGTTGACAAGCCACAAAGCTTCTGGGAGAATGTCCTGTGGACAGACGAGACAAAACTGGAACTTTTTGGCAAGGCACATCAGCGCTATGTTCACAGACATAAAAATGAAGCATACCAAGAAAAGAACACTGTCCCTACTGTGAAACATGGAGGAGGTTCTGTTATGTTCTGGGGCTGCTTTGCTGCGTCTGGCACAGGGTGTCTTGAATCTGTGCAGGGTACAATGAAATCTCAAGACTATCAAGGCATTCTAGAGAGAAATGTGCTGCCCTGTGTCAGACAGCTTGGTCTCAGTCGCAGGTCATGGGTCTTGCAACAGGATAATGACCCAAAACACACAGTTAAAAACACCAAAGAATGGCTAAGAGCGAAACATTGGACTATTCTAAAGTGGCCTTCTATGAGCCCTGATCTAAATCCTATTGAACATCTGTGGAAGGAGCTGAAACATGGCGTCTGGAGAAGGCACCCTTCAAACCTGAGACAACTGGAGCAGTTTGCTCATGAGGAGTGGGCCAAAATACCTGCTGAGAGGTGCAGAAGTCTCATTGACAGTTACAGAAAACGTTTGATTGCAGTGATTGCCTCAAAAGGTTGTGCAACAAAATATTAAGTTTGTGGAGAGTGTAGGAAATGATGAGGCCAGTTTACGAACAGACGAAATTTAACACTCTCTCATCATTCGTACACAGAAAAGCATGAAAGCATTCAAGCACAGTTCTCCTTTATATCCCCACCGCTCATCTCACATCTGCGTGACATTCCACATCACAATACATTCACCCTTAAAACCCCCCCGTCTACTGTTTACTCTCTGCTTCCTGACTGAGATGCTGTCTGACTCCACCAAGCCTCTACAGGTCTACAATATGCATTTTGTGTCTGCTACCCCCCCCCCCCCCCAGACAGAGTTTCAGTCACAACGTCTTTTGGCCTTCAGTCTCCTCCCATATCTGCTGTAACAGGGGTCTCTGTGCCGTCGGGGGGCTGCTGGACGTGTGTCTGACTGCGGGTGGGCCATGGCGAGGGGGGGAGGAAAACCGCTTTGCCCGTGTGGCTGTTCTGGTGAATCATTTGCCTGGGGAGCTCTCAGTGGGGGTCTTCCACGCCGAGGGGCCCGGGCCAGCAGCACTTGCTCGTCCGCCACTACAAAGGCGGGCTTAAGTCTGTCTATGCATGTTTTCTCCCGACGCCCCCCCAAGTCTAGCAAAAAATGCTTGTCCCCTGTTTCCAGCACTCTGAACGGGCCATCATAGGGTGGGCGCAATGGCAGGCGGTGGGCGTCGTGTCTGACAAACACGAACTCCGCATTCTTCAAAGTTTTTGGCACAAAAGCGCGTGGAAAACAGTGGTGGGCGGGCCGGGCTGCGTGCCTGTGTCTGCACTACGTTGCAAACGCTGAGACGGGCAGCTGTCCGGCGCGGGATTATCTGGCAAAAATTCCCTGGGCAGCCGCAGTGGCTGAGACAAAACCAGCTCAGCCGGGGAAGCCTCCAAATCCTCTTTTGGTGTGGAACACAACCCCAATAAAACCCACGGCAACCGGTCAACCCAATTTGCATCCGTCAACGAAGCCCTGAGTGCTGCTTTCAGTGACCTGTGAAAACGCTCGCATAACCCATTTGCCTGTGGGTTGTACGCAGTTGTGTGGTGAATTGCAACACCCAGGTTGCGGGCCATCGCGGACCAAAGTTTGGAAACAAACTGAGGGCCCCTATCGGACGTGATGTCCGACGGGATCCCAAAACGTGCCACCCATGTTGTCAAAAAAGCGCGCGCCATGTCCGCAGACGTGGTTGCCGTCAGCGGGACTGCTTCTGGCCAGCGTGTGGTGCGGTCCACCACTGTCAGAAGGGGCGTGCATCCCTGCGACGGCGGGAGGGGGCCCACGAGGTCCACATGAACATGGTCAAATCTTTTAGCCGGTATACTAAATGGCTCCAAAGGAGCCTTCGTGTGTCTGTGCACTTTGGCTCATTGGCATGCTACACAGGCTGCCGACCACTCTTTCACTTGTTTGCGCAGGCCTGGCCACACGAACTTCGCTCCCACCATTTTGACTGACGCGCGTACTCCTTGGTGCGCCAAAGCGTGAACTGACTCAAACATGCGGCGGTGCCACGTGACCGGGACCACCGGGCGCGAGTGTCCCGTGGAGACATCGCAGATTGGGGGGGGGGGGGGGACTGCCGTCTTGCAGTACCCTGTTCTCCAGCCTTAACCCTGTTGGTCCAGACTGGAGCGCGCGCACATCCATATTGCTAATCTGCTCTGTGGCCATGGCTGTATAATCTATCCCTATGCAGACCGGGGCCACAACCGCGCGCGACAGGCAGTCCACCACCACATTCAGTTTACCCGACACATGCTGAATATCGGTCGTAAACTCCGAGATCGCGGCCAGCTATCTCTGCTGCCGGCCCGACCATGGTTCCGAAACCTTGGCCATCGCGAATGTCAGCGACTTGTGGTCCACGAACGCGGTGAAGCTGCACCCTTCCAGCCAGAACTGGAAGTGGCGTATGGCCAGGTGGAGAGCCAGCAACTCCCTGTCAAACGCGCTGTATTTACGCTCACTGTCGCGCAAACCCCTGCTGAAAAAAGCGAGCGGCTGCCAAGAACTGGCGACACGTTGCTCCACGACGGCCCCTATGGCCACGTCCGAGGCGTCAGTAGTGAGCTCTATCCAGGCCACCGGGTCTGGGTGCGCCAACAGTGCTGGCTTTTGCCAGGGTTGCTTTCACCTCAGAGAACGCCTGCTCCTGCTCCGGAGTCCATTCGACTCCATCCGCGGATTTCTGTCTCTTGAGCGCGGCGTACAATGGCTGCATGAGTTGAGCTGCGCAGGGGAGGAACTGGTTATAAAAGTTAACCATCCCCAAAAACTCCTGCAGCGCCCTGACCGTCTGAGGCCGGGGAAGTTCGCCACGGCGCGCACTTTGTTGGGCAAGGGTATTGCTCCCTCCGGTGAGACACGGTGCCCCAAAAAATCAATCCCCGTCACGCCGAACTGGCATTTCGCCGGGTTGATTATTAACCCATGCTCCTCCAACCTTTGGAAAACCGTCCTCAGGTGGGTTACATGTTCGTCTCTGGACGCACTGGCTACCAGGATATCATCCAGGTAGACGAACACAAACGGGAGATCGCGCAGCACCGCTTCCATCATGCGCTGGAACGTCTGTGCCGCTCCTTTTAATCTGAAGGGCATGCGCAGAAACTCGAACAAGCCGAACGGAGTTATTACCGCTGTTTTGGGTATGTCCTCCGCGCACACTGGGACCTTGCGGTAACCGCGGACCAGGTCTATTTTAGAAAAAATGCGTGCTCCGGCGAGGTGAACAGAAAAATCCTGAATGTGGGGAATTGGGTAGCGGTCGTGTGCTGTGGCGTTATTCAACCTGCGGAAATCGCCGCATGGTCGCCACGACCCCTCAGCCTTAGGGACCATGTGTAGCGGGGATGCCCATGGGCTGTTCGATCGCCTGATGATGCCCAACCTTTCCAGGTTGGCAAACTCCTCGCGCACTATGGCCAGTTTAGCTGCGTCCAAGCGCCGAGGTTGTGTGAAAACGGGCGGCCCGGTGGTGGTGATAAAGTGCTCCACCCCGTGTTTAGCGATGGCCGCTGAAAACGTCGGGACCGTGAGTGCTGGGAACTGGGTGAGCAGTGTGTGGAACTTACCGTGTGTGGAACTTACGGCCTGGAGCTGTGACGTTGGCTTGTGTTACTGGCCCGGCCCCTCGAGCAGTACAGGGGAGAGAGTCAAAAGACAGTGCATTAACCCCTTGCACTCCGGTCAATTTCCCTAAAAACACCAAAAAATAATGTGCCCAAATTAAATCCAAAGCTGTTCTTCAGTCCTTTGCAGCATCTTCATGGGGTTGGTCTCATTTAAAAGAAAACACTTTGAATTTTTTTCTAAGTACTCCGGCCACTGAGTTACAGTCATCTAAACATAGTGAACTTGAAGAAAATAAATTTGGCCTGGGTGTTTTTTTGGAAACAAATGCTTGCAAATAACACACAGCTTCAGATCCGGGCTGGAAAATGCAACAGAAATGTAGAACCAAGTGTTATCCAGCTGAGGTCAAAATTTTGTAACAATACCACAAAAAATGAATATATTACACAGCTTTGTTCTCAGGTAGTTCCCAGGCGTTTTGGAACTGTGCCAAATTGTGCCCAAATGGCACAGTTTGGAAAAACGTCTGTAACTTTTGAATGCTTCAATGTAGAAGCTTCATTTTGGGCTCTAATGAAAGGTCACACTCAGGGCTGTTGTGTGTGTTGTGGGGGGGGGTTGTCCCCCCCCCCTCGCTACAGAGGATGGACATCGGCCATCGCTACATGATGGATTAGCCTCATATGGCGATGTGGGACAGCAGCTCAGTCACCGCGGCTTCCCCCCCCCTCGCTACAGAAGAATAGCGGGGGGGGGGGCGTTCACGGTGTGGACGCGACGAACGAACTGTGTACCGCGGCGCTCGAACTTCAGACTTCGTGCGCCGCACAGTTGTAATTTACCGATCGGTCAAAAGTCATTTGGATTACAATATTCAGGGATAGAGAATAATTTAGCTATAACACCTTACCTCTTCACAGCAGTGTGCTGGCGAACTTCTCTTCCTCGCTGTCAGACGAACGCGACGCTGGTCCGCTCGTGGTTCTGGTCTCGCGGCCCGATCAAAACATAATTCCATTATTGCGGTTTTGTGCTTCCATGATTGCAGTTTTGGCAAACGATTTTTTCAAAACAAATAACAGTAGAATTAAAAAATGACTGTGAACGCGTGAGTGTCACTCAGCCTTCGACGTCAGCCTCCTTCGGTCTATGATGACCATGGAAGAAATCATAACGTCTACTCTGGCTGGAACAAAACAAAATAAGCATCCGCCTGTGGCCGAACATGCCGATGCGCGAATGGCACTCCCTGTCACACAGGTTGCATTGTGGGTGGGTCTCCGTGCTGCTGGGTCTGTGGGGTTCTTCCTGCAGGTCCTTTTTTGATCTGCTGCAGCAGTCTCTCTTCACCCAGCCTTAAAAAAAACAGCTTGCGAACTTCTCTGCTTCAATTGGCTCACTGCATTCACAGCCTTGGTAGGCGGGTCCTTCTTGCTAGGTTTTCAGTCATTGGTTCTTCAAGGTTTCAGAAACCCAAATCAAGGCTCTTATAGTCGAATGAGAGATCAATCAGATGAACTAATCTGTTCGCGGCTGTGTCTGCAGCTTTTATTTTCAGTGCGCGCTTGGACGCCATCACCATCTACATTTTTTTTTTCCGGTTCCGGTTCCGCCGGACCGGTGGCGCCACACGAGTTGGCTGCCCATTGCAACAGCCTTTTTTTTAATCTTCCTTCTTCTTTCTACACCTTTCACTCTATATATATATCACGGACACACAGATCGCCCCAAAGGTCTCCCGAGTCGGCGGACAGAGCCACTGTTTACAGCAGGAGACATTACATGCAGAAGAGCTAGTGCTAGCTAGCACTCAACCGCCACCCGGGCTAACGGTGAAACTTGACATACCGGGAACTGTAGCGAAAACGATGCGGGTGCCGGGCTGGAGTTTAGGTGGCGTGCAAGAAATATAAGACAGAATAATAAAGAGCGATGGCAAGAACCAAGCAGACCGCCCGTAAAATCTACTGGAGGAAAAAGCCCCCCAGGAAGCAGCTAGCCACCAAGGCTACTCGGAAAAGCGCTCCGGCCACCGGCGGAGTGAAGAAGCCTCACCGTCACAGGCCTGTGGCTCTGAGAGAGATCCGTCGCTACCAGAAATCCACGGAGCTGCTCATCCGTAAGCTGCCCATCCAGCGCCTGGTGAGGGAGATCGCTCAGGACATCAAGACCGCCCTCGCTTCCTGAGTTTTGCCGTCATGGCTCTGCAGGAGGCCAGCGAGGCCTACCTGGTGGGTCTCTTCTTCGCTAAGAGGGTCACCATCATGCCCAAAGACTTCCAGCTGGCCCGCCGCATCCGCGGAGAGAGAGCTTAGACTTTCTGCTGCACATTCACCAACCATAATGCTCCGCACTGTGTGTCTACATATATATATATATACTATATATATATTTATAGTAATATGTACATATGTCTACTAGCTGTTCTTGTTTTTTCTTGCCTTCTAATTGTTGCTATCCCTGTGCTGTTGCAATCCTGGAATTTCCCCACTGTGGGACTAATAAAGGCTTATCTTATCTTATCATCAGCATCTCCATCATGCGTCCGAGAGCACCCTCGTGCGCTCTAGGACGCAGAGACTTGCCCGCCCGCGGTACAACGGAGTGCAAGAGGTTAACCAGGCGCTTGTTGGCAACATCAACTAGTAAACCATGCGCACACAGAAAATCAGCTCCCAGGATCAGGAAACTCAGTGCCGCTATGACAAAAGTCCACTCGTATCAGAATCAGAATCAGAATCAGAATCAGGTTTATTGCCATTGTTCATGTAGTACACAAACTAGGAATTTGTCTACACGGCCGTATGTACGGCCGTGTAGAGATAAAACCAGTTTTCTCTCACCAAAGGTCTTAATGTCCGAGCCGTTTACTGCTACCAGCCCAGGGCCGCTAGGTCCTGCCAGCCGGTCGGCGTAGGTCGGCAGGATGATACTCTTCTGGGCTCCGGTGTCTACGAGGAAACGCCTCCCTGAGCGCGAGTCCGTCACGTAGAGCAGCTTGTTCTCTTCGCTGGCGGTCGCAGCTGCTACTGACTGCCGGCCCTGGCATTTCCCAGGTGCTTGAATTGGCACGGTGGCACACATCTGCGTGCGTTCCCTCCAAAACGGTGGTGGTAGAAGCAGAGCGTGCCTCTTTGGTGCTCTTTGGCCCTCGCTGCCGCTACTGTCGGTGGCTCCTCGCCTCCTCTGGTCGTCTCGCTGGGCTCCGACGCCGCTGCATTCACCGTGAGCGCTCTGGTGGCGAGGATGATCCGGTCTGCCTCCTGGGCTAGTGCACGGTAGTCACGCGCGGCCAGCAACGGCGAATTGGCCAGGACCGCTCTCGCCTCTGTTGGAAGGTTCCAGAGGAAAAGGTGGGCAAACAGAAAATGCCCGTCGTCCGTGCCCATTAACACCAACATCTTCTCCATCAGATCGACGGCCGAACCATCTCCTAACTTGGAACGCCTCAGGAGCCTCTCTGCTCTCTCACAGTCCGAGAGCGTGTAGCGCAGGGTCAGCGCAGCTTTGAGAGCCCCGTATCTGTCGTGGGCTGGGGGCTGGTCGAGCAGGCCCGCTACCTGCTGAGTTGTGCGAGCATCCAGCGCTGCAACCACATGGTAAAACTTGGTGTTGTCTGTCGTTATTCCCCGGAGGGCGAATTGGGCCTCGGTGTGGCGGAACCAAGAGCGTGGGTTGTGCTGCCAAAATCCGCTAACTTGACTGCAACAGCGCACGCGTTGTTGGGGGTTCCTGTCCGGGCCGACTCCAGGGTTCTTGCCTCGTGTTCCATAATATGTCTAGGGTCACCAGTGTGGAGAGTGTGCGAAATGATGAGGCCAGTTTACGAACAGACAAAATTTATTAACATTCTCTCATCATTCATACACAGAAAAGCATGAAAGCATTCAAGCATGGTTCTCCTTTATATCCCCACCGCTCATCTCACATCTGCGTGACATTCCACATCACACTGCATGACATCCAACATCACAATACATTCACCTTTAAACCCCCCGTCTACTGTTTACTCTCTGCTTCCTGACTGAGACGCTGTCTGACTCCACCAAGCCTCTACAACTCTACAATACGCATTTTGTGTCTGCTACAAGTTAAGGGTACTGTGGGACACATATGTGGGTTTCATATGCTTCATATTTATGTCACTGTATGCTTACTGTATGCTTTACGTCTCAGATGAACAAAAGGACTGAGCCTCCTAGGAGATAACAGGAGGATGTGAAATGTGGTCTTTGTTATGCAAAGAGATGGCCGTGGGGGATTTCCTGGCTGCCAGTGACTTTATGTGGGAGGTGATAAGACCTGGAAGAAGACGCATTGTGACATGGGATTAAATGCAAATGTGACGTGTGCTTTGATGTCCTGGGGTATAAAAGGACGATGTCTGGGGGTTTCTTTCTTTTTCTGTTTTGATGTTGTTGGAGAATGTGAATAAACCTGACTCATGAGATAAACTCAGCCTCGTTATTTTCCACATTTCCACACTGGTGACCCTAAGGACATATCATGAGTGAAAGAAATTCCCCCGAGCTGTCATGCCTGGCTCTCACGAGCCAGAAAGGAGATGCGAGGGCGACCAGTGAGTTGCGTAGTTATTAATATTAACACACAAAGAACGAATACAAAAGTAAAGAGCCTCGTGGGCTATAACACCATAACACTAGACAACAAATGGAAAGGAAAAAGAGCCACGGGGGGGCTAAAAAACGCACAGAACTAAGGACAATGTACAACCCAGAAAGAAAGGCTAGAGAGGCGGCGAGAGAAACACACGCCGAGCCGCAGCACTTACTTAGGGGGTAGCGCCGAGGTAACGGCGAACTGAAGCTAGACATAGGAGCTCCAGTCATGGAAACACAGGGCACGTCATTCCATAGCGAGGTCGCAGCGACTAGTAACTCTCGGCTGCTCGCTTAAGTGGGGAAGATAATTGACAATGGGAGACAGCTGGCCCAGAGCAGCTGAACTAGGACAGCTGGAGATCAGCTGTGCGCTGTCAAACTACTGGGCCTAGTAAGACCCGGCACGGACTAGCACTGGAGCAGGAGCGACACTGGACACCTGAACGCGGAGGAGGAGAGCGTTCAGGTCGTGACACGAGCCAGACTCGTCAGGGAGCCAGCCAAGCGAATGCAGCCACAGTTCAGCTACCGGACTTCTGCAGAACAATCTGTGCTCCTGGTTTAACCGCGGTTGAAGCGCAGTTCAACCTCTGGGGGATTTCGGTAGACGCCACAAAGTTCTACCATGTGGCTGCAAAACTGACAACCACACAGCCCAGCATGTGGAGAGCCTGATCAACCAGCTGCCGGACAGCGACAAGTACGGCGCGTTGAAGGCTGCACTCATCTGGTACTTCACCCCCCTCGGTGGAGGAGCGAGCAGAGGGGCTCCTGGCGCTGACTGAATTTGAAAGCAACAGGCCTGCTGACCTGATGGAGAAGCTGTTGAGGTTGAAAGACTCTGACGATGATCACTTCATCTTCACCCACCTCTTCCTCAGGACTCTACCGTCAGCGGTGAGAGCGACCCTGGCCAGTTCGCCACTGTTGGCCCAACGAGACTACCGCTCGAGCTGGGCCAGGAGGCGCAACGGCTCGTCAACGCCACCAAATGGCGTGCGGCCACGGCCGCGGCAGCAAAGCGTCGGCGCAACGTCCGGAGATGGCAGGGGGCCAGAGGCAGCAGTATCAGACGCAACCGACGACGGCAGCGGCAGGGGCCAAGAAACACGAACAGATGACGTCCTTTGTTTCATACCATTGCCGCTTCGTAGAGAGGGGGCACGCAAATGTATACCACCGTGCCATTTCATGCTCTCGGGAAACTCCAAGACCGGGGGTCGGTAGCAGCTGCGGCCCTCGGTGAGGAGGAACAAGCTGCTCTACTTGAAGGATGCGCGCTCGGGAGGCATTTCCTTGTGGACACAGGCTCCCAGTTGAGTTTCATTCACCACCTTCCTCCGCGGACCAGCTGGCGCCTTCCAGTGGTCCCAGGGTGTCAGCAGCGAACGGCTCGGCGATTAAGACCTTTGGTGAGAGGACTCTGCTTCTGTCCCTACACGGTCCGTACATTTGAGTGGACTTTTTTTTTTTTTGTTACTTAGTTGTACCCGTAGGTAGACTTGGTTTGCAGTCTGGTGACAAGCCACCGGCTGCTGGTCGCTGTGTGCGCGAAGCGCCCAAAACCTCATGTTTTTGGTGTGCGGAGGAAACCGAGAAATCCCGGATAAACCCGTGCTACACGGGGAGAACATGCAAACTCCACACAGCTCACTGTTGGTCGGGGGCTGGGATCGAACCCACGATCTCATGATCCCCGCGATCCCCCGGCCGAGGGTAAAACTGTGCTGCCACAGTGCTAAACCACTGCGCCACCGTGCAGCCCTAGCTGCAGTCAATTTCAATATGTTAGGGGCTGATTTTCTGTGCTCACATGGTTTGTTGGTTGATCTTGCTAACAGGCGCCTGGTTAATGCACTCTCTTTTTATTCTATTCCCTGTACAGCTCGAGTGGCCCCGCTAACGGCACAAGCCAACGTCACAGCCGCAAGGGGTAAGTTCCACACACTGCTCACTCAGTTCCCGGCACTCACGGTCCCAACATTTTCGGCGACCGTGGCTAAACACGGGGTGGAACATTTTATCACTACCACCGGACCGCCCGTTTTTGCAAAAGCCCGGCGCTTGGATTCAGCTAAACTGACCATAGCGCGCGAGGAGTTCGCCAACCTGGAAAAGTTGGGCATCATCAGACGTTCGAAAAGCCCATGGGCTTCACCGCTTCACATGGTCCCGAAAGCTGATGGCTCGTGGCGACCTTGCGGAGATTTCCGCAGGCTGAACAACGCTACAGCGCACGACCACTACCCAATCCCGCATATCCAAGATTTTTCAGTTCATTTGGCGGGGGCGCGCGTTTTTTCTAAGATAGACTTGGTACGCGGTTACCACCAGGTCCCAGTGCACGCTGAGGACATACCCAAAACAGCGGTAATAACTCCGTTCGGGCTATTCGAGTTTTTGCGCATGCCGTTTGGGCTTAAAGGCGCGGCGCAGACGTTCCAATGCATGATGGACGCGGTGTTGCGCGATCTCCCCTTCGTGTTCGTCTACCTGGACGACATATTGGTAGCCAGCAAGTCCGAAGACGAACACGAAAACCACCTCACGGCAGTTTTCCGGAGGTTGGGAGAGCACGGGTTAATAATTAACCCAGCGAAGTGTCAGTTCGGGGTGACGCAGATTGATTTTTTTGGGCATCGCGTCTCTCCAGAAGGAGCGGTTCCTCTGCCTGACAAAGTGCGCGCAGTAACAAATTTTCCCCAGCCACAAACGGTCAAAGCGTTACAGGAGTTTTTGGGAATGGTGAATTTTTATAACCGTTTCCTCCCCCGCGCAGCACAGCTCATGCAACCATTGTATGCTGCACTAAAAAAACAAAAATCCACAAATAAAATCGAATGGTCTCCGGAGCGAGAGCGCGCATTCTCTGAAGTCAAAACAGCCCTGGCAAACGCTGCGTTGTTAGCACATCCAGTCCCAACGGCCCGCATAGCGCTCACTACTGATGCGTCAGATGTGGCCATAGGGGCGGTCGTGGAGCAGTATGTAGCCAGGGCTTGGCAACCGCTCGCCTTTTTCAGCAGGACCTTGCGCGATAGTGAACGAAAATACAGCGCATTCGACAGGGAGTTGTTAGCTCTCCACCTGGCCATTCGCCACTTCCAGTTCTGGCTGGAGGGACGCCGTTTCACCGCGTTCGTTGACCACAAGCCGCTGACTTTTGCGATGGCCAAGGTTTCAGAACCGTGGTCGGGCCGGCAGCAGAGACAGCTGGCCGCGATCTCAGAGTTTACTACCGATATCCAGCATGTGGCGGGTAAGTGGCAGACTGCCTCTCGCGCGCCGTGGCGGCTCCAGCCCGCGTAGGGGTAGATTTTGCAGCCATGGCCGCGGATCGGGTTAGCGACGCGGAAGTGCGCGCGGCCCCAGTCCGCGTAGGGATAGATTATGCAGCCATGGCCGCGGATCAGGTTAGCGACGCAGACGTGCGCGCGCTCCAGTCTGGACCAACAGGGTTAAGGCTGGAGAATAGGGTGCTGCAAGACGGTATGCCCCCCCTAATCTGCGATGTCTCCACGGGGCGACCGCGTCCTGTGGTACCGGCCGCGTGGCGCCGCCGCGTTTTTGACTCGATCCATTCTCTGGCGCACCCGGGAGTGCGCGCATTGGTCAAAATGGTGGGAGAGAAATTTGTATGGCCAAGTCTGCGCAAACAAGTTAGAGAGTGGGCGGCAGCCTGCATGGCTTGTCAACGAGCCAAGGTACACAGACACACGAGAGCTCCCTTGGAGCTGTTTCACATTCCAGCTAAGAGGTTTGATCATGTTCACATGGACCTCGTAGGCCCCCTCCCGCCCTCACAGGGGTGCACACATCTTCTGACAATGGTTGACCGCACCACGCGCTGGCCGCAAGTGGTCCCACTGTCGTCAACCACAGCCGAGGAGGTGGCGCGCGCGTTTTTAACGGCATGGGTAGCGCGCTTTGGAGTCCCGTCGGACATTACATCCGACAGAGGCCCTCAATTTGTTTCCGAACTTTGGTCAGCGATGGCCCGCAGCCTGGGGGCAACGATCCACCGCACGACCGCGTACAATCCACAGGCTAACGTGTTATGCGAACGTTTTCACAGGTCATTGAAGGCGGCCCTCAGAGCGTCGCTTACGGATGCAAATTGGGTGGACAGGCTACCATGGGTTTTATTGGGGTTGCGTTCTGCACCTAAAGAGGATTTAGAAGCCTCCCCGGCTGAGCTAGTTTTCGCACAGCCACTTCGGCTGCCCGGGGAATTTCTCCCAGATAATCCTGCGCCAGAGTGCTCCCCAGCTCAGTGGTTACAGAGTAGCACGGAATCGAGCACACTGCCTGGCCCCGTTCACCACAGTTTTCCGCGCGTTTTTGTGCCTAAGGCTTGAAAAAATGCGGAGTTTGTTTTTGTCAGACACGATGCCCATCGCCCACCATTACGACCACCTTATGATCGACCATTTAGAGTGCTGGAAACAGGGGATGAGCATTTTTTGCTAGATTTGGGGGGCAGAAAAGAAATGATTGGCATAAACAGTCTCAAACCCGCTTTTGTGGTGGCTGACAAAGGAGTGCAGTTGGCTAGGGCTCCTCGGCGCGGCAGACCCCCTAGGGAGCATTCCCCAGAGCACCCACAGGGATTGACTAACAGTTCTCATCCTCAGACAGCAGCTCCCCAGCAGGAGGGCGCCGCGGAGGTGGTAAAGCCCACTTACAGCAGATACGGGAGAAGACTGAGGCCCAAGCAGCATGTGGACTGATGTGTGTGATTTTATCATGACATGCAGACTGTTATTATGTTGTTCCATCTTAGACATTTGGGGGGGGGGTCATGTGGGACACATATGTGGGTTTCATATGCTTCATATGTATGTCACTGTATGCTTCACGTCTCAGATGAACAAAAGGACTGAGCCTCCTAGGAGATAACAGGAGGATGTGAAATGTGGTCTTTGTTATGCAAAGAGATGGCCGTGGGGGATTTCCTGGCTGCCAGTGACTTTAGGTGGAGGTGATAAGACCTGGAAGAAGACGCATTGTGACTTGGGATTAAATGCAATGTGACTGTGTGCTTTGATGTCCTGGGGTATAAAAGGACGAATGTCTGGGGGTTTCTTTCTTTTTCTGTTTTTGATGTTGTTGGAGAATGTGAATAAACCTGACTCGTGAGATAAACTCAGCCTCGTTATTTTCCACATTTTCCACAGTACCATCATTTTTGTCCAGGCCTGTTTCATGAGTTTGTTTTTTAAAATAATTCTGTTGAACCACAATTCAAAAGAATTGTCTGATTTTCATTGGTTAATTTTCATAGAATTTTTATTTATTACCACTTTTGTCAGATTCAAGTTATTTCTGTGACCACTGTGGGTTTTCTTTCATTAACAGAGGGGTACCAACAATTTTGTCCACGGCTGTATACATAGATCTAGCGCCGCCTAGCAGAGAAACAAAGCTTAATAACTCTGGCATACTTTGTCCGAAGTCAACCAAATTTAGCGTGTTGAATAGGCAGCCAATGGTGAACATTTCTATAACAAGCTATGCCATTCCATATAGCAGTGGCAATGGCATAGCTTGTCTAAATTCAAACAAATTTCCTGGTAAAATTCTCACCAGAAGTGGCCTTTAGGCTATGGAATAACATTAGATTTTTGAGGTAATCCACGAGTTTATGCATTACCTCTGCAGAGGCGCTATTTTGCAATGTACAGATGGACGGACTGACGATAGATGGCGGTATGGAAGGATGGACGGACAAATAGCGGGAGGGAGAGGGAGGAATGGAGCCTGCACGGAGTTACATGCTCTGAGTGGCAAGGCCGAGGTCTAGCAAGGACGCGAGGGCCCGTTTATTGCTGCTCGCAGCTTTAATTATTATTATTATTATTATTATTATTATTTGTAGGGGCTACTTGGGATGTTGAGAGCGATAGTTCATGCATGACATCGCAAGTGGAGAGCTCCCCCTTCTGTCACTTCCACATTTTTAGACAAGCACCTCCACCTGCCTTTCTCTCCTGGGTGGGTGTACTTTGAGGTCACTGAGATTGTACGAGAGCTCCCCCTTCTGTCATATCTGGGGAAGCTGAAATTTCCAGGTTTTTTTGAGCTTAATATTATAGCCATAAATACAAATTTTCAGACCGGAGCTCCCAGCGGTTCCAATTTTGAGGAAGAAGCTGGGGGGGGGGGGGGTGCTTTCCCAAGCTCAGCTTCTAAAAAACTTTGTAGAAATCTAAAGGGCGCTCATTAAACATTCCCCCTCCTATACTTCCGCATATCGGGGGAGGCTGAAAATTTTTAGAGGGTATCGGACTTAATATTATAGCCATAAATACAAATTTTCAGCACAGAGCTCCCAGTCATTTTTTGAGTTGTGGTGTGTTCATTAAATGTTTTCCCTGACCCGGTCCTGTAGGTCAGGGGAGGGCGAAGATTTTATGGGGGCGTCCCACTCACGTCCTTGTCAATCTATATAAATTTCAGCCCGGTACTCCCAGCGGTTAAAATTTTGAGCAAGAAGCCGGGAGGGCAAGAAGCTTTCCCTAGCTTGGCTTCTAAAAAATCGGGTAAAAAAACTAAAAAACTTCAGGCATGTGGAAAAAAATGACAAAGTTTTTTCTTCAACAAAACAACAAAAAATAAATAAATAAAAATTATATTTCCAAAACTACCGTGAGTTTTAGGCTGCAATTTTGCAGAGGCTGTGTAGAGGCGTGTGGGTTTAAATGAAAAAGAAGGGGGCCCGGTCTGGCGTGTTACTCAATCTGCTAAAGTCAGCATATATGCTGATCAACACAGCTTGAGGATGAGCTCCCACATCTCCAGCCCCGGTTCACGGAACTCCCAGACCTCCAGGCTGGATCTCCAAAGTTGAGACACCTCCAGGCTGGTTCTCCAGAGCTCAGAGACCTCCAGCCCCAAATCATGGAGTTCCCAGACCTCCAGGCTGGATCTCCAGACCTCAAACACCCCCAGGCTGGTTCTCTGGAGCTCAGAATCCTCCAGGCTTGTTCTCCGGAGCTCAGACACCTCCAGCCCTGGCTCACAGAGCTCCCAGACCTCTAGGCTGGATCTCCAGAACTAAGATACCTCCAGGCTGGTTCTGCGGAGCTCAGAGACCTCCAGGCTGGTCCTCCGGTGCTCAGAGACCTCCAGGCTGGTTCTCCGGAGCTCAAAGACCTCCAGCCCCAGCTCACGGTGCTCCCAGACCTCCAGGCTGGATCTCTGGAGCTCAGACATCTCCAGGATGGTTCTCCGGAGCTCAGAGACCTCCAGACTGGTTCTCCGGAGCTCAGAGACCACCAGCCCTGGCTCACAGAGCTCCCAGACCTCGAGGTTGGATCTCCAGAGCTCAGAGACCTCCAGCCCCAGCTCATGGAGCTCCCAGACCTCCAGGCTGGACCTCCAGAGCTCAGAGACCTCCAGACTGGTTCTCCAGAGCTCAGACACCTCCAGGCTGGTTCTCCAGAGCTCAGAGACCTCCAGCCTCAGCTCACGGAGCTCCCAGACCTTCAGGCTGGCCCTCCAGAGCTCAGAGGCAGCCAGGCTGGATCTCTGAAGCTAGCAGACCTCCAGCCCAGGCCCACTAGGGTCCTGTACCTTACCTCCTGTATCCTCTGCGCCACCGCAGCACCTAACCACCAGGCAGCCCCGAGGACCCACTCTTGAAACCTGACACCTATCGGATGGGGATGAGACTCAGCTTGAATCTGTATTCGGTGGCCAGAGGACTGTCCCTTCTCCCACCCAAGTGGGCAGTAACAGGACTGCAAACCCTCGTGGGCTGTGGCACTGGGTTGGGATAGTGTTGGGGGCTTAAGAGTGGATCCCCCGGGGCCACCTGGTAGTCAGGTAACGCCCTGGTGATCCAGTGGGTTTCTGGTGGTTAGTTACCAGACTTCTCGCTCCAGAGGGCCAGTGGAGGCCCCAAAGGTTACGTTGGAAAATTGTGCTGTGTCCTGATTACAAAAAACTCTGTGAAGCCCCAGTGTCAACGACTGGGATGGTGTGGAAGTTTTTTTGACTGGGACACAGTGCTGTGTCCTGGTCAGAGAAGCTCCGTGAAGCCAGGGTGGCTTATCCAGGACATGGTGTTGTGTCCCAGTCAAAAGAACTCAGTGAAGCCCCAGTGTCAAAGACTGGGGTGGTCTGGAGGTTTTTTTAACCGGGACACAACACTGTGTCCTAGATCATCTCAGTGCAAATCCCCGGTCATCGTCAGTTCTCCATGCGCCTCTAATTAGGGTTATTTATCACTGTCAAGAACTTACCTGTTTTACGAAGACCTGTAAAGAAGAAAAGAGATGAACCTAAAAAAAAAGCAAATAAGTACAGAGACAATGAAAAGAGACAAAGCCTGATGAACCTAGAAAAAAGCAAATATGCTGACTCCAGCGAAGAGGAGGCTGGTAATTTGGGCAGAGGAGGGAGAGTAAGCCCCTGTAGCCAGGGATGGAACGCAGGCTTGAGTGGACTTCGAGAATGTTGGCCACAGCCCCCCAGCAGTCCGTGGCTTCCTGCTGGGAGCGTGCACTCCAGGTAACATGCACTACAAGCAGCGGAGGTTAATCCTGAAGCACCTCCGTGATGGGCCACTCTCCTCCTCGCCGTCTCTTCCTCCTCTTTTCACCTGCTGGTTCCTGGACTGGTCATGATTAACTATCTTGACCAAAGGGCAGACAATGCAACAAGTACACAAACAGGAGTCAGTTGCAAAGGTGCATTTATTGTGCAAAGTTCTGTGTTGACTGTGCAAGTGCTCCTGTAGGGGGAGAGAAGGGGACAAGGTAAGTAGGGGTTTAATGAATGGCAAGATGTTCTTTAATGATCTACTGTTACTTTGTGCAGGTGTGGGCATGCCCAGAGTGAAGTGGGATCTTGAAAGTGAAGATAGGGAAGAAGAAGTCCTCCCTAGCTTGGTGGTGAGGAGTAGTTAACTTGAATTTTGGTTTTGCAGGGCTTACATGGAAGACCAAAGGAGAGAGAAGAAGGGCTGCAGAAGACGTTCCAATAATCTCCAGGCCAGAGGTGAGAGACACAGCTGAGGTGAACCCTTCTAGTCCATCCTATTGAGATCTCCAAAGGAAAGAGTTATTGTATCATTATCTTTCTTACTTGGGAAGGTACGTCCTGAGGCAGAGAGAAGGGAGACACAGGTTGACGAGTGGATCTCAGGGAAGAGGCCCACAACCACAGTTGAGGTTGAGTGGTGGTGAACAGAAACAAGTGGAGTGATCTAACAGTCCCACAATCAGAAGAGGACTGAGGCCTCCCTTAAGTAAGGTGGTGGAGCTGGTCAGCTGGTGAGTGATGGAACCCAGCTGCAAACAGAGAGTTGAATGGAATTGAATTGAATTAAACTTCTTTGTCATCGAAGGGAAATTTGTCTTGGGCTCAGTGCCACATCCCGTTGCTACATAAAAAACATTCAGACATGATACATAAAACACAATATCAGTTAAACCTTTAAAATTCTATGGACACACAACCACATAACAAACAAATGAAACCAGTGCTATCAGGTCAGACTGTCATGGGCAGCGAGAGCGCGCCCCTCCCCTCCGGTCTCACCTTTACAAACTCATCACGGCACCTGAGGCAGAAGACATACCTGTGCCTGCTCATCAGCCAGCGTACATAAGGAGGCTTCCTCCACGCAGTCAGCGCTGGCTTGTCTGGGTATACTGCCCGTTCTCAGGCAAGCAAATTAAAGCCATAACATTAACACACCATTAACCTTCTTTCTTCTCCTTCTTTCAGGTTGCTGCCACTGTGTAGGTGTGTCTCCGGGGACTGCGTGCACTCCCCTGCCTCACCACACTGATCCTCTAGCAATCAACTCCACCCGGTCAGGCACCATCAGCTCACCATTTCCCCCCTACCCTATTGGCTCGTCTATTCCCCGCTGGGTCCTGCTGGTCCTCTCTGGATTTCTCAAGTAAGTGGTAATTTGGCTCGCCCATTTCCCCTTACTCCACTCCTCAGCTCACTGCTCTCGTCTTCTCTCCACAGGTCCTTTCCTCTGGCGAGTGACTATTTCTGTAGCTGTGCACTTTGGGTTTTGATATTAATAAAATTGTCAAATGTGCCCCTCTGTGTGGTTCATTCCTGTGTTTGGCATCGTGCATGTGAGCTATCAAAACTTAATACGTCATGACAGAATGAGCCAGCCAGGACGGTAGCTCAGCTGGTGCCTCACCGCAGGAGCTGTCAGCTCTGGAACGCCTAGCGGCAACCGAGCATCAACACACTGCACTGACACAGCAGGTATTAAACATGATGACACTGTGGTCTACAGTGCGTCCCACGGTTGCCCCCCCTCAGCCTGCTCCGTGCACTTTGTTGCACCGTACTACCTCCGTTCCCATGCCTTCCCCATACATGGGGGAGGTAGGGAAATGTAAGGCTTTTCTTCTTCAAGTTCAGATGTACTTGGAGCAGGTTGGAGGGGAGTATCCGGGGGATGACGCTCGGATCCAGTTTTTCACTCTGTTGCTCAGGGTTCGAGCCCTGGAGTGGGCACAGTCCACTCTAGACAACCCCTAGGGGTGTCGTTATACGTTTGACCAATTTGTGGCCGCATTCACTTGCGCGTTTTGGTCGGACCGAGAGTCAGGGCAATGTGATGAGCCGCCTGATGACGCTCTGCCAGGGTACCCGGTCAGCAGCTGAGTACTCGGTGGAGTTTCGGGTTGTGGGTCCGATCAGGGTGGAACGAGACTGTGTTACGCAGCCCGTTCCTCCCGGGTTGAACGACCAACTCTGTGACGATCTGGTGGTCCACCCCCTGTCCCGGAGACACTCGACGGCCTCATAGATCAGGAATTTGGGTTGGACAATTGGTACCGTGAGCGTGTGAAGCAGCACGAATCCTCTTCTCACCCGTGCGCCGAGCGTGTACCCGCCATGGTTATTGGCACTGGTGGCACTGGCTCGTCGCCTGAACCAAAGCTTTCTCGGCACTTGACCGATGATGAGCGCCGGCAAAGGCGAAGGGTCGGTGCGTACATGTACTGTGGTTCACCTAACCACAGTCTGGATGAGTGCCGCCAGTGGCCAAAAAGATGTGGTCCGTTAGTAGTCATGGGGGTTCTGGCGGACGGGACCAAATCCACTTTCCCTTGTAATTTTTCAATTTCAGCCCTCGTACAGTTGTCGGGGGTCGAGAGGAGGGTTATGACGCTGATCGATTCAGGGTCGGAGGGTAATTTCATGTCTGCTGAGTTCGTGAAGCAGGTGGGCATTCTCACACATAAATTGCCCTGTAATCAGAGAATCACCACCATATCTGGCTGTGAGGTCGCGGTGGTCGCTCTTAGCACGGTGCCCATATCCTTCCTTCTTTCCGGGAACCACCAGGGAGGAACTATTGTTCCCTGGTTCTCCCTGTTTCATCATCCCCGGTGGTTCTAGGTTATCCGTGCTCCAGAGGCATAACACAACGATTAACTGGGCCAAAAATACCATCTCTGCCTGGAGTCTGTTTTGTATGGCCCACTGTGTGCGTTCAGCTGAATGCTCCTCATCGCTGTCTGTTTCTCCCTCTTGGGCTGAGCTGCCAGACCTCAGCCTCGTCCTTGGGCTTATCATGATTTGAGCGAGGTCTTTAGCAAGTCAAGAGCGGTTGTCGCTGTTTCCTCACCGCTCTTATGCCTGTGCTATAGACCTCATGCGGGGGTGAGGCTGCTGTCCAGTTGGCTGTATAGTATTTCTGGCCCCGGCGAGGGAGGCAGTGGGCAGTGCATCAAGGAGTCACTGACCGCCGGCCTTAATTCAGCCATCTTCGGCCTCCCGCTCGGAGCTGGTTCTTCCTCATTGGAAAGAAGGATGGCTCGTTGCGCCCGTGCATCTACTACCGGAAGCTCAACACAATTACCATCAAAGATAAATACCCCCTGCCTTTGATCAATTCAGCGTTCGAGCTCCTTCAGCACTCACAGGTTTTCACCAAGTTAGACCTTAGGAACGTATATCATTTGGTCCGCATTCACAAGGGCGATGAGTGGGCTCACTAACGCCCCCGCCGTCTTCCAGCGGTTAATTAATGACGTCCTCCGCGACATGCTTTACCAATACGTTTTTGTCTATCTTGATGATATTTTGATTTTCTCCCACTTGCCAGAGGAACATGAGGTCCATGTCAGAGCCGTTTTACAGCGGCTTTTGGAGAACCAGCTTTACGTTAAAACCGAGAAGTGTGAGTTCTCCACAACATCCACCACCTTCTTGGGCTTCATCGTGGCTGAGAGGGAGCTGATTGCCAACCTGGCCAAGATAAGGGCAGTGTTAGATTGGCCAACTCCCCACTCCCGAAGGGAGCTTCAACGCTTCCTTGGGTTTGCGAATTTCTGCCGCAGGTTCATCAGGAACTATAGAGGGATCGCACTGCCTTTGACACAGCTGATCTCCATTAAAGTCCCCTTTCAGTGGACTGAGGCAGTTGAGCTGGCATTTAACAAATTAAAGCATCAGTTCACCCATCTTGGCTCAGGTTGACATGCAGCTTCCATTTGTCCTTGAGGTGGACACGTCTGATTTAGGGGTTGGCGCTGTACTGTCACAGCGCACGATCAGAAGCTTCGCCCATGCACATATTTCTCTAGGCGGCTCACGCTGGCTGAGAGGAACTATGACATAGGGGACAGAGAGCTGCTGGCCATTAAGTTGGCATTAGAGGAGTGGAGACACTGGTTAGAGGGGGCCCTTCACCCCATCGTCGTGTGGGCCAACCATAGGAACCTTGAGTACTTGTGGTCGGCCCGCCGACTGAAAACCAGGCAGGCCCGCTGGTCATTGTTCCTCCAGCGCTTTAATTTTACCATCACCTACCAGCCTGGTGCCCGGAATACCAAACCGAATGCGCTCTCATGCCAGTTTGATTCTGGGGATGTAGCCCCCCTCCCCCCTTCCCCTCCCAAACCATCATACCACCTTCATGCATTCTTGGAGCCCTTACTTGGGATATCGAGCGCAGGGTCTGCCAGGCCCAGTCCCAAGAGCCTGTGCCAATAGGGTGCCCCCAGAACCGTCTGTATGTCCCGACCACCCTCCGCAGTGATGTCATCCAATGGGGTCACATCAGTCGCTTCACATGCCACCCTGAAATCTCACGGACCATTGACTTTGTCCAATGGGTGTTCTGGTGGCCCACGCTGCGGCGGGACGTCCAGGACTATGTCAGAGCCTGTCAGACATGCGTCCATCTGACTCCTCCCCACCATCGGGACTTCTCCATCTTTTCCCCGTCCCTGGTCGGCCGTGGTCCCACATCGCCATGGACTTTGTGACCGGGTTGCCCTCCTCCCACGACAAGACAGTGATCCTGACCATCATGGATCGCTTCTCCAAGGCAGTCCATCTGGTGGCCCTTCCTAAACTCCCATCGGCCTTGGAGACTACGGTCCTCCTCACCGATCAGGTGAGCCGGGTCCACGGCATCCCTATTGACAATGTGTCTGACTAGGGTTCACAATTTACGTCCCAGGTCTGGAGGGCCTTTTGCCAGACCCTGGGAACTACTGTGAGTCTCTCCTCAGGAAATCATC